>OX465600.1:47935281-50435281 GCA_950022295.1 Bromus sterilis | reverse complement strand
CTTTTATAACTGGCAAGAGGCCTCTCTTGGAGTTATCCATACTGAACCTTTTCAATATCTTGTCAATATAAGTGCTCTGACTCAAAGCCAATAGTCGATTAGGTCTATCTATATAGATCTTAATCCCCAATATGTATGCAGCTTCACCAAGGTCCTTCATGGAAAATTGTCCATTCAGATATTCCTTCACTTCTCCTAAGAATTTCTTATCGTTCCCTATTAGCAATATGTCATCTACATATAACACAAGGAATGCTACAGAGCTCCCACTCAGTTTCTTATAGACGCGGAACTCTTCGACGTTTTGGACAAATCCAAAAGCTTTAATGACCTCATCAAATCAAAGATTCCAGCTCCGAGATGCTTGCTTCAACCCATAGATGGACCGTTGAAGCTTGCACACCTTACCATCATCCCTTGGATCGATAAACCCATCTGGTTGCATCATATACAACTCTTCCTCAATGTTGCCATTTAGGAATGCAGTTTTCACATCCATCTGCCATATCTCGTAATCATGATATGCAGCTATTGCTAGTAGGATCTGAATAGACTTTATCATCTCTACAGAAGAGAACGTCTCCTCGTAGTCAACTCCTTGGATTTGTCGGAACCCCTTTGCGACAAGTTGAGCTTTGTAGACAGATACGTTTCCGTCCGCGTCAGTCTTTTTGTTGAAAATCCATTTATTCTCGATGGCATTACGGTCCTCCATAATATCCACCAAAGTACAAACTTTGTTGGTGTACGTGGAGTCTATTTCAGATTTCATGGCTTCAAGCCATTTCTCGGACTCGGGTCCCTCCATTGCTTCTTTGTTACTCGTAGGTTCATCTGACTCATCAGCCGAGATTTCATTCACAAGCTGTCCGTAAAACTCAGTAGCTTGACGTACTCTTGATGACCTACGAGGCATAATAGGTTCCTCTTCATTCGCATCATGATCATCATGTATGTCATGATCGTTACGAATGTCGTTTTGGCCATTCTCTTCACCTCCCACTGTGGAAGAAGGTTCCAAAACAACTTCTGTGGTCGTTTCTTCCAATTGGAGTGATTGGTCAATCACTTCATCGAGGTCTATTTTCCTCCCACTCAACTCTTTCGAGAGAAACTCTTTCTCAAGAAAGTGTTCAGTCTTGGCAACAAACATTTTGCACTCAGACTGATTGTAGAAGGTGTATCCACAAGTTTCCTTGGGATAGCCCACAAATATGCACTTATCCGCCTTGGATTCAAGTTTGTCAGGCTGTAGTTTCCTAACATAAGCCTCACAACCCCAAATCTTCAGGTGAGACAACTTAGGTTTCGTGCCATGCCATTATTCAAATGGTGTTGTCTTTACGGATTTGGATGGTGCCCTATTAAGAACGTAAGCGGCAGTTTCTAATGCATACCCCCAGAATGACACAGGCAAATCAGTATGAGACATCATCGATCGTACGCTATCGAATAGGGTTCGATTACGTCGTTCAGCCACACCGTTTCTCTGAGGTGTGCCTGCCGGCGTAAGTTGTGGTACTATGCCACAAGACTTTAGATGATTACCAAACTCGTGACTTAAATACTCGCCACCTCGATCCGATCGAAGGTGCTTGATTTTCTTTCCGAGTTGATTCTCGACCTCATTTTGAAATTCCTTGAACCTTTCAAAGGTCTCAGACTTGTGCTTCATCAAGTAAATATAACCATACCTACTCAAGTCATCAGTAAAGGTCACGAAGTAACGAAGACCATTGCGTGTGGGGACGTTCATGGGTCCACATACATCTGTATGTATTATCCCCAATAAGTCATCCGCACGCTCCATTATCCCATTGAATGGAGTCCTTGTCATTTTGCCCATGAGGCATGGTTCACATGTATCAAGGGATCCAAAATCCAATGAATCAAGAAGTCCATCCTTATGGAGCCTCTCCATGCGCTTTATACCAGTATGACCAAGTCGGCAATGCCACATCATCATGTGCTCTTCATCACTACTCTTTAATCTTTTGGCCTCTATATTGTTAATGTGACACACGTCACCATCTAGATCAAGTACGAATAAACCACGTTGCTCCGGCGCTTGAACATAAAACACTTCATCCTTATAAATCGAACAACTAATTGTATCAGACTTACAAGAATAGTGGTCTCGCTTCAAGCAAGAGCCACTAACGATGTTCACACTCAATGCGGGTACATAGTAGCATTTATTCAGAACCAAAACTAATCCCGAAGGGAGACTAAGATGCTTCGTGCCAACCGCCAACACATCAATTTTATAGTCATTCCCCACGCGCATCGTCTCTTCATCTTTCAGCAAGCGTCTCTTATTCCTTAGTCCCTGAACGGAATTAGAAATATGAGCGACAGATCCTGTATCAAGTATCCAGGATGTGTTCACGACGCTTGTCAAGAAAAGATCAACAATATGTATATCAAATATACCTTCGTCTCTCTTGGAGACCTTGCCAGCCTTCTTGTCCTTTAGGTACTTGGGGCAGTTGCGTTTCCAGTGACCTTCACCCTTGCAGTAGAAGCACTCAACTCCGGGTTTGGGCTTAGGTGCCTTGGGAGGAACGACAACTGACTTGCCATCCCTTTTGGGGCCACCTCTCTTAGCCTTCTCCCGCCTACTTGACTTCTTAAACTCAGTGGTCTTGTTGACCATAAAGACAGAGTGCTCCTTCTTGATCTCAACCTCAGCACTCGTCAGCATGGAGAACAACTCAGAAGGGGTTTTGGTCATCCCCTGCATGTTGTAGTTCAGCACAAAGCCTTTTTAGCTAGGGGGAAGCGACTACAACACCCTATCAACAGCAAGTTCATTTGGAATCTGACATTCCAGAGCATTCAAGCGTTGAACGTAGCCAGACATCTTGACCACGTGCTCACTCACGCTGCCGTACTCGTCCATCTTTGCTGAGAAGAAGGATTCAGAAGCCTCATACCATTAATCCCTGGCTTGATGTGCAAAGACCGCCTTGAGGTCGGTGATAATCTCATATGCACCCATCCTCTCAAAGCGTTTATGCAGCTCAACCTCCATGGAGTAGACCATGCCACTTTGGACAAGGTTGTAATCATCAGTCTTGGACAGATAGACATTCTTCTCATCCTGACTGGCATCATCTGTTGGTGTGTCACCTAACGCGCCCTCTAGTACATATGCCATTTTGAGGGGAACGAGGAGAATCCTCAGGGTGCGGAACCAGTTGGTGAAGTTTGACCCATTAGTTTTCAGTTTGTCTTTCTCTAGGAACAATCCTAAGTTGAACGAGGGACGTGGTGCTGCCATCTACAAAGTTGATTCACGAGGATACATATTTAGAATTTTGTTCATAATGTGGAGTTTTCAATTTAATCTTCAAAATTCTAGAAAGCTCCCACTTAGATAAACACCTCTCAATTTAACTAAGTGATTACACAATCCCAGACCCCATACCTCCCCCGATCGTCACGGCCATCAGTATGCGACCCAGGTAGGCCTCTAAGCCAATCACATTAGGTATGTGACTCGTGCTCGATCTTTCGATCTACTGTGTTCTAGGCCCGCATCTACATACGTCAAGCCTGCCAATCGAACCTTGATGTTAGCTGTTCAGCAAGGCCATATCTGCATATGCCAGGCTTGCCGAACCCAACCTCATGCGAACGACGTTTAATATGTGTGACACCCGGTATGTACGAAATGTCGGACATATGGGAGAACCTTCCAGGCGGTGCCCACCAAGGGAGAACACAATGTTGGTATTGTGAGAGATGGTCCTATTTGTGCTATCGTCGTCATATCTAGCATACTAGCATAAACAGGAAGTAAAACTGTAAATCATACAAACTATGATCCCCCTTCATGCAAAGCAAAGTCAAACGCCTTTCTACTTTAGCTTGTGCAAGTTTTACGTGGCTGCTAGGGGTTTCGAGAGAGAGAACCATTTCTATCCTGCGAAAAACATGCCACAACACCGTCTCCCATCCGTCTCTATTACACCCCTGCCGGGGCCCTCTGTTGCAAACATCTTCGCATCGCTAATGCAGAGAGACAGACACCCCCAGCCACTTTATATGGTACAAGCCATATTTCAAGCGTGGAACCAATCTCGTGTAAACGCGTAAGGTCGGTCGGGGGCCGCTTCATCAAACATTGCCGCAACGCTAAATGAGTACACGTGGGAGGGTAACGAATGAAGATTCGATGCCTACATCCTAGATGTGTTCTACCCATACAATACATCTACGCATAGCTAGCTCATGATACCACTGTTGGGATACGGGGCAGAAAACACAAATTTTTCATACCTACGGTACCCGAACCCAAGATCTATGCTATGGCGATGTAAAGTAACGGAGGGAATCGGTGTTCATACCTTTGAAGACTGAAAGAGGGAAACGTTCTTGCGAACGTGGCTGGCGTAGACTCAGAATGTCAGAACCCCAACTAGGGTAAGTGCTAGGGTTTCTTGTGCCCTTTGCATCATGTGAAAAATTCAAAAAGAAAATTAAAAATGGGGAAAAGATAAGCCCTGAGAAGTTAAATCAAATGGCCAGATAAAAATCTTTTTCCAAAAATCATTTGAGTATTTGGAAAATTCCTATAAATGATGCTGATCATTTTAAAAGTGGTTTGGGATCAATCCCATGCTCATGGAATTTTCTAATTTTCAAACAATGCCTTGGAAAATTAAATAAACCCCTATTTGACTTGAAATTCAAATGTATTGAATTTCAAAAATGCCCAAATCCTAAAAGTGACTAGCTACTGGTCATCTTGTATTTATAAAATTAGTTGGGCATTTTTATAAAATGCTTTGGTATTTTTTTACCAGGGTAAAACAAATGGCAGAAAAAGAAAACAGAAAAGAGAAATAGCAGAAAATAGAAAATAGAAACCCAGCCCACCCCTACAGGCCAGCAGCCCAACTAACAGATCCCCAGCCCAAGCCCACGTGGGGCTTGTCGTCTACCCTAAGCAGCTCGCTGTCGAGCATGCCGGGGGCGACGACCGCCACCACGACGCCGGCAACCCTCTAGGCCATCCCCTGCCTCTCCTATGTGTCAAAGAGGACGCCACACACCCGCTCGCCCCTTTCTCCCAACTCATGGCTCTTTCCTCCTCGTCTCCGGCAGATCCCCGTGAAGAACCGAGCACACCGGCGAGCACCGGCGAGCTCCCGCGTGTCCAACGGCGACGAAGTGTCGCGCCTTGGTGTCTGCACGCTTCTCCGACGACGTCCGCATCGATCCCCCGCACCAATTTGCGTCGAGGTCCACTGGAGCCCACGCCGGCGTCAAGATCCCGTCCTCGGCCGCCGCAGCTCCGGCGACGAATTCCGGCTGCACGAACTCTTCTCCAGCCACTCCGCTCAGCTCATCGAACCCAGGGTGAGCTCCTCTCCCTCCTGCACCCTCCCGCGCTTCTGCCACGGCTCCGTTTGCCAGTTCCGTCGAAGCCCGTGGCGATCCGCCGCTCGGGGTGAAGTTCTCGTCGACCTGGAGCACGCCTATGGCCCCCTCCGATGCCACTCGATGCGGAAGCCCGCGAGGAGCAGTTCTGCGCCGGCCAAACCCCCTCCCATGCACTTTTTTTCAACGCCGGCGAGGTTCCGGCGGCTCCCCGGCGAGCCCACCATTAGCCCCCCCTAATGACCCTCTTAACCCCTAACCCTAGTCACTGACAATGGGCCCCTGGCCCTTAACTAACCACTGTTAGTTTTTAACTAACAAAACACTTAACCCCCCTCCCACTGACATAAGGGCCCCACTGGCCAGAGCCCAGTGACGTCAGCCTTGCGTCATGATGACGCATTAAATAGAAAATGAATTAAAGAAATTAAAGAAATTCCAGAAATTGCTTTAAACTTCAATAAATCGTAGAAAATTCATATGAACTCCAAATTGGACAAATAATATATGAAAAATGATCATCATAAAATTCTCTATCCAAATATGCAACTTTCAACCATGTTTGAGTTGATTTTAAAATGGGACCAGTAGCTTTTTCTATTTGTCTTAATTGGAATTAATTCAAATTAATTTCAAATGCTTTTGTAATTTGAACCTTTGCAATACACCACATCTCACTTGAACATCAGAGGCATATCAAACACTTGAACACATGCTTTAAAATGATCCAACAATAGAAAATGCATTTTGGCTAAATTGAAATTCATATGTGGAGTTTGAATTTGCATTTCAAATGCAATACACTTCATTTAAATTAAATGTGCCACAAATCAATAACCTTCACATCATGGAACAACCACATCATGTGTTTGTGCATTTACATTCAATGTTGCCCCCTCTTGTTGATGATTGTGCCGATAACAGTGCCTCCGAGACGGTGATCACCCCCGAAGAAGAAGAAGATCGGTAAACCCCGTGTATCGTCAGCAAGGCAAGCAAACCCCATTGATCATGTCTATAAAATCCCAATTCCCTCTCAGTGTCGCTTATGCATGTTTAGGAGATCATCTTGTATCGATTCTACCGCATAGTTGAACCCATATCCGATGCATGACCTATCATCTTGTCACAGTAGTAAGCAAACCACAATCCTAGCTGACATAGGAGTTGATTGAAATCATGTGGCCCCTGCAACTGTTAATGCTTATTGCATGCTTAGTTGTACAATGAGGTTGCTTTTGATGTGAGTCGGGATGATAGTGAACATGGTGTTGATGAAAGTGAAACTGTGTTGGTGAATTCACCCTAATACAAGGTGAACGATGAGAGGTTGTGTAGGAGTACACAGTGGGTTGTCTCGTTGAACACCGTCTTAAGCACCGAGTTCTTGTATGGTAATCCAAGACAACGAGTACAACCACACATTGGGCTCACTGACCCCTCTCGGCCTAGTACCTTGATCCGTGTCGACGTCCAGGAGTCACATTAGTTCGGGCTTTCCATTTGGCATCTGCATAGAAAAAGAATGAAGGAATGGTAGCATCATATAGATATGTGGGTGCACCTGTGAGGCAGGAAAACCATCTGCCAGAGGTGGCGTCTCGGTCACTTACATTGTTTGAGTCCGTTTCGTTGATCCGGCCGGGCTCTCGAGCGGAGGCAACTCAGATAGTCGACTCCTGGAATACACCGGTTGTGAGCGAAGTGTTGTGGTGAACATCCTCGCTGTCACCTCTTGAACGGTGGCGAGCAAAAGGTGGTAACCGATGGTCATGTGTGTGTAGCTTACACCCTTGCAAGGTTAACAAAACTATTCGAATAGCCGCGTCCGCGGTTAAGGACTACTTGGAACCTGTACCTGATTATTAGACAACTTGAATGGATACTTCTAAAACTCGCAAGATAAGCGTGAGTGCTATGGTGTGCTTCCTCGTGGGGAAGTCGAGGAAGTAACCATAGTGGTGTATTGTTTGGAGACTTGATACTGGACTCGTGTACGCTTCTTACCTCAAGTCTGGTACTCGTAGTTCAGGACTAGCCAAGTCAAAGCTGGCACTTCTGCATGTTGAACCCCATCCCCTTTACCTTGATACTTGAGCATGAGTAGTGTAGTTCTGATGTAAGTCTTGCTGAGTACGACTTTGTACTCACGTTTGCTTATTCTATGTTTTAGATGAAAACCCGGACCCCGATGGAGTCACCTTCGTGAAGCTCGACGTTGACTAAGTTAGCATAGTCCCGGACAGCAGTCTGTTCCCTCGTGGAAGGGCGTGTATGTTTACAAGGCTTCTCTAAGCCATTTGTTAAAATTGTCTGTACTTAGACCTAATTTGCTTCCGTTGTATGATGTAATGGTGATCACATATATGTGATCTTTGTATACTCTATGTGTAAGTAAATAAAGAAGTACTTTGTAGAGTTATGTGATGATACCTGCTGTTCATACTAGGCATGTGTGCTGTGTGTATGTTTATAATATGCATGTCTTAGTATGGGTTTTCGAGACCTTAGTTGTGATCTGGCTGGCGGTCTTTTATACACCAAGTGGCCCTTAGATGTGCGCAGCTTGGGGCATCGCTATTTGATTGCTCGTGACTCTGTCACGTGCACACTTTGTGGTATGATCGAGCCCGCCCTAGACCCCGACTAAGTGATCGGGCTGGAGTAAGTCTACGTAAGAGTTAGGATTCAATCGATAACATGGTTGAGGCGACTTGTCTATGAATATGGGATTCACCACCCATAAGCATTTAGACTTGTGAGCGGACGTTGAGGACCCATCTCAGTTGATCATCCGGCCTGAATGGGATGCCCCTCACGTTCGATGCTTACCGAGAAAATGTTCTGTGATTGGCCTTGTCTGCTTAGACAAGTGGGTATAGTTCTCGGCTCTCCATGTGATTGCATCGTGACTGGATTTACATACGCATATTCCGGGTCCCGACACGGAACTACGACCTCCCTGTCGTGTATTAGACCACCGGCGAGG
Source organism: Bromus sterilis (assembly GCA_950022295.1). Classification (NCBI taxonomy): domain Eukaryota; kingdom Viridiplantae; phylum Streptophyta; class Magnoliopsida; order Poales; family Poaceae; genus Bromus; species Bromus sterilis. Next base: position 50,426,904 of record OX465600.1, on the reverse strand, counting down.
ATGACTCCCGGTTGACCTCCAGCGATGATGTAGCACCACAGGTGTTGTGCCTCGAAGATATTATACTCGTACGGTACAATGGATGTTCCTCCCGGGCCCCGAACCAGGAGAGCAGCGGAAGAAAGACGGATTCGGATCCCGACTCCAGCAGAGCGACGACCTGCCTTATGGTGGAGAACTCCAGTCCAGGTGCAGACTCCAAACAAGGGGAGTCCACTTCCAGGAAGGAGAAGGAGAGAAAGAGAGGAATAATTGTGTGTTGGAAAAAGGGGGGTGTACCCCTCCTTATATAGGCCAAGGGGGGTGCCATCCTCCTTCCCTCCCCCATGTAGGACTAAACTCCCAAGGGGGGGAGTGCGCCGACCTAGGGGGGATGGGCCCCACCCTTGGCGCCAAGCCCAAGGGGGGAACCCCCTCCTCCCCTAATGGGCCCCCTTTTCCATTTTTTTAATTATTTTAATATGTTTAAATATTTAATTAAGATAATTAAATAATAAAACATTATTAAAACAAATTAAACTTTATTTTGAACCATTCAAAATGTCCGGAACAACTTCCGTCCTCCTCCGGAACTATTCCGGTGATTTCTCCTATTTCACTGATTGATCCCGAAACTGTTCTATGCATCGATTGCCCTTAAGTGTAACACCCTAACGGTCCGGGAAACAGCAGACATGGTCGAGACTCTTCTCATTGACCGATTACTAGTCAGTTGGACCTAGTTACAATCCTTGACAGCCCATGCGCTTCCATCGAATGAACTTCAATCGCTTTTCGAAACCGTTAACGATACGACGTAATCCCTTTGTGCTTCTGTATTGTGTTTGTCCGATGTTCGATCGTAGGTATCCCACATACCGTGTTCACATCTCGTTTACAACAAACAAGTTTACTGGTCTGTGCCTATTGCATCTCACGTGGCCTAGTCACCTGCTTGCAAGCTATTGATGCAATATCACCGAGTGGGCCCAAACTACCTGTCCTGTTACAAGGACTGACAAATCCCGCTCTGGTCTATTAACATACTAATCAACCATCTATTTCGGAATACCCAAAGTGCACCGTTGTAGCCAGCATATTTCAGTCAGGCGGTGGGATACAAATCAAAGTCTCCTCATAGATGACAATTACGTATGATCATTACGGTCTAAGGACTAAGCCATACGTTACAAAGTCATCGCAACGCTGAACTATGTGACTCGATCACATTGCAATACTTTAGGTGGGTGTATGTCCATCACATCATTCTCCTAATGACATGACCTCATTGTCAATGGACTTAAGTGTCTCCATGATCAGGAAAGCTTTATCAATCAATTTCCCAATGAGATAGTTTACCCGAGTTAAATTACGGACCTATGTTTTATACTACACCTGTATTAGTATTTCGAAGTAATACAGTTATAGCACAGTATAAAACGTATTATGAACAAAACGGATATGTGACAAATATCTTTATTAATTTGTCTCTAGGGCACATATCCAACACGATGTACTGGCGGTCCTGGCTGTTGTTCGTTGTCCGTTGTGTGAATTAGTCGGGCAACGATAATGGTTGTCCTTGACACAATAATAAAACGACTAATGGTTCGGTGGATGACTTGAGAGGCCGCAAAGGCATGTATGCACTACCTTCACGTGGGATAAGGATTTATGGGCTCCCCTGTGTCATAGTTCATTCGAAAGCTCTTCAGACGTCAGCAGTACCGCGACCCGCGCCGGGAAGTGGTGTCTTCTTCGCTCGAGCGTGTGGTATTTGCTTTTGCTTCACCGGCCAGCCACACACCGTGTAGGTGTGTGAAGTGTGAGGGTCCTAGACCCCTGATAGCATAGGATTTAGTCCGGTGGATGGCCTCTCTGCTGAGCCTAGGATGGGTTGCGGCGTGTCGGATAGCCTCGGTGGGGCATTCCCTAACAAGGTGTACGCCACCCTGGAGATCCGAGCGTGCAGGCTGAACAGTAGTGCACCCCTGCAGGGAGTTTGATCTATTTGAATAGTCGTGTCCACGGTAACAGGACGCTTTACGCTGAAGCCGGATCCTACTACTACAAACTACTACTATTAAACTATTGGTTCCGGGTTTTCTTCCTTCCTTGCAGGGAGTCGAGGAAGGGAACTCAGAGGCATTTATAATTGTTAATTATTACAACTGACTATTATACAATGTTGCAGCAACTTCTGCTACATTTTTACTTTATGCTTTATATGAACTGTTGGCTGTTCTCTTCTTGTGCTGCAAGAATCGTCGGAAGATATTAGTGTTCGATGGGCCTAGCTTCTCATCCTTATTATGACTTTCTATCATTCAGTTCACTATATATATCCTCCCCTTTCCATTTGATACAAATGCATAAATGCTTAGTACCGGACGTAAGACTCGCGGGTATGCTAGATACTCACCCTTGCTTCATCCCCCCCCCCCCCCGTTGTTTTATATACCCGGATTGCTGCAATCAGATACTGGCGCACAGGAGCAGGAATACCCCAAATGCGGATACTACTACGTCGAGACCCTCGTTGACCAGGACCACGAGTAGTTCGAAGGTTCCTAGGCAGGAGGCCTTGCCTTTTCGATATGTATCTCCGATGTTATTTGTGCTAGCCTTCTTAAGGCAAAACTTGACTAACTATGCCGGTACTCAGATATTATAATTGTATGACTTATGTATTCGGATCCTCGTGATCCCTGGTTTGTAACTTAAAAGATTTATCTTATTTGTGTCTAGTGTTGTGCTGTGATATTCTCACTGTGGCACCTTGATTTTGGTCGTGTACCCTGCGTGTATGATTATTGTACACGACTTGATTTTGGGGGCGTCACACACACACACAAACATCAAATGGGTTCACAAGATTAATAAAATGCAAAGTAAAATCAAGGCTTGTGACAATCCCGTGATGAAGATAGAAAATAAAAGGCTCATCAAGACAAGCATGGTGATAACAATCTTCACCACCAAAAGAGTGCATTAAGATGAATAGAATTAGGACAAGCACTCAAACACACACGCTTTCATGTAACGACCAAAGAATTTAACAAAAAGGAGGGTGGACATGAAAGAAAGAGGATATCCACTAAATGTAACTTCTCTCAAGTGTATAAGATTCTAATTAGATTATATCCACAAATAAGCATGTACACGCTAAATAGTTACAAAAGGAGAGAACACGATATCCAAATAGAAGTCATAAATATACGAATAAGATCTTTTCTTGAAAGAGTAGCCAATGGCTTAATATTATCTTATTGTATAAAAACGAAATCCACACAAACGACCATCAAAGTCATCACAACTAGCAACAAAGTACCAATAGATAGTTGGGATGCCTTGAACAAGGAAACAAGTATCGCAAAAAATAATATAGTTCTAGAATCAATTCAAGAACCGCAACAATTGCAAATGAAGAATGTCATGCCATGATGCAACCTACACAAGGTCGAATGCAAGAATTGTATGCATGAGGTAGATGCTTGTTACCGATATAGCATGGGAATGATGTAGTAGATAAAGTCTTCGTTGATCGACCAAGCTTGACTCCAAAATGTACAAGGTGACAACACCTTTCTTGTGACTAAGACGATCCTCCAAAATGCATCTCCAAAGTTCCTAGAATCATTATTAACAAACAAAATGGTACCCGAACTCATTGGGACCCAAGAGTTAGAGGAACAAAAATACATAGAACAAACTCCACAAGAATAAGTGCATATGGACATGAACTTGAATTTCATGCACTAGCCAATAAGGAAGTTGATGGAGTTTAACCTATATATAGGATCAAAGAAAGAAAACATGGCATAGGAACTACACAAATAGCTAATATGCATGCACAAGACTTTCAAGAACCAAAAGGAAATACAATTTGGACAAGACATCAAGTAAACCAAGAAGGCACACCAAAGGTGGCACAACATAAGGTTTTCCAAATTATATCTAAGATCCAGATCAACACATGATAGGAGATAAGTAGCAATGAACACATGGTCAATTGCTACACTCACCAACAAATGAGAAGAAATACCAATTGAATCCCAACCCATTCAACACATGATTGAATAGGAAAACAATTGAAAAGGATACCAAGTGAACCTAGGATTCCAAAATAAGATTCCAATTGAAAATAAGATTTCAAAATAAACTTGTCACTTGGAGTATGCCAAATAAAAGATACATCAAGGAATGGGGTATCAATTGACACACCAATTAATAGAGAGCACGATACCAAAATAAAAGAATTAAATGAAGAGATATCAAACTCTCAAAGGGAGAGCATAATTCCAAACAAACTATGTGTAACACCCCGGGTGTCACGCTACAGTAATCACCTACAGTAATCAGGATTATTGTTGCTAATCACTGTTCATAATCTCTATTGCTCAAACTGGCCTTGATCAAAATTTTGGTTTTTGTTAATCTTCAGATCATGATGGGGGTATTGAATCCAATGTACCCATCATGCCCTGATCAAACTTTGCAGTTGATCGTTCTGTATCATAATGGTTGATATCAATAAACCATGTGCCAACTGTGCCTTGATCATCATCATACAAATCAAAGTCCAACCCCCCTTCTTGATCTGGATAATAAAAACAAGTGGCATATAAAAATTTAACCAAAAATTATAGTAGCAATTTTTTTAAATCCCTAATAATCAATATGCCATATTAAAAGTGAGTTAGGGTTTTATTAAAATGTTTTAATATTATAAAGAATTAAAAACAGTAGGAAAGCAATGGCTTTTATTACCTTTTTTAATAAAACCAATAATCAAATGATTTTTGTAAATCCTAGAAACCTTTAGTAATAATTCTGTATAATATCACACTAATTTTTGGGGCCAGTCTCATATTTACAAAAATACTAAAGTAGCTTAAACAAATAATAATAAAAAAAAAAGCAGAAAAATAAATAAATAAATAAGAACCGGCCCAGGCCAACTGGGCCTAGTGCTCAGCCAACCCAGGCCGCCCCAGCCAACTGCCCCCTGGTGCCCTAGTAAACGGCCCGAGATGCCGCCCCGGTCAACTCCCCATCTCTCTCGATCTCTTCCTCCCCACCCCCGATCCCTCCCGATCCCCCCCATCTGGACACCGCGGCCGCAGGCCGAACCCCGCCGCCGCCGGCTTCGCGGGCCGCCACACTGCTCCCTGCCGACCCCCCTCGTGGTGGAGCTCCTCCTCCACCCCACTGACCCGTCGCTCGCGTCCTCCTGGCGCCGCCCGCCGAAACCCTAGCCGCCAGCTACTGGCCACGGCTGGCTCCGGCGTTCCCCCCCGATGGTCGCCAACCGGCCGCCGTCCGGCACCTCTCCGGCATCCCTGACTCCGCAGCTCCTCCTCCGCGAAGATCCATGGCCACCCCCTCCTGCTGCGCGGCTTCGACCAACCTGGGCGCGGTGGCCACGATGCGATGCACGGCTGCGCCTCCGTGGTGACCGCCGTGGCTCCGGCGCCTCCGCGTGCTCGCCCCCTGCATGGCCTTGTCGTCGCCTCTCCAACCACGACCGCCTCACGACGCCGGCGCTTGCCTCCCCTGGACCCGCGCCCGGCGATGCCCGCGGCCGCCCTGGCCGTGCCCGTCGGCACCTGCCTCACGCCCAGCCGCGACGCCTCCCCCCCCCATCGTGAGATCCCTGGCCGCGTGCAGTCGTGCCCCATGGCCGTGCCCGCTGTCTGCTTTTGCTGCTTGTGCTATTACTACTGCACCTAAAGAAAAAGATGGCTAGGACTGAAAATTGCTGCTGGACACCACTTTGAACAACAACAAAAAGCATGAAAATGGAGTTTAACATAGATAAAAATAAGATAGACATGTAGTACAAGCAACAAGCTTCACTTTCTACCATTGGACCGTCTTCAAATATTGCGTGGATTAAATCCGGCAAAAATCGCAAACTGCGGATTTATAAGAAACGACAGACGAAGTTAACCAAATAGCCACTTTGTCGTTGTGACTGAACGTGCTATGGGCACCTGTAATATCGTCTGAAGGCATGGCATGATGGTGCGCGTGATGTAGAACAAAACTTATAAAGGTCGCAACTCCATTAGAGCTATAGATTTGATACGATCATCGGTCCAAGTTTGCTAAATTTAACAATTTCTGAAATTAACATGACGTGGCACTTTTCATACCCAGTGATAGTTAAGTAGATGAACTATATCGTAGGTGCCATCCATACCGGATCCGAGATAACGGACAACGGATGAAAGTTGATGTTCGGCACTAATTCATCGGAGGAGTAGAACCAAAACCGTAGCCTTCCGAAAACTGCTAATTGATGTTTAAGACAAAATTTCCCAGACTTAGCCAAATTCCAGAGAAATCCAGAAATGAGACAATGACACCTGGGCCCCACCTTGACCCTATTGACTAGTCAACCTTGACTGGTCAACTGTTGACTATGCCCCACTGGCCCCACATGTCATTGACTGTGTCTAGCTCAGTTTGGGTGTAAAATTATTTATCCATTTATTTTTGAATTAATATAAATTCAGAAACTGCTTTTAAATGATTTAAACTATAGAAATTAATATCTTTTAACCCGTAAGTGAGATGAATATAATTTCTACATCAAACTTGATCAAAAAAATACAACGAATACAGATACGCCACCCGTATACCCACCGCACCCCTCTAACATACCGAACGTGGAACATTTCTCCTCCGGTTCGCCTGTCTGTCAGATGACTGGAGCCGGTAAAACTTTCCGGATGAAAATGTTCTGAACATGAAAGTTGTTCAGAATGGATCAACTAACACGGATCCACTATCCACATGTCTGCCAGATGTCTCTAAACACTGCAGACATGGAACCTTCCCATCCGGATCATCTGTCCGGTAATTAATCGGTACCGATGAGTCAACACCGGATAAATTTCCGCACCGACTAAAATACTTAACACTGCGTTAGAACACCGCCAACACTGCGTTTTCCATGTATTGAATTTGTATTGCTATTATTGTTGTGTATTTATTGTTTCTTCCCCCTCTCTTATTGTCCGGTAGTCTCGACGTCCGCTGCCGATGCCCCTGTGATGGACTACTTCATCGACGACCGTACCTCTAACGTGAGCTTCTAGGAAAGCAGAGCCATTTTCCTTCCCCAGATATCACCTATCTTTTCCGTACATTTCTTGCACTAGGCATGGTTACTGCTGCTGCTATGTTACAATCCTATTCAATTGCATAGCATGTTTTTGTCGCCCCTTGATGTACCTTCCTTTATCCTATGATGCCTTATAAATATATATATTATTCAGCAGTAAACCCTGCGCATTGTTAGCTAGGTTTAGAATAGCGGGCCGTGATCACTCTGGTGAGTGAACGCGGATTACAAAATATTATAACTGCAACAGGTACGGATCAATGCAGACGCCCTAGAGAATCTACAACGGCGAGACTCTGTCGAGTCGCTTCGAGTTTGAATTACGAGTGGACGGACTCGTATTTCACTCTCGTCGGCTCAATAGCGTAGCATCACTGGGATGATACGAGGGTATTTCTCTTTAGTTCATTCCGCTGGTGTGTCGGCACCACCGGGGTGATACGAGAATATTCCTCTTTAGTTCATTCCGCTGATGTCTTTGTCGAACCTCTTCAAGTGTACCATCGAGGGTGATTCCTCCTGGTTTCACTTGATGGTAGGCACTCGAATCAACTGGTGTCCTTACGGGTAAGGAGTCGGGTGACCCAACGGTGCCCGCGCAGAGTATCTTAGCGGAATGACAGGTCAGGTGTATTCCACCGGTGTGCAGCGGGCCTGGTACTGTTCGTGGCCGAAGGATTTCCTGTTGTACGAAAGTCGAGCTCTTCGGAGCAAACGCGAGACAAGGTAAGGAGACGGTTCACCTTGTTGGTAACCGCACGAGTTGGTGGGACGTCAGGGCAGGCACCGACGTTACTGGTGGTCCTGGCTGCTGTCGTTGTCCGCGACTCACCCGGATAGGGGCAACGATAACAGTTGTCCCGACAGAAAATAATAAAATGACTAACGGTTCAGGTGGATGACTTGAGTGGGTCGACGTGCCCTATACGCACTACCTCCACGTGGGATTACGGTGGGCCCTCCGTGTTGTGGTCTCGTTCGAAAGCTCTGAAAGACGTCCAGTTTCAGCATTGTGGTTGGGTCGGATCGTGCTGCGGCACTGGATCCACTTGGCGCACAACGACCCGGAGTGCGAGAGGTGATGGCCCATGAAGCTCTTGCGCTTAGGACTGTAGACCGGCGGGTGACCTCTCTGATGAGCCGTAGGATGGGCCTCGGCGTGTCGGATAGCCTCGGTGGGGCATTCCCTAACAAGGTGTACGCCACCCTGGAGATCCGAGCGTGTAGGGTCACAGTAGTGCAGCCCCTGCAGGGATGATAATCTATTCGGATAGCCGTGTCCACGGTAACAGGATGCTTTATGCTGAAGCCAGAGCCTACTACTACAAACTACTACTATTAAACTGTTGGTTCCGGTTTCTCTTCCTCGCAGGGAAGTCGAGGAGGGGAACTCGGAGGCAGTATTATTATTAATCATTACAACTTACTATTATACAATGCTGCAGCTACTTCTGCTGCATTGTTATTACATTCATGCTATTGAACTGTTGGTTGATTCTTACCTCATGCTGCAAGACTCGTCGGAAGATGCTAGTCTTCCATAGGCCTAGCTTCTTACCCCTATTCTGATTTCTACCTTGCAGTCCACTATATACAGCCTCCCCTTGCCATTTGATACAAATGCATAAATGCTTAGTAGCGGACGTAAGACTCGCGGGTATGCTAGATACTCACCTGTTTTATTTTCCCCCTTTTTGTTTTGCCTGATCGGCCGCTGCAGTCGATGTTGGAGCCCAGGAGCAGGAGATCCCCGATGTCGACCACCGCAACATGAAAATCCCCGGTGCTTGCTTCATCGTCGAGTTCCCCTTTGACCGGGAGTAGTTTGGAGGTTCCCAGGAAGGAGGCCTTGCCTTTTCGATCGATTGATGATTTTGTGCTAGCCTTCTTAAGGCAACCTTGTATCCTTGTGTCTGTACTCAGATACTATTTCTTCCGCTAACTTTGTGCTCTTGAGCTGTTGTATTCGAGCCCTCATGGCCCCTGGCTGGTATTATACAGCTTGTATTTTTTTTATAGAGTTGTGTTGTGATATCTCACCGTGAGTCCCCGATCTCGATCGTGTACCTTGCGTGTATGATTACTATACACGGTCCGATTTTTGGGGCGTCACAAGTTGGTATCAGAGCCGACTGCCTGTAGGAAGCCACCCAACCATTACCTGGTCGAAGTTGAGTCTAGACTTTGAAAAACTATTTTGCTAACTTTATATTTGGCTTACGGGCCCACATTGATGTCACTACGTGTGATATCTATGGTATTAGGATCTTTTTCTCCGTACCTTTACTCTGGGATTCTACTCGCTTATCCTTTTGGAAAATTTTGCTAACTCTGACATTAGGATCTCGTGGTCGCATCTACCAGGAGAGCCCTTCACTCAAGATGAGCGCTTGCTTCACCTGAAGATTCCGAAGATTACACTCCGATAAATTCCCTACAACCTACGTGTTCATCGCCTTTGATTCCCCTGCCATCGAGAAGCCTGTATGGATAATTACATCCACTTCCCTCTCTGGAAATCATAATTCCCTTGTACTTAAGCATTGAATTATTCGGATGCTTCTATCACCCGATGCCTTTTCATTCTTTCTCCTTTTGGTTGAGTGCCGATACTCACATCAGATTCTTTGCGAACCACCCGACCTTTGGTGGATTATTATCTGAATAATCTTACATGGTTTATTCCATGTGTCGATTGGATTCATCGTGTGAAATAACATCCTTTCCCTTGATGATTTCCGTTATCATCGACAACCTCCCTTGAATCTCTGCCAATACAACTTGGTCGTGTATATCGTGCTCTGCCTTTCCTTGGGAAAGACATACACGTGATACTTGTGTATCATCACTTTTCCCTTCCATTGGTCTGTTTGATCAGACAATTATATTTTTCCTTCCATTGGTCTGTTTAACCTTTCTTGTGATATAAATTATCTGAGCAGCGATAATTCCCTGCTTATGTAAACACTTTGGTGTACTACTTTGTTGCTACAACATGTTACTATCATGGATAACCTTTTGGTTACCACCGATGGACGAGAATTTTGCCGATTGGACTGCCTCGTTTTAACGAGCAGGAAATGGTTCTCTTTGTCCACTTCCCTTGTTACCGACGTTGTTGCCGAGATAACTGACGATATGTTCTCTGACAAACCTTGCATCGTGATCACATGGAATGTCACCACCCTTCTTATACAACGTGGGCCCATAACCCACAATTCCACAGGATCGAGACCTGACTCTTGTCACATACCTTACGATATTCGGTCCGATATCAGACTCTTTGTTTATACCTGATGCCCTAGACCCCTTTTCATCATCCATCATCGGCATCGAATGCATGTATATCCGCTTGTAATTACCCATACCTTCTTTTGTCTCTCTCGATGCATTCCCCTGAGTTTATACTCGGAAGATGTTTTGTACCCCGTTTTCCCGCGGACAACCTCGGTTGATTAACCGGCTACCCATCTGACCCCCTCTAAATTTTCCTCCTCGCCTAATCGTAAGTACGATGGAGACCCCGAAGAAAGGAAAACAACTAGTCGATATGCACTGATGCAAGGAATTGAAGACATCAACGAGATGGATTAAATTCATCGAGAAGGACAACAGGAACCAGAAGATTTGTTAGAATACGAAACCGAAGCTTTAACCCTCACACTACCTTATAATTCTCGGGACGAGAATTCTTTGTAGTGGTGGAGATTTGTAACACCCCGGGTGCCACGCTACATTAATCACCTACAGTAATCAGGATTACTGTTGCTAATCACTGTTGATAATCTCTATTGCTCAAACTGGCCTTGATCAAAATTTTGGTTTTTGTTAATCTTCAGATCATGATGGGGGTATTGAATCCAATGTACCCATCATGCCCTGATCAAACTTTGCAGTTGATCGTTCTGTATCATAATGGATGATATCAATAAACCATGTGCCAACTGTGCCTTGATCATCATCATACAAATCAAAGTCCAACCCCCTTCTTGATCTGGATAATAAAAACAAGTGGCAGATAAAACTTTAACCAAAAATTATAGTAGCAATTTTTTAAAATGCCTAATAATCAATATGCCATATTAAAAGTGAATTGGGGTTTTATTTAAATGTTTTAATATTATGAAGAATTAAAAACAGTAGGAAAGCAATGGATTTTATTAACTTTTTAATAAAACCAATAATCAAATGATTTTTGTAAATCCTAGAAACCTTTAGTAATAATTTTGTATAATATCACACTAATTTTTGGGCCCAGACTCATATTTACAAAAATACTAAAGTAGCTTAAACAAATAATAATAATAATAAAAAAGCAGAAAAATAAATAAATAAATAAGAACCGGCCCAGGCCAACTGGGCCTAGTGCTCAGCCAGCCCAGGCCGCCCCAGCCCACTGCCCCCTGGTGCCCTAGTAAACGGCCCGAGCTGCCGCCCCGGTCAACTCCCCATCTCTCTCGATCTCTTCCTCCCCACCCCCGATCCCTCCCGATCCCCCCCCCATCTGGACACCGCGGCCGCAGGCCAAACCCCACCGCCGCAGGCTTCGCGGGTCGCCGCGCCGCTCCCTGCCGACCCCCCTCGTGGTGGAGCTCCTCCTCCACCCCACTGACCCGCCGCTCGCGTCCTCCTGGCGCCGCCCGCCGAAACCCTAGCCGCCAGCTACTGGCCACGGCTGGCACCGGCGTTCCCCCCCCCCCCCCGATGGTCGCCAACCGGCCGCCGTCCGGCACCTCTCCGGCATCCCTGACTCGTCAGCTCCTCCTCCGTGAAGATCCATGGCCACCCCCTCCTGCTGCGCGGCTTCGGCCAACCTCGGCGCGGTGGCCACGGTGCGATGCACGGCTGCGCCTCTGTGGTGACCTCCGTGGCTCCGGCGCCTCCGCGTGCTCGCCCCCTGCATGGCCTTGTCGTGGCCTCTCCAACCACGACCGCCTCACGACGCCGGCGCTTGCCTCCCCTGGACCCGCGCCCGGCGATGCCCACGGCCGCCCTGGCCGTGCCCGTCGGCAGCTGCCTCACGCCCAGCCGCGACGCCTCCCCCCTCATAGTGAGCTCCATGGACGCGTGCAGCCGTGCCCGCTGTCTGCTTTTGCTGCTTGTGCTATTACTACTGCACCTGAAGAAAAAGATGGCTAGGACTGAAAATTCCTGCTGGACACCACTTTGAACAACAACAAAAAGCATGCAAATGGAGTTTAACATAGATAAAAATAAGATAGACATGTAGTACAAGCAACAAGCTTCACTTGCTACCATTGGACCGTCTTCAAATATTGCGTGGATTAAATCCGGCAAAAATCGCAAAGTGCGGATTTATAATAAACGATAGACGAAGTTAACCAAATAGCCACTTTGTCATTGTGACTGAACGTGCTATGGGCACCTGTAATATTGTCTGAAGGCATGGCATGATGGTGCGCGTGATGTAGAACAAAACTTATAAAGGTCGCATCTCCATTAGAGTTATAGATTTGATACGATCATCGGTCCAAGTTTGCTAAATTTAACAATTTCTGAAATTAACATGATGTGGCACTTTTCATACCCAGTGATAGTTAAGCTGATGAACTATATCGTAGGTGCCATCCATACCGGATCCGAGATCACGGACAACGGATGAAAGTTGATGTTGGGCACTAATTCATCGAAGGAGTAGAACCAAAACCGTAGCCTTCCGAAAACTGCTAATTGATGTTTAAGACAAAAATTCCCAGACTTAGCCAAATTCCAGAGAAATCCAGAAATGAGACAATGACACATGGGCCCCACCTTGACCCTATTGACTAGTCAACCTTGACTGGTCAACTGTTGACTATGCCCCACTGGCCCCACATGTCATTGACTTTGTCTAGCTCAGTCTGGGTATAAAAGTATTTATCCATTTATTTTTGAATTAATATAAATTCAGAAACTGCTTTTAAATGATTTAAACTATAGAAATTAATATCTTTTAAACCGTAAGTGAGATGAATATAATTTCTACATCAAACTTGATCAAAAAAATACAACGAATACAGATACGCCACCCGTATACCCACCACACCCCTCTAACATACCGAACGTGGAACATTTCTCCGGTTCGCCTGTCTGTCAGATGACTGGAGCCGGTAAAACTTTCCAGATGAAAATGTTCGGAACTTGAAAGTTGTTCAGAATGGATCAACTAACACGGATCCACTATCCACATGTCTGCCAGATGTCTCTACACACTGCAGACATGGAACCTTCCCATCCGGATCATATGTCCGGTAATTAATCGGTACCGATGAGTCAACCCCGGATAAATTTCCGCGCCGACTAAAATACTTAACACTGTGTTAGAACACCGCCAACACTGCGTTTTCCATGTATTTAATTTGTATTTCTATTATTGTTGTGTATTTATTGTTTCTTCCCCCTCTCTTATTGTCCGATAGTCTCGACGTCCGCTGCCGATGCCCTTGTGATCGACTACTTCATCGACAACCGTACCTCTACCGCGAGCTTCCAGGCAAGCAAAGCCATTTTCCTTCCCCAGATATCACCTATCTTTTCCGTACATTTCTTGCACTGGGCATAGTTACTGCTGCTGCTACGTTACAATCCTATTCAATTGCATAGCATGTTTTTGTCGCCCCTTGATGTACCTTCCTTTATCCTATGCTGCCTTATAAATATATATATTATTCAGCAGTAAACCCTGCGCATTGTTAGCTAGGTTTAGAATAGCGGGCCGTGATCACTCTGGTGAGTGAACGCGGATTACAAAATATTATAACTGCAACAGGTACGGATCAATGCAGACGCCCTAGGGAACCTACAATGGCGAGACTCTGTCGAGTCGCTTCGAGTTTGACTTACGAGTGGACGGACTCGTATTTCACTCTCGTCGGCTCAATAGCGTAGCATCACTGGGATGATAAGAGGGTATTTATCTTTAGTTCATTCCGCTGGTGTCTCGGCACCACCGGGGTGATACGAGAATATTCCTCTTTAGTTCATTCCGCTGATGTCTCTGTCGAACCTCTTCAAGTGTACCATCGAGGGTGATTCCTCCTGGTTTCACTTGATGGTAGGCACTCGAATCAACTGGTGTCCTTACAGGTAAGGAGTCGGGTGACCCAACGGTGCCCTCGCAGAGTATCTTAGCGGAACGACAGGTCAGGTGTATTCCACCGGTGTGCGGCGGGCCTGGTACTGTTCGTGGCCGAAGGATTTCCTGTTGTACGAAAGTCGAGATCTTCGGAGCAAACGCGAGACAAGGTAAGGAGACGGTTCACCTTATTGGTAACCGCACGAGTTGGTGGGACGTCAGGGCAGGCATCGACGTTACTGGTGGTCCTGGCTACTGTTGTTGTCCGCGACTCACCCGGATAGGGGCAACGATAACGGTTGTCCCGATAGAAAATAATAAAATGACTAACGGTTCAGGCGGATGACTTGAGTGGGACGACGTGCCCTATACGCACTACCTCCACGTGGGATTACGGTGTGGGCCCTCCGCGTTGTGGTCTCGTTCGAAAGCTCTGAAAGACGTCCAGTTTCAGCATTGTGGTTGGGTCGGATCGTGCTGCGGCACTGGATCCACTTGGCGCACAACGACCCGGAGTGCGAGAGGTGATGGCCCATGAAGCTCTTGCGCTTAGGACTGTAGACCGGCGGGGACCTCTCTGATGAGCCGTAGGATGGGCCTCGGCGTGTCGGATAGCCTCGGTGGGGCATTCCCTAATAAAGGTGTACGCCACCCTGGAGATCCGAGAGTGTAGGGTAACAGTAGTGCAGCCCCTGCAGGGATGATAATCTATGCGGATAGCCGTGTCCACGGTAACAAGACGCTTTATGCTGAAGCCAGAGCCTACTACTACAAACTACTACTATTAAACTGTTGGTTCCGGTTTCTCCTCCTCGCAGGAAATTCGAGGAGGGGAACTCGGAGGCAGTATTATTATTAATCATTACAACTTACTATTATACAATGCTGCAGCAACTTCTGCTGCATTGTTATTACATTCATGCTATTGAACTGTTGGCTGATTCTTACCTCATGCTGCAAGACTCGTCGGAAGATGCTAGTCTTCGATAGGCCTAGCTTCTTACCCCTATTCTGATTTCTACCTTGCAGTCCACTATATACAGCCTCCCCTTGCCATTTGATACAAATGCATAAATGCTTAGTAGCGGACGTAAGACTCGTGGGTATGCTAGATACTCACCTGTTTTATTTTCCCCCTTTTTGTTTTGCCTGATCGGCCGCTGCAGTCGACGTTGGAGCCCAGGAGCAGGAGATCCCCGATGTCGACCACCGCAACGTGAAGATCACCGGTGCTTGCTTCATCGTCGAGTTCCCCTTTGACCAGGAGTAGTTTGGAGGTTACCAGGCAGGAGGCCTTGCCTTTTCGATCGAGTGATGATTTTGTGCTAGCCTTCTTAAGGCAACCTTGTATCCTTGTGTCTGTACTCAGATACTATTGCTTCCGCTAACTTTGTGCTCTTGAGCTGTTGTATTCGAGCCCTCGTGGCCCCTGGCTTGTATTATACAGCTTGTATTTTTTTATAGAGTTGTGTTGTGATATCTCACCGTGAGTCCCCGATCTCGATCGTGTACCTTGTGTGTATGATTACTGTACACGGTCCGATTTTGGGGGCGTCACACTATGCCCTCAACAAATTTATGATGACACAAAACACCAAAGAGAATATGCCTTACAATAACACACACTTGATATGGACCATAAGATTCTAGCTCCCCCAAGAGATGTGCATTACATAGAATTTTCATTTGAATACAAAATGCACAAGATGGGATCACCACTTTCACTAAATCTAGAGAAACACTATACAAGATCACGAAAACAAATGATCCACAAGTGGCAACGAAGACAATGAGAGTTAAAACCACAATAAAATCTTGGCAAGTAATAAGGCAATTATAAACAATCCAATATGTAAATATGATCAATAATTTCTACCACATATAAGAGTACCAATTGTTAGACAAGAGGTATATGGAATTACTTCCCGGTGGTAGATAGCAATAATATATATATTATCATCTTCACAACAACAACCATAAGCATGTGGAAAAAGATAAGAATTGAGCACAATGCTTACAAAGAGATTCTTGTTAGCTTCAAGTATGCATCCAATCATGCAAGCAATGACTATAAAAACTTGGAGCAAATGGTTCCCACATAGGAAATACAAGTACATGTTGGAGGGAAACCGTAACAAGAAAATATCACACACTCAAGAACCATAAGATGAGAAATAAATTCAATATAAGGAAATTGTAACTTGAGGAGCAACCATGCCACCTAGGAACTAGATAATTTACAATATCAAATCTAAGTGGCACAAACCCCAAATGTACACATTTTATAGGCGGGTAATATGCACAAAGCATATTACTCCCCCATAATGTGATATCCCGAAATTTACAACTAGAGGCAAACAAATACCAACAATAGATAATTAATGGACATTTACGAATTTGAATTTCTCATGAGTACAACATACCACATAGAGACTAGATAATCTTGTAATATCAATACTAGATGGTATTCCTCATGTATACATTTTAGGACCGTGAAGTGCAAAAGGCACATCACTCCCCCAAAAAGGGATGATCCATTAATCTCTCACAAGAGCCAACTAAGATAGAACCAATATGAAAAATAGACTCAACACAAAACTCAAACATACATGATGTGCAAACCAACATATACATAATTGATTACTCAAGATACGTAAATTGGAAGCACAACATATACAAACACATGCAAGGTACAAAACCAAAACATGCAAAGGGGCAATTAACTTTGAATGTAAACAATTTAAGTACAAGTTACCATAAGGAGGCACATTGGATATAAGATAGACACATGATAATCCAAATGACTTGGCTTGAGAAAATGTGATTAATGAAGGTCCCTTAATTCTTCATAATGTAGTCAAGTCTCCAATGCCCTCCACCATCACCTATTGATCAAGTTTAAGCTTGTTGGTCCCCAACCAAGTTGGGTCCTACGAGGTTAGTCACAATAGGCTTGGCAACCCAAATGGTGATTTTATTGTCACCACTTTGAGTGCCAACAAATTTGGCAAACACATTGCCAACCTTATCCTTCTGAAGAGAATACACACCATCAACTATAATGGGGTTGGATAAGGTATTGTTAGTGCATGAAGAAGCAAGATGACCCTTCTCCCGACATAAGTAGCAAAATCTACTCTTTCCTTTCTTCATGGTTGATTTATCAACATGAAGATCATTGACTTGAGTCTTCTTGGGAAGTGGATTCACTTCACCTTGCGGTTGAACTTGAGGCATCTTCCCTAGTGTCTTGTCACTAATGGGATTCTTCTTCAAAGAGCAAGATCTAACATGGTGCCCTTCAACCTTGCAGTTGAAGAAAATAAACTTGGCCGGATTCTTGAATTGTGATTGGACCTTCTTCTTGTTCAACATGGACTTCTTATTGTTCAACATGGACTTCTTATTGTTGGAGTTGAATCCAAGTCCACCCTTGTCATTGGGGGATTTTTTCCAAACAAAACCTTGCCAAGTGTAGACTTCCCTTCATGACCCTTTCCCAAGTATTTATTCAAAGAAGTGACTTGGGCCTTGAGCTCTTTCATTTCCTCTACATGGTTAGTAACAATACAAATACTAGAGGAAGCAGAAGCTTCATTGTTAGAGAAGCAAGGCAAGGAAAGTAATTCATCACATGATGTAGAAACATTATGAGTGGATGAATTATAAGGACTAGCACAAGGAAATATAGCATATTGAGTAGAAGTAGTGCTAATGTCCTCATGAGGAACTAATTTAGAAACCTTAGCCTCATGAGATAACTTTAGCACATTATGGGAGACTAGAAGATCCTCATGAGAGCTAGAGAGCTTTTCACGATTTTCTTCCAATTTCCCATACTTTCTAGTTAGCAACTAAAGTTGAGCCTTTAGCTCAACATTCTCCTTTAGTATGGATGCTTCACAAGAAATAGAGTTAGTAGCACAAGCATCATCAAGAATAACAGAAGGAGAAGACAACATGGCAAGCTCTTTCAAATACGAATCTTTTAGTTGAGCATGAGACTCGGTGAGCTTGATGAGCTCACCATTAATGACCCGTGAGACATTTCTGAGGTGCTCAAAATCCTCAAGGAGTTTAGCATGCATAACTTCAAGCTTATCATTTTTAGTTTTGATACAATTACTTTACTTTAGATAAATCTAAAGGAAAAGTATCCTCAAGAGATTCCTTGGTGGTTTGTTCGAACTCAAGAGCTTGAGATAGATCCGCAATCTCATTAGTGTAATCATGTTGATGGCTTTCCATTTTCTCAATGGTGGCCTCATTCTCCTCGATATGAGTTTCCAAATCCTTAATGTATTTCTTACCCTCAATGGCAATAGACATGATTTCCATGAAGTTGTAGCAAGCAATTTTATTCTTATGAAGAACTTTAAAAATCATTTCTCCCTTAATTTTTAAGGAAAAAATATTATCATCCTCTTCAACATTATCTACATTAACATTATCTACATCATCACCATCGCTAGATATGGGGGTTAAAGTAGGAGATACCTTTAACTCCTTCTCCATAAGGCAAAAATGAGTAACACGAGATGATGATGTAGGATCTCTTGAGGCACCAATCAAGACCACATCTTGTTCCATGGACCGTAGGTTTTCCTCTACATTGTTAGCACAATAACTAGAGGAAATAGAGGCATTCTTAACATGGCAACAAGATATAGCAAGCACATCCTCATGAGATTTATTCAAATGATTTCTACATGATATGCATGGACTATCAACACAAGCATGTAAGATATTTAAGGTGCTCGAAGTGTTGAGGTCCAACAAGGAAGCATTGTGATAAGATAGTGATAAAGGGTTATCAACAATAAGTTCACAATCATCATTGCAATGACTCATACTACTCACCATTTGATTACCTTGTGGAAAACCACATGTTGGTGAAGTAGAAGAAGTTGAGAATGCATCGCGACCGGAGGTGGAGGGAGAACAATCATCCCCACAAATCTTGGACACACCATATTTATCGTGAAGCTTTGTCCACAACTCATGAGCATCCCAAAATGGCATGAGTTGAAAAATGTCTACATTACTCAGAGCATCAACAAGCAAATTAGAAGCTTGATCATTGAGATAAGAGTTTTTCTCATCCTCTAAGGATAGGTTTTGAGTATCCTTTAGAGGAGAAAAACCCGTATCTACAATTCGCTCCATACACGGGCCAAGGCCCCGGAAATAATTAAGCATGCGAATTTTCCAAGCATCATAATTTGTGCCCTCGAAACTAAGAGAGTCGATGAATCCTAATCCCCTAGTCGACATCTTAACTCTCAAGGCGGTGAAGCCCTATATTGAGAGACGAGGCTCAGATACCAATTGAAAGGACGTGGATGTCGCCTAGAGGGTGGTGAATATGCGCTTAAAATAATTACGGTTTAGGCCTGAAGAAATGCGGAATAAAACTTAATGTTTAATTTGCAAAGCAAGAAACCTAAATAAGCTAGGCTCAACTATGTGCACCAATGCTACGTGTCAAACGTATCCATAATTTTTCCTTGTTCCATGCTCTTTTTGTGTCATTGCTACATCTTTTTTCCATGCTTTTGAATCATTTATTGGACTAACCTACTAATATAGAGCCTAGTGTCAGTTCCTGTATGTTTTGTCTTTGCATTGCAGAAAAAGTCCAAAAATTAAGTTGCTTAGAAAATTCCCAAAAAAACTACCAAAAAAATATTTACATCGGAAGAGTCCTCCAGCCGGAGGATGGAGTGAGGAGGTGGCACCAGGAGCCCTCCTTGCGCGGCCAGGGGTGGACCCACGTCGGGTGGCCACCTGGGTGACTTGGGCACCACCTCGGACTCCCCCTTGGCCTATATATTTACCCGTGACGCAAAACCCCGAGATATCGAACTCCTTTTTCCAGAAGCGCTCCCGATCTCCGCCGCCATTGAAACCTAGCTTTAGGGGTCACCGGGATCCTGCTCCGGCACCCTGCCGGAGAGGGCCTTGGCCGCCGGGGCCATCTTCATCAACTCTTCTTCACCCCATGATGGATCGTGAGTAGTTCCTCCTTGGACTACGGGTTCTTGGCAGTAGCTATGTGGTGTCTTCTCCCCCTAGTTCTTCAATACAAAGTTCTCATGAGTTTCCCTACATGATTGAGATCCATATGATGTAATTGGTGTTGTGTTTGTTGGGATCCTATGAATTGATACCTTGTTCGGTCCTAAGAGGTTTATGAATTATTGTTGCTGCAATTTTGTTGTTCTTAATGCTTGCTACTAGTGCACGAGTAGCATGATTTCATATCTCACCACGTTATGGTTGCATGATTATAATTGTTGTTCTAGATCTTATCCATGGTTGTATGCACCTATTATAGTCCGGAACCGGCGATCCCAATGGTGACAGCTTGGGACACCAAAGGGGATGGACTATAATTTGAGAATTACATGTGTTCATAGAGTGTTAATGCTTTGTTCCAGTGCTCTTTGACATGAGCACCTTAATCTCCGTAAGTTCCTTTTGGCCCCGTTTGTAGAGAGACGGTGGGACAAAAGATGTTGTGCAAGTTCTTATTGCAAGCACGTACAACTACATACGGAACACATGCCTATGTTTGGTTCTTAAACTAGGATGCTTTAGTTGTTTCTTTGGCTAGAGTTTGTGCAATTTTGTCAATTGCCCAACTGTAATTTGTTCACCCAACACCTTGTTCTTTTGCTTGGAGAGTTACCACTAGTGAAACCTTGAACCCCGGTCCATCTTTCATCTTCATTGCCTTCGTTGTTACTATTGCTCTCATTACTGTTGCTACTACTTTGTTACTACTTTGTGGTGTTGGTGATTGGGGAAGTCTTAAAGGCTACACCCGTCAACACACCATTGCTGCTAAATATCTTGTCTAGTGCTTTTCAGGTGTGGTTGAATTAACAACTCAACTGCTAAGGCTTATAAGTATTCTTTGGCTCCCCTTGTGTTGAATCAATAAATTGGGTTATACCTACCCGCGAAGACTGTTGCGATCCCCTACACTTGTGGGTCATCAACCAACAACTTATACTAAGCAATATAAACAACTATGTGATAGCCAGATATATAACAAGAGCACTAAGGCTATCACAAAGTAGGTGCACAAGTAAATAGGTTGACTAGATGAACAACCTACGGGACAAGCAATGCAAAATATATGAGCAAGCACAAGATAAACAAGGTAATAAGCTTGCTCGAAGTAAGGTTAGAGATAACCGCAAGTGGAGCCGATGGAGACAAGGATTTGTTACCGAAGTTCCGTCTCTTGCGAGAAGTACGTCTCTGTTTGGAGAGGGTGTGGAACACAATGCTCACACGATGCCAACGAGGGCCACCCTATTTCTCCACACGCTCTTACCAATGCAAGATGTCGTGATTCCACTATAGGACACTTGAGGGCGGTCACCGAACCCGTACAAATGGCGACCCTTGAGGGCGGTCACCGAACCCGTACAAATGCTTGGGGCTATCTCCACAACCGAATTGGAGGCTCCCGTAGCGTCCCGAAGTTTTCCACCACAATGATTGAGCTCCGCAACAACGAGCATCTAGGGTCCAACGCACCCAAGAGGAACAAGTGATAACCCTCAACTGTAGGGGATCGAGATAGTCTTCGCGGGCAAGATAACCCAATTTATTGATTCGACACTTGGGGACACAAAGAATATGTACAGGTTTTGACAATTGAGTTGTCAATTCAACCGCACCTGAAATAAACACTTGCTTGCACAAAGGTATTAGTAGCAACTGTGATACGGTGGTAGTAGTGGTGGTGATAATAGTGGTGATGGTGATGGTGAAACAGCAAAAGTAAAACAACAAAAGTAAACAACTAGTAACCAGCAGGAAAGAAAACACTGTAGGCTAGGGAGATGGATGGTTGGGCACTGCTTGGATGAGAACGAACATGTAATAGATTCTAACACGGGCAAGGCTCACAGAAAAGAAAGGATCATCTAGGAAAAAAATCAAACACCAGGCGTGTATACCAGGGTAGTTGTACGTGCTTACAATAAGAACTTTGCACAACATCTTTTGTCCTACCCTCCCGCTACAAACGGGGCCAAAAGAAACTTAGGGAGATTAAGGTACTCCTGCCAAAGAGCACCGGAACTAAGTATTAACACTTCATGGATACACGGAATCCTCAAATTATAGTCCATCCCCTTTGGTGTCCCAAGCTGTCACAATTGGGATCGCCGGTTCCGGACTATAATAGGTGCATACAACTCATAGATAGGATCAAGAACACCACAAACTCAAAAAACAAAAGGGTGATCAGATCTGAAATCATGGCACTCGGGCCCAAAGTGACAAGCATTAAGAGCAACAAGTTGTAACAGAGATGATAAACACCAAGTAGATGATAGGCAACATGCCCCAAAAAATCTGATTGAACTATTACATGATTTAACTCATCAAATCCCTACCATCCCCTTTGCCTACAACAGGGAATTACTCACACATGAGATAGGAAGTCATGGAGGGGTGATGGAGAGGCGATGATGATGACGATGGCGATGATTTCCTTTCACCGGAGGCCAAAGCAGCCTCCAGATTAGCTATCCCGGAGAAGAACAGAGGGTTGCGGCGGCTCCGCGACGTACATTGGAAAAGCGACTTCTGTTCTGGGGTTTCTACGTCGGGAGAATAAATAGGGCCAAAGTAGGGCACCGGGGGATGTGGGACCAGGCCAGGAGGGCAGATGGCGCGGCCAGGGGCTGGGCCGCGCCAGGCACCCTCCTGGCTGCCCCCTGGCTGGCATGTGGCCCCCCTTTGGACTGGCGGAAGCTTCCGGAACGCTGATTTTTTATATATATTTTTGGGTTTTTTCCAGCGTACCTAAATATCCAGAAACCTGCACCAAAGAAAACAGCACTGGTAGCTCTGCTGAAAACAGCGTCAGTCCGGGTTAGTTTCATTCAAATCATGCAAGAATGAAGCCAAAACAATAGTGAAAGTGTTTGGAAAAGTAGATACGTTTGAGACGTATCAACAAGCTCTAGAGTGCTAATGCACTCAAGAGTACAAACTCTAGAGTGACAATGCACTCAAGAGTAACTATCTTCTCAACTTCACTTCCTACAACAAATCCTTGGAGAGAACTCAAACCGATGCATCAAATGCAATGGCAAGAGAACACGAAGTGCTCAAGTCCTCCACTCTCAAATCCCACCAAAGAAACAAAAGCTATGGAGGAATATGGGAGTAAGAACAAGGATAACACCAAAGAACTCCAAGATCTAGATCCACAAGGTTCCCCTCACTTAGAGGAGAGATGGCTTGGTGGAGAATGTAGATCTAGATCTCCTCTCTATTTTCCCTCAAAAAGGAGCAAGAATCATGGAAGGAATAGAGAGATCTCAAGCTTGAAGAGGTCAACAATGGAGGTGAAAAACGATCTCAATAACATTAGTGACAATGGGGAAGAAGACCCCCTTTTATAGATCCTCACGAATCTAACTGTTATGTGTAGTTTTCTGCGTCCCGAGCGGTACTACCGCTTCCGGAGCGATACTACTGCTCAAGCGGTACTATCGGACATTAAATACCGCTCTACTGCCGCTCAAAACAGAGGTTTTGCGGTTGTATCAAGCGGTACTACCGCTCTTCTGGGCGGTACTACCGCTTGATGTCTATGCACGCTTCTATTCTTGTAGACTATGTTGGGCCTCCAAGCGCAGAGGTTTGTAGGACAGCAGCAATTTCCATCAAGTGGATGACCTAAGGTTTATCGAACTCAGGGAAGTAGAGGTTGAATATGGTCTCTCTCAAGCAACCCTACAATTAAGATATAAGAAGTCTCTTGTGTCCCCAACACACCTAATACAACTAGAAGTTGTATAGGTGCACTAGTTCGGCGAAGAGATGGTAAAATACGAGTGATAGGTGTGGCAAAGCAAGGTAATATAAATCTGTAATAAAAAGTACAGCAAGCAAACATGTGACAAAAGTGAGCACAAACGGTGTAAAAATGGTGGAAACAAGGCCTAAGCTTCATACTTTCACTAGTGGCAACTCTCAACAACATTAACATAGTCTAATCACATGATATTTCCCATAAAACATGCAATGGAGACGCACTCGGAGGTCATTCCTTTGTGGTCAAGAGAGGATGAGAATTATGTAGGGCTACAAAAGCACACCTCAAAGTTCATAGTTCTCAATCTATGGATTTCCCAATGTCACGCGGCCATCCAAAGAGAGTACCACAATCACCACAACATATCTCAAGGATAGTCAAAGACAAGCACCAAGGGACTCTCAATCTTCAATCAACACACAAAAGAGGAAATCACTCATGATAATATTCTTCTAACCCATGTCCAATAGACCGCTGTCACCTTGATCTCGGGGATTATACTAGATAAGATCAATTGAGTACATCAATCCAATGCATAGAGGAAGGGGAAATATCATGGGATCACCCTAGATTAACATAGGCTATGATCACAACGAAGATCACATCATGGCAGAGAGAGAAGAACACATAGCTACTAGTAGAAACCTCAGCCCCGAGGAGGAACTGCTCCCGCTTCATGGGGGAGGGAAGCAACGGCGATGGAGATGAATCCGGGGGCACTTCCCCGTCCCGGAAGGGTGCCGGCACAGGAATTATGTCCCCCCGAAACTTGATGGCGATGGTGGCGGAGATCGGAATTGCTTTTGGAGAAAAAGGGTCCCGAATCAGGGTTTCCTCCGCGGGGGTAAAAATAGGGCCAAAGGGGGCACCAGGGGGCACAGGGCACCCAGGAGGCCCGGCGCGGCCTAGGGTGGGGCCACGCCAGGGACCCTTCTGGAGTCCCTGTGGTGGCCCTCCCCTCCTTCCTTGGTGATTCCGGAAGCTTCCGGGACGCTGATTTTTTATATAATTTTTTCGGAATTTTTGGAGCACTTTTAATGGCCGGAAAACCTGAAATACAAAAACAGCAGAAATCAGGAACCGGCAATTGGGTGCAATGAGTTAATAGGTTAGTCCAAATATGCTCAAAAGTGTATCAAAGTTCAAGCAAAACATGGCAAAGTCACACAAAACATGCATGGAGCATGCATAAATTATAGATACGTTTGGGACGTATCAACATCCCCAAGCTTAATTCCTGCTCGTCCTCGAGTAGGTAAATGATAACAAGCATAATTTCTGTGGTGACATGCCACACAACCATATAAGGACTTTTAAGTAAAGCAATCAAAGCATGCAATTCAATTCAAGTCTTAACAAGCAAGAGTCTATATTAGCAATGACACAAGCAACAAAAGAACAAAAGGTGCAAGAGCTCTCGCTGTCCGTGACTCAAATGTCTCCAGATGGTGTTTGCGTGCAAGCAGGGGACTGGGAAAAAGAGAGAAAAAAGGTTGTTGAGAACAACTATCTACTAAAGTTTCACACTTGGTCTCCTTTGGATTCTTATCTTGATTCGTCCCTAGACCACTAGCCAGGTACAAGTCAAACTGATCCACTCCCTTTTGATATTTTGAGCACTCATGCAATGGATGAGCATGAGCAAGAAAGTTGACACCTAAAAGGCGAAACAGAAAGAAGATGGAGGAGTAAGACAAAAAGGTGTGAAAGGCTCACATCAATGAGGACAATCATAGGCGAGAGAAGGCCATATGATAGATATGATGTGAGGAGTAGGGATTGCCATGCAACGGATGCACATGTGAGCTAAAAGCTCTCCAAGGGAACTAGTGGGGGTGCATCTAACTTGCTTGCTCAAGAAGACCTAGAGCTCGTTTGAGGAGGCTCATCATTGGAATATACAAGCCAAGTTCTATAGTGTGAAGGTCCCCACATAGTTATATGCATGATGATGATCTCTATGGAGTACAAGGGATAGAGGATGAAGTACTAGTGTGGATCTCTCAAAAGGAATAGTAGTGTGCCCCCTTCTCTCTTTTTTTCTCTTTTTCTTTTTTTTCTATTTTTTTGGTGTCCTCAATGGCTTTTTATATTTAACCCTCATTTGTCCTCTTTGGGATCTTTTGATTTTGTCCTCTTTGGGATCTTTTCCTCACTTTAGGGGCAACACTCTATATTTTACAAGAATATAGGAGATCTTTCACACTTTACAAAAGTACTCACATAAAGAAGATATAACTATCATGATGCAAATATATGCCTCTGCCAGGATAGCAGGGTATGCAATGATACTAGCGCGTCATGTAGCAATGATTAGGGCAAGGCCCAACTAGCATACGCCTCATTGATCAAGCAAGTAGCATGTATGACATGAGGATCAAGTCATGAGAAGGTGGATGTTGCATGGCAATGTATATCGAAAAGGCTATGGAAATGCCTTGTAGGTAGGTATGGTGGCTGTTTTAAGGAAAGATATAAGGAGGCTTATGATGACAGAGCGTATCGTGCCAAGGGTTTGGATGCACCGGCGAACTATGCGCCAACTCTCAAGGTGAGAAAGGGCAATGCACGGTACCGAAGAGGCTAGAAAAAGTATTGGTGGGTGGAAGTGTCAACTTTCGAATACTCACATTAGTCCGAAGAACTCATGCACTTATTATCGGTAACTCTCAATCTAATCAGGAGGTTCACAAAGAGACAAGTACCCCGAGGAGGAGTGTATGGGGGTTTGGTTATCCTTGCGCATCCTCGACTCATGGTACGTGAGTGTACTCTAATATTCGAACCCTCCAGAGGTTAGTGATCCATCTAGTAGCTAGAGTTCTCAATAGGGGTTTTTGGTTTTCGAAAAACACACGGATTGCCCAAAATACGACACCTATCACTAATAGGCTAGAGCTCTTGACACCAAAAGTTCAAACATTACTCACATCAATACCTCAAAACTATTGCAAGTTACTACTAAAATTAAATAGCAACCTCAATTACCTACTCTCAAGACAAGACGCAACTCAGTGCAACAACCAACTCTCTTAAGAAGATAAACATGAAAACTAAAGAGAGTTCCAGCAACAAACTAAACAAAATCCAAGGCTCTTGCTAAAGACAAACTAAGACTAAAACAAAACATGGCAGCAGCTACGAAAAGATAAAGAACACGCAACAGCAAAAATATAGGCATGAAAAATCCTATGATGTGTTCTAGATTTTGATAGTGGAGCGTGTTTCTCTCCCAAAGAAAGTAAGAAAGGATCTAACTTGTTATGAACCGCAAGAAAATCTAAAGAGAACTAAAAATAAAACCTAAGAGCGAGACGCTCCAAGCATAGCACATAACGCATGAAGTGATAAAAATATAGTGAGAGGAAGGAAGAACTGATGATTGTTGATGGAGAAGGGGATGCATGGGGGCATCCCCAAGCTTAGACGCTTGAGTCTCCTTGAATATTTATTGGGGATGCACGGGGGCATCCCCAAGCTTGAGCGCCTGACACTCCCGAATCTTCTTTCATCATCTTCCATCACACGCTTGAAAACTCCCTTCATACATAACTCATCATAAACTGATTAGAGAGGTTAGTACCCTTAATAAAATAATTTTTCCCCACTGGATATAAAGATATTCTTAAAGACCTACTGTTTCTAAAGATTTCCAAAAAGTTTTTGCAACGAAAAAGCAAGCTTAAGGTTTGCAAAAGTTAGGAGAGACAAAACGTGGAAGAATCTGTGAAAAACAGAACATCAGGTAGTAAAGAATTTTTTAGGGGTACTTCTGCAACTCGAATCAAAAAAATCAGAACAGATGCTTGAAAGTCAATTGTATGGAGCATGCTGTCAAAACAATTCAGATCAAAAAGATGATCTGGTGATTTTAGGCTAATTTTTCCGTCCAAGGACAGAATCTGTTTTCTCGACAGCATGTCAGAACTTTTGAACTTTCTTGCAAACGGAGGCTAGACTTGGAACAAAGATCGAAAATAAAGATACAATGATGTTGCTACAGTAGTAAAAATCATCAAGACCACTAAAAACTGAAAGTAAAAAACTCAAACTAAAGATAACAAGGGTTGTCTCCCTAGAGCTCTTTCTTTATAGCCATAAAGATAGGCTTAAGAATTTAATGATCCTCTCATAGGAATAAGGAATAAGAGTTGAAGAACAAAAGAGAGCATCAAGAAGCAAATATCAAACACATTTAAGTCTAACATGCTTCCTATGCAAAGGGATCTTGTAGAGGAAAAACTCATTGAAGCATAAAGATATTAGCATAGGAAGGCAAAATAAGTGCAACTTCAAAGCCTTCAACATAAAGAGAGGGAACTTGATATTATTGAAATATCTAAAAAGAATATGTTCCCTTCTCATAATAATTTCCAGTATGATCATGAATAAAATCAAAAATATAAGCATCACATAAATCATTGTTACCATGATCCGCATGCAAAAGGGTACTCTTACTCTCCACATAAGCATAATCTTTCTCATTCGTAATAGTGGGAGTAGGACTATCATAAACATCTTCACACGCATGTCATCACTTATCGCCTCGTTCTCGTCACCCTTCAAGCGGGTGTCGGACGTGGATGAAACCAAGGCACTAACCTCACATCACCTTCTCTAATCCAGGAGTCGACTACCTGAGTTTGGCACCGCTCGAGAGTCCGGCCGGTTCCACGAAACGGACTCAGAAAATGTAAGGGACCGAGACGCCACCTCTGCCAGATGGTTTCACTTCCTCACAAGTCCACCCACATATCTATATGATGCAACCTTTTCTTCATTCTTTTTCTATGCACATGCCAAATGGAAAGCCCGAATCTATTGTGACTCCTGGACCGGATCGGTATGTAAAGAGGCCAAACGGGGTTCCCATAAAACCCTACATGTGGTCATACTCTTTGTCTTGGATCACAAAACAGGAACTCGGGGCCTATGGCAGTGTTCAACGAGACAACCCACTGTGTACTCCTACACAGCCTCTCATCGTTCACCTTTGCTTAGGGTGGATTCACCAACACGTTTCACTTTCATCAACACCACTGTGTTCATTCCATCCCGACTCACAATCATAACATCCTCATTGTACCACTAAGCAGCAAAAGCAGTAACAGTTGTAGGGGCCTGTCACAACCCCAAGTTAGGTATGTGCTAGGATCAAGTTCTACTTTGCATCTTGCAAAAATTTCAAAAGAAAATTCAAAAATGGGGAAAAGAAAAGCCCTGAGAATTTAATTCAAATGGCCAGATAAAAATCTTTTTCCAAAAATCATTTGAACATTTGGAAAATTCCTATAAATGGTGCTGATCATTTTAAAAATGGTTTGGGAGCAATCCCATGCTCATGGAATTTTCTAATATTCAAACAGTGGCTTTGGAAACTAAATAAAACCCTATTTGACTTGAAATTCAAATTATTTGAATTTCAAAAATGCCCAAAAGTTATGAGTGGCTAGCTCTCTATTTTATGAGGCCACATAAAAATTTGGGGCATTTAATAAAATGCCTAGGTTTTTTTTTCTAGGCAGAACAAATAGAAAAGAATTAAATAAAAAGAAAAGGGCAGGGAAAGCTTACCTCTCGCCCAGGGTGAGGCCCAGCAGACGGCCCAGCAGCCTCCTCCCTTGTCTTCTACCTCCCCGCGCCCCTAAGGTGCTCGGTGGAAAGCCACCGACGCCACCGACGACGCCACCGCGACGCTTCGCGGCTTCCAGGGCCTCCCCCTCCTCCTAAGCGTGCCACGGAGACGCCAGAGCCCCGCAGCACTTCTTCCCCCTCCCCTGGTTCTTCCCCTCTCCCTCTCTCGCGAGTTCCAGCACCAGCCAGGACCCCGAATCGCCGCCGTCATGCGCCACCGTGGCCACCGTGCCTTCCCCGTGCCGCAGTGCTGTCCAGAAGACTCCCCGGCGACGACTCCTTCGACCTGCAGCGCCAATTCGAGCTCAGCCGCACCCTAGGCGACGCCTGCATCCTCGAGTCCCCGCCGGCCACCGTGGACATCGTCGTCAAATCCGGCGCCCCCAGCCCATCCCCGACCACGCCGTGTTCTCCGTCGAGTTCAGGGTGAGCACGCGAACATTTTCCCCCAACCCTTGCTCGTTCTCACGCACGGGACGCCAAGTTCGCCGTTCCATTGGCTCCGGTCGCCGCCTCCGTCGTCGTAGCCATGGCCACCGGCCTCCCCGCGTTGCCCCGATGGCACAAGTGGACGCGTGACGTCTTGCTGAGTCTCCCAGTGCCCGTAGCCCCTCTCCTCGTTCCTTAGCCGCCGTTCTCGTCGAGGCCAGCACTCCGGCCGCCGCGGGATTCGTCGCCGCCGTGGCCTCGAGCCTCCTCGGGTCCCCAGGCTAGCACCGCTGGATGCGGGCGTGCACGAGGAGTGCCCCCGTGCAAATCCCGTGTTCCCCCGAGCCCCAAATCGCATTCCGGCGTGCCTCCGCCGTGAACCGAGGTCGCCGCCGGCAACACTCCGGCAGGCCCGGATTAATTAAACTTAATCACCCCCCCTAATGACCCCCCCTAGCCTATGACAAGTGGGCCTAGTGGCTTAATTAAGCCACTGGTTAAGTTAACCAGCCGGTTAATTAACCCCTGAGGCTGACACCCTGGACCCACATGTCAGCCCCCCCCCTGCGTCATGCTGACCTTAGGCTGATGCAATAAATCTTTTCCAGAGAATTAAATCATTTACAGAAATTCCAGAAATTCCATAAAATACCCCAAACTTTGGAAATTCATAATTAATTCATACTAACTCCAAATATAGCAAATAATATATGAAAAATGATCAGGAGAAAATTATCTTTCCAAATATGCAACTTTCAACTATGTTGGAGTTGATTTTAAAATGGGACCAGTAGCATATGTCATTTGGTTTATTTGAATTTAATTCAAATTCAAATCAAATGCTTTGGCAACTTGGACCATGGAATTGTACTACATTTCAACCACACTTCAGAGGCATATCATACACATTTCCAAAAGGTTCAAAATGATCAAACAATGTCACATGTAACTTGATCAAGTTTGAATTCAAATTGGAGTTTGAATTTGCAATTCAATTTGCAATATACTTCATTTAAATGGAATTGCCCAAACACATCAGAAACATATACATCAAGTTTCAACCTTCAACCATGTGTTTGTGCATTGTATTTATATTGCTTCCTTGTTTGTTGTTTGTCGAGTAGAGGTGGAACCGGAGCAGGAGGCTGCCCCCCTTCGTTGAAGACACTGTTATCGAAACCTCGTCAGCAAGGCAAGCAAACCCCCATTGATCATGTCGATAAAATCCCACTTCCCTCTCATGTCTCGCTTATTCATTGTTTAGGATGATCACCATGATAACGTTTCTATCGCATAGTTGAACCCATATCCTTTGCATGACCTATCATCTTGTCACAGTAGTAAGCAAACCACAATCCTAGAAGATGTAGGAGTTGGTTGATATCATGTGGCCCCTGCAACTGTTACTGCTTATTGCATGCTTAGTGGTACAATGAGGTTGCTTATAATGTGAGTCGGGATGATGATAAACATGGTGTTGATGAAAGTGAAACGTGTTGGTGAATCTACCCTAATACAAGGTAAATGATGAGAGGCTGTCTAGGAGTACACAGTGGGTTGTCTCGTTGAACACCGCCCTAAGCCCGAGTTCTTGTGTAGTGATCCAAGAAGAAGAGTACAACCACACATTGGGCTCACTGACCCCTCTCATCCTAGTACCTCACCCTGTTCGAACCCCAAGAGTCGCAGTAGTTCGGAGTTCTGGTAGGGCTGTGGCACGGTCTACGAAGTGGATGAACGGCTTTTCAAGACCGGCTTGGGACCCTGCACACATCGTTTGAGGCTGTACTGGAACCTCGGCCGGACTTCCATACGGATCCTCCTCAGATAGGCGACTCTCTGGACTAGAACGGAGCTGTGGGCGAAGTGTTGTGGTGGCATCATCGCTGTCATCTCTTGAACGGTGACACGCAAAAGGCAGTAACTGATGACACGTGTGTGTAGCGGTACACCCTTGCAAGGTTAACAAAACTATTCGAATAGCCGCGTCCGCGGTTAAGGACTGCTTGGAAAGCTGTGCTCGATTATTAGACAACTTGAACCGGATACTCCTAAAATACACCAAGATAAGTGTGAGTGCTATGGTGTGCTCCTCTAGGGGAAGTCGAGGAAGTAACTATAGTGGTGTATTGATTGAAGAGATGTAGTGGACTCGTGTACGCTTCTTACCTCAAGTCTGGTACTCGTAGTTCAGGACTAGCCAAGTCAAAGCTGGCACTTGTGCAAGTGAAACCCCACCTCCCTTTACCTTGATACATATGCATGAGTAGTATAGCTCCTATGTAAGTCTTTCTGAGTACGATTTTGTACTCACGTTTGCTTAATCTATGTTTTAGATGAACCACCGACCCCGATGGTGGCTTCTACCTGAAGCTCGAAGAATGAAGACTCAGACCAAGACCAAGCTAGTGTAGTCCCAGTCAGACGACTGGTTCCCTCGTGGAGGGCTTGTTTTTAGATAAGGCTTCTCTAAGCCATTTGTTAAACTTGTCTTTACTCAGACCTACTTGCTTCCGCTTGTTTGTTGTAATGTTGGATCACATGCTTGTGATCTCTGTGTGCACTCTGTAAGAGTTATTAATAAAGATATATACTTTGTAGAGAATTGCAATGATACCTACTGTTCATACAAGGCATGTGTGGTGCGTGTATGTTTATAACATGCATGTCTTAGTATGGGTTTTCGAGACCTTAGTTGTGATCTGGCTGGCGGTCTTTTATACACCAAGTGGCCCTTAGATGTGCGCAGCATGGGGCATCGCGATGCTATTGTCCGAGACTCTGTCTCGTGCACACTTTGATGTATGATCGAGCCCGCCCTAGACCCCGACTAAGTGATCGGGCTGGAGTAAGTCTATGTAAGGGTTTTAATACAATCGATAGTATGGTTGAGGCGACTTGTCTATGAGTATGGGAGTTCACCGCCCATATCATTTAGACTTGTGTGCGGACGATGAGGACCCATTTCAGTTGATCATCCGGCCTGGATGGGACGCCCCTCACGTTCGATGCTTTCCGAGAACGTTCTGTGCTTTGCCTTGTCTACTTAGACAAGTGGGTACGGTTCTCGGCTCTCCATATGATTGTGTTGTAGCGAGGCTTGCATACGCTAACCCCGGGTCCCGACAGACTTGGTATCAGAGCAGGACTGACTGTAGGATTATCAGCCTTGGCCGAAGTCGAGTCTAGCCTTCTATAGTTATATAGTTACTATGGGTATATAAGGGAACAACGTAAGGATTCTTTTTCTCCTTACCCTCATCGATCTGAGTTCTGAGTCACCCTCATCTTATTCTACGGGAAGATAGGACTAGGCTCTCCTCTGTATGATTAGAACATCTCGTTGATTGCCTCCTTATAGCCGTAGGATGGTTGTGGTTGTCCAAAGTCTCCGTGTTTTGAGTTCCTTGAAGAAGTTATGTCCAATTTCTTCGAGGTTGTTTCATTTCCATCCCAGTGTAGTCGTTATGCTGCCGGATTTGTTCAGTGTTTCTTTGAATCATTGCCTTTGCATTATAGTCTTCTCCTTCTGAAATCATATCCTTTTATCCTTGCCTCCATCGTACAACCTGTTCTGATTGTTGATTTTTATCACACAGGATGTCAGGTGGAACTCGTAGTGCTGTTCTTCGGAATCGAGACCGTGATCGGAATCGAAATGATGATGAACCTCCAACCCCGCCTTCTGCGGCGGAAATCATGATGGAAGCTGAGCGGAATAGACGTGATCAAACACGCCTTCTGGAGCTCATCGAGCAGAATACCGCCCACCATCGTAATGTGGTGGTCAGCATTCAGGACTTCATCCTTCTCAAGCCACCGGTATTTCGATGTTCTTCTGAGCCCCTTGAAGCTGATGATTGGCTCCGTTCCATCGAGCGTAAGCTTGATACTGCACATATTGCTCCCGATGACCGAGTTATTTTCGCGGTATACTTCTTGGAAGGTGCTGCTCTTCAATGGTGGGAGAACTATGTTGCAATGCAGCCAGATGGTCACATAGTGACTTGGCAGGAGTTTTGTGTTGCCTTTCGAGGGTACCACATTCTGGATGAGTTGATGGAGCGCAAGAAGGAAGAGTTCTGCAATCTGAATCAAGGAGAGATGTCCATTCATGAGTATGTGAGGGAATTCAACCGTCTTGCTCGGTATGCCCAAGATGAGATCACCACCGATGCCAGAAAGCAGGCAAGGTTCCGCAAGGGACTTAGCCCCATCCTCCGTCATGATCTCAACCTCCTTGAGTTTGCCACCTTTGAAGATTTAGTCAACAGATCCTTCAGAGCTGAGC
Source organism: Bromus sterilis (assembly GCA_950022295.1). Classification (NCBI taxonomy): domain Eukaryota; kingdom Viridiplantae; phylum Streptophyta; class Magnoliopsida; order Poales; family Poaceae; genus Bromus; species Bromus sterilis. The sequence continues at coordinate 50,392,514 of OX465600.1, read as the reverse complement.
ATGGCAATGAAATTTTCGAGAAGTCTCGCAAGCATGCTCTTGAGCTTTCCCCTTCTTCCAGTTCACGCCCTCAGAAGCGCATGATCTGGATTCCTAATAGTTTGATCCACCAAAACAACCCACCGAGGCCATCCCTTGTTCCGCCTCGTCCACCAGCTCCACCAAACAACCCAGGTCCCCGCACTATCTTTGGAGCCTGCTTTAGATGTGGCCAGCCTGGTCACTATTCTCGTGAGTGCCCCGTCAACCAAAATGCTCCACCCCATGCCAAAGGAAAACCCATTGTTCGTGCCAAACCACCCCCGAAGGTTTCCACCGCTAAGCCATCCACCTCAGAAAATCTTGGACGTGTGAACCAAATCTCAGCTGAGGAAACTGATGGTACTTCTGACGTCATTCTTGGCACACTCCCCGTCAATTTTGTTCCCACTTCTGTTCTTTTCGATCCAGGAGCTTCTCACTCATTCATGTCGGAAAGTTATGCACTTCGACATGATGTATCCTTTGAAGAAATGTTCACCCATATGATCATTCAAACTCCTGGTTCAAAATGGCAAACTAATAGAGTAAGCCATGGTAATCAAATTGCAATTGAGGGTTTAGTATTCCTTGCTTCACTCATAGCCCTCAAGTCTTCAGACATTGATGTCATCCTTGGTATGGATTGGTTATCAAGACAACATGCTTTTCTTGATTGTAAAGCCAAGTCAGTTAGACTTACACACCCTTCAGGCCAGACAATAGATTACACCTCACCCAGAACAAGAAACCAAGTACAATCTTTGAATGTGCTTCCCCTTCCTGACCTTGAAGATGTTCCGGTGGTTCGTGACTTTCCGGATGTCTTTCCTGAAGAGCTGCCGGGCATGCCACCCGACAGATGTGTAGAGTTTATAGTGGATCTTGCCCCAGGAACCGCACCAATTTCTAGACGCCCATACAAAATGGCCCCACGTGAGTTAGCTGAGCTTAAAACCCAACTGGAAGCTTTGTTGGAAAAAGGCTTCATCCGCCCTAGCTCATCGCCATGGGGTTGCCCCGTTCTGTTCGTAACGAAGAAAGATGGAACAGAAAGGATGTGCGTAGACTATCGCCTGCTAAATCTAGCGACGATAAAGAACAAGTACCCATTGCCCAGGATCAATGATCTTTATGATCAACTTGCAGGATCCTCTGTCTTCTCCAAGATGGATTTGAGATTAGGTTATCATCAAATCAAAATACAAAACGAGGACATTCCCAAAACGGCTTTTACTACTCGTTATGGTCTTTACGAGTACACCGTCATGTCCTTCGGTTTAACCAATGCCCCCGCCACTTTTTCACGCATGATGAACTCGATCTTCATGGAGTATTTGGACCAGTTCGTCGTGGTTTACCTCGATGACATCCTTATATACTCGAAGAACGAAGAAGAACATGCCGAACACCTAAGGCTGGTATTGATGAAACTTAGAGAGCATCGCCTGTATGCTAAATTCTCCAAGTGTGAATTTTGGCTACCAGAAGTGACCTACTTAGGCCACGTGATTTCTGCAAAAGGCATTGCTATGAATCCCGAGAGAGTTCAGGCCGTCCTTGACTGGACTCCACCTGAATCGGTTAAGCAAGTTAGGAGTTTTCTTGGCCTAGCCAGCTATTGCCGTCGCTTCGTCGAGAACTTTTCTAAAGTTGCAAAGCCTCTGACTGGACTCCTCAAGAAAGATAAGAAATTCCTATGGACTCCCAAGTGCGAGGAAAGCTTTCAAGAGCTAAAAAGGAGATTGACTTCTGCACCCGTACTTGCACCTCCAGACACCAAAAAGGATTTCGAAATCTATTGTGATGCATCACGGCAAGGGTTAGGATGCATACTTCTGCAAGATCGACATGTGGTAGCTTATGCATCACGCCAGTTGCGGCCACATGAAGAGAACTATCCTACCCATGATCTTGAAATCGCTGCCGTAGTTCATGCCCTAACAACTTGGCGACATTACCTCCTTGGTAACCGTTGCGAGATTTATTCCGACCACCAAAGCCTCAAATATATTTTCACCCAGCCAGATCTTAATCTCAGGCAAAGACGTTGGATTGAGTTGATAAAAGATTACGACGTAGTAATTTCTTACACCCCAGGCAAAGCAAATGTCATGGCTGATGCACTAAGTCGTAAGTCGTATTGTAACAACCTCATGTTACAACAGTATCAACCACTTCTTCATGAGGACTTTCGCAAGATCAATCTTGAGATTGTTCCTCATGGCTATCTTTCTACCTTGGTGGCGAAACCAACTCTTGAGGATCAAATCATAGTTGCCCAAAGACGTGCACGAGGTGTACGCCGGATCAAGGAGAACATTGCTAGCGGAGTTGCTAAATGTTTCTCCACGGATAGTAAAGGAACAGTATTCTTTGGAAATCGTTTGGTAGTACCTAAGAATAGGGAACTAAGGCAACTCATCCTCAAAGAAGCCCATGACACACCCCTCTCGATTCATCCCGGTAGCACAAAAATGTACCGAGATCTACGCCAGCGATTTTGGTGGACCAGGATGAAGAGAGACATTGCTCAATTTGTTGCTGAATGTGATGTTTGTTGTCGCATTAAGGCAGAACATCAAAGACCTGCTGGTACACTTCAACCTTTGACTATTCCCGAGTGGAAATGGGACAAAGTCGGTATGGACTTCATCACCGGCTTTCCAAAAACCCAGAAAGGAAACAATGCCATCTTCGTTGCCATAGATAGGCTTTCCAAAGTTGCACACTTCCTTCCAGTTCGCGAGTCTATAACTGCTAGCCAGTTGGCGGACTTGTACGTCTCTAGAATTGTGTCCCTTCATGGTGTTCCTTTGGAAATCAATTCTGATCGTGGTAGCCTTTTCACCTCTAGATTTTGGGGAAGCTTCCAACGTGCTATGGGAACTCATCTCTCCTTTAGAACAGCTTTCCATCCTCAGTCTAGTGGTCAAGTCGAAAGAGTTAACCAAATTCTTGAGGACATGCTCAGAGCTTGTGTTATATCTTTCGGAAAGAATTGGGAGAAGTCTCTTCCATTTGCCGAATTTGCTTATAACAACAGTTTTCAATCTAGTCTGAACATGGCTCCTTTTGAACTCCTATATGGACGACGATGTCGAACACCTTTAAACGGGTCAGAAACCGGTGAAAGACACTTCTTTGGACCGGACATGATCAAGGAAGCAGAAGAGCAAGTTCGCATTGTTCGTGATCAATTGAAAGCCGCACAGTCTTGTCAGAAAAGCTACTATGATCGTCATCATAGGAAAGAAAGCTACAATCCGGATGAGAAGGCTTACCTTCGGGTTACTCCTCTGAAGGGAACCCAACGTTTCGGTATCAAAGGCAAGTTGGCCCCACGTTACATCGGACCTTTCCGCATTCTTGCTAAACGTGGAGAAGTTGCCTACCAACTTGAACTACCCCCGCACCTTTCCCGAGTACATGATGTATTCCATGTGTCACAACTCAGGCGTTGCTTCAAGGACCCCATCCGCGAAGTCGACCATGAAACGCTTGATCTCCAAGATGACCTTTCTTATCGAGAATAACCTGTTCGTGTTCTTGATTCAGCAGAGCGTGTCACTCGCCGAAAAAAGATCAAGTTTCTGAAAGTTCAGTGGTCTCATCACTCAGAGAAAGAAGCCACGTGGGAAAGAGAAGACCGTCTCCGTGCCGAGTACCCCACCTTCCTCCCGACGACTTCCGAATCTCGGGACGAGATTTTTTTGAGTGGGGGCGAGTTGTCACAACCCCAAGTTAGGTATGTGCTAGGATCAAGTGCTACTTTGCATCTTGCAAAAATTTCAAAAGAAAATTCAAAAATGGGGAAAAGAAAAGCCCTGAGAATTTAATTCAAATGGCCAGATAAAAATCTTTTTCCAAAAATCATTTGAACATTTGGAAAATTCCTATAAATGGTGCTGATCATTTTAAAACTGGTTTGGGAGCAATCCCATGCTCATGGAATTTTCTAATATTCAAACAGTGGCTTTGGAAATTAAATAAAACCCTATTTGACTTGAAATTCAAATTATTTGAATTTCAAAAATGCCCAAAAGTTATGAGTGGCTAGCTCTCTATTTTATGAGGCCACATAAAAATTTGGGGCATTTAATAAAATGCCTAGGTATTTTTTTCTAGGAAGAACAAATAGAACAGAATTAAATAAAAAGAAAAGGGCAGGGAAAGCTTACCTCTCGCCCAGGGCGAGGCCCAGCAGACGGCCCAGCAGCCTCCTCCCTTGTCTTCTACCTCCCCGCGCCCCTAAGGTGCTCGGTGGAAAGCCACCGACGCCACCGACGACGCCACCGCGACGCTTCGCGGCTTCCAGGGCCTCCCCCTCCTCCTAAGCGTGCCACGGAGACGCCAGAGCCCCGCAGCACTTCTTCCCCCTCCCTTGGTTCTTCCCCTCTCCCTCTCTCGCGAGTTCCAGCACCAGCCGAGGACCCCGACTCGCCGCCGTCATGCGCCACCGTGGCCACCGTGCCTTCCCCGTGCCGCCGTGCTGTCCAGAAGACTCCCCGGCGACGACTCCTTCGACCTGCAGCGCCAATTCGAGCTCAGCCGCACCCTAGGCGACGCCTGCATCCTCGAGTCCCCGCCGGCCACCGTGGACATCGTCGTCAAATCCGGCGCCCCAGCCCATCCCCGACCACGCCGTGTTCTCCGTCAAGTTCAGGGTGAGCACGCGAACGTTTTCCCCCACCCCTTGCTCGTTCTCACGCACGGGACGCCAAGTTCGCCGTTCCAGTGGCTCCGGCCGCCGCCTCCGTCGTCGTAGCCATGGCCACCGGCCTCCCCGCGTTGCCCCGATGGCACAAGTGGACGCGTGACGTCTTGCTGAGTCTCCCAGTGCCCGTAGCCCCTCTCCCCGTGCCTTAGCCGCCGTTCTCGTCGAGGCCAGCACTCCGGCCGCCGCGGGATTCGTCGCCGCCGTGGTCTCGAGCCTCCTCGGGTCCCCAGGCTAGCACCGCTGGATGCGGGCGTGCACGAGGAGTGCCCCCGTGCAAATCCCGTGTTCCCCCGAGCCCCAAATCGCATTCCGGCGTGCCTCCGCCGTGAATCGAGGTCGCCGCCGGCGACACTCCGGCAGGCCCGGATTAATTAAACTTAATCACCCCCCTAATGACCCCCCCCCTAGCCTATGACAAGTGGGCCCAGTGGCTTAATTAAGCCACTGGTTAAGTTAACCAGCCGGTTAATTAACCCCTGAGGCTGACACCCTGGACGCACATGTCAGCCCCCCCCCTGCATCATGCTGACCTCAGGCTGATGCAATAAATCTTTTCCAGAGAATTAAATCATTTACAGAAATTCCAGAAATTCCAGAAAATACCCCAAACTTTGGAAATTCATAATTAATTCATACTAACTCCAAATATAACAAATAATATATAAAAAATGATCAGGAGAAAATTATCTTTCCAAATATGCAACTTTCAACTATGTTGGAGTTGATTTTAAAACGGGACCAGTAGCATATGTCATTTGGTTTATTTGAATTTAATTCAAATTCAAATCAAATGCTTTGGCAACTTGGACCATGGAATTGTACTACATTTCAACCACACTTCAGAGGCATATCATACACATTTCCAAAAGGTTCAAAATGATCAAACAATGTCACATGTAACTTGATCAAGTTTGAATTCAAATTGGAGTTTGAATTTTCAATTCAATTTGCAATATACTCCATTTAAATGGAATTGCCCAAACACATCAGAAACATATACATCAAGTTTCAACCTTCAACCATGTGTTTGTGCATTGTATTTATATTGCTTCCTTGTTTATTGTTTGTCGAGTAGAGGTGGAACCGGAGCAGGAGGCTGCCCCCTTCGTTGAAGACACTGTTATCGAAACCTCGTCAGCAAGGCAAGCAAACCCCCATTGATCATGTCGATGAAATCCCACTTCCCTCTCATGTCTCGCTTATGCATTGTTTAAGATGATCACCATGATAACGTTTCTATCGCATAGTTGAACCCATATCCTTTGCATGACCTATCATCTTGTCACAGTAGTAAGCAAACCACAATCCTAGCAGATGTAGGAGTTGGTTGATATCATGTGGCCCCTGCAACTGTTACTGCTTATTGCATGCTTAGTGGTACAATGAGGTTGCTTATAATGTGAGTCGGGATGATGATAAACATGGTGTTGATGAAAGTGAAACGTGTTGGTGAATCTACCCTAATACAAGGTGAACGATGAGAGGCTGTGTAGGAGTATACAGTGGGTTGTCTCGTTGAACACCGCCCTAAGCCCGAGTTCTTGTGTAGTGATCCAAGAAGAAGAGTACAACCACACATTGGGCTCACTGACCCCTCTCATCCTAGTACCTCACCCCGTTCGAACCCCAAGAGTCGCAGTAGTTCGGAGTTCTGGTAGGGCTGTGGCACGGTCTGCGAAGTGGATGAACGGCTTTTCAAGACCGGCTTGGGACCCTGCACACATCGTTTGAGGCTGTACTGGAACCTCGGCCGGACTTCCATACGGATCCCCCTCAGATAGGCGAATCTCTGGACTAGAACGGAGTTGTGGGCGAAGTGTTGTGGTGGCATCATCGCTGTCATCTCTTGAACGGTGACACGCAAAAGACGGTAACTGATGACACGTGTGTGTAGCGGTACACCCTTGCAAGGTTAACAAAACTATTCGAATAGCCGCGTCCGCGGTTAAGGACTGGTTGGAAAGTTGTGCTCGATTATTAGACAACTTGAACCGGATACTCCTAAAATACACCAAGATAAGTGTGAGTGCTATGGTGTGCTCCTCGTGGGGAAGTCGAGGAAGTAACTATAGTGGTGTATTGATTGAAGAGATGTAGTGGACTCGTGTACGCTTCTTACCTCAAGTCTGATACTCGTAGTTCAGGACTAGCCAAGTCAAAGCTGGCACTTGTGCAAGTGAAACCCCACCTCCCTTTACCTTGATACATATGCATAAGTAGTATAGCTCCTATATAAGTCTTGCTGAGTACGATTTTGTATTCACGTTTGCTTAATCTATGTTTTAGATGAACCACCGACCCCGATGGTGGCTTCTACCTGAAGCTCGAAGAATGAAGACTCAGACCAAGACCAAGCTAGTGTAGTCCCAGTCAGACGACGGGTTCCCTCGTGGAGGGCTTGTTTTTAGATAAGGCTTCTCTAAGCCATTTGTTAAACTTGTCTGTACTCAGACCTACTTGCTTCCGCTTGTTTGTTGTAATGTTGGATCACATTCTTGTGATCTCTGTGTGCACTCTGTAAGAGTTATTAATAAAGATATATACGTTGTCGAGAATTGCAATGATACCTATTGTTCATACAAGGCATGTGTGCTGCGTGTATGTTTATAACATGCATGTCTTAGTATGGGTTTTCGAGACCTTAGTTGTGATCTGGCTGGCGGTCTTTTATACACCAAGTGGCCCTTAGATATGAGCAGCTTGGGGCATCGCGATGCGATTGTTCGAGACTCTGGCTCGTGCACACTTTGATGTATGATCGAGCCCGCCCTAGACCCCGACTAAGTGATCGGGCTGGAGTAAGTCTATGTAAGGGTTATAATACAATCGATAGTATGGTTGAGGCGACTTGTCTATGAGTATGGGAGTTCACCGCCCATATCATTTAGACTTGTGTGCGGACGATGAGGACCCATTTCAGTTGATCATCCGGCCTGGATGGGACGCCCCTCACGTTCGATGCTTTCCGAGAACGTTCTGTGCTTGGCCTTGTCTACTTAGACAAGTGGGTACGGTTCTCGGCTCTCCATATGATTGTGTTGTAGCCAGGCTTGCATACGCTAACCCCGGGTCCCGACAGGGCCACATGCTCATCATTCAACTCCTATATCTGCTAGGATTTTGGTTTGCTTAATACGGTGACAAAATGATAGGTCATGCATCGGAATGGGTTCAACTATGCGAAAGAACGTGTCTCGGTGATCTCCTAAACATGCATAAGCGAGACTGAGAGGGAATTAGGATTTTATAGACATGATCAATGGGGTTTGCTTGCCTTGCTGACGATACACGGGGTTTACCGATCTTCTTCGTCGGGGGTGATCACCGTCTCGGAGGCACTGTTATCGGCAAAATCATCAACAAGAGGGGGGGCAACATTGTAATAGAATGCACAAGCACATGATATAGTTGTCCATGATGTGAATGCTACTGATTTGTGGCACATTTGATTTAACTGAAGTGTATTGCATTTGAAATGCAAATTCAAACTCCACATATGAATTTCAATTTAACCAAATTGCATTTGAAAAAGTTTGATCATTTGAAACCATCTGATCATGTGTGTGATATGCTTCTGAAGTTAAGGTGATCATGTTTGCATTGTAATGGTTAAAATTTGAATTGCATTGGAATTAAATTTGAATTAATTCCAATTAAGCCAAATAGAAAAAGCTACTGGTCCCATTTTAAATTCAACCCAAACATGGTTGAAAGTTGCATATTTGGATAGAGAATTTTCTTCTGATCATTTTTCATATATTATTTGTCCAATTTGGAGTTAATATGAATTTTCTATGATTTTTCAAATTTTAGCAAATTTTCTGCATTTTCTGGATTATTCTGATTTCTTTTAATTCTTTTTAATTCCTTTTCTTTTTATTGCGTCAGCATGAGGTCATGCTGACGTGGGGGGGAGGGATCTGACCAGTGGGCCAGCCTTGTCAGTGGCTCAGGGGTTAACCCCGTTTTATTTAATTTAAACTGAGGGGTTAGGGGGCTGTGGGTCCCACTGTCAGTGGCTGCTGGGGTGGTTAGTGGGGGTGATTAGCCTTAAGCTAATCTACCCACTGGCGGGTACCCGGCGTCGACCACGGCGTGCGGCGGAGGTGCGCCGGAGTGGGCTTCCCGGCCACCAGGGGCCTTGCAGAGGGTACCTATCGGCTCCCCGTGGCCTCACACATACGATGGACTAGTCCATCGTCGCCGGGGAGGACCACGGCGTCGACGGCTTCAAATTTCGCGGCGGCCGGACCCACTGGAAGAAGGCGACGACGATTGGGGGCACGGGAGGAACCGGGGTTAAGGTGGAACGAACCGTGAGCTCACCGGGATCACGTCTGGGCGGTCGGGGAGGTCAGAGGGGTGCCGGTGATGGCGAATCTCTCGCCGGAGCTCGTTGCGGCCGGCGACGAGGAGCTTGACGCTGGTGTCGTCTCCAGTGGACCATGGCGCGAATTGATGGGGGGAAACGACGAAGACGACGGTGGCGGTCCTTCCGGGCATGGTGGCTCAGCGCGGGGGTCCGGTGGCCACGTCGGGCACGGCGGCGCGCTCCGCTGACTTCACTGCCGGCGGTGAATCGGCGCGAGAGAGAGGGGATTGGCAACCGGAGAGGGAGGGGAAGAGCTTGGGGGCTTCTGGAGTGCGTCGTGGCGCGAGGGGAGAACCCGAGAGGGTCTAGGGGAGACGTTCCCCTCGCCGGCGTCGGCATGGCGGCCACCGAGCTGCTTGCCGACGCGCGGGGAAGACGACAAGGGAGCTGGTGGGCCTGGGCCGTGGGGGAACTAGTTGGGCCCAAGGCCTGGTAGGGTGGGCTGGGATTCCTTTTTCCTTTTTCTTCTGTTATTTCTTTTCTGTTTAATTTTTCTTTCATTTGTTTGCTCTGATAAATAAATACCAAAACATTTTATAAAAATGCCCAAATAATTTTATAAATCCTAGGTGACCAGTAGCTAGCCACATATAGAATTTGGACATTTTTGAAATTCAATATATTTTGAATTTCAAATCAAATAGGGTCAAATTTAATTTCCAGGGCACCTTTTGAATTTTTGAATATTCCATGGGCATGGGAAAATACCCAAACCACTTTTAAAATGATCAGCATCATTTATAGGAATTTTCCAAATGTTCAAATGATTTTTGGAAAAAGATTTTTATCTGGCCATTTGAATTAATTTCTCAGGGCTTTTCCTTTCCCCATTTTTGATTTTTCTTTTGAATTTTTCAAATGATGCAAAGGGAACTCAAATCCTAGCACTTGCCTAAATTGGGGTTGTGACAACTCGCCCCCACTCAGAAGAATCTCGTCCCGAGATTCAGAAGTCGTCGGGAAGAAGGAGGGGTACTCGGCACGGAGGCGGTCTTCTCTTTCCCATGTTGCTTCTTTATTGGAGTGATGTGACCATTGCACTTTGAGGAACTTGAACTTTTGACGACGAGTGACACGCTCTGCGGAATCAAGAATACGAACAGGGTACTCTCGATAAGAAAGGTCATCTTGGAGATCAAGCGTTTCATGGTCGACTTCGCGGATGGGGTCCTTGAAACAACGCCTGAATTGTGACACGTGGAATACATCATGTACTCGGGAAAGGTGAGGGGGTAGTTCAAGTTGGTAGGAAACTTCTCCACGTTTAGCTAGAATGCGGAAAGGTCCGATGTAACGTGGGGCCAACTTGCCTTTGATACCGAATCTTTGGGTTCCCTTCAGAGGAGTAACCCGAAGGTAAGCCTTCTCATCAAGATTGTAGCTCTCTTCTCTATGATGACGATCATAGTAGCTTTTCTGACGAGACTGAGCGGCTTTCAAACGATCACGAACAATACGAACTTGCTCTTCTGCTTCCTTGATCATATTCGGTCCAAAGAGTTGTCTTTCACCGGTTTCTGACCAGTTTAGGGGTGTTCGACATCGTCCATATAGGATTTCAAAAGGAGCCATGTTCAGACTAGATTGGAAACTATTGTTATAAGAAAATTCGGCAAATGGAAGAGACTTCTCCCAATTCTTTCCGAATGAGATAACACAAGCTCTGAGCATGTCTTCCAAGATTTGATTTAACCCTTTCAACTTGACCGCTAGACTGAGGATGGAAAGATGTACTAAAGGAGAGATGAGTTCCCATAGCATTCTGAAAGCTTCCCCAGAATCTAGAGGTGAAAAGGCTACCTCGATCAGAATTGATTTCCAAAGGAACACCATGAAGAGACACAATTCTATAGACATACAAGTCCGCTAACTTACTAGAAGTTATAGACTCGCGAACTGGAAGGAAGTGAGCAACTTTGGAAAGTCTATCCACCACAACGAAGATGGCATCATTTCCTCTCTGGGTTTTTGGAAAGCCGGTGATGAAGTCCATACCGACTTTGTCCCATTTCCACTCGGGAATAGGAAAAGGTTGAAGTGTGCCAGCAGGTCTTTGGTGTTCTGCTTTAATGCGACGACAAACATCACATTCAGCAACAAATTGAGCAATGTCTCTCTTCATCCTGGTCCACCAAAATCTCTGGCGTAGATCTCGGTACATTTTTGTGCTACCGGGATGAATTGAGAGGGGTGTGTCATGAGCTTCTTTGAGGATGAGTTGCCTTAGATCCCTATTCTTAGGTACTACCAAACGATTTTTAAAGAATACCGTTCCTTTACTATCTATGGAGAAACATTTAGCAACTCCGCTAGCAATTTTCTCCTTGATCCGGCGAACACCTCGTGCACGTCTTTGGGCAACTATGATTTGATCCTCAAGGGTTGGTTTCGCCACCAAGTTGAAAAGAGATCCACGAGGAACAATCTCGAGGTTGAAGCATAAGCTACCACATGTCGATCTTGCATAAGTATGCATCCTAACCCTTGCCGTGAAGCATCACAAAAGATCTCGAAATCCTTTTTGGTGTCTGGAGGTGCAAGTACGGGTGCAGAAGTCAATCTTCTCTTTAGCTCTTGAAAGCTTTCCTCGCACTTGGGAGTCCATTGGAATTTCTTATCTTTCTTGAGGAGTTTAGTAAGAGGCTTTGCAACTTTGGAGAAGTTCTCAACGAAGCGGCGACAATAGCTGGCTAGGCCAAGAAAACTCCTAACTTGCTTAACCGATTCAGGTGGAGTCCAGTCAAGGACGGCCTGAATTCTCTCGGGATTGACAGCAATGCCTTTTGCAGAAATCACGTGGCCTAAGTTGGTCATTTCTGGTAGCCAAAATTCACACTTGGAGAATTTATCATACAGGCGATGCTCTCTAAGTTTCATCAATACCAGCCTTAGGTGTTCGGTATGTTCTTCTTCGTTCTTCGAGTATATAAGGATGTCATCGAGGTAAACCATGACGAACTTGTCCAAATACTCCATGAAGATCGAGTTCATCATGCGTGAAAAAGTGGCGGGGCATTGGTCAGACCGAAGGACATGACGGTGAACTCGTAAAGACCATAACGAGTAGTAAAAGCCGTTTTGGGAATGTCCTCGTTTCGAATTTTGATTTGATGATAACCTAATCTCAAATCCATCTTGGAGAAGACAGAGGATACTGCAAGTTGATCATAAAGATCATTGATCCTGGGCAGTGGGTACTTGTTCTTTATCGTCGCTAGATTTAGCGGGCAATAGTCTACGCACATCCTTTATGTTCCATCTTTCTTCGTTACGAACAGAACGGGGCAACCCCATGGCGATGAGCTAGGGCGGATGAAGCCTTTTGCCAACAACACTTCAAGTTGGATTTATAGCTCAGCTAACTCATGTGGGGCCATTCTATATGGGCGTCTGGAAATTGGGTTTGTGCCTGGTATAAGATCAACTATGAACTCTACACACCTGCCGGGTGACTAGGTTTAAGGGGTTGGATCTCTGGATGGTTTTCCTGAGGATGACCATGGCTTACTAGGGGCTACAGCGGATATGTCAGAGTAGCAAATACCCCAACACGATGATTAGTGTGGTTCTTCTGGCTAGAAGACATCTAAACTGGGAGGAAGAACTGCAATTGAATCACTATAGGTTTCTAGAACAAAACCTACAACAAACTCTAGAGAACTGTCGAGCATGCCACCTAAAAGCTCTTCTAAAAGGACAATCGAAATGGATAGAAGGATTTTGCAAATGCATCAGATTGTGAAGAAACCTGGAATGACTCGGACAGCATAACGGCTGTAATTGCAAGAGAAATGGAAATCCTCACAACATCTCAACAGCACTTGCATAGGATGTCTCAAAATAGGAAGCACAACGACTCTAGAAGACTGAACACAACTTTCCTACAGCTACAAGGAAGCAAACAACGAGATTTTCTAGTAAGACATAGATGAGCCTAGTCCTATCATCCCGTAGAAAAGATAAGGGCGACTCAGAACTCAGATTGATGAGGATAAGGAGAAAAAGAAGCCTTACTTTGTTCCCTTTATACCCAAGTAACTATATAACTATAGAATACTAGACTCGACTTCGACCAAGGGTTTGATAATCCTACAGACAGTTTTGCTCTGATACCAAGTCTGTCGGGACCCGGAATATGTGTATGTAACTCCAGTCACGATGCAATCACATGGAGAGCCGAGAGCCGTACCCACTTGTCTAAGCAGACAAGGCCAAGCACAGAACACTCTCGGAAAGCATCGAACGTGAGGTGTCGGGGGATTGGTACCCGGGTAGGCTAACCCAAGCGGAAGCAACCTTTCAATACAAGGATGGACCGATTGGGCCGCAGCTGGGCCGAGCTGGGCAGATGTACGGCCGATTGCCCCAAGGCAATCAGCCGTACCGAATGCCAGCAGTCGGCCCAGGCGCAATCGGTCCACCTTCCTTCACCAAGATGATCGTCCGGTTGGTCCGCAGCTGGGCCGAGATAGGCACTTGGAAGGCCGATTGCCCAGAGCAATCAACCTTACCAAGAACTAACTGTCGGCCCAGGCGCAATCGGAACAACCTATTACCCTTGGAGGAAGTCGACCCCGACACCAGTCGGGGGTATGATTACGAGGTCATAAAAACCATATCCCGAGATATCTGGGTGGCAGGAAGGCCAAGTCATGTCGAAGATCTGGTGGAGATACGGTGTCGACCTCTCCGCCGATTCCGCGGACAGGGCGACAAGACCGCACCTCCTAGCTCCACTGTTCATCCCTATGCCCTAGGGGTCTACAGCATGGGCCGCCGCTCGTAGGATCCGGATCACCCGGAGAGGAGCAGTCGGTGGGCCCAGGCTGATTAGAGGATGACAGCTGGGCCCATTCGGCAATGAAGTTACCGAAGTACCCTGGGCTCACACTATAAGAGCCAGGGTACCCCTCCTGCGTGAGGGAAGACTCGCTCTAGATCACCATTACTCACATTCCCCTCAGTGCATTCACTGCTAGTAGTTGCTCCTCAGGGAAGCAGGAGAGAGCCTTGCCCACGGCGGCGGCGCTCACCTTCCCCTGAGAAGATAGAGAAGCAGTTCTTGTAGCCAGAGTATTGATATATAAGAGACAAGCAGGAGTAGGGGTGGTATCTCTCCGGAGAGCCCCGAACCTGGGTACATCGTGGTATCCTTCACCGTGTTTGTGCCCAACCCGATTCCGGCACCATCGACATTCTCTCCCTCGCGTCTTCCCCTCACTTTAGCCATCCCATGGCATCTGACGTCACATATCGACGACAGTTGGCGCCCACCGTGGGGCAGACCGAGGCGTCGACTGGAGTAAAGATCCGGACGGGATTTTCCTTTGCGTCGGGCGGAAGCCACGCCTCTGGCCTGATTCTAAGGCGTGGGGCAATCGATTATGTGGTGGACTACTCGGCGCGGTACAGGGCTGAAGCACCCCTGCCGCCCGGTGTGTCGCTGCAGGTCGGCAGTCATCGCCTCTTCATCAGCAGCTACCCCGAGGCGTATCCCAGAGAGATTCGCATCTTCTCGTGCGCAACGGACCCGCTCTCGACCAGGGGCTGCAGTGCAGCACCCGACAGAGAGGATGGCCGAGTGCACGCCGCCGTCATGATGGCGGGAGCATCCTCATCAACCAACCGTGACCCAGTAAGTGCAGCAAGAAAGGCTAAGGAGGTAGCTGACGCTGCAGAGTGAATCGGCACCAGTGCGTTGCGGGACGTGTTATACACACCCGTGAACAGGAATGGTGATCCGGAGCAAGTGCACACGGAGCTGGAAACGGCACGGATCGCTCTGGCCCGCAGAGCTGAGCAAGTGTTGGCAGAAGAGCGCAGGCTGGGAGCCATCACAAGGGAATACAATGCAGCACATGCAGGACCGCGCCGGCCGATTGAGCCCGCAGTCCTGGAAGATCTGAGAAGCCGGGACAGGGCAGTTAACCAGCAGTTGTCGGGAGCCGAGCAACCGGAGCGTCCGAGCAGGCGGGTGCAACCGGAGCAACCGGCGCAATCAGCATTCATCCAGAGACCGACGTACAGCACGCCGGACAAGAACCTGAGAGCAGCCGAGCAGATAGCACTCGAGCTAGAAGACCTGGAGGGAGATGAGCGGCGCGAGCAGTCGCGCCGAATGCATGAGCTGATAGCAGCTGCAAAGGAGCAGAGGCTCGTTGCAATGGATCATCAGAATGCAGAACCTGGGGTGTCAAGAGGGACTGTGAGGCCGAATGCGGGAGCTAGCCAGCGACCAAATGCATCACGCTAGAACAGGAATCAACCCGCCCCATCTCGGTACGAGAGCAAGGTCAGAAGCAATCGGCCACCCCCAGCAGCAAGCAGAAGAATGGAAGAGCCAGCTGTCAACAGCAGGCGCAATGACATGCCACAGCAATCGGCGCCAAGACCAGCAATTAGCGCTCGACTCAGCCCTCGCCAAATCGGCCAGAATGATGCAAGGCATCGCATTGAGCTCCTAGAGAAGGAGACTCAGGAAGATGAAGAAGGAGAAGCTGGCCCATCGTGTTTTGGTCACCGCATTCGGACTGAAAAGTTTCCCAAAGGCTTCACGCTGCCAAGAGACACTCCCAAGTACAATGGGTCGGTGAAGCCTGAACACTGGTTGTCCGATTACCTGACGGCAGTTCGCATTGCAGGAGGCAATCGGCGTGTAGCAGTCCGCTATGCACCTTTGATGCTGCAGGGTTCATCTCGGACGTGGTTGAATAGTTTGCCCAAGGACAGTGTGAACTGCTGGGAGGATTTCACGAGCGCATTTATCCACAACTTCACAAGCACGTATGAGAGGCCCAACCTCCCGGGGCAGCTACCTCTGTGTGTGCAAGGCAAGGATGAGCCCCTCCGAGATTACTTATCTCGGTGGATCAAGCTGAAGAATTCATGCGAAGGAGTCCATGAGATCCAGGCCATTCAGTACTTCACAGACGGATGCCTGGCCGATTCAATGTTGAAGCACAAGCTGCTGCGCAAAGACTTCACGTCGCTCGCCGAGCTCATGAAGGTGGCAAATGCGTTCACTATGTCCGATTCTGCGATGCGCCCTATCCAGCTCAGAGTTGGAGGTGTAATCCAGTCACCAGGGGCTCCGCAGTCGGACACAGGGAACCAAGGCCTTATTCGGAAGGAAAGGAGAGAGAACAACCGCAACAACAACAACAACAACAACCAGCAGAACAACGGCAAGCGCAAGGATGAACAGCCTGATACCCAGTATGGCAGTCGGCAGGTGGCCGCTGTTCAAAATGAAGAAGATCCAGCGGCTGCAGGAGGCAGTCGGAAGATGAGACCAAATGTGAGACCCCCGGGGCAGATGAAGCCCAAGTACACGTTCGAGGATATGCTGGACGCGCCGTGCAAGTTGCATAGCACGCCTGGCAGGCCGTCTGCGCACAGCACTCGGCAGTGCGATTTTGTGAGAAGGATTGCGAAGGGAGAAGCTTTACCACCTCCACCCCCACCACCACCCCAGAACAGAGGACCGCCTCAACAGCAGAACCAGTTCCCACAGCAAGATGCCGCCTACATGATTTTCACCAGCGAGTCCACGGACAAGGGCAGTAAGAGAGCTCGAGCTCAGGAGGTTAATGCCACTATGCCACCGATTCCCCAGTTTATGCATTGGTCCGAGTGTCCTATATCCTGGGACAGAGCGGATCACCCCACCATTTTGCCGAATCCGGGCAACTCCACTGGTGGTGGACGCGCTGTTCGCAGGGCCAAGGTTTTCATGCAAGTTTTCTAGAGTGCTCGTTGACGGAGGAAGCACAATCAACATTCTGTATAGAGATACAATGGTCAAGCTAGGGCTCACAGAGAGGGGCCTGGAGCGCAGTCGGACGACTTTCCATGGGATTGTTCCTGGATTTTCTTGTACCCCCATGGGTCGCATTCGGCTGGATGTTATATTTGGCACGGAAGAAAATTTCAGGAGGGAGCCGATTTGGTTTGAGGTCGCCGACCTCAATAGTCCTTACCATGCTCTGTTGGGATTGCCGGCATTTGCCAAGTTCATGATCAATGCACAGCAGACATACCTGAAGATGAAGATCCCAGGGCCAAACGGCGTCATCACTGTCACCGGGGACTTCAGGAAGTCCCTCGAGTGCACATCCGCTGGCAGCAGTTTGGCTGATTCATTAGTGGTGGAGACGGAGAAGCGTCAGCTCAGCAAGGTGATTGCAATGGCGCAAGCACAGAACAAGAATCCACTTCCAGTTGGCCCAGCAAAGAGGGTAGATGAGGAATCGTCTTTTCAGCCGGCCAAGCACAGCAAGAAAATCGCTCTAGATCCCTCCGACTCAACCAAGTTTGTTGTAGTCGGAGCTGGACTTAGCGATAAATAGGAAAGCGAGCTCATCGAGTTCCTCCGTGAGAATCGGGACATCTTTGCATGGTCTCCACAGGACATGCCTGGTGTACCGAGAGAACTCGCCGAGCACAAGCTGCACATTCGGCCAGGCTCGAAGCCGGTCAAGCAACCCCTGAGACGTTTTTCTGAAGACAAGAGAAGGGCAATCGGCGAAGAGATTGCGAAGCTGCAAGCAGCAGGTTTCATCATGGAAGTATTTTACCCCGAGTGGCTGGCAAACCCAGTCCTCGTCATGAAGAAGAACAAGACCTGGCGTATGTGTATAGATTACACTTGCCTGAACAAGGCATGCCCGAAAGATCCGTTTGCTCTGCCCCGTATTGATCAAGTGATTGATTCTACGGCCGGCTGTGAGCTATTGTCCTTCCTGGACGCCACTGCTGGCTATCACCAGATCAAACTTGTTGTGCAGGATCAGATAAAAACCGCATTCATCACTCCTTTCGGGGCTTATTGCTATATCACTATGCCGTTTGGTTTGAAGAATGGAGGCGCCACTTATCAGCGCACAATTCAGAGATGCACACATTCTCAGCTCGGCAGAAATCTCCACGTTTACGTGGACGACTTAGTGGTGAAAACGGCAAAAGGAGTCACGCTGTTAGAGGACCTCAGAGAAACATTTGCAAACTTGAGAACTTATCAGATCAAGCTCAACCCGGAGAAGTGCGTGTTTGGAGTCCAAGCCGGCAAGCTCTTGGGATTTCTCGTTTCCGAGAGAGGAATCGAATGCAATCCCAAGAAGATAGCGGCAGTAGAGCGCATGGAGCAGCCCAAGACCCTGAAGCAAGTACAGAAGTTCACCGGTTGCCTCGCATCGCTCAGCCGATTCCTCAGTCGGCTGGGTGAGAAAGCAATCCCGTTGTATCAGTTGATGAAGAAGACAGAGAAGTTCACCTGGACCCCCCAAGCGAATGAAGCATTCCGAGAGCTCAAGCGCATGCTCTCCACGGCACCGATTTTGGCTGCCCCGATTGAGAAGGAACCAATGATGTTATACATTGCGGCAACCAATCGGGTGATCAGTGCAGTTATGGTGGTGGAGCGGCCTGAAAAGGACAAGGCGCAGCAAATTCAGCGTCCAGTATATTACATCAGCGAAGTGCTCTCGGCATCCAAGCAGAACTACCCTCACTATCAGAAGATGTGCTATGGAGTGTACATGGCAGCCAAGAGGTTGAAGCCATACTTTCAAGCTCACTTGATCACAGTCGTCAGCTCGGCTCCGCTGGCCGACATCATGGGAAGCATAGATGCAACCGGAAGAGTGGCAAAATGGGCAATCGAAGTCGCTAGCCATGGCATCCAGTATGAGCCGAGAACGGCAATCAAGTCACAAGCGTTAGCCGATTTCCTGGTGGACTGGGCGGAAACTCAGTACATGCCGCAGCTCCCAGGATCGGATTTCTGGCGAATGCACTTTGACGGCTCCAAGATGAAGAATGGCCTAGGGGCTGGTGTGGTACTCACTTCACCAAGAGGAGATCAACTGCAATATGTGCTCCAGATTCACTTTGCAGCATCAAACAATGTCGCCGAGTACGAAGCCCTTGTGCATGGTATCAAGCTTGCCAAGGAAATCGGTATTCGGAATATTGAGTGCTTTGGTGACTCCGACCTGGTTGTACAGCAATGCTCAGGCACCTGGGATGCAAAGGACGCAAACATGGCAAGCTATCGCTTCCTAGTGCAGCAGATCAGCGGATATTTTGAAGGGTGCGAGTTCCATCATGTGCCAAGAGCAAACAACGAGGCAGCAGATGCGTTGTCCAAGCTCGGATCAACTAGGCAAGCTATCCCACCAGGTGTGTATTTGGAGCACATCAAGAAGTCATCCATCATACCATCCCCAGAGTCTGAATCCATTTTTATCTCGGAGACCGACCTTGAAGCATTGAAGAAGGCAAAAGAAGCTCAACCAGCAAAACTTGCAACCGTGAAGAAGCAGTCCAGCGCCCAAGGTATCTCGGCAGCAGCACCAGGGGCTGCCGAGTGCGATCCAGGGGCTGCCAAAGGATGGGAGAAGAGAAAATCCGAGTGTGATCTCCGAGTCGGTCGACGAACTCGGAATGACGCACTCGATGAGGCCATAGCAGTCGGAGGATATCAAGAGAGAGATTAAAAACTGCAAAGGCCCCGCGGTCAAATGACCGTGGGACCTTTACAGCTTTAGGGGCTACTGTCGGGGGATTGGTACCCGGGTAGGCTAACCCAAGCGGAAGCAACCTTTCAAGACAAGGATGGACCGATTGGGCCGCAGCTGGGCCGAGCTGGGCAGATGTATGGCCGATTGCCCCAAGGCAATCAGCCGTACCGAATGCCAGCAGTCGGCCCAGGCGCAATCGGTCCACCTTCCTTCACCAACATGATCGTCCGGTTGGTCCGCAGCTGGGCCGAGATAGGCACTTGGAAGGCCGATTTCCCAGAGCAATCGACCTTACCAAGAACTAACTGTCGGCCCAGGCGCAATTGGAACAACCTATTACCCTTGGAGGAAGTCGACCCCGACACCAGTCGGGGGTATGATTACGAGGTCATAAATACCATATCCCGAGATATCTGGGTGGCAGGAAGGCCAAGTCATGTCGAAGATCTAGTGGAGATACGGTGTCGACCTCTCCGCCGATTCCGCGGACAGGGTGACAAGACCGCACCTCCTAGCTCCACTGTTCATCCCTATGCCCTAGGGGTCTACAGCATGGGCCGCCGCTCGTAGGATCCGGATCACCCGGAGAGGAGCAGTCGGTTGGCCCAGGCCGATTAGAGGATGACAGCTGGGCCCATTCGGCAATGAAGTTACCGAAGTACCCTGGGCTCACACTATAAGAGCCAGGGTACCCCTCCTGCGTGAGGGACGACTCGCTCTAGATCACCATTACTCACATTCCCCTCAGTGCATTCACTTCTAGTAGTTGCTCCTCAGGGAAGCAGGAGAGAGCCTTGCCCACGGCGGCGGCGCTCACCTTCCCCTGAGAAGATAGAGAATCAGTTCTTGTAGCCAGAGTATTGATATATAAGAGACAAGCAGGAGTAGGGGTGTTATCTCTCCGGAGAGCCCCGAACCTGGGTACATCGTGGTGTCCTTCACCGTGTTTGTGCCCAACCCGATTCCGGCACCATCGACATTCTCTCCCTCGCGTCTTCCCCTCACTTTAGCCATCCCATGGCATCTGACGTCACATATCGACGACATGAGGGGCATCCCATCCAGGCCGGATGATCAACTGAGATGGGTCCTCATCGTCCGCTCACAAGTCTAAATGCTTATGGGTGGTGAATCCCATACTCATAGACAAGTCGCCTCAACCATGTTATCGATTGAATCATAACCCTTACATAAACAAACTCCAGCCCGATCACTTAGTCGGGGTCTAGGGCGGGCTCGATCATACAACAAAGTGTGCACGTGGCAGAGCCACGAGCAATCGCATCGCGATGCCCCAAGCTGCGCACATCTAAGGGACACTTGGTGTATAAAAGACCTCCAGCCAGATCACAACTAAGGTCTCGAAAACCCATACTAAGACATGCATGTTATAATCATACACGCATCACACATGTCTAGTATGAACAGCAGGTATCATCAGCATAACTCTACAAGTACTCTTTATTGATATACACATAGAGCATACAAAGATCACATGTCTGTGATCAACATTACATCATACAACGGAAGCAAATTAGGTCTGAGTACAGACAAGTTTAACAAATGGCTTAGAGAAGCCTTGTAAACATACATGCCCTTCCACGAGGGACCAGACTGCTGTCTGGAACTATACTACCAAGGTCAACGTCGAGCTTCAGGTCGGTGACTCCATCGGGGTCTGGGTTTCCATCTAAAACATAGAATAAGCAAACGTGAGTACAAAGTCGTACTCAGCAAGACTTACATCAGAACTACACTAATCATGCTCAAGTATCAAGGTAAATGAGGTGGGGTTTCATCATGCAGAAGTGCCAGCTTTGACTTGGCTAGTCCTGTGCTACGAGTACCAGATTTGAGGTAAGAAGCGTACACGAGTCGACTACCAAGTCTCCAACCAATACACCACTATGGTTACTTCCTCGACTTCCCCACGAGGAAGCCCACCATAGCACTCACGCTTATCTTGCGAGTGTTAGAGTATCCATTCAAGTTATCTATTGATCAAGTAGAGGTCTCCAAGTAGTCCATAACCGCGGACACGGCAATTCGAATAGTTCATTAACCCTGCAGGGGTGTTCATCTTCACACGCGTGTCATCACATATCGCCTCGTTCTCGTCACCCTTCAAGCGGGTGTCGAACGTGGATGAAACCAAGGCACTAACCTCACATCACCTTCTCTACTCCAGGAGTCGACTACCTGAGTTTGGCACCGCTCGAGAGTCCGGCCAGTTCCACGAAACGGACTCAGATAATGTAAGGGACCGAGACGCCACCTCTTCCAGATGGTTTCACTGCCTCACAAGTCCACCCACATATCTATATGATGCAACCTTTTCTTCATTCTTTTTCTATGCACATGCCAAATGGAAAGCCCGAATCTATTGTGACTCATGGACCGGATCGGTATGTAAAGAGGCCAAACGGGGTTCCCATAAAACCCTACATGTGGTCATACTCTTTGTCTTGGATCACAAAGCAGGAACTCGGGGCCTATGGCAGTGTTCAACGAGACAACCCACTGTGTACTCCTACACAGCCTCTCATCGTTCACCTTTGCTTAGGGTGGATTCACCAACACGTTTCACTTTCATCAACACCACTGTGTTCATTCCATCCCGACTCACAATCATAACATCCTCATTGTACCACTAAGCAGCAAAAGCAGTAATAGTTGTAGGGGCCACATGCTCATCATTCAACTCCTATATCTGCTAGGATTGTGGTTTGCTTAATACGGTGACAAAATGATAGGTCATGCATCGGAATGGGTTCAACTATGCGAAAGAACGTGTCTCGGTGATCTCCTAAACATGCATAAGCGAGACTGAGAGGGAATTAGGATTTTATAGACATGATCAATGGGTTTTACTTGCCTTGCTGACGATACACGGGGTTTACCGATCTTCTTCTTCGTCGGGGGTGATCACCGTCTCGGAGGCACTGTTATCGGCACAATCATCAACAAGAGGGGTAGCAACATTGTAATAGAATGCACAAGCACATGATATAGTTGTCCATGATGTGAATGCTACTGATTTGTGGCACATTTGATTTAACTGAAGTGTATTGCATTTGAAATGCAAATTCAAACTCCACATATGAATTTCAATTTAACCAATTTGCATTTGAAAAAGTTTGATCATTTGAAACCATGTGATCATGTGTGTGATATGCTTCTGAAGTTAAGGTGGTCATGTTTGCATTGTAATGGTTAAAATTTGAATTGCATTGGAATTAAATTTGAATTAATTCCAATTAAGCCAAATAGCAAAAGCTACTGGTCCCATTTTAAATTCAACCCAAACATGGTTGAAAGTTGCATATTTGGATAGATAATTTTCTTCTGGTCATTTTTCATATATTATTTGTCCAATTTGGAGTTAATATGAATTTTCTATGATTTTTCAAAGTTTAGCTAATTTTCTGCATTTTCTGGATTATTCTGATTTCTTTTAATTCTTTTTAATTCCTTTTCTTTTTATTGCGTCAGCATGAGCTCATGCTGACCTGGGGGGGAGGGCTCTGACCAGTGGGCCAGCCTTGTCAGTGGCTCAGGGGTTAACCCCGTTTTATTTAATTTAAACTGAGGGGTTAGGGGGCTGTGGGTCCCACTGTCAGTGGCTGATGGGGTGGTTAGTGGGGGTGATTAGCCTTAAGCTAATCTACCCACCAGCGGTTAGCCGGCGTCGACCACGGCGTGCGGCGGAGGTGCGCCGGAGTGGGCTTCCCGGCCACCAGGGGCCTTGCAGAGGGTAACTGTCGGCTCCCCGTGGCCTCACACATAAGATGGACTAGTCCATTGTCGCCGGGGAGGACCAAGGCGTCGACGGCTTCAACTTTCGCGGCGGCCGGAGCCACTGGAAGAAGGCGACGACGATTGGGGGCACGGGAGGAGCCGGGGTTAGGGGGAACGAACCATGAGCTCGCCGAGATCACGTCTGGGCGATCGGGGAGGTCAGAGGGGTGCTGGTGATGGCGAATCTCTCGCCAGAGCTCGTTGCGGCCGGCGACGAGGAGCTTGACGCTGGTGTCGTCTCCAGTGGACCTTGGCGCGAATTGATGGGGGGAAACGACGAAGACGACGGTGGCGGTCCTTCCGGGCATGGTGGCGCAGCGAGGGGGGTCCGGTGGCCACGTCGGGCACGGCGGCGCGCTCCGTTGACTTCACTGCCGGCGGTGAATCGGCGCGAGAGAGAGGGGATTGGCAACCCGAGAGAGAGGGTAAGAGCGTGGGGGCTTCTGGAGTGCGTCGTAGCGCGAGGGGAGAGCCCGAGAGGGTCTAGGGGAGACGTTCCCCTCGCCGGCGTCGGCATGGCGGCCACCGAGCTGCTTGCCGACGCGCGGGGAAGACGACAAGGGAGCTGGTGGGCCTGGGCCGTGGGGGAACTAGTTGGGCCCAAGGCCTGGTAGGGTGGGCTGGGATTCCTTTTTCCTTTTTCTTCTGTTATTTCTTTTCTGTTTTCTTTTTCTTTCATTTGTTTGCTCTGATAAATAAATACCAAAACATTTTATAAAAATGCCCAAATAATTTTATAAATCCTAGGTGACCAGTAGCTAGCCACATATAGAATTTGGAAATTTTTGAAATTCAATATATTTTGAATTTCAAATCAAATAGGGTCAAATTTAATTTCCAGGGCACCTTTTGAATTTTTGAATATTCCATGGGCATGGGAAAATACCCAAACCACTTTTAAAATGATCAGCATCATTTATAGGAATTTTCCAAATGTTCAAATGATTTTTGGAAAAAGATTTTTATCTGGCCATTTGAATTAATTTCTCAGGGCTTTTCTTTTCCCCATTTTTTATTTTTCTTTTGAATTTTTCACATGATGCAAAGGGAACTCAAATCCTAGCACTTGCCTAAATTGGGGTTGTGACAGGTGTTCAACAAGGTAGTAATTACCTCCATGATTATGACAAGTTTCATAAGGATAATTTCTCCTTATGTCATAGGTACCTTTAAAATCACTATAGATAGGAGTTATAACATCATCATAGTAGAGAAGAGCATTATCATTGCTAGCAACTATATTTGTAAACATGATGTCTTTATTCTTACTAGCAAAAGAATTACCAATTAGCACATCACTAATGGTTAAAGGACTTGCAATCCTATCATCCCCTAGCCTGGAGCTTTCCATATCATCACTCTCAGAGTTGGTACCAAAAAGATTTTCAAGGTCATAAGTAGCATTATCATCATTTTCCCAATCACAAAAAGTAACATGCATATCATAATCAAAATCATCTTCAATAGTGCCTACGGACTTAACATCAGGATAATAATGAATGCAATCAAGCTCACCGTCCTCCAAAAATTTATGTCCGTTAGGATAAAAATTGATGCGAGGGATATGCTCAGGCCAGGTTGATACCCATTATTCTTCCTTCTTGCTCCTCTTCATCCTCCTCTTCTTTTTCTTCTTCTTCACCTTAGGAGGGAGTGGTTGGAGATGAAGTTTCTCCACATATCCTGGTTTATCATTAGAAACAATAGGGGAAACTTGGGAGGAACTCTCCTTTTAATTAGTAGAGATATAAGAGACATTTTTATACTTTGGTAAAGTTCCCTCCTTTCTAATCTTACTTATGTAATCATTTTCATGGCAATTAACAACACAATAGAGATGGCAATGTTGCAAAGTGTTGTTTATTCCTAAGGCATTAACATCAAGCCAAGAAGTCTTTTCTAATAACTCTTCACACATCAAAAATAGCATAAGTTCATCATAAAGATCAGAAGTGATCACATTATCACACAACTGATTAACAGTTATGCTTTGAAAGTTCATGCATTGAAAATTAAAGTGACCCTCTATAGAGCAAAGTTCACAAGTAAAAGGATAAAGGGCACACAATTCTCTAGCAATTTCATTTAGATCTTTGACCCAAGTGATTGTTCTTTCATGCTAATGTTGCTTACAATACTTCTCCTCTTCAATCATAGGCCTTTCACAAGGTCTATCCACTCCACAAAAATTAACATGCTTATATAAAACTTCATTTCCAGGTATTGGATCATGCATGTTGCAATCATCATGAACAATTTCATTTTCTTTGCAAATCTCTTTAAGAGGTACATGATACTTGATCCAATTCTCCTTGGGCATATTAAGATGTGAAGCAAAACATTTGAGGTAATCAACAAGGAGTTGAGAATCAAGCCCAAACTTAGCACTAAACTTATTAAAACTTGCAGTTTCAACAAAGGACTTAATTCAATCATACTCATAATTTATACCTGACTCTTTACCTTTGTCGATCTCCCAATCTTTAGTATTGCGTTGAATTATTTCAAGGAGTTCCCATTTAGTATCAATCTTTTCGTTTGTGAAAGAACCCATAGAGGAAGCATCAAGCAAGTCTCTATCCTGTCGAGAGAGCCTTGCATAAAAATTAGTAATAATTATATCTTTCGGGAGCCCATGGTTAGGACATTTTAGCATTAAATTTTCCAGTCTCCCCCAAGATTGAGCTATTCTCTCTCCATCGTGAGTATAGAAATTATAAACATAATTCCTATTCTCGTGAACTTCATGAAGAGGATAAAACTTGGAGTAAAAGAGAGACTGGATCTCTTCCGTAGGTGAGAATCATCTAGTAGCCTATACCATTCCAATGATTTTCCTTTCAGTGACAAGGAAAACAATTTCTTCATGACTTCACCTCTTGTCAAACCTGAAATCTTAAATAACTCACAAAGTTTTGTAAGTTTCAACAAATGAATACTAGGATTGACTGTCCCATCATAACAATCATTAATAATTATTTCAACTATCCCAAGTGGTATTTTGAATGGGATACATTCAGTAGGTGGAGGAGACTTCTCTACCACGGGTGTGGTAAAGCGGCCTTCCCCAAACAGCGAACTAAGAGTGCAGTTTTCCATAAGCATAACTAGTGAAAAGTAAAAACAATAAATGAAAAGATTTAATTGCAAGATCTAAAGATATACCTTCAATGCTTACCTCCCCGGCAACGGCGCCAGAAATAGCTTGATGTCTACGCACGCTTCTATTCTTGTAGACTATGTTGGGCCTCCAAGCGCAGAGGTTTGTAGGACAGCAGCAATTTCCCTCAAGTGGATGACCTAAGGTTTATCGAACTCAGGGAAGTAGAGGTTGAAGATAGTCTCTCTCAAGCAACCCTGCAATTAAGATACAAGAAGTCTCATGTGTCCCCAACACACCTAATACAACTAGGAGTTGTATAGGTGCACTAGTTCGGCGAAGATATGGTAAAATACGAGTGATAGATGTGGAAAAGCAAGGTAATATAAATATGTAATAAAAAGGGCAGAAAGCAAACATGTGACAAAAGTGAGAACAAACGGTGTAACAATGGTGGAAACAAGGCGTAAGCTTCATACTTTCACTAGTGGCAACTCTCAACAACATTAACATAGTCCAATCACATGATATTTCCCATAAAACATGCAATGGAGACGCACTCGGAGGTCATTCCTTTGTGGTCAAGAGAGGATGAGAATTATGTAGGGCTACAAAAGCACACCTCAAAGTTCTTAGTTCTCAATCTATGGATTTCCCAATGTCACCGCGGCCATCCAAAGAGAGTACCACAATCACCACAACATATCTCAAGGATAGTCAAAGACAAGCACTAAGAGACTCTCAATCTTCAATCAACACACAAAAGAGGAAATCACTCATGATAATATTCTTCTAACCCATGTCCAATAGACCCCTGTCACCTCGTTCTCGGGGATTATACTAGATAAGATCAATTGAGTACATCAATCCAATACATAGAGGAAGGGTAAATATCATGGGATCACCCTAGATTAACATAGCCTATGATCACAACGAAGATCACATCATGGGAGAGAGAGAAGAACACATAGCTACTGGTAGAAACCTCGGCCCCGAGGAGGAACTACTCCCGCTTCATGGAGGAGGGAAGCAACGGCGATGGAGATGAATCCGGGGGCACTTCCCCGTCCCGGCAAGGTGCCGGCACAGGAATTATGTCCCCCGAAACTTGATGGCGATGGCGGCGGAGATCGGAATTGCTTCTGGAGAAAAAGGGTCCGGAATCAGGGTTTCCTCCGAGGGGGTAAAAATAGGGCCAAAGGGGGGAACCAGGGGGGCCACAGGGCAGCCAGGAGTGTGTCCGGCGCGGCCTAGGGTGGGGCCGCGCCAGGGACCCTTCTGGAGTCCCTGTGGTGGCCCTCCCCTCCTTCCTTGGTGATTCCGGAAGCTTCCGGGACGCTAATTTGTTATATAATTTTTCCAGAATTTTTGGAGCACTTTTAATGGCCGGAAAACCTGAAATACAAAAACAGCAGAAAAAAGGAACTGGCAATTGGGTGCACTGAGTTAATAGGTTAGTCCAAATATGCTCAAAAGTGTATGAAAGTTCAAGCAAAACATGGCGAAGTCACACAAAACATGCATGGAGCAAGCATAAATTATAGATATGTTTGGGACGTATCACCGCTCGGGCGGTACTACCACTCGTCCGGGCGGTACTACCTCTCAAGCAAAAAATAGCAGGGCCAAAACAAGCATAACTTTGCCATACGAACTCCGATTTTGATGATCTTGGGCTTGTTTTAAATCTATGGAAAATCTCAAGGTCCTCACATAGAGAACCACCCAAGATAAAAAAAAGAAATGATGCAAATCATGTAAACCTTCACAAGATAAGAGCCGACAAAAACACCAACATCGAAAACATAAAATTAGATATATATGAAATCCGTTTTTGATGAAGAAGAGCTTGTAATGAATACGAACTCAAGCTCCAAAACTCACAAAAAGAAAATCCAAAAAAGAACAAATAAAGATGATGCCAAGGATGCAAAGGTTTGAGCTGTCCACGAACGATGCGGCCTAGCCTATAACCCGGTCTCATAACTACCACCATGAGACCGGTAAAATAGAAACCTATAAAGGCCAAACCTTTGTCTTGCGCATAATCTACTTGACCTTGACGATAACGATCATGTCCGCCTCAAGTTGGAACACCTTTCTTGGTTGCCTCGACTCGATGAAGACTAGTAGATTTCTCCCCCATAATACCATATTTGGTGAGCCTCTTTTAGGCACATCTTCACAAGACCATCATAACCTAATGTTCAGCAAGCTCCAAGCATATGATATCTTCATGATGCTCCTCTTGAACTTGCACACATCAACCTTACCAATCTTTGGATAACTCCATGAAGAACACCTTGGTCAACGCGTAATCTTCATCTTTCAACCTTGAATCCAACATATGATCTTCAAGCGCCGCCTATGGAAAAACCTTAAAATATAACTCAAGGAAACCATTAGTCCATAACGATTGTCGTCAATTACCAAAACCAAACATGAGGGCACATGCCCTTTGATCTAGTTTATACACAAAGTGTATCTAATTTTGATGATAATCCTCTCAAATTTTTACCAGCCACCCTGTATGTAAAATAACGACAGCATGCCAAGTCTCATCCTATTTAGAGGCCGTTTGAATTGATTTTCAATGTAGGGCCATTTTGATTAAAAATAAATCACTTAATGCGTTTATATTTTCAAATGAAGTCAGAAACGTTTGAAATTTCCGGATCTTGGTGTGAATGATTAGTGTTGAACACATAAAAGTTTGGGGTTTAAAGGATTTAGAAATAATGTGATGTCTTTGTAATTTAGTTGATTCCAATTGAATCCTCAGTACTTAGAAAGGAATGGTCTGTTTATACACGAAGCGTATCTAATTTTGATGATACTCCTCTAGAAAATTTACCAGCCACCATGTATGTAAAATAACAACACCATGCCAAGTCTCATCCTATTTCGAGTCCGTTTGAATTGATTTTCAATGTAGTGCCATTTTGATCAAAAATAAATCATTTAATGCGTTTAATTTGTCAAATGAAGTCAGAAACGTTTGAAATTTCAGGATCTTTGTGTGAATGATTAGTGTTGAACACATAAAAAGTTTGGGGTTTAACTGATTTACAAATAATGTGATGTCTTTGTAATTTGGTTGATTCCGATTAAATCCCCGATACTTGGAAAGGAATGGTCTAGTTTGTACACGAAGCTTGTCTAATTTTCATGATAATCCTCTCAAAATTTTACCAGCCACCATGTATGTAAAATAACGACACCCTGCCAAGTCTCATCCTTTTTAGAGGTCGTTTGAACTGTTTTTCAATGTAGGGCCATTTTGATCAAAAATAAATCATTTAATGCTTAAATTGCCAAAAGAAGTCAGAAACGTTTGAAATTTCAGGATCTTAGTGTGAATGATTAGTGTTGAACACATAAAAATTTTGGGTTTAAAGGATTTAGAAATAACGTGATGTCTTCGTGAAGTAGCTAGGGACGGACGGGAAAAGTATAGGATTATCCCAAACGGGCATTATTGTTTACCCGAATGAGATGATACGAGAAACTTTTGGTGGGGAATTGCCAGTTCCTGTCAGACGATCACAAACATTTATGCAATATAACCTGTTTGTAATATACTTGAATTAATATCCAACCAATCAGGTCGCATAACCAGCTTCTCGCGGATCGCGGTAAGATCCAACGACTACCGTTCGGCGCTAATGTTACATCCAACGGCCATAGTTGTGCGCTATAGGGTTACGAGATATCCTCCAGGGTCTTGAGACGGTCCAATCAGGTCGCATAACCAGCTTCTCACGGATCACGGCAAGATCCAACGACTATTGTTCGACGCTACGGTTACATCCAACGGTTATATTGTTTACCAATGCATTATGATAACAAAAGATCACATATGATGAACTGTCTGCGATAAAAGCATGCACTAATTATAATTTACATACCACATGTGTGCTTCAGCTACATAAATGCATCCCTTACATATACTAAGGATGTAACTAGTACACATTCATGCGTCCTAATCCCGGTTGGTCCAATCCTTGAAGTTTTTCAGCGACGACACTATCCACACACTTGCTGACCCACGACTCGTCCACCCGTCCCTGTTTGGGTCCGGTTCACAACCCAGCATAGGAGAGTCGTCCAACTGAAAACGACATATCTCAGGCAATGATACTATTTCAAAGATGAAGTTGCGAGAACCAGCAAAGAAAAAACAACCAGGCTTCATAAACGGCAAGCCATCATGGCCAGTGTGCACCACCGGTGATATTTCGAGCACGCGAGGATAACTTTGGCCTAAAAATATGGAGAACTGACCCAAGTCGCTAACCCTCTGCCATTCTACGCCCCAGAGGTCACGTCTTCGGTATGATTCATCAATCCCGTAGACATCGCAAAGAGCACCCTTGTTAGATCGAATTGTCCGGTTCAGGAATGGAATTTCAGGTTCGTCTTCGACGGCTTCTACAGCAACCCGAATGAGTAGCAATGTGTGTTGAAGTAGTAGTCATGGCGATTAACAGGAGCAAGGTACCATTCCTCATCCGAATTAAACCAATTGATCATCCGGTCGTCATACGCCTCAAATTGACGTGTCGCTCGAATAAAAATTGGGGGCTACATCGAACCTGCAATTCAAAACGATGCAACATCTAATGAACTGCAGAATGGAACCAACAACGAAGCGAATAACATATATGTAAATGCCTTTTTAATTACCTCCATCTGCTGGATCCCGCATGTAACAAGTACCACGGTTCGTCACGGCGTAGTACCGGCCCCTACTATAAACGGCATCTACAAAATCCCAAGGACTGAGATGGGTTGTGCCAAGAATGTACCATGTTAATATGGTGGTGTCATCCTTGCTCCGTCCGGTGATGGAAATCCTCTTGTCGAATACGGCGATGAGATCGTAGTACCGGCCCCTACTGACACATGGTGGATGTACAATGGCTATCTTCACCAACCAAAGTTCTATGAGATCATAGTAGAAACGTCGGCGGCGGCCGTCCCCAGCGTAATGAACCCCAAGAGATGTGAATGGAGGCACATCAATTGTCAATCCATTGTACACGTTGTGCAACTGGATGCCTCTATTACCTAGGATCAAGGCTAGCCAAACGCCATTTGCACCAACCCAAGCCTGTAGTGCAGTTGGATCGTCAAAAAACTTGACAGGCTGAGAGAAATGAAATTATGTAAAGAAATACGTACACGTACATGAGATATCATACCTGAGGGTGGGAGACAATCGTCGTTAGAAAAGGAGTGTTATCAAGAGGGGTGATGGTGCACTTGTCGCTCAGCGGTTGTTCCTGCTCCGATGCCATGTACTGATAATGTACTGCTTGCTCTGTCGGGACCCGGGGTTAGCGTATGCAAGCCTCGCTACAACACAATCATATGGAGAGCCAAGAACCGTACTCACTTGTCTAAGCAGACAAGGCCAAGCACAGAACGTTCTCGGAAAGCATCGAACGTGAGGGGCATCCCATCCAGGCCGGATGATCAACTGAAATGAGTCATCGTCGTCCGCACACAAGTCTAAATGATATGGGTAGTGAACTCCCATACTCATAGACAAGTCGCCTCAACCATACTATCGATTGTATTATAACCCTTACATAGACTTACTCCAGCCCGATCACTTAGTCGGGGTCTAGGGCGGGCTCGATCATACATCAAAGTGTGCACGTGACGGAGTCACGAACAATCGCATCGCGATGCCCCAAGCTGCGCACATCTAAGGGCCACTTGGTGTATAAAAGACCGCCAGCTAGATCACAACTAAGGTCTCGAAAACCCATACTAAGACATGCATGTTATAAACATACACGCAGCACACATGTCTAGTATGAACAGCAGGTATCATTGCAATTCTCTACAATGTATATATATTTATTAATAACTCTTACAGAGTGCACACAGAGATCACAAGTCTGTGGTCCAACATTACATCAAACATGCGGAAGCAAAGTAGGTCTGAGTACAGACAAGTTTAACAAATGGCTTAGAGAAGCCTTATCTATAAACAAGCCCTTACACGAGGGAACAGTCGTCTGACTGGGACTACACTAGCTTGGTCTTGGTCTGAGTCTTCATTCTTCGAGCTTCAGGTAGAAGCCACCATCGGGGTTGGTGGGTTCATCTAAAACATAGAATAAGCAAACGTGAGTACAAAGTCGTACTCATCAAGACTTACGGAGGAACTATACTACGCATGCACATGTATCAAGGTAAAGGAAGGTGGGGTTCAATTGCAGAAGTGTCAGCTTTGACTTGGCTAGTCCTGAACTACGAGTACCAGACTTGAGGTAAGAAGCGTACACAAGTCCACTACATCTCTTCAACCAAATACACCACTATGGTCCCTTCCTCGACTTCCCCACGAGAAAGAACTCCATAGCACTCACACTTATCTTGGTGTATTTTAGAAGTATCCAGTTCAAGTTGTCTAATAATCAAGCTAAGCTTTCCAAGCAGTCCTTAACCGCGGACGCGGCTATTCGAATAGTTTTGCTAACCCTGCAGGGGTGTATCGCTACACACACGTGTCATCAGTTACCGCCTTTTGCTTGTCATTGTTCAAGAGGTGACAGCGAGGATGCCACCACAACACTTCGCCCACAGCTCCGTTCTAGTCCAGAGAGTCGCCTATCTGAGGGGGGTCCGTATGGAAGTTCGGCCGAGGTTCCAGTACAGCCTCAAACGATGTGTGCGGGGTCCCAAGCCGGTCTTGAAAATCCGTTCATCCACTTCGCAGACCGTGCCACAGCCCTACCAGAACTCCGAACTACTGCGACTTCTGGGGTTCGAACGGGGTGAGGTACTAGGATGAGAGGGGTCAGTGATCCCAATGTGTGGTTGTACTCTTCTTCTTGGATCACCACACAAGAACTCGGACTTAAGGCGGTGTTCAACGAGACAACCCACTGTGTACTCCTACACAGCCTCTCATCGTTCACCTTGTATTAGGGTAGATTCACCAACACAGTTTCACTTTCATCAACACCATGTTCACCATCATCCTGACTCACATCAAAAACATCCTCATTGTAAACTCTAAGCATGCAATAAGTTGTAACAATTGCAGGGGCCACATGATATCAGTCAACTCCTATGTCAGCTAGGGTTGTGGTTTGCTTACTACTGTGACAAGATGATAGGTCATGCATCGGATATGGGTTCAACTATGCGGTAGAATCGATACAAGGTGATCTCCTAAACATGCATAAGCGAGACTGAGAGGGAATTGGGATTTTATCTACATGATCAATGGGTGGGTTGCTTGCCTTGCTGACGAGGTTTCGATAACGGTGTCTTCAACGAAGGGGTGGCTTCGGGTTCCGGCTCCACTTCTATCAGCAACATGACAATCATAGGATCAACATAATGTACAATGCAAAATCACATGAATAATATTGTAATGGTGATGTTCAAGGTACTGATGTGTTGAGCATTCCATTTAAAAGGAGTATATTGCATTTGAGTTGCAAATTCAAACTCCATTTGATTTATCGATGAATTTCAAATGCATTTGAATGCATGGAAGTTCATTTGAAATGGTTGATCATGAAGTGATGTTGTAAAAGTGAGGTAAAGCCTCTGATGTGTGGATGAATCCATCTAAAATAAATGTGTTGCAAAGTCATTTGCAAATTCACTCCAAATTTGAATTTGAAAATGATCCATATGCATGTTTGCTACTGTTCACCCATTTTAAAATGGTCAAACATAGAAACAAGTTTCATATTCATAATCCTTGTATTTTTCTGATAATTTTAGACATGTTATTTGTCCAATTTGGAGTTAAAATGAATTAGTTATGATTTATTGAAGTTTAAGCTATTTTCTGGAATTACTGAAATTAAATAAAATGATTTAATTGCTTTACTGCGTCAGCACTGCGCCAGCATGGCGTCAGCAGGGGGCTGACCAGTGGGGCCGGGGTGTCAGTGGGGGGGCTTAAATAACCGGTTAGTTAAACTAACTAGGGGTTTAGTTAGTGGCCTTGGGCCCACGGGCCAGTGTCACTAGGGGGGATTAGTGCTTAACTAAGCACGGGTTAAGGCTAACCCACCGGCAGCTTGACGCCGGTGGCCTGGCCACGGCGGCGCAGGGCACGGCTGGCCAAGCCGAGGGCACGGTTGTGCTCCTCGTGCTCTTGCGCTTCACGTGGAGCATGCGGTTGACTCCGGTGAGGCCCGAGGCCACGCCGGCGACGAGGGGGCGCGGCGGCCGTGGCACGGCGTTGACGAGGAGGTCGCTAGAGGGCACGGGGAGAGGATTTGGAGGCACGGGCGCGTAGCTAGATGTCGTCTGCATCCAACGAAGCCAGCAGGGAGTCACGGGGGTGCTCTGGGCCATGACTACGACGACGGCGCGGCAGCTGAAGCTCCTGGCCATGGAGGAACTGACGCAAAGGGCACGGGAAGGGGAGCTAGGAGGGGCAAAAGTAGAGCAGAGCTCACACGGTTCCAATGGTGGCCACGGCGGGGTCGTAGGGGCTCTGGAGGTGCCCAATTCCAGCGAGGGGCTCACGGCGGCCGGCGACGGAACCTTGAAGCTGGCGTCGCGCTTGGGGCTTCTGGGTTAGATTCCCTGCACTGCTCGACGAAGACAACGGCGGTGAACTCCCCGGACACGTCGATTTGGCTCTTCGACGTCGTTGGCCGCGAGTCCGCACGGTTGTGCTCCGGTGAGCCTTCGGGCGACGAACAGAACGGCGAGGGGAGAGGGGGAGGATGAACCAGAGGAGGGGAATGGACGTGTGGTTCGTCCAGGAGTTGTGTGGCTCGTCTAGGAGCTTCGGGAGGGCAGGTGGAGGCTGGGGAGACGACGCCGTGCTCGGCTGTCTCGGTGGCATTCCACCGAGCAGCTTGGAGGCGCGGGGAGGTAGAAGACAAGGGAGGAGTCCAGGTGGGCTGGACTGGGCCAGAAGAAGTGGGCCTCGCCTAGGCGCCAGGTAAGTTTTCTGTTTCTTTTCTTTTCTGTTTTCTTTTCTGTAATATGTTGGCCATGCTGAAATAAATAGCTAGGCATTTTTAATGCCACAAATTTTTATGTGGCCTCACAATATATATATCTAGCCACTTATAAAGTTTGGACATTTTTAAAATTCAAATTATTTGAACTTTAATTCAAATAGAGGTTTAAATTTAAATCCATGCTCCTGTTTGAATATTTTAAAAATCCATGAGCATGGGTTTGAATCCAAATCACTTTATATGTGATCACACTCATTTATGAGACTTTTCAAAAATACAAAAGGAATTTTTGGAGCAACGTTTTATCTGTCCATTTGAATTAATTCATCTCGGGGGTGTTCTCTCTCCAATTTCAATTTATTTTGAAATTTTTAACATGATGCAAAGTGACTCTTGATCCTAGCACATACCTAACTTGGGGTTGTGACAACTCGCCCCCACTCAACAGAATCTCGTCCCGAGATTCAGAAGTCTGCGGGAGGAAGGAGGGGTACTCGGCACGGAGACGGCCTTCTCTTTCCCACGTGGCTTCTTTCTCAGAGTGGTGTGACCACTGAACTTTCAGAAACTTGATCTTCTTTCGGCGAGTGACACGCTCTGCTGAATCAAGAACACGAACAGGGTATTCTCGATAAGAAAGGTCATCTTGTAGATCAAGCGTTTCATGGTCGACTTCGCGGATGGGGTCCTTGAAGCAACGCCTGAGTCTTGACACATGGAATACATCATGTACTCGGGAAAGGTGCGGGGGTAGTTCAAGTTGGTAGGCAACTTCTCCACGTTTAGCAAGAATGCGGAAAGGTCCGATGTAACGTGGGTCCAACTTGCCTTTAATACCGAATCGTTGGGTTCCCTTCAGAGGAGTAACCCGGAGGTAAGCCTTCTCATCCAGATTGTAGCTCTCTTGCCTATGATGACGATCATAGTAGCTTTTCTGACGAGACTGGGCTTCTTTCAATTGATCACGAACAATGCGAACTTGCTCTTCTGCTTCCTTGATCATATCTGGTCCAAAGAATTGTCTTTCACCGGTTTATGACCAGTTTAAAGGTGTTCGACATCGTCGTCCATAAAGGAGTTCAAAAGGAGCCATGTTCAGACTAGATTGAAAACTATTGTTATAAGCAAATTCGGCAAATGGAAGAGATTTCTCCCAATTCTTTCCGAATGAGATTACACAAGCTCTGAGCATGTCTTCAAGAATTTGGTTAACCCTTTCTACTTGACCGCTAGACTGAGGATGGAAACCTGTACTAAAGGAGAGATGAGTTCCCATAGCATTCTGAAAGCTTCCCCAAAATCTAGAGGTGAAAAGGCTACCACGATCAGAATTGATCTCCAAAGGAACACCGTGAAGGGATACAATTCTAGAGACGTACAAGTCCTCTAACTGGCTAGAAGTTATAGACTCGCAAACGGGCAGGAAGTGAGCAACTTTGGAAAGCCTATCTATGACAACGAAGATGGCATTGTTTCCTTTTTGGGTTCTTGGAAAGCCGGTGATGAAGTCCATACTGACTTTGTCCCATTTCCACTCTGGAATAGGCAAAGGTTGAAGTGTGCCAGCAGGTCTTTGATGTTCTGCCTTAATGCGACGACAAACATCACATTCGGCAACAAATCGAGCAATGTCTCTCTTCATCCTAGTCCACCAAAATCTCGGGCGTAGATCTCGGTACAATTTTGTGCTACCGGGATGAATCGAGAGGGGTGTGTCATGGGCTTCTTCGAGGATGAGTTGCCTTAGTTCCCTATTCTTACGTACTACCAAACGATTTCCAAAGAATATCGTTCCTTTACTATCTGTGGAGAAACATTTAGCAAATCCGCTAGTATTGTTCTCCTTGATCCGGCGAACACCTCATGCACGCCTTTGGGAAACTATGATTTGATCCTCAAGGGTTGGTTTCGCCACCAAGGTAGAAAGATAGCCATGAGGAACAATCTCAAGATTGAGTTTGCAAAATTCCTCATGAAGAAGTGGTTGATACTGTTGTAACATGAGGTTGTTACAATACGACTTACGACTTAGTGTATCAGCCATGACATTGGCTTTGCCTGGGTTGTAAGAAATTCCTACGTCGTAATCTTTTATCAACTCAATCCAGCGTCTTTGCCTGAGATTAAGATTTGGCTGGGTGAAAATGTATTTGAGGCTTTGGTGGTCGGAATAGATCTCACAACAATTACCAAGGAGGTAATGTCGCCAAGTTGTTAGGGCATGAACTACGGCAGCGAGTTCAAGGTCATGGGTAGGATAGTTTTCTTCATGTGGACGCAATTGGCGTGAAGCATAAGCTACCACATGTCTATCTTGCATAAGTATGCATCCTAACCTTGCCGTGAGGCGTCACAAAAGATCTCGAAATCCTTTTTGGTGTCTGGAGGTGCAAGTACGGGTGCAGAAGTCAATCTTCTTTTTAGCTCTTGAAAGCTTTCCTCGCACTTGGGAGTCCATAGGAATTTCTTATCTTTCTTGAGGAGTTCAGTTAGAGGCTTTGCAACTTTAGAAAAGTTCTCGACAAAGCGACGGCAATAGCTTGCTAAGCCAAGAAAACTCCTAACTTGCTTAACTGATTCAGGTGGAGTCCAGTCAAGGACGTCCTGAACTCTCTCGGGATTCACAGCAATGCCTTTTGCAGAAATCACGTGGCCTAAGTAGGTCACTTCTGGTAGCCAAAATTCACACTTGGAGAATTTAGCATACGGGCGATGCTCTCTAAGTTTCATCAATACCAGCCTTAGGTGTTCGGCATGTTCTTCTTCGTTCTTCGAGTAGATGAGAATGTCATCAAGATAAACTACAACAAATCTATCTAGGTACTCCATGAAGATCGAATTCATCATACGTGAGAAAGTGGCGGGGGCATTGGTCAAACCAAAGGACATGACGGTGTACTCGTAAAGACCATAACGAGTAGTAAAAGCCATTTTGGGAATGTCCTCGTTTCGGATTTTGATTTGATGATAACCTAATCTCAAATTCATCTTGGAGAAGACAGAGGATCCTGCAAGTTGATCATAAAGATCATTGATCCTGGGCAGTGGGTACTTGTTCTTTATCGTCACTAAATTTAGCGGGCGATAGTCTACGCACATCCTTTCTGTTCCATCTTTATTCATTACGAACAGAACGGGGCAACCCCATGGCGATGAGCTAGGGAGGATGAAGCCTTTTTCCAACAAAGCTTCCAGTTGGGTTTTAAGCTCAGCTAACTCACGTGGGGCCATTTTGTATGGGCGTCTGGAAATTGGTGCGGTTCCTGGGGCAAGATCTACAATGAACTCTACACATCTGTCGGGTGGCAATCCCGGCAGCTCTTCAGGAAAGACATCCGGGAAGTCATGAACCACCGGAACATCTTCAAGGTCGGGAAGGGGAAGCACATTCAAAGAATGCACCTGGGTTCTTGTTCTTGGTGAGGAGTAATCTATTGTCTGGCATGAAGGATGTGTAAGTCTAACTGACTTGGCTTTACAATCAAGAAAAGCATGTTGTCTTGATAACCAATCCATACCAAGGATGACATCAATGTCTGAAGACTTGAGGGCTATGAGTGAAGCAAGGAATACTAAACCCTCAATTGCAATTTGATTACCATGACTTACTCTATTAGTTTTCCACTTGGATCCAGGAGTTTGAATGATCATTGGGGTGAACATTTCATCAAAGGATATCTCATGTCGAAGTGCATAACTCTCCGACATGAATGAGTGAGATGCTCCTGGATCGAAAAGGATAGAAGTGGGAACAAAATTGACTGGGAGCGTACCAAGAATGACGTCAGAAGTACTATCAGTTTCCTCAACTGAGATTTGGTTCACACGTACAAGATTTTCAGAGGTGGATGGCTTGGCAGTGGAAACCTTCGGGGGTGGCTTGGCACGAACATTGGGGTTTCCTTTGGCATGGGGTAGAGCATTTTTATTGACGGGGCACTCACGAGAATAGTGACCAGGCTGGCCACATCTGAAGCAGGCTCCAAAGATAGTGCGGGGACCTGGGTTGTTTGGTGGAGCTGGTGGACGAGGCGGCACAAGGGATGGCCTCGGTGGGTTCTTTTGGTGGATCAAACTGTTAGGAATCCAGATCATGCGCTTCTGAGGGCGTGAACTGGAAGAAGGGGCAAGCTCAAGAGCATGCTTGCGAGACTTCTCGAAAACTTCATTGCCATGCTCAGCTCTGAAGGATCTGTTGAATAAATCCTCAAAGGTGGCAAACTCAAGGAGGTTGAGATCATGACGATGTTGGGAAACATAGTAGAAAACAAAAAATTTCGGCCTACGAATCAAGAACCCAAGATCATCCAAGAAGATTGCATACAAGGTTTTAGGTCATGGCTCACCAACCGATGTAGCGGAAGTAGAGTTGGTGAAGCTCGTGGACGTAGTGGAAGTAGATCTCGCAAGTTCTCCCACGAACAGTCCCTCGATCAATCCCATGAACAAGTCCCGTGATCTAGTCCCACGGACAAGTCCCATGAACAAGCTCCTCGAAGAAGGGTCGAAGGTACGACCCCTCCATTAGTATCCACACATCCCGTAGCAGCAATCCAGCAGCGCTCCGCCGTCCAGAGATGAACGCCACCGAGAAAACTAGAGGGAGAAAACCCTAACGGATTTCGATCTAGAACAGCGTCTAAACCGGGGTCTAAAAGTGGAGCAACGGGGTTTAGAGGAGGGAGGGTGGCGCATAGGCCTTGGGGATTGATTGTGTGTGTCTTCCCCCACCCTTGGCTCACCTTATATAGGTGTCCAAGGGGCCTAGGGCGCAGCTCAAGGAGGTTTGGGAGTCCAACTTGGACTCCCAAGCCTTCCAAACCTACACATACCTTCCCACCGGAAACCTTCCATAATGGTATTTGGAAATCCCACCTGGAGGATCTCCCACCCCTTTTTGGTGCGCCCCCACCACCTGGCCGGCCAGGGCAGCCTAGGTGGCTTGCCCCCCAAGGCCAGGGGCGCAGGGCAGTGGGTGGTACTTCCCGGAACCTTCCAGAACCTTCTAGAAGCTTCCAGGACCTTCCGGGACCTACCGGGACTGTTTCGGGACATTCCGGACACTTTTGGAGCACTTCCAATACCTTCCGGAACCTCTAACGAATGTTCCGGAGCCATCTAAATGGGTTTCGGAGCCATCCGGGCAAAGGTTATTATGTCCGGTGAACACAACATATTGTTTAAGCTGTCCACCGATCACCGAAACTATTCCGGTTGATCGTAAACTTTCCCATTACCATTTTCATATGTTCCGGAACCACCTGGGA
Source organism: Bromus sterilis (assembly GCA_950022295.1). Classification (NCBI taxonomy): domain Eukaryota; kingdom Viridiplantae; phylum Streptophyta; class Magnoliopsida; order Poales; family Poaceae; genus Bromus; species Bromus sterilis. The sequence goes on along the minus strand of OX465600.1, from coordinate 50,351,762 downwards.
CTACTCCAGAGTGATCCGAACATATCCTTAAATACCCAAAACTACTTTTGGTGCCCTTATGAACTATTTCATAAATCCCCGGAACTACTTCCGGTACCCGTATGAACTATTCTGCTTTGCTTCCACTAAACCTTCTACCATTCTAGTATTCTAACAGACTACTGCTCGTTAAGTGTGTGACCCAATAGGTTCGGTATAATGCGGACATGACTCAGAACATCTTCCGGACATAGGTCAACAACCTTTTGTCAATAGCCAATAATCAACAGCGGAGCCATGGACACCCATGTTGACTCCCACACATACACGAAGAAACTTCGAGTGAACCATTATGTTTATTCATGTACCATTCCCTTTGCTTCGTGATATATGACAAAGTTAGAGGAGAGATGTTTGGCACCCATGTGTAACAACTTCTTGAACACAAGCCACTCGTTATCCTCTTTGCTCGTTTGTCCATTTTCTCGTTATCGTATTCCGGTATCCCCGTGACTGAATCACAATGCGTCTGGCCAGACTATAATGGATACCATCATACCGAGTGGGCCCGAAGTGAATATCTTCTTCATCGTGAAGGAGCAAATCCCATTCTTGAACTATCACAGTCACTAGCCACACCATCTGACATACCCAGAACTTATTTTACTACTTCCCATTTACGGGAGGATTCATCTAAGAACCAAAGCATGTCTTCCTGTGTGAAGCAACTCGATACTCTCATGGTCTAAGGAATTACGTATATGAAAACATTTCATGATATGACTTATAACGTAGTTACGATGTGATCTCTAAGTATATCATTCAATACTGGGGTCGGTTCAACATCATTGTTCTGCTAACAATATGTTCCCATTGCTACTGACATCCTTGTTACAAGAACAATGTCCATGATTAAGAAAACGTAATCATCAGTTAGCACATGAGCTGGTCTTAGAGGCTAAACCAGGAAGTCTTGGTGTTTACATTTCCACACATGCAAATGAGTTTTTTTCTGAATCTCACAGTCAGGGTCATTGCAATTATAGCACAGAAATATAAACATTAATTACGAACGTGGAAATATATATATAATAACATTTTATTATTGCCTCTAGGGCATATTTCCAACAGTCTCCCACTTGCACTAGAGTCAATAATATTGTCAGTGCTTGAGCACTTTACACCTATGGCATACCGGTGTAATAAATGCCTCACTTGTGGTATAGACCTCATCTTCGGATCTGACGTTTCAGGCCCGTTTGTATCTTGCATATCTTCGCGTTTTCACGCTATCATAAAATTCACTAATTTTATCAGTTTAGCTTTGTATATGTTTGAATCATTTGGTAGGACCTTGGTTCCTTAGAATAAGTCATGAAATCATTCATCAATGTTCAATGAGCTTCAAGCATCTAGGAAACCATAACATGTTCATAAATGAACTGATGATTCAAAATACCCTCCCTTGTTACTTCTTTAAGCAACAATATACTTAGCCTCTGTTATAGAATTCGCCACAGTATCTAACTTTAACACAGTTCCTTCATACTGTGCCACCCTTATGTGTGAAACACATAATCCCAATTAAAATCGAAAATCGATCGGAGTAAGTATGAAGACTGAATTGGTGTAACTCTTTACATCAAAATTCAGCTGGTGTAACTTGTTACAACAAGCTCTTCATTATCTCCATTTTTCCGAGAAACATATCTTATCTATCATAAGTTTAACTTTTCACTGTTTGTCCAATGATCAACATATTGATCACTTTGGTATCTTGCTCACAACCTTTTGTAGCGTTGGACATATCTGGTCGTTTTACATATTATGGTGTACATGATTAATCCAAACACACAGGTGAGTGGAATTCAATTCACGTGTTTTTGCTTATCTGTGTTCATGAACACCGATTTCCGCAAACAACTTTTCACCGTGACCTCGGCAAGAACATCCTTCTTGGCGTATTCATACTAAACTACTTTAGTATCATGTCAACATGTAATGTTGGCTTTAGCATGATCAGGCACTTACTATCTACATAGATCACTGTGCTCAATACTAATGCTATATTAGCCCAAGTTCTTCAACCGAAAACCATTTCCAATGAAGTCCTTATTCGTGTCAAGAAATTTATATCATTTCTAATCAACAATATGTCATCTACATAAGGTTTTAGAAATGTTATTCAGCTCCCACTTACTTTCTTGAATATTCAAGCATCTTCGTTATTCCTGATGAAAACAAACTCTTTTGGCAATTTCATCACAACAAAAATTCCAACTCCATTATGCTAGCTTCAGTCCATCACTGGATATCCAAGGCTTGCATCTATTTTAGCATCCTTTGAATCGACAAAACATTCCGGTCGTATCACATATACGTCCTTTGTTATATTTCCGTGTAGGAACTTTGTTTTGACGTTCATTCTACCATATCCTATAAATGAGATATGTAGTAATTGCTAATATAACCCGAACTGACTAAAGCATCTCTACGGTCGAAACTATTTCTCCTTAGTCAACCTTTGAACTTGCTAGAAAACAATTTTTCCAACGAGTTGAGCTTTATGGATAAAACAATTTCATCCGAATCAATTATAGATCCATATATATATTCTCTAGACTTTTAGTCTTTCAGAGGGTCTACCAAGTTCAAAACTTGACTTACTTCCATGGATACTATCTTGGATTATTTGGCATTTAGCCAAATCCCGGAGTCAGGGCCCATCAAGGCTTCTTTGTATATCACAGGTTTATCATTGTCGAACAATATATCTCGTCTTACATATCATGAATGTTTGTACGAGTTTTGTCTAACCTGTGTGGTTCAGCTGCGCACTTATTTGAAGATTCAACAATCTTTAACAAGTTGCACTGTCCTCCCACTCACTCTTTTGCAAGAAACCATTTTCTTCAAAACACATTGTTCTTAACAGCAAACAGTTTTGCTTTTGTGTAGTGATAGAGGAATACCAAAACTTTTGGCATAACCTTAACAAAGTAGCACTTATCTGATTTGCGGTTTTTGAGTATGTCAAACATATGCCTCATATACCCAAATTTTAAGAAAAGACAACATGGTTTTAACAGTCCATACCACATCTAATATGGTGTCATTTCAACAGATTTGATGGTGCTCTTTTCAGTGTAAAAGCCGTAGTCACTAACGCATAACTTTAATAAGTATAATGGCAAATTGATAAACGTCATGTTTGATCTTACCGTGTCATACATGGCTTGATTACATCTCTCGAACACTTTACTCATAGTGGTGTTCCGGGGGACGCAAGTTATGACACTTCTTCACAACTCATCAGACGTTCGCTAAACTTGTAACTCAAATATTACTTTCTACAATCTAATTTGCAGAAGCTTTATTTTCTTGTTACAATGAATTTCTATTTCACTCTAAAATTCCTTGAACATTTCAAAGATTTCAGACGTATGTCTCTATTGAACAGATATCCACATATCTACTTCAACTCATGAGTGAAGATAGGGAATCCACTGCACACAACTACACTTATTGGACTACACACATCATCATGTATGATTACCAATGGTTTAGTTGCCCATTCATGTATGGCCTATCAACGGTGTTTTAGTCACATTACTTCGAGACAAAGATCGCAAGCGTCAAGTGATTCATAATCATATGACTCGAAAGTCCATCACTTATGGAAATTCTTCATGCATGTTATGTCACTTGTGATAAACGGCAGTGCCACATCTATGTGGTATTTCTGTCAGTCTTGCGACGTTTAGCGTCAGTGTTATGGATGTTTAGCATTATTATCAAGATTCATAACATACAACCTATTCACAATAGAAGTATGTCCTTTATGTTATTCATAGCTTTGAACAACTCTCTTGCAATAAACATGATTCAAAAATGATGTTTTGCAACAAGGCTAAAGTGTAGTAACAATTTACTCAACTCTAAAATGAATTATGAAGATAATCATAGAGTCAACACACGGTATAGTAAACCTTTTACCGTGTTCCCGAGCGTGTCAAAACTCATCATTAGCTAATCATAAAGGCCATAGTATTTCTTGCATCGAGTTGCAGCAATATGCAATCGATGTGATATTCCGGTGATCAACAGTTTAATCACAATATACAGAATCCACAATTAACTGCTTAATCATGATTCCCAAGAATTACATCTCTTGACCAGCAATGAATTCATCTATAACTCCGTATGACTTTCATTTCTGAGCTGGTTATTCCAGTCTTCTTTCGTTTTGCCTTTATACGTATCATAGTTCTATTTCCAATGTCACTCCTACTCACAGAAGATCACACATGATCAAGGGTGGCGCAGGCCATGGACTTTCCGGCGTGTAAGTCTTACTAACTCCCTATGGAACTTCCTTTCCCTTAATCCTCATCATCATATGATCATTGTTCTTCTGGATCCCACACTTATCAGTTTTGTTTAGAGCACAATGAACATTTTCACTAATGCTTACAATCATACATTGTATTAGATATCTTATATCCAACATTAATTGTCTTACTACTGAAAACTTATTTTTCAGTTCCATGAATATAACATAACTATCCCAAACTTTTCGAAGTTCGGGTTTCATGATGGTGAAGACAATGCACTTAGCTATCGTGGAATTCTAGCATTTTGGATTATGGACATAAGTCACATCATCCATAGCATCAGCGGGAGAGCATCAAAAATTTGCGATAGGACAAGCTCCTTCTCGACACTATTGAGGATAGTCCTCACAATACGGTACCAATCGTAAAGTTTTTACCAGATAAAACAGTTAATCAAAATCAATTGGGAAGGTGGTAACGCGAGCCATTATTCTACAACGATAATGCAAATACTAAGACTTTGTTCATAATTAAGTTGCACTTGTGATTAATCAATTTAATTACTAAGTGCGCTCCCACTCAGATCAATATCTCTCGTAATTGATGCTGGAGTGATTCAAGATCCAACCCAATCGTCCGCCATTGATGTGACATCATTGATGACTTAGACTGGACCGGTAGGCCAACTTGCCAATCACGCCAAAGGTGATTCTTGTTCATCTTTCGATGGGCGTGTTCCGGTAGCAAACTTTTATCCAAACCGTCAAGACAACCAAGTGTAATTGCTGTGTGTTCTTTTAACACACCCGTCTTTTATGCGTCACACCGTGTGCACCCATGTGACATGACCTGCTCCGGTGTGAAACATAGTATAGACGGTGCTACAGTTGGAAGAACACTATCAACTTGATATATTTTTTTGCGAGAGATCACCCTAATAAAATACGACTACCGCGCATCAAACAAGGGTGCAACAAAGGGATAAACATCACAGGCAGTTCATAAAATTATGTGATATAGTATAGCCCTTTGCTTCATGAAGTCTTCATTGTCTTCACGTCGTCGTGGTTGAAGTCACCGTGTCCACCAACTTTGTCCTTGGCGCCGGGAACATCACCACGGCTTCCGGCATGTGCGTCGGGGTCCACCTCCGCATCGTAGATCATCACCTTGCATCTATCTATTGCTTTGCCTCGAGCTAATAAACAGTTCTGGCACGCAGGCCATAATTAAGTGACAATCATATGACTCCAGTCATCATGCCGTACCACGACACGCAGGTCGCGAATAAATATTACATCATATAGCATCTCATACAAACACATTGCAAATCTTGAAGGCTATACCACATCACATGCATACTCTGCAAAAACGAGTTAGATCGCCATCTACACGGGTTGTTGCAACTTTTATCGTGGTTGTTAAGCAGGTTTACAAGGAAAACGAGAAACCCTAGATAAAACAAAACACGATACTTCTTTTGTTGCTAGTTTAACATACGGGGTGCGTGCAGCAACTAATGCCACAAGCCAAACTTCGTTAAACGCGTGACCCCCGTGTGGATTTGAGTTCATAAAATCCACAAGCCCCTCCATGTTAAATCTTCTATTGCGAGATTAAGATGAGATCCAAGGAGTTTGATGTAGACCATGATCAAGGCAACCAGCATACTGAAAGCAGCATAGAGGGATCAATGGAAAACTCAATCCTTGTAGCAAAACCTCAACTTGCCATCAAGCATAGAAAAAATCACATGACAGGGAAGCAACAAGAAAATCAATGCCTCATATCACACATATGATCTAGACCTAAACATGCATCTAATCAAGGATCGCTCATGATACCACTGTTGGGAAACGTAGTAGAAAACAAAAAAATTCGGCCTACGAATCAAGAACCCAAGATCATCCAAGAAGATTGCATACAAGGTTTTAGGTCATGGCTCACCAACCGATGTAGCGGAAGTAGAGTTGGTGAAGCTCGTGGACGTAGTGGAAGTAGATCTCGCAAGTTCTCCCACGAACAGTCCCTCGATCAATCCCATGAACAAGTCCCGTGATCTAGTCCCACGGACAAGTCCCATGAACAAGCTCCTCGAAGAAGGGTCGAAGGTACGACCCCTCCATTAGTATCCACACATCCCGTAGCAGCAATCCATCAGCGCTCCGCCGTCCAGAGATGAACGCCACCGAGAAAACTAGAGGGAGAAAACCCTAACGGATTCCGATCTAGAACAGCGTCTAAACCGGGGTCTAAAAGTGGAGCAACGGGGTTTAGAGGAGGGAGGGTGGCGCATAGGCCTTGGGGATTGATTGTGTGTGTCTTCCCCCACCCTTGGCTCACCTTATATAGGTGTCCAAGGGGCCTAGGGCGCAGCTCAAGGAGGTTTGGGAGTCCAACTTGGACTCCCAAGCCTTCCAAACCTACACATACCTTCCCACCGGAAACCTTCCATAATGGTATTTGGAAATCCCACCTGGAGGATCTCCCACCCCTTTTTGGTGCGCCCCCACCACCTGGCCGGCCAGGGCAGCCTAGGTGGCTTGCCCCCCAAGGCCAGGGGCGCAGGGCAGTGGGTGGTACTTCCCGGAACCTTCCAGAACCTTCTAGAAGCTTCCAGGACCTTCCGGGACCTACCGGGACTGTTTCGGGACATTCCGGACACTTTTGGAGCACTTCCAATACCTTCCGGAACCTCTAACGAATGTTCCGGAGCCATCTAAATGGGTTTCGGAGCCATCCGGGCAAAGGTTATTATGTCCGGTGAACACAACATATTGTTTAAGCTGTCCACCGATCACCGAAACTATTCCGGTTGATCGTAAACTTTCCCATTACCATTTTCATATGTTCCGGAACCACCTGGGACTACTCCAGAGTGATCCGGACATATCCTTAAATACCCAAAACTAATTTTGGTGCCCTTATGAACTATTTCCTAAATCCCCGGAACTACTTCCGGTACCCGTATGAACTATTCTGCTTTGCTTCCACTAAACCTTCTACCATTCTAGTATTCTAACAGACTACTGCTCGTTAAGTGTGTGACCCAATAGGTTCGGTATAATGCGGACATGACTCAGAACATCTTCCGGACATAGGTCAACAACCTTTTGTCAATAGCCAATAATCAACAGCGGAGCCATGGACACCCATGTTGACTCCCACACATACACGAAGAAACTTCGAGTGAACCATTATGTTTATTCATGTACCATTCCCTTTGCTTCGTGATATATGACAAAGTTAGAGGAGAGATGTTTGGCACCCATGTGTAACAACTTCTTGAACACAAGCCACTCGTTATCCTCTTTGCTCGTTTGTCCATTTTCTCGTTATCGTATTCCGGTATCCCCGTGACTGAATCACAATGCGTCTGGCCAGACTATAATGGATACGATCATACCGAGTGGGCCCGAAGTGAATATCTTCTTCATCGTGAAGGAGCAAATCCCATTCTTGAACTATCACAGTCACTAGCCACACCATCTGACATACCCAGAACTTATTTTACTACTTCCCATTTACGGGAGGATTCATCTAAGAACCAAAGCATGTCTTCCTGTGTGAAGCAACTCGATACTCTCATGGTCTAAGGAATTACGTATATGAAAACATTTCATGATATGACTTATAACGTAGTTACGATGTGATCTCTAAGTATATCATTCAATACTGGGGTCGGTTCAACATCATTGTTCTGCTAACAATATGTTCCCATTTCTACTGACATCCTTGTTACAAGAACAATGTCCATGATTAAGAAAACGTAATCATCAGTTAGCACATGAGCTGGTCTTAGAGGCTAAACCAGGAACTCTTGGTGTTTACATTTCCACACATGCAAATGAGTTTTCTTCTGAATCTCACAGTCAGGGTCATTGCAATTATAGCACAGAAATATAAACATTAATTACGAACGTGGAAATATATATATAATAACATTTTATTATTGCCTCTAGGGCATATTTCCAACAGACGAAGGATGGGGCTAAGTCCCTTGCGGAACCTTGCCTGCTTTCTGGCATCGGTGGTGATCTCATCTTGGGCATAACGAGCAAGACGGTTGAATTCCCTCACATACTCATGAATGGACATCTCTCCTTGATTTAGATTGCAGAACTCTTCCTTCTTGCGCTCCATCAACTCATCCAGAATGTGGTACCCTCGAAAGGCAACACAGAACTCTTGCCAAGTCACTACGTGACCATCTGGCTGCATTGCAACATAGTTCTCCCACCACTGAAGAGCAGCACCTTCCAAGAAGTATACCGCGAAAATAACTCGGTCATCGGGAGCAACATGTGTTGTATCAAGCTTACGCTCGATGGAACGGAGCCAATCATCAGCTTCGAGGGGCTCAGAAGAACATCGGCATACCGGTGGTTTGAGGAAGATGAAGTCCTGAATGCTGACCACCACATTACGATGGTGGGCAGTATTCTTCTAGATGAGCTCCAGAAGGTGTGTTTGATCACGTCTATTCCGCTCAGCTTCCATCATGATTTCCGCCGTAGAAGGCGGTGGTGGAGGTTCATCATCATTTTGATTCCGATCACGGTCTCGGATCCGAAGAACAGCACTACGAGTTCCACCTAACATCATGTGTGATAAAAATCAACAATCAGAACAGGTTGTACGATGGAGGCAAGGATAAAAGGATATGATTTAAGGAGGAGAAGACTATAATGCAAAGGCAATGATTCAAAGAAACACGGGATAATTCCGGCAGCATAACGGCTACACTGGGACGGAAAATGAAACAACCTCGAAGAAATTGGACAGAACTTCTTCAAGGAACTCAAAACACGGAGACTCTGGACAACCACAACAATCCTACGGCTACAAGGAGGCAATCAACGAGATGTTCTAGTCAGACATAGATGAGCCTAGTCCTATCTTCCCGTAGAAAAGGTAAGGGTGACTCAGAACTCAGATCGATGAGGGTAAGGAGAAAAAGAAGCCTTACGTTGTTCCCTTATATACCCCTAGTAACTATATAACTATACAAGGCTAGACTCGACTTCGGCCAACGCTGATAATCCTACAGGCAGTCCTGCTCTGATACCAAGTCTGTCGGGACCCGGGGTTAGCGTATGCAAGCCTCACTACAACACAATCATATGGAGAGCCGAGAACCGTACCCACTTGTCTAAGCAGACAAGGCCAAGGACAGAACGTTCTCGGAAAGCATCGAACGTGAGGGGCATCCCATCCAGGCCGGATGATCAACTGAAATGAGTCCTCATCGTCCGCAAACAAGTCTAAATGATATGGGTAGTGAACTCCCATACTCATAGACAAGTCGCCTCAACCATACTATCGATTGTATTATAACCCTTACATAGACTTACTCCAGCCCGATCACTTAGTCGGGGTCTAGGGCGGGCTCGATCATACATCAAAGTGTGCACGTGACGGAGTCACGAACAATCGCATCGCGATGCCCCAAGCTGCGCACATCTAAGGGCCACTTGGTGTATAAAAGACCGCCAGCCAGATCACAACTAAGGTCTCGAAACCCATACTAAGACATGCATGTTATAAACATACACGCAGCACACATGTCTAGTATGAACAGCAGGTATCATAATGGTTGTTGTACCTGCGGGTGCAAGGATTGTTTACTTTACGCAAAGTTCTTTTAATGCAGTTGTCTGTTGCTTTGAGTTTACACTTTGGGTGGGATTCGCAACTTAATACCATCGAGATTTTCTGGATAGATATCTCAAGGTGGATGATTCGTAGTAGATGCAGATGGATTTCGGTCTACTTACCTTGGCGTACTGCCCATTGCTTTTGACCCTCTTCCTTTCTTTTGTAGCATAGTTAGCATTGCGGTGCGTTTATAATCCTGTCAATTGCCCAGATGTGATTTGTTTACCTCGCTAGCACTTTTATCGTCTTTTGGGAGAGAGACATCACTAGTGAACGTCATGGGATCCCGTTCCATATTTCCACCATTGTTTACACCCTCAATTTCCTTTCAGTTCTTACTTTCAGTTGCCACTATTATTATCTCTTGCGTTGATCCTTTGTAAACAGCAAGGCCGGAGGAATTGACAACTCCTCTGTACTCGTTGGAATCAAAGTTACTTGTTGTGTGTGCAGGTCCACGTCAAGCGTCGTGACACCTTCTTGTATTTCTGCGATTCCTACTGGAGACAAACCTTGGTATCTTCACCGAGGGAAATTTGCTGCTACGCTACATCTCACCTTCCACTTGGGGTAACCAACGAGAAGTGAGAGAAATATCTTCCTCACCGTATCAAGCTAATTTCTGGCGCCGTTGCCGGGGACTCCAGTCTACAAGATAGGGGAGTTGCACACTATCTTTTATCTTTGCTTTTTAGTCTTGTTAGTTTATCTTTCAGTTTTCACTTTTGTGTCCCTTATCAAAAATACCAAAAATACATGTTGCTACTATGGGTTCCAATGAAAACACCAAGTTGTGTGACTTCACTAGTCACAACAACAGTGACTTTATCTGCACTCCTATTGCTCCACCTGCCACTTCAGCACCTTCTTATGAAATTAAACCTGCTTTGCTAAATCTTGTTATGAAAGATCAATTCTCAGGTGCTGGAGAGGATTCTGCCTTGCACTTAAATAATTTTGTTGGGCTTTGTGATATGCAAAAGTACAAGGAAGTATATGGAGACATCGTCAAGCTAAAGCTTTTTCCTTTCTCCTTGAGAGGAAGAGCCAAGGAGTGGTTGCAATCCTTACCTAAGAATAGCATTGATTCTTGGGACAAGTGTAAGGATGCTTTTATTGGGAAGTATTATCCCCCTGCTAAAATTATCCAATTGAGAAGTAACATTATGAATTTTAGGCAATTGGATAATGCACACGTTGCCAAGCTTGGGAACGTATGAAATCTCTTGTTAAGAACTGCCCTACACATGGTTTGACTACTTGAGTGGTTATCCAGACTTTTTATGCATGCTTAAGCTTTACCTCGCGGAATCTGTTAGACTCGGCCGCGGGAGGAACTTTTATGTCAACCACACTTGGTGGTGCCACGAAGCTACTTGATGAGATGATGCTGAACTACTCTCAGTGGCACACCGAACGATCTCCAACTGGTAAGAAGGTAAATTATGTCGATGAGATCTCCTCTCTTAATGAAAAGGTTGACTTGATCATGTATCTACTTACCAAACAAGCTCCTATTGATCCTCAGGATGTTCCTTTAAATTCCTTGGTTGCTCAAGAACAAGTAGATGTGAACTTTATCTCTAGAAACAACTTCAACAATAATGCTTATAGGAGTAATTTTGGTAGCAACAATCCTAGACCTTTCCCATCCAACAACTATGGGAACAACAACACTTACCCTAGCACCAAAAACTCCACTTCTGAACTAGAGAGTATGCTTAAAGACTTTATCACTACCCAAAAAGCCTTCAACAAGAGTGTAGAAGAGAAATTAGACAAATTAAATATCCTCTCTTCGAAGGTAGATAACATAGCCCATGATGTTGAGATGCTTAAGATTAGAACTTCTCCCCCCCCCCCCCCCGAGGAGAGGAAAACCACTCCTATGAATGCTATCCAAGTGCAAATTAATGAAAACATTAGGATGTTGGGCAAACTTAAAGAGAGATGGGATAGAGAAAAGGAGGAAGAAGAGAGAGTTAAGAGCCTTCCTACCTACCATACCGTAGCTACTATCCAAGTTGTTGAGGATGTCCAAACTATTAGCACCCATCACACCCCTAGTCCACCTGGACCTATCAATGGTGATGCTACCACCACAACCATAGATGAAGAAACCTCTATGAACATAGAGGCTTTCAAACAAGTGAGCCTTAATGATATCACTACCACCTTGATAGATAGTAGTGATCTAGAATTTGACAACTGCACCTTACCTGAAGTTATTGGTTTCCTACACAAGATGTCTAGAGACCCCCACACTAGCACTCTTAATCTTGCCTTCACGGAGCATATCACCAATGCTCTAATAAAAGTTAGGGAGGAGAAGCTTAGACTAGAAGCCTCCATACCTAGGAATCTAGAAGATGGTTGGGATCCTATGATAAAAATCAAATTGAATAACTTCTCTTGCTTTGCTCTTTGTGATGTTGGAGCTAGTACCTCTGTTATGCCCAAATGAATGTATGATATGCTTGAATTAAAACCTTTTTATCCTTGTTCTTTTCGTGTTCGTCTTGTCGATTCTTCCATAAAGAAACCTTTGGGGAAGATCGATGATGTTCTTATCATTGTCAATGACAATTATGTTCCCGTTGATTTTACTATTATGGGCATTGAGTGTGAGCCCTCTTGTCCAATTATTTTGGGACGTCCTTTTCTTCGCACCGTTGGTGCTGTTATTGACATGAAATAGGGGAATATCAAATTACAATTCCCTCTCAAGAAAGGTATGGAACACTTACCTAGGAAAAATATTAAGTTGCCTTTTGATTCCGTCACACGGGCTAGTTATTTTCTTGATAAAATTTGATCTTTTGCCTTATGCCTAGATTAAAGGCGTAAAAGAAAGTGCTTGTTGGGAGGCAACCCAAGATGTTTTTTTTCTTCTGTTTTTTTAGTGGTCTTGATGATTGTTACTACTGTAGCAACATCATTGTATCTTTATTTTTCAAGCTTTGTGCCAAATATAGCCTCATATGACAAGGGAAGTGAAAGTTGTGACATGTTGTCCAGAAAACAGATTATGTCCTCGTGACGGGAAAAATCATAGTAAATCACCAGTTCATCTTTTTGAGCTGAATTTTTTACACAGCGTTCTCTATACAATCACGGAACTTTCTTATGTTCTGAGTTTTTTATTTTAGTTGCAGAAGTACCCCTAAAAAATTCTTTACTGCCTGTTGTTCTGTTTTTCACAGATTCTGCCATGTTTTGTCTCTCCTAACTTTTGAAAACCTTAAGCTTGCCTTTTCTTTGCAAAAACCTTTTGGCAATCTTGGGAAAAAGTATCTATTCAAGAATAACTTTATTTTCAGTAGAGGAAAATTATTTTAATAGGGTACTAACCTCTCTAATCAGTTTACAATGAGTTATGTATGAAGGGAGTTTTTAAGTGTGCGATGGAAGATGATGAAAAAAGATCCTGGAGTGTCAAACGCTCAAGCTTGGGGATGACCATGTGCACCCCCAATAAATATTCAAGGAGACTCAAGCATATAAGCTTGGGGATGCCCCCGTGCATCCCCTTCTTCATCAACAATTATCAGTTCGTCCCTCGTTGCACTATATTTTTATCACTTCATGCGTTATGTGCTATGCTTGGAACGTCTCGCTCTTTACTTTTCTTAGGTTTGTTTTTGCTTTTTTTCTGTAATAACAAGTTAGACCCAGCTTTCTTTTGTGTGGGAGAGAAACACGCTCCTCTTGAACTAGAACTCCTCATAGGATTTGCATGCTTATTTCCTTAGCTGTGAGTTGTTCTTTTTTTTATTTTCCTAGTTGCTGCCATGTTTAGTTGTAGTGCTTTAGTTTTCTTCTAGAGCTTTGCTTTTGTCTCAGGTTGAACTTTCTATAGGTTGCATGTTTTATCTTGTTTAGAGATTTTGCCTGTTGCACTGAGTTTTGTGTCTTGACTAGAAAGTACGTAGTTAAAGTTGTTATTCTCTTTGTAGTAGTAACCCACAATAGTTTTGAGGTATTGACTAGAGTAATGTTTGAAATTATGGTGTCAAGAGCTTTAGCCAATTAGTGATAGATGTCGTGTTTTTGGAAATCCGTGTGATTTTATAAAACCAAAACCCCTGTTGAGAACTCTAGCTACTAGATGGATCACTAACCTCTAGAGGGTTCGAATATTAGAGTACACTCACGTACCATGAGTCGAGGATGCGCAAGGATAACCAAACCCCCATACACTCCTCCTCGGGGTACTTGTCTCTTTGTGAACCTCCTGATTAGATTGAGAGTTACCGATAATAAGTGCATGAGTTCTTTGGACTAATGTGAGTATTCGAAAGTTGACACTTCCACCTCCCATATTTTGCTAGCCTCTCATGTGTCGTGCATTGCCTCCTTCTCACTCCGAGAGTTGGCGTCCACCTTCGTCGGTACATCCAAACCCTTGGCATGATACGCTCTGCCATCATAAACCTCCTTATATCCTTCCTCAAAATAGCCACCATACCTACCTACAAGGCATTTCCATAGCCTTTCCGAGATACATTGCAATGCAACATCCACCTTCTCATGACTTGATCTTCATGTCATACATGCTACTTGCTTGATCGATGAGCCGCATGCTAGTTGGGCCTTGCCCTAATCATTGCTACATGACGCGCTAGTATCATTGCATATCCTGCTATCCTCGCAGAGGCATAAATTTGCATCATGATAGTTACATCTTCTTTATGTGAGTACCCATGTAAAGTGTGAAAGATCTCCTATATTCTTGTAAAATATAGAGTGTTGCCCCTAAAGTGAGGAAAATATCCCAAAGAGGACAAAATCAAAAGATCCCAAAGAGGACAAATGAGAGTTAAATAGAAAGAGTCATTGAGGCCACCGAAAAAATACAAAAAAAGGAGAAAAAAGAGAAAAAGAAAAAATAAAAAGAGAGAAGGGGGCATACTACTATTCCTTTTGAGAGATCCACACTAGTACTTCATCCTCTATCCCTTGTACTCCATAGAGATCATCATACATGCATATAGCTGTGTGGAGACCCTTCACACTATAGAACTTGGCTTGTATATTCCAATGATGAGCCTCCTCAAACGAGCTCTAGGTCTTCTTGAGCAAGCAAGTTGGATGCACCCCCACTAGTTCCCTTGGAGAGCTTTTATCTCACATGCGCATCCATTGCATGGCAATCCCTACTCCTCACATCATATCTATCATATGGCCTTCTCTCGCCTATGGTTGTCCTCATTGATGTGAGTCTTTCACACCTTTTTTGTCTTCTTCCTCCACCTTCTTTCTGTTTCGCCTTTTAGGTGTCAACGTTCTTTCTCACGCTCATCCATTGCATGAGTGCTCAAAATATCGAAAGGGAGTGGATCAGTTTGACTTGTACCTGGCTAGTGGTCTGCGGACGAGTCAAGATAAGAATCCAAAGGATACTAAGTGTGAAACATTAGTAGATAGTAGTTTTCAACAACCTTTTTTCTCTCTTTTTCCCAGTCCCCTGCTTGCACGCAAACACCATCTGGAGACATTCGAGTCACGGACAGCGAGAGCTCTTGAACCCTTTGTTCTTTTGTTGCTCGTGTCAATGCTAATATAGACTCTTGCTTGTTAATACTTGAATTGAATTGCATGCTTTGATTGCTTTACTTAAAAGTCCTTATATGGTTGTGTGGCATGTCGCCATAGAAATTATGGTTGTTATCATTTCCCTACTCGAGGACGAGCAGGAATTAAGCTTGGGGATGTTGATACGTCCCAAACGTATCTATAATTTTTGTTTGCTCCATGCATGATTTGTGTGACTTTGCCATGTTTTGCTTGAACTTTCATACACTTTTGATCATATTTGGACTAACCTATTAACTCGGTGCACCCAGTTGCCAGTTCCTGTTTTCTGCTGTTTTTATATTTCAGGTTTTCCGGCCATTAAAAGTGCTAACTAAATTCCAGAAAAATTATATAAAAAATTAGTGTCCCGGAAGCTTCCCGAAGAACCAA
This sequence comes from Bromus sterilis, assembly GCA_950022295.1. Lineage (NCBI taxonomy): Eukaryota > Viridiplantae > Streptophyta > Magnoliopsida > Poales > Poaceae > Bromus > Bromus sterilis. Next base: position 50,335,824 of record OX465600.1, on the reverse strand, counting down.
GGAAGGAAGGGAGTGGACCCACCAGGGCCCCAGGAGGGTCCCTGGCGCGGCCCCACCCTAGGGCGCGTCGGGCACCCTCCTGGCTGCCCTGTGGCCCCCCTCAGTGCCCCCCTTGGCCTATATTTAGTGCCCGCGGAGGAAACCCCTAATATCGATCTGATATTCCCGTTCTCCTCTCTGTACCGCCGACGCCGCCATTTCAAGATCGGGGCTTCCAGGAGAAGCTGCCCCGGCACCCTCCGGAAAGAGGAACCCCCTCCGGGAGACCATCCATCACCATGGACGCCTCCCGAATGTGATGTGAGTAGTCCCCCTTGGACCATGGGTCCATGACCAGTAGCTATGTGATGTTCTCCTCCCCTCTTTGTGCTTCCACTTTCGAGACCTCGTGAGCAGCCTCACATGATCGAGGCACCTTTGTAATTTTCTGTGTTGCTATGCTGAGTTTGCTGGGATCTGATGGATTATGAGACTATGTTCAGATTGTGATGAGTAATATATTTTGTTCTCTTTTATATTTTTGTTCTTTAGTTAATTCTTGCATGTTCTCAGTTGCCGTATTTTGCTTTGCCCAAGTGATTTATTGCAACTCCAAGAGGGAGCGTTATGCTTGATTTTGGGTTCAGCCCCCCGATGTCTAGCTTGAGTGACAGAAACATGAGACTAGGGGATGTGTTGTTGCCACAAGGGATAAAACAACGGTGCTTGTACCTGCGGGTGCAAGGATTGTTTACTTTACGCAAAGTTCTTTTAATGCAGTTGTCTGTTGCTTTGAGTTTACACTTTGGGTGGGATTCGCAACTTAATACCAGTGAGATGTTCTGGATAGATATCTCAAGGTGGATGATTCATAGTAGATGCAGATGGATTTCGGTCTACTTACCTTGGCGTACTGCCCATTGCTTTTGAGCCTCTTCCTTTCTTTTGTAGCATAGTAAGCATTGCGGTGCGTTTATAATCATGTCAATTGCCCAGCTGTGATTTGTTTAGCTCGCTAGCACTTTTATCGTCTTTTGGGAGAGAGACATCACTAGTGAACGTCATGGGATCCCGGTCCATATTTCCACCATTGTTTACACCCTCAATTTACTTTCAGTTCTTACTTTCAGTTGCCACTATTATTATATCTTGTGTTGATCCTTTGTAAACAGCAAGGCTGGAGGAATTGACAACTCCTCTGTACTCGTTGGGAGCAAAGTTACTTGTTGTGTGTGCAGGTCCACGTCAAGCGTCGTGACACCTTCTTGTATTTCTGTGAGTCCTGCTGGAGACAAACCTTGGTATCTTCACCGAGGGAAATTTGCTGCTACACTACATCTCACCTTCCACTTGGGGTAACCAACGTGAAGTGAGAGAACTATCTTCCTCACCGTATCACACGCTCGATAGTACCGGTGAATATACATTTACCGGTACAACCGCGGTGCCACCGCTGGGCCACCGTCCCGAGGGCAGAAGAGAAAGGCACTACACCGGTAGTGCCATCGGTAGTTGGACCGGTAGTACCGCACCTTGACAAGGGCGGTACAACCGGCCCAGCCGACCGGTACAACCGCCCGGCAGAAACTGCCAACACCAGGAAAACCAGAACAACAGTAACTTTTGCAAATGAACTCCGATTGAGACAAACTCGAGCTTGATGGAAATATTTAGAAGTGGTAAGGGATAAATGCCAAACAAATAGAGGTGTGAAACCTATAACCGAGAAGAACCGGCAAATATCCCACATCAAAAAACACAAGAGAAGATGCATATGAAATCCCTTTTCGATGAACACGAGCTTGTCATGAGGAAGACCACAAGCTCCATAACTCACAAAGAGAAAATCCAAACAAGTACCAATAAATATGATGCCAAGGATGTAAAGGTTTGAGTTCTCCGCGAACGATTCGGCCTAGCCTATAACCCGGTCTCCTAACTACCACCAAGAGACCGGTAAACTAGACACCTATCTATGTCAAACCTTTTTCTTGTGCATAATCCACTTGAGCTTGATGATGACGATCATGCCCGCCTCAAGTTGGAACATCTTCCTTGATTTCGCCGGCTCGATGAAGACTAGTAGATTGCTCCCCCATACTCCATTATGGGTGAGCCTCTTTTAGGCACATCTTCACAAGACCATTATCACCAAATTGCTAAGCATATGATATCTTCGTGACGCTCCTCTTGAACTTGCATGCATCAACTTGACCAATCTTTGGATAGCTCCATGAAGAACACCTTGGTCAACACGTAATCTTCATCCTACAACCTTGAAGCCAACATATGATCTTCAAGCGTTCCATATGGACGAACCTTCAAATATAACTCAAGGAAACCATTAGTCCATAAAGTTTGTCATCAATTACCAAAACCAAATGAGGGTGCATGCCCTTTCAGGTCCAAACAACGATTCCATACGTCCATGAAGGGGCCCAAACAGTGGCGGCGCGTCAAGCTATACGCGTGACACTTCGGAAGAGGCGCCTGAGGGGGGTACTGTACGAGCAGGCGGCGGGGCTAATTAAAGCTTGGTCACCCGTCCGTTCGAGTTAGCTAGTACCAACGGAAGAATTTTTAGAATCGTGCATGAAAGTTTGCATCCCACACATTTCAGTAACACTGAACGATTGCGAAGAAGAGCTAGCGGTCCATTGGTGCCAACCATGGGTTTTCACAATCAGTACCAACGGAAGTATTTTTATAATCGTGCCTGAAAGTTTGTATCCCACACATTTTGATAACTATGAACAATTGTGAATACGGGCTAACGGTCCATTATTTGCAACCGTGGGTTTTCACCCTCAATATCACGGACGATTGTTTATCGGAACCGTCAGCCCTATATCGCCCACAAAATAATTTTTGTAATGGTGGAGGATGTCCAACGTTTCCCAGACAGTTCAGTTTCGGGCACACGGTTTTTTATTTATACCGTTTGCGTTGATAGCATCGCAAACAATTTCGTACAAGGGACTGGGAAAGGAGTATCGTGTTAGCCCCTCTTTGCAGTAGTGTCCGTTCGGACAGTAGGTTTCGATTGAACCCACGTGACAGATCTCTTTGTCGTTGTTGTCGTCCCACATGTAAGCTCCGGACCCACCTGCAGTAACGTCAACAAACGGAATGGACTCCAAACTTGTCATTTGTCCTCGTCATAGTACCTGCGCCCGAAAAAAGGGCAAAACTGTGACAGATCACTTTGTCGTTGTTGTCGTCCCACATGTAAGCTCCGGACCCACCTACGGTAACGCCAAAAAACGGAATAGACTCCAAATTTGTCATTTGTCCTCGTCATAGTAGTTGCGCCTGAAGAAAGGGAAAAACTGAGCACCATTCGCAACTAGGGACAAAACTGAGTACATGAACGCATCTAGGGGCAATCCAATAATTAACCCATAGCTATAAAACTGGCTGTGTTTGGTGACTGTGATTGCATCAGTAAAAAGATGGAATCAGGGGGACCCCTTTTATTCAAAAAATAAAAGGAACCGAAGACCCTGCACCAGAGTTAGTCGTCTTGGTCCGCTATACCACTGAAGATGAACATCATGACACCTTGCCCACCGCCCGGTACACGAGACACCTCATTGTGCCATGTCTCCTTGGCTATGTTTGGAGACATGGCAGTTCTCTCACTATCGCACGACACTCCTTGGATGTTAGGGACCATGGTACAACCACAGTCCGTGCAATAGTGAGACGAACCTACCAAACGAAACAGTTCGGCAGTCCATCTCCTTCTGGTCCCGACGTACATTTAATATCGTCATCTTTTTTGTTCGAGTAGTGATATACTATTTGAAAAAAAAAATCCAATGTTTTCGAGGTAGCCCATCCGGATGCTCTGAGACTTTTTTTTTTTCTGAACTTGCACATGTAGAGTATCGCGTTGTTGGAATTTTCTTGGTATTTTATTGTTACCCTGAAAAAAAAAGAATCTCGTTGTTGTTGGCATCAAGGCTGCGAGCATGTGGTCGATCTGGGGCTTCTCCAGTCCTGCCATGAAGATCGGATCGGATCATCTCAATATCTTTTCGTCAGAATTAGAGCAAGTACAATACTGTCTAGCTATAAGGAATTAAATAATATATCTATGCTTAATTGAAAAAGAGAGAAGAAAAGAAAAAACAGAAACGGGCTGCTAATTAGTAGCCAGCTGCAACACATGCTCCTAGTCACTTTGTGAGATAAACATATGGGTCATATATTGCTAAAGTAGTACCCCTTCCTTCCCAAAATATAAGGCACGCTTTGACTTTTTTGATCTTCATTGTACAACTTTGACTATGATTTTACTTATTGTAAGTTCACTAAATTAATATAAATATACATAGAATAAAATAATTTTACAAGACAAACACGATGTTACCAATTATGCATATTAAATCCATGTATTTTTATGTGTATTTATGGTGAAAGTTGTGCATCAAAGACCGTGCAAAGTCAATCGTGACTTACATTTTGGGAAGGAGAGAGTACTTCTAAGAGCATGGTTAATAGTATAGCTAACTGCTGGCTATAAGGAGATGTCATGTCATCTATAGCTAACCTTATAGTCAACAAGTGCCTAGGAGCACGTGTTGGAGCTGGCTACTAATTAGTAGCCCGCTTCTTTTCTCTCTCCTCTTCTCTCTCTTCCAACTAAGCACAAATATACTATTTAATTCCTTATAGTCAGCTGACTAAGCAGTATTGTACTTGCTCTTATAGCATTACTATTATACTTGTTGACTATAAGGTTAGCTATAGACGATATGGCATCTCATAGCCAGCAGTTGGGTATATACTATTAACCATGCTCTTAGTATACTGCATCGAGGTTCGCGTCAGGTCAGGTCCACAGAGCAAGTAAATATGAAGTTAACTTCGCTTTTACTAGATGGCTAACCCAAGAGAGCAGTCACGGTATCCTGTCTGAATTGAGGTCCGTAACCAGCTCTCTCTTACTAGAATCAAGTGCTATTTTGAGTTCTTCAGCGATTTTAATTTATGCATCTTTCCAGTTTATATGTTTCTTTTGAACTTATTATTTCTGCATTTCCATTTTCCAGTCTAGTTTATCTCCGAAGCCGTTTGCCTGAATTTTTCTTATATCTTGTTTCATCTCTTGCTGCTCAGAAACCTGCGATCAGTATGGCCTCGAACGTGCAGTTTCTTGCGGTCATCCTGCTACATCTGTGCATCGCGTCGTCCTCCTTATACTTGGATCCATCACGGCGCGAGCAAGAACACGACTACCTCCGCTTTGCCGACGTCAACCGCCATTGCCAGCCCGTGCTCTCCTCGGCCAAAGAGTTATGCGACACCAACCGCCCCTACGTCTTGATGCGCGAGCTATCGTTTCAAAAGGGCGACTGGCGCCAGGACGCCGGCGAAGCGCCTCTGGTGCCATTCGACGCCGGTGAGGAGCTCAAGAAGGGTGCTGGCCGGTTGCCTGATCCCCTGTCCCTCGCAACCTTCGTGGTCACGCATGTTGAAGAGGAGGAGGAGGAGCACCCTGCAACTGCAAGGGCCGCCGTTAATGTCAGCGGCGTCCTCGTCCTTACCATCTACCGGAAGAGCGCGGCGTGGGAGTTTTCGTCATATATTCCGGCCGTGTCGCCGGAGTTCAACCTTTCGGCCGGACAGACAAGACTCAAGATCATATTTGAAGGCGTGTACACAGAGACGGCACAAAGCGACGGCGACGACGGTGGCGAGCGGGTGCTTTGCATGGTCGGGAGCGCTGTCCTGCCCAAGCGCAGCGCGGGAGGCGTTGACCCGTGGGACTGGGCCAAGAAGAAGAACTCCGGCCGGAGCAGCTTCCAGCCGCCGGTAACCGCCGACAACAACATCCTGCTCGTGCTACGGTACCCGAAGAAGCTGACGCTGGCAACCCGAGCGGCGTTGGGCACGATGCGGAGCACGAGCGCCGCGTCGGACGCCTCCTACTTCGACGCCGTGCAGCTCGTGTCAGGGCTCGCCTCCAAGAACTACTTTGGATACCAGTTCCGCCCAGAAGAGCTAGTACTTTTGGGCGACGCCGATGATGGCCTGTCCAGCCGCACGAGAGACGTGTACAACGGCAGCTACCCGTGCGATGTCCTCGGCCGCTACGCTCATGCGCAAGTCCTCGCCGTGCTCCCTGGCTGGCAGTGCAACTCGTCGGAGGCGACCGGCGAGTGGTGCCACGGCCTAGGGCCGTTCGACACGGGCCAGGTTGTGGACGCGGACGCGGATGAGCTTGCCGGAGTCCGCATCATAATGCAAGACCGATGGTGCGGGTGGCATGCCCGCAAAGGCACGGCCGGCAGACTGATCGTGTCGGTCTCGGTCGTGCTCCGCGCCTTGTTGCCATGGGAGCACTGGGCCACCGCGATGCCGCGGTCGGGGCTGAGCGGCATGACGCTGTCGGCCGAGGGCCTGTGGAATGCATCCACAGGGCAGGCCTGCATGGTGGCATGCCGCGGCATTGCCGCCAAGGAGGCCTGCCACTTCCAGGTCTGCTTCAACTTCCCGACGACGATGTCGATCACCAGCCGTGCCACTATGCTTGGACGGATCACTATGCTTGGGGGGGTGGAGGCGCCTCTTCTGTCGTTCCAACGGCATATGTATCCGCCCCGTTTCTGGAAGTACCACGCCGACAATGGCGCCCCGCTGGCGCCATACAAGTACAACTACACCAAGGTCAAGCAGGCCGGCGAGCTACGCCGGAGGAGCGAATCGCCCTTGGACTTCATTGCAAAGTCTCTGCACTTGAGCTACCCCAAGAGAGGTGGCGCCGATGATGACAGGAGGACTCTCGCTCACAGGCTCACTCTGTGTTTTAAGACCGTGCCAAGCGTGTTCCGACAAGAATGGATCGAACATCCGAACCTTCAGTTGGAGATCTTCTTCCTCGACCAGATCATACCGATACAGGGAGACAGTGGTACTTCGTCGGGCATACTCAATGTGTCCGCCGAACTCACCATTTACGAGCATGGTTGGCCTCAAAAATCGGTGATGTCTCTGGAAGGCGTGTACAATCCAGACGACGGCCGAATGCACCTGATCGGCTGCCGAGATGTCAGGCTCCCGCAGCAAAACACATCGGCGAACAGAGACCTCCAACTCCAACTCCAAGAAGGAATGGACTGCTCTATCGAGGTGAAAGTCGAGTACCCGCCGACGACGATGTACTGGTTTATCATGTTGACGGCCAAGGTGCAGATAGCGAGCACGAGGACGGCTGTAGACCCGCTGCATTTCTCTGCGGTCAAGCTCAGGGCTCTGCCTATCCTCTACCCGCAGCAGCAGCGCAGCGAGTTCTACCAAGGCGTCGTCGATGGCGTGCTCAACATTGTACTGCAATCAGCCACGATTGTCGCCGTGCTCAGCCAGCTGCGCCACATCAAGTCGCGCCCCGATGTGGCGCCGTACGTCTCCCTGCTCATGCTCTTCCTCCATGGTGAACGTTACGGCATGCCTCTGTTCACCATCATCGAGGCAATCCTCGCGAAGGTCGTCACCTTGATCTACTCCGGCGACATCGTCGAGGCGCCATCTTCCGGACGAACACCACCCTACTACAGGTTCGATTCGGGTCGGCTGTGTGAGACCATCGACCAGGCAGCGCAGGTGCTCGCCCTCTGTGTGTTCGTCCTCACGCTGCGACTCAACCATAACGTCCTGCGTGCGAGGGCGCGCATGGTGGAGCGGTCGCGCGTGCCCAGGGAACGCATGGTGTTCGTCTACCACTGCGGCGTGCACCTGGTGCTCTCCGTGATCATGCTCGCGCTCAACGGGGAGGCCATGACCGTCGACCAGCACATCTCGCTGACGGAGGACCTGTTCCTGCTCCCGCAAGTGATTGGCAACGCCCTGTGGCGCGTCAACTGCAGGCCGCTGAAGCGGAGCTTCTACGTTGGCATCACCGCCGTGCGCCTGCTACCGCATTTGTATGAGTACGCGCCGCCGGACGTCATCTATGCGCGCTACTCGGGCGAGCAGCAGTTCGTGGATGCCGGCGGCCAAGGGCGTTTCTTTGCCAGACCCGGCGACGCGGTGATACCGCTCGCCGCCGTGACCCTTGTGCTCGTGGTGTACGCACAACAGCGATGGAACTATGCCATTGTTAGTAGGATGGGCAAGCCGGAGCAGAAGAAGCTGGAGCACACGTTGTAACGAATTTCCTGTTTTGGCGCAGGCCGCAAAGCAGATGGAACTTTGCGATAGTTGGTAGAGCGAATTATTAAAAAACACTAGTACTGTAATCTGAATTTACAACATTTTTTATTTTTTTAAGATAATAAGCTAGACCTGACTTTATAAATAAAGCCAAAAGACAACAGGTACAGTTACGAGTTCACCATTACAGTAACCACCATACATAGAACAGGCATGAAGGCCACTACCAACGAACCCAAATAAGAGTTTAAACTTAAGCCAACCAGGCGCACCAAAAGCCAACAAACTAGTAGAGAGGAAACGCAGCCAAAGGAAGATACGCCGCCTAAGGAATCACACAGGTTGAAGGAGCCTGTTGAGGGAGAAAAGGCTTGGCCACTTCCTTGACGCGGTTGATGATGTCTTTCAGGTCTTCCTCGTCCCCATGCTTACTCAGCGGGATCCAGCTCTGAAGTAAAGCAGTCCTACAAAATAAACAATCAGCAGAGCATCTGGAAAATGTCTTTTCAATAGTAAATTTATTTCAGATAGTCCAAAGAACCCAACAAAAGGCCGTAAAAATAACCCAAAAGATTCTGCGGGAGGGCGCCGCCAATGACTTAGCCAGCGCTCGAACCTCACCAAAAGAGGCAGGATGCCACGACACCCCAAGCCAAGACTTCACACAACTCCACAAAAATAGAGCTAAATGACATTGGAACAAAATGTGTTGTGAAGATTCATGGGCCCCACAGAGACAACGCGCGTCAGAATCAATACCCTTCCGTTTGAAATCTGATACGAGGCCGGGAGCTTTCCCCGGAAAGCTTGCCATAAGAAAACCTTGATTTTAGGTGGCACCTTAGCCTCCCACACATGCAAAAAGCGACCCGACCTACGACCACCCACCAATGTCGTATAGATAGTTTTGACCGAGAATTTAGATGAAGCAGAAAGGGTCCAGGAGATCACATCCTCTCCATCCGAGAGCAAAGGAAACATGCCAACAAGTTGTTGCGAGTCAGCCAACTCTGCAGGAGAGAGAGTTCGGCGAAACTCCAAGTCCCAGTTTTTAGCAGCCAAGTTCGCAATCGAGATATCTGGAGTTGAACAATAAGAAAACAACACAGGGAACACCGCAGACATCCTCCCGAAAGAGTGACAAAGATCCAATCAGAACCGAACAAAGGTCCCATTACGGACCGAAAACTTAACGTGGGAGCGAAACCTCTCTCGCACCTTGCAGATCGACCTCCAAAACTGGGAGCCTCCCGGCGCCGAAGAAAACAACGGGGACGACATCGGGAAGTGCTTGCCTTGCAGGCATCTGAACCACAAAGGCTTCGGGGCCGGATCACTCAAGGTGGAGGTCATTTTCCACCACCATTTGACCATCAGGCATTCATTCATAATATCCATATTAAGAATACCTAGGACAACAACCTTCTTAGGGCGACAAATCAGGTTCCACCGCACCATACGGTACTTCCGCTTATTATCGATTGCATTCCAAAAGAAATTGCTACGATGCTTCTCAAGAGCAGAATGAGAGATCGCCGGCATGTGATAGAAACCCGTCGTGTACATAGGCAAGGAAGAAAGACAAGCATTAATGAGACATACTTTGGAAGCTTGAGAATGGCGCCGGCATCTCCAAGGCATGACCATGTTACCCACCTTGAGCACAACCGGGGTCAGGTCCTTAGAAGAGATGGAGGACGGGGAGATAGGGATACCTAGATACTTGAAGGGGAAGGAGCCTAACTGGCAGTTCATGAGGGCAGCAACCCAACGAGCCTCGGGTTCCGAGCAACCAAGGGTGAGGAGCTCACTTTTAGCAAAATTAATCTTTAGGCCAGACATAGCTTCAAAACAAAGGAGGATGAACTTAAGATTAATGAGGCCCATCTTCGTGTTTTCTATAAGGATAATCGTGTCATCCGCATACTGAAGGTGAGAGACGCCATTAGGGAGTAGATTAAAGGCCAACGGGGAGATGTGGTTATGCGCGGGCCCCCGATTCAGGATGCCTGCTAGCGCATCAGCCACAAAATTGAAGAGAAGGGGGGAGATCGGGTCACCCTGTCTGAGACCCCGACCATTCGGGAAGAAAGGAGTCTGAACTCCATTCATAGAAATCGTCGTGTGGCCCCCACCAACAAGCTGCATAATTCTATGCACATAAGCTCCGTCAAATCCCCGGTAAAGCAACACCAAGCGCAAAAAAGCCCAATTAATCGAATCATAGGCCTTCTTAAAATCAAGCTTTAAAATAATCGCATTGACTTTGCGACGTTTAAGATCATGGACCAGCTCGTGGTGAACTAAAATTCCGTCCAGAATAAATCGGCCTTTGATGAAAGCAGATTGGGAAGGAGCAATGATTCTATGAGCGGCAGGGGAGAGTCTAGCAACGAACGCCTTAGCCGGGAATTTGACAATGTTATTGATCAAAGCAATTGGTCTAAACTTCTGAATAAAATCTGCACATTTAACTTTGGGGATGTGGAAAAAGGAACGGTTCGCTCCGGGGATTTCGGATCACCAGGCGATCTAGCGCAGGAGGATCCCTTGCGTGTCGCCGGCGGCGCCGCCGGTTCCCTCTCTCTCTGTTGGCCGCTCCGGCGGTGGGAAGGAGGGGGAACTTTGGGTCTGTCCGCTTGACGGGTGCGCGATAGGGTTAAGGTTTTGGGAGACGCTGCCGAGGTTGTTGCGGTGGTGTCGCGTCGAAATAAATCTCTTCAGGCTTCGTTCGTGGTCAGGCGAGGCTTTGGCCTTCATTCGTTCGATCGTAGTTATTTTAATTTTTTTAGTTTTTATTTCAAAAAATGCAAAAAAAACATTTTATATTTTTTATTGCTACGCCGACGGCCTGGCAGCAGGCGTATCCCCGTTTGATTTTTTTAATTTTTTTTACAAAAAAAATTCAAATTTATTACAAAAAATTTCAATTTTTTAATTATTAATTTTTTTTGATACGCCGACGGCCTGGCTGTAGGCGTATCCCCGTTTGAATTTTTTATTATTTTTATTATTTTCTCTGATTTGTTAATTTTAAATTTTTTTATTTTATTTTTTTTTCTACGCCGACGGCCTTGCCATAGGCGTATCCCTGTTTGAATTTTTTATATTTTTTCTGAATTATTTTTAATTTTTTAATTAACTTTTTATTTTGTAGGAAAAAACGTACCGTCGGCGTATCCCTGTTTGTTTTATTATTATTATTATTATTTTAGATTTTTTTTTATTTTTTTTTGTAAGGAAAAACGTACGCTGACGGCATTAGGTCTTGAGTCGTTAGGCCGTTTAACGCCGTCGCACGTTTGGTTTATATGCCGACGATTTTTCTTACGCCGACGGTGGCCGTCGGCGTAGCTCAATGTACGCCGACGCTTTCTTACGCCGACGGTCAGACAGGCGCACTCCTCTCCTCAAGATCTACGCCGACGGCCCCGACATTTGGCCGTCGGCGTTTACGCTCAGTCCCGTAGTGTAGCTAGCAAATACAATAGTTACATATAAATATATACTACTTTGTTGATATATGGCCCACTTGACACTCTCACAATATGCATAGGAACACGTGTTGCAGCCGGTTGTTAACTAGTAGCCTGCTTCTTTTCTCTCTCCTCTTCTCTTTCTTTCAACTCATCCAAAATATTATATTATATGCCTCACATCCCCCCTACATCATCCTATTGTACTTGCTCTAAGACATCTATGGCCCTGTTTGGATCCATGGGTTAGAGTTAGAGTTGGTTAGATTGTACCAAACTAACCCCAAAACATCCAAACAGGAGGGTTAGAGTTGGTTAGATGCATCTAACCCATCAAAAAAATCTAACCCACCCAAGAGGTGCTTATTTGGGTTAGAGTTGGGTGGGGCCCAGAAAAAGTTACTTTTCCCACCATCTCCACCATACAAAATTCTGAATAAAGTAGTCAAATGATTGGAATAGTACATTTATTGTCAATCTAACCCCACCATCCAAACACCTCTTTGGTTAGAGTTAGTTTTGGGTTAGACTAGAGTTAGAATCTAACTCTAACCTCTAACCGAGTTAGAGTATCCAAACAAGGCCTATAATGTAAATTGAAAGGGTTTAAGATGCATGTAAATGGAAGTGGATGACATGGAAAAATGATTGGTTACAATTGTGAATGAAGTGGATAGGTTTAATGTTGAGATAGGTACAATAAATGTGTCTTAGTGAGGTTTTGTTAGTGGATGACATTGGCAAATGATTGGCTACAATGGTGGGTGATGTGGATAGCTTGCATGTTGAGATAGACCACTAATGCATCTTAGTGGGGTTTTGTTAGTGGATGACATGGACAAATGATTGGTTACAATAGTGGATGATGTGGATAACTTGCATGTTGAGATAGACACCATAAATATATCTTAGTGGATTTTGCTTTATAAGAGATATAGATTAGAAGAATACCCCACACGTTGTATCGAGAATCTTTACAAAAATTCTACAATGTAAATTGAAAGGGTATAAGATGCATGAAAAGAAAAGTGGATGACATGAATAAATAATTAACTATAATAGTGGATGATGTGGATAGCTTGCATGTTGAAATAGATATCATAAATGCATCTTTGTGGAATTTTGTTAGTGGATGACATGAAGAAATAATTAAATACAATAATGGATGATGTGGATAACTTGCACGTTAAAATACACACCATAAAAGCTTCTTAATGAAGTTTTTCTTTATAAGAGATATAGATCTGACATATATTAATTCCTCCTATTATGAGGAATCGTCTACAACGGGTGTTATCGAGTCGGCCCAACACTGTAGTGCTAGGTTTTTTGTTTTTTGTTTTTGGCTTTCCAACTTTTGAATAATCAAATCCAAAAAAAGAAAATGTTGTATAATAAAAAAATTAAATTGCAGAGATAAAGGTCGCTATTAAGTCCGTTATAGCGCTAGCGCTATAACAACCTTAATTACTCAAATTAAATGTTCTTTTTGTTAATGATCTAGAAATTTAAAAAATAATCTAGCATTAACTTTTGAAAAAACTTATAGACCTTATATTTCGGAACGGAAGGGGTATTTTATTTCAACTACAGAGTAAAAAAATTATGTCTAATTTTTTATGTACGTTATACATTTTCCATATACATTTTACGGTGTTTAATTTTTTTAATACATAGTTAAAAAGTAAATGCATATTTTTATGTCTAATATTTTTCATTTACATTCTAAACTTCTGTATAAATAAAAAACAAATATAATGATTAACATTTATTATAAAGATTTCGATTTTCAAATAGAGATTCGCTTATTTTTTTAATACGGGTTATAAAAATCAAATGCGTGTTGAAAACATTTTTTAAAGATGCTACTCCATCCAATTCATATTAACTATCGCAGAAACGGATGTATCTACTTGTAGCTAGCAGTAAAAAAATGTTTAAATACATCCTTTTCATCCACAATTAATATGGATACGAGGGAGTATCAAAAAAATTACAGTTGGACAAACATTTTTATATGCTGCAAAAAAAATTCAAAACTTAAATAATTGTTTTTGAAATATATTTATTTTAGAATTTGGTTAAAAGCATGAACAAAAATAAATAAAACCTGATATTAGGCCATCCCACTAGGGACGTTTCTTCACGCGAAGCTACCTTCTGTCGTGCGACATGGACCATGGCTACCGCAGCCTTCTGGCCGCAATCTCCTACGACCTCGACCATTGCTACCGCAACCCTCTAGCAGTGATCCGATCGAGCACCTCCCAAGCAACGCAGACTGAAGCAGACGGCGACAATCCAAGTGAGCTCAGGACGGAGGCTTCAAGCGAGAAAGGGGAGGCGTGGCGAGAGGGGTAGGGAAGAAAGAAAAGAAGGGAGCCTAGCGCTAGCCTGACTTTTCGCCCGATATCGATCATGTGAGACCTTCTATATGATGTTTGTGGGTCTCATACAGGGGTGCTTTTGTTAAAGAAAGCCTGCAGTTTTTTTTTTTTTGGTTTCTTAGTCTATTTTATCAAAAAATGTTATTATTTTTATTAGTTAGATATTTAAAAACAAATATATTGTTAATACATTTTGAATATTTTTATAACATACAATGAATAATTTTTAAATACACATTGAAACATTTTTGTGATACGCTAAACTAATTTTAAATACATAATAAACATTTTTGTGATATACATATACTTGAACAATTTTTAAATACACATTGAATTTTTTAATTTTTTTCATAATATACGCTGAAAAAAATTAAATACACATTGAAATTTTTTATGATATACGCTATACAATTTTTAAATACATGTTGAACATTTTTTCTTTATTCAACATTTAAAAAAAGTTTAGAATATGTTCAAAAAAATCATTGTATCGTAGAAAAGGTTAACCTTATATTGTGAAAGTTAATAAGAGATTCAAAAAAACGAATCTGGAAAAGAAAGAAAGAAACAAAATAGAAGATAAAACAAAGAAAAACATTAAAAAAACATGGCCCGTCCCAGCTGCGACGTGAGGAGGGATGCTGTTTCAACGAAGGCAACTAGTTAGAGGAAAAAAAAGGTTGGACCCTTTTGGGAGCATCCGCACATTCGATGCACCAGAAATTATCACGTGATGCGTTCTGAGTGCATCATGCGCAAAGCAAAAACTGTAGGTACACACAAACGGTGATTGCACCTGCTCTGTGGCTGCGTCCCGTGATTATGGTTTTAGCTACACGCTATGATTGTGGTTGCGTTTATGGCTCCATCTATACCATCTCTAGTTATGGCTGCACCTATGGTCTGCCCCTTGACTGTAGTTGTGCTATGGCTGCACCTATGGTCTGCCCCGTGACTGTAGTTGCGCCATGACTAAGAAACCAAAAACAGAAAAACTCCTACGAATCAACACGTATCAAACACAAAGGAGACTAAAAAAAACCTATAGCGCATCACAACACGGTATTTAAAGCGTGGACAAATGCCCTCCATGAAGGGCATCCTCCAAATAATGATTTCGCCCTTCAGTGAAAGGTCGGTCATCCTATATTGACGCATGTGGGTCATCATTGCTTCAGATCTGTTCCTCATCTGTTTTCCCCTAAAAAATAGTTCTTCCTCTGTTTAGCTCAAAGTCCTTTGTTCCACTCTCCCATAGGCTTTCCTTCGTGTAAACTTAGGTTCCAAAAGAAAATACATTTTTAAAACTCATCAAAAAAGAAGTTGCTCATGTCTCTGTTGAACTCAAATAAATTGTGTGGTTCGCTGTGCAGCAAAAGATAAACCAACGATGGCATTGTACCACTATGAAAACGAAACATTTGCGTTCATATCATGTGAATATCTTGCACCGGTGGGTCCACATTCAAATTCACCTGGGTTCATTTGACACGTACACACATCTCATAGGACCCTACCTTTCATACTAGTCACTGGAAAATCTTACCTTCAGTCGGCTTCCATCTCCCCAGAACTTGAGTTGGACCACGTGCTCCCTTTCAGCATACAAAATTCTGAACTCAACTAACAGATAAGAAGAGTCCGGTGTGACTAGCTTAACTGCTCAGACGGTGGAAAAGGGCAAGGGCAAAAAATCATCACAAGAGCAGATCATCCATCACTCAAAGGTTGAAGATCTGAGCTGGCCAGCTGCGCTTCCGGCCGTCTGAGCTGATCCCCGTAGTCTCAATCGATATGTCTATGCTGCGGTGCTCAGAGGCCCTCACAATGCTGATGCGAGATCTGATGGTCACAGCTGGGCACTCCGCTGAGCCAACTGATGCAGATGAGCCAACGCCTGATTCCTCTTTCGTAATCGCAATGGGCTCTTCGAAGGTGAAGATTGTCTGCGACCAGTGAGTTGGCGTGGAGAAAGGAGAGGTGGAGAGGACCACCGGTTTGTCCTTGCAGAATCTGCTGGTGAAGCCTGTGTCAAACCACAAGACAATGCCATGGCACCAGGTTACTCCTGGCACAGCTGCACAACTTTCAGGAAGCCTTAGCTCCAAGCTAGCGGTAAAGTCCATTTCGCTTTCCTTCATGGTTGCCAGATCAAAGGACTGCATAAAGAAGAAATAAAACTAACATGTCAGAGTACAGATACCTGCATCGGAAAGGATATTGGACCGCTTGTAAATTTGAAGTAGATTTATAAAATCAAGAATCTTGAGTATGTTGACTTTACATAGAATACCATATATTACACTTGGGTAGTGAAATATCAAATTATTCCGATTGAACTATTAGACAAAGTTTTCTCTAGCTCTTTTACTACTACCTCTGTTCCTTTTTATATGTCGTTGTACAATTTTCAGACATAGACACACACCAGCTCAAAGTGAAAAGTCTAAAACGTCATATAAAAGGGAACGGAGGGAGTAGATAACAATTAAACAACTTCAGCAAAGACAAGGATGCTTTAGAAGTGAAATAACCTAAGTATGCAGAGTTCCTATGACTTACATGGAGAACAGCAGTATCTGTAACAACATCCTGAGAAGCCAGTATATCAACCACAGGAAATCGAGCAGAACTCTCTGTTACTTCTTTCCCGATACATGACATGTCAAAGCCATACACATTTTCCCAAAATGGCAAGCTAGTTCCACCTCTCCCGAAACCAGCACCAAACTATGGATCAGAGGAAAAAAGTTACCGGATGCAGAAAACAGTTACCAAATGCAGAGAACAGAGATAAATAATACGTGCAAACATAGCATAAGAACTTACAATTGTTGCGGTATCTGGGAGAATAGCACCACCAGGTTTTAGGAAATGATCGCGTGCATATATAACTGAACTGAGCATGGATTCATACAATAGGCAGTATCCCATCCACTCACTCACTAACACATCAAAGCCATTTGGTGGAACTACTATTTTATGGTTTAGCTCTTCAGCCTTGGTATGCACAACAGTTATCCCTTGAGAACTACGCTGTTCTTCCATTTTCGCATTTTCGTCATACAATAGACCATTATTTTTTGCCACCTGCATTTTTTATGGAGCTGTGAGATAGAAATCATGGTAACAAAACAGGTCATAGTTTGGCATTATGATTGAGAAGAGGCGTACTTGGGTAGCCACAGAAGACATCTTTGCACTCCCATCAACAGCAATAACTCTTGAAGCACCAGCCTTCGCTGCAAAAAGACTATGAGAAGCACCTATCAGCAACGGCCCAAGAGGCATTGACAAGTCACTGTTACAAAATATTGATTTTAACGACAAGCCTTGCACTTCAATGATATGAACCACACCAAATGCAATTAGCTCCAATCAAATATCACACTAAGAGAGGCGTTTTAAACCATGCCAGGTTTGCACCAGTGCTCAACCTACCTAATCCACGTCAGGATTCTCCTTAACAAGCTACTGAGTGCACTAGACCTAGCCAAGCGAAGTCTTATTTTATTTTGACTTATTCAAATCATAAATATTACCACTGCTTATTTATTTTCAAGTTGTCCATTTGCTTGTGATGGACCCAAGACTGCCAACAAGCATCAGGCGTCATGGTAAGACAAAGTAACCCACTAGTATAACAACATTTAGCATCCTAGAATACATACCTTAGAATTCCTGTACCACAACCAACATCCAGTACAGTTGCTCCATTCATGAGGCTAGGATTGTCCAAAAGGGCATCTCTGTAAGCGTCTGTTCTTACCTGAAAAGGTTTGGCACGGTGGAAGAGTTAGATGATCTTGTGGATCATAATAGTCCATATGTGAAATCAAAGCAACACACATATGTAAAAGGAACCTATCGGGAAGATATGTCAAGAGTTCACGTACTTTGTCACCCAGCATCTCTCTATGAATGCCAAATGAACTATAAGACCCAAAGTAGCTATCATCCACACTTTTAATTTCCTTGGCAGTAACACTAGCACGTGTAATCTTTAGCTGCCTATCAGTCTGTTCCTCTGAAAGAGACCCACTGTTATCTCCACCATTACTCTCAGTAGTAACTGCTTTCTCAAACCTAGCACTGATGTCAGAACAATCATCAACAATGGTGTCTAGACCATTCCCCTGTAGTTCACCTGGCCTCCCATTACCCACTGAACACTCTCCTATTTCCACTGGCATTCCCCAGTCCTCGCCGTCCTCTTCATCATCAAAGATGGACAAACTGTGCAAAAGCGAGTCATCTTCCATGAATGGTTTCAAGTACGAGTCATCCGCCCATGGAACCTTCCCCTCAAGTTGGGAAATCTCTGGGAAGCTCCAAGACTTATTCTCTGCAACCTACATAAGAAAGGATCATAAGTCATGGAATGCAGCAAACAAGCACAAATCCAACAAAAAATTACCATCGCCGCAACCTACATATCAATCATAAGGTCCATAAGTCACGGAATGCAGCAAGCAAGCACACAATTCACCAAAACTGCTATCTAAATCAACCATGCAATGGAATTGGTGGATTTGTTCCTGACACACTGAGCTTCATACGACCACAGAAGTTTAGCACAGCAATTAACTTCACACTGTGCGCACTTGACTGCAAACCAATTGATCTGAGAAGCTAAGCTTGGTCAAGGAAGCAAGGGGGGGAGGGGAGGAGACGCACCTTGGACCGAACAAAATTGATGAGCTTGATGCATCCGTAGAAATCCAGCCCGAGCTCCCTCACGACCTTGTGGAAATCGAAGCGGTGCTCGGAGGCGCAGTGCGCGAACAGGGTGGCGTCGGAGTCGAACCGCGCGCTGCAGAACAGGCAGAGGAGGCCGCCGCCGCCGCCGCCCGCCGCGTCGTCGCCGTCCGACTCCCAGTCGTCCCACCCCTCCTCCCCCTCTTCCTCCTCCTCCTCGTCCTCGTAGTCGTCTCCGTCGTCCCGGACCAGCTCAGGCTTGGGAGGGAGCTCACGTGCCTGGGTCGCCATGGCCAATTGCTTCTTCGTTTTTTATTTTTTTGAGGGGAAATTGCTTCTTCGTGGAGGGACAGCAGCAGCGAGCGGCTCGGTTAAACCCTAGACGAAGCTTAAGCCCTGGACGAATGGAGAGTCCAGTGAATGGTCCGGGTCGGGCCGGGCCGAGAATATCCAAAAGAGAGAGGCTGGAAGGTGGGCCCAGCCCATTAAACGTAGAGAAGACCCGCGTCCGCCGCTGTCTCCTCCACCAACCCGCCCTTCGTCTCGTCCCCTTCCTCTCGCCGTCGCCGCCGCCGCCATCCACCGGAGACAGCCGCCCGCCGCTACCCGTCCCAGGTAAGAGCTCCTCTCCAATACCCCTCCTCGCCGTAGCCCTTGTAAGAACAGAGCGTCGATGCAAGGACGAGCACTGACACATGCCAGCGCCGTAGGTATACCCGCCTGTGCATGACTGCGCTGGTTCGGCTCGCCGGGAGAGCAGCTTCTTGGAGCAGGTGAGGCTCCAAGAACGGATATCCCCTCGACCAGAGTCCGCGTGCATATACTCCCGTTGAGCTCACTGTGGGCGCGATCTTCCTCGCAGGTGCGCCGGCATCGCGGCGCCGCGTGGCCTCGGATTGTTCCCGCAGCGCAGGACCGCGTTCCAGGGTGCGAGGATGGATACCGGCGGCGGCAAGGGCGGCCGCGGCGCGCTCATAGTCCTGGAAGGGCTGGACAGGAGTGGCAAGTCGTCGCAGTGCGCTCGGCTGCTGTCCTTTCTGCAAGGGAAGGGCTGTGCAGCCGAAGGGTGGAGGTTCCCGGACAGGGAGACCAGCGTCGGCAAGATGATCTCCGCGTACCTCACCAACGAGTCGCAGCTCGATGATCGGACCATCCATTTGCTCTTCAGCGCGAACCGCTGGGAGAAAAGGTTTGTATACTATCTTTTTCAGAACGAAGGCTCGAGACGAGCCCGGCTTTGAATTAACAAAGCCATCAACCGGTCAGGATTACTTTGTATACTATCTACTGGTTCAGGTGGTGAATTATTATTGGGTAATGCACTATGTGATATGTAGTATGCACAGTATGTTCAGTGAGTCAAATATCTATGTGGTTATGATTTCTGAATATGGAACTGTTTGTTGGGTTTTTCATATACAGAAGTTTGATGGAAAGCAAGCTACTTGGTGGAACTACACTCGTCGTGGACCGCTATTCTTATTCTGGAGTGGCATTTTCAGCTGCTAAAGGGCTTGACATTGGATGGTGCAAGGTCAGACACATACCTGTTTTAACAAGCTTGAGGTGTGCATCTTCTTGTGTGTGAAATGCTCACAAGTGTTGCCTTTTTTTTTCTTATTGCAGGCCCCTGAGGTTGGACTGCTAGCTCCAGATCTTGTTATATATCTTGATGTACAACCAGAGGTAATCCATTGTTTCCAATTCTTCCTATGGATTCAAAGCAACCATTTATAGGTCATTCATTTTCTGTAATGCTTGTTTCATGCTTTTATGCACTTCAATCGTTTCAATCCTCACATGCTGGGTGATGATGGCCACCATAGGCCATAATCATATCAAATAATCTTACAGATTAAACGCTCTGATGCACCTAAGATGTTCCTCTATTGATTTTAGTGTTGAAACACAGAAACGATCTACTTCATTTCCATGCCATTCTGCTTGAAGGCAGAAAACTAGAAAATCTGTACTTCAGAAGTTCTTTGCACACCCAAAATCTGTCAGCAAAGGTTACCTTTCTCTGCAGTTGTTCACGGTTATCCAATTTTCTTAATGATAAAATGTGAGTTTACTGTTTCAGAAAGCGGCCGAAAGAGGAGGGTATGGGGGTGAAAGATATGAAAGGCTTGAGTTCCAAAAGAGTGTTGCTGGGCATTACCATTCACTCCGTGATTCGACATGGAAGGTAACTTATTTGGCGAAAAGATTGCGACAAGTTTACTCCATGATTCACCCTACTGTATTTGATTTGCCTCGTTTGCTCGCAACTCAAGTCCATGTGAGACGAAAGTTAAAGTGAAGCAGTATACATGTCTAGAATTTAGACAAGAAAAAAACTTGAGACCCGATGATAGATTCTGTTGCAACCATTTCTTGCGTGAAACTCGATAGCTTACATATTTCTATTTCCTCTCAAGGTTGTTGATGGTTCCCTTCCCATGGAAACCGTGGAAGAACAGCTAAGGGAACTAGCCATGAATTGCATTTCAGAATGCCAAGACAAGCAACTCACCAATCTGGCCTGGTAGAGTTCCCGCGGTGAAATGACAAACCGCATAGGCACATCAGCAAGATCTCTCTTTAGTTTGTGATTGACTGTTACTCTATTAGATCAGTGTGTGGTTGACTGTTACTCTATTAGATCAGTGTGTGGTTGACTGTTACTCTGGATGATATTCAGGCACAGGATTTCTTTGCCAATAAATGTACCCTGCAATATATCTATGAACTGATGCTTTAGGAAGCTTTTTTAATGTTCGTGCCAAATAAGAACGCTGGCAAGCCAATTTTACCAAAAAAAATGTTGGTTATACATGCAAGGTTCTCATGATTCTTTGACCGAGTTTGCAATTTGTGCAAGTCAATTTTATGGGAGGATGAATGGTTATAAGAGGAAGAAGAAACAAGTACAACCGTTGGAACTTAATCTAGTGACTCCAAAAAAATTGACTTGCGCTTTATGGAATTGAAAATAAATACCCAGAACCCTTTTATGTAACATAAGTTGTCAGTGTGGCGATAGCCAAAATTTCTCTTCCAGATTAACCCAAACATAACACACATACACAGTTGCAACTTTTAATATCACAAAACATAAGAGCATATCTTACGATACCATAAGCTTTACCCGTACAAAGCATAAGTTTGTAGTTCCAAATTCAGAAGACAAAGATAGAGCAGAAGTAACAGCTTAGACAGACGTTTTCTTGCTACTGTCAGCCAAGAGTACAGTTCAAGAACCACACTACATGCCCTTTGATCATTTAGACGTAACTGTCGATCAGCGACTTCCTCATGTCATCGACGATGGCCGTAGGCTGGCCTTCTCTCAACTTGAAGACACTCTCGATGACGGAGAGCTCGGTAGCTGTCGTGTCTGAGCCACAAAAGGCAGTCCAATCATTCACTGTCATGCCTGCGGCAATGACCTCGCTACCACGGTTCACAGTCCCAGCCACAAGAGGTACTTGGAGGAGTGTGGACAGCTCATCAAGATCTTCAATGGATGTGTGAGGATGGACCTGTACCACAAAGGAATTATACATTACAAGTTTGAACCTTTTTTTTTTGCAGACACAGGTAGATCAGAGGATGCAAATGGAGTAGCACCATACCAGTCCACCCCTGTTGGAGAATGCACAGTAGCTCCCAACAAGGATATTTCCTGCAATCGTCTGACGGAACACCTCAACCCCAAGCACATCTGCGATAAGCTCCTCAGTTGCCTGGGGAACCAAACAGTAGATAATTTTAGTTGAGGTAAGCTAGGAAAGGCACAGGGTCAGCCAGCAAACATCACTAGAGATTTAGGCATACCTTGTCGAGGTCAGGGTGTGTGAGCGCAACATGGTCATTGCAGGATATGCAGTTGCCAAGGGCAGACAGCCTTTCATCAATGCGCTGAACAACCACTTGGTCAGGCAGGCAGTTCCTCAGATGCTGAAGCTCTAGAAACAAAATCAAAACCCATGAAACAAATAAGCACGATGAAATCATAATATCAATTACGAAGTGCGCCACTCTTATGTGCAAGATTTATCTAAGAACTGACATTATGATTGCCTAACAAAACCAAGGTCCATAGACACATCAAATCTGTAAGCAACTTCCATGAAAATTCCAATAGTACCAGCAGTTTTCAAGTATCAAAGACCAACTGAAACTTGAAAGTGAATGCTGGTAGAAAGCAACTTCTCATGCAGAGGCATATTAAACCATAAGAGTACTGTGAACTACGCCTGAACACACAAGACATAAAGGAATTATGCGAACAATTACATCATAGATTGAGGTACTGAAATAAAGTACCTTGGTCAGTGGTTGTGTGTGGCAAGAGAAGTCCATTCTTGTTTCCTGGGGTCATAAAGATGGTAAGTACACTCCAAGTGAGTGGATAGCTCAAATGAATAAATACCAGTTCAAAGGCTAACCAACGCAGAGGCGACCGATTATTCTAGTGCCACCGATAGAGGTCTTGACCACAGGAATGACATCTGCAAGCTCAGACTCAAATGTACTGCAAAAGTATTCAAAAGAACACTCGGTTATTGGTTATTCCTCTGCTTCCACCAAAAGTACAAAAAGGTAAACCACAGGAAACATTCATTGCTAACCTGTAGAAATTCTCTGATCCTCCAATTGCAACCAGACAGTAGGCATTTGTGAGCTTGGAGAAAACACCAACTTCACAGTTGTTCTCAAACTGGATACCTACAGAAACCACACAGCAAAGAACAAGGTCAAAACCTGAAGGCCACAAGGAGAAGAGTTGCCACAACTGTACAGCAACTAAGGCCCTGTTTGTTTGGGCTTTTGCTTTTGCTTTTGCAGCTTTTCCATTTTGGCCAAGAAGCCATAAAAGCTCCTAAATAGGTGCTTTTGGAGCTTTTATGGCTTTTGGATGTAAATATTGTTATATTGATTCATCAAAAGCCATAAAAGCTCCTAAATAGGTGCTTTTGGATCTTTTATGGCTTCTTGGCCAAAACGGAAAAGCTGCAAAAGCAGAAGCAAAAGCCCAAACAAACAGGGCCTAAGGCTAAAACTGTAATGACCTACACTTTAAAAACACATATGAACTGCCAACACTTATCACAGGCATGAGGACATCCACTTAGAGGTGTACCACATGATTAAACATCAGGGTTTCAGATTCTCAGAGCACAACAAAACCACTAGTATATGAAATGGTGATGCGGTCAACTCAACTGCAATTTTCCACTAGAGTGTGCAACAACAACAGCTGCTTTTCACAAGTTCAAAGCTAATCTAAATATCAACTCGAATTCTAAACCATAGATACCAAAGACTAAATCGTATCCCAGATAGTTGTGAACCCTTTTGGAAGGACCAGCCTACAACACCGCCAATATGATTCCTAAATAACAACTGTTCTCAACATCTAGCCACGAAATCGATACTTCATGGGAGCCCCAAACACATGCACTGCAGCCGTGGCAACCAATCAATCAATCAATCCGAACAGAGAGAGAAAAAAAACGAGAGGATTCGACGACTGGAACCGCCATTCCCGGTGGTACCGAACTCGCGAAGGGCAAAACTCGCACAGGAAAGGGGGTGGAAGCTTACGGGTCGCCATGGTCGACTCCTCTTCGCCTAGGCTGCTTCTCCACTAACAAACGCGCACCTGCAGATCAAACGGGCAGATGATTCACAGAGCAACCGGGAAGAGGAGAGGGATCGCTGGTGTAGGAGACAGAACCAGGCGACGAACCGGAAAGGGGATCGAAAGGCGGTGGCCGCGGCGTTGGGGGCTAGGGTTTCGAAGCTCGACTTCCGAGAGAATGGGGATTGAGAGAGAGGTGAGAGCCGTGGCAGCGTGGTATTGACCACGGGCCCCTCGGAGGCTCGGAAGACGTAGCGGCCGAGTTGTGTCGGCGGAACGGGCTAGGCCCATGTCGACGCAAATGGGCTCAGCCTGACCATATGTATAGTACAGAAACCCCTCAATTTTTTTATCAAAAAAAAACCTAAAAAAAAGTATAGTACAGAAAGATATAAACCCCCCTGGCTACTCAAATCATATTGCAGCTTAGGAAAAACAATTAAAAATACTTTTTGTAAATATGAATAATATATTAATTTTTCAGAAAATGCAAAACTATATGCCTGTCGGCCTCGCCTGGTTTGGCAACAGGTTTATCGAACGCACCATGATTGAAAAAGGGCTTGTTGAGCTGGGCCAGGCTGACATCAGGCTTTTCATGGCAGGACCAATCAAAAATGCATGTGATGATCTTTTCGGTCACTACCAAGCTGAAAATATTTTTATTTATATTTTTGTCCATATTTTTCTTCCATTTATCGTTTTGTTATTTTGCTTCACACACACTGTGTTTAAGTTCAAACCAAGATGCATATAAATAAATCGCATACAAATATATCTTACACATAGCTAATAATATCAGTCTCCTACATAGATACTCATATCAGTTATGTCGGCGTGGACGGGTTCGTGGATTCCTTTGTCGAGGACCGGAAGGTGACAACCGTTGTGGATGTCCCCGATGCTAGCAAAAACCTTTATCGTACACAGTCTTATCATCATCGGCTTATGTCTCCTGCGTGGGTTGTGGTGGTGGAGTCTGAAACATAGGTTGAGACCCATAACTATGATAGATCATCTCATTAAAGTGCTTATTATCATAACCATGTAAATCCTAAAACCCGAATTACTATTCGAGCCCACATGTAATCTGAGTTTGGTTAAGTTAGGAAAGATTTGAACGGAATTTAGAAAAAAATTCTTGTTTGGAAAGTCCAGTCGCCTCATATATATATACATAAAAGGTGATGATCGATTGGACAACATCAATCGAACAAACATTTTTATATTTTTTATGTTCATCTATCTGTTATATCTTTCTTCTCGTTTTCTCTCATTATTTAAGATTGCAGGACAACGGATACACGAGGCCCTATGGGCGATCAGGTCGATCTAGGGCAGCTCATTGCCGCCGGGCGCTCTAACAAGTCCCTTCTAGGCTTGTAGGGTTTTGGAACTATAAAAACACCCATCAAACTGCATGTGTACCGCACTTTCGACCGTATCTCCTTCAGTGTAAAACTACAATGCATCTTCCTCGATGTTGAGGGTACACCAAACATGTTCGTGTGCGAACACTTACATATGAAAAGTGTACAAGAGACGTTCCCAAAACAAAAAAATGGCGTACAAAAGGAAGAAACCGAACTAATGGGAAGAGAGTTTCCCAATTATCAGAGATCAAAACCCTATCAAGCTTCTCAAGAGTAGGGTGATCCTGATTATTAGTCCAAGTATATATACCACCCTCAATATGGACATCAAACAAATTAAAAGAATTAATCACAGAATTAAAAAGGTCCACATGGGGAGAATTGTGCCAGTCCTTATTTTTTCACCATTGTGTCTTAACACATTAAAGTCTCCTCCCAATATAAAAGGATGAGACATGTGGCTACAAGCATCAGCAAGCTCCATAAGGAACTCAGACTTGTATTCATCATGCGCAGCCCCATAAACTACACCCAAAGTCCAAGGAACTTTCTTAGTCAGATCAAACAGATCAACCTGTAAGATGTATTTCCTCTTAATCCAGGAAGTGATGTTGAACTTGCTCTGTCTCACCCTGCATAGTATGCCACCAGATCTTCCAATAGAGGGAATAAATTCCCAAACAAAGCTCTTGTATATGTCCAACCTTCTCATAAAACTATCTTTATATTTTTTCTTATGAGTTTCTTGTAAACACACAAAGTCCAGGGAATGGTCTTTAATCATATTGGAGAGGCAGGAAACCATTCCTTTTTTTCCTACCCCTCTGCAATTCCAGAAAAGGATGTTACTCATTTATTCTTTTGTTGTTTTTTCCTTTTGTTTCTGGTAGTCCTGCAAGGAGGCTGTGCAGCGACCTCGGAAACCAAAGGGTTCGTATCAGCCCCAACCTGACTTCTAGTCAAAGGTCTGAGGAGAACAACTACCTTCTTCTTGCCAATCTTCTTTTTTCAAAATCTCCCAGAACTCCCAATTTTGACCTCATGATCATTTTCAAAATCATGTTCATTATCGCACTCAGCCCCCCATTTAGAACTAACAGGTACTGTGAGAAAGCTAGTAAGAGATATATCGGATCATAATGCTCTATTGGTAGAATGTGATCCATGTACTCACTCCAGCCCGGTGCCTAGGGAATTTCGGTTTGAGATGAGCTGGCTTAAAAATCCTGATTTCTTACCTTTAGTGAAAAAAGTTTGGAATAAGAAAGTAAATAAATCGAATTCTGTTGATGTGCTGAACATCAAGTTGAAGAGATTTAAGAAATTCTTTAAGGGTTGGGGATCTAATATTTTTGGGCACGATAAAAAGAGGAAAAAGGAGTTGAGAGAGGAGCTCACCTTCCTTGAGGAGGCTGAAGAGCTAGATATTTTATCTCCTGAGTTGTTTGCAAGAAAAGTGGAGGTTCTGTATGAACTCAATGAAATTATCGTTAACGAAGAACTTTTCTTGCTGCAACAATCCCACGAGAAGTGGTTGCTGCAGGGTGATATGAATGCTGCCTATTATCAAAAAATTGCTAATTGAAATAAACGCAAAGATACCATTCACTCCCTATGCGCGGGAGATGATGTAATTGAAGGAACTGATAATTTTCTCAATCATGCCACTGAATTTTATAAGGAAATTTTTGGGCCTGCCCCGGGCAATGCTTTTCTTATGGATCCAGATTTGTGGGGCCCTGGTGAAAAGCTATTAGATAGGGATCGGGATATCCTTGATGCACCTTTTACTGCTGAAGAGGTTAAATCGGCGCTCTTTGCTATGAAAAGCAATCGAGCTCCTGGGATCGATAATATCCCGGCTGAATTCTATCAGACCTGCTGGCATGTTGTATGTGAGGATTTGCTGGCTTTATTTAGGGATTTCCATAATGGAAATCTTGAGTTGCATCGCTTGAACTATGGGGTGATAACTTTGTTGCCTAAACTGAATGGGGCTAATAAGATTCAACAGTTTCGCCCTATTTGTTTGCTGCGGTGTCCTTATAAGTTGATTACGAAAGTTATGGACAATAGGGTTGCAGCTTTTGCTCATATTTTGTTTAGTATGAACCAGATCAAGCATAGAAATATTATGGATGGGGTGCTGACTCTTCATGAGATCCTACACCATACACATATAAAAAAGAAGGCTGGCATTGTGTTGAAATTAGATTTCGAAAAAGCTTATGACAAAGTTAATTGGGATTTTCTCCTGTACTGTTTAAAACTAAGAGGCTTTAGTGATAAATGGTGTGGCTGGATTCACAACATCCTTCATGGGGGCACAGTTTGTGTTAAACTAAATAATAAAATTGGCAAGTACTTCATGAGTCACAAGGGTGTCAGACAGGGTGACCCTTTGTCCCCCTTCCTGTTAACATTGTGGTGGAATGCCTTTGCAAAATGGTGGTGGCTGCCCAGCGTAACAATCTTTTGATGGGTTTGGCCCCTGATCTGATTGATAAAGGAGTTGTTCTGTTACAGTATGCGGATGATACAGTGCTCTGTTTTGAACCTGATATTGATCGTGCCCTTAATTTGAAATTGCTGTTATATTTATTTGAGCTTATGTCCGGTTTAAAAATTAACTTTCAAAAAAGTGAAATTCTTTGTATCGGGGGTGATGATGAGATTTTACAGACCTATGCTACGATGTTCAATTTCCAAATTGGTCAGTTCCCTATGAAATATCTTGGGGTTCCTGTGGGTTTCTCTTCCCTGCGGGTTGCGGATTGGGATTTTTTGGAATCGAAGTTTATCAAGAAATGTGGATCTGGTTTAGGCAGTACTGCTTCCTCGGGTGGTCGTCTGATCTTGTTGAATGCTAACTTGTCCAGCATCTCCTATTATTATATGTCAATGTTCCTTCTCCCAAAAACTGTTATAAAACGTCTGGACATGCACAGGAAACGTTTCTTTTGGCAATCTTCCAGTGTGAAAAAGAGATACTACATGGTGAGATGGGATAGAATTTGTCGATCCAAGAAACGCGGTGGTCTTGGTGTTAAAATTTTGTTAAGACAAAATATTAGCCTCTTGGTTAAGTGGTGGTGGAAATTAGATGAAAACAATGGACTGTGGTAGGATGTGGTGAGAGCTAAATATTTGCGTAATACTTCTATTGCATCTGTTAAGGAGAAGTTTCATGATTCTCCCTGTTGGAAGGCTATTTTGCGAGTAAAAAAGTTTATATGGCTGGGAGGCGAATTAAATTGAATTCTGGGAATGTGGCCCGCCTCTAGCTGGACCATATTGAGGGCGATGCTCCTTTTGAGATTCAATACAAAAATCTCTTTGACATCTGCTCTCTCCCAGATTGCACAGTGGGTCGAGGTATGACCGCTGATGTCAATGTTTTATTTCGAAGACGACTATCTCCTGAGTTGATGGACCAATGTGATACTATTAAACATAAAATTGCTTCATTAACATCTGCCGCGAAACAAGATGAGGTATTTTGGGGTCTTGGTAATAAGAAGAAATTCACCACTAAGTTTGTCTATGAGATGCTGGAATCCCAGTTATATGGGTGTGACTATAGATGGATCTAGAATGCTAAACTTCCATTGAAAATTCAGATTTTCATGTGGCAGTTGCATCAGGATGCCATACTAACCAGAGATGTCATGAAAAGGAAAAAATGGTTGGGAAATACTAAATGTTCTTTTTGTTTTGGCTATGAGTCCCTAGATCATCTGTTCTTTGGTTGTCCGGTTGCCAGGGTATCCTGGAGGGTAGTGGCCTCTGTTTTTGGAGTCAACTATGGCCCCAATAATATATGGCAATTTTTCGCATGGTGCTATTATGTGTTTCTGGGTGGAGAAAGCTTTTATACTATTGGCCTGGAGGCCGTTTGTTGGGCAATTTGGAATGTCCGCAATCGTATCACATTTGAGTTCAAAAAATTGAGATCTCCTTTTGAGATTACCTTCTTAGCTTGTGCCAATATGTTATACTGGGCAGGTCTACAGAAGGACGCTACTGACGCTGGAGATTTGAAGAAAGGCGCGGATATGCTTCGTGTCAATGCGATGCAGATGATGTGGATCTGCGGGGCGGCTCCCGACAACATGTGAAGAGGTGGCCGACGTCTTCTTTGTTATGCTTGGAGGATGATCCGATTTCTTTTGTCTCAGCTTAGACTTGTTATTTTGTCCCTGACCAAGGTGTGGCCTGTTAAACTTGATACTTAGCTAGCTGGTGGTTTAAAATGAACCGATACCTACTGGGTTTTTGCCCCATGACTGGGTTTCGATCTACGGAGCTTTAGGTCGTGGGTTTCCCGGTAGGATGGTTGCATTTTAAATCCTTCTACCCTTCTCTTTCCATTTTTTCCGATCGTTGCAACACTTTGTATTTCCGTTGTTTTGGCAATGGAAAGGGGTATGTATCCGGGTAAAAAAAAAAGAAGGAAGAACCGAACGAGCGTCGAGGGAGAGCCGAGCGGTGGAATGGAACACCATCTGAGATCACGGTCAGCAAGTACTCCTTTTTCCAAGGATAGGGTAGGACCGATAAGGATTTCGACACCGATCTCTCAGAATCAGTCTGACCTTCGCGCGCGAGGAAATAAATGTGCTGTGCCTGGCTCGTCCATATCCGATCATCTCAGCAAAATGTGCCGTGGAAATCGATCCGCTCTGACTGTTTTTCTCCTCTTCTTTCGAAGGAGTTTAACAATGATTATCACAAACAAATACTACTCCAATGCTCGACTGTCAGACTCATGGGACTGGAGCTCCGTAAACGACTGAACTGAACTTTTTCACCGGCACGGCAAGTTCTACTTTCATTTGTCAGTTGTTATCTGACGAATATATGAATCCCGATCAAGCCAGTGCAGTGCTGACGACGATTCTGCTGTTTTTCTGGCCACCTCCGTCCGTCCGTCCATGGACGAAACGCGCCGCAGAGGATGTGCGTGCGTGTGCGCGTACGTCGGACGAGACAGCGGCGAAACGGCAGCAGCAGCATCTGGCCCGGCTTCTCTCTCTCTCTGTTGGGTTCGTTTCCTGAAACTGAAAGCGATCGGCGATCCCGTCGTGCGATGCGGCGCGAACGCATCCCAGTAAATTAACATTCTACTAGAAAGGTAAAGATGGGAGTCCAAATCGATCCATTAGTATACAAAATGTCTCTTGTTTTTTTCTCCTAGTCCGCTTGCTTGCTTCGGGTGTAAACAACAAATTTAAGCAGCTAGTCGCTTGCACAAGTGACCTGGCTTTGAAAGGGAATGAGTGGTTTGGTTTATTTTAGTTTAAATTAGTGGCGTGCCCCTATGGTGTTTCACTTGCTAGTTGCACTCCAATGCTTTTTTGTGCGGTTTATTTAGACTACTAGGCGGCATTAGGTGGAAAGTGTTACGCGCCAGCCGTCCATCACACTGCCCATATGCAGTTTATTA
Source organism: Bromus sterilis (assembly GCA_950022295.1). Classification (NCBI taxonomy): domain Eukaryota; kingdom Viridiplantae; phylum Streptophyta; class Magnoliopsida; order Poales; family Poaceae; genus Bromus; species Bromus sterilis. The sequence continues at coordinate 50,304,679 of OX465600.1, read as the reverse complement.
CTCCTACTAGCTTAATCATGAGATTGGAAGGTTTTAGCTGGTGCAACCAAGAAGGACTTGCAGGGATTAAACATTCCGCCGAAGGCTCGTGTTTCACGAACGGCCGGTTTAACAATGCTATTCCTGCACATGAAGGTTTGGATGAATGATTCGATCGAACTAACTAAGAAGAATCTCCCATCCGCCTCGTGTTTCACTGTCTTATCAGATTCTACAAATCTTTAGTTCCCTAGAAAATATGTACCCTTTATACTGTTGCCCTCTCTCTATTTTTACTTTGGGAAAGCCAAATCTTGGGATAACCGAGGACCGGGCGTCGTCCAATTCAACCCCCATTGACTAGAAATGATGATGTTGTGCACCCAAACCCTAGTCCGCATAGCCATCAACCCATTACCGCCGTTGCCTCCACCAGTTTGAACCTCCGCCGATCCAAATTCGGGTCATCGCCAAGGCCTTTCTCGAGCATGAGCACACCGCTACTCTCAAGCACCGCCTCACCCTGAGCTTCTATGTCGCCTCCCTGAGCTCCCGCGCCATAATGCGCTTTCATTTTACACAATGTTTCAAAATGATCTTGCATAATGGCCATATGACTACTTTAGTGCCTTCTATAGGCCTCCACCTGGCCGAGTAATATATGCCCCCTCTCCCTTCGATCGCATCTAGTTGGGTGCCGCCTTTCTTGCCCTTCGCTGGCATTTTTTGGCCAGTACGATTCGTCGCCGACCTCTGTAGGGCTTGCGCCGCGCTCCTTCCTAAGCCGCTCTTGTCGCCTAAATCGAAAGATCTAGCGTTGCGGATTATCATTTCATTATAGTGTCTTTTATAGATAATTTTACATTAATTTCACTATTTTTAGATCGTGCTTTGTGGAATATCATTTCAACTTTTAATTTACATAAATGGTTTAAAATATGATCACCTAGAATGGCCATAGTACTATTTTAGTGCCTTCTACAGACAACTTTATATTAATTTTATTATTTCAATACGGTGCCTTGCAAAATACGAAATTGCTTTACACACGACAAATCTTGTACGATCTCTGTACGACACTTCTTTTCCCTAATTAATTTCTTAATCCTTCCTATGCCCGTGTCGGCCCAAGTCCCAGACCTCCTACAAAACCAAGCCCAAACACCTCCCACGGCTCCACCTCTCTTGCCTTAAAAAAACTCTATTCAAATGAATCTAATTTTGATTCCTTTTTGTTTGTATGAATCGCTCAAGCGAATCAAATGTTCGTGCCATTGCCGTTTGAATCGCGGGGCGTCCAACGTACAGCGCGAGACACTTTTTTTTCAAATTGCATTTGACATGTAATTGTACATTACGAAGATAAAAAATATAATATATATATTAGGTGTCCTCATCGGCGTCCTCCAGTGACCCTCATCGGTGGCTACTCATCCTCGTCTTCGTTTCCGCTGAGAACGATCAAGCGCGGCGCTGCCCATGAGAGGTCGCTCGATCAGTAGGGTTGGTGGGGCGGTGGGGCGCTGGCGGCAACAACTGCTCGGTAGGAAAGTAGGATGGCGGCCTCGGGGGGGGGGGTGGGGTTCCCGGCTGCTACACGGGAGGAAAGTGGGGTGGCGGCGATGGCGGGGACGATGCATCCAGCTCGGGGTTTGGTGCCATCAACACCCATCTCGTCCCGAGCATCGATCGAATCACCTCATGATCGTGGCACTGGGCGAATGTGGATAGGACCTCGCCAGCCGCCCAAGCCCGGCCGTCGCCCCCGCCTCGCCTTATCGTGGGATAGAGAAAACTGTAAATGAGGAATTGATATGGATTGCCTCATATATTTGTTTTTTGCGATACGGGTCGATGTGGCTATTTGTTCGTATTTTTTTTGTTTCGGTATTGCATATTGTGACGCCCCCAAAATCAAGCCGTGTACAGTAATCATACACACAAGGTACACGATCGAGATCAGGGACTCACGGTGGGATATCACAACACAACTCTACAAATAAAATAATACAAGCTGTTTAATACAAGCCAAGGGCCACGAGGGCTCAAATATAACAGCTCGAGAGCACAAAGTCAGCGGAAGCAATAGTATCTGAGTACAGACACAAGGATACAAGGTTACCTTAAGAAGGCTAGCACAAATAACAACAGATCGAAAAGGCGAGGCCTCCTGCCTGGGAACCTCCAAGCTACTCCTGGTCAACGGGGAACTCGACGTCGTAGAAGGCATCGGGGATCTTCATGTTGCGGTGATCGGCATCGGGGATCTCCTGCTCCTGGGCTCCAACGTCGACTGCAGCGGCCGATCAGGAAAAACAGTAAAGGAAATAAAGCATGTGAGTATCTAGTATACCCGCGAGTCTTACGTCCGCTACTAAGCAATATGCATTGTATCAACGGAAAAAAGAGGTTGTATATAGTGGAATGAAAGACAGAAATCCAGAGCAAGGATAAGAAGCTAGGCCTAACGAAGACTAGCATCTTCCGACGATGTCTTGCAACATGAGGTAAGAATCAGCCAACAGTTTATATAAAGCATAAAGTAACAATGCAGCAGAAGTTGCTGCAGCATTGTATAATAATAAGTTGTAATAATTAACAATGCCTCCGAGTTCACCTCCTCGACATCCCCGCGAGGAAGAAAACCCGGAATCATACAGTTTAATAATAATAGTTTGTAGTGGTAAGATCCAGCTTCAGCATAAAGCGTCCTGTTACCGTGGACACGGCTATTCGAATAGATTAATCTTCCCTGCAGGGGTGCACTTGTGTTACGCTACACGCACGGATCTCCAGGGTGGCGGGAACCTTGTTAGGGAACGCTCCACCGAGGCTATCCGACACTTCATAGCCCATCTTTCAAACTCAACAGAGAGGCCATCCGCCGGTCTAAATCCTAAGTACGCCGGGCCTTGGACCCCAACCCGAACGTACTCCTGCACGGTGCGTGACTGGCCGGTGAAGTTGAAGCAAATCCAAATAAGACATCACCGCGCGAGCAAATAAGACAACACCACTTCCCGGCAATCAGCCCGTAGTACTGCTGACGTCTGAAGAGTCCTCGGACGACACTAAGAAGCGGAGGAGCCCATAACTCGTAGTTCCCACGGGTAGGTAGTGCGTACATGGCATATAGCCAACTCAAGACATTCACTGAACCATTTAGCATTTTAATTAACCTGCGTGACAACCGTTATCGTTGCCTCGACTTAACCGACCCGCGGACAACGACAGCAGCCAGGACCACCAGTACATCGGTGCCTGCCCCGTCGTCCCACCAAGTCACTGCGGTTACCAACAAGGTGAACCGTCTCCTTACCTTGTCTCGCGTGTGCTCCTGGAGGAGCTCGACTTTCGTGGTTTGGTAACTCTCGCGGCCAACGACCAGGGGCCAAGCACACCGGTACACTGGTCGTACCCTCCCTGTCGTCCCGTCGCAATACCACTCGCGGGCACCGTTGAGTCGCCCGACTTCTTACCTTTAAGGACACCAGTTGGTTCGAGTCCCTACCATTAAGTGAAACCAGGAGGAATCACCCTCGATGGTACACTTGAGTTGGCTCGACTGAGACATCAGCGGAATGAACTAAAGAGGTAAACCTCGTATCGTCCCGGTGATGCTACGCTACTAAGCCGACGAGAGTGAAATACGAGTCCATTCCACTCGTAAGTCAAACTCAAAGCGACTCGGCAGAGTCTCGCCGTTGTAGGTTCCCTAGGGCATCTGCATTGATCCGTACCTGTTGCAGTTGTAATATATATTCCCGCGTTCACTCCCCTGAGTGTTCGCGACCCTCTATCTAATCCTAGCTAACAATGCGCAGGGCTTACTGCTGAATAATGCATAAGTAATAATAGGCAGCATAGGATTAAAGGAAGGCACATCAAGGGGCGACAAAAACAGGCTATGCAATTGAATAGGATTGTAATCGTAGCAGCAGCAGTAACAATGCCTAGTGCAAGAAATGTACGGAAAGATAGGCGATATCTGGGGAAGAGAATGGCTCTGCTTGCCTGGTAGCTCGACAGTAGCGGTACGGTCGTCGACGAAGTAGTCGTACTCAGCATCGGTGTAGTCGACGGCAGCAGCGGGGTCTACCGGAGATTAAGGGGGGGAAGAAACAATAAATACACAACAATAATAGCAATACAAATGCAAGACATAACAGATGAATTGTAAATGGGGTTCTAACGCAGTACGATGCACGTTGCTCGGAGCGGGAATTCATCCGGTGATGAAATACCGGCTCCGGGTGATTATCGGACAAGGTGTCCGGAGGGGGGGGATATCATGCCGGAGGTGTCGTGGATATCCGACACATGTGTGGGTGGTGTATCCGGGTTAGTTAATCTATTCCGAACAACATTCGTGTTCGGAATAAATTCATCCGGGCACTCTAACAGTACCGGACAGACGGTCCGAAGGGGGACGATTCGATGTTCATTGTGTTAGAGGGGTGTGGTGGGAGTATGAGTAACGTATTCGTAATCGTGGATCCGTTCTGAGTAACTTTCGTATACAAAGTATTTTGATCCGGGCAATTTTTATCGGTACCGGGAATTATCGACAGACGGCCCGAAGGGGGGAATGTCGATGTTCGGTACGTTAGAGGGGGGTGGTAGACATACGGATAGCGTATTCGTATTCGTTATATTTTTCTGATCAATTTTGATGTATAAAGTTTTTTGATCTGAGTTACGGTTTATTTTATATGATTTTTCAAAGTTTAAATCATTTAAAAAAAGATTTTCTGGATTTATTTTATTATTAAAACAGTAACATTATCCACAACAGGGTTGACTGGTCAAACCTGACATGGGGTCCCACATGTCAGCCTCTTAGTGATAATAATTCATTTTATTAAAATTAAATAGAGCCAGGGCCCACATCTAATAAATCATTTTAACTCAATTAAACAGGGATGGGGCCCACTGGTCAGTGACACATGTTTATATTTAACTTAATAAAACATCAGGGATTAAGTTAATGGCCTAGGGCCCAGCTGTCATTGAGACAGATTTGTAATAACAGTTATTTAAATTAAACAGAGGGGTTAAGTGGTGCTGGCCCACATGTAAGTCACAGGGGTTATCTAACTTAGTATAGTTTAACACCGGGTTAACCTTAATCTAAACGGGAAGGGCCCACGCGTCAGTGAGCCACTGGGCTGCCAAACGCGTGCACGCGTGTTGGAGCCCGCCGCCGTTCAGACCGACGGCCGACGAGGTCCGCGGTGGCTACAGACGGCGGTTTGGCGCGCTGTTCGTTCCTACGGGGGCGGGGGGGGGGGGGGGGGGCGAGTTGCACACCCGATGGGAGACGCGGGAGGCCGCGGCGTGGCCGGAGCTGAGCTCCACGCCAACAATGGCGGCGGCGAGGCCACGACCCGACGAGTCCGAGCGGGGCGGGCGGCTGCAAGAAGAATGGAGGGGGAAGAGAGGGAAACAGAGGGGGTGCTCACGGTGAGTCAGTAGGGGACGGCAGCAAGCTCGGAGCAGCGCTGGCGGCGACGAATTCGTCGGGGAGGACGACGGCGGCCGGCGGAGAGAGGGATGAAGGTGGCGTCGAGCTCAGAGCGCCTTGGAGAAATTTCTTGCGTGTGATGACGAAGAAGACCACGAGGAGGCGCCTGGACACGTTGGGGCGGCGTACCATCACCGTTGGCCGCGTCAATGCACCTGCGGCGGCGACGGCTCCGCCAGATGCGAGCCCGATCCAGAGGGAGGGAGGGAGAGGGTGGGGCAGGGGAGGGAGTGGCACACGGCCTCGGCTTGGGTCTTATCAGGGGGGGCAGGTGGAGGAGGGGAGGGAGCAGGTGAGGGTGGGGGCGGCCATGGCGTGGCCACAATGGCCATGGCCATGTCCCTGGCGTCGTGGGGTGGGGGGGCAGGTGGGGGAAGGGACAGGGGAAGGACTGGTTGGGCCTGGGGTGGGCCTCGCCCCAGGCGAGGCTTAGGTTTTTATTTTTATTTTTTTGTTTATCTTTATTTATTCTTTTATGTTTCTATTTTATTTGTACAACAAATGGTTTTTTGTTACATATGAGACTTGCTCCATACTTTCATTTGCAATTTAATATACTGCTATAAAAAGTTTGGGACTCATATAAAATCATTTGCATTTTTGTTATATTTAAAATGGATTAAATGCCACTGATTTGACATTGTTTTTATTTGTTTAACATTTTTAAACATGGTAATAAAATCCCATTTCATTTTTAATATGACCTATTGATTATTATGCATTTTACAAAATTGCTTTCACAATTTTTTGTTTAATTAAAATTTCCACTTGTTTATTTAATTTACCATAGCCATTTAATAATTCCCAAACATTTATTTCATTTCATATTACTATAGCATTTTAATAAAACAACCACTGCTATATTATCATGGCTTAAGATTGCTAGGCATTTTATAAATAGATTCCATTATTTTGGTTCAACTAAGATTTCCATTTTTATATTAACTTTCAAAATATTTTTTGATGACACCACAGGATTGGTTTCACAATCAACATAGACTTGTGATTATTCTAATGACTAAGGGTGACTTGGTTTAAGTTTTTGCATGATGGTTATCAATCACCCATAAATTCTTGGAGCAATTCAATAGTCCACACAAATTTGAAAATTTTATCAGGGTTGGAATTTGACAGAACTATGATCAAAGGTGATCATGGCTTGATCATCAACAGTAATGATCACTAACAGTGGAATCACTGTAGTGATTACTGTTACTGATTCTGAGGGTGTGACACATATTAACGATTATTTTGCAGGATGAGTACTTCATAGCTTATCTATTTAAATTGCTCTTAGACCACATTTTTTAACGGCGCGCAAACGAACCCAAACTTCTCAAAGCGAATCATTAGGATCCCAAATCCCAGCCTGGCCAAAACTCTAGCGTCCGGCTCTTGTGCGCGTATGGGAAGTTCGCTGCCACCTAGTGTCATACAAGTCTTCGTTTCCGCTGAGAACGATCAAGCGCGGTGCTGCCCATGAGAGGTCGCTCGATCAGTGGGGTTGGTGGGGCGGTGGGGCGCTGGCGGCAACAGCTGCTCGGTAGGAAAGTAGGATGGCGGCCTCGGGGGGGTGGGGTTCCCGGCTGCTACACGGGAGGAAAGTGGGGGTGGCGGCGATGGCGGGGGCGATGCATCCAGCTCGGGGTTTGGTGCCATCAACACCCATCTCGTCCCGAGCATCGATCGAATCACCTCATGATCGTGGCACTGGGCGAATGTGGATAGGACCTCGCCAGCCGCCCAAGCCCGACCGTCGCCCCGCCTCGCATCGTGGGATAGAGAAAACTGTAAATGAGGAATTGATATGGATTGCCTCATATATTTGTTTTTTGCGATACAGGTCGATATGGCTATTTGTTCGTATTTTTTTGTTTCGGTATTGCATATTAACGATTATTTTGCAGGATGAGTACTTCATAGCTTATCTATTTAAATTGCTCTTAGACCACATTTTTTAACGGCGCGCAAACGAACCCAATCTTCTCAAAGCGAATCATTAGGATCCCAAATCCCAGCCTGGCCAAAACTCTAGCGTCCGGCTCTTGTGCGCGTATGGGAAGTTCGCTGCCACCTAGTGTCATACAAGTATCGGATGGTTTTTGTCGTACGTATAGCAAAGCTCTGCAGAATATCATTTGAATATTCATTTTACATAATGATTAAAAAAAAGTCGTAGAATGGCCATAGTAGTACTACTTTATTTATTTAGTAGGCTAAGCATGCTAATGAGTACAATCAACATATTGCTAGGAAAGGCAAGTATCGTACGTACATCATTATTACTCGTTTGTTTGACAAAAATGGTTTCGAGAAAGACTTTGCAGAATGGCTACGGTACTAACCTACAATCAACCGATTACTCGAAAAAACACCAGCACCGTGCATGATAGCTATCATGATTATGATTCTTTTAATGTTGCAAAAATTGTTTCGAAAAGGATCTTGCAGGGTGGCTATGGTACTAACTTGCAATCAACAGATATACTCTAAACGGCAGTAGCATGCATGCATAATTGTGATCATCATTATTGCAAACTATAAGTCGCAGACACTTGTTCTCCGGTCGGGGCACGGGCACACGGCAATCCGATCTTATCCGCAAAAAAGGGAAAAAATATTGAAGCATTCGTGAAAACTCCAAACTGATAAGCTGCATCAGATGCCCAATTATACAACTAGTAGCATTATTAGTGAGTTGTTAATGGCATTAGTGTATGAACCACACCCGCTTTGATTCTTAGCAACCACTCGTTGCTTCTGGTTCCCGGCCCGTGGTTTGTGGTTGGCACTGATCTGATAGGAAAGTAGTAATAATAATAAATAAACAGATGTTGAGATGAAGCGTGCTTCTGACTCCTGGACGGATCTCAGCCTCTAATCTCCTTGCCGATTGCTTCTGGATGTGTACAACTAACTAGACTGATGCAATCATTGAACAGAACCGTGAGCTCACGGCCAGACGGTTTGCCTCTGAAACCCATCCCTTTTCTTTCGGTTCAGCTCCATACGCCTATCTACTAAAGAGCATGTTGCTTTTGAAATGTGGCGAAACCAAATAGATTTTTGATAAATGATGTAAAACTACGATTGCGTTTAAATAATAGTATCATTATATGATGATGCAAATTTTCTCAGTCGTTTTTAAACCTTTCCTATATTTTAGCCTTGAATGGTTGCATATTTGACTAGCAATTGACCAAGAAAATAGGGTTGTGATACACCGTTGTTGCGTCGATCGATTTCGATCATCGGCCGTCCTGAACTCCGCCAACCCATCTCGCCCCTCGGCGACCTTCGCTGAGACGTTCCAACCCTGTTGAGCTTGCAACACGACTGCCACACCCCGTTGACACTGACTGGCTCATCTGCCCTTCGACATCGTCTGTGGCTGCCACATCCCACCGCCGTTCCCGAACTCCCTTGCCGTGTAATTCCACCATCACTATATAGTATGCAAATTTTATCAGGCATTCTTAAATTTTGGCCTCAATTATTGCATATTTGCAGCATCACTAGCAATTGTCCAAAACAGTTATGACTATGTCGACAACCTATCCGTCAATATAAGCTTACATCGCCGTTGCGTCAATCGATTTAGGTCATCGACCACCGTGAACCCCTTCAAACCATCCCTCCCCTTAGCGACCTCCGTTGAGGCATTCCAACCCAATTGAGCATGCAACACGGCCGCCCCATCTTGCCGACCCCGACCGCATCCCCAAACTTCTCCACCGTTGGATTCCGTCGTCATTGTGGCCGAGCTCATCCCTGACGTTTGATCCGCCTCTTGGGGGTGGGATGGGGTTGCTGATAATCCGGCCAGGCAACAAAGCCGATGAACATGAGTGATCAGCAGCACCACATGTGTCGTAGACAATCTGGAAATCAAGCCAACAGTTCGGGCCACGTTGGTGATTTGGCATCCGATCCGCGTCCGCTTCCATCCATGCCATTGCCATTGCCACCGAGCACCCTGTCGCCGCCACGCGGGACCCGCCAAAAGCCGGCACCGCCCGTCGCTGCCACGCGGGGCCCGACGCCAACCTCCCCACCCCACACCCGACCCTGATCCCGTGTGCAGTTCCAGTGTTCTTCTCTCCCTGCTTCCTCTGCTCGCTCGCTCGGTGCGATGCGCTTTAAAAGGACGGGCAGACGACCCGCCCCACCCTGTCCGTCTCCGTCTCTCTCCCCCCCAGCCAAAAAATTTCCTCGCCCCCAAGAAGAAGAAGAATCCTCCCCTCCACCCGCCGATTCTGCGTCGCCGCTCCCCCGAGGTGAGGATTCCGTACGCTCGCCTGGTGATTTTGGTCTGTGCTCTGCCTGTGCTGTGTCTGTGACTGAGTGTCCCCGGATGGATGGATGGATAGATAGATATGTCCCGCGCGTGCGCAATTCCCCCTTCTCCTGGCTCCCGTCCCGTGGCAGACGACGGCGGGGGTTCGTCGGCTTGCGGAATCGGGGCTGGATTTTGCTTGGGATTCTTAGGCGATCGGGTCGGGTCCAAAGGTGGCGTCTTTTCTTGGATTTGCTCACTGCCGGATTGCTTTTGCGTTTCAGCTGGAGCCGGTTTCTGTGCCCGTGGCTGGTGGTTGATTGGCGTCGGAGAGTGGAGAAATTCCCTTGGGGTTTGTTGGTCTGTGTGGCTCTCGGAGCTCCTCGTCCCGGCTGATTTCGACGTTTATGCTACGCTAGAGTTGACTAATAACCATGCCACAAAGTAGGCTCAGGAAAGAAATTTGCCTTTTATGTTATCCTCCCTCCGCGTGCGTGTATTTTACGCCGCTCCGATTTGTTGCCCAGTCTATCTATGCAATTCTACGCCAGCTGCTAGTAATGCTTTAATTCCGATGTGTTGTCTTGGGCGAGCTTCAATTCCGTTGTGCCGAGGGATAGGACCTTGGTTGTTTGGGAGATTGTGAGATAGGAGTACATGTTTATTCTTCTTGTTCCTGTGGTCAGGTCCGCTTCTCGCGTTTGTTTGATTGGAGTCGCTTTGGAATCTGGATAAGGTTCTCGCCTCATCACTTCAATCAAGAGCTACTCCTAGTTCCCACTTATCTCTTGCTTTTATGTGAGATGCCGGCTGTTGTTTGTTGGGTGAGCTTGCTCGCCTCTCAATAAAATATATTGAGAAGTGTGAGCAATCATTGCTTTATCATTTCAGAAGATTCTGGCCATGTGTTTTTTTTTTCTATCTAGGAGACGGTGCTTGTAAAACTTACTAATCTGGTTGTTGGTTAAGGTTTACTTGACGTTATCTCAGGAGTGCCTATTTTTTTACTGTCTATACTGCAATTGGTAACTTCATTGCACGTTTTATGCATGAGTAGTTCTCCTGGGGCAGTTGGAACTGCCTGCAATAGATTCTACTTCATCTAGTAGGAGTTATTAAGTTCACACTGATGGTATTGAGTATTGACACATTGCTCTGTGTCTGGTAATCCTAAAATGTATGCCTTTGTTTAGCCCTTTGAATTTTTGGATTAAGAAGCCTTGTTGTTGTTTTGTGTTTCCCAGAAGGGTAAATGGGATCAGAAGGGCCTTCCATCGTGACTGTCCACGTTACCGGATTTAAGAAGTTCCATGGAGTTGCTGAGAACCCGACCGAGAAACTTGTCAACAATCTTAAATCCTTCCTGGAAAAGAGAGGGCTGCCGAAAAACCTTGTACTTGGAAGCTGCGAAATTCTCGAAACAGCGGGGCAGGGGGCACTTGGCGCTCTATATAAAGTTCTAGAATCTTCCATTGCGGATAGAGAGAACGGGTCATCAGCTCAGGGGCAAACAATTTGGGTCAGTGCTCGCCTTACACTTTAGTAAATTTGTTTCAAGGATCTTGCACCATGACTTAACCTTCCTCAAAATTTCAGCTAAAATGTGCGTATTGTTCAATGTGTTGTTATACTCAGCCTGTCGTTTTAAACTAATGCTATCTATATTTCAACTGGAAAGGGACCTCTTAGGCTTGTGCTAGTCATTGATTTAATTCGGATTGCATATGATTGGCTAGTACCTAGTGTTGGAGGTCCACTTCTGTATCCAGGCTGCAGCTGATTCTGGTGTCGATTTGTAGTTGATATAATGTGGTCATACAATGAAGCTCTGCTCATACATTAAAGCCTCCCAAAGTACTCTCTCCCATTTGATACCATGTGGTTTTGGTTATATTGTCTAGTTTTTGTCTTTTACCCCTAGGTTTCTGACTCGTTCCCTTCGAAATTAGTCAGCCTCCTGTAAATATTTTTTTTCTCATTCATCTAACTGAAAAAGGCAGCTCTCCTGCTGGATACCTTAATTTCTGTCAGCTTACAGCTTCGTCTTTCAAAATGTGTGAACATACATTCTAGAAAACAAGAATGAAATAATATTGCTTGGATCATACTCCTACATTATATGTATACGAGTGTTGCCAACTTGCCATATACCCACCTTCCTGTGGTTGTGATGTTTTCCAGAAGATATGAAAAGTTAAGTTTATCTTTGATTGTTGCTGAAAACATTGTTTCTATGGACCATTTTTCAGGTCCACTTTGGGGTCAATAGTGGTGCATCACGGTTTGCTATTGAGAATCAAGCTGTTAATGAAGCCACCTTCCGTTGTCCAGATGAACTTGGGTGGAAACCACAGGTCGCGTTATTCTCCCATTGCAAAACCTTTCGTTTTCTCTGCCTAGGAATCGATCTTCTCGTTGCATTTCATTTTTACCAGCTTCGATATTCCCATGCAGAGAGTCCCTATTGTGCCATCAGATGGAAACATCTCACGGATAAGAGAGGTAAAGGTCAACTTGTTCATATATGATGGGTGCTTGCTGAAACATAAGTGGAAACTCCAATCCTGTTGTGCCGATCTTCATATGATTAATCATGCTTAAGTGAACTTTTCATGGTGAACACAGAGTACACTGCCAGTGAAAGAATTAACCAAGTCACTCCGAAAGACCGGCTATGATGTGATGCCTTCAGATGACGCCGGGCGATTCGTGTGCAACTATGTGTACTACCACTCACTCCGGTTCGCAGAGCAGAATGGCATCAAGTCTCTGTTTGTGCATGTGCCCCTCTTCTCGACGGTCGATGAGGAGGTCCAGATCCATTTCGTTGCTTCCCTCGTCGAAGCTCTTGCTAGCTTGAACTAGGAACGGCAACTTATAAGGTGGGTTTATTCTACTTGGTCCTTTGACGCCCCCCCCCCCCCCCCCCCCCGCCCCCACACACACACACACCATTTTTTTTTGTTTTTTCCAAGTGGTACTGTAACTGAAATCTTGCCCTGTTTCACTGGTTTCTCGCCTGTAGGTCAGCGACTTGACCTGGAAGATGTAAAGTTGGACGCAGACTGAATAAAAATTGTGTGGTGATTGGCGCCTATTGGTCAGATCTTGCTCCAAAGAAGGGTGTATTTAAGGGGAGAGAAAAAGGTTAAAAAAACGTTGCTTAGAGTGTGTGAAATGCCGGCTTGCACGCCATCAGTTACATGTCCTTTAACTTGCATGAAAACTTGGTTCCAATAAAATTGACAGATCATCGGAGTGGACGCGATACGATTTGTTGATCCCCCGTCTTTTCGTTCTTGCGATTCTGATGCACTGTTGAATGATGGTTGTGCATTTCTGATGCTGCCATCTTTTCATCTCTTGTTGTTCAGCTGCTGTGATTTGGTGGGGAGAATCTTACCTTCTCTCCCTCTTGATTGTGCATTTCTGATGCAACAATCTTTTCATCTCTTGTTCTTCAGATGCTCTCACTCGATGTGGTAGTGGTCGTCAGAATGAACTGCTGTTGTGTTGAAAAAATAATACACTTTTGCCTAAACACATCAATATCAATGGAGGATATCTCTTCATAAGGATGATCTTCCTTAAAAATACACCCTACGCGCCGATACGAAGGAAGAGCTTTGCCTTAAGCGTCTGAGGTGAAAGGAGGAGCGCACATATGGATCGATCCTTCGGTCTTGAGGATGATGGGCATCACTACTAGCCTCTCAAGCTAGCATTAGGTTCATGCTTAAGTTACCGGCAAAAAAAAACGTGCATAAGTAGTAGGTCCAGACCTACTTAGGTCTTGTACAATGGGAAATGCTTATCACAAGTGCTTAAGGAGAAAGAATAGGCTAGCTTCTTAATAAAAATTGATACCTACAACGTCAAGTGCTTTGGTACAGGTGCTTAGCCTAAATTAATATGTGCAAGTTTAGTACTCAAAAGCTAAAGCATCGGTGCCAACCAGAAGCAAATTTTGGCACCTGTTACTCTTTTGAAGCACCGACTAAGACATGTAGGAGAAATAAAACCCGGTTTTTCTCCCAAGCATCGATGGAGGCACCTCCATTGTACAAGGCCTTATGGGGGAAACGAGCCGGTTTTGAACAACTTTTTTTGTTTATTTTGTTTTCTCCATCGTTTTCTTTATTCATTTCCATTTTTTTCTTTCTTGATTTTTCCTTTTTCAAAGGCGTAAATGTTTTTAAATTTTAATAAATTCCTTAAATTTTTTGATTTTTTACATTTCCCAAACTTATCTTCAACCTTTTCCTGATTTTTTTTCAAAGTCTCCAAAATTTGGGCCGGCCGAACATGCGAATAGTCCGGGCCGAACATATGAGGCATCGATGCCAGGTTTGAAGGACTTCCGACATCTTTTACACGTTGCCACACGTCTGGCCATTTATCGATCCATTTTCGTCGATAAAACTTCAAAAAATTGCAAAACTTGTCGAAAACCCAAATAAGTTGGCATGGGCCTTGAAATGGTCGTACAAGGCCATGAAAAGAATTAGGACTATTTCAAGGATATCGAGAAACAACATGCTATTAGACAGAGCATTGTGGCCTATGCGAATATCGTCCGTTGAACATGGTACTCCTTCCGTTCCTCTATATATTGCGTGTTTTACTTGGGCTGCAGTACCAATGAATGTGCTGGCATGTGTCCTTGGGACCCTGATAACCCTCCACTCAGCTAGTCACAAGCATGCACCTAGCAGCCGATGCTTTCCAGCCACATATTTTCAGTCCAACAAAGGCTAGTTTGGTCCAAGGCTCCAAGTACGCACTACAATATATAATTTTTACAAAAGACTAACACACACTAGATACAGGAGCGGAGGGAGTATATATTTGGACATCTTTCAAATGATAACAACTTTTGCAAGCCGGTGGTCATGCCCATGGTAAGCATCCATGTTAAGTTTGAATGATTTTTTACACCGCACTGCAAGTCGCAATACGTCTGACCATTTACCAACATCTATTACCGACAAACACCAGAAAATGAAAAATTATCGAACACCCAAACAACTTGGCATGGTGCTTTGAATTGGTCATATAAGGCCATGTAAAAAATGAGGCCATTAAAGGGATATCGAGAAAAACAACATGCAATCAAACCAAGCCTTTTGGCCACTCGAATATCTTCCGTTGAAAATGGTCTATACTTATACTTCCTTCAAATGACCATAACTTTTGCAAATAGGTGGGCATGCCATGGTAGGGATCCATACCTGCTATGAGCGATTTCCGATAACGTATGGAAGTTGCGACACATCCGACAATTTATCGATCTTGTTTGACTGAGAAAACACCAGTAAAGGCAAAACTTGTTGAAAACACAAACAACTTGGCTTGTTGCCTTGAATTTGTCACAAATTAAAAAAAAATCATTTTCTATAATTTCTTCATCAATTAAAGAAATGTTCAGGGAGTTCAAAACTATTCCTATTTTTTAAAAAAATCCAGAAAATTACAAAAAAAACGTTCAGGCCAATTTTCAAAACTAGGTTTCATTTTTTTGTATTTTCCTGATTTTTTGAAACTTCAATTTTTTGTTTGTTTTAAAAAAAAAGTTCGAAAATGTTCATGTTCAAAATTTAATTTGATCTTTTTAGAATTTTTTTGTGTGTTGACATTCTTAGAAAGTTTGAAAGACATGGTTTTTTGACATTTCTGTAATTTTTTTAAATTGCAATTCTTTGTTTTTTTTGGAAAAGCGTATATTTTTAAATTTTTTGAATAGATATTTTAAAGTGCAAGAATATTCTAAAAATTAAAATTAAAGTTAAAATAGTAAAAAATAAATAACAAACTAACAGACTAAACCTCAAGTACGTCAAGTTCTAGTATTATATCACAAAACCAGTAGAGGCTCAATGGCACGTGCGACTAGTAGACCCAAGATTCATACCTCATTCTCCATTTTAATTCCCTATTTATTTTAATATTGTGTACCATAATGATTCGACCCGTTATTGTATCTGCTTAAGCGTGCGTACCTAAAACGTACGATGTATACATTCTGAGTATGATTTATCAAAGGTACTCCCTCCGTTTCATATTAGACGACTCACAAACAGATGCATCTAGACATATTTTAATACTAGGTACATCTATTTGAGGATCGTTTAATATGAACCGGAGGGAGTATATATTACCCTTTATATGTTTAGTGATGATTGTACCGAAGCGGGGCTTGCCTCAAAGATACTACAGACCCAAGCAAATACTGCGCTGGGAGTGCGTCAAATAGGCGGCTCCTATGGGGGTAGGCGGTTAGCTATCTAACGAGTACACTTTTGGAGGTATCTGTAGAGGTTATTTTTTGTATACTCAGCCATCGCCATGTGTCGTGTGCTTTAGGTGCATATGTGGGATTTCACTTTTTTCTTATACTTTCAGCATTTTTTACATTTTTTTTGTTTTTTGGGGTTTTGGTGGAACAAACGTGCTTTCAGGAAGTAAAATTGCACCTTCAAACAAATTATATCCGTGAATGCACGAAAAGTAAATCTATGGTTTCACGAAAAGAAAATATGTGCTTTCGAAAATACAAAAAGCAAAATAAAAATGACTCAATGAAAAACAAATCCGTGGCTTCACTAGAAGCAAATCTGTGCATTTGAAAAAAAGGAAAACAATATGTGGCTCCACAAGAAAGCAAATCTATGGCTCCATGAGAAAGCAAAACTCTGGTTGCACCCGAAGCAAATATATGCTTCTAAAATCGATAAATCATAATTCATGTAAAACTGTGACTTAAGTAGAAGCAAATTTGTAACTTCATGAGAAATAAAATTTAATACGTTTTTGAAGCACACCTTAGTATGACTTCGATGCACGATTTATGTATAAACCACATATTTCACTCAAAATTTATTTTGTTGAAACCTATCAATATGAAATCTAGTTTTTAAGATCTCGACGCAATTAACACAACTATAAAAACGGTCCGTGATTTGAACGCACAATTTGAAAGATAAATTATGAAAACATAAATCTAATAAAAAAAGCACAAACAACCTATTACCCATTCTGAGAAAATCATTTAAAACTCTTTAATTGCGACTATTTTTTGTGGGGTTTTAATTGCCACTAATGACACATGCATTACACTATTTATCATCACTAAAATAATAATAGAGCAACCTTTATAAAAATATACCCTCCAACTAATATTTTTTAGGTCCTATTCATCGCCCACATGCCGCAAATAGAGGGTGCCACGCCGGTAGAGGTAGTGACTCGGCCGACCCAATGTACCTTTTGTTGCTGAAGGTTTTCTTTCTAGTTTTTGCTTTGTGTTGTACCTTTGTTCTCTTTCCTGGGTTATCTTTTGCTTTCTTACTTGTGTTTTTTTATTTTCTTTCTTATTTCGATTTTCACCTAGTTTTCTGTTTTGGGTTTATTCTTAGGTTATTTTTTAAAATGTGTGAAAACTTCAAATTTGTTAATATTTAAAAAAAAAAATAGAAATTACAAAACTGTTCCTCTTTTCAAAAGATATGTAGAATTATAAAAATGCTATTTATTTTTCCACAAATTAAAAATGTTTGGGATCCCAAAAAATGACTGTGTTTCCAAAAAAAATGTTCTTACTTAAAAAAAACTTTCAGAATTTGTTTATTTGTGCGTCATATAGTACTATGAGAGGCACTACCTTGTCGTCTCAAAGAACACCCTATTGCTATGCACACCTCCTCCTAAGTGTTGCCATATGCAGCATCCACCTCGGCGTGGACAAGCCGAGGGTGTGACATCGTTTCTTGCACGTATTGGCCCTTTTCAAGGCGGCTGCATGGTCCAACCGAAGTCATCAATTCCTCATCTGAAACACAATCGACGAGCGCGGCATAATATAATGCGATGCACAATTATCCCTTTCGTAGAGCCTTTGTGTCTATTTGTTGGCGCTCGCCTTCACTTTGTCGACCCACTCGTGGGCGGTCCACTTGAAGAGGAAAGTGAAAGCGCCCCTCCCCCCTCTGTGCATTCGCGCTCCTATGTGATAGCGTTCTACGACATGGCATCTAACTGCAACCACAATATGGTCGCCATCAAACTCTCGCTAGGACCCCGGTGAGTTGGGGTTATGGGGTTATGTTCCGGCAAAAAAACAAAACATGAGGGGTAATCTCTCCAGCGTGACACAATGCTCGTTTCACCGATGTGGCGACCAAGCATGGCGAATGTTGCGAGGGGAATTGCAAGTAGTATAGTGACAGGGAGGGCGTGTGACGAGAGATACACGAGGAGATGGTGCGATGAAAGTGCCTCTGACGCACATCGAGCATTCAATAATTATAAGTGACAAATAGGTCGAGCGACGCGTCATGAGTAACACGACAAACATTGAAATACGATCCATGAGCCAGCGAGGCGTGTTAATCGTTTAAAATGGAAATTATGGTTTTATCGTCCCTTCAACGACGGGTCTCAACTAAAACAAAAACGACCAAATGAGCCTACTTGTCAAAGTATTAATGAGACCACATAGAAATGGCAAAGTGGAAATTATGGCCTTAGTGGAGGGCTTCCACATGGATTAAAACTGTCAAATGAGTCTCATCTTCAACATTGATGATCCCATAATCAAAGTGGAAAAACGAAAATTATGTTCTCAACTGCGAGGCCCACATTTGTCAGCATTATTAAATGAGGGCCAGTTTTTTTGTCAGCTTAAAAAATAAGACACCTTCTTCATAGCTTCTTTATAAGCCATCTCTTTTATTCGTTGGCGCTTTTAATATATATACATATATATATATATATCCAATAACTAGTTTAGAAGCCTAAAAAATATATTAGAAGGTGACTTATTTCTTTAATTGAGAAGGAGCAGTTATTTTTTCTAAGCCGCACGAAAGAACTGGTTCTGATTCTCCTTTTTGATTGATATTGTGTGGGTCTATACCGGTGTGACAAAATGAAATTAAGGTCAATGGAGTCTATCTCTTGATCCATGCGATTGACATGACAAAGTAATGGTTCCTACAATCTCACAAGAGTTAAATATCAGTAATCTTTTATTTACATCACATTTTTTACGGAATCAATTTCTTTTATTTTATGTATAAACTTTTTAAGAGCTCAACACGTTTGTAAGCACGGAAGGAAAACAGGCAAATCAACTTGTGGTTGTCGTGGTAACACTAAAGGTATACCCCTAGGCGAGGGAAACCCAGGGGTACCCTTAGGCCCTGGGTCTTCCCAACGCACACCCAGCAAAATAAAGCCAACAAAAAACAGGAAGCATTGGTGGTCTCCGAGTAACTTGTTACTCGGAGAACAGAAGTCGCTTCCGAGTAAACGGCTATTCGGAAGCCCAACAAGATCCGAGTAGGCCGATCAGGGGCGGCGCCAACGTGTATTCCATGTATGCAAGTGAATACCCATGATTTGACAAAACCTTAATTTTTTTGGTAGAACAGAGATTTTTTTCCGCAAAAACAATAAGAATTTTGGCAAAATGAATACCCAAATTCAAAATGAATACACGCTCCTTGAAACCTGGCGCCGCCACTGAGGCCGATACTCGGAAGCAATCAACGAATCCTCCCTTACTCCGAAGATGGAACGCAACGGTCAGGGAGCATTCAATGCCGCGGGCGTTTCCTCTCTTTTATTAATAGTAATGGGTAGACCGTTTCTGTATTTAAGTATGCATTCAACCTTGTAATTAAGACCCGTTTAAGCCGAGACATTAAGAGGGCAGGGGCGCACTCTATATAAGCCCCCCCTCCCCCTCCGGCAAGGGCACACGCAACGCTTCTAACTCTCAGTTTTCCTGAAGAAAGAACACCCCAGTAAGCCTGGGACAGGACTAAGGTTTTTATCTCTACGGAGAGGCCTAACCTGTATAACCCCTTTGCGTCAACTATCTCTACGTACAGATCATTTAGCTCCTTTCACAACCCCATATCTATTGTTAGATCTATATCCACGACAATGGTTGACTTTGCTAAAGGAACAATGGTATCCTCAGCCCACCAGAGTTTAAATTCTAGATTTGACATTGGTGTCGCATTTTCCTGGATTTATTTCAGGCTTTCCGGCGATGCGCTTTCAGTGAGAGAAGACGTTTTCGTCGAAGATGAGGTGATGCCTTCGTTAATTTCAAGATGATATACCGACTCAGTATTGCAAAGATGCCCACGAAAGAATGTATATTCGTGTATGTGAGCGTATGTGTTGTACTGTGTTCTCTAAAAAAAAACACGAAAGGAAAACAGAGCAAAACAACTGGCGAAGACGACGCGCAATAAAGATTGAAGGCGAAATAGAGAAGTTTGACCGGCAGAATCGAAATATTCAATTTCTGTAGTGGCAGAAACTGAATTTTCCTCTAAAAAGAACCACCAGAATTCTGAAGACATTCTCCCTTCAACCTGCTTGTAGTTCAGGTCTCAGACATCACAACCTTCCAAGTTCTGACCGTGTTGTGCCGCCGGTCTCACAATCGCAGGCTTTGTCGGGCAGTCGGGCTTCGACCTTTTGTCCCTGCCGCCGTCTTCCACCTCCACCAGTACCACAGCCGCTGCCGTGCTGTGCTGTCGCCGCTCGTCGGAATCCACGTCTGACCTGACAGAGACGCCGCCGGAGGACGCGCTAATTTTTGTTCCCCGTTCACAACGCGCCAAGAGGCGCCGGTCCCAATCGTGGACGCATCGTTCCGTTTTCCGGTCACGTATCTTGCTCTGGTCCGAACGTTCCAGCAACTGGGTTCAGTTCACTTGACATAAAGAATTTCCCAATGGGGATGCCTGGAGGCCACCTCTTCCGGCCATTTGGTGGGATCTGCATGGAATTAGGGAAACCCTCCATGCGTTGAAATTTCCAGTGCAGGTTCGAGCTCGACGTCTTGGTTGCTCGTCAATGGCGCCGTTCGTGCCTACAGCTCGGTGAGAAAATCGTATACAAGTGACGAGTCGTTGTAGCCAATGTCACTGCGCACAATGCGAAATATTTACATCTGCCTATAAATTGACTTTCCTTATGAAGAACACTTCATCTCACTCAAGCTTGATCCATCGATCTCAACTCGATCTCAAGGTCGTTAGCTCATCTAGCTCGGGAGAACCAAGGTAGCTAATCATCAAGATCCATGGCTGCCAGTTCTGAGCTTGCGGTTCTGGTGGCCTGCGCGCTGCTGTTAGCCGCGGCGTGCGGAGGCGCCATGGATGTCACCGAGCTCCGCGTCGGGTACTACGAGGACACGTGCCCCGATGCGGAGTCCATCGTGAGGGTCGCCGTGATCGACGCCGTCGCCGAGGATGCCGGCGTCGGCGCCGGCCTCATCCGCCTCCTCTTCCACGACTGCTTCGTCCAGGTACGTACACCACACACACGTTCATGCATGCACATGCACGAACTGCATTTCTCGGTACATTGCTGACACGACACGTTCGGTCGTGCAATTGTGCGCAGGGCTGCGACGCTTCGGTGCTGCTCGACCCGACGGCGGCGAACCCGCGGCCGGAGAAGCTCGGCGCGCCCAACATCAACAGCCTTCGGGGCTTCGAGGCGATCGACGCGGCCAAGGCCGCCGTAGAGGAGGCGTGCCCCGGCACCGTCTCCTGCGCCGACATCGTCGCCTTCGCCGCGCGCGACGCGGCCTACCTCCTGAGCGGCTACCGCGTCAACTTCACGATGCCGGCGGGCCGCCTCGACGGACTGCGATCGAATGACTCCGACACGATCCCGTCGCTCCCCCACCCGTCCGCCAACTTCACCGAACTCGTCGAGAATTTCGCCAGGAAGGGCCTCGACGCGGAGGACATGGTCGTGCTCTCCGGCGCGCACTCCATCGGCCACGCCCGCTGCTCGTCCTTCTCCGAGGACCGCATCGGCGTCGACGCCGACGCCGACATCGACCCGTCGTTCGCGAGGTCGCTACGGAGGAGGTGCGTCGTCCCGGCGGAGAACGGCACCAAGGAGGAGGAAAAGGTTGACCCGACGGTGAGCCTGGACGCGGTGACCCCGACGGAGCTGGACACCCAGTACTACCGCAACGTGCTGAAGCGCAGGGTGCTGCTCGCCTCCGACGCGGCGCTGCTAGACACCCCGGAGGCGGCCGAGATGGTGCGGGACAGCGCGAGGGTCGGCGGGAGGTGGGAGAAGAAGTTCGGGAAGGCCATGGTGAAGATGGCCGGCATCGGCGTGAAGAAGGCTGGCCGCCACGCCGAGATCAGGACGAACTGCAGGGTCGTCAACTACTGAAATCCATGAACGTATAGTGCCGTACGTTGTGGATGCCTGCGTCCATCGTTTCATGATTTCATTGTCCCATTCTGTGCAGAATTATTTCCGGTTCATTATTTTTTTTCGTTCTTGCGAGCTTGTTTGTTGATTCGTTGATTTGTCCACGCAAAAATGAATAAAATCTATTGTCTTGTGTTGATGTGTTTTCCGAAGAGTTCTCAGTTAATGCCCGCCCGTTGACAAAGGACGAAAAAGAGAGATAAGTAGATACGTTGAGAATACCTAAACTTGTTCAAGCGTGGCCATTTCGATGCTTAATGTTGCAAACGTGCCAACTCCTATGCGTGCAAAATCACAAAATGAACCATACAACGTATCATTTGCAACATTTCTTTTACCTCATGAAATATTATGTTGAGATCAAGAAGGCGAGCACTTATCAATTTGTTGGTAGCTCGACCTTCTTTTCTTGAAATTGTGATACATATTTTTAATCGGGTTAACACTTAAGCGATGTTACATGGTCATGCTTTCTAAATTTTATCATTCGAGATGACCCAAAAAATACCTCTCCAAGTTGGATGGGCAAATCTCGTCTTAGTCAATCTTGTCTCGCGACATGTATTCTCATCTTGATAATATACGAAGACCTCAAGTGTAGGACATGACATATACATTGTATTAAAAATACCAGATGTCAATATCTCATTGTGTATCAAAGATGTGTCCGTTCCACTCCGTGATCTTCATCACTGACTCCATACTATCGTATTAGCATCTTCATGCCCATGACTCTTGTGAAACATAATCATCAATCAAATCGTATACCTCATCATACAATATATAGTCTCACAAATAAATCATACATATCAACGATAATGTTCAAGAATGATACAAATAACTCATGAATACACAAGGAAATAATATCATCACATGATTTTCTCTTGGGCATATCTTCAACAACTTAAACTTCATAAACATATGGATTGTCTCTTGTTCCCGTTAATTGCCACAGTTCATATTTGTTTTATTGATATATCTTGTGCTTAGTGTGACTTGCTAGCTTGTATCATTCATTTTTATATTTTATGATATAGCTTGTGCAAGCTTGTATTGTTTACGTATGTTTGTGTGTTTCATTCATTTCCATATCTTGTGGCATAACTTGTGTAAGTTTGTATTGCTTATTTATGCTAGTTAGTATCTTTGCTCTGTTTATCTGTTTAACTTAAATTATTGATGCACTTGGTTGATCCTAACATATTTAGAATCCTTCTACGATACATCAATCAAATCTTAATCATTTGTTTCTGTGGCTTCATGATTTAGATGGAGCAATACTACACTAATTTTATTATGCATGAAAAATATCAGCCTACTTTATTTACCTATTACAATAAAGCAAAATTCATTAAAATATGTATTGAAAACACTTTTGAACCCTTATAGAGAACATTTTGAACCTTTCCAGTCTTACAATGCGACCGCATGAGAGTGTGCTCACATCCTTTTGTTTGTCCCATTTTAGTGTTGGATCATTTAGTCTCAGCCTAGAATGTGACATAAATGTGTAGTCATGCGACTGTGAGAGGAAAGTGTTAGAAGAGAGGTGTGAACATGGTTTGTTGATTTGATGAACGATTTTTTAGGGTGCTTGATCAAACGGCGCAACCCAAATTGGAACAGAGTAATTGGCACACAATGCCCACGCCCTCCCAAGGAACGGGTTATAATGGGACGATCTTATAGCATCCATCATCTTTGGTGACGCTTTCAAATGTTTTCTTTCTATTCTTCCGTTTTGTTTTTTGTCTGGTTTTTAAATTGGGTTTTCTTATAATATTCTTTTAATTTTTATGTTTCTTAATTTCATGAAAATTTTCAAATTACCGACCATTTTTAATATCTATGAGTATTTTTAGAATCCATGGACATTATGAATTAGAATGGATATTTTTTTATTCATGAATATTTTCAAGTTCGTGTCTATTTTTAAATTCATGAACTTTTCATATTTTCACTAATCTCTTTATTTAAGGAAAAAGACGAAAACCATAAGCTGGGTTTTCCTGAGTCTAGCAGCAAGGGGAGGAACGATCGGGAAAAGAAGAGGCGGATCGAACGGACCAGTTTTTCTATAGCGGTGCGAGCGGACAGGTAGGATTTTTTTAGGGGAGAGCGGACAGGTAGGTTTCTTTACCCGTTTTCTTATTAGGGCAGCTGCTCTCTCGTTCTGTTAAGCGCACGCGCTAACAACAAAGTAAGCCGTGCTCCATAGCACCTTAGAGCATCTTCAGCCGCGCCTTCAAGAGCCCCTAAGCGCCATCGGGACCATTTTTTACGTCCAAACCGGCGAAAAATCTTCTACTCACGCCCCAAGAGGCTCCTAATCGTCGAAATAGCGCCGGCGATCCCAAGAGACCCCAGGTTTCCGAGGACCTTTTGGGGACGCCGGATGAAACTATAGCCTATCATGTGGTGTCGTTTTTCCTCCAAAATAGCGCCGACACTTATGCCCTGGACCAAATATGCGCCGGCTTGAAGGCCGCGACTGGGGGGCCGGCCGCCCCAAGCCGATTTCGCCGCCCGAACGGCCCCCAAGCGGCGCTAAAATAGCGCCGAAATCCGGCTTGGGGGGCGAGCGGTTGGAGATGCTTTATCCATTCAATCCAACTCTCACACGCCATCCAATCATCCGCCGCAGCCGCTCCGCGCCTCCATCATGCAACGACAACGCGGCTGCCGGGGCGCTCATCCTCTGGCAATGCGTTGGTTCCTGGGATCCTTGGACCTTCGTGTGGCGCAAATCGAGACGAGAGCAAGTATGGGGCTGCCGCGCTCCTGACACGCCGGCGTCGTTCCAGCATCGCCTTGCCGGTACCGTGGAGGCGGGGATGATGGGGCTGCACGCAGAAACGGTAGTCGAATCCTGCAGCACACGTGCGTGAGCCTCGTGCAACGCATGACGGTGCCGGACCTCGTCGTCTACGTACTCACTGTGTTGCAGAACAACGACGGTGCCGGCCTCTGCTCCGTGCTGCTCAAAAGGCTACACAGCAGCCCCTAGCTGGAATCTAGAGCTCCTTTCTTACCTACGTACGTCTTCAAGCCAAGAGACTAAGCTCAAGAAAGAAGATTCATATGTGCTGTCATGTCTGTATTTTGTAGAAAATAATTCAAGCCATTATCGATTCATCAATTGCAAGAAGAGTTGCTTGGATTGTTTGCTAGAAAAAATTGTATTCAATGTTTTGGATGATAGTAGAACATCACCCTCTTAACAACTCAGTTATTTTTTATGATTTTTTTAAATTTTTGATTTTTTCACTCTAGCTTTTGTTCTGCTAGGGATCTTAAAAATATTTTTAAACAATTTATAGGGACAATTGCTTTGGATCTTGCAAAAACAGTCAATTGCTTGGGTTTGTTAGAATAATCATTTGGATTTTGCTAGAACAATTTTGCGTTGTGCTTTTTACAACATAGTTGCTTGAACTTGCTAACACAGTTGCTTGTTTTGATAGGACAGTTGCTTAGTTTTGCTAGAATAGCTTTGCACTGTGTTTTGATAATGACTCGAGCGATGGGGAGTTGACGACGCGTTGTGTCCGTCGTGCGAGGTAGAGGACACGGAGGCCGCAACCTCCCTCATAGAAAATGTCGATCGCTACAAGTAACCGACAACCCTTGGTGCTGCAACCGCGTTGTGGTGGAGGTTTTTGGCTCCGACCATGATGGATCCATCGTTGACCGATCACATTGATCAACGACATGTAGTTCACGTGCTCTGACGAGGAAGAGTAGGGCATGGGAGATGACGCCGCCCAAGTCCCACAAGACAGTGCATGTACCATGAACTACTCTACATTGTTGCCGGTCGGACATTCACTCTCGGAAGCTCAACCAGCTATCGAACATGGACAGAACGATGGATCATGCGCCTCCGAAGATTTTAGATTAGATTTTACATTGCATGTAATTGTATGAATATGATATTTCGTAATTGATGTATCTGATTGTGAAAATGAAAAATTTAAGGTATTATTTTGTGTTGGGAACCCTCGCCCCCTCCTTCCTCCTATTCATCGACCTGCTTGACGTGACTCTACGGACATGGGGTGCAGAGCATAGATGAGGCCCGCATCAGACCTAGTTGCATCGTGTCATAGGGCAGTTGCTCGGTTTTATTACGATAGTTGCTTCACTTTGTTAGGAGAGTTGCTTGGTTTTTACTAGGATAATGTTGCATTGTGTTTTCTATTAATGCATTTGCTTGAATTTGCTATCACAGTTGCATGGTATCGATAGTACAGTTGCTTAGTTTTGCACCGTGTTTTAGTAATACAGTTGCTTGCATTTGCTAGGAAAGTTGCTAGGATTTCTTGCTAAGAATAGTTTCTTTCGATCTGGAAAAACTAAGCAACTCTAGCTTTTGCCTTGCTAGGGATCTTAAAATTATTTAAATAAATGATAGGGATACTTGCTAGAAACAGTTGAATCGTGACATATAACAATTGCTTGATTTTGTTAGAACAATTGCTTGTATTTATTAGGACAACTGTTTGCTTTTTGCGAGGATAATTTTGCATTGTGTTTTTTTATAACGTAGTTGCTTGAATTTACTAGCACAGTTACTTGGTTTGATAGGAGAGTTGCTTAGTTTTTCTAGAATAGCTTCGCACTGTGTTTTACTAATATAGTTGCTTGCATTTGCTAGAAAGTTGTTTGGATTTTTGGCTAGGGACAATTGCTTTCGATCTCGCAAGAACAGTTGTATTGATTTTTCTAGGAGGATAGTTGAAGTCGAGGAGGAGTTGCATAAATTTCATTTAGGAGTTGCTCAAAGCGCACGCTTGCAGTTGCTCTTTTTTTCGAATATGAGTTTGTTTTTTGAGAGAGAGTTGCTCAAAACACACATTAAAAGTTGCTATTTGTTCAGATAGGAGATTTTTGTTCGATGAGAAGTTGCATAGATGTTGGCTAGGAGTTGCTAAAAACATGCACCCATAGTTGCTCTTTGTTTGAATATCAGTTTTTCATTCGATGACGAGTTGCTAAAAAACGCACATCCGTAGTTGCTAATAATTCAAATATGAGTTGTTTGTTTGATAAAGAGTTGCATAAATGTCGGCTAGGTGTTCCTCAAAATGCACGTCTGCAATTGCTCTTTGTTCGGATATGAGAATTCGTTCGATATAAAGTTGATCGAAACGCGCACCCCTGGTTTCTATTTATTCTGATATGATTTTTTTTTCAAAAGTGCGTTGCATAAATGTCATATAAGAGTTGCTCAAAATGCATGTACGCAGTTGATCTTTATTCGGATATGAGTGTTTCAGTTGATGGATTTGAGGATGAGTCATGGCGTAGTTGTCAGAGCTGGGCATGTGATACGTCCCAAACGTATCTATAATTTCTGCTTGCTCCATGCATGTTTTGTGTGACTTTGCCATGTTTTGCTTGAACTTTCATACACTTTTGAGCATATTTGGACTAACCTATTAACTCAGTGCACCCAGTTGCCAGTTCCTGTTTTCTACTGTTTTTATATTTCAGGTTTTCCGGCCATTAAAAGTGCTCCAAAAATTCCGGAAAAATCATATAAAAAATCAGCGTCCCGGAAGCTTCCGAATCACCAAGGAAGGAGGGGAGGGCCACCACAAGGACTCCAGAAGGTTCCCTGGCGCGGCCCCACCCTAGGCCGCGCCGGGCACCCTCCTGGCTGCCCTGCGCCCCCCCTGGTGCCCCCCTTTGGTCCTATTTTTACCCCCGCGGAGGAAACCCTGATTCCGGACCCCTTTTCTCCAGAAGCAATTCCGATCTCCTCCGCCATCGCCATCAAGTTTCGGGGGGGGGGGGGGGGGACAGAATTCCTGTGCCGGCACCCTGCCGGGACGGGAAGTGCCCCCGGATTCATCTCCATCGACGTTGCTTCCTCCCTCCATGAAGCGGGAGTAGTCCCTCCTTGGGGCTGAGGTTTCTACCAGTATCTATGTGTTCTTCTCTCTCTCCCATGATGTGATCTTCGTTGTGATCATAGGCTATGTTAATCTAGGGTGATCCAAT
Source organism: Bromus sterilis (assembly GCA_950022295.1). Lineage (NCBI taxonomy): Eukaryota > Viridiplantae > Streptophyta > Magnoliopsida > Poales > Poaceae > Bromus > Bromus sterilis. The sequence goes on along the minus strand of OX465600.1, from coordinate 50,276,633 downwards.
GATATTTCCCCTTCCTCTATGTCTTGGATTGATGTACTCAATTGATCTTATCTAGTATAATCCCCGAGACCAAGGTGACAGCGGTCTATTAGACATGGGTTAGAAGAATATTATCATGAGTAATTTCCTCTTTCGTGTGTTGATTGAAGATTGAGAGTCTCTTGGTGCTTGTCTTTGACTATCCTTGAGATATGTTGTGGTGATTGTGGTACTCTCTTTGGATGGCCGCGGTGACATTGGGAAATCCATAGATTGAGAACTACAAACTTTGAGGTGTGCTTTTGTAGCCCTACATAATTCTCATCCTCTCTTGACCACAAAGGAATGACCTCCGAGTGCGTCTCCATTGCATGTTTTATGGGAAATATCATGTGATTAGACTATGTTAATGTTGTTGAGAGTTGCCACTAGTGAAAGTATGAAGCCTAGGCCTTGTTTCCACCATTGTTACACCGTTTGTGCTCACTTTTGTCACATGTTTTCTTGCTGCACTTTTTATTACAGATTTATATTACCTTTCTTTGCCACACCTATCACTCGTATTTTACCATCTCTTCGCCGAACTAGTGCACATATACAACTTCTAGTTGTATTAGGTGTGTTGGGGACACAAGAGACTTCTTGTATCTTAATTGCAGGGTTGCTTGAGAGAGACCATCTTCAACCTCTACTTTCCTGAGTTCGATAAACCTTAGGTCATCCACTTGAGGGAAATTGCTGCTGTCCTACAAACCTCTGCGCTTGGAGGCCCAACATAGTCTACAAGAATAGAAGCGTACGTAGACATCAAGCTATTTTTGGCGCCGTTGTCGGGGAGGTGAGTGCTTGAAGGTATATCTTTAGATCATGCAATTAATTCTTTTTGTTTCTTGTTTTTATTTTCACTAGTTAGGCTTTATGGAAAACAACAAAAAAATTATGAGAGAGCTTTATGAGCTCTATCTTGAGTTAGGACATGAAGTGTTTGAGGAGGAGATCAAAAAGCCTATGGAGCTTTATTATTTGCACAAAACTCATGATAGTAGTAATGTTATTTGCATGTCTTCTTTGAATATTTTTGATGCTAATGATATGCAAAGTTATAAGCTTGGGGATGCTACGTTTGATGAAGATGATCTTTTTAGCCCCCCAAGTTTTGATGAGGAAATTTATTTTGATGATACTTTGCCTCCTATCTATGATGATTATTGTGATGATACTTATGCTATAAAGAATACTATTTTGCAAGTGGATCATGATAAGAAGGATTCATGTGATAGTTATTTTCTTGAGTTTGCTCCCACTATTAGTAATGAGAAGGATTTCGCTTATGTGGAGAGTAACGAAATTTCTATGCTTGTGGATCATGATAAGAATTTTTTTATGTGATACTTATATTGTTGAGTTTATTCATGATCCCACTGGAAATTATTATGAGAAGGGAAGATATTCTTATAGATATTTCAATAATATCAAGTTCACTCTCTTTATGTTGAAGGCTTTGAAGTTGCACTTATTTTGCCTTCCTATGCTAATATCTTTATGCTTCAATGAGTTTTTCCTCTACAAGATCCCTTTGCATAGGAAGCATGTTAGACTTAAATGTGTTTGTTATTTGCTTCTTGATGCTCTCTTTTGTTCTTCAACTCTTATTCCTTATTCCTATGAGAGCATCATTAAAATCTTAAACCTATCTTTATGGCTATAAAGAAAGATCTCTAGGGAGACAACCCTTGTTATCTTTAGTTTGAGTTTTTACTTTTAGTTTTTAGTGGTGTTGATGATTGTTACTACTGTAGCAACATCATTGTATCTTTATTTTCAATCTTTGTGCCAAGTCTAGCCTCCGAGTGCAAGAAAGTTCAAAAGTTGTGACATGCTGTCCAGAAAACAGATTCTGTCCTTGGACGAAAAAATTATCCTAAAATCACGAGATCATTCTTTTTGATCTGAATTTTTTTGACAGCGTGCTCCATATAATTGAATTTCGAGCGTCTGTTCTGAGTTTTTTGATTCGAGTTGCAGAAGCACCCCTAAAAAATTCTTTACTACCTGCTGTTATGTTTTTCACAGATTCTGCCACGTTTTGTCTCTCCTAACTTTTGCAAACCTTAAGCTTGCTTTTTCTTTGCATTTTTTTTTGACAATCTTGAGAAACAGTAGCTCTTCAAGAATATCTTTATATCCAGTGGGGAAAAATATTTTATTAAGGGTACTAACCTCTCTAATCAGCTTATGATGAGTTATGTATGAAGGGAGTTTTCAAGCGTGCGATGGAAGATGATGAAAGAAGATTCGGGAGTGTCAAGCGCTCAAGCTTGGGGATTCCCCCGTGCATCCCCAATAAATATTCAAGGAGACTCAAGCGTCTAAGCTTGGGGATTCCCCCATGCATCCCCTTATCCATCAACAATCATCAGTTCGTCCTTCGTCTCTGTTGGGAAACGTAGTAGAAAACAAAAAATTTCGGCCTACGAATCAAGAACCCAATATCATCCATGAAGATTGCATCCAAGGTTTTAGGTCATGGCTCACCAACCGATGTAGCGGAAGTAGAGTTGGTGAAGACCGTCGGTGCAGATCCCCGCAGCTAGGAATTTCAATGACCTCCCAACCGCGAGGATATCGATCCCTCGAACCGTCCTGCGATCTAGTCCCACGGACAAGTCCCACGAACAAGCTCCTCGAAGAAGGGTCGAAGGTACGACCCCTCCATTAGTATCCACACATCCCGTAGCAGCAATCCAGCAGCGCTCCGCCGTCCAGAGATGAACGCCACCGAGAAAACTAGAGGGAGAAAACCCTAACGGATTCCGATCTAGAACAACGTCTAAACCGGGGTCTAATTGTGGAGCAACTGGGTTTAGAGGGAGGGAGGGTGGCGCATAGGCCTTCGGGACAAGTTGTGCTGCGCCCCCCACCCCTCCCCCACATTATATAGGTGGCCAAGAGGCCCTTGGGGCGCAATAAGGGGGGTGGGGAGTCCAACTTGGACTCCCAAACCTCCCAAACCTTCCCACCGGAAACCTGCCATATTGGTGAGTTGGACTTCCCACCTGGAGGGGGATTCCTTCCCCTTGGTGCGCCCCCACCCCTTGGCCGGACAGGGCAGCCTAGGTGGCTTGCCCCCCAAGGCTAGGTGCGTGGGGTAGTGGGTGGTACTGCCCGGAAACTTCCGGAACCTTTCAGAAGCTTCCAGGACCTTCCGGGATTGTTTCGGGACATCCCGGAACCTTCTGGAGCACTTCCAGGACCTTCCGAGACCGTTCTCGGACGTTCCGGAACCATCTAGATAGTTTCCAAGACCATCCGAGTTACAGTTTAAGCCACCCGATGACCGCGAAGGTTGTCGGGACGCCCAGCGATTATCCGGAAACTATTCCGGTTGATCCAGGACTTCCCCGGTACCATTCTCATATGTTCCGGAACCACCTGAGACTACTCCAGAGTGATCCGGAAATATCCTTAAATACCCAGAACTACTTCTGGTGTTCTTATGAACTATTCCATAAATCCCCGGAACTACTTCCGGTACCCGTATGAACTATTCTGCTTTGCTTCCACTAAACCTTCTACCATTCCAGCATTCTAACAGACTACTGCTCGTTAAGTGTGTGACCCAATAGGTTCGGTATAATGCGGACATGACTCAGAACATCTTCCGGACATAGGTCAATAGCCAATAATCAACAGCGGAGCCATGGACACCCATGTTGACTCCCACACATACACGAAGAAACTTCGAGTGAACCATTATGTTTATTCATGTAACATTCCCTTTTCTTCGTGATATATGACAAAGTTAGAGGAGAGAAGTTTGGCACCCATGTGTAACAACTTCTTGAACACAAGCCACTTGTTATCCTCTTTGCTCGTTTGTCTCTATTTCTCGTTATTGTATTCCGGTATCCCCGTGATTAAATCACAATGCGTCTGGCCAGACTAGAATGGATACCGTCATACCGAGTGGGCCCAAAGTCAATATCTCTTCATCGTGAAGGAGCAAATCCCATTCTTGAACTATCACAGTCACTAGCCACACCATCTGACATACCCAGAACTTATTTTACTACTTCCCATTTACGGGAGGATTCATCTAAGAACCAAAGCATGTCTTCCTGTGTGAAGCAACTCGATACTCTCATGGTCTAAGGAATTACGTATATGATAACATTTCATGATATGACTTATAACGTAGTTACGATGTGATCTCTAAGTATATCATTCAATACTGGGGTCGGTTCAACATCATTGTTCTGCTAACAATATGTTCCCATTGCTACTGACATCCTTGTTACAAGAACAATGTCCATGATTAAGAAAACGTAATCATCAGTTAGCACATGAGCTGGTCTTAGAGGCTAAACCAGGAACTCTTGGTGTTTACATTTCCACACATGCAAATGAGTTTTCTTCTGAATCTCATAGTCAGGGTCATTGCAATTATAGCACCGAAATATAAACATTAATTACGAACGTGGAAATATATATAATAACATTTTATTATTGCCTCTAGGGCATATTTCCAACAGTCTCCCACTTGCACTAGAGTCAATAATATTATCAGTGCCTGAGCACTTTACACCTATGGCATACCGGTGTAATACATGCTTCATTTGTGGTATAGACTTCATCATCGGATCTGACGTTTCAGGCCTGTTTGTATCTTGCATATCTTCACGTTTTCACGCTATCATAAAATTCACTAATTTTATCAGTTTAGCTTTGTATATGTTTGAATCATTTGGCAGGACCTTGGTTCCTTTAGAACAAGTCATGAAATCATTCATCAATGTTCCATGAGCTTCAAGCATCTAGGAAACCATACCATGTTCATAAATGAATTTATGATTCAAAATACCCTCCTTGTTACTTCTTTAAGCAACAATATACTTAGCCTCTGTTGTAGAATTCGCCACAGTATCGAACTTGACATAGTTCCTCCATACTGTGCCACCCTTACGTGTGAAACACATAATCCCAATTAAAATCGAAAGTCGATCGGAGTAAGTATGAAGACTGAATTGGTGTAACTGTTTACATCAAAATTCAGCTGGTGTAACTTGTTACAACGAGCTCTTCATTATCTCCATTTTCCGAGAAACATATCTTATCTATCATAAGTTTAACTTTTCACTGTTTGTCCAATGATCAACATGTTGATCACTTTGGTATCTTGCTCACAACCTTGTGGAGCACTGGACATATATGGTCGTTTTACATATTATGGTGTACATGATTAATCCAAACACACATGTGAGTGAAATTCAATTCATGTGTTTTTCTTATCTGTGTTCATGAACACTGATTTCCGCAAACAACTTTTCACCGTGACCTCGGCAAGAACATCCTTCCTGGCGTTTTCATACTAAACTACTTTAGTATCATGTCAACATGTAACGTTGGCTTTAGCATGATCAGGCACTTACTATCTACATAGATCATTATGCTCAATACTAATGCTATATTAGCCCAAGTACTTCAGCTGAAAACTATTTCCAATGAAGTCCTTATTCGTGTCAAGAAATTTATATCATTTCTAATCAACAATATGTCGTCTACATAAGGTTTTAGAAATATTATTCAGCTCCCACTTACTTTCTTGAATATTCAAGCATCTTCGTTATTCCTGATGAAAACAAACTCTTTTGGCAATTTCATCACAACGAAAATTCCAACTCCATTATGCCAGCTTCAGTCCATCACTGGATATCCAAGGCTTGCATCTATTTTAGCATCCTTTGAATCGACAAAGCATTCCGGTCGTATCACGTATACGTCCTTTGTTATATTTCCGTGTAGGAACTTTGTTTTGACGTTCATTCTACCATATCCTATAAATGAGATATATAGTAATTGCTAGTATAACCCGAACTGACTAAAGCATTTCTACGGTCGACACTCTTTCGCCGTAGTCAATCTTTGAACTTGCTAGAAAACAATTTTCCAACGAGTTGAGCTTTATGGATAAAACAATTTCATCCGAATCAATTATAGATCCATATATATATTCTTCAGACTTTTAGTCTTTCGGAGGGTCTACCAAGTTCAAAACTTGACTTACTTCCATGGATACTATCTCAGATTATTTGACATTTAGCCAAATCCCGGAGTCAGGTCCCATCAACGCTTCTTTGTATATCACAGGTTTATCGTTGTCGAACAACAATATCTCGTTTACATAAAAAATGTTTGTACGAGTTTTGTCTAACCTGTGTGGTTCAGCTGCGCACTTCTCTGAAGATTCAACAATCTTGATAAGTTGCACTGTCCTCCCACTCACTCCTTTTGCAAGAAACCATTTTCTTCAAAACACATTGTTCTTAATAGCAATCAGTTTTGCTTTTGTGTAGTGATAGAGGAATACCAAAACTTTTTGGCATAACCTTAACAAAATAGCACTTATCTGATTTGGGGTTTTGAGTCTGTCAAACATATGCCTCATGTACCCAAATTTTAAGAAAATGCAACATGGTTTTAATATTCCATTCCACATCTAATATGGTGTCATTTCAACAGATTTGATGGTGCTCTTTTCAGTGTAAAAGCCGTAGTCACTAACGCATAACTTTAATAAGTATAATGGCAAATTGATAAACGTCATATTTGATCTTACCGTGTTATACATGGCTTGATTACATCTCTCGAACACTTTACTCATAGTGGTGTTCCGGGAGACGCAAGTTATAACATTTCTTCACAACTCATCAGACGTTCGCTAAACTTGTAACTCAAATATTACTTTCTACAATCTAATTTGCAGAAGCTTTATTTTCTTGTTACAATGAATTTCTATTTCACTCTAAAATTCCTTAAACATTTCAAAGATTTCAGACGTATGTCTCTATTGAACAGATATCCACATATCTACTTCAACTCATGAGTGAGGATAGGGAATCCACTGCACACAACTACACTTATTGGACTACACACATCATCATGTATGATTACCAATGGTTTAGTTGCCCGTTCAACGGTGTTTTAGTCACATTACTTCGAGACAAAGATCGCAAGCGTCAAGTGATTCATAATCATATGACTCGAAAGTCCATCACTTATGGAAATTCCTCATGCATGTTATGTCACTTGTGATAAACGACAGTGCCACATCTATGTGGTATTTTTGTCAGTCTTGCGACGTTTAGCATCAGTGTTATGGATGTTTAGTATTATTATCAAGATTCACAACATACAACCTATTCATAATGGAAGTATGGCCTTTACGTTATTCTTAGCTTTGAACAACTCTCATGATTCAAAATGATGTTTTGCAACAAGGCTAAAGTGTAGTAACAATTTACTCAACTCTAAAATGAATTATGAAGATAATCATAGAGTCAACACACGGTATAGTAAACCTTTTACCGTGTTCCTGAGCGTGTCAAAACTTATCATTAGCTAGTCATAAAGTCCATAGTATTTCTTGCATCGAGTTGCAACAATACGCAATCTATGTGATATTCTGGTGATCAACAATTTAATCACAATATACAGAATCCACAATTAACTGCTTAATCATGATTTCCCAAGAATTACATCTCTTGACCAGCAATGAATTCATCTATAACTCCGTATGACTTTCATTTCTGAGCTGGTTATTCTAGTCTTCTTTCGTTTTGCCTTTATACGTATCATAGTTCTATTTCCAATGTCACTCCTACTCACAGAAGATCACACATGATCAAGGGTGGCGCAGGCCATGGACTTTCCGGCGTGTAAGTCTTACTAACACCCTATGGAACTTCCTTTCCCTTAATCCTCATCATCATATGATCATTGTTCTTCTGGATCCCACACTTATCAGTTTTGTTTAGAGCACAATGAACATTTTCACTAATGCTTACAATCATACATTGTACTAGATATCTTACATCCAACATTAATTGTCTTACCACTGAAAACAATTTTCAGTCCCATGAATATAACATAAGTATCCCAAACTTTTCGAAGTTCGGTTTTCATGGCGGTGAAGAAAATGCACTTTAGCTGTGGTGGAATTCTAGCATTTTGGATTATGGACGTAAGTCACATCATCCATAGCATCAGCGGGAGAGCATCAAAAATTTGCGATAGGACATGGTTCTTCTCGGCACTATTGAGGATAGTCCTCACAATACGGTACCAATCGTAAAGTTTTTACCAGATAATACAGTTAATCAAAATCAATTGGGAAGGTGGTAACGCGAGCCATTATTCTACAACGATAATGCAAATACTAATACTTTGTTCATAATTAAGTTGCACTTGTGATTAATCAATTTAATTACTAAGTGCGCTCCCACTCAGATCAATATCTCTCGTAATTGATGCTGGAGTGATTCAAGATCCGACCCAATCGTCCGCCATTGATGTGACATCACTGATGACTTAGACTGGACCGGTAGGCCAACTTGCCAATCACGCCAAAGGTGATTCTTGTTCATCTTTCGATGGGCGTGTTCCGGTAGCAAACTTTTATCCAAACCGTCAAGACAACCAAGTGTAATGTGCTGTGTGTTCTTTTAACACACCCGCATTTTATGCGTCACACCGTGTGCACCCATGTGACATGACCTGCTCCGGTGTGAAACATAGTATAGACGGTGCTACAGTTGGAAGAACACTATCAACTTGATATTGTTTTGTGAGAGATCACCCTAATAAAACACGACTACCGCGCATCAAACAAGGGTGCATCAAAGGGATAAACATCACAGGCAGTTCATAAAATTATGTGATATAGCATAGCCCTTTGCTTCGTGAAGTCTTCATTGTCTTCACGTCGTCGTGGTTGAAGTCACCGTGTCCACCAACTTTGTCCTTGGCGCCGGGAACATCACCACGGCTTCCGGCATGTGCGTCGGGGTCCACCTCCGAATCGTAGATCATCACCTTGCATCTATCTATTGCTTAGCCTCGAGCTAATAAACAGTTCTGGCACGCAGGCCATAATTAAGTGACAATCATATGACTCCAGTCATCATGCCGTACCACGACACGCAGGTCGCGAATAAATATTACATAACATATAGCATCTCATACAAACACATTGCAAATCTTGAAGGCTATACCACATCACATGCACACTCTGCAAAAACGAGTTAGATCGCCATCTACACGGGTTGTTGCAACTTTTATCGTGGTTGATTAGCAGGTTACATGCAAACGTTGTTCCCTATACAAACCAAACATGATACTTCATTGTTGCTAGTTTAACGTTCGGGGTGCGTGCAGCAACTAATGCCACAAGCCAAACTTCGTTCAACGCGTGACCCCCGTGTGGATTTGAGTTCATAAAATCCACAAGCCCCTCCATGTTAAATCTTCTATTGCGAGATTAAGATGAGATCCAAGGAGTTTGATGTAGACCATGATCAAGGCAACCAGCATACTGAAAGCAGCATGGAGGGATCGATGGAAAACTCAATCCTTGTAGCAAAACCTCAACTTGCCATCAAGCATAGAAAAAATCACATGACAGGGAAGCAACAAGAAAATCAATGCCTCATATCACACATATGATCTAGACCTAAACATGCATCTAATCAAGGATCGCTCATGATACCACTGTTGGGCGTAGTAGAAAACAAAAAAATTCGGCCTACGAATCAAGAACCCAAGATCATCCATGAAGATTGCATCCAAGGTTTTAGGTCATGGCTCACCAACCGATGTAGCGGAAGTAGAGTTGGTGAAGACCGTCGGTGCAGATCCCCGCAACTAGGAATTTCAATGACCTCCCAACAGGGAGGATATCGATCCCTCGAACCGTCCTGCGATCTAGTCCCACGGACAAGTCCCACGAACAAGCTCCTCGAAGAAGGGTCGAAGGTACGACCCCTCCATTAGTTTTCTTCTAGAGCTTTCCTTTTGTCTCAGTTGAACTTTCTATAGGTTGCATGTTTTATCTTGTTAGAGAGTTTGCCTATTGCACTGAGTTTTGTGTCTTGACTAGAAAGTAGGTAGTTGAAGTTGCTATTCTCTTTGTAGTAGTAACTTGCAATAGTTTTGAGGTATTGACTAGAGTAATGTTTGAAATTTTGGTGTCAAGAGCTTGAGCCTATTAGTGATAGATGTCGTATTTTGGGCAATCCGTGTGTTTTTCGAAAACCAAAAACCCCTGTTGAGAACTCTAGGTACTAGATGGATCACTAACCTCTGGAGGGTTCGAATATTAGAGTACACTCACGTACCATGAGTCGAGGATGCGCAAGGATAACCAAACCCCCATACACTCCTCCTCGGGGTACTTGTCTCTTTGTGAACCTCCTGATTAGATTGAGAGTTACCGATAATAAGTGCATGAGTTCTTCGGACTAATGTGAGTATTCGAAAGTTGACACTTCCACCCACCTATACTTTTTCTAGCCTCTTCGGTACCATGCATTGCCATTTCTCACCTTGAGAGTTGGCGCATACTTCGCCGGTGCATCCAAACCCTTGGCACGATACGCTCTGTCATCATAAGCCTCCTTATATCTTTCCTCAAAACAGCCACCATACCTATCTACAAGGCATTTCCATAGCCTTTCCGAGATACATTGCCATGCAACATCCACCTTCGCATGACTTGATCCTTATGTCATACGTGCTACTTGCTTGATCGATGAGCTGCATGCTAGTCGGGCCTTGCCCTAATCATTGCTACATGACGCGCTAGTATCATTACATATCCTGCTATCCTGGCAGAGGCATACATTTGCATCATGATAGTTATATCTTCTTTATGTGAGTACGTTTGTAAAGTGTGAAACATCTCCTATATTCTTGTAAAATATAGTGTTGCCCCTAAAGTGAGGAAAAGATCCCAAAGAGGACAAAATCAAAAGATCCCAAAGAGGACAAATGAGAGTTAAATAGAAAGAGCCATTGAGGCCACCAAAAAAATACAAAAAAATAGAAACAAGAGAAAAAGAAAAATAAAAAGAGAGAAGGGGGCACACTACTATTCCTTTTGAGAGATCCACACTAGTACTTCATCCTCTATCCCTTGTACTCCATAGAGATCATCATCATGCATATAGCTATGTGGGGACCTTCACACTATAGAACTTGGCTTGTATATTCCAATGATGAGCCTCCTCAAACGAGCTCTAGGTCTTCTTGAGCAAGCAAGTTAGATGCACCCCCACTAGTTCTGTTGGAGAGATTTTATCTCACATGTGCATCCGTTGCATGGCAATCCCTACTCCTCACATCATATCTATCATATGGCCTTCTCTCGCCTATGATTGTCCTCATTGATGTGAGCCTTTCACACCTTTTTGTCTTCCTCCTCCGCCTTCTTTCTGTTTCGCCTTTTAGGTGTCAACTTTCTTGCTCACGCTCATTCATTGCATGAGTGCTCAAAATATCGAAAGGGAGTGGATCAGTTTGACTTGTACCTGGCTAGTGGTCTGGGGACGAGTCAAGATAAGAATCCAAAGGATACCAAGTGTGAAACTTTAGTAGATAGTTGTTCTCAACAACCTTTTTTCTCTCTTTTTCCCAGTCCCCTGCTTGCACGCAAACACCATCTGGAGACATTCGAGTCACGGACAACGAGAGCTCTTGCACCTTTTGTTCTTTTGTTGCCTGTGTCAATGCTAATATAGACTCTTGCTTGTTAAGACTTGAATTGAATTGCATGCTTTAATTGATTTACTTAAAAGTCCTTATATGGTTGTGTGGCATGTCACCACAGAAATTATGCTTGTTATCATTTACCTAATTGAGGACGAGTAGGAATTAAGCTTGGGGATGTTGATACGTCCCAAACGTATCTATAATTTCTGCTTGCTCCATGCATGTTTTGTGTGACTTTGCCATGTTTTGCTTGAACTTTCATACACTTTTGAGCATATTTGGACTAACCTATTAACTCAGCGCACCCAGTTGCCAGTTCCTGTTTTCTGCTGTTTTTGTATTTCAGGTTTTCCGGCCATTAAAAGTGTTCAAAAAATTCCGGAAAAATTATAAAAAAAAACAGCGTCCCGGAAGCTTTCAGAATCACCAAGGAAGGAGGGGAGGGCCACCACAGGGACTCCAGAAGGGTCCCTGGCTGCCCTGTGGCCCCCATGGTGCCCCCCTTTGCCCCTATTTTTACCCCCGCGGAGGAAACCCTGATTCCGGACCCCTTTTCTCCAGAAGCAATTCCGATCTCCGCCGCCATCCCATCAAGTTTCGGGGGGGGGGGGGAAGAATTCCTGTGCCGGCACCCTGCCGGGACGGGGAAGTGCCCCCGGATTCATCTCCATCGACGTTGCTTCCTCCCTCCATGAAGAGGGAGTAGTCCCTCCTCGGGGCTGAGGTTTCTACCAGTAGCTATGTGTTCTTCTCTCTCTCCCATGATGTGATCTTCGTTGTGATCATAGGCTATGTTAATCTAGGGTGATCCCATGATATTTCCCCTTCCTCTATGTATTGGATTGATGTACTCAATTGATCTTATCTAGTATAATCCCCGAGACCAAGGCGACAGCGGTTTATTGGACATGGGTTAGAAGAATATTATCATGAGTAATTTCCTCTTTTGTGTGTTGATTGAAGATTGAGAGTCTCTTGGTGCTTGTCTTTGACTATCCTTGAGATATGTTGTGGTGATTGTGGTACTCTCTTTGGATGGCCGCGGTGACATTGGGAAATCCATAGATTGAGAACTACGAACTTTGAGGTGTGCTTTTGTAGCCCTACATAATTCTCATCCTCTCTTGACCACAAAGGAATGACCTCCGAGTGCGTCTCCATTGCATGTTTATGGGAAATATCATGTGATTAGACTATGTTAATGTTGTTGAGAGTTGCCACTAGTGAAAGTATGAAGCCTAGGCCTTGTTTCCACCATTGTTACACCGTTTGTGCTCACTGTTTTCACATGTTTGCTTGCTGCACTTTCTATTACAGATTTATATTACCTTTCTTTGCCACACCTATCACTCGTATTTTACCATCTCTTCTCCGAACTAGTGCACGTATACAACTCCTAGTTGTATTAGGTGTGTTGGGGACACAAGAGACTTCTTGTATCTTAATTGCAGGGTTGCTTGAGAGAGACCATCTTCAACCTCTACTTCCCTGTGTTCGATAAACCTTATGTCATCCACTTGAGGGAAATTGCTGCTGTCCTACAAACCTCTGCGCTTGGAGGCCCAACATAGTCTACAAGAATAGAAGCGTGCGTAGACATCAGCATGGCATATTTGTTATTCGTTCGGATAGAGATCCTCATGGCATAGTTGATTGGAGCTCCTAATGATTCGTGTGTGCGTGGTGGTTATAGAGCTTAAAAGAAGCACACATCAACCCTAGTTGCATCATTTCATAATGCAGTTCCTTACTTTTCTTATGATAGTTGCTTGGTTTTGTAGGATAGTTGATTGATTTTTCTAGGGGCAATTTTGCATTGTGTTTTTTATAGATCAATTGCTTGAATTAGCTAGGACAGTTGCTTGGTTTTTACAGGATAACGCATCGTGTTATAATGCAGTTGCTTACTTTTGCTAAGATAGTTGCTTGGTTTGGTTACGAAAGTTGTTTCCTTTTTCAAGGATAATTTTGCATTGTGTTTTTTTATTAATCAGTTGATTGATTTTGCTAGGATAGCTACTTGGATTTATAGGAAAGTTCATTTGTTTTGCTAGAATAATTTTTCATTTTTTGTAATATAATTGCTTAGATTTTCTATGAAAGGTGTTGTGATTTTTTGCTAGGGGGAATTACTTTGGACCCTCCATAACAATTGTGAGGATTTTCCTAGGGGGATAGTTGCAGTTGATATTGTAATAAGTCTGCACTTATGAACCGGACGATGGGGAGGTGATGGCGCGGCGTCTCCACCGTGTAAGACAATGGCGAGGGAGGTCGCGGACACCCTCACAAGAAATGTCTACAAGGCGAAGCCGCATGCCACATGTGCGGTGGTTCTACAGGTCACTAGCAACCCATGCCACCGCAAACGCGTCGTGCCAGAGGTGTCAGAATCCGACCACGGCGGATCAATCATCGACCTCACATCGATCGATGACATGTTAGTCAATGGTGTAACACCCTCTGTTGCCTGTAACAGTAATCATCAACACTGTTGCTAATCACTGTTGACTAATCACTGATGATTCCCTGTCTCTACTCAAACTTGTGATGCTAATGATCAAAACCTTGATGTGGGTGATCCACCACCCATGCCCCATGTACCTGATCCCTTGTGATCAAAACCCCAAGTCAAAACCCCATTTCCCAATGCACCTTGCACCTTGGAACTAAACCCAAACCCTAAAACCCCTTTGGTGGTTAATAAAAACAAAGTGCATAATTATTCCTTGACCAAATATTTGGAACCATTTTTTTAAATCACCAAAAATCTCTGGACCATGCCCATGGGGATATGGTATTTTATTATGCCTCTGGAAAATTCAAACAATTCAACCATCGAGCAAAACAACACCATTTGACAATTGAATATTATAAAGAAATATTAAATGGTTTTATTTTAAGCCTAAACTTTTTGTGGCACCTTAGGAATATATGTTACTAATTATGTACTAGGTGGCACATTTTATAAAATACAAAAGGAAACAAAATTAAACACAAAAAGGAAATGACAGAAAGGTAAAAACAAAACAAAATGGGCAAGGAGGTAAACATCGCCCAGGGCGACGGCTCACTCGGCCCAGCCCACCCCGGGCTTGTCTTCTTCCTCCCACCTGCTCCCACCTGCCCCGTACGGTGGCCGAGCGCGGACACGCCGCTGCCAGGCCGGCCCCGCGCCCCACCTGCTCCCTCCGGTCAGCGGAAGCGATAAGGCCACCCCGGCCGACCCCCTGGACAACCACCCCCGCCCTTTCCCCTCCTCCTCACATCTCCCACGCCCGGGAAACACTTCCCGAGCCGCCGCCGGCCACCACCTCGAACCCGCGCGGCCACCGAGCTCGCCTCGTCCAGCCACCGTGTCCATCGAGCTCGTCGTCGTCGTCTACGCCAGTACACGGATGATTGCGAGCTAGCGACGGCTACAACGAGCGTGAGGTCAAGTTCCCCCAACTTCGGCCGCCGCGCGTCGCAGAGGAAATTCGCCGCCGTCAAGACGCCATCAAGCACGCTTCCACCACCACTGCACTCGCGGTGAGCTACTGCGTATTCCCCATCTCGTCGTAGCCCCTCCCGTGCCCCGTAGGCCGATCTGCCATTAGGGCACCGTGCGCGCTGCCGCCGGTGAGCTCACCGTCGTCGTCTGGAGCGTGCGTTTGACAACCTAGCCGTGTCACTTTGCGCGCCATACTTCCCGTAGTCGAACGCGCCCACGCACGCCCCAAGCCATTCACCAGAACGTCGATCCCGTCGAGGTCCGTGGCACAGCCGCCGCCTTCATCGTCGCCGGCGTCACTCCGGTGACCCCCCGGCCAAGCCACCTGATGACAGCTTCTCGCCCTTCGTTGGTAGGCCCCAAGTGGAAGGCGTGATGCGGTACAGCAGCGAGTTTTCCCTCAGTAAAGATACCAAGGTTTGTCTCCAGTAGGACTCCAGAGATGATAAGTAGGTGTCAGCGGCGCACCTGACGCGGACCTGAACACAGACACAGATAACTTTGCTCCCAACGAAGTTCAGAGAGGTTGTATATCTCTCCGGTCTTGTTGTTCACAAATGATAAAACGCAAGGGGATAATGATAGCAACTTGAAAGTAAATGCAGAAAAGTAAATAAAGCTTGGAAACAATAATGAGGATATGGACCGGGATACGTGATGTTCGCTAGTGATGTCTCTCTCCCAAAAGACGATAAAAGTGCTATGCGAGGTAAACAAATTACAGAAATGCAATTGACAGGATTATGAACGCACCGCAATGCTAACTATGCTACAAAAGAAAGGAAGAGGTTCAAAAGCACGGGCAGTACGGCAAAGTAAGTAGACCTAAATCCATCTGCATCTACTACTAATCATCCACCTTGAGATATCTATCCAGAACATCTCGCTGGTATTAAGTTGCGAGCCCCACCCAAAGTGTAAACCCAAAGCAGCAGACAACTGCATTAAAAAGAACTTTGCGTAAAGTAAACAATCCTTGTAACCGCGGTTACAAGCACCGTTGTTTTCCCCCTTGTGGCAACAGCACATCCCCTAGACTCATGTTTCTGTCACTCAAGCATGTCATCGGGGAGGCATGAACCCACAATCTAGCACAACGCTCCCTCTTGGAGTCACTACCTACTACTTGGCCAAAGCAATAAACAGCAACGGAGAGCATGCAAGAATTACTTAGGAACAAAAATACAAGAGATAAAAACCAAATATATTACTCTATCACAATCTGAACATAATCTCATAATCCATCAGATCCGATCAAACTCAACATAGCAATAGCAGAAATATTACAAAGGTGCCTCGATCATGTAGGGCAGCTCACGAGGTCTAAACAATGAAGATCAAAGAGGGGAGGAGAACATCACATAGCTACTGAACACGGACCCATGGTCCAAGGAAAACTACTCACGAGACATCCGGGGAGCATCCATGGTAGAGAGGAGACTCCCGGAGGTCAATCCTCCCTCCGGCAGGGTGCCGGGAAGAGGTCTTCTGGTGCTCCCGATCTTGGAAGCGCGGCGGCGGCGGAACAAAGGCGAGTTCGCGGAATAGGGTTCTACTTCTGGAGTTTTCATGTGACGAGGGATAGATAGGCGAAAGGGGGCAGCCAGAGGTGGACCAGGGGGCCCAGGCGCCCCCCTGGCGCGGCCAGGGGTGGGGCCACGCCAGGTGTCCGCCTGGGCCCACCTGGGCCCCCTCCGGCCCCTCCCGGGCTTTTCTCGAAGCTTCCGTCACGCTGATTTTTTATCTGAATTTTCCCGAATTTTTCTGGCACTTTTTATATGGGGGAAAACTGAAATAGAAAAACAGCAGAAAACAGGAACTGGCACTGGGGTGCACTGAGTTAATAGGTTAGTCCAAATATGATCAAAAATGTATGAAAGTGTATCTAGATCATAGCAATATCACACAAAACATGCATGGAGCAAGCAGAAATTATCGATACGTTTTGGACGTATCAACATCCCCAAGCTTAATTCCTGCTCGTCCTCGAGTAGGTAAATGATAACAAGCATAATTTCTGTGGTGACATGCTAGCAACCATAAAAGAACTTTGAAAAGTAAAGTAATCAAGGTCAGAGATTCAATTCAAGTCATAACAAGCAAGAGTCTATATTAGCATTGAAACAAGTAACAAAAGAACAAAAGCTGCAAGAGCTCTTGCTGTCCGTGACTCGAATGTCTCCAAATGGTGTTTGCGTGCAAGAAAAGGGGATAGGGAATACGAGAGAAAAAAGTGTTTTTGTTGAGAACTCAATCTACTAAAGTTTCACACTTGGTCCTCTTTGGAATCTTATCTTGACTCGTCCCTAGACCACTAGCCAGGTACAAGTCAATTTGATCCACTCCTTTTCGATATTTTGAGCACTCATGCAATGGATGAGCGTAAGAACGAAAGTTGACACTTAGGATGGCAAAGAGAGAAACATGGTGGAGGAGGAAGACAAAAAGGATGAGAAAGGCTCACATCAATCAGGACAATCATAGGCAAGAGACGCCAAATGATAGATATGATGTGAGGAGTAGGGATTGCCATGCAACGGATGCACATATGAGCTAGGAAGCTCTCCAAACTATATGCAAAAAGATCATCTCTATGGAGTACTAATGTGGATCTATCAAAAGGATAGTAGTGTTGCCCCTTTCTCTCTTTTTATTTCTTTTTCTCTTTTTCTATTTTTTGTATTTTTTTGTGGCCTCAATGGCTCTTTCTATTTAACTCTCATTTGTCCTCTTTGGGATCTTTTAATGTGTCCACTTTGGGATATTTTCCGCACTTAAGGGCAACACTCTATTTTACAAGAGGGTAAAGGAGATCTTTCACACTTTACAAGGTACTCAAAACATAAAGAAGATGTAACTAACATGATGTATGCAATGTATGCTGCTGCCAGTGTAGCAGGAACATGTATGACATGAAAATCAAGTCATGAAGAGGTGGAAGTTGCATGGCAATGTAACTCGGAAAGGCTATGGAAATGCCTTGATAGGTAGGTATGGTGGCTGTTTTGAGGAAGGATAAAGGGAGGCTTATGATGACAGAGCGTATCATTCCATGGGTTTGGATGCACCGGCGAAGGTGGACACCAACTCTCGGAGTGAGAAGAAGGCAATGCACGGCACGGGAAAGGCTAGCAAAATATTGGAAGGTGGAAGTGTCAACTCTCAATACTTACATTAGTCCGAAGAACTCATGCACTTATTATCGGTAACTCTCAATCTAATGAGGAGGTTCACAAAGAGACAAGTACCCCGAGGAGGAGTGTATGGGGGTTTGGTTATCCTTGCGCATCCTCGACTCATGGTACGTGAGTGTACTCTAAAATTTGACCCCTCAGAAGAGTAGTGATCCATCTAGTAGCTAGAGTTCTCAATTAGTTTTGTAGGTTTTGAAAATAAACACGGATTTCCAAAAATACGACACCTATCACTAATAGGCAAGAGCTCTTGACAGCAAAAGTCCAAACATTACTCACAACAATGCCTCAAAACTATTCCAAGCTACTACTAAAATTAAATAGCAACCTCAATTACCTACTTTCAAGACAAGACACAACTCAGTGCAACAACCAACTCTCTTTAACAAGATAAACATGAAAACTAAAAAGAGTTGCAGCAACAAACTAAAAAAAATCCAAGGCTCTTGTTAAGGACAAACTAAGACTAAAACTAAACATGGCAGTAGCTATGAAAAGATAAAGAACACACAACAACAAAAAGATAGGCAGGAAAAATCCTATGATGTGTTCTAGATTTTGAAAGTGGAGCGTGTTTCTCTCCCACACGAAGTAAGAAAGGATCTAACTTGTTATGAACAGCAAGCAAATCTAAAGAAACTAAAAACAAAACCTAAGAGCGAGACGCTCCAAGTATAGCACATAACACATGAAGTGATAAAAATATAGTGAGACAAAGGACGAACTGATGATTGTTGATGGAGAAGGGGATGCACGGGGGCATCCCCAAGCTTAGACGCTTGAGTCTCCTTGAATATTTATTGGGGATGCATGGGGTATCCCCAAGCTTGAGCGCTTGACACTCCTGGATCTTCTTTCATCATCTTGCAACGCACACTTGAAAACTTCCTTCATACATAACTCATCATAAACTGATTAGAGAGGTTAGTACCCTTAATAAATAAATTTTCTCCACTTGATAATAAAGATAAACTTGAAGAGCTACTATTTCTCAAGAGTGCCAAAAAGTTTTTGCAAAGAAAAGGCAAGCTTAAGGTTTGCAAAAGTAAGGAGAGACAAAACGTGGCAGAATCTGTGAAAACAGAACATCAGATAGTAAAGATTTTTTTAGGGGCACTTCTGCAACTCAATTAAAAAACTCAGAACATACGGAAGTTTCGTAATTGTATAGAGCATACTGTGTAAAATTTCAGCTCAAAAATATGAACTGGGATTTTTCTGGAATTTTTCTGGTCACGAGGACAGAATCTGTTTTCTGGACAGCATGTCACAACTTTTACTTCCCTTGCCTTAAGAGGCTATAACTTGGCACAAAGCTGAAAAATAAAGATACAATTATGTTTCTACAGTAGTAACAATCATCAAGACACAACAAAATCAAAAAGAAAAACCTAAATTCGTTGCGGGCTGCCTCCCGAAAGCGCTTCTTTAAAGCCATTAGCTAGGCATGATGCAAAAAGAAGAATCAAGTTTTATCAAGAGAAAGAGAATAACTAGCCCGTGCAACGGACTCAAAAGGTAACTTGATTTTATTTCTAGGGAAGTGTTCCATCCCCTTTTTGAATGGGAATTGGAATTTTATATTCCCTTCTTTCATGTCAATAACCGCACCAACGGTGCGAAGAAAAGGACGTCCCAAAATAATTGGACACAAAGGTTCACACTCTATATCCATAACAATAAAATCAACGGGAACATAGTTTTCATTGACAATGATAAGAACATCGTTGATCTTCCCCAAAGGTTTCTTTATGGAAGAATCAACAAGACGAACACCAAAAGAACAAGGCTCAAAAGGCTTCAATTCAAACATATCAAATATTCTTTTGGGCATAACAGAGGTACTAGCTCCAACATCACATAAAGCATAGCAAGAGAAGTTATTCAATTTAATTTTGATCATAGGGTCCCAACCATCATCTAGCTTCCTAGGTATGGATGCTTCTACTCTAAGCTTCTCCTCCCTAGCTTTGATAAGAGCATTTGTGATATGCTCCGTCAAGGCAAGATTAAGTGTGCTAGTGTGGGGGTCTCTAGACATTTTGTGTAACAAGCTAATAAGTTCTGAGAGGGTGCAACTATCAAAATCAATATCACTACTATCAAAGGTGGTAGTAGTATCATCTAGGCTCACTTGTTTGAAACCCTCTATGTTCATAGGAGTTTCTTTTTCTACGGTTGAGGTATTATCATCACCATTAATAGGTCCAACGGGACTAGGAGTGCATTGGGTGCTAATAGTTTGAGTGTCCTCAAAAATTTGGATAGTGGCAACTGTGTGGTGTGTAGGAATGCTCTTAATTCTATCCTCTTCCTCTTTTTCTCTAGCCCATCTTTCTTTAAGTTTAGCCATCATCCTAATATTTTCATTGATTTGTAACTGGATAGCATTAATAGGAGTGACTTTATTCTCCTCAAGGGGAGAGGTTCTTGTAAGAGCAAAGTTTTACCCCCGTGTGTTTTGGATATTGTTGGACAAGACAGTAGAGGAACTAACAATGTTTTCTAGTGTAAACAGTTGTATAGGTTCCTGAAGAACAAGCTAACACTATTGGAATTCCACAGTTTGCCGTCTGCCATGGCTGTCGGCAAACATATAAAAAGCGGATGGCAAAGTGCTTTGCCGTCTGCCGGCGGATGGCAAAGCACTCGTCAGCCATTTATCCGGCAAAGAGGTGCTTTGCCGTCTGCATATAATCGACGGATGGCAAAGATCTTTGCCGTCTGGATTTTTACACAGGTAGACGGCAAATTATAAACTACACATGTTTGTTTATAGGTGGGCCCCATGAACATTATGCAGACGGCAAATGATTTTTTAATTATAAAAAAAGTCTTTCGTTTCCGTTCTGGTTCGAGCCCTGACAACCGCCCGTTCCGTTCTTGTTATGGTTCTAGAACCAGCACACCCGTTCCGTTCGTCGGTGGGAGGAGGGGCTGGCTAGGCTCGACCATCGGGAAGCGGAGGCGGCGAGGCATGTCCCGTTGGGAGGCGGTGCCAGCAGGGCGCGAGGCAGGTGGGAGGCTTGGCCGGAGAGCGCAGCCGGCGGGGTCGGCAAGCGTGACCGGCGAGGCGCGGTCGGCGGGAGGCGGAGGCGTCCGTCAGGCGGCTGGGGCGGCGAGCTCGGTCGGCGGGAGGCGTGGCTGGAGAGCGCTGACGGCGGGAGGTGAAGAAGGCCGCCGAGAGGCAGGGCCGGCGAGGCGCAGCTGGACGGGCTGCGGTTGGCCGGTGCAGGTGGATGGGGCGGGCGGCTGGGGCTGCCGGAGAGGCAGCGGGGGAGGCGGCCGGCCGGTGGGGGAGGCGGCGGGAGAGGCGGCTGGCGAGGCAGCCGGCTGGTGGGGGAGGCGACCGGCGTGGTGGGGTGGGTGCGTGTGCGTGGGATGGGAAGAGAGGATAAGGGAGAGAGGGGCTGGTGTGTGGTGGGGGCGTGGGGCCGGTGGGATGTGGTTGGTGGGGAGGCGCCACATCATCGATCCGCGAGAGTTGCTTCCCAGCCAATAGAAAACAAGTGCGCGATTTTGTGTTTGTTTACCTTATAATAATTAATGAAATAACTATTATAAAAATTCCAAAAAAATAGATTTTTTTTCCAAACCTTCTAAGAATCATAAAACAACACCACACTAAATTTTATATTATTTAAACATTGTTTGAATCTTCAATTTTTTTTAAACGATACAAATATTCATGTAGAACTATCTTTGCCTTCAGCAAAACAAAAAATAGATGGCAAAGAGATGTCTTTGCCGTCCGCCATATAAAAACAGATGGCAAAGCATTCTTTGCCATGCGTGAGAAAAAACCAGACGGCAAAGCATTCTTTGCCATGCGTGAGAAAAAAAAACAGACGGTAAAGACCCTGTTTGCCATGCGTGAAAAAAAACAGACGGCAAAGCATTCTTTGTCGTCCGCATTTCTTTGCCGTCTGCTGCCGACGGCAAAAAGGCTCTTTGCCGTCCGCCCCGATGAAATGCAGACGGCAAAGAGGTTGACACATGGCAAACTACTGAATTCCAGTAGTGTAAGTGATAAAGCTTCAGGGAAGGTCTTCAAGTTATCGAAGCATAACCCACGGAGCGAAGCTTAATCACGAAGGATGACCCCCAAAAATGAAGATGTCCTGAAGCTCTACTCTTTAAAGGAAATGAAGAAGACGGCGCAAGACTTAGATGTTTTTGTGTAGTTCTTTTTCGGTTCTTTGAGTCATAGGACAAACCGTACTATCAAGAGGGGTATTTAGTTTGTGGACACCGAAGTCATTGAAAAAAATGCTCAGATCAAATCCAAACCAAGTGAGAAGCCTGAGTGAAGAAATCTCATGTGCACTAAGTTAAGTTTCGGTAGCAAAGACTTCGTTCCTTGGCTACTGAAGCAGAACTAAGTCTGTGAGTCAGCTTTACTTGTTCCTCAAGTAAAGTTGCGCATTGATGACAAATCCGACCGTTGTGGACACGTGTCAAGCTGTCACCTCGGGTCAATTTGGTCATTCCGCACCTCGGGATCGCCAACTATAAATACGCCGCCCCCTCCTCCATTTGCGGGTGGCTGCTCCAAGAATATTCCAAGAGAGATTGTAGAGAGCAACCCCAAAAACGCCACCGAAGCAAAACCCAAAATCCAGAATACTGAAGCCTAAGTCCCATTGATCTGAGTAGATTCGAGATGACTTAGGTGAAAGCTTACTAGCCTTTTTTATCTTGGAGAACTGCAATTCTCCTAGACGGTTAGAGTGTTGTTCTTTAGAGAGCGAAGAGTAATTGTCGCCTCGAAGTCCAGTTTGTCAAAGGTTTCGGTGATTTCCTCAATAATCAACCACGAGTGAAGAACTGACCAAGCTCAAGGAGTTTGGTGCAGTGGAGCAACGGACGGAGAGAGATTTTCTCCAGGTGTTCAATCACCAGTCCCTCCAACCAGACGTAGCGCTTTGCAGAGCGTGAACTGGTCGAACAAACATCGTCGAGTCCCAGTTCGTTTTACTTCAAGCATTTACCTTCAGTATTGCATTTGCTTCACAGTTATGCTTCAATGTGTTTTGATTCACTGCATTTAGTTTCGCTTCCAGTTTTTCTTCGCTATTCCGCACTACTTATGTTCACTTCATAAGTTTCAGTCGAAAATTTTGAAGTGATCATTCACCCCCTCCCCCTCTGATCACATACTTGGACTTTCAATTGGTATCAGAGCTAGTCACTCCCTACACTCTGTGTGTTTTGGATTAACCTCCTGGAGTGTCTTCAAGTATGTCTTTCGCAGCTATTCGCTCCGGCGAACCTATTCCTGTTTTCAATGGGAAGGACTACCCGTACTAGAAGGACAAGATGAAAAGAAATATCATGGCTATCAACTCTATCGCCTGGCAAGTTGTCCTGTATGGTGTTACAGTTGCAGACGAGAACGCCATCACTCCTGAAGAAGCAAAACTGATTGATCTTGATTCTGAAGTTTGGGTTTTCATCACCAATCACTTGACACCTGAAAAGTATCATGAAGTGAAGAATATTCCAACCGCCAAAGGTGTCTGGGACTATCTTGAAAAGATTGGTGAAGGTGTCTCTACCCAGAAAGATGCCAGAATTGACACACTACGAAGCAAATTCTATCGCTTCAAGAGAATCGAGGGTGAAAAAGTCAGCTCCATTTACAGCAGACTCACGGCTCTTGCTAATGAGTTGATTTCACTCGGTGCTGATGACATTACTCCTCACTCAGTTGTAAGAACTTTGCTTCGCTCATTAGATGACTCGTTTGATCACATTGTGCTGATGATCAAGGAAAGGACTGATTTCAGACGTCTTGTTGCCGCTGATATTCTTGAGAGACTCACTACCTTTGAAATGGAAGAAGATGAGAAACGTGACATAAATGGCTCTCGAAGAAAAACTCATGCTTTGAAAGCAAAAGCTTCACGTCATTCTTCACCAGAAGTCAGTTCCGCTTCAGGTGTCGAATCAGATGATCCTGCAAGCATTGGAAAGGATTTGGCATTTATCATGAGACGCTTCAACCGCTTCCAAAGAAAAGGTTTTTCTTCACCGAAAAGGAGTTATTCTTCAAGAAGCTCCACTCACTCATCTCACCACTCATCCTCAAGAAGCTCTCCATCGAAAGACAACTGCTGCTACAAATGCAAGAAACCAGGTCACTACATTGTTGATTGCCCTCTGTGGGAAGCTGGGAACAAATCAAAGCATTCGCTCAGAGACTCCTCATCCTAGTCCCACAGATCTTCCAGAAGCTATGAATCCAAGAGACATGATTCCAGTTCGAGAAGAGATAAGAAGAAAGATTCTGATGATGACAAGGGGAAGAAGTATCACAAGAAGCGTGAGAGTTCCAAATCGAAGACTCACTCGTCTCGTCGAAGCAGCTCTCACCGTGCCAAGGCCTATCTGGGAAAGGAGATGAACTCTGAAGACGAAGCCTCTGGGTCCGAAGCTCATTCAGGCTCAAGGTCTGGGTCTGGGTCCGAATCAGATGGTGTTGCTGGTTTGGCTTTCGCTTCAGCAGATGCTTCGACAAAAGCTTCGAGCTCATTCTTCACCAACAACAGTACTGAAGATGAATCTCCTGCATATTGCTTCATGGCCAAGGCGAAGGTATCTTCATCAAAATCTAACTATGATACTTCTGATTGTTCCTCATATGACAGTGATTCAAAGATAAGCTATGCTAAACTTGCTAAAATTGCTTCAATCCAACAAGATGAACTTGATTCACTAAGCAAAACCATTAAGAAATCAGAAACTCTGTTGATCGATGAGATAGAGAAAGGTCAAACTTTGACTAATGAGCATGCAACTCTGAAGGAAAAGTTTGAAGAGTTATCCTCTCGGCATGATCTTCTTTCAGTTGATTATGAGAAGCTCACCTATGAATTTCTTCAGAGGAAAATGGCTCTCGAAAAACTGAAAGAGGCTCATGAAGAGTTGGAAAATGTCAATCTCTATCTCATGGCTCAACAAGGTTCTGAAGCAAATCATAAAACTGAATCACCTTGTTTGGATTGTTTGGAACGAAGAAAAATTGATTCCAAAGGCAAAGCTCCTATTGTTATTGATGATACTAATGCCTCTGATGAGGAAAATACTGGTGTTACCGAGGAACTCCTCAGGTTGAAAAACTTATTTGAAACAGGGACGTTCAAAAGTGTGCAAGGTCACCAGTATCTCTGTGATATCCTGAGGAAGGCTCTCCTTCACAGGAATCCCAGGAATGAAGGTGTTGGTTTCGAGAGAAAGATAAACCCTGATGGCACCTATTGGGAACCTGGGCAGTATCCTAAGACTGTTTGGGTCCTTGCGAAGGGGAACCCCATTGATATAGCTAACCTTTCAGGTTTTGATTGCAAGATGAACAAAGCTATTGTAGACGAATCACTTGATTCTGACTACAATCTCATCAAAGATGAACAGGGAAAGGTTACAGCCGAGTATGTTGGTACTCCTCCTAAGAATGGCTTCTATAAGAGGCAAATATGGGTGCAGAAAGCACTTGTGGAAAAACTTCCTGCTAACCATACCATGCAGGGAAAGTCTTCGGTACCACCGAATCATTTATATTCTCTTGAAATGACAAATGATCCATTGGTGACCGAATCAAATGTTCCGCAGAAGCAATACTATCGTACTGGTCGTCATACTTATCGTCCTCATAATAATCATTCTAAGATTGCATATGCTCATTCTTATGCTAACCATTCGCAGAGGACTTACATTTATGGTGTGCTTGATGGTACACCGAAGCAATACACTCCTGTTCGCTTTAATATTGCTTCAACCAGTGCTTCAACATCTTCTCAGTCACCTGCTCGTTTGTGGGTGGTTAAGAAGAACTAATTCTCCTGCAGGGCTATGTCTCTGGTGGATCCGAATGGGTCATGGATAGTGGTTGCACAAATCATATGACCGGAGACAAGGAGTTATTCACCGAAGAAAAAATATCTCACTCTTCTCAGAAGTACATTACCTTCGGTGATAACAACAAGGGTAAAGTTTTAGGTTTGGGTAAGGTTGCCATATCGAAAGATAAGCACATTGACAAGGTTATGCTAGTCCAATCACTTGGATATAATCTTATGTCTATTTCTAAGTTATGCGATATGGGTATGCTTGTTCTATTTTCTGCTTCTCGTTGTGTTGTCTTTTCACAGGATGACTATACGTTTGTCTTCGAGGGTTACCGAAAAGGAGATTTATACATTGTTGATTTTTCTTCGGGCCCTGCTGTATCCACATGCTTAATGGCAAAAGCTTCATCTGGATGGTTATGGCATCGAAGACTTGGTCATGCAGGGATGAGAAATCTTCATAACTTAGTGAAGAAGAATCGTGTTATTGGCCTTAGCGAAGTAAAATTCGATAAGGATCGTCTCAGCAGTGCTTGTGAAGCTGGTAAAATTACGAAGAAACATCATTCAGCGAAGACTATCATGACTACCACTCGTCCTCTTGAATTGCTTCATATGGATCTGTTTGGTCCTCAAAATTATGCAAGCCTAGGAGGAAACAAATATGGTCTAGTTATTGTTGATGACTTCTCTCGTTATACTTGGGTTTTCTTTTTGGATGACAAGAGCAAAGTTGTTGAAATCTTCAAGTCATTCGCTAAGAGAGCTCAAACAGAATATGAATTATCTCTGAAGCATATCCGAAGTGATAATGGAACTGAGTTCAAAAATACTCATATTGAAGATTTTCTTGATGATCATGGTTTTACTCATGAGTTCTCTGCTGCTTATACACCTCAACAGAATGGTGTTGTCGAAAGGAAGAATAGAACTCTTATTGAAATGGTCAGAACCATGCTTGCTGAATACAAGACTCCTATCAGGTTCTGGGCCGAAGCAATTAATACAGCTTGTCATATCATCAACAAGGTTTATCTTCACAAATTTCTGAAGAAAACTTCACATGAGCTTATCACTGGTAACAAACCTAATGTTTCGTACCTTAGGGTATTTGGTGCTCCATGCTTTATTAGAGATATGAATCATAGCTCCAAGTTTGCCCCTAAGGCACATGAAGGTTTTCTTTTAGGTTATGGCTCAAACTCTCATACTTACAGAGTCTATAACTCTCACTTTGGGAAAGTTATGGAAACTGTGAATGTGAGATTTGATGAAACTAATGGCTCTCAAAAAGAGCATTTGCCTCATGATCTAGATGAACCTCCTCTTGATGAAGTGATCAGGTCCATGGCTATTGGAGAGATTCGCCCTGTTGAAACCAATGCTCGTCAAGCTAATAGGGATGATGATGGTCCAATGTTCCCACACATAGCCCGGGGCGCTGGAGATCAACATCCTGAAGCTAATGATGAACAGGACGAAGAAGAGCAAAGGAACGAAGGAAATGCAAATCCCGAAGGAAATGCTGATGCTGAAGGTGAAGCAGATCCTGAAGCTGAAGCAGAACCTGAAGCTAATGCAGATCCTGAAGCAGAAGCTGGTCCTGAAGCAAATGATTAAACCTTATCACGAGTTCGAAGAAGAGTTGATGTTGATTCGATCCTTGAAGAAATTCATCAACCAGGCCGTCCCACAACTCGTTCTCGTACTCGTTTGGCTAACTTCTGTGGAAACTTTTCTTTTGTCTCCATGTTAGAACCGTCAAAGTTTGATGAAGCCATGAAGGATCCAGATTGGTTAACTGCCATGCTCGAAGAACTTAACCAGTTCGAGCGAAACAAAGTCTGGTCCTTAGTTGATAGACCCGATCCCACGAAGCACAACATCATTGGTACAAAGTGGATTTTTCGCAACAAGCAAGATGAAGACGGTATAGTGGTAAGAAACAAAGCACGACTGGTAGCACAAGAATACACCAAAATTGAAGGTATAGATTTCGGTGAAACTTATGCTCCAGTTGCTCGTCTCGAATCCATTCGTGTTATGCTTGCTTTTGCAAATTTCAATGGCATTCTACTTTATCAAATGGATGTGAAAAGTGCATTTCTTAACGGAGAAATCGAGGAAGAAGTGTATGTTATGCAGCCTCCAGGTTTTGAAGACCCGAAGAAACCCGACATGGTGTACAGGTTACACAAGGCCCTCTATGGGTTGAAGCAAGCACCTCGTGCTTGGTACGACACATTGAAGGTTTTCCTTCTGAAGAAAGGCTTCAAACCAGGAACCACTGACCCAACACTTTTCACACGATCTTATAATGGTGATTTGTTTGTATGTCAAATATATGTAGATGATATCGTTTTTGGATGCACTAACACTGAAATCAGCGAAGAATTTGCCAAAATGATGTCGAAGAAATATGAGATGTCTATGATGGGTGAATTGAAGTTTTTCCTTGGACTTCAAATCCGTCAACAGAAGAATGACACCTTTATTTCTCAAGAAAAATATCTCAAGGATTGCCTCAAGAAGTTTGGTCTTACTGAATGCAAAACTATTAAGACGCCTATGCCTACTAATGGCTTCTTAGATGCAGATGAGAAGGGCAAAGCCTTCGACCAGAAGAAATATCGGTCTATGATCGAATCCCTTTTATATCTTTGTGCATCTAGACCTGACATTATGCTTTCAGTATGTATTTGTGCTCGTTTTCAGGCAAATCCAAAGGAATCACATCATACAACTGTAAAGCGAATTCTTCGTTATCTTGCTCACACACCTACCTTGGGGTTGTGGTATCCCAAGGGAGCACAGTTTGATCTTATTGGCTATTCTGATTCAGACTGGGCTGGTGATCGTGTGGATAGGAAATCAACTTCAGGGACTTGTCATTTCCTTGGAAGATCACTTGTGTGTTGGGCTTCAAAGAAGCAAAACTGTGTTTCAATATCTACTGCTGAAGCCGAATACATTGCTGCTGGGTCATGCTGTACTCAGATTCTATGGCTGAAGAAAACGTTGAAGGATTATGGTATTCATGTGAAGAAAATTCCACTCCTATGTGATAATGAGAGTGCAATCAAAATTGCTCACAATCCTGTACAGCACTCTCGCACGAAGCATATTGACATTCGCCATCATTTTCTTCGTGATCATGTTCAGCGTGAAGATATTGTTATTAGTCATGTCAGAACTGAAGATCAACTGGCAGACATATTCACGAAACCATTGGATGAGAAAAGGTTCTGTACGTTAAGGTGTGAGCTCAATATATTGGACTCACGACATGTACTGTAAGACCGAACCTTTTTACTTTTGTACATAATCATTTACTTCGTTGCTTACTTATTTAGTTTCGTTGTTTATTTTTTCTTCGTTTTCCTTATTTTATTCCGCTTGTTTTAGTCCTCTATGCTTATCACCTTTTGCTTCGTTTGGATATTCTTCGAGGTGATAAGTTTCGGACCCTACCCCTTCTGTTCTTTTTCTTTCTTATTCTGTCTGTCCAAAATGGTTGAGCACAATTGAAACGGAAAGTATTTTTATTCGAACGTCTTTGAGTTCCGAATCAAATGCTTCCAATTCTCATCGAAGTTTTACTGAAGTCGAGGACTTATTCTTTGGTCGTTGAGATCCCGTCAAATCCGGGTTGTTGAGAATTTCTCGCGATTCGCCACGAAATCCTCGCCGTAGAATTCGGAGAGACAGGCGCTGGGGGCCGTTTGATCTGATCTGACAGCTCCTGTCAGACCGGCCTATATAAGGCATCCCACCCCAGCGAATCCATCACATCTCCACATTCGCATCTCCCCGGAACCCTATCTCTCCCGAGCGCCGCTGAGCTCTTTGTCCCCGTCGCCGTTCTCGCCGCTTCACTGCCGGAAGAGC
This sequence comes from Bromus sterilis, assembly GCA_950022295.1. Classification (NCBI taxonomy): domain Eukaryota; kingdom Viridiplantae; phylum Streptophyta; class Magnoliopsida; order Poales; family Poaceae; genus Bromus; species Bromus sterilis. The sequence goes on along the minus strand of OX465600.1, from coordinate 50,246,688 downwards.
GCCGCCGTGGACTTCACGCCGTCGACGAGCACGTCCTCTCCGCTCATCGCCGCCGTAGAAGCTCGACGCCACCGAGTTAGGGTACGCCGAGCCTCGATCCAATCTCTATCTCTCCTGTTCCTCTGTTTCCAGATTGGATCCGAGTTCTTAGTTTGTTTGATCTTGGATGAATTACTTAGGTTTCTTTGATCCATTGGATCATTGCACTGTTGGGAAATCTGTTTCTGCTAGCCAAAGGTTTCCATCCCGATTCAGGTTAGAAATTAGGGTTAGAATCCATCTGTTCTTTGTTAGGGTTTCAGCTCATCATGTGTGAGATTAAGTCTAGCTCAGATCAGACCAGAATCTTTACCCAAATTCTTCACTGAATCTCTTGTCAAAACTTTTGTTTTTGGATCAAAACTTTTGCTGGTGCTCATTCCATACTTGCCTTTTCCCTCGCAACCTTTATGCTTTTCACATGATGTCTGCTGAGTTAGGCTTCGGAAATGAGTCACCCAATCTTGATCATATCAACGAAGCAGAACGGTCTGCCCCGAAGAAGAAAGGAGGCAGAACAAAGGAAACCAACAACGCCAGAGGCATCCCCGAATCCATTCGCATTGCTCTGGGATATGACACGCCTCCTGAAGAAACCAAGGAGCAGCGCAAGAATCGCTTGCAAAATATTCGCCGGTACTGGGCTGTTCGATGGTACAAGTACAAGAGCATCCCTACCTGGAAGTGGACTATGCAGTTTGCCTTCAGTCCACCCTATCAGTATACTTCCGCCATGTGCAGTCAGTACACCGAAGAGAATCGCCACCTGTACTACCCAGTTCCACCGAAGCTTCCTCACCCCAACACTCTTAAGACACCAGATGATTACCCAGAAGAGCAAGAACGTTTGAGGATTGCTGCTGAAGCCAAGAGGCTGAAAGAAGAGAAGAAGGCAGCCAAGTTGGCTGAAGCAGAAGCCCAAGGTGCTGGGCCAAGCTCGAAGAAGAAGAAGAAGCTGAAGAAGAAAACTGCTTCTCCACCCCATGCTACCACAGAAGATGAAGAGCATGTCAGGCTAGAGCAAGCTGCTCTGGAAGATTCAATCATGGACGAATCAAATGCTGCTGACGATGAATCTGAATTCGAAGCAGATGATGAATCTGATGATCCTGTTCCCCCCAAGAAGCAAAGACTTTAGATCCCACTGAAGAAGAAGCCAGGAGAGAAACCTGATGCTAAGGGGATTAAGATTCAAGACCCCAAGGTCAAGCCTTCTGCTCGCCCCACCATTGATCTCTCCAACTTGGTGGTTGCGAAGCCCTTGGCCTCCAAGCCACCGGCTGATGCCCTCGACACGGAGAGGCGATCTAAGCAGAAGCATGATCCCGCTAAGAAGCAACCTACTGCAAAGGCTTCAGCACCAACAAATCCCAAGAAGACTGCTGCACATAACCCTTCAACGAAGCACAAGCTCACTGAAGAAGAATTGAGACAGAAAGACCTCGAAGAAGCACTTGAGCGCAACATCCTTGCCAGAAGCTCAGCTGAGAAAAAGAAGGCAGATGAGGATGCTGCCAGACAGAAAAAGGAGTTGGACTCTGCCAAGATGGCTGCAGAGAAGGCTGATACGAAGCGCAAACTCGCCGAAGCCGCAAAGAACGAATAGAGAGCTGCTGCTGAAGCTAAACAGCTAGCTGAACATGAAGCAAAACGCAAGGCCCCCTTAGAAGGCCTCAGGACGAAGAAAGCTGAAAAAGCTGCTAGGGAAAGTCAGAAGATGCCCGTAGTTGATATGACTCCCTCAGCTATTCCATCGAAGCAGAAAGGCATATCTCTGCCTGAAGCCCAAGCTGAAGCTGATCGTCAGAGTGACCATCAATTCCCTGACCCACGTGAAGGTGAACTCTGGGATCAGTTGGGCATCACTGAAGCCGTTTGGGAGAAGTGTGCAGCTGAAGATTCTGATGCTGTTGATCTTGGAGAAGTTTACATTTCCAGATCTATCGAAGCAATGATCACTACTATGATCAGTCGGCTGAAGGATCTGCATTCCAGAGATAGGGCTGAAATAAAAAAGATTCATAACTATCAGAAGAGAGCTGAATCAGAACCTGATGAAGAATTCAAACAGCACGCCCTGAAGTTGCTTCAACAAGTGACAGATGTCAATTCCACCACCAAGGACAATATCGAAATATTCAAAGGCAAAGTCAAGGCCGCTGTTGATGACATGGTGAAGACCCATAGTGCTGCCATCATGGAAAGGGATTCAAGGAAGCGCAAGGCTTCGCCCGTAGCTGAACAAGTTGTTGCACAACCATCTCCTAAGCCTGCTGCATCAAAGGCAACTGGACCCTCACCCAAGAAGAGAACCACAAAGAAGCGCAAGGTTACTTTGGCCTCAGCCGCAGACATGGATACCAGTGATGAACAGCCACAGAAAACTCCTAAAGCAGTTCCCACTCCTGCACCGAAGCCAAAGCCATCCCAACCCACACCAAAGCCTTCAGCTCCACCTACCAAGACTCCCACACCTCCTCCTACCAAGACCACCCCCAAACCAACTCCACCACAAAGAGATCCTACCCCCACTCCAACGCCTGCACGAACACCCACACCCATACCACCTCGTGTTCCCACACCCATCCGTGCTCCAACCCCCGAACCACAAAGGATTCCCACTCCACCAGTTGCTCCCGCACCACCTCCATCCCCTCCCCATGAAGCTCATGCTCCATCACCAACCCACTCCAGAACCCATGCATCCCCAGACTTTTCCCCTGCCAGAACTGTTCAAGACTCTGAAGCATATGTGCCCCATACCGAAGCACATGATGACGAAGAAGAACAAGTTAAAATTCTGAATCTGTCGCAAGAGCAAGCACTTATTGTCGCCCAATCAGCTGGCCCTTCAAGAGCCAATCAAATTGCTCATCTGCAAAGGATTTGAGAGCGTTCGCGCCCCTGCCAAGATACCCAGCTTGACTCCAATTACCCTCGTGAAACTTTTCCTATATTCAAGGGTGCTGGTTATTCTTCAAGGCATGGCCCGGAATTCAACCTGGAACAGCATCGGAAGCGCCATCGATTCTTTGGTGTTAGTCCGTATGCTTCTAACCGCACTGCAGATGATCTTCGTTTTTGGACTGCTGAGCAACAAGTTTTATACACCAAAGTCTTCTGTCAGCAAGGAGTTCTGTTTAGGCACAAGTTTCTGGACATGCGAAGTCTTTCCACTGCCTCCTGCTTTCAGAACGTCCTCGAAACTATTAAAAATCAGAATTTGACTCGGTTGTTTGCGTTGAGCACTCCTTTCAACTCTGAGCTCATCAAGCAATTCTATGCAACTCTTTTTGTTTCTGGTGAAGCCAATGAACCCAGCTCATGGACGTTGGAATGGATGATTCAAGGCAAAGTCTTCAGGATGTCCTCTGCCAAATTCATGGAAATTGTGAACATTCCAAGGCATTCTGGAGTCCAAGAAAAGATTCATATTGAGCCAGATCTGACTGAAGAAGAATTTGCTACTCTGTTGGATCCTGAAGTCACTGCAAACTATATTCCTCAAAACATTCGCCCGAAGCATTTGAATTTCATCTCAAGGATTTGGTTATACATCTTGTCCAACTCATTGATTCCTTTGAGTACAGCTTCAGAAGAATCGAATCTTTATCCAGAGACAAGGCATGCTATTATGAAGCTCACTCATGGTCTTCTCTTTGACTTTGAAGACTGCTTCATTAGGAATTTGGTTCATGCAGCAGAGCTACCTTTCACACTGAAACCTTATGCTCCCTGGCTGCAAGTTGTTTGTGACTCTGGCAGGAACGAAGACTTTGTGGCTCGCCATCACCCGAAGCTTTTCTCTCCCCCAGTGCGTGACTCTTTGGCATTGCTGAGGAAGCCCAATGATTCTTTTGCCACATATGTTGGTGTTCGCCATGAAGTCAATGAGCGAAACTTATCAAAGAAGTTCCAGAAAGACTGCCATCATTTTTAAGTTAATCTTCGATCGCAGCAAATGCTTGAAAATTTCATTGAAGCCAATCAGCGCCAAATGCAATTTCTTGCTGATGAGATCAACAGAGTGGGCAACATTGTTCTTAACAACAATCAGTATTTGCGTGTTCTCAAACGTCATTCCTGGAAGGGGCTCCGGAAGTTCAACTCTGTCAAAGGTCTTCGTAAAGATCACATCTACAAAGAGTATGAGCACCTCCAATGACACTTTTCTCGTGATGACTCAGTGGACCGCCCGAATCAGAAGATCCCTCCCCTGCACAAGATTGATGAAGTATTCTTCGTCAACGAACCTGAACCCATCCGGCCTGATACCGTCTCCGAGAATGACTCCATCACTTCAAAGGACGACGACGGCCTCGACGACAGCAACCTCGACATCAACCTCATCACTCAGACACGCCACGAAGCTATTCCCACGTCTTCATCCGAAGAAGAATCCTCAGGCGATCAGTCTTCGTCGGATGAGTCTTCGTCAAGCACAGATTCGTCGGGTCCTCAGGGTGCTGATGTCGCGCAATAGTTCTCTCGAACCTTTTCTCAACCTTTTGTCAAATCATTGACAAAAAGGGGGAGAATGAGGGCATCAATGAGTTAGATTTGCATCGGGGAAAGGGTTTTCTATTTGCTTTTGCTTCGTTTGGTTAAGTTACAACAAACATTCCATTCTCTTCGATTGGGTTGTAACTTAAGTTTAACTTCGGTCATGCTACTCCTGTGCTACGCTTAAGTTTTAAATAACCCCTTTGCTTGCAAGTATTGCTTCGTATCTTCTATCTTGCAGGTGGTTATTATTTTCTAAGTCACAGGTCATTGGAAGCAATTGCATACATTCCTGGATATATATCTTCAAATGCAATTGTATTCGTTAAGATATTTTGTTTTGCTCTCCACCGAAGAAAATTATCTCAAGCATTAACTTCGATTATATAAATCTTTGATGCTTGCATTCAGGGGGAGCAAAAAACTTCATATCTTAGAGTTTGTCTCATCACTTCACAAAAACTTCAATATCTTTTATCGATGCCTGTTTTGTCAACAATAGTCCAAAAAGGGGGAGATTGTAAGAGCAAAGTTTTACCCCCGTGTGTTTTGGATATTGTTGGACAAGACAGTAGAGGAACTAACAATGTTTTTTAGTGTAAACACTTGTATAGGTTCCTGAAGAACAAGCTAAGTGATAAACCTTTAGGGAACGTCTTCAAGTTATCGAAGCATAACCCACGGAGCGAAGCTTAATCACGAAGGATGACCCCCAAAAATGAAGGTGTCCTGAAGCTCTACTCTTTAAAGGAAATGAAGAAGACGGCGCAAGACTTAGATGTTTTTGTGTAGTTCTTTTTCGGTTCTTTGAGTCATAGGACAAACCGTACTATCAAGAGGGGTATTTAGTTTGTGGACACCGAAGTCATTGAGAAAGTGCTCAGATCAAATCCATACCAAGTGAGAAGCCTGAGTGAAGAAATCTCATGTACACTAAGTTAAGTTTCGGTAGCAAAGACTTCGTTCTTTGGCTACTGAAGCAAAACTAAGTCCTTGAGTCAGCTTTACTTGTTCCTCAAGTAAAGTTGCGCATTGATGACAAATCCGACCGTTGTGGACACGTGTCAAGCTGTCACCTCGGGTCAATTTGGTTATTCCGCACCTCGGGATCGCCAACTATAAATACGCCGCCCCCTCCTCCATTTGCGGGTGGATGCTCCAAGAATATTCCAAGAGAGATTGTAGAGAGCAACCCCAAAAACGCCACCGAAGCAAAACCCAAAATCCAGAATACTGAAGCCTAAGTCCCATTGATCTGAGTAGATTCGAGATGACTTAGGTGAAAGCTTACTAGCCTTTTTATCTTGGAGAACTGCAATTCTCCTAAACGGTTAGAGTGTTGTTCTTCAGAGAGCGAAGAGTAATTGTCGCCTCGAAGTCCAGTTTGTCAAAGGTTTCGGTGATTTCCTCAATAATCAACCACGAGTGAAGAACTGACCAAGCTCAAGGAGTTTGGTGCAGTGGAGCAACGGACAGAGAGAGATTTGCTCCAGGTGTTCAATCACCAGTCCCTCCAACCAGACGTAGCGCTTTGCAGAGCGTGAACTGGTCGAACAAACATCGTCGAGTCCCAGTTCGTTTTACTTCAAGCATTTACCTTCAGTATTGCATTTGCTTCACAATTATGCTTCAATGTGTTTTGATTCACTGCATTTAGTTTCGCTTCCAGTTTTTCTTCGCTATTCCGCACTACTTATGTTCACTTCATAAGTTTCAGTCGAAATTTTTGAAGTGATCATTCACCCCCTCCCCCTCTGATCACATACTTGGACTTTCAGTTCTAATTTTGAGCATCTCAACATCAAGGGCTAGGCTTTCTACCTTCAAAGAGAGATTATCTATTTTAGCTAATTTCTCTTCTACATTTTTGTTGAAGGCTTTTTGGGTAGTGATAAAGTCTCTAAGCATGCTTTCTAATTCATAAGAGGGGTTCTTGTTGCTAGGGTAAGTGTTGTTATCCCATAGTTAGATGGAAACGGTCTAGGATTGCTAGCAAAATTTCCCCTATAAGCACTGTTGTTGAAGTTGTTTCTAGCAATAAAGTTCACATCTACTTGTTCTTGAGCAACCAAAGAATTTAAAGGAACATCATGAGGATCAATAGAAGGTTGCTTGGTAAGTAGAGACATAATTAAATCAACTTTTTCATTGAGGGAGGTAATTTCCTCGACAGAGTTTACCTTCCTACCTGTTGGAGCACGTTCGGTGTGCCATTGGGAATAATTGGTCATCATCTCATCGAGAAGCTTTGTGGCAGCACCAAGTGTAGTTGACATAAAGGTTCCTCCCGCGGCCGAATCTAACAGGTTCCGCGAGGTAAAGTTCAAGCCTGCATAAAAAGTCTGGATAACCATCCAAGTAGTCAAACCATGTGTAGGGCATTTCTTAACAAGAGATTTCATTCGTTCCCAAGCTTGGGCAACGTGTTCATTATCCAATTGCTTAAAATTCATAATATTGCTCCTCAATTGGATAATCTTAGCAGGCGGGTAGTACTTCCTTATAAAAGCATCTTTGCACTTATCCCAAGAATCTATGCTATTTCTAGGCAAAGATTGAAACCAGATTTTAGCATCTCCCCTTAAAGAGAAAGGAAAGAGCTTAATCTTAACAACATCACCTTCCACTTCTTTATACTTTTGCATATCACATAATGCAACAAAATTATTCAAGTGTAAAGCAGCATCATCTCCAGCACCAAAGAATTGATCTCTCATAACAAGATTTAGCAAAGCAGGTTTAATTTCATAAGAGGTAGCTGAAGTGGCAGGTGTGGCAATGGGAGTGCAGATAAAGTCTTGGTTGTTGTGACTAGTGAAGTCACACAACTTGGTGTTTTCAGTGGAACCCATAGTAGCAGCAAGTGTGGCAGGTATTTTTGGTATTTTTGATAAAAGACACAAAGATAAAAACTAAAAGGTAAACTATCAAGACTGAAAAACAAAGGTAAAGGGTAGTGTGCAACTCCCCTATCTTAACACTTGGAGTCCCCGACAACGGCGCCAGAAATTACCCTTGATGACAGCTTCTCGCCCTTCGTTGGTAGGCCCCAAGTGGAAGGCGTGATGTGGTACAGCAACGAGTTTTCCCTCAGTAAAGATACCAAGGTTTGTCTCCAGTAGGACTCCAGAGATGATAAGTAGGTGTCAGCGGCGCACCTGACGCGGACCTGCACACAGACACAGATAACTTTGCTCCCAACGAAGTTCAGAGAGGTTGTCAATCTCTCCGGTCTTGTTGTTCACAAATGATAAAACGCAAGGGGATAATGATAGCAACTTGAAAGTAAATGCAGAAAAGTAAATAAAGCTTGGAAACAATAATGAGGATATGGACCGGGATACGTGATGTTCTCTAGTGATGTCTCTCTCCCAAAAGACGATAAAAATGCTATGCGAGGTAAAGAAATTACAGAAAGGCAATTGACAGGATTATGAACGCACAGCAATGCTAACTATGCTACAAAAGAAAGGAAGAGGTTCAAAAGCACGGGCAGTACGCCAAAGTAATTAGACCGAAATCCATCTGCATCTACTACTAATCATCCACCTTGAGATATCTATCCAGAACATCTCGCTGGTATTAAGTTGCGAGCCCCACCCAAAGTGTAAACCCAAAGCAACAGACAACTGCATTAAAAAGAACTTTGTGTAAAGTAAACAATCCTTGTAACCGCGGTTACAAGCACCGTTCTTTTCCCCCTTGTGGCAACAACACATCCCCTAGACTCATGTTTCTGTCACTCAAGCATGTCATCGGGTAGGCATGAACCCACAATCTAGCACAACGCTCCCTCTTGGAGTCACTACCTACTACTTGGCCAAAGCAATAAACAGCAACAGAGAGCATGCAAGAATTACTTAGGAACAAAAATACAAGAGATAAAAACCAAATATATTACTCTATCACAATCTGAACATCATCTCATAATCCATCAGATCCGATCAAACTCAACATAGAAATAGCAGAAATATTACAAAGGTGCCTCGATCATGTAGGGCAACATACGAGGTCTAAACAATGAAGATCAAAGAGGGGAGGAGAACATCACATAGCTACTGATCACGGACCCATGGTCCAAGGAAAACTACTCACGAGACATCCGGGGAGCATCCATGGTGGAGAGGAGACTCCCGGAGGTCAATCCTCCCTCCGGCAGGGTGCCGGGAAGAGGTCTTCTGGTGCTCCCGATCTTGGAAGCGCGGCGGCGGCGGAACAGAGGCGAGTTCGCGGAATAGGGTTCTGCTTCTGGAGTTTTCCCGTGACGGGGGATAAATAGGCGAAGGGGGGCAGCCAGAGGTGGACCAGGGGCCCCAGGCGCCCCCTGGCGCGGCTAGGGGTGGGGCTGCGCCGAGTGGCCACCTGGGCCCCCCTGGCCCCCCTCTGGCCCCTCCCGGGCTTTTCTTGAAGCTTCCGTCACGCTGATTTTTTATCTGAATTTTCCCAAATTTTTCTGGCAATTTTTATATGGGGGAAAACTAAAATAGAAAAACAGAAGAAAATAGGAACTGGCACTGGGGTGCACTGAGTTAATAGGTTAGTCCAAATATGATAAAAAATGTATGAAAGTGTATCTAGATCATAGCAATATCACACAAAACATGCATGGAGCAAGCAGAAATTATCGATACGTTTTGGACGTATAACCACCGCTACCAGACGCCTCCCCGTCGTCTCCCCATTCGATTGGGACTAACCGCGCCCCCTCCCGTGCCCTGTAGCGTCGCCACCGTCAACCTCGCCGCCGGCGAGTCGCCGGTGAGGCTCCGGTGTGGCTGCCAGGTGGGCCACCCTGGTCAGGTCCGCTGTTAGTGGCTAAACAGCCACTGACCAGTCCCCCCGGCTAATCTCTTTGTTAACTTAACAGAAAAGTTAACCCCCCCTTAGACACTGACCTGTGGGGCCCCTGGCCATTTAACTTAATTAAACAGATTTAATTAGCTTATGTGTCACTGACCACTGGGCCCCACTGTCAGTTTTTATTGATTAAAAAGATTTAAAGAAAATCTAGAGGCTGACATGTGGGCCCAGTGCCTATTTTGATTTATTAAAATGTTTTATAAATAAACAAAGGCTGACATGTGGGTCCCACATGTCAGGCACTGTTGTGGATAATGTTGTTATAATAATAAAAAGAAATTCAGAAATTCTTTTTAAATGATTTAAACTTTGAATTTGAATAACTTTTAAACCGTAACTCAGATTCAAAAACTTTATACATGAAAATTGATCAAAAAAATATAACGAATATGAATCCGATATCCGTATGTCTATCACACCCCTCTAACACAACGAACATCGAACCGTCCCCCTCCGGACCGGTAATCCGATAAATTGTCCGGTACTGCTAAAGTACCCGCATGAATTTATTTCGAACACGAAAGTTGTTCGGAATAGATCAACTAACCCGGATACACCACCCACACATGTGTCGGATGTCCACGACACCTCCGGCATGATATGTCCCCCCTCCGAACACCTTGTCCGATAATCACCCGGAGATGGTCGTTCATCCCCGGATGAATTCCCGCTCCGAGCAACGTGCATTGCAGTGCGTTAGAACACCGTTAACATTTCATCTGTCATGTCATGCATCTATTTGTATATGCTTGCTGTGTATTTACTGTTTCTTCCCCCCCGTTAATCTCCGGTAGACCCCGCTGCTGCCGTCGACTACACCGCTGCTGAGTATGACTACTTTGTCGACGACCCTACCCCTACCGTCGAGCTTCCAGGCAAGCAGAGCCATTCTCTTCCCCAGATATCGCCTATCTTTCCGTACTTTTCTTGCACTAGGCATTGTTACTGCTGCTGCTACGTTGCTTACCTATTCAATTGCATAACCTGTCATTGTCGCCCCTTGACGTGCCTTCCTTATCCTATGCTGCCTATTATATATATTATGTTCAGCGGTGAGCCCTGCGCATTGTTAGCTAGGATTAGATAGAGGGCCGTGATCACTCAGGGGAGTGAACGCGGATACAATTATTATAACTGCACATGTACGGTACAATACAGACACCGCCTCAGGCCCCTACCTCGTCTCTGCCGAGCCACCACCAAGTATGAGCTATCAAGGAGAAATCCTTGTACTCCACTCGTTGCTGACTCTTTATAGCCGCTCTAGGTACCTGAGTAACGGTTGTCCTTCAGGTAAGAAGTCGGGAGACCCAACGGTGCCCTCAAGTGGTATTGCGACGGGACGACAGGGAGGGTACGACCAGTGTGCCGGTGTGCTTGCCCCCTGATCGTTGGCCGCGAGAGTTACCAAACTATGAAAGTCGAGCTCCTCCAGGAGCACACGCGATACAAGGTAAGGAGACGGTTCACCTTGTTGGTAACCGCAGTGACTTGGTGGGACGACAGGGAAGGCACCGATGTACTGGTGGTCCTGGCTGCTGTCGTTGTCCGCGGGTCAGTTAAGTCGAGGCAATGATAATGGTTGTCCCACAAGTTAATAAAATGACTAATGGTTCAGTGGATGTCTTCAGTTGGCTATATGCCATGTACGCACTACCTACCCGTGGGAATTACGAGTTATGAGCTCCTCTGCTTCGTAGTGTCGTCCGAGGATTCTTCAGACGTCAGCAGTACTGCGGGATGATTGCCGGGAAGTGTTGTTGTCTTATTTGCTCGCGCGGTGGTGTCTTATTTGGATTTGCTTTAACTTCACCGGCCAGCCACGCACCGTGCAGGAGTACGTTCGGGTTGGGGTCCAAGGCCCGACGTACTTAGGATTTAGACCGGCGGATGGCCTCTCTGTTGAGTTTGAAAGATGGGCTACGACATGTCGGATAGCCTCGGTGGAGCGTTCCCTAACAAGGTTCCCGCCACCCTGGAGATCCGTGCATGTAGTGTAACACAAGTGCACCCCTGCAGGGAAGATTAATATATTCGGATAGCCGTGTCCACGGTAACAGGACGCTTTATGCTGAAGCTGGATCTTACCACTACAAACTATTATTATTAAACTGTTTGGTTCTGGGTTTTCTTCCTCGCTGGGATGTCGAGGAGGGGAACTCGGAGGCATTGTTAATTATTACAACTTATTATTATACAATGCTGCAGCAACTTCTGCTGCATTGTTACTTTATGCTTTATATAAACTGTTGGCTGATTCTTACCTCATGCTGCAAGACATCGTCGGAAGATGCTAGTCTTCGATAGGCCTAGCTTCTTACCCTTATTCTGATTTCTATCTTGCAGTCCACTATATACAACCTCTTCTTTCCGTTGATACAATGCATAATGCTTAGTAGCGGACGTAAGACTCGCGGGTATGCTAGATACTCACCTTTGCTTTATTTCCCTTTTTCGCTTTGCCTGATCGGCCGCTGCAGCCGACGTTGGAGCCCAGGAGCAGGAGTACCCCGGAGGCGACTACTATGACGTCGAGTTCCCCGTTGACCAGGAGTAGTTCGGTGGATCCCAGGCAGGAGGCCTCGCCTTTTCGATCTGTATCTCTGATGTGATTTGTGCTAGCCTTCTTAAGGCAAAACTTGACTAACTATGTCTGTACCCAGATATTATGGCTTGTATGACTTATGTATTCGGATCCTCGTGATCCCTGATATTATAACATATTTGTTTATCCTTTTGTGTTTAGTGTTGTGCTGTGATATTCTCACCGTGGCACCCTAATCTCAGCCGTGTACCCTGCGTGTATGATTACTGTACACAGGTTGATTTTGGGGGCGTCACAAATGGTCTCCAATGAGGGAAAGTAGGACATGGGAGATGGCGGCGCCTCGGGTCTCATGAGCCAGTCTGTTTACCATGTCCTAATCTACCTCGCCGACGACCGGAGCTTCACTCCCAGAGCCTCAGCCGTTCGCCGGACATGGACACGATGGTGGAGCCGGACGAGCTTTTCTCATGATAGTTTCTTACTTTTGTTAGGACATTTGATTGGTTTTCTTATAAAAATTTCTTGGTTTTGTTATGACAATTGATTGGTTTTTCTTATGACACTTGCTTTCTTTTCCTATGATAGTTGCTTGGTTTTTTAGGACATTTGATTGGTTTTTCTAGGGTAATTTTTCTTTGTGTATTTTTATAAATCAATGCTTAAATGTTCTTGCACAATTGCTTGGTTTTCATAGGATAGTTGCTTAGATTTGCTAGAATAATCCTTGGTTTTTCTTGAATTTTCTAGGACAGTTGTTTGGTTTTTATAGGATAGTTGCTTAATTGCACATTAGCCCTAGTTGCATCATGTCATAAGGTAGTTGCTTACTTTTATTATGATAGTTGCTTTGTTTGTTAGGATAGTTGATTGGTTTTTATAGGGCAATTTTGCATTGTGCTTTTTATAAATGAGGTTCTTGAATTTTCTATGACAGTTGATTAGTTTTTCTTGGTTTGTTTTCTCATCCCCTTAGTTGATTCATGCGGGCGTGGGAGCTTTCTCAGGGCATTTGGAATTTCGACCGTCCGATGCGTTGCTCTTGCTATCTAGACCATTCCTTCTTCTTGCCAAAAGTAGTCATTTCATCAGAGATTCACCAAGAGTTTTGCAAGATTCCACCCCTAGCTATCATCGGTCATGCCCCCTGTTTTGACCACTTTTTTGAAATCGACAAAAATAATTCAAAATAAATCAAAAAATGTAAACCTTCGCGTTGCATCTTAATTTATGTCCTAGTAACCATACAGAAACAACAAACTTGAAATAAGGAAAATATCTTTAAAAAATCTTTTTAAAATGAGCTATCGTGTATGAAAATTCATGACTTTCAAGCCAAATGATGGATGTTATAGCTAGTTTCAAAGGATATTTCCCAAATGATCTTATTTTTTGCACATGTGTGTATATTATACTGGCCAATAAGTTTGTCAAATAAAGTTTTCTATTTTCTTTGCATGAAAAATCCATTTTTCATTTTCCGAGTGACAAAAGTAGGGTTTTTTGTGAAGGATCCACCAAATATTTGATGTCAACTTGAACCACTTCATTTTTCTAAAAAATACTAGACCATATTTTATTAAGAATTGACCAAAGTTTCCATACAATATGTTTTTATATACCTCTCCTTAAAAAGACAAATTTCCACATATTTAGTTGGAACAGGGTCAAATTTGAACTACACGTGCTTTATAGTTTTCTCTTTATTTTTCAAAAAATCATTTCTAGGTACGAAAGTAGTCATTTCATCAGAGATCCACCAAGAGTTTTGCAAGATTGCACCCCTAGCTATCACCAGTCATGCCCCCCGTTTTGACCACTTTTTGAAATCGACAAAAATAATTCAAAAAATAAAAAAAATGTAAAACATTCGTGCTGCATCCTAATTTATGTCCTACTAACCATAAAAAACAACAGACTTGAAATAAGGCAAATATCTTAAAAAAGTCTTTTCAAAATGAGCTATCAAGTATGAAGATTCATGACTTTCAAGCCAAATGATGGATGTTATAGCTAGTTTCAAAGGATTTTTTTCCAAATGATCTCATATTTTACACATGTGTGTATATTATACCGGCCAATAAGTTTGCCAAAGCAAGTTTTTATTTACTTTGCAGGAAAAATCCAATTTTCTTTTTCCGAGTGACAAAAGTAGGGTTTTTTTGTGAACGATCTACCAAATATTTTATGTTAACTTGAACCACTCCATTTTTGTAAAATACTATACCATATTTTATTCACAATTGACCAAAGTTTCTATGTAAAATATTTTTTATATACCTCCCCTGAAAAAGACAATTTTCCACAGATTCAGTTGGAACGGGGTCAAATTTGAACTATATGTGCTTGATAGTTTGCTCTTTATTTTTTCAAAAAATCATTTCTAGGTACAAAAGTAGTCATTTCATGAGAGATCCACCAAGTTTTGCAAGATTCCGCCCCTAGCTATCACCGGTCATGTCCCCCGTTTTGACCACTTTTTAGAAATTGACAAAATAATTCAAAATAAATCAAACAAATGTAAAACTTCACGTTGCATCTTAATTTATGTCCTAGTAACCATACAAAACAACAAACTTGAAACAAGGCAAATATCTTAAAAAAAGTCTTTTCAAAAGGAGCTATCGTGTATGAAGATTCATGATTTTTAAGCCAAATAACCGATGTTATAGCTAGTTTTAAACGATAATTTTTCCAAAGGATCTCATATTTTGCATATGTGTGTATATTATACTGGCCAACAAGTTTGACAAAGGAAGTTTTTATTTTCTTTGCATGAAAAATTAAAATTTCATTTTCCGAGTGACAAAAGTAGGGTTTTTTGTAAAGGATCTACAAAATATTTGATGTCAACTTGAACCACTCCATTTTTGTAAAATATTAGACCATATTTTATTCACAATTGATTAAAGTTTCTATGTAATTTTTTTTTCTATACCTCTCCTGAAAAAGACAAATTTCCAAAGATTTAGTTGGAACGGGATCAAATTTGAACTACATGTGCTTGATAGTTTGCTCTTTATTTTTTCAAAAAATCATTTCTAGGTACAAAAGTAGTTATTTCATCAGAGATCCACCAAGAGTTTTGCAAGATTCCCCCCTAGCTATCACCGGTCATGCCCCCCGTTTTGACAACTTTTTGAAATCGACAAAAGTAATTCAAAAAAAGTGTAGTTGTTAGCTTTCTCCGCACGAGGTTCAACTGTGAAACATACATATTAATATAGTAATATTAGCATAATATATGCTAATTTAGTACCATACATATTATAATTTAGTAATATATTTTTTATGTATTAGTACTGAACTGAAGCCGGAAACTGAAAAACCAAAATTTCGGTTCGGTTTTGTTTTTACCGGTTCGGTTTTTGGTTTTCAGTTCGGTTTTGCACACTCTGAATTAGTAGGCACAAAAAAAATATAGAGGCGTATATCGAGGGTTAAAATGAATTGATATATATGATAATCACATTTTGAATATTATTTTATGTATTAGTAATATAAGATTAAATGTTTAAACATGAGAAAATAAAAAAAAATAAAAAAATTAAAAATAGGGCCTACGCCGACGGCCAAAGGTCGGGGCCATCGGCGTAGCCTCTGCTGGACTGACGCCGTTCGCGCACCCCGCTCGCTCCGTCTTCTGCGGCCCAGCTACGCCGATGGCCCACCTACGCCGACGGCCCGCCTACGCCTACACCGACGACAACCTTTACGCCGACGGCTGCCCTCGGCCTAGTCCCACTATGCCGACGGCCCAACGTACCACGACGGCCAGCTCGTGGGCTGGGCTGGAACCGGGCCTACGCCGACGACCCCGACCTTTGGCCGTTGGCGTAGCAGCCGGCCGTAGGCGTATGTGCTCAGTCCCGTAGTGCATACATCATATAGTAACTCATCCTTCATCATTGAGTACACTATCATCCTATTCTATAGGAACACCGCGAAGGTAAACAAACTCAATGACATTTGACTAAACACGTACCTGACGTGGTATCCTTCATGAACGACGTCGCCAAAGGGTCAGAGGGTACCTGGCCACGGATGAATCCCGGGTAGACGACGACGTAGTCCCGAGTGGACAGGCACACTAGTGAAGGCTGCATGCATCTAACAATGCGTGGATGGCGACCAAAGAATATACTGAATGCGGATCAAGGGGAATAGGGACGGAGTGAAAAAAAAGTAACCTGAAAGAGTGATTTGGGTGGGTTGAGGTGTTGAAATTCTATGTAGCGATGATCCAAACTCCTGCGAAACTCCTCCGATTTGCGTCTGATTGGCAAAAAACGAATGCACGGACTGATCCATGAACAGATACAAAACTAAATTGAATAGAAAAGCACATTCACTACGGGTGATTTAAAGATCCGTTTTGAAGATGTCCCAAGGTTTTTACCTCGAGCCCTCATCTTCATATGTGCTCCCACATTAATTAATCATCTCATGAGCTGTAGAAGACAGAGGACCATAGTCATACATCACTTTTATTTTATCACAACACATGCTCCCCACCCAGAATATATGTACAATCATATCATCCAGGCTTTGCTAATATTCAGCAAATTTCGAAGTGGCTGTCCAGTAAGACCGACAAGTTCCGAGAGGCCGGTGAGAGAGAGAGTAGGTGGTAGTCATGCATCTCCCCTCTGTCTCTCTCACCAAAAAATAAAACTATGCGTGCCACCGGCACCCAACAACCCTCTCACACACTTGGAGCATTGTGCACATGTTGAAGCCGACCTGCTACGTACTCGAGAGATTTCTAATCCTTCCCAGCACGCGGCAACCACCAAAAAAGGCCAAAGTGCAGGCTTTATTCCCGTTGCTGCGAGAGCGCAACCACGACATACTCCCTGAGAGGCGAAAAGAGAGCGGAAAACTGCTTAAAGAAACCAGGCCAACATGTGCATGCATGGATGCAAGCAGCTGCGCTGGACTGCCATCGTGTTGCTCATTAGCCGCCTGCAAAGCAGAGTTCCTAACAGTAGTATATTGTAGTTGATCAGATGCGAAAAACAAGTGTTTTTTATAGTTGGATGCATGGGAAGCATTGTCATTATGCGAAAATCGCCGCCATAATCTATGTTTGGTACTCCTAACCAGTAACCACCATGTGCCGATGACTACTTGAGTGTACTCAGTACTCCTCTTCAGAATAGGATCAAAGTTGTCAGAAGATCTCGAATAAACTGTTTAGTGAGGGCGTGAGGCCACCATACAATCGATCATATGGAACATTGTATCACATTCACACAGTCTATCATAAAACTGAAAATATATACCTGAAAGAAAATCTTCTCTGGTTGACCATTGAAGTAAAACACTACCGATGAGATGTTTCTCCATGTGTAACGAATTCAGATCAAATTGTCATATAAAAGATCAACAAAAATAATCATTTAGTGAAGCCGCAATATAATTAAGGATGCACATCATTCAAACTTAAATTAGGTATCGGCGTATTTTTTTAGTTAATACAGACGATAAGTGGTTCAAATCTATCATAAAATTGAAAAATATGCACATAACATTTGGCGACAAATATTATTTTCATTTTCCCATTGGAGCAAAATATCAATGACACGTTGTCCATGTGTAGCGAATTAGATGCACCTATATGAGGCACAATACCTCCGTCACCACGTCACAAAATGTTTTCCTCTCCTCCCACGAGGGGCTTCAGGAAGCTAGGTTTCCTCGCGTCCTGCTGGCGTCGCCGCCGATCTACCTCATCTTCTATAGCCTTAGGGCCATGAAGACGCTATGGATTCCGGTCCTTGCCTGTGGGAAGGTTCCCTTTTATGTGTTTAGGTGTTTTTGAATTTGTTAGGGTTTGTGTTCTGCTCAGAAAGTTGAGACGATAGCGACTCCTTGAAGATGGGATAAGGTTCTTTCCTCCTAACCCCCATCTTGTCGATGCATCTTGCGTCGTTTGAGGACGTGTCGAGATATGTCTCTGGTGGATCCCGCGGGATTCACACTGTGTTTATCTATGGTGGATCTGCTTGACACCGGTCTTTGTTTTTTTTACATTTGTGTGTCTACAATTTGGATCCTTCCGATCTATGCTTCTCTTTATCACCGTGTTGTTGTTATGGTGTGTTGATCCTTTGAGGCTTAGCTCGATGACTTCTCGACTGTTTACTTCAGCAAGGTTTTCCCAGTTTCGATGAGGGAGGGACAATGACGGCAACGTCCCTTCAGTAGTATGTTTGACGTTTAATATAAGAGAAAGTTTAGCATCTTCGTCCCTTGATTTACCCGCTGATCATTTTTTTGTCACTCAAATATTCTAACTATTCAAGGTTTGTCGCAAAAAGGGTGCTCTTGGATCTTCTCCCTACTATCCTCTATCAAAACGACGATACTCCTGAATGGAGTGCCTTGACATTGGATTAGTTGTCAAAATGGCCTCCGCCAGGTGATCATTTCCCCCTATCTCTTTATCATCGTGGACTACATTCTGCAACTCTTGATCTTACATGGGTTCCAATCGGGTAATTTTCCCCGCCCCATCTTTTCAGACCAACCTCCATCTGTTCTTCACTATGTCGATGACATCCTTCTGCAGCTTCACCCTATGTGGCTTCCTCTCTAAGAGCTATCATGGACAACTTCGCACACGCCACTGGCCTCGCCATCAACTCTCACAAAACTACCTTCACCCCGGCCCCCTCCACGTAGATGATGGAAACACGGTCTTCATCGCGTCTACTTTTGGTTGTACCATCTCCTCCTTCCCACAAATCTATCTTGGGCTCCCCCTCCCCCACACCAAAGTCTGTCCTTCCACCTTCCACCCATCGTCAAGGCTATTGGTATGCTTTCATGCGGCGCAAGGCTCACCCTGGTCTCTGAGGTGCTAAACACTCTCGATGTTTTCTTTATGTCAGTCTTCCAGCTCCTTCATTTTTTTTGAAAAAACTGGCGGGACTCATAAGGACTTCTTCTGAATGGCTGATAAAACTGCAAGCGTGCCCAATATCTTATTTCATGGAAAAACCTTTGCGTACCTAACAACCATGGTGGTCTAGTCACTAAAAACTTGCAAAACCAAAATAATATCTTGTTTATGAGATTTTATTTTAGGATTCTGCAAAACCCAGATATCCCTTGGGTACACTAGTACCACTCCATCTCACACTATTTCCACCAAAACTGTAAATCTCTCCTTCCTTTGGAAAATTGCTAACAAACAACTACCATTTGTCTTTACTAATAATGATTTCTTCACTCCTTTTGGTTCGACACTTGGTTAGATCCAAACCACTTGCTACTACCTTCCCACATATGATGTACCACTCCCTGTTGGTGTAAATACACCCTCATTGGTTACCCCAAGTGCAAGATGATGATGATGTAGATAGAAGAAAATTTCCCTCACACGGAAACGTGAGGTTATCGAATCCAGGAGGACTCCGAATACAACAAGTAGGTGTCTGCTACTTTGGTGCTTATAGAATACGTGGCCTTGCACACAAAAACACAAATAACTTCGCCCAACGAGTCAGAGGGTTGTCAATCACTCTGTCTTGACTTTTACGAAAGGTTAAACACAAAGGGAATTCGAACAATAAAAGTAAAGAACGAAAAGAAAGTAAATACGATAAATTGCATCGGTGTAAATAGATGATGAGAATATGGACCGGGGTAATATGGCATTCACTAGTGATTTCTCTCTCCCAAAAGACAATAAAACTTATGTTGTGTGAACAAATTACAGCTGGGCAATTGAAATAATTATGAATGCACCACAATGCTAATTATGCTAGAAGAGAGTGCAAGGTTTAATCATGCAGGCATTACACCAAAACAAGTAAACCGTTTATCCATCAACATATAATTACTAATCATCCACCTTGAGATATCTAATCCAAAATATCTAGTTGGTATTAAGTTACGAGCCACAACTATGTGTTGCGAAACCAAAGCAATGGAGGACTGCTTTAACACTGTATGCATAATGTAAGCGATATTTGCAACACACAGTCACAAGCACCACTGTTTTCTTCTTCGTAGCAACAACACATTCTTTAGTCCCATGTTTCTGTCACTCAAGTTGGACATCGAAAGGTATAAACCTACCATCTAGATAACATTCCCTCTTGGAGTCATAATCTATTACTTGGCCAAAGCAATAAACTACAACGGAGAATATGCAAGAACACTCAAGAATAAGATATAAAATAGAATTAAATACATGGGATATTCAAATTTGAGCTTAGGCTCATGTGCTCCTGCAGAACAAATTTTCGAAAATACATATGAAAAAAACATAAAAAATTCTAAAATTTATTATGGTGAAAGATGCTTAGGCGCTAGATGTTCGTGTAAAATTTGAGCTCTTGTGGACATCTAGTAAGCTCACGGCAAAAAAGACAAATTCAGTCCACAATAGTGCATGAATAGTGCCGTCTAAAGAAACTGCAATTTTGTCTTTTTTGTTGCGAGCCCTTCAGATGTTCGAACTTTTTCAAAATTTACACGAACATCTCGGACGTAAGTATCTTCCACCACAAAAATATTTGATTTTTTTAAAGCTTTTTTCATTTATTTTTATTTTTTGTCTTCCTGGGTGCAGATGCACCCGGGCACCGAATCGACGCTTCCTAAATATATAAGTTCCACAATGTGAATATAATCTCATAATCTATCGGATCCCAGCAAACACAACATACCAATATAATAACTATAACATAGGTTCCTTGATCATGATAGGCAACTCATAAGGGCTAAATATTGAAGCACAAGAATTGGAGAGAGATCATCACGTAGCTACAACCATGAACCCTAGGTCCAAGGTGGAACTACTCATGACACATCAAGGAGGCGAGCATAGTTGATGAAGTGGCCTTTGGAGATGAATCCTCCCCTCGACAGTGTGACGGGACAGAACTTCTACTGATCCCGATCTTGGAATCGCGATGACGGCGGAATAGAGAGGGTTTCGGGAAAAAGGACTCCGCCTCGAGGATTTTTGGAACACAAGGAATAAATAGATGCAAAAGAGGGCACTAGGGATGGCCCCACCTGGCCAGGCGACCAGGGGGCAGGAACCCCTCATTCGGGCTTGTGGAGCCTTCTGACAAATTGGAATTCTGGATTTTTCTGGCAATATTTATGTTTCACCTTTTTCTGCAATGCACAAACAATAACGGACATAAACTGGCACAATGCACTTGGTTAATAGGTTAGTCTCAAATATATTATAAAAGGATATGAAAGTGCATCAAAACATGTAGCAAAATCACAAAAATAAGCATGTAACAAATACAAATTATAGATACGTTTGGAAAGTATCACTCACTAAACCCCACTGTTATGGTCTTGGAAATTATGCATGATGGTTTACTAGCTCATATGTGAAGTCACCTTGCCAGTGTCGCCTCTATTTTTCAGCTTGCTGTTGGGTTATCTTTGTTGCATGATTTTGACTTCAATGACACCATGTATGATAGGTTCCTAATGCATGGGGTGCCCTTCTCCATCTGAAACGCATACTGCATGCTGCCTGATGACCTCCCTTGGACCTTAATGCCAATATCATTTGAGCGTCTCGCGTCCCTATTAAGGTACATGTTTTAGGATGGCTCCTCTTCCGCGACTGTCTCAATTCCAAGGCTAACCTCTCTCACAAGATGATAGTCTCTAACGAACACGGAGCAATTGATCCCGAGCTCATATGAGCTCGGGTGAACAGTAAAATCGAAAAAAATATAAAAAAATTCAGAAAAATCTAAATTTTTTTTTGGCGAAAATTTCACAATTTTTTAATATGCTTGCAAAATTTCATCACAAAATAACATCCATGGAATACACAGTAAAAAAACAAAACCGATGCTCAAAAAATGTTATTTTTTACAGCATTTTGGAGTTCTGATTTTGTTTTTTTTTCTGTGTATTCCACAGATGTTATTTTGTGATGAAATTTTGTAAGCATATTAAGAGTTTGTCAAATGCTCACCACAAAAAAATTCAGATTTTTTTGAATTTTTTTCGATTTTACTGTTCACCCGAGCTCATATGAGCTCGGGATCACTTGAGCACTTTTGGTCTCTAACACTCTTTTCCCTTCATGTGGGGCCTTCGTCAAGGAGACTACACACATATTTCTCCTATGTTCTCACACTTCAGAGGTGTGGCCCGTGCTCGGGCTCATGGCTCCCACTGCCATCATCGACATTTGACAGGTGCCACCACCGATTGGCCTCAATTACTACATTTGACTTTCGGTTGCCTTTACAATTCACTAGAAAAAAATGGGATTCCAGGAATGCTCTAGTCTTTCGCAGTGAGATGCATACTACTATTGTAACTGTAAGGAGCATCGTATATGACTTCAGTACTTAAACCGCTAGATTTAAGCGCTTATACCTCTCTTTGCGTTCTAGCGTAAATCCGTAAACTACCGGTTGCAGTCTTTGAGTAATGCATCCAGGTGAGGACCCCCCTCCCTCCTCGCCCCCCACACCCCACGCGGGTGATTTGGTAAAAAATATTAACCCGTCGATTAGGAAAATTTCTTCATCTGATCATCTCTTTTCAAAAGGGAAGTGGGCTTATCGGTGAGATGTCACGGAACTATGTTTTTACATTATCTATACCACTTCGAATAGTGTGTTTGACCTTTAATTTAAGAGAAAAAATAAAAGCAAAAACCAGACTACTAGGAACCCCTCAACTAACAAAACCTTCTGTGTCCCTCCACCGATTCGAAGTGGTGTTATCGATGAACAGGCATGGAATTATATTATTCACGTTATCTTTTTTGTAAGATAAGAGACATAGGATATAGAGAATGTCTCCTCCTCGCTCACTTTTCCCATCTATAAATAGGATCTGCCCATATGAGCAGTCCACACAGCCACTTCTCGAGATCCATCTGAGTCAGTGACTGACACGTCCATCATCAGCTAGCCAGGAGCCATGGCTAAGCTTGCCATTCTGATCTCTTGCGCCTTGCTCCTGGCCGCGGCCTGCCATGGCCTCGAGGTGGGCTACTACAAGAACACGTGCCCCAAAGCCGAGGTACTCGTGCGCGCCGCGGTGAAGAAGGCCCTGCGCGCCGACGCCGGCACCGGCGCCGGCCTAATCCGCATGCTTTTCCACGACTGCTTCGTCGAGGGCTGCGACGCCTCCGTGCTGCTCGACCCGACGCCTGCCAACCCGCAGCCGGAGAAGCTCGGGGCGCCCAACAACCCCAGCCTTCGGGGCTTCGAGGCGATCGACGCGGCCAAGGGCGCCGTCGAGCGCGCCTGCCCTGGCGTCGTCTCCTGCGCCGACATCGTCGCCTTCGCCGCCCGCGACGCGTCCTACCTCCTCAGCCACGCCAAGATCAGCTTCCACGTCCCCGCCGGCCGGCTCGATGGCCGCAGGTCCCTCGCCAGCGACACGCTCTTGTTCCTGCCCGGCCCGACCTCCAACCTCAGCACCCTCGTCTCCGGCTTCGCCGCCAAGGGCATGTCCACCGAGGACATGGTCGTGCTCTCCGGATCGCACTCCATCGGCCGGTCCCACTGCTCGTCCTTCGTCCCGGACCGCCTCGCCACCCAGTCCGACATCAGCGCGCCGCTCGCCAGCATCCTACGCCGGCAGTGCCCGGCCAGCCCGACCACCGCCAACGACCCGACGGTGGTGCAGGACTTCGTGACGCCCAGGAAGCTGGACAACCAGTACTACAAGAACGTCCTCGCCCGCAGGGTGCTCTTCACCTCGGACGCCGCACTGCTGACTTCGCCGGCCACCGGGAGGATGGTGCGCGCCAACGCCAGGTTCCCGGCGTCGTGGGACAAGAAGTTCGCCAAAGCCATGGTGAAGATGGCCAACATCGAAATCAAGGGCCGTGGCGTCGGCGAGATCAGGAAGAACTGCCGCTTCGTCAACTAGGTGACAATGCAGATATGCAAGATGCAGTTTGTTTTTATCTCATTTTATCCCATTTTCCGTTGGCTGTAAAGGTTTTCGTCCCATCTGTGGGTTCTGCTTTATTTGTTGATTAATTTTCTCATGTATGCTATATTTGTTGTCTGGTATGCCAGTATTCAGAAAATGTATAGCAATATCTCTTTGCTGTTTGATTTGTAAGTGAGATTGGCGGTATATTTGCAGTGCCAGATGTGTTTCACATACCCAATTGGGGTATTGTGCCATCGTTCAAATCCAATCCAAATGAAACGAAACTTCCGTTAGAAATTCCTCTGTGTCCACTTAACTCACAATCCAGCTTCAGTCGCCATCATGTTAGGCATATTCAACGTCGATCCTAAAAATGAATACATTATTGATTTGGAGTTTTCGCAGATGGAGATACGGAAGACGGTCATCCAATCATTTAGGTTAAATGTGCGAACACTTTTCAAACGGAATTTAAACAAACCAGATAATTTTCATTAAAATGGAACCAAATAAACGAGAATTTTGATGCATTTCATTAGTAAAGTTAACCGAATCTAAAACTACCCCGATATTCATGTTCCATGTCTTTTTTTCTTCCGGCTAAAAAAAGTTTTTTTTCTTTCCTTCCAGTGGACCGTCACGCCGTCGCGACATCATCGACCGTGTAGACATCGATAAGGAGGAGGTCGTTTGTTTTTGGTAGAACGACAATCTACCCCACGATTGACACCATAGGCTGGTGAGGGTGCCGGTGTGGCCACAGGAGGTGGTGGACGCCTAAGCCCCCCCCCTCCGGTCGCGGGAGGATGTGACGACTTCACCGCCCCCACCGCCGCCACGGGCTACAACGCCTAGGCAGCGCGGACTCCAGATCCAGGAGTCTCCGTTGCCGCTACTGGCTATGAAGGTCGAGCGCGTCTCGTCCCCGCCAAAACCGACATTTGTGCCTACCAACTACGACAACGATGCCACCTACCAGCGCGCGAGGAGGACAGGCCATGACCTAGCCTCAATGATCTAATAGACGTGACGTCGGTGGAGCCCGACACCGCCGTCTACGTGCCGCCACAGCGGCCATCATCCCCACCGCCATGGCCATGGTACAAATTTATGCTACTGCCCTCACCACCTTCACCGCCCATCGACGACCAGGTCCACAAGGTTGTCCGCGACATGGTGGGGACGCGATGGACATTCCACACGCCTCCCTCCGCCTTCTTGAAGTTGGCGCGCCCTCCACACAGAAATCGGCAACCCTACCATGGGGGGTGCCATAGCAGGGCTACTGGCCGTCTGGCGTGTCGGGGTAGCCGCCTCCCTTCATCGAACTACCGGGCGACATGTTGGGAAACGTAGTAGAAAACAAAAAATTTCGTGCCTACGAAGCAAGAACCCAAGATCATCCAAGAAGATGGCATACAAGGTTTAGGTCAAAGCTCACCAACGGATGTAGCGGAAGAAGAGTTGGTGAAGCTTGTTGAAGTAGATCTCACGAATCGTCCCACGAACAATCCCTCGATCCGTCCCAAGAACAAGTCCCTCGATCAAGATCTCCGAAGAAGAAGAAGCTCCTCGAAGAAGGATCAAAGTTATGATCCCTCTACCGGTATCCACACGTCCGGCACATCAATCCGGCAGAGCTCCGTCGTCCAGAGAAGAACGCCTCCGAGAAAACTAGAGGGAGAAAACCTTAGCGGATTACGATCTAGAACGGAGTCTAAATCGGGGTCTAATATGGAGCAACTAGCAAACTGGAAAGGGGGGGGGGCGCAGGGGATTATGGGGTGCGCCTCCCCCCCCCCTTGGCTCACCTTTTATAGGTGGCCAAGGGACCTTGGCCGGCCACCCTAGGGGAGGAGTCCTACATGGACTCCAACTCCCCTAGGAGGAGTCCTCCTACTTCAAGGAGGATTGCAATCCTACTTGGAGTAGGATCCCCCCTTTGGTGCGCCCCCTCCTGGCCAACTTGGGCCAGCCCAGGTGGCTTTCCCCCCAAGCCAGGGGGTGGGCGCAATAGGTGGTACTTACCGGAAACTTCTGGAACCTTCCATGACCTTCCAGAAGCTTCCAATACCTTCCAGGACCTTCCGGGATGGTTTCGGGACATTCCGGAACCTTCTGGAACACTTCCAAGACCTTGAGAGACTTCTAACGGATGTTCCGGAACTATCTGGATAGGTTTAGGGACAATCCGGGTTATGGTCTAACATGTCAAGTGACCACGACAATTTGTCGGGACGTCCATCGATTACTCGAAACTATTCCGGTTTATCTCGGACTTCCCCGGTGCCATTCTCATATGTTCTAAAACCACCTGGAAAAATTCCAGAGTGATTTAGACATTTCCTTTGCTCTCTGAACAACTTCACTTGCATCCACTAAACCTTCAACCATTCTAGCATTCTAACAGATTACCGCACTTTAAGTGTGTGACCTAATAGGTTCGGTATTATGTGGTCATGACTCGGAACGTCTTCCAGACACATGGTCATTAGTCAATAATCAACAACGGAGCCATGGACACCCATGTTGACTCCCACACATACACGAAGAAACTTCGAGTGAACCTTTATGTTATTAATACACCATTCCCTTTGCTTCGCGATATGTGACAAAGTTAGAGGAGAGAAGTTTGCCATCTATGTGTAACAACTTCTTGAACACAAACCATCAGTTTTGCTCATTGCTCGTTTGTCTCTATTCCTCGTTTTGTATTCCGGTATCCCCGTGACTAAATCATAAAGTGTCTCGCCAGACTATAATGGATACAGTTATACCGAGTGGGCCCAAAGCCAATATCTCTTCATCGTGAAGGAGAAAATCCCATTCTTGAACTATCACTGTTACTAGAAACACTATCCAACATACCCAGAACTTATTTTACTACTTCCCAGTCACAGGAAGATTCATCTAAGAACCAAAGCATATCTTCCTGTGTGAATCAACTCGACATTCTCATGGTCTAAGGAATTACGCATATGACAACAAATCATGATAGACTTTTAACATAGTTACGATGTGATCTCTAAGTATATCATTTATAATATTGGGGTCGGTTCAACATCATTGTTCTGCTAACAACATGCTCTCATTGCTATCAACATCCATGTTGCAAGAACAATGTCCATGATTAAGAAAACGTAATCATCAGTTAGCACATGAGTTTGTCTTAGAGGCTAAACCAGGAACTCTTGTTGTTTACATTTCCACACATGCATATGAGTTTTCTTCTGAATCTCACATTCAGGGCCATTGTAATTATAGCACATAAATATAAACATTAATTATGAACTTGAATATAAATAATAACACACTTTATTATTGCCTCTAGGGCATATATCCAACAGTCTCCCACTTGCACTAGATACAGTAATACTAGTTATATAAGTTCTCGGACACCAATGGCTATCCGGTGCTACTCATGCTTTGCTCGTGGAAGAGGCTTCGTCATCGGGTCTAACACGTTCAGATCCGTGTTAATCTTGCATACTTTGACATATCCTTTGTCAACGAACTCTCAGATTTTGTGATAACGACGTTCTATGTGTTTGGACTTCTGGTGGGACCTTGGTTCTCTAGCTTGCGCCACGGCTCCACTATTGTCACAATAGATCTCCATGGGGTCTTTAGCACTAGGAACCACACCTAGTTCGGTGACAAACTTCTTGATCCAATATCCCTCCTTCGTAGATTCCGAAGCTGCGATGTAATCCTCCTCCGTTGTAGAATCCGCAACCGTATTCTGCTTAGAACTTTTCCAGCTCACGACACCCCCGTTGAGTGTGAAAACATATCCTGATTGAGATTTGAAGTCATTTGGGTCTGTCATGAAGCTTGAATCTGTGTAACCCTTTACAACAAGTTCTTCATCACCTCCAAACACCAAGAACATGTTCTTGGTTCTATTTAGATACTTCAAAATATTTTTGACTGCTACCCAGTGTGCATTACCCGGGTTACTCTCATATTTTCTATGGATACTCAGAGCATAGGAAACATCTGGTCTTGTACATATCATGGCATAATGATAGATCCAGTTTCCGAAGCATATGGAACTGTGCTCATTTCTACTTGCTCATCAGCTGTCTTAGGACATTGACTCTTGCAGAGTACCACACCATGTGACATTGGTAGTAGTCCTTTCTTTGAACTCTCCATTCAGAACCTTTTCATAACCTTGTCTATATATGTGCTCTGGCTTAGCCCTATCAGGCGCCGAGATCTATCTCTATAGATCTTGATGCCCAAAATGTAGGCGGCTTCGCCCAAGTCTTTCATCGAAAAACTGTTTTTCAATGACTCCTTTATAGTGTTAAGAAATTCTTTATCATTTCCAATCAACAATATGTCGTCTACATACAGTATTAGAAAAGATATTGCGCTCCCACTTACTTTCTTGTAAACACAAGCTTCTTCGCCATTCTGGATGAAGCCAAAACCTTCGAACACTTCATCAAAGCAAAGATTCCAACTCCGTGATGCTTGCTTTAGTCCATAAATGGACCTTTTAAGCTTGCACACCTTTCCAGCATCCTCTGGCGCGACAAAACCCTCAGGTTGTATCATATATACATTCTCCCCGAGATTTCCGTTAAGGAAAACAGTTTTGATGTCCATCTTTCATATCTCATAATCGAAATACGCAGCAATTGCTAGTAAAATCCGCACAGATTTAAGCACTGCTTCTGGCGAGAAAGTCTCGTCGTAGTCAACACCTTGCACTTGTTGGAACCCTTTCGCAACAAGCCTAGCTTTATGGATAGTGACGTTACCATCCACATCTGTCTTTCTTTTGAAAATCCATTTACATTCAATTAGTTTCACACCCTCTGGAGGGATCACCAAGTCCCATACTTGGTTCTCGTACATGGATTCCATTTCGGATTTCATGGCTTGTAGCCATTCAGTGGAGTTGGGGCTCATCATCGCTTCTTTGTAGTTCACAGGCTCATAATCTTCCAAGATGAATACTTCGTTAGCTTACCACTCGGGTAGCTGACGCATTCTGCCTGATCTCCTTGGTTCAGTCACTAGCTTCTCAGAAGTTCCTGCATCACTTGCAGGAGCTACCGGTTCCTTCATCGGAATGATTGCCGGAACAATTTCCGTTGTCTCAATCCTTGGTTACGAAGGTCCACTAACCTCATCAAGTTGTACTGTCCTCCCACTCACCTCTTTGCTAAGAAACTCTTTCTCCAGAAAGGTTCCTCCTTTGGCAATATTGACTTTGCCATCGGAAGGGTGGTAGAAAGAATAGCCTACGGTGTCTTTGGCATGACCTACAAAGTAGCACTTGTCTGCTTTAGGGTCGAGTTTGTTCGGCTGCAAATGTTTTAGATAAGCATCACAACCCCAAATTTTCAGGAACGATATATTGGGTTTTCTCCCATTCCATAACTCGTATGGTGTCATTTCCACAGACTTTGACGGTGCCCTATTTAAAGTAAAAGCAACAGTCTCTAACGTGTAACCCCAAAAAGATAGTGGTAGATCAGTTAATGACATCATAGACCTCACCATGTCTAACAAAGTTCGGTTACGCCTCTCAGACACTCCATTTCTCTGTGGAGTTCTAGGTGGCGTCAGCTGCGAAACGATTCCACGCTCGATGAGGTGTTCTCTAAACTCATGACTAAGATATTCACCACCACGATCAGATCGCAGAAATTTGATTTTCTTGTCACGATTCAACTTCGTTCTGAAATTCTTTGAACTTTTCGAAAGTTTCAGACTTTTGCTTCATTAAGTAAATATAGCCATATCTACTCAAATCGTCAGTAAAAGTTACGAAGTAGAGATATCCACCGCGCGTCGGTACACTCATCGGACCACACACATCACTATGTATTATTTCCAATAAGTTTGTCGCCCGTTCTACATGACCTGTGAACGGCGTCCGAGTCAGTTTGCCCATCAGACAAGCCTCACACTTATCAAATGATTCAAAATCAAAAGATTGCAAAATTCCATCTTTATGAAGCATCTGCATGCGTTTCTTTCCGATGTGACCCAGACAGCAGTGCCACATGTAAGTGGTATTTTCATCCTTCTTAATTCGTTTAGGGCTTATGTTTAAGACGTCGTTACTACATTCAAGATCTAAATAAAATAGCCCATTCTTAATAGGTGCAAAACCATAGAACATTTTCTTTAAGTAAATAGAGCAACCATTGTTCTCAGACTTAAAACTATAACCGCCGCAGATTAAACATGATCCCGACATAATGTTCTTACAAATAAATAAAACGAAATAACAATTATCTAATTCTATGGTAAATCCTGAAGATAGATGTAGAGTGTAGACGTCGACGGCTTTAGTAGAGATCGTAGCTCCATTTCCGACACTCATCGTCACTTCATTCTTTTCCAGCTTCCTTATTCTCCTTAGTCCCTGTAATGAATTACACATATGAGCAACAGCTCTAGTATCAAATACCCACGACTTAGAGTGAGGGCCGGAAAGAAGGACATCTATGGCATATATAACTTTTATACCTTCGTTGGTAAAACCAGGCTTCTTCCTATCTGCCAGATACTTCTTGCAGTTCCTCTTCCAGTGACCTTTAGCTTTGCAATAGAAACACTCAATATCCTTGTTAGGGCCAGTGCTAGAGGGTTTCTTGGTCTTGGCGCCAGTCTTTCCGGTGCCCTTGCCCTTGGACTTGCCCTTCTTCTTGAAACTGGTGGTCTTGCTAACCGCCAACGTATAGTTGGGGTCAGCCTGCATGGTAGTCTCCGCATTCTTCAGCATTGCAAGTAGTTCATTAACCGACTTGTCCATCTCGTTCATCCGATAGTTCTGAACAAATATTTATAGCTCGGCGGGAGTGACATGAGGATGATATATATACCCAGTGATTCTGGAATCGGAAATCCTAGTTCAGTCAACCTTTGGCCAAAGCGCATGATCTTTATCATGTGCTCACTCACAGGTGATCCTTCCTTCATCTTGCAATTCCACATAGCATGAGTTACCTCATAACGTTCAGTCCTAGCGTGTTTGGCATACAGAGCATCTAACTCTTGAATAATCAAGTGGGGCATGGTATTTTCAAACCTCCCCTGCAACTCTAATTCCATACACACAGTCATAAGACATTGAACTGAGGTGCTATCATCAAGCTTGGTCTGATGCACATTCTTCTCAGCAACCGTGGCTTCAGGCCCCCGTGCTTCTGGGAGAGGTGTCGTCAGGACATAGTCCTTCTTAGCACTCCAGAGTACAATTCTCAGGGAACGAACCCAGTCCGCATAGTTGCTTCCATAATCTTTCAATTTTTCTTTCTCAATCAACGGACCTAAGTTAAACTGGGGATTGATACGGGCCATTTTAATCTACAACATAAACACAAGTTTCACTTTAGACAATGTTCATAATTAAGTTGCACTAAGTAATTAATCAAGCTATTAATATTGGTAAGTGCTCCCACTCAGATCAACATCTCTCGTAGTTAATGCTAAGTGATTGAAGATCCGATTCAGTCGTCCGTCATTGATGTGACATCACTGATGACTTGGACTGAACCGGTAGGCCAACTTGCCAATCATGCTAAGGGTGATTCTTGTTCATCTTTCTATGGGTGTGTTCCGGTAGCAAACTTTTATACAAACCGTCAAGACAACCAAATGTAATGTGCAGTGTGTTCTTAACACACCCGTATTTTATGCGTCACACCGTGTACACCCATGTGACATGACCTGCTCCAGTGTGAAACATAGTATGGACGGTGCTACAGTTGGTAGAACACTATCAACTTGATATTTGTTTTGCGAGAGATCACCCTAATAAAATACGGCTACCGCGCATTAAACAAGGGTGCAACAAAGGGATTAACATCACATGCAGTTCATAAGTTTTATGTGATATGGTATATCCCTTTGTATCGTGAAGTTGTCGTTGCCTTCATGACTCCGTGGTTCAAGTCTCTACCCACCACCTTTTGTCCTTGGCGCCGGGACCTCCTCACGGCTTCGGCATGTGTGTCGGGGTCCACCTTCACATCATTGATCATCACCTCGTCTCCATCTATTGCCTTGCCTCAAGCTAATAAACAGTTCTGGCACGCAGGCCATAATTAAGTGACAATCGTATGACTCCAGTAATAATGCTGTACCACGGCTCGTAGGCCGCGATTTTTTACAGCATATAGCATCTCATACAAACACATTACAAATTTCGAAGGCTATACCACATCACATGCACTCTCTACAAAAACGAGTTAGATCGCTATCTACACGGGTTATTGCAAATTTTATCGTGGTTGTTAAGCAGGTTTACATGGCAAACGTGAAACCCTACACAAAACAAAAACACGATACTTCTTTTGTTGCTAGTTTAACATACGGGGTGCATGTAGCAACTAATGCCACAAGCCAAACTTCGTTAAACGCGTGACCCCCATGTGGATTTGAGTTCATAAAATTCACGAGCCCGTTCATGTAAAATTTTCTTATAGCAAGATTAAGATGAGATCCAAGGAATTTGATGTAGTCCATGATCAAGGCAACCAGCATACTAAGAGCAACATAGAGGGATCATGGAAAAACTCAAACCTTGTAGAAAAATCACATCATGCCGTTGAGCAAAGAAAAAAATCACATGACAGGGAAGCAAACAAGAAAATCAATGCCTCATATCAACATATGATCTACCTAAACATGCATCTAATCAAGGATCGCTCATGATCAATGAAAAAAATAGCGCGCTATAAAATATAGCGAGACCATTCTTCAAATGCTACACAAGTTATAGTGTTCTATATTTCAAAATAGCGTTTGCAAAAAAAAAATATCAAAAAATAAAGTATTTTTAGCAACTATTTTTTTTCTCAAGGGCAATATATGCACAATGGCCAAATCCAAGGCACTGTTATCAGCTAAATCGAAGCACACCATTAGTATATATATTCAGAATAATACTTTATTTATGTTCTCAGCCATATGCAAGTAAAATTCATATTCAGAGAAATACTTTAAATATCAACTATAACCTATAACTAGAATTTTGCTTGCTTCCACTCTAAATTTATATTCAGAAAAATAGTATATATTTGAGTGGAAGAATAAATTTTAAACTGGTCAAGCATAGTGCCACATCCCAACATCAACATCAAAGAAAGCAGCGGCTATAGGAAACAAAAGGCAGTCCAAGAGAACCCTTTTCATCCATTATTATATATGATAACCAAGTACAACATTGATTAGATGTCGTTATTCCAATTAATCAGTCATCAACCAGGCTAGTGCATGTTTCTTCCCAAACATAGTGTTATGGTCATTTTCGTGTGAAAAAAGGGAGTGGAAGGGGTGTGGTCGAGGGTAGTTTTGCACCTGCTGGGTTGAGGCATGTCTTCCCTATTTTCCTAAAAAATGCATCATGTGTATGTTATAACGCTACAAGTTACAACATTATAACGCGCGTAGCGCGCTATTAGCGTAAATAGCGTCGTAGCGGCTAAATTTGCAAAAATATAGCGTTTCCTTTCCTAATATGCTATAACGCCGTTATAACGTCGTTATAGCGTGCTATTTTTTTCGTTGCTCATGATACCACTGTTGGGGAAATGTAGTAGAAAACAAAAAATTTCGTGCCTACGAAGCAAGAACCCAAGATCATCCAAGAAGATGGCATACAAGGTTTAGGTCAAAGCTCAGCAACGGATGTAGCGGAAGAAGAGTTGGTGAAGCTGATGACAAGAGAGTTTACTAGTGCAACACCTTTCCTCGTTGGTTACCCCAAGTGGAAGGTGTGATGTAGGATAACGACAAATTTCCCTTGGTGAAGATACCAAGGTTGAGTTCAATCCAGTAAGACTCCGGAGATGATAAGTAGGTGTCAGCGGCGCAACTCACGTGGACCTGCACACAACACAAATAACTTTTCTCCCAACGAGTACAGAGAGGTTGTCAATCTCTCCGGCCTTGCTGGTTACAAAGGATCAACGCAAAAAATAATAGTGATAATGATAGCAACTGGAAAGTAAAAGCAAGAAATTAAATGAGCGTGTAAACAGTGATGATAATATGGACCGGGGTCCCGTGAGGTTCACTAGTGA
This sequence comes from Bromus sterilis, assembly GCA_950022295.1. NCBI lineage: Eukaryota > Viridiplantae > Streptophyta > Magnoliopsida > Poales > Poaceae > Bromus > Bromus sterilis. The sequence goes on along the minus strand of OX465600.1, from coordinate 50,212,788 downwards.
TGTCTCTCTCCCAAAAGACGATAAAACTGCTATGCGAGATAAGAAAATTACAGCTGGGCAATTGACAGGATTATAAACACCGCAATGCTAACTATGTTACAAAGAAAGGAAGAGGCTCAAAAGCATGGGAAGTACGCCAAAATAAGTAGTCCGAAATCGAACTGCATCTACTACTAATTACCCCCCTTGATATATCTATCCAGAACATCTCGCTGGTATTAACTTGCGAGCCCCACCCAAAGTGTAAACCCAAAGCAACAGACAACTGCATTAAAAAGCACTTTGCGTAAAGTAAACAATCCTTGCAACCGCGGTTACAAGCACCGTTTTTCCCCCCTGTGGCAACAACACATCCCCTAGACTCATGTTTCTGTCAATCAAGCATGTCATCAGGGGGAATGAACCCACAATCGAGCATAACGTTCCCTCTTGGAGTTACTACCTACTACTTGCCCAAAGCAATAAACAGCAACAGAGAACATGCAAGAATTACTTAGGAACAAAAATATAAAAGATAAGAACCAAATCTATTACTCTATCACAATCTGAACATAATCTCATAATCCATAAGATCCCATCAAACTCAGCATAGCAACAGCAGAAAGATTACATATGTGCCTCGATCATGTAGGGCAGCTCACGAGGTCTAAACCATGAAGAACAAAGAGGGGAGGAGAACATCACATAGCTACTGATCACGGACACATGGTCCAAAGAAAACTACTCACGGCACATCCGGGAAGCGTCCATGGTGGAGGGGAAGCTCCCGGAGGCCGATCCTCCCTCCGGCAGGGTGCCGGGAAGAGGTCTGTTGGCGCTCCCGATCTTGGAAGCGCGGCGGCGGCGGAACAGATGCGAGATCGTGAAAAAGGGTTCTGTCCTAGGGGGTTTCGCGTCACGGGAATAAATAGGCGAAGGGGGGCAGCCAGGGGGCCCACCAGGTGTACAGGCGGCCACCCGACGCGGCCCCACCCTTGGACGCGCCACCTGGCCGCCTGGGCACCAGGTGGGGCCCCTCGGCCCTCCTTCGGGACTCTGGAAGCTTCTGTTGCGCTAATTTTTTATCCGATTTTCCCGGATTTGTGGAGCACTTTTAATTGGGGGGAAACTGAAATAGAAAAACAGCAGAAAACAGAAACTGGCACTGGGGTGCACTGAGTTAATAGGTTAGTCCAAATATGATCAAAAGCATAATTTCACACAAACTGAAAGTGTATCTAGATCATAGAAATATCACACAAAACATGCATGGAGAAAGCATAAATTATAGATACGTTTGGTACGCAACATCCCCAAGCTTAATTCCTGCTCGCCCTCAAGTAGGTAAATGATAACAAGCATAATTTCTGTGGTGACATGCTAGCAACCATATAAGAACTTTGAAAAGTAAAACAATCAAGGTATGTGATCAATTCAAATCATACCATGCAAGAGTCTATATTAGCATTGAAATAATCAACGAAAGAACATTAGGTACAAGAGCTCTCGCTGTCCGTGACTCGAATGTCTCCAAATGGTGTTTGCGTGCAAGAAGGGGGATAGGGAATACGAGAAAAAATATATTTTTGTTGAAAACTAAATCTACTAAAGTTTAACACTTGGCCTTCTTTGGAATCTTATCTTGACTCGTCCCTAGACCACTAGGCAGGTACAAGTCATCTTGATCCACTCCTTTTCGATATTTTGAGCACTCATGCAATGGATGAGCGTAAGCACGAGAGTTGACACTTAGGATGGCAAAGAGAGAAATATGGTGGAGGAGGAAGATAAATAGGTGAGAAAGGCTCACATCAATGAGGACAATCATAGGCGAGAAGGTCAAATGATAGATATGATGTGAGGAGTATGGATTGCCATGCAATGGATGCACATATGAGCTAAGAAAGCTCTCTAATGGAACTAGTGGGAATGCATCTAACCTGCTCGCTCATGAAGACCTAAAGCTCTTTTGAGGAGGCTCATCCTTGGAATATGCAAGCCAAGTTCTATAGTGTGAAGGTACCCACATAGCTATATGCATGAATGATCATCTCTATGCAGTACAAGATAAGAGGGAGTACTCGTGTGGATCTTTCAAAAGGATAGTAGTGTTGCCCCTTTCTCTTTTTTTATTTCTTTTTGTATTTTTTTACATTTTTTGTATTTTTTGGTGGACTCAATGGCTCTTTCTATTTAACTCTCATTTGTCCTCTTTGGGATCTTTTATTTTGTCCACTTTGGGATCTTTTCCTCGCTTAGGGGAAACACTCTAATTTACAAGAGGGTATAGAAGATCTTTCACACTTTACAAGGTACTCAAACATAAAGAAGATGTAGCTATCATGATGTATGCAATGTATGCCTCTGCCAGTGTAGCAGGAACATGTATGACATGAAGATCAAGTCATGAAGAGGTGGATGTTGCATGGCAATATATCTCGGAAAGGCTATGGAAATTCCTTGATAGATAGGTATGGTGGATGTTTTGAGGAAAGATACGAGGAGGTTTATGATGACAGAGCGTATCATGCCAAGGGTTTGGATGTACCGTCGAAGGTGGACGCCAACTCTCGGAGTGAGGAGGCAATGCACGACACGTAAGAGGCTAGCAAATATGAGGAGGTGGAAGTGTCAACTTTCAATACTTACATTAGTTCGAAGAACTCATGCACTTATTATCGGTAACTCTCAATCTAATAAGGAGGTTCACAAAGAGACAAGTACCCCGAGGAGGAGTGTATGGGGGTTTGGTTATCCTTGCGCATCCTCGACTCATGGTACGTGAGTGTACTTTAATATCCGATCCCTCAAAAGATTATCGACCCATCTAGTAGCTAGAGTTCTCAACTAGTTTTGTAGGTTTTCAAAATAAACATTACTTGATGACAAGAGAGTTGACTAGTGCAACGCCTCTCTTCGTTGGTTACCCCAAGTGGAAGGTGCGATGTAGGATAACGACAAAGTTACCTTGGTGAAGATACCAAGGTTGAGTTCAATCCAGTAGGACTCCGAAGATGATAAGTAGGTGTCAACGGCGCAACTGACGTGGACCTGCACACAACACACATAACTTTGCTCCCAACGAGTACCAAGAGGTTGTTGATACGTCCCAAACGTATCTATAATTTCTGCTTGCTCCATGCATGTTTTGTGTGATATTGCTATGCGTTTGATACACTTTCATATCTTTTTATAACATATTTTGGAACTAACCTATTAATGGTTGCAAGAGTGCACAAGTTCTTGTTTTTGTACTTTATGTGTAGGAATTACTTGGATAAAGGAAAAAATCATAAAAAGAAGTCTTGTAGGAGTTGGACTCTAACACTCCCGAAATCTGTCCCCACCAGACAGGTTTTAAATATTGCCTCCGAAACGTTAGAAGACGGTCTCAAACGGAAACACTTAAAACTACAAAGTTGTAGGGAATTTTTTTCCGGTGGATTTAGACATAAAATTCGGCCCAAGTGGTGTTCGGATGCTTCCAGAAACCCCAAAATACAGAATACGTAATCTGGATAACGGGAATCCGAGAGTCTATATAAAGAGAGGAAACCTAGGTCAAAAGACACCACGAAATTTTCTCCCCCTTGGCAGCCGTCTAGAGAGGGAGATTAATCTCCACAGAAGAACCATCTCCAAGGAAGAAGAAGGGGCCAAGGGCCGATGCCCCCAAGGGCCGTGGCCACCGCCGTGGTCGTGGGCGCTGCCGCCGCCGTGGCCGCCGCCGTCGCCGTCTCCTTCATCTTCTCCGGGCTGCACCTCTCCATCAACAACTCTCTCTCACTCACCATGTCTATGTGTGAGTAGTTCCCTCTCGGGGCTAAGGTTTGTATCTTGATCTATGTGGTTTCTCTCTCTCCCATGATGTGATCTTTGTTGTGATCATTGGCTATGTTAATCTAGGGTGATCCCATAATGTTTCCCCTTCTTCTATGTATTGGATTTGATGTACTCACTTGATCCTATCTAGTATAATTCCCGAGACCATGGTGACAGCGGTCTATTGGACATGGGTTAGAAGAATATTATCATGAGTGATTTCCTCTTTTGTGTGTGGATTGAAGATTGAGAGTCTTTGGGTGCTTGTCTTTGACTATCCTTTAGATATGTTGTGGTGATTGTGGTACTCTCTTTGGATGGCCGCGGTGACATTGGGAAATCCATAGATTGAGAACTACGAACTCTGAGGTGTGCTTTTGTAGCCCTACACAATTCTCGTCCTCTCTTGACCACAAAGGAATGACCTCCGAGTACGTCTCCATTGCATGTTTTATGGGAAATATCATGTGATTAGACTATGTTAATGTTGTTGGGAGTTGCCACTAGTGAAACTATGAAGCCTATGCCTTGTTTCCACCATTGCAATACCGTTTGTGTTCACTTTTGCCACTTGTTTCTTTGCTGAAATTTTTATTACAGATTTATATTACTTCGTTTTACCACACCCATCACCCATATTTTACCATCTCTTCACCGAACTAGTGCACCTATACAACTCCTAGTTGTATTAGGTGTGTTGGGGACACAAGAGACTTCTTGTTTCTTAATTGCAGGGTTGCTGGAGAGAGACCATCTTCAACCTCTACTTCCCTGAGTTCGATAAACCTTAGGTCATCCACTTGAGGGAAATTGATGCTGTCCTACAAACCTCTGCGCTTGGAGGCCCAACATAGTCTACAAGAATAGAAGCGTGCGTAGACATCAAGCTATTTCTGGCGCCGTTGCCGGGGAGGTGAGTGCTTGAAAGTATATCTTTAGATCTTGCAATTAAATCTTTCGTTTCTTGTTTTTTTACTTTTCACTAGTTAGGCTTTATGGAAAACAATAAAATTTTTATGAGAGAGCTTTATGAGCTCTATCTTGAGTTAGGACATGAAGTGTTTGAGGAGGAAATCAAAAAGCCTATGGAGCTTTATTCTTTGCACAACACTCATGATAGTAGTAATGTTATTAGTATGTCTTCTTTGAATACTTTTGATACTAATGATACGCAAAACCATAAGCTTGGGGATGCTACGTTTTATGAAGATGATCTTTTTAGCCCCCCAAGTTTTGATGAGGAAATTTATTTTGATGATACTTTGCCTCCTATCTATGATGATTATTGTGATGACACTTATGCTATAAAGAATAAATTTTTACAAGTGCACCATGATAAGAATGATTCATGTGATTGCTATTTTGTTGAGTTTGCTCCCACTATTACTAATGAGAAGGATTTTGCTTATGTGGAGAGTAACAAATTTTCTATGCTTGTGGATCATGATAAGAATTTTTTATGTGATACTTATATTGTTGAGTTTATTCCTGATCCCACTGGAAATTATTATGAGAGGGGAACATATGCTTATAGATATTTCAATAATATCAAGTTCCCTCTCTTTATGTTGAAGGTTTTGAAGTTGCACTTATTTTGCCTTCCTATGCTAATATCTTTATGCTTCAATGAGTTTTTCCTCTACAAGATCCCTTTGCATAGGAAGCATGTTAGACTTAAATGTGTTTGTTATTTTCTTCTTGATGCTCTCTTTTGTTCTTCAACTCTTATTCCTAGGAGAGCATCATTAAAATCTTAAGCCTATCTTTATGGCTATAAAGAAAGAGCTCTAGGGAGACAACCCTTGTTATCTTTAGTTTGAGTTTTTACTTTCAGTTTTTAGTGGTCTTGATGATTGTTACTACTGTAGCAACATCATTGTATCTTTATTTTCAATCTTTGTGCCAAGTCTAGACTCCGATTGCAAGAAAGTTCAAAAGTTGTGACATGCTGTCCAGAAAACAGATTCTGTCCTTGGACGGAAAAATTAGCCTAAAATCACCAGATCATCTTTTTGATCTGAATTTTTTTGAGAGCGTGCTCCATACAATTGACTTTCGAGAGTCTGTTCTGAGTTTTTTTATTCGAGTTGCAGAAGTACCCCTAAAAAATTCTTTACTACCTGCTGTCCTGTTTTTCACAGATTCTGCCACGTTTTGTCTCTCCTAACTTTTGCAAACCTTAAGCTTTCTTTTTCTTTGCAAAAACCTTTTGGAAATCTTGAGAAACAGTAGCTCTTCAAGAATATCTTTATATCCAGTGGGGAAAATTTATTTTATTAAGGGTACTAACCTCTCTAATCAGCTTATGATGAGTTATGTATGAAGGGAGTTTTCAAGTGTGCGATGGAAGATGATGAAAGAAGATCCGGGAGTGTCAAGCGCTCAAGCTTGGGTATGCCCCCATGCATCCCCATTAAATATTCAAGGAGACTCAAGCATCTAAGCTTGGGGATGCCCCCGTGCATCCCTTTGTCCATCAACAATCATCAGTTCGTCCTTCGTCTCACTATATTTTTATCACTTCATGCGTTATGTGCTATGCTTGGAGCGTCTCGCTCTTAGGTTTTATTTTTAGTTTATTTAGCTTTGCTTGCTGTTCATAATAATTTAGATCCCGTCTTACTTTGTGTGGGAGAGAAACACGCTCCACTTTCAAAATCTAGAACACATCATAGGATTTTTCATGCCTATCTTTCTCTGTTGTGTGTTCTTTACCTTTTCGTAGCTACTGCCATGTTTAGTTTTAGTTTTAGTTTTATTTAGCAAGAGCCTTGGCTTTTGTTTAGTTTGTTGCTGGAACTCTCTTTAGTTTTCATGTTTATCTTGTTAAGAGAGTTGGTTGTTGCACAGAGTTGTGTCTTGTCTTGAAAGTAGGTAATTGAGGTTGCTATTTAATTTTAGTAGTAACTTGCAATGGTTTTGAGGTATTGATGTGAGTAATGTTTGAACTTTTGGTGTCAAGAGCTCTAGCCTATTAGTGATAGGTGTCGTATTTTGGGAAATCCGTGTTTATTTTCAAAACCTACAAAACTAGTTGAGAACTCTAGCTACTAGATGGATCACTACTCTTCTGAGGGGTCGGATATTAGAGTATACTCACGTACCATGAGTCGAGGATGCGCAAGGATAACCAAACCCCCATACACTCCTCCTCGGGGTACTTGTCTCTTTGTGAACCTCCTTAATAGATTGAGAGTTACCGATAATAAGTGCATGAGTTCTTCGGACTAATGTAAGTATTGAAAGTTGACACTTCCACCTCCTCATATTTGCTAGCCTCTCCTGTGCCGTGCATTGCTTTCTTCTCACTCCGAGAGTTGGCGTCCACCTTCGCCGGTACATCCAAACCCTTGACACGATACGCTCTGTCATCATAAGCCTCCTTATATCTTTCCTCAAAACAACCACCATACCTACCTATCAAGGCATTTCCATATCCTTTCCGAGATATATTGCCATGCAACATCCACCTCTTCATGACTTGATCTTCATGTCATACATGTTCCTGCTACACTGGAAGCGGCATACATTGCATACGTCATGATAGTTACATCTTCTTTATGAATTGAGTACTTTTGTAAAGTGTGAAAGATCTTCTATACTTCTTGTAATATATAGAGTGTTGCCCCTAAAGTGAGGAAAAGATCCCAAAGAGGACAAAATCAAAAGATCCCAAAGAGGAAAAATGAGAGTTAAATAGAAAGAGCCATTGAGGCCACAAAAAAAATACAAAAAATAGAAAAAAGAGAAAAATAAAAATAAAAAGAGAGTAGGGGGCACACTACTATTCCTTTTGATAGATCCACACTAGTACTTCATCCTCTATCCCTTGTACTCCATAGAGATCATCATCATGCATATAGCTATGTGGGGACCTTCACACTATAGAACTTGGCTTGTATATTCCAATGATGAGCCTCCTCAAACGAGCTCTAGGTCTTCTTGAGCAAACAAGTTAGATGCACCCCCACTAGTTCCCTTGGAGAGCTTTTAGCTCACATGTGCATCCGTTGAATGGCAATCCCTACTCCTCACATCATATCTATCATATGGCCTTCTCTCGCCTATGATTGTCCTCATTGATGTGAGCCTTTCACACCTTTTGTCTTCCTCCTCCACCATATTCTCTCTTTGCCATCCGAAATGTCAACTTTCTTGCTTACGCTCATCCATTGTATGAGTTCTCAAAATATCGAAAAGGAGTGGATCATTTTGACTTGTACCTAGCTAGTGGTCTGGGGATGAGTCAAGATAAGATTCCAAAGAAGACCAAGTGTGAAACTTTAGTAGATTGAGTTCTCAACACAAAAATACCTTTTCATCTTGTATTCCCTATCCCCTTTCTTGCACGCAAACACCATTTGGATACATTCGAGTCACGGACAGCGAGAGCTCTTGCACCTTTATGTTCTTATGTTGCTTGTTTCAATGCTAATATAGACTCTTGCCTGTTATGACTTGAATTGAATTACATGGTTTGATTGCTTTACTTAAAAGTCCATATATGGTTGTGTGGCATGTCACCACAGAAATTATGCTTGTTATCATTTACCTACTCGAGGACGAGCAGGATTTAAGCTTGGGGATGTTGATACGTCCCAAACGTATTTATAATTTCTGCTTGCTCCATGCATGTTTTGTGTGATATTGCTATGCGTTTGATACACTTTCATATCTTTTTATAACATATTTTGGAACTAACCTATTAATGGTTGCAAGAGTGCACAAGTTCTTTTTTTTGTACTTTATGTGTAGTAATTACTTGGATAAAGGAAAAATCACAAAAAGAAGCCTTGTAGGAGTTGGACTCTAACTCTCCCGAAATCTGTCCCCACCAGACAGGTTTTAAAGATCGCCTCGGAAACGCTAGAAGACGGCCTCAAACGGAAAAACTTAAAACTACAACGTTGTAGGTAATTTTTTTCCGGTGGGTTTAGACATAAAATTCGGCCCAATCGGAGTTCGGATGCATCCAGAAACCCTGAAATACAGAAGACGTAATTTGGATGACGGGGATCCGAGAGTCTATATAAAGAGAGGAAACCTAGGTCAACCGTATTGAGGGGGAGATCAATCTCCACAGAAGCACCATATCAAAGGAATAATAAGGGGCCAAGGGCCTCTGCCCCCAAGGGCGGTGGCCACCGCCGCCGCCATCGCCGTCTCCTTCATCTTCTCCGGGCTGCACCTCTCCATCAACAACTCTCTCTCACTCACCATGTCCATGTGTGAGTATTTCTCCCTCGGGGATAAGGCTTGTATCTTGATCTATGTGGTTTCTCTATCTCCCATGATGTGATCTTTGTTGTGATCATTGGCTATGCTAATCTAGGGTGATCCCATGATGTTTCCCCTTCTTCTATGTATTGGATTTGATGTACTCACTTGATCCTATCTAGTATAATCACCGAGACCATGGTGACAACGGTCTATTGGACATGGGTTAGAAGAATATTATCATGAGTGATTTCCTCTTTTGTGTGTGTATTGAAGATTGAGAGTCTTTTGGTGCTTGTCTTTGACTATCCTTTAGATATGTTGTGGTGATTGTGGTACTCTCTTTGGATGGCCGCGGTGACATTGGGCAATCCATAGATTGAGAACTACGAACTCTGAGGTGTGCTTTTGTAGCCCTACACAATTCTCGTCCTTTCTTGACCACAAAGGAATGACCTCCGAGTACGTCTCCATTGCATGTTTTATGGGAAATATCATGTGGTTAGACTATGTTAATGTTGTTGGGAGTTGCCACTAGTGAAAGTATGAAGCCTAGGCCTTGTTTCCACCATTGCAATACCGTTTGTGTTGACTTTTTCCACTTGTTTCTTTGCTGCACTTTTTATTACAGATTTATATTACTTCGTTTTACCACACCTATCACCCATATTTTACCATCTCTTCGCCGAACTAGTGCACATATACAACTCCTAGTTGTATTAGGTGTGTTGGGGACACAAGAGACTTCTTGTTTCTTAATTGCAGGGTTGCTGGAGAGAGACCATCTTTAACCTCTACTTCCCTGAGTTCGATAAACCTTAGGTCATCCACTTGAGGGAAATTGCTGCTGTCCTACAAACCTCTGCGCTTGGAGGCCCAACATAGTCTACAAGAATAGAAGCGTGCGTAGACATCAGTTGTCAATCTCTCCGGCCTTGTTTCCTACAAAGGATCAATGCAACAGATAATAGTGATAATGATAGAAAATGGAAAGTAAAAGCAAGAAAGTAAATGAGCGTGTAAACACTGATGAGAATATGGACCAGGGTCCCGTGATGTTCATTAGTGATGTCTCTCTCCCAAAATACGATAAATCTTCTATGCGAGGTAAAAAAATTACAGCTGGGCAATTGACAGGATTATAAACGCACCGCAATGCTAACTATGTTACAAAGAAAGGAAGAGGGTCAAAAGCATGGGCAGTACGCCAAAATAATTGACCGAAATCCAACTGCATCTACTACTAATCATCCACCTTGAGATATCTATCCAGAACATCTCGCTGGTATTAAGTTGTGAGCCCCACCCAAAGTGTAAACCCAAAGCAACAGACAACTGCATTAAAAAGCACTTTGCGTAAAGTAAACAATCCTTGCAACCGTGGTTACAAGCACCGTTGTTTTCCCCCTTGTGGCAACAACACATCCCCTAGACTCATGTTTCTGTCACTCAAGCGTGTCATCAGGTGGCATGAACCCACAATCGAGCATAACGTTCCCTCTTGGAGTTAGTACCTACTACTTGGCCAAAGCAATAAACAGCAACGGAGAACATGCAATAATTACTTAGGAACAAAAATATAAAAGATAAGAACCAAATATAGTACTTTGTCACAATCTGAACATAATCTCATAATCCATCAAATCCCATCAAACTCAGCATAGCAACAGCAGAAATATTACATATTGATACGCGAGAGAGGATTGCTTCTCGCCCTTCGTTGGTTACCCCAAGTGGAAAGTTAAGATGCAGCGTAGCAGCAAGTTTCCCTCGGTGAAGATACCGAGGTTGAGTATCGACCAGTAGGACTCCGGTGATGATAAGTAGGTGTCAGCGACGCACCTGACGCGGACCTGCACACAACACAATTAACTTTTCTCCCAACGAAGTTCAGAGAGGTTGTCAATCTCTCCGGTCTTGTTGTTTACAAAGGATCAAAGACACAAGATAATGATAATGAGAGCAACTGAAAGTAAATACTGAAAAGTAAATAAACGTGTAAAAAGTGATGAGGATATGGACCGGGGTACCGTGATGTTCACTAGTGATGTCTCTCTCCCAAAAGACGATAAGACTGTTATGCGAGGTAAACAAATTACAGAAGGGCAATTGACAGGATTATAAATGCACCGCAATGCTAACTACGCTACAAAAGAAAGGAAGAGGCTCAAAAGCATGGGCAGTACGCCAAAATAAGTAGACCGAAATCCAACTACATCTACTACTAATCATCCACCTTGAGATATCTATCCAGAACATCTCGTTGGTATTAAGTTGCGAGCCCCACCCAAAGTGTAAACCCAAAGCAACAGACAACTGCATTAAAAAAACTTTGCGTAAAGTAAACAATACTTGTAACCACGGTTACAAGCACCGTTGTTTTCCCCCTTGTGGCCACAACACATCCCCTAGACTTATCTCTATGGATTACAAGGATAAGAGGGTTACTAGTGTGGATCTTTCAAAAGGATAGTAGTGTTGCCCCTTTCTCTCTTTTTATTTCTTTTTCTCTTTTTTCTACTTTTTTGTATTTTTTTGGTGACTCAATGGCTCTTTCTATTTAACTCTCATTTGTCCTTTTTGGGATCTTTTATTTTGTCCACTTTGGGATCTTTTCCTCACTTAAGGGCAACACTCTAATTTACAAGAGGGTATAGAAGATCTTTCACACTTTACAAGGTACTCAAATCATGAAGAAGATGTAGCTAACATGATGTATGCAATGTATGCCGCTGCCAGTGTAGCAGGAACATGTATGACATGAAGATCAAGTCATGAAGAGGTGGATGTTGCATGGCAATATATCTCGGAAAGGCTATGGAAATGCCTTGATAGGTAGGTATGGTGGCTGTTTTGAGGAAATATATAAGGAGGTTTATGATGACAGAGTGTATCATGCCAAAGGTTTGGATGTACCGGCGAAGGTGGACGCCAACTCTCGGAGTGAGAAGGAGGCAATGCACGACACAGGAGAGGCTAGCAAATATCTGCAGGTGGAAGGGTCAACTTTCAATACTCACATTAGTCCGAAGAACTCATGCACTTATTATTGGTAACTCTCAATCTAATAAGGAGGTTCACAAAGAGACAAGTACCCGAGGAGGAGTGTATGTGGGTTTGGTTATCCTTGCGCATCCTCGACTCATGGTACGTGAGTGTACTCTAATATCCGACCCCTCAGAAGAGTAGTGATCCATCTAGTAGCTAGAGTTCTCAACTAGTTTTGTAGGTTTTTGAAAATAAACACGGATTTCCCAAAATACGACACCTATCACTAATAGGCTAGAGCTCTTGACACCAAAAGTTCAAAACATTACTCACATCAATACCTCAAAACTATTGCAAGTTACTACTAAAATTAAATAGCAACCTCAATTACCTACTTCTCAAAATACGACATAACTCAGTGCAACAACCAACTCTCTTAACAAGATAAACATGAAAATTAAAGAGAGTTCCAGTAACAAACTAAACAAAAGCCAAGGCTCTTGCTAAAGACAAACTAAGACTAAAACTAAACATGGCAGTAGCTACGAAAAGATAAAGAACAGACAACAGCAAAAAGATAGGCATGAAGAATCCTATGATGTGTTACAGATTTTGAAAGTGGAGCGTGTCTCTCTCCCACAAAAAGTAAGACGGATCTAACTTGTTATGAACAGCAAGAAAAGCTAAAGAAAACTAAAAACAAATCCTAAGAGCGAGACGCTCCAAGCATAGCATATAACGCATAAAGTGATAAAAATATAGTGAGACGAAGGTCGAACTGATGATTGTTGATGGATAAGAGAATGCATGGGGGCATCCCCAAGCTTAGACGCTTGAGTCTCCTTGAATATTTGTTGGGGATGCATGGGGGCATCCCCAAGCTTGAGCGCTTGACACTCCCGAATCTTCTTTCATCATCTTCCATCGCACACTCGAAAACACCCTTCATACACAACTCATCATAAGCCGATTAGAGAGGTTAGTACCCTTAATAAATATTTTTTCCCACTGGATATAAATATATTCTTGAAGAGCTACTGTTTCGCAAGATTTCCAAAAGGTTTTTGCAAAGAAAAAGCAAGCTTAAGGTTTGCAAAAGTTAGGAGAGACAAAACGTGGCAGAATGTGTGAAAAACAGAACAACAGGTAGTAAAGAATTTTTTAGGGGTACTTCTGCAACTCAAATAAAAAAACTCAGAATGTACGAAAGTTCCGCGTTTGTATAGAGCACACGGTGTAGAAAATTCAGCTCAAAAAGATGAACAGGTGATTTGATCCTATTTTTTCCGTCATGAGGACATAATCTATGTTCTGGACAACATGTCACAACTTTCGCTTTCCTTGTCATATGAGGCTATAACTTGGCACAATGCTTGAAAATAAAGATACAATGTTGTTGCAACAGTAGTAACAATCATCAAGACCACTAAAAACAGAAGTAAAGACATCTTGGGTTGCGTCCCAACAAGCGCTTTCTTTTGCGCCTTTAAGCTAGGCATAAAGATTATAAAAGATGCTCTCATAAAAATAAGGATTTGAAGCAAAAGAGAGCATCAAGAAGAAAATATGAAACATGTATAAGCCTAATCCACTTCCTATGACTAGGAAACTTTTAAACAAATAAATCAAAGAAGCGCAAAGTGGCATGCATAGGAAGGTGGAAAAAGAACAACTTCAAAAATTTAAACATAAAGAGAGGAGTTTTAGTAATATGGAAGTTTCTACACCCAAAATTCCCTCTCTCAAAATAATTTTCAGTAGTATCATGAACAACATCAAGAATATAACTATCAGATAAATCATGTTGTTCATGACCTACAAGCACACGTGTATAGTCAACATGGTCTTTAGGATTATAAGATAAATGCAACCCATCACATTGAGCCTTGATAAGAGCACAATTCTCCGGAATATGAGTTGGAGATTTAAAAAGGATAATAGGACAATCAAGTGTGGGTGCAATAGCAAGGATTTCATGCTTAACATGAGGAAATATAGCAAGTTCATCTCCGTAAACATCATCTATAGTGGCATCACGTCCATAAGCATAGAAGGCATCAACTTCATCAAAAAGGGATATTTCTAAAGAATCCATGGGATCATAACACTCATATAAGGTAAGAGTCAAGGAGTTACTCTCATTAGAAGGTAGACATGGATGGCTCCATTATTCCTCCTTTTGTTCGTCACTCTCCTCCTCTTTTTCATCCAAGGAGCTTTCAGGTTCAACAATTTCTTCTTCCATAGAGTCCTGCAAATCATTAGTCTCTTCCTTTGGGGGAGAGATTCTCTCAAGATGAAAGTAATATAATAATTTGCATCGTAATTTTCCAAACAATAGTTAAGTATAGCAAGACTCTCAGATTTGTAAGGGGCATCATCAATATTTCTAAGAAGAGATGTAATTTCATAGGCACCTTTATAAGCAACAAATTCTTCTATTTCCTCTGCATCATAAAAATCATAGTTTCTCTTAGCATAATAAGCTAAAGATTCATCATCATTGTACTCACATTGGAAAGCAAGGTGTTTGTGCCTCATAAAGAAACAAGATTCATCCCTGCAGAAAGATATATTATATATTGAGCACAAGTTTCTAGCATATTCATACAAGTGATGTATTTGTTTCCATAAGTGTATCCCCTTTTGAGACAAGCGGTGTTCCTTTTACCACTTTTGTTGATCCTCAGTGAATCCTCCATGCCAATAAGATCTGGTTTCAAAGAAGTCAGACATTGATTGGCAAGTAAGGAACTAAACATACTATTTTTGGGATTTTTTGGTATAAGACACAAAGGTAAAAACTGAAAGGTAAACTAACAAGACTAAGAAGTAAAGGTAAAAGCTAGTGGGCAACTGTTGGGATTCGGAGTAGAAAACAAAAAAAATTCCGGCACTACGAAAACCAAACCCAAGAACGGATCTAGGAAGATGCAGATGAGAAGATCGATCTTGTTACCTTTTGCAACCGTTCAACGGATGCACTCTCTCGCAGCGGAAGATGTCGATGGAGAGTTGGAGAAGCGTGAAGATGAACAATCCCACGATCCTATCTAATCACCGTGGAGTCCCTCGAACGAAGGTCGAACGCACGATCTCTCTACGGTTGATCCACACGTACAGTGTAGATGATCCGGCAGGGCTCCGCCGTCCAGAGCTCGGCGCCACCGGAGTAGAGAGGATGGAGGAGCAGCCCTTCGGGGTAGTAGAGATTGGATCTAATGAGAGGGAGAGAGAGGGGGCAGCCCTTCGGGAGAGAACAACTTCAATTGTATGTTGAAGGGGTGCCCCCACCTCCTCTATTTATAGGGGGAGGGGGAGGGGAGCCACCTTGGAGGAGGGGGCAGCCCTAGGGGCTGCGCCCTAGGGTTTCCCCTCCTCTAGGGCTGCAACAAGGATGGGGGGAGCTTCCTGGAAGCTCCCCCAAGGCGCCTCCCCCCTTGGGCTCCCTTGGCCCAAGTGCTCCCTCCCCACTTGGGCCTTCCAAGTGAGAGGGAGCCCATTTATATTAAATTCATTAATTTAATTCCGAAACCTTTTAGAAATACATAATAAATGAATATTAAATATATCTAGACCAACTCGGAACTTTTCCGGCCCTCCGGTTTTACCCGGTTTTCTTAAAACTCTTCCCGGTACCTTACCGGGTCCCCGAAACGGTTCCGGTTTTCTCATCGGTCATAACCCGATCACTCCGAGACTTTTGCGGTGTGATAAATACATGCTCCTATCACTCTAGTACTCTACAGATCATCTACCTTTAAGTGTGTGACCCCATAGGTTCGGTAGGATACGGACATGAACCGGAAACAGACTTTCCTGCGGAACAATAACCAATAGCGGAGCCATGGACACCCATAACGGTTCCCGTACCTACACGAATATAAATTCGAGTGAACCACAAGCTTAAGATGCCAGTCCTATTTGCTTCACGATACTATACAAAACCTGAGGTGAGATCTATTAGGTATCCACATGATTAAACATTAACCATTATACCAAGTCATCCTCCTTCTCTTTTTGTTCCATTTTGTCGTTTAGTATTCCGGTATCCCTTGTGATCAATTCACAGTGTATGGCCAGACGATGTTGGATGTCGTAATACCGAGAGAGCCCACAGAAGTATCTCTCCATCGTTAGAGGAGAAAATTCCCAACTCGAATCGTTAATTCCATTGACACACTTTCAGGTGTGAGTGATCAAAGCCGTTATTGCCACGCCTGTTACGGGTGGTGTTGGGACAGTGTCAAAACCCACCCTCCGGTATGAAGTTACGAAACATTCTTATGGTCATGAAGGACACATGCATATTAACTTTAGATGATTTTACTTATAACATGGAAATGATGTGATCTCAAAGTAAATCATACAATTGGGTCGGTTCAGCACCCTTGTTCTGGCAACAATGTTGACGAGGGGGTGACCCCACGACTCCTGCATATGAGACTACCTGGTGCGTATGAAGACAGAAGGCCCGCTGGGAAGCTGCGACAAGCCCGCGATTGGCCCAACCAGGCACCGACATAGGAGTCTGCGACTAACATGGAAGGTGCAACTTGGCGTACAAGGAAAGACTAGAACTAGGAAACCTTCTTTGTAACCTAGTACGGACTCCCCGAGACCTAGCCTAGTATATAAAGGCTGGGAGGGGAGACGTCCAAATCAACTCAATACGCATCTACTCATCCTTGCCTTGCGAGAACTCGCCTTGGCCTCCACTGTAATTGCCCCCTCAAGTAAAAATATCGAGCAGGATGTGCTTCTCCTGTTAGCCGACGAGTATCGTCCAACCTGTGCCATCTCTATGACTAACCCAGGGTCCCTGACCATGGGATTTGCTGGGGTTGATCCCCGTCAATTGGTGCCGTCTGTGGGAACTACACAGGTTGGAATCACGATCTCGGCGGTCTCGCCCTCAGTAGATCAAGACTCGAGGACCAGAACCAGATCTAGCCCACTCGGGGACACCACTCGAATAGCCGCGGCACGCGGCCGAAGACTCGCCCATCAGTCGACGACCCGCCGCCACCCGGACTCCCACCACACGCCAAGACAGTGACTCCAAAACCCAGACTGGAGAGTACTACGACCCCGATCAAAGGCCAGACGAATTCGCCAACTTCATCCGAAGCCAATCACTCAGTGACGGGATATAACTTGACCCAAGAGTCCACAGCCGAGCAGAAGACCACTCGCTGATCTTCCAAGTCTCAAGGAGAAGAAGGCACGCCGGCTCCAGCAAACTCACAGCTAAAGAGCAACTGGAAGGACCCTGCGCAATCCACTGTTTTGAAGACAGTCGAGGACATATCAGAGCAAGCCACACCCTGGGAGATTGCCGCCTATTCGCCGGACGCTCCAATAGCCTCAAGGAGGAGAAGCAGCGTGAAGCCAAACACACTCGAAGAAGCACGCAGTCACCCGCACCAAGTGAAGAGGAGCAATACCCCGCGTCCCAGGGACGAATCTGCATGATCCAAGAAGGAAGACCCTCGAAAGCAAAGCAAGATGCCTACACCCTGCAAGCCGAAGCAGCCGAAGGCCTAAAGATAACTGAAACCTACCAATTGAGCGGCGCTGAGACCAGCATCACCTTCTCATAGAGCGACCATCCACCTGCAGTCCCAAGACCCGGGCATGCACCCCTGGTCCTCAAGGCTCAGATCGGAGGATACGACATGGACAAAATCTTTATGGACGGAGGCAGCAGTCTCAACATAATCTTCGCCAGCACCCTACGCAAGATATTAATCCCAAGATCAGTTTGGAAGAAGTCAGGCACCACAATACACGGCATAGTTCCGGGCGAAGCAGCCACCTCCATCGGAACAATACAGCTTGATGTGATCTTTGGCAGCAAGCGCAACTTCGCAAAACAAGCGCTCGAGTTCGAAGTGCTCGACTGGCAGTCGCAGTATCACGCCATACTCGGGCGACCAGCGTTCACACAGTTCATGGCGGTCCCTCACTACGCATATCTCAAACTCAAGATGCCAGGACCCGCAGGAATCATCACAGTCAAGGGAAGCTTCACCAAATCGGACCAGTGCGACCGCGACTTCCACAAAGTCTCCGACACATTTGGAGCCCGACAACAGCTGAAATAAATTGCCATGGTAACGGACAAAAGCATATTCCCGCTGGCAAACCGAAGCGAGACAAAAGAATTCGGCCGCGACTTCAGCATAGACAGCGACACAATCACACACCAATTCCACCCAACAGACCCAGAGAAGACAGTCCGCGTATATGCCCACCTTCCAGAAGAGCAAGCAACCGCCTTCATAACCTTCCTTCGCGAAGAGTGGAAAATTTTCGCCTGGTGCCCAGCCGACATGCCCGGGATACCACGAGAATTCGCAGAACACACGCTCCACATCAAGCCAAACACCAAGCCAGTAAAGCAGGCACTGCGATGATTCTCAGAACCCAAGCGCAGAGCAATCGGAGAAGAAATCAACCGACTACTCGACGCACAGTTCATCCGAGAGAAAAAGAAAGCAACATGGATAGCAAACCCAGTCCTAGTCCCTAAAAAGGACACCGAGGTACTGAGGATGTGCGTCGATTACGGGCCTATCAACAAGCACTGCCCAAAAGACCACTTCCCCCTGCCAAGAATCGATCAGATAATCGACTCCACAGCAGGATGCGACCTCCTCTCCTTCCTCGACGCATACTCAGGATACAATCAGATCAGGATGAAGGAAGAAGACGAAGAACACACCTCATTCATCACCCCCTATGGAGTATTCTGCTACCAAACAATGCCTTTTGGCCTAAAAAACGCGGGAGCCACATACCAGCGGATGATGCAAGCATGTTTGAGAGACCAGATTGGCAGGAACGTCCAAGTCTACGTGGACAACATCGTCATCAAAACCTACAGCGCAAACACGCTACTCAACGACCTCCGCGAGACATTCGCGGCCCTCAACAAGTACATGATTAAGCTCAACCCCAAGGAAAACTACTCGGATACATGGTCTCTGCCCGAGGAATCGAAGAAAACCCCGAAAAGGTCCAATCAATCGCCAAGATGAAAAGGCCAACCAACATCAGAGGAGTACAACAGCTCACAGGAAAGCTCGCAGCACTGAGCCGCTTCATCAGCAGGTTGGGCGAAAGAACTTTTCCGTTTTACAAGCTGCCGAGAAAGGGAGAAAAATTCGAATGGACCGAGGAAGAAAGCAACGCATGCCCAGACTTAAAGAATACCCTCTCGACCCCACCAATCTTGGCGGTGCCTAAAGAAAGGGAAAAGTTGTATCTCTACATAGCAGCGCGCAGCAGTGTCGTGAGCACAGTACTCGTCGTCGAGCGGGCAGAAGAACGGAAAATCCAGAGCATCCAAAGACTAATCTACTACCTCAGCACGCTACTCACGAAGCCACAACAACGGTACCCACACTACCAGAAGCTCCTGCTCGCCATCATCATGACCTCCAGGAAAGTATCGCACTACTTCGACGAACACTCCATCATAATCGTGAGCAGCGCACCACTCGCGGACATCCTCAACAATCCCGGAGCGACCGGTCGAGTCGCCAGGTGGAACATGGAGCTCAGACCACGAGACCTGCATTTCAAACACCCAACAACAATCAAAGCCCAAGTACTCCCAGATTTCCTGGTCGAGTGGGCAGAAGTCCAAACACCAGGTCCCCCAGACCTATCCAATTCATGGACGATGTATTTTGACGGATCCAAAAGACAGCAAGGAGCCGGAGCAGCCGTCATCCTAGTCTCCCCCAAAGGAACGAAGCTCAAATACATCCTCCAGATCAACTTCAGCAACACCTCCAACAACGAAGCAGAGTACGAGGCACTAATTCACGGCATGCGCATGGCAAAAACTTGCGGTGCCACTCGCCTCTCGATCTACGGCGACTCCAACCTCATCGACCAGCAGGCGATGAAAGACTGTAACGTAGTTGCAGACAACATGGCAGCCTACCAGAAACTCTATAACGCACTAGAGGGAGGATTCGACGATTGTGAACTCAACTACATCCCCAGAACAAACAATACAGAAGCCGACGAACTCGCGAACATCGGATCGAATCGAGGACCAATACCACCAGGCGTCTTCCTCGAGCGCATCAATCAGAGATCAATAAAAGCAAAGCCAGCGGAGCCCAAAGTAGTCGCAGAGGAAGACGACACAAACGAACCAGCACAGGTGGTAGCAGCGAGCGCAGCTGACGATACAAACAATCAAGCAATAGAAGTTGAATCACCAGCAACACTCAAAGACCCAGCCTGGGCAAGGCCCTTCCTTCGATTCCTAGTCGAAGGCACTTTACCACAAGACGTTGTAGAAGCCCGACACATCAGTCGACGATCTAAATCATTCACGGTAATCAACAGGAAGCTCTACAAGCGCTGCATCTCTCAGGTCCTCCAAAAGTGTATAGACGAAGAAGACGACAAAGCCCTACTACTCGAGATTCACAAAGGCACCTGCGGGCACCATGCCAACAGTCGAGCACTCGTGGCAAAAAGCCTTTCGAGCAGGTTTCTACTGGACGACCGCTATGAGAAATGCAGAGGATATCTGAGGGCGGTGAAGTTAATAGGTTTAGTGGGATTGCCTCCCTTGTTAACTGCGCCAATAAATGATTCTTGATAACCCAAAAGTCTAGGGGATCAATTGTAGCTTTTCGATAAATAAGAGTGTCGAACCCAACGAGGAGCAGAACGTGTTGATAAGTGACACCGGATAAGGAAAGGCTGCACACACTCAAAGGTAAATATTTAGGGGTTTTTGGTTTAAGCAACAGAAAAGTAAAATACAAGCAAAGTAAACAGGGTAACTGAGGAGTAGCAAGTGGCCCAATCATTTCACAAGGATAAGCCTAGGAACTAAACTTATAAAAGCTAAAGCGTTCTCGAGAACACATGGGAGAGATAGCCAAGTTACTTTCACCATACTCCGCCAAGTAATATGTATTGTGTTGATAAGTGTTGGTGGGTGGATCAATGCTAGTACACCTTCTAGACTAAGATAAGTGTACTCTTATGATTACACACCTTGCAAGCATCCGCAAATACAAGGTAGTAATTAAGGCATAAGCTTAACCACAGCATTACGATCAAGGATCCATAACTCCCTTGTGCAAAAGTGTGTGAACTGGGTTCAGGTTTCTGTCACTCCGGCAACTGATACGTCCAAAACGTATCTATAATTTCTGCTTGCTGCATGCATGTTTTGTGTGATATTGCTATGATCTAGATACACTTTCATACACTTTTGATCATATTTGGACTAACCTATTAACTCAGTGGACCCCAGTGCCAGTTCCTATTTTATGCTGTTTTTCTATTTCAGTTTTCCCCCATATAAAAAGTGCCAGAAAAATTCCGGGAAAAATACAGGAAAAATCAGCGTACAGGAAGCTTCGCGAAGAGCCCGAGTGGGGCCAGAGGGGATCCAGGGGGGCCCAGGCGGCCACCCGGTGCGTCCCCACCCCTGGCCGCGCCAGGGGGGGCGCCTGGGCCCCCTGGTCCACCTCTGGCTGCCCCCCTTCGCCTATTTATTCTCCTTCACGGGGAAACTCCGAAGACAGAACCCTATTTCGCAAACTCACCTCTGTTCCGCCACCGCCGCGCTTCCGAGATCGGGAGCACCAGAAGACCTCTTCCCGGCACCCTGCCGGAGGGAGGGCCGACCTCCAGGAGTCTCCTCTCCACCATGGATGCTCCCCGGATGTCTCGTGATTAGTTTTCCTTGGACCATGGGTCCGTGATCAGTAGCTATGTGATGTTCTCCTCCCCTCTTTGTTCTTCATTGTTTAGACCTCGTGAGCTTCCCTACATGATCGAGGCACTTTTGTAATATTTCTGCTATTGCTATGCTGAGTTTGATGGGATCTGATGGATTATGAGATTATGTTCCGATTGTGATAGAGTAATATATTTGGTTTTTATCTCTTATATTTTTGTTCCTAAGTAATTCTTGCATGTTCTCCGTTGCTGTTTATTGCTTTGGCCAAGTAGTAGGTAGTGACTCCAAGAGGGAACGTTATGCTCGATTGTGGGTTCATGCCCCCCGATGACACGCTTGAGTGACAGAAACATGAGTCTAGGGGATGTGTTGTTGCCACAAGGGGGAAAACAACGGTGCTTGTAACCGCGGTTACAAGGATTGTTTACTTTACGCAAATTTCGTTTTAATGCAGTTGTCTGTTGCTTTGGGTTTACACTTTGGGTGGGGCTCGCAACTTAATACCAGGGAGATGTTCTAGATAGATATCTCAAGGTGGATGATTAGTAGTAGATGCAGTTGGATTACGGTCTACTTATTTTGGTGTACTGCCCGTGCTTTTGAGCCTCTTCCTTTCTTTTGTAGCATAGTTATCATTGCGGTGCGTTCATAATCCTGTCAATTGCCCTTCTGTAATTTGTTTACCTCGCATAGCAGTTTTATCGTCTTTTGGGAGAGAGACATCACTAGTGAACATCACGTATCCCGGTCCATATCCTTATTACGGTTTCCACGCTATATTTACTTTCCTTCTTTTATTTTCAATTGCTATCATTATCCCTTGTGTTTTACCCTTTGTGAACAACAAGACCGGAGAGATTGACAACCTCTCTGAACTTCGTTGGGAACAAAGTTATCTGTGTCTGTGTGCAGGTCCACGTCAGTTGCGCCGCTGACACCTACTTATCATCTCTGGAGTCCTACTGGAGACAAACCTTGGTATCTTCACAGAGGGAAACTTGCTGCTGCGCTACATCTTAACCTTCCACTTGGAGTAACCAACGAAGGGCGAGAAGCCATCAAGCGAATTTCTGGCGCCGTTGCCGGGGACTCCGAGTGCTAAGATAGGGGAGTTGCACACTACCCTTTACCTTTGTTTTTTAGACTTGTTAGTTTACCTTCCAGTTTTTATCTTTGTGTCTTTTATCAAAAATTACAAAAAAATCTGCCACACTTGCTGCTACTATGGGTTCCACTGAAAACACCAAGTTGTGTGACTTCACTAGTCACAACAACCAAGACTTTATCTGCACTCCCATTGCCACACCTGCCACTTCAGCTACCTCTTATGAAATTAAACCTGCTTGGCTAAACCTTGTTATGAGAGCTCAATTCTCTGGTGCTGGAGATGATGTTGCTTTACACTTGAATAATTTTGTTGAGTTATGTGATATGCAAAAGTATAAAGAAGTAGAAGGTGATATTGTTAAGCTAAAGCTCTTTCCTTTCTCTTTAAGGGGAGACGATAAAATCTGGTTTCCATCTTTGCCTAGGAATAGCATAGATTCTTGGGATAAGTGCAAAGATGCTTTTATAGGGAAGTACTACCCACCTGCTAAAATTATCCAATTGAGGAGTAACATTATGAATTTTAAGCAATTGGATAATGAACACGTTGCCCAAGCTTGGGAACGAATGAAATCTCATGTTAAGAAATGCCCTACACATGGTTTGACTACCTGGATGGTTATCCAGAATTTTTATGCAGGCTTGAACTTTACCTCGCGGAACCTGTTAGATTCGGCCGCGGGAGGAACCTTTATGTCAACTACACTTAGTGCTACCACGAAGCTTCTCGATGAGATGATGTCCAATTATTCCCAATGGCACACCGAACACGCTCCAACAGGTAGGAAGGTAAATTCTATCGAGGAAATTACCTCCCTCAATGAAAAAGTTGATTTAATTATGTCTCTACTTACCAAGCAACCCTCTATTGATCGTCATGATGTCCCTTTAAATTCTTTGGTTGCTCAAGAACAAATAGATGTGAACTTTATTGCTAGAAACAATTTCAACAACAATGCTTATAGGGGAAATTTTGCTAGCAATCCTAGACCGTTTCCATCCAACTATGGGAACAACAACACCTACCCTAGCAACAAGAACCCCTCCTCTGAATTACAAAGCATGCTTAGAGACTTTATCACTACCCAAAAAGCCTTCAACAAAAATGTAGAGGAAAAATTAGCTAAAATAGATAATCTCTCTTTGAAGGTAGAAATCTTAGCCCTTGATATTGAGATGCTTAAAATTAGAACCTCTCCCCTTGAGGAGAATAAGGCCACTCCTATTAATGCTATCCAATTACAAATTAATGAAAATATTAGGATGATGGCTAAACTTAAAGAAAGATGGGCTAGATAAAAAGAGGAAGAGGATAGAATTAAGAGCCTTCCTACACACCACACAGTTGCCACTATCCAAATTATTGAGGACACCCAGACTATTAGCACCCAATACACTCCTAGTCCCGTTGGACCTATTAATGGTGATGCTAATACCTCAACCGAAGATAAAGAAACTCCTATGAACATACAGAGTTTCAAACAAGTGAGCCTAGATGACACTACTACCACCTTTGATAGTAGTGATATTGATTTTGATAGTTGCACCCTCTCTGAAGTTATCAGTTTGCTACACAAAATGTCTAGAGACCCCCACACTAGCACACTTAATCTTGCCTTCACGGAGCATATCACAAATGCTCTCATCAAAGCTAGGGAGGAGAAGCTTAGAGTAGAAGCCTCCATACCTAGTAAGCTAGATGATGGTTGGGACCCTATGATCAAAATTAAATTAAATAACTTCTCTTGCTATGCTTTATGTGATGTTGGAGCTAGTACCTCCGTTATGCCCAAAAGAATATTTGATATGTTTGAATTGAAGCCCTTTGAGCCTTGTTCTTTTGGTGTTCGTCTTGTTGATTATTCCGTAAAGAAATCTTTGGGGAAGATCGACGATGTTCTTATCATTGTAAATGACAACTATGTTCCCGTTGATTTTATTGTTATGGATATAGAGTGTGAACCTTTGTGTCCAATTATTTTGGGACGTTCTTTTCTTCGCACTGTTGGTGCAGTTATTGACATGAAAGAGGGGAATATAAAATTCCAATTCCCATTCAAAAAGGGGACGGAACACTTCCCTAGAAAGAAAATCAAGTTACCTTTTGAGTCTGTTACACGGGCTAGTTATTCTCTTTCTCTTGATAAAACTTGATTCTTCTTTTTGCATCATGCCTAGCTAAAAGGCATAAAAGAAAGCGCTTTCGGGAGGCAGCCCACAACGAATTTAGGTGTTTATTTTTTCTTTTGTTGTGTCTTGATGATTTTACTACGGTAGCAACATCATTGTAACTTTATTTTTCAGCTTTGTGCCAAGTTATAGCCTCTTACGACAAGGGAAGTAAAAGTTGTGACGTGCTGTCCAAAAAACAGATTCTGTCCTCGTGACCAGAAAAATTCAAGAAAAATCCCAGTTCATCTTTTTGAGCTGAATGTTTTACACAGTATGCTCTATACAATTACGAAACTTCCGTATGTTCTGAGTTTTTTGATTTGAGTTGCAGAAGTGCCCCTAAAAAATTCTTTACTACCTGCTGTTCTGTTTTTCACAGATTCTGCCACGTTTTGTCTCTCCTAACTTTTGCGAACCTTAAGCTTGCTTTTTATTTGCAAAAACTTTTTAGCACTCTTGAGAAACAGTAGGTCTTCAAGAATATCTTTATATCCAGTGGGGAAAAATTATTTATTAAGGGTACTAACCTCTCTAATCAGCTTATGATGAGTTATGTATGAAGGGAGTTTTCAAGTGTGCGATGGAAGATGATGAAAGAAGATCCAGGAGTGTCAAGCGCTCAAGCTTGGGGATTCCCCCATGCATCCCCAATAAATATTCAAGGAGACTCAAGCGTCTAAGCTTGGGGATGCCCCCGTGCATCCCCTTCTCCATCAACAATCATCAGTTCGTCCTTCGTCTCACTATATTTTTTTCACTTCATGCGTTATGTGCTATGCTTGGAGCGTCTCCCTCTTAGGTTTATTTTTTAGTTTTCTTTAGCTTTGCTTGCTGTTCATAACAAGTTATATCCCGTGTTACTTTGTGTGGGAGAGAAACACGCTCCACTTTCAAATTTAGAACACATCATAGGATTTTTCCTGCTTATCTTTTGCTGTTGTGTGTTCTTTACCTTTTCATAGCTACTGCCATGTTTAGTCTTAGTCTTAGTTTGTATTTAGCAAGAGCCTTGGCTTTTGTTTAGTTTGTTGCTGGAACTCTTTTTAGTTTTCATGTTTATCTTGTTAAAGAGAGTTGGTTGTTGCACTGAGTTGTGTCTTGTCTTGAAAGTAGGTAATTGAGGTTGCTTTTTAATTCTAGTAGTAACTTGCAATAGTTTTGAGGTATTGATGTGAGTAATGTTTGAACTTTTGGTGTCAAGAGCTCCAGCCTATTAGTGATAGGTGTCGTATTTTGGGCAATCCGTGTTTATTTTGAAAACCTACAAAACTAGTTGAGAACTCTAGCTACTAGATGGATCACTACTCTTCTGAGGGGTCGAATATTAGAGTACACTCACGTACGATGAGTCGAGGATGCGCAAGGATAACCAAACCCCCATACACTCCTCCTCGGGGTACTTGTCTCTTTGTGAACCTCCTTATTATATTGAGAGTTACCGATAATAAGTGCATGAGTTCTTCGGACTAATCTAAGTATTGAAAGTTGACACTTCCACCTTCCCATATTTTGCTAGCCTCTCCCGTGCCGTGCATTGCCTTCTTCTCACTCAGAGAGTTGGTGTCCACCTTCGCCGGTACATCCAAACCCTTGGCATGATACGCTCTGTCATCATAAGCCTCCTTATATATTTCCTCAAAACAGCCACCTTACCTACCTATCAAGGCATTTCCATAGCCTTTCCGAGTTATATTGCCATGCAACATCCACCTCTTCATGACTTGATCTTCATGTCATACATGTTCCTGCTACACTGGCAGTGACATACATTGCATACATCATGATAGTTACATCTTCTTTATGATTTTGAGTACCTTGTAAAGTGTGAAATATCTCCTTTACCTCCTTGTAAAATAGAGTGTTGCCCTTAAGTGAGGAAAAGATCCCAAAGTGGACACAATAAAAGATCCCAAAGAGGACAAATGAGAGTTCAATAGAAAGAGCCATTGAGGCCACAAAAAATAGAAAAAAATAGAAAAAAAGAGAAAAAGAGAGAGAAAGGGGCAACACTACTATCCTTTTGAGAGATCCACACTAGTACTCCCTTTATATCCTTGTACTCCATAGAAATGATCATTATGCATATAGCTATGTGGGGACCTTCACACTATAGAACTTGTCTTGCATATTCCAAGGATGAGCCTCCTCTAACGAGCTCTAGGTCTTCATGAGCGAGCAAGTTAGATGCACCCCCACTAGTTCCATTGGAGAGCTTCTTAGCTCATATGTGCATCCGTTGCATGGCAATCCCTACTCCTCACATCATATCTATCATTTGGAATCTCTTGCCTATGATTGTCCTCATTGATGTGAGCCTTTCTAATCCTTTTTGTCTTCCTCCTCCACCATATTTCTCTCTTTGCCATCCTAAGTGTCAACTCTCGTGCTTACGCTCATCCATTGCATGAGTGCTCAAAATATCGAAAAGGAGTGGATCAAATTGACTTGTACCTGGCTAGTGGTCTGGGGACGAGTCAAGATAAGATTCCAAAGAAGACCAAGTGTGAAACTTTAGTAGATTGAGTTCTCAACAAAAATACCTTTTTCTCGTATTCCCTATCCCCCTTCTTGCACGCAAACACCATTTGGAGACATTCGAGTCACGGACAGCGAGAGCTCTTGCACCTAAAGTTCTAATGTTACTTGTTTCAATGCTAATATAGACTCTTGCATGTTATGACTTGAATTGAATCTCTAACCTTGATTTCTTTACTTTTCAAAGTTCTTTTATGGTTGCTAGCATGTCACCATAGAAATTATGCCGTTATCATTTACCTACTCGAGGACGAGCAGGAATTAAGCTTGGGGATGTTGATACGTCCAAAACGTATCTATAATTTCTGCTTGCTCCATGCATGTTTTGTGTGATATTGCTATGATCTATATACACTTTCATACACTTTTGATCATATTTGGACTAACCTATTAACTCAGTGCCCCCCAGTGCTAGTTCCTGTTTTCTGCTGTTTTTCTATTTCAGTTTTCCCCCATATAAAAAGTGCCAGAAAAATTCCGGAAAAAATACAGGAAAAATCAGCGTACAGGAAGCTTCGCGAAGAGCCCGAGTGGGGCCAGAGGGGAGCCAGGGGGGCCAGGCGGCCACCCGGCGCGGCCCCACCCCTGGCCGCGCCAGGGGGGCGCCTGGGGCCCCTGGTCCACCTCTGGCTGCCCCCTTCGCCTATTTATTCTCCGTCACGGGGAAACTCCGAAGACAGAACCCTATTTCGCAAACTCACCTCTGTTCCACGGCCGCCGCGCTTTCGAGATCGGGAGCACCAGAAGACCTCTTCCCGGCACCCTGCCGGAGGGAGGGCCGACCTCCGAGAGTCTCCTCTCCACCATGGATGCTCCCCGGATGTCTCGTGAGTAGTTTTCCTTGGACCATGGGTCCGTGATCAGTAGCTATGTGATGTTCTCCTCCCCTCTTTGTTCTTCATGGTTTAGATCTCGTGAGGCACTTTTGTAATATTTCTGCTATTGCTATGCTGAGTTTGATGGGATCTGATGGATTATGAGATTATGTTCAGATTGTGATAGAGTAATATATTTGGTTTTTATCTCTTATATTTTTGTTCCTAAGTAATTCTTGCATGTTCTCCGTTGCTGTTTATTGCTTTGGCCAAGTAGTAGGTAGTGACTCCAAGAGGGAACGTTATGCTCGATTGTGGGTTCATGCCCCCCGATGACACGCTTGAGTGACAGAAACATGAGTCTAGGGGATGTGTTGTTGCCACAAGGGGGAAAACAACGGTGCTTGTAACCGCGGTTACAAGGATTGTTTACTTTACGCAAAGTTCTTTTTAATGCAGTTGTCTGTTGCTTTGGGTTTACACTTTGGGTGGGGCGCGCAACTTAATACCAGCGAGATGTTCTGTATAGATATCTCAAGGTGGATGATTAGTAGTAGATGTAGTTGGATTACGGTCTACTTATTTTGGCGTACTACCCGTGCTTTTGAGCCTCTTCCTTTCTTTTGTAGCATAGTTAGCATTGCGGTGCGTTCATAATCCTGTCAATTGCCCTTCTGTAATTTGTTTACCTCGCATAGCAGTTTTATTGTCTTTTGGGAGAGAGACATCACTAGTGAACATCACGTATCCCGGTCCATATCCTTATTACTGTTTCCACGCTATATTTACTTTCCTGATTTTACTTTCAATTGCTATCATTATCCCTTGTGTTTTACCCTTTGTGAACAACAAGACCGGAGAGATTGACAACCTCTCTGAACTTCGTTGGGAACAAAGTTATCTGTGTCTGTGTGCAGGTCCACGTCAGTAGCGCCGCTGACACCTACTTATCATCTCTGGAGTCCTACTGGAGACAAACCTTGGTATCTTCACCGAGGGAAACTTGCTGCTGCGCTACATCTTAGCCTTCCACTTGGGGTAACCAACGAAGGGCGAGAAGCCATCAACAACCCACCATAAGCATCCTTTGTGCACAATGTATTCCTCTAGGCCCATGAAAGTTGAATTGTTATGTGTTCGACTCACATAACACCACTAGAGAAATAACAACACAACTTAAGAATCAAAAAACACATAACACTTCAACATCATATGACTACTAACAACTAGACTTCTCCCATGTTCTCAAGAACTAAAGTAACTACTCACAAGACATAAAAGAGATCATGATCAGAGGTGATAGATGGGTGGCAAACAATATGGACACAATGATATTTCTCCAACAAAACTCAATAACATTCACCACAAAGTAGTAATCAACACCAACAGAGTAGAGATGATAGATAGTACGGATTACAACACAAGTTGCAATTGTGAGATGAAATGGGATGGAGATGGAGATGGTGCTGATGTTGGGGATGATGTTGATGATGATCTCGATGATGCCCGTGACGATGATGATGATGATGGCGACGATCTCCCCTTCCGGGAGGTTATCTCCCCGGCGGAATCTGCCCGCCGGAGATGGATTTTATCCTGTGTAGATTTCCGCCCCGTGGCGGCGGCGAAACACGGAAACTCTTCTCTCCTCGGGGTTTCTTCCCCAGGGGGGTCTTATAGGCGAGAGGGGGCACCGAGGGGGGCCAACAGGCATCCAGGAGGGTGCCTGGCGCGGCCAGGAGGGGGGCCGCGCCAGGCACCCTTCTGGCTGCCTGGTGGGTCCCCTCACCTCCATCCTCGGTGATCCCCAGTCAATCTTCATAAAAACACTCCCCGTAAATTTTCATCGCATTTGGACTTGATCTGATTAAGCAACTTGGTGTCCACTTTTCACCGCTGAATTCTGGTTCTGCTGCTTCGGCGCCGGAAAGTTGTAAACTGTGTAAAACAAGCCAAAACAACATAAGAACAATACTTTAAAGTGGAATATATCAATGAATAGGATGAAATTACAATATAAAATAGTGATGCATTTTGGACGTATCAACTCCCCCAAGCTTAAACCTCGCTTGTCCCCAAGCGATTGCTGAGCTCGGTAAACCTGTCCACAAGTTTAGAGAGTGAAGCGTCAATAAAAGAATACAGACAAGAAGCATCAAGATTTCTCACCAAACTGAAGCATCCTCAACAGCAACCTCAACTCATAAGGTCCTTATGAGAAAGTAGTAACAATTATAACAAAGTAGTGATGGCCCTCAACGTAAAGGGATCTATTGCAGCGTTTTCGATAAGTAAGAGTGTCGAACCCAACAAGGAGCAGAAGGTAATAGCAAGTGACTTTGGTAAGGAGATAACTGCAAGCACTGAAAGATAACTTTTTAGGGGTTTTCTTGGTATAAGCAACAGGAAAGTAAAAACGAGCAAAGTAAAAGGTACTGGAGAGTAACGAGTGGCCCAATCCTTTCAGAGCAAAGGAGAGTCCTAGCAACTAAACTTATAAAACCTAAAGTGTTCTTGAGGACACACGGGAGAGGTAGTCATGTGCTTTCGCCATATTTCGTATCGGTACTATGTGTTGTGTTGATAAGTGTTGAGTGGGTGGATCTATGCTAGTACACCCTCTAGACTAAGATAAGTGTACTCTTATGATTAAACACCTTGCAAGCATCCGCAAATACAAGATAGTAATTAAGGCAAAAGCCTAACCATAGCAATACGATCGGTGATCCATTGTTCCCTCGTGCAAAAGCGTGCAAACTGGGGTTTAGGTTTCTGTCACTCCGGCAACCCACCGTAAGCATTCTTTGTACACAATGTATTCCCCTAGGTCCTTAATAAGGCGAAGTGTTGAGTGTTCGACTCACACAACACCACTAGGAAAATAACAACACAACTTAAATATCAACCAACACATATTAATTCAACATCATATGACTACTAACAACTAGACTTCTCCCATGTCCTCAAGAACTAAAGTAACTACTCACAAGACATAAAAGAGATCATGATCAGTGGGGATAAATAGATGATAAACAATCTGAACACAATAATATTTCTCCAACAAAACTCAATAGCATTCACCACAGAGTAGTAATCAACACCGATAGAGTAGAGAGGATAGATAGTACGGATTACAAAACGAGTTGCAATTGTGAGACGAGATTGGATGGAGGTGGAGATGGTGCTGATGATGGGGATGATGTTGAGGATGATCTCGATGATGCCTGTGAAGGTGGTGATGACGATGGCGACGATCTCCCCTTCCGGGAGGTGATCTGCCCGGCGGAATCTGCCCGCCAGAGATGGATTTTCTTCTCTGTAGGTTTCCTCCACGGAGCGGCGGCGGAACTCCGGAAACTCTTCTCTTCTTAGGGTTTTTGGATCACGAGGAGTATATAGGCCAGAGGGGGGAGCCGGGAGTGGCCCCGGGGGTCCAGGCGCCCTTCCGACGCAGCCAGGGGTGGGGCCGCGCCAGGTGGCCGCCTGGGCACTCTGTGGCCCCCCTCTGGTAGATCTTTTGCGTGTCTTCGTGATCCTTCTGGAAAACAGCCTCCGTTGATTTTCAGGTAATTTGGAGGTGTTCTTCTTCAGCAACTCAGCGTCCAGTTTTTACCGCTGAATCCTGTGTCTGCTGCTTCGGTACCGGAAAGTTGCAAACTGTGTAAAATAAGCCAAAACAACATAAGAATAGCATCATATCATGAAATATATCAATGAATAAGAAATAATTAATATATAAAATAGTGACGCATTTTGGACGTATCAACTCCCCCAAGCTTAGGCCTCGCTTGTCCCCAAGCGAATACTGTGATCGGTAAACCTGTCCACAAGTTTAGAGAGTGAAGTGTCGATAAATAAAATACGGACAAGAAGCATCAAGGTTCCTTCATCAAACTCAAGCATCCTCAACAGCAACCTCAACTCATAAGGCCCTTATGAGAAAGTAATAACAATTATAATCAAAAGTAGGACTGAGGAAACTCATCAAATTATGGTAAACATAACCTTGGTCAAAGGACAACTAAAAACAATTTGAAGCTTTTGAAAGGACATGTTAATAGTCATGAAGTGCAAATTCTAACACGAAGGAAGATGCTCGCTAGGCAAAAGCTTTCGCAAACAACTTACTTATCAAAAGATAATGTCAACAAGGATATGGCATGGCAAAACTTAATGCAACTTTATATGGATGAATCCTCATCAACATCAAATGCATGTTCTCTTAGGGAAAAGAAGGAAGTGGGACAACTGACTCAACATGAAGGTGGATGGAAAGCCTTGTTTAAGGGCAAGAAGGGAAAACTCATGTGCTATCCTTAAATCAAATAGAATAAAAATAGATTTTGGGGTGGTGCATAGTTTGTCAACAAATGCTAATAGATAGCTCAATTACTTCTCAAGATGGACAAGTTTCGAGGAACGGCTCCCAATTGAGGACGATCACATCCCCTTAATCTCCTTTGTTTATCACTGCCAAAGTTTCTGATTTCTCATAGACCAAGCGTGAAGGAGGGTTTGTTTGTTGTATTATCTTTCTAGCTGGGCGCACCCATGCCAGTTCCTCCTCGTATTATGGGTTTGCAGATTAGACATGCAATCCTGGGGTAAAACTTGTCCAACTTAAGAAGATCATGAATTACCTACTACTTCCACATGAGCTAAACAAGAGGCACAAAACAGAAGATTTTGAACATTTAAGGATAACACATAAATTCTATACTTATAGGAGTGGTAGGGGAATACCACGAATAGGAAGGTATGGTGGACTCACATGGAAGGTAAAGGTTTCAGGGTATGGATGCACAGTAGAAATCTACTTGGCAAAAAGTTTGGCTAGCAAAGGCTTTGAGAGAACAGACAATTGATGCTAATTTAGATGCAAAACATATAAGGCATAAACATTAAGGTAAGCATAACACATCAAGTTGTCTTCCTTGTCAACATAACACTTCAAGCATAATAACATAAAGGTTTTGGCTATGTCGCTACTTGAGAAAACATGCATGTTGTCAAGACCAAAGCTATGTTTGCCAAAATTAAATGAAGTTTTCAAAGCCATACCTGATATAAGGTCAATACTCCCCATAAGAATCGTCATATGAGGTCGATTGCGTGAAGAGAATACCGAGTGCAGCGAAGAAACCAATAGACTTCTCATTAATATTCCATTACAGACGACTCCACACTCACGGATACAATCTCTCCACAGACGGAGTGATAGACCTCAATGCAAACACCTATTTCATATAATAAACTCCCTAGACATGATACGACTCTACTTGACTCTAAAAGACTAAGATAAAGATAAAGATACCGGGCACTCCCCCAAGCTTGGAACAAGCTGAGGGGATGCCATTACCCGAGGAGATTTACTCCTCATTCTTGTTCTTCTCAATCAGGTACTCCTTGGCGAAGCGCTTCCATGGTAGCTCCTCTCCAGTCTCGAAGGACATTCCCGTCTCCAGGATCCTGCACTCAGCACCTAAACCCATGCGCGGAAACTTTAGTTCATAATCACAGTTCTGGTTGTGCAGATCATAGATTTATGCTTGGAGCTGATAAACTTTTTCTTCTAGTGCGGACAAACTTGACCACATCTCCTTCATCTCTTTCCTATGGGAAGCCTCGATCTCGTTCCTGATGTCGAAGTTGGCTTCAACACCACGCTCCACCATCTTCTTGAAATTGAAGACCTCATGTTCCATCTCCTTCAGCCGCTCCTCGGTGCTCCCCTCCATGACTGTTCCCTTCAGATCTTCCTTGTGGAGAACACCGTCCTCCACACGAAGGACCTGGGGGTGCTTGTTCACATCAGTGAGGTAAGGGTTGATGACGTTGACGACGAACTTGTCCTTGGGGGAACTTGGGGAAGCCATGGCACCTAGGTCTAGCTAAAATATTTCCTGGCAGAAACAGATTGAAGAGTAAACACACGAAATCGCGAGATACGCTGCCGGAACGATCCGGGCAAATATATAGCAAAAATTTCTGCAACAAACGGAAGGTAACGAGCCAAAGTGGGGTCGGAGACGGACTCCTGGGTGGCCAGGCGGCCTCCCGGCGCGGACAGGAGCTGGGGCGCGCCAGGGGGGCGCCTGGGCCCCCTGGAGCTCCTCTCCGGCTCCACTTAGGCCTCGAATTTCCCTAATTTTACAAAAACTCAAAATATGGAACTTTTATGGCGGTTCGCGATGTTTCCTTACCGTAATACATACCTTTTCTTATTCTGCTTCTGTCGGTGTCTGAAACAGGGTTGCAACGTGTTCTTCATGAGATGTTGTGCGTATTATATTTACATCAACATTGACAGGATCCCCCGCCATGTAATGCTTGAGTCTTTGCCCATTCACAACTTGAGGTTTGGTGCCTTCAAAATTGTTAATCTTAATTGCACCAGACTGATAGACTTCTTCGATATGAAATGGCCCTTCCCACCTGGAAAGTAGTTTACCTGGAGAAAACCTGAAACGGGATCTAAACAATAAAACTTTATCACCAACATTAAATTCACGTTTCAGAATCCTCCTGTCATGCCACTTCTTTACCTTTTCCTTGAACATTTTAGCACTCTCGAAAGCTTCACTTCTCCACTCATCTAGAGAAGTCAAGTTCTTGAGACGCTTTTCACCAGCTAACTTTGGGTCAGCATTAAGCTCTCTAACAGCCCAGAAAGCTTTGTGCTCTAACTCTAATGGCAAATGGCAAGCCTTGCCATAGACCATTTTATAGAGGGACATGCCCATGGGGTTTTTGTAAGCAGTTCTATACGCCCACAAAGCATATCCTAACTTACTTGACCAGTCCTTCCTATTTCTGTTAACTGTCTTTTTCAAGATCAACTTGATCTCTCTATTGGTGAGCTCGACTTGCCCACTAGTTTGAGGATGGTACGGTGACGCAATCCTATGATTGACATCGTACTTGGCTAAAGCTTTTCTAAAAGCTCCATGCGTGAAGTGTGATCCTCCATCAGTCATGAGATACCTAGGTACACCAAACCTAGGGAAAATTACATCTTTGAGCATTTTCAAAGATGTTTTGTGATCAGCACTCTCAGTGGGGATTGCTTCAACCCACTTGGTTACATAATCAACAACAACTAAAATGTGAGTGTACTTGTGAGAAGAAGGACAAGGACCCATAAAATCAAAACCCCAGCAATCAAAAGGCTCAATCACTAGTGAGTAATTCATAGGCATCTCATTCCTCCTACTAATATTACCAACTCTCTGACATTTATCACAGGCTAAAACATAATTTCTAGCATCTTTAAAGAGAGTGGGCCAATAAAAACCTGATTGGAGAACCTTATGTGCGGTTCTCTCACCGGCATGATGTCCTCCATAGGGACTATCGTGAAATTGCTTGAGAATGTCCTTCTGCTCGTGTTCCGGTATGCATCTTCTCACGATCCCGTCCGGACCTTCTTTGAAAAGATGTGGGTCATCCCAAAAGTAATGCCTCAAATCATGGAAGAACTTCTTCCTTTGCTAAAATGTTAAACCTGGAGGCAAATACTTTGCAACGATAAAATTAGCATAATCTGCAAACCAAGGATCGGAGAGAGATTGTACTCTAACAACGGCAAGTTGTTCGTCTGGAAAACTATCGTTGACTGGGATGGGATCATGCGGTATATCTTCCATCCTTGAAAGATTGTCCGCTACAGGGTTGTCTGCTCCTTTTCTATCAACAATCTGCAAATCAAATTCTTGAAGAATGAGTACCCATCTGATGAGTCTTGGCTTGGTATCCTTCTTCGTCATAAGATACTTAATGGCAGCATGGTCAGTATGAATAATAACTTTAGAATCAACAATATACTGCCTAAACTTATCACAAGAAAACACTACTGCTAAGAATTCCTTCTCAATAGTAGCATAGTTCTTTCGAGCACTATCAAGGGTTTTACTAGCATAATAAATAACATTCAATTTTTTTACCAACCCTTTGTCCTAAAACAGCTCCAACAGCAAAATCACTAGCATCACACATAATTTCAAAGGGAAAACTCCAGTCAGGCGGTTGTACTATAGGAGCGGTTATTAGAGCTTTCTTAAGAACTTCGAAAGCCTCCTTACAATCTTCATCAAATACAAAAGGAACATCCTTCTGGAGAAGATTAGTGAGGGGTCTCGAGGTCTTAGAAAAGTCTTTAATAGATCTTCTATAGAAACCAGCATGACCGAGAAAACTACGAATACCTTTAATGTCCCTTGGATAGGGCATCCTTTCGATAGCTGCAATTTTCGCCTTGTCCACTTCAATTCCCCTCTCGGAAATCTTGTGGCCAAGCACGATCCCTTCGTTAACCATGAAGTGGCACTTTTCCCAGTTTAGAACTAAGTTTGTATCCTCGCATCTCTGCAAAACTTTATTAAGATTGTGGAGACAGTTGTCAAAGGAAGTTCCATAGACGGAGAAATCGTCCATGAAGACTTCCACAATCTCCTCACAGAAACCATGAAATATTGCAGACATACATCTCTGAAAAGTAGCAGGGGCATTGCATAAACCAAAAGGCATACGCCTATAAGCATAAGTACCATAAGGACAAGTGAAAGTGGTCTTCTCTTGATCGGCAGTGTTAACATGAATTTGAGAGAAGCCAGAATACCCGTCAAGATAGCAAAAGTGGGTGTTTTTCGACAGCCTCTCAAGCATCTGATCAATAAAGGGCAGAGGGTAGTGGTCCTTCCTGGTTGCCTTGTTCAACTTCCTGTAATCAATACACATTCTATATCCAGTAATAATTCTCTGAGGTATTAGTTCATTCTTATCATTAGGGACTACAGTTGTCCCTCCTTTCTTAGGAACACAATGAACTGGACTTCCCCACTTACTATCGGCTATAGGGTAGATAATACCTGCGGCTAGAAGCTTGAGGATTTCGGTCCTCACAACATCCATCATCTTTGGGTTCAACCGTCGTTGATGGTCAACAACAGGTTTAGCATCGGGCTCGAGGTTGATAGTATGTTGACAGATAGATGGACTAATTCCCTTAAGGCCATCAAGGGTATAGCCAATTGCACCACGGTGTTTACGAAGTGTCTCCAATAATCACTCTTCTTCATATCCTGAAAGGTTAGAGTTGATAATAACAGGATATACTTTCTTTTCATCTAAATAAGCATACTTGAGCGTATCGGGAAGAGGTTTGAGATCAAACACCGGGTCTTCTTTTGGTTTGGATAGAATTCCTAAAGGTTCAACCGGAAGGTTGTGCTTCAGGATAGCAGGTTGTCTCAAAAAGATTTCATCAATTTCATTTCTTTCCTACATATGAGTATCATTCTCGTGGTCCTCCATGTATTGCTGCAAAGGATCATTACGGGGAATAGCAATAGAAGCGATACTTTCAATAATTTTATCATCACTAGGTAATTCAGTATCACGAGGCTGCTTAGAGATCTTAGAAAAGTTAAATTCATATGGCTCACCATTGAATTCAACAGAAACTTTACTTTTCTTGCAATCTATAATAGCTCCACAAGTTCTGAGAAAAGGTCTACCAAAAATAATAGGACAAAAACTATCCTGTACTGAACCAAGTACAAGAAAGTCGGTAGGATACTTTACCTTTCCGCATAGGACTTCAACATCTCTCACAATCCCAATAGGAGAGATAGTAGCTTTGTTTGCAAGATGAATAGTAACATCAATCTCTTCGAGTTCACAGGGTGAAATCTCACTCATGATCTCTTGATAAAGCGAATAAGGAATCGCGCTAGCACTTGATCCCAGATCGCATAGCCCGTAATAATTGTGATCTCCTATTTTAACAGATACAACTGGTGTACCTGAAATTGGGATTTTATTCTTGGTTGTGACAATGTTAGTTGAAACAGCACAAAAATTTATAATAGAATCTGAAACATCATTAGTAACTAAATCTTTAACCATAGCAACTTGAGGATCGACTCTGATCTGGTCCTCAGGTTCGCCTGTTCTTCTCTCACTTTTATTTATGATGCCTGTCACAAAAGAGTGCTCCCTTATTCTTGAAGGAAAAGGGGGCTGTTCATATATAACTGTAGGCAAAATAGGATCAGCAACGTGAATATCAATAGGCACTTCTTTGAAAGGCTTATGGTACTGATCCTTCTTCATCTTAGAAGAATCAACATGAGAGGCAAAGTTCTTACAAAAATCAATCATTAGATGGGAATCCAGACCAATCTTAGAGCAAAATGTATTAAAATAATCAGTTTTCACATAGCTCTCAATATAATCATGCTCATAATTTATAGCAGGTTCAATACCTTTATCGATTTCCGAATCTTTAGTATTCTTCTGGATCCTTTCGATGAGATCCCATCTTTCTTCAACGCTCTTTGTCTGAAATACCCCACTAGAGGAGGCATCCAGCATTTCCTTATCCTGACGAGAAAGCATGGCATAAAAATTTGTAAGTATAATATCTTTGGGGAGCTTATGGATAGGACATTTGAACATTAGGGATTGAAGTCTCCCCCAAGATTGAGCAATGCTCTCTCCGTCGCGAGACCTAAAGTTATAGATGTAATTCCTGTCTTAGAACTTCATGAAGAGGGTAAAACTTTGTATAAAAGAGAGACATAAGCTCTTCCCATTTAAGAGAATGTGAGTTATCGAGGAGCTTATACCAATCCGAAGCTTTGTCTGTAAGCGATATGGAGAATAATTTCTTCATAACGAACTCCAGTGACACACCTGCAAGATTGAATAATGAACATAGTTGTGATAAATATAGCAAGTGTTCACCTGGATGTCTGTCTCCTGCATAGTGATTAGCTAGGACATAATCGATAATACCAGATGGTATCTTATAAGGCACAATTTCAGTAGGGTCAGGAGTAACCACCTTAGTTGTGGGCGGCTCCCCAAGAACAACGATCCAATGGTAGGGGTGTCCATAAGGACAAAAACAGCAACAGCAAAACTAAAACAGAAATATGAAAACTTCCTTACCAGCTTCACTTACTAGTAGCGCTACGCTCCCCGGCAACGGCGCCAGAAAACGTTACTTGATGGCCCTCAACGTAAAGGGATCTATTGCGGCGTTTTCGATAAGTAAGAGTGTCGAACCCAACGAGGAGCAGAAGGTAATAGCAAGTGACTTTGGTAAGGTGATAACTGCAAGCACTGAAAGATAACTTTTTAGGGGTTTTCTTGGTATAAGCAACAGGAAAGTAAAAACGAGCAAAGTAAAAGGTACTGGAGAGTAACGAGTGGCCCAATCCTTTCTGAGCAAAGGAGAGGCCTAGCAACTAAACTTATAAAAGCTAAAGTGTTCTTGAGGACACACGGGAGAGGTAGTCATGTGCTTTCGCCATATTTCGTATCGGTACTATGTGTTGTGTTGATAAGTGTTGAGTGGGTGGATCTATGCTAGTACACCCTCTAGACTAAGATAAGTGTACTCTTATGATTAAACACCTTGCAAGTATCCGCAAATACAAGATAGTAATTAAGGCAAAAGCCTAACCATAGCAATACGATCAGTGATCCAGTGTTCCCTCGTGCAAAAGCGTGCAAACTGGGGTTTAGGTTTCTGTCACTCCGGCAACCCACCGTAAGCATTCTTTGTACACAATGTATTCCCCTAGGTCCTTAATAAGGCGAAGTGTTGAGTGTACGACTCACACAACACCACTAGGAAAATAACAACACAACTTAAATATCAACCAACACATATTACTTCAACATCATATGACTACTAACAACTAGACTTCTCCCATGTCCTCAAGAACTAAAGTAACTACTCACAAGACATAAAAGAGATCATGATTAGTGGGGATAAATAGATGATAAACAATCTGAACACAATAATATTTCTCCAACAAAACTCAATATCATTCACCACAAAGTATTAATCAACACCGATAGAGTAGAGAGGATAGATAGTACGGATTACAACACGAGTTGCAATTGTGAGACGAGATTGGATGGAGGTGGAGATGGTGCTGATGATGGGGATGATGTTGATGATGATCTCAATGATGCCCGTGACGGTGGTGATGACGATGGCGACGATCTCCCCTTCGCCAGAGATGGCTTTTCTTCTCTGTAGGTTTCCGCCACAGAGCGGCGGCGGAACTCCGGAAACTCTTCTCTTCTTAGGGTTTTTGGATCATGAGGAGTATATAGGCCAGACGAGGGAGCCGGGAGTGGCCCCGGGGGTCTAGGCGCCCTCCCGGCGCGGCCAGGGGTGGGGCCGCGCCAGGTGGCCACCTGGGCACCCTGTGGCCCCCTCTGGTAGCTCTTTTGCGTGTCTTCGTGATCCTTCTGGAAAACAGCCTCCGTCGATTTTCAGGTAATTTGGAGGTGTTCTTCTTCAGGAACTCAGCGTCCACTTTTTACCGTTGAATTCTGTGTCTGCTGCTTCGGCACCGGAAAGTTGCAAACCGTGTAAAATAAGCCAAAACAACATAAGAATAGCATCATATCATGAAATATATCAATGAATAAGAAAGAATTACTATATAAAATAGTGATGCATTTTGGACGTTTCAAGTAGGACCTGGAAAACTCATCAAATCATGGAAAACATAGCCTTGGTCAAGGAACAACTAATACCTTTTAATTTTGCTCTTTCACTTATAATGGAACCAGTTGAAGCTTTGGAAAGAACATGTTATTAGTCAAGAAGTGCACATGTTAACACAAAGGAAGATGTTTACTAAGCATAAGCTTTTCCAAACAACTCACTTATCAAAAGATAATGTCAACACAGATGTAACATGCTAACTTTCAATGCAGCTTTGTATGCAAGAATCTTTATTAAAATCAAGTGTCTGTTCTCTCTCAAGAAGGAAGGAAGTAGGAAGGACTGACTCAGCACAAAATAAAGGATAAACCCCGTGCAAAAGGGTAAGCAGGGAAAACTCATGTGCCATCTCTAGATCAAACAGAATAAAAACAGGCCTTTGGGAGGTGCATGATCCGTCAACGACTGCTGATAGATAACTCACTCACTTCATGATTTGGACAAGTTTCGAGGAACGGCTCCCATGTGGGGACGATCACATCCCCTTAAATTCCTTTGTTTATCACTCATAAATGGGCGAAGGAACTTGTGTGTTAGTACTTATCTTTTACGAGATGGACACTCATGCCAGTCCCTTCTCGTATTAGGGGTTTGCAGATTAGGCATGCAATCCCAAGATAAAACTTGTCCAAATTAAGAAGATCATGGGTTATCCACCACTTCCTCATGAGCTGAATCAGTGGCACAAAACAGAAGATTTTGAACATCTAGAGATAGCCCATAAATTATATACTTTAGGAGTGGTAGTGGAATACCACAAATAGGAAGGTATGGTGGACTCAAGTGGAAGATGTTAGTTTCAGGGTATGGAAGTACAAGCAGAATTCCGCTTAGTACAGAGTTTTGGCTAGCAAGGCTTTGAGAGACCAGACAATGGATGACAACTTAGATGCAAGCAATACAAAGCATAAACATTAAAACTAGCATGAAACATCAAGTTGTCTTCCTTGTCAACATAACACTTCAAGCATAATAACACAAAGGTTTTGGCTATGTCGCTACATTGAGAAAAGCATGCTTGTTGTTATGACCAAAGCTATACTTGCCAAGATTTAAATAAAGTTTTCGAAGCCATAACTGATATAAGGTCAATACTCCCCATAAGAATCAGCTCATAATGTCGATTGCGTGAAGAGAATACCGAGTGCAGCGAAGAAACCAATAGACTTCTCATTAGTATTCCTTCATAGAAGACCCACACTCACGGATACAAAGCTCTCCACAAAAGGAGTGATAGACCTCAAAGCAACGCCTATTTCATAAAGTAACTTCCCTAGACATGATACGACTCTACTTGACTCCTAAAGACAAAGATAAAGATAAAGATACCCGGCACTCCCCCAAGCTTGGAACAAGCTAAGGGGATGCCATTACCCGAGGAGTTTTAATCCTCAATCTTCCTGCTTCTGGTTCTTCAAGTCTCTGATTATGCGCCACATACATTGATTTTCAGCTTCCAAGATCTCCACTTGCGCTTTTAGCACACGGAAATCTTCATAGAATTGGTTGGTGACGCGATAAGCTTCAGAGACGGTGGACGGCCTTTGCGAATCCTCAAGCGAAGGAGTTGTTCCTAAAAGCTTAAGAGAAAAGTCATATTGAGGTTGGACAAACCCCACCATGATGGGGTTGTTTGGTCCTCCTTCCTGCTAGGTGGTGACGATCTTGACTTCTTTTCTCACAGAGCGCTCCATCTCCGCTTTCCTTGCAGCAATTTCTTCTTCAGTGGCCCATCCGACGTACTTCCTTTGATTGTAGTCTTGCTGGAGTTGTCGCAGACGACGGCCCATGTGATCTTCTCCGCTCGAGTCACAAGAAGACATCTCTAGTAACAGCTTTTCAACCTGGCAGAAACAGACCGAGAAAGAAAACACACGAAATCGCGAGATACGGTGCCGGGACTATCCGGGAAAATATATAGCAAACATTTCTGCAACAGAAGGAAGGTTTCAAGCCTAGGTGGAGTCGGAGTCAGAGTCCAGGGCACCCAGGAGGGTGCCTGGCGCGGCCAGGAGGGGGGCGCGCCAGGAGGCCTCCTGGGCCCACTGCAGCTCCTCTCCGGCTCCACTCGGGCTTGGAATTTTCCTAATTTTGCAAAAACTTTGAAAAGTAAACTTTTATTGACGTTCGCGGTGTTTTCTTACCATAATTCATACCTTTTCTTATTCTGCTCCTGCCGGAGTCTGAAACTAGATGCAACATGTTCTTCGTGAGTCTTTGTATATATCATGTTTACATCCTCATTGATTGGATCACCTCCATATAATGTTTGAGTCTTTGTCCATTCACAACTTGAGGTTTGGTGCCTTCGAAATTATTGATCTTAATTGCACCAGACCGATATACTTCTTCGATATGAAAAGGTCCTTCCCATCTGGAAAGTAGTTTACCTGGAGAAAACCTGAAACGAGATCTAAACAATAAAACTTTATCACCAACATTGAATTCACGTTTCAGAATTCTTTTATCGTGCCACTTCTTTACCTTTTCCTTGAACATTTTAGCGCTCTCGTAAGCTTCACTCCTCCACTCATCTAGAGAAGTCAAGTTCATGAGACGCTTTTCACCAGCTAACTTTGGGTCAGCATTTAGCTCTCTGACAGCCCAGAAAGCCTTATGCTCTAACTCTGATGGTAAATGGCAAGCCTTGCCATAGACCATTTTATACGGAGACATGCCCATGGGGTTTTTGTAAGTAGTTCTATACGCCCACAAAGATCTCCTAACTTCTTTGACCAGTACTTTCTAGAACTGTTTACTGTCTTCTGTAAGGTCAACTTGATCTCCCTATTGGTGAGCTCAACTTGCCCACTAGTTTGAGGGTGGTACGGTGATGCAATCCTATGATTGACATTGTACATGGCTAGAGCTTTCCTAAAAGCTCCATGCGTGAAGTGTGACCCTCCATCTGTCATGAGGTACCTTGGTACTCCAAACCTAGGAAAAATTACATCCTTGAGCATTTTCAAAGATGTCTTGTGATCAGCACTCTCAGTGGGGATTGCTTCAACCCACTTGGTTACATAATCAACAGCAACTAAGATGTGTGTGTACTTGTGTGAAGGAGGAAAAGGACCCTTAAAATCAAAACCCCAGCAATCGAAAGGTTCGATCACTAGTGAGTAATTCATAGGCATCTCATTTCTCCTGCTAATGTTACCAACTCTCTGACACTTATCACAAGATATAACTTACCTTCGGGCGTCCTTAAAAAGAGTAGGCCAATAAAAACCTGATTGTAAAACTTTATGTGCGGTCCTTTCACCAGCATGATGTCCTCCATAGGGACTATTGTGACATTGTCGAAGAATGTCCTGCTGCTCGTGCTC
This sequence comes from Bromus sterilis, assembly GCA_950022295.1. Taxonomy (NCBI): domain Eukaryota; kingdom Viridiplantae; phylum Streptophyta; class Magnoliopsida; order Poales; family Poaceae; genus Bromus; species Bromus sterilis. Next base: position 50,168,565 of record OX465600.1, on the reverse strand, counting down.
CAGTATACACCTTCTTACGATCCCATCCGCACCTTTTTTGTAAAGATGTGGATCATCCCAAAAGTAGTGCCTCAAATCCGTGAAGAATTTCTTCCTCTGCTGAAATGTAAAACCTGGAGGCAAAAACTTTGCAACGATAAAATTAGCATAATCTGCAAACCAAGGGTCGAAATGAGATTGTACTTTTACAACAGTAAGTTGTTCATCTGGGAAACTGTCGTTGACTGGAATAGGATCGTGCGGGATATCTTCCATCCTTGAAAGATTATCCGCCACCGGATTGTCTTCTCCTTTTCTATCGACAATCTGCAAATCAAATTCTTGAAGGAGTACCCATCTAATGAGTCTTGGTTTGGCATCCTTTTTCTGCATAAGATACTTAATGGCAGCATGGTCAGTATGAATAATAACTTTAGAATCAACAATATACTGCCTAAACTTATCACAAGCACACACCACTGCCAAGAATTCCTTCTCGGTAGTAGCATAATTATTTTGAGCACTATCAAGTGTCTTGCTGGCATAGTGGATGACATACAACTTCTTGTCAAATCTTTTTCCTAAAACAGCTCCAACATCAAAATCACTAGCATCACACATAATTTCAAAGGGCAAATTCCAGTCAGGTGGTTGTACTATAGGAGCGGTTATCAAGACTTTCTTAAGAACTTAAAAAGCTTCCTTACAATCTTCATTAAATACAAATGGAGAATCCTTCTGGAGAAGATTGGTAAGGGGTCTCGAGGTCTTAGAAAAGTCCTTGATAAATCTTCTATAGAAACCGGCATTACCTAGAAAACTACGAATACTTTTGATGTCCCTTGGATAGGGCATCCTTTCAATATCTTCAATCTTTGCCTTGTCCACTTCAATTCCCCTTTCGGAAATCTTGTGTCCAAGAACTATCCCTTCGTTAACCATGAAATGGCACTTCTCCCAATTGAGCACCAAATTTGTTTCTTCACATCTCTGCAAAACTTTATTAAGATTGTGGAGACAGTGGTCAGAGGAGTTTCCATAGACGGAAAAGTCGTCCATGAAAACTTCTACAATCTCCTCACAGAAACCATGAAATATTGCAGACATACACCTCTGAAAAGTAGCAGGTGCATTACACAAACCAAAAGGCATACGCCTATAAGCATAAGTACCGTAAGGACACGTAAAGGTGGTCTTCGCTTGATCCGCGGTGTTAACGTGAATCTAGGAGAAGCCAGAATACCCATCAAGATAGCAGAAGTGGGTGTTTTTAGACAGCCGCTCGAGCATCTGATCAATAAAGGGCAGAGGATAGTGGTCCTTCCTGGTGGCTTTGTTCAACTTCCTGAAATCAATACACATTCTATATCCAATAATAGTCCTCTGAGGTATTAGTTCATTTTTATCATTAGGAACAACAGTCATACCTCCTTTATTAGGAACACAATGATCGGGACTTACCCACTTACTATCAGCTATAGGATAGATGATACCTGCGGCTAGAAGTTTAGAACCTCCATCCTAACCACGTCCTTCATCCTTGCGTTCAACCATCGTTGATGATCAACAACTGGTTTAGCATCGGGCTCGAGATTGATAGTATGTTGGCAAATGGATGGACTAATACCCTTGAGATCATCAAGAGTATAGCCAATAGCACCTCGGTGTCTGCGGAGTGTCTCCAATAATCGCTCTTCATCATACCCTGAAAGGTTAGAATTGATAATAACAGGATATACTTTCTTTTCATCTAAATAAGCATACTTGAGCGTATCGGTTAGTGGTTTTAGATCAAACACCGGGTCTTATTTTGGTTGCGAGAGGATTCCTAAAGGTTCAACCGGGAGGTTGTGCTTCAGGATAGGAGTTTGTCTTAAAAATATGTCTTCTAGTTCATCCCTCTCCTGCATATGTATGTCATTCTCGTGGTCTTCCATAAACTGCTGCAAAGTATCATCAGTAGGAATAGCAATAGAAGCAATTTCTTCAATAATTTTGTCATTACTTGACAAGTCAGTACCACGAGGCTGCTTAGAAAACTTAGAAAAATTAAATTCATACGGCTCACCGTTGAATTCAACAGAAACTTTACCTTTCTTGCAATCTATTATAGCTCCACAAGTGCTGAGGAAGGGCCTACCAAAGATAATAGGGGAAAAACTATCTTGCACTGAACCAAGTACAAGAAAGTCAGTAGGGTATTTTACCTTCCCGCAGAGTACTTCAACATCTCTCACAATCCCAACTGGAGAGATTGTTTGTTTATTTCCAAGATGAATCGTGACATCAATGTCCTCGATCTCACACGGCTGAATCCCGTGTATGATCTCTTGATAAAGTGTGAAGGGAATAGCGTTGATGCTAGATCCCAAATCACATAGCACATAGTAATTATGATCTCCTATTTTGACAGATACAACTGGTGTACCTGAAATTGGGCCTTTGTTCTTGGCTGTGACAATGTTAGTGGAAACAACACAAAAACTAATAGTGGATTCTTCAATATGACTGGTTACCAGATCCTTGACCATTGCAATTTGAGGCTTGACCTTGATCATGTCCTTAGGTTCGTCAGTGGTCCTTCCGTTTTTGTTTAGTATACCTGTAACAAAAGAGTGCTCCTTTATCCTCGAGGGATAAGGAGGCTGTTCATACACAACTGCAGGTAAAACAGGATCAGTAACATTAATCTCAATAGGTGACTCCTTGAAAGGTTTATGATGTCGACTCTCCTTCTTCTTAGAAGAATCAATATGAGAAGCAAAGTCCTTGCAAAATTCAACCATTAGTTGGGAATCAAGACCAATTTTAGAGCAAAAGGTATTAAAGTAATCAGTCTTCACATAACTCTCAATGTAGTCATGCTCATATTTTATAGCGGGTTCAATACCTTTATCAATTTCCCAGTCTTCAGTGTTCTTCTGGATCCTTTCTATAAGATCCCATTTTTCTTCCATACTCCTGGTCTGGAATACCCCGCTAAAGGAGGCATCCAACATCTCCTTGTCCTGACGAGAAAGCCTGGCATAAAAATTTGTAAGTATAATTTCCTTGGGGAGCTCATGGTTTGGGTATTTGAGCATCATGGACTTCAGTCTCCCCCAAGCTTGAGCGATGCTCTCTCCGTCGCGAGATCAAAAGTTGTAGATGTAGTTCCTGTCTTGGAGAATTTCACGAAGAGGATAAAACTTTTCATAAAAGAGAGACATAAGCTCTGGCCATTCAAGCAGATCAGAGTTATCGAGTAGCTTATACAAATCTGAAGCTTTATCTTTGAATGATACAGAGAATAGTTTCTTCATGACGAACTCCATTGTTACACCTGCAAGCTTAAATAAAGAACATAATTGTGATAAATATAGCAGGTGTTCTCCCGGATGTCCTTCTCCTGTATAACGATTAGCCAAGACATAATCAATAATACCAGATGGTATTTTATAGGGCACAATTTCAGTAGGGGTAGGAGTGACCACCACAGTCGTGGGGCGGATCCTTACTAGCAACGAACCAACAGTAGAAGAGTCCATAAGGACTAAGGGTAACAACAGAAAATACAGGTTTCCTTCCCGGCTTCACTTACCAATAGCGCTACACTCCCCGGCAACGGCGCCAAAAAAGCTCGTTGATGGCGGTGAAGTTAATAGGTTTAGTGGGATTGCCTCCCCTGTTAACCGCGCCAATAAATGATTCTTGATAACCCACAAGTCTAGGGGATAAATTGTAGCTTTTCGATAAATAAGAGTGTCGAACCCAACGACGAGCAGAAGGTGGTGATAAGTGACACTGGATAAGGAAAGGCTGCACACACTCAAAGGTAAATATTTAGGGGTTTTTGGTTTAAGCAACAGAAAAGTAAAAGACAAGCAAAGTAAACAGCGGAACTGAGGAGTAGAAAGTGGCCCAATCCTTTCACAAGGATAAGCCTAGGAACTAAACTTATAAAAGCTAAAGCGTTCTCGAGAACACATGGGAGAGATAGCCAAGTTACTTTCACCATACTCCGCCAAGTAATATGTATTGTGTTGATAAGTGTTGGTGGGTGGATCAATGCTAGTACACCTTCTAGACAAAGATAAGTGTACTCTTATGATTACACACCTTGCAAGCATCCGCAAATACAAGATAGTAATTAAGGCATAAGCCTAACCACAACATTACAATCAAGGATCCATAACTCCCTTGTGCAAAAATGTGCGAACTGGGGTTCAGGTTTCTGTCACTCCGGCAACCCACCATAAGCATCCTTTGTGCACAATGTAGTCCTCTAGGCCCATGAAAGGTGAAGTGTTAAGTGTTCGACTCAGATAACACCACTAGAGAAATAACAACACAACTTAAGTATCAAACAACACATAACACTTCAACATCATAAGACTACTAACAACTAGACTTCTCCCATGTTCTCAAGAACTAAAGTAACTACTCACAAGACATAAAAGATATCATGATCAGAGGTGATAGATGGGTGGCAAACAATATGGACACAATGATATTTCTCCAACAAAACTCAATAGCATTCACCACAAAGTAGTAATCAACACCAATAGAGTAGAGAGGATAGATAGTACGGATTACAACACAAGTTGCAATTGTGAGATGAGATGGGATGGATATGGAGATGGTGCTGATGTTGGGGATGATGTTGATGATGATCTCGATGATGCCCGTGATGATGATGATGATGATGATGATGATGGCGACGATCTCCCCTTCCGGGAGGTGATCTCCCCGGCGGAATCTTCCCGCCGGAGATGGATTATCTCCTCTGTAGGTTTCCGCCCCGTGGCGGCGGCGAAACACGGAAACTCTTCTCTCCTCAGGGTTTCTTCCCCAGGGGGGTCATATAGGCGAGAGGGGGCACCGAGGGGGGCCACCAGGCATCCAGGAGGGTGCCTGGCGCGGCTAGGAGGGGGGCCGCGCCAGGCACCCTTCTGGCTGCCTGGTGGATCCCCTCACCTCCATCCTCGGTGATCCCCAGTCAATCTTCATAAAAACACTCCCCGTATATTTTCATCGCATTTGGACTTGATCTGATTAAGCATCGGATTCTGGTTTTGCTGCTTCGGCACCGGAAAGTTGTAAACTGTGTAAAACAAGCCAAAACAACATAAGAACAATACTTTAAAGTGGAATATATCAATGAATAGGATGAAATTACAATATAAAATAGTGATGTATTTTGGACGTATCAATATCGTACGGCGTTGCATCGCTTGCCAAAAGTTCGCCAGCAGGCCGCACGACCCAGCATCGGAACTCAAAACCATACCATTATCATGACCATTTGCCACATGGGGACTCGACATGGTAGGCCCACTCAAGAAATCATCAAAAGGAGGACGAACACACCTACTGGTCGCAGTAGACAAGTTCACCAAGTGGATCGAAGCAGTACCAATCACCAGCTCAACAACCCTCACGGCAGTCAACTTCATCAAGTCAATCATCTTCAGATTCGGAGTACCACACAACATCATCACAGACAATGGTACAAAATTCACAGCAGGAGAGTTCCAAAACTTCTGCCAGGAACATGGGATCAAAATAAACTACGCATCAGTCGCACACCTGCAATCCAATGGCCAAGTGGAGAAAGAAAACGGCCTCGTATGCAGAGGAATAAAGAAGCGACTCCTGACACCACTCAAGCAAGCCGTAGGCAACTGGATAGAAGAGCTCCCCGCAGTCCTATGGAGCCTGCGCACCACCCCAAACAGCTCGACCCAGTATACACCTTTCTTCTTGGTATACGGGCCAGAAGCAGTGCTGCCGCACGACTTAAAATTCGGAGCACCCAGAATCTCAGGGTACGAAGAGGAAGAGGCAGAAGAAGCATTGCAGAACGACAAAGACGTAGCAGACGAAGCACGAGACACAACCATCACAAAATCTTAAGGATACCAGGACAAGCTGCGCCCCTATCAAAGCAGTCGCCTGAAGACCAGATCGTTCAACAAAGGAGACCTTGTGCTACGGCTAATACAGGAAAAAGTGCACAAACTTGCCCCACAATGGGAAGGGTCGTTCATCATCTCGGAAGTCATAGGAGAAGGAGCATACAGATTGAAGAATCCGAAGACCAATGAGGACGTGGGAAATCCATGGAACGTAGAGAACCTGCGCCTGTTCTACCCATAGTCCTCTAGGCACTATCAATACTGTGACACCCTGGATTTTGGAACTTTCTTTTTCCAAAAACTTTGCTGATTTATTTCTGGATTTGCTATTGGATTTGATTTTGATCACCTCGTTGGACTTGAAACTTGAGCATAATTTCTTTCCATGCTCAAGTGGCCCTTGTTTCCAAGCCTTTCCAATGCCATTCCATTGATCCACCTCATCCAAGCCACCATATATTCCTTTTTCCAATAAAAGGGATATCCCGATTATTTGAGGTTTGTGAAGCAACCCCTATTTTTATTGCTCCATAAATCCCCAAATAATTCCCACATGTCATTGACATCATATCTTGCCAAATTCTCCAAAAACATTTCATAGCCCAAGTGGATTTTTCCTCTAGAAAAATTCATTTGTCTGTGGGGGCAGATTGGAGCTTTGTGAAGGGAGTGCCCTTTTATATTGATCCATTCCTGGTGAAACTTTTTGTGCAATCTCATATGATCATATGATTGATCTTCACCAAATTCCACCACCATGTGCTTAGCCAAACTCTCACAATAAATTCCCAAAGTTTGGGTGCAGCAAAGGGGCATTGTGAAGCAAGTGCATGATAGGGGATCCCATTTTCCTTGAAACTTTTTAAGCATGATCCTACCACCAAATAACTCCACCAAACCATATTTGAGCCAAATCCCATTACCCATGTGAGTGCATGGTCATGTTTAAGTTTCTGGTCATGGGGCCACATTGTGCATCAAGTGCTATCTATGTGTGTCCAATGACTATGAACTTTTATACACATGTGCACCATGCCAAATAACCAAGCTACACCAATTTTCAGCCAATTCCAATAATCCAGTGAGATGCTAGCCTCACCAACACTATTCTGACCTATTTGGTGCTTTACAAAGGAAGTACCAAAAATATTGCTCCAAATGATATGAAACTTTCCATACATACGCATCCTAATGTATGATTGAGCTCTGCAAAATATCATGCTTAGGGGAGCTATGTGCAAGCCACAACCCAGCACAAGCACCTTCTGCAGCATTGTGCCATTTACAAAGCAAGTACCATTTACATTGCTTTGTTTGAGCCCAAAATCCACAGTACTCTAGTACTTTGTACCCCAAAGCCATGTGACAACTTAGTACTACCCAAGACCCCACCATGTGAGCACTACTTCCTGTCCAAGTTTGCTGCATCAAACTTCAGGATGAGATAGAGATCACTACAGTGCCCCAAATGACTAGTCAAGCATACCACAGTGATAAGCGTGCGAAGGACTTCAAGTTAGACAAACTTGGCCACGAAGAATCCCATCCATAGCTTGGTGGCCGCGCCATTTGCGTGCTCTGGACGCGCACTGTGCGAGCGCGCGTGCCCTGCTCGCGTGCCCGACGCGTCACCGTCTCGCCACTGTACACCCCGTCCTCTTTTGGTTGTCACTCCGCGCCGCACGACTTTCACGCCTCCCAGTGCGCACGCCGAGCCGCCTCGAAGCCTCTCGAACCCGGCCAGCTGGCCACGCCGTGGCCGTTTCTCCTCGGCGGCCACCGCCACGGGCATCGTTGCCTCCCCTATATAAAGGGCTCGCCCCCGAGCTCCAGCAGGCACCCAGCAAGCCTCCCCACCTCCTCTGCTCCATTTCCCCACTCCAATCTCTCGCCGGAGCCACCCCATTGCTCACACGACCACCGTGGCCGCCGCCCGCCTCGGCTCGAATTCGAGCAAGCCGGCACACACCCCTCTCCTCTCCAGCCGCCCCCTCGCCGGACCTCTCCCCGCGGCCTCGCTGGCCCAAGCCGCGCTGCCGCCGCAGCCGCCTCGCCCAGCCAGGGCCAGCCGCGCTGCCGGCCTGCCTCTATCGGCGGAGGCGCCGCAGCCGCTCCGCCTGACTCCACTGCTGCCGGCGGGCTCGCCCCGGTCCCCTCCCCTCGCCGGCACCTCGAGCCCCCTCGGCCGTGCTCTGTCCCGGTCTGGACGAAGAAGAACAGGGGAGGAGGAGAGAGAAGCCCTGACAAGCGGATCCCGCTTGTAAGCGGCCTGCGGAGGCTGACACGCGGGCCCGGCCCATTCGGTTAAGTGGAGACACCCTTTCGAGGAAATACGTATTCACGACAGGGGAAGCGTATTCCTTGCTCTTTCAGAAGAAAATGCGTTTTCTTATACAGAAAGCGTATTTTCCATCTGCTTCAGCCCAAAGTGCGCTTTCCCTGTTCTGAAAGCATTTCCACCAAATCCAACCCCTCCGACACCGTTTCGTTGATATCTCCGCAACCGTAAGTCCAAACGCGGTGATTCTTTTTGCGTTGTCTTCGTATCGAGCTCCTCTTCAGTTTGGCATAAGTTTTGTGCCATGTTTTTATGTTGTTATTTGCTGGTCAAACAAAAGATGATGCTTGACTTTTTCGCTGTGTCTTTTTATAATATGATTTGCAGGGTTTTGCTTGTGTCGAAGATCCGGGAGTATTTCACACTCCTCTGATGAAAGGCAAGCCACAATACCCTGTGCACCTTTGCAAAGCTTTGACGTGTCTTCAAAAATTGCTTTACCGTGATGTGCTTATATCGTTGACCGTGATCATGTTGCTATGCTATGATTGATGTTATCATTGACATGCTATCCCTGATATTCTATTACTATACTATGTTTTGCCTGTAGGGGAACGCAACAGAAAACAAAAATTTTCGGTATAGCGAGCACGCCCAGGACCACTATGGAGACGCATACAAGGTTTTGATCTGATCGTTACCGACTCGTAGCGCAGCGGGAAGTAGAGTCGATGAAGATCGTCGGTGCAGATCCCCGCAGCTAGGATTTACAACCTCCCAACCGCGAGAATGTATTCCCTCGTCTGCCCCACGAACAGCGCTCCGGGAGGCGGTCGGACAGTCCCTCGGACGATGTCACGGACAGCCCTTCGGGAGGACCCTCGAAACTCGATCTGTAACTCGGACAGCCCTTCGGGAGGACCCTCGAAACTCGATCTGTAACTCGGACAGCCCTTCGGGAGGCACACTCGAACTAAGATCGAAACAACGACCTCTCTACCAAGTTGCACACATACGGTGTCAGCTATCCAGCAGGGCTTCGCCGTCCAGAACTAGTTCCTGCCGGAACCCAGACAGCCTTTCGGCTCTACGAAACTCTTTCGTGTGAGGGAGAGAAGAAGCCAGATAATTGCATGGCATGTGATGAGAACTCAAGTGAGAGCTTGGATCAAGGATATGGGGCTGCCCTCACACCTCTATTTATAGGAAACCCAAGGGGGCTTTCTTGGCTCCCAAGTCCTTCTAGAAGGCTTTCCAAAAATATCTCAAGTAGTACTTTTTACTATTCATGACACCACTTTTTCGCGTCCGAAAAATCCGAAAATATTTTTGTGGGTCTTAGAATAATTCCAACACCCACCAAAATGATTTTCGGCGCGTTCCGAAACAATTCCAGATTAGTGATTTTCATCTGCGAAAAGCAACCTAAGCATTTCCGGCAGCTCCGGAACATTTCCGGCAGCTCCGAAATATTTCCGAAAAAAATATTTTAATCTTTTCTCCAGAAAAATTCCAGAAGTTACCAGAACAATTCTGGCACTCTCCAAAATTACCAGGTGCTCTCCGAAACCTTTTCGGCTTAGTGGTTTACCCCGAAACAACTTTTCGGTTTTCTCTCTCGGAACTTTTCCGCCGTCTCCGAAACCTTTCCGGTGACTTTATCTCAGACTCCCTGTCTAGTATTCAACAGATAGATGACCCTTAAGCGTGTGACCCTGTAGGTTCGATGAAGTATAGACATGACCGGAACACTTTCCGATCAATGATCAATAGCGGAACCGAGGACATCCATATTGATCCCTATACCCATACGAAGAATTATTCGAGTGAACCTTTAGTTGCTGTGTGCTATTCCTGTTGCTTCGCGATATATTACAAATACCCGAGGTGAGACTTATTGGCATCCCCGTGAATCAACAACTTGTCCACTATGCCGGTTTCCTCGTTCCTGGTATTGTTCTCTTTTCTCGTTCCCGCGTTCCGGCATCCCTGTGATCAAATCACACTGTGTCTGGCCAGACGATGGTGGATACCGTAACACCGAGAGGGCCCTAAGAATATCTCTCCAACGACGGAGGAGCAAATCCCAATCTCGAGCTACCTAGTTCCTTGTCATACTTTTCCGTGAACCCGCAAGCTGCCGTAATAGCCACCCTTTTACAGATGACGTTTAACAAAACCCCAAAGTTCACGAAGCAAGTACGAAGGAACTCGATACTCTCATGGTCTAAGGAATTATGCAAACGCACAACTTTCTCTGTGTTATTAACCATTAACTTGTGACGAATGTATCTCATAGCATAACATCAATTCGGGTCGATTCAACACAAATGTTCTTCTAACATTGTGCCCTCAACATTGCCGGCATAGACATGCCCATGATCAGGAAAACAGGATCATCATGCAATACATGAGCCAGTCTTAGAGGCATGACTAGGAATACATTTTACTGTTTATTATACCACACGTGCACATGAGTTTCCCTCCGAGCCTCGTGGATATTGCAGACTCGAGAATCATTGCAGTTATAGCATGGAACATAAACATTCATTACAAACTCGGAGATACAAAATAACTGTTATTACTGCCTCTAGGGCATATCTCCTACAGACTCCCACTTGCACTAGAGTCATAATCCAGTTACATGGCTTCCCTAACACCAATGGCTATCCGGTGCTGCTCATGCTTTGCTCGTGGTAGAGGCTTTGTCATCGGGTCTGACACGTTCAGATCCGTGTGAACTTTGCGTACTTTCACTAAACCCGCTTCGACATGATGTCGAATGAGTTTATATTTGCGTTCAATATGTCTTGTCTTATGGTGCGAACTTGGCTCCCTTGCCTGAGCCACGGCGCCACTATTATCACAATAGATCTCCATCGGGTCCAGAGCACTTGGAACCACACCAAGGTCTTTAAGAAATTGCTTGATCCATACCGCCTCTTTGGAGGCTTCTGAAGCAGCAACATATTCCGCCTCTGTCGTAGAATCCGCCACAGTCTTTTGTTTGGAACTTTTCCAATCAACTGCGCCGCCGTTCAATATGAAAACATAGCCTGATTGAGATTTGAAGTCATCTGGGTCAGTCATGAAGCCTGCATCAGTGTAACCACTTACAATGAGCTCTTCATCACCTCCGTACACAAGGAGTAAATCCTTGGTCCGTTTGAGGTACTTAAGAATACCCTTGACTGCGGCCCAGTGTTCCAATCCTGGATCACTTTGGTACCGGCTGCTAACACTTAGCGCATATGAAACGTCCGGTCTTGTACATAGCATGGCATACATAATAGAACCAACTGCCGAGGCATATGGAACATCATTCATTTGTACTCGCTCATCGAGAGTCCGAGGACACTGATTCTTGCAAAGCACTGTGCCAGGTGACATGGGGAGTAGGCCTTTCTTGGAGTTCTCCATGTTGAACCTTTTCAACACCTTGTCAATGTACGTGCTTTGGCTAAGCGCTATCAGGCGTCTTGATCTATCTCTATAGATCCTAATGCCCAATACATATGCCGCTTCGCCTAAGTCTTTCATTGAAAAACTCCTTTTCAATGAGTCTTTTATTTCGCTAAGGAAATTCACATCATTTCCAATCAACAATATGTCATCCACATACAAGATTAGAAATGCTTTTGCGCTCCCACTAAACTTCTTGTAAACACAAGATTCTTCGTCATTCCTGATGAAGCCAAACCGTTTGACTACTTCATCAAAATGAATGTTCCAGCTCCTTGATGCTTGCTTCAGACCATAAATGGCTTTCTGAAGCTTGCATACCTTTTTAGCATCCTTATGAATGACAAAACCTTCTGGCTGTATCATGTATACATCCTCTTTGAGGTTTCCATTTAGGAAAGCCGTTTTGACGTCCATCTGCCATATTTCATAGTCGAAATAAGCAGCAATTGCTAGTAATATCCGTACAGACCTAAGCATAGCTACTGGCGAGAACGTCTCGTCGTAGTCCACTCCTGGAACTTGCGTGAACCCTTTCGCGACAAGTCTAGCTTTGTGGATAGTAATGTTACCATCCGCGTCCGTCTTTCTTTTGAAAATCCATTTACAACCAATGGGCTTTACGCCTTCTGGAAGTTCTTCCAAGTTCCAAACTTGGTTTTCGTACATGGATTCCATCTCGGATTTCATGGCTCTGTGCCATTCCCTTGAGCTGGGGCCCGCCATCGCTTCTTTGTAGTGCGCAGGTTCATCGTCTTCAAGAATGAAGATTTCATCATGAAACCACTCAGGTGGCTGGACAGCCCTACCTGATCTACGCGGTTCAGTTACAACATTGTCTGAAGTTTTTGCATTATATGCGACAACTTCCGGCTCGGTTGTAGGGATAATTTGCGGAATTACTTCCGGTTCTTTAGCCATAGCAACGGTCGCCGAAGATTCACTAATCTCATTAAGTTGTACTGTCCTCCCACTTACTTCTTTGGCGAGAAACTCTTTCTCAAGAAAGACTCCGCTTTTAGCGACAAACACTTTGTGCTCGGAGGGTAGGTAGAAGGAATACCCAATTGTTTCTTTTGGATAACCTACAAAGTTACATTTGTCTGATCTGGGATCGAGTTTGGTTGGTTGTAAACGTTTTACAAGTACCTCACATCCCCAAATTTTAAGGTGCGACAAACTGGGTTTCTTCCCATTCCACATCTCATGTGGTGTCGTTTCAACAGACTTAGACGGTGCTCGGTTTAGTGTGTGAGCGGCAGTTTCTAGTGCGTGACCCCAAAAAGATATCGGCAGATCTGTAAGAGACATCATCGACCTTACCATGTCTAACAAGGTTCGGTTACGTCTTTCCGATACTCCATTTCGCTGTGGAGTTCCGGGAGGCGTAAGCTGTGAAACGATTCCACGGTCACTTAGATGTTGGCCAAACTCATGACTAAGGTATTCGCCTCCGCGATCAGACCGCAGAAACTTAATCTTTTTGTCACGATGATTTTCTACCTCATTCTGAAATTCCTTGAACTTTTCAAAGGTTTCTGACTTATGCTTCATCAAGTAGATGTAGCCATACCGACTTAAATCATCAGTAAAAGTCACGAAGTAGAAATACCCACCCCGTGCGGCTGTGCTCATTGGACCACATACATCACTATGTATTATTTCCAATAATTCACCCGCCCGTTCAGGATGACCCTTGAACGGCATCTTGGTCATTTTTCCCATTAGACAAGCTTCACATGTGTCAAATGATTCAAAATCAAAGGACGGTAAAACTCCATCTCTTTGGAGTCTTTGCATGCGTTTCTTTCCGACGTGGCCAAGCCGACAGTGCCACAAATAAGTGGTTGTGGTATCAACCTTCTTAAGGCGTTTAGCATTCATGTTAAAGACATCATTTTCACATTCAAGATTTAGTATGAAAAGGCCCCCAACAATGGGTGCAAATCCATAAAACATATCCTTACAATAAAGTGAACAACCATTGTTCTCAGACTTGTACGAATACCCATCGTGTACTAAACATGATCCAGAGATAATGTTTCTACACAATAGTGGAACAAAATAACATTTATTTAGCTCTAAGATAAATCCCGAAGGGAGACGTAGAGGCATAATGCCGACGGCTTGAGCGGCGATCCCAGCGCCGTTCCCGACGCGCATCATGACTTCATTCTTTGCTAGCTTGCGGACCTTCTGCAGTCCCTGTATCGAGTTGCAAATGTGAGCAACCGATCCGGTATCAAATACCCAAGACTTAGAATTTTCGCTAGCAAGCAAAACATCAATGACATTAACTTGTATAACAATTATACCTTTTCCGGTTTTCCCGGACTTCTTATCGGCCAGATACTTCTTGCAGTTTCTCTTCCAGTGTCCTGTGCCCTTGCAGTAGAAGCACTCAGTTTCATTCTTGGCTCCGCCCTTAGAGTTGCTTTGGGAGCCGGTCTTACCGGCACCCTTGCCCTTCTTTGGCTTGCCTTTCTTTTTGAAACTGGCGGTTTTATTCACAAGCAACACTTGCTTGTGATTTTTCCGCAGTCCTTCTTCCACAGTTTTCAGCATGGCGAGCACCTCTTCTGGTGTTTTCTCCATCCCACTCATGTTGTAATTCATGACAAAACCGTTGTAAGACGGGGGGAGTGAAGAAAGCATCATGTCCATCATATGGGATGCTGGAATTGGAAATTCCAGGGTTTTAAGCCTTTCAGCATAGCCAATCATTTTGACTATGTGTTCGCCAACTGAACCGCCCTCAGCCATCTTTAAATTCATCAAGATATTCATGATATCAAAACGTTCAGACCTTGCGGTTTCCTTGTACAGAGCATCCAATTCCCGGATCATATCACGGGGTTTATGGAATTCAAAACGTTTTTGGAGCTCTGGACTCATGCAAGCTAGCATGAGGCACTGTACTGCGTTGTGATCATCATCCTGAGTGGCCCAGACATTTTGTTCATCTTCCGAGGCACCTGCCGCCGGTTTAGCTGGAAGAGCTTTTTCAAGCACATAGATTTTCTTAGCGCTCCTGAGGACAATCCTCAGGTTACGGACCCAGTCCGCATAGTTGTTTCCAGTCGCAGCTAACTTTTCTTTCTCTAACAATGGCCCCAAGTTGAAAGCGGTGTTGCGAGCCATTTGATCTACAACGGTAAACACAAGTTTCACTTAGACTTTGTTCATAATGATTTTTGCACTAGTGAATAAACAATTTTATTCTAAAGTGTGCTCCCACTTAAATCAATATCTCTCAAAATTGATTATGAGTGATTCAAGATCCAAATATCAATACAACGCCATAGAATCATCATCTCATGACGAGGATTTTGATTTGGTAGGCCAACTTGCCGATCACATCTCTATGTGACTCTTGTTCATCTTTCGATGCGTGTGTTCCGAGCTCAGGACGATCCTGCCATGAACGTCAAGACAACCAAGTGATCCTGCTGCGAGGTCTGACCTCACCCGCCTTACATTTCTCCAATCGTTCGTACCCATGCATCCATGGCGCACCCCGAGAGTATAGATGCTGTGACGGCGCTACACTTGGGAGAACACTAACTACTTGATATTTTAAGTGAGAGATCACCCTAATAAAAAGCGACTACCGCGCAATCAAGAAGGGTGCAACATAAGGGATAAACATCCCATGCAATTCATAATAGCATGATATGGTATAGCCCCTTCTGACGGAGAAGTCAAGTATTTCTTCGTCTTTGGCATTTGCGTCGGAGTTCACCTTCGCGAAGATTGCCACCACCTTGTCGATGCACCAAATAATATTGCTATCTT
The DNA here is from genome assembly GCA_950022295.1 of Bromus sterilis. Lineage (NCBI taxonomy): Eukaryota > Viridiplantae > Streptophyta > Magnoliopsida > Poales > Poaceae > Bromus > Bromus sterilis. Next base: position 50,153,154 of record OX465600.1, on the reverse strand, counting down.
TATAGCAAATGAATAAGTGCATTACCTAAGGTTGACACGCAGGTCATTAAAGTGACAATCATATGGCTCCAGCCATCATGCCGAATCATGACACGCAGGTCATGTTAATAAATTTACATTATATAGTCATCTCATACATAATCGAATTAATATGAGCTTTGCTATACCACATCACATGCACATCCTGCAAAAACAAGTTAGACGCCTCTAAACCGGTTTGTGCAAAATTTTATTTTACGTGGCTTCTAAGGTTTTGACTTAAACCGCAACTACCAACGTTTTATCATCAAGTATGATTATTCAAGTCACTAGATTAACATTGCGGGGTGTATGAAGCACGAGATAATAAAATCTCGAACCCCATACTGAACTTCGTCATACGCGTGATCCCCGTGCAGATCATATCTGCATTGCCCTTTAGTCTGCGAATTTCATCTTTCTTTTGACTATGGCGGAACCCAAAGAACTGATAGCACTTCGTTGATCAATCAGGATCGCGGATTGCCAGAACTTTGTAAAATTCCACCATGCTGTCTCGAGATCAAAAATACGCAAATTCTAGGGAAGCAATAAGAATATCGGGTAACAGATTTCATCTGCCACCCGCATAAATAATTTTCAGCAATAGATCTGATCTACTCCAAAATTATATTATGCAATACCCATACATCTCCATGTATTCTAGATCATAACATGCATCTACGCATAGCACGGCTCTGATACCACTGTAGGGGAACGCAACAGAAAACAAAAATTTTCGGTATAGCGAGCACGCCCAGGACCACTATGGAGACGCATACAAGGTTTTGATCTGATCGTTACCGACTCGTAGCGCAGCGGGAAGTAGAGTCGATGAAGATCGTCGGTGCAGATCCCCGCAGCTAGGATTTACAACCTCCCAACCGCGAGAATGTATTCCCTCGTCTGCCCCACGAACAGCGCTCCGGGAGGCGGTCGGACAGTCCCTCGGACGATGTCACGGACAGCCCTTCGGGAGGACCCTCGAAACTCGATCTGTAACTCGGACAGCCCTTCGGGAGGACCCTCGAAACTCGATCTGTAACTCGGACAGCCCTTCGGGAGGCACACTCGAACTAAGATCGAAACAACGACCTCTCTACCAAGTTGCACACATACGGTGTCAGCTATCCAGCAGGGCTTCGCCGTCCAGAACTAGTTCCTGCCGGAACCCAGACAGCCTTTCGGCTCTACGAAACTCTTTCGTGTGAGGGAGAGAAGAAGCCAGATAATTGCATGGCATGTGATGAGAACTCAAGTGAGAGCTTGGATCAAGGATATGGGGCTGCCCTCACACCTCTATTTATAGGAAACCCAAGGGGGCTTTCTTGGCTCCCAAGTCCTTCTAGAAGGCTTTCCAAAAATATCTCAAGTAGTACTTTTTACTATTCATGACACCACTTTTTCGCGTCCGAAAAATCCGAAAATATTTTTGTGGGTCTTAGAATAATTCCAACACCCACCAAAATGATTTTCGGCGCGTTCCGAAACAATTCCAGATTAGTGATTTTCATCTGCGAAAAGCAACCTAAGCATTTCCGGCAGCTCCGGAACATTTCCGGCAGCTCCGAAATATTTCCGAAAAAAATATTTTAATCTTTTCTCCAGAAAAATTCCAGAAGTTACCAGAACAATTCTGGCACTCTCCAAAATTACCAGGTGCTCTCCGAAACCTTTTCGGCTTAGTGGTTTACCCCGAAACAACTTTTCGGTTTTCTCTCTCGGAACTTTTCCGCCGTCTCCGAAACCTTTCCGGTGACTTTATCTCAGACTCCCTGTCTAGTATTCAACAGATAGATGACCCTTAAGCGTGTGACCCTGTAGGTTCGATGAAGTATAGACATGACCGGAACACTTTCCGATCAATGATCAATAGCGGAACCGAGGACATCCATATTGATCCCTATACCCATACGAAGAATTATTCGAGTGAACCTTTAGTTGCTGTGTGCTATTCCTGTTGCTTCGCGATATATTACAAATACCCGAGGTGAGACTTATTGGCATCCCCGTGAATCAACAACTTGTCCACTATGCCGGTTTCCTCGTTCCTGGTATTGTTCTCTTTTCTCGTTCCCGCGTTCCGGCATCCCTGTGATCAAATCACACTGTGTCTGGCCAGACGATGGTGGATACCGTAACACCGAGAGGGCCCTAAGAATATCTCTCCAACGACGGAGGAGCAAATCCCAATCTCGAGCTACCTAGTTCCTTGTCATACTTTTCCGTGAACCCGCAAGCTGCCGTAATAGCCACCCTTTTACAGATGACGTTTAACAAAACCCCAAAGTTCACGAAGCAAGTACGAAGGAACTCGATACTCTCATGGTCTAAGGAATTATGCAAACGCACAACTTTCTCTGTGTTATTAACCATTAACTTGTGACGAATGTATCTCATAGCATAACATCAATTCGGGTCGATTCAACACAAATGTTCTTCTAACATTGTGCCCTCAACATTGCCGGCATAGACATGCCCATGATCAGGAAAACAGGATCATCATGCAATACATGAGCCAGTCTTAGAGGCATGACTAGGAATACATTTTACTGTTTATTATACCACACGTGCACATGAGTTTCCCTCCGAGCCTCGTGGATATTGCAGACTCGAGAATCATTGCAGTTATAGCATGGAACATAAACATTCATTACAAACTCGGAGATACAAAATAACTGTTATTACTGCCTCTAGGGCATATCTCCTACATTGCCATGTTACATCCATGCTATGTTTTAATCATATCATTGCCATATTATGCTATACACCATCTAACCACAACAACACCATGCTAAGTTGATCATGTTATATCTATGCTAGTTCATGCTATGCCTGAGTTACGCTTAATGTTTCCATGTTAAATAAATTAATCTTCGTAACACGGATAAGTTCACCATCTAAAAATGTGTCTGATCATATCTGAAACTATCATGTTAATATGCTATGCATTGTTATGATCTGATACACATGTTGCACCTGATACTTGTGTTCGCTGTTGGAGATATGCTTCGTGACAAGTTGATCAGGTGCCACCGAACCAGACTTATCCGTGCAGCCACATTTGCTTGTATGGATGGGCCTTGATTCGGTCTGCCGGTGGGTTCTCTTACTTGTATCGCCAAGTAGGGGGGGCTACCGCGCGCGCTGCCCTGATCGGGCAGGCGGCGATAGTCCTGACAGCCATTGTTGTTATGAGCTTAGTCCCCGTTGGGACAGTATTTTCCACAAGGTGGCCGAGTGGTTCTGGTGGTAACGTGGACACCTAACCATAGGGCTACCCAAGACGGAATGTCGGTGATGCGGTAAGAGGGACACTCGGTATATCGGTCTCGTTGGAGATGTCCTAGTTCACTCCCGCGGTGCGAGTTCCAAGGATCCTGTGGGACAAGTACCGGGGTGCTGGATGGAGGAGGAACTCCATAATGTGGGTAACGTGCACAAAATCTGCAGAGTCAAAATCTATTCGAATAGCCGCGTCCTCGGTCATGGGACACAGTTCGTACTAGGTCACACCATACGATCAACTTGAGTACGGTGGCAAGTTTGTGGTAAGTGGATGGTCTTGCGATGAGTGGATTGGTTGGGTGGTAACGAAGGACACCTAACCCATTGAATGGTCGTGCGATGACCCATTCGGTCATGCGACGACCCGTGGAAGTGAACGGTCACGAGGTGACCCGGTGCTTGAGTCTATAAGGACTCCGAGGTAAGCCACGTGATCGTGCAACGATCATGTGGGGTACATTGTGTGTGCATTAGACTTAATGCTGTTAATATGCTTGATGATTATATGCTTGCTTGATATTGCTGCTCACCTGTTTAATTCACTAATATACCTTAACCTGTTGCCATGTTATTGTTTTGCCTTGTTGCATGGTTGTTGTGAGCTTGAAAGTACATTCAATGTACTGACCTGGCGTGTTATGCCAGATTTGCAGGCCGTGCTTGGATGCGTAGGACGACGTTCCCGGTGTTTGCGAGCTAGGAGGTGTCCCAGCCAGTGTCCCTGTGGATTGGAGTTCGTCATCGCCGTTATTGTTCCGCTACCGTCGTTATTCCGCTGCTGGTTGGTGTAGAGCTGAGGCTAGCCTGAGGAGCAAGCTGTGTCTCCGCTAGCGTTGTAATAGACCTCGTGTACCCCTATCTCGGTAATAGAAAGTTGTTCAGTTCTATATCAATCAGTGCCGTGCTCCAGAAGACTTGATCTCTAGGCTGGTGCATCGGGCGTTCTGGTCCTCTGATCCGGGGTGCCACAAATACATCGGCGGCAGCACCGATAGGCAACTCATGTAAAAATTCGAAGGAATAAAACAATGTTGCCCAAAAAAACATCTTACAAGCACTCAGGGGCTCGAGCATAGAACTCCCCCCGAGAGACGCTATCTTCGCAAACGCGACTTTTACCTAAAAGCACTCGGGGGCTCGAGCATAGAACTCCCCCCGAGAGACGCTATCTTCGCAAATGCGACTTTTACCTAAAAGCACTCAGGGGCTCGAGCATAGAACTCCCCCGAGAGACGCCATCTTCGCAAACGTGACTTTTACCTAAAAGCACTCGGGGGCTCGAGCATAGAACTCCCGCCGAGAGACGCTATCTTCGCAAACGCGACTTTTACCTAAAAGCACTCGGGGGCTCGAGCATAGAACTCCCCCCGAGAGACGCTATCTTCGCAAAAGCGACCTTTACTTAAAATCACTCGGGGGCTCGAGCCTAAAACTCCCCCGAGAGACGCTATCCTTGCTGAAAAAACGACCTTGCCTACAACCATCGGGAGGCCAAAAACGCAAGACCCTCGCAAACAACAAAGCTCAGGCACAAGAAAGCTGCATAAAAAACGCAGAATTATTTAGTCTTCACCCGATCGCAAGCGATTGCCTAAAGACTCGGGGGCTACTCCCATCGGGAGCGCTGACGTGCACCCGATCCAAACTTGGAAAAATTCAAAGACAACTACAAACCAGTGAGACAAAAATTTGTAAGTCTGCGCTTGATTCTACAAATCAAACGTAGCCTCGGGGGCTACTCCCATCGGGAGCGCTGACGCGCACCCGAAAAGATATTCTCATTACAAAGGAGTCGAAGGCATTCTCATTACAAAGGAGTCGAAGACATTCTCATTACAAAAGGAGACGAAGACATTCTCATCTATAATACATAAATAATTCATCCCCACTAACCTATTTATCTTGACATGCAAGCTATCTATATCAGCAAGTAGGTCCATCATGTAAAAACTCCCACTAATTCTTCATGCACATGGTACCATTAACTTTGCATATGCATGCATCCTATTAAAAATTAAAAAAACTTTTTATGCACTCAACCTCACAATTTATAAGCAACTTTTTTTATAGAAAATCAAATTATGAGTTACATTGCAATTTATTTTTCCGTGTGTCATTTTTAAGAATATAAATACACATCCAAAGTTGCTATCATTATTTTAGATTTCGCCAAGAGTGGACACGTCTTCACCATCTCTACTCGACGTTGTTTTCGTCTCATATCATCTCGCCGATATATTGTCAAGAAACTAAATTAACAAAACAAAAATCAAACTCATTTTTGACTTTTCATCAAAAAATAGATTTTTTACTTTAAATAATATTTCTTTCAAAAAAGAAGTTATAATAAAATTATACTATGTTTCATAGATTTTTCATGTGTTTTAAAACATCGAATTCTTTCTTAATAGTTCCTGCAGCAACACGCGGGGTATCATCTAGTTACAAATTGAGTCGAAGACATTCTCATTACAAAGGAGTCAAAGACATTCTCATTACAAAAGGAGGCGAAGACATTCTCATTACAAAAGGAGTCGAAGACATTCTCATTACAAAGGAGTCGAAGACTTTCTCATTACAAAGAAGTCGAAACAACAGTTTGTCACTGCTAAAGGACCTGTGGAACTACAAGACGGGTTACATTCAACTTCTGCATGTGTGCTCATGCTGAGATAATTGGCACTTTCGTACCACAACCCAGCTGGTGAAGAAGAAGCTCGCTGTCCTCCAGTTCTACAAGGTGCCTCGCCTACTGACGCTGTCGCTTGACGACTGGCTTGACGTCCAGTTCCTCCTTAGAACTAGAAGAGCAAACACCATCACCCAAGGGATCAGCCGAAGATGAAGACACGGGAGAAGCAGGTCAACCACCACTCGAGCCATCAGAACCGCTGCTGCTTGTTTCCTCACAGTATGGATCCAGACGGTTACCACCAGCATCAAACACACGAATAATAACAGTATCTTCGCCGTCAAAGCGACAACAAAGACTGTCTCCGCCACGCAGATTCATCCGACGAGAAAATGCCCTCCAGCCAGAACCAAGAAAGATCAAGGATGAACTATCAATTTCCAGCTCCACCCAAGAAGAAGAATGAGAGCTCCCGTGAAGACGGATCCAGAAACCCCTCAAGTTACGCTCAGAAGCAATGGAGGCAAACGAGAAGGGAAGAGGAATCCGGGCAGCATCCCGACTAAGAACACGCAAAAGAAAGTCATAGCGCCAAAAACTCTCCTCCATGGAGGAAGAGGAAGAAGGCAATAACGTGGTACCATGGCGTCCACCTCGTGAAGAACGAGGCGTGCGGCCACCACGACCACGGCGGCCACGGCCTCGCCAAGCCACACCTCTACCACGCTTGGGCGCCATATGAAGAAGAAGAAGAAGAAGAAGAAGAGAAAGATGCGAAGAATGGATGCCAAGGATGCGCAACCACATGAAGTATTTATAGCGCAATCCAAGGGCAAACCAGGAAAAGCACGCGGAAGCTCAGGCGGCATCATCATTGCATCAAAGACCACCGAGCCGGGCGTTACGAATTTCAAGGCAAAGATGCATTCACATGGTCAGCATTACTTACAGTACGCGTCAAATCTCGCCTATTTCCCATACAAGTCTTGGAAACCCAACAGGCAACAGGATGCACGACGTCCAAACCATCATCATGACGGTCCAGAATACGTGATGGATCGAAAAAATCAATCATCATCATACGTCATCAAGCAGCAAGACAATGCATGTCAACACGACATCTAAAGAGGGACGGATCAAGACACAACAGTTGGCCAAAAACCAAAAGATTCCAAAAGCCAACTATACGTCCAAATTTTCTGACTCTACAAAATTCTTACTCCCATCGGGAGTACCTTTATTCGAGTTCGGGTGCTCCCTCAGCCAGAAGGAAAAATGTGCTCGAGTGATCACTCGCACCAGCAGAAAAAACATACTCTCAGAGTTCGGGTGCTCCCTCACCCCGGAAGCGGAAAATCATTCGAGTAATTACTCGCAAAAAAGGCCCAGCAATCCAAACAAAACATGACTTACACGCGCACTCGATGACTTTCCGAGTGGGTGTCTTCCTTCCTCGCCTGAGTCCACCACAAACTCCGCGAGTGACGACTAAACAACTCACTTGATCGTTTATTCCAAGTGGGTGCATCGCTAACCAGGCTCCGCGCCTCTATAAAAACAATTGTGCCTGGGCTACGACACACTGTACCCAGATGCCACGCAAGCTTAGCGTGTAGGTAAGACCCCGCTGCGCAGAACGGCCGGGCCGGACTTGCCGCAGAGCGATTTCACTTCCGACCTTTTCCATGCGCTCGCATGATAGAAAAAGCCGAGCGGACGCACTCAGGCTATGTGCTTAGACTGGCAGCAATTGATCCTATAAGACCTGCAGCAGCATGACTTTGCTTGACACAAGTGTTCCGAGTTCATGTCGAGGGACGTGGGCTTGATTGGGCTACTGTGGTATTTGTCACTAGAACAATTCACCAAGGCTCGACCAGTCGACTCCTTGGGCCCTTTCAGCTTAGCAATCCCTCGAAACAGATATTGTCATGGCTCAAAACTGCCAGCGACCCGTGGCGATTCCACGCTTACAAAATAATAAAACGCAGATGAATTCGAGTCCCTGCGCGACTCTTCGAGTCCCTCAGGCACTCGGGGGCTACTGACGAGGGGGTGACCCCATGACTCCTGCATATGAGACTACCTGGTGCGTATGAAGACAAAAGGCCCGCTGGGAAGCTGCGACAAGCCCGCGATTGGCCCAACCAGGCACCGACATAGGAGTCTACGACTAACATGGAAGGTGCAACTTGGCGTACAAGGAAAGACTAGAACTAGGAAACCTTCTTTGTAACCTAGTACGGACTCCCCGAGACCTAACCTAGTATATAAAGGCTGGGAGGGGATACGTCCAAATCAACTCAATACGCATCTACTCATCCTTGCCTTGCGAGAACTCGCCTTGGCCTCCACTGTAATCGCCCCCTCAAGTAATAATATCGAGCAGGAAGTGCTTCTCCTGTTATCCAACGAGTATCGTCCAACCTGTGCCATCTCTATGACTAACCCAAGGTCCCTGACCATGGGATTTGCCGGGGTTGATCCCCGTCAAATGTGCTCCCATGTGTTACCGGCATTTCCAATGCCCTATGAACAGGAAAACATGTCATCCATAACACACGGGTTAGTCCTAGAGGTAGACTAAGAACACTTTGTGTTTATACTCCACACCTGCATATGCGTTTTCCTCCGAAGGCAGTTAACATGCTTCTTGGCAAACCTCCGCATAGGCCATTGCAGTTATAGCATAAACATATAAACATTAATAATGAACCTGGAATTACAATAATACAATTTATTATTGCCTCTAGGGCATAATTCCAACAGCAACTCCCCTATCTTATCACTCGGAGTCCCCGACAACAGCGCCAGAAATTCGCTTGATACGCGAGAGAGGATTGCTTCTCGCCCTTCGTTGGTTACCCCAAGTGGAAGGTTAAGATGTAGCTTAGCAGCAACTTTCCCTCGGTGAAGATACCGAGGTTGAGTATCGACCAGTAGGACTCCGGCGATGATAAGTAGGTGTCATCGGCGCACCTGACGCGGACCTGCACACAACACAATTAACTTTGCTCCCAACAAAGTTCAGAGAGGTTGTCAATCTCTCTGGTCTTGTTGTTTACAAATGATCAAAGACACAGGATAATGATAATAATAGCAACTAAAAGTAAATACTGAAAAGTAAATAAGCGTGTAAACAGTGATGAGGATATGGACCGAGGTACCGTGATGTTCACTAGTTATGTCTCTCTCCCAAAAGACGATAAGACTGCTATGCGAGGTAAACAAATTAAAAAAGGGCAATTGATAGGATTATAAACGCACCGCAATGCTAACTATGCTACAAAAGAAAGGAAGAGGCTCAAAAGCATGGGCAGTACGCCAAAATAAGTAGACCGAAATCCAACTGCATCTACTACTAATCATCCACCTTGAGATATCTATCCAGAACATCTCCCTGGTATTAAGTTGCGAGCCCCACCCAAAGTGTAAACCCAAACCAATAGACAACTGCATTAAAAGAACTTTGCGTAACAAGCACCGTTGTTTTCCCCCTTGTGGCCACATCACATCTCCTAGACTCATGTTTCTGTCACTCAAGCGTGTCATCAGGGGGCATGCGCCCACAATCGAGCATAACGTTCCCTCTTGGAGTCACTACCTACAACTTGGCCAAAGCAATAAATAGCAACGGAGAACATGCAAGAATAATTTCTGAACAAAAAATACAAAATATAAGAACCAATTATATTACTCTATCACAATCTGAACATAATCTCATAATCCATCAGATCCCATCAAACTCAGCATAGCAAAAGCAGAAAGAATTACATTTGTGCCTCGACCATGTAGGGCAGCTCACGAGGTCTAAACCATGAAGATCAAAGAGGGGAGGAGAACATCACATAGCTACTGATCACGGACCCATGGTCCAAGGTAGACTACTCATGACACATCCAGGAAGCGTCCATGGTCGAGGAGAAGCTCCCGGAGGTCGATCCTCCCTCCGGCAGGGTGCCGCGAAGGGTCCTGACGATGCTCCCGATCTTGGAAGCGCGGCGGCGGCGAAACATAGGAGAATTTTCAAAATAGGGATTTGTCTTCAGAGTTTCCCCGTAACGGAGAATAAATAGGCGAAGGGGGGAAGCCAGGGGGGCCACCAAGGGTCCAAGCGCCCCCTGGCGCGGACAGGCCCCTGGCCGCGCCAGGTGGCCGCCTGTGCCCCTAGTGGTGGCCCTCTAGCCCCACTTGGGTTCTTCTGGAAGACTCCGTTACGCTGATTTTTTATCCAATTTTTCCCAAAATTTAGAAGCACTTTTAATATGGGGGAAACCTGGAATAAAAAAACAGCAGAAAACAGGAACTGGCACTGGGGTCCACTGAGTTAGTAGGTTAGTCCAAATATGATCAAAAGTGTATGAAAGTGTATCTAGATCATAGCAATATCACACAAAACATGCATGGAGCGAGCAGAAATTGTCGATACGTTTGAGACATATCACATATGTGCCTCGATCATGTAGGGAAGCTCACGAAGTCTAAACCATGAAGAATAAAGAGGGGAGGAGAACATCACATAGCTACTGATCACGGACCCATGGTGCAAAGAAAACTACTCACGACACATCCGGGAAGCGTCCATGGTGGAGGGGAAGCTCCCGGAGGTCGATCCTGCCTCCGACAGGGTGCCAGGAAGAGGTCTGTTGGCGCTTCCCATCTTGGAAGCGCGGCGGTGGCGGAACAGAGGCGAGATTGCGAAAAAGGGTTCTATCCTCGGGGGTTTCGCGTCACGGGGAATAAATAGGCGAAGGGGGGAAGCCAGGGGGGCCACCAGGTGTCCAGGCGGCCACCCGACCCGGCCCCACCCTAGGCCGCGCCACCTGGCCTCCTGGGCACCAGGTGGGGCCCCTTCGGCCCTCCTTCGGGACTCTGGAAGCTTCTGTTGCGCTGATTTTTTGGAGCACTTTTAATACGGGGAAAAAATGAAATAGAAAAACAGCAGAAAACAGAAACTGGCACTGGGGTGCACTAGGTTAATAGGTTAGTACAAATATGATCAAAAGTGTATGAAAGTGTATCTAGATCATAGCAATATCACACAAAACATGCATGGAACAAGCAGAAATTATAGATACGTTTGGGACGTATCAGAAGCTCGTTGAAGTAGATCTCACGAATCGTTCCACGAACAATCCCTCGATCCGTCCCATGAACAAGTCCCTCGATCAAGATCTCCGAAGAAGAAGAAGCTCCTCGAAGAAGGATCAAAGTTATGATCCCTCTACCAGTATCCACACGTCCGGCACAGCAATCCGGCAGCGCTCCGCCATCCAGAGAAGAACGCCTAAGAGAAAACTAGTGGGAGAAAACCCTAGAGGATTCCGATCTAGAACGGACTCTAAACCGGGGTCTAATGTGGAGAAACTAGCAAACTAGGGCAAGGGGGCGCAGGGGATTATGGGGTGCGCCTCCCCCCCTTGGCTCACCTTTTATTGGTGGCCAAGGGCCCTTGGCCGGCCACCCTAGGGGAGGAGTCCTATATGGACTCCAACTCCCCTAGGAGGAGTCCTCCTACTCCAAGGAGGATTGCAATCTTACTTGGAGTAGGATCCTGATACGTCTCAAACGTATCGATAATTTCTGCTCGCTCCATGCATGTTTTGTGTGATATTGCTATGATCTAGATACACTTTCATACACTTTTGATCATATTTGGACTAACCTACTAACTCAGTGCACCCCAGTGCCAGTTCCTATTTTCTGCTGTTTTTTTATTCCAGGTTTCCCCATATTAAAAGTGCTCCAAAAATTCGGGAAAAATCGGAGAAAAAATCAGCGTAACGGAGTGTTCCAGAAGCACCCCCAGAAGCACCCAAGTGGGGCCAGAGGGCCACCACCAGGGGCCCAGGCGGCCACCTGGCGAGCCCAGGGGGCGCCTAGACCCCTGGTAGCCCCATGGCTGCCCCCCTTCGCCTATTTATTCTCTGTGACGGGGAAACTCCGAAGACAGAACCCTATTTCACAAATTCTCCTCTATTCCGCCGCCGCCACGCTTGCAAGATGGGGAGCACCGTCAGGACCTGATACGTCCCAAACGTATCTATAATTTCTGCTTGCTCCATGCATGATTTGTGTGACTTTGCCATGTTTTACTTGAACTTTCATACACTTTTTTATCATATTTGGACTAACCTATTAACTCAGTGCACCCAGTTGCCAATTCCTATTTTCTGCTATTTTTATATTTCAGGTTTTCCGGCCATGAAAAGTGCCAAATAAATCCCGGAAAAATTATATAAAAAATCAGCGTCGCGGAAGCTTCCCGAAGAACCAAGGATGGAAGGGAGTGGACCCACCAGGGCCCCAGGAGGGTCCCTGGTGCGGCCCCACCCTAGGGCGCGCCGGGCACCCTCCTGGCTGCCCTGTGGCCCCCTCGGTTCCCCATCGGCCTATATTTAGTCCCCGCGGAGAAAACCCCTAATATCGATCTGCTATTCCCGTTCTCCTCTCTGTACCGCCGCAACCATTTCAAGATCGGGGCTGCCAGGAGAAGCTGCCCCGGCACCCTGCCGGAAGGAGGAATCCCCTTCGAGAGACCATCCAACACGATGGACGCCTCCTGGATGTCTTGTGAGTAGTCCCCCTTGGACCATGGGTCCATGACCAGTAGCTATGTGATGTTCTCCTCCCCTCTTTGTACTTCCACTTTCGAGACCTCGTGAGCTGCCTGACATGATCGAGGCACCTTTGTAATTTTCTATGTTGCTATGCTGAGTTTGCTGGAATCTGATGGATTATGAGAGTATGTTCAGATTGTGATGAGTAATATATTTTGTTCTCTTTTATATTTATGTTCTTTAGTTAATTCTTGCATGTTCTCCGTTGCCGTATTTTGCTTTGGCCAAGTGATTTGTTGCAACTCCAAGAGGGAGCGTTATGCTTGATTGTGGGTTCAGCCCCTTGATGTCTAGCTTGAGTGACAGAAACATGAGACTAGGGGATGTGTTGTTGCCACCAGGGATAAAACAACGGTGCTTGTTGATGTGCGAGATGATGATAGTGATTTCTCGCCCTTCGTTGGTAAACCCCAAGTCGAAGGCGTGATGTAGCACAGCAGCAAATTTCCCTTAGTAAAGATACCAAGGTTTGTCTCCAGTAGGACTCTGGAGATGATAAGTAGGTGTCAGCGGCGCAACTGACGCGGACCTGCACACAGACATGATAACTTTGTTCCCAACGTTGATAAGAGAGGTTGTCAATCTCTCCGGTCTTGTTGTTCACAAAGGATCAAACACAAGGGATAATGATAGCAATTGAAAGTAAAAGCAGAAAAGTAAATGAGCGTGTAACCAGTGATGAGGATATGGACCGGGATACGTGATGTTCACTAGTGATGTCTCTCTCCCAAAAGACGATAAAACTGCTATGCGAGGTAAACAAATTACAGAAAGGCAATTGACAGGATTATGAACGCACTGCAATGCTAACTATGCTACAAAAGAAAGGAAGAGGCTCAAAAGCATGGGCAGTACGCCAAAATAAGTAGACCGAAATCCAACTGCATCTACTACTAATCATCCACCTTGAGATATCTATCCAGAACATCTCGCTGGTATTAAGTTGTGAGCCCCACCCAAAGTGTAAACCCAAAGCAACAGACAACTGCATTAAAAAGAACTTTGCGTAAAGTAAACAATCCTTGTAACCGCGATTACAAGCACCGTTGTTTTCCCCCTTGTGGCAACAGCACATCCCCGAGACTCATGTTTCTGTCACTCAAGCGTGTCATCGGGGGGCATGAACCCACAATCGAGCAAAACGTTCCCTCTTGGAGTTACTACCTACTACTTGGCCAAAGCAATAAACAACAACGGAGAACATGCAAGAATTACTTAGGAACAAAAATATAAGCGATAAAAACCAAATATATTACTCAATCACAATCTGAACATAATCTCATAATCCATCAGATCCTATCAAACTCAGCATAGCAACAGCAGAAATATTACAAAAGTGCCTCGATCATGTAGGGCAGCTCACGAGGTGTAAACCATGCAGAACAAAGAGGGGAGGAGAACATCACTTAGCTACTGATCATGGACCCATGGTCCAAGGGAAACTACTCACGAGACATCCAGGAAGAATCCATGGTGGAGAGGAGACTCCCGGAGGTCGGCCCTCCCTCCGGCAGGGTGCCGGGAAGAGGTCTTCTGGTGCTCCCGATCTCGGAAGCGCGGCGGCGGCGGAACAGAGGCGAGATCGCGAAAAAGGGTTCTGCCTTTGGAGTTTCCCCGTGACGGAGAATAAATAGGCGAAGGGGGGCAGCCAGAGGTGGACCAGGGGCCCAGGCGCCCCCCCTGGCGCGGCCAGGGGTGGGGCCGCGCCGGGTGGCCGCCTGGGCCACCCTAGCTCCCCTCTGGCCCCACTCGGGCTCTTCGTGAAGCTTCCTGTATGCTGATTTTTCCTGTATTTTTCCCGGAATTTTTCTGGCACTTTTTATATGGGGGAAACTGAAATAGAAAAGCAGCACAAAATAGGAACTGGCACTGGGGTGCACTGAGTTAATAGGTTAGTCCAAATATGATCAAAAGTGTATGAAAGTGTATCTAGAACATAGCAATATCACACAAAACATGCATGGAGCAAGCAGAAATTATATATACGTTTTGGACGTATCACTTGTACCTGCGGGTGCAAGGATTGTTTACTTTATGCATAGTTCTTTTAATGCAGGAGTCTGTTTCTTTGAGTTTACACTTTGGGTGGGATTCGCAACTTAATACCAGGGAGATGTTCTGGATAGATATCTCAAGGTGGATGATTCGTAGTAGATGCAGATGGATTTCCGTCTATTTACCTTGGCGTACTGCCCATTGCTTTTGAGCCTCTTCCTTTCTTTTGTAGCATAGTTAGCATTGCGGTGCGTTTATAATCATGTCAATTGCCCAGCTGTGATTTGTTTACCTCGTTAGCACTTTTATCGTCTTTTGGGAGAGAGACATCACTAGTGAACGTCATGGGACCCCGGTCCATATTTCTACCATTGTTTACACCTTCAATTTACTTTCAGTTCTTACTTTCCGTTGCCACTATTATTATCTCTTGCGTTGATCCTTTGTAAACAGCAGGCCGGAGGAATTGACAACTCCTCTGTACTCGTTGGGAGCAAAGTTACTTGTTGTGTGTGTAGGTCCAGGTGAAGTTAGCAACCTCGGCGCCATTGTTCACTTTACCACCTTCTTGTATTTCTGCGAGTCCTACGGGAGACAAACCCTATCCTCTACATAGGGGAAATTTGCTGCTACGCTACATCTCACCTTCCACTTGGGGTAACCAAAGAGAAGTGAGAGAACTATCTTCCTCACCGTATCAAGCTAATTTATGGCGCCATTGCCGGGGACTCCAGTCTACAAGTTAGGGGAGTTGCACACTATCTTTTATCTTTGCTTTTTAGTCTTGTTAGTTTATCTTTCAGTTTTTATCTTTGTGTCCTTTATCAAAAAAAAATAGTATGTCTAGTTCCTTACTTGCCAATCAATGTCTGACTTCTTTGAAACCAGATCTTATTGGCATGGAGGACTCACCGAGGATCAACAAATGTGGTACAAGGAACACCGCTTATCTCAAAAGGGGATACATTTATGGAAACAAATACATCAGTTGTATGAGTACGCTAGAAACTTGAGCTCAATATATAATATATCTTTTTGCAGGGATGAATCTTGTTGCTTTATGAGGCATAAACACCTTGCTTTCCAATGTGAGTACAATATGATGAAACCTTAGCTTCTTATGCTAAGAGAAATTATGATTCTTATGATGCAGAGCAAATAGAAGAATTTATTGTAAGGGTGCCTACGAAATTACTTCTCTTCTTAAAAATATTGATGATGCCCCTTAAAAATCTGAGAGTCTTTCTATACTTAACTATTGTTTGGAAAATTATGATGCAAATTATTATATTACTGATCATCTTGAGAGAATCTCTCCCCCAAAGGAAGAGACTAATGTTTTGCAGGACTCTATGGAAGAAGAAATTGTTGAACCTGAAAGCTCCTTGGATGAAAAAGAGGAGGAGAGTGACGAACAAAAGGAGGAAGAATGGAGCCATCTATGTCTACCTTCTGATGAGAGTAACTCTTTGACTCTTACCTTATATGAGTGTTATGATCCTATGGATTCTTTGGAAATATCCCTTTTTGATGAAGTTGATGCCTTCTGTACTTCTGGCCATGATGCCATTATGAATGATGCTTAAGGGATGAGCTTTCTATAGTTCCTCATGTTAGGCATGATATTGTTGCTATTGCACCCACACTTGATTTTCCTATTATCCTTTTGAAATCTCCAAATCATATTCCGGAGAGTTTTGTCCTTATTAAGGGTCAATGTGACGGGTTGCATTTATCTTATGATCCTAAAGACCGTGTTGAAAACTATACATGTGTGCTTGTAGGTCATGAACAACATGATTTATGTGATAGTTATATTCTTGATGTTGTTCATGCTACTACTGAAAATTACTTTGAGAGAGGAAAGTTTGGTTGTAGAAACTTCCATGTTACAAAAACACCTCTCTTCATGTTGAATGTTTTGAAGTTGTTCTTGTTCCACTTTCCTATGCTTGTCTCTTTGTGCTTCTTTGATTTACTTTCTTACAATATGCCTATGCATAGGAAGTGGGTTAGACTTAAATGTGTTTCATATTTGCTTCTTGATGCTCTCTTTTGCTACAACTCTTATTCTCTTGAGAGCATCTTTTATAATCTTCATGACTAGCGTAAAGGCGTAAAAGAAAGCGCTTGTTGGGAGGCAATCCAAAATGTTTTTACTTCTGTTTTTAGTGGTCTTGATGATTGTTACTACTGTAGAAACATCACTGTATCTTTATTTTCAAGCTTTGTGCCAAGTTATAGCCTCATATGACAAGGGAAGTGAAAGTAGTGACATGCTGTCCAGAAAACAGATTCTGTCCTCGTGACGGGAAAAATCAGAATAAATCACCAGTTCATCTTTTTGAGCTGAATTATTTACGCAGCGTGCTCTATACAATCACGGAACTTTCATATGTTCTGAGTTTTTTTATTCGAGTTGCAGAAGTACCCCTTAAAATTCTTTACTACCTGTTGGTCGGTTTTTCACAGATTCTGCCACGTTTTGTCTCTCCTAACTTTTGCAAACCTTAAGCTTGCTTTTTATTTGCAAAAACTTTTTGGAAATCTTGAGAAACAGTATCACTTCTTGAAAATATTTATTTGCAGTAGAGTAAAATTATTTTAATAGGGTACTAACCTCTCTAATCAGTTTACAATGAGTTATGTATGAAGGGAGTTTTCAAGTGTGCGATGGAAGATGATGAAAGAAGATCCTGGAGTGTCAAACGCTCAAGCTTGGGGATGCCCACGTGCACCCCCAATAAATATTCAAGGATACTCAAGCGTCTAAGCTTGGGGATGCCCCTGAGCATCCCCTGCTTCATCAACAATTATCAGTTCGTCCCTCATTGCACTATATTTTTATCACTTCATGCGTTATGTGCTATGCTTGGAGCGTCTCTCTCTTTACTTTTCTTAGGTTTGTTTTTTCTTTTTTTGTTGTAGTAACAAGTTAGACCCCAACTTTCTTTTGTGTGGGAGAGAAACACACTCCGTTTGAACTAGAACTCCTCATAGGATTTGCATGCTTATTTCCTTAGTTGTGAGTTGTTCTTTTTCTTTTCTTAGTTGCTGCCCTGTTTAGTTGTAGTGATTTAGTTTTCTTCTAGAGCTTTTCTTTTGTCTTAGGTTGAACTTTCTATAGGTTGCATGTTTTATCTTGTTTAGAGAGTTTGCCTGTTGCACTGAGTTTTGTGTCTTGACTGGAAAGTAGGTAGTTGAAGTTGCTATTCTCTTTGTAGTAGTAACTTGCAATAGTTTTGAGGTATTGACTAGAGTAATGTTTGAACTTATGGTGTCAAGAGCTTTAGCCTATTAGTGATAGATGTCGTATTTTGTGCAATCCGTGTGATTTTCGAAAATCAAAACCCCTGTTGAGAACTTTAGCTACTAGATGGATCACTAACCTCTGGAGGGTTCAAATATTAGAGTACACTCACGTACCACGAGTCGAGGATGTGAAAGGATAACCAAACCCCCATACACTCCTCCTCGGGGTACTTGTCTCTTTGTGAACCTCCTGATTAGATTGAGAGTTACCGATAATAAGTGCATGAGTTCTTCGGACAAATGTGAGTATTCGAAAGTTGACACTTCCACCTCCCATATTTTCTAGCCTCTTCTGTGTCGTGCATTGCCTCCTTCTCACTCCGAGAGTTGGCGTCCACCTTCGCCGGTACATCCAAACCCTTGGCATGATACGCTCTGTCATCGTAAACCTCCTTATATCTTTCCTCAAAAAATCCACCATACCTACCTACAAGGCATTTCCATAGCCTTTCCGAGATACATTGCCATGCAACATCCACCTTCTCATGACTTGATCTTCATGTCATACATGTTCCTGCTACACTCGCAGCGGCATACATTTGCATCATGATAGTTACATCTTCTTTCTTTGAGTACCTTGTAAAGTGTGAAAGATCTCCTATATTCTTGTAAAATATGGAGTGTTGCCCCTAAAGTGAGGAAAAGATCCCAAAGAGGACAAAATCAAAAGATCCCAAAGAGGAAAAATGAGAGTTAAATAGAAAGATCCATTGAGGCCACCAAAAAAATAGAAAAAAGAGAAAAAAAAGAGAAGGGGGCACACTACTATTCCTTTTGAGAGATCAACACTAGTACTTCATCCTCTATCCGTTGTACTTCATAGAGATCGTCATACATGCACATAGCTATGTGGGGACCATTCACACTATAGAACTTGGCTTGTATATTCCAATGATGAGCCTCCTCAAACGAGCTCTAGGTCTTCTTGAGCAAGCAAGTTGGATGCACCCCCACTAGTTCCCTTGGAGAGCTTTTAGCTGACATGTGCATCCATTGCATGGCAATCCCTACTCCTCACATCATATCTATCATATGGCCTTCTCTCGCCTATGGTTGTCCTCATTGATTGGAGCCATTCACACCTTTTTGTCTTCCTCCTCCACCTTCTTTCTATTTCGACTTTTAGGTGTCAACTTTCTTTCTCACGCTCATCCATTGCATGAGTGATCAAAATATCGAAAAGGAGTGGATCAGTTTGACTTGTACCTGGCTAGTGGTCTAGGGACGAGTCAAGATAAGAATCCAAAGGAGACTAAGTGTGAAACTTTAGTAGATAGTAGTTCTCAACAACCTTTTTTCTCTCTTTTTTCCAGTCCCCTTCTTGCACGCAAGCACCATCTGGAGACATTCGGGTCACGGACAGCGAGAGCTCTTGCACCCTTTGTTCTTTTATTGCTTGTGTCAATGCTAATATAGACTCTTGCTTGTTAAGACTTGAATTGAATTGCATGCTTTGATTGTGTTACTTAAAAAGTCCTTATATGGTTGTGTGGCATGTCGCCACATAAATTATGCTTGTTATCATTTCCCTACTCGAGGACGAGAAGGATATAAGCTTGGGGATGTTGATACGTCCCAAACGTATATATAATTTATGCTTGCTCCATGGTTGATTTGTGTGACTTTGCCATGTTTTACTTGAACTTTCATACACTTTTTACCATATTTGGACTAACCTATTAACTCAGTGCACCCAGTTTCCAGTTCCTGTTTTCTATTGTTTTTATATTTCATGTTTTCCGACCATTAAAAGTGCCAAATAAATCCCGGAAAAATTATATAAAAAATCAGCGTCGCGGAAGCTTCCCGAAGAACCAAGGATGGAAGGGAGTGGAGCCACCAGGGCCCCAGGAGGGTCCCTGGCGCGACCCCACCCTAGGGCGCGCCGGGCACCCTCCTGGCTGCTCTGTGGCCCCCCTCGGTGCCCCCTTCGGCCTATATTTAGTCCCTGCGGAGAAAACCCCTAATATCGATCTGCTATTCCCATTCTCCTCTCTGTACCGCCGCCGCCGTTTCAAGATTGCGGCTGCCAGGAGAAGCTGCCTCGGCACCCTGCCAGAAGGAGGAATCCCCTCCGGGAGACCATCCATCACCATTGACGCCTCCCGGATGTCTTGTGAGTAGTCCCCCTTGGACCATGGGTCCATGACCAGTAGCTATGTGATGTTCTCCTCCCCTCTTTGTACTTCCACTTTCGAGACCTCGTGAGCTGCCTCACATGATCGAGGCACCTTTGTAATTTTCTATGTTGCTATGCTGAGTTTGCTGGGATCTGATGGATTATGAAAGTATGTTCAGATTGTGATGAGTAATATATTTGGTTCTCTTTTATATTTATGTTCTTTAGTTAATTCTTGCATGTTCTGCGTTGCCGTACTTTTCTTTGGCCAAGTGATTTGTTGCAACTCCAAGAGGGAGCGTTATGCTTGATTGTGGGTTCAGCCCCTTGATGTCTAGCTTGAGTGACAGAAACATGAGACTAGGGGATGTGTTGTTGCCACCAGGGATAAAACAACAGTGCTTGTACCTGCGGGTGCAAGGATTGTTTACTTTACGCATAGTTCTTTTAATGCAGGTGTCTGTTTCTTTGAGTTTACACTTTGGGTGGGATTCGCAACTTAATATCAGCGAGATGTTCTGGATAGATATCTCAAGGTGGATGATTCGTAGTAGATGCAGATGGATTTCCGTCTACTTACCTTAGCGTACTGCCCATTGCTTTTGAGCCTCTTCCTTTCTTTTGTAGCATAGTTAGCATTGCGGTGCGTTTATAATCCTTTCAATTTCCCTGTTGTGATTTGTTTACCTCGCTAGCACTTTTATCGTCTTTTGGGAGAGAGACATCACTAGTGAACATCATGGGACCCCGGTCCATATTTCTACCATTGTTTACACTTTCAGTTTACTTTCAGTTTTTACTTTCCGTTGCCACTATTGTTATCTCTTGCGTTGATCCTTTGTAAACAGCAAGGCCGGAGGAATTGACTACTCCTCTGTACTCGTTGGGAGAAAAGTTACTTGTTGTGTGTGCAGGTCCAGGTGAAGTTAGCAACCTCGGCGCCATTGTTCACTTTACCACCTTCTTGTATTTCTACGATTCCTACGGGAGACACACCCTATCCTCTACATAGGGGATATTTGCTGCAACGCTACATCTCACCTTCCACTTGGGGTAACCAACGAGAAGTGAGAGAACTATCTTCCTCACCGTATCAGGACCCTTCCCGGCACCCTGCGGGAGGGAGGATCGACCTCCGGAGCTTCTCCTCCACCATGGACTCTTCTCGGATGTGCCATGAGTAGTCTACCTTGGACCATGGGTCCGTGATCAGTAGCTATGTGATTTTCTCCTCCCCTCTTTGATCTTCATGGTTTAGACCTCGTGAGATGCCCTACATGATCGAGGCACATATGTAATTCTTTCTGCTTTTTTCTATGCTGAGTTTGATGGGATCTGATGGATTATGAGATTATTTTCAGATTGTGATAGAGTAATATAATTGGTTCTTATCTTTTGCATTTTTGTTCCGAAGTAATCCTTGCATGTTCTCCGTTGCTATTTATTGCTTTGGCCAAGTGGTAGGCAGTGACTCCAAGAGGGAACATTATGCTCGATTGTGGGTACATGCCCCCTAATGACACGCTTGAGTGACAGAAACATGAGTCTAGGGGATGTGCTGTGGCCACAAGGGGGAAAACAACGGTGCTTGTAACCGAGGTTACAAGGATTGTTTACTTTACGCAAATTTCTTTTAATGCAGTTGTCTGTTGCTTTGGGTTTACACTTTGGATGGGGCTCGCAACTTAATACCAGCGAGATGTTCTGGATAGATATCTTAAGGTGGATGATTAGTAGGAGATGCAGTTGGATTTCGGTCTACTTATTTTGGTGTACTGCCCATGCTTTTGAGCCTCTTCCTTTCTTTTGTAGCATAGTTAGCATTGCGGTGCGTTTATAATCCTGTCAATTTCCCTTCTGTAATTTGTTTACCTCGCATAGCAGTCTTATCGTCTTTTGGGAGAGAGAAATCACTAGTGAACATCACGGGACCCCGGTCCATATCCTCATCACTTTTTACACGCTTATTTACTTTTCAGTTTTTACTTTCAGTTGCTATCATTATCATTATCGTGTGTCTTTGATCCTTTGTAAACAACAAGACCGGAGAGATTGACAACCTCTCTGAACTTCGTTGGGAGCAAAGTTAATTGTGTTGTGTGCAGGTCCGCGTCAGGTGTGCCGCTGACACCTACTTATCATCGCCGGAGTCCTACTGGTCGATACTCATCCTCGGTATCTTCACCGAGGGAAACTTGCTGCTACGCTGCATCTTAACCTTCCACTTGGGGTAACCAACGAAGGGCGAGAAGCAATCCTCTCTCGCGTATCAGATCCCCCCCTTGGTGCGCCCCCCTCCTGGACGACTTGGGCCAGCCTAGGTGGCTTTCCCCCCAAGCCAGGGGGTGGGCACAACAGGTGGTACTGCCCGAAAACTTCCGGAACCTTCCATGACCTTCCGGAAGCTTCCAGGACCTTCTGGGATGGTTTCGGGACATTCCGGAACCTTCTGGAACACTTCCAAGACCTTCCGAGACTTCTAACGGATGTTCCCGAACTATCTGGATAGGTTTCGGGACAATACGGGTTACGGTCTAACATGTCCAGTGACCACGACAATTTGTCAGGACGTCCATCGATTACCCGAAACTATTCCGGTTTATCTCGGACTTCCCTGGTGCCATTCTCATATGTTCTAAAACCACCTGAAACAATTCCAGAGTGATTTAGACATTTCCTTTTCTCTCTGAACAACTTCACTTGCATCCACTAAACCTTCAACCATTCTAGCATTCTAACAGATTATCGCACTTTAAGTGTGTGACCCAATAGGTTCGGTATTATGTGGTCATGACTCGGAACATCTTCCGGACACATGGTCATTAGTCAATAATCAACAGCGGAGCCATGGACACCCATGTTGACTCCCACGCATACACGAAGAAACTTCGAGTGAACCTTTATGTTATTCATACACCATTCCCTTTGCTTCACGATATGTGACAAAGTTAGAGGAGAGAAGTTTTCCATCTATGTGTAACAACTTCTTGAACACAAACCATCAGTTATCCTCATTGCTTGTTTGTCTCTATTCCTCGTTTTGTATTCCGGTATCCCCGTGACTAAATCACAAAGTGTCTCGCCAGACTATAATGGATACTATTATACCGAGTGGGCCCAAAGTCAATATCTCTTCATCGTGAAGAAGCAAATCCCATTCTTGAACTATCGCTGTTACAAGACACACTATCCAACATACCCAGAACTTATTTTACTAATGTTGGAAATATGCCCTAGAGGAAATAATAAAATGTTATTATATATATATATTTCCATGTTTGTAATTAATATTTATATTTCTGTGCTATAATTGCAATGACCCTGACTGTGAGATTCAGAAGAAAAATCATTTGCATGTGTGGAAATGTAAACACCAAGAGTTCCTGGTTTAGCCTCTAAGACCAGCTCATGTGCTAACTGATGATTACGTTTTCTTAATCGTGGACATTGTTCTTGTAACAAGGATGTCAGTAGCAATGAGAACATATTGTTAGCAGAACGATGATGTTGAACCGACCCCAGTATTGAATGATATACTTAGAGATCACATCGTAACAACGTTATAAGTCATATCATGAAATGATCTCATATACGTAATTCCTTAGACCATGAGAGTATCGAGTTGCTTCACACAGGAATATGTACTTTGGTTCTTAGATGAATCCACCCGTAACTGAGAAGTAGTAAAATAAGTTCTGGATACATCGGATAGTGTGTCTAGTAATTGCGATAGTTCAAGACTGGGATTTGCTCCTTCGCGATGAAGAAGATATTCAATTTGGTCCCACTCGGTATGACGGTATTCATTATAGTTTGTCCAGACGCATTGTGACTTAGTCACGGGGATACCGGAATACGATAACGAGAAAAAGGGACAAACGAGCAAAGAGGATAACGAGTGTCTTGTGTTCAAGAAATTGTTACACATAGGTGCCAAACTTCTCTCCTCTGACTTTGTCATATATCGCGAAGCAAAGGGAATGGTACATGACTAAACATAATGGTTCACTCGAAGTTTCTTCGTGAATGTGCGGGAGTCAACACGGGTGTCCATGGCTGCGCTGTTGATTATTGGCTATTGACAAAAGGCTGTTGACCTATGTCCGGAAGCTGTTCTGAGTCATGTCCGCATTATACCAAACCTATTGGGTCACACACTTAACAAGAAGTAGTCTGTTAGAATACTAGAATGGTAGAAGGTCTAGTGGAAGAAAAACAGAATAGTTCATACGGGCACCGGAAGTAGTTCTGGGTATTTATGGAATGGTTCATAAGGGCACCAGAAGAAGTTCTGGGTATTTAAGGATATGTCCGGATCACTCTTGAATAGTCCCAGGTGATTCCGGAACATATGAGAATGGTACTGGGGAAGTCCTGGATTGACCGGAATAGTTTCCGGTTAATCGGTGGACGTCCCGACAAACTTACACGGTCATCGGATTTCTTAGAATGTAAGTCGGATGGTCCCGAAACCTATCCAGATAGTTCCAGAACGTCTGAAAACGGTCCCGGAAGGTCTAGGAAGTGTTCGAGAAGGTTCCGGAATGTACCGAAACCATCCCGGAAGGTCCCGGAATGGCCGAGAATGGTCCCAAAGGGTCCTGGAAGGTCCTGAAAGGTTCCACAAGTTTTCGGACAGTACCATATGCGCCCCACCACCCTTAGCCTTGGGGGGCAAGGCACCCCAAGGGGGCTGGCCAAAATCTGGTGGTGGGGGCGCCACAAGTGGAGAGGAGTCCTCCTTGGACTCAGACTCCTCGGTGGGAAGGACTCCCTTTGGGAGTAGGAGTCCCAGGGGGACTCCACACCCCCTAGGTCGGCCAGGACAGCCCCCTGGCCACCTATATAATGTGGGGGAGGGGTGGGTGCGCAACACATCAAATGCCAAGCCCTATGCGCCACCCCCTCCCTCTAAACCCCGTTGCTCCACGATTAGACCCCGGTTTAGACGTTGTTCTAGATCGGAATCCGTTAGGGTTTTCTCGCTCTAGTTTTCTCGGTGGCGTTCTTCTTTGAACGGCGGAGCGCTGCTGGATTGCTGCGACGGGTTTTGTGGATACTAATGGAGGGGTCGTACCTTCGACCCTTCTTCGAGGAGCTTGTTCGTAGGACTTATCCGCGGGACTAGATCGCGGGACGGTTCGAGGGATCGATATCCTCGCGGCTGGGAGGTCATTGAAATTCCTAGCTGCGGGGATCTGCACCGACGGTCTTCACCAACTCTACTTCCGCTACATCGTTTGGTGAGCCATGACCTAAACCCTTGTATGCAATCTTCACAGATGATCTTGGGTGATTGCTACGTAGGCCGATTTTTTTTTGTTTTCTACTGCGTTTCCCAACAACTACTTCCCAGTCACGGGAAAATTCATCTAAGAACCAAAGCATATCTTCATGTGTGAAGTAACCCGACATTCTCATGGTCTAAGGAATTACGCATATGACAACAAATCACGATAGACTTATAACGTAGTTACGATGTGATATCTAAGTATATCATTTATAATACTGGGGTCGGTTCAACATCATTGTTCTGCTAACAACATGCTCTCATTGCTACCGACATCCAAGTTGAAAGAACAATGTTCATGATTAAGAAAACGTAATCATCAGTTAGCACATGAGCTGGTCTTAGAGGCTAAACCAGAAACTCTTGTTGTTTACATTTCCACACATACATATGAGTTTTCTTCTGAATCTCACAGTCAGGGTCATTGCAATTATAGCACATAAATATAAACATTAATTATGAACTTGAATATAAATAATAACACACTTTATTATTGCCTCTAGGGCATATATCCAACACGACGATGTCGACGACCAGTAGAGACCGGAAAGAGGACCGGCGACGAGGCCCAGTAGTAGTAGGGTGCCTTTTCTATTTTTTATTATGTATAATTATGTTTTAATTAAAAAATAAAAAATATTCATCTCTATTACATAGCGCGTACATTTGACCGCCGGAGCGATCCAAACGGACATATACGGAACAAAATTTGGGTCCGTTTGGGTCTCCCCCTTTGGAGTTTCCCTGAGCCTTTGACCACACCTGTAGACCGTTACATGCAGTATAATCCTCAACGCCCCCTGTCTCAGCCCATTAGCTAAATTAAATTTCAGCCAGCTTGGTTAAAGTATTTTTCTAGACATTATATTGTATAAAAGAGCATTTTTCATTTATATCATGTCAATTTCAACTGTAGTTCAACGAGATAAGTTCAATATGAAATTGCTCAGAAAAATGTGTAATATTTTATTATGGTATTTTCAATCATGTTAGCTGCTGTTAAAATTGTCTAATTAGTTATCTTACTCAATCTGATAAATTAACCATCTCAATTTAATTTAAATAATTGTTCAAGCCAACCTACTACGCGAAATCTCAAGTCCTTCCCATCACGCGGCAACCACGAAAAAGGCGAAAGTGTAGGCTTTATTCGCGTTCCTGGAGAAGGCAACAACAACATACTTGAAAAGCGGCGAAAAAATAGTACAAAGATGCTTAAAGAAACTAAAAGGTTAGAGTTCTTAAATAGGCCAACATGTGCATGGATTCATGCAGCTGTGCTGGACTACTGTCGTGTTGCTCATTAGCCGCCTGCCACGGATAAAGCAGAATACTAACATTAGTATATTGTTGTTGATCAGATGCGAAATGAAATGTTTTGTATAGTTGGATGCATGGGAAACATTGTCATTATGCGAAAATCGCCGCCATAATTAGTGTTTGGTACTGTTAACTACCAAGTGCCGATGAGTGCTAGAGTGCTTCTTTAGAATAGTGATCGAAGTTGTTGTCGTATAAAAGGTATAGAATAAACTGTTTAGTGAGCCCGCCATATAATCAAGCGTGTGCATCACTCAAACCGAAAATATGTAGATAAAGACAAGATAATATACTTGTAGTTGATATAGAAGATATATCACATTCACGCAGTAGATCGTAAAACTGAGAACATACCTTTTTTGTGTGAAAGAAATTATCTTGTCACTACCCATTGAAACAATACACTGATGTCATATTTCTCCATGTGTAAGAGCACCTTCAGCCGGAATTCTGAAATCCTCTTCAAATATTCGGGTGAACTGATCGTTTATTCTTTCTGTATCTCTTTATCATCACCAATGGCATGCATCTAATCTGATAATTTGAGAACAAGGTAGAAAAGATGATTGCATACATGCATGCATAAATGCTTGAACGTTGACCAAACGCTATTGCGAACGTTTAAGGGACTAAATTTTCCCATTATAATTGTAGATGCCCTAACAATTCAGTATAAGATCAAGTTGTCATTTAAAAGATACTAACATCTAACGAAGCCACAATATGACCGAGCATGCATATTTCTCAGTTGATATAGAAGATAACTCAAGTCTATCATAAAACTCAAAATACACCCAGAAAATTTAGCCAAAAATATATATCTTTCATTTTCCTTTGGAGCAAAACATTATTGATGTGTTGTCTATGTGTAGTGAATTAGATGAATGTATATGAGCCACAATATACATTTTCTGTATCTATTAATTTATGTGAACATGTTCTTCAAGAAACCTCGAAATGGTAGAAGAACCCCAAGAAATGCTAAATCCATGGACTTTTGATTACAAAATGAAACTTTTTTTGTGAGAAACTTTCAATCTATTCATCTTCAAATATGGTAGTACAACGAATATAAAAAAATAATAAAAATTACGTCCAGATTTGTAGACCACCTAGCAAGGACTACATGCACTAAAGCGAGCCGAAGGCGCGGCGCCATCATCGCTCCTCCCTAACCGGAGTCGGGCAAAATTTATTGTAGTAGACAGTCGGAAAGTCGTCGTGCTATGGCACCATAGGACCAGCGCACTAGAACATCAACCGCCGCCATTGAAGAATAACGTAAATCAGAAGGATCAAACCTGAAGACACACAAACATAGATGAACTATGACCAACTTCGAGCAAATAGACCAAGGATAGAACTATCGAAGACACAAAATGCAACTTTAGGGGCATGATTTCAACTAACCATATACAAATCCCTTGATTTCCACCATGCCCCCCCCCCTCACACACACAAGATTTCCAACCTATTTATGCCACATCAATGCATAATACTATCATATGATATAATCTTTGCAATACATAGTATCATATATTAGTATCTTAGAGGACTTTACGTATTGTCATGCATAACACATACTAAGATAACATTTATTAAGATGCGATATCATGATATAAATACTCAGTCGTCATTTTCTTCATTCAATTCCGTATCTTTTTATATATCAAAATTGCTTAGTTGATATGCATGATACTAAGTACGATACTCTCACTGGAGGGGATCTAAGTGTACTCACGTTCACATCAGATTTTGAGGAGTTAACTAGTATTAAGTAAATATAAACATATAGTAAAAATACTTAGATCCCTAACAACCTTGGCATCTTTTGCATTGTTGCAATTAACTATATGTATAGATCATCCATGTATTTCTTGACCATCACTTTGTGCACAACTGGTATGTTTGGCCTTTAATTTAAGAGAAAGTTTACCTTCTATGTCCCTCGATCTACCGGTTGATTACTTTTTGTCGGTCAGCTCTAAAACCGAACATCTTAATCCCTCACCAAAGAAAATCTCATCATCCCTCTAAATTGTTTTTATTGGTGAGATGATGTTGAAATGCGAAGTTAGTTTCTGGTTGGGCAGTTCCTCACCAAAGTGACACGCTCTTGTTCCTGCCCGGCCCGACCTCCAACCTCAGCACCCTCGTCTCCGGCTTCGCTCAATGGCTTTATATGAATTAGCAGTTTTCTATCCCTTTGATCTTGTTTTGGATCCAATGTGGAGACAAGGTATTTTCATAATTCCCTTTATGACTCGTTTAGGAATAACGAATTCGTGGGAACTGTAACAAATCCGGGTATTTGGAGTTATGAAGGCGTGGCAGGTACACATATTATGTTTTCGGGCTTGTGTTTCTTATGCATGGAACTACTACCTCCATAGTAAGCTAAGCTAACATACCAAAGCGTCATATATTTAGGTACGAATAAAGTATATTTTTACACTATCTGTCTTTTTCAACATAAGAGATATATATATAAATAATTATATATAGTTTGCCCTTTAATTTAACACAAAAAAGAAAAATATATACAATTTTCCTTACCAGTTGATTACTTTTGACCACTCCCAAGTGGCCAAGTCTAAAACTGGAAAAAGGAACCCCTCAACTAACAAAAACCTTTTGTGTCCCTCCACCGGTTCGAAGTGTTGTTATCTGCGAACAGACATGGAACTATATTATTCAAGTTATCTTTTTCGGTTTTGCTAGTTCTCATGTACATGAGAACTAGTTAAGTCACATGCAATTTCTTTTTTTTTCTTTTATACTGAAAATCACATGTACGTACATTGTGCTTTTTTCTCTAGGAAATATGTACGTGACTTCCGGTGACGCAAGCTCATGTTTTTTCCTTTTGATTTTTTTGTTTTTCTTTTGTTTCGTTTTTTCTATTTTAGTTTCAGATTTTAATGCATTTTATTTTGTTCGCATTTTTATAACTTTTTCATGATATAAGGTGAATACTTATTTAATACTTAAAAATAAATTTATTATGCTGAAATATTTTTAAATATACCTTGATTTTTTATATAAGTTGAAAATATTTAATGTAGAATAAACATTTTTAATATTCATTAATTTTTATATTATATGAAAAATATTTTATAATAGACACTGAACATTTTTTAAACATATAATAAAGTTTTTTAATACTCCGTACGAAATTGCTAAAAGGTATGTACATGCCAAATATCGAAGTTACATATGAATTCGGTGTCGTGTGATTATCTGTTTTTAAAAACTTTGCGAGAGTAGGTCGAGGATTGCAACTAGATTTTTTCGTCAACCCAGTTGCAAATCGCTCATCGAATCGCAACTGGATTTTATTTTCGTAAAACCAAGTTGCTAGTGAACCATTGACTTTTTTTTCTCAGTTGCAAATCCACCAACGAATCGCAGTTGGGCCTGACTTTTTTTTCTCAGTTGCAAGTCCACAAACAAGTCGCAACTGGTTTCAAAAAAAATTCTATGTTCAAGACCACCAACGAGTCGCAACTAGGTCCGACTTATTTTTCTCAGTTGCAAGTACACCAACGAGTCGCAACTAGGTCTGATTTTTTTTCTTAGTTGCAAGCCCACCAACGAGTCGCAACTGGGTCCGACTTTTTTTCTCAGTTGCAAGTCCACCAATGAATCGCAACTAGGTTCATTTTAGTTGTAAATCCACCAACGAGTCGAAATTGAGTCCGACTTTTTTTCTTAGTTGCTCGTCCACTAACGAATCGCAACTGGGTCTGAATTTTTTTCTCAGTTGCAAGTCCACCAACGAGTCGTAACTTGTTCCCTTTTTTTCTCAGTTGCAAGTCCACCAACGAGTCGCAACTGAATCATTTTTTTTTCTCAGTTGCAAGTCCACCAACGAGTCGGAACTGGATCCATTTTTTTTCTCAGTTGCAAGCCCACCGACGAGTCGTAACTGGGTCCGACTTTTTTTCTCAGTTGCAAGTCCATCGACGAGTCGCAACTGGTTTTGATTTTTTTTCTTAGTTGCAAGTTCATCAACGAGTCCAACGTATCTAATACCTCAGCCACACAAACAAATCATCATCAAAGTGCACTATAGAAGATGTCTGCCCTGCATTTAATTTGTTTTAAGAGGACAATTGTGTCCGATTTTTTTCTAAGTTGCAAGTCCGCCAACGAGTCGCAACTGGGTCCGGGTTTTTTTCTCAGTTGCAAGCCCACCAACGATTCGCAAGGTGGTCTGTGTTTTTTCTCAGTTGCAAGTCCACCAACGAGTCGCAACTGAGTCCAATTATTTTCTAAGTTGCAAGTCCGCCAAATCCGATTTTTTTCTCAGTTGCAAGCCCACCAACGAGTCGCAAGTGGGTCCGAGGTTTTCTAACTTGCAAGTCCACCAACGAGTCGCAACTGGGTTCTATTTTTTTCCTCAGTTGCAAGTCCACCAACGAGTCGCAACTCGGTTTGATTTTTTTCCCAGTTGCAAGTCAACCAACGAGCCGCAACTATGTCCGATTTTTTTCTCAGTTGGAAGTCCACCAACGAGTCACAATTGTGTCCGGTTTTTTCTAAGTTGCAAGCCCGCCAACGAGTCGCAACTTGGTCCGATTTTTTTCTCAGTTGCAAGCTCACCAATGATTCGCAAGTGGGTCTGAGTTTTTTTCGCAGTTGCAAGTCCACCAACTAGTCGCAACTGGGTCCAATTTTTTTTCTAAGTTGCAAGTCCGCCAACGAGTCGCAACTGGGTCCGATTTTTTTTCTCTGTTGCAAGCCCACCAACGAGTCGCAAGTGGTCCGAGTTTTTTTCTCAGTTGCAAGTCCATCAACGAGTCGCAGTTGGGTTCAATTTTTTTCTCAGTTGCAAGTCCACCAACAAGTCGCAACTAGGTCCGATATTTTTTCTCAGTTGCAAGTCCACCAACGAGCCGCAACTAGGTCCAAATTTTTTTCTCAGTTGCAAGTCCACCAACGAGTCGCAACCGAGTCCGATTTTTTTCTCAGTTGCAACCCACCAACGAGTCGCAACTGAGTCCGACTTTTTTCTCAGTTGCAAGTCAACCAACGAGTCGCAACTGCGTTTTTTTCCAGTTGCAAGTCCACCAACGAGTCGCCACTTGATTTGACTTTTTTTTTCTCAGTTGCAAGTTCATCAACGAGTCGCAATTGTTCTAACATTTACTTACAATTTTTAAAATTGACATTTTTACATTTATTGTACTAATGTTGTATGATAGTGTTTTTTTTTCTTGTCCATTGAAGCCCATTAGATAACTATTAGCATCAAACAAACAAACAAAATGCTAGTTAAAAGAACATGTGGGCTGACGTCAGCCGTCACATGCGCACGAGCCCTAGTCACTCCCTATCTTTTATCTTTTTTGTACCCCTTAAAAAAAGTCATCTTTTTTGTAAGAGACAGAGAGACACAGAGAGAGGATATAGAGAATGTGTTCACTTTTCCCATCTATAAATAGGATCTGCCCATATGAGCAGTCCACACAGCCACTTCTCGAGATCCATCTGAGTCAGTGACTGACACGTCCATCATCAGCTAGCCAGGAGCCATGGCTAAGCTTGCCATTCTGATCTCTTGCGCCTTGCTCCTGGCCGCGGCCTGCCATGGCCTCGAGGTGGGCTACTACAAGAACACGTGCCCCAAAGCCGAGGTACTCGTGCGCGCCGCGGTGAAGAAGGCCCTGCGCGCCGACGCCGGCACCGGCGCCGGCCTAATCCGCATGCTTTTCCACGACTGCTTCGTCGAGGGCTGCGACGCCTCCGTGCTGCTCGACCCGACGCCTGCCAACCCGCAGCCGGAGAAGCTCGGGGCGCCCAACAACCCCAGCCTTCGGGGCTTCGAGGCGATCGACGCGGCCAAGGGCGCCGTCGAGCGCGCCTGCCCTGGCGTCGTCTCCTGCGCCGACATCGTCGCCTTCGCCGCCCGCGACGCGTCCTACCTCCTCAGCCACGCCAAGATCAGCTTCCACGTCCCCGCCGGCCGGCTCGATGGCCGCAGGTCCCTCGCCAGCGACACGCTCTTGTTCCTGCCCGGCCCGACCTCCAACCTCAGCACCCTCGTCTCCGGCTTCGCCGCCAAGGGCATGTCCACCGAGGACATGGTCGTGCTCTCCGGATCGCACTCCATCGGCCGGTCCCACTGCTCGTCCTTCGTCCCGGACCGCCTCGCCACCCAGTCCGACATCAGCGCGCCGCTCGCCAGCATCCTACGCCGGCAGTGCCCGGCCAGCCCGACCACCGCCAACGACCCGACGGTGGTGCAGGACTTCGTGACGCCCAGGAAGCTGGACAACCAGTACTACAAGAACGTCCTCGCCCGCAGGGTGCTCTTCACCTCGGACGCCGCACTGCTGACTTCGCCGGCCACCGGGAGGATGGTGCGCGCCAACGCCAGGTTCCCGGCGTCGTGGGACAAGAAGTTCGCCAAAGCCATGGTGAAGATGGCCAACATCGAAATCAAGGGCCGTGGCGTCGGCGAGATCAGGAAGAACTGCCGCTTCGTCAACTAGGTGACAATGCAGATATGCAAGATGCAGTTTGATTTGATCTCATTTTATCCCATTTTCCGTTGGCTGTAAAGATTTTCGTCCCATCTGTGGCTTC
The DNA here is from genome assembly GCA_950022295.1 of Bromus sterilis. Taxonomy (NCBI): domain Eukaryota; kingdom Viridiplantae; phylum Streptophyta; class Magnoliopsida; order Poales; family Poaceae; genus Bromus; species Bromus sterilis. The sequence goes on along the minus strand of OX465600.1, from coordinate 50,119,969 downwards.
TGCTTTTTGCAGGGACGACGATGCATGCTGCTTTATTTGTTGATTAATTTTTTCATGTATGCTATTTGTTGTCTTGTATGTCAGTATTCAGAAAATGTAGCAATATATCATTGATGTTTTATTTGTAAGTGAAATTGGCGGTAATATTGCGATGCCAGATGTGTTTCACATACCCAATTGGGGTATTGTGCGTTGTGCCATCGTTCATATCCAATCCAAATGAAAAGAAACTGCCGTTAGCGTGCAATCGAGCTTATGACACCAACACGTCAGAAGAACTTGTAAGTTGGAATTGTGTTGATTTTATTTTTGAGCAGTATTGGAATTGTGTTGAAAAAGAGTGGGAATTCGGCCATAGTTTACTTGTCGGCCCAATATCCTAGTTGGCCCTTCTGCGTGCGAGACCGATTAGATGCGAACTCGCTAATTTTGCAGCGAATACCCATACTTTCCCCAGCTGACAAGTAGTACTACCTCTCATCCAAAAAAGTGTCTGCAAGTTACACTACAAACTATAACTATTTTAGTTGTTTTTTAAGACACTTTTTTAGGATCGAAGGGAGTAACACATTGCATGCCCATTAATTGTCGCAATATGATTTTTTTCTTATAGATCCATTTTTATTATTTTTATTTCTTAAACAGTGTGTTTAAATCATAAACCGTTTTTATCCTTGGATACTCGCGTTGAGATCTTGAAAATTAGATCCAATATTAATAGATTTTGAAAAAAAAACACGAGAGGCACGATGTGTATCTCTCACGAAAGTAAACTTGTGCCTCCGCCGAGAAACACGATCGTGCCTCAGGAAAAAAGAGAAAGTAACTTTTTGAGAGGCACATGGGTGCCTCTCGCGGAATCAAACATGTGCCTCCAGAAAAGACACGAATGTGCCGCTCGAAGAAAAGAAAAACATATTTTCCTTTTTGAGAGGCATGGGCATGCTTCTTGCAGAAGCAAACATGTGCCTTCATGAGAGGTAAGGGTCAGTTCTTTTGGGGCTTTTAGCAGCTTATTGTCAAAATAAGCTGAAAGCTGAAAAGAACTGGATTTTAGAAACTGGGCTCAGCTTATCTCCGCAGCTCTATCCTTCACGTTAGAAAAAAGCTGGGGGTAACCAGCTTCTTGCAGCTTCCGGCAAGTGACCGAACGGGTATATCGCATTGCCCCGGACATCTAAAGAAATTACGAAGAAACTGCCCCTCCCACGCTCCGCACATAACCAACACGAACGGGTCGCTCTCCAATCCCCCTCGCTCACTCGCCCTCGCCTCCTGTCCTCTCCCCCGTCCGTTCCCCCCGCCGCCGCATGCCCTAGGGTTTCACCGCCGCCGCCAGCCCCAGCTCCGACCCCGCCTCCCCGAGCTCAAGGTCTCCGCCTCCCTCTCCCGCCGGCGGAACTCCCACGCCTTCTCGCGCTCGAGGTCGGCCAGGCAGTCCAGCGCCGAGCCTCGCCCCACCCCCCAGGCAGTCCGTCGACGAGCCTCGAGTTCGGCCAAGGCAGCCTTCAGCCGCAGGAACAAGGTGAGATTCCGGCAAGGAGATTTTTTTTCATTTTTTTGAGTTTTTCTTGTTTATGTATGAACGAAATTTCTTGGTAACTGAAATTGCTATATCCAATATATTACAAAAATATAAGTTGGGGAATTCCTTGTTATGCACAGCCAGTATAAGTGCAAAAATATATTTTGGCTGTGCACTTATATACAAAGTATACAATGGTACAATATAGGTGATGTTACAAGGCTATAACAATGTATAGCAATGTTGAAAATTCTTGTCGAATTCCTTGTTATGCACAGCCAGTATAAGTGCAAAAATAAATTTTGTGCAACTACAATTTGTTATTTTAGGTGATGTCCAATAGGTGTGCAGCTATATGTGTATGCTGAATTGACCTTATATTAATTTGCTATATGTGTGTGCTGAATTTGCTATAATAAATAGATGAAAGCACAATGGGATAGTTTGAGCCGTGCCATTTATGTTGATATTCTCGTGGAAGAAGTGAACGCAAATAATCGTGCCAAAGATGGATATTTGACCAATTGGGTACGAGAATGTGGTAAAAAAGTTTTTTGAGCGCACTAGAATAGAATATTCACGCAAGCAATTCAAGAATAAGTGGATGTACGACCGACAAAACTCTATCACACAACTAAATATTACAACAAATTACAATATAGGGGCATTACAGACTTTTCACTGGATACATCAGAAATAAGCTGGAGACACGAAAACTGAAAAAAACTCGCCAGTTTATTCTCAGCAGCTTATTTCCAAAGCAGCTTATTTGGAGCTTATTTCTACATCGGCTTATCCATAAGCCGCAGCTCAAAAGAACTGGCCATTAATCGGTCCTCTCGAAATAAAAGATAACACAATTTTTCTTTTTGAGGTGCCTCTCCAAAAAAAAGGAAAAACATTTTTTCTCTTTTTTGAGAGGCATGGGGCGTCTGTGTCGCGGATGCAAACCTATGCCTCCACGACCGTGACTCTCATAAAATAAGGTATTTTTTCAGAAAAAAATCTCTAAAATGAAAGAAAACCCACACCAAAACCAAAAAGCATAAAAAAACCAAAAAACATCTATATCCCGAAAATGCGCACAAAAAATAATACTCCCTTCGATCCATATTAATGGACTTAAGTTTTCCTAGATACACATGCATCTAGTCTAAATACTTAACTAGATACATACGAATCTAGAAAAATTTGAATTCATTAATATGGATCGAAGGTAATAATAAAATTCCGAGGGAACACTCAGTAGGCAACTTGTAGCACGCTCTCAACACATGAAAAATAGTCCTTACGGGGCTCCCGCAAAAGTACCCCTTAATTAATTGCTCTCGGTTAGATGGGCTTCTGACCACTAAGCCACATCCATGGCACCGCTGGGACCTCGTATTTATCGCTTCAAGCAATAAAGTACCTCTACGAAACCCATGGGCATTAGAAAAAGTCCAAAAAAATCTAGATCAGTTTATTTTCAAGATCTTAGATAATTTGTGAATTCAAAAAAACTAAAAATATTTTTAAAATAATTTACGCAAATTTAGAAATATGTAAATATTCTAAATCATATTCATGACTCTCAGACATTGACAAATATTTATTTTGAAATTTTTGGAAAAAATCATGATATTTAAAAATGATTCTAAATTTATTAAGATTTCACTTATTTATAATGTTTGTGAATTTGTAAAATTACTCAATTTAAATTTTTTTGTAGATCACAATTTTTCTTTACAATTTTGATAATACGAATTGAAAGGTGATCACAAAAATTTAAACATATTCATAATTTTTTAAAGGGTCCATGGATTTTAAAAACTAGATGATACCCCGTGCGTTGCTGCGTGAATTGTTAACAAATAATTTAATTTTTAAAACATGATAAAATTTATGAAATATAGTATAATTTTGTTATAAAATTTGTTTTGAAAGAAGTGTTGTTTAGAGTAAAAATCTAAAGAACTTTCATGAATAATTGAAAAACGGGTATGATTTTTTGTTTTGTTAATTTTTTAAACAACGTTGAGTAACGACAGTGGACACATCACACTTGGCTAAACCTAGAACAATGATAGCAACTACATATGTGCATTCATTCAAAAATTTGTTGCACAAAAAAAAGGTAACTCATAATGTAATTTTCTGTAGAAAAATTTGGTTCTAATTCATGATGTTGAGTACATACGAAAGTAAAACAAAATTGTGATAGGCTGCATGCACATGCGAATTTAATGGGAGCATGTGCATGAAAACTTAGTGGAAAAAAGGTTTTATACGGTGGACTTAGTTAATGATGTGGATAGCTTGCATGTTAAGAGAAATAAGTTAGCGAGGGTGAACTATTTAGGTATTATAGATGGGAAAATGAAAAAGGGTATAGAAAAAATAAGGAAGGGTAAAAAGAAAATATATGGAATCAAAACACACAAGAAAGGAAAATCGACATTAAACCATCTAAAACCCTTCCAAAACCGGGTGAAAAGCCAAGAAATTATCTCGTGAGCTGAGGTGAGCCACCACTAGCCTTGGCATTTCTTCTCTCGTGTCCCTTTCTGTGATATTCTTCTTCAACATTTTCCAGTCAACCATAACAAGATGATTATGAGATTAATAAGAATCCATATGTTCTCCCTGTCATGGCAATATTTAACTATTTACTTATTATTTTCTGCATGTCCATCATAGCAACTATTAAAAGTTGATTTTACTCGTTTCCTAAGAATCTGGATAACATAAAAAGGTATTATCTTGCCATATCCCTGATATTTTGATTCTTATCATCTCAAACATGCATGGCAGATACATCAATCTGTCAAAGACCGGCTAATTAATCAGAAAATTAGGCATCATGAGAGAACTTTTTAATATGATTCTTGTACCTTGGATGATCAATAATTATTTTGACAGTGCCTTCGATAATCACATGGCCGACTTAGTTGTAGTCTTGGCAGACTTAATTGTAGTATCAACATCTGAATTTTTGAGCCATGCATTTTACCTCATGAAGCCTGAAAAAAATCAAGATGGACTAAATAGATTTGCATCCCGATATATATCAAGCTAATGCCATGGTGACCTTTAGTTAATTTACATGATTCACATTTTAGAAAAGAACAAAGTAATGCCGAATAAAAGGTAATGAGGTGTAGCATTTCATAGGAAGCATGTTAGTTCAGTTGACAACTCAATACCTATATGACTGGCTCGCATGCTTTTACCATGTGATTTCAACCTGTTGGTAATTAGCATTTCTTAAACAACCATTTTATTCATTTAGTTGCTCACAAAGTAAATATGTTCTATGCATATCCAACCTGAAAATTTTATTTTATTTATATGAGGTACATGAATGGTGGCGGATGGAGGAGGATCAGGAAATGCATCTAAGGCTTTGTGAGAATTTTTCGAGATTCTTAGTGAGCACTTTCCATGTAAGCATTCATACTGGCTCTCTCATATCTTATGAAATTCCAATAGATTCATTTTCAATTATCCATTTGATTAGTGCACCATTCAACTACAAGGGTAAGCTATTTTCACCCGGTTATTCCTAGGATTTCATTTTATATATGATTTTTCTGATCTACTAATTTGTTTTTCATTTAATCAGTGGCGCTTTGGCAACGAACAATATGGCATGAACGATCTTCTACTCAGGGATATACAGAAGATCTTGCTCTTGCTGCTTGCAGGTAATTTATTTGTTACGGAGACCAATGGCATATTTCTTTGCAATCTGGCACGTACACTATTAGAGCTGGTAAAAATATAAAATAGAACATATTTGCTAGGGCACATCTAGATGTGCTCTAAGATAAATCCTATACTACTGATTTTACATAAAGATTCATTTAGATATATTTATTATATTTTTCGTTTTCTTCCTAGTTTGATTGAACACTTAGATGTGCCCTAGACAAACCCAAAATAGAAAGCATACCCATTGTTGAAAGAATTACCAGTATGCTTGTGGTTTTTTTTTTGCTAGCACTGGATCCAGCCGGAGGAGACCCCTGAGGCATTTGATTCTTGTGGGACTAGATGATGCCCCGCACGTTGTTGCGGAACTTTTTTGCAAAATATTTTAATGAAAATGTTTGGTTAAATGAAGCATGTATATTTGAAATAATAACTTTTGAAATAATATTTGGATTTAATATAAATATCATAATAAAATAAAATTCCCATGCATGCATGTTGCATGTGGGTTTTCATTATGCATAGTGACATATTAAAATGGATCTTTCTCATGCATGTTGGATGATGAGGTGGCATGCTTGCATGTTGAGAGAAATATGCTAATGGAGGATGATGTGACATGCATAATGAGGTGGAGTGTGTGCATGTTGAGAAAATTGGTAGTAGTGGGAAGCAATTTCTTAAGAATGTAAATTTTTCACACATCCATAATCAACAAGTGGAATTCCAAGTGTGCATTTTAATCCCTAGCTAGCACCCACGTCCGTAACTGGTGAAGTAGTGATCCAACTGCCGGTTGGTACGCGATGCAGCGAGATGTTAAATAGCACCCAGATCTAGTCCATCGTCGAGAATTATAATGCATTGCATATCCTTTCAAGCTGGCGCTTGGCGCACGATTGATCCATGCAATTGCAACGCAGACATCGATCAGTGGATTTCCTCCTCCTTTTAATTTTTCTCTTGAACGATTAAGGCGTAGAAGAAGAGTCGCCCGGTCCCTGACCGACGATTGTTCAGTCAGACCAAGTACTTCTTTCAATATACTACTTCCCCCGATTCATAATAAGTGTCGCTTACCTAGTACAAAATTTGTACTAGCTTAGTACAACATAAACAACACTTATTATAGATCGGAGGGAGTACCATGTATACCGGTTACTTTCTTTCATTGCGTACACCACCGTCCAATGTGCAGAAAAGTCGCCATGACCAACAAACCATGCTGAAATGATCGTGATGTCGTTTACAAACTCGCCGGCGAAGATTAGCCGCTGGAGACAAGTTGATGAACCGGACATATTACCGCATAACAAAGAAAAAGTTAAGCAGACTTCTTCTGAGTTCTGGCAGATGGGGGTTTCAGAATGAAACATGAGTGACATGAATTGTTGCTCAGACTGAAGAATGTGCTAGTTTAAACTCTGTTGGGGAAGAAAAGCCTATCCATCCACCGATCCATGCTGCCTTCCAAACATTTGAACTGAAAACCCACTTGTCCCGGGCTCTCACATCCAGATCTGCACATGCCTACACGACTAGATTAGTTACCAACCCTACGGATTCCTCGAAGTCAGCGCTCCAGAGCTCGATCGGGATGCATGCTGCGTTGTGCTCGATCGCATGTTCCCTGCGTGTCCAGAACATGCTCTGCCCGATTAAGAAACGCCAGACAACACAAAACCCTGCCAATTCTACTCCGGTACTGCGGGTATAAATGGACGTGCACAGGAGCAGCTTCTCCACACCTCAACCAACAGCAGCTTGCACTTCCAGTCTTCTGCCACCCACACACATACCTTCGGCTCTAGTGGAGTGGACTGATCGAGCTCAAGCATGGGTCGGGTTGCGATCTGGATCTCCTGCGTGCTGCTCCTGGCCGCGACATGCCAGGGCAAGGGGGCGCCGGGGCATAGGGTCAGGGTCGGCTACTACAACCGCAAGTGCCGCTCGGCGGAGGACATCGTCAGGGCCGTCGTCGGCAAGGCCCTCTACCGAAACCCCGGCCTCGGCGCCGGCATCATCCGCATGGCCTTCCACGACTGCTTCGTCCAGGTACTACTGTCAACTGTTTGTTATTTTATGCATGTAAAGCGACGTAAGAGAGTGAGGTTAACATTATGGCTTGTGCGCGCATGCATGCAGGGTTGTGACGCGTCGGTGCTGCTGGACCCGACGCCGGCGAACACACGGCCGGAGAAGCTCAGCCCGGCCAACTTCCCCAGCCTGCGCGGCTTCGAGGTGATCGACGCCGCCAAGGCGGTCCTCGAGAAGGTCTGCCCAGGGATCGTCTCCTGCGCCGACGTCATCGCCTTCGCCGCGCGTGACTCCGCCTACTTCCTCAGCGGCTACAAGATCGACTACAAGATGCCGGCGGGGCGGTTCGACGGCCGCGTGTCCATCGAGAGCGAGACGTTCCAGTTCCTCCCCCCGCCCAACTTCAACCTCACGCAGCTCGTCGCTAATTTCCAGGCCAAGAACATGGACGAGGACGACCTCGTGGTGCTCTCCGGCGCGCACTCCATCGGCGTCTCCCACTGCTCCTCCTTCACCAGCCGCCTGCCCCCCAACCCCTCCGACATGAACCCCGGCCTCACCAGGCTGCTGCAGAGCAAGTGCCCCATCAGCCCCAACTTCACCAACGACCCCACGGTGGTGCAGGACATCCTCACCCCAAACCGGTTGGACAACAAGTACTACACCAACGTGCTCAAGCGCAACGTGCTCTTCACCTCCGATGCGGCGTTGCTGGCGTCGGGGAAGACGGCCGCCAAGGTGATGGAGAACGCGTACGTCCCCGGGAGCTGGGAGAAGAAGTTTGCCAAGGCCATGGTCAAGATGGCTGCCATCGAACTCAAGACCCCTGCCAACGGCGAGATCAGGAGGAACTGCAGGGTCGTCAACAACTAGCTAGCTATAGGCTCGCTCTCGCCATTTGCATTTAAAGTGTACAAGATTTAAACGTGCCCGGCAGTCTGTTTTAGGTCTAGAGACCCTTCACGTTGCATTGCAGCAGGTCCTAGCTCGTTCATCCGTTGCATTTTGTTAGTTCACCTCGAAGCACGTTCTATCGTTCTTTTGCTGTATTCGGTTGATCACGTTGTAATTTCATTAGCGGGGTTGTATTGTATCCACACTAGGTGAGAGATGCCTGAATAAACATTTCATTTCCGGAGCATTGAGTCATCTACTTTCTTTGCGAATGCATATTTTTAGGAACCTTTACGAATGCATTTTTAGGAGCATGCATGGATGAGTGTTCGTCGAACGAGGAGGCTTCATCGGACGCGACTCAATGTTCACCTACTGACCACGAAACTCCGCTTCGGGCAAATTTTGAATTTGCGAAAATTTCATCTCGACAAAGGGAATGAAGCGTCCACGCCGCTATTTCATAGGCACATGCGGTGATATCGGCTCTCGGTGACATCCCGAGCCAGTACCGATGGCCGTTGGCCTGAAACTCCACGACATACCGGCCGGACTCCTTAAACCGGACCCGTGTAGCCGGCTTTGCTTTTGCTTTTCGGAGCCATAGAAAATCCAGCGGATGGAGGCGGTGATACCTTTTGATCCAGGGAAAAATATGGTTATGGGTTTGAGATCTTAATACTTACAACTTGTATTTACGATCGGGATCTTGTCTTGGAATTAAACATAATTCTGATGGACACTCGTGTCGATGTGCTTGCTCAATGTCGAGTTGAAAGATGCATTTGAAGTATGTCATGACCAATTCACGACATGCATCATGATTCATAAGTCAATTGTACAATTGACGTCGCGGGAGATTAGCTCGGTTATTCAGATAAACCGAGTAAATAGCAAAAAACTATCAGAATTCGGGTCGTTATTCTGAAAAACTACCACTTTTTAAAACGTCTCTGATAAGTACCATGTCAGAGGTTAAAATTTTCAAAAAACACAACTCGCTCTCTAGTGACTTTATAAGCCTGTTTATGACATTCCGGACCCACTTGTTAGATTTACTTATTACAGAAAGGTCACTGAGAGGAAAATAAAAAAGCAACCATCCCCCTTCTTCTCTTCTCCCCCGTGCGCTACCCTCCTCCACCTCCTCCTCCCAGGTCCTGGCCGTCCCAACTCCTTGGCCGCCACCGCTCCCATGGCCGCCCCACCCTGGCCGAGGTCGCCTCTGCCCGGGGCCGCCGCTGCCGAGTCCGACGAGGCCGCCTCCGCCGGGGTCGCCTCCGCCCAGGGCCGCCACCTCCCAGGCCACCTCCGGCCGGGCCCGCCGTTGCCAGGGGCTGCCGAGGCCGACGAGGCCGCCTCCGCCGGGGCCGCCTCAGCCCAGGCTGCCTCCGCCCAGGGCCGCCTCCGACCGGGCCCGCCGCCGCCCGGGTCACGGCCGCCGAGTCTGCTTCCGCCCGGGGACGCCGCCGCCGAGGCTGGCTCCGCCCAGGGCCGCCGCGCCTGAGACCGCCTCCGCCTGGGACGGCGCGCCCGATGCAGCCACGCCCGTGGCTTGGTAGTAGCAGCGGCTGACCATGCCCGACGCCTCCTCCCGGCGTCGCCGCGGTGCTCCTCCTCCTGGCGCCTTCCAGCGACATCTTCCCACCCCAGCCCCGCAGCCCCGGCGAGCTCACCGGCCAGATCCGGCGGCCGGCCATCATATGGATCTAATTGTTATTATTATCATTTCCAGGGATCTATTTTGTAAAAATAAAATCTGACAAGTGGGCCCAATATGTCATAATCATGGTTAAAAGTTGCTAAGACGGTCATCAGATTTTTTTGAAAATTTTGACCTCTGACATGGTAGTTATCAGAGACGTTTTAAAAAGTGGTAGTTTTCCGGAATGACGACCCAAATTCTGGCAGTTTTTTGCTATTTACTCAGATAAACCGCACAAACAAACAAGACTCTTATGATGATGGACCATAATCCCCGATAGATAACCAAAGAACAAAGAATACGTCACTCTCGTATAAATGGTTTAAGAAGCGAACATCGCATGTCCGATCGAAGATCGAACCTAGCATTTTCATCCTTGAAGCTGAGCTTCGAGCCAACACCATCTCTATTATACAAAAATAAAATATATTTATAGAAGAGGGCCATGCATTCTAAGGGAAAAGATTGCTAGAAAAATATCGGTTTTGCATAGAAATGAAAGGTACCAACCAGATGTTCATTCTCCCATTGGATCAAACAAGTTTTTCCCTATAGGCATCGTAACATGTTATGTTGATGTCGCCCCTTGGTGAGTTCAACAACCTGCTAGTACAGTTGGAACTCCTAGTTGAACACATGGAACTATCGCTGCAGAGAGTCTCCCTCTTCTACCGGAACCAATCGATCGACTCTCAGTTGATTAATAAACTTTTTTTATCAATCTAGGCTACCTACCCTTCCCTAGAACACTGCTGAACAACTCAGAGGCTCCATCAGGCGCAGAAGCTATAGAGACAAGTCAATCAACCCCGGGGCGATGAGTTGTTCATGTTCATCCTTGCATGTTCCCTATAGTTGACATTGCTCTTCAACATGCACTAATCAAAGAAGCTGCACACATGCATGCAGCAGTGCCAAACCAACAGCTCAATCGTGGCCCATTATTCCTCGACGTCTCGAAAAAAAATAGGACCTCACGGCGCCGATCTATAAGTAAACGTGCACAACAGCGTCAGGAGCCGCAGTGGCTAAATCGCAGCTCGTACGTTAACTCCAAGCACCAACCCTGCAACCATGGCGAACATCGCCGTTGCGATGATCTTGCTTGCGTCGCTCGGCGCCGTGGGTGCCAAGCACGTAGCGGAAATGCCAGCCTCGGCTCCACCGAGCCGGCCTCAAGGCTCGTATGGCAGCAAGACTGCTGCCCCGGCCGCCAGCCCGAGCTACCCTTTCGTTAGCCTGGAACCGGCTCAAGATTATTATCCAAGTCGTGGTTACGCTGCCCCAGCCGCCTCTCCTAGCAACACCTACCCCGCAGCCGATCCAGCACCGACCTCGTCATCTGCTGGACGACGGAGGCTGCGAGTCGGCTTCTACAGGCGCTCCTGCCCACGGGCTGAGAAGATCGTCAGGGAGGCCGTGAGGAACGCCACGTCCAAGAACCCCGGCATCGGTGCCGGGATCATTCGGATGCAATTCCACGACTGCTTCGTCCAGGTACAACTAATAATCTTACACAGCATTGTTTCTGTGCTTGATATCACTTGCTAGCTATCTCTGTTCCACGGTATCTTACACAGCACTGTGTGTGGTGGTACGTGTTCGTTAACGTGTGTATGTGTCTGTTACAGGGCTGCGATGCTTCGATCCTCCTCGACCCGACGACGGCCAACCCGCGGCCGGAGAAGCTGAGCCCTCCCAACTTCCCAAGCATGCGTGGCTTCGAAGTGATCGACGCAGCCAAGGAGGCGCTCGAGGAGGTTTGCCCCGGCAGGGTCTCCTGCGCCGACATTATCGCCTTTGCTTCCAGAGACGCGTCCTTCTTCCTCAGCCGTGCCAGGATCAACTTCAAGATGCCGGCGGGGCGGCTGGACGGGCGCGTGTCGCTCGCCAGTGAGGCGCTCAATTTCCTCCCTCCGTCTTCCTTCAATCTCTCCCAGCTGGTCAACAATTTCAGGGCCAAGAACCTCGACGTGGACGACCTCGTCGTCCTCTCCGGCGCGCACACCATCGGCCGATCCCACTGCTCCTCCTTCACCAACCGCCTCCCGCCGAACCCCTCCGACATGAGCCCGGCCTTCGCCACCCTGATGCAGAGAAAGTGTCCGGTGAGCCCCAACTTCACCAACGACCCAACGGTGGTGCAGGACATCGTGACGTCCAGTCGGTTGGACGCCCGGTACTACACCAACGTGCTGAAGCACAACGTGCTCTTCACCTCCGATGCGGCATTGTTGTCGTCCTGGCGAACAACGAGGAAGGTGGTGGAGAACGCATTTATCCCTAGGAGATGGGAGAAGAAGTTCGCCAGGGCAATGGTAAAGATGGCTGCCATCGAACTCAAGACCGCTGCCAATGGGGAGATCAGGAGGAAGTGCAGGGTCGTCAACAACTAAGATTGTCGTCAAGCTTTTGTTAGTCACTTTTCTTCGGTACAACCCCACCCCCTAAATACATGAAAGGTTAAGATTAACCGATATCCTTTCATAACCAAAAGCATAATGGTTTTATTTTCAAAAGACACCGCCCATCCATGCCGGAACATATGTGTACGTGGAACACTCTTTTGAGTTAATTGCATGAAAAAAAAAGAAATGCGCTAACCAGGATTCAAATCGCCGACCTCCAGCTTACCTACGCACAATCAAAATATGTAAGACTTGTAGTGTTTGTGGTTCATGAAGTATAATAGCTTTATATGTTGTCTCCCATTTAAACGGGCTGCGGACCTATTTTCAGTATTATTTTTTACTAGCAAATATGCCCGTGCGTTGCAACGGGAGAAAAAAAAGTAACGTGTATATACAAACATAGTTATGCTTTATTTATAAAAGGGCTAAGTTTTTAACATAGGTTATCACCAATTAATTATCATGTATGTGCAGGTATAGTTGTGTTTCATTTATAAAAAAGCTAATTTGCCGCTGGTTATTGACAATTATGTTACTCTTTCAATTTGATAGTATATTAATTATGTGCATGTCTTACAATGGACTGAGTTGTTATTTTCCTTTTGACATAATTTTGATCTTGACTAATCATACCAGTGATATACATCACCACAGTAACACTGAGGCAGATAATGGATAGTGGGGCATGACACTAAGGAGGTTACTTCTATAAACTAAGTCTATTTAAGTAAGTATAAATGTGTCACCGTCACGTGCAATAATGGTTGAAATACAAATTAAAATCATATGTCTCGGTTCAAGTATAAATTTAATGTTCATATTGTCACAAGAATTGTTCGTATATTTCGAAATATATCTTCATGCACTTCGATGTTCATGAATTTTATAAGTATATGTTCATCCCATAAAAAATATTTGCGTATTCTAAAAAGGGAAATTTTGTAGAACGTTGATAAGTATTTATGTTGATTTCATAAAAGAAAAAGGATACATACATATTTGAATTTAAATTGATTTACATTTTCAAAGGTACATATATACTATGTGTAATTTGTAATATGAATCACAAAAAAATATATACTATGTGTAATATGTATTTAGAAAAATAAGTTTAAATATTGAATAATATAAAAAAGGAGAAGGGAACTTGTTCGGCCAAAAGCTCGCCCATGCGAGAGAGAGAGAGAGAGAGAGAGAGAGAGAGAGAGAGGATAGGAGTTCGACAGCCCATGGCCAGCGGCCCACCCTGAAATTCAGGCCCATGTGATGTACATCTAGCTTCCTTATATGAATAGTTTTTTCTCTTATTTTGTAGACTGCGGATTGATTCACATAAAAGGGAGGGGATTTTCTGAAAAATCGCCAAAACTGAAGGAGAAACTCATCTTTTTTTTTTACTAGGAAAATTGCCCGTGCGTTGCAACGGGAAAGAAAGTTTATGTGTTTACGAAATCATCAATCAACGAGTATAATAGCATCTGAAGGTAACAACCGACAGCAACAAAAGGCACACACCAGTGTACAAGAAAAGTATATGAGTCACCAAGTAATCATGAGACAAATGTTAACACTTACTATAAGGAATACTGACTTCTCCAAAACACCAAAATCTTCACAAATACGGGGCATATTTTGGACTATTTCACTCTACTAAAAGTAGTTCCACTTCATCAAATTTACTTTGGAGCAATTTCATATAGGGGTCGTAGCTCCGCCAAAGAAAAGGTTCATTATGTTTGGCTTTCATGTAGCTACCTTTAAGAATGGGAAATTGAAAAAAATCTATTTGATTGGATGATGTGGGGAGAAAATAAGTTTTATCCATTTACTGGTGACAGTGTTGGATAGTTTCTCTCAACCCTAGCTTCTACAGGTTTTTGGAGCATCCCTTAAAAGCTTCACAAAAACAGGAAGTTCTGTATAAATTAGCTATGCATAGTCAACACGACGGTTCAATTATTTAGTACTCCCTCCGTTCCAAAATAACTGACTCAACTTTGTACTAGCTCTAGTGCAAACTAAGGCTACGACAGTTATTTTGAAACGGAGGGAGTAAAAAGGAATATATTATTCTGGTTACATATGTCGTGTAATCTTTAACCAAGAACACCATTTTTTTTCTCAACAATCCCGCTTAATTAACTACTATGCAAATCCCATAATTGGATAGCCCGCCGAAGCATTTTTTTTTCTATTTTTCTCATAATCCAAATTAATTTACCGCCCCCAAAGAATTTTCCCTGTGCCAATATTCCCGCAATCCCCACTTAATTACCCACCATGCAATTACAACAATCTGATTTTAGTTAAGAGCCAATCAGCATCTGCACGCATGTTGCATCTTTTATTCTCTCAGTTTGTTGGCTCTTGATTGTGGCTCGGTGATGTATGCCTTGAGAGTGCGTATATAAGTTGATGAATTTTAATGTAGAGTACCGAGGTGGGATAATTCAATTGCCTAATTAACCTTTATTTACGCACACAGCTTTTATTCTTTTGAGAGCCTCAATTGTAGTCTAGCTCTTGGCTGCTGCTAATGTGTGTGTGTGCGCCCGATTGCAATGTGGCCCAGGTCGGCCCATACGAGAGGTGGTGGTGGACGAAAGAAAAAACCAGGAAAGAACGAGCCAGCACAGGAGAACGATCGAGACGGACGAAAATTTTGACATACGAAATTTGAAAGAACTTTTTTGAAAAATTACCAGACGGAAAGAGAAACTCACCTTCCTTTATTATTACTAGGAAATATGCCCGTGCATTGCAACGGGAGAAAAAAAATAACATATGATTCTAATTTATAAGTATGGATCATGATCATCTCTCCTAGTCGCATCTTTTATATATCAACACGGAATCATATAAATCCATCATATCTATGTCACCCCGTATTTACGTTCACCATATAATACACTTGTGATTGAATTGTGCTAGTGCAAATGAATGTTTAATGAATGATGATATTTTTAATAAACATTGAACATATTTTTTATATATCCTATTCACTATATATACCTTCATAAAACAAATTCTCACAACCGTTTTATCAAATAATAGTAATAATTAAAAATAAAAGAGAAAAAAAGATAGAAAACCGCTCAAGTGAGGAAATTGTGTTTAGATCCCACAATCATTTATTTATCATGTAATATTTGATAGCATGTCCTCTCATATTTAATTAACCACACAATCCTTTAATTTATTATTTCCTTCCTTGATGCATTTGTATGATTTTTTCTTTCATTCCTTCTTATTGCTTTCCACTTCTAGTTTCCTTCCATACTTCTCTGTATTAAATTTTTTTCCGCCGACTTTGCTTATTAATTGCCGACACAGCTCCTTGCAACAACGAAATTCAAAAACATCTATAAATTAGGAGGATTGGATCTAAGGGGGCGAGGTGGGACTAATTGATAATTGAGTCAACTTTCTCTTTTATACAACAACTAATATGTGATGAATCTCACGTTTCAATATAATAAGGAGGCAGTTGCGTTACAACCGGATAAAGCTCTAATCTTATGATAAAAATATCTATGATGTACATAAAATTAACTTTATATATTTTAAAAAGGCACAAACACACATAAAAATTTAAAACATGTGAACACTTTTCATGAGTTTTTTTGTGGGTACATTTTTCATGAGTTAGCTATATTTAGAATTTTGAAATGAATGACACAAAAAATTAAAATCCTGTGGACATTTTTTTAAGATATTTGGAGAAATATTATTTAATAAAAATAAATATTGCTTAAAAGAATGGGAGAAAAATTTAATCTTATGATAAAATACCAATGTTTTAGGTAAAATTAACTTTATATATTTTTAAAAAGGCGCAAACACATTTAAAATAATATAAAAAATTAAAACATGTGAATGCTTTTCGTGAGTTTTTTTGTGGTAACACTTTTTCATGAGTTAGATACATGTAGGATTTTGGAACAAATGACACAAAAAGTTAAAATTATGTGAACTTTCTTTAGGGATATTTGAAGCAATATTATTTAATAAAATTTAAGATTGCTTAAAATAATAGAATTAAATTTTAATCTTATGATTAAATACCTATCAATTACATAGAATTAATATTCTATATTTAAAAAAGACGCAAATGCATTTAAAATAATACAAAGTATTAAAACTTGTGGACAATTTTCGTGTGTTTTTTTGCGGGTAAACTTTTTTGTGAGTTAGATACATGTAGTATTTTGGAATGAATGACACAAATTTTTTAAATCATGTGAACATTTTATTTAAGATATTTGAAGCAATATTATTTAATAGAATTAAAGATTGCTTAAAATAACAGGAGAAAATTTTAATCTTATGATAAAATACCAATGAATTACGTAAAACTAATTCTATATATTAAAAAGGCATAAATGCATTTAAAATAATACAAAATATTTAAACTTGAGAACACTTTTCATGAGTTTTGTTACCGGTACACTTTTTCGTGAGTTAGATACATGTAGGATTTTGGAATGAATGACACAAAAAATTAAAATTATATGAACATTTATTTTGAGATATTTGAAGCAATATTAATTTATAAAATTAAAGATTGCTTAAAACAACGGGATAAAATTTTAATCTTATAATAAAATAACTATGATTTACGTAAAATTAATTTTATATATTTTTAGAAGGCACAAAAAACATTTAAAATCATAAAAAAAAATTAAACATGTGAAGACTTTTCGTGAGTTTTTTCTGCGGGTACACTTTTTCGTGAGTTAGCTACATGTAGGATTTTAGAATGAATGACACATTAAATTAAAATCGGGTGAACACTTTAACGTTCAACAAACCAACATCAAGTCACACCCGATGGAAAAAAGTTAAGAAGAAAGAAATAGATATTTAAAATAAAAAGTGGGATATTTTTTTTTCTAGAAGGAGAGATAAGGGGTACTTTTTTATTTTATTTTAGAGCGCTAAAAAGAACTAAAACACTTATTTCTATTGTACCGCGGGTTGATTAACATAAATTGCAGGGGGGTTTATTTAAACATACCGACGGAAGAAGAAACCCATCTTCCTTTATTATTAGGTACAGAGGTATAGATATAGATATATAGGACATATGCCAGTGCGTTGCAACTGGTATAAATAAATAAATAAATAAATGCTTAGAAATATAGAATGAACAATGAACGTACTCAAAGTATCAAGTAGTATTTTTGAAAAAAAACCTCACCGTTGGATCACATGATATTTACAGATGTTATTATATTTTAGTGTGAAAATATCGAGGAACTATACTGCTATCAATTTTCTATGAAAAGATTAGTGTCACGTAGAAGCATAACGACCCATAGAACTAAATTTACTATGCTTAGCACATCGTCCCATAGCACAACATTCCAAAACGTTCGACAAAACAATATCCAGTCACACCCGATGGAAAAAAAAGAGGATATAAATAAAAATCTGCTCATTTTGCTCGCTCTTTCATATTTCTGAAGAAGGATATTCAATATACTTTCTTTATTTCCTAATAATTATTCCTTTATGTAAGGTGTAGTTATTTTAACAAGATGATCAAATCACTAAATTATAGATAATTTAAGATGAAGTTATCCTAGGCTAAATTATTTATTAACGACAATTAATTCAATTAGGACAAAAAAATAATAGAAACGTGCAATCATAAAAAAGATACATTTCTTTTCTACTTGGGGAGATACATGCAATCGAAAGAGAGATAATTTTCTTTCTTCTGAAGGGACAAAAAAGAATTAATAAAATATAAATAAAAGGTTGTATTTGTTTACACGATGACCAAGGTACGATATTATAGCTAATTTAAATCAAAATTACTCTGCACTAAATTGTTATTAACTGCTATTAAAAAAATTAATCTAAGAAAGAAAGAGATACATACAATTAAAAGAAAGATATATTTTTTATAGAAGGAGAGATACATGCAATAAAAAGGATACTTTTCTTTATCTGGAGCGCTAAAAAGGTGGTTATCTACTTAACTTGCACGTTCGTATTTTTTATTAGACGTAATCATATTTTGGACCAAACCGATGAAATATATTTTCGTTTAAGTACTCTTTATCCTTGCTTTAATTAATCTTTTATAAATCATGCAAGTATATTCTCACATGTTTAATCTCACAATTAATCCTTTTTAAATTAGGGTAATCGCTCAAATACTTCCTGAGCACAGCTGGTGGCTCACTCGTTTTTTTTTTGAGGAAAACCCACTAGCTTTATTGATCATAATTGGCATCAAGAGATATACAATTGGGGTCATGAGGTTGGGTAAGCCACACGTGGCGACCCTGATCAAGTCCGCTAGAGAATTTTGCAATTTTCTGAGCATCCGAAGAAAGTAAACTAGGTTCAAAAATTAAACTGTAAGCATGAAATAACGAAGTTCTACTATTGATTTCCTTGACGATGTTGCCATGAATACCCGCTGAGCCTTGATTGATATTGGTGATCACTTGTTTTGAGCTCGAGGCGACGATGAAGTCTGTAATCAGCAAGTCTTGTGCTAGAGCCAGCCCCTCACGACAGGCGATAGTTTCAGCAGCCGTGTTGTTCTTCAATCCTTCTATCACCAGGGCACTAGATCCCATAAACCTCCCATCACCATCTCTGCATACAGCTGCAGCAGCACATCTGTGTTGCTGCTCATTGAAAAAAACTTGGACCTTGATCTTGAAGAATCCCTCTAGAGGCTTGCAGCCAAAAGAAGACGTTGGTCGCCGAGAAGATGGTACCGACGTAGCTCCCACATGCGGTATGGATCTTCTAACTGTAGCTCTGGACATTGTGCTGATCTGTCTCACCTGCTGAAGTTCCGCAATGAAACTTTGGACAAAAGAGTGTGTTGCACGCGGGCTCTGGAAGATAGCTTCATGTATCGCCTTGCGCCTCGCCGTCCAGATCGCCCAAAGTGTGACTGCAACATTGATGAACTCCATATGGTTCAGTGATTCCAACAGCTCAAAGATCCAAAATTTAGCACTTGGCATCCTCGTCTTAGCCACCCTCTCAGTGATGCTCTCATCATTTAACGCCCATACACAACGAGACATGGGGCAATCTAACAAAGAGTGACGCCAAGAGTCAGCCGCCCCACACAATTGGCATAGATCATTACTGCTCATGTTTCGATGGTGTCGAACATCTTCTGTGGGTATCGACTGGTGGCTCAGCCGCCAAAGAAAAATACAAATTTTACCCGGCACCTGCGTTTTCCATAGGCTTTTCCAACACTTTTCCTCCGCTATCGAATTAGAACCAGAGACCCTTGATGCAAGCAGGTTGTTTGTTGAGTTTTTGAGATTCAACAAAACTTTGTACATTGATCTGACCGAAAAAGCTCCATTGCGCTCAAAATTCCAAGACCAAGAGTCTTGCTGCATGTTTGTGCATATGGGGGTATCCAAGATCTCATTAACATCTGCCTGGAGAAAAGTTTGGCGCAGCACATCCACCTTCCAGCAAGCCTGGCTTGCGTCAATCAGAGAGGACACCAATACTGGCCGGTTGGGAGACAAACAAGCTAGCGGTTTCATTGAAGAATCTCTTGGGATCCAGTTGTCCACCCATACTCGTGTGGTCGCTCCATCCCGGATTTTCCTGATCAGCCCATTCGACAGAGCATCTCTCCCCTCCAAAATCCCACGCCAGATTTGCGAAGGATGATTCCCCAGCTGTGCCTCGACTATATCAGAATCCGGATAGTATAGGGCTTTCAGCATCCTTGCTGCTAGGGAACCCGGGTTGTCCAGCAGGCGCCACGCTTGTCTGGCAAGAAGAGACAAGTTGAAAAGATCCAGGTCTTTAAAACCTAGGCCGCCAGCACACCTCGGTTGGGTCATCGTGTGCCATGAAACCCAATGGGGCTTTCTCTTCCCCTCTTTTCTTCCCCAGTAGAATTGCCTGATTAGTTTTGTGAGGTGCTCACACAAACCCCTTGGGAGACGGAAGCAAGACATCGAGTACACCGGCACCGATTGAGCAACAGACTTGATCAGGATATCCTTCCCAGCAGAAGAGATAGTCCGGTCTATCCACCCTTTTACTTTGCCCCACATCCTATCTTTTAAGAACTTGAAAGCACCTGTTTTCGAGGAACCTATATCAGAAGGAAGGCCAAGGTACCTCTCATTTAGTGTTTCGGTATGGATATTGAGCACATTTTTAACTTCCTGCTTCACTGCTTCCGGGCAGCCCCTGCTGAAAAAAACTGAGGATTTGCTCGTATTTATCCTCTGTCCCGACGCCTGGCAATAAGTATCCAGTAGGTTTGATATGTCCGTTGCACCCTGTACATTAGCCTTGAATAGCAGCAGGCTGTCGTCAGCAAAGAGGAGATGATTGACCTGTGGCGCCGATGGAGCCACAAGCAATCCGCCTAGATGAGACGAAGGTTCTCTAGATTTTAGGAGGCCTGAAAGGCCCTCCGCTGCCAACAAGAATAAATAGGGTGAAATGGGATCTCCCTGCCGAATCCCTCTGCTGGGTGTGAAATCCTGGAGTTTCTTTCCATTGAACAGAACTGAGTAGGAGACCGACGAAACCAAGCTCATCACAAGACCCACCCAGCTTTCAGAAAAGCCGAGTTTCAGCATTACTGCCTTCAGATAGGCCCACTCGACTCGATCATATGCTTTCATCATGTCCAGCTTTAGGGCACAGTGTCTATTTTTTTCCTCTTTGTTTCTCTTCATGAAGTGTAGACATTCGTAAACAACAATAATGTTATCAGTGATCAAACGCCCTGGAACAAAAGCAGACTGCTCTTCGGAGATGATCTGAGGAAGAATCTCCTTCAAGCGATTAGCCAAAACTTTGGAAGCAATCTTGTAGAGCACATTGCAAAGACTAATAGGGAGGAACTGAGAGAGTAAGGTGGGACTTTTAACTTTGGGAATAAGAACGAGATGAGTGTTATTTATACTTTCAGCGCTTTCCTCGCCCCTTAGAATCTTAAGGACCGAGTTAGTTACCTCATCACCACATATATCCCAATGCTTCTGGAAGAAGTGGGCAGGATATCCGTCGGGACCCGGGGCCTTCAGCGGAAACATTTGAAAGAGAGCCTTTTTCACCTCTTCCCTCGTGTATGGTGCCGAAAGCATATTGTTCATCTCTGCATTTACCTTTGTAGAAACCGCAGAGAGCACCTCCTCCATGTTGTGGACTCCCTCAGATGTATACAAAGTTTTATAAAATTCAGTTGTCATTGTCTCGAGTTCCTCCACACATGTGATAACGTCACCACTTGCGTTCTGCAATGAAACCTCCTCTACATGTATTTGTTGTTTTTCATGCGGCCAAGGCCTCCAGCGTGCACTTGTTTTTTTCCTTTTGAACACATTTTTTGGGCTGCCACGGCCCAAATGAAATTGGCCCAACAAAAAATAACAGAGCAGCCATGAAATGTTTTTTTTCTGTAGAATCAATGAAGTGTGGGTTGATTTAACTAAAAAGGAGGTACCTTTATGCAAAATCCGGCCAAACGTTTTTCTATTTAAACAGTGAACTGCGGGTTGATTCACCTAAAAGGTAGGGTGATTTATGCAAAATAGCTAAACAGAAGGAGAAACTCATCTCCCTTTATTATTAGGTAGAGATTTAAATTATAAAATATAAAAATAATATACATGTAAAAATATAAAGTTATTGATTTTAAAATCCATATAATTTTTGTATTAACTATTAAAAACATATAATTGAACTTATATGACATACAAAATTATTCGTTCTGACTTGTACACAATCGATCTATATTATAAATAGTTTTTTTAACCACATGTGTTGACATGAGGGACAGGTCATCAATATTTCATACACAATTGGAATAATTTATATTATTGGATGTTCGTGAAAATGGTGACATTATTTTAAAATAATATTGCATTAACAAAATTTGTAAAATGGTGGCATTATTAAAAAACCATGTATTATTTGTAAAATATTTACATAAATAAAAATGTTTAAAATATTAAAATATGACAAAAATATTTACTAATAATAGTATGTATGCATCGTACATAATTCCCTATTTAGCACCGGTTAGTGATAAAGATCAAAATGCAACATGCTCATATTTTCTTACGTGCAACATGTCAACACTACATTATGGCCACTACATTAATGACCATAGTCATATAAACCACACGGAGTCTTAAACATACAAATAGGCACTACTAACAAAAACATATTAAGCTTCCCGGATCAAGGCAAGTGCGTTGTCATACTTGTTGCACCTGGCCATAACCTTGGTGCCGAAAAGGCCGAAGATGATCACCTTGAAGGTGTGTAGGGTCAGAACCTTGAAGTTCACGAGGTACTTGATCTTTAGTTGGTGAGCCTACCATTGATTGCCTGCAGTGTGATCCTGCAGCTGCAGCCGATGTTCATCCTAATAACATCTTTCAATGGGATGACGGTTATGTGCTTAAGGATGCCATCAGGGAATGGCAAGCACTCCATTTTAGGTGCTAGAATGATCTTGCAGAGTGAATGTGCCTATGTACTCCTGAATATGGATATATTTCATCGACATTATTCGATGCATGTTGACACACTAACGTCCTCAACCTGCTCGCCCCCTACCTTCTACTTGTCCTCAGTGTAGTTGCTTGAAGCAGCAATACCGATAAATAGTTTCTCGGCAAATCACATCAATAAACAAAACCAAAATCAATAGATGTATATAAAGCATGGACTGATCATAAAGATCAATACAAAAATGACCGTTAAAAAAAAAAACATGTAGTTTACTATCTTGGATTGCAAGCTGAACGTAGTACTGCAGGTAAACATGAAAGCATTGAAATTAACCTAATTGAGACCTATCGAACCATTAACCGAGCTCTATGTGAACACCTAAATCTAACCATATATGTACACTCAAATGGGACTAAATCGTAGACACCTAAATCGAGATGTATGAAACCCTTAATTGACATCCAAATTGAGCCCAATCAAGTCCTTAATCGACACAAAAATCATGACATATGCAACATTAAATCGGCGAAGCCTAAATCAAACCCTAAACGAAACACTAATTCTAGACCTATCAAACCCTAAATTGAATCATCAAACTATAAAACCATGGCTAAAACGATGCCTACATCGATACATAAATCGGGGAGAGAAGATCTTACATCTATTAAAGAAAGGGTGGTGAAGGGGCGATGAAGCCGATGATCGCCTCCAGTGCTCGTCGTCCAGATCATGTTGACGCCGATACTCACCATTGTTGGTGAAAGAGGGAGACACTGGAGAGAGGGGAGAGCGAGCGATGTAAAGAGGGGGTGGGTGCCCTACGAGCCAGGGCGAGAGGGTTGTGGCCTTCTTCGGTGGTATCGACGGATGTCATGGAGACCGCGACTTGGCGTGCGGAGTGGATGTTGTTGCCTCTTCCGATGCTGGGGATTACCTCCTCCATTTTCCCTTGTCCGTTTAGCCTTTTAGCTGTTTATATGTTAGCTTTCAGCACCGTGTATCTTTTGCCGCTTTCTTTTTTCGTTGTGGGTTGTTCTCGCTCTGTATTTTCTTCTTATTGCCTGCGGGCGGTGCTTATAATCCTGTCCGGTTAATGGATTTGTTAATTCAAAGTCAGGCTAGGTTTGAGCTTCATCTCAGGCTCCCTTTTATCTAAAAAAGAGAGGAGGTGGGCGAATTTACGTCACAACTTCGAGAAACAACACGATGTCCCTCGGTCGTGCCCATGAATGAAGCCACCTGCTAGCCTTGCGCTGGCTTAGACCTGGCTAATTGAAAATGTAGATTCAATCGTTCCTTCAGAACCAAGGTCTGGGTTGCCTTGAATGTCGTGTTATGCGAGCGCAGATACTCGTCTAGGCAATCAATTGGTCTAAAATTGCATCCCTAGAATCAGCCTCTGAATGTTATGCAGGTAATCAAACACGTCAGAAGATTACATGAAGACATGCTAACCACTGGCCGTACTTCTAACATGGCTTGGTTTGGTTGCATGGAACCTGCACCCCACTTGTTTTGTTTCTCGTTTCCTTGGCGTCTGGTCTGGCATCCATAATCTGGCAAATTGACTCTAGGTGGCGCGGCGACACACATATCTTACTCCTCTTTGGGCTGTACGCCCGGATGCATACGCCAGTGTCGTGGTACAAGAAGAAGAAAACAGTGGCAAGAAACAAAGCGAGCACATCAGCGTCAGCACTCACCAGTCACCACCGCATGCCAAACTACCCTAAAAGCTAAGCAACTGGCAGATATAGCATAAGCAAGAACCAGTCCTATGACATTTGGAGCTGCTACAAAGACATCAATTTTTTATTCCCCACCAAAAATAACAAAAACAACACCTTTAATTATTTTTTGCGGGTAAAAACAACAGCTTGCTGTAGAATAACTACGGACTTGTTTATACACCGACACCGACATTGATCAATGCGTCTATTTTAGTAGGGATCGAGCAAGTTGAGTCAATGTGGAAGAAAGCTGGCCGGTTGCGATTACCCAAATTTCCTACGTAGCCGCAGCGTATACATAATACACTGTCCTAATTTTGTCCGTGTATCCCGCGTTACAGCTGCAGATCAGAGCGATGATTCGCTCGCTGATCTTTCAATCGTCTAGCTTTCTCCGCAAATGATTTGGGTGCCGGCCAGATTAGACGTGTCACTCTCAACTTATTGAGCTGGGCACTACTTATGACGCTGCCATGTTCGGCTCCTTGACTTCACAACCGTCGCCACGTGATGCTTCCCCGGAATGCACGGAGACATTCCGCGTTCTAGACTACCACATTTCCTCGTCCCGTCCCCGTCCGGCGCCCCGGAGCTATATATAACGCGCTCTGTGCCATTAGTCTAAGCAAAACAAGCTGAGGAAGATTAGCGAATACGATTACAAACATCATCAAACCTCCTAGCTAGCAGAGATGGTTAAGCTCGCCGCGCTCGCATTGCTTGCGTTGCTGGGGTCCGTGGCGTGCCAAGGTGGTGACCATGGCTCACCCGCCTACCCGCCTGCTGCTTACTCTCCAAGCTCAGGGCCGGCAGCAAGCCCTGGTGAACCCACAGTGGGGTCTATCGCGTTGAGCCCAAGGCCGAGCCCTCGCCAGAACCCGTCCGTATATCCACCAAGCGTGAGCGAACCCGCTTCTCCTAGCCCTAGTCCAAGCCCGTTCAGCCCGAGCACAATTGCCCCGAGCCCGAGCCCACTCGCTGATGCTCCAATTCTGAGCCCTAGCCCACCCACATATCCTCCCAGCTCAAGCCCGATCAGTCCAACACCTATCAATCCTCCGAGCCCTTACCCTAGCCCAAGCCCAAGCACGGGTAGCCCTGCTCCAGCTGCGGCGTATCCTCCTATCTCGAACTCACCCAACCCAAGCCCTTCCGTTTCAGGAGGGCTCGTCGTCGGTCACTACAGCCACTCCTGCCCAAACGCGGAAGCGATCGTCAGGGAGGCCGTGAAGAACGCCACCGACAAGAATCGCGGCACCGGCGCCGGCCTCATCCGTCTCTTCTTCCATGACTGCTTCGTCCGGGTAAATAATCTACCTCTCTTTCGTCTCTGAATTCATGTATTGATTTGATAGATGAAGCAATGATAATTTATGATGTGCTTGTGCTTTCTTACGGTCTGAATTAGTAGCATTCAGTTCTAACGTGGTGTGCTGTGACGACGTGATGGTTCAGGGGTGCGATGCTTCCGTTCTCCTCAACACCACCGGCTCCGGCGAGGCGACAGAGCTGAAGGGCGCGCCCAACCTGACCCTCCGCGGCTTCGAGGTGATCGACGCGGCCAAGGCGGCGCTCGAGAAGGCCTGTCCCGGCGTTGTCTCCTGCTCGGACGTCCTCGCCTTCGCCGGCCGCGACGCCACCTTCTTCCTCGCTAATGGCACGGCCGAATTCCCCATGCCGGCCGGCCGCTACGACGGGCGCGTGTCTCTCGCCAGCGAGACCATCCACAACCTTCCGCCCCCTTTCTTCAGCCTCCAGCAGCTCAACGACAGCTTCGCCGCCAAGGGGCTGAGCCTCGAGGACATGGTCGTCCTCTCCGGCGCGCACTCCATCGGCCGGTCCAGCTGCTCGTCCTTTGCCGACCGCATCTCGTCCAACTCCTCCGACATGGACCCCAAGCTCGCGAGCTCCCTCCGGAAGCAGTGCGGCAGCAGCGACGCCACCGCGATGCAGGACTTCAAGACCCCCGACGACCTGGACCGGCAGTACTACAAGAACGTGGCCAACCACGAGGTGCTGTTCGGCTCGGACGTGGCGCTCATGGCGTCCAACGAGACGGCGAGGATGGTGCTCGATAATGCCTATGCCGACGGGCTGTGGGAGAGG
The DNA here is from genome assembly GCA_950022295.1 of Bromus sterilis. Classification (NCBI taxonomy): domain Eukaryota; kingdom Viridiplantae; phylum Streptophyta; class Magnoliopsida; order Poales; family Poaceae; genus Bromus; species Bromus sterilis. The sequence continues at coordinate 50,093,383 of OX465600.1, read as the reverse complement.
AAGTTCGCGCTGGCGATGGTAAAGATGGGCGGCGTCGGCGTCAAGACCAGCGCCGACGGCGAGATCAGGAAGAAATGCTGGATCATCAACTAATTGTGAGGTGTCGAACTGTCGATCAGGTGGTTGATCGTAAGCCGGCCTCACGAATTGATAGATGCCACATGTCGGCGTATGCGCATGATGCCGTGGGTGATTATTATTTTTGTTTATCTTTTCAGACTAGCTAGGACATGCATATATATATATATCTTCATTGCATTTATTGAATTTACATTACATATAGTGATTCGTTTTGGGATATTTTGTGTATTTATAGAGAGAAAGAAACTTGAGCTAAGTACCCTAGTACACAAGATTTCACACCGAGGGCTGAGAATTCTGGGCATTGTTGCAACTAAAGAGTTAGTTAGGGCATCTTCAACGGCGTCGCAAAAATCAGACACCTTATTCATTCCGCAAAATAACTATCGATATACGGTATCGGGGCAAAAAAGAAACGATCAGAACAAATACGCATACCGTCCCGATCCGTAATTGCCCCGCAAACGCTAAATCTTCTATTTTCTCTCCCTTGTTTGCCACTCCCCATATTCCATGAAAAATGGTTGGTATCAATGAAACTTCCTTCGCGCCACCAACACCAGCACCGAGCAGCGGCCAGGGCGAGGCCCACTCACATAACCAGCGGTCGGGCGAGGCCCCGTCGGCGTGAGTTGTGGCCAGGCATGACCCACGGACACGAGGCCGCCTGGCATTAGGCAGGGGCGGAGGAGGGTGGGGTCAGCAGCTGAAACATTACAGAAGGGAAATCGAGCGTGTGGGGCAGGGCGGGGCCGAGGCCAATCTTTGAGAGCGGGGGTGAGAGCGAAGCAACGAGAGAAGGTATATTTTATATTCTATGGAATATACCGTTTTACGATTCCAGATAGAGGTGCTGGTTTGTATCGATGCTTTTTTAGCCCAAAAAGTCATTTCCATCTCATCGCATAATCAGTTTGCAATACGAGGATATGCACTAGCTACTAGAGTTGCTCTTATGTACATATTGTAAGGTGTCATTATGTAAATTTTAGTGGGATTCCGATGCTCCGAAGCCCTAGTTTGGGTGAAACCTTAACCCATGGGCCCCACATGGACTACCTTTGAAGGCTTAGAAAGGGGACCAATCAACTGATCTACTTTTGGTGTTGGGATATGTCGTAGCCACATGGAAAAACACACACTAGTAGAAACATGCCTTTGGATCGAAGCATTCGTCCTGGTTGGCTTACGAACCAGGACTAATGCCATCATTAGTCCCGGTTCGTGAGGCTTAGCTTTCGTCCCAGTTTATAAGGAAACCCTAGTCCCGGTTGGTGTTAGCAACCAGGACTAAAGGGGGACTAGAGATGGACCTTTAGTCCCGGTTGGTATCCCAAACCGGGACTAAAGGTCTATTTTTTTCCTAAACAGAACCGTTTCTGTTTTTAATTTTTTAATAACTCTTAGAATATTTAGAGTTTTTGAATCAATCTTTCTTGCTTTAGATCAAAAATATATATAAACTTTCTGTTAGTGCGATTAGTTTTCAAATTTAAATAGTTTAAATTTGAATTCTTTTGAAATTTGTGTGAATCACTAGTTTGTGAATAACTTTAGTTCAAAAATATACTTTTGAGTAATTATTTTTCCTCTTGTTTAATATCGGTATGTTTTATCAGTATGTTCAATTTGGGATTTTTTAGAATATATTAAATAGGTGCTTTAATCAAAACCATATTATGTTTAACTCATTTAGTTTTATACCTTCATTTGTTTCAGATATTTTAGTTTATGTTCTTGTTATTCTTTTGCCAAATTATATAATGTTTCTATTATTCAACATGAGGAGTTTTAATTTTCAGCCCTTACTTACTTCATTTACTATTTGTCATGCATTTAATGATTTTTTTAGCTAAATGGCCCAGCTGGAATTGAAAAACACTATAAATGAATCGTGAAAAGGTTGAAACTTGACATGGTATCATCATTTCATCCACATAGCATGCGCTATAAAGTGAGAGGGTTACCACAAAACAGCTGGATGCACTTCGTGTACAAACTGGACCATCTCCTTCGAAGTATTAGAGTTTCGGACGAAAACTCATATGTTACAAAGGCATTTATTTTTTTAAATTATTTCAACTCCATAATTTTTGTGCATTCAATATGCACCATTCAAAGCCACATCCTCAAATTTCAACCCTTTCTAAATTCATTTTCTATTTTTCATGCATTTAATGATTTTTTTCGCTGAAAGACTCAGAAATTAAAAAATAGTACAAATAAACTCTAAAAAGGTTAAAACTTGGCATGGTATCATCATTTCACACACATATCATGTGCTAAAAAGTTAAGAGGGTTACGATAAAAACTGGATGCACTTCGTGTACAAACTGAACCATCTCCTTCAAAGCGTGAGGATTTCAGACGAAAACTCATCTATTACAAAGATATTTCATGTTTTTAAACTTATTTCAACTCCAGACTTTTTATGCATTCAATATGCACAATTCAAAGCCACATCCTCAAATTTCAACCATTTCTAACTTTATTTGCTATTTTTCATGCATTTAATATTTTTGTTGTCTTGAATGACCCTGAAATTGAAAAGCAATACAAATGAACTCCGAAAAAGTTGAAACTTGGCATGATATCATCATTTCACACACATAGAATGTGCTAAAAAGTTGAGAGGGTTACGGCTAAAACTGGATGCACTTCGTGTAGAAACTGGGCCATCTCCTTCGAAGTGTGATGGTTTCGGACGAACACTCATCTGTTACAAAGACATTTTATTTTTTGAAACTTATTTCAACTCCAGACTTTTTGTGCATTCAATATGCACTATTCAAGGCCACATCCTGAAATTTTAACACTTTCTAACTTCATTTGTTATTTTTCATGCAGTTAATGTTTTTTTGCGCTGAATGACCCTGAAATTGAAAAGCAGTACAAATGAACTATAAAAAGGTTGACAGTTGGCATGGTATCATCATTTCACACACATAGCATGTGCTAAAAAGTTGAGAGTGTTACGGCAAAAATTGGATGCACTTCATGTACAAAATGGACCATCTCCTTCGGAGTATGACGGTTTCGGACGAAAAGTCATATGTTACAAGGGCATTTCATATTTTTAAACCTGTTTCAAGTCAAGACTTTTTGTGCATTCAATATGAACCATTCAAACTCACATCCTTAAATTTCAACCCTTTCTAACTACATTTTCTACTTTTCATGCATTTTATGTTTTTTGCGCTCAATGACCTGAAATTGAAAAGCAGTACGAATGAACTCTAAAATGGTTGAAACTTGGCATGGTATCAACATTTCAGACACATTGTAAGTCCAAGTATGTGATCAGAGGGGGAGGGGGTGAATGATCACTTCAAATTTTTGCATGAAACTATGAAGTGAAGCATAACTTAGCAGCAGAAGAGATTCAACAGAAAGGTAAACATTGAAGCAGAACAGGATTGAAGCATAACATAGCGAATCAAAAGCATCGAATCAATTGCATTGAAGCAAATCACTGAAGCAATTGATAAACTGAATGTAAGTGCGGAAATTAAAATGAACTCTTGACTCGACGATGTTTGTTCGACCATTTCACACTCTGCAAAGTGCTACGTCTGGTTGGAGGGACTTGTGATTGAACACAGGAGCTAACCTCTCTCCGTCCGTATCTCCACTGCACCAATCTCCTTGAGCTTGGTCAGTTCTTCACTCGTGGTTGATTATTGAGGAAATCACCGAAACCTTTGACAAACTGGACTTCGAGGCGACAATAACTCTTCGCTCTCTGAAGAACAACTCTCTAACCGTCTAGGAGAATTGCAGTTCTCCAAGATAAAAAGACTAGCAAAATTCTTCCTAAGTCATAATGAATCAACTCAGATCAATAGGACTTATGCTTCGGTGGATGGGTTTTTGGTTTGCTTCGGTGGGGTTACTCTCTCTTCCTTGTAAGGAAATATTCTTGGAGAAGCCGCCGGCCAATGAGGGCGGGGGTGGCGTATTTATAGGTGGAAATCCCTAGGTGCGAAATGACTGAAGTGACCCGATGTGACAGCTTGACACCTGTCCCCAACGGTCATATTTCCAATCAAAGCGCAACTTTACTTGCGGTCCAAGTAAAGCTGACTCACGGACTTGGTTCTGCTTCAGTAGCCGAAAGAACTAAGTCTTCGCTGGTGAAGCATTACCTAGTGCACATGAGATTTCTCAATCTTGATTTTACTAAATAATAAGATTGTACTATGGAAAAATAAGTCTTTTTCTTCCAAATATTTTTACGAATACGCTTTTTTGACATTGAAGTACGTTTTTTTGGAACTTCCATTCTAAAAGGAAATTACTTTTTTCTAGTTGTATGTGAAAGACATCTATTGCTGCAAATCAATCCTCCGGCTTAAAACCGGCGGTCTGTTCAGGGTTCCAAACTCATAGTGGCAACTAAACACGAGGGTTGCGCTCGTTGCGAGACTTAACCCAACACCTTACGACACGAGCTGACGACAGCCATGCACCACCTGTGTCCGCGTTCCCAACTCTGGCTTCTCACTGGTTTGGATTCGATCTGAGTCTTTTCACCAAAACCTTCGGAGTACATTTACTAAACCCCTCTTGATAGTACGGTTTTTCCTACGACTCAAAGAAGTGAAAAAGAACTACGCAAAAACTACTAAGTCTTGCGACATCTTGGTCATCTCCTTCGATGAGACGTGCTTCAGGATTCCTTATCTTTTTAGGGGTCGACATCCGTGATGAGCTACACTCCAGAGGATATGCTTCAGGAAATATGTAAATCTTCGTTGAAGCTTTATCACCAACCTATAACTTCAGGAACCTAACCATCTGTTTTACACTAGAAAACTTGTTAGTTCCTCTACTGTTTTGCCCAACAATATCCAAAACTCATGGGGGTATAACTTTGCTCTTACAATCTCCCCCTTTTTGGACTATTGTTGACAAAACAGGCATCGATAAAAGATATGGAATTTTGAGTTGAGTTGAGAGCAAACTCTAAGATATGAAGCTTTTGACTCCCCCTGAATGCAAGCATCGAAGATTTATATAATCGAAGTGGATGCTTGATGAAGAATATCAGTGATGGGAAGTCTAACACATATCTTAGTGAATCAATTGCATATAGAGAATATTTGTCTTGAAGAATATGCAATCATCCAATTACCTGTGAACTTAAGGATAACAACCACCTGCAAGATAAAAGATACGAGAGCAACTTGCAAGCACGGGGGTTATTAACACATAAAATGTAGCAGTTCACAACCGAAGTAAAACTTTAAGTTACAACCCAATCGAAGTGAATGGAAAGTTTGTCGTAACTTAACACGCAAAAGATCGAATCAAATCCCCAAGCCCCGCAGCGAATCTAAACTCAATCGATGCTACTTTCTCCCCCTTTTTGTCAATAATTGGACAAAAGGTTTAGAGGTAGATCAAGAGTATCTATGCGTTAGCTGCAACCCTGGGACCCTGCTGATTGTCTTCGCCTGAAGAAGATGCATCTCCTGAAGTGTCTCCTTCGGTCGAAGCAGGTGACTCCAACTCGTCGATGTCCATCGGCGCTTGAAGCAAATCAAGATCGCTGTCGTTGAGAGGATCATCTTCTTGCTTCGAGGTGTGGGAGTCTTCATCAGAGAAGGTATCTGGGCGAATCTGTTCAGCTGGATTAACAAACAAAACTTCATCAATCTTGTCCAGCGGCGGGATCTTGGGGTTGGGGCGGTCGATCGAATCATTTATGGAAAAGTGTTTTTGCAGATGTGGATACTCCTTGAAAATGCGTTCAGCTTCAAATTTCTTCACAGAATTGAACTTCCTTAATCCTTTCCAAGAGTGGCGCTTCAAAACCTTCAAATACTGGTTGTTGTTTAAAGCAATGTTGCCAACTCTATTGATCTCATTTGAAAGATATTGCATTTGGCGCTGATTTCTTTCAATGAAGTTTTCAAGCATTTGTTGGGTACGAATGCCAACTTCAAAGTGATAAACTTCCTTCTGGAACTTCTTCGACATGTTGCGTTCATTGACATGCTGTCTGACTCCGACATAAGTGGCAAATGGATCATTTGGCCTTCTGAAGATATTCATAGTATCGCGCACAGGAGGACAGAACAACTTCGGGTGATGCTTCGCAACGAAATCTTCCCTGCGTCCATGGTTGCAAATGGCTTGCAGCTAGGGAGAATATGGCTTCAGTTGGTGGACAAGTTCAACAGCTTGAACCATATAACGAAGGAAACAATCCTCGAAGTCAAATACATGACCGTGAGTAAGCTTCAACAAGGCATGATGTGTATGATAATGAATGTTGGATTCTTCATTTGCAGTGCTGAGAGGCATCAGTGAGTATTCTCAGGTGAATACTAGCATGTGATCTCCAGTGTGTCTTGGGATGTTCACAATGTCCATGAATTCATCAGAATGCATCCTAAACACCTTTCCTTGAATCATCCACTCAAGAATCCATGTGCTTGTATCATCAGGGTTTCCAGAGACATAGATAGTGGCATAGAATTTCTTCACTAGCTCGGAATTGAATGGAGTCTCCATGGCAAACATGCCGGTCAGGTTCTGTGCTTCGATGGTTTCTATGATATTTTGGAAGCAAGTTGCAGAAGATAGACTTCGCATATCTAAGTATTTATGCCTGAAAAGAACACCTTTCTGGCAGTAGAACTTCGTGTAGAGAATTTGTTGCTCAGCTGTCCAGAAACGAAGGTCATCTGCAGTCCGAGGTGAATCATATGGACTTGCGCCAAAGAAGCGAAGCTTCTGGCGATGAACTTCGAGATTGAATTCAGGACCATGTCTTGAAGAAGATCCATCTCCCAGGAATATGGGAAAAGTCTCTCGAGGGTAGATGGAGTCCAGTTGAGTATCTTGGGAAGGAGTGCAGTGCGGAGTGTGCCTTCGAGCAACTATGGCTCGCTCTTGCGGTTGAGTCATGATTTCCAAATCATTGGCTTCGGCTTCGGCATCTGCATCGGCTTCAGCATTGCGTTCTTTGGCTTCACCTTCTTGTTCTTCAGATTCCTCAGCAGAGTGAGCTGAAGAATAATCCTTTGTAGGAATGTCTTGAGCAGGAGGAGAAGGTTCTGGCTCAAAGTTGTCTTGGGCGGACGGTTGAGGAGCGGGTGGAGGAGGAGGAGGAGTACGAACACGAGGTGGAACGACTTCAGGAGCGGTTGGCTTCGCAGTGGGTTTGGGAAGAGTGATGATCTTGCATCGAGGCGGCGATGCTTGCCTTGGGGCCTTCTTGGCCGGATGAGAGCTCACCTCATCAGCTTCGTCTGTATCTGTGATAAGACGTCTCTTTCTCTGTTGCAGCTGGGGAAGGGGTGAAGCTAATTGCTTGAGCATGGCTTCGCGCTTCTTGGAGTCAAGAGCCATGACCGAAGCATTATGCGTTTTGCAGCATTCTTCAACGACAGACTTGATCTTGCCTTGATATACTTGAATATTTTGCTTCGTTTTCTCATTTACATCAGCAATTTTCTTCGAAGCAGCTTCGGCTTCGTTCTTGAAATCCTCATCTGATTCAACATCTGCTTTCTTCTTAAATTTCTGAATTTTAGCAGTTTCAGATCTGTCCCTAGCATGCAAATCCCTCAGCTGATTGTACAAAGTTTCAATCATGGCAGAGAGAGTTGGTGAAATGTAAACATTCCCAACATCCACAGCCTCGGGATCAACAGCTTCAGCAAGCTGGAAGAATGCCTGATTCAGGCTTAAACAGTCCCAAAGTTCTCCTTCTCTTGCATCAGGGAAGTTGTGTTCACTGTGCTCAGCTTCTACATGAGCTTCGGGGGTAGGGGCTGCGATTGGCTTCGGAGGGATATCTTTTGGGGCCATGTCAACAACAACTTCCTTCTGAGCGGCTCTAGCAGTTTTCTCTGCTCTTTTAGTGCGAAGAATATCAAGTTGAGCTTGGCGCTTGGCTTCAGCTTCACTAAGTTGTTTGGCTTCGGCAACAGCCTTAGCTTCTTGAGCTTTTGCTTCAGCGAGCTTGCGCTTCGCTTCAGCTTTCTGATTCGATTCAGCCAGCTCTTTCCTATGCTTCTCCAATAGAGCAACATCTCTATCTGCTTTCTCTTTCTCTTTAGCTTCTTTATCAGCCTGAGCTTGGTCTTGTGCTTCAGCATGAAGGCGTTCAGCTTTAGCACGGTCATGCTTGCGCAGTTCAGCTTCAGACAGCTTCTTGGTGCCGACCTGGGCAAAAGTCTGGCCAGGCTTGGCAACAGATGCCTTCAGCTTCAAAGCTTTGGATGGTTCAGGAGCTTTAGCTTCGGGCTTAGCTGCAGGCTTTTCCTTCGGGACATGCCTTTCCTTGGTTCTTTGCTCAGCAGGAACAAGGCGGCGAGGTGGCTTAGTATCCAGGGGAGCCTCAACCACCAAGTTTGTCAAGTCAATATTTTCCTTGGGAACAGGAGGGTAAGTTGGATCTTGAATCTTAACGCCTTTTTGGACAGAAGGTTTCTCTCCAGCCTTCTTCTTCAGAGGCTTCCGAATCTGTTTTCTCTTATGACTTGGGGGAATGGGAGTGTGTTCAGATTCATCATCTGCTTCGTCAGCAGGATCTTCATCAATAGAATCTTCAAGCTGTGCAGCAGCATCAGCTTCTTCATCTGCTTCATTACCACCCTCTTCTTCAGAAGCAGGAGGGGGTGAATCACTCCGTTTTCGAAGCTTTCGCCTCTTCTTAGGCTTCGATGCTTCGGCTTCATCTAGCCCTGCAGCAGCAAGTGCTTTGGCCTTCTTCTCTTCTCTTATTCTTTTCTTCTCAGCCAAAATTGCAAGTCTCTCTTGCTCTTCTGGATAGTCATCTGGAGTCTTGAGAGTATTCGGGTGAGGAACAACAGGAGTCTTCGGGTAGTACTTTTTCCTGTTTGCAGCATTGTATTGGGCACACATGGCAGTGGTGTACCGATAAGGAGGGCTGAAAGCAAACTGCATTGCCCACTTCCAATTTGGGATGCTCTTGTACTTGTACCACCTTATTGCCCAGTAGCGTCGAATCTTTTGCAATTGAATCTTTCGGTCATGATCAGTTTCTTCAGGCGGTGTGTCATAGCCCATCTTGATGCGAATGGCTTCGGGTATGCCTCGGGCATTCTTGACTTCCTTTGTCTTGCCACCTTTGCCTTTCTGCTTCGGTGGCTCTGGATAGTTTTCGAGCCCCTCAACGATGGGTGACTCATTCCCCATGGCAGCCTCTTCGTCAGACATCCTGTGACCAGAAATATAGAGAAGAGGGAACAGGAAAGGGAATGAATAAGCACTGGCAAAAAGTTTCGACCAAAACCAAATTTTTGACAGGAACCCAGAGCAATCTAAGATCAGATGCAACTTTGTTAGTGGATTGGGCTAGAACTATTTCAAGAACAAGACCTAACTCAGTCCAAAATCACAGAATAGACGAATCTCAAAAACTGACCTGAGAAGATGGGATCACTTTAGATGCTAAGAACAGTTTTCCCAAGGAGAAAAGATCAGCACGGATCAAAAACAGTCCTATAAACAGAAAACAAAAACCTAACAAAACTTAGATCCACGCCCTATATGAAGAACACGCAGATAAGATTGGATCGAAGAAGCTTAGCGTACCCTAACTTGGTGACGCGAAGCGGCTACGGCGACGGAGTGCGGAGACAAGCTCTTCATCGACGAGGAACGTCTACGGCGACGGCGGTCCGGCAGTGAAGCGGCGCAGTCGTCGTCGGGGACGGGAGCTCTGCGGCGTGCTCGAGGAGGAAGACGGAGAATCCGGGAGAGAATGAACGTGGGGAAACGGTTCGCTGGATGCCTCGCCTTAAATAGGCCCGATCTGATACGGTTGCCAGATCGTATCGGACGGTTCCCAGTGAGTGTCTCTTCCGATTCAACGACTCAGATGAAGTGGCGGATCGCGAGCGAATCTCAACGACCCAAAAAAGACGGGGACTCAACGTCCGAAGAATAAGTCTTGACCCAGAGCAAAAACTTCGATAAAGTTGGAAGCATTTCATTCGGAACTCAATGATGTTCGAAGCAATATGCTTTCCGTTTCAATTGTGCTTAACATTCAAGACAGAGTAGATTGGGAGCGAATCGGAATGGAGGGGTAGGGTCCGAAACTTATCACTTCGAAGAACAACAACGAAGCTAAAAGTGATAAGTATAGGGGACAAAAGAAACGAACAAATAAAAACAACACCTAACTGAAAGCAAATAACGAACGAAGCTAAACATAAAAACTTGGACGAAGGAAAACTCAAACGAAACTAAGTAAACAAACACACAACGAAGGTGAATATATACAATGAAAGGTTTCGATCTTACTGAACATTGTGTGAGTCTAAGATGTTTAGCTCACATCTCAAAGCACAAAACCTTTTCTCGTCCAATGGCTTCGTGAATATATCTGCCAATTGATCTTCAGTTCTAACATGGCTAATCTCAATGTCTTCGCGCTGAACATGATCTCGAAGAAAACGATGACGAATATCGATATGCTTCGTTCGAGAGTGTTGCACATGATTGTGTGAAATCTTGATGGCACTCTCATTGTTACAAAGCAGAGGGATTTTCTTCACATATATACCATAATCTTTCAGCGTCTGCTTAAGCCAAAGAATTTGAGTGTAGCATGAGCCAGCAGCAATGTATTCAGCTTCAGCAGTAGAAATTGAGACACAGTTCTGTTTCTTTGAAGACCAACACACAAGAGATCTACCAAGAAAGTGAAAAGTGCCTGAGGTAGATTTCCTGTCAACCCTATCATCAGCCCAGTCTGAATCAGAATATCCAATCAAATCAAACTGAGTACCTTTGGGATACCAAAGTCCCAAAGAAGGAGTATGTGCTAGATATCGAAGAATTCGCTTCACAGCAATATGATGCGATTCCTTCGGATTTGCCTGAAAACGAGCACAAATACAAACTGATAGCATAATGTTAGGTCTAGATGCACATAAGTATAAGAGTGAACCTATCATAGACCGAAACTTCTTCTGATCGAAGGGTTTCCCTTTCTCATCTGCATCAAGAAATCCATTTGTAGGCATGGGAGTTCTGATGGTCTTGCATTCAGCAAGATCAAATTTCTTCAGGCAATCCTTCAAATATTTCTCTTGTGAAATAAAGGTGCCATTCTTCTGTTGGCGAATCTGAAGTCCAAGGAAAAACTTCAATTCACCCATCATAGACATCTCATATTTCTTCGACATCATTCTCGCAAATTCTTCGCTGATTTCAGTGTTAGTGCAGCCAAAAATGATATCATCTACATATATCTGACACACAAATAGATCATTGTTATATGATCGAGTGAAAAGAGTGGGGTCAGTGGTTCCTAGTTTGAAGCCTTTCTTCAGGAGGAAATCCTTCAATGTTTCATACCAAGCACGAGGTGCTTGCTTTAGTCCATACAAATCTTTGTGAAGCCTGTACACCATATCAGGATTCTTCGAGTCTTCAAAACCTGGAGGCTGCATAACATACACTTCTTCTTCTATTTCACCATTAAGAAAAGCACTTTTGACATCCATTTGATATAACAATATTTTTTTGTGGTTAGCAAAAGCAAGCATGACACGAATGGATTCGAGACGGGCTACTGGAGCATAGGTTTCACCAAAATCAATGCCTTCGATTTGGGTGTAACCTTGTGCTACCAATCTAGCCTTATTTCTTACCACAATACCATCTTCATCTTGCTTGTTGTGAAATATCCACTTTGTGCCAATAACATTGTGCTTCGTGGGATCTGGCCTGTCAACAAGTGACCAGACTTTGTTCCTTTCAAACTGGTGAATTTCTTCCATCATAGCTAATAACCAATCAGGGTCCTTCATGGCTTCATCATATTTTGAAGGCTCTAGCATAGAAACAAAAGAAAAACTTCCATAGAAGTTAGCCAATCGAGTATGGGATCGAGTAGTGGGACGACCTGGTTGATTGATATCTTCGAGGATCGAATCCACATCAACTCTTCTTCGAACTCGTGATAACGTAGTATCATTTGCTTCAGGCTCAGCTTCTGCTTCAGGATCCGCATCAGCTTCGGGATCTGCTTCACCTTCAGATTCAACATTTCCTTCAGGATTAGCATTTCCTTCATTCCCTTGTCCTTCTTCGTCCTGTTCACCATTAGCTTCAGGATGTTGATCTCCAGCGCCCCGGGCTATGTGTGGGAACATTGGACCATCATCATCCCTATTAGCTTGACGTGGATTGGCTTCAACAAGGCGAATCTCTCCAATAGCCATGGACCTGATTACTTCATCAAGTGGAGGTTCATCTAGATCATAAGGCAAATGCTCTTTTTGAGAGCCATTAGTTTCATCAAACCTTACATTCACAGTTTCCATAACTTTCCCAAAGTGAGAGTTATAGACTCTGTAAGTGTGAGAGTTTGAGCCATAACCTAAAAGAAAACCTTCATGTGCCTTAGGGGCAAATTTGGAGCTATGATTCATATCTCTAATAAAGCATGGAGCACCAAAAACCCTAAGATATGAAACATTTGGTTTGTTACCAGTGATAAGCTCATGTGAAGTTTTCTTCAGGAATTTGTGAAGGTAAACCTTGTTGATGATGTGACAAGCAGTGTTAATTGCTTCGGCCCAAAACCTAATAGGAGTATTGTATTCAGCAAGCATAGTTCTGGCCATTTCAATGAGAGTTCTATTCTTCCTTTCAACTACACCATTCTGTTGAGGTGTATATGCAGCAGAGAACTCATGAGTAAAACCATGATCATCAAGAAAATCTTCAATATGAGTATTTTTGAACTCAGTTCCATTATCACTTCGGATATGCTTCAGAGATAATTCATATTCTGTTTGAGCTCTCTTAGCGAATGACTTGAAGATTTCAACAACTTTGCTCTTGTCATCCAAAAAGAAAACCCAAGTATAACGAGAGAAGTCATCAACAATAACTAGACCATATTTGTTTCCTCCCAGGCTTGCATAATTTTGAGGACCAAACAGATCCATATGAAGCAATTCAAGAGGACGAGTGGTGGTCATGATAGTCTTCGCTGAATGATGTTTCTTCGTGATTTTACCAGCTTCACAAGCACTGCAGAGACGATCCTTATCGAATTTTACTTCGCTAAGACCAATAACATGCTTCTTCTTCACAAGATTATGAAGATTTCTCATCCCTGCATGACCAAGTCTTCGATGCCATAACCAACCAGATGAAGCTTTTGCCATAAGGCATGTGGATATAGCAGGGCCCGAAGAAAAATCAACAATGTATAAATCTACCTTCCGGTAAGCCTCGAAGACAAACGTATAGTCATCCTGTGAAAGGACAACACAACGCGAAGCAGAAAATAGAACAAGCATACCCATATCGCATAACTTTGAAATGGACATAAGATTATATCCAAGTGATTGGACTAGCATAACCTTGTCAATGTGCTTATCCTTCGATATCGCAACCTTACCCAAACCTAACACTTTACCTTTGTTGTTATCACCGAAGGTAATGTACTTCTGAGAAGATTGAGATAGTTTTTCTTCGGTAAATAACTCCTTGTCTCCGGTCATATGATTTGTACAACCACTATCCATGATCCATTCGGATCCACCGGAGACATAGCCCTGCAGAAGAATTAGTTCTTCTTAACCACCCACAAACGAGCAGGTGACTGAGAAGATGTTGAAGCACTGGTTGAAGCAATATTAAATCGAACAGGAGTGTATTGCTTCGGTGTACCATCAAGCACACCATAAATGTAAGTCCTCTGCGAATGGTTAGCATAAGAATTAGCATATGCAATCTTAGTATGATTATTATGAGGACGATACGTATGGCGACCAGTACGATAGTATTTATTCTGCGGAACATTTGATTCGAGCACCAATGGATCATTTCTCGTCTCAAGTGAATAGAAATGATTCGGTGGTACCGAAGGCTTTCCCTGCATAGAATGGTTAGCAGGCAGTTTTTCCACAAGTGCTTTCTGCACCCATATCTGCCTCTTATAGAAGCCATTCTTTGGGGGAGTACCTACATACTCAGCTGTAACTTTTCCCTGTTCATCTTTCATGAGTTTGTAGTCTGAATCAAGTGATTCATCCACAATGGCTTTGTTCATTTTGCAGTCAAAACCTGAAAGGTTAGCAATATCAATGAGTTTCTCCTTCGCTAGAACCCAAACAGTCTTAGGATACTGCTCAGGCTCCCAATAGGTGCCATCAGGGTTTATCTTTCTCTCAAAACCAACACCTTCATTCCTGGGATTCCTGTGAAGGAGAGCCTTCCTCAGGATATCACAGAGATATTGGTGTCCTTGCACACTTTTGAACATGCCTGTTTCAAATAAGTTTTTCAACCTGAGGAGTTCCTCGGTAACAGTAGGATTTTCCTCATCAGAGGCATTAGTATCATCAATAACAATAGGAGCTTTCCCTTTGGAATCAGTTTTGCTTCGTTCCAAGCAATCCAAACAAGGTGATTCAGTTTTATGATTTGCTTAAGAACCTTGTGGAGCCATGAGAGAGAGATTGACATTTTCCAATTCTTCATGAGCCTCTTTCAGTTTTTCGAGAGCCATTTTCCTCTGAAAAAATTCATAGGTGAGCTTCTCATAATCAACTGAAAGAAGATCATGCCGAGAGGATAATTCTTCAAACTTCTCCTTCAGAGCAGCATGCTCATTAGTTAAAGTTTGACCTTTCTCAATCTCATCGATCAACAACGTTTCTGATTTCTTAATGGTTTTGCTTAGTGAATCAAGTTCATCTTGTTGGATTGAAGCAATTTTAGCAAGTTTAGCATAGCTTATCTTTGAGTCACTTTCATATGAGGAACAATCAGAAGTATCATAGTTTGATTTGGATGAAGATACCTTTTCCTTGGCCATGAAGCAATATGCAGGAGTTTCATCTTCACTACTGTTGTTGGTGAAGAATGAGCTCGAAGCATTGGTTGAAGCATCTGCCGAAGCGAAAGCCAAACCAGCAACACCATCTGATTCGGATCCAGATCCAGACCTTGAATCTTGTTCAGCTTCGGAACCAGAGGCTTCGTCTTTAGAGTTCATCTCCTTTCCCAGATAGGACTTGGCACGGTGAGAGCTGCTTCGACGAGACGAGTGAGTCTTCGATGAAGAACCCTCACGCTTCTTATGATACTTCTTCCTCTTATCATCATCAGAATCTTTCTTCTTTTCTCTTCTTGAACTGGAATCATGTCTCTTTGACTCATGACTTCTGGAGGATCTGTGAGACTTCGATGAAGAGTCTCTGAGCGAATGCTTCAATTTGTTCTCAGCTTCCCACAGAGGGCAATCAACAATGTAGTGACCTGGTTTCTTGCACTTGTAGCAGCGGTTGTCCTTTTATGGAGAGCTTCTTGAGGATGAACGGTGAGAAGAATGACTTGAGCTTCTTGAAGGATAACTCTTCTTGGGTGAAGAAAAACCTTTTCTCTGAAAGCGATTGAAGCGTCTCATGATCAGTGCTAAATCTTTTCCAATGCTTGCCGGATCATCTGATTCGACACCTGAAGCAGAACTGACTTCGGGTGAAGAATGACGCGAAGCTTTTGCTTTCAAGGCATGAGATCTCCTTCGAGAACCATTTATGTCACGTTTCTCTTCTTCTTCCATCTCAAAGGTATTGAGTCTCTCAAGAATATCAGCGACGACAAGACGTCTGAAATCAGTCCTTTACTTGATCATCAGCACAATGTGATCAAACGAATCATCCAATGAGCGAAGCAGAGTTCTAACAACTGAGTGAGGAGTAATGTCATCAGCACCAAGTGAGATCAACTCATTTGCAAGAGCAGTGAGTCTGCTGTAAATGGAGCTGACTTTTTCACCCTCATTTCTCTTGAATCGATAGAATTTGCTTCGAAGTGTGTCAATTCTAGCATCCTTCTGGGTAGAAACACCTTCACCAATCTTCTCAAGATAGTCCCAGACACCTTTGGCCGAAGGAATATTCTTCACTTCATGATACTTCTCTGGTGTCAAATGATTGGTGATGAAAACCCAAACTTCAGAATCAAGATCAATCAGCTTCGCTTCTTCAGGAGTGATGGCGTTATCATCTGCAACTGTAACTCCATACAAGACAACTTGCCATGCAGTTGAGTTGATAGCCATAATATTTCTCTTCATCTTGTCCTTCCAGTATGGATATTCCTTTCCATTGAACACGGGTATGGGTTCGCCGGAGCGAATGGTTGCGAAAGACATACTTGCAAAACACTCTAGGAGGTTAATCCAAATAAAGAGTGACTAGCTCTGATACCAATTGTAAGTCCAAGTATGTGATCAGAGGGGGAGGGGGTGAATGATCACTTCAAATTTTTGCATGAAACTATGAAGTGAAGCATAACTTAGCAGCAGAAGAGATTCAACAGAAAGGTAAACATTGAAGCAGAACATGATTGAAGCATAACATAGCGAATCAAAAGCATCGAATCAATTGCATTGAAGCAAATCACTGAAGCAATTGATAAACTGAATGTAAGTGCGGAAATTAAAACGAACTCTTGACTCGGCGATGTTTGTTCGACCAGTTCACACTCTGCAAAGTGCTACGTCTGGTTGGAGGGACTTGTGATTGAACACAGGAGCTAACCTCTCTCCGTCCGTATCTCCACTGCACCAATCTCCTTGAGCTTGGTCAGTTCTTCACTCGTGGTTGATTATTGAGGAAATCACCGAAACCTTTGACAAACTGGACTTCGAGGCGACAATAACTCTTCGCTCTCTGAAGAACAACTCTCTAACCGTCTAGGAGAATTGCAGTTCTCCAAGATAAAAAGACTAGCAAAATTCTTCCTAAGTCATAATGAATCAACTCAGATCAATAGGACTTATGCTTCGGTGGATGGGTTTTTGGTTTGCTTCGGTGGGGTTACTCTCTCTTCCCTGTAAGGAAATATTCTTGGAGCAGCCGCCGGCCAATGAGGGCGGGGGTGGCGTATTTATAGGTGGAAATCCCTAGGTGCGAAATGACTGAAGTGACCCGATGTGACAGTTTGACACCTGTCCCCAACGGTCATATTTCCAATCAAAGCGCAACTTTACTTGCGGTCCAAGTAAATCTGACTCACGGATTTTGTTCTGCTTCAGTAGCCGAAAGAACTAAGTCTTCGCTGGTGAAGCATTACCTAGTGCACATGAGATTTCTCAACTCTGGCTTCTCACTGGTTTGGATTCGATCTGAGTCTTTTCACCAAAACCTTCGGAGTACATTTACTAAACCCCTCTTGATAGTACGGTTTTTCCTACGACTCAAAGAAGTGAAAAAGAACTACGCAAAAACTACTAAGTCTTGCGCCATCTTGGTCATCTCCTTCGATGAGACGTGCTTCAGGATTCCTTATCTTTTTAGGGGTCGACATCCGTGATGAGCTTCACTCCAGAGGATATGCTTCAGTAAATATGTAAATCTTCGTTGAAGCTTTATCACCAACCTATAACTTCAGGAACCTACCATCTTTTTTACACTAGAAAACTTGTTAGTTCCTCTACTGTTTTGCCCAACAATATCCAAAACTCATGGGGGTATAACTTTGCTCTTACACACATAGAATGTGCTAAAAAGTTGAGAGGGTTACGATAAAAACTGGATGCACTTTGTGTACAAATTGGACCATCTCCTGCGAAGTATAAGGGTTTCAAACGAAAACTCATCTGTTACAAAGACATTTCATTTTTTAAACTTATTTCAACTCTAGACTTTTTATGCATTCAATATGCACCATTCAAAGCCACATTCGCAAATTTCTTCGTCATTTGTGTATTTTTAGATTTTCAAAATTCCAAAGGGAAATATGAAAGCAGGAAGATTTAACTTTTTGCCCAAAATTTGATTTTATTTATTTTTAAATTATTTTTTGTAATTAATATTTGTTTTTTGCTTGAAGATTATTATTACTTAATCATTACTCCCTCCATTCCTTGATGTAAGGTGTATAGGTTCTTAAAATAACTTTCATAATATAAGGTGTGAGGGAGTTTGTTTTCAATACTACCCCTCCACCATATGTTTTTTTCTTCTTTTAATTAGTTACCAAACGTGAGCTGAAGAAAAGAAAAGGAATGATCATGGGCTAACAGCTTCAATCCCGTAGATTTATTGCCTTGTATTCATATGACTTGGAACGCTGCATGCACTGGCTATGAATGGAAACCATGAGAAATTGGCAAGTTTTTTTTATTTGAAGGAGATTAATTAGGCTCAATAACTGATCTGGAATGAGGGATTTTCTCACCTTCATTTTTTTCCTCTCTACTCCCACGAATCCTTCTAGGGGCTTTTTAGTCCAACCACAGCCAAATATGCTCTTCAAACCCCTGCGTTAATATTCGTGCGAGAAAACTATACACCTTACTTCAAGGAACGGAGGGAGTATTTTTTATGTTAATATAGATTTTCAATTCGAAAAATAATATCATGTGACATCAAATTGTAGAGGTTAACAAGATTGATAACATAATATTATCAATGTGTTTGTAATGCCATCTTGGAAGCTAATTGGAAGGAACTCATTGAAAAGTTTGACCACGGGTAAGCACTTTAACTTAGAGATTAGAGACCACGAGCATAGGTGTAAGGATGGACATTAGAGATTAAACTGAAAAATAATTCAAAGATTTGAAATATCAAAAAAAAACAAAAATAAAATAAAAAAAAGACCTTTAGTCCCGGTTGGTAAGGTACGCAGCCTTCGGCGTGTGATTCCATCCAAGCGGAAGGGATTTAGTCCCAGGCCGTGACCAACCGGGACTAAAGAGTCCCAATTTATTAGTCCCGGTTGGAGAACGGGACTAATGCCCATATTTCCACTAGTGACAATTGGGCCTAAGATTAAAAAATATCCATCAGGTTGAGGTCACAATTAGGATATGTGTATTGAATCGTTCCACCACAAACCACACTCATGCACATAATCTATGGCCACATATAAGTTTTGGAGGGATTTTGATGGTCTAAAGCCCCGTTTTCGGCTGACACCAAGCCCATCGAAGCCTCAAAGCCCGGTTGAATTTCTCGATGTCTTTGATCCCGAGCCCTCCCTCCCTTTTGGGGGAGGAACACGGCGTCTTCCAGTTAACCAAGAATTTTCCTCTGTTTCCTTCCTCGTCCCCCACTCCAAAGGAAATTGCGACGAAGCTTGTCTATTTTCTTGATGAGCCATTTATCCGCAGGGAAGCAAGATAAGAAGTAGGTGGTGGTGTAGGATGTGAGGATCGAGTTAATAAGGGCAAGGCGCCCGGTCCTCGTCATCAGTTTGCCTTTCCATCCACGCAGCTTACCAGCCAGGCCATCCACGAGGAGGAGAACCTCAACCCTCCTGGACTTTTTCAAACTGAGCGGCAGTACTAGATACCGGCACGACAAGGTGCCACATTGTGCGCCCAGATGCGTGATCACCTCCCGGATATCAAGGTCCTCACACTGGATAGGATATGCAATGCACTTGGCGGGGTTGATCATGAGGCCCAAGGCTTTCCCGAACAGCTCCAGAATTTCCTTTGTGGCTAGCACATCCGATCTCACCGGATTGATGAATAAAGCAGCGTCATCCGCGTAGGGGCTGGTTCTGATGGTCGCAGTGGCGGGGTTGAGGCTGGACAGGGCTCCTTGCTCGCTCGCCAAATGGAGAAAACGCTGCAACGATTTCAGAGCGAGGATGAAGAGCATCGGGGAGAGGGGGTCGCCATGCCTCAGCCCATGCCGACGCGAGAAGGGGGAGCCATGGATGCCGTTAAGCAACACACGGGGCGAAGAGGATCTCAGGATCAGGGAAATCAGATTTCTCATTCTGTCACTGAACCTGAAAGCAGCCAAGGTTTCCAGTAATAATATCCCCAGCCAACCGTGTCAAAAGCTTTAGCAATATCGAACTTGAACAGGAGCAGGGGCTTCTTCTTTAAGTGAGCGGCTTTGACCGTGTTTTGCACTTACAGAAAATTATCCTGTATACATTGCTTCCTGATGAACGCACTTCGACAATTGGAAACCAGATGACCCAGCTCGGCTGCCGGGTGCCAGACGGGTGGCCAAAAGTTTGCACAGGAGTTTAGCAATGCTGTGCATGAGGCTTATAGGACTGTAATCCAGAGGGGAGCTGGGGGCATTCTTCTTGGGGATGAGAACGATGTTGGCGGAATTGAGCAAGTCCCAGTTATCGCTGCGAAGGTCCCGCATGAGATTGAGGCAAGCTAGCAGGTCGGCCTTGATGATCTCCCAGCAGCAATATGCCGGTTGTATCCATTGCTTATTTCTTATAATGGTACTACCTCTGACCCATATTAATGGACAAACACTTAATACAACTCTAGTACAAAATTGTCTAAGCGTGTGCCCATTAGTATGGATCGGAGAGGGTACTAAATTGGTTGCTTGCACCACTCGTTTGCAATACCGGGGATAATCTAGCTACCCACCGACGCATATTGTATAAGCAATGGATCAATAAGGCCACGTCGTCGCTAGCTATAAAGCTTAGTGCCGCCGCATATCATCAATTATTAACTTGTGTGCTCACCACGTTCGTCCCTGCAGCCTGCATGCAGCTGCAGGTTGACTCTTCACAAACGTGCGCTCTCGTTACGGCCATATCATATCGGACGACTATAAATACACATGCGAAACACCAAGTTTTCTTCATCCCTCGAGCAAGAAAGAGTAGCTGACACGAGAAAAGCAAGATGGCCAGGCTTGCCCTTCTCGCCGTTCTCGCGGTGCTCGGTTCCGTGGCCAGCCAAGCATCCGGCTATGGCTATGGCTATCCCATCGTCGACGCTACCATTGTCATCACGTCCACACCATCGTCTTCTCCTCCGCCCAGCTATGGTCCTACCCCTACCCCACCTCCGCCGAGCCCTACCCCGACTCCCTACACTCCGACGTCGTCCCCACCTCCACCGGCTACTCCTCCGCCGAGCCCTACCCCGACTCCCTACACTCCGACGCCGTCCCCACCTCCACCGGCTACTCCCCCGCCAAGCCCTACCCCCACCCAGGGCTATCCCACCCCCACTCCCTCGACACCTCCACCAGCTTCTACGCCGGCCCCGTCTCCACCTGCCGCTGGGCTCAAGGTCGGCTACTACGCTGCCAAGTGCCCTAACGCGGAGAAGATCGTGATGGAGGCCGTGAGCAAAGCCAGCGCCGGCGTCATGGCCGGGCTAGTCCGCCTCTTCTTCCACGACTGCTTCGTTCAGGTACACTTCCCTACATACCCCAGTGAAGATTGAAAAATCACACATATATATATTCTCCTAGTTGTTCACCGTTCACGATAGAGAAGCTAACAATGGTGGTATCTTTGCATGGTTTTCAGGGTTGCGATGCCTCCGTTCTGCTGAACCAGGTCGCTGGCAAGCCTGACCCAGAGATGCTCGGTATCCCGAACCTGAGCCTGCGTGGCTTCGAAGTGATAGACGCCGCCAAGGAGGCGCTCGAGGTGGAGTGTCCGGGCATTGTCTCGTGCGCCGACATCGTCGCCTTCGCTGGGCGCGACGCCAGCAAGATTCTCAGTTATGGCAAGATAGACATCAAGATGCCGGCAGGCCGCTACGATGGCAAAGTGTCCCTCAAAGACGAGACCCTCCCCAACCTGCCTCCGCCCTTCGCCGACGTCGCCACCCTCATCAAAATGTTCGCCGACAAGGGACTCAGCAAAACCGACATGGTCGTGCTCTCCGGCGCACACAGCATCGGCCGCTCCCACTGTTCCTCTTTCCGCGACCGCATTCCACCTCCGACCAACGACACCACTGCCATGAGCACCACGCTCGCCTCGAAGCTGAGCCAGGACTGCAGCGCCGGCGGCGATCCCACCGTGGACCAAGACGATGTGACCCCGTACGTGCTGGAAAACCAGTACTACAGGAACGTGATCAATCGTAAGGTGCTCTTCACCTCCGACGCCGCACTCATGACATCGCCAGAGACGAAGTTAGTGGTATTTGCCTCGCTGTTCGAGGGGGCGTGGAACACAATGTTTGAGTACTCCATGGTGAAGATGGGCAACATCGGAGTGAAGAACAACACCGAGGGCGAGATCAGGAACAAGTGTGGGTTCGTCAACAAGCCCTACACAGGTTGATGATCACGATATCTTGTTCTCTTGGCGTACGTCCAAGACTGGTCAAAATGACGTCTTGCTTTTTGGTGTGCTTTTGTGCTCTTCATTCCCAATTTATCTCTTTCACTAAGGTTTTTTCATTCGTTGGTTCATCTTGTTAATTTGGGTTGTAACTCTTGTGGTGCCATTAGCCCAATGCCGGCAATTTTCATTGAAATTGATGAATTAATTTATTTTCATTATTATTTTGTAATTAAACGGCAATATAAGTATTCTGTGACATCCTTTATGTACCATGTGGTACACGTGGTAAGAAATCCCCAAACTTAATTGAGAAAAAAAAGCAGGAAAATAAATCATTTAAAAAACTAAAACTGAGCACTAATCCAGCCACCTCATGACACAAGCAATTTTGGTCATTGGATCTATTATTTTAGGCGCATGTTCTCGGCCGTTGGATGCCGCAAATCATGTTCTGTTATAGAATGGACTATGGACTGGGCTGACGTCGTGATGGCCTCTGTTCCCGTAGCAAGAAATTGGAACTTTCGAGTTGATTTGGGCCTTACGCTGTCGCCATCCCCATTTCTTCCCTACCCTTCCATCTGCGCTCAACAACCATCGCCGCCCTCTACATTTAGAAAACCGTTAACCTTTGTTTCCTCTCCCACTTCCAGGGCCACCGGTGAAGACAGAGAGGACGATGGATCCGCATGGGCGAGGAGGTGTCGTTTATAGTTAGGGGGCGTCAGCTGGGATACGGGCTAAAAGTTCTCTTTGTTTGTTTTCTCTACCACTAGTAGAAAACAGTGCTTTGGTTCAGGCCTTTCCAGCCCATTAGTCTCGGTTGTGCCACGAACCGGGACCCATGGTGGCCATACGTCCCGGTTCGTGCGCCCGGGGGGCCGGCCGGGCCTCGTGGGACATTGGTCCCGGTTCGTCTGGGGGCATATGTCCCGGTTCCAGACAAGAACCGGGACCAATGATCCTCGCTCCTGGCCCACAACCACTAGTCCCGGTTTGTGGCTCAACCCGGGACGAAAGGTTGTCCATTAGTACCGGTTCCTGCCACAAACCGGGACTAACGATTTGGCTATATATACCCCTCGCCATCGAGCAGAGCACTCCACTGGTGCTATGTTTTTTCGAGGAGGGCAAGGGAGGGCGTTCTGGTGCTCTAGCTCACCTCCAATGCACATGATGTGTTCGATGAAATGCCCGAGCCACACTACTTAAGCTTTCTCCTTCCAAACTCGATCTCCAAGCTCCGTTTTCCTCAAGATTTGTCTAGGTTTAGCGATTTATCACGTCTCGTACCCGTCTTCACCACCGTCGATCGCCCACTTCAATCTCGTCGCCGGCACCACCGTGGTGAGCCTCTTGTTCTTATTTTCTTTCTAAAAGAAAGTAATTCTTACTTTTATGATTAGATATATACTTGTCTAATTTTCTTATTGCTTTTTTATTATATAGTGCGATGGTTATGGTACCTGCACATGTCGGCCCTCGTCCTGTCTATGATTCGGATGTGGTATATATTATCTTTTATAACTATTTGGTTCATTTTTTGTTTATGACAATTATGCCGACCAACGTGACATATTTATTTATCTAGGAGGTAGTTGAACCGGAAATTTCTACCGACCCTATTGTCGAGAGGTTAAATTTAGTTGAAGAAGAAAACAATAACTTGAAGAAAAAAATAAAAATAATTGAGGAGGAGAAGATGCTATTGGAGTTGCATGTTGCGGATGTCATCAATGATAACAAGATCAAGATGGATGCAATGCGCTTGAAGATTAGAAAGATTAGAAAATATGCAATTGATACCGAGGCTTGGTATCATTATGCCGTTGGTTCAATTGTTACCTTCGTTGCGATTATGATCGCATTTGTTGTTGCATTGAAATGTTTTACATAGCTTCAATTTATGCCTTAGTTAGATGCTCTGGAGAGCTGTATGTTGTTCAATGAGAACTATGTATGTACTTTGGTTGATGATGAACTTCTATTAATTTGGTCACTTATCTATTCATGATGTTCTATATATAATGGTTTTTGACACACTTAATTATATATAATGCACGCAGATGAACCGGCAATGGATGTACGGTGACAGACACACCTCCCAGTACATTAAGAGCGATCCCACGGTGGACCAAGACAACATGACCCCATAAAAGTTGGACAACCAACACTACAAGAACGTGATCAATTGTACGGTGCTCTTCACCTCCGACGCCGCGCTCATGACATCGCCGGAGACAAAGTTGATGGTATTTGCCTCGCTGTTCGAGGGGGCGTGGAACACAATGTTTGAGTACTCCATGGTGAAGATGGGCAACATCGGAGTGAAGAACAGCACCGAGGGCGAGATCAGGAACAAGTGCGGGTTCGTCAACAAGCCCTAAACAGGTTGATGATCACCACATCTTGTTCTCTTGACAGCGAAGACTGGTCGAAATAATGTCTTGCTTTTTGGTGTGTTGTTTTGCTAATTTATCTTTCACTAAGTTTTTTTTATTTTGTTGGTTCATTTTGATGAATTTGGGTTGTAACTCTTGAGGTGACATTAGTCCACTGCCTGCCTGCAATTTTCATTGAAATTGATGAATTGATTTCTGTTTATTGTTCTTTAATAATTAAATGGCAATATAGTTTAGTTTCCCTCTAGCATTTTTTCTTATGTCCAATGCTCCTCATATTAAGAAGGAAAAGAAATCATCCTTGGTGTGGCTGCGGTCTAATCTTGACTCGATTAATTTTCATCTTGATTTGCATAATAATTTATAGTCTAATAGTAGTGTGACATGTGTCCATGTAAATCAGTTTGACAACGCCTCAAGTTTGAATTTCCGATTTTCGCTCACAACCATCATACAGAAGCAGAACAGTGCCGAGTATAAGGTACGAGGAGTTCAGACCTGATTAGAGCAACTATACTAGATACGGCAAAACTTGAGCCGCCAATAGCAATACGCGGGTCACGGAGGAAATTGTAGCAATGGATAATAGGACGGAGAGAGGTTTGCTCATGTGTTCAATCACAAGTCTCTCCAACTAGGCGAAGCATTTTGGAGAGTGCGAAGTAGTTTACCAAACATCCCTGCGTCTGGGTTTGTTCTACCTTTCCAGTATTACTTTCTGTTGTAGAGTAGATTGCATGTATGATCAGTTTGTACTCGATGTTTGCCCTCTGAGCGTAGAATCATTATGTTTTTCTTCATATTGGTCTTCGCTCTGCCTTTGTAGCTTTCTCTTCTATATTGATGTTAATTTATTTTCACTGTTGTGTTTAGACTCGAGAAAATTCCTTAGAAAAATTGAAGAGTCCATTCATCCCCCAGCCAGGGCCGGGACAGCAGGTGTGCTAACTGTGCCAGCTGCACAGGGCCCCAAAAATTTGAGGGCCCCAAAATTTCTGTATGTACAGTGTGTATTATTTCTCTGTAAAACAAAAATAGAAAGCATTGCGAAGGTTGAATAAAACCGAATGAAAAATAGAACCGCCCCCCAGCCCAGCGGTGCCCTGCCAGCGCCCCTTTAGAACTGGTTTGTACTACCAACCGGTTCTAAAGATGTGGTGGAAGGTTGCCGTTCGGCATGCGGGCCACCTAGCAGCATTAGAACCGGTTGGTAGTACAAACCGGTTCTAAAGGTGCAGTAAGTTTAGTACCACGTCGCTAACCGAAGAGGAGTTCGACCGGTTTATAAGCACGGGTAAGTGTGGACTTATCGTAGCATAGCAAGTTTAATGAAGGTTGTCCACGAGTGATTCATCTATACGGTGTATACTGTAAAGGCAATTTCTGTTGAACCTTGATTGGTCGGCAGATTGCTAGATTTGCCAACCAATCAGGGCTTAACTGAAATTGTCCTTTATGGTGTACAGGGTGTGGAGTAATCTTTCATTGACATCCTATAATGAAATTTCTATACTTTTTTTCCAATAAAAAAAAGTGGCTCTCAAATGCACCGTCGGACGTATGCAGGGAATCTGAATGATTTGTATTTGGTCGATATGAAGTGAAAGATTTCTAACTAGATATATGTAACATCAACGAAACATACGATTTCGCCTGCATACAGCCCGACGGTGGCTCTAGAGTGCAAGCATATCAAATGCACGTCGAACGTATGCAGGCGAATCCGAATGGTTTGTATTTGGTCGATGAAGTGAAAGATTTATAACTAGATATATATAAGATCAACAAAACACACGGTTTCGCCTGGTTACAGCCCGACGGTGTGGCTCTCGTGAGTGCCCGCATATCAAAAGCACCGTCAGACCGCAACCAGGAGAATCCGAATGATTTGTATTCGGCCGATGAAATGAGTGCCGAACATGTCCGAGAGGTGGGCTATATATAGGCAACGACAAGCCTGATCCAACGACTCACAAAGCGCTTGAAAGAAAAACGCGATCCGTGTGCTTCTTCCTGATTGGTCGAGGTGAGCTGAAAGAAACAAAGCGCTTGAAGTACCGGTTTGTGGTTGAAACCGGTGCTAAAGACCTTTCTGACTTCATTTGCTATTTTTTGACATGTGTTTCAAAGGCATTTCATTTTTTTAAACTTATTTCAACTTAAGACTTTTTTTGCATCCAACATGCAACATTCAAAGCCACATACTAAAATCCGTGTGCTTCTTCCTGATTGGTTGGATCCAACGGCTCAGAAGCCCGATCCAACGGCTCACAAGCGCTTGAAAGAAACACGCGATCCGTGTGCTTCTTCCTGATTGGTTGGATCCAACGGCTCAGAAGCCTGATCCAACGACTCACAAGCGCTTGAAAGAAACACGCGATCCGTGTGCTTCTTCCTTATTGGTTGGATTCAAAATCGTGTACGGTTAAAAGCGCGTGGAAGAGGACTCCACGCAACGCCAGTCGCCACTAGTTCTTTTCTCGTGCACTCTTTTCCCTTCCGCGCCACTGCCACCATGCCGCCTCGCCGCCGCCGACCAAGCTACCACGGCGTCCGCGAGCGCTCGGACGACACATTCATGGCGGTGATCACTTGCGCCAACAACGAGCGTGTGTGTCTCGGCAGGTTCTGGCATGCATATTTAGCCGCCCGCGCGTACGACGTTGCGGCGTGGAGGCTCGGCCGCCCGCGCGCGGAGATGAATAACCGCCACTGTCGCAGCTTGGAAGAGGCGGGGGACATGGCAGATCCGCCGCTCCTCCTCACTGAAGAGGACCACCGCCTCCATCATCGACGAGCGGTGCTCGGCCTCACCTCGGAGCAGGACCTGCGTGCCATGCAGGATTGGTACGCGAGCCATCCCCGTGAAGCCTCGGAGGAGGCGGAACACTGGACGAGGCTGGCGGCCAAGAGCGGCGACAGGAGCACCATGAATGGCGGGAGGAGCAGCGTGCGGCCAAGGCGACGGCGGAGGAGGAACTGGCGAGAGGCGCCGCCAACTGGCCCCTCGGTGACCCCCGCTGGATAGCGCTGGAGGATGACATCAGCTCCGACACTGAAGACGATTTCTCCGACGACGAGGAGGAGTAGTTTTTTTATGTTCTAGGTTTGAGATGTTAAGTTTGTTGAATGTTTTAAGTTTGCCGCGTCGCCGCCACCATTTGCTCTTTTTCATGGATTTAATGATTTATTTTGCGCTAAATGACCCTGAAATTGGACTAATGCTTGTGGGCGTGACTTTAGTCCCGGGTCGAGCCACAAACCGGAACTAATGCTTGTGGGCCAGGAGCGAGGTGCATTGGTCCCGGTTCTTGGCTGGAACCAGGACATATGCCCCCAGAAAAGGTTGAAACTTGGCAAGGTGTCATCATTTGACCCACATAACATGTGTGCAAAAGTTGAGAGGATTTCGGCAAAAACTGGATGCACTTCGTGTACAAACTGGACCATCTCTTTCAAAGTATAAGGGTTTCAAACGAAAATTCATCTGTTACAAAGACATTTCATTTTTCTAAATTTATTTCAACTCAAGACTTTTGTTGCATTCAATATGCACCATTCAAAGCCACATAATAAAATTTCAACCCTTTCTGACTTTATTTGCTATTTTTCATGCATTTAATGATTTATTTTGAGCTAAATGACATTGAATTTGGAAAGCATTACAACTGAACTCAGAAAAGGTTGAAACTTGGCAAGGTATCATCATTTGACCCACATAACATGTGTGCAAAAGTTGAGAGGATTACGGCAAAAACTGGATGCACTTCATGTACAAACTGGACCATCTCTTTCAAAGTATAAGGGTTTCAAACGAAAACTCATCTGTTACAAAGACATTTCATTTTTCTAAACTTATTTCAACTCAAGACTTTTTTGCATTCAATATGCACCATTCAAAGCCACATACTGAAATTTCAACTCTTTCTGACTTCATTTGCTATTTTTCATGCATTTAATGATTTATTTTGAGCTAAATGACCTTGAATTTGGAAATCACTACAAATGAACTCAGAAAAGATTGAAATTTGGCAATGTATCATCATTTGACCCAGATAACATGTGTGCAAAAGTTGAGAGGATTACGACAAAAACTGGATGCACTTCGTGTACAAACTGGACCATCTCTTTTAAAGTATGAGGGTTTCAAACGAAAACTCATCTATTACAAAGACACTTCATTTTTCTAAACTTATTTCAACTCAAGAATTTTGTTGCATTCAATATGCACCATTCAAAGCCACATACTAAAATTTCAACCCTTTCTGACTTCATTTGCTATTTTTCATGCATTTAATAATTTATTTTGAGCTAAATGACCTTGAATTTGGAAAGCACTACAACTGAACTCAGAAAAGGTTGAAACTTGGCAAGGTATCATCATTTGACCCACATAACATGTGTGCAAAAGTTGAGAGGATTACGGCAAAAACTGGATGCACTTCGTGTACAAACTGGACCATCTCTTTCAAAGTATAAGGGTTTCAAACGAAAACTCATCTGTTACAAAGACATTTCATTTTTCTAAACTTATTTCAACTCAAGACTTTTTTTGCATTCAATATGCACCATTCAAAGCCACATACTAAAATTTAACTTGAAACTATTTAAATTTGAAAACCACTGCCACTAACAGAATATTATAATTATGTTTTAACCTAAAATAAAAAGATTTATTAAAAAACTCCAACTATTCTAATAGCTAGTCAAAATATAAAAACAAATATAAATCTAAAAAATAAATTTTTAGAACCGGTTTCAACCACGAACCGCTGCTAAAGGTCCCTCCGCTTTCCTCGTGTATTTTTGGCCGAAAAATGGATGAAATTGGTGACCTTTAGAACCGGTTCTAAAGGTCCATTAGCACCGGTTGCTGCTACAAACCGGTGCTAAAGGTCCATGCTATATATATACCAGCACTTAGCGTCAGTTCCTCCCACCGCTTCAGATCGAACCACGCCGCCAGGCTGCTCATACGTCCAAAACGTATCTATAATTTCTGCTTGCTCCATGCATGTTTTGTGTGATATTGCTATGATCTAGATACACTTTCATACACTTTTGATCATATTTGGACTAACCTATTAACTCAGTGCACCCCAGTGCCAGTTCCTGTTTTCTGCTGTTTTTCTATTTCAGTTTTCCCCCATATAAAAAATGCCAGAAAAATTCTGGGAAAAATACAGGAAAAATCAGCGTACAGGAAGCTTCGCGAAGAGCCCGAGTGGGGCCAGAGGGGAGCCAGGGGGCCCAGGCGGCCACCCGACGCGGCCCCACCCCCGGCCACGCCAGGGGGGGCGCCTGGGGCCCCTGGTCCACCTCTGGTTGCCCCCCTTCTCCTATTTATTCTCCGTCACGGGGAAACTTCGAAGACAGAACCCTATTTCGCAAACTCGCCTCTGTTCCGCCGCCGCCGCACTTCCGAGATCGGGAGCACCAGAAGACCTCTTCCCGGCACCCTGCCGGAGGGAGGGCCGACCTCCGGCAGTCTCCTCTCCACCATGGATGCTCCCCAGATGTCTCGTGAGTAGTTTTCCTTGGACCATGGGTCCGTGATCAGTAGCTATGTGGTGTTCTCCCCCCCTCTTTGTTCTTCATGGTTTAGACCTCGTGAGCTGCCCTACATGATCGAGGCACTTTTGTAATCTTTCTGCTATTGCTATGCTGAGTTTGATGGGATCTGATGGACTATGAGATTATGTTCAGATTGTGATAGAGTAATATATTTGGTTTTTATCTCTTATCTTTTTGTTCCTAAGTAACTCTTGCATGTTCTCCGTTGCTGTTTAATTCTTTGGCCAAGTAGTAGGTAGTGACTCCAAGAGGAAACGTTATGCTTGATTGTGGGTTCATGCCCCCCAATGACATGCTTGAGTGACAGAAACATGAGTCTAGGGGATGTGCTGTTGCCACAAGGGGGAAAACAACGGTGCTTGTAACTGGGGTTGCAAGGATTGTTTACTTTACGCAAAGTTCTTTTTAATGTAGTTGTCTGTTGCTTTGGGTTTACACTTTGGGTGGGGCTCGCGGCTTAATACCAGCGAGATGTTCTGGATAGATATCTCAAGGTGGATGATTAGTAGTAGATGCAGTTGGATTACGGTCTACTTATTTTGGCGTACTGCCCGTGCTTTTGAGCCTCTTCCTTTCTTTTGTAGCATAGTTAGCATTGCGGTGCGTTCATAATCCTGTCAATTTCCCTTCTGTATTTGTTTACCTCGCATAGCAGTTTTATCGTCTTTAGGGAGAGAGACATCACTAGTGAACATCACGTATCCCAGTCCATATCCTTATTACTGTTTCCACGCTATCTTTACTTTCCTGCTTTTACTTTCAATTGCTATCATTATCCTTTGTGTTTTACCCTTTGTGAACAACAAGACCGGAGAGATTGACAACCTCTCTGAACTTCGTTGGGAACAAAGTTATCTGTGTCTGTGTGCATGTCCACGTCAGTTGCGCCGCTGACACCTACTTATCATCTCTGGAGTCCTACTGGAGACAAACCTTGGTATCTTCACCGAGGGAAACTTGCTGCTGCGCTACATCTCAACCTTCCACTTGGGGTAACCAACGAAGGGCGAGAAGCCATCAAGAGAATTTCTGGCGCCGTTGCCGGGGACTCCGAGTGCTAAGATAGGGGAGTTGCACACTACCCTTTACCTTTGTTTTTTAGTCTTGTTAGTTTACCTTTCAGTTTTTATCTTTGTGTCTTTATTCAAAAACTACAAAAAAATCTGCCACACTTGCTGCTACTATGGGTTCCACTGAAAACACCAAGTTGTGTGACTTCATTAGTCACAACAACCAAGACTTTATCTGCACTCCCATTGCAACACCTGCCACTTTAGCTACCTCTTATGAAATTAAACCTGCTTTGGTAAACCTTGTTATGAGAGATCAATTCTCTGGTGCTGGAGATGATGCTGCTTTACACTTGAATAATTTTGTTGAATTATGTGATATGCAAAAGTATAAAGAAGTAGAAGGTGATGTTTTTAAGCTCAAGCTCTTTCCTTTCTCTTTAAGGGGAGACGCTAAAATCTGGTTTCAATCTTTGCCTAGGAATAGCATAGATTCTTGGGATAAGTGCAAAGATGCATTTATAGGGAAGTACTACCCACCTGCTAAAATTATCCAATTGAGGAGTAACATTATGAATTTTAATAAATTGGATAATGAACACGTTTCCCAAGCTTGGGAATGAATGAAATATCTTGTTAAGAAATTCCATACACATGATTTGACTACCTGGATGGTTATCCAGACTTTTTATGCAGGCTTGAACTTTACCTCGCGGAACCTGTTAGATTCGGCCGCGGGAGGAACCTTTATGTCAACTACACTTGGTGCTGCCACGAAGCTTCTCGATGAGATGATGACCAATTATTCCCAATGGCACACCGAACGCGCTCCAACAGGTAGGAAGGTAAATTCTGTCGAGGAAATTACCTCCCTCAATGAAAAAGTTGACTTAATTATGTCTCTACTTACCAAGCAACCCTCTATTGATCCTCATGATGTCCCTTTAAATTCTTTGGTTTCTCAAGAACAAGTAGATGTGAACTTTATTGCTAGAAACAACTTCAAGAACAATGATTATAGGGGAAATTTTGCTAGCAATCCTAGACCGTTTCCATCCAACTATGGGAACAGCAACACTTACCCTAGCAACAACTCCTATAATCCTGCTTATACGAAAAGAGACCTACCTAGTTATGAGAAATTGGTGGAAATAGAGAAAGCTACTAAGAACTATATGCACACATAGTTTGAACAAAACAAAGCCTTCTCTAAGCAAATAGGTGAGCATACTGCCATTCTGCAAAACATTAGTGAACAACTTGATAGCCTGAACAGTGATATTTCTAATCTCCAGGCTAGACTTACCGCCACCGAAACCCATGTTTCGAATATGTCCCACACTCAATCTACCTTGATAAATCAAATGGCAGCCAAACCGGAAGTTATCCCTATGGAAGAGGATAGAATTAAGAGCCTTCCTACACACCACACAGTTGCCACTATCCAAATTGTTGAGGACACCCAAACTATTAGCACCCAATGCACTCCTAGTCCCGTTGGACCTATTAATGGTGATGCTAATACCTCAACCGAAGATAAAGAAACTCCTATGAACATAGAGGGTTTCAAACAAGTGAGCCTAGATGATACTACTACCACCTTTGATAGTAGTGATATTGATTTTGATAGTTGCACCATCTCAGAAGTTATCAGTTTGCTGCACAAAATGTCTAGAGACCCCCACACTAGCACACTTAATCTTGCCTTCACGGAGCATATCACAAATGCTCTCATCAAAGCTAGGGAGGAGAAGCTTAGAGTAGAAGCCTCCATACCTAGGAAGCTAGATGATGGTTGGGACCCTATGATCAAAATTAAATTAAATAACTTCTCTTGCTATTCTTTATGTGATGTTGGAGCTAGTACCTCCGTTATGCCCAAAAGAATATTTGATATGTTTGAATTGAAACCCTTTGAGCCTTGTTCTTTTGGTGTTCGTCTTGTCGATTCTTCCATAAAGAAACCTTTGGGGAAGATCGACGATGTTCTTATCATTGTCAATGACAACTATGTTCCCGTTGATTTTATTGTTATGGATATAGAGTGTGAACCTTTGTGTCCAATTATTTTGGGACGTCCTTTTCTTCGCACCGTTGGTGCGGTTATTGACATGAAAGAGGGGAATATAAAATTCCAATTCCCATTCAAAAAGGGGATGGAACACTTCCATAGAAAGAAAATCAAGTTACCTTTTGAGTCCGTTACACGGGCTAGTTATTCTCTTCTCTTGATAAAACTTGATTCTTCTTTTTGCATCATGCCTAGCTAAAAGGCAGAAAAGAAAGCGCTTTCGGGAGGCAGCACGCAACGAATTTAGGTTTTTATTTTTGCTTTTGTTGTGTCTTGATGATTGTTACTACTGTAGCAACATCATTGTATCTTTATTTTTCAGCTTTGTGCCAAGTTATAGCCTCTTACGGCAAGGGAAGTAAAAGTTGTGACATGCTGTCCAGAAAACAGATTCTGTCCTCGTGACCAGAAAAATTCCAGAAAAATATCAGTTCATCTTTTTGAGCTGAATTTTTTACACAGTATGCTATATACAATTACGAAACTTCCGTATGTTCTGAGTTTTTTGATTCGAGTTGCAGAAGTGCCCCTAAACAATTATTTACTATCTGCTGTTCTGTTTTTCACAGATTCTGCCACGTTTTGTCTCTCCTAACTTTTGCAAACCTTAAGCTTGATTTTTCTTTGCAAAAACTTTTTGGCACTCTTGAGAAACAGTAGCTCTTCAAGAGTATCTTTATATCCAGTGGGGACAAATTATTTATTAAGGTCACTAACCTCTCTAATCAGCTTATGATGAGTTATGTATGAAGGGAGTTTTCAAGTGTGCGATGGAAAATGATGAAAGAAGATCCAGGAGTGTCAAGCGCTCAAGCTTGGGGATGCCCCCATGCATCCCCAATAAATATTCAAGGAGACTCAAGCGTCTAAGCTTGGGGATGCCCCCGTGCATCCCCTTCTCCATCAACAATCATCAGTTAGTCCTTCGTCTCACTATATTTTTATCAGTTCATGCGTTATGTGATATGCTTGGAGCGTCTCGCTCTTAGGTTTTGTTTTTAGTTTCATTTAGCTTTGCTTGCTGTTCATAACAAGTTAGTTCCCGTCTTACTTTCTGTGGGAGAGAAACACGCTCCACTTTCAAAATTTAGAACACATCATAGGATTTTTCCTGCTTATCTTTTGCTGTTGTGTGTTCTTTATGTTTTCATAGCTACTGCCATCTTTAGTTTTAGTCTTAGTTTGTCTTTAGCAAGAGCCTTGGCTTTTGTTTAGTTTGTTGCTGGAACTCTTTTTAGTTTTCATGTTTATCTTGTTAAAGAGAGTTGGTTGTTGCACTGAGTTGTGTCTTATCTTGAAAGTAGGTAATTGAGGTTGCTATTTAATTTTAGTAGTAACTTGCAATAGTTTTGAGGTATTGATGTGAGTAATGTTTGAACTTTTGGTGTCAAGAGCTCTAGCCTATTAGTGATAGGTGTCGTATTTTGGGAAATCTGTGTGTATTTTCAAAACCTACAAAACCAGTTGAGAACTCTAGCTACTAGATGGATCACTAATCTTTGGAGGGATCGAATATTAGAGTACACTCACGTACCATGAGTCGAGGATGCGCAAGGATAACCAAACCCCCATACACTCCTCCTCGGGGTACTTGTCTCTTTGTGAACCTCCTTATTAGATTGAGAGTTACCGATAATAAGTGCATGAGTTCTTCGGACTAATATAAGTATTGAAAGTTGACACTTCCACCTTCCCATATTTTGCTAGGCTTTCCCGTGCCGTGCATTGCCTTCTTCTCACTCCGAGAGTTGGTGCCACCTTCGCCGGTACATCCAAACCCTTGGCATGATACGCTCTGTTATCATAAACCTCCTTATATCTTTCCTCAAAACAGCCATCATACCTACCTATCAAGGCATTTCCATAGCCTTTCCGAGTTATATTGCCATGCAACATCCACATCTTCATGACTTGATCTTCATGTCCTACATGTTCCTGCTACACTGGCAGCGACATACATTGCATACTTCATGATAGTTACATCTTATTTATGATTTTGAGTACCTTGTAATGTGTGAAAGATCTCCTTTACCTCCTTGTAAATTAGAGTGTTGCCCTTAAGTGAGGAAAAGATCCCAAAGTGGACACAATAAAAGATCCCAAAGAGGACAAATGAGAGTTAAATAGAAAGAGCCATTGAGGCCACAAAAAAATACGAAAAAAGAAAAAAAAGAAAAAGAAATAAAAAGAGAGAAAGGGGCAACACTACTATCCTTTTGAGAGATCCACACTAGTACTCCCTTTATATCCTTGTACTCCATAGAGATGATCATTATGCATATAGCTATGTGGGGACCTTCACACTATAGAACTTGGCTTGCATATTCCAAGGATGAGCCTCCTCAAACGAGCTCTAGGTCTTCATTAGCGAGCAAGTTACATGCACCCCCACTAGTTCCATTCGAGAGCTTCTTAGCTCGTATGTGCATCCATTGCATGGCAATCCCTACTCCTCACATCATATCTATCATTTGACATCTCTTGCCTATGATTGTCCTCATTGATGTGAGCCTTTCTCATCCTTTTTGTCTTCCTCCTCCGCACTTCTCTCTTTGCCATCCTAAGTGTCAACTCTCGTGCTTACGCTCATCCATTGCATGAGTGCTCAAAATATCAAAAAGGAGTGGATCAAATTGACTTGTACCTGGCTAGTGGTCTGGGGACGAGTCAAGATAAGATTCCAGAAGAGGACCAAGTGTGAAACTTTAGTAGATTGAGTTCTCAACAAAAAAATACTTTTTTTCTCATATTCCCTATCCCCCTTCTTGCACGCAAACACCATTTGGAGACATTCGAGTCACGGACAACGAGAGATCTTGCACCTAATGTTCTTTTTTTACTTGTTTCAATGCTAATATAGACTCTTGCATGTTATGACTTGAATTGAATCTCTAACCTTGATTGCTTTACTTTTCAAAGTTCTTTTACGGTTGCTAGCATGTCACCACAGAAATTATGCTTGTTATCATTTACCTACTCGAGGACGAGAAGGAATTAAGCTTGGGGATGTTGATACGTCCAAAATGTATCTATAATTTCTGCTTGCTCCATGCATGTTTTGTGTGATATTGCTACGATCTAGATACACTTTCATACACTTTTGATCGTATTTGGACTAACCTATTAACTCAGTGCACCCCAGTGCCAGTTCCTGTTTTCCGGTGTTTTTCTATTTCAGTTTTCCCCCATATAAAAAGTGCCAGAAAAATTCCAGGAAAAATACATTAAAAATCAGCATACAGGAAGCTTCGCGAAGAGCCCGAGTGGGGCCAGAGGGGAGCCAGGGAGGGCCCAGGAAGCCACCCAGCGCGGCCCCACCCCTGGCCGCGCCAGGGGGGGCGCCTGGGTCCCCTGGTCCACCTCTGGCTGCCCCCCTTCGCCTATTTATTCTCCGTCACGAGGAAACTCCGAAGATAGAACCCTATTTCGCAAACTCGCCTCTGTTCCGCCGCCGCCGCGCTTCCGAGATCGGGAGCACCAGAAGACCTCTTCCCGGCACCCTGCCGGAGGGAGGGCCGACCTCCGGGAGTCTCCTCTCCACCATGGATGCTCCCCGGATGTCTCGTGAGTAGTTTTCCTTGGACCATGGGTCCGTGATCAGTAGCTATGTGATGTTCTCCTCCCCTCTTTGTTCTTCATGGTTTAGACCTCGTGAGCTGCCCTACATGATCGATGCACTTTTGTAATCTTTCTGCTATTGCTATGCTGAGTTTGATGGGATCTGATGGAATATGAGATTATGTTCAGATTGGGATAGAGTTATATATTTGGTTTTTATCTCTTATATTTTTGTTCCTAAGTAACTCTTGCATGTTCTCCGTTGTTGTTTATTGCTTTAGCCAAGTAGTAGGTAGTGACTCCAAGAGGGAACGTTATGCTCGATTGTGGGTTCATGCCCCCCGATGACACACTTGAGTGATAGAAACATGAGTCTAGGGGATGTGCTGTTGCCACAAGGGGGATAACAACGATGCTTGTAACTGCGATTGCAAGGATTGTTTACTTTACGCAAAGTTCTTTTTAATGCAGTTGTCTATTGCTTTGAGTTTACACTTTGGGTGGGGCTCGCAACTTAATACCAGCGAGATGTTCTGGATAGATATCTCAAGGTGGATGATTGATGTCTATGAAAACTTCTATTCTTGTAGACTATGTTGGGCCTCCAAGCGCAGAGGTTTGTAGGACAGCAGCAATTTCCCTCAAGTGGATGACCTAAGGTTTATCGAACTCAGAGAAGTAGAGGTTGAAGATGGTCTCTCTCAAGCAACCCTGCAATTAAGATACAAGAAGTCTCTTGTGTCCGCAACACACCTAATACAACTAGGAGTTGTATAGGTGCACTAGTTCGGCGAAGAGATGGTAAAATATGGGTGATAGGTGTGATAAAACGAAGTAATATAAATCTGTAATAAAAAGTGCAGCAAAGAAACAAGTAACAAAATTGAGTGAAAACGGTGTAACAATGATGGAAACAAGGCCTAGGCTTCATACTTTCACTAGTGGCAACTCCCAACAACATTAACATAGTCTAATCACATGATATTTCCCATAAAACATGCAATGGAGACGCACTCGAAGGTCATTCCTTTGTGGTCAAGAGAGGATGAGAATTATGTAGGGCTACAAAAGCACACCTCAAAGTTCGTAGTTCTCAATCTATGGTATTCCCATTGTCACCGCGGCCATCCAAAGAGAGTACCACAATCACCACAACATATCTAAAGGATAGTCAAAGACAAGCACCAAGAGACTCTCAATCTTCAATCCACACACAAAAGAGGAAATCACTCATGAAAATATTCTTCTAATCCATGTGTAATAGACCAGCTATCACCATGGTTTCGGGGATTATACTAGATAAGATCAATTGAGTACATCAAATCCAATACATAGAAGAAGGGGAAACATCATGGGATCACCCTAGATTAACATAGCCTATGATCACAACGAAGATCACATCATGGGAGAGAGAGAAACCACATAGATCAAGATACAAGCCTTAGCCCCGAGAAAAACTACTCACACATGGACATGGTGAGAGAGAGAGAGAGAGTTGTTGATGGAGAGGTGCAGCCCGGAAGAGATGAAGGAGACGGCCACGGCGGCGGCGGCGCCGCCCACGGCCACGGCCACGACCCTTGGGGGCAGCGGCCCTTCGCCCCTTCTTCTTCCTTGGAGATGGTGCTGCTGTGGAGATTGATCTCCCCCTCAAGACGGCTGCCAAGGGGGAGGTAATTTCATGGTCCCCTTTGACCTAGGTTTCCTCTTTTTATATAGACTCTCGGATTCCCCTCATCCAGATTACGTCTTCTGCATTTCGGGGTTTCTGGAAGCGTCCGAACTCCGATTGGGCCGAATTTTGAGGCGATCTTTAAAACCTGTCTGGTGCGGACAAATTTCGGGAGAGTTAGAGTCCAACTCCTACAAGGCTCCTTTTTGTGATTTTTCCTTTATCCAAGTAATTCCTACACATAAAGTACAAAAATAAGAACTTGTGCACTCTTGCAACCATTAATAGGTTAGTTCCAAAATATGTTATAAAAAGATATGAAAGTGTATCAAAAGCATAGCAATATCACACAAAACATGCATGGAGCAAGCAGAAATTATAGATACGTTTGGGACGTATCAATATCCTTAAGCTTAATTCCTGCTCGTCCTCGAGTAGGTAAATGATAACAAGCATAATTTCTGTGGTGACATTCTACCAACCATATAAGAACTCTTAAGTCAAGCAATCAAGGCATGTAATTCAATTCAAGTCATAACAGGCAAGAGTCTATATTAGCATTGAAACAAGTAACATAAGAATATAAAGGTGCAAGAGCTCTCGCTGTCCGTGACTCGAATGTCTCCAAATGGTGTTTGCGTGCAAGAAAGGGGATAGGTATATACGAGAAAAAATATTTTTGTGTTGATAACTCAATCTACTAAAGTTTCACACTTGGTCTTCTTTCGAATCTTATCTTGACTCATCCCCAGACCACTAGCCAGGTACAAGTCAAAATGATCCACTCCTTTTCGACATTTTGAGCACTCATGCAATGGATGAGCGTAAGCAAGAAAGTTGACACTTTGGATGGAAAAGAGAGAATAATGATGGAGGAGGAAGACAAAAAAGGTGTGAAAGGCTCACATCAATGAGGACAATCATAGGAAAGAGAGAGCCAAATGATAGATATGATGTGAGGAGTAGGGATTGCCATGCAATGGATGCACATGTGAGCTAAAAAGCTCTCCAAGGAAACTAGTGGGGGTGCATCTAATTTGCTTGCTCAAGAAGACCTAGAGCTCGTTTGAGGAGGCTCATCATTGGAATATACAAGCCAAGTTCTATAGTGTGAAGGTCCCCACATAGCTATATGCATGATGATGATCTCTATGGAGTACAAGGGATAGAGGATGAAGTACTAGTGTGGATCTCTCAAAAGGAATAGTAGTGTGCCCCCTTCTCTCTTTTTATTTTTATTTTTCTATTTTTTATATTTTTTTGTATTTTTTTGGTGGCCTCAATGGCTCTTTCTATTTAACTCTCATTTGTCCTCTTTGGGATCTTTTGATTTTGTCCTCTTTGGGATCTTTTCCTCACTTTAGGGGCAACACTCTATATATTACAAGAAGTATAGAAGATCTTTCAAACTTTACAAAGTACTCAAATCATAAAGAAGATGTAACTATCATGATGTATGCAATGTATGCCTCTGCCAGTGTAGCAGGAACATGTATGACATGAAGATCAAGTCATGAAGAGGTGGATGTTGCATGGCAATATATCTCGGAAAGGCTATGGAAATGCCTTGATAGGTAGGTATGGTGGCTGTTTTGAGGAAAGATATAAGGAGGTTTATGATGACAGAGCGTATCATGCCAAGGGTTTGGGTGTACCGGCGAAGGTGGACGCCAACTCTCGGAGTGAGAAGAAGGCAATGCACGTCACGGGAGAGGCTAGCAAAAATGAGGAGGTGGAAGTGTCAACTTTCAATACTTACATTAGTCCGAAGAACTCATGTACTTATTATCGGTAACTCTCAATCTAGTAAGGAGGTTCACAAAGAGACAAGTACCCCGAGGAGGAGTGTATGGGGGTTTGGTTATCCTTGCGCATCCTCGACTCATGGTACGTGAGTGTACTCTAATATTCGATCCCTCCAAAGAGTAGTGATCCATCTAGTAGCTAAAGTTCTCAACTAATTTTGTAGGTTTTGAAAATAAACACGGATTGCCCAAAATACGACACCTATCACTAATAG
This sequence comes from Bromus sterilis, assembly GCA_950022295.1. Taxonomy (NCBI): domain Eukaryota; kingdom Viridiplantae; phylum Streptophyta; class Magnoliopsida; order Poales; family Poaceae; genus Bromus; species Bromus sterilis. Next base: position 50,052,948 of record OX465600.1, on the reverse strand, counting down.
GCTAGAGCTCTTGACACCAAAAGTTCAAACATTACTCACATCAATACCTCAAAACCATTGCAAGTTACTACTAAAATTAAATAGCAACCTCAATTACCTACTTTCAAGACAAGACATAACTCAGTGCAACAACCAACTCTCTTAACAAGATAAACATGAAAACTAAAGAGAGTTCCAGCGACAAACTAAACATAAGCCAAGGCTCTTGCTAAGACAAACTAAGACTAAAACTAGACATGACAGTAGCTACGAAAATATAAACAACACATAACAGCAAAAAGATAGGCAGGAAAATCCTATGATGTGTTCTAGATTGGAGTGGAGCGTGTTTCTCTCCCACATAAATTAAGATGGGGTCTAACTTGTTATGACCAGAAAGAAAAACTAAAGAAAACTAAAAATAAAACCTAAGAGCGAGACGCTCCAAGCATAGCACGTAACGCATGAAGTGATAAAAATATAGTGAGACGAAGGACGAACTGATGATTGTTGATGGAGAAGGGGATGCACGGGGGCATCTGATGTCTACGCACGCTTGAGTCTCCTTGAATATTTTTTGGGGATGCATGGGGGCATCCCCAAGCTTGAGCGCTTGACACTCCCGAATCTTCTTTCATCATCTTCCATCGCACACTTGAAAACTGCCTTCATACATAACTCATCATAAGCTGATTAGAGAGGTTAGTGCCCTTAATAAATAATTTTTCCCTACTGGATATAAAGATATTCTTGAAGAGCTACTGTTTCTCAAGATTGCCGAAAGGTTTTTGCAAAGAAAAAGCAAGCTTAAGGTTTGCAAAAGTTAGGAGAGACAAAACATGACAGAATCTGTGAAAAACAGAACAGCAGGTAGTAAAGAATTTTTTAGGGGCACTTCTGCAACTCAAATAAAAAAACTCAGAACATACGGAAGTTCCGTGATTGTATAGAGCACGCTGGGTAAAAAATTCAGCTCAAAAAGATGAACTGGGATTTTTCTATGATTTTTCCCATCACGAGGACAGAATCTGTTTTCTGGACAGCATGTCACAACTTTCACTTCCCTTGTCATATGAGGCTATAATTGGCACAAAGCTTGAAAATTAAAGATACAATTATGTTGCTACAATAGTAACAATCATCAAGACCACTAAAAACAGAAGAAAAACATAAAGGAAATCCTAAATTCGTTGCGGGCCGCCTCCCGAAAGTGCTTCTTTAAAGCCATTAGCTAGGCTTAAGATTTTTGTGATGCTCTCGTAGGAATAAGAGTTGAAGAACAAAAGAAGTCTAACATGCTTCCTATGCAAAGGGATCTTATAGAAGAATAACTCATTGAAGCATAAAGATATTAGCATAGGAAGGCAAAACAAGTGCAACTTCAAAACTTTCAACATAAAGAGAGGAAATTTGATATTATTGAAATATCTATGAGCATATATTCCCCTCTCATAATAATTTCCAGTGGGATCATGAATAAACTCAACAATATAAGTATGACATAAAACTTTCTTATCATGATCCACAAGCATAGAAAATTTGTTACTCCCCACATAAGCAAAATCCTTCTCATTAGTAATAGTGGGAGCAAACTCAACAAAATAGCTATCACATGAATCATTGTTATCATGATGCACTTGAGAAATAGTATTCTTTATAGCATGAGTGTCTATCACAACAATCATCATAGATAGGAGACAAAGTATCATGAAAATAAATTTCCTCATCAAAACTTGGGGTGCTAAAAATATCATCTTCATAAAACGTAGCATCCCCAAGCTTATAGCTTTGCATATCATTAGGATCAAAGGTATTCAAAGAAGACATACTAATAACATTGCTACTAACATGAGTGTTGTGCAAATAATGAAGCTCCATAGGCTTTTTGATTTTATCTTCAAACACTTCATGTCCCAACTCAAGGTAGAGCTCATAAAGCTCTCTCATAATATTTTTGTTGTTTTCCATAAGGCCTAACTAGTGAAAATAAAAATAAGAAACAAAAAGATTTAATTGCAAGATCTAAATATATACCTTCAACGCTTACCTCCCCGGCAACGGCGCCAGAAATAGCTTGATGTCTACGCACACTTCTATTCTTGTAGACTATGTTGGGCCTCCAAGCGCAGAGGTTTGTAGGACAGCAGTAATTTCCCTCAAGTGGATGACCTAAGGTTTATCGAACTCAGGAAAGTAGAGGTTGAAGATGGTCTCTCTCAAGCAACCCTGCAATTAAGATACAAGAAGTCTCTTATGTCCCCAACACACCTAATACAACTAGGAGTTGTATAGGTGCATTAGTTCGGCGAAGAGATGGTAAAATATGGGTGATAGGTGTGATAAAACGAAGTAATATAAATCTGTAATAAAAAGTGCAGCAAAGAAACAAGTAACAAAAGTGAGTGCAAACGGTGTAACAATGATGGAAACAAGGCCTAGGCTTCATACTTTCACTAGTGGCAACTCCCAACAACATTAACATAGTCTAATCACATGATATTTCCCATAAAACATGCAATGGAGACGCACTCGGAGGTCATTCCTTTGTGGTCAAGAGAGGATGAGAATTATGTAGGTCTACAAAAGCACACATCAAAGTTCGTAGTTCTCAATCTATGGATTTCCCAATGTCACCGCGGCCATCCAAAGAGAGTACCACAATCACCACAACATATCTAAAGGATAGTCAAAGACAAGCACCAAGAGACTCTCAATCTTCAATCCACACACAAAAGAGGAAATCACTCATGAAAATATTCTTCTAATCCATGTGTAATAGACCAGCTGTCACCATGGTCTCGGGGATTATACTAGATAAGATCAATTGAGTACATCAAATCCAATACATAGAAGAAGGGGAAACATCATGGGATCACCCTAGATTAACATAGCCTATGATCACAACGAAGATCACATCACGGGAGAGAGAGAAACCACATAGATCAAGATACAAGCCTTAGCCCCGAGAAAAACTACTCACACATGGACATGGTGAGAGAGACAGAGAGTTGTTGATGGAGAGGTGCAGCCCGGAAGAGATGAAGGAGACGGCCACGGCGGCGGTGCCGCCCACGGCCACGGCCACGACCCTTGGGGGCAGAGGCCCTTGGCCCTTTCTTCTTCCTTGGAGATGGTGCTGCTGTGGAGATTGATCTCCCCCTCAAGACGGCTGCCAAGGGGGAGGAAATTTTGTGGTGCCCTTTGACCTAGGTTTCCTCTCTTTATATAGACTCTCGGATTCCCCTCATCCAGATTACGTCTTCTGTATTTCGGGATTTCTGGAAGCGTCCGAACTCCGATTGGGCCTAATTTTATGTCTAAATCCACCGGAAAAGAATTCCCTACAACTTTGTAGTTTTCAGTGTTTCCGTTTGAGGCCTTTTTCTAGCGTTTCCGAGGCGATCTTTAAAACCTGTCTGGTCGGGACAGATTTCGGGAGAGTTAGAGTCCAACTCCTACAAGGCTTCTTTTTGTGATTTTTCCTTTATCCAAGTAATTCCTACACATAAAGTAAAAAAACAAGAACTTGTGCACTCTTGCAACCATTAATTGGTTAGTTTCGAAATATGTTATATAAAGATATGAAAGTGTATCAAAAGCATAGCAATATCACACAAAACATGCATGGAGCAAGCAGAAATTATAGATACGTTTGGGACGTATCAATGATTAGTAGTAGATGCAGTTGGATTACGGTCTACTTATTTTGGCGTGCTGCCCGTGCTTTTGAGCCTCTTCCTTTCTTTTGTAGCATAGTTAGCATTGCGGTGCGTTCATAATCCTGTCAATTGGCCTTCTGTAATTTGTTTACCTCACATAGCAGTTTTATCGTCTTTTGGGAGAGAGACATCACTAGTGAACATCACGTATCCCCGGTCCATATCCTTATTACTGTTTCCACGCTATCTTTACTTTCCTGCTTTTACTTTCAATTGCTATCATTATCCTTTGTGTTTTACCCTTTGTGAACAACAAGACCGGAGAGATTGACAACCTCTCTAAACTTCGTTGGGAACAAAGTTATCTGTGTCTGTGTGTAGGTCCACGTCAGTTGCGCCGCTGACACCTACTTATCATCTCTGGAGTCCTACTGGAGACAAACCTTTGTATCTTCACCGAGATAAACTTGCTGCTGCGCTACATCTCAACCTTCCACTTGGGATAACCGACGAAGGGCGAGAAGCCATCAGCTGCTGCGCTGCCTCGCCGTCGCCGTCCAAGCCGCCAGGAGCCGCCCACTCTCCTCGCCGACGTCCGCCACCGGAGCTGCCCCCGCCCGCATGATACGTCCAAAACTTATCTATAAATTTTGCTTGCTCCATGCATGTTTTGTGTGATATTGCTATGATCTAGATACACTTTCATACATTTTTGATCATAATTGGACTAACCTATTAACTCAGTGCACCCCAGTGCCAGTTCCTGTTTTCTGTTGTTTTTCTATTTCAGTTTCCCCCATATAAAAAGTGCCAGAAAAATTCAGATAAAAAATCAGCGTGAAGGAAGCTTCGGAAGAGCCCGGGAGGGGCCAGAGGGGAGCCAGGGGGCCCAGGCGGCCACCCGGCGCGGCCCCACCCCTGGCCGCGCCAGGGGGGCGCCTGGGGCCCCTGGTCCACCTCTGGCTGCCCCCCTTCGCCTATTTATTCTCCGTCACGGGAAAACACCAGAAGAGGAACCCTATTCCGCAAACTCACCTTTGTTCCGCCGCCGCGCTTCCGAGATCGGGAGCACCAGAAGACCTCTTCCCGGCACCCTGCCGGAGGGAGGATTGACCTCCGGGAGTCTCCTCTCCACCATGGATGCTCCCCGGATGTCTCATGAGTAGTTTTCCTTGGACCATGGGTCCGTGATCAGTAGCTATGTGATGTTCTCCTCCCCTCTTTGATCTTCATTATTTAGACCTCGTGAGCTGCCCTACATGATCGAGGCACCTTTGTAATATTTCTGCTGTTGCTATGTTGAGTTTGGAGGGATCTGATGGATTATGAGATTATGTTCAGATTGTGATAGAGTAATATATTTGGTTTTTATCTCTTATATTTTTGTTCCTAAGTAATTCTTGCATGTTCTCCGTTGTTGTTTATTGCTTTGGACAAGTAGTAGGTAGTGACTCCAAGAGGGAACATTGTGCTAGATTGTGGGTTCATGCCCCCCGATGACACGCTTGAGTGACAGAAACATGAGTCTAGGGGATGCGTTGTTGCCACAAGGGGGAAAACAACGGTGCTTGTAGCCGCGGTTACAAGGATTGTTTACTTTACGCAGAGTTCTTTTTAATGCAGTTGTTTGTTGCTTTGAGTTTACACTTTGGGTGGGGCTCGCAACTTAATACCAGCAAGATGTTCTGGATAGATATCTCAAGGTGGATGATTAATAGTAGATGCAGATGAATTTCGGTCTACTTATTTTGGCGTATTGCCCGTGCTTTTGAGCCTCTTCCTTTCTTTTGTAGCATAGTTAGCATTGCGGTGCGTTCATAATCCTGTCAATTGCCCTTCTGTAATTTGTTTACCTTGCATAGAAGTTTTATCGTCTTTTGGGAGAGAGACATCACTAGTGAACATCACGTATCCCGGTCCATATCATTATTATTGTTTCCACGCTATATTTACTTTACTGCTTTTAATTGCTATCATTATCCCTTGCGTTTTACCCTTTGTGAACAACAAGACCAGAGAGATTGACAAGCTCTCTGAACTTTGTTGGGAACAAAGTTATCTGTGTCTGTGTGCAGGTCCGCGTCAGTTGCGCCGCTGACACCTACTTATCATCTCTGGATTCCTACTGGAGACAAACCTTGGTATCTTCACCGAGGGAAAACTGTTGCTGCACTACATCTCAAACCTTCCACTTGGGGTAACCAACGAAGGGCGAGAAGCCATCAAGCAAGTTTTCTGGCGCCGTTGCCGGGGACTCCGAGTGCTAAGATAGGGGAGTTGCACACTACCCTTTACCTTTGTTTTTTAGTCTTGTTAGTTTACCTTTCAGTTTTTATCTTTGTGTCCTTTATCAAAAATCAAAAAAATATAGTATGTCTAGTTTCTTACTTGCCAATCAATGTCTAACTTCTTTGAAACTAGATCTTATTGGCATGGAGGATTCACCGAGGATCAACAAGAATATTACAAGGAATACCGCTTGTCTCAAAAAGGGATACACTTATGGAGACTCATACATCAATCGTATGAGTATGCTAAAAACTTGTGCTCAATATATAATATATCTTTCTGGAGGGATGAATCTTGTTGCTTTATGAGGCACAAACACCTTGCTTTCCAATGTGAGTACAATGAGGATGAAACCTTAGCTTCTTATGCTAAGGGAAATTATGATTTTTATGATGCAGAACAAATAGAAGAATTTGTTGCTTTTAAGGGTGCCTATGAAACTACTTCTTTTCTTGAAAATATTTATGACGCCCCTTAAAAATCTGAGAGTCTTGCTATACTTAACTATTGTTTGGAAAATTATGATGCAAATTATTATATTACTGATCATCTTGAGAGAATCTCTCCCCCAAAGGAAGAGACTAATGTTTTGCAGGACTCTATAGAAGAAGAAATTACTGAACCTGAAAGCTCTTTGGATGAAGAAGAGGAGGAGAGTGACGAACAAAAGGAGGAAGAATGGAGCCATCCATGACTACCTTCTAATGAGAGTAACTCTTTGACTCTTACCTTATATGAGTATTATGATCCTATGGATTCTTTTGAAATATCCCTTTTTGATGAAGTTGATGCCTTCTATGCTTATGGCCGTGATGCCACTATGGATGATGCTTACGGAGATGAACTTGCTATAGTTCCTCATGTTAAGCATGAAATTTTTTCTATCGCACCCACACTTGAGTGTCCTATTATCCTTTTAAAATCTCCAACTCCGGAGAATTTTCCTCTTATCAAAGCTCAATGTGATGGGTTGCATTTATCTTATGATCCTAAAAACCGTGTTGAAAACAATACACGTGTGCTTGTAGGTCATGAACAATATGATTTATATGATAGTTATATTCTTGATGTTGTTCATGATATTACTAAAAATTACTTTGAGAGAGGAAATTTTGATTATAGAAACTTCCATGTGACAAAAACACCTCTCTCTAAACTGAAACTTTCGAAGTTGTTCTTGTTCCACCTTCCTGTGCATGTCACTTTGTGCTTCTTTGATTTATTTTCTTACAATATGCCTATGCATAGGAAGTGGGTTAGGCTTAAATGTGTTTCATATTTTCTTCTTGATGCTCTCTTTTGCTTCAAAAAAATTCTTATTCTGGTGAGAGCATCTTCTATAATCTTTACCCTAGCTTAAAGGCATAAAAGAAAGCGCTTTCGGGAGGCAGCCCGCAACGAATTTAGGTTTTTATTTTTGCTTTTTTTGTCTTGATGTTTGTTACTACTGTAGCAACATCATTGTATCTTTATTTTTCAGCTTTGTGCCAAGTTATAGCCTCTTACGGCAAGGGAAGTAAAAGTTGTGACATGCTGTCCAGAAAACAGATTCTGTCCTCGTGACTAGAAAAATTCCAGTTCATCTTTTTGAGCTGAAATTTTTACACAGCGTGCTCTATATAATTACGAAACTTCCGTATGTTCTGAGTTTTTTTGATTTGAGTTGCAGAAGTATCCCTAAAAAATTCTTTACTACCTGTTGTTCTGTTTTTCACAGATTCTGCCACGTTTTGTCTCTCCTAACTTTTGCAAACCTTAAGCTTGCTTTTTCTTTTCAAAAACCTTTTGGCACTCTTGAGAAACAGTAGCTCTTCAAGAATATCTTTATATCCAGTAGGAAAAAAATTAATTTATTAAGGGTACTAACCTCTCTAATCAGCTTATGATGAGTTATTTATGAAGGGAGTTTTCAAGTGTGCGATGGAAGATGATGGAAGAAGATCCAGGAGTGTCAAGCGCTCAAGCTTTGGGATTCCCCCATGCATCCCCAATAAATATTCAAGAAGACTCAAGCGTCTAAGCTTGGGGATGCCCCCGTGCATCCCCTTATCCATCAACAATCATCGGTTCGTCCTTCGTCTCACTATATTTTTATCACTTCATGCGTTATGTGATATGCTTGGAGCGTCTTGCTCTTATGTTTTATTTTTAGTTTTCTTTAGCTTTGCTTGCTGTTCATAACAAGTTAGATCCCTTCTTACTTTGTGTGGGAGAGAAACACGCCCCACTTTCAAAATTTAGAACACATCATAGGATTTTTACTGCCTATCTTTTTGCTGTTGTGTGTTCTTTATCTTTTCATAGCTACTGCCATGTTTAGTTTTAGTATTAGTTTGTCTTTAGCAAGAGCCTTGGCTTTTGTTTAGATTGTTTCTGCAACTCTTTTTAGTTTTCATGTTTACCTTGTTAAAGAGAGTTGGTTGTTGCACTGAGTTGTGTCTTGTCTTGAAAGTAGGTATTTGAGGTTGCCATTTAATTTTAGTAGTAATTTGCAATAGTTTTGAGGTATTGATGTGAGTAATGTTTGAACTTTTGGTGTCAAGAGCTAGCCTATTAGTGATAGGTGTCGTATTTTGGGCAATCCGTGTGTATTTTCAAAACCTACAAAACTAGTTGAGAACTCTAGCTACTAGATGGATCACTACTCTTCTGAGGGGTCGAATATTAGAGTACACTCACGTACCATGAGTCGAGGATGCGCAAGGATAACCAAACCCCCATACACTCCTCCTAGGGGTACTTGTCTCTTTGTGAACCTCCTTATTAGATTGAGAGTTACCGATAATAAGTGCATGAGTTCTTCGGACTAATGTAAGTATTGAAAGTTGACACTTCCACCTTCCCATATTTTGCTAGCCTCTCCCGTGCCGTGCATTGCCTTCTTCTCACTCCGAGAGTTGGTGTCCACCTTCGCCGGTACATCCAAACCCTTGGCATGATACGCTCTGTCATCATAAGCCTCCTTCTATCTTTCCTCAAAACATCCACCATACCTACCTATCAAGGCATTTCCATAGCCTTTCCGAGTTATATTGCCATGAAATTTCCACCTCTTCATGACTTGATCTTCATGTCATACATGTTCCTGCTACACTGGCAGCGACATAAATTTCATACGTCATGATAGTTACATCTTCTTTATGTTTTGAGTACCTTGTAAAGTGTGAAAGATCTCCTTTACCTTCTTGTAAAATAGAGTGTTGCCCTTAAGTGAGGAAAAGATGCCAAAGTGGACACATTAAAAGATCCCAAAGAGGACAAATGAGAGTGAAATAGAAAGAGCCATTGAGGCCACAGAAAAATACAAAAAAATAGAAAAAAGAGAAAAATAAATAAAAAAGAGAGAAAGGGGCAACACTACTATCCTTTTGAAAGATCCACACTAGTACTCCCTTTATATCCTTGTACTCCATAGAGATGATCATTATGCATATAGCTATGTGGGGACCTTCACACTATAGAACTTGGCTTGCATATTCCAAGGATGAGCTTCCTCCAACGAGCTCTAGGTCTTCATGAGCGAGCAAGTTAGATGCACCCCCACTAGTTCCTTTGGAGAGCTTCTTAGCTCGTATGTGCATCCGTTGCATGGCAATCCCTACTCCTCACATCATATCTATCATTTGGAATTCCTTGCCTATGATTGTCCTCATTCATCTGAGCCTTTCTCATCCTTTTTTTCTTCCCCCACCATACTTCTCTCTTTGCCATCCTAAGTGTCAACTCTCGTGCTTACGCTCATCCATTGCATGAGTGCTCAAAATATCGAAAAGGAGTGGATCAAATTGACTTGTACTTGGCTAGTGGTCTGGGAACGAGTCAAGATAAGATTCCAAAGAGGACCAAGTGTGAAACTTTATTAGATTGAGTTCTCAACAAAAATACTTTTTATCTCGTATTCCCTATCCCCCTTCTTGCACGCAAGCACCATTTGGAGACATTCGAGTCACGGACAACGAGAGCTCTTGCACCTAATGTTCTTTTGTTACTTGTTTCAATGCTAATATAGACTCTTGCATGTTATGACTTGAATTGAATCTCTAACCTTGATTGATTTACTTTTCAAAGTTCTTTTACGGTTGCTAGCATGTCACCACAGAAATTATGCTTGTTATCATTTACCTACTCGAGGACGAGAAGGAATTAAGCTTGGGGATGTTGATACGTCCAAAACGTATCTATAATTTCTGCTTGCTCCATGCATGTTTTGTGTGATATTACTATGATCTAGATACACTTTCATACATCTTTTATCATAATTGGACTAACCTATTAACTCAGTGCACCCCAGTGCCAGTTCCTCTTTTCTGCTGTTTTTCTATTTCAGTTTTCCCCCATATAAAAAGTGCCAGAAAAATTCGGGAAAATTCAGATAAAAAATCGGCGTGAAGGAAGCTTCGCGAAGAGCCCGGGAGGGGCCAGAGGGGAGCCAGGGGCGGCCCAGGCGGCCACCCGGCGCGGCCCCACCCCTGGCCGCGCCAGGGAGGGCGCCTGGGGCCCCTGGTCCACCTCTGGCTGCCCCCCTTCGCCTATTTATTCTCCGTCACGGGAAAACTCCAGAAGAGGAACCCTATTCCGCAAACTCGCCTCTGTTCCGCCGACGCCGCGCTTCCGAGATCGGGAGCACCAGAAGAACTCTTCCCGGCACCCTGCCGGAGGGAGGATTGACCTCCGGGAGTCTCCTCTCCACCATGGATGCTCCCCGGATGTCTCGTGAGTAGTTTTCCTTGGACCATGGGTCCGTGATCAGTAGCTATGTGATGTTCTCCTCCCCTCTTTCATCTTCATTGTTTAGACCTCGTGAGCTGCCCTACATGATCGAGGCACCTTTGTAATATTTCTGCTGTTGCTATGTCGAGTTTGGAGGGATCTGGTGGATTATGAGATTATGTTCAGATTGTGATAGAGTAATATATTTGGTTTTTATCTCTTATATTTTTGTTCCTAAGTAATTCTTGCATGTTCTCCGTTGCTGTTTATTGCTTTGGCCAAGTAGTAGGTAGTGACTCCAAGAGGGAACATTGTGCTAGATTGTGGGTTCATGCCCCCCGATGACACGCTTGAGTGACAGAAACATGAGTCTAGGGGATGTGCTGTTGCCACAAGGGGGAAAACAACGGTGCATGTAGCCGCGGTTACAAGGATTGTTTACTTTACGCAGAGTTCTTTTTCATGCAGTTGTATGTTGCTTTAGTTTACACTTTGGGTGGGGCTCGCAACTTAATACCAGCGAGATGTTCTGGATAGATATCTCAAGGTGGATGATTAGTTGTAGATGCAGATGGATTTCGGTCTACTTATTTTGGCGTACTGCCCGTGCTTTTGAGCCTCTTCCTTTCTTTTGTAGCATAGTTAGCATTGCGGTGCGTTCATAATCCTGTCAATTGCCCTTCTGTAATTTGTTTACCTCGCATAGCAGTTTTATCGTCTTTTGGGAGAGAGACATCACTAGTGAACATCACGTGTCCCGGTCCATATCCTTATTATTGTTTCCACGCTATATTTACTTTACTGCTTTTACTTGCTATCATTATCCCTTGCGTTTTACCCTTTGTGAACAACAAGACCGGAGAGATTGACAACCTCTCTGAACTTCGTTGGGAACAAAGTTATCTGTGTTTGTGTGCAGGTACGCGTCAGTTGCGCCGCTGACACCTACTTATCATCTCTGGAGTCCTACTGGAGACAAACCTTGGTATCTTCACCGAGGGAAAACTGCTGCTGCACTACATCTCAAACCTTCCACTTGGGGTAACCAACGAAGGGCGAGAAGCCATCACCGCACCGTTCAAGCCACCCCTGCCCCCGCTGTGCAAGCCATCGCCGCCGTCCAGCGCGTCCGGTGACCCCTCCCACTCCCCCCTCCCCTCCTCCTCTATGTTCATATTCTGCTCAGGAATTCTAGGATTGCCATGTGCAATTGATAGGTTGTGTGCAATAATCTATGCCGCCATGTGATTTTTTGAAGTGAAGTTGGTGTTGATTATTTCTAGGATTATTGGTGTTGAAATTGCTAGGATTATTTTGCGTATTGCCAAAACAGAGAGATAGTTAGATGGTGCTTTGTTCTTTGAAGTGAAATTGGTCGTGGCTTTAGAGAGAATTTGATGGTGCAAGCTATAGTGTAAATTAGGGTTCCACAAGTTTGTATGTTTTCAGAGAACACAAGTAAAAAGAAAGTGGAGGATTTTTTTTTGTTAAACCAAAAATTGATAGAACAGACATTCTTGATCTATTTTGTTACCAATGAGGCACAATTTGTATTACTTCTCATGTTATATTTTTATAATTTTCATTATATTTTTATTACTTTGAATTAATTTTATAATTATTAACACATAGTATGTCTCATCCCAAGTGCGAGATTTGTCAAGACGACTCGGGTCGATGCAACGATCCCGTGTTTGATGAAGCAGACACATACTTCTTCATCACGCTTAGGTCCTGGTTCCAAAATTTTACGGTATGTAACTTGCACGACATGTTCTTGTTATGGTGCATGCATGCATGACTTAAGTTTATGTTTATAACATATCATTTTTTTCTAATTCAACTAGTGCATCCCTTGCTTTGCAAGACGCCACGTTTGTGACAAGATCAATATTCAAGATTTCGATGAAACTATTAGTAAAGAAGTTAACATTAAGACGAAACATTTCGTTCTTAAGGTTAAGATCTTTAATCAACCAAATGCCACATTCTTTGGTGGTTCAAAATGGGATGTATTATGCAAGACATATGCATTTCATGATAATATGAAAATAGCATTTGATCTTGGACGCCGCCGTCGAGGATCCAATGTTTTTCGTGATGATAAAATTTTGATGGAACTAGGCGACATGATTCCAGTTCGATGTTCATGTGAGTTTGTTAAACAACAATTTTGTTACTTCTACAACTTATTTTTCTTTGCTCCAAATGTTTGACAACTCATTTATAATTGCCAGCTTATGTTCTTTCCATGGAAGAAGTACAAGATATTTTTTATTGTACCTTCTATAACAATGGCTTCGACCTAAGTAAGAATGAACAACATGCATTTATCGAAGTTATTAAATTGGTACCTTCGTATGCGAACTATTTAAGGGTTGGCCGTCCTTTTGGAGCATATGTGCCATTTGTCCTTAAGTTGGAGGACTATATGCTTAAATGGCCTAGCCTGGTATGATTTTTATCATTCTCTCTCAGTAGCCTATATCTTCTTCAAAAAGACATTTTATTAATTATACTCATTGCTAACTATGCTACTAATATGTATGTTCTTCAACAGAAGATACCGCAAACTTGTACGCCTAAATGGATGCTGGGATTTAAAGGTGAAGTTACAATTGTTTGTGCACGGCCTTTGACAGAACCTTTCCAACATGATTACTACACTGAAAGTGGATCAGATGGCTTTGTCAAAATCAAAGCATGGTTGAAGATAGTGGTCCAGAAGAAGCCAAAACCTGGAGACAGGTTGTTCTCTATCCTCTATCGTGGAGAATATGGACGCCCTTTTTTGGTTTATTTCTTTTTACCTTCGCGTGTTTGATTAGGTCTTATATATTTAGTAGGAGTGAATTCAAAGAATTATGTCCTATATATATTTAGTAGTAGTGAATCTGAACAAATTAGGTTATCGAAGTTAAACTAGAAAAAATCTTTGTGTTGGATATAATGGCTTTCGTACTTGTTCTTATTGAAGTTAAATTATATATTGTCCTATATATATGAGATGTGATCGATATATTTAGACTATATTGTCTGTGTGTATGAGATGTTGTGAAGCATATGTACCGAGATACACATCTTGTAAGTGTATGACGCAGGAACCGCTTGATATATTCATATATTGATCATCTTCATTAAATAATAAGATTGCGGAGAACCTTTTATTAATAATCCAAAAACAAAACTATTAAACCCAAAATAAAATAACAAATAAACCCTTAAACCAGGAAACCTTTAGAACCGGTTTATGTTACCAACCGGTGCTAAAGGTGCTCAAGCCACCACGGAACGCAAGATCCGTCTACCTGCACCTCTTTTGTTCGATTTTTCTCGCAGGAACGGATGGTCCTTTGATGCTATCCAGTTCGATGAGTTCGTAGTCCAGCATCAGTTTCATAACCCCATGGAGGGGGTTGTGCCCGACCAGGAGGAGCATGGTGAGTTACCACCTTTCCAGGGGGAGACCGTCACCCAGTTTGGTGAAGGGTCTTCCTCTGCTTGGAGCGCGGATCCTTCTTCGTGGGAGGATCCGAGGACTTCGGTGTACGCACCGGAAGCCTCATACGACCCTTGGACTCACCAGTACCACCCTGGAGCAGGAGGCTCCTGGGGACATTAGCTACTACCAACTTAGGCCAAAAGCCTAAGCTTGGGGGAATACGTGCCCTTCTCACTTTTCCATTGTATTATCCGTTTTATTTTTGTTCTCTTTGATCTTTTCAAAGTTTTTGCTCGTTCTTCTTTCTTTCTTTCTTTGCAAAAACAACAAAAAGATTTTCTCTTTTATTTTTCTCTCGTTTAAACCTTAAAAAACCCAAAAATATTTCCTTTCTCTCTTTAGTTTGCTTTGTTTTCAGAGTTCAGCTCGAGTCCGTGATTGAATTTGATAATATTTCCCACGTTCGATATATTTAGACTATATTGTCTGTGTGTATGAGATGTTGTGAAGCATATGTACCGAGATACACATCTTGTAAGTGTATGACGCAGGAACCACTTGATATATTCATATATTGATCATCTTCATTAAATAATAAGATTGCGGAGAACCTTTCATTAATAATCCAAAAACAAAACTATTAAATCCAAAAGAAAATAACAAATAAACCCTTAAACCAGGAAACCTTTAGAACCGGTTTATGTTACCAACCGGTGCTAAAGGTGCTCAAGCCCTCGCGCTGCCGTGCAACCACGTGGCCTGGCTGCAGCTGGTTTAGAACCGGTTCGTGGGGAACCGGTTCTAAAGGCTTTACCCTTTAGCACCGAGCCTTTAGAACCGGTTTCAAAAACCGGTTCTAAAGGCCCCCCTGAACCGGTTCTAATGACCTGTTTTGCACTAGTGTGAGTCCCACATTGATTTCTGAACTGTGTGCTTCTCTCTAGCTACCACGAGTAAAAACCACCTTGAAGTGCTTATTTTGGAACCGCATTGATGCACAATGATAATTGTAGGCATAATCCAACATCTCCACCAAAGTAAATATGAAAACACTATCAGTAATCTATTTATGCATGTAAATAGTAATAAGAAACATATTCATAAGGACTTCAATGAGGACATGCATGCAAACTTCATTATTGAATTAGCATTACTAAGGTGGATGACCGGGACGGTTTGGTCGCTATCATCAGAGAGATCCGCGTTGCCGCTAGACGCTTATCAATGCCCTCGTCCTGACTCCTTTTGTCTTCTCGCTTGGCTTGGTGTTGGCATTTCCCTGCCCTGTTGTGCTTTATCTCTCTTGGCTATACGTAGGGGCCTGCGTGCCTGGATTTGGTCATATGGTGATGATTTGTACCGATACTCTATCACTGTTCCTTGCTCTGTCTTTGCCGTATGTTTCAAACGTTGCCTGTTATGGCTTTATTTATAAAGTCGGGCCTCGGCCTTTTATCTAAATTTTTTTACTAAGTAAATACATGAACAAAGTTAAACCAAGAACATTACATAATTGCATTTCTTAATAGAATTAGGCAACAACTGTAATAAAATGCTAACCACGGTAATTTTTACATTCAACTCTAGTATTACAATTACACTAAATTTCTCCAAGAAACATTGACATCTAAATAAAAAAAAGTTCCCTAAGATTTCTCGAAGAAGTGCTTACCACGAGCAAAATTTAAAAAATGATGCAGGTAACTTCAATCTTCATGTAAGATGGACAAACTAACGTACATACGACGGAACAAGTAGATGCTCATAAACTTGGTTGATGTTGCAATCGATAATGAATCTAGGGGGTTAATTGGCTTGTTTCTTGCGGCCAGTTCTATGGATAACGGACCATCAAAAGTGAAGTTCACTTAAATATAATGTCTTATGAGAAATGCTACATTTACGAAATAATACGAGGTTTTACGGGGTGGTGTTGATTCAGTGGGATATGATTGGATTAAAGGAGACTCAGCGCGCGGGGCCACCCAGGGGTTTGATTAGGTGGGGGGGGGGGGGCGAGAGAGATTTGAGAAAAGGTCCGTAACAGCCCCGTAAAACCCCGTTGATCTAGCATTTTTTATATTTTATATGTAGACAGACAAAAAAAAATCACCAAACTCTGTACGTGTAGTCGGTGGACTTCTAGAAACATGGATAAATGAAGAAGCTAGATGTAGTCATATACTGAAAGAAACAAGTGACGAGGGAGACATAAGCTTAGGGCGCGTCCTTTAGCCCTCCGCTCCTCAACTCCTCAACTTCACGTCGGGAGCCCACCCAAACGATTCAAATCATGGCTATACGAGAGAGAGATGCTGACTATTAATGAAGTGCAAAGTTGATGGAGTCTTGGAGTTCATAAACTTGTGCTCTAAGGCTGCTCCCAATGCTTCACTTTGGATAAGTGCTATAAGGCTGCTCCCAATGCTCCACCTTAAATGTGTGCTAAGCATGTCAACAAAGCAAAAAATCATATGTGACATCCTAATTAAGAGGAGCGAGAGGAGTTTGGTGACCCCAGAAGGACACGGTGCTAGTCACGGAAACCGAGGGAAACATTAAAAATGGAGAATACTAGCCTATGCATGCAAGACTTTAGTTGCTAAACCCATAAATAAGGAAAGCTTAAGGGCACTCCCAATGCTAGTATCTTAGCACAAAATCATAGGTATTTTGCTTATGTGGCATAATGTTTAATGAAGAAAAAGAGTGAGGTTGTATCTTAGCTAAGATACAACCCTTGCACGTGGCCATATGCAAAAAGCATTATTAGACCAATCACATTTATGCATGAAGCTAAAATCATTAAATAAGATGCAACATCTAAGAAACAATGCATTGTGGAAGTTGAATCTTAAGTTTTTATTGCTCATATGATATTGTGCTAAGGAACAATGCATTGGGAGAGCCCAAACAACAATAAGCTAAGCACCAATGCATTGGAAACTATGGTTGCTTAGCACATTTAATGTTTTTAGCACCTCACTTAGCACATTTGCATTGGAGGAAGCCTAAGCATGCCAACAAGGCAAAAAATCCTATGTGGCACCTTAATTAAGAGAGAGAGGAGTTTGGTGACCCCAGGAGGACACGGTGCTAGTCATGGGAACATATGCAAAATATTAAAAATGAAGTAAACTAGCCTATGCATGCAAGACTTTAGTTGCTAAACCATCAAATGAGGGAAGCTTAGCAACAATAAGACTAGCCATAGTGGGAGTAACATAAGTAGTAAGAGCAAGTACAATAGGATGACGTAGGCGGGCTGTAAGGCATATAATATAATATTTTGGATGAGTTGGAAGAGAGAGAAGAGGAGAGAGAAGATAAGCGGGCTACTAGTTAACAGCCGGTTGTAACACGTGCTCCTAGGCATATTGTGAGAGTGTCAAGTGGGCCATATTTCAACAAAGTAGTATATTTTACATGCATCTATTGTACTTGCTAGCTATAAGGTTGGCTATATATGACATGGCAACGTCTTATAGCCAGCAGCTGGCTATACTATCAACCATGCTCTAACATAGGTGTCACATAAGCAAAGAAGATGATGTGGCGTATAACTAATGAGGAGAGAAGCAAATGGAGTAACATAATATGTTACCATCACATAACGGTTCTCAATGCAAAATGAGTCTAGAAAGCAATTAATGAGGCTCTCTATAGTCTAGTAACATGTGCATGTTACTAGTCTAAGTTACTCCCCACTATAAGCAGCCTAAGCTAAGCACCAATGCATTAGAGACTATGGTTGCTTAGCACATTTAATACTTTTAGCACCTCACTTAGAGCATGGTTAATAATATAGCCAGCTGCTGGCTATAGGGTGTTGCCATGTCGTATATAGCCAACCTTATAGTTAACAAGTACAATAGCTAGATGTAAATATGTATTACTTTATTAATATATATGGCGCATATGTTAGTCACACAAACTGTCTAGGAGCACGTGTTGCATCCGGCTGTTAATTAGTAGTCCGCTTCTCTTCTCTCTCCTTTTTTTTCTCTTCCAAATAAGCAACAATATACTATTTTATTCCTTGTAGCCCGCTCAGTCAGCTCTATTGTACTTGCTTTTAGCACCTTTGCATTGGAGGAAGACTAAAAAGAAGAAGCTGGAATTAATGAAAATTACGGATGATATGCCCACACCACCGCTAAGTGACTCCATCGATCGATCCGCATCAGGCAGCGCCTCCCGTCGACGCGCCTCCATCCCCTTATCTCTTCCCCGTACGTCCTATCCTAGCCACCAAAGCAGGAGATGGTACAGAGCACCTCGTCCGCCATTATTAACTTGTGTGCTCACCACGTTCCATGCAGCCTGCAGTCTGCAGCTGCAGGTGTTGACTCTTCACAAACGTGCGCTCTCGTTACGGCCATTTCTCCCGGCCGTGCCTGGACTGGAGGACTACTATAAATACACATGCGAAACAGCCACTTTCTTCATCCCATACATCTTCCCCTCGAGCAAGAGTACGTAGTTGACCCGAGCACTGCAATGACCAGGCTTGCGCTTGTCGCCGTTCTCGCGGTGCTCGGTTCCGTGGCCTGCCAAGCATCGGGCTATGGCTACGGCTATCCCATCGTCACTACCATTGTCACCACGCCCAAGCCACCGTCTCCTCCTCCGCCCAGCTATCACCCTACCCCGGGTTACTCCAACCCCACTCCGACCGCCTCTCCACCTCCACCGAGCCCTACCCCGACTCCCTACACTCCGACGCCATCGTCTTCTCCTCCGCCCAGCTATGGCCCTACCACACCTACACCGGCTACTACTCCTCCGCCGGGCTACTCCAACCCCACTCCACGGGCTACTCCTCCGCCGAGCCCTACCCCGACTTCCTACACTCCGACGTCGTCCCCACCTCCACCGGCTACTCCCCCGCCAAGCCCTACCCCCACCCAGGGCTATCCCACCCCCACTCCCTCGACACCTCCACCTCCACCAGCTTATACGCCGGCCCCGTCTCCACCTGCCGCTGGGCTCAAGGTCGGCTACTACGCTGCCAAGTGCCCTAACGCGGAGAAGATCGTGATGGAGGCCGTGAGCAAAGCCAGCGCCGGCGTCATGGCCGGGCTAGTCCGCCTCTTCTTCCACGACTGCTTCGTCCGGGTACACATACATGCATACACCACACCACCGAATTTATATTGAAAGATCATGCATATATATACGCCTAGTTGTTCACTTCACGATAGAGAAGCTATCAATAGTGGTATCTTTGCATGGTTTACAGGGTTGCGATGCCTCCGTTCTCCTGAACCAAGTCGCTGGCAAGCCTGACCCGGAGATGCTCGGTATCCCGAACCTGAGCCTGCGTGGCTTCGAAGTGATAGACGCGGCCAAGGAGGCGCTCGAGGCCGAGTGTCCGGGCATCGTCTCGTGCGCCGACATCGTCGCCTTCGCCGGCCGCGACGCCAGCAAGATTCTCAGCTATGGCAAGATAGACATCAAGATGCCGGCAGGCCGCTACGATGGGAATGTGTCCCTCAAGGACGAGACCCTCCCCAACCTGCCTCCGCCCTTCGCCAACGTCGCCACCCTCATCAAAATGTTCGCCGACAAGGGACTCAGCAAAACCGACATGGTCGTGCTCTCCGGCGCACACAGCATCGGCCGCTCCCACTGTTCCTCTTTCCGCGACCGCATTCCACCTCCGACCAACGACACCACTGCCATGAGCACCACGCTCGCCTCGAAGCTGAGCCAGGACTGCAGCGCCGGCGGCGATCCCACCGTGGACCAAGACGATGTGACCCCGTACGTGCTGGACAACCAGTACTACAGGAACGTGATCAATCGTAAGGTGCTCTTTACCTCCGACGCCGCGCTCATGACATCGCCGGAGACGAAGTTGGTGGTATTTGCCTCGCTGTTCGAGGGGGCGTGGAACACAATGTTCGAGTACTCCATGGTGAAGATGGGCAACATCGGAGTGAAGAACAGCACCGAGGGCGAGATCAGGAACAAGTGTGGGTTCGTCAACAAGCCCTAAACAGTTTGATGATCACCACCTCTTCTTCTCTTGGCGCGCGTACGTCCAAGACTAAGACTGGCTCATCAAAATAATGTCTTGCTTTTTGGTGTGTTTTTCTTTTTCTGCTCTTCATTCCTAATTTATCTCTTTCAGTAAGGTTTTTTCATTCGTTGGTTCATCTCGTTAATTTGGGTTGTATTTCTTGTGGAGCCATTAGCCCCGTGCCCGGCAATTTTCATTGAAATGGATGAATTAATTTTGTTTTGTTATTCTTTTGTAATTAAATGGCAATATAAGTTTTCCGTGACATCCTTTATGTACTCCTCATATTAAGTAGGAAAAGAAATCATTTAGAAACATTAAAACCGAGCACTAATCCAGCCACACCTCATGACACAAGGAATTTTGGCCATTGGATCTATTGGCGTTCTCGGCCGTTGTTCCGCATCCTCTACAGAATGGGCTATGGACTGGGCTGACATCATGAGGGCCTAATTCCCGCCGTACCAAAAAGAATTGGAACTCTCTCTTCTTTATTTAGGTCTGCGGGTGGCCTTACGCCATCGTCATTCCCACTTCTTTCCCTTCCATCTGCTCAACAACCATCGCTGCCCTCTCCAATGAAAAAATCGTCAACCCTTGGAATTTCCTCTCCCACTTCCACGATCAGCGGCGAAGATAGAGTGGACGATGGATCCGCATGGGCAAGGAGGTGCCGCTTATAGTTAGGGCGTGTTGGCTGGGATTCGGTCTAAAGTTCTCTTTTCCGTTTTTCTCTACATGAGAGATAGGAGATCAGAGATCATCTAGACGACCATCCCTGATGGCCTCTGTGGTACCTCTCCTTGCATGGAACACCATATTTCTCTCATGCCTTGCATCGGGCTGGCCATCTGATGACGCCGGCTGCAACATAACGTCGGTAACAAGTGTTCTAGTTTCCAAATTCAGTGGTGAGTTCAGATCAAGGCTTCCTTTGCTAGCGGCTCTACTAGAGCGCTCTGCTTCCTAAATTCCAACCTAACTGCATTTTGGACAATGACCACCACCATGGCCGAATTCGTAGGGTGGCCAACCAGACCTAGGGTGTTTGGGGTGGCGCTCGAGGGCATAACTGAAGATATCACTTCTTCCTAATTGCTGCCATTATCTGTGACTAGATTACTTCGTTGTATTGTTCTGAGCAACTATTTGATGCGATATCCAATTTCATGTTAGTTATCCTTTCAAAATAGAAGTGTTAGAGTTATATTTCATTGGTAATTTTGTGCTAAAGATCTTCCGATTGGTTTAATGGCATTTTCCATCACCATACATATATAAGTCACCAACCTCTTCTCTTTTATGCCCTGCAAAAAGAAGGCTTTTCTTTTATCTATCAGTGGTCTGAGTAGTCAAAATTGATGTGCAACCATATGTTGCTAGAAGTGACCGAACTTGCTTCTTGGAAAAAAAATCCAAATTGAGATAATCTGTATGGTCCCTTCTTTAAGCAAGCTATCACGGTTCAGGTGTTTTGATGCAAATTTTAATTTCTTACTATTGTTTGTGTTTATTATCTGTATCATGGTTCATGTTGGAAATATGCCCTAGAGGCAATAATAAAATGTTACTCCCTCCGTCTCATAATTCTGGTCATGATTTTAGTTCAAATTCGAACTAAAACCATGCCAAGAATTATGGGACAGAGGGAGTATTATATTTTTTTTTCATGTTCGTAATTAATGTTTATATATCTATGCTATAGTTTTAATGACCCAGAGTATGAAATTCAGAAGAAAACTCATTTGCATGGAATACAAGTATGATGAAGTGGGATTTGATTAACCCTGACTGTAATTCCATTGGGTTGGAGTTTAGTAGATATGTACCACTTGCAAGGCTTAACGCTTCCATCAAAACCTCTACACTTCGCATAAAACTTCTTTCTATCAGTCCACTTAGTCTTGGCATCAAACTGATGTTTGACTGCATAATTCTTGAAAGACATCCTAAAGTTATCCATGCTTGGGAACAACTTTCCTACTTGAATAACATGGTTTTCTTTGTCATAGACATTTACCATATCATCATCATGTGCATCATCTACAACATCTGCAGCATCTTCCATCATTTGTCCATCCACATCTTCGGCTAAATTTTTGTTAGCATCCGTAGGCAAACTATATTCATCCCTCTCCTCCTTATCTTTACCATCTACTAGAGTACCGATTTTTTTTTTGCCATCTCAATGTCAGCCATTAGTACAATAACCAAATCAGTAGGATAATCTAGTTCTATTTTATTCCAATCAACCAGTAACAACACTTGCAGCACCCTGAGAGCCCTCTTGTGCATCTGCATCACATATTACTGTCACTTCACCCATATACATGGGCATTATCTGCCTCTGTGAAGCCTAATCATCATCTACCATTTTCAAAGCCAACTTTGAGGGCACATATCCAACCTTAGAATATGATTTCAGATCAACGAGCTCCGCATGAAAGGTAGCATGTTTTCTTGTCCAGCCGTCTTGTCGATCGATTTCATCAACCATCTCTTTGCCATCCTCAATTCTCACATACTCGCCTTCCAATTATCGAACCATAAAAATGAAACCTCCTGCTCTGGACCCTAAAATATGCTCTCCCAATTTTCTCCACCAAATTCTTCGAAACTTTCTCTTCCATACTCTGTAGTTCTAGTGGATCAATCGCTTACAACCTCCCATTTCACAATTGTATTTCTCTCTCTCTCTTCATGTACCACACGCTACCATCATCTAGCTTCTCCTTACATGGAAAAATTTCGACAGTGAATTTGAAGCACCTGTTCTGTCATGGCGTTGTGAGGTAGCGGAAACAGGGGCACCTTGGAAGCAGACGAGGCAGAAATCGCAGGTGGATTGGTTGGAAAGGGGGCACATTACATAGTTGAAGTTGTCTCCGGCGGCTCCGTCTCGTTCGGGGGTGCCCACACTGGTTGGCCCCTCACAATCTGGATTTCAAACCGGTCGAAAACAAAGGCTGCGTTGTCAGATCTAACTACACAAGGAGGGGAACAGGACTAGCTAGGTTCCGATTACACTGACCACGTCTCGCCGCTTCCGCCGAGAACGAAAAATTCGCCGCCGCCGTAGTCGAGAACGAAAGCTCGGCGGCCTCGGCCACCGAGAACGAACAGGGAGCAGCACGGGAACACGTTTCACCTAATGCACCGCCAAGTGGGATCCATTACTGGATGGATTTCCATGTGGGATCCACCTGCCTAGATATAACCTCACACCCCGTTGACGACTGTTTTAATCGCTGGAATGGGCCGTGACTATTTGGGCTTCTGAAACGTAGTACGAGAGCTGTTCCGGTTAACTACATCTCATTCTTTCCAATTCACTTCAAAAGCATCGCACATGAGCTATTGACCCATTTTACACACAGTTCCCTCAAATCCGTTTGTATGAAATGCATATGAGAGGAATTGTGTGAAATGTAGAGTATGTCACATAACGTCTATTAAAAAAAAATGAGATGCATTTCAGCATCACACACAATTTATAATATGCAAATAGAATGTATTAGTGATAGAAAAAGAGTTGCCTTGCACCACTCGTCCATAAAACCGGCCGGCTCCATCATGGCATATCATCAATAACGCGCATATCATCAACTTGTGTGCTCACCACGTTCCCGGCCGGCAGGTTGACTCACAAACGTGAGCTCCAAACACCCGGAGTACACTGATATGCATGCATGCGATTTCTCCCGGCCGTGACTATAAATACACATGCGAAACAGCCAGTTTCTTCATCCCATACATATTCTCTCGAGCAAGTGCCAAGAGTACGTAGTTGATCCGAGCACAGCAAAATGGCCAGGCTTGCCCTTCTCGCCGTGCTCGCGGTGCTCAGTTCCGTGGCCTTCCAAGCATCCGGCTATGGCTACGGCTATCCCATCGTCGACGCTACCATTTTCACCACGCCCAAGTCACCGTCTTCTCCTCCGCCCAGCTATGGCCATGCTACCCCACCTCCGCCGAGCCCTACCCCTGGCTACTCAAAGCCCACTCCGACCGCGTCCCCACCTCCACCGGCGCCGGCTACTCCTCCACCGAGCCCTACCCCGAGCTACTCAAACCCCACTCCGACCGCCTCCCCACCTCCACCGGCGCCGGCTACTCCTCCGCCGAGCCCCCCTACCCCAGGCTACTCCAACCCCACTCCGACCGCGTCCCCACCTCCACCGGCGACTCCCCCGCCAAGAAGCCCTACCCCGGGCTATCCCACCCCCACTCCCACTCCCTCTCCATCCACGCCTCCACGTGCCGCTGGGCTCAAGGTCGGCTACTACGCAACCTCGTGCCCTAACGCAGAGAAGATCGTGAAGGCAGCCGTGAGCAAAGCAACCGCCGGCGTCAAGGCCGGGCTCGTCCGCCTCTTCTTCCACGACTGCTTCGTCCGGGTACGCATACATACACATCAATTAATGAAGTTTGAACGGTCATATCCGCCTAGTTGTTCACGATAGAGAAGCTAACAATGGTATCGTTGCATGCATACGTGTGATTTTCAGGGTTGCGATGCCTCCGTTCTACTCAACCAGGTCGCTGGCAAGCCTGAACCGGAGAGGCTCGGTATCCCTAACCTGAGCCTGCGTGGCTTCGAAGTGATAGATGCGGCCAAGGAGGCGCTCGAGGTTCAGTGTCCGGGCATCGTCTCATGCGCCGACATCGTCGCCTTCGCAGGGCGCGACGCCAGCAACCTACTCAGCTATGGCAAGATAGACATCAAGATGCCAGCAGGCCGCTACGATGGGAATGTGTCCCTCAAGGACGAGACCCTCCCCAACCTGCCTCCGCCCTTCGCCGACGTCGCCACCCTCATCAAAATGTTCGCCGACAAGGGACTCAGCAAAACCGACATGGTCGTGCTCTCCGGCGCACACAGCATCGGCCGCTCCCACTGTTCCTCTTTCCGCGACCGCATTCCACCTCCGACC
Organism: Bromus sterilis; assembly: GCA_950022295.1. NCBI lineage: Eukaryota > Viridiplantae > Streptophyta > Magnoliopsida > Poales > Poaceae > Bromus > Bromus sterilis. Next base: position 50,027,910 of record OX465600.1, on the reverse strand, counting down.
AACGACACCACTGCCATTAGCACCACGCTCGCCTCCAAGCTGAGCCAGGACTGCAGCGCCGGCGGCGATCCCACCGTGGACCAAGACGATGTGACCCCGTACGTGCTGGACAACCAGTACTACAGGAACGTGATCAATCGTAAGGTGCTCTTCACCTCCGACGCCGCGCTCATGACATCGCCGGAGACGAAGTTGGTGGTATTTGCCTCGTTGTTCGAGGGGGCGTGGAACACAATGTTCGAGTACTCCATGGTGAAGATGGGCAACATCGGAGTGAAGAACAGCACCGAGGGCGAGATCAGGAACAAGTGTGGGTTCGTCAACAATCCCTAAACAGTTTGATGATCACCACATCTTCTTCTCTTGGCGTACGTCCAAGACTAAGACTGGCTGGTCAAAATAATGTCTTGCTTTTTGGTGTGTTTTTCTTTTTCTGCTCTTCATTCCTAATTTATCTCTTTCACTAAGGTTTTTTCATTCGTTGGTTCATCTCGTTAATTTGGGTTGTATTTCTTGTGGTGCCATTAGCCCCGTGCCCGGCAATTTTCATTGAAATGGATGAATTAATTTCGTTTCATTATTCTTTTGTAATTAAATGGCAATATAAGTTTTCCGTGACATCCTTTATGTACTCCTCATATTAAGTAGGAAAAGAAATTATTTAGAAACATTAAAACCGAGCACTAATCCAGAAACACCTCATGACACAAGCAATTTTGGCCATTGGATCTATAAGCGTTCTCGGCCGTTGGATGTCGCAAATCATGTTCCGCATCCTCTACAGAATGGGCTATGGACTAGGCTGGCATCATGAGGGCCTAATTCCCGCTGTACCAAAAAGAATTGGAACTCTCTCTTCTTTATTTAGGTCTGCGGGTGGCCTTACGCCACCGTCATTACCACTTCTTCCCTTCCATCTGCTCAGCAACCATCGCCGCCCTCTCCAATGAAAAAATCGTCAACCTTTGGAATTTCCTCTCCCACTTCCACGATCAGCGGCGAAGATAGAGTGGACGATGGATCCGCATGGGCAAGGAGGTGCCGCTTATAGTTAGGGCGCGTTGGCTGGGATTCGGTCTAAAGTTCTCTTTTCCGTTTTTCTCTACATGAGAGATAGGAGATCGGAGATCCTCTAGACGACCATCCCTGATGGCCTCTGTGGTACCTCTCCTTGCATGGAACACCATATTTCTCTCATGCCTTGCATCGGGCTGGCCATCTGATGACGCCGGCTGCAACATAACGTCGGTAACAAGTGTTCTAGTTTCCAAATTCAGTGGTGAGTTCAGATCAAGGCTTCCTTTGCTAGTGGCTCTACTAGAGCGCTCTGCTTCCTAAATTCCAACCTAACTGCATTTTGGACAATGACCACCACCATGGCCGATTTCGTAGGGTGGCCAACCAGACCTAGGGTGTTTGGGGTGGCGCTCGAGGGCATAACTGAAGATATCACTTCTTCCTAATTGCTGTCGTGGTCATGCCAAGGGGATACCCTTAAGGGACATAAACCATGGGGTACCCTTGATACACGGGGTTATGTAATGAAATAATTTAACATAATCCTGAGCAAAGAGTTAACCCAGAATGATAAAACAGAACCATACTTCCGAGTAGCACCTAGCTCGGGAGTACGCGTTACTCGGAAAGGAAGCTACCAAGTCAACTGTTACTCGGAAGGAAGGAAATCAACCCCCAGGAGGAACAATGAAGCCCAAGGCGTTATCTCCCATTTAAGAGCAATAATAGGTAGAGTAATGAGTAGCCATTTCCTGTATTTACGATAGGGCATTACTTGTAACATTAAACATCATCAATGTGCCATGATCATCCTTTACAACTCCCATGACGCACTCTATATAAGCCATGGGAGGACATTGGGTTGGGGGCTGAACTCTTTCTTCTTCTTCCTCCCCCTCACTCTTTCTCTCCCAGGGGAAGAACTCATGTACATCTTGTTCATACAAAGATAAGGAAAAGCTCCTCCGGGAGTGATACGTCTCAAACGTATCTACTTTTCCAAACACTTTTGCTATTGTTTTGCCCTCATTCTTGCATGATTTGGACGAAACTAACCTGGACTAACGCTGTTTTCAGCAGAGCTGCCTGTATGGTTTTATTGTGTGCAGGAAAATGGATTTTTAGGTATCTTAGAAAATTCCGGGAAAATTCACAGAAAATCCACGCACCAGAAGCTTCCACCAGCCAGAAGTGGGGCCAGAGGGGGGCCACAGGGGCCCCAGGCGCCTGGCTGGCGCGGCCCCACCCCTGGCCGCACCGGGGGGCCGCCTGGGAGGCCTCCACCACCTCTCGTGCCCTACCTCGACTCCTATTTATCCTCGTGATGGGAAAACCCCAGGAAAGAAGTCGCTTTTCCAGTTTCCGTCGCGGAGCCGCCGCCACCCTCTGTTCTTCTTCGGGAGGGCTAATCTGGAGGCTGATTTGGCCTCCGGAGAGGGGAGATCGTCGCCATCATCATCACCATCACCAATCCATCCCTCCTCCATGAATTCTCTTCACAAGTGTGAGTAATTCCCTGCTGTAGGCAAAGGGGATGGTAGGGATTGGATGAGTTAGATCATGTAATAATTTATCAGATTGTTGGGGGCATGTTGCCTATCATCTAGATTGTTGTTTATCTTTTTTGCTTCAACTTGTTGCTCTTAATGCTTGTCACTTTGGGCCCGAGTGCCATGTTTTCAGATCTGAACCCTATGTGTTTTCATGAATATATTTGTGTTCTTGATCCTACCTATGAGTTGTATGCACCTATTATGGTCCGGAACCGGCGATCCCAAAGGTGACAGCTTCGGACACCAAAGGGGACGGTCTATAATTTGAGGATTCCATGTATCCATTGAGTTTATTGCTTTGTTCCGGTGCTCTTTGACAGGAGCACCTTAATCTCCATAAGTTCCCTTTGGCCCTGTTCGTAGCGGGATGGTAGGACAACAGATGTTGTGCAAGTTCTTATTGCAAGCACGCACAACTACCTACGGGATACATCCCTAATGTTTGATATTTGCCTAGATGATCATTGTTTTTCTGTGTGCCTTGCCCCGTGTTAGAATCTATTACATGTTCACCCTCATCCATGCAGCGCCCAACCATCCATCTCCCTAGCCTACAGTGTTTGCAATCCTGCTGGTCATTAGTTGTTACTTTTGCTGTTTACTTTTGTTGTCGCCACCATCACTATCATATTACCATTACCACTTATCTTTTGTTGCAAGCAAGTATATTTCAGGTGCGGTTGAATTGACAACTCAACTGTCAAAGCTTATAAATACTCGTTGGCTCCCCGTGTGTCGAATCAATAAATTGGGTTAACTTACCCGCGAAGACTATCTCGATCCCTTACGGTTGTGGGTCATCAAGTACCGTTTTCTGGCGCCGTTGCCGGGGAGCATAGCAATATTTACAAGTCTACTTGAAGTATCCTGCCTGCTGCACATCATCCGCTATGGGTAAGAAAGGAGACCCCAAGGTTCCGATCTTACCATCCCGTACAAGAAAAGGTACTGTTCTGAACACTAGTGCTACACTTGATTCACCTTCTGTTATAAGTAAGTTTGCTTCACCACCACCACATGATGCTTCTATTGAGTATGTCACTATGTCCGATGCTTTTGATGATGCTTCCACTACTCTTGATGATACTAATTTTCTTGGCTACTATATTGAAACTCAGACTGCTAAGGCTGCAGCAGAATCCAAGACCGAGACCCCTGCTACCTATATTCCTACCTGCAAAACCTTTGGTTACCCATGCTTAGATGAACTCAAGGAGAGAATCCTTGATGATGATTATGTTACTATTGATGATGATTTTTGCAGGGAACTCAGAGAGTGTGTCGACTCTGACCCTGGTGCTGTTAAGGAGTTGCTCAAAAAGCACTCCATGAAGAACAAAGTTATTCCTGATCCTAAATTTGCCACATCCCCTACATGCATCATTGATCCTGATTATGATTTCTCTATTGATCTTTCACTTATATCTACAGTCGAGGTTGACCCCTTGTATGGCAGAGAAAATGATGATGCTATAGCACACTTGACCAAACTCGCTGAGCTAGGTAACCTATTCACTACTAATGAGAAGATACGAAACTTCTATGTGGCCAAGATTTTTCCTTTTTCTTTGAAGGAAGACGCTAAATCATGGTACGATGCACTACCCTATGGTTCCATTAAGAGTCCTCAGGACCTAGTCCAATTCGTTGTTGATAAATATTTCCCAGCTCATATGCAACATGCTGCTTTGAAAAGAATCTATAACTTTAATCAATTGCAGGATGAGCACCTCCCTAAAGCTTGGGGGAGGTTTTGTGATTTACTTAAGGTTATGCCGGGACATGGAGTCCCCAAGAATGAACTGCTTGATATATTTTACGCTGGTTTAACCGATGAATCCATATCCTACCTGGATAGTTGTGCTAGTTGTGTTTTCAAGGAAAGAACACCGGACGATGCAGAAGAATTAATGTGCAAAATTGCCAAGAACTATGAAGATTGGTCCGTTCCTGAACCACTTCTACCACCGAAAAAGAGGGGCATGCTTGTTCTGAGCCCCGAAGATATGCAAGAAGCAAAGAGGTCTATAAAGGAGAATGGTATTAAAGCTGAAGACGTGAAGAATTTACCGCCTATTGAGAAGTTGTGTGAGCCTACTACTCTCCCTCCCTTGGTAGAGGTACACTCTCTATTAGACTTTACTGAAAGTGACATCCCTAAAGGTAAGCCTCCCGACCAATGCTTAGATGAGCTTGATAATTTTATTATTAAGCAAGACCATTTTAATAGGAGGATACAAAGTCAGTTGCATGATAACTCTCTTGCTATCAAAAGTTTGTGTGGTGTTCTAGAAAGAACAGTTAATGATGTTAAATGTCTTGTTAAGCATTTTCATATGGTTCAAACTCAGCTTGAACAAATTTCTAATGTGCAAAAAGATTTGCTTGCTAATAATGCCAAACAGGACATACAAGCTTATGGCATCAAAACTAGGGGTGGAACACACACCCAGGACCCACTCTATCCTGAGGGGCATCCAAAGAGGATCGAGCAAGATTCTCAAGTACAAGAAGAAGACGAGACTGTTAGCTCTCCGAAGAAAAAGAAGAAGAAGAAACACAAGGAGGTTGACAATCCCGATGATCCTATCACAAGTGAAAAGCCAGCTGTTGATCCTAATAGCATATCTACCTCCGATGCTGAAACAGAAGACGGTGCCGAGCCTAAAGAAAAGGACACGGAGAAGGATGATTCTCCCGAGGTAAGAGAAGAAGAAACACCCGATAAAAGCAAGAAGTACTCTAGAGAAGACTTCATCGCAAGAAGACATGGGAAGGAAAGAGAACCATGGATACAAAAACCCATGCCCTTTCCAGGTAAGTCCCTCAAATCTAAAGAAGAAGAGCACTATAATAAATTTTGTGAATGGATGAAACCTCTTTTTCTTCAAATCCCTTTGACTGATGCTATTAAGTTACCTCCCTATTCGAAATATATGAAAGATATTGTCACAAATAAAAGAAAAGTTCCAAATGAGGCAATATCTACTATGCTTGCTAACTACTCTTTCAGTGGCAAGATTCCTGAGAAGCTTGGTGATCCAGGTATACCCACCATTCCTTGCTCCATAAAGAATAATTATGTCAGAACTGCTTTATGTGATCTTGGTGGAGTAGTGAGTGTTATGCCTTTCTCTCTTTACAAGAGGCTTTGTTTAGAGAAACTAATCCCTACAGATATCTCTCTTCAGATGGCTGACAAGTCAACAGCTGTCCCCATTGGTATTTGTGAGGATGTTCCCGTTGAAGTTGCTAACTGTTTGATCCTTACAGATTTTGTTGTGCTTGACATGCCCGAGGATGGGAGCATGTCCATTATTCTTGGTAGACCTTTTATTAACACCGCAGGTGCTATTATTGATTGCAATAAAGGAAAGGTCACTTTCAACGTTGATGATAAAGAACACACGGTGTATTTTCCAAAGAAGATCGACAAGAGGCATGGCCTTAACTCTATAGAGAATGTTGAGACTGTGAAGATTGGAGAATGGGACTGTCCACTACATGTTCACCACAAATACAAAACCATTATGGTGGGGACAATGTCCATTAATGTAAAGGTGCAATGATCACTTCATAAGAGGTGGGACTTCTTGTTCTATATATCTCCGGTTTGTTGGTAAGACTTGATCAACCTTACTAGTGAGCTTTTTTTATATAGGTAAAAGTTAAGCTTGTTATGTTTTCATTTGCTTTAGCTTTTATTCTCTTTGCTGTACCAAGTTTTTGTGTTTTTGAAGCTTCACAATACTAATCACCGCTTTAAGTTTTCAGAAAGTTTTGCAGCTTTTTGAACTCCGAGAAATTTTCAACAGTGAAGTTTTCAGTAAAATTCCAGAAAAATAAAAATAAAAATTTCCATGCCGGGAGTGACCCAGAGGTACCTAGGGCTGACCAGGGGGGCCACCAGTGGCCCAGACGGCCAGCTGGCGCGGCCTGCCCCCTGGCCGCGCCCATAGGGCGCCTGGGACCCACAAGTCCCACCTCCAGGTGAGTCTTCTTCCTCTCTCTCTCTTTCTTCCCAAAAACATGAGTTCTGGCCCTGGAACTTGCGTTCTTGCTGTTCTTGGAGGTGATTTTCGATCTCTCTCCACAACCCATCATTTGAGCTGAGATTTTGAGAAAATACTCCCTGGTATGTAACTCCTCCACTCCTCCAAATAGATTTTTGGTTGGTGGCTTCATTTGTGAGTATTTAGTAGTTCTTGGTGCTGTTTAGATGAGCTTGCTTGCATGTGTAGAAGTTTATTTTCCAAGTTTTGATGCATGTTTTTGCCTTAGGTAAGTGGGTTGAGTAGTTTTCCTTAACTCACTTTGTTTAAATCCTTGTTTTTGTAATTTGTCAAAAATTTCAGAAATGAGTTTGCTAGGAAGAGCAAAAGGGTGGCTTGGGAAGAAAAGGCCCGAGCGCTCTGATCGAGTTACAAGAGCTGCAGCTTCACCCTCGACTGCTAGGGTGAGCTACAACGAAGATCATGTGCCCTTAGAGTTGTTGGAGGACACAAATCCAGCACGTGCAATGACTTTCCCGTGCAATGAATTCCTTGAAGCTGCAGGAATTAAGGAGGAGTTCTATAATCTTTGTGCTAATGCAGGTCTGACGCGGCTCGCAACGTGCCGTGTTGCTCGGTATCAAAAACTCACCTCCTATTTCATTAACAGTTTTAGATATAACCTTGATACTAGTTCTGTTGAGTTTAAAATTTACAATAATCTTTTGACCATGCCTTTGGAAAAGTTTTGTGAAATAATAGGTGTGTCGAATGTTGGACTGACGGCGAAGATAAGCTCTCAGCCCTCCGAGCTGAGAACCGTCTTCAACTCTCTCTGTAGCATGGATACGAGGGATATTCATCGGTCAAAGATCTCCAGCATCTTATTCCCACACCTCAGGTATTTTGCGTATTATATTGCTAGAGGTGTGTTAGCTCGTGACAACACGAGCAGCATTTCTGCGCCGGATATTGCTATCCTGGCAACCGACCTCTCAAGGAGGTTTGATTATAATGTGGGTGCCTTAATTGCTCGACGCCTTGCTATGAACGGTGACAAGGGAGATTTATTTGGTGGCGTTTACGCCACACTTATCCTAGAGTCTCTTAATGGCACCCCACACCCTGATGATAAGACTTTCACTTACTTAAGTTCTGATCTTGCTGCTATGAAAAGGCATAAGTTTGTTACCATGACTTCCGAGTTTGGTAACCTTGATACTATCTTGCGTTTCGGAGCCACCACGGAACGCAAGATCCGTCTACCTGCACCTCTTTTGTTCGATTTTTCTCGCAGGAACGGATGGTCCTTTGATGCTATCCAGTTCGATGAGTTCGTGGTCCAGCATCAGTTTCATAACCCCATGGAGGGGGTTGTGCCCGACGAGGAGGAGCATGGTGAGTTACCACCTTTCCAGGGGGAGACCGTCACCCAGTTTGGTGAAGGGTCTTCCTCTGCTTGGAGCGCGGATCCTTCTTCGTGGGAGGATCCGAGGATTTCGGTGTACGCACCGGAAGCCTCATACGACCCTTGGACTCACCAGTACCACCCTGGAGCAGGAGGCTCCTGGGGACATTAGCTATTACCAACTTAGGCCAAAAGCCTAAGCTTGGGGGAGTACGTGCCTTCTCACTTTTCCATTGTATTATCCGTTTTATTTTTGTTCGCTTTGATCTTTTCAAAGTTTTTGCCCGTTCTTCTTTCTTTCTTTCTTTGCAAAAACAACAAAAAGATTTTCTATTTTCTTTTTCTCTCGTTTAAACCTTAAAAAAACCCAAAAAGATTTCCTTTCTCTCTTTAGTTTGCTTTGTTTTCAGAGTTCAGCTCGAGTCCGTGATGGAATTTGATAATATTTCCCACGTTCGATCGTGCAAGTGACAAGGCAGTAATGACGAAGATCGACGGAAGGGAAGCAACAAGGAAAACCGGTATGAACTCTTCTTGTTTCTACTTTTGTACATATGCCTGTACTTATAATCTAGAGACCAGCTCGGAGTGACATAGTGCTATGTTTACAATGCTTTTCCAGTGTTCATGCTTTCCTTGTGGCTACTCTCAAATAGCTAGAGTACATAATGTGTTGTTGAAATGATTTACATACATTGCATTGTTCATGGTTTGGCATACTGAAGTGGTATTTCCCTTCGGAGAATTTTTGGATTGACTTGGCACATGTTCACACATGTTTATGACTAAAAAGTCTATTATGCCTTGATGATCTTTTTGTTTCAGAATAGTTATATCACTTTCATGCCCGATTCAATGTTGCTTTGTCGCTCTGTATGATTATGACAGTTATTGCTCTCTAGTTGGTTGCTTCCCAGTCTTTTGCTAGCCTTCGCTCGCACTAAGCGGAATTCTGCTTGTGCATCCAAAATCCTTGAAACCAGTTATTTCATTTGAGTCCACCATACCTACCTATATGTGGTATTTACCGGCCACTCCTAACATAGACTTTCATGTGCTACCTCGAAATTTATTCAAAAGCTTCTCTTTTGTAACCGTACAAGCTCATGGTGCGGTGAGGGTAAATCAGTATCTTGCATGCCAAAAATATTTTGACGGAAGTTTTAACTAGTCAAGAGAAAAAAAATGAGATTTACACCTCCCCCATACTTGATGATGGAGTGAAATGGACCAAATGCTGCTTATGATAGATGGAACGATACCCTCCTTCCATCCTTGAGGCAAAATAAAAGGTTCTGTAGACCATCAAAGGATTTATGGATAAGGGAATATGTGTAAGCAAAAGGCATTAATATGGTTGGCATGGGAGATATTGAGAGACCTTTACCGTTCACCGTTGATTGGAAAGTTACACCTCTCAAAAGAGTTTTATCTCTGTTTTCAAAACCAAGAGCTCTGGCACATGTTTAGTCTTTGCTTCCTTTCACGGGTTTCAACCTTGCCATCAAAAGCCACGGTTCGAGAGTCTCCCCTTCTTTCTTCAAAGCACCAACTATGAGAGCATAATTGTCATTCTTAGTGTAACATGCATTGTCCCAAAGTATTACATTGTCTTCTGCATGCTTTTGTTATTGCTAGTCTAAAATACTGAGTTGTAGTCACCTTTAAAACTCCGGAGAGTTTCTGCATTTATGTTTTGCCTCACTCATGGAGGCTAGCGAAATGCCACTCAAGTATGTTCAAGCTATGTGCATTGTGATCCCGTCTTGATTTTCAGTAGCATATTATTTACTTTTAGTTGTTTGTGACTGATCACATGAAACAAGAATTACTTCGTGCATTGTCCTTATAGCATTGTTTCAATACTTGCTAAACTCTTTTCGTAGTACATGCTTATATACATCTAATGAAGCAAAAGAGTTTGTCAAAGTTTTCTTTGTCGCGTCCAGTTCGTTGAACTGAATTGCTTGAGGACAGGCAATATGCTAAGCTTGGGGGAGTTGATACGTCTCAAACGTATCTAGTTTTCCAAACACTTTTGCTATTGGTTTGCCCTCATTCTTGCATGATTTGGACGAAACTAACCCGGACTAACGCTGTTTTCAGCAAAGCTGCCTGTATGGTTTTATTGTGTGCAGGAAAATGGATTTTTAGGTATCTCAGAAAATTTCGGAAAAATTCACAGAAAATCCATGCACCAGAAGCTTCCACCAGCCAGAAGTGGGGCCAGAGGGGGGCCACAGGGGCCCCAGGCGCCTGGCTGGCGCGGCCCCACCCCTAGCCGCGCCGGGGGGCCGCCTGGGAGGCCTCCACCTCCTCTCGTGCCCTACCTCGACTCCTATTTATTCTCGTGACGGGAAAACCCCAGGAAAGAAGTCGCTTTTCCAGTTTCCGTCGCGGAGCCGCCGCCACCCTCTGTTCTTCTTCGGAAGGGCTAATCTGGAGGCTGATTTGGCCTCCGGAGAGGGGAGATCGTCGCCATCATCATCACCATCACCAATCCATCCCTTCTCCATGACTTCTCTTCACATGTGTGAGTAATTCCCTGCTGTAGGAAAAGGGGATGGTAGGGATTGGATGAGTTAGATCATGTAATAGTTTATCAGATTGTTGGGGGCATGTTGCCTATCATCTAGATTGGTGTTTATCTTCTTTGCTTCAACTTGTTGCTCTTAATGCTTGTCACTTTGGGCCCGAGTTCCATGTTTTCAGATCTGAACCCTATGTGTTTTCATGAATATATTTGTGTTCTTGATTCTATCTATGAGTTGTATGCACCTATTATGGTCCGGAACCGGCGATCCCAAAGGTGACAGCTTCGGACACCAAAGGGGACGGTCCATAATTTGAGGATTCCCTGTATCCATTGAGTTTATTGCTTTGTTCCGGTGCTCTTTGACAGGAGCACCTTGATCTCCATAAGTTCCCTTTGGCCCCGTTCGTAGCGGGATGGTAGGACAAAAGATGTTGTGCAAGTTCTTATTGCAAGCACGCACAACTACCCACGGGATACATGCCTAATGTTTGATATTTTCCTAGATGATCATTGCTTTTCTGTGTGCCTTGCCCCGTGTTAGAATCTATTACATGTTCACCCTCATCCATGCAGCGCCCAACCATCCATCTCCCTAGCCTATAGTGTTTTCAATCCTGCTGATCATTAGTTGTTACTTTTGCTGTTTGCTTTTGTTGTCGCCATCATCACTATCATATTACCATTACCACTTATCTTTTGTTGCAAGCAAGTATATTTCAGGTGCGGTTGAATTGACAACTCAACTGTCAAAGCTTATAAATACTCTTTGGCTCCCCGTGTGTCGAATCAATAAATTGGGTTAACTTACCCGCGAAGACTATCTCGATCCCTTACGGTTGTGGGTCATCAGGGAGCGCGAGACGTAGGGATTTTATCTCCTCCGCGAGAGTCCCGAACTCGATAAAATCACCTGCGTCCACCCGTTTGCATCTCGATAGATCATGCTTCGTTCATACCCCCTCGCTATTGTCAGGATTATATCCACGACAGTTGGCAACTCATGTACATCTTGTTCATACAAAGATAAGGAAAAGCTCCTCCGGGAGCGCGAGACGTAGGGATTTTATCTCCTCCGCGGGAGTCCAGAACTCGATAAAATCACCTGCGTCCACCCGTTTGCATCTCGATATATCATGCTCCGTTCATACCCCCTCTCTATTGTCAGGATTACATCCACGGCAGTTGGCGCCGAGCGTGCGGAATGGCGTCTATCGATCCATGATGCGGACGGTTTTTTTTCTCCTTTACGCCAAGAAGCAGGGATTTCTCGAAGATATTATTTATCCCGAAGATGAACAATCATCATGGGAAGCCACCCTTCTTCTTCCTGGTGGTTTCGATCAACTATGGGCAATGGTTGTGCGCTCACCTCAGCCGCAGCCACCGCCGCGTTGCTCCTCGTCGGAGCCAGGAGCCTCCGTTGTCGCGCTCTTCGCGGCCTATGCCGCCTCCATCCGGCCTCGTCGAGATCGTCGACCTGGACCATCCCGGCCTTCCCGCTCCGCCGTACGCGCCGACCTAAATCGTCGACTGCAGGCCGCTTGCGGAGACGCCACAACTCAGGCCAACCCGTGAAGAACCTGCTCGCGGAGAGCCTAGATCGTCTCGCCCGCGAGCCCCGCCAAGGCGTCTTCGGCTAGCGTGCGGTGTGGATTCTAGCCACGGCAACCTTCAACAGCAAGTTCGGGCAGGTTTTTCCTAGGCGCCGACAAGCTCGTCGGCCGGATGTTTCTGCACGCTCTCTGCAGGTTTTCTAAACTTAATTACTTTTTTTAACCGCATTAATGAGGGTTTTATGGGGCATTTACAACAAAACCGCTGTCAATCAAAACCTGCATGTGAAATGGCTGTCCTTAAGGAAACGAAAGGAACCATCAAATCCTGCATGCAACAATTAATTAAAATAGTACACGCTCGGTTGTGACTCGTCCTCGGCTAGTACTAGTGATTCTTCTTCATCCATCAAGTGTTCAGTTTTCACGCACACAATAATGTGGATGGATATAATACATTGCTACGATGCGGGTGGATTTTCTTAGATTGCAGTTTTACTCGAAACCTGCTGCTACTCGGACGGGACCCGGCCTCCCGCTGATACGGTGAGGATAGTTCTCTCACTCCTCGTTGGTTACCCCAAGTGGAAGGTGAGATGTAGCGTAGCAGCAAATTTCCCTCGGTGAAGATACCAAGGTTATCGAACCAGTAGGACTCCAAGAGATACAAGAAGGTGACAACGGCGCCAGAATTTAGGCGGTTGACGTGGACCTGCACACATCAACAAATAACTTTTCTCCCAACGAGTATAGAGGAGTTTTCAATTCCTCCGGCCTTGCTGTTTACAAAGGATCAACGCAAGAGATAATAATAGTGGCAACTGAAAGTAAAGACTGAAAGTAAAAGGGTGTAAACAGTGATATGAAGATGGACCAGGGTCCCGTGATTTTCACTAGTGATGTCTCTCTCCCAAAAGACGATAAAAGTTCTAGCGAGGTAAACAAATCACAGTTGGGCAATTGACAGGATTATGAAGGCACCGCAATGCTAACTATGCTGCAAAGAAAGGAAGGGCTCAAAAGAAATGGGCAGTACGCCAAGGTAAGTAGACCGAAATCCATCTGCATCTACTATGAATCATCCACCTTGAGATATCTATCCAGAACATCTCGCTGTTATTAAGTTGCGAATCCCACCCAAAGTGTAAACTCAAAGCAACAGACAACTGCATTAAAAGAACCATGCGTAAAGTAAACAATCCTTGCACCTGCAGTTACAAGCACCGTTTTTTTTATCCCTGGTGGCAACAGCACATCCCCTAGTCTCATGTTTCTGTCACTCAAGCTAGACATCAGGGGGATGAACCCACAATCGAGCATAACGCTCTCTCTTGGAGTTGCAAATAAAATACTTGGCCAAAGCAAATACCGCAACGGAGAACATGCAAGAATTTACCCAAGAACAAAATATAAAAGAGAAGATCCAAATATATTACTCATCACAATCTGAACATAGTCTCATAATCCATCAGATCCCAACAAACTCAGCGTAGCAACAGCAGAAGTTACATAGATGCCTCGATCATGTGAGGCAGCTCACGAGGACTCGAAAGTGGAAGCACAAAAGGGCGAGAGATAGATCACATAACTACTGGTCACGGACCCATGGTCTAAGGGAAACTACTCACAGTACATACGGAAGGCGTCCATGGCTATGGAGGGTCTCCCGGAGGGGGTAGCTTCTCCCGGCAGGGTGCCGGAGCAGCTTCTCCACGCAGCCCCGATCTAGAAATTTTGGTCATTGGATCTATTATTTTAGGCGCATGTTCTCAGCCGTTGGATGCCGCAAACATGTTCTGATGTAGAATGGACTATGGACTGGGCTGACGTCGTGATGGCCTTTGTTCCGGTAGCAAGAAATTGGAACTTTCGAGTTGATTTAGGCCTTACGTTGTCGCCATCCCCATTGCTTATGTTCCATCTGCGCTCAGCAACCATTGCCGCCCTCTACATTTAGAGAATCGTTAACCTTTGTTCCCTCTCCCACTTCCAGGGCCAGCAGTGAAGATAGAGAGGACGATGGATCCGCATGGGCGAGGAGGTGTCGTTTATAGTTTGGGTGCGTCGGCTGGGATTTGGGCTAAAGTTCTCTTTTTTTGTTTTATCTACATGGGAGATATGAGATCGGAGATCCTCTGGACGACCATCTCTGATGGCCTCTGCGGTGTCTCTCCCTGCATGGAACACCATATTCCTCTCATGCCTTGCATCGGTTGGGCATCTGATGACGCGGTCTGCAACACAATGCCGGTAACAAGTGTTCTGGTAGTCAAATTCACTTCTGAGTTCAGATCAAGGACTTCCTTTTCTAGCGGCCCTACTGGAGCACTCTGCTTCGTAAATTCAAACCTAACTGCATTTTGTACAATGGCCATCACCATGGCCAATTGTGTATCTATTCAAGTCGTTGATTGTTATTTATCCTTTCAAAATAGAAGTGTCAGAGTTATATTTCATTGGTAATTTTGTGCTAAAGATCTTCCGATTTGTTTAATGGCAGTTTCCATCACCATACATTTATAAGTCACTTATATGCCCTGCAAAAAGAAGGCTTTTCTTTTATCGACCAGTCTGAGTAGTCAAAATTGATGCATAACCATATGTTGCAACGAAGTGAGAAAACTTGCTTCTTGGAAAAATCCAAATTGAGAGAATATGTATGGTCCCTTCTTTAAGCAAGCTATCGCGGTTCAGGTGTTTTGATGCAAATTTTTATTTCTCAATATTTTCTGTGTTTATTCTCTGAACCATGGTTCCTGTTGGAAATATGTCCTAGAGGCAATAATTAAATGTTATTATATATATTTCAATGTTCTTAATTAATGTTGATATTTCTGTGCTATAGTTTCAATGACCCTGACTATGAGATTAAGAAGAAAACTCAATTGCATGTGTGAAATGTAAACACCAAAAGTTTACGGCTTATCCTCTAAGACATGCTCTTGTTCTAACTGATTATTGCGTTTTCTCAATCATGGACATTGGTATTGTAACGAGGATGTCAGTAGCAATGAGAACATATTGATAGCCGAATAGTGATGTTGAACTGACCCCGAGTTAATGATATACTTAGAGATCACATCATAACAACGTTATAAGTCATATCATGAAATGTTATCATATACGTAATTCCATAGACCATGAGAGTATCGAGTTGCTTGACGTAGGAAGATGTACTTTTTTTCTTAGATGAATCTGCCCATCACTGAGTAGTAGTAGGATGGGTTCCAGGTACATCAGATAGTGTGTCTAGTAACTACGATAGTTCGATACTGGGATTTTCTCCTTCACGATAAAGAGATATTTTGCTTCTGGTGAACTTGGTATTACTGTATCCATTATAGTCTAGCGAGACGTAGTGTGCCTTAGTCACAGGATATCGGAATACGATAACGATTAAATGTGACAAACGTGCAAAAAGGTTGACAACTGGCTTGTGTTCAAGAAGTTGGTACATAGGGCTGCCAAACTTTTCACCTTTTAATTTGTCGTATATCACGAAGTAAAGGGCAAGGTTCACTCCAAACTTCTTCGTGTGTGTGTGTGGGAGTTTTCATGGGTGTCCGTGGGTTCGCTGTTGATTATTGGCTATCGATAAAAGGTTGTTGTCCTACGTCTGGAAGATGTTACGAGTCATGTTCGCATAATATCAAACTAATGGGTCACACACTTAATGAAAAGTAGTCTGTTAGAATACTGAAATGTTAGAAGGTTTTGTGGAAGCTATATAGAATTGTTCATACGAGGACCAGAAGTAGTTTTGGGTATTTATAAAATTGTTCATACGGTCACCGTAAGTAGTTCTGGGTATTTAAGGATATGTCCGGATCACTATGGAGTAGACCTAGGTGGTTCCGAAACATATGAGGATCATACCGAGGAAGTCTTGGATCAATCGAAATGGTTTTTAAATAATCGATGGGCGTCCCGACAACTTTCGCATTCATCAAATATATTAGACTGTAATCCGGATCATCCCGGAACATATCTAGATAGTATCAAAATATCCAAAAGAGATCCCGAAAGGTCCTAGAATTGTTCCATATATAAGGTTCCAGAATGTCCCGAAACCATCCTGAAAGTTCCCGGAATGGCCGAGAATAGTTCTGAAGGGTCTTAGAAGGTCCTAGAAGCTTCTGGAAGATTTTGGAACTTTTCAGATAGTACCATATGCTCCTAACCACCCTTTGCCTTTAGGGGCAAGATTCCAGAATGTCCCGAAACCATCCTGAAAGGTCCCGGAATGGCCGAGAATAGTCATGAAGGGTCCTAGAAGCTTCTGGAAGGTTTTGGAACTTTTTAGGTAGTACCATATGCTCCTAACCATCCTTAGCCTTTAGGGGCAAGGCACCCCAAGGGGCTATCCGAAATTCTTATTTATGCATATCACAAGGCTCACTAGACCATCCATGGTGTCACATAGTACCACAACATTTTCATCATCGGCATTTTCAATAAAAAAAGATAATGCTAGCGTTACCTTTCCCACATCAAGGTGGCGGTATAATTCTA
This sequence comes from Bromus sterilis, assembly GCA_950022295.1. Classification (NCBI taxonomy): domain Eukaryota; kingdom Viridiplantae; phylum Streptophyta; class Magnoliopsida; order Poales; family Poaceae; genus Bromus; species Bromus sterilis. The sequence goes on along the minus strand of OX465600.1, from coordinate 50,011,339 downwards.
AAACTAATAAAATGGATAATTAAATAAAAATGTCTTATGTTTTGGCGGAATGTCGTTTAACTCCCGTTCCAGCAAATTCTGAGCATTTGATAAGTCCTACTTTCTAGCACAAGCCATATCAAAATTCACGGATAAATTTGGCATAACCTTTGCTAAAAATAGAACATACCGAGCGTCTGAAGTTTACCGAAACGAAAATGAATCAACATTTCGATAAAACATAGGCCACTTGAAGGTGTTCCTTGAAAAATTATACACATGTTCAAATAAACAAGTAATACAAGTCCAATTATATCCATCTTCCACAACAACACATGTCCAAAATCATACTCATTTTTTATCAAATACATGTTCTTTCTTTAAGTCAGAAAAAATGTGTTGGCAATTTATTTTATATTTGAAAGTTGCATAAACAGAAAGTAGACATGAGGTCGATCAACTTTCATATATAACACTTTGTCATATGAGGCATAGTTGAATTTATGTGAATAAAAAAACCTAAACAATGTTAAAACAAAGCCAAAATTTAGTTGTGTAAAATACTTAATGAGGAAGGTGTAAATATTTCCACCGCACGCATGTAGTATCCACATCATTTTATCTATCAACTAACCAATTGTTCACATCATCTCCACTAATATTTATGGACGGAATGAAAATAAGTTATACGCATACTCTATTTTTAGCCATTCAACAATTATTGACATCATCCATTCATTTATCCACCATATAATTACTTTAGTCATCAAATAAACACTAAGTCCACGCCAATTAAATTTAGAACCTCGAGCACGATGAAAAATTGAATTTTACATTTTTTGTGGATAATTTTCAATTTCATGCATCTTATACCCTTCTGTTTAGATTATAGAGTTCTTATAGAGATTTTCGCTGCAACGCGCAAGGTATTCTTCTAGTTTATTTAAAATATATGATAGATCCCCCTACACTTGTGGGATATCATGGTCGGGTGTGATTCTATCTTCTATTCATATTACCCGTTGTAAAAAAGTGTTTCTTTCGAGTTAGCCTAGTATGCTATAATGCTCAAGAATCATTTTAATAATTGAAATATTCCATGGGAATCTCATTAGTAAGGTACAACATCAATTTCAATATAAACATAACACTCAGCAAATGGTTGTGTAAACTACTTAATGAGGAAGGTATTTGGCAAGAGTTAATTACTACGTTGTGAGAATCGCGATTCTATTGTACGATTTTGCACACTGATTCTAAGTTTCTACAATCCAGGTAGTTATGATTCTACGATTCACGATCCTACAGACAGAGCTCCAATCCGATTTAGAATCTTGATTCTGTCAAATTTGATGCTAAACCTACCTGTTTTGGAGGGGCTTGATGAAGGTGAAGTCACCCTTTTGTAAGAAAGGCTCATTTATGGTTTGTGACGGCCAATCGACGAATCTTTTAGAAGATATCTGGTTTGGTGATACTTCATTAGCTCTACAATACCCGACCTTCTACAATATTGTTACTGGGTGACAAATGGACTAAATGGATCCATTTGGTTTCTAGGTTGATGTCAACTATTAATCTAACTAGATGATACCACGCGCCTTGCTGCGGGAATTGGTCGCCTTATATTTCAACGAAATTCAATTATGTGAATTTTAAATTTTTAGATTAATAATAAATGAATAAAAAACATACAAATTATTATATTTGATTATGTTTAGTTATATTTTTTTGAATATAAATACATTAGGAGAATAAAAATATTTTTCCATGCATGGTTGCGTGTGATGGTGGGTCTTGCCTCATGCATGGTTGCATGTTGAGGTGGGTCTTATCCCATTCATAATTGTGTGGTGATGTGGCATGCTTGCATGTTGAGATAAATAAGATAGTGGGGATGATCTATTATACGATCTTGGCATGGTTCAGTAGTCAAAGCAACTTCGTCACTTTCGTGAATAGATTCATTTGGACTAAATGAATCCATAGTAAGCATTGCAGATGTACATAATTGTGATTTGCACATCCAAGTCAATTTAACGCATTACTATGCCGTATTCTATAAAATTTAGCATCAAAGTATAAGAATTTGCGATTGGTTATAGCACCGCTAGTGTAATTGCATTTCAAAATTAGGCAACTGACGAGTCAGTCCCTCAAATGTAGTTGTATTTAGCAGAGACTAGTTAGTGTGTACGTGCAACGCACGTTCCTTTAATGTAGAACAATTTAACATGTTGTAATGCACAAGCTTCACAAATCAACAATATAACTATATAACCTTTATATTTTGTTCCTACTCATGCTTAAGCTCTTCCCTAATTCAAATCTATACATATCATTGTGAAATTTTACCATTTTGTAGAAAATTTAAGATTTAATCAATTGTACAACCCCATAATTCTTAGTATCCTCTCATGTTAGTGACCACATCCTCCCCTAAAAAAATGACAACATCCTAGAACTACACTGGGACATGTATAAAAAATTATCACCTTAGAGATACATGAAAAATTAATGGTATGAGGTACACAAGTTTTTTACAAGAAGGAACAAAATTTCGATTGACACATCATGACTTTACCATAGGAACTAAAATGTGAAATCTGCATACGTGCTTCCTTCCCTCGCACCGTTGCTAAAAAAAGGACTGTAAGGAACTTGATCGAAAACAAAACTCACCACTGATGCTGGCAACTCCTCGGGAGAAATATAATTAGAGGGCGTCGTCGACTCGTCGTAGAGACCGGGATGCAGGAGAAGGAATTAGCTGAGTCGACGTGCACGCCCGGGACGATCTCCGCACACCCATGTGCCATTGAGGGCATCAACATGAACTCCTAAGACAACCTCGCCAAGCGGTGACTCAACCGCGCTCCCCGGGCGCCTCCACAAACGCCGTTGAGAGGGTACCGCCGTGGTCGCCATGGAGGCTACGTCCGATGCCGTAGGCACTGAGCACGTTATAGGGTATTCATCCCAGCTGAACCCATTGTCGGCGTCGTGGTCGTCGTCGCGCACGCCATGAGAAACTTTGACAACATCCACACGTGTCGATCGTGGTGTGGTCACGGCCGTGTCTTTTCGTACATGTCTTGTCACCGATGTTGGCACACATGGTCTCCGATGCGATGGTGTCCGATTCTGGTGGGCGGCGGCCGAGTTGAGCGAGCTTGCGGCCGATCAAGGAGCGCATGATGCACGAGCGGAGCGTCTGTGGCAAAACATTGAACATCAACCGTAGGATTAGATGGCAGACCATGGAATCAATATGACCTCTTAGATTTCACTGAACCGATCTGATCTAAGGGTTATGGTTGTCTTGTGTACAATTGGTTTGGTTTGGTGGACGTAGGACAATTCTTGTTTGCTCTTTTATAAGTAGTTTAGATAAACCCTACGAAATGACTATAGCCGTATGCCGAATTCGGTAGTTATTTCACTTTAGTATAGACTAGTTGAGACTAGAGACAAAATGGACAACTATTCGGGAACAAAACGTTAACCCAACGACCGGAACCATAATTTCCTGATCGACGCAAGAGAAGCTGGGCATTGCCCTCCGTTCCCAACAAAATAGCAGCACCGCATCCTTCCCTTAGATGAGGCGCACGATACAATATCAAATCTTATCGCAACCACTTGATGCCACCCGACACCCACATCAACGGGGAAATGGGCAGGGAATGTCAACTGTGCGAGCTGTTATCAGTGAGGTTATGCTCGCCATGCACGTTCCCTCTTGACTTAAACGCCACAACCCTAACATGCATGTTCAAAAGATTAATCGAAATTGCATGCATAATATCCATCTCATGCATGGTCGTTGGCTCCTTAAAAACACAGGCTCATGAGCTTGGATCAAGCTATAAATAGACCTGCAGAACACCAAGTTTGCTTCACCCACCCATCTTCGTCCTCTCTTTAGATATAAGCTGGCCTCTATCTAGCTAGGCTCTAGCTAGCTGCAGAGTTCATAGCAACCATGGCTGCTGATAAGCTTTCTGCCTTCGTTCTGGTAGCATTGCTTGGTTGTGTGGCGCACACATGCCAAGCGAGCTATGGGTATCCCAACCCCATGCCGCCCACCCCAAGCCTGCCACCTCCCGCGGCACCAGCGCTCAACGTGGGCTACTACAGCCATTCCTGCCCTAATGCCGAAGCAATTGTCAAGCAGGCTGTGAAGGAGGCCACAGACATCAATCGCGGCATCGGCGCCGGGCTCATCCGCCTTTTCTTCCACGACTGTTTCGTCAGGGTACGTGTAGCAGCTTACAGTGAAATCAAAGTTTTAAATGCTAATGTTTATGAACCACATCCACGTATAATTTAACGATTTTAGGGGAATTAGTGCCATTTAGCTTGAGGCTACCACTATGTGTCATAACCCGCTATTTTAAACTTGGAGTAAAATTCATGCTAAGTCCATGCATGTATGTGCAGCAAAATTATTGATATGTCAGATATGTTTGTGAGCTACTGACGCTCGTGAGCTTTTCTGTTCAGGGTTGCGATGCCTCGGTTCTCCTGGACAGCACGGCAGCCAACCCGCAGCCGGAGAAGCTTGGCATCCCAAACTTCCCAAGCCTCCGCGGCTTCGAGGTGATCGACGCTGCAAAGGCAAAGCTTGAGAAGGAGTGCGAGGGAGTTGTCTCGTGCGCCGACATCGTCGCCTTCGCAGGGCGCGACGCCACCTTCTTCCTCAGCAACGAGAAGGTACACTTCCCCATGCCGGCTGGCCGCTACGACGGGCGTGTGTCTTTCGCCAACGAGACCCTCCGCGACCTGCCCCCTCCCTTCGCCAACCTGACGGTGCTTGAGGCAATGTTCAAAGCCAAGGGGCTCGACCTCGACGAGATGGTCACCCTTTCCGGGGCGCACACCGTCGGGATCTCTCATTGCTCGTCATTCGCCGACCGCCTTCCGGGTAACCCCTCGGACCCCATGTCCATGGAACCCATGCTGGCCAGCTCGCTACAACAGAGGTGCAACCGCAGCGGTGACCCCGTGGTGGTGCAGGACATCGTTACCCCCCGTGATCTGGACAGGCAGTACTATCAGAACGTACTTGATCGTAAAGTGCTGTTTAAATCGGACGCCGAGCTGCTGCAGTCGCCGCAGACGCTCAAGGCCGTGGAGCACAACGCCCAGAACCCCGGGAAGTGGGAGCGCAAGTTCAAGGCGGCAATGGTTAAGATGGGCAGCATCGAGGTGAAGACCAAGGCCAACGGGGAGATCAGAAAGCAGTGCCGCTTCGTCAACTAGATACCGAGGGTTTCGTCAACTACCTCGTCTTGACTCCTGAGAGTGATCAGAATAAGGTCGTGCTTTTGTGCGTGTGTTAGCTCAATATCCGTTGTTTACCAAAAATTGTTCTAATGCTTCATTCATGGCTTCACCTCTGTATCGGAATTATTGTTGTAGTACTACTCTATTAACTACCCCCTTGGTACCGAAATATAGGTCTTTGGACATGTACACTTCAAAGACCTAGTATATTATTTCGGTACGGAGGGAGTATTATGAGATAATATTGTCAAAGTACCTTTAGTTTGCTCCATTTGAACATGGCAGTTTATGGAATTGGATGTGACACCACAGAAAAAGCACACGTCATATCGTCTACCGGCCAGTATGCCGAGTGTTTATTCATGGCCACTCGAATTAGAGAGCAGAAAGCGGGGTATTCTGGTGAAGAAAACACACGATGATAAATAATACTCGGTTTATAAATACCATAAATCGGATATAATAAGATAAAAAGCATCAACTTATAAATAATCACCTAGTTTAATGCTAAAAGGGGCCTATGCTTTTTAAATACACGATGTTGGTGCCTATCGCGTGTCTATTAGGCCACATTACTACTGCTGGGATCACATAGATTACAATAATGCATTTTCAAATATTTTGTAAAAGTCAAGTTTTAATTAAAGAGATTTGTTAGGGCACTTCTAGATGTGCTCTAAGTATTACACATCTAAATCATATACTATTAATTTTACATAAAGATTCATTTAGATATTATTTTCATTTTTTATTTTCATTTCTAGTTTGATTGATCATTTAGATGTGCAATAACTAGAGCACATGGGTTGCTAGAATCTCCGATAGACTTCAGCTTTGAACGCGTGAATTAATATGCAAGGATATTAACTAGTACAGATACAAGTACTATAATATATATGCAGTAGTTCTTCAATGGCACTATCAGATTAGCTAAAAATACATGTTTATCCAGTGAACACTGTTTTGAGTTTTTAAGATAGCTAACCGCTCAAGCAAAGCGGTTGTTCGTTCAATGGATACTGAGAGGAGGAGGGAGACCACAAATACGCAGCCCACAATGGATCATCAGCATCCAATACCTACCAACTGAAGAAGAAGATCCAAGCAAAAACCGGCTTATCCAACTAGCCACCCAACACCTACTTTTCTTAAAGCGCTAATGGACATCCTCGTACCCAGCTAATCCTCGCCGCTCGCCGCCGATCAAGCAAAAAGCTTCCTCCGTGGCAGGGTCGAGCGTTGGCGGGACAAGTGGTCGATGAGGCCAGCCTCCTCCTCCTCCTCCTCCCCCCCTCACCGGTGGCATCCACGGCAAGGCCCGTCCTATCCGTCCATCAGCACCCGTGGCCGCGCGCGCGGGACAGGCACGCGCCTAGCTGCATGCGCTAATGGCCGTGGCGTCACCTGGCCTTTCGGTTCGGCAACCAGACAAGGCTCACCAGCTCCCTCCTCCGTCCGCCCCTGCCTTGCCACCCGCGAGCGCTGGGTGCGGCGCGGCCTGAAGCGGAGCGGAGCGGTGCAGGTGCAGTGCGGGTGATCGATCCCTGGCTAACTAACCCAACCCAACCCAAGGCGTGCGGTGTGAGGCTAAATGGTGCCGCTTGCGGCTGTTCTCCGCTGAACTACCTCGTGTTTGCGGCCACATAACAGATTTCTTTGGATTGAGGAACCCAGAAATACGATAGGCAGGCATTGGGATGTGATAGAATTGCCAGCACGGAGTTGAGGATTTTTGCGCTCTCGATCTTTTGGAGCAGTTATAAGAGACCACACTGTGAAAACCAAAGTTACTCCTTATACGAATGAATCTTTGCTTGCCCCGTATACTGAAGAGGAAGTGAAACGAGCTCTTTTTAGAATTCGCTATTTGAAGGCCCCCGGGACAGATGGTCTCCATGCAATTTTCTTCAAAAAATTCTGGCATCTGATCGGGGATGATCTAACAAAGGAGGTTCTCAGTGCAGTCAATTCTGGAATTATCCCCGACGATTAGAACCTGACTACAATCGTCCTTATCCCAAAAGTGGAGACTCCTGAGAAAGTCACCCAGTTTAGGCCAATCAGCCTTTGCAATGTTACTTATAAGGTCATTTGAAAAATGAGGCTCGCTTGTGGGTCCTCGCGGGTGCCAAATGTTTGGGCAACTTGATACCGTGAGAGTAGTGGGGTTATTTGTTTCGGTCTTTAACTTGCTTTCTTGCAATCCTCTCCTTAATTAATATGCGGGGCAAAGCTTTTGCCTCTTGTTTCAAAAAAAAATGTTAGCTTCCAGACTCAAGATGGTGTTACCGGAAATTATCAGCAAAACTCAAAGCGCTTTTGTTCCCGGGAGGATAATTACTGATAATGTGATTGTCGCTTATGAATGTCTACATACAATGAAGAAGAAGAAATCAGGAAAGGTAGGAACTTGTGCGGTGAAACTTGACATGCACAAAGTGTATGACAGAGTTGAGTGGGTATTCCTTGAAGCTATTTTACTCAAGTTGGGTTTCGCCCCGCAATGGACGCAGTTGATTATGGCATGTGTGTATTATGTGAGATACAAGGTCTGGTTCAACTCAAATGAAACAACGGTTTTTACCCCCTCAAGAGGTCTTAGGCAGGGCGACCCGTTATGACCATATTTATTTTTGCTCTGTGCAGAGGGTCTCTCGGCCTTAATTTCTTATGAGGAAGAGGCGGGAAACCTGAAGGGTGTCCACGTCTGTCGGAACTCTCCTACAATTTCACATTTGTTGTTCGCGGATGATTCCCTGATTCTCATGAAGGCGGATGAAGCTAATGCTTCGTGTCTAAAAGGCATTCTTTCTTATTACTGTTCGGCGTTTGGACAGTTGGTGAGCTCGGCTAAATCATCCATTTTTTCAGTCCTAATACTGATGTGCAATCCAGGGCTATGGTTTGTCAGGTCCTGGATATCATGACGGAGTCCCTCTCGGATAAATACCTGGGGCTGCCTGCTATGTTTGGAGTGGACAAGGTGGACTGTTTTAAACATCTTACAGAAAGAATCCAGAAATTGGTGACGGGTTGGAAGGACAGAACTCTCTCCTATGGAGGAAAAGAGGTGCTAATCAAAGCGGTGGCTCAAGCTATTCCTACTTCTGCGATGAGTGTGTTTAAATTCCCAAAGAAAATTTGCAAGGGGATCACTGACGCAATATCGCACTACTAGTGGGGAGATGGTGAAGACCAACGCAAAATGCACTGGTTTGCATGGTGGAAGATGTGTGTTTTGAAAGAATAAGGAGGCATGGGGTTCCGTGATATCCATAGCTTTAATCTGGCCATGTTGGCCAAGCAAGTTTGGAGGCTAGTGGAGAACTATAACTCCTTATGTGCTAAATTCTTGAGATCCAAATATTACCCTACAGATAACCTCCTAAACTGTACACTCAAGAAGGGTGCTTCTTACACCTGGCAGAGCATCTGGGCTAGTGTGCAAACTTTCAAGAAGGGTTGTATTTGGAGAGTTAGTAATGGTGAGAAGATTAACATCTGGAATGATAGCTGGATCCTAATTCTCCCTCACATAAAATCATCACAGTGAGAGGGAAAACTATTCTATAGAAGGTTAATGAGTTGATTGATCCGAGTACTGGCGGATGGGATGAAGACCTGATTAGAGATGTTTTCTGGCCAATTCATGTGGACAGAATTCTTCAAATCCCAATCAATCATCATGATGATGACCCACAACCGTAGGGGATCTATTGAAGTGTTCTCGATAAGTAAGCGTGTCGAACCCAACGAGGAGCGAAAGGTATTGATAAGTGATTTTGGACAAGGAATAACTGCAAGCACTGAAAGATAACTTTTTAGGGATTTTCGGTATACGCAACAATAAGATAAAAGCAAGCAAAGTAAATAGCGCTGAGGCGCAGCAAGTGGCCCAATCCTTTTGAGCAAAGGATAAGCCTGGCAACTGAACTTATAAAGGCTAAAGCGTTCTTGAGGACACATGGAGAGGTAGTCACGTGCTTTCGACATACTCCATATCGGCACTGTGTGTAGTGTTGATAAGTGTTGAGTGGGTGGATCTATGCTAGCACACCTTCTATACCAAGATAAGTGCGCTCTTATGATTAAACATCTTGCAAGCATCCGCAAATACAAGATAGAAATTAAGGCAAAGCCTAACCACAGCAATAAGATCAAGGATCCATTATTCCCTTGCGCAAAAGTGTGCAAACTGTGGTTCAGGTTTCTGTCACTCCGGCAACCTACCGTAAGCATTCTTTATACACAATGTAATCCCCTAGGTCCTTAGTAAGGCGAAGTGTTGAGTGTTCGACTCACACAACACCACTAGGAAAATAACAACACAACTTAAATATCAAACAACACATATTACTTCAACATCATATGACTACTAACAACCAGACTTCTCCCATGTCCTCAAGAACTAAATTAAATACTCACAAGACATAAAAGAGATCATGATCAGAGGTGATAAATAGGTGTAAACAATCTGGTCATAACGATATTTCTCCAACAAAACTCAATAGCATTCACCACAAAGTAGTAATCAACACCGGTAGAGTAGAGAGGATAGATAGTACGAGTTACAACGCAAGTTGCAATTGCGAGATGAGATTGGATGAAGATGAAGATGATGCTCATGTTGGGGATGATGTTGATGATGATCTCGATGATGCCCGTGACGATGGTGATGACCATGGCGATGATCTCCCCTTCCGGGAGGTGATCTCCTCGGCGAAATCTGCCCGCCGGAGAGCCCTTTTCTTCTCTGTAGGTTTCCGCCACGGAGCGGCAGCGGAACTCCGTAAAAACTCCTCTTTTTAGGGTTTTCGGGCGACGAAGAGTATATAGGCCAGAGGGGGGAGCCGGGAGTGGCCCCAGGGCTCCAGGCGCCCTCCCGACGCGGCCAGGGGTGGGGCCGCGCCAGGTGGCCGACTGGGGCCCCTCTGGTCCCTCTTCGGCGTGTCTTCGATAATCTTTCGGAAAATACCCTCCGTCGATTTTCAGGTAATTTGGAGGTATTCTTCTTTAGCAACTCAGCGTCCACTTTTTACCGCTGAATCCTGCGTCTGCTGCTTCGGTACCGGAAAGTTCTAAACTGTGTAAAACAATCCAAAACAACATAAGAACATCATCGTAATATGAAATATATCAATGAATAAGGATGAATTACGATATAAAATAGTGATGCATTTTGGACGTACCACATGCACAAGAGGATTTTGTGGCTTGGCATTTAACTCCTTCTGGGAGGTTCTTTGTCAGGTCAGCATACTATAGGCAGTGGGAGGATCTTTACTCTCCAAACGCTGGTATTGGAAGCTCACGCCCCACCCTTCCTGGAAGAAACTCTGGGCGTCGAAGGTACCAAGTAAGGTCAAGATATTTGTGTGGCGGTGTCTTCATGACGCGATCCCCTGTCATTGTACTTTGGCCAACAGACACATTGGCAACTCGATCCAATGCCCCTTATGTGCGAGGCACGCGGAAGATCTGAAGCATATGCTATTCAGCTGTACACGGGAACATGCAATATGGAGGTCCCTGGGTGTACATGAAATGATAGACCGTGTGAAGCAACCGCAACAATCTGGCAGTGAGATGTTGGAAAGAGTTTTATGTGAAAAGGAGTTTAAGGCTCACGTACTGGACACAGTTTCAGCTAGAGAATTGATCATGATTGGGTGTTGGTATATTTGGTGGCAACGTCGATCAATTGTCCATCAAGAGGAGGTGCAGAATATTGTGCGTTCCGTAGCCTCACTGCGAGCGACGGCGCTGAATTTCATTAGAGCTGTGAGTGTAAAACTACCCCAAGTCAGATCCAATTCCTGGAAACGACCTTTATCGGGCTGTTTGGCACTCAACTGTGATGCTTCGTTTGATGAGGACTTGCGCTCTGGATCTTTTGGAGCGGTTATAAGAGACCACAGTGGGATGTTTGTCGATGCATGTACGGGCAAGTTTGAACATGTTGCAGATGTTATCTCAGTGGAAGCGGGAGCTCTAAGTGCAGGTATGAAACTAGCTCTAGGGCTTGGATGCTAGAAATTGTTGATTCAATCGGACTGTTTTACAGTTGTTGAAGCTTTACAAGATGATATGGGACACTCAATGGTTGCTGAACCAATCCTGCAAGACTGTCGACGGCTTATTTGTGACTTTCAAAAGGTTTTTCTGGAACATTGTAATAGGGAAACAAATGTAGTGGCTTATGAGCTTGCAAAACAAGGCCGTGATGATCCCCCGGCTGTGTGGGTGGACTCACCGCCTGACTATCTTTCTGTCCTACTAGCAAACGATGTAAGTTTATTTGATGCTTAATAAAGATAGGGTTTTTATGTCCAAAAAAAGCACGGAGTTGAGGATTGCAAAACATGGAAACGGTACTAGGTCACAAGGAAAGTGTCTCGATCTTAGGCTATTGAGTGTTAAAAAGATGTTGAGATGATTGTTCAAATCCGTATGGGAGCAGGGAGCATAGGAATCCAGTACACATGAATCTAGGTAGTACCATTTCTTTCGTCGAAAGACGATTATTGATCAGAAAAATAATCCTAAGAATTGGAATCTTAAAAGATCCTACGAAATTCCATTTTTTGAGGAAGACTTTCTATGAAATTCCTAAAATTCAAAAAATGCATTGTACTCCTTCTGGACACAGAGGCAAAAACAGGAGTGTTGGGTTATGCTCCCTCCGTTCCGTAATATAGGACGCTTTTGCAGTTTAAATTGAACTACAAAATGTTTTACATTATGTGACAAAGATAATACGTGGGTGTACAAGGGCCATGCACCCTCGATTTTCAGGACTTTGGTTGTGTGTTTCGTGGCGTGGTATATTTGTGCGGTATTTATTGCTTGTGTTCCGCAAACCTGACGGTGCTTGAGGCAATGTTCAAAGCCAAGGGGCTAGCTCAACCTCGACGAGATGGTCACCCTCTCCGGCGCGCACACCGTCGGGATCTCTCACTGCTCGGCATTCGCCGACCGCCTTCCAGCCAACCCCTCGGACCCCACGTCCATGGAACCCATGCTGGTCAGCTCGCTACAGCAGAGGTGCAACCGCAGCGGTGACCCCGGCCCGTGACCTACTACCAGAGTGTACTTGATCGTAAAGTGTTGTTCAAATCGGACGCCGAGCTGATGCAGTCGCGGCAGACACTCAAGGCCGTGGAGCACAACGCCCGGAACCCCGAGAAATGGGAGTGGAAGTTCAAGGCGGCAATGGTTAAGATGGGCAGCATCGAGGTGAAGACCCAGGCTAGCAGGGAGATCAGAAAGCAGTGTCGCTTCCTCAACTAGATACCGAGGGTATCGTCAACTACGTACCTCCCTGATACCTGATACTTGGAGAGTGATCAGAATAAGCTCGTGCTTTTGTGCGTGCATTAATTAGCTCAATATCCGTTGTTTACCTAAATTTGTTCTTATCCTTCATTCATGGCTTCACCTCTATATCGAAATTATTGTTGTACTATATATACATCTCTTATCAAGCAAAATCCAACTAAGATTTATTTTAACATGAAAGTTATCCACATCATTTTCTATTGTATTCAATTATTTATCAATGTCATCCACTCAAAAAAAATCCATGCAAGATTTATCGTGTCTATCTCAACATGCAAGATTTTCATCCATACAATTGTACATGTCACCTATTTTTAGACATCAAATATAAAACAATTTTACATCAAAATAAGAGTTCTTCAACTATCATGGTCAACTGAATCTTGCATGTTTCTAAAAAAATCTTAATATTTTATACTCCTACATCTTTAACTCCATTTGTTTAAACAATTAAATTCTTAAAAGTATTTCCACCGCACGCATGTAGTATCCACATCATTTTATCTATCAACTAACCAATTGTTCACATCATCTCCACTAATATTTATGGACGGAATGACAATAAGCTATACGCATAATCTATTTTCAGTCATTCAACAATTATTGACATCATCCACTCATTTATCCATCATATAATTACTTTAGTCATCAAATAAATAATAATTCCACGCCAATTATATTTAGAACCTCGAGCACGATGAAAAATTGAATTTTACATTTTTTGTAGATAATTTTCAATTTCATGCATCTTATACATTATAGAATTCTTATAGAGATTTCCGCTGCAACGCGCAGGGTATTCTTTTAGTTTATTTAAAAGCTATGATAGATCCCCTACACTTGTGGAATATCATGGTCGGGTGTGATACTATATTCTATTCATATTACCCGTTGTAAAAAAGTGTTTCTTTCAAGTTAGCCCAGTATGCTATAATGCTCAAGAATCATTTTAATAATTGAAATATTCCATGAGAATCTCATAAATAAGGTACACCAATAATTTTAATATAAACATAACACTCAGCAAATGGTTGTGTAAACTACTTAGGCTCTGTTCGGAACGTTGGTTCACAAACCAAAGGAATAAAAAAATGCAAAGGAATGGGATGGAGTGCAAAGTGCAACCTACAGGCTATAGAAAACAGAGGAATGGAATCATACGAGTGTTCGGAACAGAGGAATGGATTTAAACCTGCACACTTCATTAAAAAACGAAAAATAGTCGTTATGTGCATGGGCATTGCTTTCTAGCCGTTGCTTTATCTGGCCGTTGCTTCTTCCTTTTGCTATATAACCACAACCAATGCATTTACCAGCAGCTTGCTTCTCATTTCTTCTCCTCTCATGTAAACACTTCTCCAGGAACATACATTTCATTCCAGTAGCAGAGTTTCATACATTCTTGAAGGTGAATGGATCCAAATTATAGCCAGCGGTCAAGAAATGAGGACGAGTTTTTGTTTTTTGTACTCCCTACATTAGAAGGTAGCTCATCTGAGAGGAGAGCAATACATACATCCATCTTGAATGGAGCTACTTATGTGCATGAAGCTGTCACCGGCCACGAGGTTCTATGTGAATGGCGTTTCCATATGGAGAGAGAGATCTTTCAAGCTTTAGTACAAAAACTGTGTGAAAAGCACCTTCTCTGTGCAAGAGCAAGTACCTATATTTGTATATGCAATATCAAAGAATGCAACCAACAGAACATTGCAAGATAGATTCCAGCATGGTGCGGATTCAATTAGTACTTACTTTCACCTTGTGCTCAACGCGATTACACTGTGGAGGCGGAGGAGGATGGATTCGCCAACCGATGGTGCTTCGTTGGTTCTCCATCTGTGATTTGGCGCCAAAATAATCTAGGATTGCTTCTTCTCCATTGGGGATTTGGGGGAGTGGCGGGAGTGGTAGACGTAGGAGGCGGGAGTGAGGGGGAGAGAGCGGCGGAAGTGAGGGAGAGAGAGCGGCGGCTCTGTCTTCCGTGCCTTTTCCTTAGGTCTCGGTGGATGTTTTGTTTCCTGTGTATTCGCTGGAGAGTTTGCCTTTCCTGAGGAAAATGCAGCCCCCTTTCCTTTGTCCCGAACGGCTTCAAAGGAAAAGAATCCATAGGAAACACTACCTGTACGATTCCTATGAAAATCTTGTGTCCCGAACAGGGCCTTAATGAGGAAGGTGTTTGGCAAGAGTTACTGCGTTGTGATAATCGCGATTCTATTGTACGATTTTGCACATTGATTCTAAGTTTCTACGATCCAGATAGTTATGATTCTACGATTCACGATCCTACCAACAGAGCTTCAATCCAATTTAGAATCTCGATTCTCTCAAATTTCATACTAAACCTACCTGTTTTGGAGGGGCTTGATGAAGGTGAAGAAGTCACCCTTTTCTAAGAGAGGCTCTTTATGGTTTGTGACGGCCAATCGACGAATCTTTTAGAAGATATCTGTTTTGGTGATACTTCATTAGCTCCACAATACTCGACCTTCTACAGTATTGTTACTGAGTGAAAAATGGACTAAATGGATCCATTTGGTTTCTAGGTTGATGTCAACTATTAATCTAACTCAGATGCCTGATTCATTTATATTGGACGTTAACCACTAATAGAATTTTCACCAAAATCATATCTGGAAAACAAGGGTCCTTCAAAGATGGTTTTCATATGGTTTTTGCAAAGGAATTGTAGGTAGTTCCTATCAAAGTTTTCATATGGTTTTACTGTCTCATACTCGATGACTTGAATATGATTTAATTTTAATAATATGACTATGTGCATCATGTGATGCAGAGGCCGGAAATTTCCCTTAAGGAAACATAATGCAAGAATCAAAATGATAATAAACTAGGTAAGTGAGTGACTATAAACAAAAGGTAATGTGATAACAATCTCATCAATTAATTGATAGAAGTGCATCGAAAATACCAATACATCTTATGAAAAATAATACAATCTTAATTAGCCAAAATAAACAACAAAGATAATTCGAAAATGGCCCATACAAAAATATATGCTTC
This sequence comes from Bromus sterilis, assembly GCA_950022295.1. Taxonomy (NCBI): domain Eukaryota; kingdom Viridiplantae; phylum Streptophyta; class Magnoliopsida; order Poales; family Poaceae; genus Bromus; species Bromus sterilis. Next base: position 49,995,712 of record OX465600.1, on the reverse strand, counting down.
TTTTCAGGAGTATCCGGCGTCAAGATTCAAAGATAAGATATGTGTCAATTCTTGTGATCTTACGATGCACCGGCCGCTAGCTAGTTCACGAACCGGCAATGCTTTCTGATCTCTCCAGTGACCCTGGTCTTGACTTCGATATTGCCCATCTTCACCATGGCCGCCTTGAACTTTGCCTCCCATCGCCCAGGGATCCAGGTGTTGAGGAGCACCTGTGCCCCTGTCTCCGAAGAACGGAGCACGGCGTCTGACTTGAACAATACTTTGTTGTTGAGCACGTTCCGGTAAATACTGGTTGTCTAGGTCTCCGGTGGTCTTGAAGTCCTGCACCACCACGGGGTCACCACTTCGGTTGCACTTCACCTGCAAAGAGGCGGCGAGGGTGACGTCCATGGCCAAGGGGTCAGATGGGTTGGGTGGGAGGCGGTCTGCGAAAGACGAGCAATGGGAGACCCCGACGCTATGTGCGCCCGAGAGGGTGATCATATCGTCGACGGTGAGCTGTTTGGAGGCGAATATATTCTTGAGCATCTGAAGGGTAGCGAAGGGAGGAGGCAAGTTGGTGAGGGTCTCGCTGGCGAGGGACACGTTCCCATCATAGCGGCCGGCGGGCATGTCAAAGTATATCTGACCGTTGATGAGGAAGAAAGTGGCATCACGACCAGCGAAAGCGACGATGTCGGCGCAGGACACGACTTCGGGGCAGGCCTTCTCGAGGGCTGCCTTTGCCTCGTCGATCACCTCGAATCCACGCAGGCTCGGAAAGTTGGGGATGCCGAGCTTCTCGGGCTGCGCATTGGTGGCGGTCGGGTCAAGGAGCGCCGATGCGTCGCACCCCTGCACCCAACAGAGTTCTTGTCATGTCCGGTTACATCACATCACATACATTACTATACGTGTTTACATGCATATATAGAGAAAAGTTTTTTTTATACCCTGACGAAGCAGTCGTGAAAGAAGACGCGGATGAGCCCGGCGCCGATGCCGCGGTTGGCGTCGACAGCCTTCTTCACGGCAGCCCTCAAGATCTCTTCCGCTTTGTTGCAGGTTTTGTAGTAGTGGCCGATCGCGAGCGCCGGCTCAGCAGGAGGAGGGCTCGGGGTTGGGCTTGGTGGAGGTGGAGGGTAGCTGCTCGGTGTGCCTGGGCTGGGATACTCACCGTAACCTGCTGCAGCGTGGCAAACGCAGCCAAGAACCGCAACCAGGGCCAGTGCGGCAAGCTTAGTCATCTTGGCTATCTGTTACTTTGCTGTGTGACGATCCCTTGAGAAATGGCAGGACGATGGGTTAGGGAAGCTTATTGTTTCTCAGCTCTATTTATAGCTATAGGTCGTGCGCCATGGTGGAAAGGTTCGGTCACGCATGCCGATACGTGAAGCAGGGAGAAATATATTCACAAATTAATAAATTGGCGAAGAAAATACTACAAAAAATTCTAGCAATCAACAAAATAATATAGCAAACATTTTTTTTAATTAGGGTGGAATTTTCGGGCTGTTACAAGTTCTTATAGAGATTTCCGCTGCAACGCGCAGGGTAGTATTCTAGTTTATTTAAAAGCTATGATAGATCCCCTACACTTGTGGGATATCATGGCCGGGTGTGATACTATCTTCTATTTATATTACCGTTGTAAAAAAGTGTTTCTTTCGAGTTAGCCTAGTATGCTTTAATGCTCAAGAATCATTTTAATAATTGAAATATTCCATGAGAATCTCATTAATAAGGTACACCAATAATTTTAATATAAACATAACACTCAACAAATGGTTGTCTAAACTACTTAATGAGGAAGGTGTTTGGCAAGAGTTACTGCATTGTGAGAATCGTGATTCTATTGTACGATTTTGCACAATGATTCTAAGTTTCTACGATCCAGGTAGTTATGATTCTATGATTCACAATCCTACCAACAAAGCTCCAATCCGATTTAGAATCTCGGTTCTGTCAAATTTGATGCTAAACCTACCTGTTTTGGAGGGGCTTGATGAAGGTGAAGTCACCCTTTTCTAAGAGAGGCTCCTTTTTGGTTTGTGACGACCGATCGACGAATCTTTTAGAAGATATCTGGTTTGGTGATACTTCATTAGCTCTACAATACCCGACCTTCTACAATATTGTTACTGGGTGAAAAATGGACTAAATGGATCCATTTGGTTTCTAGGTTTATGTCAACTATTAATCTAACTCAGATGTCTGATTCATTTATATTGGACGTTAACCACTAATCGAATTTTCACTAAGAAGTCTATGTATCTGGATCTTATGGACTCTGGACCTATTTTCCACGGAAATCATATCTGGAAAAGAAGGGTCCTTCAAAGATGGTTTTCATATTGTTTTTGCAAAGGAATTGTAGGTAGTTCCTATCAAAGTTTTCATAAGGTTTTACTGTCTCATACTCGATGACTTGAATATGATTTAATTTTAATAATATCACTATGTGCATCATGTGACGCAGAGGCCGGGGAATTTCCCTTAAGGAAACATAACACAAGAATGAAAAAGATAATAAACTCAGTATGTGAGTGACTATAAATAAAAGGTAATGTGATAACAATCTCAATAATTAATTGACAGAAGTGCATAAAAAAGTATGAATACATGTAATAAAAAAAGAATACAATCTTAATTAGCCAAAAATAAACAAAAAAGATAATTCTAAAATGGCACATACAAAAACTATGAACTTATTTTTTAGGAGTATCCGGCGTCAAGAATCAAAGATAAGATGTGTGTAAATTCTTGTGATCATTTGATGCACCGGCCGCAAGCTAGTTCACGAACCGGCACTGCTTTCTGATCTCCCCAGTGACGCTGTTCTTGACTTCGATATTGCCCATCTTCACCATGGCCGCCTTGAACTTTGCCTCCCATCGCCCAGGGATCCAGGTGTTGAGGAGCACCTGTGCCCCTGTCTCCGACGAACGGAGAACGGCGTCTGACTTGAACAATACTTTGTTGTTGAGCACGTTCCGATAATATTGGCTGTCTAGGTCTCCGGCAGTCTTGAAGTCCTGCACCACCACGGGGTCACCACTTCGGTTGCACTTGACCTGCAAAGATGCGGCGAGGGTGGCGTCCATGGCCAAGGGGTCAGATGGGTTGGGTGGGAGGCGGTCCGCGAAGGACGAGCAATGGGAGACCCCGACGCTATGTGCACCCGAGAGGGTGATCATCTCGTCGACGGTGAGCTGTTTGGAGGCAAACATATCCTTGAGCATCTGAAGGGTAGCAAAGGGAGGAGGCAGGTTGGTGAGGGTCTCGCTGGCGATGGACACGTTCCCGTCATAGCGGCCGGCGGGCATGTCAAAGTATATCTGACCGTTGCTGAGGAAGAAAGTGGCATCACGACCAGCGAAAGCGACGATGTCGGCGCAGGACACGACTTCGGGGCAGGCCTTCTCGAGGGCTGCCTTTGCCTCGTCGATCACCTCGAAGCCACGCAGGCTCGGAAAGTTGGGGATGCCGAGCTTCTCGGGCTGCGCATTGGTGGCGGTCGGGTCAAGGAGCACCGATGCGTCGCACCCCTGCACCCAACAGAGTTCTTGTCATGTCCGGTTACATCACATCACATACATTACTATACGCGTTTACATGTATATATAGAGAAAAGTTTTTTTTATACCCTAACGAAGCAGTCGTGAAAGAAGAGGCGGATGAGCCCGGCGCCGATGCCGCGGTTGGCGTCGACAGCCTTCTTCACGGCAGCCCTCACGATCTCTTCCGCTTTGTTGCAGGTTTTGTAGTAGTGGCCGATCGCGAGCGCCGGCTCAGCAGGAGGAGGGCTCGGGGTTGGGCTTGGTGGAGGTGGAGGGTAGCTTCTCGGTGTGCCTGGGCTGGGATACTCACCGTAACCTGCTGCAGCGTGGCAAACGCAGCCAAGAACCGCAACCAGGGCCAGTGCGGCAAGCTTAGCCATCTTGGCTATCTGTTACTTTGCTGTGTGACGATGCCTTGAGAAATGGCAGGACGATGGGTGAGGGAAGCTTATTGTTTCTCAGCTCTATTTATAGCTATAGCGTCAAATTAAAAAGTTTAAAAAACTACCTACCGTACGTTTGGAAGTTCCAACAGGAACCACGACAAACGTTCTCCCGCGGAACAAATGTTTTCTTGCCATTATCTTGGCGAGCAAAGTCAAGCACGAACATGGGGAGCATAATCTCACACCTAGCTGGAACTAGTTGACATATGCTTGTGCTCGTTTCCCGGCGTTGATCTGGGCGTCGGTCGGTTTAAAACCATAGTACGTGGCTAGATAACGGTGTCTAATTGGCGCCGATAGGTTTTTGATAATTCGTGTTGTATCGTGTGCTGCAACGCAATGCAATGATCAGGGGAGGTCATGGGAGTTGGGACCAAGATGTATACTACGCCGGTTTGCAGTTGGTATTCTCAGTGCTGGAATCTATATTATATATAGGTTCACCAATATCATTTTAGTTAGTCGACTGAGATTTTCTGGAAAAGTTTAATTTTGAAAGTACTGCAAATAATCTCTGAAAAGGATAAAACTTGGGATGGTGTCATTATTTCACTCGTATATCATGTAGTAAAATTTTAAAAGGGTTACAGAAAAACTAGATGCACTTCATTTACAAATTAAACTATCTCTTCCAAAGTATCAAGGTCCCAGGTGAAAACCAACGTCTTCCAAAGATAACTCTTTTTTTAAACCATTTCAACTTGAATCTCTATATATGTTTTGCAAGAAAGCCCCTCTATTTTGGCTTAATAAACCCACAATCCAGTGTGTACAGAAAAAAAACAATTTGTTGGTCTGTTGGGTCTTTTGCGTTGCTCTCTCTAGCCCAACAGCTCTCCACTGGGCCTTTCTTCATCCGTTTATCCATCGCTGGTCTTTACGGGAGCAATTAATTAGCGGGTACCCTTCCGCACGCTCCCGCAGAGGTCATTTTTTGCGCGTTCCGGTGTCGCCACGTGGCACGTTTTGGATGCACATCGCGTAATCACAGTGCAGGTCAGTTCCAGTCACAATTTTCTGCGCAGCCACAGTCCTGCCACAACTCAGTTTTTCAGCCACAGCCCTACAACCACAGTTTTTTCAGCCACAGCCTCTGCCAAAAGCCACAGTTTTTTCAGCCATAACTCCCTGCCACAGCCCAGTTTTCAGCCAAAGCCACAGTTTTTTCAGCCACAACCATAGTTTTTTCAGCCACAGCTCCCTGCCACAGCCCAGTTTCCAGCCAAAGCCACAGTTTTTCAGCCACAACCATATTTTTTTCAGCCACAACCCTGCCACAGTTCAAGCCACAGGTCCGCGCGCTGCCACAAGAAATTCCGCGCGCAACTACAGTTGTTATTCACGCGGGACACAGTAAAAACGCGACACGTGTCGGATCTAGAGTGCGCGAAAAGTGACCTCTGTGAGGGCGCGCGGGAGGGTGCCCGCTAATTAGTGATTGACGGTCTTTACCTCTCACTCCCGAGTGGCCCATTTAAGGTTTGAGACGACCTAGTTTTATATAGAAGGAAAACAATTGTTTGTTTTTGTGTATTTTGAAAGACGTTCTCTAATTTTTTTAAATCATTCATGCTCTTTAAATGTTTGTATAGTTGTAAGAAAAGTTTTCACATATTTAAATAATATTCATATAATTTTAAAAATATTCACCTTTCTCAAAACAAAATTTATGGCATTCAAAACATCATTCACGTGCTTAAATATATATTCATATTTCAAAGAAATCATTCTATTGAAAAAATTCATGTGATTTGAAAAGTGTTTATGTCGTTTAAAAATAATGTTGATACATTTAAAATAAATAAATATAAAATTTGAAAATAAGTAGGTGTATGATGGATAATGTACGTCGTAGCTCGGGAAGCATGGACAACACGTCCAACTCAACGAGATTAGCTTTCAAACTACTAGACATTCACTTGCAACGACGTGGTTACATCTACTCGAAAAGTTACATCCGAATTCAACCGTGGGAACCCCATTAAATATTTTTAGAATCCTCAAAAACACAATAGAAAAAAGTTATGATTATTTTGAAGATTTGAAGGCCAAAAAATTCGAAAAAAATCAAACTTAGTAGTGGCACACTATTTGCTAGGTGCGCCACTAGTAATAGAAAAAAAATACAAAAGGTGAAAAAATTGGAAAAAATATTTTAAAAATGTTCAAAATATGATAGGTGACCGACTGGGAAGTTTCAAAATTATGTTCAAATTCATCACCCATGGACATCAATAAGATCATAGACATCAACAAAGTTTAATATGATTGATATGATACATATATCAACAAGTGCATGTTAAGCGAGTTGGGGTTGGAGTTGAATGGAACTGAGAAGTTAAGCGTGCTGGGGCTGAAGTAGTGTGAGGATGGGTGACCCTTCGACAAGTTTGACTATGAAGGTCAATTTGACTTGAGATCAAGCATAGTAACCTGAGATTAGGGCTGAAGTAGTGTGAGGATGGGTGACCCTTCGACAAGTTTTACTATGAAGGTCAATTTGACCTGAGATCAAGCATAGTAACCTGAGACTAAGAAAAAAATTGAAAAAAACTTGATTTTTTTTTGTTAGTAGTGGCGCACCCGAGGTACGCCAGTAACCTAAGATTAAGAAAAACTGATAAAACAATTGTTAGTAGGTGCGCCATTCTTAGGTGACATAGTAATGACGCACCAAATGTGCGCCATTACTAAGTGTTAGTAGTGGCGTGCTAGTAATAACGCGCCGGATGTGCGCCATTACTAGCAAAAATATGTGCGCCACTAATGACCTATTTTTCCAGTAGTGTGATGTTATATTATGTTTGTTGTGATCCTAAGAATTATGAGATTATGTTTAGTTTGTGAAAATAATATATTTGGTTCTCCTTTATATTTATGTTGTTGAGTAGTCATGCATGTTCTCCGTTATAATTTGTTACTTTGGCCAAGTAGTAGATTATAATTCCAAGAGGAAACGTTATGCTACATAATGGGTTCATGCCAACTAATAGTTGTTGTTCTTAACTTAATCCAATGAGATATTCTGGATATATAACTCAAGGTGTATGATTAGTAAATAGATGCTGATGAATAAACGATCTACTCGTCTTGGTGTAATTCCCATACGATCGATCATTTTACTCTCAATAGCATAATTAGCATTGGAGTGCATTTATAATTATGTCAATTGCCTAGCTGTAATTTATTCACCCAACATAAATGTTTACTGTCTTTTGAAAGAGAGACACTACTAGCGAGCACGATGGTGCCCTGGTCCATATTCTCATCATAAGTTTACACAACTTTTTATTTTCTGCTTTACTTTTCCTTTCGTTGCATTATTACTATTACCCTTTGCTTTTGAACCTTTGTAAACAGCAAGGCTAGAGAAATTGACAACCTCTCTGTACTCGTTGGGAGCAAAGTTATTTGTGTCTTGTGTGCAGGTCCAAGCAAGCAATTTAGCGTCGTCGCTTTACACCTACTTGTTGTCTTTGGAATCCTACTGGAGACAAACCTTATACTCTCACGTGTGAGGGAAATTACCATGTTCTGCATCATAACCTTCCACTTGAAGTAACCAATGAGGAGGTGTTAACTGTACCCATCACCGTCCACCCCACCGTGCACCAGACCGAGCAAAACCAAGGGCTAGTGCGCCGCCTACGAGCTCCTCAAATCGGATCTCAAGACACTCAGTCGCCCCACTAGCCGCCGCACCACCACCGTGCTACCGCGCCGACCGCCGCACCACGGCGAAATCCGCCACCTTCATGCGCTGCTGGCCATCCACCCTAGCCGCCCCAAAACGTCTCGCCTCCACGCGAATGGGGCACGCCAAGGAGAGAGCCCTCACCCGCCACCTTCAACGACCAAGTGTGTCCGCCATCGCTAGCGCCGGTGCCGGTAGCGGTCGGGGAAGCCGCAGACCTCGTGGCCTGTCGAAGGAAGAAAGGGGCCCTCTAAATCCGTACACGCGTGCGATCCGGGAGGTGAAGCGGAGGGGAAGGGCAGCGATGGTGATCTACACGTGTGGGAGGAAGGCCTAGCCGGCGGATGAACCAAGTGGCGTGGCGGCGGAAAACCCTAGACATGGGGGAGTTGTTTTAGGTTGGATGTTTAGAAGACAACCATGTTTGACAACCAAAAATTGATAGATGGATGGTTTTCCTTAACACCTTATCTATCACTTGTATTTGTTATTGCTTACTGGTTTTGTTCGAGTATCTTTTCTCAACCAGGTAACCCCTCTTCATTAATTGTGTGGTATATGTTCATACAAGAAATGAAAAAAAGTTGAAGAGAATAACAAGTTGGCGCACTTGTCGAAACTCATCGCAAGCGATCGCCATAATAACACTCGCTACGGAGGAAAAACCTACGAGCACCACCCATCCGGTTTAAGAGTTACTAACCGATAAAAGCACACCCAAATAATAAAGGGTAATCATAGGGAGCAAAATTCTCTTCAGTCATCGCAAGAGCGAACGTTTGTATGACAATCGTTGTAGAAACGGGAGATAACTGCCATCACACGCGTGGCAACCGAAAGAAAAAGCTACAGTGAGTTGCCATGTGTATATACTACAGTTCTCATCCGCTTCTACATTGATGGCCATAAAAAACGTTCACATTTTCCATATCCCTGAGCGAATGTTTGCTTTAAATTGACGTCTGTACAACAAACAACCAACATCACTATATGAAGCCTCGAGGAAATCTAGGTGTCGGCGATTCTTCATGCCCTAGGATCATCAACAACATACATGGCATATGTTTGTCCAGCTAAGGCAATATCCATACACATCTTGTTGTGCAAGCCCCTACAAGTAACACAGGGAGAGCACAGACGAAAGTTTTGTTATTAGCCCGATGTCATGCTCACATAAGCTCGGGTGAACATTAAAATGGAAAAATAATAAATAAAAATACAAAAAAAACTATTTTTTTGTGATAGACTTTAAGAAAAGTTTCATTTCTGTGCAAAATTTCATTATGAGGTCACATTTGTGAATGTGTGGGTAGAAAACAAAATCAATGCTCAAAAAGAATTTTAAAAATAGTCTTTTCGCCCATACCTCCACAAATGTAATCCCATAACAAAATTTTGCGCACATATAAAACTTTTTTCAATGTTTAAAAAATCGATTTTACTGTTCTCCCGAACTCATGTGAGCTCGGGCTCACATACACCATGTCCAAGTGAAGATGGCTAAGAGCACCTCTAGCAGACCCCTTAAAAGCCGCCGACCGTTAAAATAATTGTCACTTTACGGTTCCGTAATGACAAAAGTCCCAGAATAGATATTATAAACGCCGTCGACCCTCAAAATATTTTAAGGACGCGGAAAAAGCAGCGCCCGACCTGTAAACATACGGTTTCTGCTTCCGACCCGAGGGCGCCCCGTATCAAGAAAATGCAGTTGGTGCTAGGGAAATTTCACACCAACTGTCGTCTAGCCGTCCACGTCTGACCTTCCCAGCCGCCCGCCAACACCGGCCCCGACCATCGCACCGCCCACCCCGTTTAACATCCCAAAATTTTCCAAATTTTGGAATGTTAATAAATTATTTATAATAATGTTTGGCTTGCTTGATGTGTTTGATTTTTATTAGCATATGATACTTTTGGGTTTAACTGAATAATAAAATGCGAGGGAATAAAATGACTTTCCCTAATATTCATCGTTGATGTTTTGGCATTTATTATTTAAAACAAATCCAAAAAAAAGTTGGAAAATGTTTTAATTTTTTTCTTTCTTTTTGGATTTTTGTTTGGAGTTCAAAAATATTTTGGGAATTATTTATAACCTTAAATACATTTTTGGGAATATTTATAAGGCCCAAAATACTATTACAAAAATATTCTATGAAATTATTTTTATTTCGGGCTTGGAATAATTTATATTTTCTATATATTTTTAGTAATAAATTTTTGTATGTTTTACAAATTTATAAAATACTCTAGTGTTCGTTTTCCTAAATTCATTTTCTGTTGGAATGAATATAAAAAAGAGAACAACCTCAGCCGCAGCTGGGCCGTGCAGCCGGCCCACGCCTATCTCTCGCCGCGCATGCTTGCGCGAGGCAGCAGCCAAACGGGCCGGCCCAGTCCATAACTTTTTTTCATTTTTTTTCTCTTTTCTCTGTCAGGATGACAACCGGGGCCCACTTGTCATCCCCAAGCTCCACCGTGTTCATCACGGGTTCCTCACAGCCGGCGAGATTTTAATGGAATCGGTCGTTTTGCCAGATTTCTTTCCCCTCCCGCATGTATTTCGTGATATAAATACCCCTTAATCCCTTCTCGTGCAACTTTTGCAATTTTTATGCATCTCCGGTGACCTAGAACGTCGTTTCGAGCTCGCCGGAATTCGCGTCGGCCACCACCCCCCGTCGGCCGAGCCCGACCGCACCGCCGGAAGTCGCCGGCCCTGCACCTCCTTCCGTTGTCACCTCGCCCCACGCAGGCGAGCGTCGTGCGCCCGTCGCCAAGCCGCGCCGCCACCCCGAGCCGGCGAGCACAGTGTCGCCCCGCGCCGCCCACTGTGCCGCGGCCACGCCGAGCCGCCCGACCGTCTCCACCTCGCCGCCGGTCCCCGTGCCACTTCTCGCCGGACGCGAGCGCCGCCAGGGCCGCCGCCGGAGTTCTGTCGTCGTTGCCGCCGCCGTGGTGAACCCCAAGACCTCCCTCAACCGTTGGATCTCAAACCGATGGCCTAGATCTGATCTGATAGTTAGGTTTTTATTTTGGTTTTTCTTTTATTTAAACCGCTACGGTTATTCTCCGGTTTAGTTGGTTAACCGAGTAAGACCATATTCATTTTGCAGCGAACGTTCGCTGGTTAAGGCCAGAATGAACGTTGTTCGTCCCGTAGCGTTTAGGGACCTAGCTGTGATGAAGAAGTTATTTTATTTACGGATGAGCCTTTTTTTACATATTTCACCCTAGAATCTTCGTAGCCGTATCTTTTAAACCGTGTATGTGAATTAGGTGATTTTTTTCCTACGCGCTCGAAGTGATATGTACTTTATCATAGAATAAACCTTTCACACATTTGCACAATTTTGAATTTGAATTTATTTAAATTCAAAATCAAACTTTCGGAGGTCGTATCTTCTATACCGTTGATCCAATTCAATCGATTCTTTTGCATAGGATCACTCATGCCATGTAGTTTCTGTCCACATCATATATCCACCATGTTCAAATACGTTTGATCTATTTGAATTAAAATTTAATGCAAACTTCAACCTGTTATGACTCGTGTTGTAGTATTCCGTTTCACGTTATTCTTTTTGCATATTGGATCATATGAGACATCCTCTCGGCAATACCCACAAACCTTTCATATTGGCATGATGTTCACCTTAAATTCATAATTCCTTTGATCATAATCTTTGATATCAACCATTCTTTATCCGTTGACTCTATCGAGTTCACGTTTCACCTATCACCTTCGAGCACATCGACACTTGTACCATGTCGAGCCTAGTAGTTTTTGTTGCTAAACCTTATTATGTTTGATTTGTTGATCCTTTGGTTCCTTTTGGCGTGATTGCTTATGTGGTATATTTCCTTTACGATAATTTTCTCGGAGTGTGACGAGTAGAGTAATCTGGATCGTGAGAGTGAAGAACTTCATCGAATGTATAAGGCAAGTTACACTTTGACCATACCTCATCCTATATATTTCATTATGCATGTAGTACTTATCACCCTATGCATGTGTAGGACTAGTATATATACTTATGCTGCAAACCTGATAGGATAGCCATATGATCTGATCCTTTATTCTTTGTCGCCCTAGTTCGTGTTTGTTATTTATTGCTATGCTTGTAGACGGGGATTGGCAGGGAGTGCTTCCTGGGGGATCGTACCTTATCTTAGGCGAGACCAGGTTGTTCCCCTAATGGTTGGTATTGGTGGTATAAAGAACGTCATGTTATCTACCCTCTGAACGTAAGTGCGCGCCGTCCAGGCTAAAAAAGATCACACATACTTGGTGACTAGAAGCTTCCATGTACAGCCACTAGCCATTTGGGATCTGGCTTAGTTGAGTACGTTGTAGGATGCCTCTCCCGTGCAAAGCTAGCAGATGTAGATGTGATAGGTGTACCGGCTTGCCGTTGGGTGTAGGTGACCTCTTTTGAAAGACTTCGTCTCAATCTTCGGGTTGAGTCCAGTGGGTAAAGTGTACAAACCTCTGTAGAGTGTACAAACTAATCATGATTAGCCGTGTCCCCGGTTATGGACAACCTTGAGCTACTAGAAATTACTGTTACTGGAGGATCTTGACAGATGAATCATCTTAATAAAATTTGAATGGGAAAGATTTAATAAAGGGTTGGGTTGGAACTGGTGTAGCCCAGTTCAACCTTAAGTAGTAAGATAAACTAAAATTTTGACTTAGGTAGATTGGGAAAAATCAGCTTTCTGCAAAATAAAACCATAAGCCTTCCTTTGACTTACCTTGCATATAGCGATAGGTCTGTTATATCCTTTTTCGTGTGACTTGCCGTACAAATAAGATGTACTGACCCGTTGTCGGGCTGTAACCTTCGGTGTTGCAGGATTGTATACGACGAGTAAGTGATGCGATATAGGGTTGCGATGTCTATACTCAACTGTGCCGGTGGATTTGATGGACGCCACGAAGCTCTTTATTGTTTTTCCGCTGTATTCTATTTGTAAGCTAGCCTTGAGCTATGCAAGTATGCTTTATTGTAATACTGGATCTTCGATGTAATATTTATGACATGTGGTTTATTCTTGATATTACATCGTGTACTGTGTGTGCTAGCTATTGATCCAGGGACTAGCACAGAATGCACATAGACTTGGATTCTTAGTGAATCGGGTCGTTACAGATGGTATCAGAGCCCATGTTAACTGTCGGTCGTGACCCCAGAAATTGGATAGGAAAATCCATATGAACAAAAATATTTTATCACTCCTTGATTACTTACTCTCTCCACTAGTATCTCTCCTCTATTATTCAATTTTCTAAACTCCTCGTCTTGTTTTATTGTAAATACCCCTCCGAGTTACTTATGCCACTGAAGATATGATTTTTGAGAAGTAGCTCATCAACATCGTGGATCAAGTGAGGTTACCACTACCGGAACTAGAGTATCCTACGGGGTCCATTAAGTTTTGACACTACGAGAGGATCTTTAAGATCAGCTTAGCTGAGAAGGATGAAGTTTATATTCAGACCACCACTTTTAGGTGAAGTTAGATAATCGATTTCCGCGTAGTATGATGAGGTCGTTTGACTTGCACATATGACCTTACTCTAGGTTTGTTTGTGTGTTGTGACTTTTGTGACTTTATTGATTGATGTTATGTGATGTTTTTGCACGTAGGTGTTTTGCCTTGTTCTTGTTTGCGTGCATGTGCTTGATGTTACCTTTAGTTTGTTTTCTTGTCTGTATCCTAGTTTCCCCTAACATTTGTCGTTTGGGCTCAATAGATGGAGTATGAAGTAGGACTCACCTTTTTCGGGGCGATGACTAGACTGAAGGTGGAACAATGGATTCATAAAATGGAGGAACACATGGAGCTTAACAAGGTTGGAAGTGAGGACATGGTCCACTATGCTGTCAAGCACTTGGTAGAAGAGGCTGCTACTTGGTGGACAATGCATCAGGCGATTAACGAATCAAGAAAGAAGAATACTTGGAAGGAGTTTACAAAGATTTTGTTGGGATCCCGCCTCGTCCCCCCGATGCAAAGGACGGTAACCCATAAGAGGCTCCGTGTCGCAAAATTTGCGGGGAAGTAGGACACTCCTATGAAGGACACCAAGATGGATGTCCCTATTGTGAGGAAATGCACAGGCACTAGTAGGAAATAGGCTACTGCTGGCGTACAGGTTTTCCCTACCGCTGGCGGGCGGGCGTACGCCAGCGTTGTCTCTCCAGTGGTAACAGGTACCGCTGGCGTACAAACTGTACGCCAGTGCTACCTTCTCTTACCGCTGGCGTACAAGAGGTATGCCCGCTAGAGGTATGCTTCTGGCGTCCAGATCTGCCCGCCAGTGGTCAACAATTTGTACGCCAGCAGTACAATTTCTGGATTGGGTATTGTCCGCCAGCAGTAACTTTTCTGTACGCCAGCAATATATTTTCTGGAATTACTTTTCTGCTAAAACTAGTTATTCCAGCAACACAAATACTCAAATATTTTCACAGTTTACCAACACAATACAAATACACTGAATTCATAAGTTCAAATATACAAGAGTGATCAAATATTGTTACATCACATTACTAACCAAAATAGAGAAGTTGTGTAGTGGATCACACATATTGTATCACACATAGATCACAAACCGAAAAATAGACAAGTTGGGAGTTACATCACTACATTGTATCACACACAAACTACATCTCGATAGTTGGACTTCATTGTATCGCATACAAGAGAATGGTAAAGACGATGAGCAAGAAGGGGATCACGAGGAAGTTGGACTTCATCCGGTGGTTCTTCCTCTCTTGCCCTTGCCGGTAGTTCAAGTATCGGGCTTCCGCCTCCGCTTTACTCTTGTAGCTCTTGTAGTTGTTGCCCTTGTACTTGTTCACTTGCTTGAAGCAATCTTCCCAGTTCTCATAGACTCCTGGAACGCTACCTTCGTACACCACATATCACTTCTTCATCTATAAAAGACATATATAAATATTAACCAAGATAGTTAAAAAGGAAGATGTGTGTACATTCATGCATTATAAAAGAAGACTTAGTTCAATGTAAAACTAGCTACATGTTCATCATGCATAAAAGAAGACTTAGTTCATGCATCATGTAATACGTACACAAGTTCAACATGGGATAAAGTTTACAACACATGTTCATCGATTCGAAAAAAACTAGCTACATGCATAAAGAACACACCCTCTCACTTCTTGCTCGGCTTCGGCTTCGACTTCGGCTTCGTCTTCAATGGAGGGAACATATAAGAACATATATTAGGAATGGGCATAACCACCTAATTAACAAAACAGTAGCAAAATAGGTTATAAAAATATACCGTTTGTCCAAATTATAAGTCAACGGAGGCACGACCTCATACAAAATGAAGGCATGACCTTATACAAAACGAATGCATGACTATATAAAAAACGAAGGCACGACCTTATACAAAACGGAGTCACGACCTCATACAAAATGGAGGCATGACTATATAAGAAACGGAGTCACGACCTCATACAAAACGGAGGCACAACCTTATATAAAACAGAGGCATGACTATATAGAAAATGGAGACACAACCTCATACAAAACGAAAGCATGACCTTATACAAAACGGAGGCACGACTATATAAAAAAGGAGGCACGTCCTCATATAAAACGGAGGCACGACCTTATACAAAACGGAGTCACGACCTTATACAAAACGGAGGCATGACTATATAAGAAACGGAGTCACGACCTCATACAAAACGGAGGCACAACCTTATATAAAACAGAGGCATGACTATATAAAAAATGGAGACACAACCTCATACAAAATGGAAGCATGACCTTATACAAAACGGAGGCACGAATATATAAAAAAGGAGGCACGTCCTCATATAAAACGGAGGCACGACCTCATACAAAGTGCCTCCGTTTTGTATGAGGACGTGCCTCTGTTTTTTATATAGTCATGCCTCCGTTTTGTATGAGGTCGTGCCTCCGTTTACGTACAAATAACAATCACACACCCATGGATGCAAAGTGTAGATGATTTGTATCCGTTGGATCAATAATGGAGGGCCTAGGTTGGTGCAAGTCACGCGGTGACTTGTAGCCTACAAGTCACCGAAGCTCAGTCCCAGGGAAATGTAGTTATCTTTTTGATCTAGGTTGTTTGATCTAGGGAAAAATGTAGCTAGCTTTATTGGTTAACTAGGAAACTTGCCCGTGTACAGAAAGAAGCTGCCACTTTATACATAGTTTTTAAATCCAATTTCAAAAATAAAATCAGCAACAAGGATAAACTTTGGCACTTATAACTACCCAAAAATGCCCCACACATTATCTATACATCATCTATTTCTACAACATGGAATGAATTTGATATAAAATGCATCAAACTGACATACACCGATACACAAACACATAGTTTTTAAATCCAATTTCAGTTTTAGAAAACCCATTCATAGAGCATGGCTTGCATTGTCATAACTGAGATCAATTCAATTGAGAGGACATCATAGATCTTGGTTGTATGGAAAAAAAATCTTGAAACTGAGTGGTTGCAGAGGAGGGAAGAAGAGGGAGAAGTGCTCACCAAAGAGGAGGTCGCCGTGCGTGGTTCAGTTGAGAGGACGACGACTTTCCTCGGGTGCTCGCTATAGCCCTAGAACGGGTGCTCGTCGTAGCCCTAGCTCGGGTGCTCACCAAAGAGGAGGGTCGTCGTGCTCCTGTCCAGCGACCGGAGGAGGTGTGGGCGCGGGCGCGACGACGTGGAATTGCACGGGAGGTGTCCACGTGGTCCACGGGGAGGCGGCGATGGGAGACGGCGGCGGCGATGGGAGGCGGCGGCGGCGCGGGCTGGAAGATAAGAGAGAAGGAGTGGAGTGGAGGAGAGATGCGCACGGGGTGGGTGGGCTGGCCCATAGTCAACAGGTACACAAGTACCGCTGGCGGACAGGCATAAGCATCCTCCTGTGGCAGCTCCTATCACTGGCGGACGTCATGTAGGTGTCCTCTAGTGGTAGTTTCTTTTCTCTGGCGGTCGTGGTTAGTCGTCCGCCAGAGGTGAGCCTACCACTGGCGTACTACAGGGTTGGCCGCCAGAGCTCTTTTCTCTTTATTTTAGTAAAAGGGTTGTTTTCATATAAAAATGGTCAAAAATTTTATGACTTAATAACATAACTGCAAGTATTCAAAGATATATATTACAAAAGAGAGGTACATATAATAAGAGTGTCATCGAATATTAGTTCATCGATACAACAAGTTTGTAGTCTCATACAAAAGAGAAATCAATACTAGCTAGTTTCTTCGCACACATTGCGCGTCTTTCTCAACGTTTGCTAATTTTCTTGCCTTTTTTTGTCGCAGTTGCATAATTTAGCCCGACATCATGACTACTTATTTTGAACGGACGACCTGACCTAGGTAGCGTCGTTCTGCTCCTTCTTGTGGTGTATTTTTCCCTATCGTCGTCATCTTCATCATCTTGGATATTTGGGTCACCGAACATATCGAAGTCGTCTTCGTCAGCCATTCCTATGATATTTCTTTTGCCTCTCCTCACGACCATACGGCTAGGCCTACAGGGGTCTGTTATGAAGAAGCATTGCGACACGTGCTTAGCCAATACCCATGGCTCATTTTGCGCAGTGACGTTCACGCTTGATGAAGTGCTGCCGGCTTCGGGTATAACCATGGTGGTGAAGTATTTGTTTTCTTTCATGACAGTTGATCTCCTAGCCCATCTGACACGAAATATCGGCACCTTCTCTCCAGAGTAGTCATGCTCCCATATCTCCTCGATCCTTCCGTAGTATCTTAATTTTTCATTACCGATTGAGGATACCATCGTAACTCCTGAGTTTTGATAAACATAACTTTTATCCTTTTCTTCCGTGTAGAATGTGAACCCATTTATATCATATGCCTGAAACGTCGCAACGTTGGGGGAGGGACCATGTGCCAAAGCATATAAGAGTCTGCCTTCTGGACAATCCATTGGTGGATCAGCGATAAGGCGTTCTTTGAAGCAACGCAAGAAAGTGGAGTTGTGCTCTCTGATTACTTCCCCATCAGTCCTTTCCCTACCTTGGTCAATGTACTTCTTCCTACCAGGGATCGACCATTTCAAGGTGTTGTAGAGCTACCAAGTCTGCCCTGTTAAAGTCGACGCGTCGTTTTTCAAAGTCCACATGCAATTCCCTCCGGCCATTCTTGTGGCCTACTCCATCGAGCCTGCCAAGGTGCCTGTTTCTGGGTAGGCCAATAGGGTCATCGACTTCGCCCAAGAGATTCGTGCAGAAGGAGATGCACTCTTCGGTGAGATAGACCTGAACGATGCTTCCTTCCGGACGGGCCCTGTTACGAACGAATCCTTTGATGACTCCATTCATCCTTTCGAACGGCATCATGTTGTGCAGGAACGCCGGTCCGAGGTGGATGATATCATCCACGATATGGACCAACAGATGCAGACAAATATCAAAGAATGCGGGTGGAAAGTAAATCTCAAGTTCGCATAATATCACAACGATCTCTTCCTGCAACCTTGTGAGTTGCTTCCGTGTAATTGACTTTCGAGAGATCACGTCGAAAAAGTTACAGAAACCGAAAAGAGTTTCGCGTACGTGCTTGTCCATTATCCCTCGAATCGCAACCGGAAATATTTGCGTCATCATCACATGACAGTCATGAGACTTCATCCCGCTGAACCTTTGTTTTTGTTGGTCTAGATATCTGCTTATCAGCCCACAATAATTTAAAGGGGTTTTGACTCCTAGAAGGCACTTGATCAATTGTTGGACCTCGTTCTCACTTAGAGTGAAACAGGATGAGGGGCAGTGGTAGTCATTTTTCTTAACCTTTTTTCCCTTGTGTCGGTTCGTCTCCTCATCATCCGATGACTCGACTCCCCCGTGAAGCTCTTCCCTAATACCTAGATGTATCAGGTCATTTCTTGCTTTCGGACCATCTTTGGTTTTTTCCGGCATGTTGAGCAGAGTGGCAAACAAACTCTCGAACACATTCTTCATGATATGCATTAGATCAAGGCAATGAGGCGTATTGAGAACAGGCCAGTACTTCAAGTCCCAAAACACAGACCTCGTCTTCCATACATCGAGGAGCGGTTTTGGTGCCTTTTTCTTCTTTCCTGGCTTAGGGCACTGATCCCAATCATTCAGCAACTCATATATTTCTTCACCGCACCTCTTACGTGGAGGTCCCCGGAGCTCATCTTCACCATTGAAAAGGTCTCCACGCCTTCTCCACTGGTCATCCTTGTGTAACCACCTTCGATGCCCCGTGTAGACAGTTTTTGAAGACCCGGGATCTTTCTTAAGGTGCATAAACGTTGGATCATCCATGCACCTCATACATCCCCAATGTCCATGGCAAACCTGGCCTGCGACATATCCGTGGCCGAGATAGTCGTGCACCGTACAAAGCAAGGCGGCTCTCATAGGGAAATATTCTTCTGCGACGGCATCCCATGTGTTCACACCTTCCCATAACGTGTCTAGCTCATCTTTCAGTAGCTTTAGATACAGATTGATGCCGTTGCCTGGTTGTTTTGGCCCTTGAATTAGCATGCACATGTGTATGTACTTACTCTTCATGCATAACCAGGGGGTAAGGTTGTATATCCATACAAACACGGGCCAAGTGCTATTTGTGCTGCTCTGGTTGCTGTATGGATTCACTCCGTCGGTGCTCACACCCAACTTGAGGTTCCTCGGATCTGCCGTGAAACTTGCATCGACGCCGTCTAATGCTCTCCGTTGGCTTGCGTCCGAAGGGTGTGTCATAACTGCCTTTTCACACCGTTTTGGATCTTTCAACACTACATTTTTTCTGTCCGCGTGCCACCGCATGAGCTTTTCTTCCTTGTAGTCCGCGAAATACCGCTGCAAACGGGGAATGAGGGGAAAGTACCACACAACTTTCCGAGGTTCTTTCTTCCCTTTCTTGTATCGAGTGGCATTGCACACCGGACATGTGATCATGTCTGCATCCTCTTTCCGATAAATGTAGCAATCATTGATGCACACGTGGTATTTTTCATGCGGTAAATCAAAGGGGCACACGACTTTCTTGGCCTCATCACAACTTGTAGGACACGAGTTGCCCTATGGAAGCTTACTCTGCCAGTATTGCAGGCTAGCGTCGACGCTTACGTCGGTCCATTTGTGTTTTGCCTTCATTTTGAGAACATCGAGCGCTACTTTCAAGCGAGAGTCTTCCGATCCACAACCTGGATACAACGGAGTATTCGACTCTACCTCCAGTTGTGCTAGCTTAGCTTGCTCTATACTAGCAGATCTGCAGTTAGTCGTCTTCTTTAGAAGAAGCTCTTTGAGATGAGGGTCCCGCACGGCTGAAGCTAGCAGTGTTTGCATGTCATCGTCTTTGGTTACGTGTTGTTCAGCATCTTCTAGATCTCCAACATCATGTGCGGGAGGATCATCAGGCGGCTCTTCGTCTTCTTGCTCGTGATTGTTATTATTTTCATGCTGATCATGACCATCCGCCGCACCATCATGGACTTCATCATCATCTTCATCAAGCCACTGAGTGTGGCCATCCATGAAACCATGTATTAGCAGATGCTCCAGCAACTCTCCCGAAAAGGGGTTCAGCAAGCCCACTTTTTTGCATTTGCGACACGGACATCTTATCTCCGTGCGGTTATTTTGTATCATGTCATCTGTGGCGTATCTCAAATATTTGTTCACGACACGTTCACTCATACGGCCGGGCGCCATATCGCCTGCACGTGATATAGAATCACAAGACAAGTAAAACAATCATTTTTCATGAAAAAATTTGGCATGACCTTCCTACAAATAGGACTAAGAGAGTGTCAAAATTTGCCGAAACGGAAATGAATCAACATTCCGGCATAATATTGACATCATTTCCTGCACAATACAAGAATAGTACATATATGAACCATCATATATCCGGCAGAATTTCATCATCTACTATATGCATGCGTCATCATCATCAAGAGAATAACACACACACACACACATATATATATATATATATGCATCATCACATATCCGGGCACAATACAAGAATAGCACAATTATGTTGATCCCTCACCTTAATTGAGGCAATGTAGGAGAGGAAGAGAGATGTAGATAGATCTAGCTAGACCTAGGAGATGATATATTTGGATCCACACCAAAAGGAGCTAAATTTGGTTCTTTTGTGGCCATTTCTTTTGGTAGAGAGGAAATTAGAAGGGTAATGGAGCTAGATCTATCACCTAAACTAGTTTTAATTGGTTAGAAAGTGTGGTGGAGATGGGGGGAAGGGGAGGAACTTTGAGCTAGTGAGAAGAACAATAATGGTGTTGCAATAATGGAGGGACATGGTGGCAGCCGAAGCATCAATAATTGCACAGTATTACCGTTGGCGTACAGTTCTACTGGCCGCCATAACTACATACGTTAGCACTAGCGTACGAAATATATTGCCCGCCAGCAATAGAACCTTCAGCTAAAAGTAATTTTGGGGCAAATTACTTCTGGCGTACAAACAAATATGTACGCCAGCGGTGACTGCACTAGCGCTGGAAGGCGTGGCAACCGTACGCCAGTGGTAGTTAGCCCCGCTGCCTAGCCCGGGGCAAGTCGTGCCTCCGGCGTGCACAAACATTTGTACGCCAGCGATACCACCTACTTCCCTGGCGTGCACACATTTCTGTACGCCAGCGATACTATCACTGGCGTACAACTTTTTGTGTCCGCCAGCAATAAGCTGGCAGCTATAGCCTATTTCCTACTAGTGAGGGGTGAAGAATGTCCCACTGCTCAAGTCACATGTTTTGTGTGTGAAAGAAATAATCATTACCCCGCTCAGTGTCAATTTTTCATCATGACACAACAAGTAATTCAACAACAAAAGGAAGGAATGAAGAGGATTATCCAGGAGTTCAAGGAAGCACCCGTGAGGAAGAAAAGGAAGGACCTTAGCCAACTTTAGTGTTACCGGTGCAGGAACAAGGGACACTAAGCCAACATGTGTCCAGGATTGAAGAGAAAGAAGATGTGAACATGGGAGCAAAAGCGTTGACATATTGAAGCTTATGTTTGGCAACTGGAGGATAGGCGTTCGTAGGTGTGCACTAAGTGTACTGAAAGGACATGGATGTCGCCTATATGGGGGGGTGAATAGGCGCTCAAAATAATTAAGGTTTAGGCTTGAGCAAATGCGGAATAAAACTTAACGTTTAATTTGGCAAGCAAGAACCCTAAATAAGCTAGGCTCAACTATGTGCACCAACAACTTATACTAAGCAAGATAAACAACTATGTGATAGCAAGATATATAATAAGAGCACTAAGGCTATCACAAAGTAGGTGCACAAGTAAATAGGTTGACTAGATGAACAACCTATGGGACAAGCAATGCACAATAATATGAGCAAGCACAAGACAAACAATGTAATAGGCTTGCTCAAAGTAAGGGTAGAGATAACCGCAAGTGGAGCCGATGGAGACAATGATTTGTTACCGAAGTTCCTTCTCTTGCGGGAAGTACGTCTCTGTTTGGAGAGGGTGAGGAGCACAATGCTCACACAAAGCCAACGAGGGCCACCCCTATTTCTCTCACGCTCTTACCAATCTAAGATGTCGTGATTCCACTATTAGGACACTTGAGGGTGGTCACCGAACCCGTACAAATGGCAACCCTTGGGGGCGTTCACCGAACCCGTACAAATGCTCGGGGCAATCTCCACAACCGAATTGGAGGCTCCCGTAGCGTCCCGAAGCTTTCCACCACAATGATTGAGCTCAGCAACAACAAACCTCTAGGCACCAACACATCCAAGAGGTACAAGGTCTAGAGTTCCAATGCACTCAAGAGTAGCTATCTTCTCAACTTTACTTACTACAACGAATCCTCGGAGAGAACTCAAACCGATGCACCAACTGCAATGGCAAGAGCACACGAAGTGCTCAAGTTCCCCACTCTCAAATCCCACCAAAGAAACAAAAGCTATGGAGGAATATGAGAGGATGAAAAAGGAAAAACACCAAGAACTCCAAGATCTAGATCCACAAGGTTCCCCTCACAAAGAGGAGAGTTGACTTGGTGGAGAATGTAGATCTAGATCTCCTCTCTCTTTTCCCTTAAAAAGGAGCAAGAATCATGGGAGGAATAGAGAGATCTCAAGCTTGAAGAGGTCAACAATGGAGGTGAAAAATGAGCTCAAGAACATTGGGGACAATGGGGAAGAAGACCCCCTTTTATAGGTCCCCACAAATCCAATCGTTATGTGCAGTTTTCTGCGTTCCGAGCGGTACTACCGGACATTAAAAATAGCTCTACTACCGACCAGAACAGAGGATTTGCGGTAGTAGAAAGCGGTACTAGCGCTCTTCCGGGCGGTAATACCGCTCTACCTCTCAGGCAAAAAATAGCACGGCCAAAACAAGCATAACTTTGCCATACGAACTCCAATTTTGATGATCTTGGGCTTGTTTTAAAGCTATGGAAAAGCTCTAGGTCCTCACATAGAGAAAAACCCAAGATAAAAAAAATGATGAAAATCATGGAAAGGTTAAAATTCCAACAAGGTAGAAGGTGAAACCTTCACAAGATAAGAGCCGACAAAAACACCAACATCGAAAACACAAAAGTAAATGTATATCAAATCTGTTTTCGATGAAGAAGAGCTTATAGTGAATACGAACTCGAGCTCCAACACTCACAAAGAGAAAGACCAAACAAGAACCAATAAAGATGATGCCAAGAATGCAAAGGTTTGAGATCTCCACGAACGATGCGACCTAGCCTGTAACCCGGTCTTCAAACTACCACCATGAGACCGGTAAACTAGAAACCTATAAAGGTCAAACCTTTGTCTTGCGCATAATCCACTTGAGCTTGATGATGACGATCATGTCCGACTCAAGTTGGAACACCTTTCTTGGTTGCGCCGGCTCGATGAAGACTATTAAATTGCTCCCCCATACTCCATTATGGGAGAGCCTATTTTAGGCATATCTTCACAATACCGTTATCACCAAATGGTCGGCAAGCTCCAAGAATATGATATCTTCGTGATGCTCCTCTTGAACTTGCACACATAAACTTGACCAATCTTTGGATAGCTCCATGAAGAACACCTTGGTCAACACGTAATCTTCATCTTACAACCTTGAAGCCATCATATGATCTTCAAGCGTTTCCTATGGAAAAACCTTAAAGTATAACTCAAGGAAACCATTAGTCCATAAAGATTAGTATCAATTACCAAAACCAAACATAAGGGCACATGCCCTTTCATGTACGATGGTACCTTTTAATGTTAGCTGGAGATGTGGATCGATGCATGTTTTCGCTGTGGATGAACTAGATGTTCTATGCCATGATTTGTTTTGTTAAAAGTTTTGCTGGTGTTCGTGACCCTGTTATGTTTTTGATTGATGTTGTGTGTTCTTCTTGTGTTTCTTCTATGCGAGTAGAATATGTTTACGTTACCCTAGACCCCCATCTATTTAGTATGCTTCAAGACTGAAGAAGACACAACCACAAGAAGAATAAGTTGACAAGTGACATGATGATACGAAGATTGCTTCGACAATGCAAAACTGAAGCTACCGTCAATGAAGACCTGAAGACTTGAAGACCTGGAAGGTTGAAAGTTTCTACTGTTAGATCGTTTCTGTGAGCTGTCATTTCTTGTTTTTACCGACACCTACACTGTAGGGGTTCGCAGCAGAAAACACAAATTTTTCTAACTAGCGTTCCCATAACCCAAGATCTAGCTAGCCGTATTACCGTAACGGACAGTAGTGCGGAAATAACATACCTCGGGGTGTAGTCCGTTGCGCGGGAAACGTTCCCGCAAACGTTGTTGATGTAGCCGATCAAGTTTCACAGCCCCCTGGCTGTGTTGAGCACCCAGATGGGTGTAGTGCCACACGTGCAGCACCTCGTAGTACTCGCACACATACGAGACTCGATGACGACCTCCGTTCTCCGATCCAGCGGAGGTGGCGGAAGCAGACCTCCGGACGGAGCTTCGGCAGCACGACGGCCTCCGATTCTAGCAGAGAAGTCTCAATTCCACTACAGGCTCACACTAGGGAGCCCACCGTGGAAGAGACAAGAGAGGGGAGGAGACCGGAGAAAACCGATCTCAATTCGGAGTAATATTTATTTTCTCACGAATTTTTCTCTATTAATTATGTGCACCCTGCCCATCTTTATATAGGCTGGGGGGAGGGAGTCAACCCACCTCCCTTAGCAATGTGGGACTAAACCCTTTGCTAAGGGGGAGTTGGCCGGCCAAGGGGGGAGAGGGGGCGCACCCCTCATGGGCCCTAGGGCCCATGGCGCCTCCCCCCCTTTTTTTTCTTTTTTTTTCTCCCTTTAATTCCCTAATGGGCCTTTTTCTCCACTAAGGCCCATAGCACATATTAATTAGAAATAAAATGATTTTAATTATTAATTCAATTAATTAATAACTAAAACATAATATTCCATCTCCCGGTGCTCCGGAAACTCTTCCGGCTCACTCCGAACTTGTTTCGGTTCAATACGGTACTCCTCCGATATTGTCTCCTTTATTCTCTGGTTGCCCCGATGGTTCCGAAAAGGTCTCCGATTTCATCGAGCCCTTAAGTGTGTTACCCTACGGTCCGAGAACACTCCAGTCATGACTGAGAAGAGGCAACAGTCAATGATCATCAGCGGGACCTGGATGCCCATAATGACCCCTGTGCATTCCGGATATCATCACCGATTGGACCTTACGCCGTATAGCATTCCCTTTGTCAGCGATACTGGATTGTTCCGAGATTCGATCAATGACATCTTATGTCTGGTTCAACCTCGTTCCGAACTAAATCCTCATTCACTCGTTCCCGTGATATTCATCCCCGTGACCTAGTCACACGCTGCGCAGCTTTATGGATGGAATCTCACCGAGTGGGCCCCGAGTATCTATCCATTATATGGATTGACAAATCCCGCTCTTGTAAACAATACTCCTCAACATATCTCCACGGAATACCTAAGATACAACCGTTATGACCCGCATATTTCAGTCAGGTGGTGGGATGTAAGTCAAAGCATCCGGGAAGATAGTGATTATGCACGTACTCACGGTCAAAGGAACGGTCTACCACGTTCTGTAATTACAACACTGAACCTTCATAAGATTTGATCATGCTGTAATGCTTACTTTGGGTAATGTTCATCACGTCACTTAACCCGTGAGGTGACCTCATAGTCAAGAGACTTAATTGTCCATGATCGCGAAACCACGATCATCATGTTGACCATGAACTAGTTATCGATGTAGAGGCTAACTAGGAACTCTGGGGTTTCTATACCACACCTGCATCATTGTTTCACTGTTGCAGTTCTAGCACGGTATGAAACTGGTTATGAACTTGCTTAGATATATTGGAATAATCATATATTATTTGCCTCTAGAGCATATATCCAACAGTCTCCCACTTGCACTAGAGTGCTAATAATCTAGCCGCATTTTTCCGATCATAATCATCTTATCACATAAGTGTTTCATTGATCATGCATGCTCATGGAAGAGGGTTCGTCAACGAACTGCACCAATTCAGATTCGTATGTTTCCTTTGCAACTGGTATAGGTCAAAAACTCTTTTGACATACCACTCATTATCATATAATGGTTGGATATAAGTTTCGCGGGAGAGTGAGACTATTATTTCAAAGTATCCTCCAATGATCTCTTGGTTCAGTCTTTAGAAGACTTATCCTTAGTCATATATACTGGGAAATACACTCAGCCAGAAGTCCAATACTTCTAACGCTAAACTTTTATCCATACATCTACTTTCCTAAGTAGTATTATGTTTGTAGTGCCGTGAATTTTGCTCAAGTTTCTTTCATGTCTTTGGTGATGTCTCTAATTCCATATAGACCCATAATATGGCTTGCAATTGTAATCTTGCATTACATTCAAGTCTATTATCCTCTCTATATTTTAGAGTACAGTCCTCAGTATTCCTCATATACTGAAATCATGGACTTTACTCAGATTCTGTGTTTTACTCCTAAAGCACATCGGAATCTGTTCTTCTTCCAAGAACTTTTGAGTCACGCTGTTGTTGGATTCACAATTTATATGGTAGAATCATATGTCAAGAACATATAAGATCACATGTCCAGTACATGGTGCATCTCTATTCTTCCATCAAGACATTGCTTGTGATATTTGGATTTCATCCATTATATAATTTCTAGCCACAAGAACATGTTTCTTGTCTAGAAGATTATTCCAACCTTTACTTTGTTTCATTATCCGTATCTTAATCTACTCATATAGATTTCAACGTGTAATGTGTTTGGTATTTCACATAAAAGAAGATTCTTGCAATCTTGTATTTTATTTGCCTCATGCTCTATATATATCATAATGCACATATGTATATGAGACGATTCTCTATATACACAATCAGTGCATATCCATATATATACATATGAGATCATTTCTTCACACATATCACTGCATATATGTTTGAGAAAATGATCATGCTCCCACTCAAATATATCCATCATATACTCATATATTTGTGGTTCAGCTTTCATCAAGTCATTCTATTGTTCACTATGTCTCACATAATGACAAAACTTCCAAAGCTCCCACTCAGAAAATGCCCTCTGCATTCCAAGTTTTCGGGAAGTCTTCAAAGCTCCCACTTAGTTTCATGAAACTACAGGCCCACTCAATATTTTGGTCATCACAAAATCACTTGATCAAATCAAGGTTGAGGGTTCCTGTCTTGAGGTACTATAGTCCATCCTTTTAACGAAGTAACCTTCGTCATGCCCATTGCAATTCTCTTTCAAATCCAAATTTGACTGAGATGCAATTTCAGGCTATGGTCCATCGTAGTGTAAATGAAATATTTTATTGATTAAAGCATTCCTCCGTTTCCGTAGTCAATCACCATTGAACTTTGGTCATAACCAAATAATGCCTTATTCCCATTACATTTTTCTCAATAACTCTCCAGTTTGTCGAGAATATGAAATAACCGATTTATTTCACAGGACGTGAGTCATCCTTAATGTAACTCAATATTATTTCATTTCTCCTCGTGTTCTAGGATACCATCATTCCTTTGTGTCTTCAAGCAATATTATTCCCTATTGTTTTATTAAGAAGACTCATGAT
Source organism: Bromus sterilis (assembly GCA_950022295.1). NCBI lineage: Eukaryota > Viridiplantae > Streptophyta > Magnoliopsida > Poales > Poaceae > Bromus > Bromus sterilis. Next base: position 49,967,872 of record OX465600.1, on the reverse strand, counting down.
TATTGTTCTGTACAGAACGTATTCATGATAACCTTCTAAATTCAACAATGGTTTCAACTCATATACCAAGATCAATCATCTTTGGCATATCCTTCCTTACACAGTGTCATTACAGCGGAACATGCTTCCGTTGCAATACTCTGATATTCTGAAGGCAAGGTCCAATACCCCGGTCAAAGTTTCCATTATCTCCCATTGGATCCGTGTCGAGAGACTTTTCTCGTATTACCAATTAAGCAACACAAATTTTGCTATTCGGGGAGAATATGTAATTTCAATTGCTCGTAGCTTTATTACAAAGAAATTCTTTCTTTTAAGAAACCTTATAACACCATCAGTTATGGAGCTATCTTGTCTCGTTAGATTCAGGATGGTTTCCTATTCATGAAGTGGGTGTTTTAACTTAATGAATTAAACAACTTATTCGGCAATAACTATAGTGCTAGGGGAAAGAACGTTTAGACCATACTACGGTTTAGTATGACTACGAATGGTTTAAGTAGTCTAGCACTTTCAACTTCCATCGTTGTTTGTGGTACAACTTCCACAAGTCTCCCATTATGTCAATATCAATACTTATCACCTCGGATCGTAGCGTAGTGATATGTATCCTTGTATTCTCACTTCTCACTGTGATTCCTGAATCTCAGTTTTATGATCTCAATTGAATACAACTTTCAATTAATCATATGAAGTCTTTAATGATAACTCACATGCCCATTCTACATCATTTATGTATAATGATTGGCACAAGTTCTACTTGCTAGAACCTTGTCATGATTATATTTATTGCAGAGGTTCATAGATCGTGTATCTAATCCATCTCATGCAATCAAGTTATGATTTTCATTCGATAATGAACTCACAAGTTAATAGATCATACATTTGATGAATTCATCAGTTATGAAGTCACCTCATGCAATCAAATCCTTGACTTGTTATAATCAAGACAACTTCATCATTAAACATTGAATATTTCTTTGACAATAATAGTAGTATTATAAATGCTTTCTATCATATCATAAATCAAGACGTAATCAAAGTATAAGCACACTTTTATTCATAAATATGGAACAACTGACTTGTTCTCATTACATGAATAATTTTGTCTTGCGAGATGCAAGACACACAACTAAGTGTTCATAATATAATGATTACATAAGATTTATCTAATACTCTAAGTATCTCCTATGATAGATGTCTCGGTAGAATCCACGTTGGCCATCAACTGACTTGATATCCATCAATCCTTGATTTCACCTCTTCCCGTCCATGCAACGGCAGGTCCTGTTTTCATAAAACAGAATAAGTATCAAATACTCATTTACTGCAACTGTTGTATAAGGGAGTAAACATTTATAAAGTATATCATGTATATACCTTCTCCATCGACAACTTCTCCTTCAATGGGTTCGACCTCCAGGTACTGAAGTCTATCCATGAAGTCAGAGAACTCGAGGCTTTCACCTTTGCCGACATAGCCATGGACATGGTCTGTATAGCTCGGTGGAAGCGAGTGTAACACCGTGTATATCGCAGACTCATGTGTGGTATCATAGTCAAAGTCATCTACGAGGCTCAGATGTATCTTATGCATCTTGGCCAAGTGTGCCTTCAGGCAAGAGCCTTCTTCCATCTTTGTAGAGAGAAACTCACTTTCTAACTCAAATCTGGCAACTCTAAACTGATGCAAGTTTGATGACTTCAGCTCATCGATCATATCGTATGTATCCAAATCAGCATACTCCTCACGCAAAGGTTGCGGAATGCTGGTTTCTATGATACCCTTAGCTATGGCATATGTCCTACGACGATATTGATAATCAATCGCCGCTTGTGCATCCATGTCGTTTTCTGGAGGGTTTCTCTTGAGCACGGCTCTAAGGCGTAAGTACCAACTAATGAAGTTTGACCCATTTTCTTTAAGTCTTTCACCATGTAAGAAGGAAACCATTTCAAGGTACTGGGTATTATCCATTTTCTACAAACATAATTGCAAGGAACACAATTAAGACTAGTTCACAACAATGAGTTCATATAATCATATGAGCTCGCACTAAAACATTTCATCCCTAGGAAGTTTTAGTGATTACATGATCCAGATTCACTGCCCGACCTCGAATATCACACGGCCGACGGGTCAGTTTCAAAGGTAGACAACAACTTGTGCGATCACATTATCTTATATATACTGTGACTCATGCTCGATCTTTCGATCTCTAGTATTCCGAGGCCATATCTGCATATGCTAGGCTCGCCAAATTAACCTCCATGTTATATGCTGCTCAGCAAGGCCATATTTGCATATGCCAGGCTTGCCGAACCCAACCTCATGCGAACTCCATTGAATATGTAGGACAACTCCGGTATGTACGGAGCGTCAGGCCATATGGGAGAACCTTCCAGGTGGTGCACACTTCGGTAGAATACTTGTGTTTGGCTTTGTTAAGGGATCATCTTATCACATGCTACCGTCGTGTATCCTATACTAGCAAGTTTTAAGATGTCTGGGTTATGGCAACACTAAGTCTACAGTGTCTCCATATTAGTTTGTTTTATGATGACGATTACTACTTACTAGTAACACATAGCAAAGCTATCACTACATCACAAACAAACAAACGATAGCCCCCACTTAGCAATACAAGGTTTAGACGATCTAGTTGTATATTGCAAGTTTTACGTGGCTGCTAGGGCTTTCATAGTTAAACAGGTTTTAACCTACGAGTCAACCACAACGTCAACCATACGATCGTCTCTATTACACCCCGCACGGGGCCCTCCGTTGCAAATGCCACATCCGCTAAAGTAGAGAGACAGACACCCCCCCAGCCACTTTATATGGTACAAGCCGCATGTCAAGCGTGGAACCAGTCTCGCGTAAGAGTACACGTAAAGTCGGTCGGGGGACGCTTCATCAAACAATGCCGCAGATGTGAACAAGTACACGTGGGAGGGTAACAATCATACAATCAACGCCCACATCCCCGATGTGTTTTATCCGTACAGTAATACTAAGCATAGACCTAGCTCTGATACCACTGTAGGGGTTCGCAACAGAAAACACAAATTTTTCTAACTAGCGTTCCCATAACCCAAGATCTAGCTAGCCGTATTACCATAACGGACAGTAGTGCGGAAATAACATACCTCGGGGTGTAGTCCGTTGCGCGGGAAACGTTCCCGCAAACGTGGTTGATGTAGCCGATCAAGGTTCACAGCCCCCTGGCTGTGTTGAGCACCCAGATGGGTGTAGTGCCACACGTGCAGCACCTCGTAGTACTCGCACACATACGAGACTCGATGACGACCTCCGTTCTCCGATCCAGCGGAGGTGGCGGAAGCAGACCTCCGGACGGAGCTTCGGCAGCACGACGGCCTCCGATTCTAGCAGAGAAGTCTCAATTCCACTACAGGCTCACACTAGGGAGCCCACCGTGGAAGAGACAAGAGAGGGGAGGAGACCGGAGAAAACCGATCTCAATTCGGAGTAATATTTATTTTCTCACGAATTTTTCTCTATTAATTATGTGCACCCTGCCCATCTTTATATAGGCTGGGGGGAGGGAGTCAACCCACCTCCCTTAGCAATGTGGGACTAAACCCTTTGCTAAGGGGGAGTTGGCCGGCCAAGGGGGGAGAGGGGGCGCACCCCTCATGGGCCCTAGGGCCCATGGCGCCTCCCCCCCCTTTTTTTTCTTTTTCTTTTCTCCCTTTAATTCCCTAATGGGCCTTTTTCTCCACTAAGGCCCATAGCACATATTAATTAGAAATAAAATAATTATTAATTCAATTAATTAATAACTAAAACATAATATTCCATCTCCCGGTGCTCCGGAAACTCTTCCGGCTCACTCCGAACTTGTTTCGGTTCAATACGGTACTCCTCCGATATTGTCTCCTTTATTCTCTGGTTGCCCCGATGGTTCCGAAAAGGTCTCCGATTTCATCGAGCCCTTAAGTGTGTTACCCTACGGTCCGAGAACACTCCAGTCATGACTGAGCAGAGGCAACAGTCAATGATCATCAGCGGGACCTGGATGCCCATAATGACCCCTGTGCATTCCGGATATCTTCACCGATTGGACCTTACACCGTATAGCATTCCCTTTGTCAGCGATACTGGATTGTTTCGAGATTCGATCAATGACATCCTATGTCTGGTTCAACCTCGTTCCGAACTAAATCCTCATTCACTCGTTCCCGTGATATTCATCCCCGTGACCTAGTCACACGCTGCGCAGCTTTATGGATGGAATCTCACCGAGTGGGCCCTGAGTATCTATCCATTATATGGATTGACAAATCCCGCTCTTGTAAACAATACTCCTCAACGTATCTCCACGGAATACCTGAGATACAACCGTTATGACCCGCATATTTCAGTCAGGTGGTGGGATGTAAGTCAAAGCATCCGGGAAGATAGTGATTATGCACGTACTCACGGTCAAAGGAACGGTCTACCACGTTCTGTAATTACAACATTGAACCTTCATAAGATTTGATCATGCTGTAATGCTTACTTTGGGTAATGTTCATCACATCACTTAACCCGTGAGGTGACCTCATAGTCAAGAGACTTAATTGTCCATGATCGCGAAACCACGATCATCATGTTGACCATGAACTAGTTATCGATGTAGAGGCTAACTAGGAACTCTAGGGTTTCTATACCACACCTGCATCATTGTTTCACTGATGCAGTTCTAGCACGGTATGAAACTAGTTATGAACTTGCTTAGATATATTGGAATAATCATATATTATTTGCCTCTAGAGCATATATCCAACATACACATCAAAACTTATATTATCAAAACTAGTGTTACGCTTGTATGGGTATCTCTCTCTCTATCTATATTCTATTCCCCCTCAACCCGATCCCTACACTGAAGGAGATACTACAATGGATGCTAATGTCTAGACTGGGATAAAGATGGATGCAACCAATGTCGCGTTCAAAGTCAACCCCATGTGCCAAGATCTTACAACAAGCAAGCACAATCTTGCTGAAGGAAGAACCCTGGAGAAAGTTGTAGTTCACTAGTACACGTTTTATAGCAGTTTGCGTAAACCTGAGTGTGGTGATGAAACGATAGATGTTCTGTTTTGGCTTGTAGAACCAATGGATTTATCTGAACCCAGTTCAAGATCAAGAGGAACTTTCTGCAATGCTTGTGAGGATGTCCGAGTGTTAGATTGCGAGATTCGCTAAACCATATACAAGTAATGATTTGGGTGTGGAATGGATTGATCACCATGCCGAATACTCTTATTATTCGCTCTTGCTATGCGAGATAGTAAATCTTGAGTGACTTAGCTATAACAGAGAGACGACGATGTTAATCCTGAACCATAGAATGGTACGATGTTGACCCCTGTAGAAGATTACCGTTAATAATAGTAGGTTTTATACTATGAGTATAGGCCAAGAACATTTCCTGCAGGTATCCCGTAAAATTAGTCCTGATGACCACCATGAGGGAACCGAGAGTTGCTTAGTATGGGCGCCTGACCGTCAACCAATAAGGTTCAGTATGCGGACGACTCCTCTTTTGCTAAGGATTCAAGACTTGAGAGGATTTGGTGAAATCTCTATGAAGGATGTCAACGATAGAGCAAGACTCATCAAGACTGTGTCGCATTTCTTTTAAGGGTGGTAGCACCCTGGACCATCGGAGGATTCGTGGATTGTCATGAAGACCCAAACCCTAAACTTTTCTTTCTAGCCTTTTCGAATCTCGGGGTCGAGATTCCTTTTAAGGGTGGTAGTCTGTAACATCCCAAAATTTTCCAAATTTTGGAATGTTAATAAATTAATTATAATAATGTTTGGTTTGCTTGATGTGTTCGATTTTTATTAGGATCTGAAACTTTTGGGTTTAACTGAATAATAAAATGAGAGGGAATAAAATGACTTTCGCTAATATTCACCGTTGATGTTTTGGCATTTATTATTTAAAACAAATCCAACCAATAACCAAAAGAGGGAAGGTAACATGACTCCTTCATTATAAAAAAAAGTTGGAAAATGTTTTAATTATTGTTTATCTTTCTTTTTGGATTTTTGTTTGGAGTTCAAAAATATTTTGGGAATTATTTATAACCCTAAATACATTGTTGGGAATATTTATAAGGCCCAAAATACTATTACGAAAATATTCTTCGAAATTATTTTTATTTCGGGCTTGGAATAAATTATATTTTCTATATATTTTTAGTAATAAATTTATGTATGTTTTACAAATTTATAAAATACTCTAGTGTTCGTTTTCCTAAATTCATTTTCTGTTGGAATGAATATAAAAAAAACAACAACCTCAGGCGCACCTGGGCCGTGCAGCCGGCCCACGCCTATCTCTCGCCGCGCATGCTTGCGCGAGGCAGCAGCCAAACGGGCCGGCCCAGTCCATAACTTTTTTTCTTTTTGTTTTTTTTTATCTTTTCTCTGTCAGGCTGACAACCGGGGCCCACTTGTCATCCCCAAGCTCCACCGTGTTCATCACGGGTTCCTCACAGCCGGCGAGATTTTAATGGAATCGGTCGTTTTTCCCGATTTCTTTCCCCTCTCACACGTATTTCGTGCTATAAATACCCCTTAATCCCTACTCGTGCAATTTTTGCAATTTTTATGCATCTCCGATGACCTAGAATGTCGTTTCGATCTCGCCGGAATTCGGGCCGGCCACCACCCCGTCGGCCGAGCCCGACCGCACCGCACCGCCGCAAGTCGCCGGCCTCGCACCTCCCGCCGTTGTCACCTCGCCCCATGTCGGCGAGCGCTGTGCGCCCGTCGCCAGGCCGCGCCGCCACCCCGAGCCGGCGAGCACAGCGTCGCCCCGCGCCATCGGATGTCCGTCGCGCGGCCCGCTGTGCCGCAGCCACGCCGAGCCGCCCGACCATGTCCACCTCGCCGTCGGCTCCTGTGCCACTCCTTGCCGGACCCGAGCGCCACCAGGGTCGCCGCCGGAGTTCTGTCGTCGTTGTCGCCGCCGTGGTGAACCTCAAGACCTCCCTCAACCGTTGGATCTCAAACCGATGGCCTAGATCTGAACTGGTAGTTACATTTTTATTGTGGTTTTTCTTTGATTTAAACCGCTCCAGTTTTTCTCCGGTTTAGTTGGTTAACCGAGTAAGACCATATTCATTCTGCAGCGAACGTTCGCTGGTTAAGGCCAGAACGAACGTTGTTTGTCCCGTAGCGTCCAGGAACCTAGCTGTGATGAAGAAGGTATTTTTATTTACGGATGAGTTCTTTTTCACAGATTTCACCGTAGAAATTTCGTAGCTGTATCTTTTAAACCGTGTATCGTAATTAGGTGATTCTTTTTCCTACGCGCTCGTAGTGATCTGTACTTTATCATAGACTAAACCTTTCACACATTTGCACACTTTTGAATTTAAATTTATTTAAATTCAAAATCAAACTTTTGGAGGTCGTATCTTCTATACCGTTGATCCAATTCAATTGATTCTTTTGCATAGTATCATTCATGCCATGTACTTTCTGCCACATCATATATCCACCATATTCAAACACTTTTGATCTGTTTGAATTAAAATTTAATTCAAACTTCAACCTGCTATGACTCGTGTTGTAGTATTCCGTTTCACGTGATTTTTTTGCATATTGGATCATATGAGACATCCTCTCGGAAATACCCACACACCTTTCATATTGGCATGATGTTCACCTTGAATTCATAATGCCTTTGATCATAATCTTTGATATCAACCATTCTTTATCCGTTGACTCTATCGAGTTCACGTTTCACCTATCACCTTCGAGCACATTGACACTTGTACCATGTCGAGCCTAGTTTTTTTGTTGCTAAACCTTATTGTGTTTGATTTGTTGATCTTTTGATTCCTTTTGGCGTGATTGCTTATGTGGTATCTTTCCTTTACGATAGATTGCTCGGAGTGTGACGAGTAGAGTAATCTGGATCGTGAGAGCGAAGAACTTCATCGAATGTATAAGGCAAGTTACACTTTGACCATACCTCATCCTATATTTTTCATTATGCATGTAGTACTTATCACCCTATGCATGTGTAGGACTAGTATATATACTTATGCTGCAAACCTGGTAGGATAGCCATATGATCTGATCCTGTATTCTTTGTCGCCCTAGTTCGTGTTTGTTATTTATTGATATGCTTGTAGATGGGGATTGGTTGAGATTTCATTGAGCTATGTGAGGATTTAATGACTTGACTAGAAAATCTTAATTATAATACACCTCTAGACGGGCAGGGAGTGCTTCCTGGGGGCTCATACCTTATCTAAGGCGAGACCATGTTGTACCCTTAATGGTTGGTATTGGTGGTATAAAGAACGTCATGGTATCTACCCTCTGAACGTAAGTGGGCGCCGTCCAGGCTAAAAAAGATCAGACAGACTTGGTGACTAGAAGCTTCCATGTACAACCACCGACCATATGGGCTCTGGCTTAGTTGAGTACGTTGTAGGAAGCCTCTCCCGTGCAAAGCTAGGAGATGTAGATGTGATAGGTGTACCGACTTGCCGTTGGGTGTAGGTGATCTCTTCTGAAAGACTCCGTCTCAATCTTTGGGTTGAGTCCAGTGGGTAAAGTGTACAAAACTCTGCAGAGCGTACAAACTAATCATGATTAGCCGTGTCCCCGGTTATGGACAACCTTGAGCTACTAGACATTACTATTACTAGAGGATCTTGACAGATGAATCACCTTAATAAAATTTGAGTGAGAAAGATTTAATAAAGGGTTTGGTTGGAACTGGTGTAGCCCAGTTCAACCTTAAGTATTAAGATACACTAAAATTTTGATTTAGGTAGATTGGAAAAAATCAGCTTTCTGCAAAATAAAATCATAAGCCTTTCTTTGACTTACCTTGCATGTAGCGATAGGTCTGTTATATCCTTTTTTGTGTGATTTGTCGTACAAATCAGATGTACTGGCCCGTTGTCGGGCTGTAACCTTCGGTGTTGCTGGATTGTATACGACAAGTAAGTGATGCGATGTAGGGTTTCGATGTCACTGTGCTGATGGAGTTGATGGACGCCACGAAGCTCTTTATTGTTTTTCCGATGTATTCTATTTGTAAGCTAGCCTTGAGCTATGCAGGTATGCTTTATTGTAATACTGGATATTCGATGTAATATTTATGACATGTGGTTTATTCTTGATATTACATCGTGTATTGGGTGTGCTAGCTATTGATCCAGGGACTAGCACAAAATGCACAGAGACTTGGATTCTTAGTGAATCGGGTCGTTACACCCCGCCCATCCCCGGCCACTCGTCGCCCGCCACCGCCCACCCTGCCCGTTCGTTCCTAGTGGCGCGCCGCCTCGTGCCGATGCCGCCCGCCCGTCCCTGTCGCGTCCGTGTCCTCCCACCACCGTCCGCGCCCGCACGCCACCGATCCCGCCCGCCACCGGCCTTGACCGCAAGCCTTTTTCAGTAAAACTATTGATAGGTGAAAAAAATAAAGGGTACACTGAATTATCACTAAACTTTTCCAAAAAATCTTAGTCGACTAATTAAAATGATATTGGTGAACCTATATATAATATAGAATCTAGCACTGAGAATACCAACTGCGGTGCAGTACACAGCTTGGTCCCAACTCCCATCACCTCCCCTCAATGGGGAGCTAGCATCTGGTCCCCTTAATTTTTTTTACAACACATATGACATACGAACGTTGTAACTATTTATCGATATCACATAGAATAAGTCAATATGATCTTACAAAGACACTAAATGTTAATTCAAATATCAATTTTGCATTAAAAAAATTGACAACACATATGGCTTGTTTTGGCGTAGTCCTTTTTCTATATTCAAATCATGTCAATGAAAAATAGAAGCAATGTCCCATGCCCTCTTCGTCTTCAATTTTGTTTGCAATAAATTTTCGTTTCTATCAATTATAATGACACAATTGAGCAGTAATGATTTTAATGACATAAATTTTCATTTCTATCAATTATAATGATTTTATCTGAAATTAACGCACACGTTACTTGTGATTTTTTTATTAATTCCATTTATTGATTCCCAGAAAAATATTTACCAAAGAGTCGATTGATGTATACCTCAATCGTCAGGTTCAGAAAAGTGTAACTTCAGTTATGCAAAATTTGCAACCTGCAACTATGGATAGGTGAAAAATAAATCAAGGGTCCATCTTGGGCTCATGTAAATATGACATAGTTATGTCACATGTACTATGATTTTATCACAAATTATCCAACAAAACTAGCTTTAATTATTTCTTTGCCTAGTTTTTTGTCTATTTGTCGCACAGAAAAAAGGAAACCCGATAAGCAGCCCGAGAACCTATCATTCGCCCCATTTTTTAGGCCCGTACTGGGCCGGCCAAGTATGCAAGAGGCCACAGCCCCGTTTTTTGTTTATTTCATGTTATTTATTTACTTGTTTTTTCTGTATTTTAAAATAACATATATAAATATATTAAAAGTTATTTTCATATACACAAATTAAGTTGTGTATGAAACAATTCATTACGTTATTTAGTCAATGTTAATCAAGCATTTGAAAGAATATTAAACGTGTATGAAATTTGTGAATCATATATAAGAAAAAGGTATAGAACATATTCAATTATTTATGGAACAATGTTGATCAGGTATTTAAAAATGTTAATTGTATATGGAACTGTTTTATATAATAAATTTAAAATTTCTAATCATGCATTATAAAATTTTAAATTTTTAAACTATATATGAAGAAAATGTTGATCATTTATTTATAAAGTATATAGAAAAGTTATACAATTTGTATTAAAGAAATGTTGATCAGCTATTTAATTTTTTTTGATCGAAAGAACTTTGATCGTGTATCTAAAAAATTTAAACATGCATGAAAAATATTAAATATCTATACGAAAATATACAAACAAAAATGAATTTTATAAAGATCACAAAAAACAAAATAAGAACGAAAAAAATCAATCCTCAGTTGCGAATCGGTGATCGACTTGCAACTGGTGTTAGAAAAATGAACAAGTCAACCCCCAGTTGCGAAACGGTGGTCAACTTGTAACTGGAGCGAAGAAATGAAAAATCACCCGATAGTTACGAGTCGGTGGTCAACTAGCAACAGTGGTGAAAAATGAAAAGGTCAACCCACAATTGCGAAAATCTTAGTCGACTAACTAAAATGATATTGGTGAACTTATATATAATATAGATTCCAGCACTGAGAATACCAACTGCAAACCGGCGTAGTATACATCTTGGTCCCAACTCCCATGACCTCCCCTGATCATTGCATTGCGTTGCAGCACACGATACAACACGAATTATCAAAAACCTATCGGCGCCAATTAGACACCGTTATCTAGCCACGTACTATGGTTTTAAACTGACCGACGCCCAGATCAACGCCGGGAAACGAGCACAAGCATATGTCAACTAGTTCCAGCTAGGTGTGAGATTATGCTCCCCATGTTCGTGCTCGACTTTGCTCGCCAAGATAATGGCAAGAAAACATTTGTTCCGCGGGAGAACGTTTGTCGTGGTTCCTGTTGGAACTTCCAAACGTACGGTAGGTAGTTTTTTAAACTTTTTAATTTGACGCTATAGCTATAAATAGAGCTGAGAAACAATAAGCTTCCCTCACCCATCGTCCTGCCATTTCTCAAGGCATCGTCACACAGCAAAGTAACAGATAGCCAAGATGGCTAAGCTTGCCGCACTGGCCCTGGTTGCGGTTCTTGGCTGCGTTTGCCACGCTGCAGCAGGTTACGGTGAGTATCCCAGCCCAGGCACACCGAGAAGCTACCCTCCACCTCCACCAAGCCCAACCCCGAGCCCTCCTCCTGCTGAGCCGGCGCTCGCGATCGGCCACTACTACAAAACCTGCAACAAAGCGGAAGAGATCGTGAGGGCTGTCGTGAAGAAGGCTGTCGACGCTAACCGCGGCATCGGCGCCGGGCTCATCCGCCTCTTCTTTCACGACTGCTTCGTTAGGGTATAAAAAAAACTTTTCTCTATATATACATGTAAACACGTATAGTAATGTATGTGATGTGATGTAACCGGACATGACAAGAACTCTGTTGGGTGCAGGGGTGCGACGCATCGGTGCTCCTTGACCCGACCGCCACCAATGCGCAGCCCGAGAAGCTCGGCATCCCCAACTTTCCGAGCCTGCGTGGCTTCGAGGTGATCGACGAGGCAAAGGCAGCCCTCGAGAAGGCCTGCCCCGAAGTCGTGTCCTGCGCCGACATCGTCGCTTTCGCTGGTCGTGATGCCACTTTCTTCCTCAGCAACGGTCAGATATACTTTGACATGCCCGCCGGCCGCTATGACGGGAACGTGTCCCTCGCCAGCGAGACCCTCACCAACCTGCCTCCTCCCTTTGCTACCCTTCAGATGCTCAAGGATATGTTTGCCTCCAAACAGCTCACCGTCGACGAGATGATCACCCTCTCGGGTGCACATAGCGTCGGGGTCTCCCATTGCTCGTCCTTCGCGGACCGCCTCCCACCCAACCCATCTGACCCCTTGGCCATGGACGCCACCCTCGCCGCATCTTTGCAGGGCAAGTGCAACCGAAGTGGTGACCCCGTGGTGGTGCAGGACTTCAAGACTGCCGGAGACCTAGACAGCCAGTATTATCGGAACGTGCTCAACAACAAAGTATTGTTCAAGTCAGACGCCGTTCTCCGTTCGTCGGAGACAGGGGCACAGGTGCTCCTCAACACCTGGATCCCTGGGCGATGGGAGGCAAAGTTCAAGGCGGCCATGGTGAAGATGGGCAATATCGAAGTCAAGAACAGCGTCACTGGGGAGATCAGAAAGCAGTGCCGGTTCGTGAACTAGCTTGCGGCCGGTGCATCAAATGATCACAAGAATTTACACATATCTTATCTTTGATTCTTGACGCCGGATACTCCTAAAAAATAAGTTCATAGTTTTTGTATGTGCCATTTTCGAATTATCTTTTTTGTTTATTTTTGGCTAATTAAGATTGTATTCTTTTTTTATTACATGTATTCATACTTTTTTATGCACTTCTGTCAATTAATTATTGAGATTGTTATCACATTACCTTTTACTTATAGTCACTCACCTACTGAGTTTATTATCTTTTTCATTCTTGTGGTATGTTTCCTTAAGGGAAATTCCCCGGCCTCTGCGTCACATGATGCACATAGTGATATTATTAAAATTAAATCATATTCAAGTCATCGAGTATGAGACCGTAAAACCTTATGAAAACTTTGATAAGTACTACCTACAATTCCTTTGAAAACAATATGAAAACCATCTTTGAAGGACCCTTCTTTTCCAGATATGATTTCCGTGGAAAATAGGTCCAGAGTCCATAAGAGCCAGATACATAGACTTCTTAGTGAAAATTCGATTAGTGGTTAACGTCCAATATAAATGAATCAGGCATCTGAGTTAGATTAATAGTTGACATAAACCTAGAAACCAAATGGATCCATTTAGTCCATTTGTCACCCAGTAACAATATTGTAGAAGGTCGGGTATTGTAGAGATAATGAAGTATCACCAAACCAGATATCTTCTAAAAGATTCGTCGATTGGTCGTCACAAACCATAAAGGAGCCTCTCTTAGAAAAGGGTGACTTCACCTTCATCAAGCCCCTCCAAAACAGGTAGGTTTAGCATCAAATTTGACAGAACCGAGATTCTAAATCAGATTGGAGCTCTGTTGGTAGGATTGTGAATCGTAGAATCATAACTACCTGGATCGTAGAAACTTAGAATCATTGTGCAAAATCGTACAATAAATCACGATTCTCACAATGCAGTAACTCTTGCCAAACACCTTCCTCATTAAGTAGTTTACACAACCATTTGTTGAGTGTTATGTTTATATTGAAATTATTGGTGTACCTTATTAATGAGATTCTCATGGAATATTTCAATTATTAAAATGATTCTTGAGCATTAAAGCATACTAGGCTAACTCGAAAGACACACTTTTTTACAACGGGTAATATAAATAGAAGATAGTATCACACCCGTCATGATATCCCACAAGTGTAGGGGATCTATCATAGCTTTTAAATAAACTAGAATAATACCCTGAGCGTTGCAGCGGAAATCTCTATAAGAACTTGTAACAGCCCGAAAATTCCACCCTAATTAAAAAAAATGTTTGCTATATTATTTTGTTGATTGCTAGCATTTTTTGTAGTAGTTTCTTCTCCAATTTATTAATTTGTGAATATATTTCCCCTGCTTCTCGTATCGGCATGCGTGACCGAACCCTTCCACCATGGCACACGACCTTTTGCGGCACCGGGTATTCACCCAATCACCGTTGCAACTTCCAACATAAGACCATCCATTGCCACCGGAACGAAAAACCCCATTTAATATTAAATGGATTATTTTATTGCGCGCCGGAAAAATGTTCTCGGAACGGTTTCGAAGTGAGGAAGAAGTGGTTGGCTCGTCACGCGGAGCGCGTGGTTCAAAGTTTTACCCGAATCGAAGGTTGTATGGACTCCCGGCGGAACAGCTCACCGTCGACGAGATGATCACCCTCTCGGGTGCACATAGCGTCGGGATCTCCCATTGCTCGTCCTTCGCGGACCGCCTCCCACTCAACCCATCTGACCCCTTGTCCATGGACGCCACCCTCGCCGCATTTTTGCAGGTGAAGTGCAACCGCACTGGTGACCCCGTGGTGGTGCAAGACTTTAAGACCGCCGGAGACCTAGACAACCAGTATTACCGGAACATGCTCAACAACAAAGTGTTTTTCAAGTCAGATGTCGTGCTCCGTTCGTCCGAGAAAAGGGGCACAGGTGCTCCTCGACACCTGGATCCCTGGACGATGGGAGGCAAAGTTCATGGCGGCCATGGTGAAGATGGGCAATATTGAAGTCAAAAACAGTGTCACAATGGAGATCAGAAAGCAGTGCCGGTTCGTGAACTAGCTTGCGGCCGGTGCATCAAATGATCACAAGAATTAACACATCTTGTCTTTGATTCTTGACGCCTTATTCTACAGAAAATAAGCTTATGCTTTTTTTATGGTTGTTGTTGGCCAATTAAGATTCTATTATTTTTGCGGTTACATGTACTGATATTTTCAATGCACTTCTATCAATTAATTAATGACATTGTTATCACATTACCTTTCCTTTATAGTTACTCACTTGCCGAGTTTATTATGTTTTCGTTCTTCTGTTATGTTTCTTTCAGGGAAATACCCCAGCCTCTGCATCAGACAATCATATTATTAAATTAAATCATATTCGAGTTATCAAGTATGAGATAGTAAAACACAAAAAAAGCATGACCACATCTGGTCGGACCCGAGATTACATACATCATCCACATAATCTATGAGTGACTCGCTAGCCAAACTAGTTGAATAAACACTAGCAGCTGATTCAAGACGGGTGTACACATAGGCCATAAGAGTTCGCATGTCCACATGTTGCAATGATGACCACATACGGATTAAAGTTGTACCATGCAGATAACATGCAAGAAATTAGGAATAGACAATCCGTTAAAAATGCACCCATTTCGCCAATTACGTATTGCCTAGAGAATGACACGAACTCTCACATGGATTTGTCCCTTCAGCTTATGATTAATACCATCCAACCAGTTGCATTGCAGAGTTAAATTGTATGTAACATGAATCATGCTCCGAAGAAGGTAGTAAATGGACATGACAAAAATAAGTGATGTATTGTCTCCTCCCGATCACAATTAAGATATTTTTCTTACTATCATGCCAGTTACGCTTAGACAGGTTATCTTTGGTAGAAACTACCTTCCTTTGCAAATGATATATGAAAACTTTGATCTTTGAAGGACCATTGTTTTCCAGATATGATTTTCGTTGAAAATAGGTTTGTAGTCCATACGATCCGCATGCATAGACTTCTCACTGAAAATTCCATAAGTGCATAACCTCAACTAGAATGAATCGTGCATCCGAGTTAGATTAATAGTCGACATCAACCTAGAAACCAAATGGATCCATTTAGTCCAGTTGTCACCCAGTAAATACCTATAGAATTGGATGTTCCAAGGGCTAACCCCAAGTACAAAGGTCATCGAATCTCTTTTTTGAACACAATATTGTATAAAGTCGGGTATTGTAGAGTTAATGGAGTGTCACCCAATCATATATCTTCTCAAAACCTCATCGATTGGCCGTCACCAACCATAAAGGAACCTCTCTTAAAAAAGGATGACTTCACCTTCATCAAGCCCCTCCAAAACAGATAAATCACAAGTTTAGTAGATTCTAAATCGGATTGGAGCTCCGTTGGTAGGATCACGAATCGTAGAATCATAAATACCTCGATCGTAGAAACTTAGATTCTATGAGAAAATTTATAGAATAAGAGGGGCTAGTTTGGATCGTAAAGTCGTAGAATCGTAAAATAGAATCACGATTCTAACAACTCAGCTTAGCACCTATGTGGGATAATGTTTTCAAGTTCAGGTATTTGTAACGCAGTAACTCTTGCCAAACACCTTCCTCGTTATGTAGCTTACACAAGAATTTGATGAGTTTTATGTTTGTGTTAAAATTATTGGTGTGACTTATTCATGCGATTCTCATGGAATGTTTCAATTCAAAAAGAATCTTGAGCATTATAGTGTAGTGGGCTAACTCCAAAGGAACACTTTTTTTAGCGGGTAACAACTCCAAAGATGGTTTGATAATTTATTTGACAACAAGTATAATGATAATTGATCAATATAAAATAAAAATGTAACTGTGTAGCAAGTGACCCCATCCTTGATTATGCCAAGGATAAGCCAGGGGATGTACTTATGAGAATCAAAAAAATTGGACGCACGTGATACTTATCAAGTTGTTCTCATCAAGTTTCATCGATTTACTGTGTGGTGGAACCTTATGCTAATGTGTTGTTCTAACTTGAACAAGCAACATATATATGATTAAACCCTATATGAAAATATCCAAAAGTATAAGAGAGCAACTAAGATAACATCTAACCAAAATAATAGATTTAGGGTTTTAATACCCCACATGCAACAATCCATAACCTTAGCGCATGGTAATTTCTATCACTCCAACCGCCAAACCAAAAATAAACTAATCACACAATGCTCTTCTGGAGGAGGTTGAAGTGATTAAAAACTAAAAACTAAAAGTGTGTTATTTTAGGGGATAGTTGTAACGCACCGATCAAACCCATCGGTTCACCACTGATTCCATGGTCGGTGCACCTGCGATTCAGACTGTCCTCACATACCAACACTAATCTTTTTTGCATACTTTATTCTCATTCGTGCGTACATGGGATCAACTTCCCAGTCGACACCCATCCTAGGACTACTGCAAGCCTAACACGCTTAACCTGGTAGTAGTTTCCTGATGGCTCCCAGAAAAAAGATGCATCATGTTGATATGAGTAGTCTACCAATCCTATTGAGATCCTAGGTTGTTACATACACCACCCCTTACAGAAACATTCCTCTTTGGCACGCGTATGTGTGCACCAATGCAGGCATTCGACATGTACCACATGTAAGTCTCATTGTCCCGCACACGCACCGTGTAACCACCAGGGTCGGCTCTGATACCAACAGTAACGCTTCGACCAAATCCACCGGTTAATCACTGATTCCATGATCAGTGCGTCTGGGATCCAGACTGTCCTCACATACCAACACTAATCTTTTCTGCAAACTTTGCCCTTACTCATGTGCACCTGGGATCAACTTTTTAGTCGGTCACCCATCCCAAGACTACTCCAAGCCTAGCACGATTAACCTGGTAGTTGTTTCTTGATAGGCTTCCGAAAGGGAAGGTGCACCTATGTAATTGATCGTCGTAGTTGGAGGAAGTAAATGGCGAAGAAAGGAGATTGCGACGAAGAGGAGGAGAAACTATGCGAGATATGACCCCTAAATCCCCAGCCCCTGGTAAATATAGCGACAAAAGTGGTCGTTTCCGATCACATGCCTATTTTTTACGAGTTTCAGATCTGAAAAAACACGGAAACGATAAAAAGAAAAGGTAAGTATATAGAACGAACGGTCACTCCAGAAAATGGCAAGAGCGAACAAAAAAGATGACGATTGATCCCGTATGCATTTGCCATTAAAAAGGAAACTGAGTTGTTATGCGTGTGTACTAAAATTGTCATCCCGTTTCAATTGTGATTGCCATAAAATTGGTTCGTGGTTGCCATGCACTCAAACGTACGTTCGCTCTGTATGAAAAGCTAAAAAAACGTATATATAAGAACCAGCAACAGGATGACGATTTTTTTAAAAACACGGTACAACACAGACACTTATGTATACGAGCATACACTCACACCTATGAATACAAACACGTAAAGCAGAGATTCAGTGTCCAGGTGCATCTGCACCCGGGGAGACTAAAAAAATTAGATAAATATGAAAAAAGTTCAAAAACTTACAAATCTTATGTGCGAGGTGTTTCTGCAAATTTTGGAAAAGTTCGAACTTCTGAAAAGGGCGTGGCAAAAAAGACAATTTTGCAGTTTTTTGAGAAGACATTGTTCATGCACTATTTCGGTTTGAATTTTTCTTTTTTGCCGCGCAGACTTTAAAAGTCTGAACTTCTCCAAAATTTTCAGAAACATCTCGAATATAAGCATCTTTCACTACAAAAACTTTTGGAATTTTTAAAACCTTTTTCAAAAATCTTTTGTGCAAGAGTAGATAAGCCTGAGCTCATCTTTGAATTTTCCATACACTCTACCCCTATAATCATCTTTGCTCTAATTTTTTGAGGCAATAACCGTAGAATAAAAAGTTCTACGGTGGATTTTCTATTTTCTCATGCACATCGTCAATGGTAATTACAATGGGAGAGGGGGTAGGAGATGCTTAACCAAATCCAGTTCTGGCTATCATGGGAAAGAGAAAAACTAAGTACAATTGCCTAAAAAAAAGCTTAGTAAAGTTGTTGGTTCATCCATTCTTGTAGCTTGAGCTTGAGCCCCTCCTTCATTCTGATTTGCAGAAGTTTCAGATCTTGAACCAGGTTCCTAATCCATCCTTGAACAGTAGCTTGTTCATTCCTGAATACTTTCCCATTTCTTTGTGTCCAAATATTTCAATACCCCGGGATAATGATTTACAAACTGAATTCTTGTGGTAGATGTTGCATGGCCAACATTGTTTCTTCATAGAATGGTGTGCCTCTTTTTTTGAAAGGGATGATTGTTATCCAACATCTATGAGCAAATTTGCAATCCCAGAGTAGATGGAGTGATGTTTCACTAGCTTGTGTTGGACAACATGGGCAGCAGTAGTTATCTAGATGCATCCCTTTTCTTTGCAGCATGGATCTTGTGTGTATTCTATTATGCAACACTAGCCAGAAGAAAATTTTGTGCTTTAACGTACTTGATGTTTTCCAAAGATTGCTCAAAAGCTCTGATCCTTGATTATCTTCACTGAGATGTTTGTACATGGTCATGGCTGAAAAAGTTTGTTTTCCATGGCAAGTCCATATATCTTTGTTGTTAGTCTCTGGAGGGCATATCTTAATCATTTCTTGCAGTTGGTCCCATGCTTGAGTGGACAGAGGGTTGTGAAATAATTTTGTCTAGTTGGTGGATTGTCTAAATCTCCATAGTGTAATGTTGCTTTCTTTTGCAAATGAAAAAAGTTCTGGGTACTGGTGCCTCATAGGTTCTTTCTCCCAGTTGTCCATCCAGAACATGATAGTATCTCCTTTTTGTGGTTTGATTGAGGTTTGACTTTTGTAGATGCTTATCAGAGAGATGTGAGCTTTCCACCAAAATGATCCAACTGCCTGACCATGCAGTGCCCAGTTTCCATAGGTTGTCTCCCAAAGCAGAGCTACCCATGGTATCTCTTCCTTATTGAGGAATTTATGAATGTTCTTGATGAGAAGGGCTTTGTTGTGCTTTGGAATGTCCAGGATTCCAAGACCTCCTTTTTCTTTAGGTTTGCAGACTTTGTTCCATGCAATTAATGGTGACCCACCATTTTCTTGTCCGTATTTTCTCCAGAAAAATATCCTCAGACACTTGTTAATTTGTGTGATGATTCCAGCTGGCAAGGAGAGTGAGAAAATATAGAAGGTGGGTAAAGCAGAGAACATAGCTTTGATCAGGAGCATCCTACCATCATATGAAAGCATTGTGCTACAGCCAGCTAGCCTTTGGTCAATTCTTTGCAGGATAGGAACAAAGTGTTCCGTTCTTGGTTTGGAGATACCCATTGGGAGACCAAGGTATGTGAAAGGGAAAGTTCCTAGTTGGCACTGAAGAATGTTAGTCAGGTCAGTGATTCTGTTATCATCAACATTTATGGGTACTATGAAAGATTTGTGATAATTGATCTTCAGTCCAGTGTAATCAGTAAAGAACTGGAGCATGCTCTTCATTTGTTCCAATTGAGTGCAGTTTGCAGGCATAACCAGAATAGTGTCATCTGCATATTGTATAATGGGGAAATCAGGGCAGGCCATGGAATGAATTGGAGGCTCAATGAGGTTGGAGAGAATAGCTTCATTACAGATTGATTGAAGAAGGTCAGCTTCCAGTACAAATAAGAGTGGGGATAGGGGATCCCCTTGCCTCACCCCTCTTTTGCAATGAATTACTTTCCCAGGAATTCCATTTAACAGTACTGCAGATGTGGCAGTGCTGAAAATCATATGTATCCATCTGCACCAGGTGTCCCCAAAGCCTTTTGCTTTTAGAATTTCCAGAATTGTGGAATCTTCAATCAGGTCAAAAGCTTTTTCAAAGTCCAATTTCAACACAACTACTTGTTTCTTGGAGACATTGCAGAGATGGAGATATTCATATGTCCAGGCCACACAGTCTTGGATTGTCCTTTGTTTAATGAAGCCATATTGGTTGGTGTGAACCAGAGAGGTGATCACCTTTTGTAGCATGTTTGCCAGTAATTTTGTGATGATCTTGATTGTGCAATTCAGTAAAGAGATAGGTCTGAAATCATTGGCTGTTTTGGGCACATCTTTTTTTTGGAATAAGAGTGATGAAGGAGGCATTGATGCTCTGTAGATTTACATATCCAGCATGAAAGTCAGCAATTAATCTATAGAAATCCTGGCAAATGATGTTCGAGCATTTTTTGATAAATGCTCCATTGAATCCATCTGGTCCAGGTGCTTTATCTGTTGGCATTTGTTTAATGACTTCATCAATCTCCTGGGTTGTAAATGGTCTCTCCAGTTACTCCAAATTCTCAACCCTCTTTGGAATATTGGTGAGCTGAAGTAGGTTGGATGTTTTTTTAGTGGTGCCAAGTCTGTATTTAAAGGCCTGCCATAACAAGTTTTCCTTGTCTTGTTGTTCAGTCAAGATGTTTCCATTTTCGTCCTCAAGGTTGTTGATATAGTTATTTCTGTACTTGATGGTTGCCTTAGTTTTGAAGAAGTGTGAGCTTTCCTTGTCAAATTTTACCCACCTTATTGTTTCTCTTTGCTTCCAGTAGATTCTTTGCATTTCCAGTATTTTGGCCAGATGTTCTTTGAGAATTTCTCTGTCCCTTTTTTCAATGTCATTCAGTGGTCTAAATTCCTCAAAGAAATCCCAAATGTGAATCACCTCATTGCATGCCTTGCTGATGGATGCCAAATTTGAAATGTTTTTTGACCATATTTTCAGTCCTTTCCTGAGTCTCTTGAATTTGACTGTGATTATTTTGCACTTTCTTCTTCCTGAATTGGTTGATTCCAGCTGTTTTGAACAACTTGCTTAAAATCCTGGTGCTCAAGCCAAAAGTTTTCAAATCTGAAAATCTTAGACTTGGGCATAGTGGTGCCAATTGAAATGCAACATGGGGAGTGGTCAGAAGTTGTCTTAGCTAAAGTTCTGACAGTGGTGTTGGGGAAGGATATAGTCCAGTGTTCAGATGTGAAAACCCAATCTAATTTTTCAAGCAGTGGTGCATCCTACATATTGCTCCAAGTAAAACTTCTGTCTTTCAATGGAATTTCCACAAGTGCCAGGGAATTTATAGCCTCATTGAATTGTAGCATATTGGGAATATCTCATGTACCTCTGTTTCTGTTATGTGGGTATCTTATGTAGTTGAAATCCCCCACAATGATCCAATCAGATGTATCTGGCATTTGGATATTTTTGAGCCAATCAATGAATTCTACTCTTTGTACATTTTCACATGGCCCATAAATATTGGTGAGAATCCAGGATTTATTGTTTCTGAGTGAGGTGAGTCTGACTGATATAGAGAAATTGTTTTTATGCAGGCATTCTCCTTGAATACACTGTCATTCCAGGCAGTTAGAATTCCTCCAGAAGCACCTTGGGAAGGGACAAATTCAAATTTGTTTACCCTGCTGGGGCAGAAATTACTAAGATATGATTGGTCAAATCTTTCTTTTTTAGTTTCCTGTAGGCAGATGATTGAACAATTAGATTCATAAATCTTGTTAGAAATGGCCAACCATTTATCTCTAGCTTTTATGCCCCTGATATTCCAATTTAAGATATTCTAGTTAAAGCCATAAAATAAAACAGAGTTGAAACTTTGCACTACTGACCAGTGCACTCCATTATTGCATAAAGATTCCAGTACAATTCAGACTTAAACATACTAGGATTATTACAGGTACTTTTGACATCAATAGAAAAATACTACTGTCCAAGTACTCCAGTACAGGCTCCATCTTCCAGGCTTGCATGATTAATCTTTTTTTGGTGGCTTGGCCCCTTTCTCCAAGACCATCTTCTTGCCCTTTTTCTTGTTGTGCAGAACCTCCTCATTTGTGTCCTTTGCATTGACCTTGCAATAAGAAACATTCAGGTTTTTAACAGTTTTTCTTTTAATAGCAGGAGGAGCTACTTTGCAGGCCATACAATTTCTATTCAGACATAATTCTTGTTTAAACCCATTGGCCCGACAGGTTAATCTTGCACTTCTCCTTACCTCATATTCAACTAGAGGTGCTCTGTCCTTTCTCTTTCCTTTGGCATGCATTGCACTGGTTGAGGCTACCACCATTGCATCTTTGCCAGTAAATGTCGTCGTTTAGTAACAACAGAGGCCATAGGGATGGCTAAAGAGAGGGGAAGACTCAAGGGAGAACTATGTCGATGGTGCCGGAAATGGGTTGGGCACAAGCACGATGAAGGACACCACGATGTACCCAGGTTCGGGGCTCTCCGGAGAGATAACACACCTACTCCTGCTTGTCTGCTTGCTATAAATGATCTCACGAACTACAATCAATTCTCATGGAGCTTCTCAGAGGAGGAAGAGACCTGCCGTGGGCATGGCCCTCCTCTTCTTTTCTACGGGAACTACTGTGGGAAGTAAATACGAATGAGGCGTCCCTCTCACATGAGGGGTTCCCCGGGCTCTTATAGTGTGAGCTCGGGGTACTACGGTCATTTCAGTCGGGTGCTAGCCCGAGCTGTCATCCTCTCGTCGGTTGGGGTCCACCGACTGCAACTCTCCGGTTGATCTGGAATTGTCAAGCGGCTGCCCATGCTATAGCTTCTAGGCAATGATGGTGAACAGTGGAGCTATGATCTCTGGTCTTGTCGTCCTGTCTCCGGATTCAGAGGAAAAGCGTGACAACACTCCTCTGACAGATCGGCGAAGTGACCTAGCTTACTGCCACCCGGATCTCTCGGGATCATGCATTTATGACCTTGTACCAGAGGCATCCGATCTGGACAAGGTCAACTCTTGAGCCGATTGAAGGGTGGGCCGACTGCGCCTGGGCCGACTTCTCACATTCGGCATGGTCGATTGCTTGAGGGCAATCGGCCATGCGACTGCCTAGCTCGGCCCACCAGCATCCCAATCGGTCTCATACTTGTCTTGAAATATTGCTTTCGTATGGGTGACCCTACCCGAGTATCATTCCCCCGACACTAGCCCCTAAAGCTGTAAAGGTCCCACGGTTGCTTGACTTCGGGGCCTTTGCAGTTTTTTCTTTTCTTCTCTTCGCGCTTTGACTGCTCTGGCCTCATCGGGTTCCTCAATACGAACTAATCGCTCAGCTCGGAGATCATGCCCGGCCAACCAGATCAGTATTGGTTCGACATCCTCTCTCCGACCTTGAGCACAGCTTTGCCGACTGCTCTCGTGATTCTCTGAAAAAACATTTCTCGCAACACTTCGGCCGAGCTAAGATCTGGCTCAACCGACTGCTTCTCCAACGGTTACATTTGACCAACATCTGACCAACACACGTCGCACGTCGTTTCGGATTCCCCGGGGCAGTTAATGCTCCGGGCCCCACGACCCACGCGCGACGGGACGTTACTGCGCACGCCTCGCCTTCCGCGCCACGATCCTCTGTGCCGAAACCACCCACTTGTCTCTTTGTACACGCGGCCACACGAGCCGCACCCGCGATCCCACTCACCCCCGCCGCCCATATAAGCCACAGGGGGGGTGGCTTCTCGGGCTCATCCCCCCCACTAATTCTTCCTCGTTCTCATTCTCCTCCTCGCGCCGCCGTAGTATTCTTGCTCCGGCGACCTTGGTTTCGCGTGCTCGTGGCGCCACCGCACCGCCTCTCTGCATCCCGCTTGCGCACTCCGCCGCCGCCACGCCTCCACTCGCTAGCACTTGTTGTCGGCCTCTTCTCGCCCTTCTCTCCGGATTCATTATCCGCCGCTCTAGAGGACGCCATGGCCGCCGCAGACGAGAAATCCGCCGCCAGCCATGGCTGGTGGAAAGGCTCCACCGTCAATGACGGCGAGATCCGCCAACTTCTCCACGCGCTCAAGATGTCGGCCGACATCCAATGGCGTGCTCCCGGCGAGGAGATCGTGCCAGAGCCGCGCGCCGGTGAACGTGTGCTCTTTGTTGCGCACTTCGAGCGCGGCTTCGGGCTACTGGTGAGCACGTTCTTTCGGGAATTCCTTGATTTCCACCGACTGCAACCGCACCACCTCGCCGCCAATTTCATTATGACGATGTCGGGATTCGTCACCCTCTGCGAGGTCTACCTCGGCATCCAGCCGAGCATCGGGCTGTGGAAGCGCCTCTTCCACCTCCGAGGTCACATGGCTCGGACCGGGAACCTGCTGTCGAATCCAGACGGAGAAGACAAGCCACCGATTCATGAGACCGCCGTGACCGACTGCGGCGGCTGCATGCTCTACTCCAGCAAACAGGGCTATGAGTTCCCTGCCATCATCCAATCGGTCAAGGACTGGCATACCACCTTCTTCTATGTCCGATCTCCCGACCAAGGCCCCGACCTCACCAACCTGCCCGAATTCCAGCTGGCTCCGCCGGTTGAGAGATACTAGTGGTCGACCAAGCTCAGAGTTGGTGACTGCGAGATCGATGCCCAGGTAGCTCGGATTGCTCAGCTGGAGAAAGATGTCCTGCAGGCCTACGACCTCGTGGCCACTTGGCTTCAGGTCCGAGTGCTCCCACATCAGCGCCAAGTGCACCACATCTGCGACATGGCAACTTGGAGGGATCCCACTCGGATTTGCACCAAGAAGATGAGCAATAGAGCACTGCGCCTCCGAGTGAAAGCACTCACCACCACGCCGACGCCGAAACCATTCCGATTAGGCCTAAAGTGTCTTCATCGCGGGGTTCATCCTCCAGAGGTATGCTCCTACTGCTTTCTCTTTTTGCTCGATTGCTCAATTACTCATTTGCTTTTCTGCTACCTTGTTCATCTTGTAGTACTTCATCGCGACTGCCTTGATGCAAGACGGCCAGGTTGCCGGCTCCTTCGCTCCTGATCGCGAGGAGGACGGCCCAACCGACCTCGAGTACGATGACTCCCCCACCTTTGACTCCGATGCCGAGGATGACCCTGCCGACGTCGACGCGACCGACCAAGGGGGTATGCATGACTCCTCCTTCGAACGATTTCTGGATGAGTGGAGTGATGCTGACAGCGCCTCAAAAGTTGGAGGTTCCAATGCAGATTCGCATCCCGACCCCAAGAAGGAGCCACTCAAACGACCTCGAGTTGATGGCTCGTTATCTGGCGCTGCACCGAGCAAGGGTGTGAAGGCCGCGGTTGCTGTTCCGAAAGGGAAAGCTCCTCAGACTTGGCGCACTCGGACTCAGCAGACTGGGAAAGCTCCCGGTACCAAGCCCAAGGTCGGCCCCGTTCTGCAGGATGCTCCTCTGGATATCCCTCCTCTGCGCTTCCGGATGCCCCGAGGAGCGCCGATGTCTGCTGGGTAATCATCTGTCCTTCCTGCTTTTTCTTGATATTTTTCTTTGCTTTGTTGCTTATCTCTCTTTTCTACTTAGGGCTGCTATTGACCTGGACGACATTGACCGGGACATTCCTGCCTTCACCGGTGCAGCTCCTTCTGCAACCTCTATCCATGCCGACAGCACCAGAAAACGGCCGCTGATTGCTCCTCTCTCGACGAAGGACGCCGAGCGCAAGGCCAGGAAAGCTCGTACCTACCTCACCAAACCTCCAAGCAAGCCTCCGAGCAAGCCTCTTCCCAAGGCCTCTGTGGCCCCCAAGGATATCGTCGACCTGGAGGCCGCCGAGACCGAGGGATTGCAGTCGGATCCTCTGATTGCTCCTTCCCCGTTGCGGTCCTCCGATCAGGTCCCAACTGCCATCGTCACAACCACTCCGCCCATTGTTATGGTGTCTCTTCCACCCACTACTACACTGACGCCAAGTGCTACTGCCCCGCCAGCCACCTCGACTGCTGCTGCTTCCAAGGCTCTGATCCTTCAACCGACGTCGACGACGACCTCCTCTGCCGCTCCTGAATCGCAGATGCATTCGGTGGAGCATTTACGCGTGGCCTACTCTCGCACTGGCCCAGCCGGCCCCGAGCCCGACGCCTCGCGCCGCTTTCCTTTGGCCTCCCATGGCACCATGGCCTCCGCCTATGACCGAGTGAAGGCGCTCTCCACCGGCGTGCTCCAGGAGCTCGAGCTCGCCGACCGCAATTATAATGTTAGTTCTCTTCCCTAAGTGGGGGCGCGCAAGCGCACCCACTGGGTAAAGTCCCCGAGATTCGGGCCGATTGCTTGCAATCAGCTCGGATCTTCCTCTGACTCTTGTTTTCTCGCGCCATCCTCAGATCGGTGGATTTGCCCTCGAATGGGTGCGCGCAAGCGCACCCACTAGGTGTAGTCCCCGAGATTCGGGCCGATTGCTTTGTAATCAGCTCGGATCTTCTCTTGACTTTTGCTCTCTTTTTTACTGACTCTCTTTCAATGCACAGGCTACCTCCGAGGAGAAACGCAAAGTCTTTGAGACTCTGCTCGAGTCCTACTCTTCCAGCGTGCGACTCCTTGCCTCCGCTCAGCTTCAAGTGTGTCAGAACCCCAATTTGGGTAAGTGCTAGGGTTTGAATGCCCCTTTGCATCATGTGAAAATTTCAAAAGAAAATCAAAAATGGGGAAAAGAAAGCCCTGAGAAATTATTTCAAATGGCCAGATAAAAATCTTTTTCCAAAAATCATTTGAATATTTGGAAAATTCCTATAAATGATGGTGATCATTTTAAAAGTGGTTTGGGTTCTTTCCCATGCCCATGGAATATTCAAAAATTCAAAATGTGCCATGGAAATTAAATTTGACCCCTATTTGATTTGAAATTCAAATGTTTCAAATTTCAAAAAAGCTCAAATTCTACAAGTGACTTGCTACTGGTCACCTAGGATTTATAAAAATGTTTGGGCATTTTACTAAAATGCCTAGCTATTTAATTCTAGGCAAAACAAAATAACAGAAAAATAAAAGAAGAAGAAAAAGAAAGAGGAAAACCCCCTGGCTTCTGGCCCAACTAGTTTTTCCCCCAGCCCACCTAGCCCTTTCCCTGGCCCAGCACACCAGGGGTATCGTCGTCTTCTACCCGGCACCAGAGGAGGCAGCTCGCCGCCGTGGCGAGCATGCCCGCGGCAACCGGGCCTTCTAGGCCTCCTCTGTCCCTGTCCGCGCGCCACAGACAGCTCCACAACCCCCGCCCTCTTCTTCCCCTAGCTGCGGGTCATCTGTTCTTCTCTAGCTCGCGAATCTCGCGCAAGGCCGAGCTTCACCGGAGCACGCCGCGGCGCACCACCGTGGCCACCGGCCTCCATCCTCCTCTCCATGATGTCCAGGAAATCCGCGACGGAGCTCCTCGTCGAACGGCGCTGCTGATTCGGGCCAAGAAACACCGAGGAACTCCGGCGACAAATACTACCTCTCCCGAGCCCCTCCGACATCGCCGTCACCACAAATTGCATCAGGGTGAGCCGGCGATACTTTTCCCTCTCCCCAAGCTTCTTCCCGAGCCCCCTAGACCGTCTTCGTCTCCACCAGTGAGCGGCCGCCGCCATTGCCGTCGAGGGCAAGCTCCAGTGCACCTCCTTGAACCGCCAGAGGGCTTGAACGGATGCACGAGGTTGTGGGCTACGCCCCAGTACTCTTCTCTTCCTCCCCCGTGCCCTCTAGGCCAAACCCGACGAGCTCCGGCGGCGACCCAGGCCATTAGGGCCTAACCCCTAGCCACTAATCCCACTAATCACCCCCCCCCTAACCCCACTTACAGTGGGCCCTACCACTAAACTAACCCCCTCTGTTAGTTAAACTAACAGGGGTTAACTCCCACTGCCACTGACCTCCTGGCCCCACACGTCAGCCCACTGCTGACGTCATGATGATGCATGGTTGACGCAATAAACAGAAAACAATTTAAAATAATTAAAGAAAATTCAGGAAATTCCAGAAAATAGCTGAAACTTTAGAAAATCATAGAAAATTCATATTAACTCCAAATTTAACATATAATATATGAAAAATGATCAGGAGAAAATAATCTATCCAAATATATAACTTTAAGCTATGTTTGAGTTGAATTTAAAATGGGACCAGTAGCTTTTGCTATTTGGCTTAATTGGAAATAATTCAAATGATATTCAAATGATATTCAAATTTGAACCATTGCAATACACCACATCTCACTTGAACATCAGAGGAATATCAAACACATGATCACATGGTTTACAATGGACAAACATTAGCAAATGCAAGTTGACCTAATTCGAATAACATTTGGAGTTTGAATTTGAATTAATTTTCAAATCAACTTCAATTAAAATGTGACAAATTGAACCTAGGTCACATCAATACCTTACACATCATGGACAACATAATCATGTGATTGTGCATTTTAGTTCAATTTGGCCCCCTTTGTTGATGATTGTGCCGGTAACAGTGCCCCGAGACGGTGATCACCCCTGAAGGAGAAGACCACCGATAAGACCCGTGTATCATCAGCAAGGCAAGCAAACCCCCATTGATCATGTCTATAAAATCCTACTTCCCTCTCAGTCTCGCTTATGCATGTTTAGGAGATCACCGAGACACGTTCTTTCGCATACTTGAACCCATTCCAATGCATGACCTATCATTTTGTCACCGTATTAACCAAACCACAATCCTAGCAGATTTAGGAGTTGAATGAGGAGCATGTGGCCCCTGCAACTGTTACTGCTTATTGCTTCTTAGTGATACATTGAGGTTACTTTGATTGTGAGTCGGGATGGAATGAACACAGTGATGCTGATGATAACGTGTTGGTGAATCCCCCCTAAACAAAGGTGAACGATGAGAGGTTGTGTAGGAGTACACAGTGGGTTGTCTCGTTGAACACTTCCCTAGGCCCCGAGTTCCTGTTTTGTGATCCAAGACAAAGAGTATGACCACATGTAGGGTATTATGGGAGCCCCATTTGGCCTCTTTACGTACCCGATCCGGTCGAGGAGTCGCACTAGATTCGGGCTTTCCATTTGGCTTATGCATAGATATGTGGGTGGACCTATGAGGCAGCGAAACCATCTGTCAAAGGTGGCGTCTCGGTCCCTTGCATTATCTGAGTCCGTTTCGTGGAACCGGCCAGACTCTCGAGCGGTGACAAACTCAGGTAGTCGACTCCTGGATTAGAGAAGGTGATGTGAGGGTAGTGCCTTGGTTTCATCCACGTCCGACACCCGCTTGAAGGGTGACAAGAACGAGGCGATAAGTGATGACACGCGTGTGAAGATGTACACCCCTGCAGGGTTAATGAACTATTCGAATAACCGTGTCCGCGGTTATGGACTACTTGGAGACCTTTACTTGATCATAGACAACTTGAATGGATACTTATAAAACTCGCAAGATAAGCGTGAGTGCTATGACATGCTTCCTCGTGGGGAAGTCGAGGAAGTATCCATAGTGGTGTATTGGTTGGAGAATTGGTAGTGGACTCGTGTACGCTTCTTACCTCAAGTCTGGTACTCATAGTACAGGACTAGCCAAGTCAAAGCCGACACTTCTGCATGTTGAACCCCACCTCCTTTAACTTGAAACTTGAGCATGAGTAGTGTAGTTCTGATGTAAGTCTTGCTGAGTACGACTTTGTAGTCGTGTTTGCTTATTCTATGTTTTAGATGAGAACCCGGACCCCGATGGAGTCACCTTCGTGAAGCTCGACGTTGACCTTGATAGTATAGTTCCAGACAGTAGTCTGGTCCCTCGTGGAAGGGCATGTATGTTTACAAGGCTTCTCTAAGCCATTTGTTAAACTTGTCTGTACTCAGACCTAATTTTCTTCCGTTGTATGATGTAATGTTGATCACAGACATGTGATCTTTGTATGCTCTATGTGTAAGTCAATAAAGAAGTACTTTGTAGAGTTATGTGATGATACCTGCTGTTCATACTAGCTAAGCATGTGTGCTGCGTGTATGTTTATAACATGCATGTCTTAGTATGGGTTTTCGAGACCTTAGTTGTGATCTGGCTGACGGTCTTTTATACACCAAGTGGCCCTTATATGTGCGCAGCTTGGGGCATCGCGATGCGATTGCTCGTGACTCTGTCACGTGCACACTTTGTTGTATGATCGAGCCCGCCCTAGACCCCGACTAAGTGATCGGGCTGGAGTTTGTTTATGTATAAGGGTTATGATTCAATCGATAACATGGTTGAGGTGACTTGTCTATGAGTATGGGATTTCACCACCCATAATCATTTAGACTTGTGAGCGGGCGATGAGGACCCATCTCAGTTGATCATCCGGCCTGGATGGGATTCCCCTCACGTACGATGCTTTCCGAGAGTGTTCTGTGCTTGGCCTTGTCTTCTTAGACAAGTGGGTACGGCTCTCGGCTCTCCATGTGATTGAGTTGTGACTGGAATTACATACGCATATTCCGGGTCCCGACAGACTTGGTATCAGAGCAGGACTGTCTGTAGGATTATTCAACCCTTGGTCGAAGTCGAGTTTAGCACTCCATAGTTATATAGTTACTTGGGTATAAAGGGAACAACGTAAGGCTTCTTTTTCTCCTTACCCTCATCGATCTGAGTTCTGAGTCACCCTTATCTTTTCTACAGGGTGATAGGACTAGGCTCATCTATGTCTTACTAGAACATCTCGTTGAGTGCTTCCTTGTAGCCGTAGGATTGTTGTGGTCGTCCAGAGTCTCCGTGTTTTGAGTTCCTTGAAGAAGTTATGTCCAATTTCTTCGAGGTTGTTTCATTTTCCATCCCGGTACAGCCGTTATGCTGTCCGAGTCATTCCAGGTTTCTTCATAATCTGATGCATTTGCAAAATCGTTCCCTCTATTTCGGTTGTCCTTCTAGAAGAATTGTTAGGTGGCATTCCCGACAGTTCCATAGAGTTTGTTGTAGGTTTTACTCTAGAAACCTATATTGATGCATTTGCAGTTCTTCCTCCCAGTTTAGATGACTTCTAGCCAGAAGAAACACACTAACCATCGTGTTGGGGTACTTTGCTACTCTGACATATCTGTTGTAGCCCCTAGTAAACCTTGGTCATCTTCTAGGAAGCTATCCAGAGATCCAACCGCTTAAACCTAGCCACCCGACAGGTGTGTAGAATTCATAGTGGATCTTATACCAGGCACAACCCCAATTTCCAGACGCCCATATAGAATGGCCCCACATGAGTTAGCTGAGGTAAAAACCCAACTTGATGCTTCGTTGGCAAAAGGCTTCATCTGCCCTAGCTCATCGCCATGGGGTTGCCCCGTTCTGTTCGTAACGAAGAAAGATGGAACAAAAAGGATGTGCGTAGACTATCGCCCGCTAAATCTAGCGACGATAAAGAACAAGTACCCACTTCCCAGGATCAATGATCTTTATGATCAACTTGCTGGATCCTCGGTCTTCTCCAAGATGGATTTGAGATTAGGCTATCATCAAATCAAAATCCAAAATGAGGGCATTCCCAAGACGGCTTTCACTACTCGATATGGTCTTTACGAGTACACCGTCATGTCCTTCGGTTTAACCAATGCCCCCGCCACATTCTCGCGCTTGATGAATTCGATCTTCATGGAGTACCTAGATAATTTTTTTGTAGTTTATCTTGATGAAATTCTCATCTACTCGAAGAACGAAGAAGAGCACGTAGAACATCTTAGGTTGGTATTGATGAAACTTAGAGAGCATCGCCCGTATGATAAATTCTCCAAGTGTGAATTTGCGCTACCAGAAGTGACCTACTTAGGCCACGTGATTTCTGCCAAAGGCATTGATGTCAATCCCGAGAGAGTTCAGGCCGTCCTTGACTGGACTCCACCTGAATCGGTTAAGCAAGTTAGGAGTTTTCTCGGCCTAGCAAGCTATTGCCGCTGCTTTTTAGAGAACTTCTCCAAAGTTGCAAAGCCTCTTACTGAACTCCTCAAGAAAGATAAGAAATTCCAATGGACCCCCAAGTGCAAGGAAATCTTTCAAGAGCTAAAAAGAAGATTGACTTCTACACCCGTACTTGCACCTCCAGACACCAAAAGGGATTTCGAGATCTTTTGTGATGCTTCACGGCAAGGGTTAGGATGCATACTTATGCAAGATAGACATGTGGTAGCTTATGCTTCACGCCAGTTGCGTCCACATGAAGAGAACTATCCTACCCATGATCTTGAACTCGCTGCCGTAGTTCATGCCCTGAAGACTTGGCGACATTACCTCCTTGGTAATCGTTGTGAGATCTATTCTGATCACCAAAGCCTCAAATACATATTCACCCAGCCAGATCTTAATCTCAAGCAAAGACGCTGGATAGGGTTGATAAAAGATTATGACTTAGGAATTTCTTACACCCCAGGAAAAGCCAATGTCATGGCTGATGCACTAAGTCGTAAGTCGTATTGTAACAACCTCATGTTACAACAGTATCAACCACTTCTTCATGAGGTAAACCTCCTTACTACGACTATGGCCGGATGGTTCCCTCATACTGAATACACTCCTGTCCTTGACGATGCTGGGATGCCGGTTGCTCCACTTTCAATCACTTCCCCGGCCGACGACAGCCCTTCTGCTGGCGGCCGCACCCGAGGAGGTCAAGGCAGCCAACCAGTGCGCTCTTCAAGCTCCCATCTGTATCATAATGACTTATCTGATAGCAGCTCATCTCAGGACGGACGAGTGCCAAGACAGTCGATGTCGAGCCCTCCAAGGCGAAGGAAGGTTCGATGGGGCCGAAACAATTGGGAGTCGCTTCTGTGCAAGAGGGTCTGACTGCGCCGGAGCAAACAGTTCCAGCCATTACACAAGCGCCATCCACTGCTCCGACTACCTCGACTGCGCCGCCGACCTCTACTGCTCCGACTTCTACTGCTCCCAACGCCTAGCTAGTTCACTTTACTTTCTTTGCTGCATTTTTGCAAGACTTGCAAGATTCCGAGAACACCCACTGGGGGTGGTTTAATGTAATGAACATATTCGACCTTGAGCCCCTTATCTTTTCTTATTGCATAACTTTCTTATGTGATCGACTTCCTGCTTTTCGCTTTTGCCTTTTGCCATTTTCCCTTGGGGACATGATCCCATGTTTGCCAACAGCCGACGTGCGGTCTAGTGTCGGCTCACAAGATCGTGCACCACTTCGGGTTTGGTCATTAAGCTGCTCTAGCGTTAGCTCGGAAGGATTGGGCATAGAATTAGTCGGCCGATTGCTCCTTGCCGATTTCTCGGTGCATCGATCGGGGACGCAATCGGCGAATGGCGCCGTTGGCCATGGTCTCCTCTCTAGAGTGTTTTTAAGTTCGTGACGCAATACCGCAGGTCCGACCAGCCGCTGCTACATCGATGCCACAGTCAACTTGTGATCTGTACTCGTGTCACATGCTAGCTTGGTTCTGAATCTGCAGTTCTCATGGTCTTTCACCTTATACTTTGTGACCATATGGTCGGCCAGTCCCCGAGTGAGATTTTTCACACATCTCGGGAATGACAAGGCGCTGCCCACTTGTTGGGAAACGTAGTAGAAAACAAAAATTTCGTGCCTACGAGTTAAGAACCCAAGATCATCCATGATAGATTGCATACAAGGTTTAGGACAATGCTCACCAACAATTGCAGCGGAAGAAGAGTTGGTGAAGTTCAAGGACGTAGTGGAAGTAGTCGAAGTAGATCTCCCACGAACAGTCCCTCGATCTATCCCACGAACAAGTCCCACGAACAGATCTCCGAGAAGAAGAAGAAGCTCCTCGAAGAAGGATCAAAGGTATGATCCCTCTACCGGTATCCACACGTCCCGATGTAGCAATCCAGCAGCACTCCGCCGTCCAGAGAAGAACGCCACCGAGAGAAACTAGAGGAAGAACAGCCTAGCAGCGTCCGGACTAGAACGATCTAGCCCGAATAGAGATTTAGAGGCGCGTGGATTAGCTAGGGCAACCTTGGGGATTTTCTGGTGTAGTTTTGGGGTTGCCCCTGCTCCTGTATATATAGGTGGAAGCCTGGGGTCGCAACTTGGGCGAGGGTCCTCCCCAAAGTCGGTTTTGGCCACCAGGAGGAGTCCAACACGGATTCCCCGCCGAAACGCCGCAGACCCCGGCGTCCTGGTCCAAAACGCCAGGGACCCTGCCGTCTGGGCCTAGGACTCAAGGAAAGTCCTTTTCCTTCCGAGTTACGACCTTGTGGACCTTCCTACTTGGTCTAACGTCGGTTTCCGCGGTTTGGAGAGTTCCTTAACCCTCCGGATACTTCCATAAGCTCCCGAGAACCTTCCGGAACCTACCGGAACATTTCCGGAAGTTCCGGAACAATTTTCCCGATGTTCCGTAACCTTTCCAACACCTATCACCAAATGTATTGTGATCACTCAAGACCATTCTTGAATGTTCCGGAATCATCCGTGACCATTCGGTACTACCTAGAACATTTCTTATCGCTATCCGAAACACTTTCGGTTCCACCCGAAACAATTCTGGTACCTTTCTCTTTTCATCTCCTAGTTCTCTAACAGATTACTACTCGTTAAGTGTGTGACCCAATAGGTTCGGTATTATGCGGAGATGACTCGGAACGTCTTCCGGACGTAGGAAAACAGCCTATTGTCAACAGTCAATAATCAACAGCGGGGCCATGGACACCCATGTTGACTCCCACACATACACGAAAAGACTTCGAGTGAACCTTTATGTTTATCGTATACTATTCCCTTTGCTTCGCGATATATGACAAAGTTAGAGGAGAGAAGTTTGGCACCTATGTGAAACAACTTCTTGATCACA
The DNA here is from genome assembly GCA_950022295.1 of Bromus sterilis. NCBI lineage: Eukaryota > Viridiplantae > Streptophyta > Magnoliopsida > Poales > Poaceae > Bromus > Bromus sterilis. The sequence goes on along the minus strand of OX465600.1, from coordinate 49,932,395 downwards.
AGCCATCAGTTATCCTCATTGCTCGTTTGTCTTCATTCCTCGTTATGTATTCCGGTATCCCCGTGACTGAAGCACAAAGTGTCTGGCCAGACGAGAATGGATACCGTTATACCGAGTGGGCCCTGAGTCTATATCTCTTCATCGTGAAGGAGCAAATCCCAGTCTCGAACTATCACCGTTACTAGACACACTGTCCAATGTACCCATAACTTATTTTACTACTTCCCATTTACGGGAAGATTCATCTAAGAACCAAAGCACATCTTCTTGTGTGAAGCAACTTGATATTCTCATGGTCAAAGGAACTATGTATATAATAACATTTTATGATATGACTTATAACGTTGTTTACGATGAGTTCTCTAAGTATATCATTTAACACTGGGGTCGGTTCAACATCATTGTTCTGCTAACAATATGCTCTCATTGCTATTGACATCCTTGTTACTAGAACAATGTCCATGATTAAGAAAACATAATCATCAATAAGCACATGGGCTGGTCTTAGAGGCAAAAACCAGGAACTCTTGTTGTTTACATTTCCACACATGCATATGAGTTTTCTTCTGAATCTCACAATCAGGATCATTGCAATTATAGCACAGAAATATAAACATTAATTATGAACTTGAATATTAATAATAACATACTTTATTATTGCCTCTAGGGCATATATCCAACAGTCTCCCACTTGCACTATATACAATAATACTAGTTACATAAGTTCTCGCACACCAATGGTTGTCCGGTGTTGCTCATGCTTAGCTCGTGGAAGAGGCTTCGTCATTGGGTCTGACACATTCAGATCCGTGTGAATCTTGCATACTTTCACATATCCTTTGTCAACGAACTCCCGGATTTTGTGATAACGGCGTTCAATGTGTTTGGACTTCTGGTGGGACCTTGGTTCTCTAGCTTGCGCCACGGCTCCACGATTGTCACAATAGATCTCCATGGGGTCTTCAGCGCTAGGAACCACAGCAAGCTCAGTGACGAACTTCTTAATCCAATATCCCTCCTTTGTAGCTTCTGAAGCTGCGATGTACTCCGCCTCCGTTGTAGAATCCGCGACCGTATTTTGCTTAGAAATTTTCCAGCTCACGGCACCCCCGTTGAGTGTGAAAACATATCCTCATTGAGATTTGAAATCATTCGGATCTGTCATGAAGCTTGAATCAGTGTAACCCTTTACAACAAGTTCTTCATCACCTCCGAATACCAAGAACATATTCTTAGTTCTGTTTAGATACTTCAAAATATTTTTGACTGCTACCTAGTGTGCACTACCTGGGTTGCTCTGGTATTTGCTACATATACTCAGAGCATAGGAAACATCTGGTCTTGTACATATCATGGCATACATAACAGATCCAATTGCCGAAGCATATGGAACTGTGCTCATCTCTACCTGCTCCTCAGTGTTCTTAAGACACTAACTCTTGTAGAGTACCACACCATGTGACATTGGGAGGAATCCCTTCTTAGATTTCTCCATTCTGAACCTATTCAGAACCTTGTCTATATACGTGCTCTGGCTCAGCCCTATCAGGCGCTGGGATCTATCTCTATAGATCTTAATGCCCAATATGTAGGCGGCTTCGCCTAAGTCTTTCATCGAAAAACTACTTTTCAATGACTCCTTTATAGTGTTAAGAAATTCTTTATCATTTCCAATCAACAATATGTCGTCTACATACAGTATTAGAAAAGATATTGCGCTCCCACTTACTTTCTTGTAAACACAAGTTTCTTCGCCATTCTGGATGAAGCCAAAACTTTTGACCACTTCATCAAAACGAAGATTCCAACTCCGTGATGCTTGCTTTAGTCCATAGATGGATCTTTTAAGCTTGCATACCTTTCCAGCATCCTTTGGTGCGACAAAACCCTCAGGTTGTATCATGTATACATTCTCCTCGAGGTTCCCATTCAGGAAAGCTGTTTTGACGTCCATCTGCCATATCTCATAGTCGAAATATGTAGCAATTGCTAGTAAAATCCGCACAGACTTAAGCATTGCTACTGGCAAGAAAGTCTCGTCGTAGTAAACTCCTTGCACTTGTCGGAACCCTTTCGCAACAAGTCTAGCTTTATGAATAGTGACATTACCATCCGCGTCTGTCTTTCTTTTGAAAATCCATTTACATTCAATTGGTTTCACACCCTTTGGAGGGATAACCAAGTCCCATACTTGGTTCTCGTACATGGATTCCATTTCAGATTTCATGGCTTGTTGCCATTCAGTGGAGTTGGGGCTCATCATCGCTTCTTTGTAGTTCACAGGCTCATCATCTTCCAAGATGAATACTTCGTTAGCGTACCACTCGGGTAGCTGACGCACTCTGCCTGATCTCCTTGGTTCAGTCTCCAGCTTCTCAGAAGTTCCTACATCACTTGCAGGAGCTTCCGATTCCTTCATCGGAATGACTGCCGGAACAACTTCCGTCGTTTCATTCCTTGGTTCCGAAGGTTCACTAACCTCATCAAGCTGTACTGTCCTCCCACTCACCTCTTTGCTAAGAAACTCTTTCTCAAGAAAAGTTCCTCCTTTGGCAATAAAGACTTTGCCATCGGAGGGGTGGTAAAAGGAATAGCCTACGGTGTCTTTGGCATAACCTACAAAGTAGCACTTGTCTGCTTTAGGGTCGAGTTTGTTCGGTTGTAAACGTTTTACATAAACATCACAGCCCCAAATTTTCAGGAACGATATATTTGGTTTGCTCCCATTCCATAACTCGTATGGTGTCGTTTCCACAGACTTTGACGGCGCCCTATTTAAAGTAAAAGCAGCAGTCTCTAACGTGTAACCCCAAAAAGATAGTGGCAGATCAGTTAATGACATCATAGACCTTACCATGTCTAACAAAGTTCGGTTACGCCTCTCAGACACTCCATTTCTCTGTGGAGTTCCAGGTGGCGTCAGCTGTGAAACGATTCCACGCTCTATGAGGTGTTCTCTAAACTCATGACTAAGATATTCACCACCACGATCGGATCGTAGAAATTTGATTTTCTTGTCACGATGATTCTCAACTTCATTCTGAAATTCTTTGAACTTTTCGAAAGTTTCGGACTTTTGCTTCATTAAGTAAATATAGCCATATCTACTCAAATCGTCAGTAAAAGTTACGAAGTAGAGATATCCACCGCGCGCTGGTATACTCATCGGACCACACACATCACTATGTATTATTTCCAATAAGTCAGTCGCCCGTTCTACATGACCTGTGAACGGCGTCCGAGTCAATTTGCCCATCAGACAAGCCTCACATTTATCAAATGATTCGAAATCAAAAGATTGCAAAATTCCATCTTTATGAAGTTTCTGCATGCGTTTCTTTCCGATGTGACCTAGACGGCAGTGCCACATGTAAGTGGTATTATCAGTCTGCTTGAGACGTTTAGAGCTAGTGTTTAAGATGTCGTTACTACAATCAAGATCTAAATAAAACAGCCCATTCTTAATAGGTGCAAAACCATAGAACATATTCTTCAAGTAAATAGAGCAACCATTGTTCTCAGACTTAAAATTATAACCGTCGCGGACTAAACTTGATCCGGACATAATGTTCTTACAAATAGCAGGAACGAAATAACAATTATCTAATTCTATGGTAAATCCTGAAGGTAGATGTAGAGTGTAGACGCCCACGGCTTTAGCAGAGATCGTAGCTCCATTTCCGACACGCATCGTCACTTCATTCCTTTCCAGCTTCCTTATTCTCCTTAGTCCCTGCAATGAATTACAGATATGAGCAACAGCTCCAGTATCAAATACCCACGACTTAGAGTGAGGGCCGGAAAGAAAAACATCTATGACATATATAACTTTTACACCTTCGCTGGTAAAACCAGGCTTCTTTCTATCTGCCAGATACTTCTTGCAGTTCCTCTTCCAGTGACCTTTAGCTTTGCAGTAGAAGCACTCAGTATCTTTGTTAGGGCCAGTACCAGAGGGTTTCTTGGTCTTGGCGCCAGGCTTGCCGGCGCCCTTGCCCTTGGACTTGCCCTTTTTCTTGAAACTGGTGGTCTTGCTAACCGCCAACGTGTAGTTAGGGTCAGCCTGCATGGTAGTCTCCGCATTTTTCAGCATTGCAAGCAGTTCATTAACTGATTTACACTACTAGGGAAATAGCTATACATGGAAAGCTTATTAGTGGCGCATTTTATATGTAATGCGCCACTATGTTGTAAGGAGTGGCGCACTGGTAAAAAATGCGCCACCTATAAGCCCTTATAGGTGGCGCATTTTTAAAAATGCGCCACCCCTAAGAGTGGGCCAGCCCTAGATCCCCTTATACGTGGCGCATTTGGAGAAATGCGCCACTCCTAAGAACCTTATAGGTGGCGCATTTTGGAAATGCGCCACCCCTAAGAGCTTAGAGGTGGCGCATTCTGGAAATGCGCTACCCCTAAGGAATTATTAGTGGCGCATCCAGAATGCGCCACCCATAAGCTCTTAGGGGTGGCGCATTTCCCATATGCGCCACTAATAAGAAAAAACTGCGCGGGAAAATTCCCAAATACACCCCCCCGGTGGATCGCCTTTTCAATTTGAAATAAAATAAAAGAAAATGATAGAAATGTCAAAAAAATAAAAGAAAATAAGTTTCCCAAATGATATGTGGTCTAGTTGTTAGAAAAATTTACAAATATGAATTTTGACTTTTTTTGCAAAATCTCCTGAGAAATTCGTAAAATGGGCTTAACTTTTGCATACGACCTCCGATGAAAAAGTTTTTTATATGAAAAATCATCTACTCGAAAATTTATATCCAAATTCAACGGGCTGGACCCGTTGAACATTTTTAGAAACTCAAAAACCTAACAGAAAAAAAGTTACGGGCGTTTGAAGATCTGAAGGCCCAAAAAAAGAGAAAAAGAAAAAAAAATTGAACTTAGTAGTGGCGCATTTTGTATGAAATGCGCCACTAGTAACAGAAAAAAAAATTGAATTTTTTTGAAGTTTTTTTTAAAAATTCAAAATAGGCTAGAGGACAAATCGGGAAGTTAAAAATAGTTGAAAATTTTAGATAGTAACATTAAAAAAATTTAAATTTAAATTCTTTTAAAAAAATTAAAAAGTTCAAAATATGCTAATGGTCCCATCGAGAAAGTTTCAAAAAAATGTTGAAAATTTTAGCACACCCATGAACATTAACAAGGTCCTAGACATCAACATGGTTTAATAGGATTTATATGTTAGATATATCAACAAGTGCCTGCTAGGTGAGCTGGAGTGAGAGTTGAATAGAACCGAGAAGTTAAGCGTGCTGGGGCTAGAGTAGTGCTAGGATGGGTGACCCTCGGGGAAGTTTGACCTGAGATTAAGCATATTGACCGGGCATTAAGCATACTAACCTGAGATTAAGAAAAAATAAAAATAAAAAATAAAAAAATAAAAAAATTGTTTTCCAGATCCAGATTCAAAATTCAAAATTTAAAAAAAATTAATAGTGGCGCATTTTCAGAATGCGCCACCCCTAAGAGCTTATAGGCCACGCATAAGGGCCTTAGGGGTGGCGCATCCAGAATGCGCCACCTCTAAGCCCTTATTAGTGGCTTGTAGTTAGTGGCGCATCCCTAATGCGCCACTAAACTCAAAAACAGTGCGCCACCATAAGTCTATTCCCTAGTAGTGTTATCCATCCCGTTCATGCGATAGTTCTGAACAAAGCCTTTGAAACTTGGCGGGAGTGACATAAGAACAATATCTGTACCCAGTGATTCCGGGACCGGAAATCCCAGCTCAGTCAACCTTTGCCCAAGGCGCATGATCTTTATCACATGCTCACTAACAGGTGTTCCTTCTTTCATCTTGCAATTCCACATGGCATGAGTTACCTCATACCGTTCAGTTCTAGCGTGTTTGGCATACAGAGCGTCTAACTCCTTAACAATTAAGTGGGGATCGGTGTTTTCAAACCTCCCTTGTAACTCTGATTCCATACACGCAGTCATAAGACAATGAACTACGATGCTATCATCAAGCTTAGTCTGATGCACATTCTGCTCAGCTACCGTGGCTTCAGGCCCCGGTGCTGCTGGGAGAGGTGTCGTCAGGACATAGTCCTTCTTAGCACTCCTGAGTACAATTCTCAGGGAACGAACCCAGTCCGCATAGTTGCTTCCATCAGCTTTCAATTTTTCTTTCTCAATCAACGGACCTAAGTTAAACTGGGGATTGACACGGGCCATTTCTATCTACAACATAAACACAAGTTTCACTTTAGACAATGTTCATAATTAAGTTGCACTAATTAATCATACTATTAATTTAATAAGTGCTCCCACTCAGACCAACATCTCTCGTAGTTGATTCTAAGTGATTCAAGATCCAAGTTTAGTCGTCCGCCATTGATGTGACATCACTGATGACTTAGACTGAACTGGTAGGCCAACTTGCCAATCACGCAAGGTGATTCTTGTTCATCTTTCGATGGGCGTGTTCCGGTAGCAAACTTTTATCCAAACCGTCAAGATCACCAAGTGTAATGTGTTGTGTGTTCTTTTAACACACCCGTCTTTTATGCGTCACACCGTGTGCACCCATGTGACATGACCTACTCCGGTGTGAAACATAGTATAGACGGTGCTACAGTTGGGAGAACACTATCAACTTGATATTGTTTTGCGAGAGATCACCCTAATAAAACACGACTACCGCGCATCAAACAAGGGTGCATCAAAGGGATTAACATCACAGGCAATTCATAAAATGTGTGACATGGTATATCCCTTTGTGTCTTGAAGTTTTCATTGCCTTCATGACTCCGTGGTTGAAGTCTCCACCCACCACCTTTTGTCCTTGGCGCCGGGACCTCCTCACGGCTTCGGCATGTGTGTTGGGGTCCACCTTCACATCATTGATCATCACCTCGTCTCTATCTATAGCCTTGCCTCAAGCTACTAAACAGTTCTGGCACGCAGGCCATAATTAAGTGACAATCATATGACTCCAGTCATCATGTCGTACCACGGCTCGCAGGCCGCAAAAAATATTACATCATATAGCATCTCATACAAACACATTGCAAATCTTGAAGGCTATACCACATCAAATGCATTCTTTGCAAAAACGAGTTAGATCGCTATCTACACGGGTTGTTGCAAATTTTATCGTGGTTGTTAAGCAGGTTTACATGGAAAACGAGAAACCCTAGACAAAACAAAACACGATACTTCTTTTGTTGCTAGTTTAACATACGGCGTGCGTGTAGCAACTAATGCCACAAGCCAAACTTCGTTAAACGCGTGACCCCCGTGTGGATTTAAGTTCATAAAATCCACAAGCCCGTTCATGTAAAAAATTCTATAGCAAGACAAAGATGAGATCCAAGGAATTTGATGTATTCCATGATCAAGGCAACCAGCATACTAAAAGCAGCATAGAGGGATCATGGCAAAACTCAAACCTTGTAGAAAAATCTCATCATGCCATCGAGCAAAGAAAAGATCACATGACAGGGAAGCAAACAAGAAAATCAATGCCTCATATCAACATATGATCTACCTAAACATGCATCTAATCAAGGATCGCTCTGATACCACTGTTGGGGAACGTAGTAGAAAACAAAAATTTCGTGCCTACGAGTTAAGAACCCAAGATCATCCATGATAGATTGCATACAAGGTTTAGGACAATTGTAACAGCCCAGTTTTTGCAAAAATTAAAAATTTTGTTTTCTGCGTGAATTGTTTGATTGTCTGATTTGTTTGTGGTGTTTGCATCCCCGATTTATCGATCGGTGATTATTTCCCCCTTCTTATCTCGTATCGGACGAAGACCGACCCTTGCCACCCTAACACTCGACCTTTGCGACACCGGGTTTCACCCGATCACCGTCGCGAAGACCGCACGAGACCAGCTACAGCCACCGGAACGAAAAACCCCGTTTAATAATTAAACGGGTTATTTTTATAAGCGTGCCGGAAAATGTTGTCGGAATGTCACCGCAGTGAGGTACGATCGACGGGCTCGACGCGCTGAGCGCGTGGTTCGAGATTTCGTCGGAATCGGAGTCCGTATGCACCTCCGGCGGTCACGACCGCGATCGCCGGACACGCGAGAGAGAAAACCGGAGGTCATCGGGGGTATTTTCGTCATCCTTCCACCTAGCCTGCCCTATATAATGACCCCTCACCTCCCCCCTTGGAAATTAGGGTTTACCCCATGGCATAACTGCAGCCACCCCCCTCTTTTTGCACAAAATTAGCCCCCAAACCCCCCTCCAGCCGGAAACCCTAGCCCCATCAGATCCAGACCGTCAGATCAGGGATCTGACGGCCCAGATCTGTCCAACCGCAGCTCCAGCCGAACCGGGCCCTGCGGGCCCGCTCCTCCGCCGCCAGGGCCCGATCTGGGCCCGCCTCCGCGCCGCCTCCGTCCGATTTCCCGTGGAGCTCCTCCCATGGAGCCACCGCGCCCGTGCTCCGGCGAGCCGCCGCACCGCCGGCTTTCCTCCTCCTCTCCCGCGCCCCTCTCTCCTTCCCCTTCTCCTCCCGCTCACCCGCCTCTCCCTCTGCGCAGATCGGCCGCCACCCCGCCATTGGAGGCCGCCGAGCTCCGCGAGCGCCCGGAGCAGCCCCGCCTCTGCCTGGCCACGGGCCGCACGGATCCGGCGGGATCTGGCCGCCGCCGCCGCGCCAGGTCCTCCACCGCCTCCTCCCGGCCTCCCCTCGCCCGCGCCTCGCCGCCTCCTCGACGCCGGTGGCCGGCGTGCCACCGGGCAACCGCGCCGCCACCCCTGTCCAAGCTCGGGAGGAGCCAAGCAGCCGGCCGGCCAGGCAACGGCCACGTGGGCCACGGCCCAGATCCGCAGGCCGGCCAGCCCAGCAGCCCCCAGCCCAGGCCAGATCCACCCCAGCGGCTAGATGGGCCGATTTCGGCCCATGGTGAGAAGAGACCCTCTTTTTTTTCTGCTTATAAGACCTGCGAATTTAACTAAGTCTGGAGCTATTTTGCTGCTGATTCAATTCTGCAATGTAATTTCCCGTTAAACCGTAGCTCGGATCGCGTTGCGCCCAAAAGACGAATTGCTTAGAATTGCGTGTACTCTAATACGTATTTTGTGAGTTAATTGTTTTGAGGTTGTTTAGATATAGTTTTTTCTGTTCAAAGTGGGCATCAGGCCGTTAAACTGCTACAATTCCTGTTATTGAGCTGCTATTATTATTTTGTTGCAACTTTGCATGACGATTGTAACAAATCCATGAGGCTTATTGCTTTGATTCCTTTTGCGTTCCGTTAAGCAATGTTTCTACTTCAGTTTCATGCATTCACATGCCATATTTGCTTGCTGCATCATGTTTATATCTTGCTCCAAAGTGGTGATCCTGATGTTATTGTGCTGCTATTGCTGAAACTGTTATTTTGTTGCAACTTCGGATGACGATTGCTTCGCAACCGTTCATCGGAATTGAGTGATTCCAATTGCATTTTGTTAAGCATCATGTCTACTTTCATCCCATGTATTGCTATGTCATGTTTCTGCAATTTTGCATATAGATTTACCCCTGTTTATACAGCATGTGTGCTTAAATTGTTTTGCTTGTATCTTTTTAACCGTAACTCCGTTTGGGGTGTTCTTTATATGTAACTTGATTAGTTTTTCGTGTTATTTGTGTTTATGCTATTGCCTGCTGTTGTTAACCAACCTAAAATATGGTTTAGGGCAGAACAGTACCAAATCTTTTAATTATCGTGCGGCACTTAGTGTTATGCCATGCTTGGGTGCCTTGCCATGTTAATAACCGTTGTTTGGTCACCTGTAGCTAAACAACTTGAACCACCGTAAATGTGCGGTATCGTCGTGTGTGACGAGTACTCCACTTAAATCGTTAGTAACCTCTCCCGACGGTAGGTGCGATGTCTCGTGTTACTTCTTGTTGATGCTTGCTCGTGTTTGCTCCGTAGTAATAGTGGTGCACCGTTGATTGCTTTCCAGTGTTTACTTCTTGGGTGCTCCCGCGGGTACCTCTCGGAGACGATGCGAGCGTGCGATCGACTACACCTTCGGAACCCGACTTATCAACAGGCAAGGACTTGCATTACTTATGATCCATTCTATTTCAACCAGCGGTTTGCATGCTAGTCTAGGTTAGGCTCGATGTTTGATCCTACCACATGTTTACAGCCTCTTTTAAACCGATACAGCCATGTCCCCTCCCAGCAAACCTTGTACTGCTATGTTACTATTGCTCGTTGCTCAGCCCTTGCTTAGTATGCATGCTTAGGATGCTACGATGTTACCCTGTTACTCTTTGGGTTGGGATATCACCTGATTATTATATTATTATTGTTGATGATATGATTATTATTATAATGTTGACTATATTCGACGAAGGGTGGAAGGTCTAGGCTATCCCGCCCCGACGCTTTGTTCCATTCGAGTCACCTAGGATCCGAGTTCCGGGTATTGGTTTTGAGACTGAGCGTGCCTAACCGCGTGTGGGATTTTATGGGGTCCCCTCTTCTTACCTATCTAGCTTCAAACATTTCTAGTGGTGGCCCAAGCTGATTTACCATTTGAAAACCGTGTGTGTGTCTGTTGGGTCGCTCCTGGCAGATATTATTTAAAACAACTTGGGCCAGCGGAGACATGGTTTCTTTGTTGGTCCACCCCAGGGAGCTAGGGGGTTGTCCACATATGTTTGGGCAACCTATCCGACCTCATCCAGACGGTAGAGGCCGATTCGAGAGCGCAGCCGGCTTTTGAGTTGGATGTCGACTCACCGGGGGCCACCCGGATTTGTTCGTTGTTAGCTAGAGGGACTTGTCGTTTCGGATCTCTTGGAACTAAATCATAAAATGGTTGCCTATAATGGGTAGAAACTGAGAGTGATGGACGTGCGTGCGGAGCCTCGTAATGGGCAGTTGGTACACCCCTGCAGGGTTAAATCTTTTCGAGAAGCCGTGTCCACGGTTATGGACGACTTGAGACCTACTCCTTGTTCATAGACAACAACAACTGAGATATCTTAATATAACTTGATCAACGTGGGTGTGCCTTGACTGCTTCTTCTTCGTCGGGATGCGAAGAGGAGGACAAGGATAGGATAGGTGTTATGTTTGCGTAGTAGGTGCATAGCAAGACTTGTTGGAGGCGATTCCTCATTGAATGCTTGGCTTCTTACCTTACTCTCTAGATCGTTAGCCACTTCATAAATGCTAGTGCGGCAGCAACCTCACCACTTAACCCTTCCTTACCGTAAACTACTAGTTGTCCTAGAATGACGAGTGATGAAGTCCTTGCTGGGTCAGATGACCACTACAGTTGGATGCTGAGTACCTTTGTACTCATGATACTACCCCCAAACTCTTTTCAGGGTTCTTGATCGACAACAGGTATGGCGCTCGACGTTTTACGTGGAGACTCGACGACGACTAGTTAGGCGGATCCCGGCGGAGGGCCTGGACCCGTGTGGTTAGGGTATCGATGCTTTTCTCTTTGCCACTAGGCATTTGCTTTTAGTCTGTACTCAGACATGTATCTTCCGCTGTTGTATTGTATTTGAGGCAGTTGTATGCCGTTTGTATGAGATGTTGTATCCTGTATCTGTAATGTTGTGATATCATGTTGGAAATCCGGGGCATATGGCTTTTTCATATGTCGCGGTGGGTCCGATATGTGCTTCGTCCTCGGGTTCGGGCGGAAATGTCCGAATCTGAAACAGTACCGCATATCGGGCTTTACAACTTGGTATCAGAGCCTTACCGACCGTAGGATCCCCTCTCTGGCCGATGTCGAGTCTAGACAAAAATTATTTTGTAGTTACTAAGTTAGTATCGGAGAGTAGGATCTTTTTACTCCTTATCCTTGCTCTGGTCAGGACAAGTGTCGTAAGTGTTTTAAACTCTCGCCTTATCCCCTTCAAAACTCTAGGATCTCGATTGTGTGGAGTATCGGAATAGTTACAATGCCTTGCTTGCAGCGTATTGTCTCGATTCCGAGCTCAGGTGGGAATTTCTGTAGTACCTTTAGCTTCTCCGATTTTGGGTATCATCTGGGTCATCCATTGCCATCCCTCCTTTTGCCCGGTGTTTTTACGACTTGCGTCGAAAATCACTATCCCTTGATCTGGTTTTCGCGATCGTTCTTCCTCTTGTCACTGACGTCTTCGTTATTCCGACGATGTCGTCTCTCTGCGGAAATTTATCTCGACCGAAGTTCGACGTCGACATGGAGCAGAGTCCCTTGTTGGTGGTGTTGAAGATCGTCGACTCTCTTTTCTCCCCCCCCTTCCCCCCGGATCGTCCTGGATCTCGGGACGAGATCCCTTGTTGGTGGTGTTGCCTGTAACAGCCCAGTTTTTGCAAAAATTAAAAATTTTGTTTTCTGCGTGAATTGTTTGATTGTCTGATTTTTTTGTGGTGTTTGCATCCCCGATTTATCGATCGGCGATTATTTCCCCCTTCTTATCTCGTATCGGACGAAGACCGACCCTTGCCACCCTAACACTCGACCTTTGCGACACCGGGTTTCACCCGATCACCGTCGCGAAGACCGCACGAGACCAGCTGCAGCCACCGGAACGAAAAACCCCGTTTAATAATTAAACGGGTTATTTTTATAAGCGCGCCGGAAAATGTTGTCGGAATGTCACCGCAGTGAGGTACGATCGACGGGCTCGACGCGCTGAGCGCGTGGTTCGAGATTTCGTCGGAATCGGAGTCCGTATGCACCTCCGGCGGTCACGACCACGATCGCCGGACACGCGAAAGAGAAAACCGGAGGTCATCGGGGGTATTTTCGTCATCCTTCCACCTAGCCTGCCCTATATAATGACCCCTCACCTCCCCCCTTGGAAATTAGGGTTTACCCCATGGCATAACTGCAGCCACCCCCCTCTTTTTGCACAAAATTAGCCCCCAAACCCCCCTCCAGCCGGAAACCCTAGCCCCATCAGATCCAGACCGTCAGATCTGGGATCTGACGGCTCAGATCTGTCCAACCGCAGCTCCAGCCGAACCGGGCCCCGCGGGCCCGCTCCTCCGCCGCCAGGGCCCGATCTGGGCCCGCCTCCGCGCCGCCTCCGTCCGAGCTCCCGTGGAGCTCCTCCCATGGAGCCACCGCGCCCGTGCTCCGGCGAGCCGCCGCACCGCCGACTTTCCTCCTCCTCTCCCGCGCCCCTCTCTCCTTCCCCTTCTCCTCCCGCTCACCCGCCTCTCCCTCTGCGCAGATCGGCCGCCGCCCCGCCATTGGAGGCCGCCGAGCTCCGCGAGCGCCCGGAGCAGCCCCGCCTCTGCCTGGCCACGGGCCGCACGGATCCGGCGGGATCCGGCCGCCGCCGCCGCGCCAGGTCCTCCACCGCCTCCTCCCGGCCTCCCCTCGCCCGCGCCTCGCCGCCTCCTCGACGCCGGTGGCCGGCGTGCCACCGGGCAACCGCGCCGCCGCCCCTGTCCAAGCTCGGGAGGAGCCAAGCAGCCGGCCGGCCAGGCAACGGCCACGTGGGCCACGGCCCAGATCCGCAGGCCGGCCAGCCCAGCAGCCCCCAGCCCAGGCCAGATCCACCCCAGCGGCTAGATGGGCCGATTTCGGCCCATGGTGAGAAGAGACCCTCTTTTTTTCTGTTTATAAGACCTGCGAATTTAACTAAGTCTGCAGCTATTTTGCTGCTGATTCAATTCTGCAATGTAATTTCCCGTTAAACTGTAGCTCGGATCGCGTTGCGCCCAAAAGACGAATTGCTTAGAATTGCGTGTACTCTAATCCGTATTTTGTGAGTTAATTGTTTTGAGGTTGTTTAGATATAGTTTTTTCTGTTCAAAGTGGGCATCAGGCCGTTAAACTGCTACAATTCCTGTTATTGAGCTGCTGTTATTATTTTGTTGCAACTTTGCATGATGATTGTAACAAATCCATGAGGCCTATTGCTTTGATTCCTTTTGCGTTCCGTTAAGCAATGTTTCTACTTCAGTTTCATGCATTCACATGCCATATTTTCTTGCTGCATCATGTTTATATCTTGCTCCAAAGTGGTGATCCTGATGTTATTGTGCTGCTATTGCTGAAACTGTTATTTTGTTGCAACTTCGGATGACGATTGCTTCGCAACCGTTCATCGGAATTGAGTGATTCCAATTGCATTTTGTTAAGAATCATGTCTATTTTCATCCCATGTATTGCTATGTCATGTTGCTGCACTTTTGCATATAGATTTACCCCTGTTTATACAGCATGTGTGCTGAAATTGTTTTGCTTGTATCTTTTTAACCGTAACTCCGTTTGAGGTGTTCTTTATATGTAACTTGATTAGTTTTTCGTGTTCTTTGTGTTTATGCTATTGCCTGCTGTTGTTAACCAACCTAAAATATGGTTTAGGGCAGAACAGTACCAAATCTTTTAATTATCGTGCGGCACTTAGTGTTATGCCATGCTTGGGTGCCTTGCCATGTTAATAACCGTTGTTTGGTCACCTGTAGCTAAACAACTTGAACCACCGTAAATGTGCGGTATCGTCGTGTGTGACGAGTACTCCACTTAAATCGTTAGTAACCGCTCCCAACGGTAGGTGCGATGTCTCGTGTTACTTCTTGTTGATGCTTGCTCGTGTTTGCTCCGTAGTAATAGTGGTGCACCGTTGATTGCTTTCCAGTGTTTACTTCTTGGGTGCTCCCGCGGGTACCTCTCGGAGACGATGCGAGCGTGCGATCGACTACACCTTCGGAACCCGACTTATCAACAGGCAAGGACTTGCATTACTTATGATCCATTCTATTTCAACCAGCGGTTTGCATTCTAGTCTAGGTTAGGCTCGATGTTTGATCCTACCACATGTTTACAGCCTCTTTTAAACCGATACAGCCATGTCCCCTCCCAGCAAACCTTGTACTGCTATGTTACTATTGCTCGTTGCTCAGCCCTTGCTTAGTATGCATGCTTAGGATGCTACGATGTTACCCTGTTACTCTTTGGGTTGGGATATCACCTGATTATTATATTATTATTGTTGATGATATGATTATTATTATAATATTGACTATATTCGACGAAGGGTGGAAGGTCTAGGCTATCCCGCCCCGACGCTTTGTTCCATTCGAGTCACCTAGGATCCGAGTTTCGGGTATTGGTTTTGAGACTGAGCGTGCCTAACCGCGTGTGGGATTTTATGGGGTCCCCTCTTCTTACCTATCTAGCTTCAAACATTTCTAGTGGTGGCCCAAGCTGATTTACCATTTGAAAACCGTGTGTGTGTCTGTTGGGTCGCTCCTGGCAGATATTATTTAAAACAACTTGGGCCAGCGGAGACATGGTTTCTTTGTTGGTCCACCCCAGGGAGCTAGGGGGTTGTCCACATATGTTTGGGCAACCTATCCGACCTCATCCAGACGGTAGAGGCCGATTCGAGAGCGCGGCCGGCTTTTGAGTTGGATGTCGACTCACCGGGGGCCACCCGGATTTGTTCGTTGTTAGCTAGAGGGACTTGTCGTTTCGGATCTCTTGGAACTAAATCATAAAATGGTTGCCTATAATGGGTAGAAACTGAGAGTGATGGACGTGCGTGCGGAGCCTCGTAATGGGCAGTTGGTACACCCCTGCAGGGTTAAATCTTTTCGAGAAGCCGTGTCCACGGTTATGGACGACTTGAGACCTACTCCTTGTTCATAGACAACAACAACTGAGATATCTTAATATAACTTGATCAACGTGGGTGTGCCTTGACTGCTTCTTCTTCGTCGGGATGCGAAGAGGAGGACAAGGATAGGATAGGTGTTATGTTTGCGTAGTAGGTGCATAGCAAGACTTGTTGGAGGCGATTCCTCATTGAATGCTTGGCTTCTTACCTTACTCTCTAGATCGTTAGCCACTTCATAAATGCTAGTGCGGCAGCAACCTCACCACTTAACCCTTCCTTACCGTAAACTACTAGTTGTCCTAGAATGACGAGTGATGAAGTCCTTGCTGGGTCAGATGACCACTACAGTTGGATGCTGAGTACCTTTGTACTCATGATACTACCCCCAAACTCTTTTCAGGGTTCTTGATCGACAACAGGTATGGCGCTCGACGTTTTACGTGGAGACTCGACGACGACTAGTTAGGCGGATCCCGGCGGAGGGCCTGGACCCGTGTGGTTATGGTATCGATGCTTTTCTCTTTGCCACTAGGCATTTGCTTTTAGTCTGTACTCAGACATGTATCTTCCGCTGTTGTATTGTATTTGAGGCAGTTGTATGCCGTTTGTATGAGATGTTGTATCCTGTATCTGTAATGTTGTGATATCATGTTGGAAATCCGGGGCATATGGCTTTTTCATATGTCGCGGTGGGTCCGATATGTGCTTCGTCCTCGGGTTCGGGCGGAAACGTCCGAATCTGAAACAGTACCGCATATCGGGCTTTACAACAATGCTCACCAACAATTGCAGCGGAATAAGAGTTGGTGAAGTTCAAGGACGTAGTGGAAGTAGTCGAAGTAGATCTCCCACGAACAGTCCCTCGATCTATCCCACGAACAAGTCCCACGAACAGATCTCCGAGAAGAAGAAGAATCTCCTCGAAGAAGGATCAAAGGTATGATCCCTCTACTGTTATCCACACGTCCCGATGTAGCAATCCAGCAGCGCTCCACCGTCCAGAGAAGAACGCCACCGAGAGAAACTAGAGGAAGAACAGCCTAGCGGCGTCCGGACTAGAATGATCTAGCCCGAATAGAGATTTAGAGGCGCGTGGATTAGCTAGGGCAACCTTGGGGATTTTCTGGTGTAGTTTTGGGGTTGCCCCTGCTCCTGTATATATAGGTGGAAGCCTGGGGTCGCAACTTGGGCGAGGGTCCTCCCCAAAGTCGGTTTTGGCCACCAGGAAGAGTCCAACACGGATTCCCCGCCGAAACGCCGCGGACCCCGGCGTCCTGGTCCAAAATGCCAGGGACCCTGGCGTCTGGGCCTAGGACTCAAGGAAAGTCCTTTTCCTTCCGAGTTACGACCTTGTGGACCTTCCTACTTGGTCTAACGTCGGTTTCCGCGGTTTGGAGAGTTCCTTAACCCTCCGGATACTTCCATAAGCTCCCGAGAACCTTCCGGAACCTTCCGGAACCTACCGGAACATTTCCGGAAGTCCCGGAACAATTTTCCCGATGTTCCGTAACCTTTCCAACACCTATCACCAAATGTATTGTGATCACTCAAGAACATTCTTGAATGTTCTGGAATCATCCGTGACCATTCGGTACTACCTAGAACATTTCTTATCGCTATCTGAAACACTTTCGGTTCCACCCGAAACAATTCCGGTACCTTTCTCTTTTCATCTCCTAGTTCTCTAACAGATTACTACTCGTTAAGTGTGTGACCCAATAGGTTCGGTATTATGCGGAGATGACTCGGAACATCTTCCGGACGTAGGACAACAGCCTATTGTCAACAGTCAATAATCAACAGCGGAGCCATGGACACCCATGTTGACTCCCACACATACACGAAAAGACTTCGAGTGAACCTTTATGTTTATCGTATACTATTCCCTTTGCTTCGCGATATATGACAAGTTAGAGGAGAGAAGTTTGGCACCTATGTGAAACAACTTCTTGATCACAAGCCATCCATTATCCTCATTGCTCGTTTGTCTTCATTCCTCGTTATGTACTCCGGTATCCCCGTGACTGAATCACAAAGTGTCTGGCCAGACGAGAATGGATACCGTTATACCGAGTGGGCCCTGAGTCTATATCTCTTCATCGTGAAGGAGCAAATCCCAGTCTCGAACTATCACCGTTACTAGACACACTGTCCAATGTACCCAGAACTTATTTTACTACTTCCCATTTACGGGAAGATTCATCTAAGAACCAAAGCACATCTTCTTGTGTGAAGCAACTTGATATTCTCATGGTCAAAGGAACTATGTATATAATAACATTTTATGGTATGACTTATAACATTGTTTACGATGAGTTCTCTAAGTATATCATTTAACACTGGGGTCGGTTCAACATCATTGTTCTCCTAACAATATGCTCTCATTGCTATTGACATCCTTGTTACAAGAACAATGTCCATGATTAAGAAAACATAATCATCAATAAGCACATGGGCTGGTCTTAGAGGCAAAAACCAGGAACTCTTGTTGTTTACATTTCCACACATGCATATGAGTTTTCTTCTGAATCTCACAGTCAGGATCATTGCAATTATAGCACAGAAATATAAACATTAATTATGAACTTGAATATTAATAATAACATACTTTATTATTGCCTCTAGGGCATATATCCAACACCACTAAGGTTTGGCCGAAAACGAAATAATCATATAAAGACAATTGAATGCTATCTCTTGGATGCATGATAGCTTTACTGATTGACTGCTTGAAAGCATGAATACATTTGTACGACTCAACTGTAAAACGGGCATAAAAGCTCGGCGTTCCAGAGACGTTGCGTCTCAACTCCTGAAGTGTCCTTGTGTTGAGTGCCTTGCGTGCAGTCGATAAGATAATATGCATTGTTCTTGAGTGCTCGGCTGATGATGAAAGGACCTTCCCAAGGTGAAGATAACTTGTGTTGACCATCTGACTTCTGGATTCCGCGGAGCACCAAATCGCCCTCTCGAAAAGCGAGGGGCGGATCTTCTTGCTGTTGTAGTGCCGCAACCTCTGCTGATAAATTGCCGACCTGGACAGAGCCAGTAGTCAGGCCTCTTCCTTCAGATCGGCACCGTCTTCTCGCGCTTACTTGGCTTCTGCTTCAGTGTATAGGGCGTGCCGAGGTGAGTCAAACTTGATGTCGGCTGGGATGAATGCTTCTGAGCCGTACACCAGGAAGTATGGGGTGAATCCGATTGATCGGTTGGGTGTGGTTCTCATAATCCACAAAACTTCCGGAAGCTCATCAATCCATGCTCCAGGTGCTCTTTCAAGTGGCTCAATCAGTCTGGGCTTGATGCCCGCCAGGATGAGGTCGTTTGCTCTTTCTGCTTGACCATTCGACTGGGGGTGGGCCACGGATGCCACATCGAGCCGAATGCCGTACTCGGATGCATACCGAGCCAATGCTCCCTTTGCGGAATTCGTGTTGTTGTCGGCGATGATGCTATTTGGAACTCCGTATCTACTTGCGACATCGGCGATGAACCTAACTCTTGTCGGACCATCCAGCTTCTTGATCGGACGTGCCTCAATCCACTTTGTGAATTTGTCCACTGCAACTAGTAGGTGGTTTAAACCACCCCTTGCTCGCTTGAACGGCCCAACCATGTCCATTCCCCAAACTGCAAACGACCATGTTATTGGGATTGTTTTGAGTGCCGATGCCGGGAGATGAATCTTGGCCTTGAACCGCTGACAACCATTGCAGTGCTTCACCAGATGCTCTGCTGCAGCTCGCGCTGTCTGCCAATAGAAACCATGGCGAAATGCCTTGGCTACTATTGCAATTGCTGATACGTGGTGACCGCATTCACCTTGATGAATGTCCCAGAGCAACTCGAGCCCCCTGTCCTCTTCTACACATCGCTGGAGAACTCCAGCTACACTTCTATGCATCAGCTCATTGTTAATGATGGTGTATGCACCAGATCGGCGTTGGATCTGCCTATCTTCAACTTCATCTGGGGGAAGAATCCCGTCAACCAGGAAATCTCTGATCGGTTGCGCCCAGGTTGGAGCGGTGACGACTACCATGACCATTGCCTGCTGTGGTGCGACTGCTTCTTCTGGCTCGGCCTCTTGCGCATTCGTCATTTCAGCTCCATCTCCGAGCTAACAATTTCAACATCTGGCTTGTCGTCGGCAGCCCCTAGTGTTTCTTGATCTGCTGAGGCTGAAGCCTCAGGATCCCCTGGCTCTTCTCTTGGAGTCGGCGTCTCTGGATTGCAATTGGCAGCCCCTGGTGTCGATAGCTCGGATGAGTTCCCGACACCTGGTGTTGCTGCTGCTTTTGCCTTGGACTTCTTCTTCTTGCCGAGACCAGCAACCCCTGGATCTTCCGGACTTGCCAAGGTCGCAGCTCCCTGTGCGCTCGAATGCTTCTTCAGAGTCGGAATTTTCATTGGCTGAACCAGCTTTTCTTGCCTTAACGCCTCCAGGTCAGTTTCTGATATGAAAATGGACTCGGACTCTGGCGAAGGCGTGATAGAGGGCCTCTTGATATGCTCCAGTGATACCCCTGGTGGAATACTTTTCCTGGTGGAGCCGAGCTTGGAGAGGGCGTCTGCTGCTTCATTGTTTGCTCTTGGCACGTGATGAAATTCGCAGCCTTCAAAATACCCACTGAGTTGTTGCACTAGGAAACGATAGCTCGCCATATTTGCATCTTTAGCATCCCAATTGCATGTACACTGCTGCACCACCACGTCGGAGTCGCCGAAACACTCTATGTTCCGAATGCCGATTTCCTTGGCCAGCTTGATGCCATGCACAAGGGCCTCATATTCGGCAACATTATTTGACGCTGCGAAGTGGATTTGCAGTACATAGTGCAGTCGATCTCCTTTTGGTGACGTGAGAACAATGCCAGCCCCTAGGCCATTCTTCATCTTAGACCCATCAAAATGCATTATCTAGAAATCCGATCCTGGGACGGGTAGCATATACTGAGTTTCAGCCCAGTCCACCAGGAAATCAACCAACGCCTGGGATTTGATTGTTGTTCTCGGCTCATACTGGATGCCATGGTTGGCGATCTCAATTGTCCATTTGGCTACTCTGCCGGTTGCATCTCTACTGCCAATGATGTCGACTAGTGGGGCCGAACTGACGACCATAACCGGATGAGCTTGAAAATAGGGCTTCAATCTTTTGGCCGCCATGTAGACT
Source organism: Bromus sterilis (assembly GCA_950022295.1). Classification (NCBI taxonomy): domain Eukaryota; kingdom Viridiplantae; phylum Streptophyta; class Magnoliopsida; order Poales; family Poaceae; genus Bromus; species Bromus sterilis. Next base: position 49,911,640 of record OX465600.1, on the reverse strand, counting down.
CCATAGCACATCTTCTGGTAATGGGGATAATTTTGCTTGGACGTTGAGAGCACCTCACTGATGTAATATACTGGCCGCTGAATCGGTTGCGCTTTGTCCTTCTCAGGACGCTCTACCATCATCACTACACTAATCACCCGATTGGTTGCCGCGATATATAACATCATCGGCTCCTTCTCAATCGGTGCAGCTAGAATCGGCACGATGGAGAGCATACGCTTCAGCTCCTTGAATGCTTCATCTGCTTGTGGAGTCCATGTGAAATTTTCCGTCTTCTTCATGAGCTGATATAGTGGGATTGCCTTCTCTCCCAGCCGACTGAGAAATCGACTGAGTGACGCCAAGCAACCGGTAAACTTCTGTACTTGTTTCAAATTCTTGGGTCAATCCATTCGCTTGATTGCGACTATCTTCTCGGGATTGCATTCGATTCCTCTTTCTGAAACGAGAAATCCCAAGAGTTTGTCAGCTGGCACGTGATACAGAGTGGCAACTCTCCTCGTTGGTTACCCCAAGTGTAAGGTTGGATGTAGTGTAGCAGCAAATTTCCCTTAGCGAAGATGCTAAGGTTGAGTATCGAATCAGTAGGACTCACAGAAATACAAGTAGGTGTCACGGCGCTTGACGTGGACCTGCACACAGCAACAAATAACTTTGCTCCCAACGAGTACAGAGGAGTTGTCAATTCCTCCGGCCTTGCTGTTTACAAAGGATCAACGCAAGAGATAAAAGTGAACTGAAAGTAAAGACTGAAAGTAAATTTAGGGTGTGAACAATAATATGAAGATGGACCGGGGTCCCGTGATTTTCACTAGTGATGTCTCTCTCCAAAAAGACGATAAAAGTGCTAGCGAGGTAAACAAATCACAGCTGGGGAATTGACACAATTATGAAGGCACCGCAATGCTAACTATGCTGCAAAGAAAGGAAGGGCTCAAAAGCAATGGGCAGTCCTCCAAGATAAGTAGACCGAAATCCAACTGCATCTACTACGAATCATCCACCTTGAGATATCTATCCAGAATATCTCGCTGGTATTAAGTTGCGAATGCCACCCAAAGTGTAAACTCAAAGCAACAGAAAACTGCATTAAAAGAACTTTGTGTAAAGTAAACAATCCTTGCACCCGTGGTTACAAGCACCGTTGTTTTATCCCTGGTGGCAACAACACATCCCCTAGTCTCATGTTTCTGTCACTCAAGCTAGACATCAGGGGGATGAACCCACAATCAAGCATAACGCTCCCTCTTGGAGTTGCAACAAACTACTTGGCCAAAGCAAAATACTGCAACGGAGAACATGCAAGAATTTACTCAAGAACAAAATATAAAAGAGAAGAACCAAATATATTACTCATCACAATCTGAACATAATCTCATAATCCATCAGATCCCAGCAAACTCAGCATAGCAACAGCAGAAATTACAAAAGTGCCTCGATCATGTGAGGCAGCTCACGAGGTCTCGAAAGTGGAAGCACAAAGAGGGGAGAGGAACATCACATAGCTACTGGTCACGGACCCATGGTCCAAGGGGGACTACTCACGGCACATCCGGGAGGCATCCATGGCTATGGATGGTCTCTCGGAGGGGGTTCCTCCTCCCGGTAGGGTGCCGGGGCAGCTTCTCCAGGCAGCCCTGATCTTGAAATGGCGGCGACGGGGGTACAGAGGCGAGTTTGCGGAAAAGAGATCAATATTAGGGGTTTCCATCCCGAGGGCTAAATATAGGCGGAGGGGGGGTGTCGAGGGGATCCACAGGGCAGCCAGGCGGTCCCCTGGCGCGGCCTAGGGTGGGGCCGCGCCAGGGACCCTTCTCGAGTCCCTGTGGTAGCCCCCCTCCGCTGCCTTGGTGATTCCGGAAGCTTCCGGGTCGCTGATTTTTTATCTGATTTTTTCGGATTTTTTGGAGCACTTTTAATGGCCAGAAAACCTGAAATACAAAAACAGCAGAAAACAAGAACTGGCAGCTGGGTGCACTGGGTTAATAGATTAGTCCAAATATGCTCAAAAGTGTATGAAAGTTCAAGCAAATCATGGCAAAGTCACACAAAACATGCATGGAGCAAGCAGAAATTATAGATACGTTTGGGACGTATCAGCACGCCAAACACACACTTCTCTGGATTCAGCTTGATCTGGTAGGCGCGCAAGTTGGCGAATGTCTCCTTGAGGTCGTCCAGGAGTGTGACTCCTTTGACCGTCTTCAACACCAAATCATCCACATACACATGCAAGTTTCTGCCGAGCTGAGAATGCGTGCATCGTTGGATGGTGCGCTGATAGGTAGCATCTCCGTTCTTCAGACCAAAAGGCATGGTGATATAGCAATAAGCCCCAAAGGGGGTTATAAAGGCAGTTTTTATTTGATCTTCCACAGCAAGTTTGATCTGGTGATAGCCAGCAGTGGCATCCAGAAATGACAACAGCTCGCAGCTGGCCGTAGAGTCAATGACTTGATCTATACGGGGCAGAGCAAACGGATCCTTGGGGCATGCCTTGTTCAGGCAGGTGTAATCGATACACATGCGCCAGGTCTTGTTCTTCTTCATCACGAGGACTGGGTTTGCCAACCACTCAGGGTAGAACACCTCCATGATGAAGCCTGCAGCCTTGAGCTTGGCGACCTCCTCGCCGATTGCTCTTCTCTTGTCTTCAGAAAAATGTCGCAAGGGTTGCTTGACCGGTTTAGAACCTGGAAGAATGTGGAGCTTGTGCTCGGCGAGTTGCCTCGGCACTCCAGGCATGTCTTGTGGAGACCATGCAAAGATGTCCCGGTTCTCACGGAGGAACTCGACGAGCTCGCCTTCCTATTTGTTGCTAAATCCTGCTCCGACCACAACAAACTTGGCTGGGTCCGAGGGATCTAGAGAAACCTTCTTGATGTCCTTGGACGCCTGGAAAGTGGTCTCCTCATCTGCTCTCTTAGCTGGGCCGACTGGAAGGGGAACCTTGCTTTGAGCCTGGGCCATTGCCACCACCTTGTCGAGCTGACGCTTCTCTTCGCCCACCACCAAGGAATCGGCCAGATTTGCACCGGCGGATGAACACTCGAGAGACTTCCTGAAGTCCCCGGCGACAGTGATGATGCTGTTTGGACTTGGCAACTTCATCTTCAGGTAGGGCTCATACGAATTAAGAATGAACTTGGCGATCCCGAGGGCATGGTATGGACTGCTGAGGTCAGCGACCTCGAACCAGATCGGCTCTCTCCTGAAGTTCTCCTCTGTCCCAAAAATCACATCTAGCCGAATGCGACCCATGGGAGTGCATGACAAACCAGGGACAATCCCATGGAACGTCGTCCGACTGCGCTCTAGGTCCCTCTCCGTGAGTCCCAACTTGATCATCGTGTCTCTGTACAGAATGTTGATTGTGCTCCCTGAATCAATGAGCACTCGGGAAAACAGACATGAAAACTTTGGTGCCGCAAACAGGGCATCCACCACGAGCGGATAGGTGCCTGGATTCGGCATGATGCTTGGGTGATCCTCCCTACCCCAAGTAATCTTGCAATCGGACCAATGCATGTACTGGGGAATCGGGGGCATGGTGGCATTGACCTCCTGAGCTCGGGCTCTCCGACTGCCCTTGTCACTTGACTCACTGGTGAAAATCATCTATGCGGCATCTTGTCGCGGAAACTGGTTCTACGCCTGAGGTGGTGATCTGTTCTGAGGTGGTGGTGGGGGTGGAGGTGGTAATGCTTCTCCCTTTGCTATGCGATTGACAAAATCACACTTCCGAGTGGTATGCGTCGCTGGCTTGCCTGGACTGCTGTGAATTTTGCATGGCTGATCCAGCATGTCCTCGAATGTGTACTTGGGCTTCATTGGCCACTGTGACTTCGCATTCGGCTTCATCTTCCGACTGCCTCCTGCAGCCCCTTGGTCCTTTTGATCTTGGACAGCGGCCACCTGCCGACTGCCATACTGAGCGTCTGGCTGCTCATCTTTCCTCTTTCCGTTGTTCTGCTAGTTGTTGTTGTTCCGATTGTTCTCTTTGCGCTCTCACCGACTGAGACCTTGGTTTCCTGTCTCTACCGCTTGCGCAGCCCCTTGTGTCTGAACCACACCGTCGACGCCGAACTGGATGGGCTCGCGCATTGCGGAGTCAGAGACAGGAAACGCATTGGCAACCTTCATGAGCTCGGCCAGTGATGAAAAATCTTTGCGGAGCAGCTTGTGCTTCAGCATTGATCCTTCCAAACATCCATCAGTGAAATACTGGATGGCCTGTATCTCATGGACTCCTTCACATGAATTCTTCAACTTGATCCACCGAGCTAGATACTCTCGGAGTGGCTCGTCCTTGCCTTGCACACAAAGGGCGAGCTACCGAGGAAGATGCCGCTGATCATACGTGCCAGTGGAATTGCAAATGAAAGCTTTCGAGAAATCTTCCCAGCAGTTGATGCTGTTGCCGGGCAAACTGTTCAACCAAGTCCGAGCTGACCCCTGCAGCATCAGGGGAGCGTAGCGTACAGCTACACGCCGACTGCCGCCGGCGATGCCGACTGCGGTCATGTAATCTGTCAGCCAGTCCTCTGGCTTAACGGAGCCATTGTACTTGGGGGTATCTCTGGGCAAGGTAAACCCTTTGGGGGACTGCTCAGTCCAAATGCGGTGTCCGAAACACGCTGGGCCGGCTGCTCCCTCCTCTTCCTGCTGTGCATCTCTTTCCAACAGCTCAATGGGATGCCTGGCATCGTCCTCGCCGATCTGACGAGCGCCGAGCCGATTGCTGATTGTTGGCCTTGCTTCTGGCTGATGAGGTGGGTCGTTGCGCTTGCTGCTCACAGCTGGCTCCTCTGCTCTTCTGTTCATGACCGGGGGACCCCGGTTGCTTCTGACCCTACTCTCACGTCGGGACTGGCCTTGCTGCCTGTTCTCCCGCGACGCATTCGGCCGCTGATTGGCCTCCGGAGCCGGCCTCGCAGTCCTTCTTGATGCTTCAGGGCCTGCACCCGGATTATCCAATGTCGCCTGCTGCTGCTGCTTTGCCGACGCCAACAGCTCGCGCATTCGGCGAGTTTGCTGACACCGCTCTTCGCCTCCCAGATCCTCCAGCACGTTCGGAATATGCTCGGCAGCTCGCAAGTTCTTGTCGGGCGTGCTGTATGTTGGTCGCTGGACAAATGTCGATGTTGTCGGCTGCTCGGCCCCTGACAGCTCTCTGCCGACAGCACGGCCTCTACTCCTGAGATCTTCTAGGACTGTAGGTGCAATCGGCCGTCGCTGGCTGGCATGCGCTGCATTGTACTCTCTAGTGATGGATCCCAGCCTACGCTCTTCTGCCAGCACGTGCTCGGCCCTGCGAGCCAGAGCAAGCCGTGCTGTCTCCAGATCGGTATGAACTTGATCGGGATCACCATTCCTGTTCACGAGTGTGTACAACACATCCCGCAACGCACTGGTGCCAACTCTTTCCGCGGCGTCTGCCACCTCCTTGGCTTTCCTGGCCGCACTCGCCGCACCTTGATTGCTTGATGTAGTCGTTCCCGCCATCATGACGGCTGCATGCACACGCGACTCCATTCCGCCGGGAGCTGCCGTGCAGCCCCTGGTCGCGACACCACGATGTACCCAGGTTCGGGGCTCTCCGGAGAGATGACACCCCTACTCCTGCTTGTCTTCTTGCTATCAATGATCTCACGAACTACAATCAATGCTCATGGAGCTGCTCAGAGGAAGAAGAGACCTGCCGTGGTCATGGCTCTCCTCTTCTTTTCTACGGGAACTACTGTGGGAAGTAAATGCGAATGAGGCGTCCCTCTCACAGGAGGGGTTCCCCGGGCTCTTATAGTGTGAGCTCGGGGTACTACGGTCATTTCAGTCGGGTGCTGGCCCCAACTGTCATCCTCTCGTCGGCTGGGGTCCATCGACTGCAACTCTCCGATTGATCTGAACTTGTCAAGCTACTGCCCATGCTGTAGCTTCTAGGCAATGATGGTGAACAGTGGAGCTATGATCTCTGGTCTTGTCGTCCTGTCTTCGGATTCAGAGGAAAAGGGTGACAACACTCCTTTGACAGATCGGCGAAGTGACTTAGCTTACTGCCACCCGGATCTCTCGGGATCATGCATTTATGACCTTGTACCAGAGGCATCTGATTTGGACAAGGTCAACTCTTGAGCCGATTGAAGGGTGGGCCGACTGCGCCTGGGCCGACTGCTCGCATTCGGCATGGTCGATTGCTTGAGGGCAATCGGCCATGCGACTGCCTAGCTCGGCCCAGCAGCAACCCAATCGGCCTCATCCTTGTCTTGAAATATTGCTTTCGTTTGGGTGACCCTACCCGGCATCATTCCCCCGACAGTAACTTTGGAAATTCTATTTCCCTGGGGAGTATGAAATAAATTAGTTGCATCCATGGAAGCAGTGCTTTTCTCAGCACAATTCATATTATGACTAGCAGGACATTTGTCAGGAATAAATATAGTCATGAGTTCCTCATGTGTAGACCCATCCACAATAATATTCCACATTTCAGATTGTAGAAATTTACAAATCCAGTCAAATTTATCCGCAGAAAGCAGTTGACTAGCAATAAAATGAGCCCATTCTTTTGGTACCTGAAGTTGCAGGGAATCATCCTGCCTGGCTTGGAAAAAAGTATCCCAAGTTTCAGAAGCAAAAGAGGTGGAGAATTCCTGCAAGTGATGAGAGTGAGTATATTTTCCTTTTATATTAAATCCAGGAGGTGGGGAACAGTTTGAAGATGAGACAATATCAGTTGAGTCAGATAGTGAAACCTCAATCACTTGATTGGAAGCAGATAGTGCAGCAGTAGTATTGAGAGACGAAACTTCTCCTTCCTCAGGTTTTTCCATCTCAATCTCCTCATCAACAGAAACACTGTATTCTTCGTCCTGGTTGTTGTTGCTCTGTTCAGGGTCATCTTTGCGCTCTAGCACACCAGAGCTAACCAGACGTCGAGATCGATGCCTCTCCAGAATGGTGGTCACTCCCCCGCCGCCAACCGCCTGCCTCGCCGTCCCAACGCTGCCGGCCCCGCCTGACGGACCGCCCGGAACTCCACCTCCCCGACCGGCTGCTGTCCGCGCAGGCTCGCACGGCACACCACCACGCAGCGCCGTGCCAACCCGCGCCTGCTAGCGGACCAGTCCGCTCAGCGCTCAGCCGCTTCGGCCGTCGCTGTTCTGAGATAGCCACCGATAGGTATCCCATCCCGGCCATCCCCTGTCCCCATGGTTACTGTGATTCAGATGAATTTGGTTAAAATTTGACTAGAATTTTTGTACGAATTCTGAACTTTTCGGCTGTGGCACTTCAAGACCCGATCAGTAGGCCCACTTCTTGACTTGTCATCGACGCAGGGTGGCAACATAGTTCAGGTAGTACGTGGTAGGTGAGGAACGATTCATACTCTCTTCCCGTCCCGTCACCAACCAAAGCAAACCACTGTTTGGGAAGGAAATCTTACGAGCAGGAGCAGCACACAGCACAGCCTGGGCGCGCCATCTGACGAAATCGTGAGTGCCCGGATCCCGATCCCACCATATTTCGTCTTTTTCGTTTGTTTCCAGTAGATTTCCTCCATGCCGCCACTCTCCTAGGTTCTCTGTCCGCCATGGGCATGGCTAGCGTCACGCGGGCAGCCGTGGAAACCCCTGCTCAGTTGCCGTCGGAGGCGATGCACCGCGCGGCCCCTCTGGCGCAGTCACGGCCCGCGGTGAGCGTGGGCGGCATGGCGCAGCCGCAGGGCGTGAAGAGTGTGGGTGGCTCGGCGCGCGGTGCAGCACGGGGGGCGGCGGCCATGGTGCCACTCAGCAAACTGTTATCGGCGGAGAAGCTACCGTAATCGTATCGTAGGGCGCAACCTATTATGCTGTTGCTTCTTGTCCGCATCAATTTCTTCCTGCTCCACTCTCGCCCAAAGCTTTTAAACTTTGCGTCGCGTCTGCCACTCTTTGCACCTCATGGCGCATGCCCGTAGGGTGTTTGACGGTTTGCTTCAACGAGCTCGTGCAGGCCCATGTCCTTTTGTCAGTAGTCGCTGCGACTCATGTTGCCTGCTCTGGAGTTGCCTACAGTAGACCATGATCTTGATGATCGGGTTTTTGCTAATTTGGTTTTCCCTTTTTTACTTACAGGCAGGCATGCAGCATGGTATGGCTAGTCCGATCTGTGTACGCACCACCCCAAGGCATCTTCCGTCTGTTCGTCAGTCATCTTTAGTTCGATCCGCGCATGCTTCACAATTAGGCATAATAGTTGCAGGTCCGTTATTCCCTTGTGCTAAACTCTCAAAAGGGCGCGCTGTCATGGCAGCAGCGATGGAGGTCTCCAAGGCCCCTTCCTCTTCTGGTTTGGCCAATCGCCAGCCGTCCAAAGGTTAGTACTCCTAATTGCCGAGAATTTCTTTTATTGGTTAAGCAATGTGTGTATCGAAGAAACATAGAGGTTAGCTTATGTAATGTTTTTCCTGCTTATGCGCAGAAGTTCTTGAAAAATGGCGCAATGCCAATGCGGTGTGCTTCGATGTTGATAGCACTGTATGCTTGGATGAGGGTATTGATGAGCTTGCTGATTTCTGTGGTGCTGGGCAGGCAGTTGCCGAGTGGACGACAAAGTAAATGTCACATTTTCTGGAGTATGTTAGTTGTTTAGCATATAATATCTTCTGAAGAACTAATCTTGGCCTAATGTTCTCAGGGCGATGACAGGGACCGTTCCATTTGAAGAGGCTCTTGCTGCCCGGATCTCTTTGATCAAGCCATCCCTATCCCAAGTTGAGGAATGTTTGGAGAAAAGGCCACCCAGGTAACATTATGAAAGTTCCAACTTCAAGTTTATTCAAGAATTTAATCACTATTGAGCTGCTGTTTTGCATTCCTATATATTGATCTTTTTTTCTTTTGAGATTCCACAGCTCTGTTCTTATATTGGAACAGTTGGATATGTACTGAACATAACAGAATGCTCTTATGAATGCTTAACTTATTTCACTCGTCTTCTCTTTTTATGCCAATATGAAAAACGGTTGCTACACTAGAGTCAAAAATTGTTTGGTACCATAAGAAAAACACCATTTCAGAATCATACCACCATATAGTACCACTTTAGTCTCCCACCTTTAGGCCATTATGTACCCTGTAATTGCAACATAACCCTTTTGATTTATTTGCCTCGTGTCTTAATAAGAGATTTCCTAAGATCTCTGACTACAGAATAATGCCAAGATGGTATTCATTAATCATTTATTCAGCACTGCAACAGATGTAATTTTGGTGTTGGATACGCACTGTTCATTTTGTTGGTCCATCCATGTGTTTGTAAAAACAATACGTTTGTATCTGCAGGATTTCTCCTGGAATCGCTGATTTGATTAAGAAGTTAAAAGCTAATAATACTGAAGTATTCCTTGTGTCAGGTGGTTTCCGGCAAATGATCAAGGTATATCTTCGCTAAACGGCTGCACTAATGGTACTTTTGGATTATCAGAACACGGTCAAATTTGCCTGTCCTTCGAAAATCTTGAAATTTTGTGTCACACCCAGCTTAGCTTTTAAGATATCCATAGTTTAGACTTTGGATACAGATATCAGTGCTAAAATTTTGATCTATATTATTTGTTGGAACAGTAAACAAGGATATGTTTCTTACCTCGATCTAAAAACCATACTTCCTCTTTTCTTTGCTTGATAAAATTTTAAATATAATTTTATGGCCGAAGTTTCACATACATGCATAAAGCAACCCTGAGTTTTCTATGTCTTGTTTCCAGCCTGTGGCGTTTGATCTTGGAATTCCTACTGAAAACATCATAGCGAACCAACTGCTATTTGGAACATCTGGAGAGTATGCTGGATTTGATCCCACAGAGCCCACTTCTCGAAGTGGGGGTAAGGCAGTAGCAGTGCAACAAATAAGACAGGTCTAGTGTAACTGCAACTTCTGATATTACATTTATGTTCTTAATTTCTAGCCCCGAAAGTGACCTTCTTCCATGTGTTCAGGATCGTGGTTATAATACACTGGTTATGATTGGAGATGGTGCAACTGATCTTGAGGTATATCTCTGGGTATTTCTTTGAATCTTCTCTTCCAACAATAGAGATATAATAGTATATTTCTTTGGCTAAACGGCAGCTTTTGACAGAATTCATATCTCTGATGGGTCAAAGATGTGAAACATGCCAATTAATGTAGCTTGGTTTGTTTATGTGCAAGTCTTTCTTGCTGTTTCTGATTTTGGATTGAACCTCGGGCTGCTGCATGTTCTCTTCTTTTGTGGGTGTATTAGGGGTGGGGTGAAGGGGTTGGAGAGTTCCATACTAATGGTATGGATGAGGACATGTTAAAGATTGACATATGGCATTTAATTCTCGTCAAAGACCAACAAATGATCTTTCTGTGAATGATGGTTACCCAGCATATTAATCGATTAGGAGTGTTATTAATTTTCAGCGCAATGAAGGAGCTATCTCTAAAGATGAGGAATGAACAAAAATGTGTGTAGCTTAATTTATATACATGTGTCCTTGCAGGCTCGGCAACCTGGTGGTGCGGACTTGTTCATCTGTTACGCTGGTGTCCAGATGAGAGAAGCAGTTGCAGCCAAAGCTGACTGGACTGTCTTTGAATTTGAAGATCTAATTTCTGAATTGCCATAATTTTAATATCTCACAGTATCTCTGAATCTCTTGCTGTTCACACCATAACAGATAATTGTATGTGTTCAAGCTTGTGTTTAGCTGCATTACTTAATTGTAGGTATTTCACATTTCCATCATTCTCTTAATGTGATAGTGCTGGAGCAGAAGCTCACATTTAATGTTTGCGTTTCTGAAAAACCTGGTAGTTTTGTTTTTCTCTTCACTGGTTGGTGGTTATGTATCTGATATGGAAACATGATGGATTCATGGTTGGTTATGTATTGATATTGAAATTTATGGTTATGTATTGATATCCCTAGTGATTCAAGATCTGAAACTCGCCTATTACACTGTTGATGTAACATCGCTGATGACATTAGTAACTAGATCAGTAGGCCAACTCACCTTTATGAACATTGTCTACTGTAGTGGCGAGTGTTGGGCCCACCATTGTGCCATATTAGTAGTGACGGGCGCTCATGATTGTTCCGCCCGCCACTAATGTTGATTTTGTGTCCGCCACTAGTAAGCAATATCCTAGTACTCTAATCAATATACTTTACATGTGCCTTCTTTATTTAAGCTTTTAATTTTATGCCTCACCCGATACTGCTGGGAAATTAAATTATTGGAATACCCACTCGCGAAGAAAATGCATTTTCTTTGCAATTATTACAGCAATTCACATTTTACTATTGGTATTCTAAGTATTCCTAGAATATCATGGTTTTTATAATTACTATGGTATAAATTCCCGTCAGTTGTTAACTCAATAAACAAAAGAAGAAAATGGGCCATCTACCTACTTATGATGGTGTCATCTGAAAGAATAATAAACAAAAATATAAAAGAAGTTTTCTATAATGTATGAACTTGTGCCATTCATATTACCCCTTAAGAAGAATTAAAATGAAAGAAAAAATTGCATACAGTTTAGATAGAAATTGTGATTTTTTTTAAAGAAGCAAGAATAATCATATACTAGTGGAAGTTTTTCAATAGAAAAGTTTCCTAAGAAGGAATAGATTAGTGGCATTGGCCTTAGCCTTAAGGAAGAAATAAAATTTACTAAAAAGTAAATAATCAAGTACTCTTAAGGAAGATTTAATTGTTGACATTACTGTTTAGAAAGAAGGAAGATGGAAAAACTTCAAACAAATAATGAAAACAATTGCACATAATTAACACAAAAATAGTGTACTTGTATGATATGCAAGGATAATAGTATAATAGTGTAATATTCGTAAACAATATATTTTTAAGAAGGAATGAATTACTGGCATGGTATTACCATTAAAGAAGAAAGTCGAACAAAAATTAAAATAAAATAAAATAATGAAGTTTTTTCTAAGAAAGAATGAATTAGTGGCTTTGGTATTACACTTTAAGAATATATAAAATGAAAACAAACATAAATGAAATAAAAATAATAAAGTTTTATAAGAAAAAATGAATTAGTGGCATTGTTAGTACATTTAGTGAGAAATAAAATTAAAAATAATATAACAAATATGTTTACAAAATTTACGCACATAAATTGGACTTTTGATGGTATGCAAGAAAAAGCATATAATAGAGAAATTTTCACACACACACATAAAAAGTTTCGTAAGAAGGAATACAACAATGACAAAATTTACAATACTATTTTTTTGTTTTTTAATCTTCAAAAGTAAGCATATAATATTGAAATTTCCTTAAAAAAAGTTTCATAAGGAAGAATGAATTAGTAGCATTGGTATTACCCATAAAGAAAATACAATAATAAAAATAATTATATTTTATAATAAAATGAATCAACGGAATTGATATTACCTTTTGAAAATGAAACAAAAAAATAACTTGCACTCAACTTTGTACGAAATTGTACTTTTAGAGTATGCAAAGAATAATCATATAATACCGCAATTTCCACATATATTATAGTATTTGTGTGTAAATTTTTGCACTCGCCAACATCCCAAAATACCTAAAAAACACTAATCGGAAAAATAAATCAAACAGAAAAACATAAAAGAACAAAGGGAAGGAGAGGAGGTCTGGGTCGCGCGGGTATCAGTCTTCAGCCTATTTTTTTCAAAGTATAGTCTTCAGCCTGTTAAGGAGGAATCGACTGACCCTAACTATAGCTCAGTCGTAGAACTACCCCTCAAAAAAAAGCTCAGTCTTAGAACCACACCAAAATAAATCACAAAAAAGAAACTAGAAAAAGGAAGTACAAATCTTAAAGCATAAATGAACGGCTAATAAAATCAACTGACCCAAAATCAAATTTCAGGCAACTTACATGTTCTAAAGCGTATTTATTTCTCTTAATAGAAGTCAGGAACCCTTTTTACTAGGAAAATAAAACAAAAAGAGCTCCACCTAGTCCAAGCAATGCTAGATTCGCCCGCGCAGATTATAGAGGGAGTATCAAGGAAGGATGGGCCCACTCGTTTAACTCAGAGGGCGGGAGGGGTGAGCAATTAGAGAAGGGAACATATTCTTTCCGTGAAAGCCCGTCGTTCCCAGTCCGTGCGTGTAGTATTATCGTCCAACAACCCTGAAGAGCAAACTCTTTGAATAACCATCCGGTGGCAATAGACCATGTTTTAGTTGAATAAAGTTGTCCGTACCCTAAGAAAACAAATCGGATAAAAAACCAAAGCATGAATCTCAAAGCAGAAATGAACTGTCAAAAAATATATTGTATCAATTTTGAGGCGACTTACTTATAGCTAAAATGTATGTTTCTATTAATGGCAGCCGCTGCCTATTCTGGCAAGATCACTGGCTTGACGGATCCATGGTGGAGGAGATTGCCCCCTGCCTCACCGCCCTCATGCCCAGCCGCATCAGGAAGGTGCGTTGCGTGCGTGACGCCCTCCACAACCGATCCTGGATTAGAGACATCCGAGGAGCCCTTGGACCCACTGCTACTGTCCAATATATCGAGCTCTGGTGCCGCCTCCACCAATTCCCGCTCCTCAACACCCCGGACTCGATCAACTAGAGATGGACCTAGTCCGGCGACTACTCCGTGAAATCCTGCTACTCAGCCTTGTTCAACAGATCAGTGTGCGACCCCCACTGGCACCTCATCTGGAAGCCTTGGGTGCCCCTATCCGTCAAAGCTTTCCTCTGGCTCGCCAACAACTACCGATGTTGGACAGCAGACAGGCTAGCGCGACGAGGGCTACCCCACAACGACTCATGTGTACTCTGTGACCAAGAGGAGGAATCCATCTAGCACCTTCTCACTGGTTGCGTCTTCTCTCGCATGGTATGGTTGGAGATCCTCACCTGGAGCCGCTCCGCACTCTCGCCACCTGACGGAGCTATCGACTTCTTCGACTAGTGGAAGACCGCGATCGATGGTTGCCCCGCTGCGGCCCGCAAGGGCACCTGCTCACTATCACCTTCTGAAGCGTCATCCGTGAGCACGCTTACGAAGGCTGATCATGTACTATTTCACTCTCCTTCTATCAATACAATGATACTCGTCCCGCGTATTCGCGAAAAAATAAATGTAGTGGAACCAATAATTGTCCAACCCCCTCAAGAGCAAACCCTTTGGATAACAGTTAAGCACCCAGTGGCAATAGCAAAACATTTCGTGCCCAGTTAGGCGCAGCAATTATCGGTGGTCATCAGTTTTAATTAAGCAGCAGCTAGCTGTTCAACACATTGCAAACAGACGGATTAATGTCTTGTCAACTGCTTGACATTGTAGCGTTACCCAGTCCGGGCGATTGTGCTCCCCATGTCCTCCAGTTCTGGTGAGAAAACTATTGTTCCGGGGAACGACATTCCTTGCACGTACGATTGTACTGTACCTTTGGATCAGCTATGTCTCTCGATCGATCTCAAGGTGGCTATAAATAGGCATGCAGAGGCAGCATCTTGTCATCACCCAAGCTCACGAGACACACCAAGCAAACAGCCAGAGCGAGCTAAGATAGCGACGATGGCCAAGCTCGCCGCCGCCCTGACCGTGCTCGCGCTGCTCGGCTGCATGGCGCTTGGGTGCCAGGCAGGGTATGAGAGTCCCATCCCACCGCCGGCCACCCCGTGTTCTCCAGGTCATAGCTCTCCTCCGGCGTCCATTCCTAGCACAGCTAGTCCTCCTCCCCCGGCGTCCATTCCGAGCCCACCTGCATCGGGTCTCACTGTCGGCTACTACCAGAAAACGTGCCATCGCGCCGAAGACATCGTGAGGGAAGCGGTCCGTAATGCCAATGCCGGCATCATGGCGGGGCTCATCCGTCTCTTCTTCCACGATTGCTTCATCAGGGTACGTAACACTCCTGCACCGATAGCATGCAGTATATGTAGTAGCATGTGTAAAGTAAAGGTCAGTGGTTAATCGACGTGCTGTGAAACTAGTGTGGGCTGATGTATCATTTAATGTGTGCACGGTTCATCACCTACAGGGTTGCGACGCCTCCGTACTACTGGACCTGGCAGACCCTAGCAGCGCGACGGAGAAGTTCGGCATCCCGAACCTGAGCCTGCGTGGCTTCGAGGTGATCGACGCGGCCAAGGCCAGGATCGAGAAGGAGTGCGGGAACGTCGTGTCATGCGCCGATATCGTGGCTTTTGCTGGTCGCGACGCCACCTTCTTCCTCAGCAACAAGAAGGTCTACTTCGACATGCCCGCCGGCCGTTACGACGGGCGCGTGTCCTTGATCAACGAGACGCTTATCCACCTACCCCCGCCCTTTGCCACCGTGGAGCAGCTCAAGGCTGGCTTTGCCGCCAAGGGGCTCTCCGCCGACGAGATGGTCACCCTCTCCGGTGCACACACCATTGGGATCTCCCACTGCACCTCCTTCTCTGCCCGCCTCAATGCGAGCACCTCCAACATGGATCCCAAGCTCATGAGCTCTCTGGAGAAGCAGTGCATGTCAAGCACCGGCAGCGACAACACGGTGGTGCAGGACCTCAAGACCCCCAACAAGCTGGACAACCAGTACTACAAGAATGTGCTCAACCACGAGGTGCTCTTCGCATCGGACGATGCACTCATGACCGCGGAAGATACGAGTTCGGCCGTGCGTGCCAACGCCGAGGATAGCAATGTGTGGGAGGAGAAGTTTAAGGCGGCGATGGTGAGGATGGGTGCCATCGAGCTCAAGACCAGCGCCGATGGCGAGATCAGGCGGAGCTGCCGCGTCCTCAACACATACTAAATCACCCCGTGGTTCATAAAATCATGATGGAAAGTTTTCCACGTACTGTTGAGATTAAGAATAAGTTCATGCTTTCCCATAAGCATGAAATTTGGATTTTTGGTTGATGTTTAAATTGATTTACCTTTTTTGCGTGTTTAATTTTATTTACTTCCATTAATATTATATTTGTTCTTTGCTTATTTAATTGACCTGTCATATTTATTATTATTGAAATATTTTCTTATGGAAGCTGTTTGCACAACAATCTTGAGATATTAATAGCTCTTCAAATGTTTTTCATACTATGTCTTTCTTTATGAATGAGCCAGAAGGGGTCATTTAGGCTGTATGCATCGCTATATGCAAAAACCGGGGGTATCCTACTTTTTCGGGAAAAAAGAAGGGATCGTATTCTTTAAAAGAACATCAAAAGCATCCTTTTTCTCGAGAGCATTATTCAATGGAAAAAACAAAACTAAATAATTTGTTAACTAAATCGAAAAGGAATTAGCTGGAAAATTCAACACAATTACAAGAAAATAATTATTTTTGTTGGAATTTTCTCTTGAAGCTCAATAGTAAAACAGCGAGCCTATATAACACATAAAAGCCCAAACTAGTAACGAGAAAATTTCATAGACACAACACTACCCTTGTCTATTTACTTTCATGCAAGGCTTAAATTTCGTTGAAACCCAGTTGTAGACATTAGAGTCCTACACAATTAGAAAGTATCCAGAGCGCAAGTCACAACAAATTTTAAAACTCCTTGTGATGTTTATGCCCAACCATTAAAAGACACCTAACGCGCATAAAAATTGCAAATGTAAAAAGGTGAATGCACAAATGAGGTGCCAGAAAACAATTAATATTGTATTCGTTCTTTCCTTGTATTTGACCTGTAATATTTATTATTTTTGAAATATTTTCTTATGGAAGCTGTTTGCACAACAATCTTGAGATATTAATAGTTCTTCAAAGGTTTTCCATAATATGTCTTTCTTTCTTTATGAACTAGATGATGCCCTGCGCGTTGCTAAAATAAATCCATAAATAATTTGTACGAAAGCATATAAAACTAATCGAAAGAAAATCTACGTCTAAAAGAATATGAAGCACATAAAAAATTGTAATCAAAAGAATGCCATTTTTAACAAAATGTGAAGGATGAACTCTAATGCAAAAAAATCAACTTATGACTAACATGCATGCATGCATTGATGAAGTGAAATCATTGCATGCCCAAAGTAATTAAAAAAATGTGTGGCTTGGATGTGTGTCTTGCATGCATGACTTGCTTATGTGGCATGATTGCATGGCTAAAAAAATAGATAGTGGGTTATAGCTTTTTAGGAATAGAAGATGAGGCACAAGAGGTCATTTAGGCTGCATGCATCGCTCGATGCAGAAGCCAGGGGTATGCTTCTTTTTTGGGGGAAAAAGAACATCAAAAGCATCCTCTTTCACGAGAGCATTATTCAATGAAAAAAAGCTTAATGATTTGTTAAGTAAATCGAAAAGGAATTAGCTGGAAAATTCAACACAAGTGTACAAGAAAACAATTTTTTTTGTTGGAATTTTCTCTTGAAGCTCAATAGTAAAACAGCGAGCCTATATAACACATAAAAGCCCAAACTAGTAACGAGAAGATTTCATAGACATTGCACTACCCTTCCCCATTTACTTTCATGCAAAAGGATTTAATTTTGTTGAAACCCAGTTGTAGACATTAGAGTCGGCCAACACAATTAGAAAGTATCCAGAGCGCAAGTGACAAAAAAATTTAAAACTACTTGTGATGTTTATCCCCAACCATTAAAACAAACCTAACGCACATAAAAATTGCAAATGTAAAAAGGTGAACGCTCAAATGAAGTGTGGTTTCACAACAAAGTGATGAATTATAAAATAATACAACAAATAAAAAGTAACATATAAAAATAAAAATACCAATAGCAAGCAGGAGGAAATAAACTTGATTCAAGTGAGAATGGATGAACTTCTCCATAGGGAAGAACTTATGTGCATGCCACCCTCAAGAATCAGTTCGCTTTGGGAAGGAGTCAAAAATAGCAGCTTCTTCCATAGGGAGACTTCGGGCACTAAAAAAAGAAAAGAAAAATCCTACAATCTTTAAAAAATGGTCCTCACAAAAAACAGTGAGAAATGATAGGCATCGCTATGTCCTTCTTCGGGGAAATCTATAATACCTAAATAGTTCATCCCCACTAACCTATTTATCTTAACATGCACGCTATTCACATCATCAAGTAGGTCCACCATGTAGAAACTCTTTTTTATTAATTCTTCATGCACGTCCTACCATTAATTTTGCATGTGCATGCAACCTATACCAAATAAATAAATAAAAATCTATGCACTCAACCTTAGGATTTATAAGAGAATATTTTAATAAAAAATCCAATTATGAGTTACCTCACATTTTATTTATCTATGCTACATTTTCTTTTATAAATGCACATATGTAGTTGCTATCATTGTTTTAGGTTAACCAAGCGTCACATCTCCGTTGTCTCTACTCAATGTTATTTTCGCCTCATATTATATCGATGATATATTGTCAAGATAATAAATTAATAAAACAAAATTCACACTCATTTTTAGATTTTTCATCAAAAAATTTAGAGTTTACTCTAAAGAATAGTTCTTCAAAAAAAACTTATAATAAAACTATACTATGTTTCATAATTTTTTCCATATTTTAAAACATTAAATCATTTGCTAAAAATTCCCGCAGCAACGTGCGGGGTATCATCTAGTTAAATATAGTTTGGTGGACCTCGGGGAGGTGCTGCAGCTTATCCATTCAACTATTAGTGGGAATTTACAGAAGGTTTAGTTGAAAGAGTACACCAAGGAGGAAAATGTAAATGCTATTTTCCATATCGACCTTTTACAAGCTTTCAAGCCTGATGGTTAACCCAAGTCGATTCTTCAAGAAAAAATGTGGAATCAATAAGGATGAGGTGAGAAAAGCATTCAAGCAGTCTTTCCATGATGGGTGTATTCCTCACGGTATAAATGGTCTTATTATTGCTTGATCTTGAAATCATTAGATGAAGGTGAGTTAAAGAAAATATTAGAACCATTTCGTATGCAATGTTTTTTATTAAATTATATTTGAATGCATCTTTAACCAACTGAGTCCCATGTTGCAAGAGTTGATCTAAGATGCTCAAACCGCCTTTATCCCATCACGCCTAATTTCCGATAATGCTTTTACACTTTCAAATGTTTTCACCACATCTAGAATAAGTTCATGCTTTCCCGTAAGCACGATATTTGGATTTTTAGTTGATGTGTTAATTTATTTACCTACCTAAAGTGTTTAATTTGATTTGCCTCCATTTTATTGTATTCATTCTTTCCTTGGATTTGACCTATTTATTTTATTTTGAAACATTTTCTTATGGAAGTTGTTTGCACAACTATGTTGAGACATTAATAGGTGATGGCACTGAAGTAGTGCTCTTCGTTGGCTACCCCAAGTGGATGGTTGAGATATAGCATAGAATTAATTTCCCTCGATGAAGATACCAAGGTTTGTTTCCAGTAGGACTCCGACAACGACAAGTAGGTAACAGCGGCGCTAGAAATTACTTGATAGCGCGAGAGTTGACGTGGACCTGCACACTGATACTAATAAATTTGCTCCCAACGAGTACAGAGGGGTTGTCAATCCCTCCGGCCTTATCGTTTACAAAGGGTCAAACGCAAGAGATAAAGGGTAATAGTAGTTCCGACTAGAAAGTAAAACAAGAAGTAAATTGAAGGTGTAAACAGTGGTGAAAATATGGACCGAGGTCCCATGAAGTTCACTAGTGATGTCTCTCTCCCAAAAGACGATAAACAACTATGCGAGGTGAATAAATTACAGCTGGGCAATTGACATGATTAAAAACGCACCGCAATGCTAATTATGCTACAAAAGAAAGGAAGAGGCTCAAAAGCATGGACAGTATGCCAAGGCAAGTAGACCAAAATCCATATGCATCTACTCACTAATCATCCACCTTGAGATATCTATCCAGAACATCTTGCTGGTATTAAGTTGTGAGCCCCACCCAAAGTGTAAACCCAAAGCAACAGACAACTGCATTAAAAGAACTTTGCGTAAAGTAAATAATTCTTGCATCCGCAAGTACAAGCACCGCTGTTTTTCCCCTTGTGGCAATAGCACATCCCCTAAACTCATGTTTATGTCACTCAAGCTAGTCATCAGGGGGCATGAACCCACAATCATGCATAACGCTCCCTCTTGGAGTTGCAATCAATCACTTGGCCAAAGTAATAAAAAGCAACGGAGAACATGCAAGAATTACTCAAGAACATAAATATAAAAGGAGAGACCAAATATATTACTCATCACAATCTGAACATAATCTCATAATCCATCAGATCCCAGCAAACTCAACATAGCAACAACAGAAGAATTACATATGTGCCTTGATCATGTAGGGGAGCTCACAAGGTCTAATCAATGAAGAACAAAGAGGGGGAGAGGACATCACATAGATACTGATCATGGACCCATGGTCCAAGGTGGACTACTCACGGCTCATCCGGGAAGCGTCCATGGTGGTGGAGAAGCTCCCGGAGGTCAATCCTCCCTCCGGTAGGGTGCCGGGACAGGGTCTCCTGGCAGCCCCGATCTTGGAAGCGCGGCGGCGGCGGAATAGAGGGGAGATCGCAAAAAAGGGTTTTGTCCTCGGGGGTTTTGGGACGAGAGGTAAATATAGGCAAGCTTCTGCATCGCTGATTTTTTATATATTTTCCCGGAATTTTTCTGGCACTTTAAGTAATGGGAAATCTGAAATATAAAAATAGAAGAAAACAGAAACTGACACTGTGGTGCACTGAGTTAATAGGTTAGTCCAAATATGATCAAAAGTGTATGAAAGTCCATCAAAAGCATAGCAATATCACCCAAAACATGCATGGAACAAGCAAAAATTATAGATACATTTGGGACGTATCAATAGGTCTTCAAATGTTTTTCATACGATGTCTTTATTTATTTATGAATGAGGAAGAAGGGGCCATTGTTCTTTAGGAAAGCATCAAAAGCCCGTTCTTTCTCTAGTGTATTACTCAATGGGGAAACAAAAAGTTTTCTTAAGTAAATCAAAAATAAATTAGCTGAACAATTGAACACAAATATAAGAAAACTTTTTTTGTTGCAATTTTCTCTTGAAGCTCAGTAGTAAAATAGCGAGCCTATATAAGACATAAAAGCATTGCATAAGAAAATTTGAGAAGAGTACATGGCCAATATCAGGTTTCTCTGAATGCTCTGTACTTTTCACTGAGCTCTGCACCCCACCCTCACACACCCTCATAAGGCACGAGATGAAATTAAAAACATCCTAGGTGTTACATAAGGCTCCTTCTAGAAAAGGTGCCTAGGGCTTCCCACCAAGGACAAAATTACCAAAAGATTAACCTATTGGAATTAGAAGTACATGTCAATCGGAGCAAAGAAAATCACCATGAAGATAGTTTCTCAGGCTTTGTCAACCTATATTATGGGTATTATTCAAGAGGTCAACCACCTTTCATTATTCTTCTATGGGTATAATTAGGAAATTTGACAAGGACGTGAGGAGAGGCAAATGGAAGTCAACTATACTTCCTTGGGTACTCTAATCTAGCCTAAAAGGCTTTGGTATTACACTTGGAGAAGATATCAAATGAACTAACAACTAAAATGAAATCCAAATAATAATGTTTTATAAGAAAGAATGAATTAGTGGCATTGTTAGTAACCTTTAATGAGATATAAAATTATAAATAATATAACAAAGTTTGACAAAGTTTGCACACATAAACTGTGTTTTTTATAATATGCAAGAATAAACATATAATAGAGGAATTTTAACACACACACAAAAAAGTTTCTTAAGAAGGAATACATTAGTGGCACTGGTATTTCCATTTAAAAGGATATAAAATCAAATTTAACTAAATACAAATCTTAATAATTAAGATTTGAAAGAATGAATTACTGGCTTTGGTATTATCCTTTAACAAAAAATAAATAACTAAAATTAAAATAGTGAGCTTTCCTAAGGAAGAATGAGTTATTATATTTGTAAGAAGAAAGAAAATAAAAATATAATCTAAAATAAACAATGAAAAAAATTACAATACTATATTTTTTGTTTTTTAATATGCAAGAATAAGCATATAATATTGAAATTTCCACCAAAAATGTTTCATAAGGAGGAAGGAATTAGTAACATTGATATTACCCTTAAATATTAAAGAAAATAAATAACTAAAACAAAATCAAAATAATTAAGTTATATAAAAAATGAATCAACTGAATTGATATTACCTTTCGAAAATGAAATAAAAAAATAACTTGCACACAACTTTGTATCAAAATTATACTTTTTAGAGTATGCAAAGAGTAATCATATAATACCGCAATTTTCACGTATATTATATTATTTACACTTACCAACATCCCAGAATACCTAAACAAACTAATATAAACTAAAAAACGTAAAAGAACAAAGGCCACGTGATCTTAGGAAAGGGCTACCTTAGCCGGCAAGGATTCAGCTTTAGTCTATGTAACTTGTCATTCTCTACTTTTTTATTTTGCTATTGATGGTTTGCGGTTGTGTGCATCTTGGTTATGCAGATGCGGAATGTATTTGATTAAACCTTTTAAGTAATAAAATGCCCTTTATCCAAGAAAGGTAAAATCAACTGACCCAAAATTAAATTTTAGGAAACTTACATGTTCTAATGTGCAATTATTTCTACTAATAGAAATCGGGAACCCTTTTTACTAGGCAAGGAAAACTAGCAGAGCTCCACCCAGTCCAACCACTCTCAAGAGCAAGCCCATTGTATAACCACCCCAGTGGCAATAGAAAATTATTTCGGCCTCATATAGCAGTTATCGGCAAAATCACTAATTTACGAGTACTTGTAGCAACTGATGACCCACAACCGTAAGGTATCTATTGCAGCGTTTTCGATAAGTAAGAGTGTCGAACCCAACGAGGAGCGAAAGGTATTGATAAGTGATTTTGGACAAGGAATTACTACAAGCAATGAAAGATAACTTTTTACGGGTTTTCGATATAAACAACAATAAGATAAAAGCAAGCAAAGTAAATAATGCTGAGGAGCAGCAGGTTGCCCAATCCTTTTGAGCAAAGGACAAGTCTGGCAACTGAACTTATAAAGACTAAAACGTTCTAGAAGACACATGGAGAGTTAGTCACGTGATTTCGCCATACTCCGAATCGGCACTATGTGTAGTGTTGATAAGTGTTGAGTGATACGTTCCAAACGTATCTATAATTTCTGCTTGCTCCATGCATGTTTTGCGTGACTTTGCCATGTTTTTCTTGAACTTTCATACACTTTTGAGCATATTTGGACTAATCTATTAACCCAGTGCACCCAGCTGTCAGTTGCCGTTTTCTGCTTTTTTTGTATTTCAGGTTTTCCGGCCATTAAAAGTGCTCCAAAAAATCCGGAAAAATCAGATAAAAAAACAACGACCCGAAAGCTTCCGGAATCACCAAAGCAGCGGAGGGGGGCCACCACAGGGACTCCAGAAGGATCCCTGGCGCGGCCCCACCCTAGGCCGCGCCAGGGGCCTCCTGGCTGCCCTGTGGGTCCCCTCGACACCCCCTCTGCCTATATTTAGCCCTCGGGGTGGAAACCCCTAATATCGATCTCTTTTCCGCGAACTCGCCTCTGAACCGCCGCCGCCGCCGTTTCAAGATCGGGGCTGCCTGGAGAAGCTGCCCCGGCACCCTGCCGGGAGGAGGAACTCCCTCCGGGAGACCATCCATAGCCATGGACGCCTCCCGGATGTACCGTGAGTAGTCCCCCTTGGACCATGGGTCCGTGACCAGTAGCTATGTGATGTACTTCTCTCCTTCTTTGTGCTTCCACTTTCGAGACCTCGTGAGCTGCTTCACATGATCGAGGCACTTTTGTAATTTCTGCTGTTGCTATGCTGAGTTTGCTGGGATCTGATGGATTATGAGACTATGTTCAGATTGTGATGAGTAATATATCTGGTTCTTCTCTTTTATATTTTGTTCTTGAGTAAATTCTTGCATGTTCTCCGTTGCAGTATTTTACTTTGGCTAAGTAGTTTGTTGCAACTCCAAGAGGGAGCGTTATGCTTGATTGTGGTTTCAGCCCCTTGATGTCTAGCTTGAGTGGCAGAAACATGAGACTAGGGGATGTGCTGTTGCCACCAGGGATAAAACAACGGTCCTTGTATCCGCGGGTGCAAGGATTGTTTACTTTACGCAAAGTTCTTTTAATGCAGTTGTCTGTTGCTTTGAGTTTACACTTTGGGTGGGATTCACAACTTAATACCAGTGAGATGTTCTGCATAGATATCTCAAAGTGGATGATTCGTAGTAGATGCAGTTGGATTTCAGTCTACTTACCTTGGCGTACTGCCCATTGCTTTTGAGCCCTTCCTTTCTTTGCAGCATAGTTAGCATTGCAGTGCCTTCATAATTCTCTCAATTGCCCAGCTGTGATTTGTTTACCTCGCTAGCACTTTTATCGTCTTTTGGGAGAGAGACATCACTAGTGAAAATCACGGGACCCCGGTCCATCTTCACATTATTGTTTACACACTTAGTTTACTTTCAGTCTTTACTTTCAGTTGCCACTATTATTATCTCTTTCGTTGATCCTTTGTAAATAGCAAGGTCGGAGGAATTTACAACTCCTCTGTACTCGTTGGGAGCAAAGTTATTTGTTTCTGTGTGCAGGTCCTGTCAACTCCCTAGCCAGAAGCCAATTTCTGGCGCTGTTGGCACCTTCTTGTATTTTTGCTAGTCCTACTGGAGACAAACCTTGGTATCTTCAACGAGGGAAATTTGCTGCTACGCTACATCTCACCTTCCACTTGGGGTAACCAACGAGGAGTGAGAGAACTATCCTCACCGTATCAAGCTAATTTCTTGCCCCGTTGCCGGGGACTCCAGTCTACAAGATAGGGGAGTTGCACACTATCTTTTATCTTTGATTTTTAGTCTTGTTAGTTTACCTTTCAGTTTTTACTTTTGTGTCCCTTATCAAAAATACCAAAAATACCTGCTGCTATTATGGGTTCCAATGAAAACACCAAGTTGTGTGACTTCACTAGTCACAACAATAGTGACTTTATCTGCACTCCTATTGCTCCACCTGCCACTTCAGCACCTTCTTATGAAATTAAACCTGCTCTGCTTAATCTTGTTATGAAAGATCAATTCTCAGGTGCTGGAGAGGACGCTGCATTGCACTTAAACAATTTTATCGAGCTCTGTGATATGCAAAAGTACAAGGAAGTGGATGGAGACATCGTCAAGCTGAAGCTTTTTCCTTTCTCTTTGAGAGGAAGAGCCAAGGAGTGGCTGCAATCCTTACCCAAGAACAATATCGATTCTTGGAGTAAATGCAAAGATGCTTTTATAGGGAAGTACTATCCCCCTGCTAAAACTATTCAATTGAGGAGTAACATTATGAATTTCAGGCAATTGGATAATGAGCATGTTGCCCAGGCATGGGAACATATGAAGACGCTTGTCAAGAACTGCCCCACACATGGACTGACTACCTAGATGGTTATCCATACTTTTTATGCAGGCTTGAACTTTACCTCGCGGAACCTGTTAGATTCGGCCGGGGGAGGAACTTTTATGTCAACCACACATGGTGCTGCCACAAAGCTACTTGATGAGATGATGCTGAACTACTCTCAGTGGCACACCGAAAGATCTCCAACTGGTAAGAAGGTAAATTCTGTCGAGGAGATCTCCTCTCTAAATGAAAAGGTTGACCTTATCATGTCTCTACTTACCAAGCAAGATCCTATTGTGTTGGATATGTGCCCTAGAGGCAAATTAATAAAGATATTTGTCACATATTTGTTTGTTCATAATACGTTATATATTGTGCTAGAAATGTATTAAGAGGAAACATTAATACACGTGTGATATATAACAACCTGGTCCCTAGTTAAACTCAGGCATACTAGCTCATTGGGCAATTGATGATCAAGGTTTCCTGATCATGAGAACATAATAGTCTATTGACAATGAGGTCATATCATTAGGAGAATGATGTGATGGACACACACCTACCTTAAGCATTGCAGTGTGATCAAGTCACATAAGTTCAGCATTGCGATGACTTAATAACATAGTGACTGAATCCTTAGACCGTGATGATCATACATAATTGCTATCTATTAGGATGCTTTGAGTGCATTAACCGTTACACTGAAACATGGTAGCTGAAAAGGTGTATCTTGGGTATTCCGAAGTAGATATGTTGAGGAGTATGAAATAGATCAGAGCGGTATTTGTCAATCCGAGTGACGGATAGGTACTCTAGGCCCACTCGGTGGTGTTGCATCAATAGCTTGCAAGCAAGTGACTAGGTCATAAGAGATGTAATATTCATGGACGAGTAAACATGTTATGTCGGAGACGAGGAAGAACTAGGTATTGGATACCGACGATAATACCTCGGACAAACATAGTACCAAAGCACAAAGGGATCAAGTCATATTGTTAACGGTTCAACAGCGATGAAGTTTATTCGATGGAAGCGTAGGGGCACATCAAGGATTGTAACCAGATCCCACATGATGGTCATTGGTCAGAGAGTGTCTCGATCATGTCTACTGTTTCCCGGACCGTAGGGTGTCACACTTAAGGGCAATCGATGCATTAAGGATTGATTCGGGATCATCGGTGAAAAGAGAGAAAACACCGGAAATGTACCGGGAGGTGCCGGAAGCTGTTCCGGATATTTTGAAAGGTTCGAAATAATATATATTAATGTTTAAATATGTTTTATTATTTAATTGACAGAATTAAATATTAAAAATGATTTAAATAATTAATTAAAAAGGTGAAAAGGTATTTGGGCCTTAAAAGGCCCATGAAGGGAAGGGGGAGCCTCCCCCCTTGGGCTTGGCGCCAAGGGAGGGGCCCATCCCCCTCCTAGCCGCACCACTCCCCCCCTTGGGGGTTTAGTCCCACATGGGGGAAGGGGAGGGGGTGGAGCCCCTCCTTGGCCTATATAAGGAGGGGTGGGGTGCCTTTTTCAACACAACATTGAGTTTCTCTCTCTCTCTTTCTCCGACCTAGAGCGGACTCCCCTGGTTTGGAGTTTGCACCTGGTTGGGGGTTTCACCATCATCCGGACGCCGTCGCTCTGCCGGAATCGGGATCCAGATCAATATTCTTTCCGTTGTTCTTCTGGTTCGGAGCCCGGAGGGACGTCGGTTGCACCGTACGTGTGTAATCCCGCGAGGCACTACACGTGTGGTGCTACTTCATCGTCGGAGGTTCTTCAACACGACAGGGAGGTCGTAGGATCAGAGTCTACGCCAACCACATTCGAGGAACGTTTCCCTCTTTCGGTCTTCAAAGGTATGAACACCGATTCCTTCCGTTACATACATCAGAATTGCATAGATCTTGGGTTCGGGACTCGTAGGTAGGAAAATTTTGTTTTCTGCGCCGATCCCCAACATATTGATCCTCAGGACGTTCCTTTAAATTCCTTGGTTGCTCAAGAGCAAGTAGATGTGAATTTTGTCTCTAGAAACAACTTCAACAATAATTCTTATATGAGTAATTTTTGTAGCAACAACCCTAGGCCTTTCCCATCCAACAACTATGGGAACGGTAATAGCAACTCCTACAGCCAGAATTATAGGGGAAGAGACCTACCCAGCTATGAGAAACTTATAGAAATAGAAAAAGGCACCAAAAGCTATATACACACACAGTTTGAACAAAACAAGGCCTTTACTGGACAGTTAATTGAGCACTCTTCTATCCTGCAAAACATTAGCAAACAACTTGAGAGCCTGAATAGTGACATTTCCAGCCTCCAAACTAGACTCACTGCCATTGAGACTTATGTTTCAAACATGTCTCACACCCAATCTACCTTGATAAACCAGATGGCAGCCAAACCATAAGTCATTCCCAAGGAAGAAGAGAGAGTTAAGAGCCTTCCTACCTACCACACAGTAGCTACTATCCAAGTAGTTGAGGATGTCCAAACAGTTAGCACCCATCACACCCCTAGTCCCACTGGACCTACCAATGGTGATGCTACCACCTCAACCATAGATGAAGAAACCTCTATGAACATAGAGGATTTCAAACAAGTGAGCCTAAATGATATCACTACTTCCTTGATAGATAGTAGTGACCTAGACTTTGACAACTTCATTTTACCTGAAGTTATTGGTTTCCTACACAAGATGTCTAGAGACCCCCACACTAGCACACTTAATCTTGCCTTCACAGAGCATATCACCAATGCTCTAATCAAAGTTAGGGAGTAGAAGATTAGACTAGAAGCCTCCATACCTAGGAAGCTAGAAGATGGTTGGGATCCTATGATAAAAATCAAATTGAATAACTTCTCTTGTTATGCTCTTTGTGATGTTGGAGCAAGTACCTCTGTTATGCCCAAAAGAATGTATGATATGCTTGAATTGAAACCTTTTGATCCCTGTTCTTTTGGTGTTCGTCTTGTTGATTCTTCCATCAAGAAGCCTTTGGGGAAGATCGACGATGTTCTTATCATTGGCAATGAAAATTATGTTCCCGTTGATTTCACTATTATGGACATTGAATGTGAACCTTCTTGTCCAATTATTTTGGGACGTCCTTTTCTTCGCACCGTGGGTGCTGTTATTGATATGAAAGAAGGGATTATAAAATTCCAATTCCCTCTCAAGAAAGGGATGGAACATTTCCCTAGGAAAAATATTAAGTTACCTTTTGAGTCCGTCACACGGGCTAGTTATTTTCTTGAAAATACTTGATCTATTTGCATTAAGCCTAGCTAATGGCTTTAAAGAAGCGCTTTCGGGAGGCACCCCGCAACGAATTTAGGTTTTCCTTTTTGTTTTTCTTCTGTTCTTAGTGGTCTTGATGATTGTTACTACTGTAGCAACATCATTGTATCTTTATTTTTCAAGCTTTGTGCCTTTTATAGCCTCATACGACAAGGGAAGTGAAAGTTGTAACATGCTGTCCAGAAAACAGATTCTGTCCTCGTGACTAGAAAAATCACAGAAAAATCCCAGTTCATCTTTTTGAGTTGAATTCTTTACACAGCGTGCTCTATACAATTCCGGAACTTTCGTATGTTCTGAGTTTTTTGATTTGAGTTGCAGAGTACCCCTAAAAAATTCGTTTCTACCTGCTGGTCTGTTTTTCACAGATTCTGTCCTGTTTTGCCTTTTCTTCACTTTGCAAACCTTAATCTTGCTTTTTCTTTGCAAAAACTTTTTGGCAATCTTGAGAAACAGTAGCTCTTCAAGAATATCTTTATTACCAGTAGAGAAAATATTAATTTATTATGGGTACTAACCTCTCTAATCAGTCTACAATGAGTTATGTATGAAGGGAGTTTTCAAGTGCGCGATGGAAGATGATGAAAGAAGATCTTGGAGTGTCAAACGCTACAGCTTGGGGATGCCCATGTGCACCCCCAATAAATATTCAAGGAACCTCAAGCGCCTAAGCTTGGGGATGCCCCCGTGCATCCCCTTCTCCATCAACAATTATCAGTTCGTCTCTCGTTGCACTATATTTTTATCACTTCATGCGTTATGTGCTATTCTTGGAGCGTCTCGCTCTTAGGTTTTGTTTTTAGTTTTCTTTAGCTTTGCTTGCTGTTCATAACAAGTTAGACCCCAGCTTACTCTTTTGTTTGGGAGAGATACACTCTCCGCTTGAACTAGAACTCCTCATAGGATTTGCATGCTTATTCTTTTAGTTGTGAGTTGTGCTTTTTCTTTTCTTAGCAGTTGCTCTGTTTAGTTGTAGTGCTTTAGTTTTTCTAGAGCTTTTATTTTGTTTTAGGTTGAACTTTCTATAGGTTGCATGTTTTATCTTATTAGAGAGTTTGCCTGTTGCACTGAGTTTTGTGTCTTGACTAGAAAGTAGGTAGTTGAAGTTGCTATTCTCTTTGTAGTAGTAACTTGCAATAGTTTTGAGGTATTGACTAGAGTAATGTTTGAACTTTTCGTGTCAAGAGCTCGAGCCTATTAGTGATAGATGTCGTATTTTGGGCAATCCGTGTGTTTTTCGAAAACCAAAAACCCCTGTTGAGAACTCTAGCTACTAGATGGATCACTAACCTCTGGAGGGTTCGAATATTAGAGTACACTCACGTACCATGAGTCGAGGATGCGCAAGGATAACCAAACCCCCATACACTCATCCTCGGGGGTACTTGTCTCTTTGTGAACCTCCTAATTAGATTGAGAGTTACCGATAATAAGTGCATGAGTTCTTCGGACTAATGTGAGTATTCGAAAGTTGACACTTCCACCCACCTATACTTTTTCTAGCCTCTTCGGTACCGTGCATTGCCCTTTCTCACCTTGAGAGTTGGCGTATACTTCGCCGGTGCATCCAAACCCTTGGCACGATACGCTCTGTCATCATAAGCCTCCTTATATCTTTCCTCAAAACAGCCACCATATCTACCTACAAGGCATTTCCATAGCCTTTCCGAGATACATTGCCATGCAACATCCACCTTCTCATGACTTGATCCTCATGTCATACATGCTACTTGCTTGATCGATGAGCCGCATGCTAGTTGGGCCTTGCCCTAATCATTGCTACATGACGCGCTAGTATCATTGCATATCCTGCTATCCTGGCAGAGGCATACATTTGCATCATGATAGTTACATCTTCTTTATGTGAGTACCCTTGTAAAGTGTGAAAGATCTCCTATATTCTTGTAAAATATAGAGTGTTGCCCCTAAAGTGAGGAAAAAATCCCAAAGAGGACAAAATCAAAAGATCCCAAAGAGGACAAATGAGAGTTGAATAGAAAGAGCCATTGAGGCCACCAAAAAATACAAAAAAAGAGAAAAAGGAGAAAAAGAAAAAGAAAAAGAGAGAAGGGGGCACACTACTATTCCTTTTGAGAGATCCACACTAGTACTTCATCCTCTATCCCTTGTACTCCATAGAGATCATCATCATGCATATAGCTATGTGGGGACCTTCACACTATAGAACTTGGCTTGTATATTCCAATGATGAGCCTCCGCAAACGAGCTCTAGGTCTTCTTGAGCAAGCAAGTTAGATGCACCCCCACTTGTTCCCTTGGAGAGATTTTAGCTCACATGTGCATCCGTTGCATGGCAATCCCTACTCCTCGAATCATATCTATCATATGGCCTTCTCTCGCCTATGATTGTCCTCATTGATGTGAGCCTTTCACACCTTTTTGTCTTCCTCCTCCACCTTCTTTCTGTTTCGCCTTTTAGGTGTCAACTTTCTTGCTCACGCTCATCCATTGCATGAGTGCTCAAAATATCGAAAGGGAGTGGATTAGTTTGACTTGTACCTGGCTAGTGGTCTGGGGACGAGTCAAGATAAGAATCCAAAGGAGACTAAGTGTGAAACTGTAGTAGATAGTTGTTCTCAACAACCTTTTTTCTCTCTTTTTCCCAGTCCCCTGCTTGCACGCAAAAACCATCTGGAGACATTCGAGTCACAGACAGCGAGAGATCTTGCACCTTTTGTTCTTTTGTTGCTTGTGTCAATGCTAATATAGACTCTTTCTTGTTAAGACTTGAATTGACTTGCATGCTTTGATTGCTTTACTTAAAAAGTCCTTATATGGTTGTGTGGCATGTCACCTGATACGTCCAAAACATATCTATAATTTCTGCTTGCTCCATGCATGTTTTGTGTGATATTGCTATGATCTAGATACACTTTCATGCACTTTTGATCATATTTGGACTAACCTATTAACTCAGTGCACCCCAGTGCCAGATCCTGTTTTCTGCTGTTTTTCTATTTCAGTTTTCCCCCATATAAAAAGTGCCAGAAAAATTCCGGGAAAAATACAGGAAAAATCAGCGTACAGGAAGCTTCGTGAAGAGCTCGAGTGGGGCCAGAGGGGAACCAGGGGGGCCCAGGCGGCCACCCGGCGCGGCCCCACCCGTGGCCGCGCCAGGGGGGCGCCTGGGGCCCCTGGTTCACCTCTGGCTGCCCCCCTTCGCCTATTTATTCTCCGTCACGGGGAAACTCCAAAGACAGAACCCTATTTCGCAAATGAGAGTTACATAGAAAGAGCCATTGAGGCCACACAAAAAAAAAAGAGAAAAAAGAAATAAAAAGAGAGAAGGGGGCAACACTACTATCCTTTTGAGAGATCCACACTAGTACTCCCTTTGTATCCTTGTACTCTATAGAGATGATCATTATTCATATAGATATGTGGGGACCTTCACACTATAGAACTTGGCTTGCATATTCCAAGGAGGAGCCTCCTCAAACGAGCTCTAGGTATTCATGAGCGAGAAAGTTAGATGCACCCCCCACTAGTTCCTTTGGAGAGCTTCTTAGCTCGTATGTGCATCCGTTGCATGGCAGTCCCTACTCCTCACATCATATCTATCATTTGGCATCTCTTGCCTATGATTGTCCTCATTGATGTGAGCCTTTCTCATCCTTTTTGTCTTCCTCCTCCGCACTTCTCTCTTTGCCATCCTAAGTGTCAACTCTCGTGCTTACGCTCATCCATTGCACGAGTGCTCAAAATATCGAAAAGGAGTGGATCAACTTGACTTGTACCTGGCTAGTGGTCTGGGGATTAGTAGATTGAGTTCTCAACACAAAAATACTTTTTTCTCATATTCCCTATCCCCCTTCTTGCACGCAAACACCATTTGGAGACATTCGAGTCACGGACAGGGAGAGCTCTTGCACCTAATGTTCTTTTGTTACTTGTTTCAATGCTAATATAGACTCTTGCATGTTATGACTTGAATTGAATCTCTAACCTTGATTGCTTTACTTTTCAAAGTTCTTTTATGGTTGCTAGCATGTCACCACAGAAATTGTGCTGTTATCATTTACCTACTTAAGGACGAGCAGGAATTAAGCTTGGGGATGTTGATACGTCCAAAACGTATCTATAATTTCTGCTTGCTCCATGCATGTTTTGTGTGATATTGCTGTGATCTACATACACTTTCATACACTTTTGATCATATTTGGACTAACCTATTAACTCAGTGCACCCAGTGCCAGTTCCTATTTTCTGCTGTTTTTCTATTTCAGTTTTCCCCCATATAAAAAGTGCCAGAAAAATTCCGGGAAAAATAAAGGAAAAATCAGCCTACAGGAACCTTCGCGAAGAGCCCGAGTGGGGCCAGAGGGGTGCCAAGGGGGCCCAGGCGGCCACCCGGCGTGGCCCCACCCCTGGCCGCGCCAGGGGGGCGCCTGGGGCCCCTGGTCCACCTCTGGCTGCCCCCCTTCGCCTATTTATTCTCCGTCACGGGGAAACTCCGAAGACAGAACCCTATTTCGCAAAATCGCCTCTGTTCCGCCGCCGCCGCGCTTCCGAGATCGGGAGCACCAGAAGACCTCTTCCCGGCACCCTGCCGGAGGGAGGGCCGACCTCCGGGAGTCTCCTCTCCACCATGGATGCTCCCCGGATGTCTCGTGAGTAGTTTTCCTTGGAACATGGGTCCGTGATCAGTATCTATGTGATGTTCTCCTCCCCTCTTTGTTCTTCATGGTTTAGACCTCGTGAGCTGCCCTACATGATCGAGGCACTTTTGTAATCTTTCTGCTATTGCTATGCTGAGTTTGATGGGATCTGATGGATTATGAGATTATGTTCAGATTGTGATAGAGTAATATATTTGGTTTTTATCTCTTATATTTTTGTTCCTAAGTAATTCTTGCATGTTCTCCGTTGCTGTTTATTGCTTTGGCCAAGTAGTAGGTAGTGACTCCAAGAGGGAACGTTATGCTCGATTGTGGGTTCATGCCCCCCGATGACACGCTTGAGTGACAGAAACATGAGTCTAGGGGATGTGCTGTTGCCACAAGGGGGAAAACAACGGTGCTTGTAACCACGGTTGCAAGGATTGTTTACTTTACGCAAAGTGCTTTTTAATGCAGTTGTCTGTTGCTTTGGGTTTACACTTTGGGTGGGGCTCGCAACTTAATACCAGCGAGATGTTCTGGATAGATATCTCAAGGTGGATGATTAGTAGTAGATGCAGTTGGATTACGGTCTACTTATTTTGGCGTACTGCCCGTGCTTTTGAGCCTCTTCCTTTCTTTTGTAGCATAGTTAGCATTGCGGTGCGTTCATAATCATGTCAATTGCCCTTCTGTAATTTGTTTACCTCGTATAGCAGTTTTATCGTCTTTTGGGAGAGAGACATCACTAGCGAACATCATGTATCCCGGTCCATGTCCTTATTACTGCTTCCACGCTATATTTACTTTCCTGCTTTTTACTTTCAGTTGCTATCATTATCCTTTGTGTTTTACCCTTTGTGAACAACAAGACCGGAGAGACTGACAACCTCTCTGAACTTCGTTGGGAACAAAGTTATCTGTGTCCGTGTGCAGGTCCACGTCAGTTGCGCCGCTGACACCTACTTATCATCTCTGGAGTCCTACTGGAGACAAACCTTGGTATCTTCACTGAGGGAAACTTGCTGCTGCGCTACATCTCAACCTTCCACTTGGGGTAACCAACGAAGGGCGAGAAGCCATCATCACCACCGAAATTATGCTTGTTATCATTTACCTACTCGAGGACGAGCAGGAATTAAGCTTGGGGATGTTGATACATTCCAAACGTATCTATAATTTCTTGTTGCTCCATGCATGTTTTGTGTGACTTTGCCATGTTTTGCTTGAACTTTCATACACTTTTGAGCATATTTGGACTAATCTATTAACCCAATGCACCCAGCTGCCAGTTGATGTTTTCTGCTGTTTTTGTATTTCAGGTTTTCCGGCCATTAAAAGTGCTCCAAAAAATACGGAAAAATCAGCGACCCCGGAAGCTTCCAGAATCACCAAGGCAGCGGCGGGGGGCCACCACAGGGACTCCAAAAGGGTCCCTGGCGCGGCCCCACCCTAGGCTACGCCAGGGGGCCTCCTGGCTGCCCTGTGGGTCCCCTCGACACCCCCCTCCGCCTATATTTATCCCTCGGGGTGGAAACCCCTAATATCGATCTCTTTTCCGCGAATTCGCCTCTGTACCGCCGCCGCCTCCGTTTCAAGATTGGGGCTGCCTGGAGAAGCTGCCCCGGCACCCTGCCGGGAGGAGGAACCCCCTCCGGGAGACCATCCATAGCCATGTACGCCTCCCGGATGTACCGTGAGTAGTCCCCCTTGGACCATGGGTCCGTGACCAGTAGCTATGTGATGTACTTCTCTCCTTCTTTGTGCTTCCACTTTCGAGACCTCGTGAGCTGCTTCACATGATCGAGGCACTTTTGTAATTTCTGCTGTTGCTATGCTGAGTTTGCTGGGATCTGATGGATTATGAGACTATGTTTAGATCGTGATGAGCAATATATTTGGTTCTTCTCTTTTATATTTTGTTCTTGAGTAAATTCTTGCATGTTCTTCGTTGCATTATTTTACTTTGGCCAAGTAGTTTGCTTGCAACTCCAAGAGGGAGCGTTATTCTTGATTGTGGGTTCAGCCCCCTGATGTCTAGCTTGAGTGACAGAAACATGAGACTAGGGGATGTGCTGTTGCCACCAGGGATAAAACAATGGTGCTTGTACCCGCGGGTGCAAGGATTGTTTACTTTACGCAAAGTTCTTTTAATGCAGTTGTCTGTTGCTTTGAGTTTACACTTTGGTAGGATTCGCAACTTAATACCAGCGAGATGGTCTGGATAGATATCTCAAGGTGGATGATTCGTAGTAGATGCAGTTGGATTTTGGTCTACTTACCTTGGCGTACTGCCCATTGCTTTTGAGCCCTTCCTTTCTTTGCAGCATAGTTAGCATTGCGGTGCCTTCATAATTCTGTCAATTTCCCAGATGTGATTTGTTTACCTCGCTAGCACTTTTATCGTCTTTTGGGAGAGAGACATCACTAGTGAAAATCACGGGACCCCGGTCCATCTTCACATTATTGTTTACACCCTTAGTTTACTTTCAGTCTTTACTTTTAGTTGCCACTATTATTATCTCTTGCGTTGATCCTTTGTAAATAGCAAGGCCGGAGGAATTGACAACTCCTCAGTACTCGTTGCGAGCAAAGTTATTTGTTTCTGTGTGCAGCTCCTGTCAACTCCCTAGCCAGAAGCCAATTTCTGGCGATGTTGGCACCTTCTTGTATTTCTGCGAGTCCTACTGGAGACAAACCTTGGTATCTTCACCGAGGGAAATTTGCTGCTACGCTACATCTCACCTTCCACTTGGGGTAACCAACGAGGAGTGAGAGAACTATCCTCACTGTATCATTGAGTGGGTGGATCTATGCTAGCACACCCTCTAGACTAAGATAAGTGTACTCTTATGATTAAACATCTTGAAAGTATCCGCAAATACAAGATAGAAATTAAGGCAAAGCCTAACCACAGCAATAAGATCAAGGATCCATTATTCCCGTGCGCAAAAGCGTGCAAACTGGGGTTCAGGTTTCTGTCACTCCGGCAACCCACCGTAAGCATTCTTTATACACAATGTATTCTCCTAGGTCCTTAATAAGGCGAAGTGTTGAGTGTTCGACTCACACAACACCACTAGGAAAATATCAACACAACTTAAATATCAAACAACACAAATTACTTCAACATCATATGACTACTAACAACAAGACTTTTCCCATGTCCTCAAAAACTAAAGTAACTACTCACAAGACATAAAAGAGATCATGATCAGAGGTGATAAATAGGTGGTAACCAATCTGGTCATAATAATATTTCTACAACAAAACTCAATAGCATTCACCACAAAGTAGTAATCAACACCGGTAGAGTAGAGAGGATAGATAGTACGAGTTACAACACAAGTTGCAATTGCGAGATGAGATTGGATGAAGATGAAGATGGTGCTGATGTTGGGGATGATGTTGATGATGATCTCGATGATGCCCGTGACGATGGTGATGATCTCCCCTTCCGGGAGGTGATCTCCTCGGCGGAATCTGCCCGCCGGAGAGCCCTTTTCTTCTCTGTAGGTTTCCGCCACGGAGCGGCGGCGGAACTCCGTAAAACCTTCTCTTTTTAGGATTTTCGGGTAACGAGGAGTATATAGGCCAGAGGGGAGGAGCCGGGAGGGGCCCAGGGCTCCAGGCGCCCTCCCAGCACGGCCAGGGGTGGGGCCGCGCCAGGTGGCGCCTGGGCTCCTGTGGCCCCCCCTCTGGTCCCTCTTTTACGAGTCTTCGTCAATCTTCTTAAAAACACTCCCCGTAAATTTTCAGGTAATTTGGAGGTGTTCTTCTTCAGCAACTCTGCGTCCACTTTTTACCGTTAAATCCTGCATCTGCTGCTTCGGCACCGGAAAGTTGCAAACTGTGTAAAACAAGCCAAAACAACATAAGAACATCATCGTAATGTGAAATATATCAATGAATAAGGAGGAATTATGATACAAAATAGTGATGCATTTTGGACGTATCAACTCCCCCAAGCTTAGACCTCGTTTGTCCCCAAGCGAAAACTGAGCTCGATAAACATGTCCACAAGTTTAGAGAGTGAAGTGTCGATAAATAGAATACAGACAAAAATCATCATGATTTGTTTACCAAACTCAAACATCCTCAACAGCAATCTTTAACTCATAAGGCCCTTATGAAAGAGTAATAACAATTATAAACAAGAGTAGGGCTAAGGAAACTCATCAAATCAACACAAACAAGTCCTTTGGTCAAGGAACAACTAAAAGCTTTTACTAATGCTCTTTCTTCTTGTATTTTGATGAGATAATTTGAAACTTTTTGAAAGAACATGCTATTATTCATGAAGTGCAAATGCTAACACAAAGAAAGATGTTTGCTTCAGCCAGGCTTTGGCAAACAACTTATCAAAAGATAATGTCAACAAAGATATGGCATGGCAAAACTTTAATGCAGCATTATATGGATGAATCCTCATCAGCATCAAGTGTCTGTTCTCTTTGGGAAAATAAAGAAGTAGGAAAAACTGACTCAACTAGAACTAAAAGAAAGGCCTTGTTAAAGGGAAGCAGGGAAAACTCAAGTGCTATCCTTAAATCAAACAGAATGAAAACAAGTTTTGAGAGGTGCATGATTTGTCAACGAATGCTAATAGATAACTCAATTACTTCTCATATTGGACAAGTTTCGAGGAACGGCTCCCACACGGGGACGATCACATCCCCGCAATCTCCTTTGTTTATCACTGCCAAAGTTTTCTGATTTCTCATGAACAAAGCGTGAAGGAGGGTTTGTTTGTTGTATTATCTTTTGTGAGCTGGGCGCACTCATGCCAATTCCTCCTCGTATTAGGGGTTTGCAGATTAGACATGCAATCCCGGGATAAAACTTGTCCCAACTTAAGAAGATCATGAATTAACTACTACTTCCTCATGAGCTAAAACAGGGGCACAAATAGAAGATTTTGAACATTTAAGGATAACACAAAAATTCTATACTTTAGGAGTGGTAGTGGAATACCACAAATAGGAAGGTATGGTGGACTCATTTGGAGGATACTGGTTTCAGGGTATGGACGCACAAGCAGAATTCCGCTTAGTACAGAGGTTTGGCTAGCAAAGGCTTTGAGAGAACAGACAATTGATGATGACTTGGATGCAAAGCAATATAAAGCATAAACATTAAAATAAGCATAGCACATCAAGTTGTCTTCCTTGTCAACATAACACTACAAGCATAATAACATAAAGGGTTTGGCTATGTCGCTACTTTGAGAAAATCATGCTTGTTGTTATGACCAAAGCTATGTTTTTCAAGATTAAATAAAGTTTTCAAAGTCATACCTGATATAAGGTCAATACTCCCCATAAGAATCATCATAAGGTCGATTGCGTGAAGAGAATACCGAGTGCAGCGAAGGGATCAATAGACTTCTCATTAATATTCCATCATAGACGACTCCACACTCACGGATACATAACTCTCCAAAAATGAGTGATAGACCTCAATGCAAACACTTATTTTATAAGATAACTTCCCTAGACATGATACGACTCTACTTGACTCTAAAAGACAAAGATAAAGATAAAGATATTGGACACTCCCCCAAGCTTGGAACAAGGTAAGGGGATGCCATTACCCAAGGATATTTACTCCTCATCCTGTTGTGGTTGTTTCTTCAGATCCCTGATGACACGGCGAAGAGTTCGGTTCTCTGACTCCAAGACTTCCATTTGTGCTTTTAGTACACGGAAATCTTCGCAAAGTTGGTTGGTGATGCGGTAGGCCTCTGAGATGGTGGAAATCTTGCGTTGATCTTCAAGTGAAGTGGAGGGCCCTGAAAGGTTAAGAGAAAGATCATATTGAGGTTGGACAGATTCCACCATGATGGGATTGCTTGGACCTCCTTTTTGTTGGGCAGTGATAGTCTTGACTTCCTCTCTCACGGAACGCTCCATCTCCGCTTGTCTTGCGGCAATTTCTTCTTCGGTAGCCCAATCAACGTGCTTCCCTTGATTAAGATCCTTGTGGACTTGACGTAGACGCCATCCCAAGAAGTCCTCTCCGCTCGAGCCACAAGAAGACATCTCTAATACTCAACTTTTAGTCCTGGCAGAAACAGATCGAAAAGAAAACACACGAAATCACGAGATACGTTGCCGGAACAATCCGGGCAAATATATAGCAAAAAAATTTGCACAGAAAGGAAGGTAACGAGCCAAAGTGGGATCGGAGATGGACTCCTGGGTGCCCAGACGGCCACCCGGCGTGGCCAGGGGGTAGGCCGCGCCAGGGGGGCCCCATGGAGCTGGTCTCCGGATCCACTTTGGCCTCAAATTTTCTATATTTTGCAAAAACTCGTAATCTGGAACCAATATGGCGGTTTCGCGATGATTCCTTACCGTAATACATACCTTTCTTTATTATGTTTCTGCTGGTGTCTGAAACAGGGTTGCAACATGTTCTTAATGAGTTGTTGTGTATACCAAATCTACATCAACATTGACAGGGTCTCCTGCTATGTAATGCTTAAGTCTTTGCCCATTCACAACTTGAGGTTTGGTGCCTTCGAAATTGTTAATCTTGATTGCACCCGAACGGTAGACTTCTTCAATATGAAATGGCCCTTCCCACCTAGAAAGTAGTTTACCTGGAGAAAACCTGAAACGGGATCTAAACAACAAAACTTTATCACCAACATTAAATTCACGTTTCAGAATCCTCCTATCATGCCACTTCTTTACCTTTTCCTTGAACATTTTAGCCCTCTCGTAAGCTTCACTTCTCCATTCATCTAGAGAAGTCAAGTTCATGAGACGCTTTTCACCAGCTAATTTCGGGTCAGCATTAAGCTCTCTAATAGCCCAGGAGGCTTTGTGTTCTAATTCTAATGGCAAATGGCAATCCTTGCCATAGACCATCTTATAAGGAGACATGCCCATGGGTTTTTTGTAAGCAGTTCTATACGCCCACAGAGCATCTCCTAAATTGTTCGACCAATCTTTTCTATTTCTACTAACTGTCTTTTGTAAGATCAACTTGATATCTCTATTGGTGAGCTCAACTTGCGCACTAGTTTGAGGGTGGTACGGTGAAGCAATTCTATGATTGACATCGTACTTGGCTAAAGCTTTTCTAAAAGCTCCATGCGTAAAGTGCGAGCTCCCATCAGTCATGAGGTACCTGGGTACTCCAAACCTAGGAAAAATTACATCCTTGAGCATTTTCAAAGATGTCTTGTGATCAGCACTTTCAGTGGGAATTTCCTCTACCCACTTGGTTACATAATCTACAGCAACTAAAATGTGAGTGTACTTGTGCGAAGGAGGAAAAGGACCCATAAAGTCAAAACCCCAGCAATCAAAAGGCTCAATCACTAGAGAATAATTCATAGGTGACGGGGATGTGCCCCGGTAAATCCCATGGTCAGGGACCCTGGGTTAGTCATGAGAAGCACAGGTTGGACGATAGCTCGTCGGCTAACAGGAGGATACATTCCTGCTCGATGTTATTGATTGGAGATGGCGATTACAGGGGAGCCAAGGCTAATGCGCACAAGGCTAGGGTTATATTGTGTATTGGATGATACCCTGACGTCTCCCCTCCAAGCCCTTATATACTAGGCTAGGTCTTGGGGAGTCCGTCTTGGATTACAGATGAGGTTTCCTAACCATGATCTTGTTCCGTACGGCAGATTCACACCTTCCTTATGAGTCGCGAACTCCTACGTCGGTGCTACTAGTGGGCCAAGGCTGGGCCCAGGCGGCATCTTTGTGGGCCTTCTATCTTCGGGTACACCGGGTAGGCTCATCCGTAGGAGTCGTGGGGTCACCCCCTTGTCAGTAGCCCCCGAGTGCCTGGGGGACTCGAAGAGGCGCATAGGGACTCGAATCCATCCTTGCGTCATTTTGATGTATGCACGGTTCAACCGCGGGTAGCTAGCAGTCTGGGGCCATGACAAAACATGTTTCGAGGGATGCTAAGCTGAAAGGGCCCAAGGAGTCGACTGGTCGAGCCTTGGTGAATTGCACTAGTGGCAAAAACCGCAGTAGCCCAATCAAACCCATGTCCCTCGACATGAGCTTGGAACACTGGTGTCAAGCAAAAGTCATGCCGCTGCAGGTATTACAGTGATCAGTTGCCGCCAGTAAGTTCATAGCCTACGCGCGTCCGCCTGACTTCTTCTATCATGCAAGCGCATGGAAAAGGTTGGGAGTGAAATCGCTCTGCGGGAAGTCCCAGCCCGGCCGATCTGCGCAGCGGGGTCTTACCTACACGCTAAGCTTGCGTGGAATCTAGGCACAGTGTATCGTGTTCCAGGAATATGTATTTTTTTATTGAGGCGCGGAGCCTAATTGATAATGCACCCACTTGGAATAAACAATCAAGTGAGATGTTTTACCAGTCCTTCGCGGAGCTTGGTCGAGTGCTCAGGCGAGGAATAATGTAGAGGAGTACTTTCTCGGGAGGTCTTCGAGTGTTCGGGTACTTTAAAGCTTTGTGAGTAATCACTCAAGTATCGCCTTCGCTCTCGGGGTGAGGGAGCACCCGATACTCTGGGATCGCTCGATATAGCGAGTGCAGGTCTGCTTATCTTCTGTCATGGTGAGGGAGCACCCGAAACTCTTCATGTGTGCGAGTAATCACTCGAGCACGACTTTTCTTTTAGGTGAGGGAGAACCCGAAACTCTCATGGGTGCGAGTAATCACTCGAGCACATATTTACTCTTTAGGTGAGGGAGCACCCGAAACTCTAGTGGAGATGCTCCCGATGGGAGTTAAATATATTTGAAAAATGTATTTGAGTTAGTAAAAATGGTGCTTGCAGGCTGCATTTTTTGCTCTGACATTTTAATTTACCTCTTCTTGGTAAGGATAACAATCTCTTTGCTGAAGGACCGTCAAAGATGCTCTGTCTACGAACCGTCATGTCTTCATGACCGGTCATAATGATGGCTATTAGTAGCGTGCTGCAGCCACCTGTTCAGTTATCGATACATGTATTGGAAACGCGTGAGATTTGACGCGTTAAGTGCACAGTGCCGCCCGTGAGAAGGCATCTTTGTCTCGGAATTCTAATCGCCCGGCATGCTTGGTTGTTGAATTAATTGCTACCGTCGTCTGGGCTTCTGCGTGCCCTTGGGGTTCTGCTATAAATAGACCCCTTTTCTTCATCTGGGAGTAGTGTTCTTCCTCTGCCCATCTTGATCTTCTTCTTCATCTTCTTATGGGACCAAGACGAGGTGCAAGTATGACTAGCCGCGGCCGGGTTCTCCGCGGTCGCGGTGGTCGTACTCCGCGCTCTTCTCGCGGTGGCCGTCGCAGTGCACCGTCGACGCCTTCCTCCTCTTCCTCGGAGGAAGGTTTTTGGCACTATGATTTCCTCCTGCACGTCCGTGGCCAGAGCGCTGCTCGTATTTTGCTTCCTTCTGCATTTTCTACCCTTGTTTCTGAGCGCAGTCTTGATGGCTTGTTGCTTCGTCTTCAGGGGTGCGCTCGATCTCCTTCTTATGTTAAGTTGGAGATTGATAATTCCCGCTTGATTTTTCTTGGTTTTGGCTGGGAATCGTTTGCTCGACGCTTGAACTTGCGTGATGGTGATACTCTTTGTTGCCTTTTTTATGGCGAAGACACTCTTATCATCCGCGCCTTTGACTCGAGTGGCAACCGCATGGATCCTTACTTGTCGGAGACAAGCAGCGATGGTTCTGACAGGTCGAGGAGTCCTTCACCTGTGCCTTCAACTGCTTCCTCCTCCGGTGACTCTTCGGGTGCTGATGCTGAGCCGTCTTCTACTGCTTCCTCTTCCGGCTCTGAAGAGGACCCTGACGTTAAACCGCCGATCAAGCGGGCGCGCCAGGCGACCTTGTAGAATTGGAGGCAGCGGCGTCATCTTCGCCGGCAGCTTGGGTGGAGCTGGAGAAGAAGTTGGTGGAGCAGGAGAAGAAGCTGGTGGAGCATCATCCTCGGTGCTCGGCAAATAAGTCGAGCTTCACCTTTTTTTATGTCATTGACATCATGAACTGGCTGCTTCGACTCCTCCTTTGTCTGTGATGATGCTCGTTGTCTTAGTGCCAATTATCTCAGCATGGGCACACATGTAGAAGTCATAATTCCTTGGGCGGTTGATGTTGTAGACGTATTGGCTGCTTGTGTCTTTGTAACTAGGTTAGTTATCCATGTAATGAGGATTGCCTTCGAGTAATCAGAGTTGTCTTCTATCCAATGTACTTTGAATCTTTTTTGTACTGAGAATGATCTTCAGGTCCTTGTGATGCAAATTGTGCTTGCGCCTTTGTAATGGAATTTGTCTTCGAATCCTTTGCAACCGAAAACTGTGTTCGAGTCCTTTGCGCTTCGAGAGCTATCTTCGAGTCCATCAGAACTTTGCACTTTGGTTCTATCGGGTGCGCGACAGCGCTCCCGATGGGAGTAGCCCCCGAGGCTATGTTTGAGTCGGAGAGTCGAACGTAGGCTGAGATCTGTTTCCTTTGTCATTCTTCCATTATTTTCTGCCTTTTATCGGGTGCGCGGCAGCGCTACCGATGGGAGTAGCCCCCGAGTCTTTAGGTGATCGTTGGCGATCAGGTGAAGACTAAAAGAGTCTGCGTCCTGTGGTCCCTCAAAAATTTCTCTAGAGTACTTTGGTGTTCAGTCTGGTTGTAGCCGCGTCTTTCCTTTTGGTTCCGGACAGAATTCAATGGATGGCGCTTGTTGATGGGTTGTTGCTTGGATCCTTTTTAAGTTTCGGGCTGCGTGAGCGATGATGACTTCTTTCGGGGGGAAATTTTGTATTCGAGCCCCCGAGTGTTTTGGTGAAAGATCGCGATTGCGATGATAGTGTGTCTCGGGGGGAGTTTTGTACTCGAGCCCCCGAGTGCTTTGGTAAAAGATCGCGATTGCGACGACAGCGTCTCTCGGGGGGAGTTTTTGTACTCGAGCCCCCGAGTGCTTTGGTAAAAGATCGCGATTGCGACGATAGCGTCTCTCGGGGGGAGTTTTGTACTCGAGCCCCCGAGTGATTTGGTAAAAGATCGCGATTGCAACGATAGCGTCTCTCGGGGGGAGCTTTGTACTCGAGCCCCCGAGTGCTTTTGTTGTGGTAGAATTTGGGCAACATCATTTTATTGCGTCGAAGGTTTACATGAGCTGCCAGATGATCATGACTGGTGAAAACTATGGGTAGAATAGGCGTAGATTCGCTATGTTCCATGGATTTCCCACGTCTTCGTCAGTCTTCGGGTTCTTCAGTCTATAGGCGCCTCCTCCTATGACTTCTGTGACTATGAATGGTCCTTCCCATTGGGGGGCAATCTTGTGGAATTTCTCTTGTATGAGCCGTAGGACAAGGTCGCCCTTATTG
This sequence comes from Bromus sterilis, assembly GCA_950022295.1. Lineage (NCBI taxonomy): Eukaryota > Viridiplantae > Streptophyta > Magnoliopsida > Poales > Poaceae > Bromus > Bromus sterilis. The sequence continues at coordinate 49,867,040 of OX465600.1, read as the reverse complement.
AAGGTTCTGATGCGCAGGCGGCTGCTTTGGTAAGTGCGCAGTTTTTCCTGGTACCCCTCTAACCTTGCTAGGGCTGTGTCCCTTGCTTCGTCTGCCGTGTCCTTGTCATCTTGCAGTGCTTCTTCTGCTTCTTCCTCTTCGTACCCCGAGATCCGGGGTGCCCCGAATTTGAGGTCATGTGGTAGTACTGCCTCCGACCCGTACACCATGAAGAAGGGTGTGTACTGGGTTGCGGTATTTGGGGTGGTGCGTAGGCTCCAAAGTACTGCAGGGAGTTCTTCTATCCAGTTGCATGCGGCTTGCTCGAGTGGTGAAAGGAGCCTCTTTTTGAGTCCTCCGCATACTAGGCCATTTTCATTTTCCACCTGGCCGTTAGACTGCGGGTGCGCGACTGATGCGTAGTTGATTTTGATGCCCAGTTCTTCGCAGAAGTTCTGAAATTCTGCGGCTGTGAAGTTCGTGTCGTTGTCCGTGATGATGTTGTGTGGCACCCCGAACCTGAAGATGATTGATTTGATAAAGTTCACTGCCGTGAGGGTTGTGGAGCTGGTGATGGGCACTGCTTCGATCCATTTAGTGAACTTGTCGACTGCTACTAGCAGGTGAGTTCTTCCTCCTTTTGATGATTTCTTGAGTGGGCCCACCATGTCGAGTCCTCGGGTGGCGAAGGGCCATGATAGTGGTATAGTCTTGAGTTCTGAGGCTGGAGCGTGCGGTCTGCTGGCGAATTTTTGACAGGCGATGCAACGCCGTAGGTGTCTTCTGCGTTTTTCATCGCAGTGGGCCAATAAAACCCTGTTCGGAACGGATTAGACACGAGCACTCGACTGCTCGCGTGGTGCCCGCATGTGCCCTCGTGGATTTCGAGCAGTAGGGCTTTGCTGTCTTCTTCGTCGATGCACTTCTGGAGTATCTGGGTGATGATTCACTTGTATAAATGTCTGTTGATGACTGTGAATGCCTTGGATCGGCGGCTGATGCGCCGAGCTTCTGAGACGTCTTGCGGTAGTGTGCCTTCAATTAGGAATCGGAGGAACGGTTTTGTCCATGCTGGTCCTTCGAGTGTTGTTGGCTCCGTAGGCTCGACCCCTTGGCTGTTGCTGCCTTCAGATGGCCTTGCTGATGCCACTTGTGTTGGCTCTATGGTGTCGTCGTCTACAGCTGCCTCTGGTGCTGCTGGTTTCTCCTTGATGGATCTCTGGCTGATGCTTTCAGGGAATACGCCGGGTGGTACTGGTCCTCGGGTCGAGCCGATGTTTGGAAGTTTGTCAGCTTCTGTGGTGTTTGTTCTGTGGATATAATTGAGCTCGTAGCCGTCGAAACTTCCTTCGAGCGCGTTGTAGAGCTTCTGATAGGCCGCCATGTTGTCGGCTACTGCATTGCAGTCTTTCATCGCCTGCTGGACGACGAGGTTGGAGTCTCCATAGATTACGAGGCGAGTGGCCGCATGTTTTGGCCATGCGCATGCCATAGAGCAGTGCCTCGTATTCGGCTTCGTTATTGGAGGCGTGGATGAAGTTGATCTGGAGGCCGTATTTAAGCTTGGTTCCTTCGGGGGAAACCAGAACGACTCCTGCTCCGGCTCCTTGCTGTCTTTTGGACCCATCGAAGAACATTGTCCATGAGTTCGATAGGTCCGGGGGGCCTGGTGTCTGGACCTCCGTCCAGTCGACCAGGAAATCTGGGAGTACTTGGGCCTTGATTGCTGTCGGGTGCTTGAATTGCAGGTCTCTCGGACTGAGCTCAATGTTCCAATCGGCGACTCGCCCAGTCGCTCCAGGGTTGTTGAGAATGTCTGCGAGTGGTCCGCTGCTCACGATTGTGATGGGGTGTTCGTCAAAGTAGTGTGACACCTTTCTTGAGGTCGTGATGATGGCCAGTAGTAGGTTCTGGTAGTGCGGGTACCGCTGCTGGGATTTTGTCAAGAGCATGCTGAGGTAGTAGATCGACCTCTGTATGCTCTGGATCTTGCCTTATTCTGTACGCTCGACGACGAGTACTATGCTTACCACGTTGTTGCGTGCTGCTACGTAGAGGTACAACTTTTCTTTTTGTTTGGGTACCGTCAGGGTCGGTGGTGTTGACAGTGTCTTCTTCAGGTCCGCGAATGCTTTGCGGGCTTCTTCGGTCCACTCGAATTTCTCTCCTTTTCTCAGCAACTGGTAGAATGGCAATGTGCGCTCTCCCAATCTGCTGATGAAACGACTCAGGGTTTCGAGTCTTCCGGTGAGCTGCTACACGCCTGTGATGTTGGTTGGTTCCTGCATCCTGGCAATTTCTTGAACTTTCTCGGGGTTCGCTTCGATTCCTCGAGCAGAAACCCTGTACCCGAGCAGCTTCCCGTCTAGGACGCCGAATGCACACTTCTTCGGGTTGAGCTTGATTTTGTACTTGTTGAGTGCTACGAAGGTCTCGCACAGGTCGTCGGGTAGCGTGTTTGCACTGTAAGTTTTGATGACTATGTCGTCCACGTAAACCTGCACGTTTCTTCCGATTTGCTCTTTTAAGCAAGCTTGCATCATCCGTTGGTATGTGGCGCCGGCGTTTTTTACTCCAAAGGGCATTGTTCTGTAGCAAAATACGCCGTAAGGGGTTATGAATGATGTATGTTCTTCGTCTTCTTCCTTCACCCTGATCTGATTGTATCCTGAGTAGGCGTCGAGGAACGATAGTAGATCGCATCCTGCTGTCGAGTCGATTATCTGATCGATTCGTGGCAGGGGAAAGGGGTCATTTGGGCAGTGTTTGTTGACTGGCCCGTAGTCGACGCACATTCGCAGTACGTCTGTGTCTTTCTTGGGGACCAGCACAGGGTTGGCGACCCAAGTGGCTTTCTTCGCCTCTCGGATGAATTGGGCGTCGAGTAGTCGGTTGACTTCCTCTCCGATTGCTCTGCGTTTGGGTTCTGAGAATCTTCGTAGCGCCTTCTTCACTAGCTTGGTGTTTGGCTTGATGCGCAACGCGTGTTCCGCAAACTCACGCGGTACTCCTGGCATGTCAGCTGGGCACCAGGAAAAGATTTTCCATTCTTCGTGGAGGAAGGCGATGAGGGCAGTCGCTTGATCTTCCGGGAGGTGAGCATACAGGCGGACTGTTTTTTCTGGGTCTGTCGGGTGCACCTGGTGGGTGACCGTGTCGCTGTCGATCTTGAAGTCCCGTCCATACTCTTTTGACTCGCTTCGGCTTGCTAGTGGAAAGATGCTTTTGTCTGTCGCCATGGACATTTCTGTGAGTTCTTGCTCGGCTCCGAAGGTGTCGGAGATTTTGTGGAAATCGCGGTCGCATTTGTCTGACTTGATGAAGCTCCCGTTGACTGTGATGACGCCCGCGGATCCTGGCATCTTGAGTTTGAGGTAGGTATAGTGCGGAATCGCCATGAATTGTGCGAACGCTGGACGTTCCAATATGGCGTGATACTGTGATTGCCAATCGAGTACTTCGAACTCGAGGGTGCGTCTTGCGAAATTGTGTCTGCTGCCGAAGACGACTTCGAGCTCGATTAGTCCAAGGGAGGTAGCTGCTTCTCCTGGGACTACTCCGTATAACACGGTGCTTGATTTCTTCAATACTGATCGTGGTATCAGCATCTTGCGTAGGGTGCTGGCGAAGATTATGTTCATGCTGCTGCCTCTGTCCATGAAGATTCTGTCCATGTCGTATCCTCCAATTTGGGCGTCGAGTACCAAGGGCGTGTGCCCCGGTCTTGGGACTGCGAGCAGATGGTCGCTCTGGAAGACCGTGATGCTGTTTTCTGCGTCGTGTAGCTGATAGACTTCGACTGCGTTTAGGTTCTCGGTTGCTCTGGCTTGCAGGGTGTATGCGTCATGTTGGGCTTGCGATACCCTTCCCTCTTGGATCGTGTACACCTGTCCTTGAGTCGGCGACTTCTCGGTTCGTCGGGTACGCTTGGCTTCTCGCTGTTTTTCCTCCTTGAGGCTGTCGGCGAGTTCGTTGAACAGGCGGCAGTCTCCTAGAGTGTGGCTCGATCTGGTGTTTCCCCAGTTGTCTTCGAAGCAGTGGATCGTGCAAGGTCCTTCCAGCTGTTCCCTGACTGTGAGTTTGCTGGATCCGGCATGCCGTTTCCTCCTTGAGATTCGTAAGAACAGCGCGTGGTCCGATGGGTGCTCGTGAGCTCGCGGGTCGATTTCGATCCCCTTGCTTAGATTCTGGTTCCTTATGAGATTGGCGAATTCGTCTGGCCTTCGATCTGGGTCGTAGTATTCGCCGGTCTTAGTCTCGGAGTCGCTGTCCTGGTGGGCGGCGGCTGTCCGCACGGCGGCGGGTCGTCGAGTGGTCAGCGATCGTGTGGCTGTATAGTTCAACTCGTCGAGTGGAGTTGCTTCGTAGAATCCTCGCGTCTGTCTTCTGGGTCGTCGACTTCTTCCTCGTTGGCGATGATCTTGGCGGTCGCTGATCTCAAGCTCGGAGTCGGTGTCTTATTGTGCGGCGGGTTCCTGGGTGGCGGTGGGTCGTCGAGTGGCCGGCAAGTCCTCTTCTTCATGCTGTAGTTCGTCGATCGGGATCTCCGTGTGGAGCCCTCGCGCCTTTCTTTTGGGTCGTCGAGTTCTCCGTCGCTTGCGGTGAGCTCGGTTGCCGCCGTAGTATTGGTCTTGACACGGCTGCAGGCTGAGCGATCTTTCCGGGGCGGAAGAAATATTCGCCGTGATCTTGAATTCCTCGGGTGGATTGCATCTGGTTCTTGCTCTTGAGTTGTGGCTTGCTGAAGACGGAACCGCCGAGATCGTGATTCCAAACTGTGTAGTTCCCACAAACGGCGCCAATTGACGGGGATGTGCCCCGGAAAATCCCATGGTCAGGGACCCTGGGTTAGTCATGAGAAGCACAGGTTGGACGATAGCTCGTCGGCTAACAGGAGGATACGTTCCTGCTCGATGTTATTGATTGGAGATGGCGATTACAGGGGAGCCAAGGCTAATGCGCACAAGGCTATGGTTACAGATTGTGTATTGGATGATCCCCTGACGTCTCCCCTCCAAGCCCTTATATACTAGGCTAGGTCTCGGGGAGTCCGTCTTGGATTACAGATGAGGTTTCCTAACCATGATCTTGTTCCGTACGGAAGATTCGCGCCTTCCTTATGAGTCGCGGACTCCTACGTGGGTGCTACTAGTGGGCCAAGGCTGGGCCCATGCGGCATCTTTTTGGGCCTTCTATCTTCGGGTACACCGGGTAGGCTCATCCGTAGGATTCGTGGGGTCACCCCCTCGTCAATAGGCATCTCATTCCTTCTACTAATATTACCAACTCTCTGACACTTATCACAAGATAAAACATAATTTCTAGCATCCTTAAAGAGAGTAGGCCAATAAAAACCTGATTGAAGAACCTTATGTGCGGTCCTCTCACCGGCATGATGTCCTCCATATGGACTATCGTGACATTGTTTGAGAATGTCCTTCTGCTCGTGTTCCGGTATGCATCTCCTCACGATCCCATATGGACCTTCTTTGAAAAGATGTAGGTCATCCCAAAAGTAATGCCTCAAATCGTGGATGAACTTCTTCCTTTGCTGAAATGTTAAATCTGGAGGCAAAAACTTTGCAACGATAAAGTTAGCATAATCTGCAAACCAAGGATCGGAGAGACATTGTACTTTTACAACAGCTAGATGTTTGTCTGGAAAACTGTCGTTGACTGGAATGGGATCATGCGGTATATCTTCCATCCTTGAAAGATTATTCGCCACCGGATTGTCTGCTCCTTTCCTCTCGACAATCTTCAAATCAAATTCTCGAAGGAGGAGTACCCATCGGATGAGTCTTGGTTTGGCATCCTTCTTCTCCATAAGATACTTAATGGCAGCATGGTCAGTATGAACAATAATCTTAGAATCAACAATATACTGCCTAAACTTATCACAAGCAAACACTACTGCTAAGAATTCCTTCTCAGTAGTAGCATAATTCTTTTGAGCACTATCAAGGGTTTTTCTAGCATAATATATAACATTCAACTTCTTATCAACGCTTTTCCCTAGAACAACTCCAATAGAAAAATCACTAGCATCACACATAATTTCAAAAGGTAAATTCCAATCAGATGGTTGTACTATAGGAGCGGCTATTAAAGCTTTCTTAAGAACTTCGAAGGCTTCCTTACAATCTTCATCAAAAACAAAAGGAACATCCTTCTGGAGAATATTAGTGAGTGGTCTTGAAGTCTTAGAAAAGTCTTTAATAAATCTTCTATAGAAACCAGCATGACCGAGAAAACTATGAATACCTTTGATGTCCCTTGGGTAGGGCATCCTTTCAATTGCTTCGATCTTGGCCCTATCCACCTCAATTCCCCTCTCGGAAATCTTGTGGCCAAGAACAATTCCCTCGTTGACCATAAAGTGGCACTTCTCCCAGTTAAGCACCAAATTTGTCTCCTCGCATCTCTGCAAAACTTTATTAAGGTTGTGGAGACAATGGTCAAAAGAGGTTCCATAGACGGAGAAATCGTCCATGAATACCTCCACAATTTCTTCACAAAAACCATGAAAGATAGCAGACATACACCTTTGAAAAGTAGCAGGGGCATTACATAAACCAAAAGGCATACGCCTGTAAGCATAAGTACCATAGGGACAAGTAAAAGTGGTCTTCTCTTGATCAGCAGTGTTAACATGAATTTGAGAGAAGCCAGAATAACCATCAAGATAACAAAAGTGAGTATTTTTGGATAACCTTTCGAGCATTTGGTCAATGAACGGCAACGGGTAGTGGTCCTTCCTGGTTGACTTGTTCATCTTTCTGTAATCAATACACATTCTATATCCAATAATAATTCTCTGAGTTATTAGTTCACTCTTATCATTAGGAACTACAGTAGTACCTCCTTTCTTTGGAACACAATGAACCGGGCTTACCCACTTACTATCGGCTATAGGGTAGATAATACCTGCGGCTAGAAGCTTGAGGATCTCAGTCCTTACAACATCCATCATTTTTGGATTCAACCGTCGTTGATGATCAACAACTGGTTTAGCATCAGGCTCAAGGTTGATGGTGTGTTGACAAATACATGGACTGATCCCCTTAAGGTCATCAAGGGTATAGCCAATTGCACCTCGATGTTTGCGAAGTACTTCCAATAGTCGCTCTTCTTCATACCCTGAGAGGTTAGAATTGATAATAAGAGGATATACTTTCTTTTCATCTAAATAAGCATATTTGAGCGTATCAGGAAGAGGTTAAAGATCAAACATTGGATCTTCTTTTGGTTTCGATAAAATTCCCAAAGGCTCAACAGGAAGGTTGTGCTTTAGGATAGCAGGTTGTCTTAAGAATATTTCGTCCAGCTCATTTCTCTCCTGCATATGCAAATCATTCTCGTGGTATTTCATATACTGTTGATACGTCCCAAACGTATCTATAATTTCTACTTGCTCCATGCATGTTTTGTGTGACTTTGCCATGTATTTCTTGAACTTTCATACACTTTTGAGAATATTTGGACTAACCTATTAACTCAGTGCACCCAGTTGCCAGTTCCTGTTTTCTGTTGTTTTTGTATTTCAGGTTTTCCGGCCATTAAAAGTGCTCCAAAAATTCCGGAAAAATATATAAAAATCAGCGTCCCGGAAGCTTCCGGAATCGACAAGGAAGGAGGGAAGGGCTACCACAGGGACTCCAGAAGGGTCCCTGGCGCGGCCCCACCCTAGGCCGCGCCGGGCACCCTCCTGGCTGCCCTGTGGCCCCCTGGTGCCCCACTTTGGCCCTATTTTTACCCCCGCGGAGGAAACCCTGATTCCGGACCCCTTTTCTCCAGAAGCAATTCCGATCTCCGCCACCATCACCATCAAGTTTCGGGGGGACAAAATTTCTGTGCCGGCACCCTGCCGGGACGGGGAAGTGCCCCCGGATTCATCTCCATCGACGTTGCATCCTCCCTCCATGAAGCGGGAGTAGTTCTCCCTCGGGGCTGAGGTTTCTACCAGTAGCTATGTGTTCTTCTCTCTCTCCCATGATGTGATCTTCGTTGTGATCATAGGCTATGTTAATCTAGGGTGATCCCATGATATTTCCCCTTCCTCCATGTATTGGATTGATCTAATCAATTGATCTTATCTAGTATAATCCCTGAGACCAAGGTGACAGCGGTCTATTGGACATGGGTTAGAAGAATATTATCATGAGTGATTTCCTCTTTTGTGTGTTGATTGAAGATTGAGAGTCTCTTGGTGCTTGTCTTTGACTATCCTTGAGATATGTTGTGGTGATTGTGGTACTCTCTTTGGATGGCCGTGGTGACATTGGGAAATCCATAGATTGAGAACTACGAACTTTGAGGTGTGCTTTTGTAGCCCTACATAATTCTCATCCTCTCTTGACCACAAAGGAATGACCTCTGAGTGCGTCTCCGTTGCATGTTTTATGGGAAATATCATGTGATTAGACTATGTTAATGTTGTTGAGAGTTGCCACTAGTGAAAGTATGAAGCCTAGGCCTTGTTTCCACCATTGTTACACCGTTTGTGCTCACTTTTGTCACATGTTTTCTTGCTGCACTTTTTATTACAGATTTATATTACCTTGCTTTGCCACACCTATCACTCGTATTTTACCATCTCTTCGCCGAACTAGTGCACCTATACAACTCCTAGTTGTATTAGGTGTGTTGGGGACACAAGAGACTTCTTGTATCTTAATTGCAGGGTTTCTTGAGAGAGACCATCTTCAACCTCTACTTCCCTGATTTCGATAAACCTTAGGTCATCCACTTGAGGGAAATTGCTGCTGTCCTACAAACCTCTGCGCTTGGAGGCCCAACATAGTGTACAAGAATAGAAGCGTGCGTAGACATCAAGCTATTTCTGGCGCCGTTGCCGGGGAATTAAGGATTGAAGGTATATCTTTAGATCTTGCAATTAAATCTTTTCGTTTCTTGTTTTTATTTTCACTAGTTATGCTTATGGAAAACTGCACTCTTAGTTCGCTGTTTGGGGAAGGCCGCTTTACCACGCCCGTGGTAGAGAAGTCTCCTCCACCTAATGAATGTATCCCGTTCAAAATACCACTTGGGATAGTTGAAATGATTATTAATGACTGTTATGATGGGACAGTCAATCCTAGTATTCATTTGTTGAAACTTACAGAACTTTGTGAGTTATTTAAGATTTCAGGTTTGACAAGAGGTGAAGTCATGAAGAAATTATTTTCCTTGTCACTGAAAGGAAAAGAATTGGAATGGTATAGGCTACTAGATGATTCTCACCTACGGGATTGGGAAGAGATCCAGTCTCTCTTTTACTCCAAGTTTTATCCTCTTCATGAAGTTCATGAGAATAGGAATTATATTTATAATTTCTATCCTCACGAGGGAGAGAGCATAGCTCAAGCTTGGGGGAGACTGAAAACTTTAATGCTGGAATGTCCTAACCATGGGCTCCCGAAAGATATAATTATTACTATTTTTTATGCAAGGCTCTCTCGACAGGATAGAGACTTGCTCAATGCTTCCTCTATGGGTTCTTTCACAAACGAAAAGATTGATGCTAAATGGGAACTCCTTGAAAGAATTCAACGCAATACTGAAGATTAGGAGATCGACAAAGGTAAAGAGTCAGGTATAAATTATAAGTATGATTGCATTAAGTCTTTTGTTGAAACTGCAAGTTTTAATAAGTTTAGTGCTAAGTTTGGGCTTGATTCTCAACTCCTTGTTGATTTCCTCAAATCTTTTGCTTCACATCTTAATATGCCTAAGGAGAATTGGATCAAGCATCATGAACCTTTTAAAGAGATTTGCAAAGAAAATGAGATTGTTCATGAAGATTGCAACATGCATGATCCAATTCCTGAAAATGAAGTTTTATATAAGCATGTTAATTTTTGTGGAGTGGATAGACCTTGTGAAAGTCCTATGATTGAATATGAGAAGTATTGTAAGCAACATAAGCATGAAAGAACAATCACTTGGGTCAAAGATTTAAATGAAATTGCTAGAGAATTGTGTGACCTTTATCCTTTTACTTGTGAACTCTGCTGCATAGAGGGTCACTTTAATTTTCAATGCATGAACTTTCAAAGCATAACTGTTAATCAGTTGTGTGATAACATGATCACTTCTGATCTTTATGATGAACTTATGTTATTTTTGATGTGTGAAGAGTTATCAGAAAAGACTTCTTGGCTAGATGTTAATGCCTTAGGAATTAGCAACACTTTGCAAAATTGCCATCTCTATTGTGTTGTTAATGGCCATGAAAATGATTACATAAGTAAGATTAGAAAGGAGGGAACTTTACCAAAGTATAAAAATGTCTCTTATATCTTTACTAATAAAAAGGAGAGTTTCTCCCAAGTCTCCCCTATTGTTTCTAATGATAAACCAGGATATGTGGAGAAGCTTCATCTCCAACCACTCCCTCCTAAGGTAAATAAGAAGAAAAAGAAGAGGAGGCGGAAGAGGAGCAAGAAGGAAGAAGAATGGTATCAACCTGCCCTGAGCATTTTCCTCGGATCAATTTTTATCCTAACGGACAGAAATTTTTGGAGGACGGTGAGCTTGATTGCATTCATTATTATCCTGATGTTAAGTCTGTAGGCACTATTGAATATGATTTTGATTATGATATGCATGTTACTTTTTGTGATTGGGAAAATGATGATAATGCTACTTATGACCTTGAAAATCTTTTTGGTACCAACTCTGAGAGTGATGATATGGAAAGCTCCAAGCTTGGGGATGATAGGATTGCAAGTCCTTTAACCATTAGTGATGTGGTAAATGATAATTCTTTTGCTAGTAAGAATAAAGACATCATGTTTACAAATATAGTTGCTAGCAATGATAATGCTCTTCTCTACTATGATGATGTTATAACTCCTATCTATAGTGATTTTAAAGGTACCTATGACATAAGGAGAAATTATCCTTATTAAACTTGTCATAATCATGGAGGTAATTACTCTCTTGTTGAACACCATCTTCTTAATACACAATTAATCTATAGTGTTAAAGTTGTTTATGATAGTCCTACTCCCACTATTACCAATGAGAAAGATTATGCTTATGTGGAGAGTAAGAGTACCCTTTTGCATGTGGATCATGGTAACAATGCTTTATGTGATGCTTATATTGTTGAGTTTATTCATGATCCTACTGGAAATTATTATGAGAAGGGAACATATTCTTATAGATATTTCAATAATATCAGGTTCCCTCTCTTTATGTTGAAGGCTTTGAAGTTGCACTTATTTTGCCTTCCTATGCTAATATCTTTATGCTTCAATGAGTTTTTCCTCTACAAGATCCCTTTGCATAGGAAGCATGTTAGACTTAAATGTGTTTGTTATTTGCTTCTTGATGCTCTCTTTTGTTTTTCAACTCTTATTCCTTATTCCTATGAGAGCATCATTAAAATCTTAAGCCTATCTTTATGGCTATAAAGAAAGAGCTCTAGGGAGACAACCCTTGTTATCTTTAGTTTGAGTTCTTACTTTCAGTTTTTAGTGGTCTTGATGATTGTTACTACTGTAGCAACATCATTGTATCTTTATTTTCAATCTTTGTGCCAAGTCTAGCCTCCGATTGCAAGAAAGTTTAAAAGTTGTGACATGATGTCCAGAAAACAGATTCTGTCCTTGGACGGAAAAATTAGCCTAAAATCACCAGATCATCTTTTTGATCTGAATTTTTTTGACAGCGTGCTCCATACAATTTACTTTCGAGCGTATGTTCTGAGTTTTTTAATTCGAGTTGCATAAGTACCCCTAAAAAATCTTTACTACCTGTTTTTCTGTTTTTCACAGATTCTACCACGTTTTGTCTCTCCTAACTTTTGCAAACCTTAAGCTTGCTTTTTCTTTGCAAAAACTTTTTGGCAATCTTGAGAAACAGTATCTATTCAAGAATATCTTTATATCCAGTGAAAAAAAATTATTTATTAAGGGTACTAACCTCTCTAATCAGCTTATGATGAGTTATGTATGAAGGGAGTTTTCAAGTGCGCGATGGAAGATGATGAAAGATGATCTTGGAGTGTCAAACGCTCAAGCTTGGGGATGCCCATGTGCACCCCCAATAAATATTCAAGGAGACTCAAGCGTCTAAGCTTGGGGATGCCCCCGTGCATCCCCTTCTTCATCAACAATTATCAGTTCGTCCCTCGTTGCACTATATTTTCATCACTTCATGCGTTGTGTGCTATGCTTGGAGTGTCTCGCTCTTTACTTTTCCAGGTTTGTTTTTGCTTGGTTTGCTGTAGTAACAAGTTAGACCCCAGCTTACTCTTTTTTGTGGGAGAGATACACGCTCCACTTGAACTAGAACTCCTCATAAGATTTGCATGCTTATTCTTTTAGCTGTGAGTTATTCTTTTTCTTTTCTTAGCTGATGCTCTGTTTAGTTGTAGTGCTTTAGTTTTTCTAGAGATTTTATTTTGTCTTAGGTTGAACTTTCTATAGGTTGCATGTTTTATCTTGTTAGAGAGTTTTCCTGTTGCACTGATTTTTGTGTCTTGACTAGAAAGTAGGTAGTTAAAGTTGCTATTCTCTTTGTAGTAGTAACTTGCAATAGTTTTGAGGTATTGACTAGAGTAATGTTTGAACTTTTGGTGTCAAGAGCTCGAGCCTATTAGTGATAGATGTCGTATTTTGGGCAATCCGTGTGTTTTTCAAAAACCAAAAACCCCTGTTGAGGACTCTAGCTACTAGATGGATCACTAACCTCTGGAGGGTTCGAATATTAGAGTACACTCACGTACCATGAGTCGAGGATGCGCAAGGATAACCAAACCCCCATACACTCCTCCTCGGGGTACTTGTCTCTTTGTGAACCTCCTGATTAGATTGAGAGTTACCGATAATAAGTGCATGAGTTCTTCGGACTAATGTGAGTATTCGAAAGTTGACACTTCCACCCACCTATACTTTTTCTAGCCTCTTCGGTACCGTGCATTGCCCTTTCTCACCTCGAGAGTTGGCGCATACTTCGCCGGTGCATCCAAACCCTTGGCATGATACGCTCTGTCATCATAAGCCTCCTTATATCTTTCCTCAAAACAGCCACCATACCTACCTACAAGGCATTTCCATAGCCTTTCCGAGATACATTGCCATGAAACATCCACCTTCTCATGACTTGATCTTCATGTCATACATGCTACTTGCTTGATCGATGATCCGCATGCTAGTTGGGCCTTGCCCTAATCATTGCTACATGACGCGTTAGTATCATTGCATATCCTGCTATCCTGGCTGAGGCATACATTTGCATCATGATAGTTATATCTCCTTTATGTGAGTACTTTTGTAAAGTGTGAAAGATCTCCTATATTCTTGTAAAATATAGAGTGTTGCCCCTAAAATGAGGAAAAGATCCCAAAGAGGAATAAAAAAAGATCCCAAAGAGGACAAATGAGAGTTAAATAGAAAGAGCCATTGAGGCCACCAAAAAATACAAAAAATAGAAAAAAGAGAAAAAGAAAAAGAAAAAGAGAGAAGGGGGCACAGTACTATTCCTTTTGAGAGATCCACACTAGTACTTCATCCTCTATCCCTTGTACTCCATAGAGATCATCATCATGCATATAGCTATGTGGGGACCTTCACACTATAGAACTTGGCTTGTATATTCCAATGATGAGCCTCCTCAAACGAGCTCTAGGTCTTCTTGAGCAAGCAAGTTAGATGCACCCCCACTAGTTCCCTTGGAGAGCTTTTAGCTCACATGTGCATCCGTTGCATGGCAATCCCTACTCCTCACATCATATCTATCATATGGCCTTCTCTCGCCTATGATTGTCCTCATTGATGTGAGCGTTTCACACCTTTTTGTCTTCCTCCTCCACCTTCTTTCTGTTTCGCCTTTTAGGTGTCAGCTTTCTTGCTCACGCTCATCCAGTGCATGAGTGCTCAAAATATCGAAATGGAGTGGATCAGTTTGACTTGTACCTGGCTAGTGGTCTGGGGACGAGTCAAGATAAGAATCCAAAGGAGACCAAGTGTGAAACTTTAGTAGATAGTAGTTGTCAACAACCTTTTTTCTCTCTTTTTCACTGTCCCCTGCTTGCACGCAAACACCATCTGGAGACATTCGAGTCACGGACAGCGAGAGCTCTTGCACCTTTTGTTCTTTTGTTGCTTGTGTCAATGCTAATATAGACTCTTGCTTGTTAAGACTTGAATTGAATTGCATGCTTTGATTGCTTTACTTAAAAGTCCTTATATGGTTGTGTGGCATGTCACCACAGAAATTATGCTTGTTATCATTTACCTACTCGAGGACGAGCAGGAATTAAGCTTAGGGATGTTGATACGTCCCAAACGTATCTATAATTTCTGCTTGCTCCATGCATGTTTTGTGTGACTTTGCCATGTTTTGCTTGAACTTTCATACACTTTTGAGCATATTTGTACTAACCTATTAACTCAGTGCACCAAGTTGTCAGTTCATGTTTTCTGCTTTTTTGTATTTCAGGTTTTCCGGCCATTAAAAGTGCTCCAAAAATTCCGGAAAAAAATATATAAAAAATCAGCGTCCCGGAAGCTTCCGAAATCACCAAGGAAGGAGGGGAGGGCCCCCACAGGGACTCCAGAAGGGTCCCTGGCGCGGCCCCAACCTAGGCTGCGCCGCGCACCCTCCTGGCTACCATGTGGCCCCCTGGTGCCCCCCTTTGGCCCTATTTTTACCCCCGCGGAGGAAACCCTGATTCCGGACCCCTTTTCTCCAGAAGCAATTCCGATCTCCGCCGCCATCGCCATCAAGTTTCGGGGGGACATAATTCCTGTGCTGGCACCCTGCTGGGACGAGGAAGTGCCCCCGGATTCATCTCCATCGACGTTGCTTCCTCCCTCCATGAAGCGGGAGCAGTTCTCCCTCGGGGCTGAGGTTTCTACCAGTAGCTATGTGTTCTTCTCTCTCTCCCATGATGTGATCTTCGTTGTGATCATAGGCTATGTTAATCTAGGGTGATCCCATGATATTTCCCCTTCCTCTATGTATTGGATTGATGTACTCAATTGATCTTATCTAGTATAATCCCCGAGACCAAGGTGACAGTGGTCTATTGGACATGGGTTAGAAGAATATTATCATGAGTGATTTCCTCTTTTGTGTGTTGATTGAAGATTGAGAGTCTCTTGGTGCTTGTCTTTGAATATCCTTGATATATGGTGTGGTGATTGTGGTACTCTCTTTGGATCACCGCGGTGACATTGGGAAATCCATAGATTGAGAACTACAAACTTTGGGGTGTGCTTTTGTAGCCCTACATAATTCTCATCCTCTCTTGACCACAAAGGAATGACCTCCGAGTGCGTCTCCGTTGCATGTTTTATGGGAAATATCATGTGATTAGACTATGTTAATGTTGTTGAGAGTTGCCACTAGTGAAAGTATGAAGCCTAGGCCTTGTTTCCACCATTGTTACACCGTTTGTTCTCACTTTTGTCACATGTTTTCTTGCTGCACTTTTTATTACAGATTTATATTACCTTGCTTTGCCACACCTATCACTCGTATTTTACCATCTCTTCGCCGAACTAGTGCACCTATACAAATCCTTGTTGTATTAGGTGTGTTGGGGACACAAGAGACTTCTTGTATCTTAATTGCAGGGTTGCTTGAGAGAGACCATCTTCAACCTCTACTTCCCTGATTTCGATAAACCTTAGGTCATCCACTTGAGGGAAATTGTTGCTGTCCTACAAACCTCTGCGCTTGGAGGCCCAACATAGTCTACAAGAATAGAAGTGTGCGTAGACATCAACTGCTGCAAAGGATCATTAGGAGGGAAAGCAATGGAAGCAATATCTTCAATAATCTTATCATTACTAGGCAAATTAGTACCAAGAGGCTGCTTAGAGAACCTAGAAAAGTTAAATTCATATGGCTCACCATTGAATTGAACAGAAACCTTACCTTTCTTGCAATCTATTATAGCTCCCCAAGTTCTGAGAAAAGGTCTACCAAAAATAATAGTACAAAAATTATCCCTTATTGAACCAGGTACTAGAAAATCGGTAGGATATTTTACCTTTCCGCATAAGACTGCAACGTCTCTCACAATTCCGATAGGAGAGATAGTTGCTCTGTTTGCAAGATGAATAGTAACATCAACTTCCTCAAGTTCACAAGGTGAAATCTCACCCATGATCTCTTGATAAAGTGAATACGGAATAGCACTAGCACTCGATCCCAAATCACATAGCCCATAATAATTGTGATCTCCTATTTTAACAGATACCACTGGGGTACCTGAAATTGGGCCTTTATTCTTGGCTGTAACAAGGTTAGTGGAAACAGCACAAAAATTAATATTGGAATCTAAAGCATTATTAGTAACAAGATCCTTAACCACTGCAACTTGGGGATCGACCTTGATCTGGTCCTCAGGCTCATCAGTTCTTCTCTCACTTTTATTTATTATGCCTGTCAAAAAAGAGTGCTCCCTTATCCTCGCGGGAAAAGGGGGCTTTTCATATATAACTACAGGCAAAATAGGGTCAACAACATGAATATCAAAAGGTAATTCTTTGAAGGGTTTATGATGTTGATACTTCTACTTTTTAGAAGAGTCAATATGAGAGGCAAAGTCCTTACAAAAATCAATCATTAGATGGGAATCAAGACCAATCTTAGAGCAAAAGGTATTAAAGTAATCAGTTTTCACATACCTCTCTATATAATCATGCTCATAATTTATAGTGGGTTCAATACCTTTATCTATTTCCCAATCTTCGGTATTCTTCTGGATCCTTTCAAGGAGATCCCATCTTTCTTCAACGCTTTTAGTCTGAAATACCCCACTAGAGGAGCCATCCAACATCTCCTTATCCTGACGAGAAAGTCTAGCATAAAAATTTGTAAGTACAGTTTTCTTGGGGAGCTCATGAATAGGACATTTGAGCATTAGGGATTTCAATCTCCCCCAAGCTTGAGCAATGCTTTCTCCGTCATGAGACCTAAAGTTATAGATACAGTTTTTGTCTCGATGAATTTCATGAAGAGGATAAAATTTGGTATAAAAGAGAGACATAAGCTCTTGTCAATCAAGCAAATGAGAGTTATCGAGAAGCTTATACCAATCTGAAGCTTTATCTATAAGCGATATGGAGAACAATTTCCTCATGACAAACTCCATTGATACACCTGCAAGCTTAAATAGTGAACATAGTTGTGACAAATATAGTAGGTGTTCACTGGGATGTCTGTCTCCTGCATAACGATTAGCCAAAACACAATCGATAATACCAGTTGGTATTTTATAAGGCAAAATTTCAGTAGGGGGAGGAACAACCACCACAGATGTGGGGTGCTTCCCCGCAAGCAACGATCCAATAGCTAGGTTGTCCATATGGACAAAGAGCAGCAATAGCAAAATAAAAACAACAATAAAAAAATTCCTTACCAGCTTCACTTACCGATAGCGCTATGCTCCCCGGCAACGGCGCCATAAAACGGTACTTGATGACCCACAACCGTAAGGGATCTATTGCAGCGTTTTCGATAAGTAAGAGTGCCGAACCCAACGAGGAGCGAAAGGTATTGATAAGTGATTTTGGACAAGGAATAACTGCAAGCAATGAAAGTTAATTTTTAGGGGTTTTCGATATAAGAAACAATAAGATAAAAGCAAGTAAAGTAAATAATGTTGAGGAGCAGCAGGTGGCCCAATCCTTTTGAGCAAACGATAAGCCTGGCAACTGAACTTATAAATACTAAAGCGTTCTTGAGGACACATGGAGAGGTAGTCACGTGCTTTCGCCATACTCCGAATCGGGACTATGTGTAGTGTTGATAAGTGTTGAGTGGGTGGATCTATGCTAGCACACCTTCTAGACTAACATAAGTGTACTCTTATGATTAAACATCTTCCAAGCATCCGCAAATACAAGATAGAAATTAAGGCAAAGCCTAACCACAGCAATAAGATCAAGGATCCATTATTCCCTTGCGCAAAAGCGTGCAAACTGGGGTTCAGGTTTCTGTCACTCCAGCAACCCACCTTAAGCATTCTTTATACACAATGTATTCTCCTAGGTCCTTAATAAGGCGAAGTGTTGAGTGTTCGACTCACACAACACCACTAGGAAAATATCAACACAACTTAAATATCAAACAACACAAATTACTTCAACATCATATGACTACTAACAACAAGACTTCTCCCATGTCCTCAAGAACTAAAGTAACTACTCACAAGACATAAAAGAGATCATGATCAGAGGTGATAAATAGGTGGTAAACAATCTGGTCATAATAATATTTCTCCAACAAAACTCAATAGCATTCACCACAAAGTAGTAATCAACACCGGTAGAGTAGAGAGGATAGATAGTATGAGTTACAACACAAGTTGCAATTGCGAGATGAGATTGGATGAAGATGAAGATGGTGCTGATGTTGGGGATTATGTTGATGATGATCTCGATGATGCCTGTGACGATGGTGATGACGATGGCGATGATCTCCCCTTCCGGGAGGTGATCTCCTCGGCGGAATCTTCCTGCCGGAGAGCCCTTTTCTTATCTGTAGGTTTCTGCCATGGAGCCGCGGCAGAACTCCGTAAAAGCTTCTCTTTTTAGGGTTTTCGGGTAACGAGGAGTATATAGGCCAGAGGGGGGAGCCGGGAGTGGCCCCAGGGCTCCAAGCGCCCTCCCGGCGCGACCAGGGGTGGGGCCGCGCCAGGTGACCGCCTGGGGATCCTGTGGCCCCCCTCTGGTCCCTCTTTTACGTGTCTTCGTCAATCTTCTTAAAAACACTCCCCGTAAATTTTCAGGTAATTTGGAGGTGTTCTTCTTCAGCAACCCAGCGTCCACTTTTTACCGCTGAATCCTGCATCTGCTGTTTCGGCACCGGAAAGTTGCAAACTGTGTAAAACAACCAAAACAACATAAGAACATCATCGTAATGTGCAATATATCAATGAATAAGGAGGAATTATGATACAAAGTAGTGATGTATTTTGGACGTATCAGCAACAAACAACTCCACTTCCTCCGCGATCGACAAGTGGCACGATCTGGTGGTTCCTTTTTTTCCTTTTTTTGGAGCACACGGCGTACCTCTCACGCAAATACATTCGTGCCTCCCGCACAGGCACGGTCGTGCCTCTTTTTTAGAAGCACGACTCGTGCCCTTTTTTAGAAGCACGATTGTGCCTCTTTTTAGAGCACGGTCGTGCCTCTTTTCTTTGAAAAAAAATAAAAAAAATCACCAAAATGTATAAAAAAGCATGCGAAAACCGGAAAAGCCAAAAAAAACCCGAAAAAACCTTTTTAAACACAAAAAATACGTACACAAAAATAAAAATAATAAAATCCCGAGAAAACGTTGTGGATGCAATACATGGCGCGTTGTGAGCGCAGAAAAGTGCTCACTGGATCGGACCGCGAACCAGTACTCTTCAATTAGTTGCTCTCTGTTATCGGTGGTCATGAGTTTTAATTAAGCAACAACTAATTGTTCAATACTCCGTACTTTGCAAACAAACAGAGGGATAAGAAATTAGGCTTTCGCCCCCTTTATTGATAAAGGAATCGAACCAAGGTACACGACCAAACGATACAAGGTGGTGAAGTAACCCTCTTACAAAGCCGATCCTGAGATAAGCGGTGCACCTACGTGACCAGCAGAAGGCGCCGGCAAAACTACACACAACCCCGCACTACATCCTAACACACCTAGGCTTCACAGCAACGCCCTCAAGAGGGAGAACGGCGCAGAGCGTCGCCGCTGCCGAGTCCAGATGGACAAGGGTCTTCACCCGGAGCCTTGATACGAGGAGAAGAACCACGGCGACGTCTTCAGGAAGAGAGCGGCACCGACGGGTGTCGTCGCCGCCGGTGCCAAGATACAGAGCTCTCACTCGGCAACTCACCCGTGTCACCGGTGCCTCTAGGGAGAGCGCGAAGAGGTGTAGTTCCCAGATCCGGATCAGGGCATCACCCTACAGGAGAGTGAATGGCCGAGCTACCCGCCACTCTGCCACCTGTTGCCCACACAACCGGGCGGAGCCACCACCACCACCATGGTGCCTGCCGAAAAGCAACCATGTGGTCCACCATCCAGGGCCGTCGCCCCAGCATCCCTGCCCCAAGACACCGCCACCCTCCACCTCACGACGCTTCAACTCCGGCCGGACGAGTAGAGCCCACCGTCCACTCAGTGCCCGGCATTAGTCCTCGGATCTGGGTGACCCTCCCACTCACTGTGGGAGGCGTCAACGCCTGCATCCCCAGTAAGCCCTCCTGGAGCTAGGGGACACGATCGTAGGACTGCCGACGGCAGCCGTCAAGCCCATCTGGAGCTCGCACAACGCCAAACCGAGGTCAAGGCACCAATCAATAGGCCAGATAGAGGTGTCAGGCCACCGCCACCGCACACCACCCCTGTGACGGCCCATCCACGGACGCAGCCCAGGCCAATACCAGCCACTCCTACCTGGGAACGACCCCGATCTTCCCGGGGCCCAGGTCCGGCCCGCCCGAGCACAAACCCTAGGACCAAGCACCCGGCCTAGTCCTGGGAGAAGGAGGCCGCCGCACCACCACCGCCCCGCGCTGCCAGCCAGACCGCAACCGCCACGCCGCCGCAGCCAGCACCAGCCCGCACCACCAACTCCGCCTCCGAACCGCGCCACCGAAACTCGCGTCCCCTGCCGGCCAGATCTAGCCGTCGCAGCGCAGGCACGCACCACCACAGAAGCCGCCCTCGGCCCGCGCCGCCCCGCGGGTTGGTCCGGCAAGACCGCTATCGACAAGCCGACCGCCGCCTAGACCCGTCGCCACGCCGCCGCGGCCCGGGGCCCGCCACTTTGCCGCCCCCCACCGGGATCCAGATCGATCCACCCCGATCCAGATCGGGCAGGGACGCCCGCCACCGGCCGCCACCGCGCAGCCCTCCAGGCCGCCGCCCACCCGCGCCCCGCCGTCGAGAAGGGCCGCAGGGAGCCGACGCCGCCCCGGCGCACCCCACGCCCGTGCGCCATCCTGGCGGAGGGAGGCCGCCCCGCCGCAGCGCCCCACGTGAGGAGGAAGGGAAGCCCCGCCGCCGCCGGCTCCGGCCAGGCTTTGCCCGGCCAAGCCCCATGGCGGCGGCGAGGGGAGCGGGGGAGGGGGGGCGTCGGCGGCGGAGATCTAGGGTTCCCCCCAGTAGCCGCGCGGGGACGACACGGGAGGTGGAGGTGTCAACAAACAGAGGGATTGATGTGAACAGCTTGACATTGTAGCTTACCCAGTCTGGGCGTTGAAGACAAGGATTTATTCAAGACCTCTACCTTCTAAAGCAAAAAATTAAGGACAAGCATTAGGCTTTCTTCAAGCAATGTCTAGATAATATCACTTAATTTCTTCATTTTTTTTCTTTCCTCCATTGTAACATACCATTTATAATATAAAATATACCATAAAACAAGTGTTCTACGGTTCTTGTTCTGGAACAAGAATGAAAACAGAAAGAAAAAGAAACTTGGACACAACTTTGCACTGAATTGCACCTTTTCATAGTATGCAAAGAATAATCATATAATAACATAATTTTCATATATATTTTATACTAGTATTTACGTGTATACATTTCAGTCATCCATAATTTAAAAATACACAGAAATGAAAAAGGGAAAAGAAGTATGACTAAGAAAAAAGAAAAAAGAAATAAAAATAGGAAAACAGAAATAAAAAATGGGGGAAAGGGGAGGGCTGGGTTGCACAAATAATGGCCTTCGACTTCTTTAAGAAATTGACTGACCCAAATCGGTTGTGAGTCGAAAATACCCAACCCAAACAACTCAGAAAACAAATCAGGAAAAAATGAAAACATGAATCTCAAAGCAAAAAATCAACGGTCAAAAAAATAGACCAACCCAAAATCAATTTTCAGGAGACTTACATTACATGTAGCTAAAATGTAATTTGTGTCTATTAATAGAAGTTGGGGAAATGATAATTGTCCAACCACCCTCAAGAGCAATCCTTTGAAAAACGGTTACTTTCCTTCTTTAGGGAGCTCTTAGAGAAAGATAGTTTGGTGATAAGGGGACGTGTCAAAACTTATCCATCCAATTATTACCTAGAATTTGAAGGAGGCTCTGTTGACAGAATACAGCAGGACAAGACTGTAAATGCTCTTTCCAGAATGTCCTTGGCTTCACGACATGATTGTTTCCCAGGCCAATTTCCTGTTGACAGAGGAAATGAGGAATCATGAAGAATGAGGTGACCAATACAGTCAAGTAGTTTTTCAATGCTTTTGCACTCCTGACGTTATTAATGATACAATCGTTGCTTTGATTCTGAAATCCCACATGCGTGATGCAGATGATTGATAACGGCCTGGGACCCGGAGTAGCATGGTGATGTAACAAGCAGTGAGGCTGGTCATAGTGGGGACTGAGGAGAGTAACTTAGACTAGTAATATGCAGTTACTAGTCTATGTTACTATTTTTATAGTGGGTAGTGTTATGTGAGTAGTAATATAAAAAGGAGAACGGATTTTTGGTGCCCGGGCTACACTGCTCCTGCAGCCAGGGCCAAGCATTTTGGCAAGGAAAAGTCGCTCCTGCTGCTCCGGACGCACTGTTGCATTGGGATGCCACGAAGCAATACGGCTGTGCTCGGCACGTAATATGTGAATTATACGCATGTTGGAGTTGGCCGCACAGATGGGCTGACTTGTTAAGTGGGAGCTATGCTGGGTGGCAAATGATCTCGAGGACCCACACACAGGCCGGACCAATACTACTAGTATTTTTTTTTTTGAGACATAGGACCAATACTAGTCAGTAGTAAATGATCCAGTCAGTGTTAAGAATGACCCAGCAGCTGATTGTGATGAGCTTGAGGATGGCGATGAGGGAGTGATTCGTGTGGATAATTATAAGGGCGGGTGCTTTTTATCAAAAAATAATAAGGGTGCGTGCTAGACAAAAGTGTATGCACGTCATTATCTTTCTCTTCCAGATTGAAGTGGTCAGCATGTTCATGAATGTGTTTTAAATGAGGGAAATCGTTTCAAAATGATTAAAACTACTTGTTTGGACTGAGTGTAATGAGTGGGATCTGTTTTCTGAAACGAGTGAATTGTACAGGTGAAATATGTTGTTTTTAATGATTGAATTTTCTTTCGACTAAGTGAAATCTGTTTTTTGAAACGAGTCCAATAATTTCTAAGAAATGAGTGAAATATATTTTTGAAATGAGTGAAATACTCAAATTAATGATTTCACATTTTGGATTGTTTCACTCAATTTATAAAATATCACCCATAATTAGAAATAGATGAGTGGACTTCACTTTTTACTCTTTTTTGCGGGGTGCCTTCACTTTTTTCTAAACCAGAAAAAAAATGAGTTTAATAGTAGTTTCAGAATAGTGTTCCTAAAATGAGTGAAATCTGCTATATCTACAATTAGCGTTTTGAATATAGGGAGATTTTCATTTTAAATCAACAAACTCGGTGTTTTAATATATTCCACACACAAGAAGAAAAGTAGCAAAGCCGAGTGCAAATACCCATGCAAATTGTGTCGACTACCTCCTATAAAAAATGGGGGATATCATGAAATTTGTTTTCTAGAACTGAGTGAAATATGTTCATGAATTTTAAAATCGTTTAAAATATATCAAAGATTGGTCATGTTTTAAAGATATAGTCGAACTAAATTCAAATTTGTACCTTCATTGCTAAATTTTTCATTTTCATCTAGCATCGGCGTACGTCAAGAAGAAAACATGGGAAATGGTGAACCCTCCAATTCAGTCAAGCTTCGATTAACTAGATTTTTTTTTATTTTTACAACATATACTCGTGGTAACATAGCTGGTCCGGTATACCTGGTCGGATATGTGCCTGGAACCGGTCGGTGTGTGTGAACGTGTGCTCCTCTAACTGGCTAAGTTAGTACATAATATCTCAGTCATGGTCGGTAGTGCTTATGACATGTGCTAATGATGTAGTTACTACGTTGGAGCACTGCCACAAGTGAAATGAATCATATGCATGACACCCTCCTAGTGTGCCAGCTCTGGCATGCTTACGCACACAATACACCACCATAAAAAACATAATACACGAGAAATACACATCGCAATGCAATGCGGAATCTGGTGTGTGAACGCTGCACATGAGTGGGTCCTTCGGCCGAGAGCACTAAAGCTCGTCCTCCAACAGGAATTTTCGCATAAGAAGACTCATTTATTGCTTTGTTGTAACATCCCAAAATTCTCCGAATTTTGCAATGTTAATAAAATAAAATAGATAATGATTGTTTGCTTGAGGTGTTTGATTTTCTCTGGGATTTAAAACTTTTTGGAGTTTATTGAATATTAAAAAGAGAGGGAATAAAAGGACTTTCCCTAATATTCATAATTTATGTTTTTGGAATTTATTATTTTAAAACAAAACCCACAGAATAAAAATGAGAGAAGGTAATATGACTCCTTCAACATATTAAAATGTTGCAAAATGTTTTAAATTATTATTGAAATTCTTTTGAATATTCAAAACATTTTTCAACTCAAGGAAAATTCGTTTGAGAGGATATAAAATGACTTATCCCCTTTTTAAAAAGTTGGAAAATATTTAGAATATTACTTTAAAGGTTTTAAAATTTATTATGAGTATTATAAACAACTCTAAAATTATTTTAGGGATTTTATAAGGCTAAGAGAGTTTTTATTTCATTAAAATGATTTATTTAATATTTCAAAAGAGTTGAAAAAATATTCCAATGGAATATTTTTGTTTTACCAAATTATTTATTGGTGTGACAATTTTAAAATTTATATTTTATTATTTAGAAATGGTCTGTCAATGCTTTTGACCAAATAAAAATATTTTTAATAATTTATCGGACTTTATATTATTTATGAAAACTATTTTTATTTAAATAAAGTATTTAGAAAATGTTTTTATTTTTATTTTACTTTTTGGAAAATATATTCATTAAATAAAAAAAATTGTATTATTTGATGAATTTAGAAAAAAAATTCATTTTTTGCGATAAGTATTTATTTTTCTACAATTGTTTGAAATTACGGTTTTAAATAAAAAGAAAATCCGTAGCCCGGCCCAATAGGTTTTTTTTCTGCCCGCGAGCGCAATAAGAGCCCAACTCGGTTTGATTGTTTTTTTTTCTTTTTCTCTGGCTATATAGGATTTTCGTTTTTTTTATTTTTGGTTTTATTTTTTTTTCTGGAAAACCTAATTCCGCGGGACCCGCCGCCGGGCCCCGCAACTCGCCGCCGCCGCCGGACCGCGGACCCGCCGCCGCGCCACCGCGTCGGCCACAGCCGCCACGACGCAGGCCGCGCGTGCCCCGTGCGCCTCCCGCGCCTTGCCCCGCCCTCCCCGCCGGCCGGTCGAGCCGCCGGAGTGCGCGCCCGCCGCCGCAACTCCCTCGCCGGAGCTCGCGCGGCCACGCCGCCGCCGGCCTAGCCTCGTGCGCCGGTCACCTGAGCGCCGCGCCACTCCTCCCCGGGGCCGAGCCGCCGGAGCCGGCCACCACCTGCGCCACCGGCAGGCGCCGCCCTTCACCGGAGCACAGCCACGACCTCGCCGGCCCTGCCCAAGTTCGACGGAGACGAGGTCAACTCCGGTCAGATCTAACCGGGGACCCGATCGCTTTTTGCGAATTATTTTTATTCGCGAACTAGTCCTTTTAGGCAGAAAACATCCCGGCGCCGCACGTGCAATATCTCCGCGACCGTAAGTCGGATTGAGGTGAAACTTTTTCCTACACGCTTGTGTTGTTATGTAATTTAGCATGGTATAACTTTTTGCACACTTTGCACACTTTTGAATTTGAAGTTATTTCAAATTCAAATTCAAATTTCGGAGACCATATCTTTTATACCGATGATCCAAATCGAGTGATTCTTTTTGCGTTGGATCATTCGTTTCATGTACTTTCTGTCTATACCATGTGTACACAAAAATTCAAATGTTTCTGTTGACACACGAACACGTCCACGTGTACCCGCAGCGCCGAGGGAGATACTCCGCAACTCCCGCCGCGGGAGGCCTGCCGGAAGCGCGATATGCAAGACAGTCCGGCAGGCGCTTTTGAGACCAGACGCCTCGGTTACTCGGGAGGGACCCCGTCGGAGTACCCGGCGACGATTGGCTGCTCCAAGTCGTCCTGAACGCCCCTGGAGCCTTGTAGATCGTAGCCCCCAAATCTGAAGAACAACGAAGAACAAGAAGCAAGGTACAAGGGAGATAGATAGATGAACGATAAAGATGTAGATGTGTTTTGTTCGATTGTGTGTTGTTTCAATCGGCCGTCACCTCATCTATATATGAGGAGGCTGGAATTTCCGTGCAAGAAAAGGACTCAAAATCCCGTCCAAATCTTTCCAAACTTAACCGAACTCGGATTACAGGTGGGCCTAGGACAGCAGTTCGGTTTTTGGTAGTTCCGGGGCTGTAAACGACCTCGGATGAAAAAACTCAAAACATCAAAGTTGTAGCCCTCGAAATTTCCAAGAATTTTCATGTTGAACGTTTTTTGATTCGGGGCCATCTTTAAGTCCGAAATCCTCACGCTTTCCATCAGACATCAATCGTATAGGTGTCTGGCTCCAGGCGTCACTTTTTCCTCTTTGACAGAGTTGTACTCCGAGGGTTGTAACTTTTGCATACGAACTCGGATTGAGATGATTCAAAAACCAAAATTGACCGGTTCGATGAGACCAAGCCGCACCATGTAGAACATTGTTCCATTTGATGATGTCTTGAAGGCCTAATTGGCCGAATAGTACTTCGAATACCAGGATCTTATCGCTTCCAACATAGTTGCGGCCCTTGAGATGGAATCGGAGGATCAGGGCTTGAACTACAAAGTTGTTCATATTGACAATACCCAACTTTTTCATGTAGAGCACTTCTTCATTTGAGGTCAGCTTATATAGGTTTATTGTCGTGCCAAAAACTGGTGTCAACACATGCCCCCCTGTTTTTCGGCAAAACTTGCGTGCCGAAAAATAATTTGTACCACATAGGGTCTAAGGACGATGTCAACACTCCATCGGCCATGTTCTTTCTAAGGGAGATAATTTTATACCGGCCATGACTATCCTTGAGGCGATAATCATATATCGGCTATTTGCTAGCACGATTAATCATGTATCGTCCATTGCTTGTTTGATTCTTTTTTATGCAGACTCGGGTGCACCCTTCTAAACTTGAGAATAACGCCATAAGAAATTCGTCCATAATTCCCATATATCAAGATCCATCTCAAAGATATCCACTGAATCATACTGTCCACCCTCTTGCAAGAATCTTATAAATAAAAAATAGTGAACTTCCCGCAATCTTGCCTTCGCCTGCATATAAAATTTCCATTAGTGACCGAAAACGGTAATCTCTGATTCGGCCTCCCCTATGTTGGCAAACTCGACACCGGCTTTTGAGAAATACATCATGATTAACATAATATCCGGAAGCTTGCTGTGCCAACTCATTTGCTCTTCAATGTCATGTCTAAATATATGAGCAATACTAAAGCAATCAAATATAGAAATTATATCTAGACACTTATCAAGATAAATAATAAGTGATTCATCAAAACGCACAAAATCCATAGATATATGCTGCTCTACTAATAACGAATCACCAAAAGCCTCTCTATGTGTAGCACCTATAGCAAGAAAAATCTCTGAACCGAATAACAATATATTCAGCTTTCATTGTTCATGTAACAACATTTAAATAGCATGAGGCTTTAAAACACCACCACGAGGAGATATATAAACAATACCGAAACCTTGGGCGTTGCTACAAACTAAACCATCAAAATATAATCTCCGTGGCACTAATGAGACAAGGTTCATAACAATATTATGCTCAATAATAGAAACAACAATTATTTGGCTTCTCACGGATGCAAATTAGCTATATCATACCGAGCCAAAGCATAATCCCACTCAACAATTCTGCAACTGAGTTGGTCCATGCAACATATTTTTAGCGAATGTACACCTTGTCTCAATCTCCAACAAAACTAAGGACGATGTTTAGAAAACCACACCGGCCATGTTTAGATGTATTCTTAGGACGATAGAAGAAATATCGGCCATTAGTATAAAAGACATGTAGAATTCATCCACCAAAGCATATATAGCCGAAACAAACAAATGGAATAACAAATCAAATATTTCGGCCCCTTGAATTAGCAACAAGAATGGAACTAATCAAATTTATAGTGACTTGGTAATCCCCTATCATGATGTAAGAAATTGTATTGCATCCATGTATCAAAATAAGTCCATGGAGGGTAACCAATCATACTTGAGGATGAATTCCATGATAAAGGCATCAATGACATGTTTGAAGAATATGAATGATGTGCTAATCGAAGATTCCGGTTGGATGATGGAAACCTTCGGCTTAATATTTTATGAGATGATTTCTCATTCTTCACTTTGGTTGTATTCTCTAAAATAGAAGCTTGCACATCATTTTTGGTTTGACTGTTCTTCTTGGGGACCCATGCCATATTCTTCTTTTCAAGTTCTCGTGCACTAAGTTTTTGCAATTTCTTCTTCTGCCAATATGATAAACCGAGTGTACATCTCGATTGTGATTCTTTTTCAAGCAGTGGCAATTCCTTTTTGATCTTGTGCACTCTCAGCTCCTTCTGTTCAGATTTGGCATCTTGATTCTGAACATTTGCTTGCTCCACGTCTTTGCCTTTAGTAGCCAATGTCAATGCTTTAATTGGCTCTTCATTATTTGTAACTAAACCTGAAGTGGCACACCTACGGCCATCGTTTTTGACACGATATACTTGCTTGACCACCTTTTTCTTATTCCTTGAGCTCCGGACCGATTCCTTTCGATTGAAACGGTCTTTGTTATGCAATTGTTCATCGAATGTGGACCTTCTTGGAGCCGCATAATCTTGATGAGATGGTTCAAAATAAGATGGATAATGTGCCCTAGAATTATACCTGTCCCGTGATGGATATTGATTCATATAAGCATAGGGAGGTACCCATGACGCTGGTACTGGCGGCTCAAAATAAGGATATGAGTATGATGTATGGAAATTATCACTTTGCCAATACCGATCATATTTGCGCCTAGGGGGTGATCTTGATGCTTTTGAATTACTTGGCCGATGAGAAATTTTCTCCTCACTTATCTTCTGATATTTTTCCAATAGTTGCGCGAAAGTGACCTTTGATTTCTCACCCTTGTGCTTATCTCGGCCTTTGCTCTCTTTGGTTTTCCTTGCATCGATCTTTGGATTTGCTTGCTGCCCCCCAGTGCTTGGCGTCTTCATTGTAACTTTGACAGAATTCTCGCCTTCAAGAATGTCATCATTGCGCTCAGGAATAATTTGTGTCCTTGAAAGTTTGATCCCATCACCTGCAGTTTTTACCTTCTTGTCCATAAATGACTCGGCTTGAAGCAACCGATGCAAAAACTTTTTGTCATCAGGACCAATAGGAATAGCATGATGATCCCTTGATGTTTTAACAAGTTTCAATCGTCCACTATCAATGGCCGATTTAACTATTTGATGAAACATATTGCAATCCTCAAAATTATGCTTGAACGAATCATGTAACTTACAATACATTCGTCCATGGATTGGTGGCTTAACATGGTGATCAAGAATTCTAATATAATCATTCTTCAGCAATAAATCAAAGATCTGATCACACATATTTGAATCGAAGGTAATCACTTTGTTTTCTAACCGATCTTGGTGCGAAAACGGCTTTGGAAGTAAGCAAACGAATGGTTCAGATTTCGCATCACCCCATTCGGCTATGCATTGTGTTTCGCACCCCATCTCCGATGACTTTGAATAAGAAATTATACTACCATCGGTTTTCTCAGAAAATTCAAACATTGGCTTTATATTTCTGAAATCAAAATTGTTATAGCATATATGCCTCAATCGAGACCAAATGCAAGCCAAGTATGAAATAAGAAAAATTACCCATGTATACATAAACTTTAAATGAAACAATGGGAAAAGCTTTTTCTGCAATAATGAGTCACTATTGGTCTCTTTAAATGACACAATGTGTTGACCGATATGCTTTGTTATAATTGTATTGCTAACAAGAAAATTATCCTTCTTCATTGGTCTCTCAAGATTTGTTATAAGAATTTTGCTAATAGTTTCATCAACAATAAACTTATGACCAAATCTGAAAATATATAAATTACTTGCTAAACATACCTTTTCATACACGTTGGGAGAGCATGATGGTTGCATGAATTCAATAATAGCTTGTTCCAGTTTTGGATGACTCTCCAACGTCTTGTCCTCATCTTTTTCTTTGTTCTGTGCTTCATCACTCGAATGATTGTCAGGTGAACTTTGCTCAGATGCACGCTTGTGTTCTTGATGTTCATCATTAACCAAACTTTGTTTGGCCATATCACTTTGTTCTTGATGCTCATCACTTTCTGTGGCACGGAACTCAAAGGGCAGGAAATAGGTTCCCTTAGCTTCAGAAAAATCAAGCACGGTTGTTATGTGCTCGCCATGCCCTTTCTCAATGGTGTTTGCCTCTTTGAATTTGATGGATTCGGAACACACACTAGTTGATTCGGATTTCATCCCAGCCGAAGAACTTTCAATCTTCGAGCCATCACTTTTTTCATCAATTGGCAAGACTTCTTTTCTTTGAGCCAATTCTTTTTCTATTTGCTCCAACGGCGAGCAGCTGATTTAGCTTTAAGCTTCTTCTCAAGCTCTGCCCACCCTGGACAAGATTTCCCCCCAATTCCATTAGCTTTAAGATTTTTCTCAATCTCAGCCCACTCCGGGTAATATTGCCCTCCAATACTTCCAAACTCTTTCGGCATTGGAACTTGAGTATTGCCGAAACTTTGGAATTGTATAGGGGGTATATAGTATGCTGGAGCAATAGGAGAAGACATATGCATTGGTGTGGAACTATATTTTTCCTGGCATAACCTATCAATTGGCAGTGATTCGTCTTCTTGCAAAACTCTAGCTTTTATTGCATTATAGTCAGGAGACAAACCACTAAGATATAATTCCATACAAATATCACTAATCCGTTCATTTTGGGCTTTCTTCCTTTCTAACGCAGCTAACTCAGCAGCAACTTTAGATGAAGGTATGTATGCTCCTATAGGTTGGTCACTTATTTGGCTATTACCATGAAGGTGTGGAGCCGAATTATGAGTATCAACAGTTGCATATGGCACTGACAGATTAGTAGCCTGAGTTGTAGCATATGATGGTTGATGGTAATTGGTCGAATAACTAGTGCTAGCATGGCCAATTCCCCTATCCATCGGCATATTTGGATTGACATATTGCAAGTTAGGTGCCGATGAATAAAAAGGTGAAACACTTTGTTCAATGTTATTGAAATTTCCTACATGGGGTGTTTCAACTCTACCAACCGAGCTCATCATGTTGTTCATCGGCATATGGATTCCTGGGGTTGCCGATGCATGAGAGTTGTAATACATATGGTGCATGTTACTAGTATCATAAGAAGTTGAAGCATGTAAATTACTTTCAATCGGCCCATGCATATAATTAGATGTATAATTGACAAAACTAGGGTTGGCCGATAGAGTATACTCATTGAACGATCTAGTAACACCATATAAATTATTTGCATCTACATGAAGGGATTGGGTATTCATATTACCTTCGTAGATAGCAAATCCTTGATGACGATCTTTTCGTAGCAAGAACGGGCCGGAGACCGTTCAAAGCTTCGTCCCCAGCGGAGTCGCCAAAAAGTGTGTTGCAACACGAACACGTCCACGTGTACCCGCAGCGCCGAGGGAGATACTCCGCAACTCCCGCCGCGGGAGGCCTGCCGGAAGCGCGATATGCAAGACAGTCCGGCAGGCGCTTTTGAGACCAGACGCCTCGGTTACTCGGGAGGGACCCCGTCGGAGTACCCGGCGACGATTGGCTGCTCCAAGTCGTCCTGAACGCCCCTGGAGCCTTGTAGATCGTAGCCCCCAAATCTGAAGAACAACGAAGAACAAGAAGCAAGGTACAAGGGAGATAGATAGATGAACGATAAAGATGTAGATGTGTTTTGTTCGATTGTGTGTTGTTTCAATCGGCCGTCACCTCATCTATATATGAGGAGGCTGGACTTTCCGTGCAAGAAAAGGACTCAAAATCCCGTCCAAATCTTTCCAAACTTAACCGAACTCGGATTACAGGTGGGCCTAGGACAGCAGTTCGGTTTTTTGTAGTTTCGGGGCTCTAAACGACCTCGGATGAAGAAACTCAAAACATCAAAGTTGTAGCCCTCAAAATTTCCAAGAATTTCCATGTTGAACGTTTTTTGATTCGGGGCCATCTTGAAGTCTGAAATCCTCACGCTTTCCATCAGACATCAATCGTATAGGTGTCTGGCTCCAGGCGTCACTTTTTGCTCTTTGACAGAGTTGTACTCCGAGGGTTGTAACTTTTGCATACGAACTCGGATTGAGATGATTCAAAAACAAAACTTGACCGGTTCGATGAGACCAAGCCGCACCATGTAGAACATTTTTCCATTTGATGATTTCTTGAAGGCCTAATTGCCGAATAGTACTTCGAATACCAGGATCTTATCGCTTCCAACATAGTTGCGGCCCTTGAGATGGAATCGGATGATCAGGGCTTGAACTACAAAGTTGTTCATATTGACAATACCCAACTTTTTCATGTAGAGCACTTCTTCATTTGAGGTCAGCTTATATAGGTTTATTGTCGTGCCAAAAACTTGTGTCAACAGTTTCTTGATCTGTTTAAATTCAAATTCAATTCAAATTTGCACTTGATATGACCTGCGTTGTAGTATTCCGTTTCACGTGATTCTTTTGTCATATTGGATCATATGAGACATCTTATCGCCAATCTCCACATACCATTCATATTGCCATGATCTTTACCTTGATTTCATAATGCCTTGATCAAAATCTTGTATCGACAACTCTTTATCCGTTGACTCTCTCGAGTTCACGTTCCACCGATCACCTTCGAGCACATCGACACCTTTGCACTTATAAGCCTTTGGTTTTGTTGCTAGAAACCTTTGAGATTTTTTTGTTGATCTTTTGTTTTCCTTGTGATGTGATTTCTTATTCGGGTTCCTTCGTTGCGATAGTTTTGCTCGGAGTATGACGAGTAGAGTTGAATGGACCGCGAGAGCGAAGAACTTCACCGATTGGAAAAGGCAAGTTACACTTTGACCATACCACAACCTATATTTTCTATTATGCATGTAGCAAATTATCACTCTATGCATGTGTAGGACTATATATTAGTTATGATTTAAACCTAGTAGGATAGCCATATGTTCTGATCATGTATTTCATTGTCGACCTAGGATCGAGGTTGTTATATACTGCTATTGATTTGTAGACGGGGATTGGCTGAGTTATCATTGAGCTTTGTGAGGAGTAATAACTTGACTAGCAAACTTAAATAGAAATCACCTCTGGACGGGCAGGGAATGCATCTTGGTGCTCATGCCTTGGATAAGGAGGGACCAGGGATAAATGCTTCCCGAATGGTTGTTAGGTGGTGAACCGGGTGCGTCATGGCGCGTACCCTCTGAACGCAGTGGGCGCCGTCCAGGCTCAAAAAGATCGGACAGACAGTGTGACTAGTAGCTTCCATGTACAACCACTGGCTATATGGGCTCTGGCTTAGATGAGTAAGTTGTGAGGAACCTGGCCCTGGTAGCTAGCTGATATAGATATGATAGGTGTACCGGCTACCAAAGGGTGGAGGCAACCTCTTCTGAAAGACTATGTCTCAATCTTCGGGTTGAGTCCAGTGGGGAAAGTGTACAAACCTCTGCAGAGTGTAAAAACTGATCATGATTAGCCGTGTCCACGGTTACGGACAACTTTGAGCAACTGGGCATTATTGTTGTTGGATGGTCTTGACAGATATTTCACCTTAATAAGAATTTGAGTGGGAACTTTTAATAAAGGGATGGTTGGAATTGGTGTAGCCTGATTCAACCATACTTATGACTAGCAAGATAAATTAAAATTTGATTAGTTGTAGTGTGAGGGAAAAATCAGCTTTCTGCAAAATAAAACCATAAGCCTTTCCTTTGACTTACCTTGCATGTAGATGTAGGTCTGTTATATACTTTTTTCGTGTGACTTGCCATACAAATCAGATGTACTGACCCGTTGTCGGGCTGTAACCTTCGGTGTTGCAGGATTGTATTCGACGAGTAAGTGATGCGATCTAGGGTTACGATGTCTATCCTCAAATATGCCGGTGGAGTTGATGGACGCCACAAAGCTTATGTTGTTTTTCGATGTATTTTATTTGTAAGCTAGTCTTGAGCTATGCAGGTATGCTTTACTGTAATACTGGATCTTCGATGTAATATTTATGACATGTGGTTTATTCTTGATATTACATCATGTACTGTGTGTGCTAGCTATTGATCCAGGGACTAGCACAGAATGCACAGAGACTTGGATTCTTTAGAGAATCGGGTCGTTAGAGATGGTATCAGAGCCCATGTTGACTGTAGGTCGTGACCCTAGAAAATGGATAGGAAAAGCCATAGGAACGAAAGTATTTTATCACTCTTTGATTACTTACTCTCTCCACTAGTATCTCTCATCTATTATTCATCTTCTAAAATTTCTCATCTTGTTTTACTGTAAATACCCCTCTGAGTTGTTTACCCCTGAAGACAAGACTTTTGAGAATTAGATCATCAACCTCGTGGATCAATTAAAGTTATGATCACAAGAACCAGAGGAATACCCTATGGTGATCAATAAGTTCTGGAACTACGAGAGGAATCTTTAAGATCAGCTTAGCTGAGAAGGATGAAGCTTAGAATGAGACCACCACCTTTTATATGGAGTTAGATGAACGATTTCGCGTAGTATGATGAGATCGTATGTCTTGCACATATGACCTTACTCTAGGTGTTGTTTGTGTGTTTTGACTTTTGTGACTGTATTGTTTGTTGTTATGTGTTACTGTCGAACGTATGTGTTTTTTTTTGCTTTCTTGTTTGAGTGCATATGCTTGGTGTTATCTTTAGTTGTTGTCTTGTCGGTGTTATAGTTTTGCCCTAAACCTTATCGTATGGGTTTAATAGATGGATTATAAAGTAGGACTCGCCTTTTCTAGGGCGATGTCGAGACGGAAGGACGAGCATTGGATTCGTAATATGGAGGAGCACATGAAGATAAATAAGGTTGGAAGTGAGGACATGGTCCCTTATGCTGTTAAGTACTTGGTAGAAGTGGCTGCTACTTGGTGGAGAATGCATCAAGCGATTGACGAATCACAAATGAAGATTACTTGGAAGGAATTTACAAAGATTTTGTTGGGATCCCGCCTCGTCACCCCGATGCAAAGGACGGTAACCCTTAAGAGGATCCGTGCCTGTACAATTTGCGGAGAAACAGGGCACTCCTATGAAGGACACCAAGATGGATTTCCCTATTGTGAAGAAATTCACTCAGGTGAAGAATGCCCCACTGCACAAGTCACATGTTTAACGTGTGAAGGAACTGATCATTACCCCGCTCAGTGTTAATTTTTCATCGTGACACAACAAGTGGTTCAACATCAAAAGGAAGGAATGAAGAAAGTTATCCAAGAATTAAAGGAAGCACCTGTGAAGAAGAAAAAGAAGGACATTAGCCACATTCAGTGTTTTCGGTGCAGGAATATGGGACATTACGCCAACATGTGTCCAGAATTAAAGGAAGCACTCATGAGGAAGAAGATAAAGGACCTTAGCCAAATTGAGTGCTATCGGTGCAGGAACATGGGACACTACAGCAATATGTGTCCAGACTTGAAGAGAAAAGAAGAAGATGTGAACATGGGAGCAAAGACGTCGACATATTGAAGCTTATGTTTTGCAATTGGAGAATAGTATTGTGGTGTGCACTAAGTGTACGGTGGTACCTGGTAATGTTAGCTGGAGATGTGGATCGATACATGTTCTGCTGGTTGCACTAGGAGTGTTATGTCTGATTGTTTTGTTAAGTTTTGTCTTGTACCCTGTGGCCCTGATATGTATTTGGTTGTTGTGGCGTGTTGTGTTTTGCGTTTCTTCTACGTGAGTAGAATAAGTTACGTTTCATTAGACCCCTCATCTATTTAGTATGCTTCAATACTGAAGGAGACATAACAACAACAAGAATAAACTTGGCAAGTGACTCAACGATATGAAGATTACTTCAATAACGCGAAACGGAAGCTACCGTCATTGAAGACCCGAAGTCCTGAGAGATTCAAGATTCCCATCGTTAGGTCGTTTTTTTTAGCTATCATTTCTTGGTTTTACCGACAGCTACACATCAAAACTGGTATTTTCAAAACTAGTGTGATGTTTGTATGGGTATCTCTCCCTATCTCTCTCTCTACCTCGCTATCTACATTCTATTCCCCCTCATCCTCATCCTTAAATTGAAGAAGCTACTACAATGGCTGCTAATGTCAAGGCTGGAATAAATATGGATGCAACTTAATGCTGAGTTCAAAGTTAACCCCTGTGCCAAGATCTTACAACAAGAAAGCACAATCTTGCTGAAGGAAGAACTCTGGAGGAAGTTGTAGTCCACCAGTACACGTTTGATAGCAGGTTGGGAAAACCTGAGTGTTGTAAAGAAACGATAGATGGTTTGGTTGGCTTGCAGAACCATGGATTTATCTGAACTCAGTTCTAGATGAAGAGGACTTCTGCAATGCTTGTGAGAATGACCGAGTGTTAGATTGCGAGATTCACTAAACCATGTACAAGGTAATGATTTGGGTGCGTAATGGATTGGCCCCCATGACGATTACCCTTATTATTCGCTCTTGCTATGCGGGATAGTAAATCTTGAGTGACTTACCTATGTTTGAGAGACGACGATGTTAAAGCCTAAACCATAGAATGGTACGATGTGTTACCCCTGTAGGAGATTACCGTTTGTGTTATACGGTGAGTATGGACTAAGACCATTTGCTGCAGGTACTCCGTAGAAGTATTCTTGATGACCACCAAGAGAGTACCGATAGTTGGTTAGTGTTGGCGCCTGACTGTCAGTTATGAAGTCTCAATACTTGGAGGACCCGTCTTTTGGATGCGGTATTCAAGCCAACGACGGAGTATATGAACTATTCTAAGGATGCAATCAAAGGTGCAACACTCTTGAAGACCAATGTATTTGGAAGACTCCTCTTTCGCGAAGGATTCAAGAGCTCCAAGGATTTCGAGGAATATACGAAGGATGTTATCGATGGAGTAAGATTTTGAAGACCACGTCGCATTCCTTTTAAGGGTGGTAGCAGCCTAGCTCATCGGAGGATCGATGGACTTTCCTGAAGACCTGAACCCTAGCCTTTCTTTCTAGCCTTCTCGAATCTCGAGGACGAGATTCCTTTTAAGGGTGGTAGTGTGTAACATCCCAAAATTCTCCGAATTTTGGAATGTTAATAAAATAAAATAGATAATGATTGTTTGCTTGAGGTGTTTGATTTTCTCTGGGATTTAAAACTTTTTGGAGTTTATTGAATATTAAAAAGAGAGGGAATAAAAGGACTTTCCCTAATATTCATAATTGATGTTTTTTGGAATTTATTATTTTAAAACAAAACCCACAGAATAAAAATGAGAGAAGGTAATATGACTCCTTCAACATATTAAAAGGTTGAAAAATGTTTTAAATCGTTATTGAAATTCTTTTGAATAATCAAAACATTTTTTAACTCAAGGAAAATTCATTTGAGAGGATATAAAATGACTTATCCCCTTTTTAATAAAGTTGGAAATATTTAGAATATTACTTTAAAGGTGTTAAAATTTATTATGAGTATTATAAACAACTCTAAAATTATTTTAGGGATTTTATAATGCTAAGAGAGTTTTTATTTCATTAAAATGATTTATTTAATATTTCAAAAGAGTTGAAAAAATATTCCAATGGAATATTTTTGTTTTACCAAATTATTTATTGGTGTGACAATTTTAAAATTTATATTTTATTATTTAGAAATGGTCTGTCAATGCTTTTGACGAAATAAAAATACTTTTATTAATTTATCGAACTTTATTTGATTTATGAAAAGTATTTTTATTTAAATAAATATTTAGAAAATGTTTTTATTTTTATTTTACTTTTTGGAAAATGTATTCATTAAATAAAATTCTTTGTATTATTTGATGAATTTAAAAATTTATTTCATATTTTCCGATAAGTATTTATTTTTCTACAATTGTTTGAAGTTACGGTTTTAAATAAAAAGAAAATCCGTAGCCCGGCCCAATAGTTTTTTTTCTGCCCGCGAGCGCAATAAGAGCCCAACTCGGTTCGATTGTTTTTTTTTCTTTTTCTCTGGCTATATAGGATTTTCGTTTTTTCGATTTTGGTTTTATTTTTTTTTCCTGGAAAACCTAATTCCGCGGGACCCGCCGCCGCGCCGCCGGACTCACCGCCACCGCGCCACCGCGCCGGCCACGGCCGCCACGACGCAGGGCGCGCGTGCCCCGTGCGCCGCCCGCGCCTTGCCCCGCCCTCCCCGCCGGCCGGCCGAGCCGCCGGAGTGCGCGCCCGCCGCCGCAACTCCCTCGCCGGAGCTCGCGCGGCCACGCCGCCGCCGGCCTAGCCTCGTGCGCCGGTCACCCGAGCGTCGCGCCGCTCCTCCCTCGGGCCGAGCCGCCGGAGCCGGCCACCACCTGCGCCACCGGTCGGCGCCGCCCTTCACCGGAGCACAGCCACGACCTCGCCGGCCCTGCCCAAGTTCGCCGGAGACGAGGTCAACTCCGGTCAGATCTGACCGGGGACCCGATCTCTTTTTGCGAATTATTTTTATTCGTGAACTAGTCCTTTTGGGCAGAAAACACCCCGGCGCCGCACGTGCAATATCTCCGCGACCGTAAGTCGGATTGAGGTGAAACTTTTTCCTACGCGCTTGTGTTGTTCTGTACTTTAGCATGGTATAACTTTTTGCACACTTTGCACAATTTCGAATTTGAAGTTATTTCAAATTCAAATTCAAATTCTGGAGGCCATATCTTTTATACCGATGATCCAAATCGAGTGATTCTTTTTGCGTTGGATCATTCGTTCCATGTACTTTCTGTCTATACCATGTGTACACAAAAATTCAAATGTTTCTTGATCTGTTTAAATTCAAATTCAATTCAAATTTGCACTTGCTATGACCTGCGTTGTAGTATTCCGTTTCACGTGATTCTTTTGTCATATTGGATCATATGAGACATCTTATCGGCAATATCCACATACCATTCATATTGACATGATCTTTACCTTGATTTCATAATGCCTTGATCATAATCTTGTATCGAGAACTCTTTATCCGTTGACTCTCTCGAGTTCACGTTCCACCGATCACCTTCGAGCACATCGACACCTTTCCACTTCTAAGCCTTTTGTTTTGTTGCTAGAAACCTTTGAGATTGTTTTGTTGATCTTTTGTTTTCCTTGTGATGTGATTGCTTATTCGGGTTCCTTCGTTGCGATAGTTTTGCTCGGAGTGGGACGAGTAGAGTTGACTGGACCGCGAGAGCGAAGAACTTCACCGATTGGAAAAGGCAAGTTACACTTTGACCATACCTCAACCTATATTTTCTATTATGCATGTAGCAAATTATCACTCTATGCATGTGTAGGACTATATATTAGTTATGATTTAAACCTAGTAGGATAGCCATATGTTCTGATCCTGTATTTCATTGTCGACCTAGGATCGAGGTTGTTATATACTGCTATTGCTTTGTAGACGGGGATTGCCTGAGTTATCATTGAGCTTTGTGAGGAGTAATGACTTGACTAGCAAACTTAAATAGAAATCACCTCTGGACGGGCAGGGAATGCATCCTGGTGCTCATGCCTTGGATAAGGAGGGACCAGGGCTAAATGCTTCCCGAATGGTTGTTTGGTGGTGAACCGGGTGCGTCATGGCGCGTACCCTCTGAACGCAGTGGGTGCCGTCCAGGCTCAAAAAGATCGGACAGACAGTGTGACTAGTAGCTTCCATGTACAACCACTGGCTATATGGGCTCTGGCTTAGATGAGTAAGTTGTGGGGAACCTGTCCCTGGTAGCTAGCTGATGTAGATATGATAGGTGTACCGGCTACCAAAGGGTGGAGGCAACCTCTTCTGAAAGACTATGTCTCAATCTTCGGGTTGAGTCTAGTGGGGAAAGTGTACAAACCTCTGCAGAGTGTAAAAACTGATCATGATTAGCCGTGTCCACGGTTACGGACAACTTTGAGCAACTGGGCATTATTGTTGTTGGATGGTCTTGACAGATATTTCACCTTAATAAGAATTTGAGTGGGAACTTTTAATAAAGGGATGGTTGGAATTGGTGTAGCCCGATTCAACCATACTTATGACTAGCAAGATAAATTAAAATTTGATTAGTTGTAGTATGTGAGGGAAAAATCAGCTTTCTGCAAAATAAAACCATAAGCCTTTCCTTTGACTTACCTTGCATGTAGATGTAGGTCTGTTATATACTTTTTTCGTGTGACTTGCCGTACAAATCAGATGTACTGACCCGTTGTCGGGCTGTAACCTTCGGTGTTGCAGGATTGTATCCGACGAGTAAGTGATGCGATGTAGGGTTACGATGTCTATACTCAACTATGCCGGTGGAGTTGATGGACGCCACGAAGCTTATATTGTTTTCCGCTGTATTTTATTTGTAAGCTAGCCTTGAGCTATACAGGTATGCTTTACTGTAATACTGGATCTTCGATGTAATATTTATGACATGTGGTTTATTCTTGATATTACATCATGTAATGTGTGTGCTAGCTATTGATCCAGGGACTAGCACAGAATGCACAGAGACTTGGATTCTTTAGAGAATCGTGTCGTTACATTTGTAGACTCATTTTGCATTGAGAATCGCTATGTGATGGTAATATATTAGACCTCCCGCAATGGTAGTATTGTAAGGTTAGTATCATGCACATGATACTAGTGTATGATACTACCTCGGCAATGCATAGTATCATATTTTAGTATCATAAGTAGTAGTATTTATTAGCATGCAAGACACATACTACCTTAGCATTTATTATGATACGGTATCATAATATGATACTCAACCCTCTCTTTCTTCATTTAATTCTATGTCACATCATCAAATTTTCTTAGTTGGCATGCATGATACTAGCTATGATACTCCCATTGCGGGAGGTCTTAGGGCACTCGCAATGCTAGTATCTTAGCACGTAATCATAGGTATTTTGCTTATGTGGCATGGTATTTAATGAAAAAAAGAGGGATGTTGTATCTTAGCTAAGATACAACCCTTGCACGTGGCCATATGCAAAAAGCATGATTAGACCAATCACATTTATGCATGAAGCCAAAATCATTAAATAAGATACAACTTCTAAGAAACAATTCATTATGGGGATTGTATCTTAAGTTTTTATTGCTCCTATGATATTGTGCTAAGAAACAATGCATTGGGGGAGCCCTTATGTTACTTTATTCATCTCTCTCCTCTTTAATTGCTTGCCACATCATCGTTTTTTCTTATGTGGCATCTATGTTACTCCCTCCGGTACTTTTTACTCCGCGTATTAGATTTGTGTCAAGTCAAACTTTACAAAGTTTGACCAAATTTATACTAAAAAATATCAACATCTACAATACTTAATATATATACTATGAAACTATATTTCATGATGAATCTAACCATATAGATTTGACATTGTGAATGTTGATATATTTTTCTACATGTTTGGTCAAAGTAGAGATACTTTGACTTCGGACAAAACTTATATACAGACTAAAAAGGACCGGAGGGAGTACTACATATGTTGTACTACATATGTTACTCCCACTATGAGTAGTCTGAGATCTTCCATCGATAAAAAGATCGAGGTTATTGAACCAGTAGAAACTCCTAAACTCGCTCAGTCGAGGAGCACTTGCACACAAAAGGTAAACTTGTCTGGCTCTCAACATTTACATATAGCTAAAATATAATTATTTCTATTAATAAAAATCAGGGAACAAATAATTGTCCAACCCCCTCAAGAGCAAACCCTTTGAATAACAGTCAACCACCCAGTGGCAATAGCAAAACATTTCGTGCCCAGTTATGCATAGCAATTATCGGTGGTCATCAGTTTTCATTAAGAGGCAGAGCTAGCTGTTCAACACATTGCAAACAGACGGATTAATGTCTTGTCAACTGCTTGACATTGTACCGTTACCCAGTCAGGGCGATCGTGCTCCCCATGTCTATTGTTCCGGGAAACGACATTCCTTGCACGTACGATTGTTCCTTGGATCAGCTCTGTCTCTCGATCTCAAGGTAGCTATAAATAGGCATGCAGAGGCAGCGTCTTGTCATCACCCAAGCTCACGAGACACACCAAGCAAACAGCCAGAGCGAGTTAAAATAGCGGCGATGGCCAAGCTCGCCGCCGCCCTGACCGTGCTCGCGCTGCTCGGCTGCATGGCGCTTGGGTGCCAGGCAGGGTATGAGAAACCCATCCCACCGCCGGCCACCCCTTGTTCTCCAGGTCATAGTTCTCCGTCGACTCCCCCGAGCACGGCTAGTCCTCCTCCCCCGGCGTCCATCCCGAGCCCACCTGCCTCGGGGCTCATGGTCGGCTACTACCAGAAAACGTGCCATCGCGCCGAAGACATCGTGAGGGAAGCCGTCCGTAATGCCAATGCCGGCATCATGGCGGGGCTCATCCGTCTCTTCTTCCACGACTGCTTCATCAGGGTAAGAAAGACTCCTTCATGCACCGATAGTAGTATATGTTGCTTCGTCAGTGGTTAATCGACGTGCTGTGAAATGTGTGGGCTGATGTGTCATTTCATGTGTGCATGGTTTTTTTTTTTTTTGCGATTCATGTGTGCATGGTTAATCACCTACAGGGTTGCGACGCCTCCGTGCTACTGGACCTGGCAGACCCTAGCAGCGCGACGGAGAAGTTCGGCATCCCCAACCTAAGCCTGCGTGGCTTCGAGGTGATTGACGCGGCAAAGGCCAGGATCGAGAAGGAGTGCGGGAACGTCGTGTCGTGCGCCGATATCGTGGCTTTTGCAGGTCGCGACGCCACCTTCTTCCTCAGCAACAAGAAGGTCTACTTCGACATGCCCGCCGGCCGTTACGACGGGCGCGTGTCCTTGATCAACGAGACACTTGTCCACCTACCCCCGCCCTTTGCCACCGTGGAGCAGCTCAAGGCTGGCTTTGCCGCCAAGGGGCTCTCCGCCGACGAGATGGTCACCCTCTCCGGCGCACACACCATCGGGATCTCCCACTGCACCTCCTTCTCTGCCCGCCTCAATGCGAGCACCTCTAACATGGATCCCAATCTGATGAGCTCTCTGGAGAAGCAGTGCATGTCAAACACCGGCAGCGACAACACGGTGGTGCAGGACGTCAAGACCCCCAACAAGCTGGACAACCAATACTACAAGAATGTGCTCAACCACGAGGTGCTCTTCGCATCGGACGATGTACTCATGACCGCGGAAGATACGAGTTCGGCCGTGCGTGCCAACGCCGAGGACAACAATGTGTGGGAGGAGAAGTTTAAGGCGGCGATGGTGAGGATGGGTGCCATCGAGCTCAAGACCAGCGCCGATGGCGAGATCAGGCGGAGCTGCCGCGTCGTCAACACATACTAAATCAGCCGGTGGTTCATCAAATCATGGTGGAAAGTTTTCCACTGTTTGAGATTAAGAATAAGTTCATGCTTTCCCATAAGCATGGAATTTGGATTTTTGGTTGATGTTCAAATTGATTTACCTTTTTGCGTGTTTAATTTTTTTTTCGAGAATACGCACAAGCATGTGTATCGTCAATATATAGAAGAAAGGGTGAGACACCCGTCCACAAGTTATTACAAGCGATTACAACTCCTGGGGACTACTCACCCAAGACCTACGAGTCCACACCACCTAGCCTAGCGACAAACGCATGCATCTCACAACGAATTAGACCCGCAGTCGACCAAACCTGAAACTCTTCTCTGATTCGCGCTATCAGTCTCTCCTCCGAGGGGCGAGCTTGATCAAACACTATGGCATTCCGGTGTTTCCAGATCTCCCAAAGGGTGAGACATACCAGGGATTGCCCGTCCCGGAGATGATCGGAGAAGGCTCCCACGCAGTCCATCAGCAAGCCCACCAAAGTGTCCTGCGGATCCGGGGGGCGGCCGCCGTGCCCCCAAGCTTGCAACACCCGGAACCAGATGCCCCGGGAAAACACGCAAGCAACCAACAAGTGATCGACGGACTCGTCAACCTGGTCACAAAACGGACACACAGCCTGATGCGGTAGACCCTGGCGCGCCAGCCTATCGGAGGTCCAGCACCTGTCCTTAAGGGCCAGCCAGGCGAACACCTTACAAGTCAACGGCGTCCGAGAGCCCCAGGA
Organism: Bromus sterilis; assembly: GCA_950022295.1. Lineage (NCBI taxonomy): Eukaryota > Viridiplantae > Streptophyta > Magnoliopsida > Poales > Poaceae > Bromus > Bromus sterilis. Next base: position 49,822,697 of record OX465600.1, on the reverse strand, counting down.
TACCACCGCTTCCGGATCGTGCTGGCGTCCAACAAAATGCGCCGCATATGCTGACCTGGCAGAATACTCCCCAGAAGGTTCCCAGGCCCAACGGACCTTGTCCGCTACCTGCTGCAGAGGTGGGAATCCTTGCACTAAACCCCACAAGACCAGGTACTCCTCGATTTCACCCGCAGTTAGATCTGGCCCCACGTCACTAGGCCAGACGCCATCCAGGGCCTCCTCGACGGTGCGAGACCTTCGTATGCTCGGTCTCACTTTCCCATATATGCCAGGGGCCACCTCTGCAATCCTCCACCCCTGCAACCACCGGTCTTCCCAAAAGAACGAAGCCTTTGTGTCCCCCACATCAACAAATGTGGCCGCATGGTACACCGCCATGGCCACCGGGGAGATCACCAGCTCTAAATCCGCCCAAGGCCGGGCTCCATCCACCCGCTGCAATCAGGCCCAACGCGCCCGCAGGGCGACATTCATCCACTTGAGGTCCGGGATACCCAAGCCTCCGCACCACTTGGACGAGAAGACGACACTCCATGCCACGGCGCACTGCCCGCCCCTCGCGCTTGTCGTTCCTGACCAAAGAAAACCACGGCAAATACTGGTAATCTGACTAATGGTCTTCGCCGGCAGATCCAGCGCCATCATCGAGTGCACCGGCACCGCCGACAGCACCGTCCGAACTAGGACGAGCCGACCAGCGCGGTCGAGCATCGCAGCACGCCATGCTGGCAGCTTCCGGGCCAAGGCATCCACCGCTCCTTGGAATTGGGCCGCGGAAGCCTGTAGGATGGTCAAGGGCAGCCCCAAATACCGGCAAGGAAACGTACCAATTGGGCAGCCCAGACCAAACGCGAGCAAAACCCTCTGAGAAGTCGAACAGTTGATGGGCATGGTGCTACACTTCAGTGGGTTAATCTTGAGCCCCGACGCCTCCCCAAAATCCTGCAGCAGACCGACACAGGTCATCACCTCCAGCCCCATGGGCTGCAGAAAAATCATCACGTCGTCGGCAAAAATCGACAACCGAGAAGGGATGCCCCGTCTAGGGACCGGAGCGAGGAGGCCTTCGCGTTCCGCATGCCGAAACAGGTAAAATAGCGCTTCCATCGCCACAATGAACAACATAGGGGAGAGAGAGTCCCCCTGGCGCAGCCCTCTCGCGTATTGGATCCGCCGCCCGGGCACCCCATTTATTAGAACCCTCGTCGAGGCCGATGCGAGGAGACCACACAACCAACAGATCCACCTGGCTCCAAAACCCAGTTTCCGGAGCACCTCCAACAGAAAAGCCCAGTCCAGCGTGTCAAACGCCTTCGTAATGTCCAACTTCCACAATGCTGCCGGCACCTTAGTGGCGTGCAATTGTCGAGCCGTCGCCTGGACGAGCATGAAATTATCGTGCAGCGTGCGTCCACGCACGAACGCGCTCTGATGGGCTCCCACCAACACTGGAAGCTCACTCGCAAGCCGATTAGCCAGAACCTTCACCACAATCCGCGCGGCGCCAGGAATGAGGCAGACCGGCCTAAAGTCCCGCAATTCATCTGCTCCCTCCTTCTTGGGCAACAGGGAGATGAGCGAGGTATTGATGGCGTGGAGTCTTCGAAAATCCTCCCTGGAGAAGTGCTCGATCGCACGCATAAAATCATCCTTGATCACGCTCCAACAACTAGTGTAAAACCTGCCCGAGAACCCGTCCGGGCCCGGCGCTTTGTCCGCCGGGAGTCGCTTGATCACCTCCTATACCTCATCCTCCGAGATCGGAGCATCCAGATGCGACAAATCATGCGTCGGGACATGCAATACGTCCAGATCGAGCCCGAAGGCACGATCGCCACCGCCTCCCAAAATCTTCGCAAAGTAGTCGTCGGCAGCGTCAGCGAGCCCCTCCTGACCCGAGACCATCCCGCCCTCCACACGAAGGGAAGTCATCGTATTCCGCCTCCGCCTAGCCGCGACGTGCCGCATGAAGAATTTGGTACTCGCGTTGCCTTCCGACATCCACGTGAGGCGGGATCGTTGTCTCGCGATGGACCTCTCCAGCGAGGAAAGCCCAAGCAGTTTCCTCTTCAGCGTGCGGCGCAATGCTATCTCATCGGCTGACAGGGGCCGCGTCTCCATGGCCAAGTCGAGCCGAAAGATGAGCTCCGTGGTGACCAAAATCTGGAGCTTAATGTTTCCAACCCGCCGTGCGCTCCATTTCACCAAAGCTTTGGCCGTGGCCCTCAACTTAGCATCCAGCGCCTTGAAGGGGTTAGCTATCGGTGGGGTGCTCTGCCAAGCCTGCTCCACCGTGCCCAGAAACCCATCCATCTTGACCCAGAAGTTCTCGAAGCGAAAGCGCTTCCCAAACGCCCTAGTGGCCGCCAGGTCGACGACAAGGGGAAAGTGGTCCGAGACGGCCGAGCTAATCGCCGATAGAGCGCAATCTGGGTAGAGATCCTCCCACTCGCTCGAGATGAAAACCCTATCCAGCCGCACCAGTGTGGCGTGCTCCCGCTCGTTCAACCACGTGTACCGCCGGCCGTTAAGGTACACCTCCTTCATCGCCAGCTTATTGATCAACCTCCGAAACCCCTGCATCCCCCGTCTATTCACACGGCCATTGCTCTTGTCCTCAGGGTCCAGCACCATATTGAAGTCGCCCATAGCAGCCCATGGACCGGCGTGCAAGTCCCGCACTTCCTCAAGCTCCTCCAAGAACGCGGGCTGGAGATGATCTACATGCGGACCATACACCCCAGTTATCCACCACACCGAGCCCTCCGTCGGTTGCACGAGCGCGGTTATCGTGTACGACGTACGATGGACTTGGGACAAAGAGACCACGCTAGAGTCCCACGCCAACAATATTCCACCCCGTGTCTCCGTGGCAGGCAGGCAGCAAAAACAATCAAGCGTGTTCCCCACGCATTTCCGCACCCATAGCTCCGGCATCGCCTCCACTTTCGTCTCTTGAAAGCAAACTATGCTAGGCCTCACCGAGTCTACCACCTGAAAAACCGATGTGCGTTTCGCCAAGGAGTTCAGCCCCCGCACATTCCACACCAGGATCTTTCCAATCGATGTATTCATAGGCACGATCTACCAAAACCACCAGCCCGGGCACATTATGCACCGATGCCGCCACTCTTTGAGCTGACCAGCGGATCCGGGCTGGGCTCCCAACCATACAACACAAGGACTGCAGAAATTTGCGCCGGTGTCAACGGCCTAGAGAAGAGGGCCACGTAAGCGTGCAACGCCTCCTCGCCGATCTGCTCCCCCTCGCGCGCTATGCCCAGCCTCGCAATCAGCACCCGCTGCTGCACCGTGGCCCCAGCGCAGCCAGCAGCGCGCCGCGCCACCCTCGCGCTCCGCCTAGGAGTGAAGCCAACAGGCAGCGTGCACCTTTTCTTGTATGCCCGTGGTGTAGGCCGCCCTAGGATAGGGCTCACCGGCTTGCGCACAGCCTCTCTGAACCTTGCCTCCCCATGCGTCGGGGCGCTCCGACTGGGCCTCGAATCCTTCGACAGCGCGACAGAAAAAGTTTCCATAGCGGGGCCCCCAACCCCAGGGGTGCACGGGCTGGACGGGCACGCCTGAACCATCGCAGAGTGTCGCGCCCCCACCTCCACAGAAAGCGCCAGGCTACTCTCGGAATCCACCATGCCAAAAGGACTGGGGGGACACCTGGCCATCGAGCGGGACGCAATCATTGCCTGGGGCCCGGTCCACGTCCTCTAGTCGAATCTCCCCGAGAACCGTTACCAACGACAGAGCCGAACGAGATCCCATGCAGAACCCTCTTGGGATCCCCACCCATCAAGTGCCGACCAGCCCGCCATGCAGGCAGACAAACGGAGCCACGTGATAAGACTGACCCCTGCTCCTTCTCCCCTGCCAGCCCGCCAGCCGAGGAAGGACCCCCTGCCGCGGACGCGCACGACGACGCCAGCGAGTGGCCTGGGACAGCCTTCCCAACGGAGCTGGCCAGCTGCAGCGCAGGGAAAGCACTTTCCGCGGAAGCCCGAACAGGCGCCTGCAGGGCGACGACCCGGTCCACGGCCGGCGAGGGATTCGAAATTTGAACTCCCGCACCCGCCAAACCAACCACTGAGGCCCCACCGTGATGACCAGAACGTGTCAAACGACTCCCAAGACCGGCCCCACCCGAGCACGGCGGCGGCGCACCGACCGGACCCTTCGGATCAGCGAACGAACGAGGGGAAACGTCCCGCAAGGGCGAGCCAGGCGACGAGGGTGGAGACGGCGGCAGTGGCGAGCGAGACGGCGAGGGCGGTCCGTCCGCCGCCGGCAGGATGCGCACCGGGTAGCACAACCATTCACAGCCCGACTCCGGCGAAGAGACCCACTGCCACGCCCGGCGCCGGCGAGCCGCACCCTGCTCCTCTACGAACAGCAGCCAGAATCCTCTCCAGACACGGCGTGCGCAACCAGACCCTGAAGCGCGCCATATCGTCACGGCGAACGGTCCGCCGGGCCACGTCCACCACCAAGCCCAAGCCAGAGAGCACCACCACCGCCGTGCGTCTACTCCACGCATGTGCCGGAATGCCGACCAGATTTACTTTCATTAATATTGTATTCGTTCTTTCCTTGTATTTGACCTGTAATATTTATAATTTTTGTAATATTTTTTGTTGGAAGCTATTTGCAAAACAATCTTGAGATATTAATAGTTCTTCAAATGGTTTTCATACTATGTCTTTCTTTCTTTATGAATGAGGCGGAATGGGTCATTTAGGCTGCATGCATCGCTCGATGCAGAAGCCGGGGGTATCCTTCTTTTTCCTCTTTAAAAAACATCAAAAGCATCCTCTTTCTCCAGAGCATTATTCAATGGAAAAAAACAAAACTAAATGATTTGTTAAGTAAATAAAAAAGGAATTAGCTGGAAAATTCAACACAAGTACAAGACACCAATTATTTTTGTTGGAATTTTATCTTGAAGCTCAATAGTCAAACAGCGAGCCTATATTATAACACATAAAAGCCCAAACTAGTAACGAGAAAATATCATAGACACTGCACTACCCTTCTCTATTTACTTTCATGCAAGGCTTAAATTTTGTTGAAACCTAGTTGTAGACATTGGAGTCCAACACAATTAGAAAGTATCCAGAGCGCAAGTAACAACAAATTATAAACTTCTTGTGATGTTTATGCCCAACCACTAAAACACGCGTAACGCACATAAAAATTGCAAACGTAAAAAGGTGAACGCACAAATGAAGTGTGGTTTCACAACAAATTGGTGAATTATAAATTAATACAAGAAATAAAAATTAACATATAAAAATGAAAATACCAATAGCAACCAGGAGGAAATAAACTTGATTCAAGTGAGAATGGATGAACTTCTCATTAGGGAAGAACTTATGTGCATGCCACACTCAAGAATCAGTTGGCTTTGGGAAGGAGTCACAAATACCAGCTTCTTCCATAGGAAGACTTCGGGTCATTAAAAAATAAAAATAAAATCCTACAACCAGAAAAAAAATTGGTCCTTCTTGAGGGAACTTAAATATAGTTTGGTGGATCTCGGGGAGGTGCTGCAGCTTATCCATTCAACTGTTAGTGGGAATTTAATCAAAGTTTAGTTGAAAGAGTACACCAAGGAGGAAATTGGAAATGCTATTTTTCATATCGACTTTTTACAAGCTTTCAAGCCTGATGGTTAACCCAAGTTGATTCTATAGTATGGAATCAATAAGGATGAGGTGAGAAAAGCATTCCAGCAGTCTTTCCATGATGGGTGTATTCCTCACAGTATAAATGGTATAATCATTGCTTGATCCTGAAATCATTATATGCAGGTGAGTTAAAGACAATATTAGAACAATTTTGTATGCAATGTTTTTTATTAAATTATATTTGAATGCATCTTTAACCAACTGAGTCCCATGTTCTAAGAGTTGATCTCAGATACTCAAACTGCCTTTATCCCATCACGCCTAATTTCCTATACTGATTTTATTACTTTTGAATGTTTTCACCACATCTAGAATAAGTTCATGCTTTCCCGCAAGCATGGTATTTGGTTTTTTGGTTGATGTTTAAATTGATTTACCTCCATTATATTGTATTCATTCTTTCCTTGGATTTGACCTGTTTATTTTATTTTGAAACATTTTCTTATGGAAGTTGTTTGCACAACTATGTTGAGACATTAATAGGTCTTCAAATGTTTTTCATACAGTGTCTTTATTTATTTTTAATGAGGAAGAAAGGGCCACTGTTCTTTAAGAAAACATCAAAAGTCTGTTCTTTCTCTAGTGTATTACTCAATGGGGAAAACAAAAAAAGTTTTCCTAAGTAAATCAAAAATAAATTAGGTGAACAATTCAACACAAATATAAGAAAACATTTTTTGTTGTTGCAATTTTCTCTTGAAGCTCAGTAGTAAAATAGCGAGCCTATATAACACATAAAAGCATTGCATAACAAAATCTGAGAGAGTACATGGCAACTATCAGGTTCCTCTGAATGGTCTGTACTTTTCACCGAGCTCTGCACCCCACCCTCACACACCCTCATAAGGCACGAGATGAAATTAAAACACCCTAGGTGTTACATAAAGCTCCTTCCAGAAAAAGTTCCTTGGGCTTCCGACCAAGGACAAAATTACCAAAATATTAACCTGTTGGAATTAGAAGTACATGTCAATTGGAGCAAAGAAAATCACCATGAAGATAGTTGCTCAGGCTTTGTCAACCTATATTATGGGTATTTTTTAAAAGGTCAACTACATTTCATTATTATTCTATGGGTATAATTAGGAAATTTGGCGAGGACATGAGGAGAGGCAAATGGAAGTCAACTAGACTTCCTTGGGTACTCTAATCAAACCTATAAGGCAAGTATGTGTGGTGTTCATATATTCAATTATTATCAATCAATAAATCTGGACGAGTTTATCCAAAGAAACCATGAGAAAAAGGTAAATGCTCCTTTCCAGAATGACCCTTTAAAAGCTTCAGGGCCTAATTGTTTCGCATGCCATTTTTTTTGAAGAAATTGAGAAATCATCAAGGAGGAGGTAACCTATGTAGCCAAATAGTTTGTCAATGTTTTTGCACTCCTGGCATTAATCATTTCCTTATGTAATGTTTTGTGTCTAATTATTTCCAAATGCATCAATAACCCACTGAATTCATTCTTTTTCGAGTTTTCATTTTGTTCTTATTCTGAAAAATATTATAGATCCATATATTCTATAACATAGACTAAAAATTGATAGAATTCAACAAGATATTCGCCACGTTTAAAAATTAAACACATTTCAAATACATGTGTGTGTAAATTAAAAACAATTCTACAATAAAAATGCTTGTATAAATTATAAAATAAAATTGTTTATAGAATTTTTTTAAAATTGTAAACAAAAAACAATTATACAATAAAAAAGATTGTGTAAATTATAACCAATTAAAAATGTATGTTACTTTTACAAAAAAAACCATGTTTTGAAAATGTCAATGAAGTTTTTAATATTTATACAACCAAAAAATAATTCTGGAGTATCAAAAAAATTATAATTCAACAAACCAACATTTTCGAAAAATGTTTAATACGCATTCAGAAAATGTTTAAAACAAGTATTTGGTAAAAATAAAAATAAAATGTACAAAAAATATTTAAGATGTATACAAAAAATATACATACTATATGAAAAAAGAAATAGATATAAAAACATGTATTTAAAATTATCATAATCATGTATTTGTAAAATATTATATATATATATATTAAAAATTATATTGATATATATGAAAAATTATAGACATATGTTTGAAAAGGAAAGAATGTAAGAAAAGGTATAAATATATTAGCATCAGTTAAAAAAATCTTGCTATTAGAAAAATGATCTGTCTGTATTTCCACAAATACTATCATGTATTTGGAAAATGTTTAAACATGTAATGTATTTAAAAAATATTAACATGTATAAATTTTTGAAGGATCTGATAGTTGCCGCTCGTCAGGATCGAAGGGATGGCAAACTTGAACATTTTGAGGGGTAAGTTTAGTTAAATGAGGTAGCAATTTTAGTGGTTAGCGCATGACAATTCCCCACCAAGATGACACATCTTTTTATTTTGAATTTCTTTATCAAAATTTTAGTTTTAAAAAGCGTTAGGGCGAGTGTGTCTTGGGATCTTTAAACATGTAGTAAAAACAATATGCATCACATATTTACAATGATCAACGTATATCAAACAAATGTACCACTTGTACGTAATTAAAAAGTAGATATGTGTAAATAAGTGAAACAAAAATCATTAAAGAAACGTCAAAGACAAAAAAATCATGAAAACAAAGAAAAATAAAAAATAAACTACTAAGACGATGAAGATATGAAGAAACACCAAGGACATCGTAGGAAAAAAAGTAAAAAATCCAAAGAAAAACATGAAAACCTGGCAAAGAAATGAATAAAAACTAAATAAAGGGAAAACAAAGGGAAAAGAAAATAAAAAAACATACAAGACAGTAAAAAAAAATTAATGTGCTACAATATTGAACTAGCCCACGACCCTAGACGCCAAGACAAGGCTAGGCTAAGTTATCGCCTCACGGCTCGCGATGAATACTTGAATTTTTTTTTCTCTTTTAAAGAAAAAACAGATAATTTGCTCAAAGAAAAGAAAAAAACATAAAAAACAAAAGCGCACGATGAATTTGTCTCCGGAAAATGATGGGGAACGGCCGACCGGCCTACCGTTTCGGCCGATCGCCTTCCTCACGCTGCGTTCCACACCTTATCCCTTGCCCAAATGCACCACACGTGCGCCGCCATGGTCGCGCGAATGGTGCCGCCTCTTACCGTCATGGCCGCGCACCTCACGCTGCCCCCCATCGTCGGGGGCTGCTATGGCCGTGCACCTCGCGTTGCCGCCATCAACCACGCCATGGTCGTGCACCACACGCCGCCGCCCTCTCCATGGTCGTTGCATTCTCGCCATCGCGCCGCCGCCCTTGCCCTCACCTCGCCACCCGCCACCATGGACGTGCATCACCAACGAGTTTTTTAACAACCACATGCGAAGAGTTGCTACCATTAACGCGAAATGCTGCAAGCAATCGGCGTTCAAAAAGGCTACAATCAACGATTAAAAAAATCTTCAACCAACGACTGGATCAATCACCATCACAGTGAAAAAAGTACAACCAGTATCGTAAAAGGATTCAACCAAGTTAAAAAATCTTCAACACGGTGGTTTTGCTACAAAGAAATATCTAGACAATATTTTTTTTTGTTATGTGCTACATTTTTTGCTTTCCTCATTGTATGTTTTTTCTACTATCGATGAAAGTTTTTGCTACAAGAGCGAACTATGATTTTCTGTTGTGATCGATAGTAAAAATATACCACCATCAATAAAAAAATTGCTACCACCAATTTAATTTTTGTTACAAAAGTCGTAAAAAATTAAGAATGTTACATCGTGTACCATCTCACCCATTGGATCGGCTAGTACTGGCCTTTCCTCTCATGGGGATTTAAGCGAGTTCAACCGGACGAGCTGAGCGAATGATAGATTGCGGACGGCACGGGCGCTGTCTGTGCAGCCAAGAGTTGGTAAAGTATAAACTCGTGCATGTTTTGCTTTGTGCTTTTAACTCGCCGCTTTTTCTCGAGCTTCATGACAAGATGATATCTGTTTCTCGCGGCTTTGAAATGCGGTTATTCACGAGTTTGGTCTTGTGCACTTGAACACCTCCACTTGACACAGAGGACGACATCGAGGATTGGTGGATCAATAGAACCAATGCTTGAGACTTGGGTTTCGCTCAAGTCTTCCTCCACAAGAGCGGATTGGTGGATCAATAGAACCAATGCTCGAAACTTGGGTTTCGCTCAAGTCTTCCGCCACAAGAGCGCGCCGCCGCCAATCCTTCTTAGAAGAATCGTTGGTGAGGCTAAACTTTGGGTAAAAAAAACTGGAGCCGCCGCCAATCCTTCTCAGAAGAATCGTTGGTGAGGCTAAATTTTGGCGGCTAATCTTTCTTAGAAGAATCGTTGGTGAGGCTAAATTTTGGCGGCTAATCTTTCTTAGATGAATCGTTGGTGAGGCTAAACTTGGGGTCAAAAGTGAGGCTAAACTTGTGGTAAAAAAAAACTAGAGACTTTGTAATACGCGAGTAATTGTCATGCCGCGTTGATGGGTGACTTATAACACTGTAAAACTCTATTATTTCTTACTTAAATGAATAAGGCAAATCTTTTTTGCCTTTGTTTCAAAAAAAAAAGATGACATCCGTTTCGATGCTACAATCAAGTTCCCAGGGAGGCACGTCAGGGGAGCCGGTTTCAGTTTTGCACATTTGAGCTGCATTTGGGCCCCGAACAAGCGGCACGGCAGCGTGGACTGGGCAGCATCTGTGCTCCACTGCTACGGGTGATCGAACACACCAAAGTGGCAACAGTTACACAGTGCACATATATAGATCGACGAGACGACAGTACCAGATTACAACAGAAACAGACGTCATACTACGTACCTACCCCAAAAGTACCGCAACGACCGACCACACAGACCACCACAGGGTGAACTCTTAAAGCGCCGACGAGGGAGCTAGCCCACGGCCACGGGCACGGGCACGACGCCTAGACCTTGGTGAAGCGGAGGTAGCCCTTCTTGGAGGGCAGGTCCTTGGTCTCGAACCCCTGCGGGAACATCTTCTTGGCCTCCTCGTCCGACACGCCCGGCGCGATCACCACGCACTCCCCTGGCTTCCAGTTGGCCGGGGTGGCCACCTTGTGCTTGGCCGCCGTCAGCAGCGAGTCCACGGCGCGCACCACCTCGTCCATGTTCCGCCCCGTGCACGACGGGTACAGGAAGCTCAGCTTCACCGTCTTGTCGGGCCCCACGATGTGCAGGGTACGCGACGGCAGCTGCCCCCCGGAGTCCTTCTCCTCCGGATCCACCATGTTGAGCTCCTTGATCGCCGACCGGTCCGGGTCCGCCATGATCGGGTACGTCACCTTGCTCCCAGGCTTGTACGCCTCGATGTCCTTGGTCCACTCCTTGTGGGACTGCACGTCGTCGCAGGAGATGCCCAGCAGCTTCACGCCCCTCTTCTCGAACTCCTTGGCGTAGTTGGCCATCGCCGCCAGCTCCGTCGTGCACACCGGGGTGAAGTCGCCTGAGCACACTCACGAACAACTCATCAGTAATCAACTACTACTAGCACCGGAACTTCACCGGGAAGGGCCAAGGGTGGTACGTACCGGGGTGGGAGAAGAGGATGACGTAGCCGTTGGCGACGTAGTCGTGGATGCGGATCTTGCCATGGGTGGAGTCCAGCTCCAGGTTGGGGACGGTGTCGCCGATGGTGAGCCCCGGCATGGTGAAGAGCTAGCACTGGAAAAGCTTAGCTAGTGCCTGTTGGTGCGAACGTCTCTCGATGGATGCTGGCTATGGCGCACGGGGGAGCTTTCTTTATAGGGGGCGGGAGGCCGGCGAGGGAGTGTGTAGAAGTGGCAGCCAGGCGCGTTGCATGGGGGGCACGTAGTTGGCCTCGTGGCACCCCGCCGGGCGACCTTGTTGGATGCGCACCGTCTAGCGGAGCAGTGGGCATGCCGTGTGGCAAGTCGTCACAAATTCACAAGTCACATGTGCGACCTACGACATCGTTCGTTCTCACCTACACGCGATGCTCGTGAGCCGCGGCCCAGCAAAGGATATGTTTTCGGGAGTGCTCGTTTGTCCGTGCTACACCATGTAAGTGTAGCATGGTTCATGGAGAAATTTAATTTGGTACATGAAAACATATGTTCCTACCTTCTGAAATGATATTTTTTAATGTTAGAAATTTTAAAATAAAAATTGATATGTATCAATTTTTCATCAAACGATTTCGTGATCACATAAAACGTTAAGATGTACACCTAATTTATTTTTTACATTTCGATTATATTTAAAAACATTTTAAAACCGGAAGCATATGCTTCCAAATGCAAAAAACGCAACTTCTAGGATTCATGCATCTATTCTAATGCATCACCGTTGTATAAGTTATTGGATGAAAATTTGAGGGACTTACTTACAAAAAGAGATTTTGAGGGACAACAAGATGAATTACCGAAACATTTCAAAAATATAGTTCTTACTTTCTCCGATTCCTTATACAAGGCCTCCAGTTTAAAATAAATTAAGATATATTTATCTAAATAATTTACAAAAAATTGAATCGGAGGGAATACGTAGTAAATGATCGAGATACTGCACCATTTTTATGGATACTTTTTTCGTTCGTGAATAAGTGTACTTTTAATTTTTACTTTAAATTAAATTTGTAATCAATTTTATTAAAAAAAGAGTAGTAATAGTATAACATAAAATGGATATACTATGAAACTATATTTTAAAATGAGTTTAATAATACTAATTTTAGTTGTGGTTATAGTTGATGCTTAAAATATAGAGTATTTCTCTAAATATGAATTTTACTTGCATATGACTGAGAACAAATATAAAGTAATTTTTTGAATACGAATACTAATATTGCGTTTTGATTTAGCTAACAACTGGGATAAGCTGCCTTGGATTTATCCCTTGTGCATCTATTGCTCTTGGGAAAAAAATAGTTGCTGAAATACTTTATTTCTGAATATATTTATTATTATTTTGTAAATGCTATTTTGAAATATAGCACGCTATTAACGCGCTATAACTTGTGTAGCATTTGGAGAAAGACCCACGTGTGTGAGCTAGGACATCATTCTCACCTTTTTTTTAGGGGAATCACTAACTTTATTGATCAAAATTTGTAACAGGTAGGTGATACACGAGATAACTTCTCGCCCTCGTTGGTTACCCCAAGTGGAAGGTGAGATGTAGCGTAACGGAAAGTTTCCCTTAGCAAAGATGCTAAGGTTTAGAGTGTCTCCCATAGGACTCCAACAGATATAAGTAGGTCGTGAAGTGAACAATGGCGCCGTTCACAACCCTAGGTTGCTAACTTCACCTGGACCTGCACACACAACAGATAGCTTTGCTCCCAACGAGTACAGCGGAGTTGTCAATTCCTCCGGCCTTTTTGTTTACAAAGGATAAAACGCACGGGATAATAATGATAGTGATAGTGACTGAAAAGTAAATACTGAAAGTAAATTGATAGTGTAAACAGTGGTGGAAGTATGGACCGGGATCTCATGATGTTCACTAGTGATGTCTCTCTCCCAAAAAACGATAAAATAGCCATGCGAGGTAAACAAATTACAGCTGGGCAGTTGATAGGATTATGTGCGCAAACCAATGCTAATTATGCAAAACAGAAAGGAAGAGGCTCAAAAGCACGGGCGGTACGCCAAGACAAGTAGATGAAATCCAACTGCATCTACCCACTAATCATCCACCTTGAGATATCTATCCAGAACATCTCGCTGGTATTAAGTTGCGAATCCCACCCAAAGTGTAAACTCAAGGCAACGGACAACTGCATTAAAGAACTTTGCGTAAAGTAAACAATCCTTGCACCCGCAAGTACAAGCACCGTTGTTTCCCCCCTTGTGGCAACAACACATCCCCTAGACTCATGTTTCTGTCACTCAAGCTAGTCATCGGGGGGCATGAACCCACAACCATGCATAACGCTCCCTCTTGGAGTCACTACCTACTACTTGGCCAAAGCAATAAACAGCAACGGAGAACATGCAAGAGTTACTCAAGAACATAAATATAAAAGAAGAGAATCAAATATATAACTCAATCACAATCTGAACATAATCTCATAATCCATCGGATCCCAGCAAACTCAGCATAGCAACAGCAGAAAGATTACATATGTGCCTCGATCATGTAGGGCAGCTCACGAGGTCTAATCCATGAAGAACAAAGAGGGGAGGAGAACATCACATAGCTACTGATCATGGACCCATGGTCCAAGGTGGACTACTCACGGTTCATCCGGGAAGCATCCATGGTGGTGGAGAAGCTCCCGGAGGTGATTCCTCCCTCCGGCAAGGTGCCGGGAAGAGGTCTTTTGGTGCTCCCGATCTTGGAAGCGCGGCGGCGGCAGAACAGAGGAGAGATCGCGAAAAAGGGTTCTGTCCCCGAGGGTTTCTCGTCACGGGGAATAAATAGGCGAAAGGGAGCAGCCAGAGGTGGGCCAGGGGCTCCAGGCGCCCCCCTGGCGCGGCTAGGGGTGGGGCCGCGCCCACTGGCCGCCTGGGGCCTCCTGGCTCCCCTATGGCTCCTCTCGGGCTTTTCTCAAAGCTTCCGATACGCTAATTTTTCCTATATTTTTCCCGGAATTTTTCTGGTACTTTTAATAAGGGGGAAACCGGAAATAGAAAAACAGCAAAAACAGGAACTGGCATTGGGGTGCACTGAGTTAATAGGTTAGTCAAAATATGATCAAAAGTGTATGGAAGTTCATCAATATCATAGCAATATCACACAAAAGAGGCATGGAGCAAGCAGAAATTATAGATATGTTTTGGACGTATCAACATCCCCAAGCTTAATTCCTGCTCGTCCTCGAGTAGGTAAATGATAACAAGCATAATTTCTGTGGTGACATGCTAACAACCATATAAGAACTTTGTAAGTAAAGATATCAAAGCATGCAATTCAATTCAAGTCATAACAGGCAAGAGTCTATATCTAGCATTGAAACAAGCAACATAAGAACATAAAGGTGCAAGAGCTCTCGCTGTCCGTCACTCGAATGTCTCCAAATGGTGTTTGCGTGCAAGAAAGGGGATAGGGATATACGAGAAAAAATATTTTTATTGTTGAGAACTCACTCTACTAAAGTGTCACACTTGGTCTTCTTTGGAATCTAATCTTGACTCATCGCCAGACCACTAGCCAGGTACAAGTCAAAACGATCCACTCCTTTTCGATATTTTGAGCACTCATGCAATGGATGAGCGTAAGCAAGAAATTTGACACTTAGGATGGCAAAGAGAGAATAAGGTGGAGGAGGAAGACAAAAAGGTGTGAAAATCTCACATCAATGAGGACAATCATAGGCGAGAGAAAGCCAAATGATAGATATGATGTGAGGAGTAGGGATTGCCATGCAACGGATGCACATATGAGCTAAGGTAAGCTCTCCAATGGAACTAGTGGGGGTACATCCAACTTGCTTGCTCAAGAAGACCTAGAGCTCATTTGAGGAGGCTCATCATTGGAATATACAAGCCAAGTTCTATAGTGTGAAGGTCCCCAAATAGTTATATGCATGAATGATAATCTCTATGGAGTAAAAGATACAAGATGGAGTACGAGTGTGGATCTTCTCAAAAAGAATAGTAGTGTGCCCTCTTCTCTCTTTTTATTTTTCTCTTTCTCTTTTTTTTCTCTTTTTCTATTTTTTATATTTTTTGTATTTTTTTGGTGGCCTCAATGGCTCTTTCTATTTAACTCTCATTTGTCCTCTTTGGGATCTTTTATTTTGTCCTCTTTGGGATCTTTTCCTCACTTTAGGGGCAACACTCTATATATTACAAAAATTATAGAAGATCTTTCACACTTTACAAAGTACTCAAATCATAAAGAAAATGTAAATATCATGATGTATGCAAATGTATGCCTCTGCCAGTGTAGCAGGATATGCAATGATACTAGCGCGTCATGTAGCAATGATTAGGGTAAGGCCCAACTAGCATGCGGCTCATCGATCAAGCAAGTAGCATGTATGACATGAAGATCAAGTCATGAGAAGATGGATGGCAATATATCTCGGAAAGGCTATGGAAATGCCTTGATAGGTAGGTATGGTGGATGTTTTGAGGAAGGATATAAGGAGGCTTATGATGACAGAGCGTATCGTGCCAAGGGTTTGGATGTACCGGCGAAAGTGGACGCTAACTCTCGGAGTGAGAAGAAAGCAATGCACGGCACAGGGAAGGCTAGCAAAATATGGGAAGGTGGAAGTGTCAACTTTCGAATACTCACATTAGTCCGAAGAACTCATGCACTTATTATCGGTAACTCTCAATCTAATAAGGAGGTTCACAAAAAGACAAGTACCCCGAGGAGAAGTGTATGGGGGTTTGGTTATCCTTGCGCATCCTCGACTCATGGTACGTGAGTGTACTCTAATATTCGACCCCTCAGAAGAGTAGTGATCCAACTAGTAGCTAAAGTTCTCAACTAATTTGCAGGTTTTTGAAAATAAAACACGGATTGCCCAAAATACGACATCTATCACTAATAGGCTAAAGCTCTTGACGCCAAAAGTCCAAACATTATTCAAGACAACACCTCAAAACTTTTGCAAGTTACTACTGCAAAAAGAATAGCAAATTCAATTACCTACTTCAAGTTAAGACACAAAACTCAGTGCAACAGGAAAACTCTCTAAACAAGATAAACATGAAAACTCAAGAGAGTTCCAGCAACAAACTAAACAAAAGCTCTTTTAAAAGGAAAGATCATCTTTTGGCCACAGTTTTTTCATGGAGGTGATCCTAACTGCTGCCTGGTGCATTTGGATTGTTAGAAATGGGAAGACCTTCAGGAATGAAAGAGCTTCTTTTCAAACCTGGAGAAGGCACTTTGTGCATGATATCACCCTGCTTTCACATAGATTTCAGGGGGATCCTAAGGATAAATTGTTGCATTGGATTAAGAATTTACATTAGCTTAAGGTAGGTTTAAGTTCATCTTTCCCCCCCCCCTCCTTTCTATGTATGTAAATATTACATTTTTTTGAGAACTTTTGGTTCTCCAAGGCAATAAAGCACTGTGGGGCTCATGCTTCCCAGTTTTAAATTTTAAAAAAAGGTAAAGATGAAAGCTAAGAGCAAAGCATGACAGTAGCTACGGAAAGATAAAGAACAAACACAGCAAAGATAAGCAGGAAAAAGTCCTATGTTGTGTACTAAATTTTGGAAGTGGAGCGTGTTTCTCTCCCATACAAAGAAAGCTGGGTTCTAACTTGTTATGAACAGCAAGCAAAGATAAAGTAAACTAAAAACAAAACCTAAGAGCAAGACGCTCCAAGAATAGCACATAACGCATGAAGTGATAAAAATATAGTGAAACGAGAGACGAACTGATAATTGTCGATGGAGAAGGGGATGCACGGGGGCAACCCAAGCTTAGACGCTTGAGTCTACTTGAATATTTCTTGGGGATGGGGGCATCCCCAAGATTGAACGCTTGACACTTCTTAATCTTCTTTCATCATCTTCCCTCGCACACTTGAAAACTCCCTTCATACATAACTCATCATAATCTGATTAGCGAGGTTAGTACCCATAATAAAATAATTTTTCTCTACTGGAAATAAAGATAACATTGAAGAGCTATTGTTTCTCAAGATTGCCAAAAAGTTTTTTCAAAGAAAAAGCAAGCTTAAGGTTTGCAAAACGAAGAAAAGGCAAAAACATGACAGAATCTGTGAAAAACAGACCAGCAGGTAGAAACAAATTTTTTAGGGGTACTTCTGCAACTCAAATAAAAAAACTCAGAACATAATAAAGTTTATTAATTGTATAGAGCACTCTGTGTAAAAATTTCAGCTCAAAAAGATGAACTGGGATTTTTCTCCGATTTTTCTAGTCACGAGGACAGAATCTGTTTTCTGGACAGCATGTCACAACTTTCACTTCCCTTGTCGTATGAGGCTATAAAAGGAACAAAGCTTAAAAAGTAAAGATACAATGATGTTGCTAAAGTAGTAACAATCATCAAGACCGCTAAAAACATAAGAAAAAAAGGAAAACCTAAATTCGTTGCGGGCTGCCTCCCGAAAGCGCTTCTTTAAAGCCATTAGCTAGGCTTAATGCAAATAGATCAAGTCTTTTCAAGAAAATAACTAGCCCAGGTGACGGACTCAAAAGGCAACTTAATATTTTTCCTAGGGAAGTGTTCCATCCCTTTCTTGAGAGGGAATTGGAATTTTATAATCCCTTCTTTCATATCAATAACAGCACCTACGGTGCGAAGAAAATGACGTCCCAAAATAATTGGACAAGATGGTTCACATTCAATGTCCATAATAGTAAAATCAACGGGAACATAGTTTTCATTGACAATGATAAGAACATCATCTATCTTCCCCAAAGGTTTCTTTACGGAAGAATCGACGAGACGAACACCAAAAGAACAAGCATCAAAAGGTTTCAACTCAAATATATCATACATTCTTTTGGGCATAACAGAGGTACTAGCTCCAAGATCACATAAAGAAAAGCAAGAAAAGTTATTCAACTTAATTTTAATCATAGGATCCCAACCATCTGATGGCAAGAGAGTGTTAATACTCTTCAAGCCTCGTTGGTTACCCCAAGTGCAGGGTGAGATATAGTGCAGCGACAAGTTTTCCCTTAGCAAAGATACCAAGGTTTGTCTCCCGTAGGACTCCAAACGGTACAAGAAGGTGGTAAAGTGAAAAATGGCGCCGAGGTTGCTAGCTTCACCTGGACCTGCACACAGATACAAATAACTTTGCTCCCAACGAGTACAGAGGATTTTTCAATTCCTTCGTCCTTGCTGTTTACAAAGGATAAACGCAAGAGAAAAAAGTGGAACTGAAAGTAAAGACTGAAAGTAAGTTAAGGGTGTAAACAGTAATGTGAAGATGGACTGGGGTCCCGTGATTTTCACTAGTGATGTCTCTCTCTGGGCAATTGACAGAATTATGAAGGCACCGCAATTCTAACTATGCTGCAAAGAAAGGAAGGGCTCAAAAGCAATGGGCAGTACGCCAAGGTAAGTAGACCGAAATCCAACTGCATCTACTACGAATCATCCACCTTGAGATATCTATCCAGAACATCTCGCTGGTATTAAGTTGTGAATCCCACCCAAAGTGTAAATTCAAAGCAACAGACAACTGCATTAAAAGAACTTTGCGTAAAGTAAACAATCCTTGCACCCGCGAGTACAAGCACCGTTGTTTTATCCCTGGTGGCAACAACACATCCCCTAGTCTCATGTTTCTGTCACTCAAGCTAGACATCAAGGGGCTGAACCCACAATCAAGCATAACGCTCCCTCTTGGAGTTGCAACAAATCACTTGGTCAAAGTAAAATACGGCAACGGAGAACATGCAAGAATTTACTCAAGAACAAAATATAAAAGAGAAGAACCAAATATATTACTCATCACAATCTGAACATAGTCTCATAATCCATCAGATCCCACAAAAATCAGCATAGCAACAGCAGAAATTACAATAGTGCCTCGATCATGTGAGGAAGCTCACGAGGTCTCGAAAGTGGAAGCACAAAGAGCGGAGAGGAACATCACATAGCTACTGGTCATGGACCCATGGTCCAAGGGGAACTACTCACAGTACATACGGGAGGCGTCCATGGCTATGGATGGTATCCCGGAGGGGGTTCCTCCTCCCGGCAGGGTGCCAGGGCAGCTTCTCCACGCAGCCCCGATCTAGAAACGGTGGCGGAGGCGGTACAGAGGCGAGTTCGCGGAAAAGAGATCCGTATTAGGGGTTTCCACCCCGAGGGCTAAATATAGGCGAAGGGGGGCACCGAGAGGGGCCACAGGGCATCCAGGAGGCTCCCTGGCACGGCCTAGGGTGGGACCGCGCCAAGGACCCTTCTGGAGTCCCTGTGGTGGCCCCCTTCCCTCCTTTGGTGTTTCCGGAAGCTTCCGGGTCGCTGATTTTTTATCTGATTTTTCCGGATTTTTGGAGCACTTTTAATGGACGGAAAACCTGAAATACAAAAACAACAGAAAACAACAACTGGCAGCTGGGTGCACTGGGTTAATAGATTGGTCCAAATATGCTCAAAAGTGTATGAAAGTTCAAGCAATTCATGGCAAAGTCACACAAAACATGCATGGAGCAAGCAGAAATTATAGATACGTTTGGAACGTATCACCATCTTCTAGCTTTCTAGGTATGGAGGCTTCTAACCTAAGCTTCTCCTCCCTAGCTTTGATGAGAGCATTAGTGATATGCTCCGTGAAGGCAAGATTAAGTGTGCTAGTGTGGGGGTCTCTAGACATCTTGTGAAGGAAACGAATAACTTCAGAAAGAGTGCAATTATCAAAATCAAGGTCACTACTATCAAGTAAAGTGGTAGTGGTGTCCTTTAGGCTCACTCGTTTGGTAGCTTCTATAGTCATAGGAATTTCTTCTTCTACGGTTGAGGTCATAGCATCACCATTAATAGGTCATATGGGACTAGGGGTGCATTGGATGCTAAGAGTTTGGATATCCTCAACCACTTGGATAGTAGCAACAGTATGGTGTGTAGGCAGGCTCTTAATTCTATCTTCTTCCTCCTTTTCTCTAGCCCATCTCTCTTTGAGTTTAGCCATCATCCTAATGTTTTCATTAATTTGAAATTGGATAGCATTCATAGGAGTGACCTTCCTCTCCTCAAGGGGAGAAGTTCTAATTTTAAGCAATTCTACTTCATGAGCTAAAAAGTCTACCTTCGACGAGAGGGTATCTAGTTTGTCTAGTTTTTCCTCTACATTCTTGTTGAAGGCTTTTTGGGTAGTGATAAAGTCTTTAAGCATACTCTCTAATTCATAAGTGGAGTTTTTGGTGCTAGGATAAGTCTTGTTGTTCCCATAGTTGTTGGAGGGGAACGGTCTAGGATTGCTACCAAAGTTACTCCTATAAGCATTGTTATTGAAGTTGTTTCTAGAGATAAAGTTCACATCTACTTGATCCTGAGAAATCAAAGAATTTAAAGGAACATTTTGAGGATCAATAGGAGATTGCTTGGTAAGTAGAGACATGATCAAGTCAACTTTTCCATTTAGGGAGGAGATCTCCTCGATAGAGTTTACCTTCCTACCTGTTGGAGCTCTTTCGGTGTGCCATTGGGAATAGTTGGTCACCATCTCATCGAGAAGTTTTGTGGCAGCACCGAGTGTAGTTGACATAAAGGTTCCTCCCGCGGCCGAATCTAACAAGTTCCGCGAGGTAAAGTTCAAGCCTGCATAAAAAGTCTGGATAACCATCCAAGTAGTCAAACCATGCGTAGGGAAATTCTTAACAAGGGATTTCATGCGTTCCCAAGCTTGGGCAACGTGTTCATTATCCAATTGTTTAAAATTCATAATAAAGCTCCTCAACTGGATAATCTTAGCAGGGGGGTAGTACTTCCCGATAAAAGCATCCTTGCGCTTATCGCAAGAATCTATGCTATTCTTAGGAAAGGATTGAAACCAGATTTTAGCTTCATCCCTCAAAGAGAAAGGAAAAAGCTTAAGCTTAACAATATCACCATCTACTTCTTTGTACTTTTTCATATCACAAAGCTCAATAAAATTATTTAAATGCGAAGCAGCATCATCTCTAGCACCATAGAATTGATCTTTCATAACAAGGTTCACAAAGCAGGTTTAATCTCATAAGAAGGTGCTGAAGTAGCAGGTGTAGCAATAGGAATGAAGATAAAGTCACTGTTGTTGTGACTAGTGAAGTCACACAACTTGGTGTTTTCAGAGGAACCCATAGTAGCAGCAAGCAAGATAACTACTTTTTGATTTTTGATAAAAGACGCTAAAGCAAAAACTGAAAGGTAAACTAACAAGACTAAAAAGCAAAGATAAAAGATAGTGTGCAACTCCCCTATCTTGAAGAGTGGAGTCCCCGGCAACGGCGCCAGAAATTTGATTGATACACGAGATAACTTCTTGCCCTCGTTGGTTACCCCAAGTGGAAGGTGAGATGTAGCGTAACGGCAAGTTTCCCTTAGCAAAGATGCTAAGGTTTAGAGTGTCTCCCGTAGGACTCCAACAGATACAAGTAGGTGGTGAAGTGAACAATGGCGCCGTTCACAACCCTAGGTTGCTAACTTCACCTGGACCTGCACACACAACAGATAGCTTTGCTCCCAGCGAGTACAGAGGAGTTATCAATTCCTCCGGCCTTGTTGTTTACAAAGGATAAAACGCACGGGATAATAATGATAGTGATAGCGACTGAAAAGTAAATACTGAAAGTAAATTGATAGTGTAAACAGTGGTGGAAGTATGGACCGGGATCTCATGATGTTCACTAGTGATGTCTCTCTCCCAAAAGACGATAAAATAGCCATGCGAGGTAAACAAATTACAGCTGGGCAACTGACAGGATTATGTGCGCAAACCAATGCTAATTATGCAAAACAGAAAGGAAGAGGCTCAAAAGCACGAGCGGTACGCCAAGACAAGTAGACGAAATCCAACTGCATCTACCCACTAATCATCCACCTTGAGATATCTATCCAGAACATCTCGCTGGTATTAAGTTGCGAATCCCACCCAAAGTGTAAACTCAAAGCAACGGACAACTGCATTAAAGAACTTTGCGTAAAGTAAACAATCCTTGCACCCGCAAGTACAAGCACCGTTGTTTTCCCCCTTGTGGTAACAGCACATCCCCTAGACTCATGTTTCTGTCACTCAAGCTAGTCGTCGGGGGGCATGAACCCACAATCATGGATAACGCTCCCTCTTGGAGTCACTACCTACTACTTGGCCAAAGCAATAAATAGCAACGGAGAACATGCAAGAGTTACTCAAGAACATAAATATAAAAGAAGAGAATCAAATATATAACTCAATCACAATCTGAACATAATCTCATAATCCATCGGATCCCAGCAAACTCAGCATAGCAACAGCAGAAAGATTACATATGTGCCTCGATCATGTAGGGCAGATCACGAGGTCTAATCCATGAAGAACAAAGAGGGGAGGAGAACATCACATAGCTACTGATCATGGACCCATGGTCCAAGGTGGACTACTCACGGTTCATCCGGGAAGCATCCATGGTGGTGAAGAAGCTCCCGGAGGTGATTCCTCCCTCCGGCAGGGTGCCGGGAAGAGGTCTTCTGGTGCTCCCGATCTTGGAAGAGCGGCGGCGGCGGAACAGAGGAGAGATCGCGAAAAAGGGTTCTGTCCCTGAGGGTTTCTCGTCACGGGGAATAAATAGGCGAAAGGGGGCAGCCAGAGGTGGGCCAGGTGCTCCAGGCGCCCCCCCCCCCCCTGGCGCGGCCAGGGGTGGGGCCACGCCCACTGGCCGCCTGGGGCCCCCTTGGCTCCCCTCTGGCCCCTCTCGGGCTTTTCTCGAAGCTTCCGGTACGCTGATTTTTCCTATATTTTTGCCGGAATTTTTCTGGTACTTTTAATAAGGGGGAAACCTGAAATAGAAAAACTGCAGAAAACAGGAACAGGCACTGGGGTGCACTGAGTTAATAGGTTAGTCCAAATATGATCAAAAGTGTATGGAAGTTCATCAATATCATAGCAATATCACACAAAAGAGGCATGGAGCAAGCAGAAATTATAGATACGTTTTGGACGTATCAGTAGGATACAAATTGGGTCATGTGGAGTAAAGAGCCACAGGTGGCGACCCTGATCAAGTCTGTTGGCAAAACTTGCCAGTTTATGAGCATCGAAATTAGAGTTGCGAGATTCATAAATAAACTTACAAGAATGAAAACTAGAACTACTATGACTTATTTCTCTAACTATGGCACCGTGGAGTCCTCCAGATTGCTGATTGATGTCCTTAACCACCGAGGTCGAGTCACACGCGACGATGATAGAATGCAGCGCCAAATCTTGAGCCAGGGCGAGAGCTTCCCTGCATGCAATTGTCTCCACCGCCGTCGGGTCCATCAAGCCTTTAATCACAAGGGCACTGGAGCCGAGATAAGCACCCATATGATCTCTACAAACAGCCACCGCTGCACATTTACCCTGGATAGCAAGACCTGCATTGACTTTGATTTTGAAGGATCCCGCGGGTGGTCTAGTTCCAAAGGATGTGCCAGTTCTGTTGGAGGAACCGGCATGTGATAATGAGACTCCCCGAGCCACATGCGATAACGTCCTTGGGTTCGAACCAGATGGCACCGCCGGCAACTGTTCCAAATTCTGCAGCTCATTAATGAATTTTGTGACAAACGTATGAGTGCCCAGCTGTAACAGCCCAGTTTTTGCAAAAATTAAAAATTTTGTTTTCGGTGTGAATTGTTTGCTTGTCTGATTTGTTTGCGGTGTTTGCATCCCCGATTTATCGATCGGCGATTATTTCCCCCCCTTTTATCTCGTATCGGACGGAGACCGACCCTTGCCACCCTGACACTCGACCTTTGCGACACCGGGTTTCACCCGATCACCGTCGCGATAACCGCACGAGACCAGCCGCAGCCAACGGAACGAAAAACCCCGTTTAATAATTAAACGGGATATTTTTATAGCGCGCCAGAAAGTGTTTTCGGAACGGTTCCAGCGCGAGGTGAACGCCTCCGGCTCGACGCACTGATCGTGCAGTTCGAAGTTTTACCCGAATCGGAGGTCCTGCGGACCCCCGGCGGTCAGAAACGTGAGCACCGCGCGCGCGACAGAAAAACCGATGATGTTTTTGCAAACTGCCAGCTACCGGGGCTATATAAAGACCACCACACTCCCACCCATTTTTAGGGTTTCCCTAGCACAAAACTGCAGCCACCCCCTCCACTTTGCCCAATTTTGCCTCCCACAGCCCCATTTTCGCAGTTTCCCCAATTTCACAGCAAACCCTAGCCTCCTGTGATCTGGACCGTCGGATCGGGCGATCCAACGGCCCAGATGCGCCCACCTCTCCCTCTCACCTCTCTCTCTCTCGATCTGTGCAGCAACGGGAGCCGCCACCGCCACGGCAGCCGCTGGAGGCCCTCTCCACGCGGATCCGCCTCCTCTGCGCCCTGCCCGCCTCCTTGCGCCGCGACGAAGCCGCTCACCGGCGGGAGCCGCCGGCCGCCGCGTCCTGGTCGGGAGGCGCCCGATCCAGCGCCGGCTGCCCAGCTGGGCCGGCTGCCCCTTGCGGCCTCCCCAGGCCAGGCCGGCCACGTGGGCCAAGGCCAGCCCAGGCCGCCTCCTCAGCCCGGCCAGTTGGGCCGGCCCGTTGGGTGGGAGCCCGACCCCTTTTTCTGTTCTTTTTTTTATTTTTATTATTCCAGCACCTCAATTTCTGCTAAGTCTTTATTTTTTGCTGCTGATTCGATTCCGCGTTGACGATAGCAAGCGATCCATAGCCCGGATGACTTCGCGCCCAAAAGACGAATTGTTTAAAATTGCGTGCTCTAGCATTCATCTTTTGTGAGCATTTGCATTTGAGCTCATCTTGATTGTGTAATTGTGTGCTAAAGTGGGCATCAGGCCGTTAAACTGCTACTTTTTGCTGTTAAGTGCTGCTGTTATTATTTTGTTGCAACTTTGCATGATGATTGTAACAAATCCATGAGGCCTATTGCATTGATTCCTTTTGCGTTGCGTTAAGCAATCTTTCTACTTCAGTTTCATGCATTCACATGCCATATTTGCTTGCTGCATCATGTTTATATCTTGCTCCAAAGTAGCTATCCTGATGTTATTGTGCTGCTATTGCTGAAACTGTTATTTTGTTGCAACTTCGGTCGACGAGTGTGTCGCGACCGTTTATCGGAATTGAGTGATTCCAATTGCATTTTGTTAAGAATCATGTCTACTTTCATCCCATGTATTGCTATGTCATGTTGCTGCACTTTTGCATATAGATTTACCCATGTTTATACAGCATGTGTGCATAACTTGTCTTGCTTATATCTTTTTAACCGTAACTCCGTTTGGGGTGTTCTTTATATGTAACTTGATTAGTTTTTCGTGTACTTTGTGTTTGTGCTATTGTTTGTTGTTGTTAACCAACCTAAAATATGGTATAGGGCATAACAGTACCAAATGTTTTAATCATCGTGCGGCACTTAGTGATATGCCATGTTTAGGTTGTGCCTCACTTAAATTGACTAGCATAGATAGTTTACATTGTGCTTCACCTCTTGCCATGTTTGTGTGCTATGCCATGCTTGCTTGAGTTGCCATGTTAATAACCGTTGTTTGGTCACCTGTAGCTAAGCAACTTGAACCACCGTAAACGTGCGGTATCGTCGTGTGTGACGAGTACTCCACTTAAATCGTTAGTAACCGTTCTCGACGATAGATCCGTATCGCGTTGCCGTGTCGTGTGTTGTCTTCTTGATCTTGTGTTGCTCCGTAGTAATAGTGGTGCACCGTTGATTGCTTTCCAGTGTTTACTTCTTGTGTGCTCCCGCGGGTACCTCTCGGAGACGATGCGAGCTTGCGATCGACTACACCTTCGGAACCCGACTTATCAACAGGCAAGGACTATGCATTACTTATGATCCATTCTATTTCAACCAGCGGTTTGCATGCTAGTATAGGTTAGGTTCGATGTTTGATCCTACCACATGTTTACAGCCTCTTTTAAACCGATACAGCCATGTCGCTTCCCAGCAAACCTTGTACTGCTATGTTACCTTTTGCTCGTTGCTCAGCCCCTGCTTAGTATGCATGCTTAGGATGCTACGATGTTACCTATTACTCCTTGGTTTGGGATATCACATTATTATTATTATTGTTGATGATATGATTATTATAATGTTGATTATATTCGACGAAGGATGGAAGGTCTAGGATATCCCGCCCCGACGCTTTGTTCCATTCGAGTCACCTAGGATCCGAGTTCCGGGTATTGGTTTTAAGACTGAGCGTGCCTAACCGCGTGTGGGATTTTATGGGGTCCCCTTTTCTTACCTATCTAGCTTCAAACAGTTCTAGTGGTGGCCCAAGCTGATTTACCATTTGAAACTCATAAATATACGTCTGTCGGGTAGCTCCTTGCAGATGTCTTTTCAAAACACCCCGGGCCAGCGAGGACATAGCTTCTCTGTTGGTCCAATCTGACCGGCTAAGGACCCGGTCTCATAAGAGAACTAACCGGTAATCCAAACCTGGAGTCAGACGGTAGAGACCAGATCTAGAGCGCGGCCGGCTCCTGAGCTGGATGTCGACTCACCGGGGGCCACCCGGATTTGTTCGTTGTTAGCTAGAGGGACTTGTCGTTTCGGATCTCTGGGAACTAAATCATAAAATGGTTGCCTGTGATGGGTAGCAACTGAGAGAGATGGGCGTGCGTGCGGATCCTTGTAATGGGCAGTTGGTACACCCCTGCAGGGTTAAATCTTTTCGAGAAGCCGTGTCCACGGTTATGGACGACTTGAGACCTACGTCCTGTTCATAGACAACAACAACTGAGATAATCTTAATATAACTTGATCAACGTGTGTGTGTGCCTTGATTGCTTCTTCTTCGTCGGGATGCGAAGAGGAGGACAAGGATAGGATAGGTGTTATGTTTGCGTAGTAGTTGATAGCAAGACTTGTTGGAGGTGATTCCTCATCGAATGCTTGGCTTCTTATCTTACTCTCTAGATCGTTAGCCACTTCATAAATGCTAGTGCGGCAGCAACCTCACCACTTACCACATCCTTACCGTAAACTACTAGTTGTCCTAGAATGACGAGTGATGAAGTCCTTGCTGGGTCAGATGACCACTACAGTTGGATGTTGAGTACCTCTGTACTCATGATACTACCCCCAAACTCTTTTCAGGGTTCTGATCGACGACAGGTATGGTGATCGACGTTTCACGTGGAGACTCGACGACGACTAGTTAGGCGGATCCCGGCGGAGGGCCTGGACCCGTGTGGTTATGGGGATCGATGCTTTTCACTTTGCCAGTAGGCATTTGCTTGTAGTCTGTACTCAGACATGTATCTTCCGCTGTTGTACTGTATTTAAGGCAGTTGTATGCCGCTTGTATGAGATGTTGTATCCTGTATCTGTAATGTTGTGATATCATGTTGGAAATCCGGGGCATATGGCTTTGTCATATGTCGCGGTGGGACCGATATGTGCTTCGTCCCCGGATCTGGGTGGAAAAACCTAGATCTGGAACAGTACCGCATATCGGGCCTTACACCAGCGGACTCTGAAAGATCCCCTCGTGGATCGCTTTCCTTCTCGCCGTACAAATGGCCCACAAGGTTACTGCTATTCTGATGAAGATCCCATGAGGGAGAGAATCTCTTAATTGGAAGATCCACAATTTAGCGTTTGGCATGCATGTCTCCCTCATCTTGTCCAGTATCACGTCATCGCTCAGAGACCATACACACCGAGCCATTGGATAGTCGATTAGTGAATGCTTACACAAATCCACCTCCGCGCATAGCTGGCAAGAATCGTCAGTGCTCATATTACGGTGTTTTCGGACATCTTCTGTAGGGATAGATTGGTGGCCCAGCCTCTGATACGTCCCAAACGTATCTATAATTTATGCTTGCTCCATGTATGTTTTGTGTGACTTTGTCATGTTTTGCTTGAACTTTCATACACTTTTGAGCATATTTGGACTAATCTATTAACCCAGTGCACCCAGCTGCCAGTTGCTGTTTTCTGCTGTTTTTTTATTTCAGGTTTTCCGGCCATTAAAAGTGCTCCAAAAAATCCGGAAAAATCAGATAAAAATCAGCGACCCGGAAGCTTCCGAAAACACCAAAGGAGGGAAGAGGGGCCACCACAGGGACTCCAGAAGGGTCCCTGGCGCGGACCCACCCTAGGCCGCGCCAGGGAACCTCCTGGCTGCCCTGTGGCCCCTCTCGGTGCCCCCCTTCGCCTATATTTATCCCTCGGGGTGGAAACCCCTAATGTCGATCTCTTTTCCGTGATCTCGCCTCTGTACCGCCGCCGCCGCCGTTTCTAGATCGGGGCTGCCTGGAGAAGCTGCCCTGGCACCCTGCCGGGAGGAGGAACCCCCTCCGGGAGACCATCCATAGCCATGGACGCCTCCCGTATGTACCGTGAGTAGTTTCCCTTGGACCATGGGTCCGTGACCAGTAGCTATGTGATGTACTTCTCTCCCCTCTTTGTGCTTCCACTTTCTAGACCTCGTGAGTTGGCTCACATGATCGAGGCACTTCTGTAATTTCTGTTGTTACTATGCTGAGTTTGTTGGGATCTGATGGATTATGAGACTATGTTCAGATTGTGATGAGTAATATATTTGGTTCTTCTCTTTTATATTTTGTTCTTGAGTAAATTCTTGCATGTTCTCCGTTGCCGTATTTTACTTTGGCCAAGTGATTTGTTGCAACTCCAAGAGGGAGCGTTATGCTTGATTGTGGGTTCAGCCCCTTGATGTCTAGCTTGAGTGACAGAAACTTGAGACTAGGGGATGTGATGTTGCCACCAGGGATAAAACAACGGTGCTTGTATCCGCGGGTGCAAGGATTGTTTACTTTACGCAAAGTTCTTTTAATGCAGTTGTCTGTTCCTTTGAGTTTACACTTTGGGTGGGATTCGCAACTTAATACCAGCGAGATGTTCTGGATAGATATCTCAAGGTGGATGATTCGTAGTAGATGCAGTTGGATTTCGGTCTACTTACCTTGGCGTACTGCCCATTGCTTTTGAGCCCTTCCTTTCTTTGCAGCATAGTTAGCATTGCGGTGCCTTCATAATTCTGTCAATTGCCCAACTGTGATTTGTTTACCTCGCTAGCACTTTTATCATCTTTTGGGAGAGAGACATCACTAGTGAAAATCACGGGACCCCGGTCCATCTTCACATTACTGTTTACTTTTAGTTTTTACTTTCAGTTGCCATTACTATTATCTCTTGCGTTGATCCTTTGTAAACAGCAAGGCCGGAGGAATTGACAACTCCTCTGTACTCGTTGGAAGAAAAGTTATTTGTATTTGTGTGCAGGTCCACGTCAAGCGTCGTGACACCTTCTTGTATCTCTTGGAGTCCTACTGGTTCGATAAACTTGGTATCTTTACCGAGGGAAATTTGATGCTACGCTACATCTCACCTTCCACTTGGGGTAACCAATGAGGAGTGAGAGATCCTCACCGTATCAAGCCAATTTCTGGCGCCGTTGCCGGGGACTCCAGTCTACAAGATAGGGGAGTTGCACACTATCTTTTATCTTTGCTTTTTAGTCTTGTTAGTTTACCTTTCAGTTTTTACTTTTGTGTTCCTTATCAAAAATACCAAAAATACCTGCTGCTACTATGGGTTACAATGAAAACACTAAGTTGTGTGACTTCACCAGTCACAACAACAATGACTTTATCTGCACTCCTATTGTCACACCTGCCACTTCAGCTACCTCTTATGAAATTAAACCTGCTTTGCTAAACCTTGTTATGAGAGATCAATTCTCTGGTGCTGGAGATGATGCTGCTTTACACTTGAATAATTTTATTGAATTATGTGATATGCAAAAGTATAAAGAAGTAGAAGGTGATGTTGTTAAGCTCAAGCTTTTTCCTTTTTCTTTGAGGGACGGAGCTAAAATATGGTTTCAATCTTTGCCTAGGAATAGCATATATTCTTGGGATAAGTGCAAAGATGCTTTTATTGGGAAGTATTACCCACCTGCTAAGATTATCCAATTGAGGAGTAACATTATGAATTTCAGGCAATTGGATAATGAACACGTTGCCCAGGCATGGGAACGTATGAAGACGCTTGTCAAGAACTGCCCCACACATGGACTGGCTACCTGGATGGTTATCCAGACTTTTTATGTAGGCTTGAACTCTACCTCGCGGAACCTGTTAGATTCGGTCGCGGGAGGAACTTTTATGTCAACCACACTTGGTGCTGCCACAAAGCTACTTGATGAGATGATGCTGAACTATTCTCAGTGGCACACCGAAAGATCTCCAACTGGTAAGAAGGTAAATTCTGTCGAGGAGATCTCCTCTCTAAATGAAAAGCTTGACCTTATCATGTCTCTACTTACCAAGCAAGCTCCTATTGATCCTCAGAATGTTTCTTTAAATTCTTTGATTGCTCAGGATCAAGTAGATGTGAACTTTATCTCTAGAAACAACTTCAACAATAATGCTTATAGGGGAAACTTTGCTAGTAATCCTAGGCCGTTTCCATCCACTTATGGGAACAACAACACCTACCCTAGCAACAAGAACCCCACCTCTGAACTAGAGAGTATGCTTAGAGACTTTATCACTACCCAAAAATCCTTCAACAAGAATGTGGAAGAAAAACTAGCTAAATTAGATAATCTTTGTTTGAAGGTAGACAACTTAGCCCTTGATGTTGAGATGTTAAAAATTAGAACCTCTCCCCTTGAGGAGAGTAAGGTCACTCCTATTAATGCTATCCAGTTACAAATCAATGAAAATATTAGGATGATGGCTAAACTCAAAGAAAGATGGGCTAGAGAAAAAGAGGAAGAGGATAGAATTAAGAGCCTTCCTACCTACCAATGTTGGGGATATCGCTTATCGGGAACTTATCGGTCAACCCAAGATAAGGGCTAAATTGGGTGATTTATCGGCATATCGTGCGATTTATCGGCACATTAAGTGATTTATCGGCCGATTTATCTTATCGGTCAAACGCCGATAAGGGATAAATCAGACGATTTATCGGAATATCGGAAGATATTTTGAACAGTGCTACCTACCACACAGTAGCCACTATCCAAGTAGTTGAGGATGTACAAACTGTTAGCACCCATCACACCCCTAGTCCCACTGGACCTATCAATGGTCATGCTACCACCTCAACCATAGATGAAGAAACCTCTATGAACATAGAGGCTTTCAAACAAGTGAGCCTAAATGATATCACTACCTCCTTGATAGATAGTAGTGACCTAGACTTTGACAACTGCACTTTACCTGAAGTTATTGGTTTCCTACACAAGATGTCTAGAGACCCCCACAATAACACACTTAATCTTGCCTTCACAGAGCATATCACCAATGCTCTAATCAAAGTTAGGGAGGAGAAGCTTAGACTAGAATCCTCCATACCTAGGAAGCTAGAAGATGGTTGGGATGCTATGATTAAAATTAAATTGAATAACCTCTCTTGTTATGCTCTTTGTGATGTTGGAGCAAGTACCTCAGTTATGCCCAAAAGAATGTATGATATGCTTGAATTGAAACCTTTTGATCCCTGTTCTTTTGGTGTTCGTCTCGTCAATTCTTCCGTAAAGAAACCTTTGGGGAATATAGATAACGTTCTTATCATTTTCAATGACAATTATGTTCCCGTTGATTTCACTATTATGGACATTGAGTGTGAGCCCTCTTGTCCAATTATTTTGGGACGTCCTTTTCTTCACACAGTTGGTGCTGTTATTGACATGAAAGAGGGGAATATCAAATTCCAATTCCCTCTCAAGAAAGGGATGGAACATTTCCCTAGAAAAAATATTAAGTTGCCTTTTGAGTCCGTCACACGGGCTAGTTATTCTCTTGAAAAGACTTGATCTTCTGCTTTAAGCCTAGCTAATGGCTCTAAAGAAGCGCTTTCGGGAGGCAGCCCGCAATGAATTTAGGTTTTTATTTTTTCTTTTCTTCTATTTTTAGTGGTCTTGATGATTGTTACTACTGTAGCAACATCATTGTATCTTTATTTTTCAAGCTTTGTGCCTTTTATAGCATCATACGACAAGGGAAGTGAAAGTTGTGACATGCTGTCCAGAAAACAGATTCTGTCCTCGTGACTAGAAAAATCATGGAAAAATCCCAGTTCATCTTTTTGAGCTGAATCTTTTACACAGCATGCTCTATACAATTATGAAACTTGCGTATGTTCTGAGTTTTTTTATTTGAGTTGCACAAGTACCCCTAAAAAATTTGTTTCTACCTGCTGGTCTGTTTTTCACAGATTCTGTCCTGTTTTGCCTTTTCTTCGTTTTGCAAACCTTAAGCTTGCTTTTTCTTTGCAAAAACCTTTTGGAAATCTTGAGAAACAGTAGCTCTTCAAGTTTATCTTTATTTACAGTATAGAAACAATTATTTTAGTTGGGTACTAACCTCACTAATCAGATTATGATGAGTTATGTATGAAGGGAGTTTTCAAGTGTGCGATGGAAGATGATGAAAGAAGATCTTGGAGTGCCAAACGCTCAAGCTTGGGGATGCCCATGTGCACCCCCAATAAATATTCAAGGAGACTCAAGCGTCTAAGCTTGGGGATTCCCCCGTGCATCCCCTTCTTCATCAACAATTATCAGTTCGTCTCTCGTTGCACTATATTTTTATCACTTCATGTGTTATGTGCTATGCTTGGAGCGTCTCGCTCTTTACTTTTCTAGGTTTGTTTTTGCTTTGTTTGCTGTAGTAACAAGTTAGACCCCAGCTTACTCTTTTTTGTGGGAAAGATACACGCTCCGCTTGAACTAGAACTCCTCATAGGATTTGCATGTTTATTCTTTTAGCTGTGAGTTGTTCTTTTTCTTTTCTTAGCTGCTGCTCTGTTTAGTTGTAGTGCTTTAGTTTTTTCTAGAGCTTTTCTTTTGTTTTAGGTTTAACTTTATATAGGTTGCATGTTTTATCTCGTTAGAGAGTTTGCATGTTGCACTGAGTTTTGTGTCTTGACTAGAAGTAGGTAGTTGAAGTTGTTATTCTCTTTGTAGTAGTAACTTGCAATAGTTTTGAGGTATTGACTAGAGTAAGGTTTGAACTTTTGGTGTCAAGAGCTTGAGCCTATTAGTGATAGATGTCGTATTTTGGGCAATCCGTGTGTTTTTTGAAAACCAAAAACCCCTGTTGAGAACTCTAGCTACTAGATGGATCACTAACCTCTGGAGGGTTCAAATATTAGAGTACACTCACATACCATGAGTCGAGGATGCGCAAGGATAACCAAACCCCCATACACTCCTCCTCGGGGTACTTGTCTCTTTGTGAACCTCTTGATTAGATTGAGAGTTACCGATAATAAGTGCATGAGTTCTTGGGACTAATGTGAGTATTCGAAAGTTGACACTTCCACCCACCTATACTTTTTCTAGCCTCTTCGGTACCGTGCATTGCCCTTTCTCACCTTGAGAGTTGGAGCATACTTCGCCGGTGCATCCAAACCCTTGGCACGATACACTCTGTCATCATGAGCCTCCTTATATCTTTCCTCAAAACAGCCACCATACCTACCTACAAGGCATTTCCATAGCCTTTCTGAGATACATTGCCATGCAACATCCACCTTCTCATGACTTGATCCTCATGTCATACATGCTACTTTCTTGATCGATGAGCCGCATGCTAGTTGGGCCTTGCCCTAATCATTGCTACATGACGCGCTAGTATCATTGCATATCCTTCTATCCTGGCAGAGGCATACATTTGCATCATGATAGTTATATCTTCTTTATGTGAGTACCTTTGTAAAGTGTGAAAGATCTCCTTTATTCTTGTAAAATATAGAGTGTTGCCCCTAAAGTGAGGAAAAGATCCCAAAGAGGACAAAATCAAAAGATCCCAAAGAGGACAAATGAGAGTTAAATAGAAAGAGCCATTGAGGCCACCAAAAAAATACAAAAAGATAGAAAAAGGAGAAAAAGAAAAATAAAAAGAGAGAAGGGGCACACTACTATTCCTTTTGAGAGATCCACACTAGTACTTCATCCTCTATCCCTTGTACTCCATAGAGATCATCATCATGCATATAGCTATGTGGGGACCTTCACACTATAGAACTTGGCTTGTATATTCCAATGATGAGCCTCCTCAAACGAGCTCTAGGTCTTCTTGAGCAAGCAAGTTAGATGCACCCCCACTAGTTTCCTTGGAGAGATTTTAGCTCACATGTGCATCCGTTGCATGGCAATCCCTACTCCTCACATCATATCTATCATATGGCCTTCTCTCGCCTATGATTGTCCTCATTGATGTGAGCCTTTCACACCTTTTTGTCTTCCTCCTCCACCTTCTTTCGGTTTCGCCTTTTAGGTGTCAACTTTCTTGCTCACGCTCATCCATTGCATGAGTGCTCAAAATATCGAAAGGGAGTGGATCAGTTTGACTTGTACCTGGCTAGTGGTCTGGGGACGAGTCAAGATAAGAATCCAAAGGAGACTAAGTGTGAAACTTTAGTAGATAGTTGTTCTCAACAACCTTTTTTCTCTCTTTTTCCCAGTCCCCTGCTTGCACGCAAACACCATCTGGAGACATTCGAGTCACGGACAGCGAGAGCTCTTGCACCTTTTGTTCTTTTGTTGCTTGTGTCAATGCTAATATAGACTCTTGCTTGTTAATACTTGAATTGAATTGCATGCTTTGATTGCTTTACTTAAAAGTCCTTATATGGTTGTGTGGCATGTCACCACAGAAATTATGCTTGTTATCATTTACCTACTCGAGGACGAGCAGGAATTAAGCTTGGGGATGTTGATACGTCCCAAACGTATCTATAATTTCTGCTTGCTCCATGCATGTTTTGTGTGACTTTGCCATGTTTTGCTTGAACTTTCATACACTTTTGAGCATATTTGGACTAATCTATTAACCCAGTGCACCCAGCTGCCAGTTGCTGTTTTCTGCTGTTTTTGTATTTCAGGTTTTCCGGCCATTAAAAGTGCTCCAAAAAATCCAGAAAAATCAGATAAAAAATCAGCGACCCAGAAGCTTCCGGAAACACCAAAGGAGGGAAGGGGGGCCACCACAGGGACTCCAGAAGGGTCCCTGGCACGGCCCCACCCTAGGCCGCGCCAGGTAGCCTCCTGGCTGCCCTGTGCCCCTCTCGGTGCCCCCCTTCGCCTATATTTAGCCCTCGGGGTGGAAACCCCTAATATCGATCTCTTTTCCATGATCTCGCCTCTGTACCGCCGCCGCCGCCGTTTCTAGATCGGGGCTGCCTGGAGAAGCTGCCCTGACACCCTGCCGGGAGGAGGAACCCCCTCCGGGAGACCATCCATAGCCATGGACGCCTCACGTATGTACCGTGAGTAGTTTCCCTTGGACCATGGGTCCGTGACCAGTAGCTATGTGATGTACTTCTCTCCCCTCTTTGTGCTTCCACTTTCGAGACCTCGTGAGTTGGCTCACATGATCGAGGCACTTCTGTAATTTCTGTTATTGCTATACTGAGTTTGTTGGGATCTGATGGATTATGAGACTATGTTCAGATTGTGATGATTAATATATTTGGTTCTTCTTTTTATATTTTGTCCTTGAGTAAATTCTTGCATGTTCTCCGTTGCCGTATTTTACTTTGGCCAAGTGATTTGTTGCATTTCCAAGAGGGAGCGTTATGCTTTATTGTGGGTTCAGCCCCTTGATGTCTAGCTTGAGTGACAGAAACATGAGACTAGGGGATGTGTTGTTGCCACCAAGGATAAAACAACGGTGCTTGTATCCGCGGGTGCAAGGATTTTTACTTTACGCAAAGTTCTATTAATGCAGTTGTCTGTTGCTTTGAGTTTACACTTTGGGTGGGATTCGCAACTTAATACCAGCGAGATGTTCTGGATAGATATCTCAAGGTGGATGATTCGTAGTAGATGCAGTTGGATTTCGGTCTACTTACCTTGGAGTACTGGCCATTGCTTTTGAGCCCTTCCTTTCTTTGCAGCATAGTTAGCATTGCGGTGCCTTCATAATTCTGTCAATTTCCCAGCTGTGATTGGTTTACCTCGCTAGCACTTTTATCGTCTTTTGGGAGAGAGACATCACTAGTGAAAATCACGGGACCCCGGTCCATCTTCACATTACTGTTTACTTTCAGTTATTATTATTATCTCTTGCGTTGATCCTTTGTAAACAGCAAGGCCGGAGGAATTGACAACTCCTCTGTACTCGTTGGGAGCAAAGTTATTTGTATTTGTGTGCAGGTCCACATCAAGCGTTGTGACACCTTCTTGTATCTCTTGGAGTCCTACTGGTTCAATAACCTTGGTATCTTTACCGAGGGAAATTTGCTGCTATGCTACATCTCACCTTCCTCTTGGGGTAACCAACGAGGAGTGAGAGATCCTCACCGTATTAGCCTCCATAAGAAGGTTCTCACTTTTGCAGGTACCTCAGTCTTCCATAGCATCTTCCAACCCCTCTCATCCAATCGCATATCAGATGAGGTTCCAGATCCCGACAGTCGGCTCTCAGCTGTAGATTTCGATGTAGATAGCAGGCGGTACATTGACTTTACAGAGAAGATCTCGTTCTTCTCGTAATGCCAAGACCAAGAGTCAGGTTGCTGCTGAGTGGCGAGGGGAATTTGCATGATTGCTGACACATCGTTTGGCAGAAAAGTTTGCCGTAAAATTTGTTCGTTCCACCTAGCCTTAGGTGCAATGATCAGTTCAGAGACATGTATTGGTCGGACGTTTGATATACATACGATAGGCTGAAGATTGGCATCCCTCGGGATCCAGTTATCCCGCCAGATCCCTGTGGTTGACCCATCACCAATGCGCCTTATCAGGCCATCTGTTAAGGCATTCCGTCCATCAATAATAGCTCTCCATATTTGGGACGGGTGGCTACCCAACTAAGCCCCCCGGTATATCAGTTGCTGGATAATAGGTTTCCTTTAGAAGTTGCGCACAGAGGGAGGTTGTATTGGTCAAAAGACGCCAGGACTGTTTTGCTAGCAAGGCTAGGTTGACCAGTTCCAGATCCTTAAAGCCAAAACCTCCATCCTGCTTTGACTTGGTCATAGTTTACCATGACACCCAGTGAGGCTTCCGCTTCCCTTGCTTACTTCCCCTGTAAAACTGCCGGATCAGCTTTGTGAGATGCTCACAAAGACCTCTGGGTAATCTGAAGCAAGACATTGAAAAAACTGGCACCGGCTGCGCTACAGACTTGATAAGAACCTATTTGCCTGCCGAAAAGATTATCTTCTCGATCTAGCCTTTGACCTTTCCGCACATTCTGTCCTTCAGATATTTGAAGGCACCCGACTTTGATGATCCAAAAGCAAGCCGAGATATCTTTCGTTGAGTGTCTCAGTGTTTACATTAAGAATGCCCTTGACCTCTGCTCGGACATTTTCTGGGCAACCCTTACTGAAGAAGACTGAAGATTTGCTGTGTTTATTCTCTGGCCAGACGCCCGACAATAAGTTTCCAGTAGGTTTGATGTCTCCATAGCACCCTCACCATTGGCCTTAAATAGCAGCAGGCTGTCATCAGCAAACAATAAGTGGTTTACATGTGGCGTCGTCGGTGCCACTTGTAGCCCAATCATTTGTGATGATGGATCTCTGGTTTTGAGGAGGCCTGAAAGGCCCTCCGCTGCTAACAAGAACAGGTACGGTGATATAGGATCTCCCTACCGAATCCCTCTCGTAGGTCTAAACTCCTGCAGTTTCTTGCCATTGAAGAGAACTGAGTATGACACAGAAGTCACCAAACTCATAAAAGTTGTTACCCACCTTTCTGAGAATCCCAGTTTTAACATTATGGCCTTGAGATATGGCCACTCCACCCTATCATAGGCCTTCATCATATCCATCTTGAGAGCACAATGTCGATGACGCAGCGACTTGTTTGCTTCATAAAATGCAAATACTCATATGCCACTATGATATTATCAGTGATCAACCTTCCTGGGACAAACGTTGACTGTTCAGGTGATCTGATCTCCGGGAGAATCTCTTTCAACCTGTTAGCCAAAACTTTCGATGCAATCTTATAGAGGACATTGCATAAACTGATGGGTCAGAACTGAGAGAGCATAGTTGGGCTTTTCACCTTGGGGATGAGGACAAGGTATGTGTTGTTTATGCTCTCCGCGCTTTCCGCCCAATTAACAAGGAGGAGGACTGCTTTGATCACTTCATTACCACAGATATCCCAGTGCTTCTAAAAAAAATGAGCCGAAAAACCATCCGGGCCTGGAGCCTTCAAAGGAAACATTTGGAAGAGGGCCTTTTTCACTTCTTCACCCGTGAACTCAGCCTCAAGAGCATTGTTCATGACCGGAGTAACTTTAACAGGAACTGCTCCTAGGACCTCATTCATATTGGCTACTCCCTCCGATGAGTATAGATTACTATAGAACTGTGTAGCTATGTTTTCGAGTTCATCAACACATGTGATAACGTCCCCTTGGTCGTTCTTCAGAGCTTTGATTAGATTTTTGCGCTTTCTCATTGAGGATCGTAGATGGAAAAATTTCGTGTTTTTGTCACCGCTTGACAGCCACTCAACACGCGACCTTTGTTTCCAGAGGATCTCTTCCCTGTGATACAACTCAACCATCCGATCAACAATCTTCAGTTCACGTTGTGATGGACCAACGCGCCCTGGAGTGGTACGCAGAATCTGCAGTTCCATATTCAGGTTATTGATTTCTCTCCGGACGTTGCCAAAGGTTAGTCGATCCCAACTGCTCAACTCTCCTGACAGGTCCTTAAGCTTTTCTTTGAGCTGAACAACAGAAGTTGCCTCGGTGTGCTTGGCCCAGCCCAATTGAATACACGGTTTGAGTCCATCATGAGTTTCCCACATCAGCTCATATTTAAAAGGCTTCGCGCCCCTCTGTTGAGCAAGTTCCTGATCGAAGCGCAACAATAGGGGCGAATGATCTGAACAAACCGACGTGTGGTGCTCCAATTGCGCAGAAGGGAACAGCAAACGCCATGTTGGATCCGCCACAGCTCTGTCAAGGCGGACTCGGGTGTATGTACCGCCGGAAACTCTTTTCTCAAAGGTGAATGGATTGCCCACATGTCCAATATCAAGTAATCCACACACGTCCAGAGCATCCCTAAATCCATCCAGCTGGGATTGACTTTGAGATCCAACCCCTTCATACTCAGAATGATGGAGAACTTCGTTGAAATCTTCAATAACTAACCACGGGTTACACTCGAAGCAGCAATAGATTTTAGATCGTCCCACGTCTTATAGCGCTCAGAAACTTGCGCCTCCCCATACATGCAAGACAGCATCCATGGTTCCGGCCCCAGATCAGCAACCACACCATCAATGTGGTATCGAGAATAATTCTTAACTTCAAACTTTATTTTCTCGTTCCAGAAAATTACAAGACCTCCACTCCTACCAGTGCTACCGACTACGAAGGATTTATTATAACCAAAAGAAAAAGACAATATCTCCGCACGTGTTTTATCAATTTGTGTTTCTACCAGGCACAACACTGCGGGGGTAAACTTGTTCACGAGGTCACGAACTTCTCGGACTGTCGCGGGGTTACCCAACCCGCGGCAGTTCCAGCAAAGCACACTCATTGCGCGCGGCGCGGCACCTCCTGGGTGCCCGCCATCTGCGACTTAGGGTTTTTAGGCAACTGATCTCCCGTCTTGTTACCAGTATTAGTTTTAGATCTTTTTGGATCATGCTTCGGAGGAGGGCTTGGAGGGATACCCGAGGGATCAACTTGCATGGAAGTGTTGGGAGGAGTTTCTTTGGGGTCTTGGTTTTGGGCATTAGCAGCTGCATCATAAACTTCCCGCTTGCGGTTAAGCATGTCTGCATCCTCGATGACAGCATCCTGCCCTAACTTGTCAAGGTTCACCGGGGTAGACTCCGCCTGGGTTGGGAGAACCACAGGGGAGTTTTTCTGGTCTTTGCACGTCCAGGACCTGGACCAGCACCACGGAACCAGTCAGCTCTAAGATTTTTAAAAACAAGAGCTGTTATAAGCCACGACCCAACAAAGGATATGTTTTCGGATTCATGCGTCTATTCTAACTAGATAATACTCTGTGCGTTGCTACGGGACCTGTTAAGAAGAAAAAAATGATGTTTTAAAACATGTGAAAAATATGAAACATAATCTAATTTGATTATAAAATCGTTTTTGAAAGAAATATTGTTTAAAGTAAAAAAATCTAAGAAATTTTGATGAAAATCCAAAAATAAGTTTTATTTTTGTTTTGTTAATTTAGATACTTGACAATATCGGCGAGATGATATGAGGCAAAAACAACATTGAGTAGAGAAAGTGAAGTCGTGTCTACCCCCACTACACCACAACATGGATGCAATGGCATGTAATCTGTCGGGAGAAAGCTGTTAACACGGCATACAAACTGCCGGGATACCATTTCTCCCGGCAGTTCAACCGCCACGAGAACGGCTGCCGGGGACTACTTCTCCCGGCAGAAAGATATCTCCCGGCAGTTTCTCTGCCCTCATGTGCATATTTGCCGGCAGTTAGTTTTATCCCGGCAGGTTAAAACCTACAGTTATCGGTAGTGCTACTGCCGGTAAAGGCATGTTGACCCGGCAGTTTGTATGCCATCAGTTTGATTCCACTAGCAATTTGACAACATATATATCTTATTAATTTAATATCCATTCTCAATGTTTCAAGCAATCAGGACATATTACACAATTTATGCATACACTTCAGTCAGAGTTACATATAGGCCTCATATATAAAAATCTTAATCTTCAGTCGATAAATATAACAAGTACATATATATATATATATATATATATATATATATATATATATATGTTTTTAGAAGTGCCACATAACCAAAATGAAGCTGTGCCACAAAAGGGGAAGTGGCCATACAGTGGCCAAAATCAGCAGAGCTAGTCTCCAGGTTCAACAAACAAACATATTACATTATCATTCCACCATTTAAAATCGAAGTTCTTCCAGATCTTCAACTGCTTGTATACCTTCAAAACCTCCAGCTTGTTGTGTATCTTTGAGAAACCTTCAACGGACCGGAAACTCAAAATGAAGCTCCTGTTTCAGATTTTAAATAAAGACATTAAAGATTATGACATAGCAAGGAATATTACATGATTATCTCAAACAGGAATTATTTGACCTGCACATACAAAAATAATCCATGGGCAAATATGGCAAAACAGGAACCTATACAGTTGAGTTGCACAAGGAGTATATACCACGCAGTTTGAATGCCAAGTTAGAAGTTACATTTCACAAGTTTAGGTACTGGATGCAAACTGAATCATATATTCTTGCATGTAAAACACCTTGAGTGAACATAGGCCTGTACATGCTGCTACATTCCAAGAACTAAAGCAATTTCCAGTAATTGACATGTGCCAGCTAGGAGCGGCCACAAGCACAACACAAATGTACAAGCTATGAAGACATGATAATTGATAATAGTCCAGTAAGTAACTAATTATTCTGGACTTTGTAAAACATAACGCCACTGTACAGTGGACAGGCACACAAAATTTAAATTATCATTGAATTTCTTATTAATTTTTTCCTGCACAAAATTATTGGAAGCACACATTTTATCTATCCTGAGTGTACAGAGTGAAATTGCCTATACAATAGGCTTCCACCAGTACACTTTGTAAAGGGGGTTTGAACATAAAAAATGGCCGCCTGCTAGTATTATAGTGCTCTCCGTTGCTTCCTTTCTTGTGGCTAAACGATGTGGTACTAAACTCCTACATGAAGTGGTGCAGCGCCTCCTACTTACAATTCACAGTTCTGTCATGTACTACTTGGTTTCATCTAAGAACTCTGTGACAAGTGTTTTGTTAATGGAAACAGGTGAGGAGGCTCATTGTTTGTTTTAATAAGAAAAGAAAAAAAATGAGAGAAGAGAAGCATTGCCATCTTGCATACAATATTGAGAATCTTTGCATCTAATTCATTTTTCAAAACACAAGT
This sequence comes from Bromus sterilis, assembly GCA_950022295.1. NCBI lineage: Eukaryota > Viridiplantae > Streptophyta > Magnoliopsida > Poales > Poaceae > Bromus > Bromus sterilis. The sequence goes on along the minus strand of OX465600.1, from coordinate 49,780,513 downwards.
TTTGCTGTCAACACCACAGACCTTTGAAGGAAATGTCAGATGAAATATTTAAATGCAACACAAAGCAGCTAAGAAACAACAATTTTAATCCAAATTATGAGACTTTGTCTCTAGCAATTAACTCCATCTTGCTCAGGTTGTATATAGTGTGAGTGTGAATATGCATGAATAAACTCATTACAGACCACAGGCTGCACGCCATAGCCCAAGCTTGATATCGACCCACGCGCTGATAACATCCTGTCCTACCTCAGGCTCTCGGCTACAAATATTGTGGTGAACAATAGCAATAACTGAAGAAGATTACCTTAATGCGTAAAGAAATCCGATTGATCTCCTTGGCACCCTCATATGAGTCGTGTCCTCTTCTCTTTTTTTTTCGGGTATATGAGTTGCGTCCTCTGACCAGGACGACGCCACGACGTTGCTAATTAGATCTGATAATCCAGTATAGGTGGCAAATAAAATTCTAATTAGATCATGTGAACACAAAGAAAAACTTTTCAAGTATATAAATTAGATTGGTCAATAATTTTACAAGGTTATTCTCTGCATTGTGCATGCTTTAATTTTTTAATACAATGAATTAAAGAGGGAACAAATATGTTTGATGTACAGGTTACTTAGCAAGAAAATTCTGAAGGGTAAATGAAAATGCATCTCCTGTACTTCCGTATTTCTTCTCAATGCCAAGCAAATCTACCAGGTCCCTTTACTTTGAAGAATAGAATGGTTAGCAAGTCAATTGTTCACTAAATGTGGCTGTGCAATGTGGGATTACTCCACTGGATATATTGGCCTGGATTCAGTTGGGGAGGAGCGGATAATGGTTAATACATCTACCGCCAATCATGCACAGCTCTGGCTGCTCCTCCCCATCAGCATCACGGTTTAGCTGTGAGCTGATCCTCTCTGTTTCTCATACAGGAGCTGTTAGCATCAGTGCCCAGCAAGCTCACGCTGGCATGACCTCCTGCCCGTCCCTCTATGCTCTCTCCCTCCACCTCAAATCAACCATCACATGTATATGCAGTTGCCCATGTATGTAGAGGAAAACTACCATATCAGTCAAATCTTTGGAGCCAGCATTTCAGTATTTTACGCATTACGGCAATCACTCCTTGGTGTTTGGGCCTACTCAAGCACACCTTTATGAGTCTCACACACCTGCACCGTCTCATGTGCGGCCTTCCGCACCTTCGCGTCCTTCTCGTCGGATGGGAACTGCAGGGCACCAGGATTGCTATGAGCTTATACGGACCAGGTATGAAATCTAGCACAATAGTAGACAATTGAAACATGTCAGTTCAGGAACTGCAAAAACTAAAATAGTAGTAAGAATATCATTAACTATATCATAAAAAGAAAGCACTTGTTCAGTCCACAAATCGGATTTCGTGAAACACAAACAAAGAAGCTACAACTTTCAGGCATCAACTAAACACAAAAAACAATTGTTGTAAAAACTCAAACTAAATCATCTGCCAAGTACAAAGATTAAACTAACCCATCTAACAATTTTGTAAGATAGGATTGAATCATCTGCCAAGTCCACATATTGAACTGAACCATCTAACAATTGTAGAAGTCGGAATTGAATCCAAGTACACAATTTGAACTGAACCCAGGATGCAAGAAACCTCACCAAATGCTCTTGATAGGGCAGAGGAGGCAGCCCTGCCCAGAGAGAGGGTGTTGAGGTGGCAGAGAGCTGCTTGCGGGAGAAGAGGGACTCTCCGCTGCTTGGGGGATCGGAGAGGACGTCGAGGAGGTGGTCGCATTTGGTGCTCGCCTGCTCGGGTGAAGCTTGTGGGAAGGAGGCCTGCTCGAGGAGGAAGCTCGCGATGCAGAGCGCTGGCGAGGGAGGAGCACGGCGCGGAAGAGGGTGGTCGCCGGTGGAGTCGCTCGACGACAGTGGTGGTCCGTGGGGGGTTTCGGCGGCGCTGCTGTGGGGTGGTTGGGGGCAAAGGCGGCAGTGGTCAGATCGTCGGGGTTAGAGGGCGGCCGGCGGTGGGACTATGGTGGTGGGGGTCGCCGGTGGCAGAACTCGGGATTTAGGGCGGCCGGCGGCGGTGAGGTGGCTGGGTGCGGCGGCGGGGCTGCGGTGGTGGGGGCGGCGGCGGCAGTGCTCGGGATCTAGGGCGGCCGGCGCGGTCAGATGGAGCCATGGAGGGCACGGGTGGGATTTTGGGGAAAAAATTGATTTGGGTGGCTGCGGTCTGGACTCTGGAGGAGAGCCGGCGCGTCTATTTCTTTCGGACCAAATATGTTTTGTCTCTCGCGCGCTTCTCTATTCGCTCGCGCGCGCTTAAGCCGAAATATATTTCGGTCTCGCGCCAAAAAGCGGATCCCGGCAGAAAATGGAAAAAAAAATACATTTATTAAAAAAATTACGAAAATAATGCACGTTTTTAAAATTTTGCAGAAATAATACACCCTAGGTTACAGCCTGGCCGACTGGACTCAGTTGGCCACGGCCTGGCCGATTAGAGCCCAGTCGGCCCAGGCGTGGCCGATTAGGGGCTGCGCTGATCAGTCGGCCCACCTGGGCATGCAGTCGGCCCAGGCGTAGCCAACAGGATCCAGTCGGCTTTGGCGTGGCCGAAAGGGTGCTGGGTGAGGCCAGCCGGCCACTCCTTCTTCTTCCTCTCCTCTCTCTCTTCTTCTTCCTTCCTCTCTTTCCTTCTTTCTTCTCTCTTACGAGTTCAACTTTGCTCCAATTAATACTCCATTTCCAACCAATAATTAGCCCATTTTCCACCGTAGTTATATTCCATATGGCTTAGGAAGGTTAGGGATACCTCGATCTGTTGATGGGATGGCTTGTGGAGGTGGTGGAGGTGATGGGGGTGGAGGTGGTGTTCATGGTGGTGGAGGTGGTTGTGTACAATGTGTTGCCGATGTTCAAGTGAAGCGTTGCGGAGGTGGTGGTCGTATTTCAAGGTTAGTTTGAACAAAATATATGCGCGTACAATTTATTTAGTTCATCCGTCTATATATGTATGTATGCGTACATTATATTTAGTTCGGGCGATAGTGTATTTAGATGTGCGAATATTTTATTTAGTTGGGGCGATAGTGTGACCATTATATTTAGATACAATAAATTTAGATGTGTGAATATTTTATTTAGTTGGTGCGATAGTGTATTTAAATGTGCGAATATTTTATTTAGTTGGGACGATAATGTGACCATTATATTTAGATACAATAAATTTACATGTGTGAATATTTTATTTAGTTGGGGCGATAGTGTATTTAGATGTGTGAATATTTTATTTAGTTGGGGCGATAGTGTATTTAGATGTGTGAATATTTTATTTAGTTGGGGCGATAGTGTATTTAGATGTGCGATGTGCGGATTAATTTATTCGGTCTTATTAATGAAAGTTGAATAATTTTGTAGGTCAGCAAACATGTCAATATTGTGAAGTTCGTATTTTATTATGGTCATGGTACCGTCCAAACAAATGAGATAGGAGTTGATCTTAGTAAATTTGAGTACATAGAGGTGCCACTGAATGACCCTCAAAAATGGTCAATTAGTCAGGTGACAGACTGGTTGACAACCTCTTTAGGGCTTAATACTGAAAAATACACCGTCGGTGTTCATGCATTGTGGACACGGTCAAGTTCAAATGTGTACTTTTATTTGAGGCCAATAGAGCGGCGCTCTCAGTGGGTGCACTGGATACAAGGTGGTGCAAACAGGGGATGCAATCCTGTCGCCCTAGTGCTTCCCGTCCTGAAGGAGGTCAGTCCTCCTGAAGGGCATGGTGGTTACGATCCTGGGCAGAGCAGTGAAAGGATACATATGCCAAATGATGGAGATGATGCATATGTGTCAGGGCAAAATAGTCAGGTAGAAGGAGATTGCGAATGGGTATGACAGTGGGGAGGTAGATGCAGATGAGGTGGATGGACACATGCAAAACCAGATGGAAGCAGAAGATACAGATGATGATACAAATGATGAGGCCGATGATTCCGACGAGTCGGATGAAGAAGACAATGCAGAGGAGGTGCCTAATCCTGCATTATGGAATCAGAACTTCTCATCTGCAATGAATGTGAACGATGGGCATGATTATGCCTGGTTATATCACCAGAACAACATTGCGACGGGTGCTATGTATCCCAACAAGGAAGCCCTGAAGGATGCAATCATTAACTGGGCAATGTCCACCAAAAGGGTTTTCAGGACTAAGGTGTCAAGTCAGAAATACTTAACAATGGTATGCACGAACATGGAATGTCCCAGCAGGGTGCATGCCTATCTCCCTAAGTACGACACAAGTTGGGTGATAAGTGATTTAGTGCATCACACATGTGTTATTCCCAGTATCCCTCAAGATCATGGTAACCTTTCGTCCACGCTTATTGCTCGGTTGTTTTACACCGAGATAGTGGAGTGCAAAGCGATGGAAGTGAAGGCTATCCAGACAAAAGTGTTCGGCAGGTTGAACTATAATATTTCGTATGGCAAGGCATGGAGGGCTAAACATAGGGCGCTTGAGACAAGATTTGGTTCATATTTTGATGCATATGACTCTGTTGTGCGGCTTCTTCAAACACTGCAGGGGAGGAATCCAGGCACATATGTCAACATCCAAGACTTTTTCATGCCAGAGTTTCCCACTGTGAAGGTTTTGCATTGACTGTTCTTCTCTTTCGGTGTCTGCATATAAGCTTTCATTCATTGTCGACCGGTGATTTGTGTAGATGGCACTTTTCTCACCGGCAAGTACAAGGGTCAGATCCTGACCGCTATTGGTCAAGATGGCCAAAATCAAGTTGTCCCACTTGCATTTGATTTTTTGGAGAGCGAGAACATTGAAAGCTGGACATGGTTCTTCAGACAATTGAAAATAGCAGTTGTGCAGAATAAGTCGAATGTGTGCATCCTTCATGATAGGCATGCAGGTATATTGAGTGTGATAAAGAAATTGACAAACCCTGGGCCTGATGAACAAACTCCATGGCTTGACTTGCAGAGTCGATGGTGCATGCGTCATCTCGGTGCCAATTTCTTCTCCCAGTTCAGAAATAAGAACCTTATGAATCTTTTCAAAAAACTGTGCAAACAGAATCAGGTATGGAAGTACAATTTGATCCGTCAAAGACTTAATGTGTGCACACAGAGACATGTTAGGGACAGGAAAGTTGCACGAGATGCAGTTGTGAGGGCACAGGTAGCGGCAGTAGCTGCACAGTTAGCAACAGGAACAGCTGCCGTGGAGGAAGAATCTGTTGGGCTTTGCGACTTGCCAGGATTTGACCCACCGGGTACTAGGAGAAGGCTTGGGAGGACTATTAAAACATTTGAACAATGGATAGAGCATGAGCCTCTAGAGAGGTGGTCTTTGTTGCATGACACACATGGAGCAAGGTATGGTGTCATGACTACCAACCTCGCTGAAACATATAACTTTGTCCTCAGAGGGAATAGGGCATTGCCACTTACAGCTCTGGTTGAGGGTATTTTCTATGGCACGGTCAAGTATTTCAGAGATAGGCGTGCAAAAACTGAGATGCATATGATGAACAACCCTAACACACGTTACTGTGAGAGGGTTATGAAGTACATGGATGAAAAGATGGAAAAAGCTATGTCACACACTATAGTCGCCATCGGAAATCAAGAAAGAAGGTTTGAGGTACGCTTAGCTAACAACAAATTCGAATGTGCAAATGAGATGAGGACCCATGAGGTCAAAATTGGAAATGAAGCTTGGCCAACATGTGAGTGTACATGCAACAAAACCAAAGTTGCTACACCTACCTTGCTCGCATGTACTTGTTGCTTGCAGGCAGCTTGGAATGGATGCAATCTCGTTCGTGTCTCCATATTTTCTGAAAGAGGCTGTCCTTAATACCTGGACGGGTGAGTTGCAAGGATTTCGATCAATGGGTAACTTCAACACCGTAAATCCTGTTGAAAGACGGTACATTCCAGACCTAGCTAATATGCGTACAAGTAGAGGTAGACGACAGTGTCAACGGATCCGGAATGATATGGATGAATCTGAAGCGGGAGGCCGCACTATGCAATGCATTCTATGCAATTTATTCGGCCATAGGGACACTAGTTGTCCCACTTTCGTCACTGGCGGTGCTTCTGTGCGTGGACTGTTGGAAATATGCCCTAAAGGCAATAATAAAATGTTATTATATATATATATTTCCACGTTCATAATTAATGTTTATATTTCTGTGCTATAATTGCAATGACCCTGACTGTGAGATTCAGAAGAAAACTCATTTGCATGTGTGGAAATGTAAACACCAAGAGTTCCTGGTTTAGCCTCTAAGACCAGCTCATGTGCTAACTGATGATTACGTTTTCTTAATCATGGACATTGTTCTTGTAACAAGGATGTCAGTAGCAATGGGAACATATTGTTAGCAGAACAATGATGTTGAACCGACCCCAGTATTGAATGATATACTTAGAGATCACATCGTAACTACGTTATAATTCATATCATGAAATGTTTTCATATACGTAATTCCTTAGACCATGAGAGTATCGAGTTGCTTCACACAGGAAGACATGCTTTGGTTCTTAGATGAATCCTCCCGTAAATGGGAAGTAGTAAAATAAGTTCTGGGTATGTCAGATGGTGTGGCTAGTGACTGTGATAGTTCAAGAATGGGATTTGCTCCTTCACGATGAAGAAGATATTCACTTCGGGCCCACTCGGTATGACAGTATCCATTATAGTCTGGCCAGACGCATTGTGATTCAGTCACGGGGATACCGGAATACGATAACGAGAAAAGGGACAAACGAGCAAAGAGGATAACGAGTGGCTTGTGTTCAAAAGTTGTTACACATGGGTGCCAAACTTCTCTCCTCTAACTTTGTCATATATCGCGAAGCAAAGGGAATGGTACATGACTAAACATAATGGTTCACTCGAAGTTTCTTCGTGTATGTGCGGGAGTCAACATGGTGTCCATGGCTCCGCTGTTGATTATTGGCTATTGACAAAAGGCTGTTGACCTATGTCCGGAAGATGTTCTGAGTCATGTCCGCATTATACCGAACCTATTGGGTCACACACTTAACGAGCAGTAGTCTGTTAGAATACTAGTATGGTAGAAGGTTTAGTGGAAGCAAAGCAGAATAGTTCATACGGGTACCGGAAGTAGTTCCGGAGATTTATGGAATTGTTCATAAGGGCACCAGAAGTAGTTCTGGGTATTTAAGGTTATGTCCGGATCACTCTGGAGTAGTCCCAGGTGGTTCCGGAACATATGAGAATGGTACTGGGGAAGTCCTGGATCAACCGGAATAGTTTCCGGATAATCGCTGGGCGTCCCGACAACCTTCGCGGTCATCGGGTGGCTTAAACTGTAACTCGGATGGTCTCGGAAACTATCCGGATGGCTCCGGAACGTCCGAGAACGGTCTCGGAAGGTCCTGGAAGTGCTCCAGAAGTGTCCGGAATGTCCCGAAACGGTCCCGGTATGTCCCGGAAGGTCCTGGAAGCTTCTAGAAGGTCATGGAAGGTTCCGGAAGGTTCCGGGCAGTACCACCCACTCCCCTGCGCCCCTAGCCTTGGGGGGAAAGCCACCTAGGCTGCCCTGGCCGGCCAAGGGGTGGGGGCGCACCAAGGGGAAGGAATCCTCCTCCAGGTGGAAAGTCTAACTCTCCAATATGGCAGGTTTCCGGTGGGAAGGTTTGGGAGGTTTGGGAGTCCAAGTTGGACTCCCCACCCCCCTTATTGCGCCCCAAGGGCCTCTTGGCCACCTATATAATGTGGGGGAGGGGTGGGCAACACAAATTGTCCCCAAGGCCTATGCGCCACCCTCCCTCCTCTAAACCCCGTTGCTCCACAATTAGACCCCGGTTTAGACGCTGTTCTAGATCGGAATCCGTTAGGGTTTTCTCCCTCTAGTTTTCTCGGTGGCATTCATCTCTGGACGGCGGAGCGCTGCTGGATTGCTGCTACGGGATGTGTGGATACTAATGGAGGGGTTGTACCTTCGACCCTTCTTCGAGGAGCTTGTTCATGGGACTTGTCCGTGGGACTAGATCGCGGGACTTGTTCGTGGGATTAATCGAGGGACTGTTCGTGGGAGAACTTGCGAGATCTACTTCCACTACGTCCATGAGCTTCACCAACTCTACTTCCGCTACATCGGTTGGTGAGCCATGACCTAAAACCTTGTATGCAATCTTCTTGGATGATCTTGGGTTCTTGATTCGTAGGCCGAAATTTTTTGTTTTCTACTACGTTTCCGAACATGGACGAGGCAACCGTGGACGAAGAGGAGGAAGAGGCAGAGGAAGAAGCTAGGTTTTAATTTGTTCTTTTTTTGTATTAAGTGTCGCACTATGGTTTTAATTTGTACTAAGTCTGCCACTATGTTCTTTATTTGTATTAAGTGTCGCACTATGGTTTTAATTTGTACTAAGTCTGCCACTATGTTCTTTATTTGTATTAAGTGTCGCACTATGGTTTTAATTTGTACTAAGTCTGCCACTATGTTCTTTATTTGTATTACGTGTGCCAGTATGGTTTTAATTTGTGCTAAGTCTGCCACTATTTGTTCAAATTTGTATTGTGCGTACAACTATGTCTAAATAAGAGCAGGAATGGAGGGAATGACGTTGCTTGACCCGGAAATTGATAGTAAGCATCGTGCTGCAAAATTATGTCAGCACCAGAAGATCGAGCCCCTCATCACTCGTACTCCAAAGGAAAACTGGAGGATACACCCGGATTGGGTTCAAAGGTACGTGTTTTATTTAATTCTTTCGATCATGTACATCAAAGGCTGAAACTTTCGCGCGTCTTGTTTTATTTAATGCAGGTTGAAATGGGCTGGGCTTTTACCTTTCGCGCGTCTTGTTGAAGCCACGGAAACCTCTACACGCCTCGCCATTGACGGGTCTCTTCTGAGTTGCTTAGTGGAACGATGCAGGCCTGAGACTCACACGTTCCACTTTCGTTGGGGAGAGATGGCTCCTACTCTGGAGGATGTGTCCTTCTTGTTGGGTTTACCATTGGCGGGGTCATCCATTGGACCTCTGGCGGCAACATCTACTTGGCAAAATGATATGGCAGCGCGCTTCGCACATTTGTATGAAGGTGCTCCGGACTTTGCCTCAGAGGCTCATGGACCTAAGTATGACTGGTTGCTAAATTTTCAGGTAAGTTCACATTTCTGTGTTCATATATTATCTCGTTTCAGAAGTACTTTCCTTATTTAGTAACACCTTATCTTTACTCAATACAGATTCAGAAGTTTCCGGGGTATCCACATGTACCGTTGACAGCGACACAGATCACGCGGAGCCTAGAGGCATACCTTTTGTGGCTTCTAGGGAAGGTGATGTTCACAGAGAACCATGTGACAAGTATTAGCGCGCGCTACATTGGTATTGCACTGGAGATCGCTTCAGCTGTGGAGCTTAAGAATATCACACAGAGGAGTTGGGGTTCTGCGGTTTTAGCGGCTACTTACCGAGGTATGTGCAAGGGTTGCACGTTGCCGCCAGGTAACAAGGTAGCCCTTCTCGGTTGCCCTATATTTTTACAGTTGTGGTCGTGGGAGAGGTTCTCTATAGGACGTCCGAACATACATATCGAGGACAGTTGGCCTTCCGATGAGCTGAACGATGCTGCTCGCATAGACATGCCTACTTTCGGCATGTGTTGGACACGTTGCAAGGTATGTGTCATGCTACAATTTCTTGCATTGCAACATAATTTGTCACAAAGATCCTTCGCTAACTTTCGCTAACTGTTATTTTGCACAGAGACGGTTTGCTACTGAACAGATAAGGCGAGCCTACACAGCATTAAACGAGCAGTTCGATGTGTACACTGGTGTGATCTGGCAGCCATATACACGAGAAGCCATAGCTGCAAGATACCCCCGCGGTATTTTTGTTCTATGCACAAGGGATCGGGATTATTGGATGACAAAATCAAAGATCATGTTTGATGTCTTCGTCGAGGTGATGGCGCAACAAAGAGTTATGAGGCAATTTGGTCTTCAACAGTTGGTTGACCCTCCGTCTACAGAGGATCCACTGCCACCAGAAATTCACAGGTATTATTAACATTCCATATGTGTGCGTACAATTTATTTAGTTGATCCATCGGTGTATGTATTATTTAATTCTTGAACACAAACCATAATTTTAGGATCACAAGGAAGGGGGTAAATAGGACACTCACTCAGTGGCTTCAGAGAGTTCAGCCATACATTACAGAGTGGGAGACTGCCACGACACGCATTTGGAACGAGGATGCCAGGTTTGATATCCATCAATTCAATGTATATTTGCGACGGTACATGGCCGGAACACGGTTGCGCATCATTCAGCACTCTCGCCCTGAGGTGATGCCCGTCCCTGCTACGGGGGACACGTACCCCAGCTTTGATACTTCCGGCTCCAGACAATTAGCGGTAACATATATTCTCTTTACCAAATGCATTTAGTTAACTAATACGTTGATGTGGTTACTTATTAAATCATCGTTTCAATTCCAGGCTGACATTACACTTGATCTGAGGGATGAGATGAATGCGCTTGCACGTTCATCATTGTCAGGCCCTCTTCTTCCATACCGGAGTCGTTTTGCACGCAGCCAACAGAAGTTACGAGCTCTCTACGATGTTATCACGTGCAACCGCACTTCAGATGTTGTTCAACATCATCCTCTACAGCGACCACCGCGTTCCTCCACTGAGCATCAACACCACCCGCGTCCACGTGTAGAGCAACAAGGTCCCACATCTGGCTATCCGTATCAGCCACCCCCTCCTGACCAGGCGGGAGGATCAGCATGGCAGTACCAGCAACAGGGTCCCACATCTGGCTACCCGTATCAGCCACCCCCTCCTGACCAGGCGGGGGGATCAGCATGGCAGTACCAGCAGCATTGCAGCAGGGTCCCACGTCTAGCTACCCGTATCAGCCACCCCGTCCTGACCAGGCGGGAGGTTCAGCATGGCAGTACCAGCAGCAGGGTCCCACGTCTAGCTACCCGTATGAGCCACCCCGTCCTGACCAGGCGGGAGGTTCAGCATGGCAGTACCCGCAGGATGGTCCTCCCTCGTTTCACCCAGCGTCACAACAGCAGGTATGTCACTTTATAATTATAATTGGAACTACATTTGTCTTCAGTACTTATGTTTCATCCTACAGGAATCGGAAATGATACGCCTATGTCTGGATCTGTGTGGGCTAGTGAACCAGATCCTGAGGACAGTACACATGATTACATGTCGCAGCAGAACGACTGGATAGACATGTATTCGACTCCTCCACCAGGCCCCACCCAGGAGACACAGTATGATCAGGACGGTTCTGAGATTCCTCTTCGGCAATTTAGGCCGACTGCATGTGTACTAGGCCGATAGAACGGTTGTTGGGTTTCAGTCGGCCACGGCTAGGCCGACTGGCATCCTATCGGCCACGGCGTGGCCAACTGGATCCAATCGGCCAGGCCGTGACCAACTGGATTCAGTTGGCCACGTCGTGGCCGAAGGTGTATTATTTATGATTTTTTTTGAAAACGTGCATTATTTCTGAATTTTTTTTTAATAAATGTATTATTTAAAAAAAAATTCCAGAAAATGGGCCATAGAAGATTTGTTCCGGCAGATAAGATGCCCGAAAGTCTCCCGGCAGTTTTTTTTGCCTTGGGATACTTGTAGTGGTAGTAACTATCATCCCGGCAGTAATTTTGCTGTTGTTTAGATATTTCTCCCGGCAGTTAACTGCCCCTAATTGAGTGTTGTGGTGTAATGCCTTGGCTAAACCTAAAACAATAATAGAAACTATGGATGTGTATTTATAGAAAAATGTGACATACAAAATAAAATGCGATGTAACTCAAAATTTGATTTTTTATAAAAAAAATCGCTTATAAATTCTTAGGTTGAGTGCATAAATAAGTTATTATTTAGCTGATATAGGTTGCATGCACATGCAAAGTTAATGGAAGCATGTGCATGAAAAGTTAGTGAAAAGGTTTTTGCATTGTGGATAGCTTGCATCTAAAGAAAAATAAGTTAGTGGAGATGAAGTATTTATGTATTATAGATGCGTCACCACCGCTGTATAAGTTAATGGATGAAATTTTGAGGGACTTACTTACAAAAAGGAAATTTAAGGGACCAGAAGATGAATTACCGAGACATTCTTAAAATATACTTTTTCCGTTTCAAATTAAATGACTTTCATTTATGTACATATCTAGATACATATGTGGACAAACGGAAGTCATCTAATTTGAAATTACGGATAGAGCCACCTTGAGCGGCAATGGTTCACATTCAGTTATAACCAGGCGTCCGCCAAGTCATCTAATTTGAAATTACGGATAGGGCCACCTTGAGCGGCAATGGTTCACATTCAGTTATAACCAGGCGTCCGCGTTATTTTACTTTTTTTCGTTTGTTTGCGGCTGTGTGCATCTTAACTATGCAGAAGTCGGGTGTACTTACTTGAAATTTTTGAGTAATAAAACCCTTTATCCAAAAATCTAATTTGGAACGGAGTAAATAGTTCTTATTTCCTCCTGTTCCTTATACAAGGCCTATAGATTTATTTATCTAAATAATTTACAAAAAATGAAACGGAGGGAATACGTATTAAATAATCGAGACACTGCACCTTTTTTATGGTTACCTTTTTCGTTTGTGAATAAGTATACTTTTAATGTTTACTTTAATTAAAAAAAGACAATTTTATAAAAAAAGTGTAGTAATAGTATAACATCAAATTGATATACTATGAAACTATATTTTAAAACACGTTTAATAATACTAATTTAGTACCATAAATAATGCTATTTTTATAAAATTGATCAGAAAAAAATAAAAATAACTTTTTTTAGGGGTACAACTAAACAGAAATCAAACTAGGCTAGGAATTTCATCTGCAAGAAAACTGAGGATGCACTCAGGAGGGTGCTGGCGCCATATGTCGCTCCTCTCCTCCCCCGTCGCTCGCCTTGCCAAGGTGTGTGCCGCCCTGTTAGCCGACCGCCGTCTCCACGTTATCTTGCACTCGCAGTTCGCCATCATCACTTTGATTTCTTCTACCAGGTGACCCATCGCCGAAAATTTCTTCGTCGGATCCGTCAGCTGTCTGACCGTATCCATGCTATCGGACTCCAAGTGAATCATATCCATGTTCATTTCTTCGGCGAATTGAAGTGCACTACGACACGCCAGGAGTTCAACCGCCTCTGGAATCATTGGGACAGCAAAAAAATGATACACACATCCCCGGAAGGCTCCGGTATTGTAACAATCCAGTTTTCACAAAAATTAAAAAAATTTGTTTTCGGCCTGAATTGTTTGATTGTCTGATTTGTTTGCGGTGTTTGCATCCCCGATTTATTGATCGGCGATTAATTTTCCCCCTCTTATCTCGTATCGGACGGAGACCGACCCTTGCCACCCTGACACTTGACCTTGCGACATCGGGTTTCACCCGATCACCGTCGCGAAAACCGCACGAGACCAGCCACAGCCAACGGAACGAAAACCCCGTTTAATAATTAAACGAGATATTTTTATAGCGCGTCGGAAAGTGTTTTCGGAACGGTTCCAGCGCGAGGTGAACACCGCCGGCTCGACGCACTGATCGCGCAGTTCAAAGTTTTACCCGAATCAGAGGTACTGCGGACCCCCGGCGGTCAGAAAGGTGAGCACCGCGCGCGCGAAAGAAAAACCGGGGATGTTTTTGCAAACTGCCAGCCACCGGGGTTATATAAAGACCACCACACTCCCACCCATTTCTAGGGTTTCCCTAGCCACAATTTGCAGCCACCCCCTCCACTTTGCCCAGTTTTGCCTCCCAGATCCCCAATTTTCGCAGCAAACCTAGCCCTCCTCATATCTGGACCATCAGATCCCAGATCTGATGGCCCAGATGGTGCCACGTCACCCCTAACCTCCCACCAACCTCCTCTCTCTCCTAGCTGCCTCTGCCCGTGGGTTCGTCGCCGCCGGCCCCAACTCCGGCCAGCCGCCGCGCCCCGACCTCCCTCTCCTCCTCTCCCTTTCCTCCTTCCTCTCTTCCCTCACTTCTCCCTCTCCTCCCTCACAGGCACCTCGCCGCCGCCATGGAAGCCCGAGCAGCCGCCGCTGCACCGCGGGAGACCCGGCCTCCTTGCGCCTCCACCCCGCCAGCTTCTGGATCGGGCCGCCGCGCCACTAGATCCGGCCGTCGCGGCCCCTCTCCTGTCGTCCCGCCTGCCCGTCGTCCCGGTTCCTCGCAGGCATCCGGCCGGGCGGCGCCGCCGCTGTCTGGAGGAGCGAGCCTCCATGGCCGCTCGCGCGAGGCCGCTGCTGTTGTGGGCCAGGCGCCCCTCCAAGGCCCAGCTAGCGCGCCCACCACGGCCAGCCCAGGCCAGCCCAGCCGGCCTCCACAGCCCCCAGCGCCAGCCAGGCCGCAGATGGGCCGAGCCCATGGGTGAGCTCGCCCCCCCCTTTTTTCTCTTTTTTTTTTCTGTTGGGCCCAGTAGATTCGGCCCGTTTAGTTTTTTTTCTGCTGCTAGGTTTTTTTTATTTAATTGCAGGTTGTATTAGCTTTTGCGGTGCCCGTAACTTTTTAACGGTAGTCCGGATCGCGACGTGTAAAACATGAAACTTGCTTAGAATTTTGTCTAGTTTAATAATTTGTGCTAATTTGCCATGTTTGACTTTGTTTAGATGTTGTTTGACTGCTAATTACAACTGCTTGCCACTGTAAACTGTAATTGCAATAAATTTTTAACCGTACCTCTGATTAAAATGTTTCTTATATGTAACTTGACTAGAATTGCATGTAGATTGTGTTTTTCTGTTCTTGCTTGCTAATAAAAATAATAAAATATGTTTAGGGGCAAAACAGTACCAAATGCAATATTTATCGTGGGGTCCGCAATAGTTTGCCATGTATAGGTTTTACCCCCCACTTAAAGTGACTAGATTAGATAGTTTATTTTGCTTCACCTCTTGCCATGTTTGTGTGCTATGCCATGCTTCTGTGCTTGCCATGTTAACAACTTTGTTGATCACCTGTAGCTAAACAACTTGAACCTTGCTAAACGTGCGGTATCGTCGTGTGTGACGAGTACCCCACTTAACCTGTTAGTAATCGCTCTCGAAGGTAGGTGCGATGTCTCGTGTTGCCTTTTGTTGATGCTTGCTCGTGTTTGCCTCGTAGTAATAGAGTGCTTGCTCGTTGATTGCTTTCCAGTGTTTACCGTCTTGTGTGCTTCGCGGGTACCTCTCGGAGACGATGCGAGCTTGCGATCAACTACATCTTCGGAACCCGACTTATCAACAGGCAAGGACTATAAATTACTTATGATCCATTCTATTTCAACCAGCGGTTTGCATGCTAGTATAGGATAGGTTCAATGTTTGATCCTAACACATGTTTACAGCCTCTTTCAAACCGATACAGCCATGTCCCTTCCCAACAAACCTTGTACTGCTATGTTACTATTGCTCGTTGCTCAGCCCCTACTTAGTATGCATGCTTAGGATGCTACGATGTTACCATGTTACTCCTTTCTTCGGGATATCACATTATTATTATTGTTGTTGATGATATGATTATTACAATGTTGACTATATTCGACGAAGGATGGAAGGTCTAGGCTATCCCGCCTCGACGCTTTGTTCCATTCAAGTCACCTAGGATCCGAGTTTCGGGTATTGGTTTTAAGACTGAGCGTGCCTAACCGCGTGTGGGATTTTATGGGGTCCCCTTTTCTTAA
Source organism: Bromus sterilis (assembly GCA_950022295.1). Classification (NCBI taxonomy): domain Eukaryota; kingdom Viridiplantae; phylum Streptophyta; class Magnoliopsida; order Poales; family Poaceae; genus Bromus; species Bromus sterilis. The sequence continues at coordinate 49,764,767 of OX465600.1, read as the reverse complement.
CTATCTAGCTTCAAACATTTCTAGTGGTGGCCCGAGCTGATTTACCATTTGAAACCCCGTGTGTGTGCTTGGTGTATCCCCTCGCGGTTTTTAAACAACCCGGACCAACGGAGACATGGTTTCCCTGTTGGTCCACCTTTGACCGGCGAGGGCCCGAAGGCCTCACGTGAGGCGTCTCGGTAACCCAAACCCTGTTGAGACGGAAGAGTCCGATCCGAGAGCGTGGCCAGCTTTTGGATTGGGTGTCGACTCCTCGGGGTCCACCCGGATTTGTTCGTTGTTAGTTAGAGGGACCTGTCGTTTCGGATCTCTTGGAACTAAATCATAAAATGGTTGCCTGTGATGGGTAGCAACTGAGAGAGATGGACGTGCGTGTGGAGCCTCGTAATGGGCAGTTGGTACACCCCTGCAGGGTTAAATCTTTTCGAGAAGCCGTGTCCACGGTTATGGACGACTTGAGACCTACTCCTTGTTCATAGACAACAACAACTGAGTTAATCTTAATATAACTTGATCAACGTGTGTGTGCCTTGACTGCTTCTTCTTCGTCGGGATGCGAAGAGGAGGACAAGGATAGGATAGGTGTTATGTTTGCGTAGTAGGTGGATAGCAGACTTGTTGGAGGAGATTCCTCATCGAATGCTTGGCTACTTATCTTACTCTCTAGATCGTTAGCCAGTTCATAAATGCTAGTGCGGCAGCAACCTCACCACTTACCTCATCCTTACCGTAAACTACTAGTTGTCCTAGAATGACGAGTGATGAAGTCTTTGCTGGGTCAGTTGACCACTACAGTTGGATGTTGAGTACTTCTGTACTCATGATACTACCCAAACTCTTTTCAGGGTTCTCGATCGACAACAGGTATGGCGATTGACGTTTCACGTGGAGACTCGACGACGACTAGTTAGGCGGATCCCGGCGGAGGGCCTGGACCCGTGTGGTTACGGGAATCGATGTTTTTCTCTTTGCCAGTAGGCATTTGATTGTAGTCTGTACTCAGACATGTATCTTCCGCTGTTGTATTGTATTTAAGGAAGTTGTATGCCGATTGTATGATATGTTGTATCCTTGTATCTGTAATGTTGTGATATCATGTTGGAAATCCGGGGCATATGGCTATGTCATATGTCGCGGTGGGACTGATATGTGCTTCGTCCACGGATCTGGATGGAAACATCTAGATCTGGAACAGTACCGCATATCGGGCCTTACAGGTATGGTCTCGGAAAACTGCTCCAGTGCCTCCGAACCCTCTACTCTTGGCAACCGCACCGTCAGTATTAGCCTTCACCCAGTTCTCATCCGGAGGAATCCATCCTTCCGGGGCTTTAGGAATTGCCACCTTGGCATTGCCTTGATGTACTTCCCTCCATTCTTCCATAAAATGACACACTGTGCGCATGATTTCATGTGCCTCCTTAAGCCTACTGCCATCTCTTGTTTCATTCTTCGCCAGCCAAAGGCCATAAACACCATTGATAAAGAGTTCCTTTTGATCATCCTCCGCCTGCAAGAACCACTCTGACAACCATCTAGAAAGCTCCCTCTGGGTGTCCACTTGAATTGGTGGGGTAGCCACCGCAACACCCGTTTTCGAGGCTATAGCCTTCCAGAATTGCCTGGAATGTGAACATTCCCAAAATCTGTGAAGTAAGGTTTCCTCTCTTCCACATGCGATGCATACGACTCCTTGCTTAATCTTTCTTCTTTTCAGTTCTGCTCCCACTGCCAGGCCATTACGAATGAGACGCCAAGTGTGAAGTTTAGCCTTACCCGGTGCGTTAGTGTCCCACAGTGCAAGCCACGCCCTGTGCATCACCACGGCCGAAGAAGATTCTAGCGCATTCCTCTTGGTCCTCTTTAAGGAAAGCAATAGATGATAGGCAGAGCGAACCGTGAACTTGCCGTCTTTGGAATAGTTCCACGCCATGTAATCCCGCGTTAATACTGGACACCTCCTTTGCTTCTTCGGGGTTAAAAATCCTATCCAATTTGTGCTGATCCCAATCATTTCCTTATGGGTTTAACAGATGTGCTACTTTAGTAATTCCCTGTTCATAGAAAGTACCCAGCGGTTTCATGCATCCGCGTCTCGGGATCCAATTGTCATGGACAATGTTGACAGAGGTGTCGTCACCAATCCGCCACACGGTCCCTTTAGTTAACAGGTCACGACCATGGAGAATACTTCTGAATATGAAGGAGCCGCTACTCGGGCACGTAGCATTCATGATTGTATTTTGCGGGTAGTATCTAGCTTTGAGAACCCTCCCACAAAGTGACTCGGGTACCTGCAGCAGCCGCCAAGCCTGCTTGGCCAGAAGAGCCTGGTTGAAGGCCTCAAAGTATCTGAACCCGAGTCCTCCTTCCTTCTTCCGCGTGCACATTTTATCCCATGCGATCCAGTGAACCTTCTTATGACCATTTGCTGACCCCCACCAGAAGTTAGAAGAGATTGATGACAGGTTCCCGCACATTTGCTTGGAGAGTTGAAAACAACTCATGGTGTACGTAGGTGTTGCCTGGAGCACAGATTTCACCAGCACCTCTTTAGCCGCCTTTGAAAGGCCCTGGCCTTTCCATCCCGACACTTTCTTGTTTGCACTTTCTTTGACATATTGAAAGCTCCCATCCTTCGCCTTGCCTACCACAGTAGGAAGTCCCAAATATCGCTCCGAGAGAGCCTCCAACTCAATACCAATGGCTTGTTTCAGGGTGCCCTTTTGGTCCTCCCTACAACCTTTACCAAAATATATGGAGGACTTCTGGAGATTTACCCTCTGTCCGGATGCAAGCTCATATGTATGAAGAATTTCTTTTAAATGTGCCATATTATTGGTCGACCCTTCTAGAAAGACAATACTATCATCCGCAAACAAAAGATGAGTCACATGAGGGCCGGTGCTCCCAAACTTGACTCCCTTAATATGGTTGTCTCTCTGGGCTTTTTGTAGAAGTGCAGAGAATCCTTCCGCACAAAATAGGAACAGATATGGTGATAACGGGTCACCTTGTCGTAGACCTCTTGAGGGTACAAAGCTGTCAGAGTATCCCCCATTAAACTTGACCCGGAACCTTGTTGTGCGAACACAACGCATCACCATGTTGATCCACACGCGATCAAACCCAAATTTCTCCAACATATCTGCAAGAAAGGGCCATTCCACCCTATCGTACGTCTTCATCATATCTAGTTTGACCGCTCACAATGGATTCTTTATTTTCCTCTTCCTGATGGCATGGACACATTCATACGCCACAAAAACATTGTCCGTGATCATCCGTCCCGGCACAAAATCACTTTGCTCTTCTTCGGGATCATGACAATGATAGTGTCATTGAAATATTCTGGAATTTCACGGCCCTCCATGAAATCACGAACTGCTGCACATATATCGTCCTTCATTAACAACCAGTGTTGTTGGAAGAAGATTGCTGGCAATCCATCGGGGCCTGGCGACTTGGTCGGCCCCATCTGAAACAGGGCCGCTTCGATCTCGGCATCAGTCACCTGCCTACACAACCTCGCATTCATGTCTGGAGTGATCACACTTTCAATGAGGTTAGTGACTGAAGAAGCATTCTGCGAGCCCTCGGACGTAAAAAGATTGGCATAGAAATTTGCTGCCATCCCTCTCATCTCATCGTCCACAGTGCAACGGCTTCCGTCCTCCTTAACTAGTGCACGTACTGTGTTTTTCCTTTTCCTGTGAGAGGCACGATTCTGGAAATAACGTGTGTTCTGGTCGCCCTCCCTTAACCAACCAACTCGTGATCTCTGCTTATACATAATTTCTTCTCTCTCATAAATTTCTCGCAGCTGGGATTCAACGTCCCGGATCTCCAGTGAGAATCCGGTGCCCAGCGCTCTGTTTTTTGCATCAGTGAGTTGGACTTTAAGCTCCTTGATCTGCCTCCGTACAGAGCCAAATGTTGCTCTACCCCAGTTCTGCATATGAGACGACATACTCTTAATTTTCGAGCACATCTGCACCGCTCCCTTTCCCCCCATGTTTGTCAATTCCCATGCTTCTTCGATCATCTTCTCATAACCTTCATGTCGCCTCCACATTTCCTCATACATGAAAAAACAATTGTGGCCGCCCTCGTCCGATACAGAAGCAGTCTCCCGTATCTTGACCACAAGCGCCACATGATCAGATTCCTCCGTGATGATATGCTCCACCTCCGTGTTCGGGAACATGGCCATAAAATCTTGGTTGCATGTACATCTATCCAGTCTTGCTTGTATGTTGTCTGCCCCATCGCGTTTATTGTCCCACGTGTAAGGGTATCCCGAGAAGCCTATGTCCGCAAGACCGCAGTCGGCCAAGCATTCATTGAAGGCGTTCATTTGAGTAAAACTTCTCAAGTTACTCCCTGCCTGTTCAGCTTGGAGTAGAGTTTCGTTAAAGTCACCAGTACACACCCACGGTAGATTATCCTGTCGTCTGAGATATCTCATCGTATCCCAAAATTTCTTCCGCAGATCTCTATTTGGTTCCCCATAGACTCCAGTGAGTCTAATTATTTTGCCTTCAAAAGATACCTCTGCGTCCATGTAATATTGACACCATGGCCTAACGGTAACTTGATACTCATCCTTCCACCACAGTGCCAGTCCTCCACTTCTGCCCACAAAATCAACCGCAATTCCATTATTGAATCCTAGAGACCATTGCAATCTACTCATGCCCGCTTTCCTCTTCTTGGTCTCACATAGAAAAACCACCCCTGGGTTGTATGACCTAACAAGGTCCCGTAGTTCGCCAACTGTCGAGTCCAACCCCAATCCTCGACAGTTCCAGGTCAGGAGATTCATTTCTCCCGGCGGCCCTGACTTTCAGGGTCCGCCGATCCTTTGTTGTTCTCAGAGATACGATCAAAGACTGATGACACCTTTTGCCTTTTATCGCCACTTGATGCTCTCTCCCTCAGCTCAGTTTCCCCCTTAGAGCATCTCCAGCCGTTCGCCCCCCCAGGACGATTTGCGGCGCTATTTTTAGCGCCGCTTGGGGGGCACTTGCGCGGCGATAGGTCCTGGGGGGGCCGGCTACCCAGCCGCGGCCCCAAGATGACCCCCAAGTATCGGCCAAATTCAAACAAAAAACGACCAAACGCATTTAATTTAGAGGAAGTTCGACTGAATTCATAATATTCGGGCGATTTTTACATAAAAGATAAAAAAACTACGCTAGCCTACTGATCGAAGAAGAAGGAGTAGAGCGCCTCCATTGACGACTCCGGGCCGCCTCCTCCTTCAGCAGCGCCGCCGGCTGCACCGCCATCGTCGTCGTCGTCGTCGTCGCCATCCTTTGGCTCCGGCTTGACGCCGACCTGCGCGCCACAGGTCCCGCCGCCGATGGAGCCCCTCCTTCTCCGAACCCGCAGTGGCTCCTCCTCCTCGTCGTCAGTGCCGTCGAGGACGATGAACGGCGGCGACGGAGGTCGTGGAGGCGCCCACTTGCTGCGACTGCTGCTGCCCTCGCCACGCTTCGCCTGCTCGGCGCGCCTCGCCTGCTCGGCGCGCCTCGCCAGCTCGGAGCACCGGGCTTCCTCGGCCCGTTTCATGGCCTCGACCCGATCCATCTCTAGCTGTTGCAGGCGCACCTGCTCGGCCAAGTAGTCTCGCCTCGCCCAGTCCATCTGGAGGGCGAGGCCCTCTTCGTCGTCGCTGTCGACGGCCGGCGGCGGAGGAGGAGGCGGCGGGGCAATGTCCTTCTTCTTCTTCCCAAGGACCTTGCCGAGGAAACCACGGCGCTTCGCCGGGGAGTGCTCCTTCTTCACCTCCAGTTTCACACCGGTTTTCACCGGGGCGAACTGTGGCGTCGAGAAGGCCGGCCACGACGATTGGGAGCCGGAGTTGCGCGAAGGAGCGCCGGAGGAGGACGACGAGCCGCCGTCGTCGCGGGGCATCGACGCCCACAGAGGAGTGCCGCGGGTGTAGGATCGACGGCCCAGGCCGGCGCCGTAGCCCATGTTGGCGTAGTCGAGGCGCGGCGAGTTGCCTTCGTCAATGTGGCGCATGACGAACTCGAGCGTCCGCCCCGACGCGCTCCACCAGCGTGCCCGCCCGTCGCGGTTGTACCGGCCTGCCACGATGGCCAGGCCATTGGTAGAGGCCCGTGCCTGGGCACGCCAGAGCTTGAAGTACTGCTCCCAGGCAGGCGTATTGTTCGTCGCGTTGCCTGGGTTGGCGCGCTCCGCCGCAGTCATCGTGGCCCGCACCGCATCCACCTCCCGACGGAAGGCGGCCGTGCCGATCAACGGCACCGGAGGTACCGGCACACCGCCGGCGGACAGCACCCACGAGTGGGGCGGCCTGGTGTCCGGCGGGCACGGGTAGCCGGCCTGCGCGAGGAGGAGAGCCTCCATCTGCGACAGGCTCCGGGTATGGAAACCGTTGCGGGCGAGCTCGTCGTCGGCCATGGCGAGAGAGGAGAGCAGAGTGCGCGGCGAGATGGCGAGAGAGGAGAGGGCGGCGAGGAGCAGAGAGGGCGAGAGAGGAGAGTGCGCGGCGAGGCGCCCCGGGGAGCCCCTTTTATAGCGGGGGAAGAACGCGAACATACGGCGGCGCGGTCGTCGGACCGTTGGGTTTCTCGGCGACCCGCATTGATGCCCTCTGCGCCGATTGGACTCGTCACCGGCGCCGCATTGATTCTCTGCGGCGGCGACAGGTGCGGGGAAGCCGAGGCGAGACGATGACGACGACGCGTGTTCACACGCCGACAGGTGGGGCGCGGCGCGAGGACGCGCGAAATCGCGCGAACTTTCCTTCCCATTCGCGCGTTTTCCTTTCATCCGGCGACCCCAAGCGCCCCCAGCGCGCTGGGTTTGGGTTGGGATCGCCGGACTCAATTTTGGCCCAATCCGGCGCTATTTGAGCCCTTGGGAGCGTGGCTGGGGGAATTTCCTTCCCACGGCGCTAGTTTCGCCGTCCTGGGGGCCTCTCGGGGGCACGGCTGGAGATGCTCTTAGCAACCCAAACTTGCTTTGCTGCTCTCTTTGATCCAGAATAACTCTCCCTTGGAACCTGCTCATTGAAACGTTGCTCTGGCACTTCCTCCCGGTGCCTCCGGACATAGGTGCCCTTTCCCCTTTTTTCATAGTAACCACGAGTAGATGTTTGTCCATCATAGTAACCACGGGTAGCTGATGGCTGTTCATCATAGTACCCAGAGTAGTCACGGTACTTTTTTGGGGGGAGGCCTGTTTTTTCCTATCCAGCATTTGACGCAGGTCACGTTCCTTCTTCCTCTCCAGCTCGTCACGCAGGTCCATGTCCTTCCTTTCATCCCTTGCTGACCTCTCCCCTTGCTCTTTTCTGCCCTTATTTGGACTGCTAACCTCATTTACTTGCCGCCTGTGTTCCACACCAGTGTGGGAGTCAGCCGAACAAGCAAATTCCTGGTGCAAGTTCCGCCTAGCCGGAGGATCATATGCCATACTTTTGCCTTTGCTCTTGTATTTATCTTGAAATCTACCATCCCTCGTAAAGCCTCTGTCACCACCAAGGTTGGGGCCATAGCCTTCACTACTGCTTGCAGAACCACCATAAGAAAAGTCCTTTGAGAAATAGCTCCTCATTGGTGATCCCCTCAGCCATTCTCCCCACTGTCCAGAAGTCTCATCTTCCTCCAGGCACTGCCCCTCTGGGTGTACCAGTCTTCCGCACGCAAAGCAGAAGTGTGGTATCTTTTCGTAGTGAAAATCAAACCAGATGCCTTTTTTGTCAGTCGGAGATTTTTTCAAGTAGAAACCCCTTACCAGAGGGTCATGAACAGAGATTTTTGCCCGTACACGCAAATCTTTCCCTCTTGCAAAACCATCTCTCTCGACATCAACCTTCCTGATTTCCCCCAGCCAATCTCCCAGGGCATTCCCAAAGGATATTGAGCGTTTGTCAGGGGGTAAGTCCTTGACTCTCACCCATGCATCAATTGCATCGAAAACCATATCAGATGGGCGTGTGTCTCCTTCATATTCTTTCATCACCAAGACTTTCAGATCAAACTGCCATGGTCCATTATTCATAACATGATTATAATCTCCAGCACTTCCAAAGTGGACCACAAACACATTGTTCCCCATCTCCCTAAAACTTGCTTCTTTATGCAGACCCCATGCCCTATGCATTGTCTTCTTCATCGCCAGAAAGTTGACCGCTCGAGTCGTGCATGCTTTCCCCACCGTCGACCACTTGCTCGGTTTGGGTATGTCCTCCTTCGAAGAATCGAAGAAAAAGCCCGCCGCTTCTTTCTCTGTCAGGATCATCCCCCCTAGTTGTGCCGACAGGCTAGCCGCCGGATCTGGGGTTTTATTCGCCAGAGGAGATTGATCTGCGTTCTTATTCCCAGGATCCTCCGGAGTATTTGATTTCGGTGTTGCCGTCTTCTTAGAGGACTCCGCTTCGTTTCCAATATGTGTTCCTTTACCAACTCCCCCGGATTCCATCCTTGTCGCCTCCTTAGCGCCCGCCGATGTCGCCTGCTTCCGGGGAGTCACCGATCCCAATCCACTCGTCCTCTCTGCCATGGCCAGTGCCCGGCAGGAGCTCGCACCACCGCAATCCGTACACGGGAGATCGCCGAGGCTACCTCTCCTGCACGATCGCAAACCCTTCTCACCCCCGCTAAACCCTAACCCTAGTTGCGAGGAAACGACCGCCAGGCAATCGCCTCCTCAATCGCCAGAGCTAGTTTTACGTGGTGGACCCCGCGCTGTACACATGCTCTGCACCGGTGACCTAACTTAAAAATAACTTGGTACAAATGTTATAAGTACATTTATTCGCGGATGAACAGAGTACGTGTTATCCAGCAAATTTGGTATCGGTTCCACAGAAACAAAAACAGAAAAGGGAAAATCATCACGCAGACACCAAACTTTAGACAACACATAGTAGTGGATTCCACACAAGCACTTGATTTTATTACTTGACAACGATACAAAACGTCTGACAACATCATCAACATTCCAAATTCATCTATAATAAGCATAGGCCCACAAGTGTCATGGGCACCATTATTAGTTTACAATCGACCGAAGCCACTCGAAATCGCCACAAGTGTCAATCACCATCGGCCCTTCAAACGTTGCATGTAAGCCACAGCGGCTCGTCGAACTCGCCCAGCGAATCGGCGGCGGCGGGAGCGCCCAGCGACAGCGACTCCATGCCCAGCGCCGGGCCCCACGCCGGCGTGCCGTTCTCGTAGGCGTTGCAGGTGAGCCTCAGCAAGCCGGACCCGTCCAGCCGGCACACGTACACGTCGCCGTAGGGCTGGAACTGGTTCGGCCCCGAGATGGGCTCCGCCATGACGCCGCCGAGGTTCGCCGTGAAGAGCAGCCACTCGCCGTCCGGGCTGAAGCACACGTGGTTGATCCGCTCCTTGTCCGCCTCCGCGCTCCCCGCCGGCCCGGCCACCTGCACCCGCCGCAGCCCGGACCCGTCCGGCCGCACCAGGTAGATGCTGAACACGGCGGCGTTCGCCGGGTCGTGCCGGTTGGAGGAGAACGCGATCAGCTCCCCGTCCGGCGACCAGCTCGGCATCGTGTCGATCCACTCGCCGTCGGTCAGCCTCCGTATCGTCTCCTCCCCGCGCGCCGCGTCGATGATGTAGAGGTTCTTGTGGCCCGACCGGCCCGACCGGAACACCACCCACCGCCCGCACGGCGACACCGCCGGGAACGCGTCGTTGCCGGCCACCGGCCGCGTCATCTCCTTCACGGCCACTTCGACGTCGCTCTGGTCGTCGGTGAGCTCGCTCGTGTCGAACTCGATGCGCGCCACCCGGACCGTCGCTTTCGTGGTCTCGAAGATCGGGCCGACGGAGGTGAACACCACCCCGCTCTCGCTGGGGCTCCACGAGGTGTAGAACAGGTTGGGCTGCTTGGCCAGCACCCACCGCTTGGTGCCGTCGGCGCGGAGGATCGTCACGCCGGGGGACTTGAAGAAGTCGCCGTTGAGGGCCAAGTGCTTCGCGTCCGGCGAGAAGGACGGGAAGGAGCCGTGCACGCGGAGCATGCGGATGGAGCTCGCCGGGCTGCGCACCGGCTGCAGGTAGGGGATCAGCGAGTCGCCCTGCGCGCCCGCGCCGCGGAAGCGGTGGTAGCCGAGGCGGGCGCCGGACGGCGAGAAGAAGGGGTTGTAATGGTGCAGCTCCGGGTTGGTGAGAGAGGTTAACGAGGTGAATTTCTCCGTCTCGAGGTCGAACAGCTCGACGTGGCGCTGCGCCCGCTCCTTCCGCCGCGTCGCCACAGCGATCCAGCGGCAGCCGTGCCCCGCGGCGGCAGGTGTGAAGCAGTGCACTCCCGGTGGCGTCACGCGCGCCTCGGCGCCGCAGGGCTCGAGGGTGTCCGGCGAGATGTCCACCCGGAAGACGCTCCACCAGCCGTCATCGGCGGCACGGTGGAAGAACACCGTGCCCTCCCCGTGCCAGGTCGGCCAGCCGCCCCGAGCGGCGACGACGACGCGGCGGGCGGGGTCGGCGGCGCGGAAGACGGCGACCTCCGTCTCGAGCTCGTGGAAGTCGAACGCCCACGGCCTCTCGCCGTACGACGCGACGGCGAGCAGGTCGCCGGACGCGGACACGGCGGGGCTCATGTCGGCGACGCCACGCGGCGTGACCCGCACCGTCTCCTTGCCGCCAAGGTCCGTCGCGTACACCGCCGCCCAGCTCCTGAACCACCCGGCATCGGGCTTCTCGTGCGCGGACACGAAGTACAGCCGTCCGCCTCGCACCGTGGGGCGGTCGTGGAACAGGCTCCCGTCCACGGCCGGGAGCGGCACGGCGCGCTCCGACCCGGGGCGGCACAGGAAGAGGCCCGCCGAGCCGGTCCGCTCGGACACGAACGCCACGTCCTCGCCGCCGTCATCGGCGAACTGGGCGTTGAAGTTGACGGAGACGCCGTCCGTGTGGCGGCGCTCCGGCTCGGGCAGCCCCGCTGCGGGCGTGGACGTGGTGTGTGGAGCCGGATGCGGGACGGCGACGGAGAAGACGTCGAAGCCGAAGCCGGTGACCCCGACGGAGGCGAAAGCGATCGTGCCGGTGGGCTCGCGGCTGGGCTCCATTGGGCTGTAGCGTAGCTGATCGTCGATGCGATGGCGTGTGTCTGTTTTGAGTCGTCGAGCTGTGCTGGTGATTGTGGTTTGTCGGTGTGTGACTGACTGTGTGGTGCGTGGCGGTATTTGTAGGTTGGCGATGAGCCTAGCCTTATCTACCGGGGCTGACTTGTCGGATCGGATCACTCCACTCCACTGTCACACTCCTACTGCAGCGTGCGGGTGTGAACGGACGCATCGCAAACGGAATCTGTGGAGTGTGGAGCACGTAGGCGGTACACAAGGAGCAATGCTACATCGTACAGGAATTTACAGAAGATTACGGACCAAAAATGCTAAACGTACATATATTTTACTGGCTTTTACGGACTCCTCTTCACTAATTTAAACTCTTCCCCTGAATTTAACCCAGGTGGGGCCACTGCTTTCCATTAGCCCAATCAGATCCGATCAATTAACACTAGCCTGTAATCTGTCCGTTTCCAGTCCGTACGTGTAGCAAAGCTCATTACGGACTGATTCGGTTTTAGAATGATGTGATTGGTCTAATAGAGAGGGATGGGTCCCACTCAAGCTAATTCAAGGGAACGGTTAAGGTTAAGGTTAATAAAGAGTAAAATTCTGTATATCCTCCGTACGTTTAGCATTTTTGGTACACAAGTTCATGACGCACGGACGCACCGTACCCGCCACTACCACTATTCCCATCTCAAGCATGTCTCTCTTTTTTTTCCATTAATTTGCTCGCAACGCTTAGATTAGTTTGTCCTTCATGTTTGCAACGAAGAAGCCTCACTGAATTCGCGATTTTTTTGGTACGGACCAATCGGACACCTAACTGTAAAATGTGTTTCTGTATTGTGTGCTAAGCCTAATCGTCACACGCGAGTGAAACTTCTTCGGCCAGTGATACAATGGAGTAAGATAATCTGAGTGCACCTGACGTGAAAAGTGGGCAATGTTCAGTGCTCGATCAGTGTGGTGTGAACGCAGATGGATGATTAGCATAGTAGACAGATTCGAGTTTGGTCAAGGAACACATTGTCCTATGTTTCGGCCATATATGCAAGCTTGCTTGCCAAGAAACTTTATTATAATTGCGCATCCACATACTGTACTTAGCTGGTTCATATGCCCATAATTAACATTTCGTATGTGCACTTGGGTGTTTTGGCTTTGCCATGATACAATGTGCAAATATTAGCGTCAGTTCGAAGGATGATCATCGTGTTGTGCTCGAGGCTTGGTTAAGGTGTGAACACAAATGTGTTGGGAAGATCCTACTTTTAGTCAAAGGATGATTGTCCCACGTGGTGTAGCTCGAGAGAAGGAATTGCTCGGTTATTTCACTTCGATCCATATTCAACCGTAATCCTCAAGACAACACAAAATCTGTTTGTGCACTGTTCCAAACCAGTATATAAACATTGGTGCAGAAGTAGACCATTCAATAATATTCCTTAAATATTTGCTCAAGTTAGATCATAACAAAAAAATAAGTTGAATTTGAAATGCATAGCAAGATGAGTAGATATCAATCACAATAAGAAAAAAAGAGGATTGTTAAATCTCAGTCGACTAAGACTTAACCAAGTCTCAGTCAATGCAATATTCATGAGATCATGTGTGAAGATTCGTGTAGAAAAACATTATTTTGTTCTTTTTACATGTTCTATCACTTAACTGAGACTTCGTTAAGTCTTAATTGACTGAGATCTAGACACACCCTAAAAAAGGATGTTCATTATTTTATATGACCGGTTATAGAAGTTTTAGTCCGGCATTTAGGGAATAAATACCACCCTCCTTCGTCGACTTTCCATGCCTTGTCGTTCACACTATCATTGGTTCCTTTGCATTGGCCGCCTCCGCCTTCTTCGCCTCCAGATTGGCCGTCAAGCGGTTCAACATTCGAATACGGACGCTTTGCACGATCATCTTCACATCAGGACCCAACTCATTCATCTTCATGGTTAACATTTTGGTATCCTTTAAAGCGACTGCGAGCTCAATCTTGCTCTCTTCGAGCTTGACCTTCTTCTCGATCGTCGCTATGAAGATGTTAAACTTCCCTGCTTTCTTTTCCTCCTTCACATCACTACACTTGATATATGCCTCCTTCTCCAAGATGTCCTCGAACTTCTCTGTCATCTTGGTCGCCGACCCTTCTCGCTTCTTCTTATACTTCTTCTCTTTTTTCACTTATTTTCTCGGACCCCTTATAACCTTCCTGGGAGGTTCTTTTGTTGGATCGGCTGGATCACCCACATCATCGTCAATGTCGATACCGACCGTCTTGAAGGTATTAGAGTGAATAGTTGTCATTTGTATTGTCCATTTAACTTCAACCAACAATGCTTGAGGATGAAAAACTTTTCTTCGCCTTCAAATACAAGGTGCAAGCATGGGAGGGCTAGCAATAAAAAGACATTGTAACCAAGAATATTGGGGTAATTCACCAATACAAAGAGAATCCGGTCAACAATTTGCATATTCGACCAATTGATCAACACAAAAGCATATGCCTAAAATTTTTCATATCTGATCAATTGAAAAACACAAGAAACAACTTGATATCCCTTCGTTGTGCCTCATGGAAAGAAGCTCGAGGGGATGCCCGCGTTGTACCTATGGGTCGGGCAAGTCGCGCTGGGGCTGATGCGACGCGCGTCTTCTTGTTTGGGTCGGATACGGCGAGGGTCTCCTTCCCAGGGCCACGTCCGTCCTCCTAGGGCTTTGCAGGTCAAGGTATTGTATGTGTATAGCCCTGTTTTTCCTCCTGCTAGTTGTACAATGTTGTTGTGGAAGGTGGTGAACGACCGGGGTCGACGGTGGAGCCCTGATACGAAGGTCGGTGTGGGCTCGATGGTCTCAAAGGCCACGTGATCCCCCCAATGTTCGTTGGAATGTAAAGCCTTGGATTTTTGTGTTGGTCGATGATGAACTCGGGCGTCTTTCTCGGCACTATTGAGGATAGTCCTCACAATACGGTACCAATCGTAAAGTTTTTACCAGATAATACAGTTAATCAAAATCAATTGGGAAGGTGGTAACACGAGCCATTTATTCTACAACGATAATGCAAATACTAAGACTTTGTTCATAATTAAGTTGCACTTTTAATTAATCAATTTAATTACTAAGTGCGCTCCCACTCAGATCAATATCTCTCGTAATTGATGCTGGAGTGATTCAAGATCCAACCCAATCGTCCGCCATTGATGTGACATCACTGATGACTTAGACTGGACCGGTAGGCCAACTTGCCAATCACAACACATGTGATTCTTGTTCATCTTTCGATGGGCGTGTTCCGGTAGCAAACTTTTATCCAAACCGTCAAGACAACCAAGTGTAATGTGCTGTGTGTTCTTTTAACACACCCGTCTTTTATGCGTCACACCGTGTGCACCCATGTGACATGACCTGCTCCGATGTGAAACATAGTATAGACGGTGCTACAGTTGGAAGAACACTATTAACTTGATATTGTTTTGCGAGAGATCACCCTAATAAAACACGACTACCGCGCATCAAACAAGGGTGCATCAAAGGGATAAACATCACAGGCAGTTCATAAAATTATGTGATATAGTATAGCCCTTTGCTTCGTGAAGTCTTCATTGTCTTCACGTCGTCGTGGTTGAATTCACCGTGTCCACCAACTTTGTCCTTGGCGCCGGGAACATCACCACGGCTTCCGGCATGCGCGTCGGGGTCCACCTCCGCATCGTAGATCATCACCTTGCATCTATCTATTGCTTTGCCTCGAGCTAATAAACAGTTCTGGCACGCAGGCCATAATTAAGTGACAATCATATGACTCCAGTCATCATGCCGTACCACGACACGCAGGTCGCGAATAAATATTACATAACATATAGCATCTCATACAAACACATTGCAAATCTTGAAGGCTATACCACATCACATGCATACTCTGCAAAAACGAGTTAGATCGCCATCTACACGGGTTGTTGCAACTTTTATCGTGGTTGTTAAGAAGGTTTACAAGGCAAACGAGAAAACCTAGACAAAACAAAAACACGATACTTCTTTTGTTGCTAGTTTAACATACGGGGTGCGTGTAGCAACTAATGCCACAAGCCAAACTTCGTTAAACGCGTGACCCCCGTGTGGATTTGAGTTCATAAAATCCACAAGCCCGTTCATGTAAAATTTTCTATAGCAAGACTAGGATGAGATCCAAGGAATTTGATGTAGTCCATGATCAAGGCAACCAACATACTAAGAGCAGCATAGAGGGATCATGGCAAAACTCAAACCTTGTAGCAAAATCACATCATGCCGTCGAGCAAAGAAAAAATCACATGATAGGGAAGCAAACAAGAAAATCAATGCCTCATATGAACATATGATCTACCTAAACATGCATCTAATCAAGGATCGCTCATGATACCACTGTTGGGAAACGTAGTAGAAAACAAAATTTTCCGGCCTACGAATCAAGAACCCAAGATCATCCAAGAAGATTGCATACAAGGTTTTAGGTCATGGCTCACCAACCGATGTAGCGGAAGTAGAGTTGGTGAAGCTTGTGGACGTAGTGGAAGTAGATCTCGCAAGTTCTCCCACGAACAGTCCCTCGATCAATCCCACGAACAAGTCCCGCGATCTAGTCCCACGGACAAGTCCCATGAACGAGCTCCTCGAAGAAGGGTTGAAGGTACGACCCCTCCATTAGTATCCACACATCCCGTAGCAGCAATCCAGCAGCGCTCCGCCGTCCAGAGATGAACGCCACCGAGAAAACTAGAGGGAGAAAACCCTAACGGATTCCGATCTAGAACAGCGTCTAAACCGGGGTCTAAAAGTGGAGCAACGGGGTTTAGAGGAGGGAGGGTGGCGCATAGGCCTTGGGGACAAGTTGTGTTGCGCCCCCCACCCCTCCCCCACTTTATATAGGTGGCCAAGAGGCCCTTGGGGCGCAGCTCAAGGAGGATTGGGAGTCCAACTTGGACTCCCAAGCCTTCCAAACCTTCCCACACCTTCCCACCGGAAACCTGCCATACTGGGTTTTGGTATTTCCACCTGGAGGAGGTTTCCTTCCCCTTGGTGCGCCCCCACCCCCTTGGCCGGCCAGGGTAGCCTAGGTGGCTTGCCCCCCAAGGCTAGGGGCGCAGGGGAGTGGGTGGTACTGCCCGGAACCTTCCGGAACCTTCCATGACCTTCTAGAAGCTTCCAGGACCTTCCGGGACATACCGGGACCGTTTCGGGACATTCCGGACACTTCTGGAGCACTTCCAGGACCTTTCGAGACCGTTCTCGGACGTTCCGGAGCCATCCGGATAGTTTCCAAGACCATCCGAGTTACAGTTTAAGCCACCCGATGACCGCGAAGGTTGTCGGGACGCCCAGCGATTATCCGGAAACTATTCCGGTTGATCCAGGACTTCCCCAGTACCATTCTCATATGTTCCGGAACCACCTGGGACTACTCCAGAGTGATCCGGACATAACCTTAAATACCCAGAACTACTTCTGATGCCCTTATGAACAATTCCATAAATCTCCGGAACTACTTCCGGTACCCGTATGAACTATTCTGCTTTGCTTCCACTAAACCTTCTACCATACTAGTATTCTAACAGACTACTGCTCGTTAAGTGTGTGACCCAATAGGTTCGGTATAATGCGGACATGACTCAAAACATCTTCCGGACATAGGTCAACAGCCTTTCGTCAATAGCCAATAATCAACAGCGGAGCCATGGACACCCATGTTGACTCCCGCACATACACGAAGAAACTTCGAGTGAACCATTATGTTTATTCATGTACCATTCCCTTTGCTTCGTGATATATGACAAAGTTAGAGGAGAGATGTTTGGCACCCATGTGTAACAACTTCTTGAACACAAGCCACTCGTTATCCTCTTTGCTCGTTTGTCCATTTTCTCGTTATCGTATTCCGGTATCCCCGTGACTGAATCACAATGCGTCTGGCCAGACTATAATGGATACTGTCATACCGAGTGGGCCCGAAGTGAATATCTTCTTCATCGTGAAGGAGCAAATCCCATTCTTGAACTATCACAGTCACTAGCCACACCATCTGACATACCCAGAACTTATTTTACTACTTCCCATTTACGGGAGGATTCATCTAAGAACCAAAGCATGTCTTCCTGTGTGAAGCAACTCGATACTCTCATGGTCTAAGGAATTACGTATATGATAACATTTCATGATATGACTTATAACGTAGTTACGATGTGATCTCTAAGTATATCATTCAATACTGGGGTCGGTTCAACATCATTGTTCTGCTAACAATATGTTCCCATTGCTACTGACATCCTTGTTACAAGAACAATGTCCATGATTAAGAAAACGTAATCATCAGTTAGCACATGAGCTGGTCTTAGAGGCTAAACCAGGAACTTTTGGTGTTTACATTTCCACACATGCAAATGAGTTTTCTTCTGAATCTCACAGTCAGGGTCATTGCAATTATAGCACAGAAATATAAACATTAATTACGAACGTGGAAATATATATATAATAACATTTTATTATTGCCTCTAGGGCATATTTCCAACAGTCTCCCACTTGCACTAGAGTCAATAATATTGTCAGTGCTTGAGCACTTTACACCTATGGCATACCGGTGTAATAAATGCCTCATTTGTGGTATAGACCTCATCTTCGGATCTGACGTTTCAGGCCCGTTTGTATCTTGCATATCTTCGCGTTTTCACGCTATCATAAAATTCACTAATTTTATCAGTTTAGCTATGTATATGTTTGAATCATTTGGTAGGACCTTGGTTCCTTAGAATAAGTCATGAAATCATTCATCAATGTTCCATGAGCTTCAAGCATCTAGGAAACCATTACATGTTCATAAATGAACTGATGATTCAAAATACCCTCCCTTGTTACTTCTTTAAGCAACAATATACTTAGCCTCTGTTATAGAATTCGCCACAGTATCTAACTTTAACACAGTTCCTTCATACTGTGCCACCCTTATGTGTGAAACACATAATCCCAATTAAAATCGAAAATCGATCGGAGTAAGTATGAAGACTGAATTGGTGTAACTGTTTACATCAAAATTCAGCTGGTGTAACTTGTTACAACGAGCTCTTCATTATCTCCATTTTCCGAGAAACATATCTTATCTATCATAAGTTTAACTTTTCACTTTTTGTCCAATGATCAACATATTGATCACTTTGGTATCTTGCTCATAACCTTTTGAAGCACTGGACATATCTGGTCGTTTTACATATTATGGTGTACATGATTAATCCAAACACACGGGTGAGTGGAATTCAATTCACGTGTTTTTGCTTATCTGTGTTCATCAACACCGATTTCTGCAAACAACTTTTCACCACGACTTTGGCAAGAACATGTTTCTTGGCATTTCATACTAAACTACTTTAGTATCATGTCAATATGTAGGGTTGGCTTTAGCATGATCAGGCACTTACTATCTTCATAGATCACTATGCTCAATACTAATGCTATATCAGCCCAAGTTCTTCAACTGAAAACTATTTCCAATGAAGTCCTTATTCGTGTCAAGAAATTTATATCATTTCTAATCAACAATATGTCATCTACATAAGGTTTTAGAAATATTATTCAGCTCCCACTTACTTTCTTGAATATTCAAGCATCTTCGTTATTCCTGATGAAAAACAAACTCTTTTGGCAATTTCATCACAACGAAAATTCCAACTCCATTATGCTAGCTCCAGTCCATCACTGGATATCCAAGGCTTGCATCTATTTTAGCATCCTTTGAATCGACAAAACATTCCGGTCGTATCACGTATACGTCCTTTGTTATATTTCCATGTAGGAACTTTGTTTTGACGTTCATTCTACCATATCCTATAAATGAGATATGTAGTAATTGCTAGTATAACCCGAACTGACTAAAGCATTTCTACGGTCGACACTATTTCGCCGTAGTCAACCTTTGAACTTGCTAGAAAACATATTTCCAACGAGTTGAGCTTTATGGATAAAACAATTTCATTCGAATCAGTTATAGATCCATTTATATATTCTTCAGACTCTTAGTCTTTCGGAGGGTCTACCAAGTTCAAAACTTGACTTACTTCCATGGATACTATCTCGGATTATTTGGTATTTAGCCAAATCCCGGAGTCAGGGCCCATCAACGCTTCTTTGTATATCACAGGTTTATCATTGTCGAACAACAATATCTCGTTTTACATATCATGAATGTTTGTACGAGTTTTGTCTAACCTGTGTGGTTCAGCTGCACACTTATTTGAAGATTCAACAATCTTGATAAGTTGCACTGTCCTCCCACTCACTCTTTTGCAAGAAACCATTTTCTTCAAAACACATAGTTCTTAACAACAAACAGTTTTGCTTTTGTGTAGTGATAGAGGAATACCAAAACTTTTGGCATAACCTTAACAAAGTAGCACTTATCTGATTTGGGGTTTTGAGTATGTCAAACATATGCCTCATATACCCAAATTTTAAGAAAAGACAACATGTTTTTAACAGTTCATACCACATCTAATATGGTGTCATTTCAACATATTTGATGGTGCTCTTTTCAGTGTAAGAGCCGTAGTCACTAACGCATAACTATAATAAGTATAATGGCAAATTGATAAACATCATATTTGATCTTACCGTGTCATACATGGCTTCATTACATCTCTCGAACACTTTACTCATAGTGGTGTTCCGGGAGACGCAAGTTATGACACTTCTTCACAACTCATCAGACGTTCGCTAAACTTGTAACTCAAATATTACTTTCTACAATCTAATTTGCAGAATCGTTATCTTCTTGTTACAATGAATTTCTATTTCACTCTAAAATTCCTTGAACATTTCAAAGATTTCAGACGTATGTCTCTATTGAACAGATATCCACATATCTACTTCAACCCATGAGTGAAGATAGGGAATCCACTGCACACAACCACACTTATTGGACTACACACATCATCATGTATGATTACCAATGGTTTAGTTGCCCGTTCATGTATGGCCTATCAACGGTGTTTTAGTCACATTACTTTGAGACAAAGATCGCAAGCGTCAAGTGATTCATAATCATATGACTCGAAAGTCCATCACTTATGGAAATTCTTCATGCATGTTATGTCACTTGTGATAAACGGCAGTGCCACATCTATGTGGTATTTCTGTCAGTCTTGCGACGTTTAGCGTCAGTGTTATGGATGTTTAGCATTATTATCAAGATTCATAACATACAACCTATTCATAATGGAAGTATGGCCTTTACGTTATTCATAGCTTTGAACAACTCTCTTGCAACAAACATGATTCAAAATGATGTTTTGCAACAAGGCTAAAGTGTAGCAACAATTTACTCAACTCTAAAATGAATTATGAAGATAATCATAGAGTCAACACACGGTATAGTAAACCTTTTACCGTGTTCCTGAGTGTGTCAAAACTCATCATTAGCTAGTCATAAAGGCCATAGTATTTCTTGCATCGACTTGCAACAATATGCAATTGAAGTGATATTCTAGTGATCAACAGTTTAATCACAATATATAAGAATTAAGATTAACCGCTTAATCATGATTCCCAAGAATTACATCTTTTGACCAGCAATGAATTCATCTATAACTCCGTATGACTTTCATTTCTGAGCTGGATATTCCAGTCTTCTTTCGTTTTGCCTTTATACGTATCATAGTTCTATTTCCAATGTCACTCCTACTCACAGAAGATCATACATGATCAAGGGTGGCGCATGCCATGGATTTTCCAGCGTGTAAGTCTTACTAACGCCCTATGGAACTTCCTTTCCCTTAATCCTCATCATCATATGATCAGTGTTCTTCTCGATCCCACACTTATCAGTTTCGTTAAGAGCACAGTGAATATTTTCACTAATGCTTACAATCATACATTGTACTAGATATCTTATATCCAACATTAATTGTCTTACCACTGAAAACAATTTTTCAGTTCCATGAATATAACATAACTATCCCAAACTTTTCGAAGTTCGGGTTTCATGGTGGTGAAGACAATGCACTTAGCTGTGGTGGAATTCTAGCATTTTGGATTATGGACGTAAGTCACATCATCCATAGCATCAGCGGGAGAGCATCAAAAATTTGCGCTAGGACATGGTCCTTCTCGGCACTATTGAGGATAGTCCTCACAATACGGTACCAATCGTAAAGTTTTTACCAGATAATACAGTTAATCAAAATCAATTGGGAAGGTGGTAACACGAGCCATTTATTCTACAACGATAATGCAAATACTAAGACTTTGTTCATAATTAAGTTGCACTTTTAATTAATCAATTTAATTACTAAGTGCGCTCCCACTCAGATCAATATCTCTCGTAATTGATGCTGGAGTGATTCAAGATCCAACCCAATCGTCCGCCATTGATGTGACATCACTGATGACTTAGACTGGACCGGTAGGCCAACTTGCCAATCACAACACATGTGATTCTTGTTCATCTTTCGATGGGCGTGTTCCGGTAGCAAACTTTTATCCAAACCGTCAAGACAACCAAGTGTAATGTGCTGTGTGTTCTTTTAACACACCCGTCTTTTATGCGTCACACCGTGTGCACCCATGTGACATGACCTGCTCCGATGTGAAACATAGTATAGACGGTGCTACAGTTGGAAGAACACTATTAACTTGATATTGTTTTGCGAGAGATCACCCTAATAAAACACGACTACCGCGCATCAAACAAGGGTGCATCAAAGGGATAAACATCACAGGCAGTTCATAAAATTATGTGATATAGTATAGCCCTTTGCTTCGTGAAGTCTTCATTGTCTTCACGTCGTCGTGGTTGAATTCACCGTGTCCACCAACTTTGTCCTTGGCGCCGGGAACATCACCACGGCTTCCGGCATGCGCGTCGGGGTCCACCTCCGCATCGTAGATCATCACCTTGCATCTATCTATTGCTTTGCCTCGAGCTAATAAACAGTTCTGGCACGCAGGCCATAATTAAGTGACAATCATATGACTCCAGTCATCATGCCGTACCACGACACGCAGGTCGCGAATAAATATTACATAACATATAGCATCTCATACAAACACATTGCAAATCTTGAAGGCTATACCACATCACATGCATACTCTGCAAAAACGAGTTAGATCGCCATCTACACGGGTTGTTGCAACTTTTATCGTGGTTGTTAAGAAGGTTTACAAGGCAAACGAGAAAACCTAGACAAAACAAAAACACGATACTTCTTTTGTTGCTAGTTTAACATACGGGGTGCGTGTAGCAACTAATGCCACAAGCCAAACTTCGTTAAACGCGTGACCCCCGTGTGGATTTGAGTTCATAAAATCCACAAGCCCGTTCATGTAAAATTTTCTATAGCAAGACTAGGATGAGATCCAAGGAATTTGATGTAGTCCATGATCAAGGCAACCAACATACTAAGAGCAGCATAGAGGGATCATGGCAAAACTCAAACCTTGTAGCAAAATCACATCATGCCGTCGAGCAAAGAAAAAATCACATGATAGGGAAGCAAACAAGAAAATCAATGCCTCATATGAACATATGATCTACCTAAACATGCATCTAATCAAGGATCGCTCATGATACCACTGTTGGGAAACGTAGTAGAAAACAAAATTTTCCGGCCTACGAATCAAGAACCCAAGATCATCCAAGAAGATTGCATACAAGGTTTTAGGTCATGGCTCACCAACCGATGTAGCGGAAGTAGAGTTGGTGAAGCTTGTGGACGTAGTGGAAGTAGATCTCGCAAGTTCTCCCACGAACAGTCCCTCGATCAATCCCACGAACAAGTCCCGCGATCTAGTCCCACGGACAAGTCCCATGAACGAGCTCCTCGAAGAAGGGTTGAAGGTACGACCCCTCCATTAGTATCCACACATCCCGTAGCAGCAATCCAGCAGTGCTCCGCCGTCCAGAGATGAACGCCACCGAGAAAACTAGAGGGAGAAAACCCTAACGGATTCCGATCTAGAACAGCGTCTAAACCGGGGTCTAAAAGTGGAGCAACGGGGTTTAGAGGAGGGAGGGTGGCGCATAGGCCTTGGGGACAAGTTGTGTTGCGCCCCCCACCCCTCCCCCACTTTATATAGGTGGCCAAGAGGCCCTTGGGGCGCAGCTCAAGGAGGATTGGGAGTCCAACTTGGACTCCCAAGCCTTCCAAACCTTCCCACACCTTCCCACCGGAAACCTGCCATACTGGGTTTTGGTATTTCCACCTGGAGGAGGTTTCCTTCCCCTTGGTGCGCCCCCACCCCCTTGGCCGGCCAGGGTAGCCTAGGTGGCTTGCCCCCCAAGGCTAGGGGCGCAGGGGAGTGGGTGGTACTGCCCGGAACCTTCCGGAACCTTCCATGACCTTCTAGAAGCTTCCAGGACCTTCCGGGACATACCGGGACCGTTTCGGGACATTCCGGACACTTCTGGAGCACTTCCAGGACCTTTCGAGACCGTTCTCGGACGTTCCGGAGCCATCCGGATAGTTTCCAAGACCATCCGAGTTACAGTTTAAGCCACCCGATGACCGCGAAGGTTGTCGGGACGCCCAGCGATTATCCGGAAACTATTCCGGTTGATCCAGGACTTCCCCAGTACCATTCTCATATGTTCCGGAACCACCTGGGACTACTCCAGAGTGATCCGGACATAACCTTAAATACCCAGAACTACTTCTGATGCCCTTATGAACAATTCCATAAATCTCCGGAACTACTTCCGGTACCCGTATGAACTATTCTGCTTTGCTTCCACTAAACCTTCTACCATACTAGTATTCTAACAGACTACTGCTCGTTAAGTGTGTGACCCAATAGGTTCGGTATAATGCGGACATGACTCAGAACATCTTCCGGACATAGGTCAACAGCCTTTCGTCAATAGCCAATAATCAACAGCGGAGCCATGGACACCCATGTTGACTCCCGCACATACACGAAGAAACTTCGAGTGAACCATTATGTTTATTCATGTACCATTCCCTTTGCTTCGTGATATATGACAAAGTTAGAGGAGAGATGTTTGGCACCCATGTGTAACAACTTCTTGAACACAAGCCACTCGTTATCCTCTTTGCTCGTTTGTCCATTTTCTCGTTATCGTATTCCGGTATCCCCGTGACTGAATCACAATGCGTCTGGCCAGACTATAATGGATACTGTCATACCGAGTGGGCCCGAAGTGAATATCTTCTTCATCGTGAAGGAGCAAATCCCATTCTTGAACTATCACAGTCACTAGCCACACCATCTGACATACCCAGAACTTATTTTACTACTTCCCATTTACGGGAGGATTCATCTAAGAACCAAAGCATGTCTTCCTGTGTGAAGCAACTCGATACTCTCATGGTCTAAGGAATTACGTATATGATAACATTTCATGATATGACTTATAACGTAGTTACGATGTGATCTCTAAGTATATCATTCAATACTGGGGTCGGTTCAACATCATTGTTCTGCTAACAATATGTTCCCATTGCTACTGACATCCTTGTTACAAGAACAATGTCCATGATTAAGAAAACGTAATCATCAGTTAGCACATGAGCTGGTCTTAGAGGCTAAACCAGGAACTTTTGGTGTTTACATTTCCACACATGCAAATGAGTTTTCTTCTGAATCTCACAGTCAGGGTCATTGCAATTATAGCACAGAAATATAAACATTAATTACGAACGTGGAAATATATATATAATAACATTTTATTATTGCCTCTAGGGCATATTTCCAACAGTACTTTCTACACACCTCAATGCAATAAAGCATAAGAAGAAATCAGGCGAGGCGAATCAATAGGGAAACAAGCAAAGTAGGGGTGGATGAAGTTGGAAAGAATAGATGAAACAACCTTACAGACAGAGTATTGTGGAAAAAATAATGAAAAGACTTATGCGCAAACTAAAAAAGACCGAAGAGAGAGTATCTCCAAAGAGAGCCTGAACCTGGGTAAACTCTTCTCCCCTCTTACCACGGATACAAAAACACCTAGCTTGGGATACCCTATCAAGGGATCTGTTGAAATCAACTTTGACGGACATCATAACACTCTTATCTTCGTATGTTTTATAAATATGTCGCATATGTTGGTTGTGAGCCAACACCACAATTCTCGAGAGAGACATCGCTCCCGAGTCGTCCCCCACGGGCAACTCCGGGGCGTAACCTAGCGCGCCGCCGCAGGCCTTCATCAAGGGCCTTCCCCGCCGCCGCTGCCGCCGGCGTTCACCGCGGTGGCGGCGGGACCCGGCGCCGAAGGGGTAAGGGGAGGATGGATCCCTGGCGGTGGCTGGGGACGGTGTTCGGCGGATCGATCTCGCGCGGCGGCTGGGGCGGCGACCCCAGGCGTGAGGCGGCGACGGCTGCCTCTGGTGCGTGGAGGCCGCCGGTGGAGGTCGCCTGCGGGCAGCGAGGGCGACGCCTAGGTCTGCGGCGGCGACCCTCCCATGGATCTCCGTGCGTGGATGGTGGTCGTGGCCGTAGGTCTAGGCCTCCCGCCTAGATCCACCATCGGAGTGGCCGTCGGTCGTTTGGAGGTGCGTGGGAGGCGACATGTTGCATCTTTTTCGGGCCTGCCCGACGTATGCGCATGGTTCTTGCTTTGGCTTGCCTTCTCTTCCGCCGGAGGGGTCGGCCGACGGGCGGCGGCGTGGGGGCCTGCCGATCTGCCCAATGGGGGTGATCCTTCAGGTCTTCTCGCGCCGGTCCTAGGGTTACTCTGACACCAAGACGAAGAACTATCGTGCACCTGTCCTCTTTGATTTGGCCAGAGTGTCGGGTTCCGAAAGGCTCCGCCGGCGATCTCCCTCTGGCGTTAATGCCTGGAGATTGTTGGATCGGGTGGTATTCGATCGTGTCGGAAAAATCGACGCGAAGCTCTACTTTGTTGCCATCATGGGCAAATCCATGGTGAAGTCAGAGGGAGAATGTCATGGAAGCTGTGATCGGAGGACTGACAATGGTGTTCGGAGCCTTTGCGTTAATGAGGAACTGGCTTGGAGTTTCAGGAATCGTGACACCAGTATGTAAGAGGGGGCGACAACACATGTGAAGTTCAAAGTCCTACCTTTCAGGGTGAAAATCCAAGGTCTGGCCTTAATTGGTTGTGCCTGGCAATGGTCTTGCTGAAGACATTGTTTTGAGAGCGGGGACTATCTTCAGGGTGAAAACCCAAGGTCTGACCTTAATTGGTTGTGCCTGGCACTGACCTTCTTGAAGGCGTTGCTTTTGAAGAATCAGAAATCAGGTGTTGGCTTGGTGGTGGTTGTGCTGCGGCTGCAAGAATTGTAACTGCGTAGCGGAACTTTTCTTTTTATTTCTTCTCTTTTTCTTTTGGTTGGCTGAGTGCATCCGTAGTGCCTTTTGGGCATTGTGTAGTTGTAGAGGCCGGGTGTAATTGGTATCTTTTCGATATTAATATATTCTCCTTTTTCAAAAAATATGTTGGTTGTGAAATGTGCACATATACATGTGTATTATGTTATGAAAAGTAAATGATGCATGTTCCAAAACATGTACATTGTGATGAATATTTTTAATAATTCGATATAGGCTTGGATATTGCATCATATAGAGATGGCACCCAGACATGTCACCTCCGAGATTCTAACTTGTGAATCATCCTTAATCGAAAAAGTGCCAAAGTGAAGAAAGAAAACCCTTAACTTTCATTGTGTTGTATAAAAAACATGAATTTGAAACCCACTTAAAGGGTTTTTATTTCATATATTAGCTTTGTTTTAAATAAAATGTTTCGCTTAAAATTTAATTGGATAATATTCTATCTTAAAATTTAATTAGATAACTACCCACAAGATACAATTAATGGAACAAAGAAAACACAATACTCTCCCAGTTGTTAAACGACAGGGGCGGCCGAAAGGCTCAACAGTCAAATGACCCCTCCTCAGTTTGCTGAGTCGTCAGATCCATCCAACCCTGAGCTCCTCACGCAAGCCCGGTTCAAAATTTGAAATCGAGCGGAGAATCCAAGAGCTGGAAGGTCCCGTTGGCCATTACTAGTCTCCAGTCTCCACCACCACCCCGCTCCCCCTCACTCTCCTCCACTCCACCTCACTCCACACCCACCGCACCTCCCACCCCACCATGTCCGCCCCAGGCGGCGGCGGCGGCAGCCGGCGCGCCTCCGCGTCCCGCGCATCCCGCCGCGCCGCTCCGGAGCCCAACGAGAACGACGACTTCGCAGCCTCCCCCTCCTCCTCCGCCGGCGCCGCCCCCGCCCCGCCCTTCTCGCTGCCCCCGAGGTCGCCCCTCGCGGCCATCGCCGACCCGGCCAGGAACCCGCGGTCGGCGCCGGGGACGCCCAAGTCGCTGGCGGGCACCCCGAGGGCCTGCGCGGTGGGGTCCGGGGTCAGGGATCGGAGCTCCTCGATTGGCGGGGCGGCGAAGAGGGTGTTTGATCTGAGGGATCTGGCGGCCACGGAAGTGCCCGTGGAGGTGCCGCATTTTGAGCTCGACGAGGACCCCGCGTTCTGGATGGACCGCAATGTGCAGGTTGGTGTGTCTGAACTAAATAAGGGTTGCACAAAGTGAAATGCTGCAGTGAGCCAGTGATAAATAAGGATGTCTGTTTTCTATAAAAAGCCATTGATACTTAAGTAGAAGTACCTGGCAATCCCGTGTCTAATTAAATTAGAAAGCATCATCACAAATAAAATGGACATATGATTACCTAAGCATTGCCGAAATGACCAAATTGCACGATGATATCCACCATCATGTTTATCATACCACTTGTGGGTTAATTGTTAATACCATGGCTAATTTTATATTTCCTATCCCGTGTCCAATTGTGCCGTGGTTCTTTATCTAAGGGATACATCATCAGAAATTTAGTAGAAGCACAGATGCACCAACCGCACCAGTAGAAGCAGAAACATGCATCCCTAGACATCATCTAGCCATATCTATAGGATGCCAAAACACTCCTACAGGAATGGGAAAGAATAGAACATCAATATTACAGCCACACACGAACGAGTGCAAAGTAAAAGCAGCTAGGACATCCAACTTTCTCAGGCAGTGTCAACATAGTCTTCGGACAGCAGGATTCCAATAGCGCTAAATGTTTGTGCTGCTTCTTTGAGAAATCTAAATCTTGGTGTGATTTTGCAGGTTTTGGTTCGAATAAGGCCAATCAGTGCGGCTGAGAGCACTGCACATGGTCCAAAAAGATGTTTGATACAGGATAGCTCAAAGACAATGAGCTGGACAGGACACCCCGAAACAATGTTCACCTTTGATCATGTCGCATGCGAAACAATATCACAGGCATGTAGCATGTTCTGTAACTCACTTAGATTTCTTTCCAATTAAGTCGTCCTTTAGACTAAGAAATATTCTCTATTACGATATCAGGAAAAGTTGTTTAAGGTAGTTGGCCTACCAATGGTGGAGAACTGCATGTCTGGATACAACGGCTGTTTGTTTGCCTATGGCCAGGTAAGACTAAAATATGGACACTTTTGTTCCTGCAGAAGAATTCAGCTGACTTATATATTACTTTTACAGACGGGGAGTGGCAAAACTTACACAATGATGGGTGAGCTTAGTAAGGAGGGAAATGAACTTAACAATGACTCTGGTTTGACGCCTCGCATTTTCGAGTATCTATTCGCTCGGATAAAGGAGGTGAGGTGTTTTTATGCCAGGCCAGTACTTTGGTGAATTGCCTATAGACAGACCTTAATCATATATTATGTGAAGGAAGAGGAAAGACGAAGAGAGGACAAACTGAAGTATATCTGCAAATGCTCTTTTCTGGAGATATACAATGAGCAAATAACTGATCTACTGGAACCATCATCAACTAACCTTCAGGTAGCCTGCTTAGTTGTTGTGAATTGGTAATGCATGTACTGAATGAGAAATTTCACATTTGTTTTGCCTTTTGTAGATCCGTGAAGATATGAAGAAAGGTGTATATGTTGAGAACCTAATGGAGTGTTATGTATCATCTGTTAAAGATGTTATGATGTTATTGTTACAGGTGAAAGAATACCGTCTTTTCATTCCATGTTTCATTGGATCTGAGGTACTAAAATGGACATGTGCTAACCTATTTTTTTTTCAAATGTTCTTTTAGGGAGTTGCAAATAGAAAAATGGCAGCTACAAATATGAATAGTGAGAGCAGCCGTTCACATAGTGTCTTCACTTGCGTCATTGAGAGCCACTGGGAAAAGGATTCAATGTCTCACCTACGCTTTGGGCGGTTGAATTTGGTAGATCTTGCCGGTTCTGAGAGGTGAGTTCCAGAATAAAGGTGACAACTTTTTTCTTGCCTTCACAAATACTGACTGAATTCAAACTAGGCAGAAAAGCTCGGGTGCCGAAGGAGAACGCTTGAAAGAAGCTGCGAACATTAACAGATCCTTGTCAACTCTTGGGTACCTTTTTTCTCAGGCAACATTCATGAGTTTTGATGCAGTTCATATTCCATTTATATCTTGCAACATATGACAATAACCACATTTGCGTTACACATTGTCTATTCAGTTGTGAAAATGTTATGGTTTGGTGCTGGTATCCCTTTTTTTAAATGGAACATTTGTGGAAGTTCATAACATCTTCCAGCATTCATTACAAGGTTCTTTGTTATATTAGCATAGAAAGGATTTGGGTACTAAATTGACAATTTCTGTGAAGAAGTACTCTTCATGGTTCTAATCCAGCAATACCATTTCAGGCTTGTTATCATGACTCTAGTGGATGTCGCAAATGGAAAAAGCCGGCATGTGCCTTATAGAGACTCAAGGCTTACATTTCTCCTCCAGGTTCAAATTCACAATGAGCTTGAGTCTTCTCTCTGTCTATGTCCATTGTCTTCTCTGGCTCATTGTACTATCTTCTCTAGGATTCCCTTGGAGGAAACTCTAAAACAACAATTGTTGCCAACATCAGCCCATCCATTTGGTACCCATATTATGCACCTTCATTTCTTGTATTCGGTTTGTTTTCTAGATCTTAACAGTATGCTTAATTTGTAAATGAATTACACTATTGCAGTTCCTCCAATGAGACATTGAGTACCTTGAAGTTTGCTCAGCGCGCGAAGTTGATTCAAAACAATGTACTTTTATTCTAAGTGTGTTGAATATTTTTATTGAAAGTTTACGTTGTCGACTCATTTGGAGATTCTTCTATTTGTGCTAGGCAAAAGTAAATGAAGATGCTTCAGGAGATGTTATGGCTTTGCAAAGGCAGATAGAAGAACTAAAGGTAAGCTCTATCATGACAACTCTCTTCTTAATTATAGAGGTGCTTTTTATTCAAGTTATTTAATTATGTTTACCAGGGTCAATTGACATGCTTGAGGAAGCAGAAAAATGCCCTTGGATCGCCTAGCTTTCTCCTGCTAAATTCAGGCTCTGATAGAGAATACAATACTTTAGCTGAAGACCATAGCTGTGACTTGAATCTTCTAAAGCAAAAGGTCATATAGCAGGATTTACTTCATTGGAAAATAAATAATGGTGAACTATAAATTACATGTAAGATGCAACCAATTACTTACATATATCTAATATCAGGTTAGCCATCTGGAAGATGTTCTGGTTGGGAGCCTTAGGAGAGAGAAACTAGCTGAGGTGGATATCAAGAAGCTGGAAGCTGAAATAAAGCATTTGAACCGTCTGGTAATTCTATTGCAGATAGCTCTAGGAATCTAGGATATTTTACATCCTTCAAAGCCGCAGAATCTAACCATTATTTGTTTGAACTAATATCTGTGTTGTAGCAGAGCATGCTTTTTAAATATTGAGCCTCACCAGCTTTCTGTTTTGGCAGGTTGACCTGAAGGAATCTGATTCCCAACGCTTGAGAATGATGCTGAAACTTCGTGACGAAAAATTAAAAAGATTGACCATGTTAGCTGATGATCTAGTGCCATCGGATGGCTATATGGTTGATGAAAATGCTGCAATGTCCCAAGAGATTCAGCTACTGCAGAAACAAATCAACGAAAATCCTCAACTGACTCAGTTTGCTTTTGAAAACAAGAGATTAATCGAGCAAGTTAGAACGTAATATTTCAATATTACTTTTGATCCCTGACAAATTTATTTGTAGATAGCACACTTTGTATATTTTGTGTACTTGAATAAATTGGTGATAGCTTATTCTAATGTACTCATATACAGGCTTCAGAACTTCCACAAACAAGGGGAAAGAGAGATGTTATTAACAGAGATATCTCTTTTGCGTAATCATGTATGCTCGTTCTCCCAGAACTCCTTGTTGTTCGATCTCATTTTCTCCAGTCTCGTATGCACTCTTATCTTTGTTATATATGTGTAGTTCCTTCATATTCTTGAGCAGAAGTATGCAACATCTCCTAGGAATTTAGAAGCTCAGGTGCGTCCTCACTTGGATATGATTTTACTTCCGAAAGTACTTATCCACATGGCTATGGTTATTTTTCTTCTATTTCAGAAGAAGGTTAAAACCTCTGATTAAATTAACAGTAAACAATATTGTCACATCTTAACTAATATAAGGGGCAGGGCAATTAAACTTGATTAACCACATGTCCCAAATGTGGTACTGAAGAATAACCTGAATTTTTGTAAGTGGTTGATGTGCGATGAATGCATTTAGGGCGACGAGATTATCAAGGATCTAGACAATTGCAGGAAGGAGCTGGACGCGTGCTTAGAAAATAATGTTCTTCTTGCACGGTTAGTTTTCAACTATATCAGTCTTATCATCTCAATGCATATTTACATTGATAATCGCAATGATGTGTTAGGATACACTTTCTTCGCAAAACATACATTATATCACGCTCTTGATTGAGTGAACTAGTGAAGATATTTGAATTCTAGAAGATGAGAATGATTTAACACTTCCATGGTGAGAAAGAGAATGGAGCTGCATATGCTCACATTCTCACGTCTGTTAAATCTAGAAAGTGCACAGTAGTAAATTGCATTAAAGTAACTTTATGTTTTTCCTCCCCTCCATCTGTAATGAAATCCCAATGCACTAAATTGGCGGTGTCAATAATTACTCTGGGTCTGATAATTTTTTTAATTGTCTACGTATACTTTTAAATATCAGAATTGGATTTTGATAATTGTTATTACTCACCTTATGTCTCCTTGCTTTGGGTATCTTGGTAATTGATGGTTATGATTATTCATGCTGTTTGCAGTGAAGTAAATAAGCTGCGCTGTGAACTGAAACAATACCAGATGTCTAGCGCACACCAAGTATGTATGCAATTTTTTTAGCCACCAGCGATTCTTTATGCTATTTTTTGGGGTCAAAATTACATATGTTGTTTGGATGCACATTACCATTCAGGTTGCTCTGATGACAGAAAAGAAATGTGGGATTCTTTTGTACACTTTTTTTATTTACAACCAGTAACTAGATATTCACTTTAATTTTTTGTGTTCTTTTCTTGTTTGAACTTTATATCAGGATCCAGTGGAATGGAACTTTTCATGTTTAACACCCAATGAGGCTGGAATGGAAACTAATATTACGGAATCAGTTCAACTCAATCTTCCTTCACAAATTGCCAGTGAGCACCAGGAATCCTGTTCTCATTTGTATCAAATTGATTCAGAAAGATGTGATTTGAATGACTCTACAAAAGTGTCAGACTGTAGTGATGAATTGTCTCAGTGCTACAGCTTGGCTCTTGGATCTTCACATAATGTACTTGACAAAGACACTATTCTTAGTGGACATGCAGAAGATGAAGAAACATTGCAATCACAGCAGGATGAAATAGATCAAATACATGAAAACGTACCAAATATGGATATATGTTTGCATGGGGAGACTTCATTGTGTCATCAAGAGACTGAAATAGTGGACTCAAGTAAACACACATTACAGGCCGAGCTGGCGCACATTAAAAGCATAAATCAAGAGCTCAGAGAGAAGCTGGTTGTTATGGCTGAAGAAAGTGCCAGGCTTGCAGCGATCATTGTGGCTAAAGATGTAGAAATTGCCTCTTTATCTGAGGAATGGGAGGTTGCAATAGTTGATCTAACAAGCTTCTTGACAGATGGCTGCAGATCGCTAGACGATGCATATCAGAATATTGATAACATGATTACTTCATTTCCTCACAGCAATAATTCTGTCAGCGAACATGTGGAGAAGGCTATGAAAGTTAGCATTGAAAAGGAAAAAATAATTTTCAGGCTTCAAATTGAGCTACAGGATGCACAAAGAATAGGCAAGGAAGTGAAAGAAAAGTTGCACATCTTGAGAGGTGCAACACTTGCTATCACTGAAGCTCAGCAATTATGTAATGATGAAAGTTCTCAGGAAGCACAAAGACGAATAAACTTGCACCAAAAGGATTGCGGTCTGGAACGGAAAAATTGCCACTTTATTGAAGCAGTAGAGCATTCTCGTGACGAACCTCTATTCCTCGACAGCTCGAATGACATGAATGCATATCAGGCTCGTTGTGAAGATGGATCAGCAGTCAACAAAGCTATTCCAGACTACCAGGTATGCGGTTTTTACTGTAGTTACATACATTTTACGAATGAATGCACCTGATATGAAGTGAAGATAGTCGATGATAACTAATTCTGTAGACAGCATCATGTTGTAGTTAAAAATAGGAGATAACTGACTAGGATAACTGACTGTACCTTTTCCTTCAAGAATATGAAGGATCAGTATATCATTTGATTCCAAAGAAGCAAGACTGTACTTTAATTTTTTGATACTAATTGCTCATTATAAACTTATTGAGCCCATTGCCAACTTATAACTGTTCTCAGGACCACCTTCACTGCAACTTTTTGCAAAGTAGACATTACCTGGACAGTCCATTACTCTATTTTGAATATTTTTGGCTTGCGAATATAAAAAAGGATGTTTAGCAAGGAGCTTCTGCACTGCTAATGAATTTTCCTTTATTTACCTACTAAGACATAAACTTTGTTTCTTAAATATATAGAATTCTAGATCTACAATGAAATATATTTGAATAATGTTTTTCAGGAAATTATCTTAGGATTGTGTACAGGGTGATATGATTGTGCTTCATGGACATGTGCTGTATCAAAGTTTAAATATTTTAACCAGATGCACTGATCATATCTCACATTTGGTTTTGCGATCATCACATGGGATCAAATGGCACACACAGAAATTGGTGCAATTTGCTCAGACTTTTTTGAATCAGTAGATGCTGCTTTATCACCCTTATCATTAATCAAGATACAAAATGAACATTACATGGAATAACCTATGGAATCGTTCTTGATACAATAAATTTTATACGCATACGGTAGATATGTCATGACATTTTTCATGTTTTTCTTGTTAATGATTTTCTTTCTGGGTTATAAACAATATGACTGACAATATGAATTTCCTTTTTCCAATACCTTGCAGTCAAAGCTCGATGATGCGTTATGTCTTGTTGAGGATAAGTCAAATAAGGTTTTGGCCTTATTTTCAAATTTTGAGGATGCTCAAGAAACCATGAAAGAGGCCGACCTTATGCTCTCGGCTTTGTTGAAGGCCAATGAGGAGTTGAAGCTTGACAGAGATAATTGCAGCCAAGCAGTGGAATCTTTATTTTCTGAGAAAACTTCTCTGGTCAATGAGTTGCAGGAGCTTGAGGCATCAAATTTTTGTACAGCACAGAGTTACAGCAAATTAAATCAGCAGATGAATGAATGTACCAACGAGATGACAAAGGTTGCTACACTAATGAAGGGATCTTTTCACCATTTGCAAAGGGTTACTACAGTCGAATTCTTTGGCCTTTGCTCGGAAATTATTAATATTGGGCAGGACTTAAAGAGGTGGATAAGTGATTCAAGATCTTATCTGGTAAACATAGTATCACTTCTAGAAGAAAAAGGCAGTTCCTCAGTTCAGCAAATCCATCACCTTAACAGAAATGCTTATACATGCACATGTCAACAAGTTGGTTCATGTGACTTGGGTGGCAGCAATGCTATGTTTCTTCATGAAACTCAAGCAATTCCTGACAACGCTAGGATGGATATTATAGGTATAACCGATATGGTGCAAAAAGGAAAGGATCCATCATCCATCCATCATCCAATAGGCAGTGATGCTCAGGCTGATTACAGTACAGAGTACGCATCCCTTAGAAGAGACTTCGACAGGAAAAGTGACATCGCTGAAGGATTGTCTTTTGACCTTAAATTACTGCAAGAGTCTACCTCATATGCGAAGGATATGAAAGATAGAGCTGATGAAGTATCAAGTGCCCTTAGAAAGGTTCAACGAGAACTTGAAATCAAAACTTCCGAGACAGAAGACATGTTGGCAAAACAGAAGACACTAGTGGAAGAACTGGCTGAAAATGGTGCAGCACTCATTATTTTAAGATCAGAGTTAGAGCAATCTCAAGGTTCATCATCTGTGCTATTGAAGGAGAACAATGATCTGAGAGTGATGTTGGAAGAGGAAACTGTGAAGACCAGTGAAATAAAAGCTCTCTTGGAAGACAAAGCTAAGGTCATAGAGGGATTGGAGAGTGAAATTATGTTGCTTAATTCTTCTGAAGAGGGACGTCTTAGGTCAAATATTGAAGAACTAAGTAATAATATCAAAATATTATGTAATGAAAATGGAAAGCACAAAGCAGAGATACTTAAGTTAAATGACAAGCTTGAGATGTCAATGGCTTTAGCTGAGGAGAATGAAGCTGCTGCTATTGAATCTCGGCAAGTAAGTGTTGTGTTACTAGTACCCTTTGCTTTCCATCCAATTTGTATAAAGTTTCACTTGTCCCGCTTTTGTAGGCTGCAGAGATAAGTAAAATCTATGCAGAAGAGAAAGATGACGAGGTTACTATTCTTGAACATTCTGTTGGAGAACTTGAATCTACAATAACTGTTCTTGAGGAAGAGGTAAGCTGTTCATTTCTCTGATTTATGGGGCTCACTGTTTTGATAGATGACTCTTTGAGATTATGCATAAAAAATATACTCCCTACGTTCCAAATTAGATGACTTTCATTTGTGTACATGTCTACATACACATGTGGACAAATGGAAGTCATCTAATTTGGAACGGAGGGAGTATTACTTTACACATGGTTGCTCCAAAGGTTATGGAATGACAGTAATTTCCAGAAGATAGATGGCTAAGTAATGTTAGACATCCCAAATTTTTCATCAGCAGTGATCTACATTGGGCCATTAGGGTGTAATCTTGTAAGAGTTGGTGCAAAGTTAAGCAACTTACTGAAAACTTAGGCTTTAATGAGAATGATGAGTTTCATCATGTATCGAATTTTACTGAAGGTACGCAACCTTAAAGAGGAAGTAAGAAGCTATCAAGCACATAAACAATCTGAAGCTGAATTTCAAGCAGTTGAAGAGATGCTTACTGTAGAAAATGCCTCAAAATGTGATGACAATGAGGAATTGTGTCTAGGGAGATGCAAACTAAAAAAGTGAGAATTTCTTCCTATGTTTTTTCTTAAAAGACCTCACCAGATGTAATTGTATAATAATTTTGTCAAATGCATTTTTATGATAGGAGATTGCGAGCTGAGATGATTGCACATCAAGATACTAAAAGGAAGATTGAAGGGCTCAAAACAGAAGCAAAACGTAAAGATGAGGAGGTATATGCAGGAACAATCATTGACTTGTGTTTCCAAATAATCTTATAATCACTTAGTTCATCTAATAAATTAATCCTCTACTATGTCCTTTTCATGTACATAGATAAGGCAGTGCAAAGAGCATATAGCTGAGCTGGTTCTGCATTCAGAAGCACAATCATTGCTGTTTCGGGAGAAGGTAGAAGACCTTCAGCTGTTATATAGTATTTGCCAATATGGTTATACAAGTATCCAACACTACACAGATGTTAATAATTCTTGCCGTGCAGTATCAGGAAATGGAGCACATGGTTTCTAAACAGACGTTTGTTCCACATGAATCTAATTCTGAGACTGTCCATACAAAAGTTGAAAAGCCTTCAGGGAGAACAAGAGGATCTGGTTCACCTTTTAGGTGCATATCTAGTATTGTTCATCAAATGAACTCTGAGAAGGATCAAGAAATCTCTTTGGCGCGCCAGCGAATTGAAGAACTTGAAGGGTTGCTTAGTAACAAACAGAGAGAGGTAATAGTTTTTGCTCATCTTTTCATCATAGCTTAGGCAAATAAATTGGCAATGGTCAATCAGAATCAGATGTAATTTTTAATATGTTGTTAGGGTCGTTAGACTTAACAAAATTACAGAATATCGTTTCACAACACCATTAGTATCATTAGATTACAATGTGCTCAACCACACTTACTGGTTAGTAGATCTACTTGCTAGTTGTTGAGACCATGGTAAATGTCATGAAGACAGGCGTGCACTTGGATGAAATATGTAGAGAGCATTATTAGATCAATTTTAGAGAACAGTTCCCATATTCACTAGGAAACAATGGGAACATGGCTGTGTTCTATTTGTTCATTTCTATTTTGCAATTGTAAAGCATATCAATTCAATACAAGTGTGGAATGCAGTGGCTCAAAGGTGACACTCATATTTCCCCTTTCTGCTCATAGATATGCTTGCTAACATCAAGACTGGCAGCCGTGGATAGCATGACACATGATGTTATAAGGGAGCTACTTGGTGTCAAATTAGACATGACCAGCTATGCTGTAAGTCGCAGCAGCACCTCTACATACATAGCTATGAGCGTTAGGGTTTGTACCAACCAGTTCACTTATATGAGATTTGTTGTTGACATGCTTAGAACTTGCTTGACCAAGAAGAGGTGCACAAGTTGTTAGTAGCATCCCAGCAAGAAATCGAACAATCGAAGGCAAAGGTAACTCACAGCCCACAAACAAATTTCTGTTTAATTTCCTTCCCCTGACAAAAGAAGAGTTGACATTTCCAATCTTCATCTGTATTGTCAATCAAGGATGAGGAACTCGACGTCCTCAAAGAACAATTTGGCCATCTCATTCAAGAAAGAGACAGGTAGCTACTCTTATCTCCCTGAAACCGTCTGGGCTTTTATCTTCAGTTGCAGCTGTGTAATCAAGGAAGCACTGAAAGCGCACCACAAATTACCTGATACTGGATACTTTTGTGTGCTGGAAGCTTGCTTGATGACATGGACCAAAGGAAGGCGGACCTGCTGGAGACCCAGCTGCTGGTCGAACAGCTCGAGCAGCGGGAACAGATGCTCGAGGCCCAGAACGAAATGCTACAGGTTCAAATAACCATTTCGAACAATTAACCAAACCGCCAAATCATACCACTGTTCTGTCAAACCATCAGCAGCTCATGCCTGACTGAACCTTGGTGTTTCTGCAGATGGAGAAAGAGAACCTCCAGCAGAAGATGATGGAGATGGACGAGACGATCGAGCTGCTAGAAGGCTCAAACCGAGTCAGAATGGTGAGCAACGTTGCCTCCTAACATGCCAAGTCTCCCAACCCTCCAACACTTTGTAGGTTTTCTGATCACCAAAATTTTCCGTGTACAGGGAGATAGCCAGCGTTCGGCCAGCAGCGAGTTCAGCAGGAGGCTAGCGCAGTCGGACATGCTCGTCTCGCACGCGCGGCAAGAGCGCTCCCGTAACAACCACGCGGCGGCCGGCGGCAGCTCGAGGGCGCGGCACGGCAGGCACCATTGAGACGGCCTTGGCAATTGGCATGGCCTGGCTGGCGGTACATAAGTTAGAGCAGATCATATCAGACACTGCTTGTGTTTGTAGATCGGCAGCGGCGGCACCCTCTCTGGCTCTGTTAGGTCAGAACGGCGACGGCAACAAAGTAAATTTTGGTTCAAGAAGAAGGTCGACATGGTCTGTGCACCTGTAAATTTCGGACGTGCATGCGATGTGCTCGTTGTTTGTGTATGTATATTTTGCGGGCGACGCTACGTATCAGCCGGCTACAAAAGTAAAAAAGATTGGCTGTTTTCGTTGGATGCTGTGAATGGCCTCCGATCTATCGCACATGAACAATGTTGGTTTTTGCAACAAAGATAATGTTGCAGTTAGCCCTTTACAACCGTGAGCTTGATGGTTCGTTGCAATCATCATGAAGCGTGTTTTTTCTTTCAAAACATGAATAACCGTTCGTTCTGCTTATACTACTACCTCTGATCCTAAAAAACTGTCGCAAGTAACACTACGAGTTATAGCTGTCTTAGTTGTTTTTTCACGTCACTTTTTTTAGGATTAGAGGGAGTACAAACTGGTTCACCCAGAGGTGTTAAGATCTTTACGGCTCAAAATATAGAATTCTGTGTATCAAATTTACCTTGGCATCACCCTCAAACAAACAAAAAACTTGGCATCAGATGCCTGCACATCCTTCCAGACTCTTAAGAGCATCTCCAACTAAAAGTGCGCTGTAAAAAAATATTTTTTACCGTGTGATGGCTTAAAACAAGTGCTTTAGCAGACGCTGTATAACTCAGCATGCCATAAAATTCACCCAACGCGCTGAAAGATGCTGGACTAGACGCTGCATATTTGGTGCGTCGAGTGCAGCGCGCTGGAAAATCTGAAGCGAGGGTGGCCTCGGTGAGGGCGAGTGCGGGGCTCGGAGGCCGGGCGGCAGGGCACGGCCAAGCGCAGCCGGGAACAGTTGGGCGCGACGCGGCGGGCGGGAGGGCTTGCGTGACGTGTGCCGGATATTTTTTTATATTTAAAATATATGTATTAAAAATTGATTTACTTAAAAATTTAAAATTATTCATCACATAGAAAAATTGTTCATGCTATGTAAAAAATGTTAAAGCTATATTTTAAAACTGTAGCTAGCTTTAAAATAATATTAGCGGCATTAGAAAAATGTTCAAGTTTCCAAAAATAGGTTCATGACAATTAATTCTTTTAATACAATATATAAACTTGTGCAGTTCACAAAAAAGTTTCATAACATTAACAAATTAATCATTACAATTAAAATATGCTTCATATGTTTGAGAACATTTTCAAAAAACATTACCGTTAAAATATTCACCGAAATTATATAAAATGTTTTGTACAATACAAAAAAAAACTACCGCATGACATTTGAAAAAGTGGTCACATGTTTTATAAATATGTTAACGACATATTTTAAAATATATTAACATAATATTTTTAAATGTTCAAAAAATTTACAAAATATTTAATACCATAGGAAAAATGTTCATCATATATTTTAAAATATTTAACATTTACTTAAAAAGTATTGAAACACAAAGTTTTATGAAATGAGCATCTTGTATTTAGAAAATGCTCAATATATTTCAAACAATTAGAATATATAAGATATATTAATTTTTTTTACATGTATTTGAATCGGTCTAAGTGTCTAATATTAGACATGTATGTGAACAGATATACCTTCCAAAAAGGTGTTTAAAGGATCGTCACCCTAAAAGAAAATGATTAAAATAGTACCATAAATCACATTCTCCGATTTTAAAAAACATGATCATTTCACTAATATTTCTAGATTTTTTTTGAAAGGTAGCAAAAAAAATTAATAGCTTGATTTTGTTTACAATGCATAAACATTTTTTGTATGTGTGATGAATAATTTTACTATTTTAGATAAATTATTTAATTACAACATACATTTCAAACATATAAACAAAACTATGAAGAAAAAAGACTAATCAACAAACAATGTGATGTGTAGTGAATTTTGAACTAGTGAACAAAATAATTTGTCAAGATAGGTCCAGTAATCATCGATGAATTTTAGCCCTGCTTAGCACATACGTGAACGGTCAGTTTGTCAAACAATATGCCACATAGGCACGATACGTAGTTAAATACGATGGTGACTGTCGATGTTCAGTAATACAACTTTAATGACCGTATTTTTTATATTTCTAAATATCTGGACCAAAGTAAATTTCAGTCTA
Source organism: Bromus sterilis (assembly GCA_950022295.1). Classification (NCBI taxonomy): domain Eukaryota; kingdom Viridiplantae; phylum Streptophyta; class Magnoliopsida; order Poales; family Poaceae; genus Bromus; species Bromus sterilis. The sequence continues at coordinate 49,723,814 of OX465600.1, read as the reverse complement.
AACTTCAGTAAACGCGGGTGAAATTGTCTCGTTGTTCATCCGTTTTCCTTTATTTTTCACGGATTTTACGCTTGTGCATTGGATTTTCTCCATCGTACACCGAGGTGGTACTATATGAAACACCGTGCATACGTATTTTTCGTACGTCCCTTGCCATGCATATTTTCGTCGCCGATCCGGGCCGCCCCTTGCTCCCATTTTTGTATGCGAATCACTAGTTAAAGGGCACCTTCTCGCGCCTTTGCAGAGGCCACTTTGGTGCGCTCCGGAGCCGTCACGTATTGCGTTCTGATCATGTCCCGCGTGAAGCAACAACCATGGCTTCGTTTGTGGCTACGTCTATGGCTGTGTAGGAATTGTGGCTGCACCTATGGCTGCGCGAAAAACTGTAGCTGCATCCATGGTTGTGGCTGTGGCTGTGCGTCGAGAAGCCGCTACAGATCAACCACGGAGGGACTAAAAGAAAACTTCGAAACGCACTGAAACGCGACAATTGATGCATTCAAAGCGCGCATGGATGATCTTTGCAAGAGGCCCCCCAACTAGTGATTAGGGCTTCGTATGCCTCTTGACCTGGGCTACGTGGCCACATTGGGCCTCGGCCTACGCAATTGCAGTATGTGGCCTACTCTCTCCTCATGATGCTATTGAATCTGAAGGCTTCATCTTTAAGGAACAAACTTTCTAAAAAGACTATAAGGAACAGACATGTGATCCTCAGTTAAAGACATGTCCGGGCGTACCATATCATGATCGTTATTGATCTCGTCTCAATGTCTGTAACACTACAAGAAAATGCACACATGCCTCGAGAATAAAGAATTTTACGAATCGAACGCATCTCAACGTAGTTGGCAACGAAGGCGATGTACAAGCGCTCCGGCAAGTGGACAGGACCGTCGACCGCGTCGGCCTCCTCGATCGACAACGGTATGAAAGCCGCAGAAATGCGCGAGACACAGTCGGTGACCTCTTTTGAATGGAGCCAGAGGTGGCCATGTGTACTTCATGCTCACCTCACTTGACAAAATGTACACGTACCAAATACTCCCTCCGTTCCACAATATAGAATTATTTTTTAAGCTATCGAAGGGAGTAGTACCTAGATTGGTCTCGGTCAGGACTAGCTAGCTACGATCTAGATGGTTGATTTTACGGTCTAAGATCTTACGTAATAGGTAGTATCATAAAATCATAAAATAGTATCATATATAGGAGTATATGATATTAGTGTATGATACTACGTAGCATCATATTTAGTACTCCCTCCGACCCGAATTACCGTTCGTCCCCCCCCCCCCCCCCCCGGCTCTTTTTCACCTGAAGTTACAGGTCCGTGCTCTGTTCTCCCCCGTGCTCTGCTCTCGCCGTCCGCTCCATCTCTCCTCTGGACCGCGCCGCCTGCTCCTCGCCCTCGCCCCTGGTCGCCGGCACCCCGCCGCACAGCTCCCCGCTAACTCACGCCACGCAGCTCCCAGCAGCTACCCCGTCGTGTAGCTCCTAAAAATCACTTCTTTCCCGCGAAGGGGAGGAGCGGCCCGGCGGCTGAGGCCATTAGGGTAGCGTGTGGCCGGCGCAACGGACGGGAGAGCGGAGGAGAGTGTCACCTGGCGCAACGGACGGGAGAGCGGAGGAGGCTGTCGGAGTCGACGCGCAAGGGGGAGGTGCCCTCGGCGTCGTCGGAGGCGGGGAAGCCGGCGAACTCCTCCATCGTCCGCCGCGCGGCCTCGTCGTCGTGGCCCTGATCTGAAGCATCCAGACCTTCCACATCCTCATCGTCTGGGACGCCTAGTGAGAAGCCCTCCACATCCTACTCTGAATGTCAAGTGTAACTCTGAATGTCAAGTGTAATTCTGAAAAATAGACTGAAACCTCAAGTGTAACTCTGAATGTTGTCTGAACTGCTGTACGATTAGCCAGCTCACTGCTTCACCTCATCGATCGAGCCAGCATGTGTATTAGCCAGTGCTGTAGGATTATCCACCTCAATTACAAGCAATAGGATTAGCCAGATTGTAGGATTCAGAATTCAGTTCACTGCTGTAGGATTAGCCAGCTCATTGCTGTAGGATTTTCCTGTTGGAATCCTTTTGAATTGCTCATCGAGTTAAGTCATGCTCACTGCTGTAGGATTTTCAGAATTTGTGAACCTAGTTTGTGAGCTGCTACTACTACTCCCCAGTTTATGAATCATGATTTCTTCTGTCTATAGGAGTAGGTGTAAATCTATGGACAGTAGTAAAAGTTGCTACTGAACCTACTCCACTATGGAGTAGTTGTTTGCTGTGGCCTGTTGTAGGAGCACAAGGTTGTCTGAAGTTGCTACTGCACCTAGTTGTTTGTCGTGGCCTGTTGTAGGAGTAGTTGTTTGCTGAAATTTGTTGAAATAGATCAGTACTCCTACAGCTATTCTATGGACAGATGCTGAAATTGTAGGAGTAGTTGTTTGCTATGGCCTGTTGTAGGAGTAGTTGTTTGTTGTGGCCTGTTGTAGGAGTAATTCTATGGATAGATGCTTCCACTTAATTCACTACTCCTACAGCTATTGCCTACTGGTCAACAGGCAAGACATTGTACCTGTTGGATTTTATGGACAAATGCTAGAAGGTTGTCTGAAGGAGTAGTTGTTTGCTGTGTGGGAATCATTCATAAGTCAGAAATCCACACTGAACCTTTCCAATCATTAACACGCATGCTTATAATTTACAACATAATATACCATGCTTATAATTTACAATTGTTTGCTCTAGTATTTACATGCCAACTAATTTAGGATGACTAGCTGTTTGTTTTGTGCTTCCTTGGCTTGTTGTATTGCCCTTCATCTTCTCCTCCTCTTCTCCTCTTGATCCTCTTCTTCTCCTCAGGCTTCTCTTCTTCTATTCTTGGTAGTATTGCAACTTCAAATTCGCCTATTTGTGTTTTCCGGATGAGATCAAGTTTCTGTAAATAGTAAACATAAAATTCTGTCAGTAAGATGCATCAATTTAGAACAGACAATTACAAGCAATAAGACATTGACATACACTCTTGACTCGACGACACGGACGGACAATGCTTGATGGGTCCTCTAACCATGTGCTATATTCTCTTCCTGCGATAAATGTGTCATCATCCACGATTACTTGGGACATTCCTTTTCTCTTTGTTGCTTTCTTTGCTTGTTTCTCCTTCATCTTCTCCTCCTCTTTCTCGACTTGTTGTTTCTCATAGTCGGATATCAGCTTTAAGGTTTCTTCATATAGTTTGCTCTCAACCTCTAGTGTGTTAGGCAACCTTTCCTCTTTTATTAGCTTGTCCTTGCCCATGTGGGGTAGCTTATATGTGTTTCCACCTTGGTCTTTCATAATCTCCACTAGGACAGACTGTAAGTTTACATACACTTTGGCAAGTGTCTTCACGTCATATGCATCATAATCTTGTTCGACAGATTCTATCAGTTCTTTGAGAGTGTTAGGTGCACTCTCAAATGCCAAGGATTGTATGGAGTTGAAGAAGCAAAGATCCAAAACATTCACATCCGGCGAGTTAGGAGGTTGGAAGGTCAACCTAATATCTAGTCCTGAAGCTTTTACGGCGGCCACAAATACAGGATCATCAGGCTGAACATGTGTTCTTGCATTGTCTTGTTGTATCCATATTGTTCCCACATCTTCATCGTCAGGCCACACTTCTACAATTGCTGGAATTACCTTCTCACAGAGATATTCCCGCATGATGTCTCTAGTAACATTGACGTTCTTTAGTTTTATCGTGCCTTTTGTCATATACTTCGAGTTGTATTTGGCTGCATGTTCTGTGACAAAAGCCCAGATGCCTACCTTTCCGTCAAATGTCACATTTCCTTGCGCATCATGTCTTGGTCTTGCAACCATAGTTAAGAACATGACCTTCCCAATGTTGTTTTTGTTATGGATAGTCCGAACTGGATCTGGTTCTTCTCGTGTTAGGTAGTACGTCCGGTTTCGCTTAATCATATCAAACCATTTTTCATCCATATGGATAGTGTTCTCCATCTTTTTGAACGAAAGCTTTGCTTCTAATATTGTTGTTTCGTCAATCATTGAGATGCAATATATGAGCCTTCTAATTATGTTTTCCAAAGTTAGATGTGATTTCAGGCTATTGGTATGGCGCCTTAAATCACCCCACGCCAACCTCCTTTGCAGTGTTGAGAAAGGGATATCAAGGGACCTTGCCAGCGCCCTCAATGTACCCCTTTTGTTCAGTGCAAGTTGAGGCACCCTTTCATCGAGATTAAGCTCTCTCCGCTTTCTTCCGCACCTGCCCTTCCGCTTATTTGAGAAATCAAGCACTTATTTTCTGCTTTCTTGCTCTATGGCCTTCTTCCATGTCTTCTCGACAGATCTAAGACATATTCCCAAAAGTTGAGCCACAATTTCTTTATCCGCCTTCACCATGGGTCTATCTTTTCCTAGTGCTTTCAGTGCAATATATGCTGCAAATTTATAACCCTCCGGCTGATCTTTATGGTGCCTATGCATAGCTTCTTCTTGGTCTTCTTCTTCTTCAATGTGGCCTGGCTGAGCAGCTTCTTCTTGGTCTTCTTCTTCTTCTTCTTCAATGTGGCCTGGTTGAGCAGCTTCTTCTTGGTCTTCTTCTTCTTGAATGTGGCCTGGCTGAGCAACTTCTTCTTGTTCTTCTGGAGTATGTGGAGTGAATTTCAGATCCAAAACCCTCCCTCCATCATGAAGCTCTTGTGGAGGAGTTAAGTTGATATCAAAGAGTACCATCTTCTCCTACGGTGGACTGGGCAAGCTGTAGAAAAGCAATTGAAAATTATCAAAGAGAGAAGGAGTACATAAAAATGAACCAATATCCAAGGAACCAAACTTGAAAGGGCATGCACATAAATGGGCCAATAATCATGCTACTCCAATAACCAAACTTGAATAATCAGCTTAATTTCAGTTAAGCTACTCTACTGAATAATCATGGTTTTAGTTGATGAGGCAGCCAGGTTTAATCTACTCTACACAACCACACACCCAACAGTGAGATGCTGCATATCTCTATCCTAGACAAATACTTGACATATCACTGACAGGGAGCAAAAACTCTCTGGTTCAGATTTTTAAGGGATGAACTGACCATCATCTCTGGCAGAGCTGCAAGTTTGCAAGATCATGTGACTGATGCAAGACCATGTGACTCAAGATCTCAGATAAGATTATGAGTTGTGCAGAATGTTGTTGAGCATAATCATATGGTTGAAGTTCAATGTCATCATTCAGAAAACTGAGCAGAATGTTGTCTCAGAAAGCTGTTGAGATTATGATAAAAATACTTTGTGAACTGGGAACTTGAGCAGAATGTTGTCTCAGAAAATTATTGCCCAAACATTGTGCAGAATGTTGTTGAGCATTTGCAATCTCAGTTTTCTGAAAGTTTGGCTACACTCTGAATATCATTGTCTCAGTTTTCTGAAAGTTTGGCTACACTCTGAATATCACCCTGTTTTCTGAATACAGGGAAGCTCACATGGGCGACGGCGGAAGCGAGCGAATTGGCGGCCGGAGACCAAGGGAAAGAAGGGAAGCTCACATGGGTCGTCGGAGAATAATCTCTTGTGGAGGTCGACGCAGGCGTCCCTGTCGTTCTCCTGGCCCCGGTGGTAGCCGGTGGCCGGCGACGACAGCGTCGACGGGTGGGCGAGGCGTCGCGCGGCCGGCGGCGGGAAGGGGAATCGGACGGCGGCGGGAACGCCCTCCCGTTGGACGGAGCAGCCGCCGGCGGAGCTCTCTCCGGCGAGCCGCGGACGGAGCGCCAGGACGGCCTGAGGACTTGATTGCAAAACGTTTCAAACTCGCGGTTTTTTTTTGTAAAAATAAAATAAAATAGCGTGGCGAACAATAATTTGGGTTGGAGGGAGTATCATAATACCTCTTGCAATGGAAGTATCGTAGCTAGTATTATGTATGTCAATTAAGCAAATTTGGTGATGTGACATATAACTAAATGAAGAAAAAGATGATTGAGTATCATATTATAATACCATATCATAATAAATTCTAAGCTACTATGTGTCTTGCATGACAATAAATACTAATACCGGTCGCGCCGAGCATATTTCCGACCCCGATTATGACAGGTGGGACCCGCTTGTTAGACTGAGTTGGCAAAAAATAAATTCCACTAGTCCTCGTCCTCTTCTTTCTCCTGGCATTACTACAAGGCGAGCGCTATGCGTCCGCCGGGCGTAGATTAGAAAACTTCCGCCGCCAGCAGAACCACACGATGCAGCAAATGGAAGCCGTCCGATCGCGCGAAGCCGAGTCAACGGACCTTGCAACAGAGCCTTTGTTGCGTTCGGACCATTGCAACAGAGTCTTTGTTGCAAACGATTTTTTTTTGCAAACGAGCATCTGAGACAACGAGCTTTGCAACAGAGACTGTTGCGATTGGGCCATTGCAACAGAGCCGCTGTTGCAAAGAAATTCAACCATTTTTTTTGCAAACGCGCGCATATGAGGCAACAAGCTTTGCAACAGAGGCTCTGTTGCGGTCGGACCATTGCAACAAAGCCTCTGTTGCAAAGCAATCCAACCATTTTTCCGGCATCCAGCTGCCGGTGAGTTCCGTGCTTGCTCGTTGCCAGTTAGATCTGTAGTTGTAACAGCAGCCATCTGTGTGCAGCGCCACAAGCGGATAGGAAGAAAGAGAGAGAGGGTGGTGGGGCGGATAGATACGTGGGTGATCTTGCGGGGACACGTGGCCGACGGATGAGGCGGTCGAACCGAGTTGTAAGATCCGCCGGGTGATCGCGAGCGTTTTACTGGCGAGCGCTACGCGTCCGCCGGGCGTAGATTAGAAAACTTCCGCCGCCAGCAGAACCACACGATGCAGCAAATGGAAGCCGTCCGATCGCGCGAAGCCGAGTCAACGGACCTTGCAACAGAGCCTTTGTTGCGTTCGGACCATTGCAACAGAGTCTTTGTTGCAAACGATTTTTTTTTGCAAACGAGCATCTGAGACAACAAGCTTTGCAACAAAGACTCTGTTGCGATTGGGCCATTGCAACAGAGCCGCTGTTGCAAAGAAATTCAACCATTTTTTTTTGCAAACGCGCGCATATGAGGCAACAAGCTTTGCAACAGAGGCTCTGTTGCGGTCGGACCATTGCAACAAAGCCTCTGTTGCAAAGCAATCCAACCATTTTTCCGGCATCCCGCTGCCGGTGAGTTCCGTGCTTGCTCGTTGCCAGTTAGATCTGTAGTTGTAACAGCAGCCATCTATGTGCAGCGCCACAAGCGGATAGGAAGAAAGAAAGAGAGGGTGGTGGGGCGGATAGATACGTGGGTGATCCTGCGGGGACACGTGGCTGACGGATGAGGCGGTCGAACCGAGTTGTAAGATCCGCCGGGTGATCGCGAGCGTTTTCCTTACTACAAACACCTCATCCGCGTCCTCGCAGCCTTCCTCCTTGTCCAGCGGCCGGCGTGGAGATGCCACCGAGGAGCCGTCGCTGAGGCCTGGTGATCCGGCACCGCGAGATGCTGGGTCGCACGGATTCCGTGGTTCATGTGTGTCCGAGGAGCTGCCCTGCCACAGAGAACCGCGCCGGCCGGCAGCGTCGCTTAAGGATCCGAGCTGCCGGAACCCGGAAGGACACCCTACGGGCTCACTAGAGCCACGCCGGCAGAGGGTCCATCGCCAGGTGCTGCGGTGCACTACTCAATACCTGGAGAGCCTCCACCACTTGCTGCACGAAAGATTGCAGAGAAGGCCCCGAAATGTATGTTACTATCTCTCCTTTCAAAGCTTATCTATGCTTCATTGTCTGTACAATTGTCGATGCAATTTGGGAGGAGAGCTTAGATTAGCAGGAAAAGAAATGATATCTGGGGCAGCATAATAAGTACTCCGTACTACACATAGTCTGATTTGCCTGCCCTTTGCTAACAGTGAGCTGTGCACAACTTCTAGCCAGGGCACTTCAAAGAACAAACAATCATGATTAAAACCTGAATCTTGAGAGCACTTACTGCCACGACCTGATATTCCTTTTCTACTTTTATCAGAATTCCCTAGCTGGGTTGCCTTGCTTGATTATTTATAAGGATCTGATCTAGCTCTGCTTTTGCTAACATTACATCCTTTCTGGAATGACTTGAGGTGCTAGATTTGGAGCTGAAGTTGGATGCTGATGTCTGAATTGTTGGAGCTCCAAAAGCTCGAAACAACACTCTTTTGAGTGATATTAGTGATGCCAAGCCAACTATAGCTAACTACACTTTTACAACATTGCTACCAAATCTTGGAGTAGTTTCATTAGATTTTGATGCTACAATGTAGTTGCGGACCCTCCTGGTTTTCTGGAAGGTGCTCATTGGGGATATGATTTGGGCCATGAGTTTTGAGTCCATATCTCTTGTGTTATTGATATAAAATATATTTTATATGTTTCGAGCCTTATTGCATACGTGCGTTGAACAGGCAAGGAACTCGAGATGAAGATAAATGGGTTTGTCAGATATAATGAGGTCCTTTCTCCACAGATGGAAATGTTTTGGAACGAAGAGCCTAAAAGGGTCGCGTCGAAGACGTTGGTCTGAGAGATGATGATGCCGTCAGATGGCCTATATTCAGTTCGATGAGGCAGTAATCCTCCGCGTTAGCAGCGGTAACTTCTGATGGAAACTGTGCACAGGCAGCTCACAAGAACATATGCTGCGCAATGACAGTATATATGCATAACAAACTCAACATTACAATGATTTGTCGTTCGCAGGTGGACACATCAAGCGCAAGAGGGAAGGGAATTTCGCCCTCCTTTAGAACATCGTGAGCATTGGGTTGCTCAGGTGCACGGATGTGGCGTCTCTGTGGCATGAGGGGCGGCTGCTAGGAGCTGAGGCTTCCTCAACCGTTGTGTGCACCCGAACAGAGGAGCTGAATGAAATCACTGCTCAGGGATTGATTTCGAACAGTTTGTAGCTGATAGCTGTGCAGACAAGAGTTGTCGATCGGGTAGCAACAAATTCTTGCTTTGGTTGCTCCATGATATGATAGTAGTATATTGTACTTGTAACTTGTAACATTGGGTGATCCCACTTCCAGTAATGAAATTTTACAAACTGCTACTACTTTCTTGCAAGTCGGGTTATTGTATAGTTGACTGTCACTTCTATCTTTCTAATAACTTGTAAGATCCATGGCATACAGTAACAATCCTGCTGAAGGAGACCACAACAACAGAAGCAAAATTTGAGGCAGATGATATCCATTTCATTCGTACCAGAAATTCATTACATCATAGGAGTCCATGATCTGGTACTCCAAGATTACATTCGGATGATACATCCTTTGACTACCTAGCCTTTTCGCCACACATACATGAGTGGTTTCTGTTTCTTCTAGGTAATGCAGACATACTCAACTCAAGAAATACTAGTGCATATGAAACCAGAGTCAAGCACCACAATTTTACACGAACATCGTTAGGGTTTCCGAACTAAGGCAGCTCACACTATTAAGGGTCCCAAATTCCATTCAGTTTCTCCTTGACTGCTCAACTAAGGTAGCAAACGGGATTTTTGCTTTTTTTTCTCATGCTTTAGCAACAGGTGCATTTTTATGCTCCTTTTTTATGCCTTGCTTTGAGTATTCAAATTTCCCTTTATTTGCTTAAACCTTCTATTGAGGACCAGTTGAGGAGCTAATTTCATTTGGGGAGTACCTTTGATAGAACTCGCTGCCCTAGGATGGAAACCCCTCTACCACGCGTGTAAAATTGCAAAGTGACTGAGACCAAGGTTCAGATAACACTAGGATCTCCTAAGTAGAGTAATTGCAGAACCTAGAATTCTCAAACACTCGGTGTATGGTGTAGAAAGACTAACATACTAGATAACCACTCTAATCCTCGGCGATGACGTCGGCCATGGCCACCCGAACAGTTGGGAAGCGATCGTCGCGAGGGTGGTAGCCGCTGAAGATGACATCGATGTAGCCGTCTTCTGCGTCGGAGACGACGACGGCGCTGAGCCAGATGACGAGGCGTTGCGGCCGTTTCCCAACCCCCGGCAGGGTGCCCACGAGCCTGCGTACCTTCACGGTCATGCCCTTGTGCACTGAGATCGGTGCAGCTGCAGGTCCTCCGGTTGTCATCTTGGTGGCAGCGCCAGCTGCTGAACCCGGCGCGGCGGACGAGATGAGCGGGTCTCGGCGCGGCGGGGCGGTGGACCTCTTCGGAAGCTCTCCCAGCGGCACGTAAGCGATCTCCTTGGTGGCCAGTTTGGCTGGCGCTTGCAGGATGGAAGAGGACATCGGCAAGGCCGGCTTCTTGGTCGCCGCTCATGAGGCACGGACGGCTTCTGGATCCAAGCGGAAGCGAAACGCTGCTGCGACGAAAGTGCAGAGGACGACTTCTTGACAATTCCTCCTTTGATCACGCCGGCGAGCTTCCTGCGCTGCTCGAGCTCGCAGCGGATCTCGCGCAGCTCGGCGGACGGTCGCCTCGCCATGAGAACTGGCATGTCGGTCTGCGAGGAGGAGTCGACGGACGAGACCGGGCTTGGTGACGGTGCATTCCTGGGACTTTGCGCCGTCAGGAAGATGGGTTTCATGCGCGGCGGGGCAGTGCACCGCTGGATAACCTCTCCCATAGGAATGTAGTCGATCTTCCTCGGGGCAGAAGACCTCGCTGTTGCGAGCGGCTGGCCGGAGCAGTTCTTGGTGAGTCCTCCTTTCGTCGAGTCGACGAGCTTCACATTCACGGTGGTCGAAAGGGACGAGATCGGGGCGGATCGGCCCACCGGCAGCAGAGCAGACGATCGCTTTGCAACGCCCCCCTTGGGCGCGGTGGCGGCTTTCCTTCGGTTCTTGAGCTCGCGACGGATCTTGTTCAGCCCCGGAGACGATCGCTGCGGCATGAGCGCCATTGTTGCGGAGGAGGAGGAACGAAACAAGGAGTTGATGAGAAGGAGGGATGCGCTAGGGTTAGGCTATATGATGAAGCACGGTGGAGGCGGTGGAGCTCGCCGTGTTGGCGCCGGATCGAAGTGGGAAGCGTAGGAAGCAAGCAGGATGGAGCTTGTTGGCGTCGGATTGGATTGACGCGCGGGAAACACTAATTAATGGCTGGTTAGCTGTTTCAAATTGGAAGCGCGCCACGACGGTGGTCGGGAAATCGTCCCTCGTCGTCCTCCGGTGCCGCCTCGCCCGTCGTCGGCCGTCTCCGAGCCCATAAACATGAGCAGAGCAGGTGTTCGTCCGCACGCGCTGACGAGGAGACACGGCGCAACTCACTTGTCGTCCGTACCGTAGTGATAATCTGAAGATGGATGCAGCAGTGGTAGTGCAGGACCGCAGGTATCATACTGAAATACTGAATACTATGATAATCTACATCATTTTGTATGGAATGTTAAAAATGTTGAATGAAAATGATGGTTGATATTCTTGTATATGTCAATTCTGCACATTTTTCACTGCACATGGTCACATTTGATACATTGGTTCATCTGCGAGCAATGGTACATGAACGGAGTTTTACTTAACATTACGTATTGTTATTCACTTGGCAATAATTGATTGGATTAATGGACTGGCTGAGGCCCCACCCCCGTTTAAATTCAGGGGGCAGTAATCTTACATTCTCATACATGCATGTTAGTCATCCTTCACATTTTTATTCGAAATGCTATTTTGAACAATAACTTAAAAGTTTTTATTTCATTTTTAGACACATTCTTTTGTTGATTTTCAACCTTATATTTCCTTTTCATTAGGTTTAGGTATTTTTATCAACTATTTGCTCATTTTTTACAAAGTTACCGCAGCAACACGCGGGAGTCATCTAGTTGTGATTAAAAGAAGGTCCCTGTAGCTAGCCCGTCGATGTAGCATTTTGGGTTCATCTGCACTACAAACGAATCAGTATCTTAATCGGAGTAATGCTACATCAACTAGATATTACGGACTGTTGTTCACTTGGCAAAACCTGATTGGATTAATGGATTGGTTGGGCCCCACCCCCGGTTAAATTCAAGGGGGCAGCCATTAATTAGGGAAAGATTTTCGTAAAACCTTGTAACTAGTCCGTGAACGTAGCATTTTTATCTTAATAGTAGGCATTCTGAAAGAACGGAGATAGATCTTAACAAGTTTCACAGACTGACATAACATACTAATGGAAACATGATTGTCATATTTCAAAAAAAATGGACGTAAATGTATAATTAATATGCATTGCATGTTTTCGGTACATTTTTGTGGGTTTTGAATTTAATTTGGCTATCCTAGCGACCGTAATCAAATTTGGGAATTGTTTAATAGTTATATTAAATTTATTTGAATAAAATTAATTTTCGAAAACTATCTTTGGGCTGGAAATATTTTTCGTATGATTCATATGAGCCCTAATATTTGTATGAGTTTTCTTGATTTCAAAGGATTTAAAATGGAATGAATTTGGACCAATTCAAATTATGGGTTGAAGAAAAAGGAAAGAAAATAAAAAAGAAAAAGAGAAAGAAAAAGAAGGCACATCTGCGTCAAGCAACCTAACTAGCGAGCCCAACCCAATCCCCCCCTTCCCTGTCATGGCCAATTAACCTAAGCGGTGTGAGAGATCTAATCTTGATTGTCCGCATGAGATCCGGGGGTAGCCTCACCCCATGATTTCTCTTTCTCTCTCACTAACGGCTGGACCCCTACCTAGCAACACCTCCCCCACCTCGTGTGCAACGACCATGTCCACAACTGTCGCCACCCCACTTCGCACAACGTGCACGTCGCACACGAGCCCCATGTAGAACTCCTAGACCCCGCTATATAAAAACTCGATCCTTCTTCCAATTCCTAGCTCACGTGAATCGATACGCCACCAGGCTACTCAAAATCAGATGTGCTTCGTCACCACTATCGAGTTGCTCAGACGAGCAATTCTATTGCCGCCAGTGAGCTTTTGCCGCTCATTTGGTCACTAGTCCAACCGCACCGACCCTCTTTACATTGTTTACTTTTATGTTCATTCAGAACGCACCAGAGCGAGCACCCCTAGTGTTTCCCGTAGTACCCGAGTGACAACGCGACTCTATCAAGCCACCCCTATGGCCTAAGAAAGGAACCGTCATCCCCAAGCACACCATTGCGTTCGCCTTGAAATGTTGCACCTCGACGACCACATCGTCTTCGCCGACAACTATAGGAGAGACGCAGCTTGTTTCAAACCCTAGAGCTCCCGCAACCATCGTCGCCATTTTTGGGAACATATCGCAGCTTGGCGAGCCCTTTTGATCACATCCATTAGATTTGTTACCGACACTTGATTCGATCACTTAAAGTCACTGAATCGATGCGCAACCACATCCGTTCATCTCAAATATGGTGATCCACAACAGATGATATAAACAGAACGAAATCAGTCAATCGTAATATGCCACGTGTCTCTGAAAAGTTATAGAAAAGCCCATGGATATTCAAGCCATCATAACATATATTTTATAACTCAAAATTGATTGAAACTTTTGCATAATGATCCTTGTGAAGAACACTTCACATCAAAACTTTAATATAAATTAAAATTTAAGCATAATCAAATTCAAACTTGTTTAGGGTCTAAAATGAAAATTGTAAAACCAAATTAAGTGAATTTTTTTATATTGGTCCTCTTTACTTAAACTTTCAAATAAACTCACTATATTCCAAAATTGAATAAACAAAATTAAATTCAAACAAATTTGTTCATCAACAGAAATTGCTGTCATTGTAGTCATTTTGGCTCAATTTTGTTGTCATGGTAGAGGTTCGAGAAATGCTACCATGGCAACCAAATTGGTTCATTTCTTCTGCCATAGCATTTTAGATTCCAATTAAAATTTTCATTTAAACTAATCATAACTTTTGATCTAGGAATTCAAATTGAATAATTTTGTTTACCTTGTGTTCCAAAGGTTTAAACAATACTTTAGGATTAGTATGACCCAAGTTTTATTTTCTAGAACTCAACACATAAGTCAATAATGCGCCTGGAGATAGAGGTGGGCCTGACTGCTGTTCGTTGTCCGTTGTGTTACCTAGTCAGAGCAACGATAACGGTCGTCTCCGGGAGTTATTAATAGTAATGCGCTTAATGGATCGGTGTTAGTGATCTGATCGCTCAATGCCTAATACACACTACCTCCACGCGGGATTACGAGTATGGGCTCCCCGGCGTCATAGATTTCTCGTTCGAAAGCTCTCCAGATGTCAGCAATACCGCAGGCTGATTGCCGGGATTGAATGGTAACTACCTCGCTCTAGTTCAGGGGAGGTGGATCTGCCTCACCGTCCAGTCTAGTACCGTGCAGGAGTACAAAGGGAGGATGCCCAAAGTCCCTGCGTACTTACGACAACTCCTACGCAAGGACGCAAATTGCTCTGTCCGCTGTCCGTTTTTAGTCCGTTTGCGTCAGGTAAACGAACAACGGACAGCGCCGGACAAACACAAATCGCGTTTGTAGCCAACGCGTAAAATATGCGTTGAGAGAGGCGCCGCCGCTCCAGCAGATTGCCGCCGCTCGGGAGGCGCCGCGCCGCGCCCGGTGGCCAGGCGTACAGAAGAGTCTGTCGCTCGGGAGGCGCCTGATGGCGGTGAAGTTGATAGGTTTAGTTGGTATGCCTGCCCTGTCAACCGCGCCAATAAAAGATTCTTGATGACCCACAAGTCTAGGGGATCAATTGTATCTCTTCGATAAATAAGGATGTCGATCCCACGAGGAGCAGAAGGTATTGACAAGTGACCCTGGATAAGGAAAGGTCTGCAAATACTAAAAGATAATTATTTAGGGATTTTTGGTTTAAGCAACAGAAAGGTAAAAGACAAGCAAAGTAAACAGAGCAACTGAGGAGTAACAAGTGGCCCGAATTTTTTGAGCAAAGGATAGGCCTGGCAACTGAACTTATAAAAGCTGAAACGTTCTTGAGGACACACGGGAGAGATAGTCATGTGCTTTCGCCATATTCCGTATCGGCACTATGTGTTGTGTTGATAAGTGTTGAGTGGGTGGATCTATGCTAGTACACCTTCTAGACTAAGATAAGTGCACTCTTATGATTACACACCTTGCAAGCATCCGCAAATACGAGGTAGTAATTAAGGCATAAGCCTAACCACAACATTACGATCGAGGATCCATAACTCCCTTGTGCAAAAGTGTGCGAACTGGGGTTCAGGTTTCTGTCACTCCAGCAACCCACCATAAGCATCCTTTGTACACAATGTATTCCCCTAGGTCCTTAATAAGGCGAAGTGTTGGGTGTTCGACTCACAGAACACCACTAGGAAAATAACAACACAACTTAAGTATCAAACAATACATAATACTTCAACATCATATGACTACTAACAACTAGACTTCTCCCATGTCCTCAAGAACTAAAGTAACTACTCACAAGACATAAAAAAGATCATGATTAGAGGTGATAGATGGGTGGCAAACAATCTAGACACAATGATATTTCTCCAACAAAACTCAATAGCATTCACCACAAAGTAGTAATCAACACCAACAGAGTAGAGGGGATATATAGTACGGATTACAACACAAGTTGCAATTGTGAGATGAGATGGGATGGAGATGGAGATGGTGCTGATGTTGGGGATGATGTTGATGATGATCTCGATGATGCCCGTGACGACGACGACGATGATGATGATGATGGCGATAATCTCCCCTTCCGGGAGGTGGTCTCCCCGGCGGAATCTGCCCACCGGAGATGGCTTTTTCTTCTCTGTAGGTTTCCGCCACGAGGCGGCGGCGAAACTCCGAAACTCCTCCCTTTTAGGGTTTTTACCCCAGGGGGATAATATATGCTAGAGGGGGCACCGAGGTGGGCCACCAGGCATCCAGGAGGGTGCCTGGCACGCCCTAGGGGGAGGGGGGGGGGGGGCGCCAGGGACCCTTTTGGAGCCCTGATGGGTCCCCTCCGGTCAATCTTTGGTCTCCTCCGGTAAATCTCCAAAATAATGATCCACATCAAATTTGGAGTTGATCTGATTCAGCAACTTGATGTCCACTTTTCACCGCTGAATTCTGCTTCTGCTGCTTTGGCACCGGAAAGTTACAAACTGTGTAAAACAAACCAAAACAACATAAGAATAGTACTTTAAAGTGGAATATATCAATGAATAGGGTTAAATTACAATATAAAATAGTGATGCATTTTGGACGTATCAACTCCCCCAAGCTTAGACCTCACTTGTCCCCAAGCGATTACTGAGCTCGGCAAACCTATCCACAAGTTTAGAGAGTGAAGTGTCGGTTAAAAGAATATGGACAAGAAGCATCAAGATTTCTCACCAAACTGAAGCATACTCAGCAACAACCTCAACTCATAAGGCCTTTATGAGAAAGTAGTAACAATTATAACAAAGTAGGGCCAAGAAAACTCATCACATCATGGCAAACATAACCTTGGTCAAGGAACAACTAATAACTTTTACTTTTGCTCTTTCACTTATAATGAAACAAGTTGAAACTTTTGAAAGAACATGTTATTAGTCAAGAAGTGCACATGTTAACAGAAAGGAAGATGTTTACTAGGCATAAGCTTTTGCAAACAACTTACTTATCAAAAGACAATGTCAACAAAGATGTAACATGCTAACTTTTAATGCAACTTTATATGCAAAAATCTTTATCAACATCAAGTGTCTATTCTCTCTCAGAAAGGAAGGAAGTAGGAAGGACTGACTCGGCACAAAATAAAGGATAAACCCCGTGCAAAAGGGTAAGCAGGGAAAACTCATGTGCCATCTCTAGATCAAACAGAATAAAAACAGATTTTGGGAGGTGCATGATCCGTCAACGACTACTGATAGATAACACACTCACTTCATGATTTAGACAAGTTTCGAGGAACGGCTCCCATGTGGGGACGATCACATCCCCTTAAATTCCTTTGTTTATCACTCATAAATGGGAGAAGGAACTTGTCTGTTAGTAATTATCTTTTACGAGCTGGGCACTCATGCCAGTCCCTTCTCGTATTAGGGGTTTGCAAATTAGACATGCAATCCCAAGATAAAACTTGTCCAAATTAAGAAGATCATGGGTTACCCACCACTTCCTCATCAGCTGAATCAGAGGCACAAAACAGAAGATTTTGAACATCTAAAGATAACACATAAATTATATACTTTAGGAGGGGTAGTGGAATACCACGAATAGGAAGGTATGGTGGACTCAAGTGGAAGATGTTGGTTTCAGGGTACGGGAGTACAAGCAGAATTCCGCTTGGTACAGAGTTTTGGCTAGCAAGGCTTTGAGAGACCAGACAATTGATGATGACTGTCGGGACCCGGGGTTAGTGTATGCAAGTACAACTAAGACATAGTCATATGGAGAGCCGAGAACCGTACCCACTTGTCTAAGCAGACAAGGCCAAGCACAGAACGTTCTCGGAAAGCATCGTACGTGAGGGGCATCCCATCCAGGCCGGATGATCAACTGAGATGGGTCCTCATCTTCCGCACACAAGTCTAATGATATGGGTGGTGAACTCCCATATTCAAAGACAAGTCGCCTCAACCATACTATCGACTATCTCATAACTCTTACATAAACTTCCTCCAGCCCGATCACTTAGTCGGGGTCTAGGGCAGGCTCGATCATACCACAAAGTGTGCACGAGACGGAGTCTCGAGCAATCGCATCGCGATGCCCCAAGCTGCGCACATCTAAGGGCCACTTGGTGTATGAAAGACCGCCAGCCAGAACACAACTAAGGTCTCGAAAACCCATACAAAGACATGCATGTTATAAACATACACGCAGCACACATGCCTTGTATGAACAGCAGGTATCATTGCAATTCTCTACAAAGTATACATTTTTATTGATAACTCTTATAGAGTGCACACAGAGATCACAAACATGTGATCCAACATTACAACACAGGCGGAAGCAAATTATGTCTGAGTACAGACAAGTTTAACAAATGGCTTAAGAAGCCTTATTTAAACACAAGCCCTCCACGAGGGAACCAGTCGTCTGACTGGGACTAGACTAGTTGGTCTTCAGTCGTCCAGCTCGATGAAGAAGCCACCTTCGGGGTCGGTGGTATCATCTAAAACATAGATTAAGCAAACGTGAGTACAAAGTCGTACTCAGCAAGACTTACATAGGATCTATACTACTCATGCACATGTATCAAGGTAAAGGGAGGTGGGGTTCACTTGCAGAAGTGCCAGCTTTGACTTGGCTAATCCTGAACTACGAGTACCAGACTTTGAGGTAAGAAGCGTACACGAGTCCACTACTTTCTCCAACCAATTACACCACTATGGTACCTTCCTCGACTTCCCCACGAGAAAGCACGCCATAGCACTCACACTTATCTTGGTGCGTTTTAGAAGTATCCAGTTCAAGTTGTCTAATAATCAAGCTAAGCTTTCCAAGCAGTCCTTAACCGCGGACGCGGCTATTCGAATAGTTTTGTTAACCCTGCAGGGGTGTACCGCTACACACACATGATCATCATTTACCGCCTTTGATCTCGACACCATTCAAGGGGTGCCAGCGAGGATGCTCACTACAACTGTTACCTCATAGCCGATCTAGTCCGAGAAAGCCGCCTACTTGGGTTGGTTACCACTATTGTGAACCCGGCCGGTTTACCGAAGTGGACCCAAGTGATGTGTGCGTGGTGCATAAGCCGGTCTCGGATGAGCCGTTCTCTCACTTAGCATCCAGGCCACAAGCCTACCAGAACTCCGAACTATTGCGACATCTGGACATCGAAAGGGATGAGTTAATAGGTTGAGAGGGGTCAGTGAGCCCAATGTGTGGTTGTACTCTTCATCTTGGATCACCACACAAGAACTCGGACTTAGGGCGGTGTTCAACGAGACAAACCACCGTGTACTCCTACACAGCCTCTCATCGTTCACCTTGTATTAGGGTCGATTCACCAACACTTTTCTACCATCATAAACATGATCACTACCATCCGACTCACATCACAGTAACAACATGGTATCATACTAAGCATGCAATAAGCGATAAACATTTGCAGGGGCCACATGATATCAAACAACTCCTACATTTGCTAGGATTGTGGTTTGCTTAGTACTGTGACAAAATGATAGGTCATGCAAAGGAATGGGTTCATCTATGCGGTAGAAACGAATCATGGTGATCATCCTAAACAATGCATAAGCGAGACATGAGAGGGAAGTGGGATTTTATCGACATGATCAATGGGGGTTTGCTTGCCTTGCTGACGAGGTTCGGGTTCTGGGTCTTCAACGAAGGGGGCAGCCTCCTGCTCCGGTTCCACCTCTACTCGACAAACAACAAGCAAAGTAGCAAAGTAAATACAATGCACAATCACATGATGGAAGTTTGAATCTTGATGTATATGCTTTGATGTGTGAAGCAATTCCATTTAAATGGAGTATATTGCAAATTGAATTGCAAATTCAAACTCCAATTTGAATTCAAATTTAACCAAGTTGCATGTGACATTGTTTGATCATTTTGAACCTTCTTCAAATGTGTATGATATGCCTCTGATGTGTGGTTGAAATATAGCATAATCCATGGTCCAAGTTGCAAAATCATTTGATTTGAATTTGAATTAATTTCAAATAAACCAAATGACATATGCTACTGGTACCATTTTAAAATCAACTCAAACATAGTTGAAAGTTGCATATTTGGAAAGATAATTTTCTCCTGATTATTTTTCATATATTATTTGTCCAATTTGGAGTTAATATGAATTTTCTATGAATTTCCAAAGTTTGGGGTATTTTCTGGAATTTCTGGAATTCTTTAATTCAATTTGATTTTCTGGAAATTCATTTAATAGATTTAATGCGCCAGGCTGACGTCAGGGGGGGGGGGGCTGACATGTGGGTCCAGGGTGTCAGTGGCTGGGTTTAATTAACCGTCTGGTTAAACTAATCCAGTGGCTTAATTAAGCCACTGGGCCCAATGGTCAGTGACCCAGGGGGTCATTAGATGGGTGATTAACGGGGGGGGGGGGGGGGGGGGTTGGCTAACCCACCGGCGGCATGGCCACGGCGGCGCACTCGCCGGAATGGGCTAGGGGCCACGGGAGGCTACGGGGAGGACATCAACGGGTGCAGCAACGTCGTCCGCATCGTCTGGAAGCAACAGGGGGTCACGGGGAGCTCGGAATCGACGACGGCGACGTCTCCGGCGGCAACAGAACGGCGGCGAGATCGCAGTTGTCGCTGCAGTGCACGGATCGGGCTGATTTGTGGCGCGTTCGAGTGCTGGCACACGCAGGAGTCAAACGCGTGCACTGGAGCTTCACGACGGGCACCGGAGCGAGGAGGGCGACGACCATGGCGGCGAGGTGCTCGGGTCCCCATGGCGGATCCGGCTAGAGGAAGCAATCGAGGGGGATAAAAGAGGGGTTTTGATCCCGAGCTCACCCTGAGTCTATCTGGAGCGGCGGCTTGCTCGGGGAGGCTCTGGTGCTGCCGGAATTCGAGGTCGATCCACGGCGGCCGGCGACGAAGACGACGAAGCTAGCGAGCTCGTGGAGGCGTCTGGCTCCGATTCCTTCTGCAGGTTGATGAAGACGACGACGAGGAAGAACTTGGACACGGTGGCGTAGCTCCTCGCTGTCGTTGGCTACGCAGGGGCTCGCCGTTGCTCTCCGGTGCGCTCGGTCCTTCACGGGGATTCATCGGAGAGAAGGAGAAGAGCGTGCGCGAGGGGGGGAATGAACTGGGGCGGCTGCGAGGCGTCTCCAGGACGCGTCTAGAGGGCTCGGGAGGCGCCAGGCAAGCAGGTGGCGTGGCGGCCGTGGCATGCCGGCCACCGAGCTGCTTGCCGCCTGAGGAAGACGACAGGGAAGGGGGAGGTGGGCTGGGCCGCTGGGAACTAGTTGGGCTTCTTTCGCAGGTAAGTCCCTTTTTCTTTTTCTTTCTGCCATTTGTTCTGTTTAGCTAAATAAAATAGCTAAACATTTTGTTAAGTGCTGAAATTTTTTATATGGCTTCATAATAATAAAGACTAGCCACTTATAAAGTTTCAACATTTTTAAAATTCAAATAATTTGAATCTTAACTCAAATAGGGGTTTTTCATTAAATCCAAGCTACTGTTTGAATATTTGAAAAATCTATGAGCATTGGTTGGGTCCCACATCACTTGATATGTGATCACACTCACTTATAAGACTTTTCAAAAATCTAACATGAAATTTTGGAGAAGATTTTTATCTGGCCTTTTGAATTAAATCATCTGGGGGGTTCCTTCTCCCATTTTGATTTTGAAATTGAATTTCCTTTGATTTCTTTCATGAATGCAAAGTGAAATTGATCCTAGCACATTACCTAACAGAGGGTTCTGACAATGACTTAGATGAAAGCAATACAAAGCATTGATACGTCCAAAACGTATCTATAATTTCTGCTTGCTCCATGCATGTTTTGGCTGATATTGCTATGCTTTTGATACACTTTCATACACTTCTGATCATATTTGGACTAACCTATTAACTCAGTGCACCACAGTGCCAGTTCCTGTTTTTTTGCTGTTTTTGTATTTCAGTTTTTCCCATTACTTAAAGTGCCAGAAAAATTCCGGGAAAAATATATAAAAAATCGGCGACCCGGAAGCTTCCAGACGCCCGAAGGAGAGCCGGAGGGGAGGCCCACGTTGCCCAGGAGGCCTGTTGGCGCGGCCTAGGGGTAGGCCGCGCCGGGACCCCGCCTAGGCACCCTGGGCACCGCCTCGGACTCCCCCTTGGCCCTTATTTTTACTCGCGACGCGGAAACCCTGATTCCAGAACCCTTTTCTCCAGAAGCAATTCCGATCTCCACCGCCATCGCCACCAAGTTTCGGGGGACCAGAATTCCTGTGCCGGCACCCTACCGGGACGGGGAAGTGCCCCCAGATTCATCTCCTTCGACGTTGCTTCCTCCCTCCATGATGCGGGAGTAGTTCCTCCTCGGGGGTGAGGTTTCTACCAGTAGCTATGTGGTCTTATCTCTCTCCCATGATGTGATCTTCATTGTGATCATAGGCTATGTTAATCTAGGATGATCCCATGATGTTTCCCCTTCTTCTATGTATTGGATTGGTGTACTCACTTTATCTTATCTAGTATAATCCCCGAGACCATGGTGACAGCGGTCTATTGGACATGGGTTAGAAGAATATTTTCATGAGTGATTTCCTCTTTTGTGTGTGGATTGAAGATTGAGAGTCTCTTGGTGCTTGTCTTTGAGTATCCTTTAGATATGTTGTGGTGATTGTGGTACTCTCTTTGGATGGTCGCGTTGACATTGGGAATTCCATACTCTGAGGTGTGCTTTTGTAGCCCTACACAATTCTCGTCCTCTCTTGACCACAAAGGAATGACCTCCGAGTACGTCTCCATTGCATGTTTTATGGGAAATATCATGTGATTAGACTATGTTAATGTTGTTGGGAGTTGCCACTAGTGAAAGTATGAAGCCTAGGCCTTGTTTCCACCATTGCAATACCATTTGTGCTCACTTTTGTCGCTTGCTACCTTGCTGTTTTTATTTATTCAGATTTATATTACCTTGCTTTGCCACCCCTATCACCCATATTTTACCATCTCTTCGCCGAACTAGTGCACCTATACAATTTTCCATTGTATTAGGTGTGTTGGGGACACAAGAGACTTCTTGTATCTTAATTGCAGGGTTGCTTGAGAGAGACCATCTTAAACCTCTACTTCCCTGAGTTCGATAAACCTTAGGTCATCCACTTGAGGGAAATTGTTGTTGTCCTACAAACCTCTGCGCTTGGAGGCCCAACATAGTCTACAAGAATAGAAGCGTGCGTAGACATCAAGCTATTTCTGGCGCCGTTGCCGGGGAAGTAAGTGCTTGATGGTATATCTTTAGATCTTGCAATTAAATCTTTTTGTTTCTTGTTTTTATTTTCACTAGTTATGTTTATGGAAAACTGCTCTCTTAGTTCGCTGCTTGGGGGAGGCCGGTTTGCCACATCTGTGGTAGAGAAGTCTCCGCCACCTATTGAATGTATCCCGTTTCAAATACCACTTGGGATAATTGAAATAATTAGGAATGATTGTTATGATGGGACAGCCAATCCTAGTATTCATTTGTTGAAACTTACAGAACTTTGTGAGTTGTTTAAGATTTCAGGTTTGACAAGAGATGGAGTCATGAGGAAATTATTTGCCTTGTCACTGAAAGGAAACACATTGGAATGGTATAGGATACTAGATGATTCTCACCTGCTGGATTGGGAAGAGATCCAGTCTCTCTTTTACTCCAAGTTTTATCCTCTTCATGAAGTCCATGAGAATAGGAATTATGTTTATAATTTCTATCCTCATGACGGAGAGAGCATAGCTCAAGCTTGGTGGAGACTGAAAACTTTAATGCTAAAATGTCCTAACCATGGGCTCCCCAAAGATATCATTATTACTAATTTTTATGCAAGGCTCTCTCGACATGATAAAGACTTGCTCGATGCTTCCTCTATGGGTTCTTTCAAAAACGAAAAGATTGATGTTAAAATGGGAACTCCTTGAAAGAATTCAATGCAACACTGAAGATTGGGAGATCGACAAAGGTAAAGAGTCAGGTATAATTTATGAGTATGATTGCATTAAGTCCTTTGTTGAAACTGCAAGTTTTAATAAGTTTAGTGCTAAGTTGGGGCTTGATTCTCAACTCCTTGTTGATTTCCTCAAATCTTTTGCTTCACATCTTAATATGCCTAAGGAGGATTGGATCAAGCATCATGAACCTTTTAAAGAGATTTGCAAAGAAAATAAAATTGTTCATGATGATTGCAACATGCATGATCCAATTCCTGAAAATGAAGTTTTATATAAGCATGTTAATTTTTTTGGAGTGGATAGACCTTGTGAAAGGCCTATGATTGAAGAAGAGAAGTTTTGTAAGCAACATAAGCATGAAAGAACAATCACTTGGGTCAAAGATTTAAATGAAATTGCTAGAGAATTGTGTGACCTTTATCCTTTTACTTGTGAACTTTGTGGTATAGAGGGCCACTTTAATTTTCAATGCATGAACTTTCAAAACATAACTGTTAAGCAGTTGTGTGATAACATGATCACCCTGATCTTTATGATGAACTTATGTTATTTTTGATGTGTGAAGAGTTATCAGAAAAGACTTCTTGGCTAGATGTTAATGCCTTAGGAATAAACAACACTTTGCAAAATTTCCATCTCTATTGTGTTGTTAATTTCCATGAAAATGATTACATAAGTAAGATTAGAAAGGAGGGAACTTTACCAAAGTATAAGAATGTCTCTTATATTTCTACTATTAAAAAGGAGAGTTTCTCCCTAGTTTCCCCTATTGTTTCTAATGATAAATCAGGATATATGGAGAAACTTCATCTCCAACCACTCCCTCCTAAGGTGAAGAAGAAGAAAAAGAAGAGGATGAGGAAGAGGAGCAAGAAGGAAGAAGAATGGGTATCAACCTGGCCTGATCATATTCCTCGCATCAATTTTTATCCTAACGGATATAAATTTATGGAGGATGGTGAGCTTGATTGCATTCATTATTATCCTGATGTTAAGTCCGTAGGCACTATTGAAGATGATTTTGATTTTGATATGCATGTTACTTATTGTGATTGGGAAGATAATGATAATGCCACTTATGATCTTGAAAATCTTTTTGGTGCCAACTCAAAAAATGATGATATAGAAATCTCTAAGCTTGGGGATGATAGGATTGCAAGTCCTTTACCCATTAGTGATTTGGTAATTGATCATTCTTTTTCTAGTAAGAATAAAGACAACATGTTTACAAATATAGTTGCTAGCAATGATAATGCTCTTCTCTACTATGATGATGTTATAACTCCTATCTATAGTGATTGTAAAGGTACATATGACATAAGGAGAAATTATCCTTATGAAACTTGTCATAATCATGGAGGGGATTACTCCCTTGCTGAACACCATCTTCCTAATACACAATTAATCTATAGTGTTCAAGTTGTTTATGATGGTCCTACTCCCACTATTACCAATGAGAAAGATTATGCTTATGTGGAAAGTAAGAGTACATTTTTGCATGTGGATCATGGTATACTTGCTTTATGAGATACTTATATTGTTGAGTATATTCATGATCCCACTGGAAATTATTATTAGAAGGGAACACATGCTTATAGATATTTCAATAATATCAAGTTCCCTCTCTTTATGTTGAAGGTTTTGAAGCTGCACTTGTTTTGCCTTCCTATGCTTATTGCTTTGTGCTTCAATGAATTATTCTATTGCAATATTCCTATGCATAGGAAGCATGTTACGCTTAAATGTGTTTCGTATTTGCTTCTTGATGCTCTCTTTTGTTCTTCAACTCTTATTCCTGCGAGAGCATCATTAAAGTCTTAAGCCTATCTTTATGGCTATAAAGAAAGAGCTCTAGGGAGACAACCCTTGTTATCTTTACTTTCAGTTTGTTCTTTTAGTTTTTAGTGGTCTTGATGTTTTTTACTACTGTAGCAACATCATTGTATCTTTATTTTTCAGCTTTGTGCCAAGTTTAGCCTCTGATTGCAAGAAAGTTCAAAAGTTGTGACATGCTGTCCAGAAAATAGATTCTGTCATTTGACATAAAAGTTCAAATAAAATCACCAGATCATCTTTTTGACATGAATTTTTTTGACAGCGTGCTCTATACAATTGAATTTCGAGCGTCTGTTCTGAGTTTTTTTATTTGAGTTGCAGAAGTGCCCCAAAAAAATTATTTACTACCTGCTGGTCTGTTTTTCACAGATTCTGCCCTGTTTTGCCTTTTCTTCATTTTGCAAACCTTAAGCTTGCTTTTTCTTTGCAAAAACTTTTTTGCAATCTTGAGAAACAGTAGCCCTTCAATAATATCTTTGTTTCCAGTAGAGAAAAAATATTTTATTGTGGGTACTAACCTCTCTAATCAGATTATGATGAGTTATGTATGAAGGGAGTTTTCAAGTGTGCGAGGGAAGATGATAAAAGAAGATTCAGGAGTGTCACGCTCAAGCTTGGGGATGCCCCCATGCACCCCCAAGAAATATCCAAGGAGACTCAAGCATCTAAGCTTGGGGATGCCCCTGTGCATCCCCTTCTCCATCAACAATTATCAGTTCGTCCTTCGTTCCACTATATTTTTATCACTCCATGTGTTATGTGCTATTCTTGGAGCGTCTTGCTCTTTTCTTTTTAGTTTACTTAGTTTTGCTTGCTGTTCTTAACAAGTTGGATCCTAGCCTTCATTGTTTGGGAGAGAAACACGCTCCACTCCACTGTAGAACACAACATAGGCTTGCATGCTTATCTTCTTGTGTGTGTTCTTTATCTTTTCTTAGCTGCTGTCATGCTTAGCTCTTAGTTTTCATGCTCATCTTGTTAAGAGAGTTGGCTTCTGTGGCACTAGTTCATATATCTATGATAAAAAATTCTATGTGCATAATGTTGCTTAGTAGTTCATGTTTTCTTATGATTAGTCTCAAATAGCTGGGGGTTCTTAATGTGTTATTGAAATACCAACATGATTTGTTTGCCTATGATGTGGTATGGTTTAGTGATATCTTCCTCCAAGAATTTATTTTGATTGACTTGGCATATGCTCATGCATATTTGAGACTGTAAAGAAAGTCTATCAAGCCTTGATGATCTTTAATTTCTCAGTAGTGATATAACTTCCATGCCCGATTCAATGTTGCTTTGTCGCTCTGCATGATTATGGCCGTCATTGCTCTCTTAGTTGGTCGCTCCCAGTCTTTTGCTAGCCTTCACCTGTACTAAGCGGACTGACTTCTTGTGCATCCAAAATCCTCGAAAC
The DNA here is from genome assembly GCA_950022295.1 of Bromus sterilis. Taxonomy (NCBI): domain Eukaryota; kingdom Viridiplantae; phylum Streptophyta; class Magnoliopsida; order Poales; family Poaceae; genus Bromus; species Bromus sterilis. Next base: position 49,697,012 of record OX465600.1, on the reverse strand, counting down.
CAGTTATGCCATATGAGTCCATCATACCTTCCTATATATGGTATTTACTTGCTGATAACCCTCAACTGTAGGGGATCGAGATAGTCTTCGTGGGCAAGATAACCCAATTTATTGATTCGACACTTGGGGACACAAAGAATACGTACAGGCTTTGACAATTGAGTTGTCAATTCAACCGCACCTGAAATAAACACTTGCTTGCACAAAGGTATTAGTAGCAACTGTGATACAATGATAGTAGTGGTGGTGATAATAGTGGTGAAACAGAAAAAGTAAAACAGCAAAAGTAAACAACTAGTAACTGATACGTCTCAAACGTATCTACTTTTCCAAACACTTTTGCTATTGTTTTTCCCTCATTCTTGCATGATTTGGACGAAACTAACCCGGACTAACGTTGTTTTCAGCAGAGCTGCCTGTATGGTTTATTTGTGCGCAGGAAAATGGATTTTTAGACGTCCCAGAAAATTCCCAGAAAATCCACGCACCCGAAGAAGCCAGGAGCCAGAAGTGGGACCAGAGGGGAGCTCTGGGGGCCCCAGGCGCCCCCCTGGCGCGGCCAGGGGTGGGGCCGCGCCCTCTGGCCGCCTGGGCAGCTCCCCCCTCCTCTGGTGCCCTACGGAGACTCCTATTTATCCCCGTGACGAGAAAACCCCAGAGCAGAAGTCGTTTTCCAAGTTTCCGTCGCGGAGCCGCCGCCACCCTCTGTTCTTCTTCGGGAGGGTTAATCTGGAGGCTGATTTGGCCTCCGGAGAGGGGATATCGTCGCCATCGTCATCGCCATCACCACTCCATCCATCCTCCATGACTTCTCTTCATATGTGTGAGTAATTCCCTGCTGTAGGCAAAGGGGATGGTAGGGATTGGATGAGTTTAATCATGTAATAGTTCGTCAGATTGTTGGGGGCATGTTGCCTATCATCTAGATTGGTGTTTATCTTCTTTGCTTCAACTTGTTGCTCTTAATGCTTGTCACTTTGGGCCCGAGTGCCATGTTTTCAGATCTGAACCCTATGTGTTTTCATGAATATATTTGTGTTCTAGATCCTATCTATGAGTTGTATGCACCTATTATGGTCCGGAACCGGCGATCCCAAAGGTGACAGCTTGGGACACCAAAGGGGATGGTCCATGATTTGAGGATTCCTTGTATCCATTGAGTTTATTGCTTTGTTCCGGTGCTCTTTGACAGCAGAGCCTTAATCTCCACAAGTTCCTTTTGGCCCCGTTCGTAGCGGGATGGTAGGACAAAAGATGTTGTGCAAGTTCTTAATGCAAGCACGCACAACTACCTACAGGATACATGCCTAATGTTTGATATATGCCTAGATGATCATTTCTTTTCTGTGTGCCTTGCCCCGTGTTGGAATCTATTATATGTTCACACTCATCCATGCAGCGCCCAACCATCCATCTCCCTAGCCTACAGTGTTTTCAATCCTGCTGGTCATTAGTTGTTACTTTTGTTGTTACTTTTGCTGTTGCCACTATCACTATCATATTATCGTTACCACTTATCTATCATTGCAAGCAAGTATATTTCAGGTGTGGTTGAATTGACAACTCAACTGTCAAAGCTTATAAATACTCTTTGGCTCCCCATGTGTCGAATCAATAAATTGGGTTAACTTACCCGTGAAGACTATCTCGATCCCTTACGCCTGTGGGGCATCAAGCAGCGTTTTCTGGCGCCGTTGCCGGGGAGCATAGCAATATTTACAAGTTTACTTGAAGTATCCTGCCTGCTGCACATCATCCGCTATGGGTAAGAAAGGAGACCCCAAGGTTCCGATCTTACCATCCCGTACAAGAAAAGGTACTGTTCTGAACACTAGTGCTACACTTGATTCACCTTCTGTTATGAGTAAGTTTACTTCACCACCACTACATGATGCTTCTATTGAGTCTGTCACTATGTCCGATACTTTTGATGATGCTTCCACTACTCTTGATGATGCTACTTTTCTTGTTCACTATATTGAAACTCAGACTGCTAAGGCTGCAGCAAAATCCAAGACCGAGACCCCTGCTACCTATATTCCTACCTGCAAAACCTTTGGTTACCCGAGCTTAGATGAACTCAAGGAGAGAATCCTTGATGATGATTATGTTACTCTTGATGATGATTTTTGCAGGGAACTCAGAGAGTGTGTCGACTCTGACCCTGGTGCTGTTAAGGAGTTGCTCAAAAAACACTCCATGAAGAACAAAGTTATTCCTGATCCTCAATTCGCCACATCTCCTATATGCATCACTGATCCTGATTACGATTTCTCTGTTGATCTTTCACTTATATCTACAGTCGAGGCTGACCCCTTTTATGGCAGAGAAAATGATGATGCTATAGCACACTTGACCAAACTCGCTGAGTTAAGAAACCTATTCACTACTGATGAGAAGATACGAAACTTGTGGCCAAGATTTTCCCTTTTTCTTTGAAGGAAGACGCTAAATCATGGTACGATGCACTACCCTATGGTTCCTTTAAAAGTCCTCAAGACGTAGTCAAATTTTTTGTTGATAAGTATTTCCCAGCTCATCTGCAACATGCTGCTTTGCAAAGAATCTATAACTTTAAACAATTGCAGGATGAGCACCTCCCTAAAGCTTGGGGGAGGTTTTGTGATTTACTTAAGGTTATGCCGGGACATGGAGTCCCCAAGAATGAACTGCTTGATATATTTTACGCTGGTTTAACCGATGAATCCAGATCCTACCTGGATAGTTGTGCTAGTTGTGTTTTCAGGGAAAGAACGCCGGACGATGCAGAAGAATTAATGTGCAAAATCGCCAAGAACCATGAAGATTGGTCTGTTCCTGAGCCACTTCTACCACCAAAAAAAAGGGGCATGCTTGTTCTGAACCCCGAATATATGCAAGAAGCAAAGAAGTCTATAAAGGAGAAAGGTATTAAAGCTAAGACGTGAAGAATTTACCGCCTATTGAGAAGTTGTGTGAGCCTACTACTCACCCTCCCTTGGTAGAGGTACACTCTCTATTAGATTTTACTGAAAGTGACATCCCTAAAGGTAAGCCTCCCGACCAATGTTTAGATGAGCTTGATAATTTTATTGTTAAGCAAGACCATTTTAATAGGATATTACAAAGTCAGTTGCATGATAATTCTCTTGCTATCAAAAGTTTGTGTGATGTTCTAGAAAGAACAGTTAATGATGTTAAATGTCTTGTTAAGCATTTTCATATGGTTCAAACTCAGCTTGAACAAATTTCTAATGTGCAAAAAGATTTTCTTGCTAATAATGCCAAACAGGACATACAAGCTTATGGAATTAAAACTAGGGGTGGAACACACACCCAGGACCCACTCTATCCTGAGGGGCATCCAAAGAGGATCGAGCAAGATTCTCAAGTACAAGAAGAAGACGAGACTGTTAGCTCTCCGAAGAAAAAGAAGAAGAAGAAACACAAGGAGGCTGACAATCCCGATGATCCTATTACAAGTGAAAATCCAGCTGTTGATCCTAACAGCATATCTACCTCCGATGCTGAAACAGAAGACGGTGCCGAGTCTGAAGAAAAGGACGCAGAGAAGGATGATTCTCTCAAGGTAAGAGAAGAAGAAGCACCCGATAAACGCAAGAGGTACTCTAAAGAAGACTTCATCGCAAGAAGACATGGGAAGGAAAGAGAACCATGGATACAGAAACCCATGCCCTTTTCAGGTAAGTCCCTCAAATCCAAAGAAGAAGAGCATTATAATAAATTTTGTGAATGGATGAAGCCTCTTTTCCTTCAAATTCCTTTGACTGATGCTATTAAGTTACCTCCCTATTCGAAATATATAAAAGATATTGTTACTAATAAAAGAAAAGTTCCTAACGAGGCAATATCTGCTATGCTTGCTAACTACTCTTTCAGTGGCAAGATTCCTAAGAAGCTCGGTGACCCAGGTATACCCACCATTCCTTGCTCCATAAAGAATAATTATGTCAGAACTGCTTTATGTGATCTTGGTGCAGGAGTGAGTGTTATGCCTTCTCTCTTTACAAAAGTCTTTGTTTAGAGAAACTAATCCCTACAGATATCTCCCTTCAGATGGCTGACAAATCAACAACTGTCCCAATAGGTATTTGTGAGGATGTACCCGTTGAAGTTGCTAACTGTTTGATCCTTACAGATTTTGTTGTGCTTGACATGCCCGAGGATGGGAGCATGTCCATTATTCTTGGTAGACCTTTTCTTAACACCGCAGGTTCTTTCATTGATTGCATTAAAGGAAAGGTCACTTTCAACATTGATGATAAAGAACACACGGTGTATTTTCCATAGAAGATCGACAAGAGGCATGGCCTTAACTCTATAGAGAATACCGAGACTGTGAAGATTGGAGAATGGGACTGTCCACTACATGTGCACCACAAATACAAAACCATTATGGTGGGGACAATGTCCATCAAAGTAAAGGTGCAATGATCACTTCATAAGGGGTGAGACTTCTTGTTCTGTATATCGCCGGTTTGTTGGTAAGACTTGATCAACCTTACTAGTAAGCTTGTTTTATATAGGTAAAAAGTTAAGCTTGTTATGTTTTCATTTTCTTTGGCTTTCATTCTCTTTGCTGTACCAAGTTTTTGTGTTTTTGAAGCTTCACAATACTAATCACCGCTTAAGTTTTCAGAAAGTTTTGCAGCTTTTTGAACTCCGAGAAATTTTCAACAGTGAAGTTTTCAGAAAAATTCCAGAAAAATGAAAATAAAAATTTCCATGCCGGGAGTGACCCAGAGGCACCTGGGGCTGACCAGGGGAGGCACCAGTGGGCCAGGCGGCCAGCTGGCGCGGCCTGCCCCCTAGCCGCGCCCACAGGGCGCCTGGGGCCCACAGGCCCCACTTCCAGGTATGTCTTCTTCCTCCTTCTCTCCAAAAACACGAGTTCTGCACTTTGTTCTTGCGTTCTTGCTGTTCTTGGAGGAAATTTTCGATCTCTCTCTACAGCCCACCATTCGAGCTGAAATTTTGAGCAAATATTCCTTGAAATGAGTTTGCTAGGAAGATCAAAGGGGTGGCTTGGGAAGAAAAGGCCCGAGCGCTCCAATCGAGTTACGAGAGCTTCATCTTCACCCTTGACTGCTAGGGTGAGCTACAACGAAGATCATGTGCTCTTAGAGTTGTTGGAGGACACAAATCAAGCACGTGCAATGACTTTCCCGTGCGATGAGTTCCTTGAAGCTGCAGGAATTCAGGAGGAGTTCTAGAATCTTTGTGCTAATGCAGGTCTGGCGCGGCTCGCAACGTGCCGTGTTGTCCAGTATCAAAAACTCACCTCCTGTTTTATTAACAGTTTTAGATATAACCTTGATGCTGGTTCTGTTGAGTTTAAAATTTACAATGATCTTTTGACCATGCCTTTGGAAAAGTTTTGTGAAATAATAGGTATGCCGAACGTGGGACTGACGGCGAAGATGAGCTCTCAGCCCTCCGAGCTAAGAACCGTCTTCAACTCTCTCTATAGCATGGATACAAGGGATATTCATCGGTCAAAGATCTCCAGCATCTTATTCCCACACCTCAGGTATTTTGCATACTATATTGCTAGAGGGGTGTTGGCTCGTGACAACACGAGCAACACATCTGCGCCGGATATTGCTATCCTGGCAACCGCCCTTTCAGGGAGATTCGATTATAATGTGGGTGCCTTAATTGCTCGACGCCTTGCTATGAACGGTAACAAGGGAGAATTATTTGGTGGCGTTTACACCACACTTATCCTAGAGTCTCTTAATGGCACCCCACACCCCGATGATAAGCCTTTTACTTATTTAAGTTTTAACCTTGCTGCTATGAAAAGGCATAAGTTTGTTACCATGACTTCCGAGTTTGGTAACCTTGATTATATCTTGCGTTTCGGAGCCACCATGGAACGCAAGATCCGTCTACCTGGACCTCTTTTGTTTGATTTTTCTCGCAGGAACGGATGGTCCTTTGATGTTATCCAGTTCGATGAGTTCGTGGTCCAGCATCAGTTTCATAACCCCATGGAGGGGGTTGTGCCCGACGAGGAGGAGCATGGTGAGTTCCCACCTTTCCAGGGAGAGAGTGTCACCCAGTTTGGTGAAGGGTCTTCCTCTGCTTGGAGCGCAGATCCTTCTTCATGGGAGGATCCGAGGACTTCGGTGTACGCACCGGAAGCCTCATACGACCCTTGGACTCACCCGTACTACCCTGGAGCAGGAGGCTCCTGGGGACATTAGCTACTACCAACTTAGGCCAAAAGCCTAAGCTTGGGGGAGTACGTGCCCTTCTCACTTTTCCATTGTATTATCCGTCTTATTTTTATTCTCTTTGATCTTTTCGAAGCTTTTTCCCGTTCTTCTTTCTTTCTTACTTTTCAAAAACAACAAAAATATTTTCTCTTTTCTTTTGCTCTCGTTTAAACCTTTAAAAACCCAAAAAGATTTCCTTTCCTTCTTTAGTTTTCTTTGTTTTCAGAGTTCAGCTCGAGTCCGTGATGGCATTTGATTATATTTCCCACGTTCGATCGTGCAAGTGACAAGGCAGTAATGACGAAGATCGACGGAAGGGAAGCAACAAGGAAAATCGGTATGAACTCTTCTTGTTTCTACTTCTGTACATATGCCTGTACTTATGATCTAGAGACCATCTTGTAGCGACTTAGGGTTATGTTTACAATGCTTTCCCAGTGTTCATGCTTTCCTTGTGGCTAGTCTCAAATAGCTAGAGTACATAATGTGTTGTTGAAATGATTTACATGCATTGCATTGTTCATGGTTTGGCATACTGAAGTGGTATTTCCCTTCGGAGAATTTTTGGATTGACTTGGCACATGTTCACACATGCTTATGACTATAAAGTCCACTTTTGCCTTGATGATCTTTTTGTTTCAGAATAGTTATATCACTTTCATGCCCGATTCAATGTTGCTTTGTCGCTCTGCATGATTATGACAGTTATTGCTCTCTAGCTGGTCGCTTCCCAGTCTTTTGCTAGCCTTCGCTCGCACCAAGAAGATTTCTGCTTGTGCTTCCAAACTCCTTTTCAAACCCAGTTTTTCCATTTGAGTCCACCATACCTACCTATATGTGGTATTTACCGGCCACTCCTAACTTAGACTTTCTTGTGCCATCTCGAAATTTATTCAAAAGTTTCCCTTTTTTTAACCGTACAAGATCATGGTACGGTAAGGGGAAATAAGTATCTTTCATGCCAAAAATATTTTGACGGAAGTTTTAACTAGTCAAAACAGAAAAAAATATGAGAGTTACACCTCCCCCATACTTGATGATGGAGTGAAATGGACCAAATGCTGCTTATGATAGGTGGAACGATACCCCCCTTCCATCCTTGAGGCAAAATAAAAGGTTCCATAGACCATCAAAGGATTTATGGATAAGGGAATATGTGTAAGCAAAAGGCTTTATATATGGTTGGCATGGGAGATATTGAGAGACCTTTACCGTTCACCGTTGACTGGAAAGTTGCACTTCTCAAAAATGTTTTATCTCTGTTTCCAAAACCAAGAGCTCTGGCACATGTTTAGTCTTTGCTTCCTTTCACGGGTTTTCAACCTTGCCATCAAAAGCCATGGTTCGAGAGTCTCCCCTTCTTTCTTCAAAGCACCAACTATGAGAGCATAATTGTCATTCTTAGTGTAACATGCATTGTCCCAAAGTATTACATTGTCTTCTGCATGCTTGTGTTATTGCTAGTCTGAATTACTGAGTTCTAGTCACCTTTAAAACTCCGGAGGAGTTTCTGCATTTATGTTTTTATTCACTCATGGAGGCTAGCAAAATGCCACTCAAGTATGTTCAAGCTATGTGCATTGTGATCCTGTCTTGATTTTCAGTAGCTTATTATTTACTTTTAGTTGTTTGTGACTGATCACATGAAAGAAGAATTGATTCGTGCATTGTCCTTATAGTATTGTTTCAATACCTGCTACACTCTTTTCGTAGTACATGCTTATATACATCTAATGAAGAAAAAGAGTTTGTCAAAGTTTTCTTTGTCGCGTCCAGTTCGTTGAACTAAATTGCTTGAGGACAAGCAATATGCTAAGCTTGGGGGAGTTGATACGTCTCAAACGTATCTACTTTTCCAAACACTTTTGCTATTGTTTTGCCCTCATACTTGCATGATTTGGACGAAACTAACCCGGACTAACGTTGTTTTCAGCAGAGCTGCCTGTATGGTTTATTTGTGCGCAGGAAAATGGATTTTTAGACGTCCCAGAAAATTCCCATAAAACTCCCAGAAAATCCACGCACCCGAAGGAGCCAGGAGCCAGAAGTGGGACCAGAGGGGAGCTCTGGGGGCCCCAGGCGCCCCCCTGGCGCGACCAGGGGTGGGGCCGCGCCCTTTGGCCGCCTGGGCAGCTCCCCCTCCTATGGTGCCCTATGGAGACTCCTATTTATCCCCGTGACGAGAAAACCCCAGAACAGAAGTCGTTTTCCCAGTTTCCGTCGCGAAGCCGCCGTCACCCTCTGTTCTTCTTCGGGAGGGCTAATCTGGAGGCTGATTTGGCCTCCGGAGAGGGGAGATCGTCGCCATCGTCATCGCCATCACCACTCCATCCATCCTCCATGACTTCTCTTCATATGTGTGAGTAATTCCCTGCTGTAGGCAAAGGGGATGGTAGGGATTGGATGAGTTTAATCATGTAATAGTTCGTCAGATTGTTGGGGCATGTTGCCTATCATCTAGATTGGTGTTTATCTTCTTTGCTTCAACTTGTTGCTCTTAATGCTTGTCACTTTGGGCCCGAGTACCATGTTTTCAGATCTGAACCCTATGTGTTTTCATGAATATATTTGTGTTCTAGATCCTATCTATGAGTTGTATGCACCTATTATGGTCCGGAACCGGCGATCCCAAAGGTGACAGCTTGGGACACCAAAGGGGATGGTCCATGATTTGAGGATTCCTTGTATCCATTGAGTTTATTGCTTTGTTCCGGTGCTCTTTGACAGGAGCACGTTAATCTCCATAAGTTCCTTTTGGCCCCGTTCGTAGCGGGATGGTAGGACAAAAGATGTTGTGCAAGTTCTTACTGCAAGCACACACAACTACCTACGGGATACATGCCTAATGTTTGATATATGCCTAGATGATCATTGCTTTTCTGTGTGCCTTGCCCCGTGTTGGAATCTATTATATGTTCACTCTCATCCATGCAGCGCCCAACCATCCATCTCCCTAGCCTACAGTGTTTTCAATCCTGCTGGTCATTAGTTGTTACTTTTGTTGTTACTTTTGCTGTTGCCCCTATCACTATCATATTATCGTTACCACTTATCTATCGTTGCAAGCAAGTATATTTCAAGTGCGGTTGAATTGACAACTCAAATATCAAAGCTTATAAATACTCTTTGGCTCCCCGTGTGTCAAATCAATAAATTGGGTTAACTTACCCGCGAAGACTATCTCGATCCCTTACGCCTATGGGGCATCAGTAACCAGCAGGAAAGAAAACACTGTAGGCTAGGGAGATGGATGGTTGGGCGCTGCTTGGATGATAATGAGCATGTAATAGATTCTAACACGGTCAAGGCTCACAGAAAAGAAAGGATCATCTAGGCAAATATCAAACATCAGACATATATCCCAGTATAGTTGTACGTGCTTGCAATAAGAACTTTGCAGAACATCTTTTATCCTACCCTCCCGCTACAAAAGGGGCCAAAAGGAACTTAGGGAGATTAAGGTACTCCTGTCAAAGAGCACCGGGACAAAGCATTAACACTTCATGGATACACGGAATCCTCAAATTATAGTCCATCCCCTTTGGTGTCCCAAGCTGTCACCATTGGGATCGCCGGTTTCAGACTATAATAGGTGCATACAACTCATAGATAGGATCAAGAACACCACAAACTCAAGAAACAAAAGGGTGATCAGATCTGAAATCATGGCACTCGGGCCCAAAGTGGCAAGCATTAAGAGAAACAAGTTGTAATAGAGATGATAAACACCAAGTAGATGATAGGCAACATGCCCCCAACAATCTGATTGAACTATTACATGATCTAACTCATCCAATCCCTACCATCCCCTTTGCCTAAAACAGGGAATTACTCACACATGGATGGATAAGTCATGGAGGGGTGATGGCGATGACGATGGCGATGATTTCCCCTCACCGGAGGCCAAAGCAGCCTCCAGATTAGCTCTCCCGGAGAAGAACAGAGGGTGGCGGCGGCTCCGCGACGTAGATTGGAAAAGCGACTTCTGTTCTGGGGTTTCTGCGTCGGGAGAATAAATAGGGGTCCAGGTAGGTCACCAGGGGGTGTGGGACCCAACTAGGAGGGCAGGTGGCGCGGCCAGGGGCTGGGCCGCACCAGGCACCCTCTTGGCTGCCCCCTGGCTGCCCTGTGGCCCCCCTTTGGATCCTCGGAAGCTTCCGGAACGCTGATTTTTTATATATTTTCTTGGGATTTTTCCAGCGTACCTAAATATCCAGAAACCTGCACAAAAGAAAACAACACTAGTAGCTCGGCTGAAAACAACCTAAGTCCGGGTTAGTTTCGTTCAAATCATGCAAGAATGAAGCTAAAACAATAGCAAAAGTGTTTGGAAAAGTAGATACGTTTGAGACGTATCACTTGCCATTCCTAACGAAGACTTTCATGTGCCATCTAAAAATTATTCAAAAGCACTTCTCTTTTGTGCCTCTGTTTTAGCTCATGAGGAAGTAGTAGGTAATTCATGATCTTCTTATGTTGGACAATTTTTACCCCGGGATTGCATGTCTAATCTGCAAACCCCTAATATGAGGAGGGATTGGCATGAGTGCGCCCAACTCACTAAAGATAATAGCAACAAACAAACCCTCCTTCACGCTTTGTTCATGAGAAATCAGAAAACTTTGGCAGTGATAAACAAAGGAGATTAAGGGGATGTGATCGTCCCCGCGTGGGAGCCGTTCCTCGAAACTTGTCCACCATAAGAAGTAATTGGGTTATCTACTAGCATTCGTTGAAGAATTATGCAGCTCTCAAAAGCTTTTTATCTCTGTTTTCAAAACCACGAGCTCTGGTACTTGTTTAGTCTTTGCTTCCAGCCACGGGTTTTCAACCTTGCCATCAAAAGCGACGGTTCGAGAGTCTCCACCTCCTGTCTTCAAAGCACAAACTATTGAGAGAATCATTGTCATTATGAGTGTAATGTGCATTGTCCCAAAGTACCATTGTCTTCTGCATGATTGTCATATCGCTTATTCTGAAACCATTGTATCTAGTCGTCACTTAAACTTCGGAGGTGCTCCTGCATTTATGATTTGCTTCACTAAAGGGGGAAAGCGAGGTATCACTTTGTCATGTTTGCACACCATGCTCACTACAAATCTATTGGGTGTTTCAGTATCATATTTTAAACTTTTAGTTCTTTGTGATATTCTCATGATGCAACTTAATTACTAAAGATTCATTATCTCAATAAGCATTTGTCATGTGATTGTGAAAGACTCTTTGGTAGCATGTCACCACAGAAATTAAGCTTGTTATCATTTACCTACTCGAGGACGAGCAGGAATTAAGCTTGGGGATGTTGATACGTCCAAAACGTATCTATCATTTCTGCTTGCTCCATGCATGTTTTGGCTGATATTGCTATGCTTTTGATACACTTTCATACACTTTTGATCATATTTGGACTAATCTATTAACTCAGTGCACCATAGTGCGAGTTCATGTTTTCTGCTGTTTTTGTATTTCAGTTTTTCCCATTACTTAAAGTGCCAGAAAAATTCCGGGAAATATATATAAAAAATCGGCGACCCGGAAGCTTCCAAATGCTCGAAGGAGAGCCAGAGGGGAGGCCCACGTCGCCCAGGCGGCCTGTTGGCGCGGCCTAGGGGTAGGCCGCGCCAGGACCCCGCCTAGGCACCCTGGGCACCGCCTCAAACTCCCCTTGGCCCTTATTTTTACTCGCGACGCGGAAACCCTGATTCCAGAACCCTTTTCTCCAGAAGCAATTCCGATCTCCGCCGCCATCGCCACCAAGTTTCGGGGGACCAGAATTCCTGTGCCGGCACCCTGCCGGGACGGGGATGTGCCCCCAGATTCATCTCCATCGACGTTGCTTCCTCCCTCCATGATGCGGGAGTAGTTCCTCCTCGGGGGTGAGGTTTCTACCAGTAGCTATGTGGTCTTATCTCTCTCCCATGATGTGATCTTCATTGTGATCATAGGCTATGTTAATCTAGGATGATCCCATGATGTTTCCCCTTCTTCTATGTATTGGATTGGTGTACTCACTTTATCTTATCTAGTATAATCCCCGAGACCATGGTGAAAGCGGTCTATTGGACATGGGTTAGAAGAATATTTTCATGAGTGATTTCCTCTTTTGTGTGTGGATTGAAGATTGAGAGTCTCTTGGTGCTTGTCTTTGACTATCCTTTAGATATGTTGTGGTGATTGTGGTACTCTCTTTGGATGGTCGTGTTGACATTGGGAATTCCATACTCTGAGGTGTGCTTTTGTAGCCCTACACAATTCTCGTCCTCTCTTGACCACAAAGGAATGACCTCCGAGTACGTCTCCATTGCATGTTTTATGGGAAATATCATGTGATTAGACTATGTTAATGTTGTTGGGAGTTGCCACTAGTGAAAGTATGAAGCCTAGGCCTTGTTTCCACCATTGCAATACCGTTTGTGCTCACTTTTGTCGCTTTCTACCTTGCTGTTTTTATTTATTCAGATTTATATTACCTTGCTTTGCCACCCCTATCACCCATATTTTACCATCTCTTCGCCGAACTAGTGCACCTATACAATTTTCCATTGTATTAGGTGTGTTGGGGACACAAGAGACTTCTTGTATCTTAATTGCAGGGTTGCTTGAGAGAGACCATCTTCAACCTCTACTTCACTGAGTTCGATAAACCTTAGGTCATCCACTTGAGGGAAATTGTTGCTGTCCTACAAACCTCTGCGCTTGGAGGCCCAACATAGTCTACAAGAATAGAAGCGCGCGTAGACATAAAGCATAAACATTAAAATTAGCATGGCACATCAAGTTGTCTTCCTTGTCAACATAACACTTCAAGCATAATAACACAAAGGTTTTGGCTATGTCGCTACTTTGAGAAAAACATGCTTGTTGTCATGACCAAAGCTATACTTGCCAAGATTAAATAAAGTTTTCGAAGCCATACCTGGTATAAGGTCAATACTCCCTATAAGAGTCAGCTCATAATGTTGATTGCATGAAGAGAATACCGAGTGCAGCGAAGAAACCAATAGACTTCTCATTAATATTCCTTCATAAACGACTCCATACTCACGGATACAAAACTCCCCACAAAAGGAGTGATAGACCTCAATGCAACACCTATTTCATAAAGTAACTTCCCTATACATGATACGACTCTACTTGAATCCTAAAGACAAAGATAAGGTTAAAGATACTGGGTGTAACACCCCAGAGCCAGTAACAGTAATCACTATAGTGATCCCCTTGGTCATGATCATCACTGTTGTTAATCAAGCCATGATCACCTTTGATCATAGCTCTATCAAATTCCAACCCTGATAAAATTTTCAAATTGGGTGGATTATAAATCTTGCTCCAAGAATTTTGGGAGATTATTAATCACCTTGCAAATAAATAGACCAAGTCATACCTAGCCTTTAGAATAATCCCAAGTCAATGATAATTATGAAACCAATAGTGGTGGGTTATTAAATTGCCCCTAGGAATTAAAATAAAAGTGCATAAAGTTAAACAAAAAAATTGTTAAAACAATTTTTATTAAATGCCTAATAATCAGTGGGTCATATAAAAATAGAAATAGAAATTTGTTAAGCTATTTTAAATAATGCAAACAAATGAAAACAATAGCAAAACAACAACTTTTACTTCATATTAAATCCTTCAAAAATCTAAATGATTTTATTTTGGTACCACTCTTTTTGTGGCGCCACTATAATATGTAACAGTAATAATGGAGCAAGTCTCATAATTTACAAAAATTCAAATGCTAGCTAAACAAGATATAAATACAAAATAAAACTGAACAATTATGCAAAAATGGGAAAACCCCTATTCCTTACCCTGTGCGAGGCCTGCCCGGCCCATCTCCCCTCCCCACCGGCCCAGCCCACCCCCTCTTCCCCTAACCCCTCCCCTGTTCACCACAATGGCGTGGAGGCCATCCCGTGGCTCCACGGCCATCACCGTCGTCGTGGATGAGATCCCACGGCCGCCGGAGGGGATAAGAACCCAAGCCGCCCCTCTCCCGCGAACCCTAGATGCCCCTCCACTCTTCCCCTCTCCTCTCTCGGCACCCCCTCGCCGATTTCCTCCATCACCATGGGCTCCCCGTCGCCGTTCCGCCATGGGCCGCGTGGCCAATGGTCACCCCGCACCGCGTCGGCATGTCAGGGAGCTCGGCCGCGCTCCTCCACGCCAAGGCCACCCTCAAGCCGAGGCCGGGACGCCTCAAAACCCTCGCCTCCTTCTTCCTTCCCCGCCGAGATTGCCACGGCCACCGCGCCGCGCCGCTGCATCCGCTGCTCCGATCACCGCCTCGGCGCCTCCCTGGGCCTCCACGCGACCTCTCTGTGAGCCCCTCCCCCTTTCCTCCATGTCCCCGTAGAATCAGTCGCCGTTGACGCCACTTGATCCCATGGGCACGTCCACCATGGCCGTGGCTCGCGCACGGCCGGGCACTGCCTCCCCTCGCAACGCCTAGGCCACCCAGTGTCCGTGCTTGCTCGCAACTGGCCGCACTCGGAGCGCGCGAGTGGGCACCTGGCTGCCCACGGCCGCGCCTCCCCCTGCCTGATGCTACTGCTCCGCTGAAGCCGCCGCTCGGCTGCTTGACCTGGTCGCGCCCCAGGGTGCACGCGCCTCGCACGCGGTGGAGGCACCCCTCCCGCACGCCCTGCAACTCGCCTCCAGTTGCCGCGCCGTCGCTGGTCGTCGCCGGCTATGGCCGCCGGGGCCCCTGTGCCCGTGTGTGGCTAACCGGCACGTCCAGTTAGTTTAGCTTAGGGGCTAATCCCCAAATTAATGGAACGAGATCCTCTGACTTAGGATCAATCTACTGCAGAGGGACGTACTACGCTTTCTGCCGTTCGTTGGAGATCTAAAGATTTGCGCTATGAGGTCGTCATGTCCACAAAAACCGAAGCAGCCCATGCGGCCCAATCCGTCGAGTCGCTCTCCTGACTCTAATATCTCCCTTCTCACAAAAACGAACTCTTGCCTCGCCTTGATCAGATTTGAATGGTACTTGTACATGTGCTGCAGAGTTGAGCAGATTTGAGTGGAAAATGTGATTTGAGTGGAAAATGTTCCTGCTATCTTTAATGTTGGCTATGACTGAAGAATTGTTAAATAGTCCTTAGATTTTTTTAAATAAGTAAGTTTTCATAAAAGGAAATACCATATCAAGATTTTTTTACTGTTTATCTCTACTTGTCTGTCTCCGTAGCAATCGCTGAACCCCGCCCTGCCGCCTTGCCGCCGGTTCTTGTTGTTGCGCGCCCGCCACTAGTCCCGTCGCTGGCGCTCGCCGCCAATCTCGTTCCCGCGCACGCCGCCTCCGATCTCGAGCCGGTGCACTCGCCGCCGGCCCCGGCCCACACACACCCTGTCGCAAACCATTGTCTTTTGTGCTAGGCGTTTTATTTTGCTACATTCATCCATTCAACCGGCGACGACGGCAATTATCAGGGGAATATATGGGGATATTTTTGTTACGCGCAATGTTGCAATCGTTTACACTTTTGCTTTCACTATTGTATGTTTTTGTTACTACCATTGAATTTTTTAGCTACAACCAAAAGTGATAAAATGATTGGGGAGGACGGGTCATGATTTTTTGTTGCAACGATAGTAAAAAATGCTACCATCGGTGATTAAAATTTGCTACAACCATTTTTTTTGCTGCAAAAAGTGCAAAAATATTACATCCGTGTACCAAAAAAGTTATAAATATATCGCAAATATTACAAAGTACTGCGAAAGGGTACACAGCGATCTGATCCGTCGGATCACCGAGATCGGACGGCTGCGGGCCGACCGACCCAGTGTTTGGGCCTGGATTTTTTTTAAATAATACATTTATTAAAAAAAATTACGAAAATAATGCACGTTTTTAAATTTTTTCAAAAATAATACACCTTCGGCCACGGCGTGGCCGATTGGATCCAGTTGGCCACGCCGTGGCCGATAGGATGCCATTCGGCCTAGCCGTGGCCGACTGGAATACAACAGCAGTTCTATCGGCCCAGTAGCCATGCAGTCGGCCTGGCTGTGGCCAATTGGCCCAGTTGGCCAGCCCGTGGCCGACTGGATAAAAAATATTTTTTGCTAAAAAAAATATGTGCTCCATTGGGCCTCACGAACTTTCGGCGCTGAGGACACCGGGATTGGGATGCTTTCGGTGGTGAGGTGACCGGGATTGGGATGCTTTCGGTGGTGAGGTGACAGGGATTGAAACGCTTTCGGCGCTGAGGAGACAGGTTCAGACACTTTCGGCGCTGAGGAGAGAGGGTTGGGACGCTTTCGGCGCTGAGGAGACATTGATTGCGCTGAGGGTTGGGTAGCGCACTGAGGCTCGTCGGTTCTTTAAAAAGACCTCATATTTGCCTCTTTTTCTCCTCATTCACTCTTCTCCTTTCGCAGTGTTGGATGAAGGCTCAAGCTCGAAGAATAAAAAGAAATCTAGTGGTGCATCACCAAAGCTGGCTGAAGATAGTGATGATGACTTTATGCCAGACAAGCACGGAAACTTACTGTGGAAAAAAAACTGGTAACAGTGCTGCATCAGTGTCATCCAAGAAGAAGAAATCAAGCGATGCATCAGCAAAGCCCGCTGAAGATAGTGATGATGACTTCATGCCAGACAAGCAAGGAAACTTACCGTGGAAAAAAAAACAGGTAACAGTGATGCATCAGTGTCATCCAAGAAGAAGAAATCAACCGATGCATCAGCAAAGCCCGCTGAAGATAGTGATGATGACTTCATGCCAGACAAGCACGGAAACTTACCGTGGAAAAAAAAGTGTTGACGACTTTATGTACTGTTAGCGATAAGCACTACATTGTATCTTACTTTCAGTTTAAGTGGTTTCATTTAATTTATGTCGTACCATGTCGTACGATTATTAGCAAGAATAATGATGAAGAGTTGATGTAGTGAATAGGCATAAGTCTCATACATAGAATAGGCATATGTCTCATACATAAGCATAGGCATAAGTCTCATACATAGAATAGGCATAAGTCTCATACATATAATAGGCATAAGTCTGATAGGGAGGAGCTTCAAGGATGGCGTCTAGGACGGCGGTCAGGAAGTGTAGTAGGCGTCGTCCAGCCATACCTGTGAGGTGCCCTAAATTGCCGAAGAGGAATCTCAGAACCGTCGTGATCATACTGTGTCTCCTGGGTGGGGCCTGGTGGAGGAGTCGAATACATGTCTATCCAGTCGTTCTGCTGCGACATGTAATCATGTGTACTGTCCTCAGGATCTGGTTCACTAGCCCACACAGATCTAGACATAGGCGTATCATTTCCGGTTCCTGTAGGATGAAACATAAGTACTGAAGACAAATGTAGTTCAATTATAATTATAAAGTGACATACCCTGCTGTTGTGACGCTGGGTGAAACGAGGGAGGACCATCCTGCGGGTACTGCCATGCTGAACCTCCCGCCTGGTCAGGACGGGGTGGCTGATACGGGTAGCTAGACGTGGGACCCTGCTGCTGGTACTGCCATGCTGAACCTCCCGCCTGGTCATGACGGGGTGGCTGATACGGGTAGCTAGACGTGGGACCCTGCTGCTGGTACTGCCATGCTGAACCTCCCGCCTGGTCAGGACGGGGTGGCTGATACGGGTAGCTAGACGTGGTACCCTGCTGCTGGTACTGCCATGCTGATCCCCCCGCCTGGTCAGGAGGGGATGGCTGATACGGATAGCCAGATGTGGGACCTTGTTGCTCTACACGTGGACGCGGGTGGTGTCGATGCTCAGTGGAGGAACGCGGTGGTCGCTGTAGAGGATGATGTTGAACAACATCTGAAGTGCGGTTGCACGTGATAACATCGTAGAGAGCTCGTAACTTCTGTTGAATGCGTGCAAAACGACTCCGGTATGGAAGAAGAGGGCCTGACGATGATGAACGTGCAAGCACATTCATCTCATCCCTCAGATCGAGTGTAATGTCAGCCTGGAATTGAAACGATGATTTAATAAGTAACCACATCAACGTATTAGTTAACTAAATGCATTTGGTAAAGAGAATATATGTTACCGCTAATTGTCTGGAGCCAGAAGTATCAAAGCTGGGGTACGTGTCCCCCGTAGCAGGGACGGGCATCACCTCAGGGCGAGAGTGCTGAATGATGCGCAACCGTGTTCCGGCCATGTACCGTCGCAGATAGACATTGAATTGATGGATATCAAACCTGGCATCCTCGTTCCAAATGCGTGTCATGGAAGTCTCTCACTCTGTAATTTATGGCTGAACTCTCTGAAGCCACTGAGTGAGTGTCCTATTTACCCCCTTCCTTGTGATCCTAAAATTATGGTTTGTGTTCAAAATTAAATAATACATACACCGATGGATCAACTAAATAAATTGTACGCACACATATGGAATGTTAATAATACCTGTGAATTTCTGGTGGCAGTGGATCCTCTGTAGACGGAGGGTCAACCAACTGTTGAAGACCAAATTGCCTCATAACTCTTTGTTGCGCCATCACCTCGACGAAGACATCAAACATGATCTTTGATTTTGTCATCCAATAATCCCGATCCCTTGTGCACAGAACAGAAATACCGTTGGGGTATCTTATAGCTATGGCTTCTCGTGTATATTGCTGCCAGATCACACCAGTGTACACATCGAACTGCTCGTTTAATGCTGTGTAGGCTCGCCTTATCTGTTCAGTAGCAAACCGTCTCTGTGCAAAATAACAGTTAGCGAAAGTTAGCGAAGGATCTTTGTGACAAATTATGTTGCAATGCAAGAAATTGTAGCATGACACACACCTTGCAACGTGTCCAACACATGCCGAAAGTAGGCATGTCTATGCGAGCAGCATCGTTCAGCTCATCGGAAGGCCAACTGTCCTCAATATGTATGTTCGGACGTCCTATAGAGAACCTCTCCCACGATCACAACTGTAAAAATATAGGGCAATCGAGAAGGGCTACCTTGTTACCTGGCGGCAACGTGCAACCCTTGCACATACCTCGGTAAGTAGCCGCTAAAACCGGAGAACCCCAACTCCTCTGTGTGATATTCTTAACCTCCACAGCTGAAGCGCTCTCCAGTGCAATACCAATGTAGCGTGTGCTAATACTTGTCACATGGTTCTCTGTGAACATCACCTTCCCTAGAAGCCACAAAAGGTATGCCTCTAGGCTCCGCGTGATCTGTGTCGCTGTCAACGGTACATGTGGATACCCCGGAAACTTCTGAATCTGTATTGAGTAAAGAGAAGGTGTTACTAAATAAGGAAAGTACTTCTGAAACGAGATAATATATGAACACAGAAATGTGAACTTACCTGAAAATTTAGCAACCAGTCATACTTAGGTCCATGAGCCTCTGAGGCAAAGTCCGGAGCACCTGCATAAAAATGCGCGAAGCGCGCTGCCATATCATTTTGCCAAGTAGATGTTGCCGCCAGAGGTCCAATGGCTGACCCCGCCAATGGTAAACCCAACAAGAAGGACACATCCTCCAGAGTAGGAGCCATCTCTCCCCAACGAAAGTGGAACGTGTGAGTCTCAGGCCTCCATCGGTCCACTAAGCAACTCAGAAGAGACCCGTCAATGGCGAGGCGTGTAGAGGTTTCCGTGGCTTCAACAAGACGCGCGAAAGGTAAAAGCCCAGCCCATTTCAACCTGCATTAAATAAAACAAGACGCGCGAAAGTTTCATCCTTTGATGTACATGATCGAAAGAATTAAATAAAACACGTACCTTTGAACCCAATCCAGGTGTATCCTCCAGTTTTCCTTTGGAGTACGAGTGATGAGGGGCTCGATCTTCTGGTGCTGACATAATTTTGCAGCACGATGCTTACTATCAATTTCCGGGTCAAGCAACGTCATTCCCTCCATTCCTGCTCTTATTTAGACATAGTTGTACGCACAATACAAATTTGAACAAATAGTGGCAGACTTAGTACAAATTAAAACCATAGTGCGACACTTAATACAAATAAAGAACATAGTGGCAGACTTAGTACAAATTAAAACCATAGTGCGACACTTAATACAAATAAAGAACATAGTGGCAGACTTAGTACAAATTAAAACCATAGTGCGACACTTAATACAAATAAAGAACATAGTGGCAGACTTAGTACAAATTAAAACCATAGTGCGACACTTAATACAAATAAAGAACATAGTGGCAGACTTAGTACAAATTAAAACCATAGTGCGACACTTAATACAAATAAAGAACATAGTGGCAGACTTAGTACAAATTAAAACCATAGTGCGACACTTAATACAAATAAAGAACATAGTGGCAGACTTAGTACAAATTAAAACCATAGTGCGACACTTAATACAAATAAAAACCTAGCTTCTTCCTCTGCCTCTTCCTCCTCTTCGTCCACGGTTGCCTCGTCCACACACGGAAGCACCGGCAGTGACGAAAGTGGGACAACTAGTGTCCCTATGGCCAAATAAATTGCATAGAATGCATTGCATAGTGCGGCCTCCCGCTTCAGATTCATCCATATCATTCCGGATCCGTTGACACTGTCGTCTACCTCTACTTGTACGCATATTAGCTGGGTCTGGAATGTATCGTCTTTCAACAGGATTTACGGTGTTGAAGTTACCCATTGATCGAAATCCTTGCAACTCACCCGTCCAGGTATTAAGGACAACCTCTTTCAGAAAATATGGAGACACGAACGAGATTGCATCCATTCCAAGCTGCCTGCAAGCAGCAAGTACATGCGAGCAAGGTAGGTGTAGCAACTTTGGTTTGTTGCATGTACACTCACATGTTGGCCAGGCTTCATTTCCAATTTTGACCTCATGGGTCCTCATCTCATTTGCACATCCGAATTTGTTGTTAGCTAAGCGTACCTCAAACCTTCTTTCTTGATTTCCGATGGCGACTACAGTGTGTGACATAGCTTTTTCCATCTTTTCATCCATGTACTTCATAACCCTCTCACAGTAACGTGTGTTAGGGTTGTTCATCATATGCATCTCAGCTTTTGCACGCCTATCTCTGAAATACTTGACCGTGCCATAGCAAAAACCCTCAACCAGAGCTGTAAGTGGCAATGCCCTGTTCCCTCTGAGGACAAAGTTATATGTTTCAGCAAGGTTGGTAGTCATGACACCATACCTTGCTCCATGTGTGTCATGCAACAAAGACCACCTCTCTAGAGGCTCATGCTCTATCCATTGTTCAAATGTTTTAATAGTCCTCCCAAGCCTTCTCCTAGTACCCGGTGGGTCAAATTCTGGCAAGTCGCAAAGCCCAACAGATTCTTCCTCCACGGCAGCTGTTCCTGTTGCTAACTGTGCAGCTACTGCCGCTACCTGTGCCCTCACAGCTGCATCTCGTGCAGCTTTCCTGTCCCTAACATGTCTCTGTGTGCACACATTAAGTCTTTGACGGATCAAATTGTACTTCCATACCTGATTCTGTTTGCACAGTTTTTTGAAAAGATTCATAAGGTTCTTATTTCTGAACTGGGAGAAGAAATTGGCACCGAGATGACGCATGCACCATCGAATCTGCAAGTCAAGCCATGGAGTTTGTTCATCAGGCCCAGGGTTTGTCAGTTTCTTTATCGCACTCAATATACCTGCATGCCTATCATGAAGGATGCACACATTCGGCTTATTCTGCACAACTGCTATTTTCAATTGCCTGAAGAACCATGTCCAACTTTCAATGTTCTCGCTCTCCACAAAAGCAAATGCAAGTGGGACAACTTGATTTTGGCCATCTTGACCAATAGCGGTCAGGATCTGACCCTTGTACTTGCCGGTGAGAAAAGTGCCATCTACACAAATCACCGGTCGACAATGAATGAAAGCTTGTATGCAGACACCGAAAGAGAAGAACAGTCGATGCAAAACCTTCACAGTGGGAAACTCTGGCATGAAAAAGTCTTGGATGTTGACATATGTTCCTGGATTCCTCCCCTGCAGTGTTTGAAGAAGCCGCACAACAGAGTCATATGCATCAAAATATGAACCAAATCTTGTCTCAAGCGCCCTATGTTTAGCCCTCCATGCCTTGCCATACGAAATATTATAGTTCAACCTGCCGAACACTTTTGTCTGGATAGCCTTCACTTCCATCGCTTTGCACTCCACTATCTCGGTGTAAAACAACCGAGCAATAAACGTGGACGAAAGGTTACCATGATCTTGAGGGATACTGGGAATAACACATGTATGATGCACTAAATCACTTATCACCCAACTTGTGTCGTACTTAGGGAGATAGGCATGCACCCTGCTGGGACATTCCATGTTCGTGCATACCATTGTTAAGTATTTCTGACTTGACACCTTAGTCCTGAAAACCCTTTTGGTGGACATTGCCCAGTTAATGATTGCATCCTTCAGGGCTTCCTTGTTGGGATACATAGCACCCGTCGCAATGTTGTTCTGGTGATATAACCAGGCAGAATCATGCCCATCGTTCACATTCATTGCAGATGAGAAGTCCTAATTCCATGATGCCGGATTAGGCACCTCCTCTGCATTTTCTTCTTCATCCGACTCGTCGGAATCATCGGCCTCATCATTTGTATCATCATCTGTATCTTCTTCTTCCATCTGGTTTTGCATGTGTCGATCCACCTCATCTGCATCTACCTCCCCACTGTCATACCCATTTGCAATCTCTCCTTCTACCTGACTATTTTGCCCTGACACATATGCATCATCTCCATCATTTGGCATATGTATCCTTTCACTGCTCTGCCCAGGATCGTAACCACCATGCCCTTCAGGAGGACTGACCTCCTTCACGACGGGAAGCACTAGGGCGACAGGATTGCATCCCCTGTTTGCACAACCTTGTATCCAGTTCACCCACTGAGAGTGCCGCTCTATTGGCCTCAAATAAAAGTACACATTTGAACTTGACGGGGTCCATAATGCATGAACGCCGATGGTGTATTTTTCAGTATTAAGCCCTAAAGAGGTTGTCAACCAGTCTGTCACCTGACTAATTGACCATTTTTGAGGGTCATTCAGTGGCACCTCTATGTACTCAAATTCACTAAGATCAACTCCTATCTCATTTGTTTGGACAGTACCATGACCATAGTAAAATACGAACTTCACAATATCTGACATTTTGCTGACCTACAAAATTATTCAACCTTCATTAATAAGACCGAATAAATTAATCCGCACATCACACATCTAAATACACTATCGCCCCAACTAAATAAAATATTCACACATCTAAATTTATTGTATCTAAATATAATGGTCACACTATCGCCCCAACTAAATAAAATATTCGCACATTTAAATACATTATCGCACCAACTAAATAAAATATTCACACATCTAAATTTATTGTATCTAAATATAATGGTCACACTATCGCCCCAACTAAATAAAATATTCGCACTTCTAAATACACTATCGCCCGAACTAAATATAATGTACGCATACATACATATATAAACGGATGAACTAAATAAATTGTACGCGCATATATTTTGTTTAAACTAACCTTGAAATACGACCACCACCTCCGCAGCGCTTCACTTGAACAGCGGCAACACCATGAACACAACCACCTCCAACACCACCTCCACCACCACCATGAACACCACCTCCACCCCCATCACCTCCACCACCTCCACAAGCTATCCCATCAACAGATCGAGGTATCCCTAACCTTCCTAAGCCATATGGAATATAACTACGGTGAAAAATGGGCTAATTATTGGTTGGAAATGGAGTATTAATTGGAGCAAAGTTGAACTCGTGAGAGAGAAGAAAGAAGGAAAGAGAGGAAGGAAGAAGAAGAGAGAGAGGAGAGGAAGAAGAAGGACTGGCCGGCTGGCTCACCCCAGCCCCCTTTCGGCCACGCCAAGGCCGAGTGGCCCCCTGTTGGCCACGCCGAAGCCGAGTGCATGCCCAGGTGGGCCGACTGGCGAGGGCAGCCCCTAATCGGCCACGCCTAGGCCGACTGGGCTCTAATCGGCCGGGCCGTGGCCAACTGAGTCCAGTCGGCCAGGCTGTAACCTAGGGTGTATTATTTTTGAATTTTTTTAAAAACGTGCATTATTTTCGTAATTTTTTTAATAAATGTATTTTTTTAATTTTTTTCCCAGATCACCGCGCTTAAAAATATCATTGCACCACAAAAAATTTGCTCATTAATGAAACATTCATGGATTGTAGTACAAAAATCAAAAAATATAAACTAAATTATTATTACTATTATTAAAAAGTACTGTTTATCTAAGTGCATGTGAATTCAAGATCGTACACTTTCGTTGTTTTTTTCCGGGTGAGCTGAAGACTGATTTTTGGCTGGAAACTTACGTGAGTATTGTGTTGGGCTGTATGGACTCGTACTTTTCATGGAGGGAAAGCGACAGAGCCTCCTTAAAATTCCAGCCATAGGATTGCCAACGAACGACGCATAGAGTACTACGTCCCTCTGCAGTTGAAGAAACAAAGTCAGAGAATCTCGTTCCAAATTAACTACCCTTTGTGTTAAGTTAATTAACCAGAGATCCCCTGCCCCCTCAAGTGTAAGACAGGTGGGCCCTGGCCTTTTAGTAAATAGAATTAACTGTTAAATGTCTCCGTTACTCTAACAGGTGGATCCCATTGCTGTTTAAGTATGACTAGTGGGCCCCTCTGGATTATTAGATTAAATAAATGAATTATTAAAACCAAGGGCTGACATGTGGGACCCACATGTCAGTTGACTGGTCAACCCCACTGTTGTGGATAATGTTGCATTTAAATAAATAAAAGAAAAAATAGAAAATGATTTAGAATTGATTTAACTTAAAAATTTAATATCTTTTAAATCGTAAGTCGGATGAAAATAATTTATACATGAAAATTGTTCAGAAAAATACAACGAATACGAATACGTTATCCGTATGTCAACCACCCCCCTCTAACACAACGAACATTGACATCCCCCTCTGGATCGTCTGTCCGATAATTGCCCGATACCGTTAAACTATCCGAATGAATTTATTCCGAACACGAAAGTTGTTCAGAATGGATCAACTAACACGGATACATCCTCCGTATGTTTGTCCGATGTCCACGACACCTCCGGCATGGTAACTTGCCCCTCCGGACACCCTGTCCGGTAATCACCCGGAGCCGGTAGTTCATCCCCGGATGAATTTCCGCTCCGAGCTGAGTGCATCGTACTACGTTAGAGCACCGATAACATTTCATCTGTAATGTCATGAATTTGATTGCTATATTGCTTTATATTTACTGTTTCTCCCCCTTAATCTCCGGTAGACCCCGCTGCTACCGCTGACTACACCGCCGCTGAGTACGACTACTACGTCGACGACCCTACCCCTACCGTCGAGCTTCCAGGCAAGCAGAGCCATTCTCTTCCCCAGATATCGCCTATCTTTTCCGTACATTTCCTGCACTAGGCATTGTTACTGCTGCTTCTACGTTACAATCCTATCCAATTGCATAGCCTATTTTTGTCGCCCCTTGATGTACCTTCCTCTGTCCTATGCTGACCTTTATATTTATATATTTTATTCAGCAGTGAGCCATGCGCTTTGTTAGCTATGATTAGATAGCGGGCCGTGACCACTCTGGGGAGTGACACGGATACATTATATTAACTGTAACAGGTACGGTACAATGCAGACACTGCCTAAGGCCCCCTAGCTCGGCTCTGCCGAGCCACATCAAGTGGAGTTATTGAGGAGTAATCCTCGTACTCCACTCGTTGCTGACTCTGTATAGCCGCTCTAGGTACCTGAGCTACGGTTGTCCTTAAGGTAAGAAGTCGGGCGACCCTACGGTGCCCGCGAGCGGTATTGCGTCGGGAACGACAGGGAGGGTACGACCGGCGTTACTGGCTTGCTTGGCCCCTGCTCGTATCTCGCGAGAGTTACCAAACCACGAAAGTTGAGCTCTACCAAGAGCACACGCGAGATAAGGTAAGGAGTCGGTTCACCTTGTTGGTAACCGCAGAGACTTGGTGGGACGACAGGGCAGGCACCGAGGTACTGGTGGTCCTGACTTCTGTCGTTGTCCGCGGGTCGGTTAAGTCGAGGCAACGATAACGGTTGTCACGCAGGTTAATTAAAATGCTAAATGGTTCGGCGGATGTCTTGAGTAGCCTTTTGGCTTGTATGCACTACCTACACGTGGGATGAGGAGTGTGGGCTCCCTTGCATCGTAGTCTCGTTCGAGGGTCTTCAGACATCAGCAGGATCGCGGGCTGATTGCCGGGAAGTGGTGTTGTCTTCTCTTGCTCGAGCAGTGTATTTGTATTTGCTTTGATTTTGCTTCACCGGCCAGTCACGAACCGTTCAGGAGTACGTTCGGGTTAGGGTCGAAAGCCCGACGTACATAGGATATAGTCCGGCGGATGACCTCTCTGTTGATTGCCGAAGGATGGGCTACTTTGTGTCGGATAGCTTCGGTGGGGTGTTCCCTAACAAGGTGTACGCCACCCTGGAGATCCGAGCGTCGTAGAGTCACGCCAACGTACCCCTACAGGGAAGATTAATCTATTCGAATAGCCGTGTCCACGGTAACAGGACGCTTTATGCTGAAGCTAGATCTTACCACTACAAACTACTATTATTAAACTGTATGGTTCCGGGTCTTCTTCCTCGCAGGGAAGTCGAGGTGGGGAACTCGGAGGCATTATTATTATTATTAAATATTACAACTTACTATTATACAATGCTCCAGCAACTTCTGATGCATTGTTATTACATTCATGTTACCGAATTGTTGGCTGTTTCTCTTCTCATGCTGCAAGACATGTCAGAAGATGCTAGTCTTCGATAGGCCTAGCTGCTTACCCCTATTTTGATTTCTACCTTGCAGTCCACTATATACAGCCTCCCCTTTCCATTTGATACAAATGCATAAATGCTTAGTAGCGAACGTAAGACTTGCGGGTATGCTAAATACTCACCTTTGCTTTATTTCCCCCTTTTCGTTTTGCCTGATCGGCCGCTGCAGTCGACGTTGGAGCCTTGGAGTTTAGGAGCAGGAGGTCCCCGATGCCGACCACCGCAACGTGAAGATCCCCGATGCCTTCTACGACGTCGAGTTCCCCGTTGACTAGGAGTAGTTTGGAGGTTCCCAGGCAGGAGGCCTCGCCTTTACGATCGTTGTTGCTTTTGTGCTAGCCTTCTTCAGGCAGTTCATGTGTACCTTGTGTCTGTACTCATATACTATTGCTTCCGCTAACTTTGTGCTCTCGAGCTATTGTATTCGGGCCCTCGTGGCCTCTGGCTTGTATTAAACAACTTGTATTATTTTATTTGTAGAGTTGTGTTGTGATATCTCACCGTGAGTCCCTAATCTCGATCGTGTACCTTGCATGTATGATTACTGTACACGGTCTGATTTTGGGGGCGTCACAAGTTGGTATCAGAGCCGACAGCCTGTAGGACACCCCCTTCCAACTCCTTGGTCGAAGTCGAGTCTAGTCCTTTCAAAACTACTTTACTAACAGTGTCGTGTGCCTTATCGGCCCACGTCGCAAACTGGGTGGTATTAGGATCTTTTTCTCCGCATCTTTACTCTGGGACTCTGATCTCTCTTCTCTTTCGGGTTAAATTTTTTGCTAACACTAAGTTTAGGTTCTCGTACCTCCTTCCTTCCGGAGAGCCCTGCATTCCAGATGGCCGCTTACTTCGTCAGAAGATGTCGAAGATACTCTCTGATAAATTCCCGAGACCCTTATGCCCACTTCTTTGCGATTCCCCACCACCAATAAGTCAGTGTGGATAATTACATACACCTACCGTTTGGCCAGTCGATCCCAATTACTCTTGTTAATACAAGATACCTCGTAATATTCTCAGTTGTTTCAAAATCGTTTGTTCCTACTGCCTTGCAGCTTCCTTTCACTCTGCGGATAACTCCTCACATTTATCGAGGATCCGTTCATCCTCAGTGGTTCATGTGATTCCCAAGATACTTTGAAATACTATCCGATCTCGCGCCAATCCTCGAAAGCCTACTGCTTTGGAGATTCTTCTTACCTGCTTGCACTATGATTAATCCCATTTGGATCGTAGCCTTTGATGACCTCCCTTGGCATTGACATTCTGATTTGTTGAATCATCGTGTGTGCTAGTGCACGCAATCATCAGTTGATCCCTAGGAATCCATTATCCTGGCTCGGACGTCATTCCAGACATGAGCTGGTTCTCGGTAAATCAAATCTTAATGGATTAACCATCAAGCTTATATTCAACTTATCCATGTTTGATCGATGTATCTAAATCTGATACACCGATATGGAAATCATAATTCCTTTGTACTTAAGCATCGAATTATTCTGATGCCTCTATCTCCAATGTTTTGGTATTCTTTCTTCGTATGGTTGAGTATCGATACTCACACCAGACTCTCTGTATCCCCACCTGACCTTTTGGTGGATTACTACCTGTCGTCCCCTTGTGTCCTAAATCATTGATGAATTTACCCTGATATAAAATGCCTGTGGAAAATGATATCATCTGCTCTGTGTCGTCAGCCTTCTGCTTTCGAACTTGTATCCCTTGCTTATGATATTTGTTGTATGGGTTTCAAAATGCCCCGATGGGTTAACCCTATGCTTCCCCTAATATGATGAACCCAAATTTTATGCGGGTTATACTCTACGGGCCTTCCGTCAGATGAGCTTGCAATCCTACAACCTTCATGTGAGCGAGAAGTGAATGAAAGGTATTGCATTGAAGAAGTGGGAGTCGACCCTGAACCTTCGTGTTCATGCCCATGGATACGATGTAGAACTTATCATGAAAGCTTCTTGTATAGTAAATTGTCCCCTTGGTGGAAATTCTTCTTGCGTCTGTGATCTTTCGTTCTACCTTCGAGTATTACCCCCTGGTATCTCGAGGATATCGTGCCACTGCACCACCTCTTAAAGAATTTTTGCAGAAGGAATACTTCTCATCGATTTTTGCCACTCCGTCGGTTCAGGGTTGTCATCAAGGGAGAACATCGCTTACCTTTTGATCCGCCACCCTTTTGTTTGGTGATGTTGCTATTCGATTTCATTCTCTTGAAACCTCTCGACGTAAAGTGTCGTGGACATCATCAACATTTTTGCTTCTTCCATGTGTCTATTGAATTCATGGTGAGAAATACCATCCTTGCCCCTCGATGATTTGTGTTATCATCGACAATATCCTTTGACTCTCTGCCAATACAAACTTTGTCATGTATATTGTGCTCTGCTTTCCCTTGGGAAAGATATACATGTGATACTTGTGTATCATTACACTTTCCCTTCCATTGGTCTGGTTAATCGGATAATCACATCTTCCTTTCCATTGGTATGTTTAATATTTCTTTGAATATAAATTATCTGAGCAATGATAATTCCCTGCTGATGTAAACACTTCAGTGTACTACTTTGTCCATACAACCTGTTACTACTGTTGATAACATTTCGGTAACCACCGATGGACGAGAACTTTGCCTATTGGTCCGCCTCGTCTTAACGAGCAGGAAAATGGTTCTCTTCGTCCCTCACCCTTGGTACCGACGTTGTTGCCGACATAGCTAACAAGTTGTTCTCTGACTTACCTTGCAACTTGATC
The DNA here is from genome assembly GCA_950022295.1 of Bromus sterilis. Taxonomy (NCBI): domain Eukaryota; kingdom Viridiplantae; phylum Streptophyta; class Magnoliopsida; order Poales; family Poaceae; genus Bromus; species Bromus sterilis. The sequence continues at coordinate 49,667,246 of OX465600.1, read as the reverse complement.
GCATTGTTTGCCACCACCCTTCTTATTCAATGTGGGCCCATAACCCACAGTTCCACAGGATCGAAACCTGACTCTTTTCACCTACCTTGTGATATTCAGTTCGATATCAGACTCAGTGCTTATGCCTGATGCTCTGGACCACTTTTCATCCTCCGTTATCATCGTCGAATGCTTGCATATCTGCTTGAAACTTCTCATGCCTACTTTTGTTTCTCTCGATGTATTCCCCTGAGATTAGACTCGGGAGATACGTTGTACCCTATTCCCTTGGTCAGCCTTGGCTGAACCTTGTACCGATCCGACCCCCCTTAAGTTTCCGTCCGAGCCTATTCGTAAGTATGATGAAGCCCCCGAATGAAGGATGACAACCCGTCGATATGCACTGATGCAGAGAAATGAAGACGTCAACGTGAAGGATTAACTTCTTCGAGAAGGACAACAAGCACGAGAAGAATCGTTAGAATACAAAACCAAAGCTTTACCCCTTCCACTACCTTTTAATTCTCGGTACGAGAATTCTTGTAGTGGGGGAGATTTGCAACACCCCAGAGCCAGTAACAGTAATCACTACAGTGATCCCCTTGGTCATGATCATCACTGTTGTTAATCAAGCCATGATCACCTTTGATCATAGCTCTATAAAATTCCAACCCTGATAAAATTTTAAAATTGGGTGGATTATAAATCTTGCTCCAAGAATTTGTGGAGATTATTAATCACCTTGCAAATAAATAGACCAAGTCATATCTAGCCTTTAAAATAATCCCAAGTCAATGATAATTATGAAACCAATAGTGGTGGGTTATTAAATTGCCCCTAGGAATTAAAATAAAAGTGGAACATAAAGTTAAACAAAAAAATTGTTAAAACAATTTTATTATATGCCTAATAATCAGTGGGTCATATAAAAATAGAAATGGAAATTTTTTAAGCTATTTAAATAATGCAAACAAATGAAAACAGTAGCAAAACAACAACTTTTACTTCATATTAAATCCTTAAAAAATCTAAATGATTTTATTTTGGTACCACACTTTTTGTGGCATCACTATAATATGTAACAGTAATAATGGAGCAAGTCTCATAATTTACAAAAATTCAAATGCTAGCTAAACAAGATATAAATACAAAATAAAACTGAACAATTATGCAAAAATGGGAAAACCCCTATTCCTTACCCTGTGCGAGGCCTGCCCGGCCCATCTCCCCTCCCCACCGGCCCAGCCCACCCCCTCTTCCCCTAACCCCCTCCCCTGTTCACCACAATGGCGTGGAGGCCATCCCGTGGCTCCACGGCCATCACCGTCGTCGTGGACGAGATCCCACGGCCACCGGAGGGGATAAGAACCCAAGCCGCCCTCTCTCCCGCGAATCCTAGATGCCCCTCCACTCTTCCCCTCTCCTCTCTCGGCACCCCCTCGCCGGTTTCCTCCATCACCATGGGTTCCCCGTCGCCGGTCCGCCATGGGCCGCGTGGCCAATGGTCACCCCGCATCGCGCCAGCATGTCAGGGAGCTCGGCCGCGCTCCTCCACGCCAAGGCCACCCTCAAGCCGAGGCCGGGACGCCTCACAGCCCTCGCCTCCTTCTTCCTTCCCCGCCGAGATCGCCACGACCACCGCGGCGCGCCGCTGCATCTGCTGCTCCGGTCACCGCCTCGGCGCCTCCCTGGGCCTCCACGAGACCTCTCTGTGAGCCCCTCCCCCTTTCCCCCATGTCCCCGTAGAATCCGTCGTCGTTGACGCCACTTCAGCCCATGGGCACGGCCACCATAGCCGGCGCTCGCGCACGGCCGCGCACTGCCTCCCCTGGAAACGCTTAGGCCTCCCAGTGTGCGTGCCCGCCCGCAACTGGCCGCACTCGGAGCGCGCGAGTGGGCACCTGGCTTCCCACAGCCGCGCCTCCCCTGCCCGCGGCAACTGCTCCGCTGAAGCCGCCGCTCGGCTGCTTGGCCTGGCCGCGTCCCAGGGTGCGCGCGCCTCGCACGCGGTAGAGGCACCCCGCCCGCACGCCCTGCGGCTCGTGTCCAGTCTTCGCTGGTCGTTGCCGGCCATGGCCGCCGGGGCCCCTGTGCCCGTGTGTGGCCAACCGACACGTTCCGGTTAGTTTAGCTTAGGGGCAAATCCCCAAATTAACTACCCCCTTGTGTTAAATTAATTAACTAGAGAACCCCCCTCAAGTGTATGACAGGTGGGCCCTGGCCTTTTAGTAAATTAAATTAACTGTTAAATGTCTCTTTTACTATGACAGGTGGACCACATTGCTGTTTAATTAAATAAAATGTTTTAATATAAAAATGTGAGTATGACTAGTGGGCCCCTCTGGATTATTAGATTAAATAAATGAATTATTAAAACCAGGGGCTGACATGTGGGACCCACATGTCAGTTGACTGGTCAACCCCACTGTTGTGGATAATGTTGCATTTAAATAAATAAAAGAAAATAATAGAAAATGATTTAGAATTGATTTAACTTAAAAATTTAATATCTTTTGAACTGTAAGTCGGATGAAAATAATTTATACATGAAAATTGATCAGAAAAATACAACGAATACGAATACGTTATCTGTATGTCAACCACCCCCCTCTAACACAACGAACATCGACATCGCCCCTCCGAGCCTTCTGTCCGATAATTGCCCGATACCGTTAAACTATCCGGATGATTTTATTCAGAACACGAAAGTTGTTCAGAATGGATCAACTAACACGGATACACCCTCCGTATGTTTGTCCGATGTCCACGACACCTCTGGCATGGTAACTTGCCCCTCCGGACACCCTGTCCGGTAATCACCCGGAGCCGTTAGTTCATCCCCGGATGAATTTCCGCTCCGGGCTGAGTGCATCGTACTACGTTAGAGCACCGATAACATTTCATCTGTCATGTCATGCATTTGATTGCTATGTTGCTTTATATTTACTGTTTCTCCCCCCTTAATCTCCGGTAGACCCCGCTGCTACCGTTGAGTACGACTACTACGTTGACGACCCTACCTCTACCGTCGAGCTTCCAGGCAAGCAGAGCCTTTCTCTTCCCCAGAGATCGCCTATCTTTTCCGTACATTTCTTACACTAGGCATTGTTACTGCTTCTTCTGCGTTGCAATCCTATCCAATTGCATAGCCTGTTTTTGTCGCCCCATGATGTACCTTCCTCTGTCCTATGCTTCCCTTTATAATTATATATTTTATTCAGCAGTGAGCCCTGCGCTTTGTTAGCTAGGATTAGATAGCGGGCCGTGACCACTCTGGGGAGTGACACAGATACGTTATATTAACTGTAACAGGTACGGTATAATGCAGACACCGCCTAAGTCCCCCTAGCTCGGCTCTGCCGAGCCACATCAAGTGGAGCTATCGAGGAGTAACCCTTGTACTCCACTCGTTGCTGACTCTGTATAGCCGCTCTAGGTACCTGAGCTCCGGTCATCCTTAAGGTAAGAAGTCAGGCGACCCAACGGTGCCCGCGAGCGGTATTGTGTCGGGAACGACAGGGAGGGTACGACCGACGTTACTTGCGTGCTTGGCCCCTTCTCGTATCTCGCGAGAGTTACCAAACCACGAAAGTCGAGCTCTACCAAGAGCACACGCGAGATAAGTTAAGGAGTCGGTTCACCTTGTTGGTAACTGTAGAGACTTGGTGGGACGATAGGGCAGACACCGAGGTACTGGTGGTCTTGACTGCTGTCGTAGTCCGCGGGTCGGTTAAGTCGAGGCAACGATAACGGTTGTCACGCAGGTTAATTAAAATGCTAAATGGTTCGGCGGATGTCTTGAGTAGCCTTTTGGCTTGTATGCACTACCTACACGTGGGATGGGGAGTGTGGGCTCCCCTGCATCGTAGTCTCGTTCGAGGGTCTTCAGACATCAGCAGTATCGCGGGATGATTGCCGGGAAGTGGTGTTGTCTTCTCTTGCTCGAGCAGTGTATTTGTATTTTCTTTGGTTTTGCTTCACCAGCTAGTCACGCACCGTTCAGGAGTACGTTCGGGTTAGGGTCCAAAGCCCGGCGTACATAGGATATAGTCCGGCGGATGACCTCTCTGTTGATTGCCGAAGGATGGGAAACTTTGTGTCGGATAGCTTCGGTGGGGTGTTCCCTAACAAGGTGTACGCCACCCTGGAGATCCGAGCGTCGTAGAGTCACGCCAGTGCACCCCTGCAGGGAAGATTAATCTATTCGAATAGCCGTGTCCACGGTAACAGGACGCTTTATGCTGAAGCTGGATCTTACCACTACAAACTACTATTATTAAACTGTATGGTTCTGGGTCTTCTTCCTCGCAGGGAAGTCGAGGTGTGGAACTCGGAGGCATTATCACTATTAAATATTACAACTTACTATTATACAATTGTCGTCGATATGTGACGTCAGATGCCATGGGATGGCTAAAGTGAGGGGGAAGACGCGAGGGAGAGAATGCCGATGGTGCCGGAATCGGGTTGAGTACAAGCACGGTGAAGGACACCACGATGTACCCAGGTTCGGGGCTCTCCGGAGAGATAACACCCCTACTCCTGCTTATCTCTTATATAGTAAATCTCTGGCTACAATAGCTGCTCCTCTATCTTCTCAGGGGAAGGTGAGCGCCGCCGCCGTGGGCAAGGCTCTCTCCTGCTTCCCTGAGGAGTTACTACTAGCAGTGAATGAACCGAGGGAAATGGGAGTAATGGTGATCTAGTGCGGGGCGTCCCTCACGCAGGAGGGGTACCCTGGCTCTTATAGTGTGAGCCCAGGGTACTTCAGTAACTTCATTGCCGAATGGGCCCAGTTGTCATCCTCTAATCGGCCTGGGCCCACTGACTGCTCCTCTCCGGGTGATCCGGAACCTACGAACGGCGGCCCATGCAGTGGACTCGTAGGGCGTAGGGATGAACAGTGGAGCTAGGGGGTGCGGTCTTGTCGGCCTGTCCGCGGAATCGGCGGAGAGGTCGACACCGTATCTCCCCCGGATCTTTGACATGACCTGGCCTTCCTGCCACCCAGATATCTCGGGATATGGCATTTATGCCCTCGTAATCATACCCCCGACTGGGTATTAGGTGGTTCCGATTGCGCCTGGGCCGACTGGTGGTACCTGGCAAAGTCGATTGCTCTGGGCAATCGGCCTTCTAGGTATCAACCTCGGCCCAGCTGCGGCCCAATCGGATGATCGTCTTGGTGAAGGAAGGGTGGTCCGATTGCGCCCGGGCCGACTGCTGTCATTTGATACGACTGATTGCCTTGGAGCAACCGGTCGTACATCTGCCCAGCTCGGCCCAGCTGCGGTCCAATCGGTCCATCCTTGTCTTGAAAGGTTGCTTCCGCTTGGGTTAGCCTACCCGGGTACCAGTCCCCCGACAGTAGCCCCTAAAGCTGTAAAGGTCCCACGGTCACTTGACCGCGGGGCCTTTGCAGTTTTTAATCTCTCTTGATATCCTCCGACTGCTATGGCCTCATCGAGTGAGTCATTCCGAGTTCATCGACCGACTCGGAGATCACAATCGGCTGACCAACTTTTCGTCCGATTGGTTCTAGTTCGCTCCCAATTCGTGTCTTCACTTTTCGAGAAAGACATCTTTCGCCGATTTAGTTCCAACGGTTACCTCCGATTCTTCCGGGATGTGATCAATGAGCTGGGACCCATGACCCACACGCGACTTGACATAACTGCAGGGCCTGACCCCCACGTCGCACGCCTCGCCTTTTGCGCCAGGATCCTTTGCGCTGGTTTGCTGGTTGCCCTTCCTGTGCCCTAGGCCACACCGAGCAACACAGCCGCAGACGCATCCCACTCCCCTCCCCCGCCGCCCATATAAGCCACAGGGGAGGGCCTTCGCCTCTTCCTTCTCCCAAACGCCATCTTCAACCTCTAGCTCTCTCTCCCCTGCGCCATTGCAGCTCCACGCAAAGCTCTCTGCCGCGGACCTCTGCACCTTGGATCTGCTCCGGCCACAGACTTGTGCTCTCTGCCACCTCCGCCGCCTCCGCGGTAACTCTTCACCGCTGCTCTCGCGCTCTGTCTCCCTCTTTTTCTCTCGTCTTCTTCCCGCCCGCGAACGCCATGGCGCCACGGCGAGACACCTCCCAGGCGAGCCGCGGGTGCTGGAAAGGCTCTCAGGCCACCGCCAGCGCCGTCCAATCCCTGATTCGCGCCCGGAAGATGCCCGCAGAGGTCGAATGGCGTATTCCCGGCGCCGAGGTCGTGCCCAGCGCACGCGCTGGCGAGAGGGTCGTGTTCCTCGCACACTTCGAGCGTGGATTCGGCCTTCCCGCCAGCTCCTTCTTCCGCGGGTTTCTTGACTTCCACCGACTGCAACCTCATCACCTCGCAGCCAACTTCATCATGATTCTCTCCGGTTTCATGACACTCTGCGAAGGGTACCTCGGCTGCCGTCCAAGCATCGCTCTTCGGAAGCGATTCTTCAACCTCCAAGCTCACAATGCCCGGACGGGAGCTGTGGTGCCCTCCACCATCGAAGGCGGCGAGCCAACGTACCCGACCGACATGACCGATTGCGGTAGTTGCCTCGTCGTAGCCGGCAAGCCGAAGTACAAGAGTCCCGAGATCGTCCAGTCCTGCAAAAACGGGTAGACCTCGTTCTTCTATGTCAAGTCCCCTGACCAAGGCCCCGATCTCCTAAACCTGCCCGAGTTCTCCCTCGCCCGGTCGACTGAAAAGCATCAGTGGTCGCTGAAGCATGGTGTCGGAGATTGCAACGTCGACGCCCAGGTTGCAAGAGTCGCCGAGCTGGAGCAAGAAGGACTTCTCTCGACTGACCTGGTAGCCTCTTGGCTCCAAGCTCGGATTCTCCCCCTGCAGCGCCGAGTGCACCGCCTCTGCGACATGTCGGGTCTTCGAGACCCCACTCGGCTCTGCACGTGGCGGGTGAAGAAAGAGGATCTCTGCACCCGAGTGAAGGTTATTACATCTAGCCCTTTGCCTGACCCCTTCCGCTTCGGGCTTGATTACCTCACTCGCCAGCAGAAGCCGCCTGTGGTATGCTCCGATTGCTTTTTCTTCCGATTACTTTCTCTGTCAGCTTTTCTGATTACTTTTGACTTCTTTCCAGCGCTTTATTCAGTCCGACCTGATGGAAGATGGCCAGGAGGATGGCGTGTACGCCCCCGACCGCGCGGAGGAGGACCCCGCCGATTTCGAGTATAAAGGAGAGATTCCTTCCGCCGAGTCCGGTGACGACGATGAAGATGATGACGAGTCTTCCGGAGAATCCTCCGACTCCATGGACGCCGATGACGCCGACGCCGGAGCCGACGACCCCCCGCGGACCGACACCCAACCGCCAGCTCAAGGGGGTACGCCTGACCCTTCCCTTGAGCAATTTTTGGCCGAATGGAGTGACGACGATAGTGTCTCAAAGGCTGATGGTTCTGATGCAGCTACTCGTGCCAAACCCCCGAAGGCACCGGTGAAGCGCACCTCAACCACCAGCTCCTCCGCTGGTACTGCTCCCAGCAAGGTTGGTAAGGCCACGCCGACAGCCGGCAAAGGCAAACAGCCTCAGGAGACGACCACTCGGAGGCCGACTGCGCAGGCGCCACTGAACGTCGCCCCGCTGAGATGTCGGATGCCCTCTGGCGTGCCGAGAACAATCGGGTATGACTTTACCTTCACGCCTTGCATTTTACTATCTTTTCCTTATACTGATTCTCCTCTTCTTTCTTCTTTCAGGGAGCCGATTGGGCTTGACGATGTCGACACTGGCGTTCCGGTTCGCGCCAGTGCCGTCATCTCACCTGCTGCTTCTGCTGCCGCCGTCCACAAGCGGCCGACTGCTTCTCATCGCTCCTCCAAGGACGCCGAGCGCGCTGCCAAGAAGGCCCGCCTCGCGACGACTCAGAGGACCTCTTCTTCCACCCTTGCCTCCAAGACTTCCAAGCATGCAGCTGACCGGGTGGCTCCTTGTGGGAGAGGACCGCAATCAGTCAATCCGATTGCCCCGTCTCCGCCACGCCGCTCCACCTCGGCCTCCCTTGCCGCGACTACGCCTGCTTCAACTATCGCATCCGAGCCGCCGATGGTGACGACCCCGTCGCCGATCGTGGTGTCGGCCCCGCCGATTACCACAACTGTGCCGCCGGTTGTTCTACCCGCGCCACCAACAACGACGACCTTGCCGCCAGTCGCCGTTGTCACCTCCGCTCCAGCTCGTCCGCTTGCGCCACCGCCGCAATCGGGTGCCTCAGGCCCTCAAGTGACGCTGATGCCACCAGCCCTTACTGTCGCTGCTTCCACTGCTGCTCAAACTTCAGCGTCAACGCCGACCTCCTCTGCGTCGGAAATTCTTATGCGCTCGGTGGACTAGTTCCGAGCCAAGTACTCTCGCGCCCGTCATGTCGGCACCGAGCCTGACGCCTCGCATCGTCCTCAAGATCCTGTGACGACTGCTCTGAGCCGGGTGAATAATTTTGCCGATGCCCTTGCCCGGGACCTCCAACAGCTCACTTCTCATCACACGGTAACTTTTTATTTTCTCTTTATGTCTTTCATTTGCTCGTGAGGTTTTTCTTCCGGTGGGTGCGCGCAAGCGCACCCACTGGATGTAGTCCCCGAGATTCGGGCCGATTGGTTGCAATCGGTTCGGATCTTTAACTCCTTTTGCTTTATCGTTTGCCTTCCTCAATCGGGAGACTTTTCTTCCGGTGGGTGCGCGCAAGAGCACCCACTGGGTGTAGTCCCCGAGATTCGGGCCGATTGGTTGCAATCGGTTCGGATCTTTAACTCTTTTTGCTTTATCATTTGCCTTCCTCAATCGGGAGACTTTTCTTCCGATGGGTGCGCACAAGCGCACCCACTGGGTGTAGTCCCCGAGATTCGGGCCGATTGGTTGCAATCGGTTCGGATCTTTAACTCTTTTTGCTGACTGCTGTATCTCTAACTCCATCTTGCTGTTCCTCCCAGGCTGTTATGGAAGAAAAACGCGAGGTCTTCGAAAAGCTTCTTGATGCTTACACTGCCAGCCTCCGAACTCTTGCCCAGGCCCAGCTGCAGGTCAACAACCAATCGGCTGAGATCACTAAACTAAAAGGTAACTTCTATACCCTTTCTGTCTTCTCTCCGATTAAATAACTGCTCTTGTTCTCATATCTTCATGCTCTCTTCTAGCTTCTACTCCCATGGTAGATGACCTTCAGGGCCGAATTGCTGAATTGACTGCAGAACTTGACCAATATGGTCCAGCACTCGCCAAAGCCAAAGAAAAAGCGACCCGACTGCAGGGGGTAGAAACTGATCTAAATCGGACTATCCAAAGCCTTCGCTCTGAGATGGCCGCCCTCGAGAGAAAACATCTGGCTGACATAGCTGCCGTGACGGCCACTGGTGATGGTCTTCTTGCCGAGCGAGATGCCGCCGTCGCCGCCCGAGAGGCCTTGCAAGCTGAAAGGGATGAAGCGGTGGCTGCACGCGATTCCATTCGGCGAGATCGTGATGAACACATCGCCAAATTTGAAGAGTTGGAGAAACGCAACTACGAAGAGACCACCCGACTGCGCCGCCGAGCCAAAGGCTTCTGCGACACCATGACCGAGATGGACATCCTCCTTAGCGGTGAGTGTTTCCTGCATCCGAGTGCCTTTTCCGATTGCTCTCTTCCTTTATCGCGTTGCTAACACTTTCTTTTGTGACACAGAAGCTTGGCCCGAGTCTGAAGCAGCTGCCTATGCGGCCGTTGCCAAATCCCGAGAGGAAACTGTTGCTGCCGGAGGGACCTGCCAACTTGAAGATAACGTCTGGACTCGGCATGAATATCTAATCGACACCGAAGCTCGTATTCCTGTTATTAAGGGAATTGCCTTGTCATTCAAGCTCGGCATCCTGAAGATTGCTGAATCATTGTGGTCACCGACTGAGCTTAAGGCTGGCCTTCAAAAAATGAAACATGCTGCTGGTTCCTCCGCCGGGACCGACAAGGCTGAAGCACAAGATGAAGAAGATTCTGATGAAGGGGAAGCTCCGAATGCTACTACTGAACAGACTCGGATTCTCCTGAAGGCTATCCCTCGTCGGATCGACGTCTTGCTGAACTCTGCCGGTCGGACTGGCGCAGAAACCGCCCTCCAAACTGTGCTAAGCTGGTACCCTCAGGTGAAGCTCTCCCAACTCTACAGCCTCCGAGACAATGTCTCTGATCTTGTCGGGGGATTGGTACCCGGGTAGGCTAACCCAAGCGGAAGCAAGCTTTCAAGACAAGGATGGGCCGATTGGGCTGCAGCTGGGCCGAGCTAGGCAGAGGTACGACCGATTGCTCTAAGGAAATCGACCATACCAAGTGCCGGCAGTCGGCCCAGGCGCAATCGGTCCACCCCTTGTGTTCATTGAAGACGATCGTCCGATTGGCCTGCTGCTGGACCGAGGTCGTTTCCTAGAAGACCGATTGCCCAAGAGCAATCGGCCTTACCCAGGAACCACCAGCCGGTCCAGGCGCAATCGGAGCTACCTGACACCCAGTCGGGGGTATGATTACGAAGTCATAAATGCCATATCCCGAGATATCTGGGTGGCAGGAAGGCCAAGTCACATCGAGGATTTCCGGGAGATACGATGTCGACCTCTCCGCCGATTCCGCGGACAGGCCGACAAGACCGTACCTCATAGCTCCACTGTTCATTACTAGACCCTACAAGGTAGCAGCATGGGCCGCCGCTCGTAAGCTCCGGATCACCCGGATAGGATCAGTCGGTGGGCCTAGGCCGATTAGAGGTTGACAGCTGGGCCCAGTCGGCACTGAAGTTACCAAAGTACCCCGGACTCACAATATAAGAGCCAGGGTACCCCTCCTGCGCGAGGGACGCCACACCTGAGATCTCATTAACTCTCTCTCCCTTCAGTTCATTTACTGCCCGTAGTCACTCCTCAGGGAAGCAGGAGAAGACCTTGCCCACGGCGGCGGTTTACTCCTTCCCCTGAGAAGATAGAAGAGCAGTTATTGTAGTTCCTTCATTGATATATAAGAGACAAGCAGGAGTAGGGGTGTTATCTCTCCGGAGAGCCCCGAACCTGGGTACATCGTGGTGTCTTCACCGTGCTTGTGCCCAACCCGATTCCGGCACCATCGACATTCCCTCCCTCGTGTCTTCCCCTCACTTTAGCCATCCCCATGGCATCTGCCGTCACATATCGACGACAGTTGGCGCCCACCGTGGGGCAGACCGAGGCGTCGACTGGAGTCAAGATCCGGACGGGATCAACCTCTGCATCGGGCGGTAGCCACGCCTCTGGCCTGATTCTAAGGCGTGGGGCAATCGACTATGTGGTGGACTACTCGGCGCGGTACAAGGAAGGAGTTCCCTTGCCGCCCGGGGTGTCGCTGCAGGTGGGAAGTCACCGTCTCTTCATCGGTGCCTTCCCTGAGGCATATCCAAGAGACATCCGAGTTTTCTCATGTGCTACAGACCCTCTCTTGACCAGGGCCTGCGCCACAGCACCTGGCCAAGGGAAGGGCCGACTGCATGCTGCAGTCATGATGGCGGGAGCGTCGTCCTCGACCAATCGGGACCCGGCAAGCGCAGCAAGGAAGGCAAAGGAAGTGGCTGATGCAGCAGAGCGAATCGGCACCAGTGCGTTGCGGGATGTGGTGTACACACACGTGAACAGGAATGGTGATCCGGAGCAAGTGCATACCGAGCTGGAAACGGCACGGCTTGCACTGGCTCGCAGGGCCGAGCAAGTGCTGGCTGAGGAGCGTCGGTTGGGAGCCATCACTCGGGAATACAACGCAGCGCATGCAGGACCGCGTCGGCCGATTGAGCCCGCAGTCCTGGAAGACCTGAGAAGCCGAGGCCGGGCAGTCAACCAGCAGTTGTCTGGGGCGGAGCAACCGGAGCGTCCGAGAAGGCCAGCACAACCGGAGCAACAGACGCAATCGGCATTTGTCCAAAGGCCCACATATAGCACACCCGACAAGAATCTGAGAGCAGCCGAGCAGATAGCGCTTGAGATGGAAGAGTTGGAAGGAGATGAGCGGCGCGAGCAGTCGCGCCGAATGCGTGAACTGATAGCAGCCGCGAAGGAGCAGAAGATCGCGGCAATGGCAAATCAGAACGCTGAGCCAGAGGCATCAAGAGGGACAATGAGGCCGAATGCGGGAGCCAGCCAGCGGCCGAATGCGTCGCGCCAGAATCGGCACCAGCCCGCGCCATCTCGGCATGACAGCAAGGTCAGAAGCAATCGCCCAGCAGCAAGCAGAAGAATGGAAGAGCCGGCTGTTAACAGCAGGCGCCATGACATGCCGCAGCAGTCGGCACCGAGACCAGCAATCAGCACCCGACTTGGCCCTCGCCAAATCGGTCAGAATGATGCAAGGCATCGCATTGAGCTCCTGGAGAAGGAGGCCCAGGAAGATGAAGAAGGAGAAGCTAGCCCAGCATGTTTCGGTCATCGCATTCGGACGGAGAAGTTCCCCAAAGGCTTCACACTGCCGAGAGACACCCCCAAGTACAATGGCTCGGTAAAGCCTGAGGACTGGCTGTCCGATTACCTGACAGCAGTTCGCATTGCGGGAGGCAATCGGCGTGTGGCAGTTCGCTATGCACCGCTCATGCTGCAGGGTTCAGCTCGGACGTGGTTGAACAGTTTGCCCAAGGACAGTGTGAATTGCTGGGAGGATTTCACGACTGCGTTCATCCACAACTTCACAAGCACATATGAAAGGCCCAACCTCCCTCGGCAGTTAGCTTTGTGCGTGCAAGGCAAGGACGAGCCCCTCCGAGATTACCTGTCTCGGTGGATCAAGTTGAAGAATTCGTGCGAAGGAGTCCATGAGATTCAGTCCATTCAGTACTTCACTGATGGATGCCTGGCCGATTCAATGCTGAAGCACAAGCTGCTCCGCAAAGACTTCACATCGCTCGCCGAGCTCATGAAGGTGGCAAATGCTTTCGCTATGTCCGATTCTGCGATGCGCCCTATCCAACTCGGAGTTGGAGGTGTGATCCAGTCACCTGGGGCTCCGCAGTCGGACACAGGAAACCAAGGCCTCAGTCGGAAAGAGAGAAGAGAGAGCAACCACAACAACAACAACAACAACAATAACCAGCAGAACAACGACAAGCGAAAGGACGAGCAACCGGACACTCAGTATGGCAGTCGGCAGGTGGCCGCTGTTCAGAATGAGGAGGACCCAGCGGCTGCAGGAGGCAGTCGGAAGATGAGACCCAATGTGAGACCCCCAGGGCAGATGAAGCCCAAGTACACGTTTGAGGACATGTTGGATGCACCATATAAGTTGCACAGCACGCCTGGGAGGCCGTCTGCGCACACCACTCGGCAATGTGATTTTGTGAGAAGGATAGCAAAAGGAGAAGCTTTGCCCCCACCACCACCACCACTACCGCCACAGAACAGAGGACCACCTCAGCAGCAGAACCAGTACCCGCAGCAAGATGCAGCATACATGATTTTCACCAGTGAGTCCACGGACAAGGGAAGTCGGAGAGCCCGAGCCCAAGAAGTCAATGCAACAATGCCACCGATCCCCCAATTCATGCACTGGTCAGAATGTCCGATATCCTGGGACAGAGCAGATCACCCCACCATTTTGCCGAATCCGGGCAACTATCCGCTGGTGGTGGATGCTCTGGTCGTAGGGCCTAAGTTTTCATGCAAGTTTTCAAGAGTGCTAGTTGATGGAGGAAGCACAATTAACATCCTGTACCGAGATACGATGCTCAAGCTAGGACTTACAGAGAGGGATTTGGAGCGCAGTCGGACGACATTCCACGGGATTTCCCTGGGTTGTCTTGCACCCCCTTGGGTCGCATTCGGCTGGATGTCATTTTTGGCACAGAGGAGAATTTCAGGAGAGAGCCGATTTGGTTCGAGGTGGCCGACCTTAGCAGTCCATACCATGCCTTGTTGGGATTACCAGCATTTGCCAAGTTCATGATCAATGCACAGCAGACATACCTGAAGATGAAGATCCCGGGGCCAAGCGGCGTCATCACAGTCACCGGAGACTTCAGGAAGTCCCTCGAGTGCACATCCGCTGGCAGCAGTTTGGCTGAGTCCTTAGTGGTGGAGACAGAGAAGCGTCAGCTCGGCAAGGTGATTGCAATGGCGCAAGCACAGAGCAAGAATCCACTGCCGGTTGGCCCAGCAAAGAGAGCAGATGAGGAATCGGCTTTTCAATCGGCCAAGGACAGCAAGAAAATCGCTCTAGATCCCTCCGACTCGACCAAGTTTGTTGTGGTCGGAGCTGGACTTAGCGACAAATAGGAAAGCGAGCTCGTCGAGTTTCTCCGTGAGAATCGGGACATCTTTGCATGGTCTCCACAGGACATGCCTGGTGTTCCGAGAGAACTCGCCGAGCACAAGCTGCACATTCGGCCAGGCTCGAAGCCGGTCCAACAACCCCTGAGATGTTTTTCTGAGGACAAGAGAAGAGCAATCGGCGAAGAGATTGCAAAGTTACAAGCTGCAGGTTTCATCATGGAAGTGTTTTACCCCGAATGGCTGGCCAATCCAGTCCTCGTCATGAAGAAGAACAAGACTTGGCGTATGTGTATAGATTACACTTGTTTGAACAAGGCATGCCCCAAAGATCCGTTTGCTTTGCCCCGAATTGACCAAGTGGTTGATTCTACGGCCGGCTGCGAGTTGTTATCCTTTTTGGATGCTACTGCTGGATATCACCAGATAAAGTTAGCCGTGGAAGATGAGATCAAGACAACATTTATAACCCCTTTCGGGGCCTATTGCTATATCACCATGCCTTTTGGTCTGAAAAATGGAGGTGCCACTTATCAGCGCATGATGCAAAGATGCACACACTCTCAGCTCGGCAGAAATATCCACGTTTACGTGGACGACTTGGTGGTGAAGTCGGCAAGGGGAGTCACATTGTTGGACGACCTCAGAGAGACCTTTGCAAATCTGAGAACCTATCAGATCAAGCTCAACCCGGAGAAGTGTGTGTTTGGAGTCCAAGCCGGCAAGCTCTTGGGGTTTCTCGTTTCCGAGAGAGGAATCGAATGCAACCCCGAGAAGATAGCCGCAATAGAGTGCATGGAGCAGCCTAAGACCTTGAAGCAAGTGCAGAAGTTCACCGGTTGCCTCGCATCCCTCAGCCGATTCCTCAGTCGGCTGGGCGAGAAGGCAATTCCCTTGTACCAGTTGATGAAGAAGACAGATAAGTTTACTTGGACCCCCCAGGCAAATGAAGCATTCCGAGAGCTCAAGCGCATGCTATCCACGGCACCGATTCTGGCTGCCCCGATTGAGAAGGAGCCCATGATGTTATACATTGCAGCAACCAATCGGGTGATCAGCGCAGTTATGGTGGTGGAGCGGCCCGAGAAGGACAAGGCACAGCAAGTCCAGCGTCCAGTGTACTACATCAGCGAAGTGCTCTCGGCATCCAAGCAGAACTATCCTCACTACCAGAAGATGTGCTATGGAATATACATGGCGGCCAAGAGATTGAAGCCATATTTTCAAGCCCACTTGATCACTGTTGTCAGTTCGGCCCCGTTAGCCGACATCATGGGAAGCAAAGATGCAACCGGAAGAGTGGAAAAATGGGCAATCGAAGTGGCCAGTCATGGCATCCAATATGAGCCAAGGACTGCAATCAAGTCGCAGGCACTAGCTGATTTCCTGGTGGACTGGGCTGAAACTCAGTACGTGTCACAGCTCCCCATGTCGGATATCTGGCGAATGCACTTCGATGGCTCCAAGATGAAGATTGGTCTAGGGGCTGGGGTGGTGCTCACATCCCCAAGAGGAGATCAATTGCAATATGTGCTCCAGATTCACTTTGCAACATCAAACAATGTAGCCGAGTACGAAGCCCTTGTGCATGGTATCAAGTTGGCCAAGGAAATCGGTATTCGGAATATTGAGTGCTATGGTGACTCCGATCTGGTGGTACAGCAGTGCTCGGGCACGTGGGATGCAAAAGATGCTAACATGGCGAGCTACCGATTCCTGGTGCAGCAAATCAGCGGATATTTTGAAGGTTGCGAGTTCCACCATGTTCCAAGAGCAAACAATGAAGCAGCAGACGCCTTGTCCAAGCTTGGCTCCACAAGGCAAGCAATTCCACCATGCGTATCTCTCGAGCATATCAAGAAGCCGTCCATCACTCCATCACCAGATTCCGAGTCCATTTTTATCTCGGAGACCGATCTTGAAGCTCTGAGAAAGTCAAAAGAAGTTCAACCGGCCAAGCCTGCAACCATGAAGAAGCAATCTAGCGCTCAGGGTGTCTCGGCAATAGCACCAGGGGCTGCCGATTGCAAACCAGGGGCTGCAGAAGAGAAGAAGAAGAGCGATACCACAGAGAAGCAAGCAGAGGCTGCGCCAGATGGCACGACCTCTGGAGAGCAAGTGATATCAGAGATTGCCGATTGCAGTAATGAAGTTTCAACCCCAGATGAGAAGTCAACACCAGAGGCTGCCGAATGCGTGCCAAGCGCCGCAGTCGGCAGTTCGCAAGCAGAAGAAGAGATAGCAGAGGTTCAAGAGGCCGAGATCGAGCAGGCCAATACTCAAGAGACCGAGATCCAAGAAGAAGTCTTACCCCAGCAGGCAGCAGTAATGGTAGTGGTCAGTGCGCCATCATGGGCACAACCGATTCGAGATTTTTTGGCAGATGGGATCCTTACACCAGATTTGGCATTGTCCAGGCAGATCGCTCGCCGGTCGTGGGCATACACAATCATCAACAACCAGCTGATGCGCAAAAGTCCGACTGGTGTTCTTCAGAGGTGCGTTGAAGAGGACAGAGGCTTGGAGCTGCTCAGAGACATCCATCAGGGTGAATGTGGTCATCACGCGTCAGCAAAGGCAATCGCCAACAAGGCTTTCCGACATGGTTTCTACTGGCCAACTGCACTCGCAGCAGCTGAAAATCTGGTGAAGCACTGCAAGGGTTGTCAGCGATTCAAGGCAAAGAGTCATCAGCCAGCATCGGCACTGAAGACCATCCCAATAGCTTGGCCGTTTGCAGTTTGGGGTTTGGACATGGTCGGACCATTCAAGAGAGCTAGAAGCGGCATGACACATCTCTTGGTGGCAATCGAAAAATTTACCAAGTGGATCGAGGCAAGACCAATCAAGAAGTTGGATGGACCGACTGCAGTCAAGTTTGTGGCTGACATCGTATGCAGATATGGTGTTCCTAACAGCATCATTACCGACAACGGCACAAACTTTGCAAAGGGGGCATTGGCTCGATATGCATCTCAGCAAGGCATTCGGCTTGATCTGGCATCTGTGGCACACCCACAGTCCAATGGTCAAGTCGAAAGGGCAAATGGACTAATCCTATCGGGTATCAGGCCTAGATTGGTAGTGCCACTTGAGAGGGCACCTGGGGCATGGATTGATGAGCTCCCCGCAGTACTTTTCAGTTTGAGGACCACGCCGAATAGGTCGACTGGATTCACTCCTTTCTTCCTGGTATATGGTTCAGAAGCAGTCATCCCCTCCGACATCGAGTTCGATTCACCTCGGCACGCTTTATACACTGAAGAAGAAGCCAAGTTAGCAAGAGAAGACGGCGTCGACCTCAAAGAAGAAGCTTGTTTGTTGGCCTTGTCTAGGTCAGCAATCTATCAGCAGAAGTTGCGACACTACCACAACAAGAAGATTCGACCTTTCTCTTTCCGAGAGGGGGACATGGTGCTCCGCCGAATCCAGAAGTCAGATGGGCAGCACAAGCTATCCTCACCTTGGGAAGGGCCGTTTATTGTCAGCAGAGCGCTCAAGAACAACTCCTACTACCTGATCGATTGCACCAAGGGAACTCGGCACAAGGACACATCGGGAGTAGAGACAGAGCGGCCGTGGAATGCCGAGTTGTTATGTCCGTTCTATAGTTGAACGGCATAAGTTTATGTAAGCCATTCGGCAAACAATCAGTTAAAGATATCATGTCTCTGAAAATGAGCATTCGAGTACTTTCGTATAACTCCATTCGAAGAGCTAGCCGTAATCGGCAACGCTCCGTCAGACCTGAGATGTGCATAGCATACCCGGGGACTGGACGACCACGAGGTCAAGAAAATAAGCCATCGTGGCACGGGGACTGCAGGCTGGCTCGCAATCGGACACCCAGCTCAAGCGCAAATCACTAAGGGGGTTGTGGCATTGAAAAGGGTGACGATTGAAGCAGTCGGTAGTACAAATCCCGGGAAACAACTCGAAACATGCCACCACAAGCAGCGCCGACGAGATAAAGTCGCCGATTGCGCCGCAAACTCGGACACTAGATCCAGAAGCGAGCAATCGGCGCCTGCTGTTGCAGAATCCTTTGCGTTAGAAATCTTGTCGTGTAAAAATAAAAACTCATCGAACCTTGGCTGGATGTTTACTGTTGATCCGATCGGGGACCGCATGTCGGCAGCAAGATCGACACAGTAAACATTCCCAAGCGCAGCCGATGAAAGAAACCGGCAAAGACGCAAAGTTGATCGCACATGAAAACAGTTAAAACAAGCAATCGATTTGCATCAAAAGTAACAGGCCCAAGGCCGAATAAGTTCATTACATCAAGTGGGTGTCGGCAGAATTAAAATTGTCTTACAAGGAAAAGTAAAACCGATCTAATATCGACAGGTGGACAGTCCGAATACAAATCAAGAGGGCACATCTCAAGCAGTCGGAGGCACCGAGCTGGAGGATGGAGCAGATGGATCCGATTGAGCTTCAGAACCGGCAGCATCAACTCGTTTCGGCTTCGGAGAGGTCTGAGATGAGTCGCTGTCGGAAGGCTCCTCGGCTAGCGCAGAAATAGTTGAAGCAAGGAGTGGGTTCCCTCCGTCATCAAGGTATGGAGTGTAGTCATACGGAGAGAACCAATTCGCCATAGTGCTGGCCAGCCGATTGACTTCAGCGTAGGTTTTCTCAAGAAGGTCCCCGGCACCATCTCGGAGGCTGTATAACTTGGAGAGTTTCACCTGAGGGTACCAAGTCAATATTGTCTGAAGGGCGGTCTCCGCACCAGTACGACCCGCGGAATTCAGCAGAACGTCGATCCGACGTGGGATAGCCTTGAGGAGAATCCGAGTCTGCTCAGTGGTCGCATTCGGAGTTTCCCCTTGATCAGAATCTTCCTCCTCTTGTGGGTCGTCCTTGTGGACCTCGGCGGAGGAGTTGGCAGCATGTTCCATTCTCTTTAGTCCGGCCTTGAGCTCAGCCGCCGGCCACAGGGTTTCGGCAATCTTCAGAATTCCGAGTTTGAAGGACAGGGCCACTCCCTGGATGACCGGAATGCGAGCTTGAGTGCCGATCAGATATTCATGTCGGGTCCAGACGCTGTCCGCGCGGTCACAAGTCCCTCCGGCAGCGATATGATCCTCCCGAGACTGGGCGACAGCGGCGTAGGCAGCCACCTCAGATTCGGGCCAGGTCTCTGTGTAAAGAAGGAAAAATGTGAGAAATCAGATACAAGAAGAAAGCAATCGGAAAATGCAATCGGCATAAAGGAAGACTCACCGCTAAGGAGAAGATCCATGTCAGTTAGCGAGTCGCAGAAACCTTTGGCTCGGCGGTGCATTCGGGCATTCTCTTCAAGATGCTGCTTCTCCATTTCTTCATATTTGGCGATCTGCTCGTCGCGATCTTTGCGAATGGAATCCCGCGCGGCGACTGCTTCATCCCTCTCGGCTTGTAAAGCATCTCGGGCGGAGACTGCGGCATCCCTCTCGGCAAGAAGCCCAGCGCTGGTAGCCGTCACAGCAGCAACGTCCGCAAGATGTTTCTTTTCAAGAGCTGCCATCTCGGCGCGAAGATTGTGAATAGTCCGGTTCAAGTCAGTCTCTACCCCTTGCAGCCGAGTCACTTCTTCAGAAGCTTTGGCAAGATCTGGGCTCTGCTGATTAAGTTCTGCAGTTAATTCAGAAATCCGGCCCTGGAGGTCACCTACCAGAGGAACAGTAGCTAGAAGAGAGCATAGAGATATGAGCGCTAGAGCAATCGGCTAGTGGAGAAAAGGAAGATGGGCTAGAAGATACCTTTCTGTTTGGAGGTCTCGGCTGACAGGTTGTTGACCTGCAGCTGGGCCTGGGCGAGGGTCCGGAGGCTGGCAGTATAAGCTTCAAGAAGTTTCTCGAAGACATTTCGTTTCTCCTCCATAATAGCCTGAGAAGAACAGTACGACAAAGTCAGTGATAGAGCACAAATGCTAAAAGATCCGAACCGATTGTAACCAATCGGCCCGAATCTCGGGGACTACACCCAGTGGGTGCGCTTGCGCGCACCCACCGGAAGGAAAGTCCACCGATTGAGGAAGGCAAATGAGAAAAGCAAAAATGCTAAAAGATCCAAACCGACTATAACCAATCGGCCCGAATCTCGGGGACTACACCCAGTGGGTGCGCTTGCGCGCACCCACCGGAAGGAAAGTCTACCGATTGAGGAAGGAAAATGAGAAAAGCAAAAATGCTAAAAGATCCGAACCGATTGTAACCAATCGGCCCGAATCTCGGGGACTACACCCACTGGGTGCGCTTGCGCGCACCCACCGGAAGAAAAATGTCTAAAGTAAAAGAAGGAAAAGAAGGAAAGCAAGAGGTCACCGTATGATGCGAGGCGAGCTGTTGCAGATCCCGAGCAATGGCATTGGCGAAGCAGTTCACTCGGCTCAGCGCGGACGCCATGGGCTCTTGAGGAGGAAGCGCAGCGTCAGCCTCAGCACCAGCATGACGGGCGCAAGAGTACTCGGCCCGGAATTGATCCACCGTGCGCATTAAAACTTCTGAGGCAGTGGGGGTCGGCGTAGGCGCTGAGGTTGGAATCGCGATGGAAGTGGCAATTGTAAGAGCTGGTGGCACCGTCGTCACTTGATAATCAGAAGCACCCGATTGCGGCGGTGGCACAATCGGGCGAGTCGGAGCAGCGGTAGTAACGATGACTGGGGGAAGAGTTGTGGTCGTCGGCGGCGCTGATAGAACAGTTGGTGGCGTGGTAGCAATGGTTGGTGGTGCCGACATCACAGTCGGCGGCGAGATCGTCACCATTGGTGCGTCGGGCACGGTGGACGACGGAGCGGGAGAAGTTGTAGCAGCGGCGGCCGGGCTGGAGCGGCATGGCGGGGACGGGGCAATCGGATCGACCGATTGCGTTCCCCCGACACCAGGAGATACCGGGTCGGCCGCACGCTTGATGATCTTTGGGGCGAGGTCGGAAGAAGACGTCTTCTGGGCTGCTACGAGCCGAGCTCTCTTGGCAGCACGTTCGACGTCTTTGGAGGAGTGATGGGTGGCGGTCGGCCGCTTGCGAACAGCCGCAGCAGAAGCAGCGGGCGAGATGATGGAGCTGACACGAGCCGGGATCTCGGTGTCGATGTCATCAAGCCCAATCGGCTCGCTGAAGGGAGAAAGGGAGAAGAGTCAGTAGAAGCAGAGGTAGCAAAGTACTGCGCAGAAAGTCAGAAGCATACCCGATCGTTCGAGGTGCGCCGGTAGGCATTCGGCAGCGGAGTGGGGCGACATTCAGCGGCGCCTGAGTGGTCGGCCTTCGAGCTGGCGTCTTCTGGGCCTGCTTGCCTTTGTGGGCAGTCGGCGCGGTTTGGATGACCTTGGAGGGAGCGGTACCAGAGGAAGAGCCAGCTGCCGAGATGCGTTTGGCTGGCACCCTGGGAGGCTTATCCCGAGGAGCTGCAGCAGGAGCAGTACCCGTTGAGATACTATCATCGTCACTCCAATCAGCCAAAAGTCGCTCAAGGGAAGAGTCGGGCGTACCCCCTTGAGCTGGCAGCCGAGTGGTGGTCCTTGGAGGGATGGCGCGCGCGGCATCATCATCTTCGGCGTCCATGGGGTCGGAGGATTCCCCAGAGGACTCGTCTTCATCCTCATCATCTTCACTGAAGTCGGCGGAAGGGATCTTGCCATTGTACTCAAGGTCAATGGGGTCCTCTTCCGTGCGATCAGGGGCAAACACACCAGCTTCCTGGCCGTCCTCCATGCGGTCGGACTGAATGAAGTGCTAAAAGGGGCACAAGTGATCAGAGCAATCGGAAGAGCATGCAGTCGGAAGAAAAAGCAATCGGAAGAGCAGGCAGTCGGACTGAATGAAGTGCTGAAAAGAAGGCACAAGTAATCGGAGTATACCACAGGCGGTTTCCGCTGTCGGGTAAGGTAGGCAAGCCCGAACCGGAA
Organism: Bromus sterilis; assembly: GCA_950022295.1. Taxonomy (NCBI): domain Eukaryota; kingdom Viridiplantae; phylum Streptophyta; class Magnoliopsida; order Poales; family Poaceae; genus Bromus; species Bromus sterilis. The sequence goes on along the minus strand of OX465600.1, from coordinate 49,645,141 downwards.
AGGATCAGGCAGCGCACTGGCGGTGATGGTTTTCACTCGGGCGCAGAGGATCTCGGTCTTCATTTCCCACGTGCAGAGCCGAGTGGGGTCCCGAGGCCCCGACACGTCGCAGAGACGGTGCGCTCGGCGCTGCAGGGGAAGAATTCGCGCGTGAAGCCATGCCGCTATCAAGTCGGTGGGAAGGAGTCCCTCTCGCTCCAGCTGGGTGACCCTGGCAGCTTGAGCGTCGACGTCGCAATCCCCAGCACCGTGCTTCAGAGCCCATTGATGTTTCTCAACCGGCCTAGCGAGTGAGAACTCGGGCAGGTTGAGGAGGTCGGGGCCTTGATTGGGAGACTTGACGTAGAAGAACGACGTCTGCCAGTTTTTGCAGGACTAGACGATGTCGGGGCTGGGATATTTTATCTTGCCGGCTGCGGCAAGACAACTGCCGCAGTCGGTCATATCAGTCGGATAGGAGGGTTTGCCGCCTTCGATGGTGGGGGCAACGATCTCTCCTGTTCGAGCATTGTGGGCTCGGAGGTTGAAGAAGCGCTTGAAGAGCGCGATGCTAGGTCGGCAGCCGAGATAGCCCTCGCAGAGTGTCACGAACCCGGAAAGGTTCATGATGAAGTTGGCGGCGAGATGATGAGGCTGAAGTCGGTGGAACTCAAGGAACTCGCGGAAGATGGCGCTGGCGGGAAGGCCGAATCCACGCTCAAAGTGAGCGAGGAAGACGACCCTCTCGCCCGTGCGCGCGCTGGGCACGACGTCGGCCTGGCCCGGGATCCGCCATTCGATCTCTGCGGGCATCTTTCGGGCGCGAATCATTGTTTCGACGGCGACGGCGGTGGCTTGGGATCCCTTCCAGCACCCGCGGCTCGCCTGCGAGACGTCCCGTCGTGGCGCCATCCATTCCGCAGTAGAGGAAGGAGAGGAAGCAAACCGAGGTGGAGCGCGAGAACGACGCCGGCGAACTGCTGCGGCGACGGCGGAGGCGGCGAGGAGCGCGAGTCAGTTGCCGGAGCAGGCGGGAAAGCAGAGGTCCGCGGGAGAGAAATCTGCGCGAGGAGCGGCAATGGCGCAGAGAGAGAGAGAAAGCTGGAGGTTGAAGGAGATGTGTTGGAGAAGGAAGAGGCGAGGCTCCCCCCTCGGTGGCTTATATGGGCGGCGGGGAAGGGGAGTGGGATCACCCCGTGGCCATGTGGCCCGGTGTGACCTAGGGCACAAGGAAGCCAACCGGCAGATCAACACAGAGGATCCTGGCACAGAAGGCGAGACGTGCGACGTGGGGGTCAGCTCCTGCAGTTATGTCACGTCGCGCGGGGGTCGTAGGTCCCAGCTCATTGATCACGTCGTGGGCAAGTCGGAGGTAACCGTGGGAGCGCAATCGGCAGAAGGTACTGCTCCAGAAAATGAAGATACGAAGCGAGAAGGAACCAAATCCAATCGGATGGGAACGAGGTCAGCCGAGTGTGATCTCCGAGTCGGCCGACGAACTCGGAATGACGCACTCGAAGAGGCCATAGCAGTCGGAAAACCTCAAGACAAATTGAAAAACTGCAAAGGCCCCGCGGTCAAGTGACTGTGGGATCTTTACAGCTTTAGGGGCTACTGTCGGGGGATTCGTACCCGGGTAGGCTAACCCAAGCGGAAGCAAGCTTTCAAGACAAGGATGGGCCGATTGGGCTGCAGTTGGGCCGAGCTAGGCAGAGGTACGGCCGATTGCTCTAAGGCAATCGACCATACCAAGTGCCGGCAGTCGGCCCAGGCGCAATCGGTCCACCCCTTGTGTTCATTGAAGACGATCGTCCGATTGGCCTGCTGCTGGACCGAGGTCGTTTCCTAGAAGACCGATTGCCCAAGAGCAATCGGCCTTACCCAGGAACCACCAGCCGGTCCAGGCGCAATCGGAGCTACCTGACACCCAGTCGGGGGTATGATTACGAGGTCATAAATGCCATATCCCGAGATATCTGGGTGGCAGGAAGGCCAAGTCACATCGAGGATTTCCGGGAGATACGATGTCGACCTCTCCGCCGATTCCGCGGACAGGCCGACAAGACCGTACCTCATAGCTCCACTGTTCATCACTAGACCCTACAAGGTAGCAGCATGGGACGCCGCTCGTAAGCTCCGGATCACCCGGATAGGAGCAGTCGGTGGGCCCAGGCCGATTAGAGGTTGACAGCTGGGCCCAGTCGGCACTGAAGTTACCAAAGTACCCCGGACTCACACTAAAAGAGCCAGGGTACCCCTCCTGCGCGAGGGACGCCACACTTGAGATCTCATTAACTCTCTCTCCCTTCAGTTCATTTACTGCCCGTAGTCACTCCTCAGGGAAGCAGGAGAAGACCTTGCCCACGGCGGCGGTTTACTCCTTCCCCTGAGAAGATAGAAGAGCAGTTATTGTAGTTCCTTCATTGATATATAAGAGACAAGCAGGAGTAGGGGTGTTATCTCTCCGGAGAGCCCCGAACCTGGGTACATCGTGGTGTCTTCACCGTGCTTGTGCCCAACCCGATTCCGGCACCATCGACATTCCCTCCCTCGTGTCTTCCCCTCACTTTAGCCATCCCCATGGCATCTGCCGTCACATATCGACGACAGATCTGCTTGAGAAGACCTATACCGAAGTAAATCGGCTAGCCAGCTCTATGGTGAACTGGTTCTCTCCCTACGAGAACACTCCGTATCTCGACGAGGGAGGGAATCCGCTTGCTACACCTTCAATCTCTGGCTTGGCTGAGGAGCTTTCTGATAGTGGCTCATCTCAAACATCTCCGAGATCCAAGCAAACTGGTGCCACATTTTCTGAAGCGCAATCAGATCCGACTACTCCGTCTTCTAGCTCCGTGCCTCCGACTTCCTGAGCCCTGCCGCCACCTATGTTACTTGCTGTAGCTTGCCGATACTGGATCGGTTTTTATCTTATTTTGTCTTCCGGCTGTCTACTTTGTAAGACACAATTTTAATTCTGTCGACACCCACTGGGTGTGACTTCGATGTAATGCACTTATTCGTCCTTGGGCCTGCTATTTCTTATGCAACCCGATTGCCTGGTTTTTGCTTTTACTTGTGCGATCAACTTTGCGTCTTTGTCGGTTTCCTTTATCGGCTGCACTTGGGGATGTCTACCGTGTCAAACTTGCTGCCGATATGCGGTCTGCAATCGGATCAACGGTAGACTACCAGCCAAGGTTCGATAAGTTTTTATTTTTCACACGACAAGATTTAACGCAAAGGATTCAGCGACAGTAGGTACCGATTGTTCGCCACCGGGCTCAACGCCTTGGTTTGCGGCGCAATCGGTAATTTTGCTTTATCGATTATGCCCTTAGTGGCGCGTTTCGAATTGTTTCCCGGGAATTCGTATTGCCGGCTGCCCCACACACGACTCTTCTCAATACCATAAACATTTTACTGATTTGCGCTTGAGCTAAGTGCCGAGTTGAGTGCCAGCCCGCAGTCCCCGTGCCTCGATGGCCTGTTCGCTTGACCTCTTGGTTAGTCAGTCCCCGGGTGTGTTGTACACACCTCAGGTATGACTGAGCGTCGCCGATTGGGGCTAGCTCTTCGAATAAAATTATGCAAAGATAATCGAATGCTCATTTTCAGAGGCATGATAACTTTTTTACTGACTTGGTTGCCGAATGTCTTACATAAGTTTCTGCCGCTCAACTATAGAACGGACATAACAACTCGGCGTTCCACGGCCGCTCTGTCTCTGCTCCTGATGTGTCCCTATGCTGAGTGCCCTTGGTGCAGTTGATCAGATAATAGGAGTTGTTCTTGAGCGCTCTACTGATGACGAATGGCCCCTCCCAAGGTGAGGATAGCTTGTGCTGCCCATCTGACTTATGGATTCGGCGTAGCACCATGTCTCCTTCTCGGAAAGCGAGAGGACGAATCTTCTTGCTGTGGTAGTGCCGCAACTTTTGCTGATAGACTGCTGACCTGGACAAGGCCAACAAGCAAGCTTCTTCTTTGAGGTCGATGTCGTCTTCTCGTGCCAATCTGGCCTCTTCTTCGGTGTATAGTGCGTGCCGAGGTGAATCGAACTCGATGTCGGACGGGATGACTGCTTCTGAACCATACACCAGGAAGAAAGGAGTGAATCCAGTCGACCTGTTTGGTGTGGTCCTCAAACTGAACAGCACTGCAGGAAGCTCTTCAATCCATGCTCCGGGTGCCCTCTCAAGTGGCTCTACCAATCTGGGCCTGATACCCGATAGGATTAGTCCATTTGCTCTTTCGACTTGACCGTTTGATTGCGGGTGTGCCACAGATGCCAGATCAAGCTGAATGCCCTGCTGAGATGCATATCGGGCCAGTGCACCCTTCGCAAAGTTTGTGCCATTGTCGGTGATGATGCTGTTAGGCACACCATATCTTCACACAATGTCGGCCATAAACCGAACTGCAGTCGGACCGTCCAGCTTCTTGATTGGTCTAGCTTCAATCCACTTGGTAAACTTGTCCACTGCGACTAGAAGATGTGTCATGCCATTTCGAGCTCTCTTGAATGGTCCAACCATGTCCAAATCCCATACTGCAAACGACCATGCTATTGGGATTGTCTTCAGCGCCGATGCTGGCTGATGACTTCTTGCCTTGAAACGCTGACAACCTTTGCAGTACTTCACCAAATTTTCAGCCGCTGCAAGGGAAGTCGGCCAGTAGAAACCATGTCGGAACGCTTTGCTAGCGATGGCCTTTGCAGACGCATGATGACCACATTCACCCTGATGAATGTCTTTGAGCAGCTCCAAGCCTCTGTCCTCTTCTACGCATCTCTGAAGGATACCAGTTGCACTCTTGCGCACTAGCTCATTGTTGATTATTGTGTATGCCCAAGATCGGCGGCTGATTTGCCTTGACTCTGCTAAGTCTTCTGGGAGGACTCCGTCTGCTAGGAAATCTCTAATCGGCTGTGCCCATGATGGCGCACTGACCACTGCCATTACCACTGCATGCTGGGGTGGGGCCTCTTCTTGTGTCTCAGTTCCTTGGTCGTTGGCCTCCTGGATCTTGGCCTCTTGGACATCATTTCTATCTCTGCTTCTGAACTGCCGACTGCGGCGCCTGGCACGTGTTCGGCAGCCCCTGGTGCCGACTTCTCGTCTGGAGTTGGAGCTTCATCATTGCAATCGGCCATTTCTGATGGTATCGGCTCTTCGGAGGTTGTGCCTTCTGGCGCAGCCTCTGCTTGCTTCCCTTTGACTTGGCTCTTCTCACGTCCTTCTGCAGCCCCTGGTTCGCCCTCGGCAGCCCCTGGTGCCGTTGCCGAGATACCTTGGGCGCTGGATTGCTTCTTCATGGTTGCAAGTTTCGCTGGTTGAACTTCTTTTGCCTTTTTCAATGCTTCAAGATCAGTCTCCGAGATGAAAATGGACTTGGACTCTGGGGATGGTATGATGGATGGCTTCTTGATGTGCTCCAACGATACACCTGGTGGGATTGCTTGCCTTGTTGAGCCGAGCTTGGACAATGCATCTGCTGCTTCGTTGTTTGCTCTTGGCACATGATGGAACTCGCATCCTTCAAAATATCCGCTGATCTGCTGCACCAGGAAGCGATAGCTTGCCATGTTTGCGTCCTTTGCATCCCAGGTGCCCGAGCACTGCTGTACAACCAGGTAGGAGTCACCAAAGCACTCAATATTCCGAATACCGATTTCCTTGGCCAGCTTGATACCATGCACAAGGGCTTCGTACTCGGCGACGTTGTTTGATGCTGCGAAGTGAATCTGGAGCACATATTGCAGTTGATCTCCTCTTGGTGAAGTGAGCACCACACCAGCCCCTAGGCCATTCTTCATCTTGGAGCCGTCAAAATGCATTCGCCAGGAATCCGACACTGGGAGCTGCGGCATGTACTGAGTTTCAGCCCAGTCCACTAGGAAATCGGCCAATGCTTGTGACTTGATTGCCGTTCTCGGCTCATATTGGATGCCATGACTAGCGACTTCGATTGCCCATTTCGCCACTCTTCCGGTTGCATCTCTGCTTCCCATGATGTCGGCCAATGGAGCCGAACTAACGACGGTGATCAAGTGAGCCTGAAAGTATGGCTTCAACCTCTTGGCTGCCATGTACACTCCATAGCACATCTTCTGATAGTGAGGGTAGTTCTGCTTGGATGCCGAGAGCACTTTGCTGATGTAGTACACTGGACGTTGAATTTGCTGTGCCTTGTCCTTCTCGGGCCGTAGAGCGTGTCACTCGTCGTCAAAAGATCAGGTTCCTTAAAGTTCAATGGTCACATCACTCCGAGAAAGAAGCAACATGGGAAAGAGAAGACCGCCTCCGTGCCGAGTACCCCACCTTCCTCCCGACGACTTCTGAATCTCGGGACGAGATTCTTTTGAGTGGGGGCGAGTTGTCAGAACCCCAACTAGGGTAAGTGCTAGGGTTTGCTTGTCCCTTTGCATCATGAAAATTTCAAAAGGAAAATCAAAATGGGGAAAAGAAAAGCCCTGAGAATTTAAATAAATGGCCAGATAAAAATCTTTTTCCAAAAATCATTTGAATGTTTGGAAAATTCCTATAAATGATGCTAATCATTTAAAAAATGGTTTGGGTATTTTCCCATACTCATGGAATTTTCTAATATTCAAATAGTGCTCTGGAAATTAAAGTTTACCCCTATTTGAATTGAAATTCAAATTTATTGAATTTCAAAAATGTCCAAATTATTTATGTGACTTGCTACTGGTCACCTAGGATTTATAAAATTGTTTGGGCATTTGTATAAAATGTTTTGATAATTGTTTTATCAGAACAGAACAAATGTCAGAAGAAATAAAAGAAAAACAGTGAAGGAAAGCTTACCTGTCGCCCACCAGCGGAGCCCACCTCTTTCCGCCGGCCCAGCCCAGCTGCCTCCTCCTGTCGTCTTCCTCCCCGGCGCCCGAAGCAGCTCGGTGGCGAGCCGAGCGCCGTGGACGCCACCGAGGCCCTCTGGAGCCTCCTCTTCTTCCCCCAGGACGCCACGCAGTCGCCCAGAAGCTGCCCGCACCTTCCCCTCTCTCCCTAGCTCATCTCCTTCCCTCTCTCGCCGGATTCCGCGAATAGCCGAGAGCCCGCCGGAGCACCACCGTGGAGAACCGTGGCCACTGAGTGAACCAGCGTGCGCCTTCGTGTCCAGTCGACGCGCAGCCGAGGTCTCCTTCGAATCCCCCTCCCAATTTGAGCAAGGGCACGACTCCGGCGACGTGAGCTTCGTCTTCTTCACCGCCGGCCGCCACGACTCCGAGGTCAAATCCCGCGTCCTCTAGCTCCGCTCCGACTCCGACGAGCTCGTCAACAGGTTTGGGGTGAGCTTCCGCTCGTTTTCCCCCATCTCTCCCTCTCCCCCGTGCTCTTTGTCGACGATGGCCACCACGGCAGCTCCGGCCGCCGCAAAACGTCGTCGTAGCCGTGGCCTCGAAGCTCCCCGTGACCCCCTGATGGCACCACGAGATGCGGACGACGATGAGGCACGCTCCCGTGCCCTCCTTTACCCTTCCCGTGCCTGGAATCGCATTCCGGCGAAGTTCCGGCGAGGCGCCGCCGTCTGGAAGGCCACCGGCGTCAAGCCGGCGCCATTAGAGCTAACCAGCCCCGCTAATCCTAGCCCTAGTCTATGACATGTGGGACAGCCCCCCCCCCTTAACCCTCTGTTAAGCTAATCAAACCGGGGATTAACCCCCTGAGGCTGACAGGGTGGACCCACTGGTCAGCCCCCCCTGACGTCACCCCCACGTCAGGCTGACGCATTAAAAGTTTTCCAGAGAATTAATTTAATCCAGAAAATTACAGAAAATTTGTTTAAACTTGGAAAATTCATAACTAATTCATATGAACTCCAAATATAACAAATAATATGTCTAAAATTATCAGAAAAATCCAAGGATTATGAATATGGGCTCTGTTTTCATGTTTGACCATTTTAAAATGGGTGAACAGTGCAAAACATCCATATGGCTATAATTCAAATTCAAATTTGAAGCACTTTTGCAAATGACTTTGCATTTGACTTCTTTTAAATGGAATTGTAACCACTTTGTGACCAAGAACATCACCATTTCAATATTGATCATGTGTTTGATGCATTGCAAATAAATTTATACCATTGTTTGATTGTTTGCTCGATAGACGTGCAACCGGAACCGGAGGCCACCCCCTTCGTTGAAGACACCGTTGTCGAACCTCGTCAGCAAGGCAAGCAAACCCCATTGATCATGTCTATAAAATCCTATTTCCCTCTCAGTCTCGCTTATGCATGTTTAGGATATCACCGAGACACGTTCTTTCGCATAGTTGAACCCATTCCGATGCATGACCTATCATTTTGTCACCGTATTAAGCAAACCACAATCCTAGCAGATTTAGGAGTTGAATGATGAGCATGTGGCCCCTACAACTGTTACTGCTTTTGCTGCTTAGTGATACAATGAGGATGTTTTGATTGTGAGTCGGGATGGAATGAACACAGTGGTATTGATGAAAGTGAAACGTGTTGGTGAATCCACCCTAAACAAAGGTGAACGATGAGAGGCTGTGTAGGAGTACACAATGGGTTGTCTCGTTGAACACTGCCCTAGGCCCTGAGTTCCTGTTTTGTGATCCAAGACAAAGAGTATGACCACATGTAGGGTTTTATGGGAGCCCCGTTTGGCCTCTTTACATACCCGATCCAGTCCAGGAGTCACAATAGATTCGGGCTTTCCATTTGGCATGTGCATAGAAAAAGAATGAAGAAAAGGTTGCATCATCCTAAATATGTGGGTGGACTTGTGAGGCAGTGAAACCATCTGGCAGAGGTGGCGTCTTGGTCCCTTACATTCTCTGAGTCCGTTTCGTGGAACCGGACGGACTCTCGAGCGGTGCCAAACTCAGGTAGTCGACTCCTGGATTAGAGAAGGTGATGTGAGGTTAGTGCCTTGGTTTCATCCACGTCCGACATCCGCTTGAAGGATGCCGAGAACGAGGCGATAAGTGATGACACGCGTGTGAAGATGTACACCCCTGCAGGGTTAATGAACTATTCTAATAGCCGTGTCCGCGGTTATGGACTACTTGGAAACCTCTACTTGATCATAGATAACTCGAATGGATACTTATAAAACTCGCAAGATAAGCGTGAGTGCTATGGCGTGCTTTCTCGTGGGGAAGTCGAGGAAGGCACCATAGTGGTGTTATTGGTTGGAGATGTAGTGGACTCGTGTACGCTTCTTACCTCAAGTCTGGTACTCGTAGTTCAGGACTAGCCAAGTCATAGCTGGCACTTCTGCATGTTGAAACCCCACCTCCTTTACCTTGATACTTGAGCATGAGTAGTGTAGTTCTGATGTAAGTCTTGCTGAGTACGACTTTGTACTCACGTTTGATTATTCTATGTTTTAGATAAGAACCGGACCCTGATGGAGTCACCTTCGTGAAGCTCGATGTTGACCTTGGTAGTATAGTCCCAAACAACAGTCTGGTCCCTCGTGGAAGGGCATGTTTGTTTACAAGCCTTCTCTAAGCCATTTGTTAAACTTGTCTGTACTCAGACCTAATTTGCTTCCGTTGTATGATGTAATGTTGATCACGGACATGTGATCTTTGTATGCTCTATGTGTATATCAATAAAGAGTACTTTGTAGAGTTATGTGATGATACCTGCTATTCATACTAGGCATGTGTGTTGCGTGTATGTTTATAACATGCATGTCTTAGTATGGGTTTTCGATACCTTAGTTGTGATCTGGCTGGCGGTCTTTTATACACAAAGTGGCCCTTAGATGTGCGCAGCTTGGGGCATCGCGATGCGATTACTCGTGACTCCGTCTGTGCACACTTTGTTGTATGATCGAGCCCGCCCTAGATCCCGACTAAGTGATCGGGCTGGAGTAAGTATATGTAAGAGTTAGGATCCAATCGATAACATGGTTGAGGCGGCTTGTCTATGAGTATGGGATTCACCACCCATAAGCATTTAGACTTGTGAGCGGACATTGAGGACCCATCTCAGTTGATCATCCGGCCTGAATGGGATGCCCCTCACGTTCGATGCTTACCGAGAACGTTCTGTGCTTGGCCTTGTCTGCTTAGACCAGTGGGTACGGTTCTCGGCTCTCCCGGTGATCGTATCGTGACTGGAATTACATACGCTAACCCCGGGTCCCGACAGACTTGGTATCAGAGCAGGACTGTCTGTAGGCTTATCAAACCCTTGGTCGAAGTCGAGTCTAGCATTCTATAGTTATATAGTTACTTGGGTATATAAGGGAACAACGTAAGGCTTCTTTTTCTCCTTATCCTCATCGATCTGAGTTCTGGGTCACCCTTATCTTTTCTACGGGATGATAGGACTAGGCTCATCTATGTCTGACTAGAACATCTCGCTGAGTGCTTCCTTGTAGCCGTAGGACAGTTGTGGTCGTCCAGAATCATCGTTCTTTTGAGTTCCTTGAGGAAGTCCTGTCCAATCTCCTCGAGGTTGTCTTGTTTTCCATCCCGGTGTAGCCGTTATGCTGCCGGATTTATTCCGTGTTTCTGTGGATCATTGCCTTCGCATTTCAATCTTTTCCGCCTTCATCATGTCTTGTTATCCTTGAATCCATCATTCAACCTGTTCTGATTGTTGATTTTTATCACACAGGATGTCAGGTGGAACTCGTAGTGCTGTTCGTCGGAATCGAGACCGTGTTCGGAATCGAAATGATGATGAACCTCTACCACCGCCTTCTGCGGCAGAAATCATGATGGAAGCTGAGAAGAATCAACGTGACCAAACACGTCTGCTGGAGCTCATCGAGCAGAATACCTCACGTCATCGTAATGTGGTTGTGAGCATTCAGGACTTCATCCTCCTCATGCCACCGGTATTCCGATGTTCTTCTGAGCCCCTTGAAGCTGATGATTGGCTCCGTTCCATCGAGCGTAAGCTTGATACTGCACATGTTGCTCCCGATGACCGAGTTGTTTTCGCGGTATACTTCTTGGAAGGTGCTGCTCTTCAATGGTGGGAGAACCATGTTGCCATGCAGCCAGATAGTCACGTAGTGACTTGGCAGGAGTTCTGTGTTGCCTTTCGAGGGTACCACATTCTGGATGAGTTGATGGAGAGCAAGAAGGAAGAGTTCTGCAATCTGACTCAAGGAGAGATGTCCATCCACGAGTATGTACGGGAGTTCAACCGTCTTGCTCGGTATGCCCCAGATGAGATCACCACCGATGCCAGAAAGCAGGCAAGGTTCCGTAAGGGACTTAGCCCCATCCTTCGTCATGATCTCAACCTCATCGAATTTGCCACCTTTGCGGATTTAGTCAACAGATCCTTCAGAGCTGAGCATGGCAATGAAATTTTCGAGGAGTCCCGCAAGCATGCTCTTGAGCTTGCTCCTTCTTCAAGTTCAGCCCCTCAGAAACACCGAAATTGGATTCCAACCAGAGCCATACCACAAAACTTTCTGCAGAGACCAACATCCAATATATGCCATCCACCCCAACACATCATTCCACCCCGGAATGATGGTGTGCAACCAAGCAATCCCACTCCCAGCAATTCAGACAGGGTATGCTTTAAGTGTGGTCTTCCAGGCCATTACTTTCGTCAATGCCCTCAGGTCTTGATGGCACCACGTCATTCTCGACCCAAGCCTCCAAAGAAATCATCCACCAAAACCGTCCCAGCAAAGCTTCCAGTCCCAAGTAGTGGATATGTGAACCAAATCTCAGTGGAGGAAACCACTGATGCTTCTGACGTCATTCTTGGCACACTCCCAGTCAATCATGTTCCCGCCTCCGTTCTTTTCGATCCAGGAGCTTCTCATTCATTCATGTCGGAGAGTTATGCACTTCGTCATGAGTTTCCCTTTGAAGAAATGTTTTCTCCAATGATTATTCAAACTCCTGGTTCAAAATGGAAAACTAATAGGGTAAGCCATGGCAATCAAATTGCAATTGAGGGTTTAGTATTCCTTGCTTCTCTTATAGCCCTCAAATCTTCGGACATCGATGTCATCCTAGGAATGGATTGGTTATCAAGGCAGAATGCTTTCCTTGATTGTAAAGACAATTCAGTCAAACTCACCCATCCTTCAGGCCAGACCATTGACTACACATCACCCAGCTCTAGAATCCAGGTGCAGACTTTGAATGTGCTTCCACTTCCAGACCTTGAAGATGTTCCGGTGGTTCGTGACTTCCCGGATGTCTTTCCTGAAGAGCTGCCGGGAATGCCACCCGACAGGTGTGTAGAATTCATAGTGGATCTTATACCAGGCACAGCCCCAATTTCCAGACGTCCATATAGGATGGCCCCACATGAGTTAGCTGAGCTAAAAACCCAACTTGATGCTTCGTTGGCAAAAGGCTTCATCCGCCCTAGCTCATCGCCATGGGGTTGCCCCGTTCTGTTCGTAACGAAGAAAGATGGAACAGAAAGGATGTGCGTAGACTATCGCCCGCTAAATCTAGCGACGATAAAGAACAAGTACCCACTGCCCAGGATCAATGATCTTTATGATCAACTTGCAGGATCCTCTGTCTTCTCCAAGATGGATTTGAGATTAGGTTATCATCAAATCAAAATCCGAAATGAGGACATTCCAAAAACGGCTTTCACTACTCGTTATGGTCTTTACGAGTATACCGTCATGTCCTTTGGTTTAACCAATGCCCCCGCCACATTCTCGCGCTTAATGAATTCGATCTTCATGGAGTACTTAGATAAATTTGTTGTGGTTTATCTTGATGACATTCTCATCTACTCGAAGAACGAAGAAGAGCACGCAGAACATCTTAGGTTGGTATTGATGAAACTTAGAGAGCACCACCTTTATGCCAAGTTCTCCAAGTGTGAATTTTGGCTACCAGAAGTGACCTACTTAGGCCATGTGATTTCTGCGAAAGGTGTTGCAGTCAATCCCGAGAGAGTTCAGGCCGTCCTTGACTGGACTCCACCTGAATCGGTTAAGCAAGTTAGGAGTTTTCTTGGCTTAGCAAGCTATTGCCGCCGCTTTGTCGAGAACTTTTCTAAAGTTGCAAAGCCTCTTACTAAACTCCTCAAGAAAGATAAGAAATTCCAATGGACCCCCGAGTGCGAGGAAAGCTTTCAAGAGCTAAAAAGAAGATTGACTTCTGCACCCGTACTTGCACCTCCGGACACCAAAAGGGATTTCGAGATCTATTGTGATGCTTCACGGCAAGGGTTAGGATGCATACTTATGCAAGATCGACATGTGGTAGCTTATGCTTCACGCCAGTTGCGGCCACATGAAGAGAATTATCCTACCCATGATCTTGAACTCGCTGCCGTAGTTCATGCCCTGAAGACTTGGAGACATTACCTCCTTGGTAATCGTTGTGAGATCTATTCTGATCACCAAAGCCTCAAATATATTTTCACCCAGCCAGATCTTAATCTCAGGCAAAGACGCTGGATAGAGTTGATAAAAGATTATGACTTAGGAATTTCTTACACCACAGGCAAGGCCAATGTCATGGCTGATGCACTAAGTCGTAAGTCGTATTGTAACAACCTCATATTACAACAGTATCAACCACTTCTTCATGAGGAATTTTGCAAGCTCAATCTTGAGATAGTTCCTCGTGGATCTCTTTTCAACTTGGTGGCGAAACCAACCCTTGAGGATCAAATCATAGCCACCCAAAAACAAGATAGTAGTATTCAAGAGATCAAGCAGAACATTGTTAGCGGAGTTGCTAAATGTTTTTCTGCAAATGATCAAGGAACGATATTCTTTGAAAATCGTTTAGTAGTTCCTGAGAATGAAGACCTAAAGCAACTGATCCTTAAGGAAGCTCATGACACTCCCCTCTCGATTCATCCCGGTAGCAAAAAGATGTACCGAGATCTACGCCAGAGATTTTGGTGGACCCGGATGAAGAGAGACATTGCACAATTTGTTGCCGAATGTGATGTTTGTCGTCGCATTAAGGCAGAACACCAAAGACCTGCTGGTACTCTTCAGCCATTGTCTATTCCCGACTGGAAATGGGACAAGGTCGGTATGGACTTCATCACCGGCTTTCCAAAAACCCTGAAAGGAAATGATGCCATCTTCGTTGTCATCGATCGACTTTCAAAAGTTGCTCACTTCCTTCCAGTTCGCGAGTCTATAACTGCTAGTCAGTTGGCGGACTTGTATGTCTCTAGAATCGTGTGTCTTCACGGTGTTCCTTTGGTAATCAATTCTGATCGTGGTAGCCTTTTCACCTCTAGATTTTGGGAAAGTTTTCAAAATGCTATGGGAACTCATCTATTCTTTAGTACAGCTTTCCACCCTCAATCTAGCGGTCAAGTTGAAAGGGTTAATCAAATCTTGGAAGACATGCTCAGAGCTTGTGTTATCTCTTTCGGAAAGAATTGGGAGAAATCTCTTCCATTCGCCGAATTTGCTTATAACAATAGCTATCAGTCTAGTCTGAACATGGCTCCCTTTGAATTCCTCTATGGCCGACAATGTCGAACACCCTTAAACTGGTCAGAAACCGGTGAAAGACAACTCTTTGGACCGGATATGATCAAGGAAGCAGAAGAGCAAGTTCGCATTGTTCGTGATCGTTTGAAAGCCGCTCAGTCTCGTCAAAAGAGCTACTATGATAGTCATCATAGAGAGGAGAGCTACAATATTGATAAGAAGGCTTACCTCCGGGTTACTCCTCTGAAGGGAACCCAAAGATTCGGTATCAAAGGCAAATTGGCCCCACGTTACATCGGAACTTTCCGCATTCTAGCTAAACATGGAGAAGTTGCCTACCAACTTGAACTACCCCCTCACCTTTCCCGAGTACATGATGTATTCCATGTGTCACAACTCAGGCGTTGCTTCAAGGACCCCATCCGCGAAGTCGACCATGAAGCGCTTGATCTCCAAGATGAACTTTCTTATCGAGAGTACCCTGTTCGTATTCTTGATTCCGTAGAGCGTGTCACTCGTCGTCAGAAGATCAGGTTCCTTAAAGTTCAATGGTCACATCACTCCGAGAAAGAAGCAACATGGGAAAGAGAAGACCACCTCCGTGCCTAGTACCCCACCTTCCTCCCGACGACTTCTGAATCTCGGGACGAGATTCTTTTGAGTGGGGGCGAGTTGTCAGAACCCCAACTAGGGTAAGTGCTAGGGTTTGCTTGTCCCTTTGCATCATGAAAATTTCAAAAGGAAAATCAAAATGGGGAAAAGAAAAGCCCTGAGAATTTAAATAAATGGCCAGATAAAAATCTTTTTCCAAAAATCATTTGAATGTTTGGAAAATTCCTATAAATGATGCTAATCATTTTAAAAATGGTTTGGGTATTTTCCCATACTCATAGAATTTTCTAATATTCAAATAGTGCTCTGGAAATTAAAGTTTACCCCTATTTGAATTGAAATTCAAATTTATTGAATTTCAAAAATGTCCAAATTATTTATGTGACTTGCTACTGGTCACCTAGGATTTATAAAATTGTTTGGGCATTTTTATAAAATGTTTTGATAATTGTTTTATCAGAACAGAACAAATGTCAGAAGAAATAAAAGAAAAACAGTGAAGGAAAGCTTACCTGTCGCCCACCAGCGGAGACCACCTCTTTCCGCCGGCCCAGCCCAGCTGCCTCCTCCTGTCGTCTTCCTCCCCGGCGCCCGAAGCAGCTCGGTGGCGAGCCGAGCGCCGTGGACGCCACCGAGGCCCTCTGGAGCCTCCTCTTCTTCCCCCAGGACACCACGAAGTCGCCCAGAAGCTGCCCGCACCTTCCCCTCTCTCCCTAGCTCATCTCCTTCCCTCTCTCGCCGGATTCCGCGAATAGCCGAGAGCCCGCCGGAGCACCACCGTGGAGAACCGTGGCCACTGAGTGAACCAGCGTGCGCCTTCGTGTCCAGTCGACGCGCAGCCGAGGTCTCCTTCGAATCCCCCTCCCAATTTGAGCAAGGGCACGACTCCGGCGACGTGAGCTTCGTCTTCTTCACCGCCGGCCGCCACGACTCCGAGGTCAAATCCCGCGTCCTCTAGCTCCGCTCCGACTCCGACGAGCTCGTCAACAGGTTTGGGGTGAGCTTCCGCTCGTTTTCCCCCATCTCTCCCTCTCCCCCGTGCTCTTTGTCGACGATGGCCACCACGGCAGCTCCGGCCGCCGCAAAACGTCGTCGTAGCCGTGGCCTCGAAGCTCCCCGTGACCCCCTGATGGCACCACGAGATGCGGACGACGATGAGGCATGCTCCCGTGCCCTCCTTTACCCTTCCCGTGCCTGGAATCGCATTCCGGCGAAGTTCCGGCGAGGCGCCGCCGTCTGGAAGGCCACCGGCGTCAAGCCGGCGCCATTAGAGCTAACCAGCCCCGCTAATCCTAGCCCTAGTCTATGACATGTGGGACAGCCCCCCCCCCCTTGACCCTCTGTTAAGCTAATCAAACCGGGGATTAACCCCCTGAGGCTGACAGGGTGGACCCACTGGTCAGCCCCCCCTGACGTCACCCCCACGTCAGGCTGACGCATTAAAAATTTTCCAGAGAATTAATTTAATCCAGAAAATTACAGAAAATTTGTTTAAACTTGGAAAATTCATAACTAATTCATATGAACTCCAAATATAACAAATAATATGTCTAAAATTATCAGAAAAATCCAAGGATTATGAATATGGGCTCTGTTTTCATGTTTGACCATTTTAAAATGGGTGAACAGTGCAAAACATCCATATGGCTATAATTCAAATTCAAATTTGAAGCACTTTTGCAAATGACTTTGCATTTGACTTCTTTTAAATGGAATTGTAACCACTTTGTGACCAAGAACATCACCATTTCAATATTGATCATGTGTTTGATGCATTGCAAATAAATTTATACCATTGTTTGATTGTTTGCTCGATAGACGTGCAACCGGAACCGGAGGCCACCCCCTTCGTTGAAGACACCGTTGTCGAACCTCGTCAGCAAGGCAAGCAAACCCCATTGATCATGTCTATAAAATCCTATTTCCCTCTCAGTCTCGCTTATGCATGTTTAGGATATCACCGAGACACGTTCTTTCGCATAGTTGAACCCATTCCGATGCATGACCTATCATTTTGTCACCGTATTAAGCAAACCACAATCCTAGCAGATTTAGGAGTTGAATGATGAGCATGTGGCCCCTACAACTGTTACTGCTTTTGCTGCTTAGTGATACAATGAGGATGTTTTGATTGTGAGTCGGGATGGAATGAACACAGTGGTATTGATGAAAGTGAAACGTGTTGGTGAATCCACCCTAAACAAAGGTGAACGATGAGAGGCTGTGTAGGAGTACACAGTGGGTTGTCTCGTTGAACACTGCCCTAGGCCCTGAGTTCCTGTTTTGTGATCCAAGACAAAGAGTATGACCACATGTAGGGTTTTATGGGAGCCCCGTTTGGCCTCTTTACATACCCGATCCAGTCCAGGAGTCACAATAGATTCGGGCTTTCCATTTGGCATGTGCATAGAAAAAGAATGAAGAAAAGGTTGCATCATCCTAGATATGTGGGTGGACTTGTGAGGCAGTGAAACCATCTGGCAGAGGTGGCGTCTCGGTCCCTTACATTATCTGAGTCCGTTTCGTGGAACCGGCCGGACTCTCGAGCAGTGCCAAACTCAGGTAGTCGACTCCTGGATTAGAGAAGGTGATGTGAGGTTAGTGTCTTGGTTTCATCCACGTCCGACATCCGCTTGAAGGATGCCGAGAACGAGGCGATAAGTGATGACACGCATGTGAAGATGTACACCCCTGCAGGGTTAATGAACTATTCGAATAGCCGTGTCCGCGGTTATGGACTACTTGGAAACCTCTACTTGATCATAGATAACTCGAATGGATACTTATAAAACTCGCAAGATAAGCGTGAGTGCTATGGCGTGCTTTCTCGTGGGGAAGTCGAGGAAGGCACCATAGTGGTGTTATTGGTTGGAGATGTAGTGGACTCGTGTACGCTTCTTACCTCAAGTCTGGTACTCGTAGTTCAGGACTAGCCAAGTCATAGCTGGCACTTCTGCATGTTGAAACCCCACATCCTTTACCTTGATACTTGAGCATGAGTAGTGTAGTTCTGATGTAAGTCTTGCTGAGTACGACTTTGTACTCACGTTTGCTTATTCTATGTTTTAGATAAGAACCGGAGCCCGATGGAGTCACCTTCGTGAAGCTCGATGTTGACCTT
The DNA here is from genome assembly GCA_950022295.1 of Bromus sterilis. Lineage (NCBI taxonomy): Eukaryota > Viridiplantae > Streptophyta > Magnoliopsida > Poales > Poaceae > Bromus > Bromus sterilis. The sequence continues at coordinate 49,627,013 of OX465600.1, read as the reverse complement.
GGTAGTATAGTCCCAGACAGCAGTCTGGTCCCTCGTGGAAGGGCATGTTTGTTTACAAGGCTTCTCTAAGCCATTTGTTAAACTTGTCTGTACTCAGACCTAATTTGCTTCCGTTGTATGATGTAATGTTGATCACGGACATGTGATCTTTGTATGCTCTATGTGTATATCAATAAAGAGTACTTTGTAGAGTTATGTGATGATACCTGCTGTTCATACTAGGCATGTGTGCTGCGTGTATGTTTATAACATGCATGTCTTAGTATGGGTTTTTGAGACCTTAGTTGTGATCTGGCTGGCGGTCTTTTATACACCAAGTGGCCCTTAGATGTGCGCAGCTTGGGGCATCGCGATGCGATTACTCGTGACTCCGTCACGTGCACACTTTGTTGTATGATCGAGCCCGCCCTAGACCCCGACTAAGTGATCGGGCTGGAGTAAGTATATGTAAGAGTTAGGATCCAATCGGTAACATGGTTGAGGCGACTTGTCTATGAGTATGGGATTCACCACCCATAAGCATTTAGACTTGTGAGCGGACATTGAGGACCCATCTCAGTTGATCATCCGGCCTGAATGGGATGCCCCTCACGTTCGATGCTTACCGAGAACGTTCTGTGCTTGGCCTTGTCTGGTTAGACAAGTGGGTACGGTTCTCGGCTCTCCCTGTGATCGTATCGTGACTGGAATTACATACGCTAACCCCGGGTCCCGACAATCGGGGAAGCCAGAATCGGTGCCGTGGAGAGCATGCTCTTGAGCTCTCGGAATGCTTCATTTGCTTGAGGGGTCCAGGTGAACTTCTCCGTCTTCTTCATCAACTGGTACAACGGGATTGCTTTTTCACCCAGCCGACTGAGAAATCGGCTAAGGGATGCGAGGCAACCGGTGAACTTCTGTACTTGCTTCAGGGTTTTGGGTTGTTCCATGCGCTCTATTGCGGCTATCTTCTCAGGGTTGCATTCGATTCCTCTCTCGGAAACGAGAAACCCCAAGAGCTTTCCGGCTTGGACTCCAAACACGCACTTCTCTGGGTTGAGCTTGATCTGATAAGTTCTCAAGTTTGCAAATGTTTCCTTGAGGTCATCCAACTGTGTGACTCCTTTCGCCGACTTTACCACTAAATCGTCCACATACACGTGGAGATTTCGGCCGAGCTGAGAGTGTGTACATCTCTGAATTGTGTGCTGATAAGTGGCACCTCCATTCTTCAGACCAAACGGCATGGTGATATAGCAATAAGCTCTGAAAGGGGTTATAAATGCAGTTTTTATCTGATCTTCCACAGCCAGCTTGATCTGGTGATATCCAGCGGTGGCATCCAGAAAGGACAACAGTTCACAGCCGACCGTAGAATCAATCACTTGATCAATACGGGGCAGAGCAAACGGATCTTTTGGGCACGCCTTGTTCAGGCAGGTGTAATCTATACACATGCACCAGGTCTTGTTCTTCTTCATGATGAGGACTGGATTCGCCAGCCACTCGGGGTAAAACACTTCCATGATGAAACCTGCAGCTTGCAACTTCGCAACCTCTTCACCGATTGCCCTTCTCTTGTCTTCAGAAAAACGTCTCAAGGGTTGCTTGACCGGCTTCGAACCTGGCCGAATGTGCAACTTGTGCTCGGCGAGTTCTCTCGGCACACCAGGCATGTCTTGTGGAGACCATGCAAAGATGTCCCGATTCTCACGGAGAAACTCGACGAGCGCGCTTTCCTATTTATCGCTAAGTCCAGCTCCGACTACAACGAACTTGGTTGAGTCAGAGGGATCTAGAGCGACCTTCTTACTGTCCTTGGCCGACTGAAAAGCCGATTCCTCATCTACCCTCTTTGCCGGGCCGACTGGGAGTGGATTCTTGCTCTGTGCTTGCGCCATTGCAATCACCTTGCTGAGCTGACGCTTCTCCGTCTCGACCACTAACGAATTAGCCAAACTGCTGCCAGCAGATGTGCACTCGAGGGACTTCCTGAAGTCCCCGGTGACAGTGATGACGCCGTTTGGCCCCGGGATCTTCATCTTCAGGTATGTCTGTTGTGCATTGATCATGAACTTGGCAAATGCCGGCAACCCCAACAGAGCATGGTAAGGACTGCTGAGGTCGGCGACCTCAAACCAAATCGGCTCCCTTCTGAAATTCTCCTCCGTGCCGAATATGACCTCCAGCCGAATGCGACCCATGGGGGTGCAAGACAATCCCGGGACAATCCCATGGAAATTCGTCCGACTGCGCTCTAGATCTCTCTCTGTGAGCCCTAGCTTGATTATTGTATCTCTGTACAGAATGTTGATTGTGCTTCCTCCATCAACGAGCACTCGGGAGAATTTGCATGAAAACCTTGGTCCGGCGAACAGAGCGTCCACCACCAGCGGATAGTTGCCCGGATTCGGCAAAATGGTGGGATGATCTGCTCTATCCCAGGATATAGGACACTCGGACCAATGCATAAACTGGGGAATCGGTGGCATAGTGGCATTAACCTCCGCTGCTCGGGCTCTCCGACTGCCCTTGTCCATGGACTCGTTGGTGAAAATCATGTAGGCGGCATCTTGCTACGGGAACTGGTTCTGTTGCTGAGGTGGTCCTATGTTCTGGGGTGGTGGTGGGGGTGGCGGTGGTAAAGCTTCTCCCTTCGCAATTCTTCTCACAAAGTCACACTGCCGAGAAGTGTGTGCGGATGGCCTGCCAGGCGTGCTGTGCAACTTGCATGGCGCGTCCAGCATATCCTCGAACGTGTACTTGGGTTTCATCTGTCCCGGGGGTCTCACATTTGGTCTCATCTTCCGACTGCCTCCTGCAGCCGCTGGATCTTCTTCATTCTGGACAGCGGCCACCTGCCGACTGCCATACTGAGTATCGGGTTGTTCGTCCTTGCGCTTGCCATTGTTCTGCTGGTTGTGGTTGTTGTTGTTGCGGTTTTTCTCCCTCCTTTCCTTCCGACTGAGGCCTTGGTTCCCTGTGTCCGACTGCGGAGCCTCTGGTGACTGGATCACACCTCCAACTCCGAGCTGGATGGGGCGCATCGCAGAATCGGACATAGCGAACGCATTTGCCACCTTCATGAGCTCGGCGAGCGATGTGAAGTCTTTGCGGAGCAGCTTGTGTTTCAACATTGAATCAGCCAGGCATCCATCAGTAAAGTACTGAATGGCCTGGATCTCATGGACCCCTTCGCATGAATTCTTCAGCTTGATCCACCGAGATAAATAATCTCGGAGGGGTTCATCTTTGCCTTGCACACACAAAGCTAACTGCCGCGGGAGGTTGGGCCTCTCGTATGTGCTTGTGAAGTTGTGGATGAATGCAGTCGTGAAATCCTCCCAGCAGTTCACACTGTCCTTGGGCAAACTGTTCAACCACGTCCGAGCTGAACCCTGCAACATCAAAGGTGCATAGCGGACTGCTACACGCCGATTGCCTCCTGCTATGCGAACCGCCGTCAGGTAGTCGGACAGCCAGTCTTCGGGCTTCACAGAACCATTATACTTGGGAGTATCTCTCGGTAACGTGAAACCTTTGGGAAACTTTTCCGTCCGAATACGATGACCAAAGCATGGTGGGCCAGCTTCTCCTTCCTCATCCTCCTGAGCCTCCTTCTCCAGGAGCTCAATGCGATGTCTTGCGTCATTCTGACCGATTTGGCGAGGGCCGAGTCGGGTGCTGATTGCTGGTCTTGGTGCCGATTGCTGCGGCATGTCATTGCGCCTGCTGTTGACCGCTGGTTCTTCCATTCTTCTGCTTGCTGCTGGGGGTGGCCGATTGCTTCTAACCTTGCTCTCGTGCCGAGATGGCGCGGGTTGGTGTCTGTTCTGGCGCGATGCATTCGGTCGCTGGCTAGCTCCCGCATTCGGCCTCACAGTCCCTCTTGACGCCTCTGGCTCAGCATTTTGATTTCGCATTGCTACGAGCCTCTGCTCCTTTGCGGCTGCTATCAGCTCACGCATTCGGCGCGACTGCTCGCGCCGCTCATCTCCTTCCAGGTCTTCTACTTCGAGCGCTATCTGTTCAGCTTCTCTCAGGTTCTTGTCCGGTGTGCTGTACGTTGGCCTTTGGATGAATGCCGACTGCGCTGGTTGCTCCGGTTGCACTGGCCTTCTCGGACGCTCCGGCTGCTCGGCCCCCGACAGCTGCTAGTTGACTGCCCTGCCTCGGCTTCTCAGATCTTCCAGGACTGCGGGCTCAATCGGCCGGCGCGGTCCTGCATGTGCTGCATTGTATTCCCTTGTGATGGCTCCCAGCCTGCGCTCTTCTGCCAGCACTTGCTCAGCTCTGCGAGCCAAAGCGAGCCGTGCTGTTTCCAGCTCCGTGTGCACCTGCTCCGGATCACCATTCCTGTTCACGGGTGTGTATAACACATCCCGCAACGCACTGGTGCCGATTCGCTCTGCAGCCTCAGCTACCTCCTTGGCCTTTCTAGCCGCACTCGCTGGATCGCGGTTGGTTGATGAAGATGCTCCCGCCATCATGACGGCGGCGTGAACTCGGCCTTCCTCTCTGCCAGGTGCTGCACTGCAGCCCCTGGTCGGGAGCAGGTCCGTAGCACACGAGAAGATGCGAATATCTCTGGGGTACGCCTCGGGGAAGCTGCCGATGAAGAGGCGATGACTGCCAACCCGCAGTGACACGCCGGGCGGCAAGGGTGCTCCATCCCTATACCGCGCCGAGTAGTCCACCACGTAATCGATTGCCCCACGCCTTAGAATCAGGCCAGAGGCATGGCTCCCGCCCGATGCAGAGGAAAATCCCGTCCGGATCTTGACTCCAGTCGACACCTCGGCCTGCCCCACTGTGGGCGCCAACTGTCGTCGATATGTGACGTCAGATGCCATGGGATGGCTAAAGTGAGGGGGAAGACGCGAGGGAGAGAATGTCGATGGTGCCGGAATCGGGTTGAGTACAAGCACGGTGAAGGACACCACGATGTACCCAGGTTCGGGGCTCTCCGGAGAGATAACACCCCTACTCCTGCTTATCTCTTATATAGTAAAGCTCTGGCTACAATAGCTGCTCCTCTATCTTCTCAGGGGAAGGTGAGCGCCGCCGCCATGGGCAAGGCTCTCTCCTGCTTCCCTGAGGAGTTACTACTAGCAGTGAATGAACCGAGGGAAATGGGAGTAATGGTGATCTAGTGCGGGGCGTCCCTCACGCAGGAGGGGTACCCTGGCTCTTATAGTGTGACCCCAGGGTACTTCAGTAACTTCATTGCCGAATGGGCCCAGTTGTCATCCTCTAATCGGCCTGGGCCCACCGACTGCTCCTCTCCGGGTGATCCGGAACCTACGAACGGCGGCCCATGCTGTGGACTCGTAGGGCGTAGGGATGAACAGTGGAGCTAGGGGGTAGGGTCTTGTCGGCCTGTCCGCGGAATCGGTGGAGAGGTCGACACCGTATCTCCCCTGGATCTTTGACATGACCTGGCCTTCCTGCCACCCAGATATCTCGGGATATGGCATTTATGCCCTCGTAATCATACCCCCGACTGGGTATTAGGTGGTTCCGATTGCGCCTGGGCCGACTGGTGGTACCTGGCAAAGTCGATTGCTCTGGGAAATCGGCCTTCTAGGTATCAACCTCGGCCCAGCTGCGGCCCAATCGGATGATCGTCTTGGTGAAGGAAGGGTGGTCCGATTGCGCCTGGGCCGACTACTGGCATTTGATACGGCTGATTGCCTTGGAGCAACTGGTCATACATCTGCCCAGCTCGGCCCAGCTGTGGTCCAATCGGTCCATCCTTGTCTTGAAAGGTTGCTTCCGCTTGGGTTAGCCTACCCGGGTACCAGTCCCCCGACAACAATGCTGCAGCAACTTCTGATGCATTGTTATTACATTCATGTTACTGAACTGTTGGTTGTTTCTCTTCTCATGCTGCAAGACACATCAGAAGATGCTAGTCTTCGATAGGCCTAACTTCTTACCCCTATTCTGATTTCTACCTCGCAGTCCACTATATACAGCCTCCCCTTTCCATTTGATACAAATGCATAAATGCTTAGTAGCGGACGTAAGAATCGCGGGTATGCTAGATACTCACCTTTGCTTTATTCCCCCCTTTTCGTTTTGCCTGATCGGCCGGTGCAGTCGAAGTTGGAGCCTTGGAGTCCAGGGGCAGGAGTTCCCCGATGCCGACCACCGCAACGTGAAGATCCCCGATGCCTTCTACGACGTCGAGTTTCCCGTTGACCAGGAGTAGTTTGGAGGTTCCCAGGCAGGAGGTCTCGCCTTTTCGATCGTTGTTACTTTTGTGCTAGCCTTCTTAAGGCAGTTCATGTGTACCTTGTATCTGTACTCAGATACTATTGCTTCCGCTAACTTTGTGCTCTCGAGCTGTTGTATTCGAGCCCTCGTGGCCCCTGGCTTTTATTAAACAACTTGTATTATTTTATTTGTAGAGTTGTGTTGTGATATCTCACCGTGAGTCCCTAATCTCGATCGTGTACCTTGCGTGAATGATTACTGTACACGGTCTAATTTCGGGGGCATCACACCGGGCACTCCCCCAAGCTTGGAACAAGCTGAGGGGGTGCCATTACCCAAGGAAATTTACTCCTCATTCTTGTTGTGGTTGTTTCTTCAGATCACTAATGACACGGCGAAGGGTTCGGTTCTCTAACTCCAAGATTTCCACTTGAACTTTTAGTACACGGAAATCTTCACAGAGTTGGTTGGTGATGCGGTAGGCCTCGGAGATGGTGGAAAGCGCGCATTGATCTTCAATTGAAGTGGAGGGACCTGAAAGGTTAAGAGAAAGATCATATTGAGGTTGGACAGATCCCACCATGATGGGATTGCTTGGACCTCCTTGTTGTTGGGCAGTGATAGTCTTGACTTCCTCTCTCACGGAGCGCTCCATCTCCGCTTGTCTTGCGGCAATTTCTTCTTCGGTAGCCCAATCAACGTGCTTCCGTTGATTAAGATCCTTCTGGACTTGACGTAGACGCCATCCCAAGAAGTCCTCTCCGCTCGAGCCACAAGAAGACATCTCTGCTAATCAACTTTTAGTCCTGACAGAAACAAGTCGAGAAAGAAAACACGCGAAATCGAGAGATACGGTGCCGGGGCTATCCGAGAAAATATGTAGCAAAAATTTCTGCAACAGAAGGAAGGTTTCAAGCCAGAGTGGAGTCGGAGTCGGAGTCTGGGGCACCCACGAGGGTGCCTAGCGCGGCCAGGAGGGGGGGGGGCGCCGGGAGGCCTCCTGGGACCCCTGGAACTCTTCTCCGTCTCCCCTTGGGCTTGGAATTTTCCTAATTTTTCAAAAACCTTGAAAAGTAAACTTTTATTGACGATCGCGATGTTTCCTTACCGTAATACATATCGTTTCTTATTCTGCTCCTGCCGGAGTCTGAAACTGAGCTGCAACATGTTCTTCATGAGTTGTTGTGTATATCATATTCACATCCACATTGATAGGATCACCTGCCATGTAATGTTTGAGTATTTTTCCATTCACAACTTGAGGTTTGGTGCCTTCAAAATTATTAATCTTGATTGCACCGGACCGATATACTTCTTCGATATGAATAGGTCCTTCCCATCTGGAAAGTAGTTTACCTGGAGAAAACCTGAAACGAGATCTAAACAATAAAACTTTATCACCAACATTAAATTCTCGTTTCAGAATCCTTTTATCGTGCCACTTCTTTACCTTTTCCTTGAAGATTTTAGCGCTCTCGTAAACTTCACTTCTCCACTCATCTAGAGAAGTCAAGTTCAGGAGACGCTTTTCACCAGCTAACTTTAGGTCAGCATTCAGCTCTCTCACATCCCAGAAAGCTTTGTGTTCTAACTCTAATGGCAAATGGCAAGCATTGCCATAGACCATTTTATACGGAGACATGCCCATGGGGTTCTTGTAAGCAGTTCTATACGCCCACAAAGCATCTCCTAACTTCTTTGACCTGTCCTTTCTAGAACTGTTCACTGTTTTCTGTAAGATCAGCTTGATCTCTCTATTGGAGAGCTCAACTTGCCCACTAGTTTGAGGGTGGTACGATGATGCAATTCTATGATTGATATCGTACTTGGCTAGAGCTTTCCTAAAAGCTCCATGCGTGAAGTGTGACCCTCCATCTGTCATGAGGTACCTTGGTACACCAAACCTGGGGAAAATTACATCCTTGAGCATTTTCAAAGATGTCTTGTGATCAGCACTCTCAGTGGGGATTGCTTCAACCCACTTGGTTACATAATCAACTTCAACTAAGATGTGTGTGTACTTGTACGAAGGAGAAAAAGGACCCATAAAATCAAAACCCCAGCAATCGAAAGGTTCGATTACTAGCGAGTAATTCATAGGCATCTCATTTCTCCTACTAATGTTACCAACTCTCTGACACTTATCACAAGATAGAACGTACCTTCTAGCGTCCTTAAAAGAGTAGGCCAATAAAAACCTAATTGTATAACTTTATGTGCGGTCCTCTCACTGGCATGATGCCCTCCATAGAGGCTATCGTGACATTGTCGAAGAATTTCCTTCTGCTCGTGCTCCGGTATAGACCTTCTTACGATCCCGTCCGCACCTTCTTTATAAAGATGTGGGTCATCCCAAAAGTAATGCCTCAAATCCGTGAAGAATTTCTTCCTCTTCTGAAATGTAAGACCTGGAGGCAAAAACTTTGCAACGATAAAATTAGCGTAATCTGCAAACCAAGGGTCGGAATGAGATTGTACTTTTACAATAGCAAGCTGTTCATCTGGAAAACTGTCGTTGACTGGAATAGGATCGTGCGGAATATCTTCCATCCTTGAAAGGTTGTCCGCTACCGGATTGTCTTCTCCTTTTCTATCAAAAAATCTGTAAATCAAATTCTTGAAGAAGGAGTACCCATCTTATGAGCCTTGGTTTGGCATCCTTCTTCTGCATAAGATACTTAATGGCAGCATGGTTAGTATGAATAATAACCTTAGAATCAACAATATACTTCCTAAACTTATCACAAGAAAACACCACTTCTAAGAATTCCTTCTCAGTAGTAGCATAATTCGTTTGAGCACTATCAAGGGTTTTGCTAGCATAGTGTATGACATTCAACTTCTTATCAACCCTTTGTCCTAAAACAGCTCCAACAGCAAAATCACTAGCATCACACATAATTTCAAAGGGCAAATTCCAGTCAGGCGGTTGTACTATAGGAGCGGTTATCAAGGCTTTCTTAAGAACTTCGAAGGCTTCCTTACAATCTTCAGCAAATACAAAAGGAACATCCTTCTGGAGAAGATTGGTGAGGGGTCTCGAGGTCTTAGAAAAGTCCTTGATAAGTCTTCTATAGAAACCAGCATGACCGAGAAAATTACGAATACCTTTGATGTCCCTTGGATAGGGCATCCTTTCAATAGCTTCAATCTTTGCCTTGTCCACTTCAATTCCCCTTTCGGAAATCTTGTGACCAAGAACTATCCCTTCGTTGACCATGAAATGGCACTTCTCCCAATTGAGCACCAAATTTGTTTCTTCACATCTCTGCAAAACTTTATTAAGATTGTGGAGACAGTGGTCAAAGGAGGTTCCATAGACGGAAAATTCGTCCATAAAGACCTCCACAATCTCCTCAGAGAAACCATGAAATATAGAAGACATACACCTCTGAAAAGTAGCAGGTGCATTACATAAACCAAAAGCCATACGCCTATAAGCATAAGTACCGTAAGGACACGTGAAAGTGGTCTTCTCCTGATCCGCAGTGTTGACATGAATCTGAGAGAAGCCAGAATACCCATCAAGATAGCAAAAGTTGGGTGTTTTTAGACAACCGCTCAAGCATCTGATCAATAAAGGGAAGAGGATAATGGTCCTTCCTGGTGGCCTTATTCAACTTCCTGAAATCAATACACATTCTATATCCAATAATAGCCCGCTGAGGTATTAGTTCATTTTTATCATTAGGAACAACAGTCATACCTCCCTTCTTAGGAACACAATGAACTAGACTTACCCACTTACTATCAGCTATAGGATAGATGATACCTGAGGCTAGAAGTTTGAGAACCTCCGTCCTAACCACGTCCTTCATCTTTGGGTTCAACCATCGTTGATGATCAACAACCGGTTTAGCATCGGGCTCGAGATTGACAGTATGTTGGCAAATGGATGGACTGATACCCTTGAGATCGTGAAGAGTATAGCCAATAGCACCTCGGTGTCTGCGGAGTGTCTCCAATAATCACTCTTCTTCAAATCCTGAAAGGTTAGAATTGATAATAACTTGATATATTTTCTTTTCATCTCAATAAGCATACTTGAGCGTATCGGAAAGTGGTTTGAGATCGAACACCGGGTCTTCTTTTGGTTGCGAGAGGATTCCTAAAGGTTCAACCGGGAGGTTGTGCTTCAGGATAGGATTTTGTCTAAAAAATGTGTCTTCTAGCTCATTCCTCTCCTGCATACGCATGTCATTCTCGCGGTCTTCCATAAATTGCTGCAAAGTGTCGTTAGGAGGAATAGCAATAGAAGCAATTTCTTCAATAATTTTTCATTACTAGACGAATCAGCACCACGAGGCTTCTTAGAAAACTTAGAGAAGTTAAATTCATACGGATCACCGTCGAATTCAACTGAAACTTTACCTTTCTTGCAATCTATTATAGCTCCACAAGTGCTGAGGAAGGTCCTACCAAACATAATAGGGCAAAAACTATCTTGCACTGAACCAAGTACAAGAAAGTCAGTAGGATATTTTACCTTCCCACAGAGAACTTCAACATCTCTCACAATCCCAACTAGAGAGATTGTTTGTTTATTTGCAAGATGAATCGTGACATCTATGTCTTCGATCTCACACAGCTGAATCTCGTGCATGATCTCTTGATAAAGTGTGAAAGGAATAGCGCTGATACTGGATCCCAAATCACATAGCCCATAGTAGTTATGATCTCCTATTTTTACAGATACAACTGGTGTACCTGAAATTGGGTCTTTGTTCTTGGCTATGACAATGTTAGTGGAAACAGCACAAAAACTAATAATAGATTCTTCAATATCACTGGTTCCCAGATCCTTAACCATTGCAACTTGAGGCTTGACCTTGATCAGGTCCTCGAGTTCATCAGTGGTCCTTCATTTTTGTTTAGAATACATGTAACAAAAGAGTGCTCCTTTATCCTTGCGGGATAAGGAGGTTGTTCATACACAACTGCAGGTAAAACAGGATCAGTAACATTCATGTCAATAGGTGACTCCTTGAAAGGTTTATGATGTTGACTCTCCTTCTTCTTAGAAGAATCAACATGAGAAGCAAATTCCTTGCAAAAGTCAATCATTAGCTAGGAATCAAGACCAATTTTAGAGAAAAAGGTATTAAAGTAATCAGTTTTCACATAACTCTCAATGTAGTCATGCTCATAGTTTATACCGGGTTCAATACCTTTATCAATTTCCCAGTCTTCGGTGTTCTTCTGAATCCTTTCAATAAGATCCCACTTTTCTTCTATACTTCTGGTCTGGAATACCACGCTAGAGGAGGCATCCAACATTTCCTTGTCCTGGCGAGAAAGCCTGGCATAAAAATTTGTAAGTATAATTTCCTTGGGGAGCTCAAGGTTGGGGCATTTGAGCATCAGGGACTTCAGTCTCCCCCAAGCTTGAGCGATGCTATCTCCGTTGCGAGACCAAAAGTTGTAGATGTAGTTCCTGTCTTGGCGAATTTCACGAAGAGGATAAAACTTTGCATAAAAGAGAGACATAAGCGCTTGCCATTCAAGCAAATCAGAGTTATCGAGTAGCTTATACCAATCTGAAGCTTTATCTTTAAGTGATACGGAGAATAGTTTTTTCATGACGAACTCCATCGTTACACCTGCAAGCTTAAATGAAGAACATAATTGTGACAAATATAGCAGGTGTTCTCTCGGATTTCCTTCTCCTCTATAACGATTAGCCAAGACATAATCAATAATACCAGTTGGTATTTTATAGGGCACAATTTCAGTAGGGGTAGGAGTGACCACCATAGTCATGGGGCGGCTCCTCACTAGCAACGAACCAACAGTAGATGGGTCCATAAGTATTGAGGGTAGCAACAGCAAAAATAAAAATAGCAACACGAAGTAAAGGTTTCCTTACCGGCTTCACTTACCAATAGCGCTACACTCCCCGGCAACGGCGCCAGAAAATCTCGTTGATGGCGGTGAAGTTGATAGGTTTAGTTGGGATGCCTCCCCTGTCAACTGCGCCAATAAACGATTCTTGATGACCCACAAGTCTAGGGGATCAATTGTAGCTTTTCAATAAATAAGGATGTCGATCCCACGAGGAGCAGAAGGTATTTGACAAGTGACCCTGGATAAGGAAAGGTCTGCAAATACTACAAGATAAATATTTAGGGATTTTTGGTTTAAGCAACAGAAAGGTAAAAGAAAAGCAAAGTAAATAGAGCAACTAAGGATTAACAAGTGGCCCGATACTTTTGAGAAAAGTATAGGCCTGGCAACTGAACTTACAAAAGCTGAAACGTTCTTGAGGACACACGGGAGAGATAGTCATGTGTTTTCGCCATATTTCGTATCGGCACTATGTGTTGTGTTGATAAGTGTTGAGTGGGTGGATCTATGCTAGTACACCTTCTAGACTAAGATAAGTGCACTCTTATGATTACAAACCTTGCAAGCATCTGCAAATACAAGGTAGTAATTAAGGCATAAGCCTAACCAAATCATTACGATCGAGGATCCATAACTCCCTTGTGCAAAAGTGTGCGAACCCACCATAAGCATCCTTTGTACAGAATGTATTCCCCTAGGTCCTTAATAAGGCGAAGTGTTGGGTGTTGATGGCTTCTCGCCCTTCGTTGGTTACCCCAAGTGGAAGGTTGAGATGTAGCGCAGCAGCAAGTTTCCCTCAGTGAAGATACCAAGGTTTGTCTCCAGTAGGACTCAAGATATGATAAGTAGGTGTCAGCGGCGCAACTGACGTGGACCTGCACACAGACACAGATAACTTTTTTCCCAACGAAGTTCAGAGAGGTTTTCAATCTCTCCGGTCTTGTTGTTCACAAAGGGTAAAACACAAAGGATAATGATAGCAACTAAAAGTAAAAAGGCAGGAAAGTAAATATAGCGTGGAAACAGTAATAAGGATATGTACCGGGATATGTGATGTTCGCTAGTGATATCTCTCTCCCAAAAGACGATAAAACTGCTATGCGAGGTAAACAAATTACAAAAGGGCAATTGGCAGGATTATGAACGCACCGCAATGCTAACTATGCTACAAAAGAAAGGAAGAGGCTCAAAAGCACGGGCAGTACGCCAAAATAAGTAGACCGTAATCCAACTGCATCTACTACTAATCATCCACCTTGAGATATCTATCCAGAACATCTCGCTGGTATTAAGTTGCGAGCCCCACCCAAAGTGTAAACCCAAAGCAACAGACAACTGCATTAAAAAGCACTTTGCGTAAAGTAAACAATCCTTGCAACTGCGGTTACAAGCACCGTTGTTTTCCCCCTTGTGGAAACAGCACATCCCCTAGACTCATGTTTCTGTCACTCAAGCGTGTCATCGGGGGCCATGAACCCACAATCGAGCATAACGTTCCCTCTTGGAGTCACTACCTACTACTTGGCCAAAGAAATAAACAGCAACGAAGAACATGCAAGAATTACTTAGGAACAAAAATATAAGAGATAAAAACCAAATATATTACTCTATCACAATCTGAACATAATCTCATAATCCATCAGATCCCATCAAACTCAGCATAGCAAAAGAAAAAATATTACAAAAGTGCCTCGATCATGTAGGGCAGCTCACGAGGTCTAAACCATGAAGAACAAAGAGGGGAGGAGAACATCACATAGCTACTGATCATGGACCCATGGTCCAAGGAAAACTACTCACGAGACATAAGGGGAGCATCCATGGTGGAGAGGAGACTCCCGGAGGTCGGCCCTCCCTCCGGCAGGGTGCCGGGAAGAGGTCTTCTGGTGCTCCCGATCTCGGAAGAGCGGCGGCGGCGGAACAGAGGCGAGTTTGCGAAATAGGGTTCTGTCTTCGGAGTTTCCCCGTGAAGGAGAATAAATAGGCGAAGGGGGGCAGCCAGAGGTGGACCAGGGGCCCCAGGCGCCCCCCTGGCACGGCCAGGGGTGGGGCCGCGCCGGGTGGCCGCCTGGGCCCCCCTGGCTCCCCTCTGGCCCCACTCGGGCTCTTCGCGAAGCTTCCTGTACGCTGATTTTTCCTGTATTTTTCCCGGAATTTTTCTGCCACTTTTTATATGGGGGAAAACTGAAATAGAAAAACAACAGAAAACAGGAACTGGCACTGGGGTGCACTGAGTTAATAGGTTAGTCCAAATATGATTAAAAGTGTATGAAAGTGTATCTAGATCATAGCAATATCACACAAAACATGCATGGAGCAAGCAGAAATTATAGATACGTTTTGGACGTATCAACATCCCCAAGCTTAATTCCTACTCGTCCTCGAGTAGGTAAATGATAACAACATAATTTATGTGGTGACATGCTAGCAACCATAAAGGAACTTTGAAAAGTAAAGCAATCAAGGTTAGAGATTCAATTCAAGTCATAACATGCAAGAGTCTATATTAGCATTGAAACAAGTAACAAAAGAACATTAGGTGCAAGATCTCTCGCTGTCCGTGACTCGAATGTCTCCAAATGGTGTTTGCGTGCAAGAAGGGGGATAGGGAATACGAGAAAAAAATATTTTTGTGTTGAGAACTCAATCTACTAAAGTTTCACACCTGGTCCTCTTTGGAATCTTATCTTGACTCATCCCTAGACCACTAGCCAGGTACAAGTCAATTTGATCCACTCCTTTTCGATATTTTGAGCACTCATGCAATGGATGAGCGTAAGCACGAGAGTTGACACTTAGGATGTCAAAGAGAGAAGTACGGAGGAGGAAGACAAAAAGGATGAGAAAGGCTCACATCAATGAGGACAATGATAGGCAAGAGATGCCAAATGATAGATATGATGTGAGGAGTAGGGATTGCCATGCAACGGATGCACATACGAGATAAGAAGCTCTCCAAAGGAACTAGTGGGGGTGCATATAACTTGCTCGCTCATGAAGACCTAGAGCTCATTTGAGGAGGCTCATCCTTGGAATATGCAAGCCAAGTTCTATAGTGTGAAGGTCCCCACATATCTATATGCATAATGATCATCTCTATGGAGTACAAGGATATAAAGGGAGTACTAGTGTGGATCTCTCAAAAGGATAGTAGTGTTGCCCCTTTCTCTCTTTTTATTTATTTTTCTCTTTTTTCTCTTTTTTTGTATTTTTTGTGGCCTCAATGGCTCTTTCTATTTAACTCTCATTTGTCCTCTTTGGGATCTTTTATTGTGTCCACTTTGGGATCTTTTCCTCACTTAAGGGCAACACTCTATTTTACAAGAAGGTAAAGGAGATCTTTCACACTTTACAAGGTACTCAAAATCATAAAGAAGATGTAACTATCATGATGTATGCAATGTATGTCGCTGCCACTGTAGTAGGAACATGTATGACATGAAGATCAAGTCATGAAGAGGTGGATGTTGCATGGCAATATATCTCGGAAAGGCTATGGAAATGCCTTGATAGGTAGGTATGGTGGCTGTTTTGAGGAAAGATATAAGGAGGCTTATGATGACAGAGCGTATCATGCCAAGGGTTTGGATGTACCGGCGAAGGTGGATACCAACTCTCGGAATGAGAAGAAGGCAATGAACGGTACGGGAGAGGATAGCAAAATATGGGAAGGTGGAAGTGTCAACTTTCAATACTTACATTAGTCCGAAGAACTCATGCACTTATTATCGGTAACTCTCAATCTAATAAGGAGGTTCACAAAGAGACAAGTACCCCGAGGAGGAGTGTATGGGGGTTTGGTTATCCTTGCACATCCTCGACTCATGGTACGTGAGTGTTCTCTGATATTCGACCCCTCAGAAGAGTAGTGATCCATCTAGTAGCTAGAGTTCTTGTAACACCCTCAGATGCCTGTAACAGTAATAATCATCACTGTTGACTATCACTGTTTGTTAATCCCTGTTATTCCCTGACCTTAATCAAACTGTGCTTCTGCTCTATCCAAACCATGCTGGTTGGAAATCTAAACACAAAGCCCAATGCATTTTGCTCATCATGAAACCAAGACCTAGTTGAAACTACCTCAAATGGAAATTAAAACAAAAGTGCTCAAATAAAGTTGTTCCAAAAATCATGGAACTATTTTTGTAAATTGCCTAAAATCATTAAAATGATGTTGGACCAACTTTGGTAATTTTTGGAGTCACAGAAAATTCTAAACAATTCTAACAGTAGGTTAAAACCCTAACTTTGGACATTTAATATTTCAAATAAATACCTAATGATTTTATTTTGCTTCAAAACTTTTTGTGGCACTGACATATAATGTTATACTAATTTTGGGACACCTAACCCTTTTAAAAAAAATGCAAAAGGCACTAAAGTAAAATACAAACCACAGGACAGTACACAAAAACCAGAAAATGGAGAAAACACAATAACTCGCCTGGGGCGAGGCCCACCGCAGCCCAGCCCAACCCCCCCCCCCCTTGTCTTCTTCCTCCAACCACCCCCCCCCCCACCTGCCCCGTACGACGCCCGCCGTGGCCACGCCGCTGTCGCGATAAGGATGACGCCCTCGACCCCCTGGACACCCCCGCACCTCCATTCCCCTCCTCCTCCTCTCGCCATCGTCGGGGAATGAATCACCCGAGCGCAGCCTCGCCGCCGTGTTAAACCGCCGCGGCCAACAGACTCCCCGAGCCCCAAAGACCTGTCCAGCGTGCTCCTCGTCGACGTCCTCGTCTCCGAGCGCAGGGAATCGAACCGTGGAGCCCGGCAGCGACGACTACGCCACCGTTCCCCTCCGGCGCCGCCGCGACATCGCTGTCGAATTCCCGCGTCGTCGAGCCTCCCCGAGCCCACTGCCTCCCACTACGTGCTCACGGTGACTGTGGCCACCACCTCCAACTCCCCGATTCGCATCCCTCTCGCCGTAGCTCGTGTCGCCATTAGAGCCGTGGCCACCTCGCCGCCGCCGAGCTTTTCCCCGCGGCTTGGAGCGCGCATTTGACGCGCTAGGCGTTTCACTCTGCGTGCGCTACTCCTAGGAGCCGAATGGTATAGCGCATGCCCCAGTTCCGCGGTAGAAGCTTCGTCGTCGTCCTTTCGTGCTCACGGGCCGCCGCCTCAGTCGTTGAGGATTCCGGCCGTATCCGGCGATGCCTCTGGCACCAATAGACTCGCGCTCGTCTCCTCGTTCCAACGCGCATAGCCACGCCTCACCCCGTGCGCGGATTCGCCGTCCTCGACGTCGCCACCGTACGGGTCCCCGCCTCCATCGCCGCCGGCGTCATTCCGGTGACCCCCCGACGACACCACCACCACCAGTGCACTCGTCGTCCTCTTCCGGTTCGAACGCACCAAGCCCCGAGGCGAACGGTGCCCCCTAGCCCGATTCCGACCCCCTCCCGTGTGCTCCGCCGCGTGGGAGCTCGCCGGCGTCTAGCCGCCGGTGTCCCCTGACGTGGCACCCCTGGGGCAACCCCCCTGGGTCACTGCCAGTGGGTCCCCGTGGACCAGTTGACTGGGTTGACCAGTCAACTGTGCTGACTGGGCAACCCCAGTCACTGACTGGTGGGTCCCCCTGGATTAATAAAACTAAATGATTTAGATTAATTAACTAAATAAAATTGAGTCACTGACATGTGGGTCCAGAGGCATTTTCTAATTTAATTAAATGTTTTATAAATAACAGAGGCTGACATGTGGGTCCCACATGTCAGCACTGTTCTGGATAATGTTGTGGATAATGTTTTGGATAATGTTTAAATAAATAATAAAAGAAATCCAGAAAATCATTTAAATTGATTTAAACTTTGAAATTCAATAACTTTCAAACCGTAACTCAGTTTCAAAAACTTTATACATGAAAGTTGATCAGAAAAATACTAAAAATACGAATACGCTATCCGTATGTCTGACACACCCCTCTAACACCACGAATATCGAACATTCCCCCTCCGGACCGTCTGTCCGATAAATTGTCCGGTACTGTTAGAGTGCCCGGATGAATTTATTCCGAACACGAAAGTTGTCCGGAATGGTTCAAATAGCACGGATACACCCACCCTTATGTTGTTCCGGTAACCACGACACCTCCAGCTTGATCCTCCCCCTCCGGACACCCTGTCCGGTAATCACCCGGAGCCGGTAGTTCATCCCCAGATGAATTCCCGCTCCGAGCATATTGCATTACACTGCGTTAGAACCCCGTTTACATTTCATCTGTCATGTCATGCATATGTCTGTATATTATTGCTGTGTATTTACTGTTTCCTCCCCCCCTTAATCTTCGGTAGACCCCGCTGCTGCCGTCGACTACACCGCTGCTGAGTACGACTACGTCGTCGACGACCCTACTACTACCGTCGAGCTTGCAGGCAAGCAGAGCCATTCTCTTCCCCAGATATCGCCTATCTTTCCGTACATTTCTTGCACTAGGCATGGTTACTGCTGCTGTTACGAGTACAATCCTATTCAACTGCATAGCCTGATTTTGTCGCCCCTTGATGTGCCTTCCTTTATCCTATGCTGCCGATTATTATTATGCATTATTCAGCAGTGAGCCCTGCGCATTGTTAGCTAGGATTAGATAGAGGGCCGTGATCACTCAGGGGAGGGAAGGCGGATACTTATATTAACTGCACAGGTACGGTACAATGCAGACACCGTCAAAGGCCCCTATCTGGGTTATGCCTAGTCACCTCAAGTGCGAGCTATCAAGGAGTAATCCTTGTACTCCACTCGAGGCTGACTTTGTCTTGCCGTCATAGGGTCCTGTAAACGAGTGTCCTTCAGGTAAGAAGTCGGGCGACCCAACGGTGCCCGCGAGAGGTATTGCGACGGGACGACAGGGAGGGCACGACCAGTGTACCGGTGTGCTTGGCCCCTGATCGTTGGCCGCGAGAGTTACCAACCCCCGAAAGTCGAGCTCCTCCCGGAGCACACGCGAGACAAGGTAAGGAGACGGTTCACCTTGTTGGTAACCGCAGTGACTTGGTGGGACGACGGGGCAGGCACCGATGTACTGGTGGTCCTGGCTGCTGTCGTTGTCCGCGGGTCGGTTAAGTCGAGGCAACGATAACGGTTGTCACGCAGGTTAATTAAAATGCTAAATGGTTCAGTGAATGTCTTGAGTTGGCTATATGCCATGTACGCACTACCTACCCGTGGGAATTACGAGTTATGGGCTCCTCTGCTTCGTAGTGTCGTCCGAGGACTTTTCAGACGTCAGCAGTACCGCGGCCTGCGCCGGGAAGTGGTGTTGTCTTATTTTCTCGCGCGGTGTGTCTTATTTGTATTTGCTTTAACTTCACCGGCCAGCCTCGCACCGTGCAGGAGTACGTCGGGGCTAGGGTCCAAAGCCCCGCGTACATAGGATATAGTCCGGCGGATGACCTCTCTGTTGAGTTTGAATGATGGGCTATGAAGTGTCGGATAGCCTCGGTGGAGCGTTCCCTAACAAGGTTCCCGCCACCCTAGAGATCCGTGCGTGTAGCGTAACACAAGTGCACCCCTGCAAGGAAGAATTGATCTATCGATAGCCGTGTCCACGGTAACAGGACGCTTTATGCTGAAGCCGGATCCTACCACTAGAAACTATTAATATTAAACTGTATGGTTCCGGGTTCTCTTCCTCGCGGGGATGTCGAGGAGGTGAACTCGGAGGCATTGTTAATTATTACAACTTATTATTATTCAATGTTGCAGCAACTTCTGCTTCATTGTTACTTTATTGCTTTATATAAACTGTTGGCTGATTCTTACCTCATGCTGCAAGACATCGTCGGAAGATGCTAGTCTTCGTTAGGCCTAGTTTCTTACCCTTGCTCTGAATTTCTGTCTTCAGTCCACTATATACAGCCTCTTCATTCCGTTGATACAATGCATAATGCTTAGTAGCGGACGTAAGACTCACGGGTATACTAGATACTCACCTGCTTTATTTCCTTTACTGTTTTGCCTGATCGGCCGCTGCAGCCGACGTTGAAGTCCAGGAGCAGGAGTACCCCGGAGGCGCCTACTACGACGTCGAGTTCCCCGTTGACCAGGAGTAGTACTGTGGATCCCAGGCAGGAGGCCTCGCCTTTTCGTTCTGTATCTCTGATGTGATTTGTGCTAGCCTTCTTAAGGCAAAACTTGACTAACTATGTCTGTACTCAGATATTATGGCTTGTATGACTTATATATTCGGGTCCGCGTGACCCCCCTCTATTGTAATATATTTGTTTCTCCTTTTGTGTTTAGTGTTGTGCTGTGATATTATCACCGTGGCACCCTAATCTCAGTCGTGTACCCTGTGTGTATGATTACTATACACGGTCTGATTTTGGGGGCGTCACAAGTTGGTATCAGAGCCGACTGCCTGTAGGAAGCCACCCCACCACTACCTGGTCGAAGTTGAGTCTAGACATTGAAAAAAATATTTTGCTAACTTAATATTTGGCTTACGGGCCCACATCGATGTCACTACGTGTGACATCTATGGTAATAGGATCCTTTTCTCCTTACCTATGCTCTGGGAATCTACTCTCTTATCCTTGCTGGTAAGTTTTAGAAAAGCTGACATTAGGATCACGTTCTCTTGATTCCACCCGGCGTTTTTTTTTCTGGTGCATCCCCCATTGATTGAGTCGTGTTGCAGGCGTCGTACGCCAGATCCCAGACCGCGGATCCCATTCTCATTCTGGGCAGGCCGCGCGTTCTCTGGCATCAACTTCTGTGACCAACAGTTTTCTTGCGGCGTGATTGACATAGTGGAATCTATGTCGCGTCGTGTAATCCTTACCGCGGTCTGCGCGCCGCCTAGAGAGTCTTTTTTCCTTAATTTCTACGACGTTACGCTGCCCGATTTTCGGTTGATCTATGTGTGGATGTGTATGTCTTATATGACTACTCCTATATATCCGCGCCTCCTCCTTGTTGTCGCTTTACCTCTTACTCGTTTCCGGTATTTTCGTTAAGTTGTTCATCGCTGAAATACCCCTGTTAATTCTAGCAGGATGGCTGGTCGTGGTCGTGGTCGTGCTACCAACGACCCACCTCCGCCGCCGGATTACATGGCCGCGATGATGCAGCAGTTCGAGATGTATCGTCAGTTCATGCAGAATATCATGGCTCAGTTCCCCCAGCCGAATCAGAATGGGCACCACCATCAGCATGCCACCGTGACTCTGCACGACTTCACCCCCCTCAACCCCACTATGTTCCGCAACACTGTTCAGCCGCTGGATGCTGATGACTGGCTTCGCGACATCACTCACGAGCTGGAGTCTGCTAATGTCGATCCAGCCGACTATGTGAACTTTGCGTCTTACCATCTGAAAGGCGCCGCTGCTCAGTGGTGGAGCACCCACAAGCGTTCCCTGCCAGTTGAAGAAGTCATCACCTGGGATGAATTTTAGTCTGCCTTCCGCGCCCGCTACATTCCTCAGGGGATCATGGATCGTAAGGCGGAAGAATTCCGTAACCTCACTCAGGGCGATATGACTGTTGAAGCCTATCAGCGCGAGTTCCTCAACCTCTCTCGCTATGCGGAAGGAGAGATCACCACTGATGCTCGCAGGCAGCAGAAGTTCCGTCGTGGCCTCAACCCTGAACTCAGGCTCGCTCTTGCCGTTCATGATTTCGCCAACTTCGCCACCATGGTGAACAAGGCTATCACCGTCGAGACTGCCCAGATGGAGCACAAGAACTCTCTGAAGCGCTACCGTGACGTTGGCTCATCTTCGGGCGCAACGCAGAAGCGTCGCATCTGGCTCCCTACCAGTGTGACCCATTCAGCTGTCCCTGCTTCAAGACCGTCTTATGCTGCACCCCGTCTGCCTCCACCACCACAGTTGCCAAGAGCTCTGCCGGCACCACCCAATGCTACCCCACTTCGTCCTCAGGATGGATTATGCTTCACGTGTCGTCAACCTGGGCATTTTTCCAGGGAGTGTCCCCTGAAACAGAAGCAACTGGTAGTTCACCCCGCTGGCCGTGGAAATGGTCGTGGCAACAACCGGACCCCCAACTATAATACTGGGTCTGCTGCTTATGCCCGTGGACATGCTAACAACGTCAGTGTTGATGAAGCTCAGCAACAACCCGCTACCGTGATGGGTACCCTTCTCGTTAATTCCGTACCTGATGCTATTTTATTTGATACAGGAGCATCGCATTCATTCATGTCGGAAGCATTTGCATTTTCGCATAACTCCAAGTACGAAACGATGGAACCCCCGATGGTTGTTCGCACCCCGATTGGCCAATGCCGAACCACCATGATTGTGCCAAACACCACCATTGAAATCGAAGGAGTTGAATTCTTTGCGTCGCCCATCCTCCTGAAGTCTTCCACCATAGACCTCATTCTCGGAATGGATTGGTTGAAATTTCACGATGCCGCACTGTATTGTGGCACCAAGTCTGTCCAGCTTTTTCACCCCTCCGGTGGGATTGTTAACCACACCGCCCGAGTTACCCGTAATGCTGAAACACAGATCTTTATGGTGAATGCTTTGAATGTCTCACCTTTGAAAGGCATCGAGAACGTTCCGGTCGTTCGCGATTTTCCCGACGTCTTCCCAGAAGAACTGCCGGGAATACCCCCGATCAGAGAAGTTGAATTCGTCATCGACTTGAAGCCAGACACTGTTCCTATTGCCAAGCGTCCTTACAAGATGCCGCCACATGAACTCCTTGAACTTAAGGAGGAAATCGACAAGGCACTTCAGAAAGGATTCATTCGCCCCAGTTCCTCAGCTTGGGGAGCACCTTCGCTCTTTGTCAAGAAGAGCGATGGGACAAACCGATTGGTCCAAGATTATCGGCCCATTAACCAAGCCACCATCCAGAACAAATACCCACTCCCCCGGATCAACGATCTGTATGATCAACTTGCCGGATCCAAGGTGTTTTCTAAACTCGACTTGAGGTTGGGTTATCACCAAATCCGAGTCCGTGATGAGGACATTCTGAAGACTGCCTTCATTACTCGCTATGGTTCATACGAGTACACCGTCATGTCCTTTGGCTTAACCAATGCTCCAGCCACCTTCTCCAGATTGATGAATTATATTTTCATGGAGTACCTCGACCAGTTCGTCGTGGTTTATCTGGATGATATCTTGATATATTCCAAGAATGAAGAAGAACATGCTGAACATCTTCGTCTTATACTGGAGAAGCTTCGAGAACACAAACTCTACGCTAAGTTTTCTAAGTGTGAGTTCTGGCTTCCCGAAGTAACCTACCTTGGACATGTGATTTCCAAGGATGGCATTGCCGTCACCCCAGAACGTATCCAGGCTATTCTTGACTGGACTCCTCCCAAGACCGTCAAGCAAGTCCGCAGTTTCCTCGGACTCGCTAGCTATTGCCGCCGTTTCGTCGAGAATTTTTCCAAGATTGCCAGGCCTCTGACTAATCTGCTTCACAAAGGCGTCAAGTTTGAGTGGACAGATAAATGTCAAGAAAGTTTTCAAGCACTCAAGGACAAGCTAACTTCTCCCCCGGTGCTCGCTCCCCCTGATACTCAGAAGGACTTCGTGATATATTGCGACGCGTCTCGTCAAGGATTAGGCTGTGTCCTATTGCAAGAGCGCAAGGTGATTGCTTATGGCTCTCGTCAGTTGCGTGCTCACGAAGACAAGTATCCAACACATGATCTCGAATTGGCAGCAGTAATTTATGCATTGAAGCTGTGGCGACATTACCTCGTTGGTAATCGTTGCGAGATCTACACCGACCACCAAAGCTTGAAATACTTGTTTACTCAGCCCGACCTGAATCTCCGCCAACAAAGATGGCTCGAGACAATAGCCGATTTTAACATGGATATTCATTACACCCCTGGCAAAGCTAATGTGATGGCTGATGCCCTGAGCCGTAAAGCTTACTGTAGTGAACTTGAGGTTCAGCTACAACAACCACCTCTGTATGAAGATTTTCAAAAGTTGAACCTCGAGATTGTTCCTCAAGGTTGTGCAAATAACCTGGTCATTGAACCGGATCTCGTCAAATCCGTCAAGTGTATACAGTTCTATGATGATTTCGTACACAAGATTAAGCGCGATATCGCCAATGGGAGACCCTCACCCTTCACCCTTGATAGTAATGGTGCGGCGTTCTACCAGAACCGTTTAGTGGTTACTCACAGCAAGGGCAGGCATGAGAACCTGGATATGACCCCGAAGGTCATGAAAGCGGCTCACGATACCCCGTTGTCCATTCATCCTGGGAGCACCAAGATGTACCAAGACATTCGTCAGCAATTCTGGTGGCCTAACATGAAGCAAGACATTGCCCGATATGTTTCTGAATGTGACGTTTGTCGTCGCGTCAAGGGGGAACATCAAAAACCCTCTGGAACTCTACAACCACCTGAAATCCCTGTATGGAAGTGGGACAAAGTTCAGATGGACTTCGTCACCGGTTTTCCCCGATCACAGAAAGGTAACGATGCTATCTTTGTCGTCATCGACCGGTTCTCTAAGGTTGCTCACTTTATACCAGTCAAGGAGAAGATCACGGCGGCTCAGTTAGCGGAATTGTATATCGCCCAAATCGTGTCGCTCCACGGTATTCCGTTGGAGATCAGTTCAGATCGCGGCAGCCTTTTCACCTCCAGATATTGGCGGAGTTTCCAAGAAGCTCTGGGGACTACTCTGCATCTCAGCACCGCTTATCACCCCCAGTCACAGGGCCAAGTCGAACGCGTCAATCAAATACTTGAAGATATGCTTCGAGCTTGTGTCATCTCCTTCGGCAAGAAATGGGAGGAATCTCTTCCATTTGCTGAATTCTCGTACAACAATAGCTACCACGCTAGTCTGAAGATGGCACCCTATGAAGTTCTCTATGGGCGTAAGTGTCGGACCCCTCTGAGTTGGTCAGAAACTGGGGAACGTGCACTCATTGGCCCGGATATTATTCAGCAAGCTGAAGACCAAGTTCACGTCATCCGTGAACATTTGAAGGCCGCTCAGTCTCGTCAGAAGAGCAACTATGACCGCAAACACCGTGAAATGGAGTATCAACCTGGTGAATACGCATACCTCCGTGTCACTCCCATGAGGGGCACTCATCGCTTCGGTATCAAGGGCAAGTTGGCTCCTCGCTACATTGGCCCGTTCCGTATCCTTTCCAGGAGTGGACCCGTGGCATACCGGTTGGAATTGCCGCCGAACCTCTCCCAAGTCCACGATGTCTTCCATGTGTCGCAACTCCGTCGCTGCTTCAAGGATCCTATCCGCGAAGTGGAGCATGATATGATCGAGCTGCAACAACACTTGACTTATCGAGAACATCCGATCCGCATTCTCGATCAGTCTGAACGCCAAACCCGCAACAAGACCGTCAAGTTCCTCAAGGTTCAGTGGTCGAATCATTCTGAAGATGAAGCCACTTGGGAACACGAAGATCGCCTTCGCGATGAATACCCCGATCTTTTCCTCGCTACCACTTAAATTCTCGGGACGAGAATTCTTGTAGTGGCGGAGATTTGTAACACCCTCAGATGCCTGTAACAGTAATAATCATCACTGTTGACTATCACTGTTTGTTAATCCCTGTTATTCCCTGACCTTAATCAAACTGTGCTTCTGCTCTATCCAAACCATGCTGGTTGGTAATCTAAACACAAAGCCCAATGCATTTTGCTCATCATGAAACCAAGCCCTAGTTGAAACTACCTCAAATGGAAATTAAAACAAAAGTGCTCAAATAAAGTTGTTCCAAAAATCATGGAACTATTTTTGTAAATTGCCTAAAATCATTAAAATGATGTTGGACCAACTTTGGTAATTTTTGGAATCACAGAAAATTCTAAACAATTCTAACAGTAGGTTAAAACCCTAACTTTGGACATTTAATATTTAAAATAAATACCTAATGATTTTATTTTGCTTCAAAACTTTTTGTGGCACTGACATATAATGTTATACTAATTTTGGGACACCTAACCCTATTTACAAAAATGCAAAAGGCACTAAAGTAAAATACAAACCACAGGACAGTACACAAAAACCAGAAAATGGAGAAACCACAATAACTCGCCTGGGGCGAGGCCCACCGCAGCCCAGCCCAACCCCCCCCCCCCCTTGTCTTCTTCCTCCAACCACCCCCCCCCCCCACCTGCCCCGTACGACGCCCGCCGTGGCCACGCCGCTGCCAGCCGGCCCCGCCCTCCAACTGCTCCCTGCCGCCGCTGTCGCGATAAGGATGACGCCCTCGACCCCCTGGACACCCCCGCACCTCCATTCCCCTCCTCCTCCTCTCGCCATCGTCGGGGAATGAATCACCCGAGCGCAGCCTCGCCGCCGTGTTGAACCGCCGCGGCCAACAGACTCCCCGAGCCCCGAAGACCTGTCCAGCGTGCTCCTCGTCGACGTCCTCGTTTCCGAGCGCAGGGAATCGAACTGTGGAGCCCGGCAGCGACGACTACGCCACCGTTCCCCTCCGGCGCCGCCGCGACATCGCTGTCGAATTCCCGCGTCGTCGAGCCTCCCCGAGCCCACTGCCTCCCACTACGTGCTCACGGTGAGTGTGGCCACCACCTCCAACTCCCCGATTCGCATCCCTCTCGCCGTAGCTCGTGTCGCCATTAGAGCCGTGGCCACCTCGCCGCCGCCGAGCTTTTCCCCGCGGCCTGGAGCGCACATTTGACGCGCTAGGCGTTTCACTCTGCGTGCGCTGCTCCTAGGAGCCGAATGGTATAGCGCATGCCCCAGTTCCGCGGTAGAAGCTTCGTTTTCGTCCTTTCGTGCTCACGGGCCGCCGCCGCAGTCGTTGCCGTTGAGGATTCCGGCCGTATCCGGTGATGCCTCTGGCACCAATAGACTCGCGCTCGTCTCCTCGTTCCAACGCGCATAGCCACGCCTCACCCCGTGCGCGGATTCGCCGTCCTCGACGTCGCCACCGTACGGGTCCCCGCCTCCATCGCCGCCAGCATCATTCCGATGACCCCCCCGACGACACCACCACCACCAGTGCACTCGCCGTCGTCTTCCGGTTCGAACGCACCAAGCCCCGAGGCGAACGGTGCCCCCTAGCCCGATTCCGACCCCCTCCCGTGTGCTCCGCCGCGTGGGAGCTCGCCGGCGTCTAGCCGCCGGTGTCCCCTGACGTGGCACCCCTGGGGCAACCCCCCTGGGTCACTGCCAGTGGGTCCTCGTGGACCAGTTGACTGGGTTGACCAGTCAACTGTGCTGACTGGGCAACCCCAGTCACTGACTGGTGGGTCCCCCTGGATTAATAAAACTAAATGATTTAGATTAATTAACTAAATAAAATTGAGTCACTGACATGTGGGTCGAGAGGCATTTTCTAATTTAATTAAATGTTTTATAAATAACAGAGGCTGACATGTGGGTCCCACATGTCAGCACTGTTCTGGATAATGTTGTGGATAATTTTTTGGATAATGTTTAAATAAATAATAAAAGAAATCCAGAAAATCATTTAAATTGATTTAAACTTTGAAATTCAATAACTTTCAAACCGTAACTCAGTTTCAAAAACTTTATACATGAAAGTTGATCAGAAAAATACTACGAATACGAATACGCTATCCGTATGTCTGACACACCCCTCTAACACCACGAACATCGAACATTCCCCCTCCGGACCGTCTGTCCGATAAATTGTCCGGTACTGTTAGAGTGCCCGGATGAATTTATTCCGAACACGAAAGTTGTCCGGAATGGTTCAAATAGCACGGATACACCCCCCCTTATGTTGTTCCGGTAACCACGACACCTCCGGCTTGATCCTCCCCCTCCGGACACCCTGTTCGGTAATCACCCGGAGCCGGTAGTTCATCCCCAGATGAATTCCCGCTCCGAGCATATTGCATTACACTGCGTTAGAACCCCGTTTACATTTCATCTGTCATGTCATGCATATGTCTGTATATTATTGCTGTGTATTTACTGTTTCCTCCCCCCCTTAATCTTCGGTAGACCCCGCTGCTGCCGTCGACTACACCGCTGCTGAGTACGACTACGTCGTCGACGACCCTACTACTACCGTCGAGCTTGCAGGCAAGCAGAGCCATTCTCTTCCCCAGATATCGCCTATCTTTCCGTACATTTCTTGCACTAGGCATGGTTACTGCTGCTGTTACGAGTACAATCCTATTCAACTGCATAGCCTGATTTTGTCGCCCCTTGATGTGCCTTCCTTTATCCTATGCTGCCGATTATTATTATGCATTATTCAGCAGTGAGCCCTGCGCATTGTTAGCTAGGATTAGATAGAGGGCCGTGATCACTCAGGGGAGGGAAGGCGGATACTTATATTAACTGCACAGGTACGGTACAATGCAGACACCGTCAAAGGCCCCTATCTGGGTTATGCCTAGTCACCTCAAGTGCGAGCTATCAAGGAGTAATCCTTGTACTCCACTCGAGGCTGACTTTGTCTTGCCGTCATAGGGTCCTGTAAACGAGTGTCCTTCAGGTAAGAAGTCGGGCGACCCAACGGTGCCCGCGAGAGGTATTGCGACGGGACGACAGGGAGGGCACGACCAGTGTACCGGTGTGCTTGGCCCCTGATCGTTGGCCGCGAGAGTTACCAACCCCCGAAAGTCGAGCTCCTCCCGGAGCACACGCGAGACAAGGTAAGGAGACGGTTCACCTTGTTGGTAACCGCAGTGACTTGGTGGGACGACGGGGCAGGCACCGATGTACTGGTGGTCCTGGCTGCTGTCGTTGTCCGCGGGTCGGTTAAGTCGAGGCAACGATAACGGTTGTCACGCAGGTTAATTAAAATGCTAAATGGTTCAGTGAATGTCTTGAGTTGGCTATATGCCATGTACGCACTACCTACCCGTGGGAATTACGAGTTATGGGCTCCTCTGCTTCGTAGTGTCGTCCGAGGACTTTTCAGACGTCAGCAGTACCGCGGCCTGCGCCGGGAAGTGGTGTTGTCTTATTTTCTCGCGCGGTGTGTCTTATTTGTATTTGCTTTAACTTCACCGGCCAGCCTCGCACCGTGCAGGAGTACGTCGGGGCTAGGGTCCAAAGCCCCGCGTACATAGGATATAGTCCGGCGGATGACCTCTCTGTTGAGTTTGAATGATGGGCTATGAAGTGTCGGATAGCCTCGGTGGAGCGTTCCCTAACAAGGTTCCCGCCACCCTAGAGATCCGTGCGTGTAGCGTAACACAAGTGCACCCCTGCAAGGAAGAATTGATCTATCGATAGCCGTGTCCACGGTAACAGGACGCTTTATGCTGAAGCCGGATCCTACCACTAGAAACTATTAATATTAAACTGTATGGTTCCGGGTTCTCTTCCTCGCGGGGATGTCGAGGAGGTGAACTCGGAGGCATTGTTAATTATTACAACTTATTATTATTCAATGTTGCAGCAACTTCTGCTTCATTGTTACTTTATTGCTTTATATAAACTGTTGGCTGATTCTTACCTCATGCTGCAAGACATCGTCGGAAGATGCTAGTCTTCGTTAGGCCTAGTTTCTTACCCTTGCTCTGAATTTCTGTCTTCAGTCCACTATATACAGCCTCTTCATTCCGTTGATACAATGCATAATGCTTAGTAGCGGACGTAAGACTCACGGGTATACTAGATACTCACCTGCTTTATTTCCTTTACTGTTTTGCCTGATCGGCCGCTGCAGCCGACGTTGAAGTCCAGGAGCAGGAGTACCCCGGAGGCGCCTACTACGACGTCGAGTTCCCCGTTGACCAGGAGTAGTACTGTGGATCCCAGGCAGGAGGCCTCGCCTTTTCGTTCTGTATCTCTGATGTGATTTGTGCTAGCCTTCTTAAGGCAAAACTTGACTAACTATGTCTGTACTCAGATATTATGGCTTGTATGACTTATATATTCGGGTCCGCGTGACCCCCCTCTATTGTAATATATTTGTTTCTCCTTTTGTGTTTAGTGTTCTGCTGTGATATTATCACCGTGGCACCCTAATCTCAGTCGTGTACCCTGTGTGTATGATTACTATACACGGTCTGATTTTGGGGGCGTCACAGTTCTCAACTAGTTTTTGTAGGTTTTGAAAATACACACGGATTGCCCAAAATACGACACCTATCACTAATAGGCTAGAGCGCTTGACACCAAAAGTTCAAACATTACTCACATCAATACCTCAAAACTATTGCAAGTTACTACTAGAAGAAAATAGCAACCTCAATTACCTACTCTCAAGACAAGACACAACTCAGTGCAACAACCAACTCTCTTTAACAAGATAAACATGAAAACTAAAAATAGTTCCAGCAACAAACTAAACAAAAGCCAAGGCTCTTGCTAAAGACAAACTAAGACTAAAACTAAACATGGCAGTAGCTATGAAAAGGTAAAGAACACACAACAGCAAAAAGATAAGCAGGAAAAATCCTATGATGTGTTCTAAATTTTGAAAGTGGAGTGTGTTTCTCTCCCACACAAAGTAAGACGGGATCTAACTTGTTATGAACAGCAAGAAAAACTAAAGAAAACTAAAAATAAAACCTAAGAGCGAGACGCTCCAAGCATAGCACATAACGCATGAAGTGATAAAAATATAGTGAGACGAAGGACGAACTGATGATTATTGATGGAGAAGGGGATGCACGGGGGCATCCCCAAGATTAGACGCTTGAGTCTCCTTGAATATTTGTTGGGGGTGCATGGGGGCATCCCCAAGCTTGAGCGCTTGACACTCCTAGATCTTCTTTCATCATCTTCCATCGCACACTTGAAAACTCCCTTCATACATAACTCATCATAAGCTGATTAGAGAGGTTAGTACCCTTAATAAAATAATTTTTCCCCACTGGATATAAAGATATTATTGAAGAGCTACTGTTTCTCAAGAGTGCCAAAAAGTTTTTGCAAAGAAAAAGCAAGCTTAAGGTTTGCAAAAGTTAGGAGAGACAAAACGTGGCAGAATCTTTGAAAAACAGAACAACAGGTAGTAAATAATTTTTTAGGGGCAGTTCTGCAACTCGAATCAAAAACCTCAGAACATACGGAAGTTTCGTAATTGTAAAGAGCATACTTTGTAAAAATTTCAGCTCCAAAAGATGAACTGGGATTTTTCTGGAATGTTTCTGGTCACGAGGACAGAATCTGTTTTCTGGACAGCATGTCACAACTTTTACTTCCCTTGCCGTAAGAGGCTATAACTTGGCACAAAGCTGAAAAATAAAGATACAATGATGTTGCTACAGTAGTAACAATCATAAAGACACAACAAAATCAAAAAGAAAAACCTAAATTCGTTGCGGGCTGCCTCCCGAAAGCGCTTTCTTTTATGCCTTTAAGCTAGGCATGAAGATTTTAAAAGGTGCTCTCATAAGAATAAGGATTTGAAGCAAAAGAGAGCATCAAGAAGCAAATATGAAACACATTTAAGATGAACCCACTTCCTATGCATTGGCATCTTGTAATAAATAAATCAAAGAAGCACAAAGAAACCAACATAGGAAGGTGGAACAAGAACATCTTCAAAACTTTCAACATAAAGAGAGTAGTTTTAGTAATATGGAAGTTTCTATAACCAACCTTTCCTCTCTCAAAATAATTTTCAGTAGTATCATGAACAACATCAAGAATATAACTATCACATAAATCATGTTGTTCATGAACTGCAAGAACACGTGTATATTTTTCAACACGGTCTTTAGGATTATAAGATAAATGCAACCCATCACATTGAGCCTTGATAAGAGCAAAGTTCTCCGGAGTTGGAGATTTCAAAAGGATAATATGACAATCAAGTGTGGGTGAAATAACAACAATTCCATGCTTAACATAAGGAACTATAGAGAGTTCATTTTTGTCAGCATCATCCATAGTGGCATCTTGGCCATCAACAAAGCAAGTATCAAAATTTTCAGAAAGGGATATTTCAAGTGAGTCCTCGAAATCATTGGATTCCTCGTCAAAGCAATCATTGGCCTCTTCTTGGGAAGCAAACATTTTATTTTTAAAATCCTCAATATAAGAATTGGAAGTATAATTCTCGAAGCAATAAGCAAGAACTTCAAAGTTTTCAGACTCGAAAATAGTATCGTGATACTTTTCAATCAAGGAAGCAATCTCATAGGCACCTTTAAAAGCAACAAACTCTTCAATCTTTTCAACATCAAAGTAATCATAAACACCTTTAGCATAAGAAGATAAGATCTCATTTTCATTAAACTCACATTGGAAAGGCAGGTGTTTATGATCTATATTAGAACAGCAAGTAAAATCATAAATGTGGCACAAAAGTTTAGCATGGCAATAAGAAGTTTGTATTTGGTCCCATAAGTTTTTCCCTTTCTCAGATAGGCGGTGCCGCGTATAATGAGCATGCTCATCCAATGATTTTCCCTCAACCAAGTCGGTTGGGTTTTTAGCGCGAGCACAAATTGATCGAAGACGATCCAAGTGAAACATGTACATCCTTCCATATTTGGGCGATTCAGCACCCATCGTGAGGATAGCATCACTAGGCAAAGCAAGACAAAGGAAAAAGGTAGCAACTATTTTTGTGGTTTTTCAAATAAGACACAAAGGCAAAAGCAAAAACTGGAAAGGTAAACTAACAAGACTAAAAAACAAAGGTAAAGGGTAGTGTGAAACTCCCCTATCTTAGCACTCGGAGTCCCCGGCAACGGCGCCAGAAATTCGCTTGATGGCTTCTCGCCCTTCGTTGGTTACCCCAAGTGGAAGGTTGAGATGTAGCGCAACAGCAAGTTTCCCTCAGTGAAGATACCAAGGTTTGTCTCCAGTAGGACTCCAGAGATGATAAGTAGGCGTCAGCGGCGCAACTGACGTGGACCTGCACACAGACACAGATAACTTTGTTCCCAACGAAGTTCAGAGAGGTTGTCAATCTCTCCGGTCTTGTTGTTCACAAAGGGTAAAACACAAAGGATAATGATAGCAACTAAAAGTAAAAAGCAGGAAAGTAAATATAGCGTGGAAACAGTAATAAGGATATGGACCGGGATACGTGATGTTCGCTAGTGATGTCTCTCTCCCAAAAGACGATAAAACTGCTATGCGAGGTAAACAAATTACAGAAGGGCAATTGACAGGATTATGAACGCACCGCAATGCTAACTATGCTACAAAAGAAAGGAAGAGGCTCAAAAGCACGGGCAGTACGCCAAAATAAGTAGACCGTAATCCAACTACATCTACTACTAATCATCACCCTTGAGATATCTATCCAGAACATCTCGCTGGTATTATGTTGCGAGCCCAACCCAAAGTGTAAACCCAAAGCAACAGACAACTGCATTAAAAAGCACTTTGCGTAAAGTAAACAATCCTTGCAACCGCGGTTACAAGCACCGTTGTGTTCCCCCTTGTGGCAACATCACATCCCCTAGACTCATGTTTCTGTCACTCAAGCGTGTCATCGGGGGGCATGAACCCACAATCGAGCATAACGTTCCCTCTTGGAGTCACTACCTACTACTTGGCCAAAGCAATAAACAGCAACGGAGAACATGCAAGAATTACTTAGGAACACAAATATAAGAGATAAAAACCAAATATATTACTCTATCACAATCTGAACATAATATTATAATCCATCAGATCCCATCAAACTCAGCATAGCAAAAGCAGAAATATTACAAAAGTGCCTCGATCATGTAGGGCAGCTCACGAGGTCTAAACCATGAAGAACAAAGACGGGAGGAGAACATCACATAGCTACTGATCACGGACCCATGGTCCAAGGAAAACTACTCACGAGACATCCGGGGAGCATCCATGGTGCAGAGGAGACTCCCGGAGGTCGGCCCTCCCTCCGGCAGGGTGCCGGGAAGAGGTCTTCTGGTGCTCCCGATCTCGGAAGCGCGGCGGCGGCAGAACAGAGGCGAGTTTGCGAAATAGGGTTCTGTCTTCGGAGTTTCCCCGTGACGGAGAATAAATAGGCGAAGGGGGGCAGCCAGAGGTGGACCAGGGACCCTAGGCGCCCCCCTGGCGCGGCCAGGGGTAGGGCCGCGCCGGGTGGCCGCCTGGGCCCCCCTTGGCTCCCCTCTGACCCCACTCTGGATCTTCGCGAAGCTTCCTGTACGCTGATTTTTCCTGTATTTTCCCGGAATTTTTCTGGCACTTTTTATATGGGGGAAAACTGAAATAGAAAAACAGCAGAAAACAGGAACTGGCATTGGGGTGCACTGAGTTAATAAGTTAGTCCAAATATGATCAAAAGTGTATGAAACTGTATCTAGATCATAGCAATATCACACAAAACATGCATGGAGCAAGCAGAAATTATAGATACGTTTTGGACGTATCAGGTGTTCGACTCACACAACACCACTAGGAAAATAACAACACAACTTAAGTATCAAACAATACATAATACTTCAACATCATATGACTACTAACAACTGGACTTCTCCCATGTCCTCAAGAACTAAAGTAACTACTCACAAGACATAAAAGAGATCATGATTAGAGGTGATAGATGGGTGGAAAAAAATCTGGACACAATGATATTTCTCCAACAAAACTCAATAGCATTCACCACAAAGTAGTAATCAACACCAACAGAGTAGAGGGGATATATAGTACGGATTACAACACAAGTTACAATTGTGAGATGAGATGGGATGGAGATGGAGATGGTGCTGATGTTGGGGATGATGTTGATGATGATCTCGATGATGCCCGTGACGATGATGATGATGGCGATAATCTCCCCTTCCGGGAGGTGGTCTCCCCGGCGGAATCTGCCCGCCAGAGATGGCTTTTTCTTCTCTGTAGGTTTCCGCCACGAGGCGGTGGCGAAACTCCGAAACTCCTCCCTTTTTAGGGTTTTTACCCCAGGGGGATAATATAGGCCAGAGGGAGCACCGAGGTGGGCCACCAGGCATCCAGGAGGGTGCCTGGCGCGCCCTAGCGGGGCGCCAGGGA
Organism: Bromus sterilis; assembly: GCA_950022295.1. Taxonomy (NCBI): domain Eukaryota; kingdom Viridiplantae; phylum Streptophyta; class Magnoliopsida; order Poales; family Poaceae; genus Bromus; species Bromus sterilis. Next base: position 49,592,100 of record OX465600.1, on the reverse strand, counting down.
CCCTTCTGGAGCCCTGGTGGGTCCCCTCCAGTCAATCTTTGGTCTCCTTCGGTAAATCTCCAAAATAATGATCCACGTCAAATTTTGTCAAATTTGGAGTTGATATGATTCAACAACATGATGTCCACTTTTCACCGCTGAATTCTGCTTCTGCTGCTTCGGCACCGGAAAGTTGCAAACTGTGTAAAAGAAGACAAAACAACATAAGAACAGTACTTTAAAGTGGAATATATCAATGAATAGGGTTAAATTGCAATATAAAATAGTGATGCATTTTGGACGTATCAGCGCCCCGCGACCTGGGCGAGCACGCGAGGGCCACGCGTCCTGGGCGAGCACCGCGGTGGCCGGCACGAGGAGGCCGCGAGCACGCAGTGGCCGACACGAGGAGGTAGGCCAGCCCACGGTGGCGAGGACGGCGAGCGCGTGGTGGCCACGCGAGCCCTCGGTGGCCAGGACGGCGAAGCCGGTCGCCGTCGAGGCCTAGGAGGACACGTGCGATAGAAAGGCCGGCGAGCCCAGCGTCATGGTGGACAGACGGCAAGAGTAGTCCACCGCGCTCCTCTCGTGTCGCAGTATCCAGGCCGGTGAGCCCGACCAGGCCATATGGCGGGGCAGGGGACAGGGAGGCCGGCGGCGGGGCGCTGGCCAAGGAGGCCGGAGGCGGGGCGGGGAGCTCGGCGGCGGGATGGGGGGCAGGGCGGCCGGTGATCTAGGAAGGGGCCAGCGAGGACGGTGGCGGGGTGAGGGCCAAGGCGTCGTGAGGAGTGGGTGGGCGCCGTTGGGGAGAGAGAGGGGCCCTGCTGCATGCGGTGGTTTTTTCTTTTCGGTGTATCGCTGACAGATGGGTCATAGGGTGCATGTGGTGGACAAAGCGCGGACGTGCCGAATGTGCCAGGCGTCCGCTCGTGTTCATTTTGGATGCAAAGCTAGCCCAAATATGCACCGGAAATTGGTGCAAATGGACACAAAAAGGACAGGCACAGACACAATAAAAATGCACCCACGCGTTGGGCCAACATTTCTGTCTGCCTGGACCCAAACAGATAGAAACGTGGGATTTGCACCCCGCGCGTTGAAGTTGCCCATAAGATTTAGACCGGCGGATGGCCTCTCTGTTGAGCCTAGAATGGTCCGCGACGTGTCGGATAGCCTCGGTCGGGCATTCCCTAACAAGATGTACGCGTGATACGTCCAAAATGCATCACTATTTTATATAGTAATTCTTTCTTATTCATTGATATATTTCATGATGTGATGCTATTCTTATGATATTTTGGCTTATTTTACACAGTTTGCAACTTTCCGGTGCCGAAGCAGCAGACGCAGGATTCAGCGGTAAAAAGTGGACGCTGAGTTGCTGAAAAATAATACCTCCAAATTACCTGAAAATTGACGGAAGGCTGTTTTCCAGAAGGATCACGAAGACACGCAAAAGAGCAACCAGAGGGGGGCCACAGGGTGCCTAGGCGGCCACCTGGCGCGGCCCCACCCCTGGCCGCGCCGGGAGGGCGCCTGGACCCCCGGGGCCACTCCCGGCTCCCCCCTCTGGCCTATATACTCTCCGTCATCCAAAAACCCTAAGAAGGGGGGAGTTTACGGAGTTCCGCCGCCGCTCCGTGGCGGAAACCTACAGAGAAGGAAAGCCATCTCTGGCGGGCAGATTCCGCCGGGGAGATCACCTCCCGGAAGGGAAGATCGTCACCATCGTCATCACCATTGTCACGGGCATCATCGAGATCATCATCAACATCACCCCCATCATCAGCACCATCTCCACCTCCATCCAATCTCGTCTCACAATTGCAACTTGTGTTGTAATCCGTACTATCTATCCTCTCTACTCTATCGGTGTTGATTACTACTTTGTGGTGAATGCTATTGAGTTTTGTTGGAGAAATATTATTGTGTCCAGATTGTTTATCATCTATTTATCCCCACTGATCATGATCTCTTTTATGTCTTGTGAGTAGTTACTTTAGTTCTTGAGGACATGGGAGAAGTCTAGTTGCTAGTAGTTATATGATGTTGAAGTAATATGTGTTGGTTGATATTTAAGTTGTGTTGTTATTTTCCTATTGGTGTTGTGTGAGTCGAACACTCAACACTTCGCCTTATCAAGGACCTAGGGGAATACATTGTGTACAAAGAATGCTTACGGTGGGTTGCCGGAGTGACAGAAACCTAAACCCCAGTTTGCACGCTTTTGTACAAGGGAAGAATGGATCACCGATCGTATTGCTATGGTTAGGCTTTTTCCTTAATTACTATCTTGTATTTGCGGATGCTTGCAAGGTGTTTAACCATAAGAGTGCACTTATCTTAGTCTAGAGGGTGTACTAGCATAGATCCACCCACTCAACACTTATCAACACAGCACATAGTACTGATATGTAATATGGCGAAAGCACATGACTACCTCTCCCGTGTGTCCTCAAGAACACTTTAGCTTTTATAAGTTCAGTTGCTAGGCCTCTCCTTTGCTCAGAAAGGATTGGGCCACTCGTTATTCTCCAGTACCTTTTATTTTACTCGTTTTTACTTTCCTGTTGCTTATACCAAGAAAACCCCTAAAAAGTTATCTTTCAGTGCTTGCAGTTATCTCCTCACCAAAGTCACTTGCTATTAATTTGTGCTCCTCGTTGGGTTCGACACTCTTACTTATCGAAAACGATGCAATCGATCCCTTACGTTGTGGGTCATCAAGTAACGTTTTCTGGCGCCATTGCCGGGGAGCGTAGCGCTATTAGTAAGTGAAGTTGGTAAGGAAGTTTTTATATTTATGTTTTTAGTTTTGCTGTTGCTGTTTTTGTCCTTATGGACACCCCTACTATTGGATCGTTGTTCTTGGGGAGCCGCCCCACAACTAAGGTAGTCACTTCTGACCCTGCTGAAATTGTGCCTTATAAGATACCATCTGGTATTATCGATTATGTCTTAGCTAATCGCTATGCAGGAGACATACATCTAGGTGAACACTTGCTATATTTATCACAACTATGTTCATTATTCAAGCTTGCATGTGTGTCAATGGAGTTCGTTATGAAGAAATTATTCTCCATATCGCTTACGGATAAAGCTTCAGATTGGTATAAGCTCCTCGATAACTCACATTCTCTTAATTGGGAAGAGCTTATGTCTCTATTTTATACAAAGTTTTACCCTCTTCATGAAGTTCATCGAGACAGGAATTACATCTATAACTTTAGGTCTCGCGACGGAGAGAGCATCGCTCAAGCTTGGGGGAGACTTAAATCCCTAATGTTCAAATGTCCTATCCATAAGCTCCCCGAAGATATTATACTTACAATTTTTTATGCCAGGCTTTCTCGTCGGGATAAGAAAATGTTGGATGCCTCCTCTAGCGGGGTATTTCAGATAAAGAGCGTTGAAGAAATATGGGATCTCATCGAAAGGATCCATAAGAATACTGAAGACTGGGAAATGACAAAGGTATTGAACCTGCTATAAATTATGAGCATGATTATATTGAGAGCTATGTGAAAACTGATTATTTTAATACCTTTTGCTCTAAGATTGGTCTGGATTCCCATCTAATGATTGATTTTTGTAAGAACTTTGCCTCTCATGTTGATTCTTCTAAGATGAAGAAGGATCAGTACCATAAGCCTTTCAAAGAAGTGCCTATTGATATTCACGTTGCTGGTCCTATTTTTCCTGCAGTTATATATGAACAACCCCCTTTTCCTTCAAGGATAAGGGAGCACTCTTTTGTGACAGGCATAATAAATAAAAGTGAGAGAAGAACAGGAGAACCTGAGGACCAGATCAGAGTCGATCCTCAAGTTGCTATGGTTAAAGATTTAGTTACTAATGATGTTTCAGATTCTATTATAAATTTTTGTGATGTTTCAACTAATATTGTCACAGCCAAGAATAAATGCCAAATTTCAGGTACACCAGTTGTATCTGTTAAAATAGGAGATCACAATTATTACGGGCTATGCGATCTGGGATCAAGTGCTAGCGCGATTCCTTATTCGCTCTATTAAGAGATCATGGGTGAGATTTCACCCTGTGAACTTGAAGAGATTGATGTTACTATTCATCTTGCAAACAAAGCTACTATCTCTCCTATTGGGATTGTGAGAGATGTTGAAGTCCTATGCGGAAAGGTAAAGTATCCTACCGACTTTCTCGTACTTGGTTCAGTACAAGATAGTTTTTGTCCTATTATTTTTGGTAGACCTTTTATCAGAACTTGTGGAGCTATTATAGATTGCAAAAAAGGTAAAGTTTCTGTTGAATTCAATGGTGAGCCGTATGAATTTAACTTTTCTAAGATCTCTAAGCAGCCTCGTGGTACTGAATTACCTTGTGATGATAAAATTATTGAAAGTATTGCTTCTATTGCTATTCCCCCTAATGATCCTTTGCAGCAATACATGGAGGACCACGAGAATGATACTCATATGCAGGAAAGAAATGAAATTGATGAAATCTTCTTGAGACAACCTGCTATCCTGAAGCACAACCTTCCGGTTGAACCTTTAGGAATTCTATCCAAACCAAAAGAAGACCCAGTGTTTGATTTCAAACCCCTTCCCGATACGCTCAAGTATGCTTATTTAGATGAAAAGAAAGTATATCCTGTTATTATCAACTCTAACCTTTCAGGATATGAAGAAGAGCGATTATTGGAGATACTTCGTAAAGACCGTGGTGCAATTGGATATACCCTTGATGACCTTAAGGGAATTAGTCCATCTATCTGACAACATACTATCAACCTTGAGCCCGATGCTAAACCTGTTGTTGATCATCAACGACGGTTGAACCCGAAGATGATGGATGTTGTGAGGACCGAAATCCTCAAGCTTCTAGCCGCAGGTATTATCTACCCTATAGCTGATAGTAAGTGGGTAAGTCCAGTTCATTGTGTTCCTAAGAAAGGAGGGACAACTGTAGTCCCTAATGATAAGAATGAACTAATACCTCAGAGAATTATTATTGGATATAGAATGTGTATTGATTACAGGAAGTTGAACAAGGCAACCAGGAAGGACCACTACCCACTGCCCTTTATTGATCACATGCTTGAGAGGCTGTCCAAAAACACCCACTTTTGCTATCTTGACGGGTATTCAGGCTTCTCTCAAATTCATGTTAACACTGCCAATCAAGAGAAGACCACTTTCACTTGTCCTTATGGTACTCATGCTTATAGGCGTATGCCTTTTGGTTTATGCAATGCCCCTGCTACTTTTCAGAGATGTATGTCTGCAATATTTCATGGTTTCTGTGACGAGATTGTGGAAGTCTTCATGGATGATTTATCCGTCTATGGAACTTCCTTTGACCACTGTCTCCACAATCTTAATAAAGTTTTGCAGAGATGCGAGGATACAAACTTAGTTCTAAACTGGGAAAAGTGTCACTTCATGGTTAACGAAGGGATCGTGCTTGGACACAAGATTTCCGAGAGGGGAATTGAAGTGGACAAGGCGAAAATCGAAGCTATCGAAAGGATGCCCTATCCAAGTGACATTAAAGGTATTCGTAGTTTTCTCGGTCATGCTGGTTTCTATAGAAGATTTATTAAAGACTTTTCTAAGACCTCGAGACCCCTCACTAATCTTCTCCAGAAGGATGTTCCTTTTGTATTTGATGAAGATTGTAAGGAGGCTTTCGAAGTTCTTAAGAAAGCTTTAATAACCGCTCCTATAGTACAACCGCCTGACTGGAGTTTGCCCTTTGAAATTATGTGTATTTCTAGTGATTTTGCTGTTGGAGCTGTTTTAGGACAAAGGGTTGATAAAAAATTGAATGTTATATATTATTCTAGTAAAACCCTTGATAGTTCTCAAAAGAATTATGCTACTACTGAGAAGGAATTCTTAGCAGTAGTGTTTGCTTGTGATAAGTTTAGGCAGTATATTGTTGATTCTAAAGTTATTATTCATACTGACCATGCTGCCATTAAGTATCTTATGACGAAGAAGGATGCCAAACCAAGACTCATCAGATGGGTACTCCTCCTTCAAGAATTTGATTTGCAGATTGCTGATAGAAAAGGAGCGGACAACCCTGTAGCGGACAATCTTTCAAGGATGGAAGATATACCGCATGATCCCATTCCAGTCAACGACAGTTTCCCAGACGAACAACTTGCCGTTGTTAAAGTACAATCTCTTTCCGATCCTTGGTTTGAAGATTATGCTAATTTTATCGTTGCAAAGTATTTGGCTCCAGGTTTAACATTTCAGCAAAGGAAGAAGTTCTTCCATGATTTGAGGCATTACTTTTGGGATGACCCGCATCTTTTCAAAGAAGGTCCAGACGGGATCGTGAGAAGATGCATACCGGAACACGAGAAGAAGGACATTCTCAAGCGATGTCACGATAGTCCCTATGGAGGACATCACGCCGGTGAGAGAACCGCACATAAGGTTCTCCAATCAGGTTTTTATTAGCCTACTCTCTTTAAAGATGCTAGAAATTATGTTTTAGCCTGTGATAAATGTCAGAGAGTTGGTAATATTAGTAGAAGGAATGAGATGCCTATGAATTACTCACTAGTGATTGAGCCTTTTGATTGCTGGGGTTCTGATTTTATGGGTCATTTTCCTTCTTCGCACAAGTACACTCACATATTAGTTGTTGTTGATTATGTAACCAAGTGGGTTGAAGCAATCCCCACTGAAAGTGCTGATCACAAAACATCTTTGAAAATGCTCAAAGATGTAATTTTCCCTAGGTTTGGTGTGCCTAGGTATCTCATGACTGATGGAGGATCACACTTCACGCATGGAGCTTTTAGAAAAGCTTTAGCCAAGTACGATGTCAATCATAGAATTGCTTCACCGTACCATCCTCAAACTAGTGGGCAAGTTGAGCTCACCAATAGAGAGATCAAGTTGATCTTGCAAAAGACAGTTAACATAAATAGGAAGGACTGGTCAAGTAAGTTAGGATATGCTTTGTGGGCGTATAGAACTGCTTACAAAACCCCCATGGGCATGTCCCCCTATAAAATGGTCTATGGCAAGGCTTTCCATTTTCCATTAGAGTTAGAGCACAGAGCTTTCTGGGCTGTTAGAGAGCTTAATGCTGACCCAAAGTTAGCTGGTGAAAAGCGTCTCATGAACTTGACTTCTCTAGATGAGTGGAGAAGTGAAGCTTACGAGAGCGCTAAAATGTTCAAGGAAAAGGTAAAGAAGTGGCATGACAGGAGGATTCTGAAACGTGAATTTAATGTTGGTGATAAATTTTTATTATTTAGATCCCGTTTCAGGTTTTCTCCAGGTAAACTACTTTCCAGATGGGAAGGGCCATTTCATATCGAAGAAGTCTACCGGTTTGGTGCAATCAAGATTAACAATTTTGAAGGCACCAAACCTCAAGTTGTGAATGGGCAAAGACTCAAGCATTACATGGCGGGAGATCCCGTCAATGTTGATGTAAATATAATACGCACAACAACTCATGAAGAACATGTCGCAGCCCTGTTTCAGACACCGACATAAGCAGAATAAGAAAAGGAAATCTTTTAGCTAGACCTAAGTGCCATGGTTTCCCCAAGTTCCCCCAAGGACAAGTTCGTCGTCAACGTCATCAACCCTTACCTCGCTGAGGTGAACAAGCACCCCCAAGTCCTTCGTGTGGAGGACGGTGTTCTCCACAAGGAAGATCTGAAGGGACCAGTCATGGAGGGGAGCACTGAGGAGCGGCTGAAGGAGATGGAACATGAGGTCTTCAAGTTCAAGAAGATGGTGGAGCGAGTTGTTGAAGCCAACTTCGACATCAGGAACGAGATCGAGGCTTCCCATAAGAAAGAGATGAAGGAGATGTGGTCAAGTTTGTCCGCACTAGAAGAAAAAGTTTGCGGGCTCCAAGCACAAATCTATGATTTGCACAACCAGAACTGTGAGTATGAACTAAAGTTTCTGCGCATGGGTTTAGGTGCTGAGTGCAGGATCCTGGAGACGGGAATGTCCTTCGAGACTGGAGAGGAGCTACCATGGAAGCGCTTCGCCAAGGAGTACCTGACTGAGAAGAACAAGAATGAGGAGTAAATCTCCTCGGGTAATGGCATCCCCTTGGCTTGTTCCAAGCTTGGGGGAGTGCCCGGTATCTTTATCTTTATCTTAGTCTTTTAGAGTCAAGTAGAGTCGTATCATGTCTAGGGAGTTTATTATATGAAATAGGTGTTTGCATTGAGGTCTATCACTCCGTCTGTGAAGAGATTGTATCCGTGAGTGTGGAGTCGTCTATAATGGAATATTAATGAGAAGTCTATTAGTTCCTTCGCTGCACTCGGTATTCTCTTCGCGCAATCGACCTCATATGACGATTCTTATGGAGGAGTATTGACCTTATATCAGTTATGGCTTTGAAAACTTTATTTAATTTTGGCAAACATAGCTTTGGTCTTGACAACATGCATGTTTTCTCAAGTAGCGACATAGCCAAAACCTTTATGTTATTATGCTTGAAGTGTTATGTTGACAAGGAAGACAACTTGATGTATTATGCTTACCTTAATGTTTATGCCTTATATGTTTTGCATCTAAATTAGCATCAACTGTCTGTTCTCTCAAAGCCTTTGCTAGCCAAACTCTTTGCCAAGTAGATTTCTGCTTGTGCATCCATACCTTGAAACCAATACCTTCCATGTGAGTCCACCATACCTTCCTATCCGTGGTATTCCCCTACCACTCCTATAAGTATAGAATTTATGTGCTATCCTTAAATGTTCAAAATCTTCTGTTTTGTGCCTCTTGCTTAGCTCATGAGGAAGTAGTAGGAAATTCATGATTTTCTTAGGTTGGACAAGTTTTACCCCGGGATTGCATGTCTAAACTGCAAACCCATAATACGACGAGGAACTGGCATGGGTGCGCCCAGCTCGAAAGATAATATAACAAACAAACCCTCCTTCACGCTTGGTCTATGAGAAATCAGAAACTTTGGCAGTGATAAACAAAGGAGATTAAGGGGATGTGATCGTCCCTGTAACAACCCGATTCACTAAGAATCCAAGTCTCTGTGTATTCTGTGCTAGTCCCTGGATCAATTGCTAGCACACACAGTACATGATGTAATATCAAGAATAAACCACATGTCATATATATTACATCGAAGATCCAGTATTACAATAAAGCATACCTGCATAGCTCAAGGCTAGCTTACAAATAGAATACACCGGACAAACAATAAAGAGCTTCGTGGCGTCCATCAACTCCACCGGCATAGTTGAGTATAGACATCGTAACCCTACATCGCATCACTTACTCATCGTATACAATCTTGCAACACCGAAGGTTACAGCCTGACAACGGGTCAGTACATCTGATTTGTACGGCAAGACACACGAAAAAGGATACAACAGACCTACATCTACATGAAGGATAAGTCAAAGGAAAGGCTTATGGTTTTATTTTGCAGAAAGCTGATTTTTCCCTCACATACTACAACTAATCAAATTTTAATTTATCTTGCTAGTCCTAAGTATGGTTGAATCGGGCTACACCAATTCCAACCATCCCATTAGTAAAAGTTCCCACTCAAATTCTTATTAAGGTGAAATATCTGTCAAGACCATCCAACAACAATAATGCCCAGTTGCTCAAAGTTGTCCGTAACCGTGGACACGGCTAATCATGATTAGTTTTTACACTCTGCAGAGGTTTGTACACTTTCCCCACTGGACTCAACCCGAAGATTGAGACATAGTCTTTCAGAAGAGGTTGCCTCCACCCTTTGGTAGCCGATACACCTATCATATCTACATCAGCTAGCTACCAGGGCCAGGTTCCCCACAACTTACTCATCTAAGCCAGAGCCCATATAGCCAGTGGTTGTACATGGAAGCTACTAGTCACACTGTATGTCCGATCCTTTTGAGTGGACGGCGCCCACTCCGTCAGAGGGTACTCGCCATGACGCACCCGGTTCACCACCAAAACAACCATTCGGGAAGCATTTAGCCCTGGTCCCTCCTTATCCAAGGCATGAGCACCAGGATGCATTCCTTGCCCGTCCAGAGGTGATTTCTATTTAAGTTTGCTAATCAAGTCATTACTCCTCACATAGCTCAATGATAACTCAACCAATCCCCGTATACAAAGCAATAGCAGTATATAACAACCACGATCCTAGGGCGACAATGAAATACAAGGTCAGAGCATATGGCTATCCTACTAGGTTTAAATCATATCTAATATATAATCCTACACATGCATAGAGTGATAATTTGCTACATGCATAATAGAAAATATAGGTTGAGGTATGGTCAAAGTGTAACTTGCCTTATACATTCGATGAAGATCTTCGCTCTCACGTACCATTCAACTCTACTCGTCACACTCCGAGCAATCTATCGCAAACGAATGAACTCGAATAAGCAATCACATCACAACGATACAAACAAAGATCAACAAGCAAACACAAAGGTTTTAGCAACAAAACAAAAAACTTGACGTGCAGAGGTGTGGATGTGCTCGAAGGTGATCAGGGTAGCGTGAACTCGAGAGAGTCAACGGATAAAGAGTTGTCGGTACAAGATTATGATCAAGGCATTATGAAATCAAGGTAAAGATCATAGCAATATGAATGGTGTGTGGATATTGCCGATAGGATGTCTCATATGATTCAATATGCAAAAAGAATCACGTGAAACGGAATACTATAACACAGGTCATAGCAAGTGCAAAATTGAATTGAATTTGAATTTGAACAGATCAATAAACTTGTGAATTTTTGTGTACACATGGTATAAACAGAAAGTACATGGAACGAGTGATCCAACGCAAAAAGAATCACTCGATTTGGATCAACGGCTTAAAAGATATAGCCACCGATATTTGAATTTGAATTTGAAATAAATTCAAATTCAAAAGTGTTCAAAAGTTTGAAAAGTTGATTCTATGCTAAAGTACAGAACAACACGAGCGTGTAGCAAAAAGAATCACCTAATTCCGATGCACGGTTTAAAAGATACGGCTACGAAGATTATATGGTGCAAACTGTGAAAAAGGACCTATTCGTGAATAAAATAAAAGTTTCTGTCGCAGATAGATCCTTTTCACTACAGGACAAAATTGCTGACGTACCGATGACGTGGGGATGGCGCGGAAACCGAGGTTCGTCGGGCACGAAAACCGAGGTGGCGGCGACACGGAAATCGAGGTGGCGGCGGCACGGAAATCGAGGCGCTTTAGGGTTTCTGAAAAAACAAAAAAAAAAAATTCGAAACCTTATATAGCCCGAAAAAAAAAAATTAAAATCCGTCTCGGGCTCAAAATGGGCCGTCTCGGTACGCATTTTCTTTTTCTTTAAAAACCGAAACTTGAAACAATTGTAGAAAAATAAATACTCATCAGAAAAATATGAAATAAATTTCTAAATTCATCAAATAATACAAAGAAATTTATTTAATGAATAAATTTTCCAAAAAGTAAAATAAAAATAAAAACATTTTCTAAATACTTTATTTAAATATAAAATACTTTTCATAAATCAAATAAAGTCCAATAAATTATTAAAAGTATTTTTATTTGGTCAAAAACATTGACAAACCATTTCTAAATAATAAAATATAAATTTTAAAATTGTTACACCAATAAATAATTTGGTAAAATAAAAATATCCCATGGGAATACTTTTTCAACCCTTTTAAAATATTTAATAAATCATTTCAATGAAATAAAAACTCTCTTAGCATTATAACATCTCTAAAAATAATTTTAGAGTTATGTATAATACTCAAAATAAATTTTAAAAACTTTAAAGTAATATTATAAATATTTTTCAACATTACTAAAAGGGGATAACTCATTTTATATCCTCTCATATGAATTTCCTCGAGTTGAAAAATGTTTTGAATATTCAAAAGACTTCCAATAATGATTTAAATTATTTTTCAACCTTTTAATATGGTGAAGGAGTCATATTACCTTCTCTCATTTTGTTTTGTTGATTTTGTTTTAAAATAATAAATTCCAAAACACCAACTATGAATATTAGGGAAAGTCCTTTTATTCCCTCTCTTTTTAATATTCAATAAACTCCAAAAGTTTTAAATCCCAGAGAAAATCAAACACATCAAGCAAACAATAAACTTGTCCATCTTGAGAAGTAATTGAGTTATCTATTAGCATTCGTTGACAAACTATGCACCGCCCCAAAATCTATTTTTATTCTGTTTGATTTAAGGATAGCACATGAGTTTTCCCTGCTTGCCCTTTACAAGGCCTTTCTTCCACCTTCATGTTGAGTCAGTTGTCCTACTTCCTTCTTTTCCCTAAGAGAACAGACATTTGATGTTGATGAGGATTCATCTATATAAAGTTGCATTAAGTTTTGCCATGCCACATCCTTGTTGACATTATCTTTTGATAAGTAAGTTGTTTGCGAAAGCTTTTGCCAAGCAAACATCTTCCTTTGTGTTAGCATTGCACTTCATGACTAATAACATGTTCTTTCAAAAGCTTCAAATTGTTTCATTAAAAAGAAAGAGCAAGAATGAAAGTTATTAGTTGTCCTTTGACCAAGGATATGTTTGCCACAATTTGATGAGTTTCCTCGGCCCTACTTTTGATTATAATTGTTATTACTTTCTCATAAGGGACTTATGAGTTGAGGTTGCTGTTGAGGATGCTTGAGTTTGATGAAGGAACCTTGATGCTTCTTGTCCGTATTCTATTTATCGACACTTAACTCTCTAAACTTGTGGACAGGTTTACCGAGCTCAGTTTTCGCTTGGGGACAAGCGAGGTCTAAGATTGGGGGAGTTGATACGTCCAAAATGCATCACTATTTTATATAGTAATTCTTTCTTATTCATTGATATATTTCATGATGTGATGCTATTCTTATGATGTTTTGGCTTATTTTACACAGTTTGCAACTTTCCGGTGCCGAAGCAGCAGACGCGGGATTCAGCGATAAAAAGTGGACGCTGAGTTGCTGAAGAAGAATACCTCCAAATTACCTGAAAATCGACGGAAGGCTGTTTTCCAGAAGGATCACGAAGACACGCAAAAGAGCAACCAGAGGGGGGCCACAGGGTGCCCAGGCGGCCACCTGGCGCGGCCCCACCCCTGGCCGCGCCGGGAGGGCGCCTGGACTCCCGGGGCCACTCCCGGATCCCCCCTCTAGCCTATATACTCTCCGTCATCCAAAAACCCTAAGAAGGGGGGAGTTTACGGAGTTCCGCCGCCGCTCCGTGGCGGAAACCTACAGAGAAGAAAAGCCATCTCTGGCGGGCAGATTCCGCCTGGGAGATCACCTCCCGGAAGGGGAGATCGTCACCATCGTCATCACCATCGTCACGGGCATCATCGAGATCATCATCAACATCATCCCCATCATCAGCACCATCTCCACATCCATCCAATCTCGTCTCACAATTGCAACTTGTGTTGTAATCCGTACTATCTATCCTCTCTACTCTATCGGTGTTGATTACTACTTTGTGGTGAATGCTATTGAGTTTTGTTGGAGAAATATTATTGTGTCCAGATTGTTTATCATCTATTTATCCCCACTGATCATGATCTCTTTTATGTCTTGTGAGTAGTTACTTTAGTTCTTGAGGACATGGGAGAAGTCTAGTTGCTAGTAGTTATATGATGTTGAAGTAATATGTGTTGGTTGATATTTAAGTTGTGTTGTTATTTTCCTATTGGTGTTGTGTGAGTCGAACACTCAACACTTCGCCTTATCAAGGACCTAGGGGAATACATTGTGTACAAAGAATGCTTACGGTGGGTTGCCGGAGTGACAGAAACCTAAACCCCAGTTTGCACGCTTTTGCACAAGGGAACAATGGATCACCGATCGTATTGCTATGGTTAGGCTTTTGCCTTAATTAATATCTTGTATTTGCGGATGCTTGCAAGGTGTTTAACCATAAGAGTGCACTTATCTTAGTCTAGAGGGTGTACTAGCATAGATCCACCCACTCAACACTTATCAACACAGCACATAGTACTGATACGTAATATGGCGAAAGCACATGACTACCTCTCCCGTGTGTCCTCAAGAACACTTTAGCTTTTATAAGTTCAGTTGCTAGGCCTCTCCTTTGCTCAGAAAGGATTGGGCCACTCGTTATTCTCTAGTACCTTTTATTTTGCTCGTTTTTACTTTCATGTTGCTTATACCAAGAAAACCCCTAAAAAGTTATCTTTCAGTGCTTGCAGTTATCTCCTCACCAAAGTCACTTGCTATTACTTTCTGCTCCTCGTTGGGTTCGACACTCTTACTTATCAAAAACGCTGCAATCGATCCCTTACGTTGCAGTCCACTATACAACCTGTTCTTTCATTTTGATACAAATGCATAAATGCTTAGAATGCCTAGGTTTAAGTCTCGCTGAGTATGCTAGATACTCACCCTTGTTTTTGTTGAAAATATTAGCAATTTAGCATATGATTTAATCCACAAAATGGACAAACAATCCATGGCAATAATGAAATAGATCAAACTAGCCATGCGATCTACCAAAACAGTAGACAAAGAGATCACATCTAAAGCAATTGCTAGGAACAGGACATGCAACATGATCTCAAACACAGAAGAACGGATCACGTAAGGTGCAGCGGGTGTGGAGCTGCTGGCGTTGGTGTCGCCCATGTCGTTGATGGAGAGGCTGCCGACATCTGGCAGAAGTCGTCGTCGGAGAAGTAGTCATCGTCGCTGCCAGCAGTCGCGCGAGTGCGCTCCCCAGAAACCTGATCGCCCCTCTCCCGTACAGAATCACGAGAGGCGGGGTTTCGGAGGTCTGTTGTCCCTTCTAGCGGTGCACGCCGGAAGAAGGGATGGAGAAGACTTGGGCGACGACGCAATGATCTGGAACGAGGAGGAGAAACCATATGGCGGTTTACGCTGTTTATATAGACGCAGCGGGACGGGGCGACGTGGGAGTAGAGCCCACAAAAACGGCGCACCAATTAAGCATAATTAACGCGTCCGTTAATTACAATCAATGCCTCATTAATTTTTCTCGAGCTGCAAAAATATAAGTGTACGCATAGCTTTGTCCTCAGCTCGGCTCATTGCCGAAACCCGACGCGCGCGCGCGTCGTGACGAGGCGAGGCGAGGCGAGCGAGGAGGAGGAGCGCGCGTGTAGCACTTCTCTTCTCAAGCTCTTACATATGCTAGTGGAGCTCACCTTATAAATAGGTGTGGCTCTCTCTGCACAAGCAAGGTGATACTAAACTTCCCACCACTTGCTATGCATGAATGGGTCAAGACAATTTCAGAATTTACAAAGTGCTTTGAGCCAAAGGCCCACTCAGCAAATAGGTGTAAAATTCAGCAGCTTTTCCATCCCCTTTGTTTTCTATATACACGGTTGCTGCAATCAAACATTGGAGCCCAGAAGCAGGAGTACCCTGGAGGTGCCTACTACGACGTGGACTTCCCCGAGGACTAGGAGTAGTTCGGAGGTTCCCGGGCAGGAGGCCTCGCATTTTCTTTCGGTATCGTTTGTGCTAGGCTTCTTAAAGCAAAACTTGACTAACTATGTTTGTACTCAGATATTATGTCGTGTATGACTTATGTATTCGGATACTCGTGATCTGTGGCTTGTAACATAAAGATTTATAATATTTGTGTCTAGTGTTGTGCTGTGATATTCTTACCGTGACACCCTGATCTTGATCATGTGCCTTGCGCGTATGTTTAGTACATGATCGTAAATCGGAGGCGTCACAGGAGCGCTTGGGACGCAAACATGCGGCAACTGGTGGGTCAGGTCAACCTGTCCAAAATGAGTCGCGCCCGTACCGTTGGGCCAAGCCACCCGCGAACGACGGACAATATTCCGTTTGACGACGATCGTAAATAGGTACATGACAATTAATTCTTTTAATATAATATAAAAATGGGCAATTTACAAAAAAGTTTTATATCATTCAAAAATTAATTATGACAATTAAAATATGGTTCATGTGTTTATGAAAGTATTGATGAAATTAAAAAAAACATTAAGGTAAAAAATATTCGTAGAAATTTATAAAACGTTTTGTACAATACAAAAAAAACTACTGCAGGACATTTAAAAAAGTGGCCACATGTTTTATAAATATGTTAATGATATATTTTAAAATATATTAATATAATTTTTTAAAGGTTGACATAATTTAAAAAATATTTAATACCATAGAAATAATGTTCATGATATATTTTAATATATTTAAAATTTATTCAAAAAGTATTCAAACACAAATTTTTATGAAATGGGCATCTTGTATTTAAAAAATGCTCTATATATATAAATTAGCATATATAAGAAAATATAAGATATATTAAAATTTATACATGTATTTGAGTCCGTATAAGTGTCTAATATTAGACAAGTATGTGAACCGGTATACCTTCCAGAAAGACGTTTAATGGGTAGTCCCCCTAAAAGAGAATGCACCTTAGCATGAGATAGTCTTCACACACGATGTCACGACGGTGTATTGTTCCTGAATTACAACAATACTATTGTATATGCACATAGACCCTACAACAAGGATTGAAAAGAAAATGATTAAAGCAGTATCATAAACCACATTCTCTGATTTTGAAAACGCGAACATTTTACTAATATCACTAGTATTTTTTTGATAGCTAGCAATATTCTTTCAATAGCTTGAAAGATTTTACACTGCATAAACATTTTATGTGTGTGTGATGAATTATTTTACTATTTTACATAAATTAATTTACGCAAAATATATATTTTAAATATATAAACAATACTATGAAGAAAAAAAATACTAACCAACGAACAACGTGATGTGTTGTGAATTTTGAACCAGTAATCAAAATAAATTGTCAATACAAGTCCAGTAATCACCGATGAATTTTAGCCCTGCTAGCACATACATGAACGGTCACTTGGTCAAACAATATGTCACATGGGCACAATACGTAGTTAAAGCGTACAGTGGTGACGATTGATTTTAGCTGATACAACTTTAATGATTGTATTTCCGATATTTCTAAGTAGGACCAAAGTAAATTTCAGTCCTAACTTCAGTAACCATGGGTGAAATTGTCACGTTGTTTGTCGGTTTTCCTTTCTTTTTCATGGATTTTACACATCGCATTAGATTTTCTCCATCGTACGCCGAGGTAGTACTATATGAGACACCGTGCATAGATATTTTTCGTACGTGACTTGCCGCACGGATTTTCGTCGCTGCTCCGGGTCGCCCCTCGCTCTCATTTTCATATGAGAATCACTAGTTAGAGGGCACCCTCTCGCGCCTCTGCAGAGATCACTTTGGTGCGCTCCAGAGCCGCCATGTATTGCGTTTTGATCATGTTCTGCGTGAAGCAACAACTGTGGCTGCATGTGAACTGTGGTTGTACCTATGGCTGCATCTGTGGCTACGTCTATGGCTGCGCGGGAACTGTGGTTGCACCTGTGGTTGTACGAAAAACTATAGCTACATCTGTGGCTGTGTCTATGATTTCACCTGTGCTTGTGTCCGTGGCTATGATTGTGGTTGCGTCTGTGCGTCCAGAAGCCGCCGGATCAACCGCGGAAGAACTAAAGGGAAACCCCGAAACACATTGAAACAGGACAATTAATGCGCTCAAAGCACGCGCGGATGACCTCTCCAAGGGGTACCCCTCAACTAGTGATTAGGGCTTGGTATGCCTCTTGCTCTAGGCTACATGGCCACATTGGGCCTCGGCCTGCGCAATTGCAGTACATGGCCTACTCCCTCCTCATGATGTTATCGAATCTGAAGGCTTCGACTCCAAAAAATAAACTTTCTAAAAAAATTGTGAGGAACAGACAAGTGATTTTTAGTTAAAGACATGTCCTGGCGTACCGTAGCACCGTCGTTATCGATTTCGCCTCAGTGTCTGTAACACTACAAGAAAACACACGCTCACGAATCGAACGCACCTCAACTGAAGAGTGCGGCAACGGAGGCTTTTTAGAAGCGCTCCAGTGAGTGGACAGGAGCGCCGACCGTGTCGGCGTTCTCTGTTGACAACAGTGTGGAGGCAGCAGAAATCCCTGAGAAATACTTGGTGACCTTTTTTGGATGGATCCCGAGGTGTCCATGTGTACTTCATTCTCACCTCGCTTGCCAATATGTTCAGGTACCAAGTACTCCCTCCGTTCCACAATGTAAAAATTATTTTTTAAGCTATCGGGGGGGGGGGGGGGGGGGAGTAGTACCTAGATTGGTCTCGGTCAGGGCTAGCTAGCTACGATATAGATGATTGATTTTACCGTCTAAGCTAGACGCTCAAACACTACAAGCATGAATAAGTGCTCGATTGCAGGCATTAAAAACATGCACGGGAAGACGCTAGCGCAGAGCTACGGCAATGCTGCCAGTTGCCCGGTAGCTGCCATGCCGCTGTGATGTGCTTGCCTATCCTTACACCCAGAGTTGTTTCCCTTAGCCGCCGAACACACTGTCCATTACTCTCCCAGACTCCCTAAATCGCAGTTCACCAGCACACATTCCACCTCGATAGTGTGCCGCCACACACACCTCTGTCAAGATGAACGTGTTCTATTGCCCATATGGTGAAAGACACACTAGGTACACCATAAAAAACATTAGTTACATCGTTGATTTCGCCATGAACATGTGATGGAGAAGACACGGGAATTATTGTTTATTTTTTTGAAAGATCCACCATTTGTGGCTTTGATTGATTTAGGGGGAAGAGTACAAAGAGAGAGCTGCTAATCGGCGATTGCCAATTGCAGGGGGAAGAGTCCTGTACTGACGGACATGAGCGCCCTGAGGACAGGCCCTCAGAATGCGTCCCTGCCGTAAGTCTCTACTGATTCCTCACGCCTAACTCCCCGAATGGGGGCTCCAAGTGCACCGCCCCGGCAAGGCGCCATTGTTCCAGAGCTTGACGGACAGAGGACAGAACATCGGCGAAGCTTGCGGGTTTAGCTCTGAACACGCAGCTATTTCTTTCCTTCCAAAGTTCCCAGCAGATGAGGAGGATCATGCTTCTCGTGCCCTTCTTATTCTCCGGACGGGATGGTCACGGGGATTATTGTTGACGTCCCATTGAGTACCATGGTCTATTGGACCCAACGACAGGTGAGAATGAAGCAAGGGTTGCAACATAAAGTTTTTAAGAACTAAAACTAATGTGTGTAAGATAATTTTTCTTTCATAACAACGCACGTCCATATTTGCTAGTTGATTCTGAAGGCTTGTTTGGATTCTAAGGACCAAACCCCGAGGGAGAGTTTGAAGAGCACATGTCCCGCCTCCCCCCTTGATAAAGTGAAGTTATTCCTTGATCCTTTGTTTGAAGGAAAGGAAATTTTGTCTAATGTAAAAAAATATAGAAAAACTATATAATATTTTGAAATGTTAAGAAGTAAAAAAATAGTAAACCATAAATCATGCAAATAAAGTAATACTCTTGAAATTCGGTTTTGTTAGCATGAGACAAGAACAAAAATAAAATTCCTTTAATTTTACTACATCTAAATGTTCTGAACTCGGATTGCGTGGCCCATCACATAGTCACTAGGTGTTGGATACGTATTTGGTAGATCCACGTGATGTGGTTTCATGTTAGAGCATCCTCAGCCGTTCGGCCCCCAAGCCTTTTTTCGACGCTATTTTAGCGTCTCCTGGGGGGCTCTCGGCGGCGAAATCGGCTTGGGCCGATTTTCTTCCCAGCCTCGGCCCCAGGGTCGCCCCCCGGCGCAGAGATTCGGCGCATATTCGCACAAATTCGGCGTAGTTTTGGTTAAATTCGTTCCATTTCTGCTTGTTCGGCACAAAACATGAAAATTTCGGCTAAAATGGAGCCAAATTCGACGTAATTTCGGCTAAATTGGAGGCAAATTCGGCGCAATTTCAACGATAGTTCGGTGCACAATATACAGTACAAATACATAGTTTGACACAAATACTAAAAAATAGTACAAATCAAACTAGGCATTGCCTTTGCGCATCCATAGATGATTCCCTAGATCTTGCTGCAGTTGATGATGCACTTGCGGATCTCGGATCTTCTGGCGCATATTGAGGTAGGTTGTCCAATCTGTCGGTATATGTTGATCAACAACTCCAAGAGGTCCCTGGTTGAGATATGGTTCAGTGTCATACACTGGATCTTCTTTCTCACTCTCAATGATCATGTTGTGCAAGATGACACAACAATTCATCACCTTCCATATTTGAGATTTCGACCAGGTCAGAGCGGGGTACCGGAGAACGGAAAATCGAGATTGGAGCACCCCAAATGCCCGCTCGACATCCTTCCTGCAAGCCTCCTGGCACTTGGCAAAGTACGCGTACTTCCCTCCTGGCACAGGGTTTGCGATAGTTTTCACAAATACTGGCCATCTTGGATAGATGCCATCTGCTAGGTAGTATCCCTTGTTGTAGTGGTGCCCATTCACCTCGAAGTTCACCGAAGAAGCATGTTCTTCGACAAGCCTGGCAAAATACATTAGTGCACTGCAAGAAATTTATGTCATTGTGTGTTCCTGGCATCCAAAGAAGGAGTGCCAAATCCATATGTCATGTGTAGCAACTGCCTCAAGTACCACACTGCAATGACCTTTTGCGCCCTTGTACACCCCCTGCCAAGAAAATGGACAGTTCTTCCATTCCCAATGCATGCAGTCGATGCTTCCAAGCAACCCAGGAAATCCTCTTGCTTCATTCTCTGATAGGATCCGACCAGCGTCTTCAGCATTGGGTGCTCGCAAGTACTGTCCTCCAAAGCAGCCCACCACCGCTCTGCAAAACTTGTACATACACTCAAGGGCGGTGGACTCGGCCATACGTGCATAGTCTTCTTGTTGATCACCAGAAGCTTCGTATGCAAGCATCCTCATGGTCGTTGTGCACTTCTGAAGTGAGGAGAACCCAACTGTGCCGGTGCAATCTTTCTTGCAAACGAAGTAGCTGTCGTACTCTCGTAGTGAATTGACAATGCAAAGAAAGAGCTTTCGGCCCATGCGATACCGGCGCCTGAATACCTACTCGCCATGCAGGGGAACATCGGCAAAGTAGTCAGCGTAGAGCAAGCAATAGTCCTCAGAGCGTCGCCTCTCTTTTGCCTTTCGGCGACCATTCTTGGATCCGCCTCGATGCGGCGCCGTGTTGGCGTCGAACAGATCGGCCAAGGCGGCGAGCATCATGAGGTGCTCGTCGTCCTGGGCGCCGGCGTCGGCCTATTCCTCCATCAGTGCGGCGAACAGCGCCTCATCGTCGTAGTTCATCACGGTGGCGCGGTGTTCAGGCAATTCGCCGAACACCTGACGGGTGCGACCAGCCGCCGGTGTGCTCAGCTGAGCGCGACCAGCCGACCAGCCGCCGATGTGCTCCGTCAAAGTCTAGAGAGGAGGTCAATGGGGCGCTACGGTCCTTTTTGCGGCGTGTTTGGTGGCGGGGCAATGGATACCTTGCGGCGGCGCGGCGGCGGCGGCGACGACAAGGGTGGTGGAGAGAGGGGTAGTCGATTTGGACGGTTTGACCTGACACTGGGCCACTCGACGCATTTCGCTTCATACGGTCGGCTTGGGTTCGCCGCACTCAATTTCGGTCCAATCCGACGTTATTTGGGCTCTTGGGGGCGCGACTGGAGGGATTTCGTCCGTCCGACGCAAATAGAGCCACCTTGGGGGCGCGGCTGGAGATGCTCTTAAGCACATATATTGGTACCAATATCCATGAAGGGGTGTGCCATCATATTAGTATATTTCTAAATTATAATAGGGGGTCTATGTAGGGGAGCGTCGTTTCTGCACCTAGGTGCATCCGCACCTGGGGAAACTAAAATTTTAAAAATAAATATGAAAAAAGTTCAAAAAATTCCAAAAACAATTATGGTGGAAGATGCTTTTGGAAGAGATGTTCGTGCAAATTTTCGAGAAGTTCGGACCTCTGGAGAGTGCGCTGCAAAAAAGAAAAATTTGCTGCTTCTCACGAAGACACTGTTCACACACTATTTCGGATATAATTTTTCTTTTTCGCCACGCGCTCTCCAAAAATCCAAACTTCTCCAAAAATTACAGAAATATCTCGCGCATAAGCATCTTTCACCACAAAAAATTTGGAATTTTTTGAACTTTTTTCGAATGTCTTTTTGAAGATCTTTTGCCTAGGACTAGATGAGCCTGAGCTCATATTTGAATTACCAGTCTATGTAGTATGTTGGGTGCGGCTAGGATACCGAGGTGAGTCCACCTTTATTTTGAATAGGACACTTTTTACATTGAGGAACATTAATTTAGCATAATCCCCTAATCATTTGGTTGAAACAAAAAAAATCAATACTTCCACATGTAAAGGGAGTTTTGAGCTTCACTTAGTGAGCAAAATCTCTCAAAAAATTATAAGTACGATACCGAAACAAATAAAAAGTAACATACTTTCATAGAATAAAAGAGCACCGAACAAAATTCCATCTCACCGTCTCATGTTTGAGGAGCATGGATAATTAAGGATGGAATATCCAAATACTTTAAAATATATCTAAAATATAAAAAAAATTAAATCAGTAGTTTAGTTACCTAAAATATCTTATATTAGTTTACGGATGGAGTAGCTGATTAGGCATACAAATAATTTCGGATGATCATGGCTAATTAGTAGGATTTCTTGGTTGCATTTGATATTAGCTAGGTTGGATCAACCATTAAATTTAGGTTTTAGTAATTTACGGTTGTATCCTTCACCACCAACGCATGTGAGATGTTTCGCAATCTTCTGGGCGTTGTTTATCAGTTTCATGATAAAAACTACCCTAACAGCTAACATGGTGCATTACTAGTACTATTATAAATTGCATGACATTGAGCTATTAATATTTATGGCACTGCCTACAATGCACTACTCATCGAATAAAAAGCATGAAATGGTCACATTTGTATCGACATTAGCTATTTATCATATATTTTTAAAACTATTTTTAAAAGACTATCAGTGAAAACGCTAAACTTTCATTGAGTGCACTGACAGCTCGCCGAGCATATTTTCGACCCCGATTATGACAGGTCGGGCCCGCTTGTTAGACTGAGTTGGCAAAAAACAAATTCCACGCAGGCATGTTGACTTAGTCCTCTCTCTCCTGCGCATTACTACAAACACCTCATCCGCGTCCTCGCAGCCTTCCTCCTTGTCCAGCGGCCGGCGTGGAGATGCCATCGAGGAGCCGTCGCTGAGGCCTTGTGCTCCGCCCCCGCGAGATGCTGGGACGCACGGATGTGCGGCCGGGGAGCTGCCACCGAGGACCGCGCCGGCCGTCCGCGTCGCTTAAGGATCCGAGCATTCGGAAGGACGCCGGCAGAGGGTCCATCGCCAGCGCCAGGTGCTGCGGTGCACTACTCACTACTACCTGGAGGAGAGCTACGGCAGCCTCCACCACTTGCTGCACGAAAGGATTGCAGACAAGGGGGAGAAAGGCCACGAAATGTATGTTGCTGTCTCTCCTTTCAAAGCTTATTTATGCTTCCTTGTTTGTACAATTGTCGATGCAATTTGGGACAAATGATTAGCACCCAGCCATTTGACTTTGAGAGGAGAGCATAATAAGTACTGGGGCAGCATAATAAGTACTTACAGTACTACACAAAGTTTGATTTGCCAGCCCTTTGCTAACAGTGAGCAGAGCTGTATGCACAACTTCTAGCCAGGGTACTTCAAACAACAAACAATCATGATTAAAACCTGAATCTTGAGAGCACTTACTGTCACAACCTGATATTCCTTTTCTACTTTCTATCAGAATTCCCTAGCTGGGTTGCCTTGTTTGATTGTTTACAGCGATCTCATCTAGCTCTGCTTTTGCTAACATTACATCCTTTCTGCTAGATTTGGAGCTGAAGTTGGATGCTGATGTCTGAATTGTCGGAGCTCCAAAAGCTCGAAACAGCACTCTTTTGAGTGATATTAGTGATGCCAAGCCAACTATAGCTAACTACACTTTTACAACATTGCTACCAAATCTTGGAGTAGTTTCATTAGATTTTGATGCTACAATGTAGTTGCGGACCCTCCTGGTTTTCTGGAAGGTGCTCATTGGGGATATGATTTGGGCCATGAGTTTTGAGTCCATATCTCTTGTGTTATTGATATAAAATATATTTTATATGTTTCGAGCCTTATTGCATACGTGCGTTGAACAGGCAAGGAACTCGAGATGAAGATAAATGGGTTTGTCAGATATAATGAGGTCCTTTCTCCACAGATGGAAATGTTTTGGAACGAAGAGCCTAAAAGGGTCGCGTCGAAGACGTTGGTCTGAGAGATGATGATGCCGTCAGATGGCCTATATTCAGTTCGATGAGGCAGTAATCCTCCGCGTTAGCAGCGGTAACTTCTGATGGAAACTGTGCACAGGCAGCTCACAACAGCATATGCTGCACAATGACAGTATATATGCATAACAAACTCAACATTACAATGATTTGTCGCTCGCAGGTGGACACATCAAGCGCAAGAGGGAAGGGAATTTCGCCCTCCTTTAGACCATCGTGAGCATTGGGTTGCTCAGGT
The DNA here is from genome assembly GCA_950022295.1 of Bromus sterilis. NCBI lineage: Eukaryota > Viridiplantae > Streptophyta > Magnoliopsida > Poales > Poaceae > Bromus > Bromus sterilis. Next base: position 49,567,620 of record OX465600.1, on the reverse strand, counting down.
GCACAGATGTGGCGTCTCTGTGGCACGAGGGGCGGCTGCTAGGAGCTGAGGCTTCCTCAACCGTTGTGTGCACCCGAACAGAGGAGCTGAATGAAATCACTGCTTAGGGATTGATTTCGAACAGTTTGTAGCTGATAGCTGTGCAGACAAGAGTTGTCGATCGGGTAGCAACAAATTTTTGCTTCGTTGCTCCATGATATGATAGTAGTATATTGTACTTATTTGTAACTTGTAACATTGGGTGATCTCACCTCCAGTAATGAAATTTTGCAAACAGTGACTACTTTCCTGCAAGTCGGGTTATTGTATAGTTGACTGTCATTTCTATCTTTCTGATCACTAGTAAGATCCATGGCATACAGTAACATTCCTGCTGAAGGAGACCACAACAACAGAAGCAAAATTTGAGGCAGATGATATCCATTTCATTCGTACCAGAAATCCATTACATCATAGGAGTCCATGATCCAGTACTCCAAGATTACATTCGGATGATACATCCTTTGACTACCTAGCCTTTTCGCCACACATACATGAGTGGTTTCTGTTTCTTCTAGGTAATGCAGACATACTCAACTCAAGAAATACCAGTGCATATGAAACCAGAGTCAAACACCTCAATTTTACACGAACAGCGTTAGGGTTTCCGAACTAAGGCAGCTCACACTATTAAGGGTCCCAAATTCCATTCAGTTTCTCCTCAACTGCTACAAACGGGTAGCAAACGGGATTTTTGCTTTTTTTTCTCATGCTTTAGCAGCAGGTGCAATTGTATGCTCCTTTTTTATGCCTTGCTTTTGAATATTCAAATTTCCCTTTATTTGCTTAAACCTTCTATTGAGGACCAGTTGGGGAGCTAATTTCATTTGGGGAGTACCTTTGATAGAACTCGCTGCCCTAGGATGGAAACCCCTCTACCACGCGTGTAAAATTGCAAAGTGACTGAGACAAAGGTTCAAATAACACTAGGATCTCCTAAGTAGAGTAATTGCAGAACCTAGAATTCTCAAACACTCGATGTATGGTGTAGAAAGACTAACATACCAGATAACCACTCTAATCCTCAGCGATGACGTCGGCCATGGCCACCCGAACAGTTGGGAAGCGATCGTCGCGAGGGTGGTAGCCTCTGAAGATGACATCGATGTAGCCGTCTTCTGCGTCGGAGACGACGACGGCGCTGAGCCAGATGACGAGGCGTTGCGGCCGTTTCCCCGGCCGCGGCAGGGTGCCCACGAGCCTGCGTACCTTCACGGTCATGCCCTTGTGCACTGAGATCGGTGCAGCTGCAGGTCCTCCGGTTGTCATCTTGGTGGCAGCGCCAGCTGCTGAACCCGGCGCGGCGGACGAGATGAGCGGGTCTCGGCGCGGCGGGGCGGTGGACCTCTTCGGAAGCTCTCCCAGCGGCACGTAAGCGATCTCCTTGGTGGCCAGTTTGGCTGGCGCTTGCAGGATGGAAGAGGACATCGGCAAGGCCGGCTTCTTGGTCGCCGCTCCGGCTGGCTCGTGAGGCACGGACGGCTTCTGGATCCAAGCGGAAGCGGAACGCTGCTGCGACGGAAGTGCAGAGGACGACTTCTTGACGATTCTTCCTTTGATCGCGCCGGCGAGCTTCCTGCGCTGCTTGAGCTCGCAGCGGATCTCGCGCAGCTCGGCGGACGGTCGCCTCGCCATGAGAACTGGCATGTCGGTCTTTGAGGAGGAGTCGACGGACGAGACCGGGCTTGGTGACGGTGGATTCCTGGGACTTTGCGCCGTCAGGAAGATGGGTTTCATGCGCGGCGGGGCAGTGCACCGCTGGATAACCTCTCCCATCGGAATGTAGTCGATCTTCCTCGGGGCAGCAGACCTCCTTGTCGCGAGCGGCTGGCCGGAGCAGTTCTTGGCGAATCCACCTTTCGTCGAGTCGACGAGCTTCACGTTCACGGTGGTCGAAGCGGACGCGATCGGAGCGGATCGGCCCAGCGGCAGCGGCAGCGGTAGAGCAGGCGATCTCTTTGCAACTCCCCCCTTGGGCGCGGTGGCGGCCTTCCTTCGGTTCTTGAGCTCGCGACGGATCTTGTTGAGCCCCGGAGACGATCGCTGCGGCATGAGCGCCATTGTTGCGGAGGAGGAGGAAAGAAACAAGGGGTTGATGGGAGGGAGGGATGCGCTAGGGTTAGGCTATATGATGAAGCACGGTGGAGGCGGTGGAGCTCGCCGTGTTGTCGCCGGATCGAAGTGGGAAGCGTAGGAAGCAAGCAGGATGGAGCTCGCCGTGTTGGCGTCGGATTGGAATGGCGGGAAACACTAATTAACTGTTGATTAGCTATTTCAAATTGGGATTTGGGAGCGCGCCACGATGGTGGTCGAGAAATCGTCCCTCGTCGGCCGCCGGCGCGCCGCCTCGCCCGTCGTCGAAGAGCAGAGCAGAGCAGATGTTCGTCCGCAGAGCAGAGCAGCTCACTTGCCGTCCGTAGTGATAATCTGAAGATGGATGCAGCAGTGGTAGTGCAGGACTGCAGGTATCATTGAATACTATGATAATCTGCAGCATTTTGATGGTTGATATTCTTGTATATGTCACTGTCACATTTGATACATTGGTTCATCTGCACTACAAACGAAATATTCTTGTATATCTCTGGGCTGGGAATATTTTTCCTATGATTCATATGAGCCCTAATATTTGTATGAATTTTCTTGATTTCAAAGGATTTGAAATGGAATGAATTTGGACCAATTCAAATTATGGGTTGAAGAAAAAGGAAAGAAAAAAAAAGAAAAAAAAAGGCCAAGCTGCGTCAAGCAACCTAACTAGCGAGCCCAACCCAATCCACACACCCCCTTTTCCCTGTCATGGCCAATTAACCTAAGCGGTGTGCGAGATCTAATCTTGATTGTCCGCATAAGATCCGGGGGTAGCCTCACCCCATGCTTTCTCTTTCTCTCTCACTAACGCGTGGACCCCTACCTAGCAACACCTCCCCCACCTCGTGTGCAACGTCCATGTCCACAACAGTCGCCGCCCCACTTCGCACAACGCGCACGTCGCACACGAGCCCCATGTAGACCTCCTAGACCCCGCTATATAAAAACTCGACCCTTCTTCCATTTCCTAGCTCACGTGAATCGATACGCCGCTACTTGAAATCGGATGTGCTTTGTCACCACTATCGAGTTGCTCAAACGAGCAATTCTATCGCCGCCAGTGAACTTCTGCCGCTCATTTGGTCACTAGTCCAACCGCACCGACCCTCTCTACATTTTTTTTACTTTTATTTTCATTCAGAACCCACCAGAACGAGCAGCCCTAGTGTTTCCCCTAGCACCCGAGTGACACCGCGACACTATCAAGCCACCTTAGTGGCCTGAGGAAGGAACCGTCATCCCCAAGCTGAACACTGGGTTCGCCTTGAAATGTTGCACCTTGATGACCACTTCGTCTTCGCCGGCGACCATAGGAGAGACACAGCTTGTTTCAAACCCTAGAGCTCACTTGATTCAATCACTTAAAGTCGCTGAATCGGTGCGCAACCACATTCGTCCATCTCAAATCTGGTGATCCACAATAGATGATATAAGCAAAACGGAATCAACCAATCGTAACATGCCACGTGTCTCTGAAATTTTATAGAAAATCCCATGGACATTCAAGCCATCATAACATATATTTTATAACTCAAAATGAATTAAAACTTTTGCATAATGATCCTTGTGAGGAACACTTTACATCAAAAAATTAATATAAATTAAAGGTTAAGCAGAATCAAATTTAAACTTGTTTAGGGTCTAAAATGCAGAGGTTGTCATGGCAAAGGTTCGAGAAATGATACCATGGCTACCAAATTGATTCATTTCTTCTGCCATGGCATTTTAGATTCCAATTCAAATTGTCATTTAAATTAATCATAACTTTTGATCTAGGAATTCAAATTGAATATTTAATATCAAAAACTCATAACAAACAAACAAAAATCAACCCACCTCTCGTTCCCCTTCCCCTCCAGTTCCAAATCCCTCGTACCCGATCCCATACAGGAGTCGCCGCCGCCAACCTCCTCCCCGGTCCAGCCTTCTGCGACCTTGAGTGGCAGTAGCCAAAAGATTGGAGCGACGAATCCGCCCCCTTGGCATCTCATCTCTTCATTGAGTCCAGGAGGAGCTAGATGTGAGGATGGCGATGATCGGAAGCATCGCGTCGGCGGCAGCGAGGGACGATGGTTCAGGTAACCGCCTCCCGCACTCGTTTTTGCTTCTCACTCCAACCCTTCCTCTCCCAAATCGCCCCTGCCGCTGCCCTATTCGAGCCGCTCATCTTCCCAACCACCGCCCCGATCTGGAATAGTTTAGGACCCTAGGTCCATGGGCCGCCGACGCCGCCGCTTCCCCCCATCCCGGCGGCGTTCCTTGCCGCTTCTTCACCTCTCGAGAAGATACCAAACACACAGTTATGTCCAGTGTGCATTGTTGCATTCTTCTCCCGTGCTTCATTTTCAGTGATCTAGATTATTTTGATTAGGCAGTGTGTTACATGTGTATCAGACTATCGGTTAAGTGTGCAAGAGAGGTGACTTTAAATTGTATGTCTCACTTTTCGTCCAATCAGAGTAAGCCATATTAATATTTGATGTTTACATATTTATTTTACATGGGATGGCGTCCAAGACGGGGCGGCAGATGCCGGCTAAGGTGCAGCCATGGAGGGAGGAAGCGCGGTTGCGGAGGCCGTAGTCCAAGGCGCGGCGACGACGGTGGATGGGAAAGGCTTTGGCGCGACTCAGCCGCCGGTGAGCGCAGTTGAAGAGGGACCGACCCATGGCGCTGAGTTGGGCTCAGTCTCGAGCGTCCATGGCATGATGGAGGAGGGCGAAGGTGTGACACCATAGGTCGAAGTGGAGGAGGGTGACTGGTGTGGTTCTCAGGTTATTTTCAGGTTCATGGATGGAGCTAGCGCCCTTCGGGTTATTTTCAACTTCATGGAAAGAAGCTAGCAGGTTATTTTCAGGCTCTTAGGCTGAACAAGAGGCACTCCTATTTTCAGTTCACTTTCTGGATTTTTCGTCCTTTGCATATATAAACAACTTTGGTGCTATTTGAAATTAATGGAAAGAAACATGCCATATCTCAGTTCTTGCTTTCACACAAAATCTAATGGGTTCTCTGTCACAGTAAAAATGGAAACAAATTTCAGAATATTTCACAGGATGAAGAGGAGTTAGTCCAAATATATGAAGGAAATGCAAGAGTCCGCTACTAGGTACATACTCCCTCCGTAAACTAATATAAGATGTTTTAGGTCATTAGTTTAGTTATCTAAAACATCTTATATTAGTTTAAAGAGGGAGTACATATTTACTCTACTAGCTCTTCCTACTTGTAGTTATAATTTTTTTGTCCTGGCCACTCATTTACAGACTAGATATAGAGATTGAATAATCAATATTATCATAACTTTTTGAAAAACCTCCTAGTTTTGGCTAATTCAGGGTACTGCTTCTGCAGTTTTGTTATCTTACATGCTTGTCTGTCAGTTAAGAACCATGATAAATTTCAGGCTTCACACTGATTTCTAACTTTATATCACACAAGTATAGGTGATGGTGAGCTCTAGAGATGATAAACTCATTTGTAACTGTATATCAGTGACCATTAAGGTTCTGAAACTGCATGTGGGGCTCTCCTTCTTTGAGGTTAAAATCTGAGAAAGCTAAGTGCAGATCAGAAGAAGAAGCAATTCCTTCCTTTCCTGCCAAACACCATAGCTGAAAGGAAATAATTGGGAAAGGGAATATCCCCATAATTGGTGCTATTTTAAACACAAGAGGTGAAACAAACTCTGTCGTTCTTACTTATTTTTTTACATTAAAATGTATTGCATTTACTTCTTGAGATTGCTATTTCTAATCCTCTGTATTAGCTGACTTTAGAAAGGCGAGATCAAGATTGTTATATAGTCACTCCATGATTTATCGATTCTCTTGTAGTAACTTTCTGAAAAATATTTGGTTTCTGTGATCAGGAATATTGTTTGATTGACTCATCCTAATGATACACTATTTTTTGTGACTAGCTCGCTCACCTCATGGTCCAAACTTTTGATTTTGAATGAATGGTTGTTCCCTATTGTAAGACTCATTTTTATTTAGGCGCCACAACAAAGTCCTTTTTGTGACGTTAATTACAGTATGGTTTTGGCATGTGTGACTGAAGGATTTGTGCAAAAATCACAGTTTGATTCAGGTCTTGTGCACATGGGAAGCAAATCTACACCCAATAATTTGTGTTGCATGATTCAATGTTCAGGGAAGTTAGAGACGCACTTGTACTTAAGTATCACCAATTTAATTAAGACCTAACTATTTATTTTTTAAATACTGTAGTAGTCTATATTCATGTTTCCATAGAAGAACTTGGCTTCAAAGAACTATCAAGCTAGGCTGGCTATTTTACCTCTGTTTTAATATGAAAATTATTCTATGCAAAATAGAGCTTAGACTATTATTATTAATAATGTGTTCACCCATGCATATATTGGGTTTCATTAATCACGAACATAAATTATGTTGATCCCATGTCATCGTCACTCCAATAAGCTTCATATAATATATAAATTGCATGGTCCTCCAGAGTAATTATTCCGGATTATATCGGTTGTACATGTGCCCATCAGTGCAATCTTCTTGTGTGCATGATGGTTGTTCGATAATTATTCTGTCAGCTGCTCCTTGATTCTTATTGTGCTCTCCGACTGTTGGCAACTCATCAAATTGATTGTATCAATCTTCATCAACAACATTCTCAACACCGAGTATCCTTCTTTGTAAATGCATCACTACATGCCGGTTCTTGTGTGCACGATATTTCGCATATCAGATTTGGGTAGCCTGTGATGCAAGAATGAATGGCCCATGTGTGGGTATCATCATGTAAACTGAAGTCCTCCCATATTCATCACGAGTGATAGCATTTTCCGGCACCCATTTGCACTTGAAACGAGTCTGCTTGAAATCAACATAGTTAAGCTCCCATATCTCCTCTATGCTTCCATAAAAAAAACTCTTTAACGTTATTTGTTGTCAGAGCTTCTACTAACACCGAGATATTTTGGTATGCGGTCTTCGAATCACGTTCCTTTGTGTAGAACGTGTTGGCATTTATGTCGTACGCTTGGTATTTCTGAACAGTCATTGATGGTTTTTGAGCCAACCACGATAGATTGTTTTCCATTGGTAAGTTTGCACATTTTTTTATCGAACCATTTTGCGAACCCCTTGTCGTGTTCCTTGGTGATCTTCTCTATTGAAGCTCTCAAAAACTCCTCTATTTTCTCTCGATGTTCAGCAATAAAAGATGAACTTCAGTCATATGATGCAATACTGTGAAATGGGCTTTATCAACCAGATCTCGTGGAGGATGATGGCCCACACTTGCACTTCCCTCTCCAGCTATCATACCCTCGTGCTTAGACAGAGGCACCCCGATAGGTTGTTGTTCCATGTATTTGGTGCAGAAGTCAACGACTTCCTCATCGAGATAACCTTCCACTATGCTAGCCTCGGGCCGATACCTATTCCGACAATAGTGCTTTAGTATTCCCATGAAACGCTTGAATGGATACATGTTTCATAAAAACACGGGACCGCAACACTTTATCTCATCCACCAGGTGTACAATGAGATAGACTGTGACATCGAAGAATGAAGGCGGAAAGTACGTCTCAAGCTCGCATAGTGTAAGGATGATATTTTCATGCAGTTTGTCGGCATAGAAGAATTTGATATGAGTCTTTTTGACATGATAAAAGTTTTGGAGTAATTGCCATGGCAGATTATTGTAGTAGTTTCCATTCTTTTTTAATTCATCCCACGGCAAATTGTTAGAGAGTATGGCATCTTAATCCCATGGACCGTGACATTTTCTCTTCTATTTTTGCAAATTAGGCAAAAAACTAATATTGCCAATTGAAGTTAATGGATCATGAAAAGTGTAGGTTTTGTGGCATGGCAATTTTAGTTTATCACAAATGTAAATTAAAATTTAGTTTATGGAACATGGCAAAATTATTCACCATGGCAATTTTTCTGTTTATTCTCGATTTTTAATATTTTTGGTTTTTTCACACACGGCAAATTCCCCATACAAAACATGGCAATTCTTGATACAAATCTTCCATCACAGACTTCACAACCTTGATATGAATCTACGATGGCTATTTTTCTTGTTCATAATTTGATCTTCAACTTTTTAATGCTTTTTTACACACGACAATTGTTGATACAAATCTTCCATCGCAATTTTTTTGTAAGAAACTGCCATGGCAATTTTTGCCATCGCAAATTCCTCATACAAAACCTAGGCTTTTATTTTTATCACAGAAAAAACTAAATCTGAGCTTTTCTGTTTTAATTCGTTATTAATGGGCTTTTCTCAATCCTTTTTACAAGGAAAAAGGCTGGAGGAATTGGAGGCGTTCAGACTGTTGGTCTCTTACGACCGAACATATTCGTTCGGTGGTCTATCATTCGTATCGAACAGTTTCGTTCGGTCTTGGCACCTCCAGACCGAACGCCACGCACCTATCAGGGTCCAAAAAATATAGTAAACCATAAATCATGGAAAAAAGTAAAACTCTTGAAATTCGGTTTTGTTAGCATGAGACAAGAACAAAAATAAAATTCCTTTAATTTACTACATCTACATGGTCTGATTTGGGATTTCATGGCCCATCACATAGTCGCTAGGTGTTGGATACGTATTTGGTAGATCCACATGATGTGGTTTCATGTTAAGTACATATATTGGTACCAATGTCCACGAAGGAGTGTGCCATCATATCAGTATGTTTCAAAATTATAATAGGGGGTCTATGTAGTATGTGGGTGCGCTAGAATACCGAGGTGAGTCCACTTTTATTTTGAAAATGGCACGTTTTACATTGAAGAACATTAATTTAGCATAATCCCATAATCATTTCATTGAAAAAAAATCATTACTTCAACATGTAAAGGGACTTTTCAGCTCAGTTAGTAAGCGAAATCTCTCAAAATAATATGTATGATACCGAAACAAATAAAAAGTAACATACTCTCATTGAATAAAGAGCACCGAACAAAATTCCATCTCACCGTCTGTAACAGCCCAGTTTTTGCAAAAATAAAAATTTTTGTTTTCGGTGTGAATTATTTGATTGTCTGAGTTGTTTGCAGTGTTTTCTTCACCGAAATAATAATCGGTGAATATTTCTCCCCCTTATTCTCGTATCGGATGCGTGACCGACCCCTTTTCCACCAAGGCACACGACCTTGCGACACCGGGATTTCACCCGAGCACCGTCGCCACCGGCACAAGTCCAGCCATCGCCACCGGATCGAAAAACCCGTTTATTTAATAAACGGAATTATTTTTATGGGGTGCCAAAAAATGTCGTCGGAATGTCACCGCAGTGAGGTACGATCGACGGTCTCGACGCGCTGAGCGTGTAGGTCGAAGTTTCGTCCGAATCGGAGTCCGTATGCAACTTCGGCGGTCACGAACGCAGTCACTGGACGCGAGAGAGGGGTACCGAGGGTATTTGCGTAAACTGGCTAGCCAACCTATCCTATATAGAGACCACCAGTCCCCAGATCTGGGAAATATCCCCATTTTCGCAGCAAACCCTAGCCCCCTCAGATCTGATCTGCCCAGATCCATCCTGGACCGTCAGATCTCGCGATCTGACGGACCAGGGAGCCCCAACTCCCCACCTCCTCTCTCCTCGTCCTCCCAGCCGCCACCACCAGCCCGAGGGCATCCAGCCTCCGCCGCCTTCGCTGCGCCAGCCAGCCGCCGGCGAGGAGCCGCCCCCCTCTCCTCCCCTTCCCTCTCTCCCTTCCCTCTCCCTCTCTCTTCTTCTCCCTCTCTAATCTCTCTCTCTCTGCCTGGACAGGAACCCGACGCCATGGGTGGCTATCCCAAGCACGCCGCCGCCCCCTGAACCTCCTCCCCATGCCGTGTCGTGTGATGTCTTCTTGATCTTGTGTTGCCCCGTAGTAATAGAGTTCTTGCTCGTTGATTGCTTTCCAGTGTTTACCCTCTTGTGTGCTTCTGCGGGTACCCTTCGGAGACGATGCGAGCTTGCGATCGGCTACACCTTCGGAACCCGACTTATCAACAGGCAAGGACTATACATTACTTATGATCCATTCTATTTCAACCAGCGGTTTGCATGCTAGTCTAGGTTAGGTTCAATGTTTGATCCTACCACATGTTTACAGCCTCTTTCAAACCGATACAGCCATGTCCCCTCCCAGCAAACCTTGTACTACTATGTTACTATTGCTCGTTGCTCAGCCCCTGCTTAGTATGCATGCTTAGGATGCTACGATGTTACCCTGATACTCCTTGGTTTGGGTTATCACATTATTATATTGTTGTTGATGATATGATTATTATAATGTTGACTATATATTCGACGAAGGATGGAAGGTCTAGGCTATCCCGCCTCGACGTTTTGTTCCATTCGAGTCACCTAGGACCCGAGTTCCGGGTATTGGTTTTAAGACTGAGCGTGCCTAACCGCGTGTGGGATTTTATGGGGTCCCCTTTTCTTACTACCTAGCTTCAAGCATTTCTAGAGGTGGCACAAGCTGCTTTACCATTTGAAACCGTGTGTGTGCTGGTCAGCTGCCAGTAATTTTCAAACAACTCGGGCCAGCGGAGACATAGTTCCTCTGTTGGTCCACCTGATCAGCTAGGACCCGGTTTCCCATGTGTGATTAACCGGCAATCCGACCTGCGTCATACGGAAGAGTCCGATTCGAGAGCGTGGCCGGCTTTTGGATTGGGTGTCGACTCCCCGGGGGCCACCTGGATTTGTTTGTTGTTAGCTAGAGGGACCTGTCGTTTCGGATCTCTTGGAACTAAATCATAAAATGGTTGCCTGTGATGGGTAGCAACTAAGAGAGATGGACGTGCGTGCGGAGCCTTGTAATGGGCAGTTGGTACACCCCTGCAGGGTTAAATCTTTTCGAGAAGCCGTGTCCACGGTTATGGACGACTTGAGACCTACTCCTTGTTCATAGACAACAACAACTGAGATAATCTTAATATAACTTGATCAACGTGTGTGTGCCTTGACTGCTTCTTCTTCGTCGGGATGCGAAGAGGAGGACAAGGATAGGATAGGTTTTATGACAGTAGCTGATAGCAAGACTTGTTGGAGGTGATTCCTCATCGAATGCTTGGCTTCTTACCTTCCTCTCTAGATCGTTAGCCACTTCATAAATGCTAGTGCGGCAGCAACCTCACCACTTACCCCTTCCTTACCGTAAACTACTAGTTGTCCTAGAATGATGATTGATGAAGTCCTTGCTGGGTCAGATGACCACTACAGTTGGATGCTGAGTACTTCTGTACTCATGATACTACCCCCAAACTCTTTTCAGGGTTCTTTATCGACAACAGGTACGGTGACCGACGTTTCACATGGAGACTCGACGACGACTAGTTAGGCGGATCCCGGCGGAGGGCCTGGACTCGTGTGGTTATGGGATCGATGATTTTCTTTTGCCACTAGGCATTTGATTGTAGTCTGTACTCAGACATGTATCTTCCGCTGTTGTATTGTATTAAGGCAGTTGTATGCCGATTGTATGAGATGTTGTATCCTTGTATCTGTAATGTTGTGGTATCATGTTGGAAATCCGGGGCATATGACTTTGTCATATGTCGCGGTGGGACCGATATGTGCTTCGTCCCCGGATCTGGATGAAAACATCTAGATCTGGAACAGTACCGCATATCGGGCCTTACAACTTGGTATCAGAGCCTTACCGACCGTAGGATCCCCTCTCTGGCCGAAGTCGTGTCTAGACAAAACTATTTTGTAGTTACTAAGTTAGTTATCGGAGAGTAGGAATCTTTTTACTCCTTACCCTTGCTCTGGTCAGGACAAGTGTCGTAAGTGTTTTAATCTGATCTTATCCCCTTCAAACTTTAGGATCTCGAGTGTGTGGAGTTTCGGAACCGTTAAAATGCCTTGCTTGCAGCGTATTGTCTCGATTTTGATCTCAGGTTTGGGAAATCCTGTAGTACCTTTAGTTCTTCCGACTCTGGTTTACATCTTGGTCCTCCGATCGACTTCAGTCCTCTTGCATGGTATCCTCGCTCTTCGAGTGAGAATGCTTCCATTGACCGTCACTTTGAACTCATCGTTCCTCCGCTTGAACCCTGATGGCTTCGTTCTTCGAAGATGTCGTTTCTCTGCGGGAAGATTTCTCGACCGAAGTTCGACGTCGACATGGAGCGGAGTCCCTTGTTGTAGGTTTTGAAGATCGTCGTCTTTCTTTTCTCTCCCCCGGATCGTCCTGGATCTCGGGACGAGATCCCTTGTTGGTGGTGTTGTATTATAACAGCCCAATTTTTGCAAAAATTAAAAATTTTGTTTTCGGTGTGAATTATTTGATTGTCTGAGTTGTTTGCAGTGTTTGCTTCACTGAAATAATAATCGGTGAATATTTCTCCCCCTTATTCTCGTATCGGATGCGTGACCGACCCCTTTTCCACCACGGCACACGACCTTGCGACACCGGGATTTCAACCGAGCACCGTCGCCACCGGCACAAGTCCAGCCATCGCCATCGGATCAAAAAACCCATTTATTTAATAAACGGAATTATTTTTATGGGGCGCCGAAAAATGTCGTCGGAATGTCACCGCAGTGAGGTACGATCGACGGGCTCGACGCGCTGAGCGTGTAGGTCGAAGTTTCGTCCGAATCGGAGTCCGTATGCAACTTCGGCGGTCACGAACGCAGTCACCGGACGCGAGAGAGGGGTACCGAGGGTATTTGCGTAAACTGGCTAGCCAACCTACCCTATATAGAGACCACCAACCCCCAGATCTGGGAAATATCCCCATTTTTGCAGCAAACCCTAGCCCCCTCAGATCTGATCTGCCCAGATCCATACTGGACCGTCAGATCTCGCGATCCGATGGCCCAGGGAGCCCCAACTCCCCACCTCCTCTCTCCTCGTCCTCCCAGCCGCCACCACCAGCCCGAGGGCATCCCGCCGCCGCCGCCTTCGCTGCGCCGGCCAGCCGCCGGCGAGGAGCCGCCGCCGGGCGCCGCCCCCATCTCCTCCCCTTCCCTCTCTCCCTTCCCTCTCCCTCTCTCTTCTTCTCCCTCTCTAATCTCTCCCTCTCTCTGCCTGGACAGGAACCCGGCGCCATGGGTGGCTATCCCAAGCACGCCGCCGCCCCCTGAACCTCCTCCCCAGCCGGCCCAAGGCCAAGGCCAGGCCGAGGCCCACTTCGGCCCCACAACAAGCCAGCCCAGCGCCACCTCCTCTCAGGCCAGATGGGCCCTAGAGCCCATGGTGAGCAGCCGAGCTAGTCCTCTGTTTTTTTTGTCCAGAGCCTGCGAATATTTTCTAAGTCTGGAGAACTTTGTTGCTGATTGCTGTTTTGCGATGAAGTTTATGACTAATCAGTTGCCCGTATGAACGTGCCCCCAAAACGAAAGTTGCTCAGTTTTGCGTGCTCTAGCGTTCGTATGTAGAAAGTTTTTCCGTTTGAGGCCGTCTAGATAGTTTAATTCTGTGTTGAAGTGGGCATCAGGCCGTTAACTGCTAATTATTTCCTGTTTAGTGTTGCTGTTATTATTTTGTTGCAACTTTGTATGATGATTGTGACTCATCCATGATACCTATTTGCATGATTCTTTTTGCCATGCCTTCCCTGTCATGTCAAGTTTAATTTCATATCATTTGTGAGCATGTTTGCATTCAATAACCTGTTTATGCATTGCTCTAAAGTGTGCTTCGTGATGTTGGCAGATTGTGCCCGTAACTTGTGTTGCTTGTATCTTTTTAACCGCAACTCCGTTTGGGGTGTTCTTTATATGTAATTTGATTAGTTCTTCGTGTACTTTGTGTTTATGCTATTGTTTGATGTTGTTAACCAACCTAAAATATGGTTTAGGACAGAACAGTACCAAATCCTTTAATTGTTGTGCGGCACTTAGTGTATGCCATGTTTAGGATTGTGCCTCAGTTAAATTGGCTAGCATAGATAGTTTACTTTGTGCTTCACCTCTTGACATGTTTATGTGCTATGACATGCTTGCTTGAGTTGCCATGTTAACAACCGTTGATTGATTACCCGTAGCTAAATAACTTGAACCACCGTAAACGTGCGGTATCGTCGTGTGTGACGAGTACTCCACTTAAATTGTTAGTAACCGTTCTCGACGATAGATCCGTATCGCATTGCCGTGTTGTCTTCTTGATCTTGTGTTGCCCCTTAGTAATAGAGTGCTTGCTCGTTGATTGCTTTCCAGTGTTTACCCTCTTGTGTGCTTCTGCGGGTACCCTTCGGAGACGATGCGAGCTTGCGATCGGCTACACCTTCGGAACCCGACTTATCAACAGGAAAGGACTATACATTACTTATGATCCATTCTATTTCAACCAGCGGTTTGCATGCTAGTCTAGGTTAGGTTCGATGTTTGATCCTACCACATGTTTACAGCATCTTTCAAACCGATACAGCCATGTCCCCTCCCAGCAAACCTTGTACTGCTATGTTACTATTGCTCGTTGCTCAGCCCCTGCTTAGTATGCATGCTTAGGATGCTACGATGTTACCCTGTTACTCCTTGGTTTGGGTTATCACATTATTATATTGTTGTTGATGATATGATTATTATAATGTTGACTATATATTCGACGAAGGATGGAAGGTCTAGGCTATCACGCCTCGACGCTTTGTTCCATTCGAGTCACCTAGGACCCGAGTTCCGGGTATTGGTTTTAAGACTGAGCGTGCCTAACCGCGTGTGGGATTTTATGGGGTCCCCTTTTCTTACCTACCTAGATTCAAGCATTTCTAGAGGTGGCCCAAGCTGATTTACCATTTGAAACCGTGTGTGTGCTGGTCAGCTGCCAGTAATTTTCAAACAACTCGGGCCAGCGGAGACATAATTCCTCTGTTGGTCCACCCGATCAGCTAGGACCCGGTTTCCCATGTGTGATTAACCGGCAATCCGACCTGCGTCATACGGAAGAGTCCGATCCGTGAGCGTGGCCGGCTTTTGGATTGGGTGTCGACTCCCCGGGGGCCACCCGGATTTGTTTGTTGTTATCTAGAGGGACATGTCGTTTCGGATCTCTTGGAACTAAATCATAAAATGGTTGCCTGTGATGGGTAGCAACTAAGAGAGATGGACGTGCGTGCGGAGCCTTGTAATGGGAAGTTGGTACACCCCTGCCGGGTTAAATCTTTTCGAGAAGCCGTGTCCACGGTTATGGACGACTTGAGACCTACTCCTTTTTCATAAACAACAACAACTGAGATAATCTTAATATAACTTGATCAAATTGTGTGTGCCTTGACTGCTTCTTCTTCGTCGGGATGCGAAGAGGAGGACAAGGATAGGATAGGTGTTATGATTGCGACAATAGATGATAGAAAGACTTGTTGGAAGCGATTCCTCATCGAATGCTTGGCTTCTTACCTTCCTCTCTAGATCGTTAGCCACTTCATAAATGCTAGTGCGGCAGCAACCTCACCACTTACCCCTTCCTTACCGTAAATTACTAGTTGTCCTAGAATGACGAGTGATGAAGTCCTTGCTGGGTCAGATGAACACTACAGTTGGATGCTGAGTACTTCTGTACTCATGATACTACCCCCAAACTCTTTTCAGAACCTTTATCGACAACAGGTACGGTGACCGACGTTTCACATGGAGACTCGACGACGACTAGTTAGGCGGGTCCCGGCGGAGGGCCTGGACCCGTGTGGTTAGGGGATCGATGATTTTCTTTTGCCACTAGGCATTTGATTGTAGTCTGTACTCAGACATGTATCTTCCGCTGTTGTATTGTATTAAGGCAGTTGTATGCCGATTGTATGAGATGTTGTATCCTTGTATCTATAATGTTGTGGTATCATGTTGGAAATCCGGGGCATATGACTTTGTCATATGTCGCGGTGGGACCGATATGTGCTTCGTCCCCGGATCTGGATGGAAACATCTAGATCTGGAATAGTACCGCATATCGGGCCTTACACCGTCCCATGTTTGAGTGGCATGGATAATTAAGGATGAAGTATCCAAACAACTGATTAGGCATACAAATAATTTTGGATGATGTATTATGGCTAATTAGTAGGAGTTCTTGGTTGCATTTGATATTAGCTAGGTTGGATCATCCATTAAATTTAAGTTTTAGTGATTTACGTTTGTATCCTTCACCACCAACGCCTATGAGATGTTTCGAAATCTCTAGAGAGTTGTTTACCAGTTTCATGACAAAGGCTACCGTAATATGGTGCATTAGCAGTATTATAAACTAGATGATACCCCACGCGTTGCTGCGGGAACTATTAATAAATAATTTAATATTTTAAAATATGAAAAATATATGAAACATACTATAATTTGACTACAAATTATTTTTTGAAAGAAATATTCTTTAGAGTAAAATCTAAGAAAATTTGATGATAAATAAAAAAAATGATTATGATTTTTGTTTTTCAATTTATTACCTTACAATATATCGGCGAGACAATATGAGATGAAAACAACATTGAGTAGAGATAACGAAGACACCACCCTTGCGTAAACCTAAAATGAATATAGCAACTACATATGTGCATTCATAAAAAAATTATCGCATAAAAAATGAAATGTAAGGTAACTCATAATTTATTTTTTATTAAAAAAATATTTATAAATTGTGAGGTTAAATAAATGAAACGTTAATATTTATTTGTGATAGGCTACATGCGCATGCAAAGTTAATAAAAACATATGCATGAAGAGTTAGTGAAAAATATTATTTTACATGGTGAACCTACTTGATGTGGATAGTTTGTATGCCAAGATAAATAAGTTAGTGTGGATGAACTATTTATGTATTATAGATTCCTAAAATCTTAAGAGCGCAGCTGCACCTGTGCGTCGTGCCGGGCGCACGCTGTTGCGAACCGTCGATCGCACCTGGCGCCGCTCGGACGGTTCTGATCTTACCTGGCGACGTGGAGGCTAACCGTTGTCCATGCGAGGGAGTGGTGGGTCCAGGCACGCATTAATCCAGGCGCGGGCGTGTCTTGCCCCGCATATCTCGCTACCCGTGAGGACATTTCCCCTCTTCTTCTCCGCATCTCCGCCGGAGATTCTCCATCGGCGAGACCAACCCCAGGGTGAAGCTGGTGTCTCCGGTGCTATGCCGTCGCTGGACGGCGACGAGCGACGGACGGCGGCGACGAGCCACCGTCAGGTACCCCCTCATCTGTGCCCCCGCTTTTGCCCCATTTTCTAGCACTTTGTCCCCGACGGCGATTTCTCCTCCGGTAGTGTTTGGTCGGCACGAAACAGCGCGGGGAGCAGTGTGCTCCGCCACTCGCATCTGGCAACGGCGCCGCTCGGCTGGTGTGGAGATTCACGGGGAGCGACGGGGAGCAGTCTGCCCCGCCGCTCGCATCTGGCAACGACGCCGAGCAAGGGCAAGCGGAGAGGATAAACGGCGCCGACATGCGAGCAGAGGAGTGCGGCATGAGAGCGAACAGAGGCGTGAATTGCAGAGGAGTAGTGGTGGGTGCGGGCGGGTGTGAATCTCTAGAGGAAGAGTAAGGAGAGACGCGAACGGGGGAGTGGGTTGCAGAGGAGCAGGGGGATGGGGCGGGGTTGTGAGCAGTTGCTCGTTTTTTGAGCTACAGTTGCTAGTTTTCGACGAGCAGTTGCACAACAGTGAGGAAGAGAGGGAAAGAGGTGGAGGAAGCGGTGTTGCGAGCAGTTGCTTGCTTTTGTTAGGTACTTGTTGCTAGTTTTTTGATGAGCAGTTGCAAATTTTTTTATGAGCATTTTTTGCACAACAATGAGGAAGAGAGGCAAGGAGGTGGAGTAGGAGGTGGTGAGAGTAGTTGCTTGATTTTTGTGAGTCATTGTTGGTAAAAATTTTACGAGAAACTGCGCAACTGTGAGGAAGAGAGGGAAGGAGGTGTAGGAGGTGGTGTTGAGAGCAGTTGCTTTATTTTTGTGAATCACTGTTGCTAAATTTTGATGATCAGGTGCCCAACTGTGAGAAGGAGAGGTAAGGAGGTGGAGGTGGTGGCGGTGTGAGAAAGAGATGGAAGGAGGTGGAGGTGCTGGCGGTGAGAAAGAGAGGGGAAGGAGGTGGAGGTGGTGGCGGTGTGAGAAAGAGAGGGAAGGAGGTGGAGGTGGTGGTGGTGTGAGAAATAAAGGGTGAAAGGACCACGATGTCGCCTAGAGGGGGGGGATGAATAGGCTTTTTAACCTTTTATGGATTTGTCCAAATCCGGATGCGGAAATAAACTAAGAGGATACTTAACAAGCACAAACCCTTAATATTCTAGGCTCAACTAAGTGCACCAACAACTTTATTCTAAACAATATGAACACAATGAGGATACTAGTAGGCACAAGTAAGTTACACAAACTTACACAAGATATATGTACCACAAGATGTGGATATGAGAGATACAATATATCAATTCACACTAAGAACAATATGGAGCAATAATACCACGTATGAATAGCGGAGTATAATGTGTTGGCCTAAAATGTTCACTACGATATGATAACCAACACAATATAATGCGGACAACAAGATATAGTGAATGCAAGGTCAAGTGACCAAAGTAAACCAAAAGTAGTGAGCTAGGGTTAGAGATAACCGTAGACTCGGAGACGAGGATGTATCCCGATGTTCACTTCCTTGGAGGAAAGCTACTCACCGTTTGGAGAGAGTGGGTGTTACCACGAAGGCACACCAACGCCACGAAGGCTCACCCTATTCCCCTTGAGATATCACCACGAAGGCGATTCCCAACCACTAGTGGTAGACCTTCAGGCGGCCTCCAAACCTTCACAAACTTTCCGGGGGGAAAATCACAAGTTGATTCCTCACCGGAGCACTCCTACCGCCTAGGAGTCTCCAACATCCAAGAGTAACAAGATCAAGGGGGAAATGCTCAAGACTTGCTCAAATCGCAAATTCCTTTGGTCAAAAGAGGGAGAGGGAGTGGATCTATCAATGGGTGAAATATGTCTCAAGAACTCTCACAAATCTCTTCGGGATCTAGGATTTGGTGTAGGAGAAAGGGGAGGGAGCCTTTTATGGTTCTTGTGTGTTTGGAATGAAGTGCTCAACTCTCACATGTTGTGGTGAGGGGGTTTACATAGTACAAGGGCCAAAATGGTCGTTGGAGCATTCTGCCTGCATAAGGGTCGGACGTCCGACATGTACCGGACGTCCGAGATCAGTGAGCATGCGCAGAAGAATACATTTAAAACAGAGTACAGTGGCCAGGTACCGGACGTCCGACAACGACCGGACATCCGATGACCGGATGTCTGATGGGGGTCGGATTTCCGTTAATAACAAGGCGAAATCCCACTGACCTCCCGAACCCTTTATCCGAAAACAACCGGACGTCCGAGCATTGGACGTCCGACCAGAAAAAAACAGCAGGAACCCTATACTGAAACGAGCATAGCTTTTACACACGAACTCCGATTTTGATGATCTTGGGCTTATTATAAAGCTATTGAAAATCTCAAGGTCCACACATAGAGAACCACCCAAGATAAACGAAAATGTAAGGTGCAATGTATGTAAAGGATATGCCATAGGATTTGAGGAATGAGTTGGCTTTGGATTTCCCCTTTTTTTGGTATAAGGATAGGAGTGGCATTGAGTTAGGAATTGTTGACTTGAGCAAGTCCATTACTAAAACCCTTTGATCCCCTCTTAATAGTGCGGGATCCCTATAACTCAAGAATAATAAAAGAACTATAATATAACTTCCGGAAATCCATTCTTGAGCATGCATCCTTTTCGATGGTCAATGATCCACGACACAATACCTTTGACTTGAGCGTTCCACTTGAGCTTGATGATGGGTCCATGCTTGGCTCAAGATGTCCATGAAATATTGGTCACATAACTTGGTGAAGACTTCAATTAGTTTCCTCGTAAGTCATGATGAAAGCTTTGGATTATATGCCATCTTCACATGAGCCACCACATGATCATCCGCAAGCTTCAAGCATGTAATCATATGAGATGCATATCTTGAACTTGACCTTGCATAACTAGATGACCATTACATATGATGTCATCATATTATGGGCGCTTGTGATCTTTCTCTTGATGCATTCCCATGAGAATCACCTAACCCTCAAAGATATAGAAATACATCGTATGAGTTAGAACTCAAGCATAATTGACAATTTCTTACCATGCCACAAGATCCCATGTGGTACATAAGTAGTGCTTGAGTGATGACCATCAAGATTCAATCTTTCATCTTTCTCTTGGTCAACATTCATCTTTACTCCATGATCAAGTGGTGTCCATTCCAAAAGACACATGGCAGATATATTGCGCGAATTATTGAGTCCTTAAGACGACCTCAAATGGACAAGTGTTCAACATGAATATTATCGGTCTTGTTGAGGAAAATGACTTTGCTTTTTGAATCCTCTTAATCCGAGGTTATATACAACACGTGAGACCCAAAATCCGATCTTCAATAGATTGTATTCGTTGCAAATTCATCCATTCTTCTTATCATTATCCATGGGAGAACCATCCATAGATCCATGATGCCATTGTTGCTTTATTGGAATCATCATTCATTACCAAGCCACAATGGATACATTTGTGTTGATAAACAATGTTCTTCATGCACTGCCTATGTAACTTTCCTTCAAATATATATATCTTAATGCAAACATTAGTCCATAAGGATTTTCATTAATTACCAAAACCACACATGGGGACTACATGTACTTTCAGAGGGGAAGGAGGTGGAGGTGGAGGTGGTGTTAGCAGCCGCTCCATATTTGTTATTCTCTTCACGAGGCGGGGGTGGTGATTTTGAGAGAGGGGTGAGGTGGTGGCAGGGGAGGAGCAGGAGTTTCCAGATGATTTACTCATTTATTTTCTTTTGTGCAGGATGACATGGAAAAGCAAAAGGATTGAAGAAGAAAATGTTTCAAAGGATGGAAAAAACGAGCAACAGGTGTTCGCGTATGCGTAATCAATTTTTTTTGCAGTATCGCGCGCATGAATTGTGTTTTACTTAGCCCATTTGCTTCTTGATTGCACGCGTTCTTTTTTTTAAACAATCGCAGGACAAGCTGCCCTCTAGTGTTAATGCACGAAAACGAGGTCGTTGAAAGATGAATTCATCGATAGAAGATCAAGGCGGAGATGAAACCACCCAACTTAATGAAGAAATCGCTGTGAAGAGGAGGAGGAAACAAAAGGAGGTATATATCTAAAAATAACATTTTTTGTTTTTGCAGATCTTGTTTTCCTTAATAGCAACTATTCAGTTGATCATTCTTATACTAGCAGATAGGAAGAATCGCTTTTATTTCATATGAATAGTTGCTTACAATAAATAGGCTGCCACCAATAACTGAGTTATTCATAGTTGCTCTTGTTGTCAAGAGCAGTTGCTTTATTTCTGCTTTACATAAGAAGTTGCTCATGTTGCCAAGAGCAGTTGCTTTATTTTTTTATTTTTTTGCAACCAATAACTGAGTTGATCATCCCTTTGTATTCTAATAGTTCCTTAATAGTTTTGCTTATCTTTTATATGGATGGTCATATCAATAGTTTTTTGTTATATTAATAGTTATTAAATTGAATTTTTCTGGCATAGAGAAAACCAAATGGATACAAAAGATGAAGTTCAATGACACAACCTTATTTATTATAGATGGTTTGTTTTGTAAGCACACAAGCACACAAGCAATAGTTAATTTTTCTATGTGTTTTCTATTTCCTTTTAGCAGGTTGTGCCACCAGGGAGAGGCGGTCATGTGAAGGCGGGGACTACTACTCGCGAAACTGCAGGGAAATAAGTTGCGGCACGCAAGTGAGGGGCTTGCCTGAAACTTGTTTCGACGAGTCGCGCAGATGCATAAGAAGGAACTGATGGAGATGAATTCAGTAGGAAGACCACAGGGATCCAAAAGGTCAACTCATTAAATAGTTGCTATTTTTTCCTCCAAATGGAAGTTGCTTTTCTGACATCATAACTGAAGTTGCTCTTTTCTATTTTTTAATATTTTCTACCGGACCAACATGATTGAGGTACGGGGGGCAATATTTTTAATTTTTATGTTTGACAGGTTGCGTCAACGAGGACAAATACATGACGTATAGGCGGTAAGCGGAAGCGACCTCCGACTACTCGCGTCCCTGATGATATCTTCGAAGAAGAAGTTGGTTCAGACGCAGATGATCCTGAAGAAGCAGTGCCATTGATGAAGAGATTTACAGGGAAGGAGCAGGTATAATTAATATTTTGTTAATGTATCAGATCATTCATGAAATAGGTAGTAGCTTCTGTTTGTTAGTATCACCAGTTTGTTTTGGGGGTAAGTTGCTTTTTGTGTTACCTTAAGTTGCTTTCAAAATAATGGAAGAAGCATTTTTTTTTACCACTAGTTTTTTGCTTGAAATCAAAGTGAAAGTTTGGTTTTTAATCAGGTTTTGCACACCATTTTCTGTTTGAATTTAGTATTTTTTTCCTTTTTTATAGTTTTTTCGCAATGTATCTCACCAGCTTGAATGATTTTGCTTTTGTAGGTAGGAAGGAACAGGGCGTCACCCGCACGGTTATTCAAGTTGAATGCCGGTCTTGTCAGCGGTCAGAAGGATGCTATCATAGATATTAGCTTCGGAGGTGTAATTGACCTCGCTGCCAAAACTATGAAGGCTGATCTTGTCAAATTTGTCATGGAGTGCTATGATCTAGAGCTATCCAAGCTTGATATACCCGGGAGAGGAAAAATTACGGTCGATGCAGCCAGTGTACACAAGATATGGGGTTTGCCTAAGGGAAGGAGAAACGTTATATATGATATTGATCCAGATATCGTCACGCAGATGTACGATTTGTACAACTTCCCACAGGGGGTGCGCCATTATTGACCGACTGGGTGAAGAAGATCGGAGAGATGGGAGGCAAAAGTGATGATGATTTCCTACGCGCATGGCTTGTTGTTGTGTTCAGTTGCTTCCTTGCGCCAACAACAAGTTTAAAGGTGTCACCACGGAGTTTCACAGCTGCCATGAAGCCAAAAGAAATCAAAGACGCAGATGTGTGCCAATTTGTGGTTGATCAGATGAGGATAGATTTTATGGGATTAGGAGAGAAGAAGAACACAATTTGTTGCTGCGTGTTCCACTTAGTAGTAAGTGTTTCGTGTCTAAGAAAACAAAATAGTTTTACGCATTGCACGATTTTTTTGCGAATTTTTTCTGCTGATCATACGTTTTCTCTTTTTTGCCGATAAACAGATGGTGTACCTATATTCCCTCGCTGTAGATTTCAGCTTAATAAAGAAGACGTTCGTGAATGATGAAACCGCAGTGGTTCTTCCAAGGATCAAGGCTTGGAACGAGGATCTTATTAAGGCTGTAATTCAGAAGGATAAGATCAGGAAAGGCGTATATGAAAAATTGCGAGTAAGTTTGGTCATAGTTGCTTACTATGGTGCTGGTAGTTGCCATTTTTTTAATGCCTAGTTGCTTAAATTCTATTTGTTCAGCATAGTTGCTTAAAAACAAAAGTCTTGGTTCAAAAGAAGCATAGGTGTGTTATATATGTTGCACCATATTTTGCAATAGGTTCCTTACTTTCAGCATTATAGTTAGGTATTTTTTATAAACGTCTTACCTGCCTGAATTCTTTTTGTTCACATATTCTACATGCTGTAAAACAACTGTGTTTTTTGACTAGAAATAACCATAGGTGCTTTTTATACGATCGCATAGTTGCTAACTACCAGCACCATAGTCGAATTTTTAATGCACCTAGTTGTATGAATTTTTATTGTTCATTATACAATAATTCACACATATTATATGTTAAAAAACAACATTTGCTTCCAAAGCATCATAGTTGTCTCCATATATTTTGCATAGTTGCTTATTTTACAAAATTATGGGTCCTTAATTTTATTTTATTTTTTAACAGTTGAAAGATGAGTTTGCGCGGTGTGCGGAAGACAGTGTTTTTGGAAGTGTGGACCATGTCAGCAAGTTTGTAAGGGCCAAGCTCCCCAAGGGATACAAGCCAGTGGTAAGTGTTTTTTTGTTGTGTCATGAATGACCTTGCCAGCATCTACCTTTCTTTAATTCAAACTCTTATTTTTGTTGGTTTCCTCAAAGCGTGTTGGTTTCTCAACTCATTCTTTTCTACATTTCTTAGTGATTTGTTGGATGCAGAAAGAAAAGAGGCTCTCGGTTCTCGTGCACAACATGTGCAACAACATCTCTGCAGAGATTTGGAAGTTTTTGCAAAGTGTTGTCATGCTGGACGAGGAAGATGTTCCCGAACCTAGTAGGAAACATGATCGTTCTTCAAGGCAGTTACGTATCAAGGAAAAGGACCAAAGCAAAGCGAAACGGAAGATTGATGAGAAGGAGAAAGATATCGATTCAGAGGAAGAAGATGACCAAAGTGATGATGACAATTCAGAGGCAAAGGAAACACATGTTGACAATTCAGAAGACAAGGGTGGAGAAGGCGAAGAGAGCGACGAAGATCATGCTGAGAATGAAACTGATGGAAGCGATAGTGGTGATGATGGGGAGGACGACGACGGCGATGAAAATGATGATGGCAGATCAAACGTCAGCAGCCCCCCACCAGCAACAAAGAGTCCTGAAGAAGGCCGAAAGCATCCCGAGGAATCGGGCGAGGAAAAGGAGGAAGAGGTTGGTAAAGGTGAACAAAAAAATAAGGAGGATGGGGAGGAAGAGGAGGAAGAGGAGGAGGAAGAGGAGGCGGAAGAGGAAGAAGAGGAGGAGGAAGAGGAGGAGGAGGAGGAAGACGACGACGAAGAGAGCGAAAAGGCAAAAGGCAGAAAAGAGGATGAGGGAGTAGATCGCTCAAAAGGTAGTAAAGACGACGTCGAACACAGTGAGAACTCTAAATATAGCGTAGAAGAGGAGGGTGTTGGGACGACAAAGTCAAAAGACGGCCCTGCAGACGCTACCACAAGGGGCGATAGTGTTCGAACCACGGACAAGGACATCAAAAGACAAGGGGACAACGATGAAGCTGAAGTGGAGCAAACAAAGAGGGTAGGAGAGGAAGCCGGCGCGCTAGGTGATGAGGACGGCAGGAACGGAGAGGATGAGCCTAAAGATACAAATGTTCTTTTACACACCTTCTTAGCTGTATAGTGGAACAAAAGAATGAGGTTTTTCGTTTATTTTTTTCATTTTCATCTTTTTCTTTTTAGTTGGTGAGCTTCATCTTTAGTTGCTTTTTATTACATCACAAGTTGCTTCTTTTAAATATGTTAGTTGCTACATTTTTTATTCCTTCTTCATAGTAAACCACACGTCATAGTTGCTTGCATTATTGGAACAAAAGAATGAGGATTTTCATATTTTTTTTTTCATTTTCATCTTTTTTCTTTTTAGTTGGTGAACTTCATCTTTAGTTGCTTTTTTTACATCAAAAGTTGCTTCTTTTAAATATGTTAGTTGCTATATTTTTTTATTTCTTCTTCATAGTAAACCACATGTCATAGTTGCTTCCATTATTCGAACAAAAGAATGAGGATTTTCAAAAAAAAATCATTTTCATCTTTTTCTTTTTAGTTGGTGAACTTCATCTTTAGTTGCTTTTTTTTACATCACAAGTTGCTTCTTTTAAATATGTTAGTTGTTACATTTTTTATTCCTTCTTCATAGTAAACCACAGGTCATAGTTGCTTGCATTATTGGAACAAAAGAATGAGGATTTTCATTTATTTTTTTCATTTTCATCTTTTTCTTTTTAGTTGGTGAACTTCATCTTTAGTTGCTTTTTTTATATCATAAGTTGCTTCTTTTAAATATGTTAGTTGCTACATTTTTTATTCCTTCTTCATATTAAACCACAGGTCATAGTTGCTTGCATTATTTAGTTTTTACCAGATAATTTTTTTTCTTTAGCGATCCCATGAACAATAGCTCTTCTAACTTATAATTATAGTTGTTTCTACCAAAATTTTTTGTGTGAGTCGATCAATTTTTAAGTATTCAAGTTGCCTTCTTTGATTCTAACTAACAACACAGATGCCCAAAATTTTAGTTGGTTTTTTGTCAAGAGCATAGTTGCTTATGTTTTTGCTTTTCTTCAGCAGAGCAAGAAAGATGACCTCGAAGGCAAGGAGGCGCAGTGCGGCAAGAGCAAAGAGATAATTCCGAAGAAGAGGTTGACGCAAAAGGGGAGCAAGAAGTTGCAGAGGGAAAGTCAGAAGTGGATAAATGTAACACCGCCGATGGTGAGGTACATGATGCACGCGGACATATGGACAACGACGACGACGAAGACGAAGTGCCATTGAGTGATCTTTTGCGCAAGAAGCAGAATTTCAGAGTTAGCCAGAGCAACACTAAGGTCAGCACACAGAATAGCGTACAGAGCACCGACAGTTTTTTCAGGAGCGAGTTTGTGAGATCCGAGGTTGTCAAATTTCCCATCAATGATTCATACAAAGGAGAACCTTTGACAGCTGCAGATGTAGTTAGATGGGGATCCTAAGATTGTATGCACACCAGAGTTGCGAGAAATGAGTATTAGTCAACTATTACCAGTCCCAGTTTTAAGAAAGGAACCTAGCGCCTTCGTATCCGCCCTAGGCATGATGGACACAATCGTCGAATTTGAGTGCAAGAAAATAGCTGCAGAGGAAGAACAAGCAGCTTCACGGAAGAAAGTTAAGAAAATAACCGTCTCAAATTGCAAGTGCGTCGAAAACCCAGATGAAGCAATTGAAGCACAAGGACAGGCAACTACAGCACAGGAAGAAGCAATTGTGACACACGATCCAAAGAATACAGTCGTAGCAGCAGAGGGAAGCGCGACAAACAAGGAGGGGCTTCTTCAGAAGAAACAATATGCAAGGAAGAAGACTGGGAAGAAACCATTCCAGGGTCCATTGCCGGCAAAACAAGATAATGTCCAAAAACCAGGAATAAGGCCAACATCATAGTGAACAAGGAGCAACCAGGAGCGGATTCAACGGTTGTTTCCGAAACACAAGGCAAGGTTGTTTGTGAAATAACCAGGGAAGGAGGCAAGGTTATGGCTGATGAACACCAAGCGTCTGACGAGGCAGCAATGAAATCCCTAATTGTAGAAACTCCGCCTAAAAAAGGGGCAACTTCAGCAGAAAAGCAGGCAACCACCCCCCATAAACCACCTACTGTTCCAAGTAAAAAGGACATATCTATAGAAGAGAACAAGGGCATAGAAGAACTTCTGAAGAGGTGCGTGACACCACGGTCAAAGGATCTTCCACCACTAGAGAGAAGCAGATCAGGTGACGCCATCCCCGTGATACCAGCGTCACCTGTTTATAACTCGCAGACAAGTGTTCAGTGTGGGCAAGAAGTATTGCATAGATCTAAATCAGGAAGCCGATTGTTTGATGACTATTGTCCAGCACCTAGTTTCGATTTGGGTATAGATAAAATCGTTGGAGAAACCAAGGCGAAGAAAGAGGACACGAAGCAATGAGGAATCAAGTCCGACATCGAGTGGGATGTTGATTGGGCAAAGATTGATTTTGATAGATTAGTGGAAGATGCAGCTGTCAAATTAAGCCAGGGAGATGTAGCTGGTGACACCCCCGCTGCAGAATTCACTACACCAAAGCAAACCCACAAGCAATTTGCAGAAGGAGGCCCAAGCAAGGGTGATGCAAGCACCTCGGCTGAGCTAGAAGCTGAGCAGCGTGAGAGGAGAGTACCTGAAGATACCTCCATCCCAAAGGTAGCCGTATGTTAATGTGGAACGCAAGAGAGATTTTAGCTGCTCAGTGGATGTGAACAAAATGTATGCGCAGATCCTTTTGCACAGTGGAGTTGGAACTACAAGGACGACGTCAATGGAAGAAGATAAGACGTAAGTTATTTATAATTTTCAAGTTATTTTTGTTTTGTGTTTTTGACCTATGCATCAAAGCTGTGGTGGAGGAAAACCACTCTATTACTGAACATAATTGTTTTTGCATCCTCATGAATCATAATTCGTGCACGCGTGGTAGTTGCATAGCTTGCTCATACTGAACACAATAGTTGTTCAACATTTATAATTGTAACTACTCTAATATACAATTTCTTAACACTTTAACCTCTTTTAATAGCTGATGCTCCCTCTCCCAATTAGTGCTCTTCTATTTTTTGGGGCATAACAATTTGGTGCCCTTTTTGTTTTCCACAACCCTGAAATCATTAATTATGGTGGGACATTTTGCACATTGAAGCAGCTCGCTCAGTCAATGAAGAAGACATGATGGTTATCTACTGATGTCTTTGAGTTAGGAGTCGAAGCAATTATGAACAATA
This sequence comes from Bromus sterilis, assembly GCA_950022295.1. NCBI lineage: Eukaryota > Viridiplantae > Streptophyta > Magnoliopsida > Poales > Poaceae > Bromus > Bromus sterilis. The sequence goes on along the minus strand of OX465600.1, from coordinate 49,539,259 downwards.
GAAAGGAAGGTTCAAAGAAAGTGATTATGCCACTAAGGTTTTCGATAAGAGCAACACGATGCTTTTTCTTTTTGATCATCCACACGGTTTTCGCGCTTTTTTGTACGGGGTGTTTTTTTGATCCATTCTAATGATAGTTGTAACACAGCACGCGCTTCTAAAGCTGTACATAACCAGAGCTGAGTTGCGAAAGAGGTTCAGCAAAGTAAACCGTCTCGACCAACAGGAAAATGTAAGCCCCTGAAAAGCTGTAGTTATTATAGGGAGCAGTTTGTTTTCATAAAGCATTTGTTATGATAAGGGGGCAGTTGCTCATAAATAGGTCTGTAGTTACCCGAAAAGCTTTTTCTTGTTCTAAACTGGATTATTATCTTTTTTTCGGAAACCAGGTTATGATCCCTGTTGTTGAAAACCTAATACTAGAGGATAAGAACGGCCCTCGACATTGCTGGTTGTTTAACATAAACTTGAGGGACCAAAGATTTGAGGTTTTCGACTCAAGTAGGAAGCTGAAAAGCAACAAGACCCTGGATAACACTGCAAGGACAATTGTTGCCGCAATCCGAATGATATGGGATGAATAGTATCCAAAGCAAGCCAAGACCATGGATAAATTCAATCTCATTCATATTGACGCTCCGAAGCAGATCACAACGTAAGCTTTTTCTTTTTGCACATAAAAAACATTAGTTTTCAAAAATTTATTGATAGAGTTGCTGGAATTTATAGTTGCAGTTGTCTAAGATGTAGTAGTTTAATATTTTATTTTTCTGGGTTTTGGCAATTGAAATTGTGTTTGATGTGGGTTCAATATTATTAGTTGACTAAAACACAGTATATAAAAAACTAACCAGTTGCACGTTGCCTAAAAAATACCCATGCAGGTGCGACTGCGGCATATTCACATTGATGAACGCAGTTCTCTGGGATGGAATGTGCCTACCTAACTACGGCCAGTCTGACATCGCAAACATAAGGAAGCTTATGACACTACTAGGGAATACCATTTTAGTGGCATCCTTTTTTTGCCTTTAGTGGCGCATTTCAAATGCGCCACTAAGGACAAGCCACTAATAAGGCCTTAATAGTGGCGCATTTCAAATGCGCCACCCCTAAGAATCTTAGGCGTGGCGCATTTCTGAAATGCGCCACTAATAAGGCCTTAGGGGTGGCGCATTTCTGAAATGCGCCACGCCTAAGATTCTTAGGGAAACACGCCACCATTAACTTTTTTTTTGAATTTTGAATCTGGATCTGGATTACGATTTTTTTTGCTCGTTTTTTCTTTGAATGTTTTGTCCCATTCATCTAGACACTTTGTTTGCTCATTTTTATTCTCTGTCCCGTTCATCTAGCCAATTTTGAATCTTGGAGTATGGAGGATATGAGAGGAGAGGATGGAGGGCGCCATGGAGGAAGAGACGAGGAGGAGGAGGAGGAGCCAAGAATGGGGAGGAGGAACCATGAGGAGTAGGAGACATGGAGGAGGGGAGGAGGAACATTGGAGGAGTAGGAGCCATGGAGGAGGGGAGTAGGAAGAAGAAGACCCGTGGAGGAGGGGGAACCTTGGAGGAGGAGGAGGAGCCATGGAGGAGGGGAGGATGAGGAGGAGGAGCAGCCTTGGAGCCATGGAGGAGGGGAGGAGGAGGAGGGCGCCATGGAGAAGGTGGAGAGGAGGAGGAGATGGTGGAGGATAGGAGGATAAGAATGAAGAGGTAAGGAGGAGAAGGAAGCCGGCCGGGTTGTATATACTCTTATTAGTGGCGCATATAGGAAAATGCGCCACCAATAAGAACCTTAGGGGTGGCGCACCTAGCAAAATTCACCACTAATAAGTTTTGAAAAAAAATCAATTTTTTTCCTCCAGATCTTCAAACGCCCGTAAGTTTTTTCCGTTAGGTTTTTTAGGATTCTAAAAATGTTCACCGGGGTTTCCCCCGTTGAATTTGGGTATAACTTTTCGAGTAGATGATTTTTCATATAAAAATATTTTTCATCAGAGTTCGTATGCAAAAGTTAAACCCATTTTACGAATTCTCGAGAGATTTTGCAAAAAAAAGTCAAAATTCATGTTTCTAAATTTTCCTAATAACTAGACCACATATTACATGGGAATCTTATTTTTTGACATTTCTATCATTTTCTTTTAATTTTTTCAAACTGAAAAGGCGGTTCGGGGGGGGTGTATTTGTGTATTGGGAATTTCCCCCTCACATTTTTAGGTCAGTAGTGGCGCATATGCAAGGTGCGCCACCCTTAAGAGCTTATGGGTGGCGCATTCTGAATGCGCCACTAATAATTTCTTAGGGGTGGCACATTTTCAGAATGCGCCACCCATAAGCTCTTAGGGGTGGCGCATTTCCAAAATGCACCACCTATAAGGTTCTTAGGGATGGCACATTTCTCCAAATGCGCCACGTATAAGAGGATCATGGGTTGGCCCACTCTTAGGGGTGGTGCATTTAAAAAAATGCGCCACCTATAAGAGCTTATAGGTAGCGCATTTTTTACCAGTGCGCCACCCCTTAAAACATAGTGGCGCATTACATATAAAATGCGCCACTAATAAGGTTTCCATGTATAGCTATTTCCCTAGTAGTGTAACTCACTCAATGGTGACAAGCAGGCTAAACAAGGTGAAGTGGGAAGACGTTTTAGCCGTGAAGAAGTATTGATCAGGTACTTTTTTAATCTTGTAGCTATCTATTATCTATTTTTTGAAGCTACTCCAATCCCACACAAAATGTCAATAAAGTAAAAGACATTTGCACACATTTGCTCAGTTTTTACACATAAAGTTGCTCAAAATTAACACAGTAGTTGTTGCAACACAAATGTGTACTTTTATTCCCAACCCCTGCATGAATACCATGGTTGTGGGTAGGGGAGTGTGAGGTAGGGTGCAGTGTTGTCATGCCATACAAGGGGGAAAAACAAAAGACACTGGCACACAGTTACTCAGTTTTTACACATAAAGTTGCTCAAAATTAACGCAATAGTTGTTGCAACACAAATATGTACTTTTTCCAAATCAATGCATCAAAACCATGGTTGTGGGTAGGGGAGTGTGAGGTAGGGTTCATTTGTTGTCATCCCAAATAAGGGGGAAAAAGCAAAAGACACTGGCACACAGTTGCTCAGTTTTTACACATAAAGTTGCTCAAAATTAACACAGTAGTTGCTCAGAAATAAAATATAAAACAACAGTGATGGGACATAGGATGGGTGGATCTTCTATTTGGTGTCCTTTTTTCATCAAGCCAGCTTGACCTTACATGAAGCGGCATTGTGCTCAATAGAGTCGCAAACGCTGCACTTGTTCTTCTTCTTTGGTTGAAGTTCCAGCGCTGATTTATAACGCTTTGTGCGGGACTGGCCTTTTGTTACTGACCTTGGTCGGTCCCTTGGCGCTGGAGAGTTAGGAGGTGGTCCAGAACCACCAGGGCCCAAAGGATTTGACGCTTCCACTGCTCGAGCTTCTTTCATCTTCTTCTTCCTTGTCTTGTGTAGTTGGGACACCTCAGTTTTCGCAGTGCGAATATGCCTCTGTACTATGGCAGTTGCTGATACGTCCCAAACGTATCTATAATTTCTGCTTGCTCCATGCATGTTTTGTGTGACTTTGCCATGTTTTGCTTGAACTCTCATACACTTTTGAGCATATTTGGACTAACCTATTAACTCAGTGCACCCAGTTGCCATGTTTTCTGCTGTTTTATTTTTTCAGGTTTTCCGGCCATTAAAAGTGCTCCAAAAATTCCGGAAAAATTATATAAAAAATCAGCGTCCCGGAATGTAACACTCTCACTGTCAGTGAACAATAATCAGGGTTACTGTTGATCATTACTGTTCCAAAACTTTGCTTTGATCAAACTTGGTTCAGTTCAAACTCAGATACCTTTTGATGTTGTTAAAGCAAGTGATCATGAACCTTGGTTATCATAAATCAAAAAAAGTCCAAGCTCAAGTCAATTGCCTTTGAATTAAAATTAAATCAAATGCTCATAATGCTTTTGGTGGTATATTAAAACCAAAGTACAAAAATAAAGTTGTTCCAAAACTTGTGTAACCATTTTTTCTAAAATGCCAAATATTCAGTGGATCATGTCCATGTGGATTTGGGAATTTATTAAGCTATTAATTAAACCAAACAATTCAAACAGTAGCTTAAACAACCCATGTTAAACGTTTGGTATTTAATTAACATCCGAAATGAATTTATTTAATGCCCACACTTTTTCTGTCCCTGGGGTAAAGTACCACAATAAATTAGGAACAAATTTCATACTTGGCAAAATTTATTTGAAAGAAAAATAAATTAAGACAGTAAATAAATAAGAAAGTAAGAAAACAAAAAAAATGGAAACAAACTAAAAGACGCCCAGGGCTAAGCCCACCTAACTGGGCCGGCCCACCCAGCCCACCGGGGTCATCCCCTCCCCCTGTTCACCACGCGGTGCGTGGCACGCATCCACCGCGGCCATGGTCATGGCTGTCGCCGTGGAGGCGATCCAGGGCAGACCCGGCGGGATAAGAAGCTCTGCCCCCCTGGCCCCGCACCCTAACCCTAGGGGCCCTCCATTCCCCCCCCCCACCCCTCGCACAGCTTCTCCCTCCCCTCCCGATTCCGCACACCCGACGCCGTCGTCGCCATGGGCACGTGCGCCGCCGTGGCCACCATGGCCTGAGGCCGTGTCCTGGAGAATCGCCATGGACCTCCACGTCGAGCCCCCACCTTGGATCGAGCTGGGACGCGCTACATCACCGGAATCACGCACTTCTTTGCCGCCACAGCCGGAACTTCTCGCCGGCGATTCGCGTCGACACCGGCTCCACCGAGCCCATTGCCTCCCCCTACTGGCTCAAAGTGAGCATACGAACAATTCCCCCCATCTCGCGCTCTATTTCTGGCCTCTATCGCCATTCGCCGTGGAGCCGGGCTCCGGTTGCCGCTGGCCTCGCCGTAGTCATCAGGCCGGCCGTCCCCGGCACCTGTATCGTGTACCAGTAGGCGCGGGACACAACGCTCGTCCGAACGGACCCCTCCGCTGCCGATTTGGTCGCCGGAGCACGCCTCCCGTGGACTTCGCTGTCGCCCCTGAGCTCACCGCCGGCGTGCCCCGCGTGGCACAGTGGGTTGACCCCCTGACACGTGGGCCCGGGCGCTAAGTAACAGATTAGTGGCTAATCTATATGCTAACCAAAAATAAGCCCCCCTGATTAATAAACCTGAGGAAATGACAGGTGGGCCCTAGGCCAGTTTTAATTATTAGCTAACTGTTAGAGTCACTGACTTGTGGGCCCTAAGACTTAAGTTAATTACTGGATTAAATAAATATCTTAATTAACACTGGAGTGTATGACACATGGGACCTATGGGGTTATTAGTCTAAATAAAATGCAATTTTAAAAAAATGTGCCTATGACATGTGGGACCCCACTATTCTTTTAATTAATAAAATTGTTTTATTATAATGTGAGGCTGACCAGTGGGACCCACTAGTCAGTTGACCAGTCAACCTTACAGGTGGGTCCCCTCTGTCAGGTTTGACCAGTCAACCCCTCTGTGGATAATGTTATGTTTTATTAATAAAAGAAAATTCAGAAATTGATTTAAAATGATTTAAACTTTGAATTTAAATATCTTTTAAACCGTAATTTAGATTCAAAAACTTTATACATCAAAATTGATCAGAAAAATATAACGAATAACAATACGCCACCCATATACCAACCAAACCCCTCTAACACACCGATCATCGACATTCCCCCTCCGGGCTGTTTGTCGATAATTCCCGGTGCCGGTAAAAACCTGCCGGATGAATTTATTCCGAACACGAAAGTTGTCCGGAATGGTTCAACTAGCACGGATACACCCCCCTTATGTTTGTCCGGTACCCACGACACCTCCGGCATGATACCTTCCCCCTCTGGACACCCTGTTCGGTAATCACCCGGAGCCGGTAGTTCATCCCCGGATGAATTCCCGTTCCGTGCAACGTGCATTGCACTGCGTTAGAACACCGTTAACGTTTCATCTGTCATGTCATGCATATGTTTGTATATTATTGCTGTGTATTTATTGTTTCCTCCCCCCTTAATCTCCGGTAGACCCCGAGACTGCCGTTGACTACACCGCCACTGGGTACGACTACTTCGTCGACGACCCTGCCCCTACCGTCGAGCTTCCAGGCAAGCAGAGCCATTCTCTTCCCCAGATATCGCCTAACTTTTCCGTACTTTCTTGCACTAGGCATTGTTACTGCTGCTGCTACGATTACAATCCTATTCAATTGCATAGCCTGATTTTTTCGCCCCTTGATGTACCTTTCTTATCCTATGCTGCCTATTATATTTATGCATTATTCAGCAGTGAACCCTGCGCATTGTTAGCTAGGACTAGATAGCGGGTCGTGATCACTCAGGGGGGTGAACACGGATAAGATATATACAACTGCACAGGTACGGAACAAAGCAGACACCGCCAAAGGCCCCTATCTGGGTTATGCCTAGTCACCTCAAGTGTGGGTTATCAAGGAGTAATCCTTGTACTCCACTCGAGGCTGACTTTGTCTTGCCGCCATAGGGTCCTAGACAGCGGTTTTCCTTAAAGGTAAGAAGTCGGGCGACGCAACGGTGCCCGCGAGCGGTATATCGTCGGGAACGACAGGGAGGGTACGACCGACGTTGCTGGCGTTCTTGGCCCCTGCTTGTATCTCACGAGAGTTACCAAACCACGAAAGTCGAGCTCTACCAAGAGCAAACGCGAGACAAGGTAAGGAGACCGTTCACCTTGTTGGTAACCGCAGGGACTTGGTGGGACGACAGGGCAGGCACCGATGTACTGGTGGTCCTGACTGCTGTAGTTGACCGCGGGTCGGTTAAGTCGAGGCAACGATAACGGTTGTCACGCAGGTTAATTAAAATGCTAAATGGTTCGGCGGATGTCTTGAGTAGCCTTTTGGCTTGTCCGCACTACCTACACGTGGGACGAGGAGTGTGGGCTGCCCTGCATCGTAGTCTCGTTCGAGGGTCTTCAGACGTCAGCAGTATCGCGGGCTGATTGCCGGGAAGTGGTGTTGTCTTCTCTTGCTCGAGCGGTGTATTTGTATTTGCTTTGATTTTTCTTCACCGGCCAGTCACGCACCATGCAGGAGTACGTTCGGGTTAGGGTCCAAAGCCCGGCGTACATAGGATATAGTCCGGCGGATGACCTCTCTGTTGATTGCCGAAGGATGGGCTACTTTGTGTCGGATAGCTTTGGTGGAGCGTTCCCTAACAAGGTTCCCGCCACCCTGGAGATCCGAGCGTCGTAGATTCACGCCAGTGCACCCCTGCAGGGAAGATTAATCTATTCGAATAGCCGTGTCCACGGTAACAGGACGCTTTATGCTGAAGCTGGATCTTACCACTACAAACTATTATTATTAAACTGTATGGTTCCGAGTTTTCTTCCTCGCAGGGAAGTCGAGGAGGGGAACTCGGAGGCATTATTCTTATTAATCATTACAACTTATATTATACAATGTTGCAGCAACTTCTGCTTCATTGTTACTTTATTGCTTTATATAAACTGTTGGCTGATTCTCTCCTCATGCTGCAAGACACCGTCGGAAGATGCTAGTCTTCGTTAGGCCTAGCTTCTTACCTTTGCTCTGGATTTCTATCTTACAGTCCACTATATACAGCCTCTTCTTTCCGTTGATACAATGCATAATGCTTAGTAGCGGACGTAAGACTCGCGAGTATACTAGATACTCACCCTGCTTTATTTCCTTTACTGTTTTGCCTGATCGGCCGCTGCAGTCGACGTTGGAGCCCAGGAGCAGAAGAACCCCGGAGGCGGATACTACTACGTTGAGACCCCCGCTGAACAGGACCAGGAGTAGTTTCGGAGGCTCCCGGGCAGGAGGCCTTGCCTTTTCGATCTGTATCTCTGTTGTTATTTGTGCTAGCCTTCTTAAGGCAAAACTTGACTAACTATGTCTGTACTCAGATATTATGGCTTGTATAACTTAGGTATTCGGGTCCGCGTGACCCCCCTTTATTGTAACATATTGGTTTATCCTTTTGTGTTTAGTCATGTGCTGTGATATTCTCACCGTGGCACCCTAATCTCAGCCGTGTACCCTGCGTGTATGATTACTGTACACGGATTGATTTTGGGGGCGTCACAAGTTGGTATCAGAGCCGACTGCCTGTAGGTATCCCCCTTCCAACTCCTTGGTCCAAGTCGAGTCTAGTCTTTGCAAAATTACTTTACTAACAGTGTCGTGTGGCTTATCGGCCCACGTCGCAAACTGGGTGGTATTAGGATATTTTACTCCGCACCTTTACTCTGGGACTCTAATCTCTCTTCTCTCTCGGGTTAAAGATTTTTGCTAACTCTGACATTAGGTTTTCGTGACTACTTCCTCCCGGAGAGCCCGTCATTACAGAAGGTCGCTTACTTCAACAGAAGATTTCGAAGATACTTGCCGATAAATCCTCGGGACCCTGTGCGCCCATCGCCTTAACAATTCCCTACCACCGATAAGTCCGTATGTATAACCACATAGACCCTTCGTTCATCCTTTCAATCCCAGTTGCTCTTGTGCTCACAAGATGCATCGAAATACTTTCCGTTGTTTCGGAAATCCTTTGAACCTACTGCCTTGCAGCTTCTTTTCACCCTGCGGATAATTCCTCACATTTATCGAGGGTCTGTTCATCCTAAGTTGTTCCTATGATTCCCAAAATACTTTGGAATACTATTCGATCTCGCGACAATCCTCGGCAGCCTACTGCTTTGGAGATTCTTCTTACCTGCTTGCACTATGATTAATCCCGTTTGTCTTGTATACTTTGATGACCTCCCTTGGCATTGCCATTCTGATCTGTTGAATCGTCATGTGTGCTAGTGCACACAATCATCTGTTGATCCCTATGAATTCAATTCTTTCGGCTCAGACGTCATTCCGGACATGAGTTGGCTCTCGGTAAATCACACCTGAATTGATTGACCGTCAAGCTTATATTCAACTTACCCATGTTTGATCGATGTATCTGATTCTGATACAACGTTGGGGAAATCATAATTCCTTTGTACTTAAGCGTTGAAATATTCAGATGCTTCTATCGTCCGATGCCTTTGTATTCTTTCTTCTTACGGTTGAGTACCAATACTCACCCCAGACTCTCTGTACGCCACCTAACCTTTTGGTGGATTACCGCCTACCGTCCCCTTATGTCCTAAATCATTGACGAATTCCCCCTGATACAAGATGCCTCCCGCTAATGGTATCATCTACTTCATGTCGTTAGCCTTCTGCTTTCGAACTTGTATCCTTTACTCTTGATGTTGGTTGTGAAGATTCGTAAAATGTCCCTATGGGTTGTATCTATGCTTCAGCCATCTGTGTGAACCCATGAACTTCTACGGGTCTTACTCTACTGGTGTTATGCCAGATAAACTTTTGAACGCTACAAACTCATTGACAACGAGAAGTGAATGAAAGGCTATGCATTGAAGAAGTGGGAGTCGACCCTGAACCTTTGTGTTCATGCCCATGGATACTATGTAGAACTTATCATGAAAGCTTCTTGTAAAAGTAATTGTCCCCTTGGTGGAAATTCTTCTTGCGTCTGTGATATTTCGTTCTACCGTCGAGTATTACCCCTGGTATCTCGAGGATATCATGCCTTTGCACTACATCATATGAATTGTGATGAAACATTGCCTATCCCTGTTATAGCCATTTCATGGTTTTGGGTTGTCGTCAACCAAGAACGCCGTTTACCTTTTGCTCCACCACCCCTTTTGTTTGGTGATGTTGTTATTTGATTGCATTCTCTTGAAATCTCTCGACATAAAGTGTCGTGGTCATCATCAGCATTTTTTCCTCTTCCAAGAGTCAATTGGATTCATTGTGTGAAATACCATCCTTGCCCCTCAAGGATTTGTATTATCATCGACAACCTCCTTTGACTCCCGGCCAATACAAACCTGGTCATGTATATACTGCTCTGTTTTCCCTTGGAAATGATATACCCCTAATGCTTGTGTATGACCACAATTTCCTTTCCATTGGCATGTTTAATCTTTCTTTTAATATAAATTATCCGAGCAGTGATGATTCCCTGCTTATGTAAACACTTCGGTGTACTACTTTGTACGTACAACCAGTTACGATTGCTGATGACTTTTCGGTGACCACCGATGGACGAGAACTTTGCCTACTGGTCCGCCTCGTCTTAACGAGCAGAAAAATGGTTCTCTTCGTCCCTCGCCCTTGGTACCGACGTTGTTGCCGACATAGCTAACAAGTTGTTCTCTGACTTACCTTGCAACTTGATCGCATTGGTTGTCACCACCCTTCTTATTCAACGTGGGCCCATAACCCATAGTTCCACAGGATCGAAACCTGACTCGCTTGTACCTTTCTGTTCTCGAGGTTTTTCCTCTTGTTTGACCTCGTATGCAACTCACGAGTCCTCTACCTTGTGCTATTCAGTTTGATATCAGACTCAGTGCTTATGCCTGATGCTCTGGACCCCTTTTATCCTCCGTTATCATCGACGAATGCTTGCATATCCTCTTGAAAACTTCTCATGCTTTCTATTGTTTCTCTCAAGGTATCTCCCTGAGTTTAACTCGTGAGATATGTTGTACCCCATTCCCTTGGACAACGTCGGTTGATTGACCTTGAACTGATCCGAACCCCTTGAGTTTACCCTCCTAGCCTATTCGTAAGTACGATGGAGCCCCGATGGAAGGATGTCAACACGTCGAGATGCACCGAGGCAGAGAAATGAAGGCATCAACGAGATGGATTAAATTCATCGAGAAGGACAACAAGACCCAGAAGACTCGTTAGAATACAAAACCGAAACTTTAACCCTACACCACCTTTTAATTCTTGGGACGAGAATTCTTGTAGTGGGGGAGATTTGTAACACTCTCACTGTCAGTGAACAGTAATCAGGGTTACTGTTCCAAATCTTTGCTTTGATCAAACTTGTTCAGTTCAAACTCAGATACCTTTTGATGTTGTTAAAGCAAGTGATCATGAACCTTGGTTATCATAAATCAAAACAAGTCCAAGCTCAAGTCAATTGCCTTTGAATTAAAATTAAATCAAATGCTCATAATGCTTTTGGTGGTATATTAAAACCAAAGTGCAAAAATAAAGTTGTTCCAAAACTTCTGTAACCATTTTTTCTAAATGCCAAATATTCAGTGGATCATGCCCATGTGGATTTGGGAATTTATTAAGCTATTAATTAAACCAAACAATTCAAACAGTAGCTTAAACAACCCATTTTAAACGTTTGGTATTTAATTAACATCCGAAATGAATTTATTTAATGCCCACACTTTTTTTGGCCCTGGGGTAAAGTACCACAATAAATTAGGAACAAATTTCATACTTGGAAAAATTTATTTGAAAGAAAAATAAATTAAGACAGTAAATAAATAAGAAAGTAAGAAAACAAAAAAAATGGAAACAAACTAAAAGCCGCCCAGGGCTAAGCCCACCTAACTGGGCCGGCCCACCCAGCCCACCGGGGTCATCCCCTCCCACTGTTCACCACGCGGTGCATGGCACGCATCCACCGCGGCCATGGTCATGGCTGTCGCCGTGGAGGCAATCCAGGGCAGCCCCGGCGGGATAAGAAGCCCTGCACCCCCTGGCCCCGAACCCTAACCCTAGGGGCCCTCCATTCCCCCCCCACCCCTCGCACAGCTGCTCCCTCCCCTCCCGATTCCGCACACCCGACACCGTCGTCGCCATGGGCACGTGCGCCGCCGTGGCCACCATGGCCCCCATCGCCTGAGGCCGTGTCCTGGAGAATCGCCATGGACCTCCACGTCGAGCCCCCACCTTGGATCGAGCTGGGACGCGCTACATCACCGGAATCGCGCACTTCTTCGCCGCCACAGCCGGAACTTCTCGTCGGCGATTCGCGTCGACACCAGCTCCACCGAGCCCATTGCCTCCCCCTACTGGCTCAAAGTGAGCATACGAACAATTCCCCCCATCTCGCGCTCTATTTCTGGCCTCTATCGCCGTTCGCCGTGGAGCCGGGCTCCGGTCGCCGCTGGCCTTTCCGTAGTCATCAGGCCGGCCGTCCCCGGCACCTGTATCGTGTACCAGTAGGCGCGGGACACAACGCTCGTTCGAGCGGACCCCTCCGCTGCCGATTTGGTCGCCGGAGCACGCCACCCGTGGACCTCACTGTCGCCCCTGAGCTCACCGCCGGCGTGCCCCGCGTGGCACAGTGGGTTGACCCCCTGACACGTGGGCCCGGGCGCTAAGTAACAGATTAGTGGCTATTCTATATGCTAACCAAAAATAACCCCCCCTGATTAATAAACCTGAGAAAATGACAGGTGGGCCCTAGGCCAGTTTTAATTATTAGCTAACTGTTAGAGTCACTGACTTGTGGGCCCTAAGACTTAAGTTAATTACTGGATTAAATAAATAGCTTAATTAACACTGGAGTGTATGACACATGGGCCCTATGGGGTTATTAGTCTAAATAAAATGCAATTTTAAAAAAATGTGCCTATGACATGTGGGACCCCACTGTTCTTTTAATTAATAAAATTGTTTTATTAAAATGTGAGGCTGACCAGTGGGACCCACTAGTTAGTTGACCAGTCAACCTTATAGGTGGGTCCCCTCTGTCAGGTTTGACCAGTCAACCCCTCTGTGGATAATGTTATGTTTTATTAATAAAAGAAAATTCAGAAATTGATTTAAAATGATTTAAACTTTGAATTTAAATATCTTTTAAACCGTAAGTCAGATTCAAAAACTTTATACATCAAAATTGATCAGAAAAATCTAACGAATAAGAATACGCCACCCATATACCCACCACACCCCTCTAACACACCGATCATCGACATTCCCCCTCCGGGTTGTGGGTCGATAATTCCCGGTGCCGGTAAAAACCTGCCGGATGAATTTATTCCGAACACGAAAGTTGTCCGGAATGGTTCAACTAGCACGGATACACCCCCTTATGTTTGTCCGGTACCCACGACACCTCCGTCATGATACCTTCCACCTCTGGACACCCTGTCCGGTAATCACCCGGAGCCGGTAGTTCATCCCCGGATGAATTCCTGTTCCGTGCAACGTGCATTGCACAGCATTAGAACACCGTTAACGTTTCATCTGTCATGTCATGCATATGTTTGTATATTATTGCTGTGTATTTACTGTTTCCTCCCCCCTTAATCTCCGGTAGACCCCGAGACTGCCGTTGACTACACCGCCGCTGGGTACGACTACTTCGTCGACGACCCTGCCCCTACCGTCGAGCTTCCAGGCAAGCAGAGCCATTCTCTTCCCCAGATATCGCCTACCTTTTCCGTACTTTCTTGCACTAGGCATTGTTATTGCTGCTGCTACGATTACAATCCTATTCAATTGCATAGCCTGATTTCGTCGCCCCTTGATGTACCTTTCTTATCCTATGCTGCCTATTATATTTATGCATTATTCAACAGTGAACCCTGCGCATTGTTAGCTAGGACTAGATAGCGGGTCGTGATCACTCAGGGGGGTGAACACGGATACAATATATACAACTGCACAGGTACGGAACAAAGCAGACACCGCCAAAGGCCCCTATCTGGGTTATGCCTAGTCACCTCAAGTGTGGGTTATCAAGGAGTAATCCTTGTACTCCACTCGAGGCTGACTTTGTCTTGCCGCCATAGGGTCCTGGACAACGGTTGTCCTTAAAGGTAAGAAGTCGGGTGACCCAACGGTGCCTGCGAGCGGTATATCGTCGGGAACGACAGGGAGGGTACGACCGACGTTACTGGCGTGCTTGGCCCCTGCTCGTATCTCGCGAGAGTTACCAAACCACGAAAGTCGAGCTCTACCAAGAGCAAACGCAAGACAAGGTAAGGAGACGGTTCACCTTGTTGGTAACCGCAGTGACTTGGTGGGACGACAGGGCAGGCACCGATGTACTGGTGGTCCTGACTGCTGTAGTTGACCGCGGGTCGGTTAAGTCGAGGCAACGATAACGGTTGTCACGCAGGTTAATTAAAATGCTAGATGGTTCGGCGGATGTCTTGAGTAGCCTTTTGGCTTGTCCGCACTACCTACACGTGGGACGAGGAGTGTGGGATCCCCTGCATCGTAGTCTCGTTCGAGGGTCTTCAGACGTCAGCAGTATCGCGGACTGATTGCCGGGAAGTGGTGTTGTCTTCTCTTGCTCGAGCGGTGTATTTGTATTTGCTTTGATTTTGCTTCACAGGCCAGTCACGCACCGTGCAGGAGCACGTTCGGGTTAGGGTCCAAAGCCCGACGTACATAGGATATAGTCCGGCGGATGACCTCTCTGTTGATTGCCGAAGGATGGGCTACTTTGTGTCGGATAGCTTTGGTGGAGCGTTCCCTAACAAGGTTCCCGCCACCCTGGAGATCCGAGCGTCGTAGATTCACGCCAGTGCACCCCTGCAGGGAAGATTAATCTATTCGAATAGCCGTGTCCACGGTAACAGGACGCTTTATGCTGAAGCTGGATCTTACCACTACAAACTATTATTATTAAACTGTATGGTTCCGAGTTTTCTTCCTCGCAGGGAAGTCGAGGAGGGGAACTCGGAGGCATTATTCTTATTAATCATTACAACTTATATTATACAATGTTGCAGCAACTTCTGCTTCATTGTTACTTTATTGCTTTATATAAACTGTTGGCTGATTCTCTCCTCATGCTGCAAGACACCGTCGGAAGATGCTAGTCTTCGTTAGGCCTAGCTTCTTATCTTTGCTCTGGATTTCTAACTTACAGTCCACTATATACAGCCTCTTCTTTCCGTTGGTACAATGCATAATGCTTAGTAGCGGACGTAAGACTCGCGGATATACTAGATACTCACCCTGCTTTATTTCCTTTACTGTTTTGCCTGATCGGCCGCTGCAGTCGACGTTGGAGCCCAGGAGCAGGAGTACCCCGGAGGCGGATACTACTACGTCGAGACCCCTGCTGACCAGGACCAGGAGTAGTTTCGGAGGCTCCCAGGCAGGAGGCCTTGCCTTTTCGATTTTTATCTCTGATGTTATTTGTGCTAGCCTTCTTAAGGCAAAACTTGACTAACTATGTCTGTACTCAGATATTATGGCTTGTATAACTTAGGTATTCGGGTCCGCGTGACCACCCTTTATTGTAACATATTGGTTTATCCTTTTGTGTTTAGTGTTGTGCTGTGATAGTCTCACCGTGACACCCTAATCTCAGCCGTGTACTCTGCGTGTATGATTACTGTACACGGATTGATTTTGGGGGCGTCACACGGAATCTTCCGGAATCACCAAGGAAGGAGGGGAGGGCCACCACAGGGACTCTAGAAGGGTCCCTGGCGCGGCCCCACCCTAGGTCGCGTCGGGCACCCTCCTAGCTGCCCTGTGGCCCCCCTGGTGCCCCCTTTGGCCCTATTTTTACCCCCTCGGAGGAAACCCTGATTCCGAACCCCTTTTCTCCAGAAGCAATTCCGATCTCCGCCGCCATCGCCATCAAGTTTCGGGGGGGGGGGGGGGGGCAGAATTCTTGTGCCTGCACCCTGCCGGGACGGGGAAGTGCCCCCGGATTCATCTCCATCGACGTTGCTTCCTCCCTCCATGAAGCGGGAGTAGTCCCTCCTCAGGGCTGAGGTTTCTACCAGTAGCTATGTGTTATTCTCTCCCTCCCATGATGTGATCTTCGTTGTGATCATAGGCTATGTTAATCTAGGGTGATCCCATGATATTTCCCCTTTCTCTATGTATTGGATTGATGTACTCAATTGATCTTATCTAGTATAATCCCCGAGACCAAGGTGACAACGGTCTATTGGACATGGGTTAGAAGAATATTATCATGAGTGATTTCCTCTTTTGTGTGTTGATTGAAGATTGAGAGTCTCTTGGTGCTTGTCTTTGACTATCCTTGAGATATGTTGTGGTGATTGTGGTACTCTCTTTGGATGTCCGCGGTGACATTGGGAAATCCATAGATTGAGAACTACGAACTCTGAGGTCTGCTTTTGTAGCCCTACATAATTCTCATCCTCTCTTGACCACAAAGGAATGACCTCCGAATGCGTCTCCATTGCATGTTTTATGAGAAATATCATGTGATTAGACTATGTTAATGTTGTTGAGAGTTGCCACTAGTGAAAGTATGAAGCCTAGGCCTTGTTTCACCCATTGTTACACCGTTTGTGCTCACTTTTGTCACATGTTTTCTTGCTGCACTTTTTATTACAGATTTATATTACCTTGCTTTGCCACACCTATCACTCGTATTTTATCATCTCTTCGCCGAACTAGTGCACCTATAAACTCCTAGTTGTATTAGGTGTGTTGGGGACACAAGAGACTTCTTGTATCTTAATTGCAGGGTTGCTTGAGAGAGACCATCTTCAACCTCTACTTCCCTGAGTTCGATAAACCTTAGGTCATCCACTTGAGGGAAATTACTGTTGTCCTACAAACCTCTGCGCTTGGAGGCCCAACATAGTCTACAAGAATAGAAGCGTGCGTAGACATCAGTTGCCTCATCCGAAGTCATGCCCATCTTAGCTAGATTTCCAAATCCATGTTCATATTAACCTGCCTCACTTGATTTTGCGACTCAGCAGGAGCTACAGGTATGTTAGGCTGCACCGGCGCGTCGGCAATAGCATTCTGCGTCCATCGACGCTTTACGTAATGCTACGGTACCTCATCAACCCCAATGTGTGTCAGAAGTTTTAGAAAGTGGCAGCAAAGCAACCCATCCCGGTACCACTTGCAACACTCGCAATCATACTGTCCCGCAACCGGCATTACAGTGACCAGATATTTCCTTCTCCCGTACTTCCAGATGCACTCCGTGTTGGGCACTAGGTCAAACATGTTCTCACCAACAGGTCGAACATTGTACATACCAATCATCCCAAACTCTTCCCTGAACCTCAAGTAGATGTCCCTGGTGTACACCTTGTATGCGTGCCTCTCAACGGGGAACCGTGACCATGTTTGCGTCTCCAAGTGATTTGTACGGTAGTCATTCCCCCCTTCCTTGACAAGTATGTGAATTTGGATAATCTCATACTGCTTCAAAAAGTTGAGGAGCAACTTGTGAGGGTTCACGTAGCGTTTCAAGACAGCATTGAACCCCTCGCTGCGTTGCGTTGACTGGAGGAACGGGAAGAATCTGAACTTCAAGTAGCATGGCACCCATGTAGCCCGGTCTTCAAATAGCTTATCAAAGTGGGTATTGGCAAGCCCAAGAGCCTCATACTTGAGCATAAGTGCAGCCCACTTCCTTTCAAACTCAGCGGGGGTGAAGCTAAAGTCAATACGCTCATTGAAGTCCTCGGCCAGACCCGGGTTCCTTGCCAACATGGAGCCAAGTTTCTCTTGAGACTTCTTCATGATATGCCACCGGCAACACCGGTGAGTCGTTGTCGGAAACATTCTGCCTATTGAAACAGCCATAGCCCCATCCTGATCCGTGATGATGTTATCCAGCGCCTTTCCATGCATTGCCTCCAAGAAAGGACCAAACAACCAATCATAGCTAGTCGCCAACTCTTGACGCACAAATCCACAACCAAGCATGAATGATTGCCCGTGCCTATTGATGCCGATAAAAGGTGCAAAAGGCATGTTGTACATGTTGGTGAGGTACGTGGCCTCAAACGAGACGCAATCGTGGTAAGCCTCCGCATAAGCTTTGTGCGCTGCATCATCAATCCAGAATAAGTTTTCGCATCTGCCCTCCACATCCATCTTGCATCTAGAGAAGAAGTTTGGATCCGCATCTTTCAGCTTCCAAAAGTAGTTCAAAGTCTCGTCCATATCACAATCTTTAAAATTTTCATTAAGCGTCGCGCAGTGGTTGCTTATGGTCTTCGCTGTGTACGGGACAACCAACTCCGTACCGTAGTACGACGACATCACCATCATCATTTGACCTGTGAAACATAATGGAACACATCAATTTACGCAGGTCGCAGTTGGGTGGAAGTTCTTTTTTGTTATGAAAGCACGGGGGGGGGGGTGGAGTTGCACACGAGTATTTGCGGTAGTTGCCTACAAATTATATGCCAGTTGCAAGTTTTCCATTGAAGCAGTTAATTTATTTTTTTCTAGTAAAAAAACAATCAGAGTTGCCAGTTTCTCTTGCAGAAGTTGCCAATGAAACACAACAGAGTTGCCAGTTTTTACACACTAGTTGCCCAGAAAACACAACCAGAAAACTTAACATCACGCGGGGGTTGGTGAGAGGGATTGTATGGCTAGGAGCATGCGTACCTGCTGTTAAGTTGCAGTCGTATAGGTGAGTCAAGAACTTCTTATCCTCAGCAGGGATACCTTGGTGCGAACGAAGGTACTTTGTGAGCGATGGTTTCTGAACCAACGGATGATTGTGCTCCGCATTAAAGTGAATCACCTCCCATCTATCATCTATTAGTTTCACCACCATCTTAGCTCGACAATTTGTTTGTATGAGAGTCTCTCGCCTTCGTTTCTTCTTCTTACAAACAAGTTCATCCTCCTCCTCATCATCATCTTGATCAGATGAGGTTGGGGGAGCAGGTTTCTTTCCCTTGCCCGAGACCACCACTTCTGAACTTCCAGCATCTCCTTTTGGTTTGCGGAACTTGTTGTAGCAAAATTGTTGCTTCTCAAGCTCTCCAGTCAAGGCAGACTTACGCGACGTATTTGACTTGGTTGAAAATCCTTTCCTTAATGCGTAAGCATTGTAGCGTTGTTTTGCAATTAACAAAGTGTCAAATCTCATTCCAACACAAGGCTCATTTGGCTGCGACAAAGCTTCCTCATCTTTAGTCTTCCGCCTCAGCAACCACGGCAATTGCTAGAGCAGCTGGGACAGCATTAGGAGGAGGAACATCTTGGAGGGAGTGACTTTCATTTTTCTTATTACCAAAGGTAGGATGAGTAGATTCACCAACACATTCATCCAGATTGACACGCTGCGGCAAATTGATTGTATTTAAAAAAATTCCACCCAACTCGGCAGAAATGTTGATGGATTCCACATCGAGCGGTTCTTCGTTCAAGTCCATCCTATCTATCCCTCTGTTTCTCAGATTTGCGCAAGTTTTTGCTAGATGTATACAACCTGCAGAAAATCGTAGGTATAGATTAAAACAAATCAATCTTAATACTTTCTGCAAGCAACTTTTATAGCCAAACCCAGGCAACTTCAATGAAAAGTTGTATTTTCCTTTTTAAGTTGTATAAAACAGTTCACCCAGTTGCTAGGATTTATGCATTGCTAGTTTCCCAAAACAGCACACACAGTTGCTAACTTTATTCATTGCAATGCAAGTTGCCCAAATAACAGCAAAGTGCAAGGAGGGGCATGGGTTTGCTCAAAAAACAAGTTGTTATACTTGCTAGGTATAGTCATTGGTAGTTTCTCAAACAAATCAATCTTAATACTTTCTGCAAGCAACTTTTATAGTCAAACCCAGGCAACTTCAATGAAAAAGTTGTATTTTCATTTTCCTATTTCTTTTTCGTATTTTAAGTATGAATTACTTTCATTTGTATGTGTAACTCTTCAAGTTCAAGCACAAACATAGTCTAGATACCTTGTTTAAGTATGAACCACTTTTTCTACCAATTTTAAGTATGAATTACTTTTTCTAAATGTTTTTCTGAAAATTCTATGCATGCTTATCAGCAAAAGGAGAAGCGGGTAAAAAGAATCGATGGTAGAAGTTTGATGCAGAACCTTTTCATCTTTTATCCAAAAATAGTCTAGAGAACTTGTTATTTAGCTAAGTTTTCCAACTGTAAAAAGTTAACCAGTCGAAAAAAGTTTGATGTACTAATGTGACTATGATTTTCTCAGCTCGCACCATCTTTAATCAGGTTTCTCGTTCGTTTCAAATGATGCATTTTGTTGTGTCCCATGCTATTTTCTTATATCGTTCTTACATGGATATCAGATCAAATATTTTCTGTTGATTGCCTAAGTTGATTATAGTAGTTGCTAAAAAATGTATTTTCAACAATTTGGGAGTTTTTTTCTTAAAGTTATTCACTTTTGTAGTTGCCAGGATACACCAGTTTTCGAAAATCCACAAACTGGTGTTTTGTGCAACTACAAATATTTAGTAGGTTTAGTCATAGGAACTTGTCCAAATTAGTAAGAGTGGCCAGGGTTATTTTACTGCAATTTGCCCAAAACTGTAGAAAGGCTTGCTACGTATAGTCAATGGAAGTTGTCCAAATAACTCATAGAGTTGCCAGATTTATGCACTGCAGTTGCCCAAAATAGTACATGCAGTTGCTGCAATTGCTATATTTTATATACTGCAAGTTGCCTAAAAATAGTTCACGCAGTTGCTAGGATTTATGCATTGGTAGTAGCCCAAAACAGCACACACAGTTGCTAGCTATATTCATTGCAACGCAAGTTGCCCAAATAACAGTAAAGTGCAAGGAGGGGCATGGGTTTGCTCAAAAAACAGGTTGTTAGACTTACTAGGTATAGTCATTGGTAGTTGCTCAAACAGTAGATAGAGTTGCTAGGAATTTGCACTACAAGTTGCTCAAACAGTAGACACAGTTGCTAGGTTTAAGTACTACCAGTTGCCAAAACAATAGACAGAGTTGCTAGGGGTTATTTATTGCAAATTGCACAATTAGTACACATAGTTGTTAGCTATATTCAATGCAAGTTGCCCAAAAAAATAGCAACTTGGTAGACTTCCAAGTTGCCCAAAGTTGCTTCATGTAACAAGTTATTTGAGCAATTCCTCTTTTTTGTTTACTCACCATATGAGATGGAGAGAGGGTTGAGTGCATGGGTTCAAATAAGAGAGGAGGGGCGTGGGTTGCTCAAAAAACTAGTTGATAGACTTCCTAGGGTATGGTCATTGGTAGTTGCCCAAATTGTACACAGATGTAACACCCTCAGTGTCAGATGAACAGTAATCACCATTACTGTTCCCCAGCACTGTCCAAAACTTTTGTTTGATCAACTGGTTCAGTTCAAATTCAAATTATCCTTTGATATTGTTGCAAGCAAATATGAACCATGGACCTTGATCATCATTGGCCACCTAAAGTCCAAGCCATTTTAAATAAAATTCAAACAACCCCTAAAATGCCTTTTGATGAATATTAAAAATATGGTGACAATAAATCTTTTCTAAAAATCTTGGAACCACTTTTATAAAATCACAAATATTCAGTGGACCAAATCCATATGGGTTTGGGTATTTATTGTGCTATGGAAAATTCCAAACAATTCAAACAGTAGTCAAAAACCCCGTATTAATCATTTAATATTATAATAAAATATTAAATGACTTTTAAAAGTGCCCAAACCTTTTGTGGCACTAGCGCAGGGTATAACAATAATTATGGGTCACATGCAACATTTTATAAAAATGCCAAGGTGTATAAAATAAATACAAAAAGGAAATTACAGAAAAGAAAAAGGAAATATAAACAAACAAACAAAAAAACCTAAACTACCCCGGTGGGCGAGGCCCACCTCCTCTCCCCTCCCCCCTGGACCGAATCCAGCCCGACAGCCCATTGGCCCACCCCGGTCATCCCCTCCCCTGTTCACCTCGCGGTGTCGCGCATCCTTGGCGCCACGGCAGAGGCCGTCGTCGTGGCGGCCATCGCAGCTCCCCGGCGGCCTACTTGTTACCCCGAGGCACCACTGGCCCGTGCCCTAACCCTAGAATCGCCCGCCCCCCCCCCCCCCAGGTCTCGCTCAGACCCGCTTTCCCCCGTCGTTCTCACCTCTGCCCGAGCCCGCCATGGACACCACGGCGAACCACCGCGGCGACTCGCCGTTCTAGCCCACTCCCCTGTGTCCAATCGACGCGCCCTCGCCGTCTTCGTCTCGGAGCTGAAGAGGAGAAGCCTGGAGCCACTGCACGCACCGGAATCGTCGCCTTCGTCTACCTCCGGCCGGCGAGATCGAGCTCGAATTCCCGACGCCACCGTTCGTCCCCGCGCCTGCTGCCACCACTACTGTGCTCCTGGTGAGCACCGCTACCCCCTGCTTATGCTCGTCGTCGCCCGATTAGCCCCAGGAAAAAAGCCCCCTTTTGCATTTTCCGGCGGCCGCCATTGTTGAAGTTGCCGTGCACCTAAGCCCCCGTAGCTCACGCGTTTGACTCCTACGAGTTCCCACGGGTCCGTGTGTTCGATTTGGTGCGACAGAACGGAGGGATTCGCCGCGAGGAGCAAGACGCCATTGGAGCCCGTAGCACTGGCCCGCCATCCTTGACCTAGCCCTCAACTCCGGCCATCTCGTCTCGAGCTACTTGCTGGAATGGATGCGGCTCGTCCCCAGGAACACGCGGCAACAAACCTTATCGCGAACGGCCGCCGGAATCCGGCGCTAGGTCGTCGGCCATGGCTGCCCTCGCCGCCGGCGAACTCCCGTGCGGCTGACTGGTGGGCCGCCCCGGTCAGTTCCACTGTTAGTGACTAACCAGTCACTGACAGGTGGCCCCCACCCCCTCTGTTAATTATCTAGTGATTAAAACAAATAAAACTGTTAGGACTAACCCCACTGACTATGACATGTGGGTCCCCCCACTGAATAATTATATTTAATTAATTTATTTGTTAACGGTGTCACTGACCAGTGGGACCCACTGGTCAGAAAATTAAAATGAATTATTAATTGATTTAATAATTAATAAAAGAATTATTAAATAGAAAAAAGATTTTTAATGTTTTAAAATTGATTAAACTTATAAAATCAATATCTTTTAATCCGTATATCGGATCGAAAAACTTTATACATGAAAATTGATCAGAAAAATACAACGAATAAGAATACGCTATCCATACCCTCACCACACCCCCCTGACACACCGATCATCGACATTCCCCCCCTCCGGGCTGTCTGTCGATAATTCCCGGTACCGATAAAAAGTACCCGGATGAATTTATTCCGAAAACGAAAGTTGTCCGAAATGGTTCAACTAACACGGATACACCCCCTTATGTTTGTCGGATGTCCACGACACCTCCGGCATGAACCCTTCCCCTCCGGACACCCTGCCCGGTAATCACCCGGAGCCGGTAGTTCATCCCCGGATGAATTCCCGCTCCGAGCAATGTGCATTGCACTGCGTTAGAACACCGTTAACATTTCATCTGTCATGTCATGCATATATTTTTATATTATTGCTGGGTATTTACTGTTTCCTCCCCCCCCTTAATCTTCGGTAGACCCCGCTGCTACCACCGACTACACCGCTGCCGGGTACGACTACTTCGTCGATGACCCGACCCCTACCGTCGAGCTTCCAGGCAAGCAGAGCCATTTTCTTCCCCAGATATCGCCTACCTTTCCGTACTTTCTTGCACTAGGCATTGTTACTGCTGCTACTACGATTACAATCCTATTCAATTGCATAGCCTGATTTTCTCGCCCCTTGATGTACCTTTCTTATCCTATGCTGCCTGTTATAATTATGCATATATTCAGCAGTGAACCTTGCGCATTGTTAGCTAGGACTAGATAGCGGGTTGTGACCACTCAGGGGGTGAACACGGATACAATATATACAACTGCACAGGTACGGAACAAAGCAAACACCGCCAAAGGCCCTATCTGGGTTATGCCTAGTCATCCTCAAGTGTGAGCTATCAAGGAGTAATCCTTGTACTCCACTCGAGGCTGACTTTGTCTTGCCGCCATAGGGTCCTGAACAGCGGTTGTCCTTAAGGTAAGAAGTCGGGCGACCCAACGGTGCCCGCGAGAGGTACTGTGTCAGGAACGACAGGGAGGGTACGACCGACGTTACGGGCGTGCTTGGCCCCTGCTCGTATCTCGCGAGAGTTATCAAACCACGCAAAAGTCGAGCTCTACCAAGAGCACACGCGAGACAAGGTAAGGAGACAGTTCACCTTGTCGGTAACCGCGCGCTTTGACGGGACGACAGGGCAGGCCCCGACGTTACAGGTGGACCTTGTTGATGTTCGTTGTCCGTTGTGTTGTTAGTCAGACAGCGATAACGGTTCTCTGCGAGATAATATTAAAATGCTAAATGGTTCGGCGGATGACTTGAGAGACCCGTTGGTCTGTACGCACTACCTACACGTGGGATTACGGTGTGGGCCCTCTGCGTCGTAGTTCGTCCGAAAGCTCTTCAGACGTCAGCAGTACTGCGGCCTGATCGCCGGTAAGTGGTCTTGCCTTTTTGCTGCAGCAGGTGTGTTTGGATTTTCTTTTGCTTCACCGGCCAGACTCGCACCGTGCAGGAGCGTGCAAGGGTGAGGGACCTAGACCCCTTGGCGCATAGGATATAGTCCGACGGATGGCCTCTCTGTTGAGCCTAGGATGGGTTGCGTCGTGTCGGATAGCCTCGGTGGGGCGTTCCCTAACAAGGTTCACGCCACCCTGGAGATCCGAGCGTGCAGGCTGAACAGTAGTGCACCCCTGCAGGGAGTTTAATCTATTCGAATAGCCATGTCCACGGTAACAGGACGCTTTATGCTGAAGCTGGATCTTACCACTAGAAACCATTACTATAAACTGTATGGTTCCGGGTCTTCTTCCTCGCAGGGAGTCGAGGAGGGGAACTCGGAGGCATTATTATTATTAATCATTACAACTTATATTATACAATGTTGTAGCAACTTCTGCTTCATTGTTATTTTATTGCTTTATATGAACTGTTGGCTGTTTCTCTTCTCATGCTGCAAGACAACGTCGGAAGATGCTAGTCTTCGATAGGCCTAGCTTCTTACCCTTATTCTGATTTCTATCTTGCAGTCCACTATATATACAGCCTCCCTTTTCTGTTGATACAAATGCATAATGCTTAGTAGCGGACGTAAGACTCGCGGGTATACTAGATACTCACCTTTGCTTTATTTCCCCTTTTATGCTTTGCCTGATCGGCCGCTGCAGTCGACGTTGGAGCCCAGGAGCAGGAGTACCCCGGAGGCGGATACTACTACGTCAAGACCCCCGCTGACCAGGACCAGGAGTAGTTTCGGAGGCTCCCAGGAAGGAGGCCTTGCCTTTTTTCTCTGTATCTCTGATGCTATTTGTGCTAGCCTTCTTAAGGCAAAACTTGACTAACTATGTCTGTACTCAGATATTATGGCTTGTATAACTTATGTATTCGGGTCCGCGTGACCCCCCTTTATTGTAACATATTGGTTTATCCTTTTGTGTTTAGTGTTGTGCTGTGATATTCTCACCGTGGCACCCTAATCTCAGCCGTGTATCCTGCGTGTATGATTATTGTACACAGATTGATTTTGGGGGCGTCACAAGTTGGTATCAGAGCCGACTGCCTGTAGGAAGCCACCCAACCACTACCTGGTCGAAGTTGAGTCTAGACTTTGAAAAAGTATTTTGCTAACTTAATATTTGGGTTATGGGCCCACATCGATGTCACTACGTGTGATATCTATGGTATTAGGATCCTTTTCTCCTTACCTATGCTCTGGGAATATGCTCTTTTATCCTTGCTGGTAAGTTTTACAAACTCTGACATTAGGATCACGTTCTCTTGATTCCATCCGGCATTTTGGTGCTTCCCCATTGATTGAGTCGTGTTGCAGGAGTTCTACCCCAGGTCCCGGACCGCGGATCCCATTCTCATTCTGGGAAGGCCGCGCGTCCTCTGGCATTAACTCATGTGGCCAACAGTTTTCTTGCGGCGTGATTGACATAGTGGAATCTATGTCGCGTCGTGTAATCCTTACCGCGGTCTGCGCGCCGCCTAGTGTGTCATTTTTCCTTAATTTCTACGACGTTACGCTGCCCGATTTTCGATTGATTCTATGTGTGGACGTGTATGTCTTATATGACTACTCCTTTATATCCGCGCCTCCTCTTTGTTGTCGCTTTACCTCTTACTCGTTTCCGGCATCTCGTTAAAATGTTCATCGCTGAAATACCCCTGGTACATTCTAGCAGGATGGCTGGTCGTGGTGGTCGTGGTCGTGGTCGTGGTGCCAACGATCCACCTCCTCCGCCGTACTACATGGCCGCGATGATGCAGAAGTTTCAGATGAACCAAGTGTTTATGCAAGGAGTCACAGATCAGCTCCAGAACCAGAATCAGAACCAGAACCAGCACCAGAACCAACCGCCTGTGGTTACTCTGCGGGATTTCATGCGTCTCAATCCCCCTCTCTTCCACCAACCTGAACAGCCGCTGGATGCCGATGATTGGCTTTGTGACATCACTCGTCAGCTGGAGTTCGCTAATGTGAGCGCTGCTGATTATGTCAACTTCGCGTCCTATTTCCTGCGTGGTCCCGCTGCTCAGTGGTGGGACACCTAAAAGGGCTCGCTAGCTGAAGGGACTGTCGTCACCTGGAATGACTTCAGGACTGCCTTCCGTGCTCGTTATGTCCCCCAGGCAATTATGAACCGTATGAAGGCCGAGTTCCGCAACCTCTTTCAGGGCAACAAAACTGTCGAGGCTTACCAGAGGGAATTCCTCCGCCTCTCCCGCTATGCTGCAAGTGACCTCCCCAATGATGCAAGTAGGCAAGAGAAGTTCCGTGATGGACTCAACCCAGATCTCCAGCTTGCACTGGCTTTGCACGTCTTCCCCGACTTCGCCACCATGGTGAACCAGACTATCACTCTCGAGACCGCTCAGCTTAAGTTCGGTAGTTCGCCGAAGCGCCCCCGTGATACTGGCTCATCTTCGGGCACAACACAGAAGCAACGCGTTTGGCTTCCACACAGTGTGTATCGTCCACCTGCCCCGGCACCAAGGCCGTCGTATGTTGCATCTCGTCTGCCTCCGCCCCCGCCGAGACAGCCGAAGACTGAGACTGCACCCCTCCGTCCTCAAGATGGCCTGTGTTTCAAGTGCCGTCAGCCAGGCCATATTTCCAGAGACTTCCCTCAACGACAGAATCAACTGGTAGTTCACCCTGCTGGCCGCGGAAATGGCCGTGGCAACAATGGGACCCTCAACTATAATACAGGGTCAAATCCTCATGCTCGTGGTCATGCTTACAACATTGATGTTGAAGCATCTCAGGAACAGCCCGCTACTGTGATGGGTACACTCCTCGTTAACTCAATACCTGCTACTGTTTTATTTGATACAGGAGCATCACATTCATTTATGTCTGGAGCATTTGCTTCTAAGCATGGCATTTACCACGAAAAGATGCATACCCCCTTAATAGTCCGGACTCCCGGTACCCAGTGTCGTGTCGACATGGTTGCACCTAACCTCATTGTCGAGATCGAAAGATTTGAGTTCATGGTTTCTCCACACATTCTGAAAACCTCCACCATCGAACTTATCCTTGGCATGGATTGGCTGAAAACCCACGATGCCGCACTTTATTGTGGCACCAAGGTCATCCAACTTTTTCATCCTTCCGGCGCGATTTTGAGTCATACCGCCATTGTGTCGATGAATGCCGAAGCTCGTATATATGCTCTGAATGCCTTGAATGTCGCACCTCTCGAAGGGATTGAGAAAGTCCCAATCGTTTGTGATTTTACCGACGTATTCCCAGAAGAACTGCCGGGGATACCCCCGATTAGAGAAGTTGAATTCGTCATCGACTGGAAGCCTAGCACCGTCCCAATTGCCAAGCGCCCATATAAGATGCCACCTCACCACCTCCTTGAATTGAAGAAGGAGATCGACACGGCCCTCGAGAAAGGCTTCATCCGTCCAAGTTCCTCTGCTTGGGGAGCACCTTCGCTCTTTGTCAAGAAGAGTGATGGCACGAACCGTTTGGTCCAAGATTACCGACCTATCAACCAGGCCACGATACAGAACAAGTACCCCCTCCCTCGGATCAATGATCTTTATGATCAACTTGCTGGATCCACGGTGTTTTCAAAACTCGACTTAAGGTTGGGTTACCATCAGATCCGGGTCCGCGATGAGGACATCCCGAAGACCGCATTCATTACTCGCTATGGTTCATACGAGTACACTTTCATGTCCTTTGGCTTGACGAATGCCCCAGCCACTTTCTCCAGATTGATGAACTTTATATTCATGGAATATCTCGACAAGTTTGTCGTGGTTTATCTGGATGATATATTGATTTACTCCAAGACCGATGCAGAACATGCTGAACATCTTCGTCTTATACTGGAAAAGCTTCGAGAACACAAACTCTATGCTAAGTATTCTAAGTGTGAGTTCTGGCTTCCCGAAGTAACCTACCTTGGTCATGTGATTTCCAAGGATGGCGTTGCCGTCAACCCCGAACGTATCCAGGCTATTATTGACTGGACTCTTCCCAGGACTGTCAAGCAAGTCCGAAGTTTCCTCGGCCTTGCCAGCTATTACCGCCGTTTTGTTGAGAATTTCTCCAAGATTGCCAAGCCTCTGACTAATCTGCTTCACAAAGGCGTCAAGTTTGAGTGGACTGATAAATGTCAAGAAAGTTTTCAAGCTCTGAAGGACAAGCTCACTTCACCCCCGGTGCTTGCTCCTCCTGATACTCAGAAGGACTTCTTGATTTATTGCGACGCGTCTCGTCAAGGATTAGGCTGTGTCCTAATGCAAGAGCGCAAAGTGATTGCTTATGGCTCTCGTCAGTTGCGTGCTCACGAAGAAAACTATCCAACTCATGATCTCGAATTGGCAGCGGTAATTTATGCATTGAAGCTGTGGCGACATTACCTCGTCGGAAATCGTTGTGAGATCTTCACCGACCACCAAAGCCTGAAATACCTGTTTACGCAACCAGACCTGAATCTCCGCCAACAGAGATGGCTCGAGACAATAGCCGACTACAACATGGGAATCTCTTACACCCCTGGCAAAGCTAATGTGGTGGCCGATGCCTTAAGCCGCAAAGCCTATTGTAGTGAACTTGAAGTTCAAGTGCAACAGCCACGTCTGTATGCAGAACTCCGCAAGCTGAACATCGAAATTGTTCCGCAGGGATATGTGAACTCCCTGGTGGTCCAACCAGACCTCGACACCCGCATCAAGACGGTACAACATTATGACTCTGACATTTGGAAGATTAAGCGTCGTGTCGCCAGCGGAGAGCCCTCATTCTTCACTATTGATGCAAATGATGATAATGCGGTGTACTTCAAGGGTCGTTTAGTGGTAATGGTAGCCAAGGACAACCTGAATTACGCCTCTGATGTCATGAAAGAAGCTCATGATACACCTTTGTCGATTCACCCTGGTAGTACCAAGATGTACCAAGACATTCGTCAGCGGTACTGGTGGTCCAACATGAAACAAGACATTGCTCGTTATGTTGATGAGTGTGACGTTTGCCGTCGCGTGAAAGTCGAACATCAAAGACCTGCTGGAACTCTACAACCACTCTCTATTCCTGAATGGAAATGGGACAAGATTGAAATGGACTTCGTCACCGGATTTCCCCGATCACAGAAAGGTCATGATGCCATCTTTGTCGTCATCGACCGATTCTCCAAAGTTGCCCACTTTCTTCCAGTCAAGGAGACGATCTCTGCTAGTCAGTTGGCAGACTTATATGTTTCCAGAATTGTTTCCCTCCACGGTATTCCGTTGGAGATCAGTTCCGACCGAGGCAGCATTTTCACCTCGAAGTTCTGGGATAGTTTCCAAGAAGCTATGGGCACTCACCTAAATTTCAGCACCGCTTATCACCCCCAGTCGCAAGGACAAGTCGAACGAGTCAACCAAGTGCTTGAAGATATGCTCCGAGCTTGTGTCATCTCATTCGGTAAGAAATGGGAGGAATCTCTTCCATTTGCTGAATTCTCGTATAACAATAGCTATCAAGCTAGTCTGAAGATGGCACCCTTTGAAGTTCTCTATGGACGTAAGTGTCGAACCCCTATGAATTGGTCAGAACCTGGAGAAAGAGCTCTCATTGGTCCGGACATTATTCAGCATGCCGAAGATCAGGTTCGCGTTATTCGTGAACACTTGAAAGCTGCTCAGTCCCGCCAGAAAAGCAACTATGACCGCAAACACAAGGAAATGGTTTATCAACCTGGCGAATGCGCGTACCTCCGTGTCACCCCGATGCGAGGCACTCATCTCTTCGGAATCAAAGGCAAGTTAGCTCCTCGCTACATTGGCCCGTTCCGTATTCTTTCCCGAAGTGGACCAGTGGCATACCGATTGGAATTGCCGCCGAACCTCTCCCAAGTCCACGATGTATTCCACGTGTCGCAACTCCGACGCTGCTTCAAAGACCCTATTCGCGAAGTGGAGCATGATATGATTGAGCTTCAGCAAGACTTGACTTATCAAGAACATCCGAGCCGCATTC
Source organism: Bromus sterilis (assembly GCA_950022295.1). Classification (NCBI taxonomy): domain Eukaryota; kingdom Viridiplantae; phylum Streptophyta; class Magnoliopsida; order Poales; family Poaceae; genus Bromus; species Bromus sterilis. The sequence goes on along the minus strand of OX465600.1, from coordinate 49,509,029 downwards.
TTGATCAGTCTGAACGCAAAACCCGCAACAAGACAACCAAGTTCCTCAAAGTTCAGTGGTCGAATCATTCTGAAGATGAAGCCACTTGGGAACGCGAAGATCGTCTTCGTGAAGAATACCCCGATCTTTTCCCCTCTACCACCTAAATTCTCGGGACGAGAATTCTTGTAGTGGGGGAGATTTGTAACACCCTCACTGTCAGATGAACAGTAATCACCATTACTGTTCCCCAGCACTGTTCAAAACTTTTGTTTGATCAACTGGTTCAGTTCAAATTCAAATTATCCTTTGATATTGTTGCAAGAAAATATGAACCATGGACCTTGATCATCATTGGCCACCTAAAGTCCAAGCCATTTTAAATAAAATTCAAACAAACCCTAAAATGCCTTTTGATGAATATTAAAAATATGGTGACAATAAATCTTTTCCAAAAATCTTGGAACCACTTTTATAAAATCACAAATATTCAGTGGACCAAATCCATATGGGTTTGGGTATTTATTGTGCTATGGAAAATTCCAAACAATTCAAACAGTAGTCAAAAACCCTGTATTAATCATTTAATATTATAATAAAATATTAAATGACTTTTATAAGTGCCCAAACCTTTTGTGGCACTAGCCCAGGGTATAACAATAATTACGGGTCACATGCAACATTTTATAGAAATGCCAAGGTGTATAAAATAAATACAAAAAGGAAATTACAGAAAAGAAAAAGGAAATATAAACAAACAAAAAAAACCTAAACTACCCCGGTGGGCGAGGCCCACCTCTTCTCCCCTCCCCCCTGGACCGAATCCAGCCCGACAGCCCATCAGCCCACCCCGGTCATCCCCTCCCCTGTTCACCTCGCGGTGTCGCGCATCCATGGCGCCACGACAGAGGCCGTCGCCGTGGCGGCCATCGCATCTCCCCGGCGGCCTACTTGTTACCCCGAGGAACCACTGGCCCGTGCCCTAACCCTAGAATCGCCCCCCCCCCAGGTCTCGCTCAGAGCCGCTTTCCCCCGTCGTTCTCACCTCTGCCCGAGCCCGCCATGGACACCACGGCGAACCACCGCGGCGACTCGCCGTTCTAGCCCACTCCCCTGTGTCCAATCGACGCGCCCTAGCCGTCTTCGTCTCGGAGCTGAAGAGGAGAAGCCCGGAGCCACTGCACGCGCCGGAATCGTCGCCTTCGTCTACCTCCTACCGGCGAGATCGAGCTCGAATTCCCGACGCCACCGTTCGTCCCCGCGCCCGCTGCCACCACTACTGTGCTCCTGGTGAGCACCGCTACCCCCTGCTTATGCTCGTTGTCGCCCGATTAGCCCCAGGACAAAAGCCCCCTTTTGCATTTTCCGGCGGCCGCCATTGTTGAAGTTGCCGTGCACCTAAGCCCCCGCAGCTCACGCGTTTGACTCCTACGAGTTCCCACGGGTCCGTGTGTTCGATTTGGTGCGACAGAACGGAGGGATTCGCCGCGAGGAGCAAGACGCCATTGGAGCCCGTAGCACTGGCCCGCCATCCTTGACCTAGCCCTCAACTCCGGCCATCTCGTCTCGAGCTACTTGCTGGAATGGATGCGGCTCGTCCCCAGGAACACGCGGCAACAAACCTTATCGCGAACGGCCGCCGGAATCCGGCGCTAGGTCGTCGGCCGTGGCTGCCCTTGCCGCCGGCGAACTCCCGTGTGGCTGACTGGTGGGCCGCCCCGGTCAGTTCCACTGTTAGTGACTAAACAGTCACTGACAGGTGGCCCCCACCCCCTCTGTTAATTATCTAGTGATTAAAACAAATAAAACTGTTAGGACTAACCCCACTGACTATGACATGTAGGTCCCCCCACTGAATAATTAGATTTAATTAATTTATTTGTTAACGGTGTCACTGACCAGTGGGACCCACTGGTCAGAAAATTAAAATGAATTATTAATTGATTTAATAATTAATAACAGAATTATTAAATAGAAAAAGGATTTTTAATGTTTTAAAATTGATTAAACTTATAAAATCAATATATTTTAATCCGTATATCGGATCGAAAAACTTTATACATGAAAATTGATCAGAAAAATACAACGAATAAGAATACGCTATCCATACCCTCACCACACCCCCCTAACACACCGATCATCGACATTCCCCCCTCCGGGCTGTCTGTCGATAATTCCCGGTACCGATAAAAAGTACCCGGATGAATTTATTCCGAACACGAAAGTTGTCCGGAATGGTTCAACTAACACGGATACACCCCCCTTATGTTTGTCGGATGTCCACGACACCTCCGGCATGAACCCTTCCCCTCCGGACACCTTGTCCGGTAATCACCCGGAGCCGGTAGTTCATCCCCGGATGAATTCCCTCTCCGAGCAACGTGCATTGCACTGCGTTAGAACACCGTTAACATTTCATCTGTCATGTCATGCATATGTTTGTATATTATTGCTGGGTATTTACTGTTTCCTCCCCCCCCTTAATCTTCGGTAGACCCCGCTGCTACCACCGACTACACCGCTGCCGGGTACGACTACTTCGTCGACGACCCGACCCCTACCGTCGAGCTTCCAGGCAAGCAGAGCCATTTTCTTCCCCAGATATCGCCTACCTTTCCGTACTTTCTTGCACTAGGCATTGTTACTGCTGCTGCTACGATTACAATCCTATTCAATTGAATAGCCTGATTTTGTCGCCCCTTGATGTACCTTTCTTATCCTATGCTGCCTGTTATAATTAAGCATATATTCAGCAGTGAACCCTGCGCATTGTTAGCTAGGACTAGATAGCGGGCTGTGATCACTCAGGGGGTGAACACGGATACAATATATACAACTGCACAGGTGTGGAACAAAGCAGACACCGCCAAAGGCCCTATCTGGGTTATGCCTAGTCATCCTCAAGTGTGAGCTATCAAGGAGTAATCCTTGTACTCCACTCGAGGCTGACTTTGTCTTGCCGCCATAGGGTCCTAAACAGCGGTTTTCCTTAAGGTAAGAAGTCAGGCGACCCAACGGTGCCCGCGAGAGGTATTGTGTCGGGAACGACACGGAGGGTACGACCGACGTTACTGGCGTGCTTGGCCCCTGCTCGTATCTCGCGAGAGTTACCAAACCACGCAAAAGTCGAGCTCTACCAAGAGCACACGCGAGACAAGGTAAGGAGACGGTTCACCTTGTCGGTAACCGCGCGCTTTGACGGGACGACAGGGCAGGCCCCGACGTTACCGGTGGGCCTTGTTGCTGTTCGTTGTCCGTTGTGTTGTTAGTCAAACAGCGATAACGGTTGTCTGCGAGATAATATTAAAATGCTAAATGGTTCGACGGATGACTTGAGAGACCCGTTGGTCTGTACGCACTACCTACACGTGGGATTACGGTGTGGGCCCTCCGCGTCGTAGTTCGTCCGAAAGCTCTTCAGACGTCAGCAGTACTGCGGCCTGATCGCCGGGAAGTGGTCTTGTCTTTTTGCTGCAGCAGGTGTGTTTGGATTTGCTTTTGCTTCACCGTCCAGACTCGCACCGTGCAGGAGCGTGCAAGGGTGAGGGACCTAGACCCCTTGGCGCATAGGATATAGTCCGGCGGATGGCCTCTCTGTTGAGCCTAGGATGGGCTGCGTCGTGTCGGATAGCCTCGGTGGGGCGTTCCCTAACAAGGTTCACGCCACCCTGGAGATCCGAGCGTGCAGGCTGAACAGTAGTGCACCCCTGCAGGGAGTTTAATCTATTCGAATAGCCGTGTCCACGGTAACAGGACGCTTTATGCTGAAGCTGGATCTTACCACTAGAAACCATTACTATTAAACTGTATGGTTCCGGGTCTTCTTCCTCGCAGGGAGTCGAGGAGGGGAACTCGAAGGCATTATTATTATTAAACATTACAACTTATATTATACAATGTTGCAGCAACTTCTGCTTCATTGTTATTTTATTGCTTTATATGAACTGTTGGCTGTTTCTCTTCTCATGCTGCAAGACAACGTCGGAAGATGCTAGTCTTCGATAGGCCTAGCTTCTTACCCTTATTCTGATTTCTATCTTGCAGTCCACTATATATACAGCCTCCCTTTTCCGTTGATACAAATGCATAATGCTTAGTAGCGGACGTAAGACTCGCGTGTATACTAGATACTCACCTTTTATGCATAATGCATAATGCTTTATTTCCCCTTTTATGCTTTGCCTGATCGGCCGTTGCAGTCGACGTTGGAGCCCAGGAGCAGGAGTACCCCGGAGGAGGATACTACTACGTCGAGACCCCCGCTGACCAGGACCAGGAGTAGTTTCGGAGGCTCCCAGGCAGGAGGCCTTGCCTTTTTGATCTGTATCTCTGATGTTATTTGTGCTAGCCTTCTTAAGGCAAAACTTGACTAACTATGTCTGTACTCAGATATTATGGCTTGTATAACTTATGTATTCGGGTCCGCGTGACCCCCCTTTATTGTAACATATTGGTTTATCCTTTTGTGTTTAGGGTTGTGCTGTGATATTCTCACCGTGGCACCCTAATCTCAGCCGTGTACCCTGCGTGTATGATTACTGTACACGGATTGATTTTGGGGGCGTCACAACAAAGTTGCTAGGTTTTTGCACAGTAAGTTGCCAAAACAGTAGACATAGTTTGCTAGGGGTTATTCATTGCAAGTTGCACAATTAGCACACATAGTTGTTAGCTATATTCAATGCAAGTTTCCCAAAAAAACAGGAGCTTGCCAAAGTTGCTTCATGTAATGAGTTTTTTGAGCAACTCCTCTTTTTTGTGTTACTCATCACATGAGATGGAGAGAGGGTTGAGTGCATGGGTTCAAAGAAGAGAGGAGGGCATGGGTTGCTCAAAAAACAACAACTTCACCAAGTATCTCTACATGTAACAAGAGAGGACAAAATTTGAACTAGGTCATGGCAGATCTGCCCTGGATCTGTAAGGAGAGGAAGAGATGGTAAGGTGAGAGAGGAGAATACCTTCATAAGGCAAGGAGGAGAGAGAGGGGGGAGGGGTTGGGTGTAGGGGGGTGGGCGTTGTGTGCTGATCAGCAGCCGCCGGCCATTGCTTCAGATCTGTGCAGGGTTGAAGGAAGGAGAAGGAAGAAGAGGAGGGAGAGAAGGGACCACGTGAAGGACCGGGGGGGAGCTTCTAGCGTGGTCTTCATACGCGGACCAGGTGGGAGGGGCGCGCGAGTCCAGGAGAGGTGGGTCGGGGCGGAGGGGAGGGGGGACAGGGACTTTCCGTTTTCGGCTAGGAACAAAACGCGGGATGTGGACCCTTCCATATTTGAAAGGGCCGCTCGGTTGGACGTGGGGGCGCCCGGGCGCCAGCTAGGCGCGTCCTTGTTTACATGACATTGAGCACTCAATTTATGGCACTGCCTACAATGCACTACTCACCGAATAAAAAGTATGAAATCATCACATTTGCATCGACATTAGCTATTTATCATTTTTTTCAAAAATTAGCACACAAAAAGAACTATCAATGAAAAGGCTAAACTTTCACTGAGTGCACTGACCGGTCGCCGAGCATATTTTCGATCCCGATTATGATAGGTTGGGCCCGCTTGTTAGACTGAGTTGGCAAAAACAAATTCCAAATTCCACGCAGGCATGTTGACTTCGTCCTCTTCCTCCTCTTTCTGGGCATTGCTACAAACACCACATCCGCATCCTCGCAGACTTCTAACTTCTTCAGCGGCCGGCGTGGAGATGCCATCCAGGAGCCGTCGTCATCAAGCCGCCGGGAATGAAGCCGAGTGAGCCTTGGCTGAGGCCTGGTGCTCCCCCACCGCGAGATGCTGGGAAGCACGGATGCCGTGGTTCATGTGCGGCCGGGGAGCTGCTACCGAGGACCACACCGGCCGTCCGCGTCGCTTAAGGAGCCGAGGTGCCGGAAGGACCCTGCGGGCAGATGGGACACCGCCAGGTGCTGCGGTGCAGCGGGTCACTACGGCACTACTACCTGGAGGAGAGCTACGGCAGGTCGGCAGCCTCCACCACTTGCTGCACGAAGGGTGCCCAGGATTGCAGAGAATGGGGAGAAAAGCCTCTCCCGAAATGTATGTTACTATCTCTCTTTTCAAAGCTTATCTATGCTTCATTGTTTGTGCAATTGTCGAAGCAATTTGGGACAAATGATTAGCACCCAGGCGTTTGAGAGGAGAGCTTAGATAGGAGGAAAAGAAAATGATATCTGGGGCAGCATAATAAGATTTGCCTGCCCTTTGCTAACAGTGAGCAGAGCTTTATGCACAACTTCTAGCCAGGGCACTTCAAAGAACAAGCAATCATGATTAAAACCTGAATCTCGAGAACACTTACTGCCACAATCTGATATTCCTTTTCTACTTTTATCAGAATCCCCTAGCTGGGTTGGCTTGCTTGATTATTTATAGGGATCTGATCTAGCTCTGCTTTTGCTAACATTACATCCTTTCTGGAATGACTTGCAGGTGCTAGATTTGGAGCTGAAGTTGGATGCTGATGTGTGAATTGTCGGAGCTCCAAAAGCTTGAAACAGCACTCTTTTGAGTGATATTAGTGCTGCCAAGCCAACTATTGCTAACTACGCTTTTACAACATTGCTACCAAATCTTGGAGCAATTTCATTAGATTTTGATGCTACGATGGTAGTTGTAGACCTTCCTGACTTGCCGGAAGGTTCTCTTTTTTTTTTTGCGAATATTGCCGGAAGGTTCTCATTGCGGATATGGTTTGGGCCATGAGTTTTGAAGACATGGTGAGAGATGTTCAGTCTTGGTATGTTTCTTTTTCCCCTGCCTCCCTTACTGAACTATATTTGAGTCCATATCTCTTATGTTATTGATATAAAATATATTTTATATGTTTCGAGCCTATTGCATTCGTGCGTTGAACTCGAGATAAAGATAAATGGGTTTGTCAGATGTAATTAGGTCCTTTCTCCACAGATGGAAATGTTTGTGAATGAAGAGCCTAAAAGGGCCGCGTCGAAGACGATGGTCTCAAGAGATGATGATGCCGTCAGATGGCCTAAATTCAGTTAGATGAGGCAGTAATCCTCCGCGTTCGCAGCGGTAACTTCTGATGGAAACTGTGCACAGGTAGTAGCTCACAACGGGATATGCCGCACAATGACAGTATGCATAACAAACTCAACATTACAATGATTTGTTGCTCGCAAGTGGACACATCAAGCGCAAGAGGGAAGGGAGTTTCGCCATCCTTGAGAACATGGTGAGCATCGGGTTCCTCAGGTGCATGGCTGTGGCACGAGCGGTGGCTGCTAACAGCTGGGGCTTCCTCAGCCATTGCGCGCACCCAAGCAGAGGCGCTGAGTGAAATCACTGGTAGCTGTTGTAGCTGATAGCTGTGCAGACAAGAGTTGTCAATCGGGTAGCAACAGATTTTTGTTTTGGTTGCTCACTTGCTCCATGATATGATAGTAGTATATTGTACTTGTAACTTGTAACATTGGGTGATCCCACTTCCAGTAATGAAATTTTACAAATTGTGACTACCTTCTTGCAAGTCGGGTTATTGTATAGTTGACTGTCATTACTATCTTTCAAGTCGGAGTAAGATCCATTGGCATACAGTAACATTCCTGCTGAAGGAGACCACAACAACAGAAGCAAAAATTGGAGGCAAATGATATCCATTTCATTCATACTTGAAATTCATTACATCATAGGAGTCCATGATCCGGTACTCCAAGATTACATTCGGATGATACATCCTTCGACTACCTAGCCTTTTCGCCACACATACATGAGTGGTTTTTGTTTCTTCTAGGCAATGCAGACATTACTCAACTCAAGAAATACCAGTGCATATGAAACCAGAGTTAAGCACCACAATTTTACACGAACAGCGTTAGGGTTTCCGAACTAAGGCAGCTCACACTATTAAGGGTCCCAAATTCCATTCAGTTTCTCCTTGACTGCTCAACTAAGGTAGCAAACGGGATTTTTGCTTTTTTTCTCATGCTTTGGCAACAGGTGCAATTTTTTGCTCCTTTTTTACGCCTTGCTTTTGAATATTCAAATTTCCCCTTTATTTGCTTAAACCTTCTATTGAGGACCAGTTGAGGAGCTAATTTCATTTTGGGAGTACCTTTGATAGAACTCGCTGCCCTAGGATGGAAACCCCTCTACCACGCGTGTAAAATTGCAAAGTGACTGAGACCAAGGTTCAGAAAACACTAGGATCTCCTAAGTAGAGTAATTGCAGAACCTAGAATTCTCAAACACTCGGTGTATGGTGTAGAAAGACTAACATACCAGATAACCACTCTAATCCTCGGCGATGACGTCGGCCATGGCCACCCGAACAGTTGGGAAGCGATCGTCGCGAGGGTGGTAGCCGCTGAAGATGACATCGATGTAGCCGTCTTTTGCGTCGGAGACGACGACGGCGCTGAGCCAGATGACGAGGCGTTGCGGCCGTTTCCCCGGCCGCGGCAGGGTGCCCACGAGCCTGCGTACCTTCACGGGCATACCCTTGTGCACTGAGATCGGTGCAGCTGCAGCAAACGATGCTCCTCCGGTTGTCATCTTGGACTTGGTGGCAGCTGAACCCGGCTCGGCGGACGAGATGAGCGGGTCTCGGCGCGGCGGGGCGGTGGATCTCTTCGGAAGCTCTCCCAGCGGCACGTAAGCGATCTCCTTGGTGGCCAGTTTGGCTGGCGCTTGCAGGATGGAAGAGGACGTCGGCAGGGCCGTCTTCTTGGTCGCCGCTCCGGCTGGCTCATGAGGCACGGACGGCTTCTGGATCCAAGCGGAAGCGGAACGCTGCTGCGACGGAAGTGCAGAGGACGACTTCTTGACGATTCCTCCTTTGATCACGCCGGTGAGCTTCCTGCGCTGCTCGAGCTCGCAGCGGATCTCGCGCAGCTCGGCGGACGGTTGCCTCGCCATGAGAACTGGCATGTCGGTCTTTGAGGAGGAGTCGACGGACGAGACCGGACTTGGTGGCGGTGGATTCGTGGGACTTTGCGCCGTCAGGAAGATGGGTTTCATGCGCGGCGGGGCAGTGCACCGCTGGATAACCTCTCCCATCGGAATGTAGTCGATCTTCCTCGGGGCAGCAGACCTCGCTGTTGCGAGCGGCTGGCCGGAGCAGTTCTTGGCGAATCCACCTTTCGTCGAGTCGACGAGCTTCAGGTTCACGGTGGTCGAAGCGGACGCGATCGGAGCGGATCGGCCCAGCGGCAGCGGCGGCGGCAGAGAAGGCGATCTCTTTGCAACTCCCCCCTTGGGCGCGGTGGCGTCCTTCCTTCGGTTCTTGAGCTCGCGACGGATCTTGTTGAGCCGCGGAGACGATCGCTGCGGCATGAGCGCCATTGTTGCGGAGGAGGAGGAGAAACGAAACAAGGATTTGATGAGAAGGAGGGATGCGCTAGGGCTACGCTATATGATGAAGCACGGTGGAGCTCGCCGTGTTGTCGCCGGATCGAAGTGGGAAGTGTAGGAAGCAAGCAGGATGGAGCTTGCCGTGTTGGCGTCGGATTGGATTGACGCGCGGGAAACATTAATTAATGGCTGATTAGCTGTTTCAAATTGGAAGCGCGCCACGACGGTGGTCGAGAAATCGTCCCTCGTCGGCCTCCGGCGCCGCCTCGCCCGTCGTCGGCCGTCTCCGAGCCCATCAACATAAGCAGAGCAGGTGTTCGTCCGCAGGCGCTGACGAGGAGACGCGGAGCAGCTCACTTGCCGTCCCTAGTGATAATAATCTGAAGATGAATGCAGCAGTGGTAGTGCAGAACTGCAGATTTCATACTGAATACTATGATAATCTGCAGCATTTTGTATGGAATGTTAAAAATGCTGAATGAAAATGATGGTTGATGTTTTTGTATATGTCAATTTTGCACATTTTTCACTGGACATGGTCAAATTTGATAGTACATTGGTTCATCTGCACTAGAAACAAACTCATCTTAATACGAGGCATTAACAAACTTACTAACAGAACGGAGATAGAGTTTGACAATTCTTAAAGACTGACATGACCAAGGGAACATGATTGTCATATTTAAGATTATTTTTTTAATTTGGATGTAAATGTATCATTAATATGATGGCATGGTTTCGGTGCATTTTTGTGGGTTTTGAATTTAATTTGGCTATTTCAACGACCCTAATCAAATTTGGGAATTGTTTAATAGCCATATTAAATTGATTTGAATAAAATTAATTTACAAAACTTACCTTTGGGCTGGAAATGTTTTTCCTATGATTCTTATGAGCCCTAATATTTGTCTATTTTGTTGACTTCAAAGGATTTGAAATGAAATGAATTTGGATCAATTCAAATTACAGGTTGAAAACAAAATGAAGAAAAGAAAAAAGAAAAAAGACCCAGCAACGTCAAGCGACCTAACTAGCCAGCCACTGCCATGCAGGATTGCAGCTATCATCACACGCACACCATTAGCACATAGGCAAACGATTGTGGCCGGCCGCCCACTGTTTTTGTTTTTGTTGCATATGGCATACCGTAAATGTTGCAACTGTATTATAAATTGTTACTGTCTGTATTATTCTTATACTAAAATATTACTACGTTGATCTATATTACTTTTTACTAAATGGATGTATCTAGTAGTATTTAAGTGCTAAGTGCATTCATTTGATAGCATGATATAAAATCCTACTAATGATTTTTGTTACAACAAAAAAGATGAAGTATGATCGGTGATGATGGGTCCCAAATTTTGTTGCAACCGTTACAAAAAAGGCTACAATCGATGATCAAATTTGCTGCCACGAATTAATTGTAAATATGGTACAGAGCAATTTTATCATATATTTTTGCTGCAATAGTGAATTTTTTTAAAAAATATACATACAATAATTTTTTGTTGCATCCATGCATCAAAAAAATTGCAACCGATAATAAAAATGCTACCACCAGCAATTAAAATTTACTACCACCATTTTTGAAAAAATCACTAAAAATAAAAAATGTTACATCAGTGTACCAAAAAAGTTGCAAACGTACCGCAAATATTGCAAATGTATCACAAATGTTGCGACCAAAGAGGTACGCACGAATCTGGTCCGTTGGATCGCGAGGATCAAAGGGTTGCGATCTGACCGGCCCTAACATGGCCGGTCGACCAGCGCAGAGGAGCGCCCTAACACATAATAATGAACTAGTATTCATTATTTTCCTCATTACATTGTCGCGAGATTATGAGCGTCTATATCATACCATTATATTATTAATATAAAATGAGAACTTTATTGAACCACTACAAATCATTAAACTATCAATATAATTGAGAACTTTATTGAGCTGCTAAAAACCATTGAATTATCAATATAAATGAGAACTTTATTGAACAACTAATTAGGATATTCAAGAACTTACATAAGCTAGTAACCTTGTCAAGTGTGGTTGATTGCGAACACCCAGTAATAAATGGTTCCCAGCAACTTGGGGTGAATTAGCATCCTTGTTTGAAGGGCTAGTCTTAGATAAACCGTTGTTATTTAAGTTATCAATGTCTGATGCTGAAGATGATGGTGATTCACCTACAATATAAAAAGGACATAGTTAAAAAAACATAAAAATACCAGCAGCGCGGGTCCTGGGACCAGTAGCAGTGCGGCAACCCTGAGCTGAAAATCATCTCTTACAGCGCGGGCCTAACAGTCGCGCTTCAAATGGCCTTACACACCCAAAGTGCGGGGTTGCTATGCCGCGCTACTAACTACAACTTATATACAGCACGGGGGCACGCGTTGCTGATGAAAGTTAGCTGCAGCGCGATAATAGCAGCGTGGGGCCTCCGCGTTGCTGATGAGCCTTTACCCCGAGCTGCTGGAGGCCATTATCCTAGTAGTGAATACACCCTCAATTGTAGTGGATGGGCGGATAGGGTGAGCTCTCGTGGATGTGCATGTTCCTAGAAGCCATCGTAAAAGAAAGGAGACCGCAGAAGCATGGTTCAAGTCAGCAATTCATGATCATGCAGTTTTTAAGAACTAAAACTGATGAGTGTAAGATAATTTTTCTTCCGTTACAACGCACACCATATTTGCTAGTTGATTCTAAAGGCTTGTTTGGATTCTAAGGACCAAGCCCCGAGGGAGGGTTTGAAGAGCACATGTCCCCCTCCCCCCTTGATAAAGTGGAGTTCTTCCTTGATCCTTTGTTTAAAGGAAAGGAAATTTTGTCTCATGTAAAAATTTAGAAAAAATATATAATATTTTGAAATACTAAGAAGTAAACAAATAGTAAACCATAAATCATGGAAAAAGATAAAAGTCTTGAAATTCGATTTGTTAGCATGAGACAAGAAAAAAATTCCTTTAATTTTACTACATCTACATGGTCTGATTTGGAATTTCATGGCCTATCACATAGTCGCTAGGTGTTGGATACGTATTTGGTAGATCCACATGATGTGGTTTCATATTAAGCACATATATTGGTACCAACGTCCACGAAGGGGTGTGCCATCATATCAGTATCTTTCGAAATTATAATAGGGGTTCTTTGTAGTATGTGGGGTCCGGCTAGGATACCTTGGTGAGTCCATGTTTATTTTAAAAAGGACACTTTTTACATTGAAGAACATTAATTTAGCAGAACCCCATAATCATTTGATTGAAACAAAAAAACCAATACTTCAACATGTAAAGGGAGTTTTGAGCTCACTTAGTGAGCAAAATCTCTCAAAAAGTTGTATGTATGATACCTAAACAAATAAAAAGTAACACTCTCATAGAATAAAAGAGCACCGAACAAAATTCCATCTCACTGTCCCATGTTTGAGGAGCATGGGTAATTAAGGATGAAGTATCCAAATAGCTGATTAGGCATACAAATAATTTCGGATGATGTATCTGTTGGATATATGCTCTAGAGGCAAATAATATGTGATTATTCCAATATATCTAGGCAAGTTCATAACCAGTTTCATATTGTGCTAGAACTATATCAGTGAAACAATAATATAGGTGTGGTATAGAAACAACCAACATTCCTAGTTAGCTTCTTTCTCATTAACTAGTTCATGGTCAACTGATGATCGTGGTTTCACGATCATGGACAATCAAGTCAATTGGCTATGAGGTCACCTCATTAGATGAATTACGTGATGAACATTACCCAACTTAAGCATTGCAACATGATAAAATCATGAAGGTCCAGTGTTGTAATTAAAGAATGTAGTAGACCGTTCCTCAGACCGTGAGATCATGCATAATCGCTATTTCCTCGGATGCTTTGACCTACATCCACCGCCTAACTGAAATATGATGGCCATAAAGGTGTATCTTGGGTATTCCGTTGAGATATGTTGAGGAGTTTTGATTCAAGAGAGGGATTTTTCAATCCATGTAAATGGAAAGATACTCAGGGCCCACTCAGTGAGATTACATCCATAAAGCTGCGCAGCGTGTGACTAGGTCACGGGGATGAATATCACGGAACAAGTGAAATAAGATTTGTCGATAACGAGATAGAACCAGACATAGGATGTCATTGATCGAATCTCAAACTAATCTGGTATCGATGGCAAAGAGAATGATATACGACACGACGGTTCAATCGGTTTAATATCCGGAATGCACATGGGTCATTATGGGCATCCAGGTCCCACTGATGATCATTGACCGTATCCTCATCTCGGCCATGACTGGAGTATTCTCGGACCGTAGGGTAACACACCTAAGGGCTCGATGTTATCGGAGACCTTTTCGAAACTATAGGAGTTACCGAAGAATAAGGGAAGACATACCGGAAATATTTCGTGTTGGTCCGAAGGATGTTCGGAGTGATCCGGAAGGTGTTCCGGATCACCGGGAGATGAAATAATATGTTTTACTTATTAATTAAATTAATAATTAAAAACATTTTATTTATAATTAGAAAGTGCAATGGGCCTTATTTATTAAATAAGCCCATTAGGGGAAATAAAAGAAGAAAGAAAAAGGAAAGGGAGGAGGCGCCATGGGCCCTAGGGCCCATGTGGTGTGCGCCCCTGTAACAACCCGGAAATTCCACCCTAATTAAAAAAATTGTTTGTTGCTTTATTTTTATTGATTGCTAGAATTGTTTGTAGTTTTTTTTCGTCGGTTTATTAATCAGTGATTATATTTCCCCCCTCCTTCTCGTACCGGCATGCGTGACCGAACCTTTCCACCATGGCACACGACCTTTTGCGACACCGGGTTCACCCGAGCACCGTCGCAACCTCCGGCACAAGACCAACCCTGGCCAACGGAACGAAACCCCCCTCCATTTATATTTAAAATGGGTTATTTTGTCGGGCGGTATTGGACGTTCTCGGTTTGGTGTGCAACGTTGTAGACGACGTCAGTTCGATGCTATGAGGCGGTGTTTCGATTTTCGTGCGATTTCGACTTTGTCGGGCAAGTAAACGATCGGAGGTGCCAGGCATAGTAGCTGGTATAACTCTAGGGGCGTATTTAAAAAATGTCGTGCGTGCTTTTAGTTGACCTCCCTGTTTTCCCTCTTATCTTCGGATTCAAACCCACCCAAAAACTAGACCTGAAACAGGCCATTTTGTGGCCCGAAACACTCCCAAACACACACTTGCTATTTACAGCAGTGCTACCCCTACCTAAACTAGAGAAACCCTAGCCAACCTCCTATATTTCTGTGCCTGCCCTGTCCCCCGCCGTCACCTAGCCACTCCCACGTCCAGATCTGATCTGGTCTAACCCCCTCAATCTAGACCGTCGGATCCAGATCAGACGACCCTCGTCATGCCACGTCACCAGTTACAACCGGCTCCTCCCGTGGAATCTCCTCCCTGCCCGAGCTACCTCCTCCTCCCGTGGTCGCCTGTGCCATCGATGAGGCTGCCGCCGCGCCGCAGGCGCCCCGGTGAGCGCCTCCCCACACGCCTCTCCTCTTCTTCCGTCCCCCATCTCCCTCTAATCTCTCTTTTCTCTCTCTGTGATGCGAGCCCTCGCCATGGCCGCCCCGAGGAACACCGGCGCCGCCCGCCATGGAGTTGCCATGGACGCCCCGGCCTCGCCCACCGTTGGATCCGGCCGCCGCGCGCCTGGATCTGCCCATTCCCACCTCCATCGCGCCGCCCGGGACCTCCTCGCCGGTGCCCGCCTCACCGGAGTGCGGCGCCTCCAACCGCAGGCCCCTGCCCGATCCAGGCGAGGACGACCGAGGCGGACTGTGCCTGCTCGCGTGTCGCTGCCAGCTGGGCCGGCGCGCCCAGCGGTCGAACTCCCCAGGCCTGCGCCTCTCTTCCGCCCGTGGGTGAAGCCCTGCTATGCGTCGCCCCCTCGCCGACCTGGGCTCGGCCCAGCAAGGTGAGCAGCCTCACCTCCTTTGTTTTCTAGCTGTTGGGATTGGCCCGGTACTGTTTCTGCTATATGACGCCCTACGTTTTATAGTATTCTGCGCCGCCCCCTGATTAGGCCCGTCTGCACTGTTTCGGCCCAGTGAACGTTTAGCAATTTTCTTCTCATTAAATAATTACACAAAAACATAGGATTTTGCAAGGGCGATATCTTTTTAACGGTAGCTCAGATCGCGACGTGTTCTACATGGAACTTACTTAGAATTTCGTGTAGATTAATAAAATGTTGATTTTTGCCATGTTTGCACTTGTCTACATGTTGTTTACCTGCTAATTACAACCCTTACTACTATAAAATGTAATAGTCCATAACTTAATAACCGTAGCTCTGTTTAAAATGTTCTTTATATGTAACTTGACTAGAATTTCGTCTAGGTTGTGTTTATGCTATTCTTGCTTGCTAATAAAAATAATAAAATATGGTTTAGGGAAGAACAACACCAAATGCTTAAATTTTCATGGGGTACTTAGTGATATGCCATGTTTAGGATTGTGCCTCACTTAAATTGACTAGCATAGATAGTTTACTTTATGCTTCACCTCTTGCCATGCTTGTGTGATATGTCATGCTTGTGTGAGATGCCATGTTAACAACCTTGCTCATGTTGTGTTGATAAACAACTTAAACCATCATAAATGTGAAGTATCGTCGTGTGTGACTAATACTTCACTTAACCTGTTAGTAACCGCTCTCGACGATAGATGCGATATCGTAGTGTGTTGCCTCGTGTTGCCTTCTTATTGTTGCTTTCTTGTGATTGCTTCGTAGTAATAGATGCTTGCTCGTCGGTTGTCTTTCCAGTGTTTCATTCTTGTGTGCTCTCATGGTTACTCTTGGAGACGATTGATGCGTCTCAAACGTGTCGATAATTTCTGCTCGTTCCATGCATGTTTTGTGTGATATTTCTATGATCTAGATACACTTTCATACACTTTTGATCATATTTGGATTAACCTACTAACTCAGTGCACCCGAGTGCCAGTCCCTGTTTTCTGCTGTTTTTCTATTTCAGTTTTCCCCCATATAAAAAGTGCTCCAAAAATCCGGGAAAATCAGAAAAAAATCAGCGTACCGGAAGCTTCCCGAACCCCGAAGGAGGGCCAAGGGCCACCACTAGGCGCCCAGGCGGCCACCTGGCGCGGACAGGGGCTTGGTCGCGCCAGGGGGGCGACTGGACCCTTGGTGGCCCCCCTGGCTGCCCCCTTCGCCTATTTATTCTCCTTCACGGGAAAACTCCGAAGACAAAACCTTATTTCGCAAACTCGCCTCTGTTCCGCCGCCGCCGCACTTGACCCTTCCCGTCACCCTGCCGAGGGAGGATCGACCTCCGGGAGCTTCTCCTCCACCATGGAAGCTTCCCGGATGTGTCGTGAGTAGTCTACCTTGGACCATGGGTCCGTGATCAGTAGCTATGTGATATTATCCTCCCCTCTTTGTTCTTCATGGTTTAGACCTCGTGAGCTTCCCTACATGATCGAGGCACATATGTAATTCTTCTGCTGTTGCTATGCTGAGTTTGATGGGATCTGATGGATTATGAGATTATGTTCAGATTGTGATAGAGTAATATATTTGGTTTTTATCTCTTATATTTTTGTTCCAAAGTAATTCTTGCATGTTCTTTGTTGCTGTTTATTGCTTTGGCCAAGTAGTAGGTAGTGACTCCAAGAGGGAACGTTATGCTCGATTGTGAGTTCATGCCCCCTGATGACATGCTTGAGTGACAGAAACATGAGTCTAGGGGATGTGTTGTGGCCACAAGGGGGAAAACAACGGTGCTTGTAACCGCGGTTGCAATGATTGTTTACTTTACGCAAAGTTCTTTTTAATGCAGTTGTCTGTTGCTTTGGGTTTACACTTTGGGTGGGGCTCGCAACTCAATACCAGCGAGATGTTTTGGATAGATATCTCAAGGTGGATGATTAGTAGTAGATGCAGATGGATTTCGGTCTACTTATTTTGGCGTACTGCCCATGCTTATGAGCCTCTTCCTTTCTTTCGTAGTGTAGTTAGCATTGCAGTGCGTTTATAATCCTGTCAATTGCCCATCTGTAATTTGTTTACCTCGCATAGCAGTTTTATCGTCTTTTGGGAGAGAGACATCACTAGTGAACATCACGGGACCGTCGTCCATATTCTCATCATTGTTTATAAGCTCATTTATTTTCTCGCATTTACTTTTAGTTGCTATCCTTATCATTATCCCTTGTGTTTTGATCCTTTGTCAACAACAAGACCGAAGAGATTGACAACCTCTTTGAACTTCGTTGGGAACAAAGCTATTTGTGTCTGTGTGCAGGTCCAGGAGAAGCAAGTGATTATCTTCAAACGACGCATCACTTGCCGAACCACCTACTTATCATTTCCGGAGTCCTACTGGTCGATACTCAACCTCGGTATTTTCACCGAGGGAAACTTGTCGCTACGCTGCATCTCACCTTCCACTTGGGGTAACCAACGAAGGGCGAGAAGCCATTATCCTCTCTCGCGTATCAACGATGCGAGCTTGCGATCGAATACACCTTCGGCTTCATCTTCTCATCAGGTAAGGGGAGCATATATCATGCTTATAACTTTCAGCTCAGTTGCCTAGGTATAGGATAGAACGATTGCTTGATCCTACCACCTCATATTTATGCCTCCAATCAAAACCCAAAATAGCCACGTTCCCCCACATCCCAGAAAACCTTGTTTGGCCATGTACCTTGCTTGCTTAACCACTGGTTAGTATGCATGCTTATGATGCTACAACTGTTCCCTTGTTACTCCTTGGATTGGGCTATCACACTTATATTATTGTGGATGATGTGATTATTATAATGTTGACTATACTCGACGAAGGATGGAAGGTCCAGGATATCCCACCCCGATGCTTTGTTCCATTCGAGTCACCTAGGACCCGAGTTCCGGGTATTGTGTCTCTTGACGAGCGTGCCTAACCGCGTGTGGGATTCTATGGGGTCCCCTCTTCTTACTTACCTAGCTTCAAACATTTCTAGTGGTGGCCCAAGATGATTTACCATTTTAAAACCGTGTGCGTAACTGGTCTGCAGCCAGTGAATTTAAAACAAATCGGACCAGTGGGATGGTATATCCTGTTGGTCCACACTTGGCCGGCGAGGGCCCGGGCATGGAATATGCCACGGTAACCCAAACCCAGTTGAGACGGTAGAGTCTGACCCGAGAGCGCGACCGGCTTTTGGATTAGGTGTCGACTCCCCGGGGGCCACCTGGATTTGTTCGTTGTTAGTTAGAGGGATTATGACGTCCGGATTTCTCGGAACAACTCTTCAATGAGTGTCTTTAACGGGCCCAACTGAGAGAGATGGCGTACATGCGGAGCTTATAATGGGCAGTTGGTACACCCCTGCAGGGTTAAATCTTTTCGAAAAGCCGTGTCCACGGTTACGGACGACTTGAGACCTACTCCTTGTTCATAGATAACATCTACTGAATCATAACTAAAACTTGATCAACGTGTGTTGATACGTCCCAAACGTATCAATAATTTCTGCTTGCTCCATGCATGTTTTGTGTAATATTGCTATGGTTTAGATACACTTTCATACACTTTTGATCATATTTGTACTAACCTATTAACTCATTGCACCCGAGTGCCAGTTCCTGTTTTCGGCTGTTTTTCTATTTCAGTTTTCCCCCGTATTAAAAATGCTCCAAAAATTCCAGGAAAATACAATAAAAAATCAGCGCTTCAGAAGCTTCGGGAATCGCTGAGGGGGGCCAGAGGGGACCCACCAGGGCCCTAGGTGCCCTCCCGGCGCGGCCAGGAGTGGGGTCGCGCCAGGGAGGCGCCTGGACCCCTGGTGGGCCCCCTGGCTGCCCCCTTCGTCTATTTATTATCCGTCACGGGAAACTTCCGAGGAGAGAACCTTTTCGCGATCTCGCCTCTGTTCCGCCGCCACCACGCTTCCAAGATCGGGAGCGTTAGCATACCACTTCCCGGCACCCTGCCGGAGGGAGGATTGACCTCCGGGACCTTATCCACCACCATCGACGCTTCTCGGATGATCCGTGAGTAGTCCACCTTGGACCATGGGTCCATGATCAGTATCTATGTGATGTTCTCCTCCCCTCTTTGTTCTTCATGGATTAGACCTTGTGAGCTGCCCTTCATGATCAAGGCACATATGTAATTCTTTCTGTTGTTGCTATGCTGAGTTTGCTGGGATCTGATGGATTATGATACTATGTTCAGATTGTGATTGAGTAATATATTTGGTTCTTCTCTTTTATATTTTAGTTCTTGAGTAATTCTTGCATGTTCTCTGTTGCTGTTTATTGCCTTGGCCAAGTAGTAGGTAGTGACTCCAAGAGGGAGCATTATGCTTGATTGTGGGTTCATGCGCCCTGATGACTAGCTTGAGTGACAGAAACTTGAGTCTAGGGGATGTGCTGTTGCCACAAGGGGGAAAACAACGGTGCTTGTAACCGCGGTTGCAAGGATTGTTTACTTTACGCAAAGTTGTTTTAATGCAGTTTTCTGTTGCTTTGGGTTTACACTTTGGGTGGGGCTTGCAACTTAATACCAGCGAGATATTTCTGATAGATATCTCAAGGTGGATGATTAGTAGTAGATGCAGTTGGATTTCGGTCTACTTATTTTGGCGTACCGCCCATGCTTTTGAGACTCTTCCTTTCTTTGTAGCATAGTTAGCATTGGTTTGCGCACGTAATCATGTCAATTGCCCAGCTGTGATTTTTTACCTTGCATAGCAGTTTTATCGTCTTTTTGGGAGAGAGACATCACTAGTGAACATCTTGGGACCCAGGTCCATATTTCCACCACTGTTAGACACTCAATTTATTTCCTGCTTTTACTTTCTAGTTTCAGCTATCACTATATATTATCTTTTGCGTTGATCCTTTGTAAACGGCAAGGCCGGAGAGATTGACAACCTCTCTGAACTCGTTGGGAGCAAAGTTATTTGTATTTGTGTGAAGGTCCAGGTTAAGGGAGCAATATTTCTCAAACGGCGCGTTGCTTGCTTCACCACCTACGTGTCGACCTTGGAGTCCTACTGGTCGATACTCAACCTTGGCATCTTTGCCAAGGGAAATATTGTTGCTACACTACATCAAACCTTCCACTTGGGGTAACCAACAAGGAGTTAGCATCAAGCAAATTCTGGCGCCGTTGTCGGGGACTCCAATCTTCAAGATAGGGGAGTTGCACGCTATCTTTTACCTTTGCTTTTTAGTCTTGGTAGTTTACCTTTTAGTTTTTATCTTTGTTTCCTTTATCAAAAACCAAAAAAAATATTTACCTTGCTTTTAGTAGTCCTTCTTGTTTAGTTAAGCATGTTAGGACTTGGTGCTTTGAGGGAATCAGAAGTTCTAAATTTCCATCAAAGGGATGGAGAGAATATGAAGAAGGCATGGGACCGAATTTCTGAAGCACATAGAAGAATTATGCCTTGGATACGTATAAAAATTGTGCTTAGAAATTTTTACCATGGTCTTTTTAAGTGGTGTAAACACTCTCTTGATATTATAGCTGAAGGAGACTTTTTAGAGTGTGATGAAGCTTGAGCTCTTGATATTTTTCATGGTCTATCTAGTTATTTTGTTTATGATCGTAGTTTTGATACTGTTATAGATAGACTTTCCACTATTGAAAAGAGGATGGATGCTCTAGACTTCAGAAAAGTAGAGGAACTTAAATCCAACAAGAAAGAAATGTTGGAGATAGATGATGATTGGGAGCCTTTTGTTAGGATTAACATCTCTAACCAAGACTTCCTTGCTTTTTGTGATATTGGATTCATGGTTTCTACAATGCCAAAAATAGTTTATGATTCTTTGAAACTAAACATGGATAATTTGTCATCTTATCATGAACATGCTAATGGAGATATTTCAAAGATTAAGGGAAAGGTAAAAGAAGTCCAAGTTACATTCCTTAAAAGGGTTGCAACGATGGATTTCTTTGTCATGGAGCCAAACCAAAGTAACATCGTGCTTGGAAGGGACTTCCTCCGAGCTATGAAAGGATTCATTGATATTGGTAAGGGGCACATACGCTTACGTGGAAAAGTGAAAGGTAAGTACCTCTTCCCTAGGATAAAGAAGAATGAACTTGTTGAAAATCAATTTGAAGGTTTTTATGACTGCGATGATCTAGGGAACCTTTGATTCTTCTTTTTGCTTTATGCCTAGCTTAAAGGCGTAAAAGAAAGCGCTTGTTGGGAGGCAACCCAAGATGTTTTTTACTTTTGTTTTTAGTGGTCTTGATGATTGTTACTACTGCAGCAACATCATTGTATCTTTATTTCCAAGCTTTGTGCCAAGTTTAGCCTCCGATTGCAAGAAAGTTCAAAAGTTGTGACATGCTGTCCAGAAAACAGATTCTCTCCTTGGACGGAAAAATTAGCCTAAAATCACCAGATAATCTTCTTGATCTGATTTTTTTGACAGTGTGCTCTATACAATTGAATTTTGAGCGTCTGTTCTGAGTTTTTTAATTTGAGTTTAAGAAGTATCCAGAAAAATTATTTACTACCCACTGGTCTGTTTTTCACAGATTCTGCCACGTTTTGCCTTTCCTCAGTTTTGCAAGACTTGCGCTAGCTTTTTCTTTGCAAAAACTTTTTGGTAATCTTGAGAAACAACATCCCTTCAAGAAAATCTTTATTTCCAGCAGAGGAAAATTATTTTATTAAGGGTACTAACCTCTCTAATCAGCTTATGATGAGTTATGTATGAAGACAGTTTTCAAGTGTGTGAGGGAAGATGATGAAAGAAGATCCGGGAGTGTCAAACGCTCAAGCTTGGGGATGCCCCCATGCATCCCCAATAAATATTCAAGGAGACTCAAGCGTCTAAGCTTGGGGATGCTGATACGTCTCAAACGTATCGATAATTTCTGCTCGCTCCATGCATGTTTTGTGTGATATTGCTATGATCTAGATACACTTTCATACACTTTTGATCATATTTGGACTAACCTACTAACTCAGTGCAACCCAATGCCAGTTCCTGTTTTCTTCTGTTTTTTCTATTCCAGGTTTCCCCCTTATTAAAAATTCTCCAAAAATTCGGGAAAAATCGGATAGAAAATCAGCGTAACGGAGTCTTCCAGAAGCACCCAAGTGGGGCCAGAAGGCCACCACCAGGGGTCCACACGGCCACCTGGCGCGGCCAAGGGCCTGGCCGCGCCAGGGGGCGCTGATACGTCCAAAACGTATATATAATTTATGCTTGCTCCATGCATCTTTTCTGTGATATTGCTATGATATTGATGCACTTACATACACTTTTGATCATATTTGGACTAACCTATTAACTCAGTGCACCCCAGTGCCAGTTCCTGTTTTCTTCTGTTTTTGTATTTCAGGTTTTCCCATTACTTAAAGTGCCAGAAAAATTCCGGGAAAAATATAGGAATAATCAGCGTATAGGAAGCTTCGGGAAGAGCCCAAGTGGGGCCAGAGGGGAGCCGGGGGTGGCCCAAGCGGCCACCTGGCGCAGCCACCCTGACGAGGGGGTGACCCCACGACTCCTACAGATGAGCCTACCTGGTGTCCATGAAGACAGAAGGCCCATGAAGATACGGCCTCGGCTTGCTAATTGGCACCGACGTAGGAGTTTCGACTCACAAGGAAGGTGCGAAGACCTGCCGTATGGAGCAAGCTAGGGTTAGGAAAGCTTACCTGTAAACGTAGATGAATTCCCTGAGACCTAGCCAAGTATATAAGGGCTAGGAGGGGCGACACCAAAGACAACCAATATCATCTGTAACCCTAGCCTTGAGCGCTCCAGCCTTGGCATCCCCTGTAATCGCATCTCCCCCATTAATAATATCGAGCAGGAGCATGCCTCCCTGTTTGCCGATGAGCTATCGTCCAACCTGTGCCTCTCATGACTAACCCAGGGTACCTGACCATGGGATTTGCCGGGGTTGATCCCCGTCAATTGGCGCCGTCCGTGGGGACCGCGCAGGTTGGGAACGCGATCTCGGCGGCCTCATCATCAGCAGCACTCATCGACTCGACGGCTCCTGCAAGATCCAATCTGCTCGAGTCCCTCGGATTCACGGCCCACCTCCCGGCCCTCCAGCCAATCTTCACCGATCTACACTCCGGCGTCAATCTGATCTTCGGAGCATATCAGATCTACATCAACCATTGGGGGACTCTTTGCCTCACCGACGGCACCCGCGCACCCACGGCAACGCCTGCAATCGTGACCGGAGCGAACGCTGCCCGCACGGCCAGCCTACCTGGCAGCCGCAGCTACCCACCCAACTCAAGGCTCCACGTCACTCGTGACCGCCCGAGTGGAGCCCCTACATGGAGATGCAACATCACACGTATCAGCACGGAGGCAACAAGGACACCATCGCAGGTATTCATGGCAGAAGTTGGCGCACCAGCGTCAGGTAACAACGGGCGAGTCGAAGACCCGGGCACTCGTCAAGACACCCCAACCACCAACAGGGCGGCAGGTCCCGGAAACACCAGTCAGATGGTCGTACAGCTAGGAGAACCGGGGACCATACCAAGGAAAGTCCAGGTGGAACAAGGACCCAGCAATCAAAAAAGCAGTCAGCTGTCAAGAAACAAGCAGCAAGCACCCGGCCAAAGCAGCCAACCATCACGCAACAGGCAGCAAACCCCTGTTGCAGCGGCAGACGGACCACCCAAAGAAAAAATATACTTGTCCAAGGAATCAATGGCAATGGTAAAGGAAGCAGTCGCCTGCGGCAGGTTACTACCATCAGATGCCTCAAGGGACGAGCTAAGAGCATACAACAAGCTAGCGGGCGAGCTAACCCAGCAGACGAGACAATGGCGCCTAGCCATGGAGAAGCAAGAAAAGGCGGAACTCGAAGAGAAAAGCAGTCGCAGACAACCTCCCAGAAGTGACTCACCGGGCCACGACTCCCCCACCCGCAACAGATCGAAACTCAACAACCTGCGAAAGACAGAAAGGGCGAGAGTGGTGCGGAAACTGAAAGACGACTTCAGATTAGAGGACGACGACGACGAAGAAGAGCCCCTCACTCCGGCAGAAGCACTTATAAGCGCCCAGGACTACTTGTCCCGCGCCCAGAAAAGCAGAAAGGGCAAGACGGATCGCTACACTTCCATTGCTTTGCAGATAATGAAGGACGCCATTGACGCCTCAGTACCTAAGAAATCCAGCGCAAAACGGCAGACTCGCGAGCGGACACCGGACAGGGACCCCAGTTCACCAGACGACGACGACGACAGTAACGACGATAGGCGCAGGCGTCACGACAGGTACAAGAAACACGACAGCGACGACAACAACAGGCGCCGCAGCACTCGGCGAGATGCGCGAGTTGACATCACACAGAACAGAGTCAACCGCAGCAGGCGAAGACGCGTAGCACGCGAGGAGTACTCGGACAAAGAGGCTTCCGACGAGGAAATCGAGCCCTGTTAAGCACTATGCTTCACACGCCCCATACGTGAGACGCGTATGCCAAACGGGTTCAAACTGAACTCCACGACACTAAAGTTCAACGGACTCGAGGAGCCGGAGACATGGCTCGACGACTACCTAACAGCAGTCAAGTTTCAAAGAGGAACCAACGTCACGGCAATGCAGTACGTGCAGCTCATGCTCGAGAGCTCCGCTCGACATTGGCTGAAGAATCTTCGGCGCGGATCCATCAGCTCCTGGAGCCAGTTCAGAGGAGCCTTCATAGAAAACTTCAAATCCACATACAAGCGACCAGCCTCACTCGAGGAACTGCGGGCATGAAAACAAGGAACGAGGGAGGCCCTGCGAGCATACATCCAGCGATGGACGATACTCAAGAATTCAGCGGAAGACATATCGGACGAAAGTGCGATCGACGCGTTCAGGCGAGGCCTTCAGCGCGTTGAATTCAAGGAGCAGCTCGGACAGATGAAAGTCCGAACACTCGCACGGCTGTTGGAACTAGCCAACAGCTGGGCGGACGGAGAAGATTCCGTTCGTAATGAAACAGAAACCCACACCGCACGATCAGAGTACGACTACGACTACAACGGAGACAGAGGAGCCGATAGAAGAAGGAAGCGACCCAGACGGAACTTCTACGACGACAGAGGACCTGACATGGTCGCCGCCGGTTTCTCGGACGATCGAAACGGCAGGCACCGTGATGACAACAGACCACAGCGACGAGACAACCCAGAAGACGAGCCCCAGGCTCAGAGACGAGAATGGAGAACAAGGAAGCCACGCGACGACACTCGCACATTCCGCTCCGCCAAAGAACAACTCGACGGACCGTGTTCTATACACGGATTCAGGAACGAGCGAGGAGAGCTCAGATCATCCCACACCCTCAGGAATTGCAGAAGCTTCAACGAGTTGGCCGAGGAGAAAAGCCGCTCCGCGGCCGCAACAGCACGACCACTCGCAAGCATAGTAGTTGGGCCAGTCGCCCACGATGCGCCACCAGCCCCCCCTCTGTCAACAAGACAGGTGGCCGCCATCCAGGAACGCCAAAGGACACCAGAAGAGGAAAACCAGTACCCAGAAGCCCACGGGGGGATCTACATGATACAAGAAGGCAGACCTTCCAACAGGCAGCAGAAACAAGTCACCAGACAAGTCTTCCTGGCAACCTCCGCACACCCGGCTGTCCCAGAATACCTGCGCGGGTCGGAGACAGAAACCGTCTTCTCCCGGGACGACCACCCGCCAGTTGTTCCCCAACCAGGGCACGCCGCGCTAGTACTCAAGGCTAGAATCGGAAATTACGACATGTCGCGAGTATTCATGGACGGCGGCAGTGGGATCAACATCATCTTCACCTGAACACTCGACGACATGCTCATCCAAAACAACGCACTCAAGTCCTCAGGCACAACCTTCCACGGGATCGTACCAGGAAAGGCAGTCTACCCCCTCGGAAGGATAAGCCTGGAGGTAGTCTTCGGGAACGCGACAAACTTCCGCAAGGAAACGCTCGACTTTGAAGTGGTCGACTGGAAGTCGCAATACCACGCAATCCTCGGGCGACCAGCTTTCGCTCGCTTCATGGCCGTACCCCATTACGCCTACCTCAATCTGAAGATGCCAGGCCCGCACGGGGTCATCACAATCAGCGGCAGTTTTTTTAGATCCGACCGCTGCGACAAGGAATTCCACAAGATAGCATAAGCCTTCGTAGCCCACCAAGGCAGCAGGGCCACAGGACTCGCAGAAGAAGCGCTCCCGTAGAAGGAAAGGAAAATCGCCCGAAGAACCCAGGCACTCGGAGATAAAACTACCAGGCCTTTAAAGGCCACTACATCATCGTTCTAAGTAAAAGGGATATGTCTTCAACAGAACCCCCCTACTCTTTGTAAGAGACAACAGGAAAAGTATTACATATATTTTTCCCCAAAATCTGTTGGCACTCGGGGGCTCGCCGAAGCAGCCACCCCCCGAGTCGTCCTCCGCAACCGCGGCACATTAACTTGGCACTCGGGGGCTCGCCGAAGCAGCCACCCCCCGAGTCGTCCTCCGCAAACGCGGCACATTAACTTGGCACTCGGGGGCTCGCCGAAGAATCCACCCCCCGAGTCGTCCTCCGCAAACGCGGCACATTAACTTGGCACTCGGGGGCTCGTCGAAGCAGCCACCCCCCGAGTCTTCCTCCGCAATCGCGGCACATTAACTTGGCACTCGGGGGCTCGCCGAAGCAGCCACCCCCCGAGTCGTCCTCCGCAATCGCGGCACATTAACTTGGCACTCGGGGGCTCGCCGAAGCCGCAACCCCCCGAGGCGTCCTCCGCAATCGCGGCGCATTAACTTGGCACTCGGGGGCTCGCCGAAACTGCCATCCCCCGAAGCGCTCTTCGCAACTACAACGTTGACGACCCCCCGCGACACAAACAAGACAGAATAGAATATATACCACCAAGAAGAAGCATATACAACAAAGAGAAGCACCTAGTCTTTAGGCTCCAACTTTGCCTTGATAAGCGCACCTAGATGGCGGTCGTTCTCCTCGCAAACTCGCCTCACAACCTGGCGCGCAGGTTTATCTACAGCCATGTAGTGCTCATTCATCGGATGATCCCTACCTCCTGGAGGACCCGCCACCACCTGAGCAAAATCCACCCCTGGCCAATGACTATGGACCAAACCCAAAGCAGCTCGGGCTCCAGCACGAATCTGATGATCCATCACTCGACGTAACTCGGCAGGCTGAGAGAATATGTGACAGAGCTTCTCAAGGGACGAAGTAACCACCTCCAACGGATAGAACTCAGCATGGATACCACCCAATACCCGCTGGCACTATTTGAGAGCATCCGGTACCCGCTCAACTCGGAGACGAAGAAAAGCAAACGCTCGAGCACGAGCCCCATCCGCCCAAAAGGGATTGCTCGCCTACACTCTGGGATCATCAAGCCGCGACATCTCTGACTGAACGGTCCTCTCTTCATCCCGAGTCCGCCCTGCCAGCACTTCGAAAGTCAAAAACTACGATCAAGACAGAGACGGAAAAACCCACTATGCGGAATCAAGCAACCAAGCAGAGGCAAGACTCACCCCGCAGGAGGTTGGACAACTTCACCACCAATGACGCAAGGCTCTCAACCACGGCCTCGGCACGCTCGCGCCGAGTACGCTGAACGGCTATGGATCCCTTCAATCGAACAATATCCCGCTCAGCGTCCTTCAACCGCAAGCAAACAGACTCGTACGCACCCTCGCGAGCATCATCCTTCAGCGAACTCCACGGACGAAGAACGCCCGGAGTGGCCTACCGCAGGATGAACAAGACAAAGAAATCAAAAGCGGCAAGAGGAACAGCCAAGAAGTCACTCAGATAAAGGTAGCAAAAGATCAACCATCACAACAGAGTCACGAATTACAAACAAAGTTTTAAAGCGACACAACACTACTGTGCCTCCCCCTCACCTACGACAGGGGGACCCTGAGCATCCACAACCTGTTGCAGGCGATGAGCCAGCTTATCGGCTCGGTCGTCCTGCTCATCAGAATAGTCTGGGATGGTCTCAACCAAGGAATCATCAAAGGAAACTCCATGCCTTATAAGGACGACAAGGGCCGTGGAAGAACCACTCACCACGCTCTCCGCAACTAGCTCCACCATACGTTTCCCATCTGGGCCGAATGCAGCAACCCGAGCGCCCAGGCCATCAGGCACCTGTGAACCCTCAGGCATAAGGTTCTCGTGCGCAAGACCCACAAGATCGGAAGCCCGGGTGCAGACGTCCCCAACCACTGCAACAGCATCTGCAACAGCATCTACAACACCTTGAAGAATTCCAGACCCTGACGCATCAGCCTCCATCGGTTTAGCACCTATAGCAGCTGCACCAAGCAAAAGAAACATCATCACGAGAAGACAGAAGGAACGGCAAGACAACTGGTTGAAAGCCAAACTTACACACAAGCGAGTTCGCCAAAGCACGAAGACGTTTGCCCTCGACTGCTTCGACACGCGCACGCACGTCTTCAGCCTGACGAAGGCGAACCAGCTCCTCGTGTTGACCATGCAACTCCGCCTCCTTGGAACCCAAGCTAGACTTAAGAATGGAAACCGTCCTCTCCGCCTTCTCGGCTTCCTTCTCGGCAACCTGGCGACGGTCTGCAAAGCAAGACAGTACTCAGAACAAAAGACGCAGCGGCCAAAGCTCAGCAGCGCAAGAACGAAAACTCACCATCCATAGCAGACAAAGAATCCTGGGCAGAATCATGGGCCCGCTGCCAACGCTCAGCATCAATCATCATACGCTCACAGTGTTGGAAAACAGGCTGCAAAAACCAGGCAATCAGGTGCTAAGAAAAGACAAGACTACAAGCAACTGCAAACAGTTACTTCTAGCCTCGGGGGCTACTCCCATCGGGAGAACTGCCGTGCCCCCGATGATAAAATCGCATAGACACGAAGCAACTTACCAGCTTGGAGACACGGTCGAAAGCACGAGCCTTGTCCTCAATCGCCAGATCAAGCCGGCCAAAATACGAAGGACCAAGTTCAGCTGGCTTGGGCTCAGGAACAACAGCACCAGGCGCCTCAGAAGAAGGTGCACCAGGAACTACAACCGCAGTAGAAACAGCAGGAGTCCCCGTCGGCCCAGATTGACCAGCGGCAGCCGAGAGGTCCTCAAGATTCTTGGCCGCCGCCCCAGAACTAGTCGACTTCAGATCAGTAGTAGCTGCGCTGGTGCACGAAGCAGCCGGAGCAGGCGCAGCACTACAAAATAAGCATTATCAGACGCAAGAACAGGGAAAAGGGAACGGGCACAAATCCAACAGACTCTTACCCAACACGCGCAGCACGAGGGCGCCCCAGCCTCCCAAGCCTGACCCTCTTGGGAGGAGCGTCCGGAGCAGCAGCCGAAGGGGAAGGCCCAGCAAAAGGAGCAGCAGGCGGGACATCATCATCCAACGCAGCATGATCTTCAGTGCTCAAGGGGCGCGACCGCTTCACACAAAAGGGACTCGAATCCTCACTATCTCCAGTCTCCACCAGCACAATTTCAGCATCAACAGCCGGCACAGCATCATCAGCTGCGGAAGCACCAGGTTCTTCAAGAATATGGGCATCCTCCGGCTGCGGAGGATTACAGGGCACCGGAGCATGGCCCTGCAAGGCAAGCAATGTCAACAACAAAGCAAAACTAAGTACTCGTCCAAACAAATGAATGAACACGGGCACCAACCGGCGGCGGAGAATGATCAGAAGCATATGGAAGGACAAGGCGCATTTCGGAAATACTCGAGCACTTGGTCACATGTTGGATACGAGCCAGCAAGGCGTCAGGTTTTAGCTCTTCAGGCGAGCATCTCGTCGAGTCACCGAGTCCCTTGTACTGCCACATAGGGCGGGTTCGATGTTGCAAGGGTTGAACTCGCCTCCCCACAAAAACAAAGATGAGCTGACCACCAGTCAAGTTATCCTTCAACACAGCAATCCTCTCAAAAAACTGAGTTAGCTCGGATGACTCCACCTCGGTCAAAGAATGAGACCACGAAGGTTGTCTGACCACCCGCGTTACCGGATTGAAAGAAGCAAGACCAAATTGCTGACCAACAACGAAGCGATCCTTCAGATAAAACCAGCCTCTTCGCCAGCCACTAACAGAATCGATCTTCTCCAAGTCAAAATATGAATGTTTATCCCCAATGGAGATGCCCACTCGACCCACGACATACTCAGAGTTCGTCCTTTTTATACTAAAAAGGCGCCTCGAAAGTCCCTAATGGGGGTAAATCCCCAGGAAGGCCTCACAAAGAGTGATGAAACACGCAATGTGCAAAATCTCGTTGGGAGTCAGGTCATGCAACTGGAGCCGATAGGAATACAGCAAGCCCCGAACGAAAGGATGCAGCAAAAGAGCAAACCCGCGATGGAAGAAAGCCTGGAAGCATACCCGCTCGTCTGCTGCCGGCGCTGGAATCGACTCATCACCAGGAAGACGCAAATCGCCCTCCACTACCACGCCATCAGTAACCAGCGCATCCAGATCTCCAGCCCCGAACGTGGACCACTCCCACTTGCTAGACATCTTGGCCGACTCTACAGCAGCACGGGGGCGCTTGGTCATAGATCTCGCAGCAGCCCGCAGAGGAGAAAGAGGAAGTCTCAGGAACAAGAAGGAAACAGAGAAAGAGGAGGAAGGCAACGGCTGGGTAAAACCTACAATTTACCCAGCCGCATGGTATTTAACTCAAGAGCCTAGGAAGAAGGGCCACCGTCCAACCTTTTCGCCCGGTAAAACGTGGCACGACCCCATACAGAGGCGAAAAGTATGGAAAATCCAACCGGCGCAATAACAACACCGTCCACTACGTGCGCAAAAAGAGGACCATGATCGCGCGACGCGAAAATTTCGGCGGGAAAGCGCCAAGTCATTTCCCCTGGCAGGCCACAGCAGTCAAAAAATTCCAGAAAGACCACGCCAACGTCACATCACATTAAGGCGTACTGCGTACGCCACCAAGGCTCTGAGATTCTATCTTTCAGATCTTTTTCCCGATGAAGAAAAACATCTCACTCCCATCGGGAGAGTACATCATAAAGAGTCTCGGGTGCTCCCTCACCTGAAGGTCAGCAATGTGCTCGAGTGACCACTTGCACTCACGAGAATCTCGGGTGCTCCCTCAACCCGATGCAAGACAAACATGCATTCGCCAAGATCATACGGCGCTAAGAGTCTCAGGTGCTCCCTCACCTCAAGAGCCGAAATGGCATTCGAGTGATTACTCGTGAAAAACCCCCCATCTGAGCACTCGAAACAAGCTCCACGGGTGAATGAGTGAACAACTCGCTTGATGTTTTGTTCCAAGCGGGTGCAATGCTATAAGGCTCCGCGCCTCAAAAACACACATTTCTATAACACGACACACTGTGCCCAGATGCCACGCAAGATTAGCGTGTAGATAAGACCTCGCTGCGAAGTTCGGCCGGGCTGGGACTTGCCGAAGAGCGATTTCACTCCCAACCTTTTCCATGCGCTGCGCATGATAGAAAAAGCCGGGCGGACGCACCTTAGGCTATACACATTACTGGCGGCAAATGAACACCGTAAGACCTGAAGCGGCCGGACTTTTGCTCGACACCAGTGTTCCAAGCTCACGTCGAGGGACGTGGGTTTGATTGGGCTACTGCGGTATTTTCCCTAGTGTTATTCACCAAGGGACGTGGGTTTGATTGGGCCCTTTCATCTTAGCATCCCTAGAAAAAGTTTTTGATATGGCCACCAGACTACCAGCGACCCGTGGATGCACCGCGCATATCAATAACCGACAAAGGAATGTACTCGAGTCCCTGCGCGACTCTTCGAGTCCCCCAGGCACTCGGGGGCTACTGACGAGGGGGTGACCCCACGACTCCTACGGATGAGCCTACCTGGTGTCCTTGAAGACAGAAGGCCCATGAAGATACGGCCTCGGCCTGCTAATTGGCACCGATGTAGGAGTTTACGACTCACAAGGAAGGTGCGAAGACCTGCCGTACGGAGCAAGCTAGGGTTAGGAAAGCTTACCTGTAAACGTAGATGAATTCCCCGAGACCTAGCCCAGTATATAAGGGCTTGGAGGGGCGACACCAAAGACAACCAATATCATCTGTAACCCTAGCCTTGAGCGCTGCAGCCTTGGCATCCCCATGTAATCGCATCTTCCCCATTAATAATATCGAGCAGGAGCGTGCCTCCCTGTTTGCCGACGAGCTATCGTCCAACCTGTGCCTATCATGACTAACCCAGGGTCCCTGACCATGGGATTTGCCGGGGTTGATCCCCGTCACACCCCCTAGGCCGCGCCAGGGGGGGAGCCTGGGGCCCCTGGTCCACCTCTGGCTGCCCCCCTTCGCCTATATATCCCTCTCGTCCCGAAACCCTCGAGGACATAACCCTTTTTCGCGATCTCTCCTCTGTTCTGCCGCCGCCGCGCTTCCAAGATTGGGAGCACCAGGAGCCCTCTTCCCGGCACCCTGCCGGAGGGAGGAACCACCTCCGGGAGCTTCTCCACCACCATGGATGCTTCCCGGATGAACCGTGAGTAGTCCACCTTGGACCATGGGTCCATGATCAGTAGCTATGTGATGTTCTCCTCCCTTCTTTGTTCTTCATGGTTTAGACCTCGTGAGCTGCCCTACATGATCGAGGCACATATGTAATCTTTATGATGTTGCTATGCTGAGTTTGCTGGGATCTGATGGATTGTGAGACTATGTTCAGATTGTGTTTGAGTAATATATTTGATTCTCCTCTTTTATATTTATGTTCTTGAGTAATTCTTGCATGTTCTCTGTTGCCGTTTATTGCTTTGGCCAAGTAGTACGTAGTAACTCCAAGAGGGAGCGTTATGCATGATTGTGGGTTCATGCCCCCTGATGACTAGCTTGAGTGACAGAAACATGAGTCTAAGGGATGTGTTGTTGCCACAAGGGAGAAAACAACGGTGCTTGTACTTGCGAGTGCAAGGATTGTTTACTTTACGCAAAGTTATTTAATGTAGTTGTCTGTTGCTTTGAGTTTATACTTTGGATGGGATTCGCAACTTAATACCAGCGAGATGTTCTGGATAGATATCTCAAGGTGGATGATTAGTAGGTAGATGTAGATGGATTTCGGTCTACTTGTCTTGGCGTACCGCCCAAGCTTTTGAGCCTCTTCCTTTCTTTATAGCATAGTTAGCATTGGTTTGCGCACATAATCCTGTCAATTTCCCAGCTGTAATTTGTTTACCTCACATGGCTATTTTATCGTATTTTGGGAGAGAGACATCACTAGTGAACGTCATGGGACCCCGGTCCATATTTCCACCACTGTTTACACCCGCTATTTATTTCTCTTTATTTCCTTTTCTGTTGCTATTGCTATCACTATTATCCTGTGCGTTTGATCCTTTGTGAACAACAACCTCGGAGGGATTGACAACCTCTCTCTACTCGTTGGGAGCAAAGTTATCTATTGTGTGTGCAGGTCCACGTCAACCGCCTAATTGATGGCGCAGTTGTCACCTTCCTGTCGTTGTCGGAGTCCTACTGGAGACAAACCTTGGTATCTTCACCGAGGGAAATTTGTTGCTTTCTACATCTCAACCTTCCACTTTGGGTAACCAACGAGGGGCGAGAAGCCATGAAAGCTAATTTCTGGCACCGTTGCCGGTGTTGGATATATGCTCTAGAGGCAAATAATATATGATTATTGCAATATATCTAAGCAAGTTCATAACCAGTTTCATACCGTGCTAGAACTGTGTTAGTGAAACAATGATGCAGGTGTGGTATAGAAACCCCCAGAGTTCCTAGTTAGCCTCTACATCGATAACTAGTTCATGTTCAACATGATGGTCGTGGTTTCGCGATCATGGACAATTAAGTCTCTTGACTATGAGATCACCTCACTGGTTAAGTGACGTGATGAACATTACCCAAAGTAAGCATTACAGCATGACCAAATCTTGTGAAGGTTCAGTGTTGTAATTACAGAACGTGGTAGACCGTTCCTTTGACCGTGAGTACGTGCATAATTGCTATCTTCCCGGATGCTTTGACCTACATCCCACCACCTGACTGAAATATGCGGGTCATAACGGTTGTATCTTGGGTATTCCGTGGAGATATGTTGAGGAGTATTGTTACAAGAGCGGGATTTTTCAATGCATATAATGGATATATACTCGGGGCCCACTCGGTGAGATTCCATCCATAAAGCTGTAGCGTGAGACTAGGTCACGGGGATGAATATCACGGGAACGAGTGAATGAGGATTAGTTCAGAACGAGGTTGAACCAGACATAGGATGTCATTGATCGAATCTCGGAACAATCTAGTATCGCTGACAAAGGGAATGCTATACGGCGTAAGGTCCAATCGGTGTTTGATATCCGGAATGCACAGGGGGTCATTATGGGCATCCAGGTCCCGCTGATGATCATTGACCGTAACCTCATCTCGGTCATGACTGGAGTATTCTCGGACCGTAGGGTAACACACTTAAGGGCTCGATGAAATCGGAGACCTTTTCGGAACCATCGGAGTAACCAGAGAATAAAGGAAACAACATCGGAGAAGTATCGCGTTGAACCAAACAAGTTCGGAGTGAACCGGAAGGTGTTCCGAAGCACCGGGAGATGGAATATTATGTTTTAGTTATTAATTAATTGAATTAATAATTAAAATCATTTTATTTCTAATTAATATGTGCAATGGGCCTTAGTGGAGAAAAAGGCCCATTAGGGGAAGAAATAAAAGAAAAAAAGAAAAAAAAGGGAGTGGGGGGAGGCGCCATGGGCCCTGGGGCCCATGAGGGTGGCGCCACCTCTCCCCCCTTGGCCGGTGCCCCCCTCTAGCATGTGGGAGAGTCCCACATTGCTAAGGGGGGGGGGGGGTTGACTCCCTCCCCTACCCCTATATAAAGAGGGCCATGGTGCACATATTTAATTAAGCCAAATACACAATAAATCAGATTAAATTAGTATTTACTCCGAATTGAGATCGGTTTTCTCCGGTATTCTCCCCTCCCTTGTCTCTTTCACGGTGGGCTCCCTAGTGTGAGCCTATAGTGGAATTGAGGCTTCTCTGCTAGAATCGGAGGCTGTCGTGCTGCCGAAGCTCCGTCCGGAGGTCTGCTTCCGCCACCTTCGCTGGATCGGAGAACGGAGGTCGTCATCGAGTCTCGTACGTGTGCGAGTACTACGAGGTGCTACACGTGTGGCACTACACCCATTCGGGTGCTCAACACAGCCACGGGGCTGTGAAACTTGATCGGCTACATCAACCACGTTTGCGGGAACGTTTCCCGCGCAACGGACTACACCCCGAGGTATGTTATTTCCGCACTCCTTTCTGTTACGGTAATACGGCTAGCTAGATCTTGGGTTATGGGAACGCTAGTTAGAAAAATTTGTGTTTTCTGCTGCGAACTCCAACAGTGGTATCATGAGCTAGGTCTATGCTTAGTATTAATGTACGGATAGAACACATCGGGGATGTGGGCGTTGATTGTATGATTGTTACCCTCCCACGTGTACTTGTTCACATCTGCGGCATTGTTTGATGAAGCGGCCCCCAACCGACCTTACGTGTACTCTTACGCGAGAC
This sequence comes from Bromus sterilis, assembly GCA_950022295.1. Lineage (NCBI taxonomy): Eukaryota > Viridiplantae > Streptophyta > Magnoliopsida > Poales > Poaceae > Bromus > Bromus sterilis. The sequence continues at coordinate 49,473,162 of OX465600.1, read as the reverse complement.
TGGTTCCACGCTTGACATACGGCTTGTACCGTATAAAGTGGTTGGGGGTGTTTGTCTCTCTACTTTAGAGGATGTGGCATTTGCAACGGAGGTCCCCGTGCGGGGTGTAATACAGACAATCGTATGGTTGACGTTGTGGTTGACTCGTAGGTTAAAACCTGTTTAACTATGAAAGCCCTAGCAGCCACGTAAAACTTGCAATATACAACTAGACTGTCTAAACCTTGTATTGCTAAGTGGGGGCTATCATTCGTTTGTTTGTGATGTAGCGATAGCTTTGCTATGTGTTACTAGTAAGTACTAATCGTCATCATAAAACAAACTAAAATGGAGACACTGTAGACTTAGTGTTGCCATAGCTCGGACATCTTAAAACTTGCTAGTATAGGATACACGATGGTAGCATGTGATAAGATGATCCCTTAACAAAGCCAAACACAAGTATTCTACCGAAGTGTGCACCGCCTGGAAGGTTCTCCCATATGGCTTGATGCTCCGTACATACCGGAGTTGTCCTACATATTCAATGGAGTTCGCATGAGGTTGGGTTCGGCAAGCCTGGGATATGCAGATATGGCCTTGCTGAGCAGCATATAACATGGAGGTTAATTTGGCGAGCCTAGCATATGCAGATATGGCCTCGAAATACTATAGATCGAAAGATCGAGCATGAGTCACAGTACATATAAGATAATGTGGTCGCACAAGTTGTTGTCTACCTTTGAAACTGACCCATCGGCCGTGTGATATTCGAGGTCGGGCAGTGAATCTGGATCATGTAATCACTAAAACTTCCTAGGGATGAATTGTTTTAGTGCGAGCTCATTTATAATATGATTATATGAACTCATTGTTGTGAACTAGTCTTAATTGTGTTCCTTGCAATTATGTTTGTAGAAAATGAATGCACTAGAGCAACGTGAACTATCTTTCTTCATGGAAGGTGAAAGACTTAGAGAAAATGGGTCAAACTTTGCTGATTGGTACTTACGCCTTAGGACGTCGCTCAAGAGAGCAAACATCTTGTTTACAATAGAAGTGCATGTGGAAGGACATCCGGACGATCATGTTGGCGATCAAGGGATACTTGATCATTATGCTCGCCGACAGAAATGCTCCGTAGTCAGGAATGTCATGATCTTCAGCATGTCAGAGGTTTTGGGCATACAGTTTTAGGACGCTGGCTCATATGACATGATGGACACGCTAAAGACAATGTTCGTACGTGAGTTCAGAGTTGCCAGTTTTGAGTTAGAAAGAAAGTTTCTATCTACAAAGATGGAAGAACGCACAAGCCTTGGTGATCACTTGGACAGGATGCATGAGATGTACCTGACCCTGGTGGAGGACTATGAATATTGGACAATGAACGAAAGCACCACATAAGAGTTTGCAATAAACACGTTATTGCACTCACTCCCTCCGAGTTATGGTGATTATGTTCATAGCTATGTCGGAAGAGGAGCTAATATGAGTCTCTAGAACTTCATGACTGATCTCTTGGCCGCGGACATTGCTCCTATCGAGGATGCAGAAGTCGTGGATGGAGAAGGTATATACTTGATATACTTTATAAATGTTTACTCCCTTATACAACATTTGCAGTAAATGAGTATCTGATACTTATTTTGTTTTATGAAAACAGGACCTGCCGTTGCATGGACGGGAAGAGGTGAAATCGAGGATTGATAGATATCAAGTCAGTTGATGGCCAGCATGGATTCCACCGAGACATCTATCATAGGAGATACTTAGAGTATTAGTTAAATCTTATTTAATCATTATAGTATGAACACTTAGTTGTGTGTCTTGCATCTCACGAGACAAAGTTATTCATGTAATGAGACAATTCAGTTGTTCCATCTTTATGAATAAAAGTGTGCTTATACTTTGATTACGTCTTGATTTATGATATGATAGAAAGCATTTATAATACTGCTATTATTGTCAAGAAATATTCAATGTTTAATGATAAAGTTGTCTTGATTATAGCAAGTCAAAGATTTGATTGCATGAGGTGACTTCATAACTGATGAATTCATTAAATGTATGATCTTTTAACTTGTGAGTTCATTATCGAATGAAAGTCATAACTTGATTGCATGAGATGGATTAGATACACGATCTATGAACCTTTGCAATAAATATAACCATGACAAGGTTCTAGCAAGTAGAACTTGTGCCAATCATTATACATAAATGATGTACTAAATGGGCACGTGAGTTATCATTAAAGACTTCATATGATTAATTGAAAGTTGTATTCAATTGAGATCATAAAACTGAGATTCAGGAATCACAGTGAGAAGTGAGAATACAAGGATACATATCACTACGCTACGATCCCAAGTGATAAGTATTGATATTGACATAATGGGAGACTTGTGGAAGTTGTACCACAAACTACGATGGAAGTTGAAAGTGCTAGACTACTTAAACCATTCGTAGTCATACTAAACCGTAGTATGGTCTAAACGTTCTTCCCCCCAGCACTATAGTTATTGTCGAATAAGGTTGTTTAATTCATTAAGTTAAAACACCCACTTCATGAATAGGAAACCATCCTGAATCTAACGAGACATGATAGCTCCATAACTGATGGTGTTATAAGGTTTCTTAAAAGAAAGAATTTCTTTGTAATAAAACTACAAGCAATTGAAATTACATATTCTCCCCGAATAGCAAAATGTGTGTTACTTGATTGGTAATGCGAGAAGAATTCTCTCGACACGGATCCAATGGGAGATAATGGAAACTTTGACCGGGGTATTGGACCTTGCCTTCAGAATATCAAAGTATTGCAACGGAAGCATGTTCCGCTGTAATGACACTGTATAAGGAAGGATATGTCATAGATGATTAATCTTGGTATATGAATTCAAGCCATTGTTGAATTTACAAGGTTGTCATGAATACGTTCTGTACAGAACAATAATCATGAGTCTTCTTAATAAAACAATAAAGAATAACATTTCTTGAGACACAAAGGAATGATGGTAGCCTAGAACACGAGGAGAAATGAAATAATATTGAGTTACATATAGGATGGCTCACGTCCCGTGAAATAAATCGGTTATTTCATATTCTCGACAAACTGGAGAGTTATTGAGAATAATGTAATGGGCATAAGGCATTATTTGGTTATGACCAAAGTTCAATGGTGATTGACTACGGAAACGTAGGAATGCTTTAATCAATAAAAAATTTCATTTACACTACGATGGACCATAGCCTGAAATTGCATCTCAGTCAAATTTGGGATTTGAAAGAGAATTGCAATGGGCATGATGAAGGTTATTTCGTTAAAAGGATGGACTATAGTACCCCAAGACAGGAACCCTCAACCTTGATTTGATCAAGTGATTTTGTGATGACCAAAATATTGAGTGGGCCTGCAGTTTCATGAAACTGAGTGGGAGCTTTGAAGACTTCCCGGAAACTTGGAATGCAGAGGGCATTTTCTGAGTGGGAGCTTTGGAAGCTTTTTCATTATGTGAGACATAGTGAACAATAAAATGACTTGATGAAAGCTGAACCACAAATATATGAGTATATGATGGATATATTTGAGTGGGAGCATGATCATTGTCTCAAACATATATGCATTGATATGTGTGAAGAATGATCTCATATGTATATATATGGATATGCATTGATTGTGTATATAGAGAATCATCTTATATACATATGTGCATTATGATATATATAGAGCATAAGGCAAATAAAATACAAGATTGCAAGAATCTTCTTTTATGTGAAATACCAACACATTACACGTTGAAATCTATATGAGTAGATTAAGATACGGATAATGAAATGAAGTGAAGGTTGGAATAATCTTCTAAGACAAGAAACAGGTTCTTGTGGCTAGAAATTATATAATGGATGAAATCCAAATATCACAAGCAATGTCTTGATGGAATAATAGAGATGCACCATGTACTGTACATGTGATCTTATATGTTCTTGACATATGATTCTACCATATAACATGCATTGTGAATCCAACAACAGAATGACTCAAAAGTTCTTGGAAGAAGAACAGATTCCGATGTGCTTTAGGAGTAAAACACAGAATCTGAATAAAGTCCATGCATTCAGTATATGAGGAATACTGAGGACTATTCTCTAAAATATAGAAAGGATAATAGACTTGAATGTAATGCAAGATTACAATTGCAACCCATTTTATGGGTCTATATGGAATTAGAGACATCACCAAATACATGAAAGAAATGTGAGCAAAATTCACGGCACTACAAACATAATACTACTTAAAAAGGTAGACGTATGGATAAAAGTTTAGCATTGGAAGTATTGGACTTCTGGTTGAGTGTATTTCCCAGTATATATGACTATGGATGAGTCTTCTAAAGACTGAACCAAGAGATCATTGGAGGATACTGTGAAATAATAGTCTCACTCTCCCGCGAAACTTATATCCAACCATTATATGATAATGAGTGGTATGTCAAAAGAGCTTTTGACCTGTACTAGTTGCAAAGGAAACACACGAATCTGAATTGGTGCAGTTCGTTGATGAAACCTCTGTAGGGGAATGCGGCAGGAAAAAAAATTCCGCACTACGAACAGCCCAGGACCACTATGGAGACTGCATACAAGGTTTTGATCTGATCGTTACCGACTCGTAGAGCAGCGGAAGTAGAGTCGATGTAGATCGTCGGTGCAGATCCCCGCAGCTAGGATTTACAACCTCCCAACCGCGAGAATGTATTCCCTCGTCTGCTCCTCGGACAACGCTCAGGGAGGCGGTCGGACAGTCCCTCGGACGATGTCACGGACAGCCCTTCGGGAGGCCCCTCGAAACTCGATCGGTAACTCGGACAGCCCTTCGGGAGGACCCTTGAAACTCGAACGATAATTTGGACAGCCCTTCGGGAGGACCCTCGAACAGCCCCTCGGGCAAAAGATCGAAACTACGACCTCTCTACGGGGTTGCACACATACGGTGTCAGCTATCCGGCAGGGCTTCGCCGTCCAGAACTAGTTCCTGCCGGAACCCAGACAGCCTTTCGGCTCTACGAAACTATTTCGCGGGGAGGGAGAGAGAATGCCAGATCATGCATGGCTTGTGTATTGAACTCAAGGGAGAGCTTGGATCAAGCATATGGGGCTGCCCTCACACCTCTATTTATAGGAAACCCAAGGGGGCTTTCTTGGCTCCCAAGTCCTTCTAGAAGGCTTTCCAAAAATATCCCAAGTAGTACTTTTTACTATTCATGACACCACTTTTTCGCGTCCGAAAAATCCAAAAATATTTCTGTGGGTCTTAGAATAATTCCAATACCCACTAAAATGATTTTGGGCGCGTTCCGAAACAATTCCGGATTAGTGATTTTCATCTGCGAAAAGCAACCTAAGCATTTCCGGCAGCTCCGGAACATTTCCGGCAGCTCCGAAATATTTCCGAAAAAATATATTTTATTCTTTTCTCCAGAAAAATTCCATAAGTTACCAGAACAATTCTGGCACCCTCCAAAAGTACCAGGTGCTTACCGAAACCTTTTCGGCTTAGTGGTTCACTCCGAAACAACTTTTCGGTTTTACCGAAACTATTCCGGTGTTCTCTCTCCGGAACTTTTCCGTTTTCTCCGAAACCTTTCCGGTGACTTTCTCTTAGACTCCCTGTCTAGTATTCAGCAGATAGATGACCCTTAAGCGTGTGACCCTATAGGTTCGGTGAAGTATAGACATGACCCGGAACACTTTCCGATCAATGATCAACATCGGAGCCGTGGACACCCATATTGACCCCTATACCCACACGAATAAATATTCGAGTGAACCTCCAGTTGCCGTGTGCTATTCCTGTTGCTTCGCGATATGTTACAAATACCCGAGGTGAGACTTATCGGCATCCCCGTGGATCAACACTTGTCCACTATGCCAGTTACCTCGTTACTGGTATTGTTCTCTTTTCTCGTTCCCGCGTTCCGGCATCCCTGTGATCAAATCACACTGTGTCTGGCCAGACGATGGTGGATACCGTAACACCGAGAGGGCCCGAAGAATATCTCTCCATCGACGGAGGAGAAAATCCCAATCTTGAGCTACCTAGTTCCTTGTCATACTTTTCCGTGAACCCGTAAGCCGCCGTAATAGCCACCCTTTTACAGATGACGTTTAACAAACCCCAAAGTTCACGAAGCAAGTACGAAGGAACTCGATACTCTCATGGTCTAAGAAATTATGCAAACGCCCAACTTTCTCTGTGTTACAATCCATTAACTGGTGACGAAAGTATCTCATAGCATAACATCAATCTGGGTCGTTTCAACACAAATGATCATCTAACATTGTGCCCTCAAAATTGCCGGCATAGTCATGCCCATGATCAGGAAAACAGAACCATCATGCAAAACTTGAGCTAGTCTTAGAGGCGAGACTAGGAATATATATTTTATTTGTTTATTATTCCACACGTGCATATGAGTCTTCCTCCGAGCCTCGTGGTTATTGCAGACTCGAGAACCATTGCAGTTATAGCATGGAATATAAACATAATTAGGAACATGGGGATAAATAATAACATTTATTATTGCCTCTAGGGCATATCTCCTACAACCTCTTCCATGAGCATGCATGATCAATGAACACTTATGTGATAAGATGATTATGATCGGAAAAATGCGGCTAGATTATTAGCACTCTAGTGCAAGTAGGAGACTGTTGGATATATGCTCTAGAGGCAAATAATATATGATTATTCCAATATATCTAAGCAAGTTCATAACCAGTTTCATACCGTGCTAGAACTGTGTCAGTGAAACAATGATGCAGGTGTGGTATAGAAACCCCCAGAGTTCCTAGTTAGCCTCTACATCGATAACTAGTTCATGGTCAACATGATGGTCGTGGTTTCACGATCATGGACAATTAAGTCTCTTGACTATGAGATCACCTCACTGGTTAAGTGACGTGATGAACATTACCCAAAGTAAGCATTACAGCATGATCAAATCTTGTGAAGGTTCAGTGTTGTAATTACAGAACGTGGTAGACCGTTCCTTTGACCGTGAGTACGTGCATAATTTCTATCTTCCCGGATGCTTTGACCTACATCCCACCACCTGACTGAAATATGCGGGTCATAACGGTTGTATCTTGGGTATTCCGTGGAGATATGTTGAGGAGTATTGTTACAAGAGCGGGATTTTTCAATCCATATACTGGATAGATACTCGAGGCCCACTCGGTGAGGTTCCATCCATAAAGCTGCAGCGTGTGACTAGGTCACGGGGATGAATATCACGGGAACGAGTGAATGAGGATTAGTTCAGAACGAGGTTGAACCAGACATAGGATGTCATTGATCGAATCTCGGAACAATCCAGTATCGCTGACAAAGGGAATGCTATACGGCGTAAGGTCCAATCGGTGTTTGATATCCGGAATGCACAGGGGTCATTATCGGCATCCAGGTCCCGCTGATGATCATTGACCGTAGCCTCATCTCGGTCATGACTGGAGTGTTCTCGGACCGTAGGGTAACACACTTAAGGGCTCGATGAAATCGGAGACCTTTTCGGAACCATCGGAGTAACCAGAGAATAAAGGAAACAACATCGGAGAAGTACCGTGTTGAACCGAACAAGTTCGGAGTGAACCGGAAGGTGTTTCGGAGCACCGGGAGATGGAATATTATGTTTTAGTTATTAATTAATTGAATTAATAATTAAAATCATTTTATTTCTAATTAATATGTGCAATGGGCCTTAGTGGAGAAAAAGGCCCATTAGGGGAAGAAATAAAAGAAAAAAAGGGAGTGGGGGGAGGCGCCATGGGCCCTGGGGCCCATGAGGGTGGCGCCCCCTCTCCCCCCTTGGCCGGCGCCCCCCTCTAGCATGTGGGATAGTCCCACATTGCTAAGGGAGGGGGGTTGACTCCCTCCCCTACCCCTATATAAAGAGGGCCATGGTGCACATATTTAATTAAGCCAAATACATAATAAATCGGATTAAATTAGTATTTACTCCGAATTGAGATCGGTTTTCTCCGGTATTCTCCCCTCCCTTGTCTCTTTCACGGTGGGCTCCCTAGTGTGAGCCTATAGTGGAATTGAGGCTTCTCTGCTAGAATCGGAGGCCGTCGTGCTGCCGAAGCTCCGTCCGTTGGTCTGCTTCCTCCACCTTCGCTGGATCGGAGAACGGAGGTCGTCATCGAGTCTCGTACGTGTGCGAGTACTACGAGGTGCTACACGTGTGGCACTACACCCATCCGGGTGCTCAACACAGCCAGGGGGCTGTGAAACTTGATCAGCTACATCAACCACGTTTGCGGGAACGTTTCCCGCGCAACGGACTACACCCCGAGGTATGTTATTTCCGCACTCCTTTCCGTTACGGTAATACGGCTAGCTAGATCTTGGGTTATGGGAACGATAGTTAGAAAAATTTGTGTTTTCTGCTGCGAACTCCAACAGCCGGGGACCCCACTCTTCAAGATAGGGGAGTTGCACACTATCTTTTATCTTTGCTTTTTAGTCTTGTTAGTTTACCTTTCAGTTTTTGCTTTAGTGTCCCTTATCAAAAATCAAAAAAATTAGTTACCTTGCTTGCTGCTGCTATGGGTTCCTCCGAGAACACCAAGTTGTGTGACTTCACTAGTCATAACAACAGTGACTTTATCTGCACTCCTATTGCTCCACCTACCACTTCAGCACCTTCTTATGAGATTAAACCTGCTTTGCTGAACCTTGTTATGAAAGATCAATTCTCCAGGGCTGGAGATGATGCTGCTTTGCACTTAAATAATTTTTTTGAGCTCTATGATATGCAAAAGTACAAATAAGTAGATGGTGATATCGTTAATCTTAAGCTTTTTCCTTTCTGCTTGAGAGGAGGGGCTAAAATCTGGTTTCAATCCTTGCCTAGGAATAGCATAGATTCTTGGGATAAGTGCAAGGATGCCTTTATTGGGAAGTACTACCCCCAGCTAAGATTATCCAATTGAGGAGTAATATTATGAATTTTAAGCAATTGGATAATGAGCATGTTGCCCAAGCTTGGGAACGCATGAAATCTCTTGTTAAGAATTGCCATACGCATGGTTTGACAATTTGGATGGTTATCCAAACTTTTTATGCAGGCTTGAACTTTACCTCGCGAAACTTGCTAGATTCGGCCGCGGGAGGAACCTTTATGTCCACAACGCTTGGTGCTGCCACAAAACTACTCGATGAGATGATGACCAACTATTCCCAATGGCACACCGAAAGAGCTCCAACAGGTAGGAAGGTAAACTCTGTCGAGGAGATCTCCTCCCTAAATGAAAAAGTTGACTTGATTATGACTCTACTTACCAAGCAATCTCCTATTGATCCTAATGATGTTCCTTTAAATTCTTTGATTGCTCAAGATCAAGTAGATGTGAACTTTATCTCTAGAAACAACTTCAATAACAATGCTTATAGGAGTAATTTTGGTAGCAATCCTAGACCGTTCCCCTCCAACAACTATGGGAACAACAACACTTATCCTAGCACCAAGAACTCCACTTCTGAACTAGAGAGTAGACTTCATCACTACCCAAAAAGCCTTCAACAAGAGTATAGAGGAAAAACTAGACAAATTAGATAATCTCTCGTCTAAGGTAGACAATTTAGCCCATGAAGTAGAATTGCTTAAAATTAGAACTTCTCCTCTTGAGGAGAGGAAGGTCACTCCTATGAACGCTATTGAAGTGCAAATTAATGAAAACATTAGGATGATGGCTAAACTTAAAGAGAGATGGGCTAGAGAAAAGGAGGAAGAAGATAGAATTAAGAGCCTTCCTACACACCATACCGTTGCTACTATCCAAGTTGTTGAGGATATCCAAACTCTTAACACCCAATGCACCCTTAGTCCCATAGGACCAATTAATGGTGATGCTATGACCTCAACCGTAGAAGAAGAAACTCCTACGACTATAGAAGCTACCAAACAAGTGAGCCTAAAGGACACCACTACCACTTTACTTGATAGTAGTGACATTGATTTTGATAATTGCACCCTTTCTGAATTTATTCGTTTCCTTCACAAGATGTCTAGAGATCCCCACACTAGCACACTTAATCTTGCCTTCACGGAGCATGTCACTAATGCTCTCATTAAAGCTAGGGAGGATAATCTTAGGGTAGAAGCCTCCATACCTAGGAAGCTAGAATATGGTTGGGATCCCATGATTAAAATTAAGTTGAATAACTTCTCTTGCTATGCTTTATGTGATGTTGGAGCTAGTACCTCCGTTATGCCCAAAAGAATGTATGATATGTTTGAATTGAAACCTTTTGATCCTTGTTCTTTTGGTGTTCGTCTTGTCGATTCTTCTGTAAAGAAACCTTTGGGGAAGATCGATGATGTTCTTATCATTGTCAATGACAATTATGTTCCCGTTGATTTTACTATTATGGACATTGAATGTGAACCATCATGTCCAATTATTTTGGGACGTCCTTTTCTTTGCACCGTGGGTGCTATTATTGACATGAAAGAGAGGAATATCAAATTCCAATTCCCTCTCAAGAAAGGGATGAAACATTTCCCTAGGAAAAAGATTAAGTTGCCTTTTGAGTCCGTCACACGGGCTAGTTATTTTCTTGATAAGACTTGATCTTTTGCTTTATGCCTAGCTTAAAGGCATAAAAGAAAGCGCTTTCGGGAGGCAGCCCGCAACGAATTTAGGTTTTAATTTTTGTTTTTAGTGGTCTTGATGATTGTTACTACTGTAGAAACATCATTTTATCTTTACTTTTTAAGCTTTGTGCCAATTATAGCCTCATATGACAAGGAAAGTGAAAGTTGTGACATGCTGTCCAGAAAACAGATTATGTCCTCGTGACGGGAAAAATCATAAAAAATTACCAGTTCATCCTTTTGAGCTGAATTTTTTACACAACGTGCTCTATACAATAACGGAACTTTCGTATGTTCTGAGTTTTTTTATTTGAGTTGCAGAAGTGCCCCAAAAAAATTATTTACTACCTGCTGGTCTGTTTTTCACAGATTCTGTCCTGTTTTGCCTTTTCTTCGTTTTGCAAACCTTAAGCTTGCTTTTTATTTGCAAAAACTTTTTGGCGATCTTGAGAAACAGTATCTCTTCAAGAATATCCTTATTTCTAGTAGAGAAACATTATTTTATTGTGGGTACTAACCTCGCTAATCAGATTATGATGAGTTATGTATGAAGGGAGTTTTCAAGTGTGCGAGGGAAGATGAGAAAAGAAGATTCAGGAGGATCAAACGCTCAAGCTTTGGGATGCCCCCATGCACCCCCAAGAAATATTCAAGAAGACTCAAGCATCTAAGCTTGGGGATGCCCCCATGCATCCCCTTCTCTATCAACAATTATCAGTTCGTCTTTCGTTCCACTATATTTTTATCACTTCATGCGTTATGTGCTATGCTTCGACCGTCTTGCTCTTTATTTCCTTTTTAGTTTTCTTTAACTTTGCTTGCTGTTCATAACAAGTTAGAACCCAGCTTTCTTTGTGTGGGAGAGAAACACGCTCCACTTCATGCTTATCTTTGTTGTGTGTGTTCTTTATCTTTTTCGTAGCTGCTGTCATGTCTAGCTCTTAGTTCTCATGCTTATATTTTTAAGAGCTTTTGTTTAGTTTGTTGCCGGAACTCTCTTGATTTTTCATGTTTATCTTGTTTAGAGAGTTTGCCTGTTGCACTGAGTTTTGTATCTTGACTTGAAGTAGGTAATTGAGGTTGCTATTCAATTGTAGTAGTAACTTGCAATAGTTTTGAGGTATTGCCTTGAGTAATGTTTGAACTTTTGGTGTCAAGAGCTTTAGCCTATTAGTGATAGATGTCGTATTTTGGGCAATCCGTGTTTATTTTGGAAAAACCTACAAAATTAGTTGAGAACTTTAGCTACTCGATGGATCACTAATCTTTGGAGGGATCGAATATAAGAGTACACTCACGTACCATGAGTCGAGGATGCGCAAGGATAACCAAACCCGCATACACTCCTCCTCGGGGTACTTGTCTATTTGTGAACCTCCTAATTAGATTGAGAGTTACCGATAATAAGTGCATGAGTTCTTCGGATTAATGTGAGTATTTGAAAGTTGACACTTCCACCTAGCCATATTTTTCTAGCCTCTTCGGTACCGTGCATTGCACTTTCTCACCTCGAGAGTTGGCGCATACTTCACCGGTGCATCCAAATCCTTGGCAAGATACGCTCTGTCATCATAAGCTCATTATATCCTTCCTCAAAACAGCCACCATACCTACCTATCAAGGCATTTCCATAGCCTTTCCGAGATACATTGCCATGCAACATCCACCTTCTCATGACTTGATCTTCATGTCATACATGCTTTTGCTTGATCAATGAGACGCATGCTAGTTGGGCCTTGCCCTATTCATTGCTACATAGCGCACTAGTATCATTGCATATCCTGCTACACTGGCAGAGGCATACATTTGCATACATCATGATAGTTTCATTTTCTTTAAGTTGAGTACTTTTGTAAAGTGTGAAAGATCTTCTATACTTCTTGTAATATATAGAGTGTTGACCCTAAAGTGAGGAAAAGACCCCAAAGAGGACAAATGAGAGTTAAATAGAAAGAGCCATTGAGGCCACCAAAAAAATACAAAAAAAATAGAAAAAAGAGAAAAAGAAATAAAAAGAGAGAAGGGGGCACACTACTATTCCTTTTGAGAAATCCACACTCGTACTTCATCTTATATATTGTACTCCATAGAGATTATCATCCATGCATATAACTATGTGGGGACCTTCACATTATAGAACTTGGCTTGTATATTCCAATGACGAGCCTCCTCAAATGAGCTCTAGGTCTTCTTGAGCAAGAAAGTTGGATGCACCCCCACTAGTTCCATTGGAGAGCTTACCTTAGCTCATATGTGCATCCGTTGCATGGCAATCCCTACTCCTCACATCATATCTATCATTTGGCTTTCTCTCGCCTATGATTGTCCTCATTGATGTGATCCTTTCACACCTTTTTTGTCTTCCCCCTCCATGATTTCTCTCTCTTTGCCATCCTAAGTGTCAACTTTCTTGCTTACGCTCATCCATTGCATGAGTGCTCAAAATATCGAAAGGGAGTGGATCATTTTGACTTATACCTGGCTAGTGGTCTGGGGATGAGTCAAGATAAGATTCCAAATAAGACCAAGTGTGAAACTTTAGTAGATTAAGTTCTCAACAATAAAAACTATGTTTTACTCTCTCGTATATCCATATCCCCTTTCTTGCACGCAAACACCATTTGGAGACATTCGAGTCACGAAAAGCGAGAGCTCTTGCACCTTTATGTTCTTATGTTGCTTGTTTCGATACTAATATAGACTCTTGCCTGTTATGACTTGAATTGAATTACATGCCTTGATTGCTTTACTTAAAAGTTCTTATATGGTTGGTAGCATGTCACCACAGAAATTATGCTTGTTATCATTTACCTACTCGAGGACGAGCAGGAATTAAGCTTGGGGATGTTGATACGTCCAAAACGTATCTATAATTTCTGCTTGCTCCATGCATCTTTTGTGTGATATTGCTATGATATTGATGCACTTCCATACACTTTTGATCATATTTGGACTAACCTATTAACTCAGTGCACCCCAGTGCCAGTTCCTGTTTTCTGCTGTTTTTGTATTTCAGGTTTTCCAATTACTTAAAGTGCCAGAAAAATTCCGGGAAAAATATAGGAAAAATCAGCGTACAGGAAGCTTCGAGAAGAGCCCAAGTGGGGCCAGAGGGGAGCCAGGGGTGGCCCAGTCGGCCACCTGGCGCGGCCACCCCCTAGGTTCCGCCAGGGGGGCGTCTGGGGCCCCTGGTCCACCTCTGGCTGCCCCCTTCGCCTATATATCCCTCTCGTCCCGAAACCCTCGAGGACATAACCCTTTTCGCGGTCTCTCCTCTTTTCCGCCACCGCCGCGCTTCCAAGATCGGGAGCACCAGGGAGCCCTCTTCCCGGCAACCTGCCGGAGGGAGGAACCACCTCCGGGAGCTTCTCCACCACCATGGATGCTTCCCGGATGAACCGTGAGTAGTCCACCTTGGACCATGGGTCTATGATCAGTAGCTATGTGATGTTCTCCTCCCCTCTTTGTACTTCATGGTTTAGACCTCGTGAGATGCCCTACATGATCGAGGCACATATGTAATCTTTCTGCTGTTGCTATGATGAGTTTGCTGGGATCTGATGGATTATGAGACTATGTTCAGATTGTGTTTGAGTAGTATATTTGATTATCCTCTTTTATATTTATGTTCTTGAGTAATTCTTGCATGTTCTTCGTTGCTGTTTATTTCTTTGGCCAAGTAGTAGGTAGTAACTCCAAGAAGGAGCATTATGCATGATTGTGGGTTCATGCCCCCTGATGACTAGCTTGAGGGACAGAAACATGAGTCTAGGGGATGTGTTGTTGTCACAAGGGAGAAAACAATGGTGTTTGTACTTGCGGGTGCAAGGATTGTTTACTTTACGCAAAGTTCTTTAATGCAGTTGTCTGTTGCTTTGAGTTTACACTTTGGGTGGGATTCGCAACTTAATACCAGCGAGATGTTCAGGATAGATATCTCAAGGTGGATGATTAGTAGGTAGATGTAGATGGATTTCGGTCTACTTGGCTTGGCGTACTGCCCAAGCTTTTGAGCCTCTTCCTTTCTTTATAGCATAGTTAGCATTGGTTTGCGCACATAATCCTGTCAATTTCCCAGCTTTAATTTGTTTACCCCGCATGGCTATTTTATCGTCTTTTGGGAGAGAGACATCACTAGTGAACATCATGGGACCCCGGTCCATATTTCCACCACTGTTTACACCCGCTATTTATTTCTCTTTATTTCCTTTTCTGTTGCTATTGCTATCACTATTATCCCGTGCGTTTGATCCTTTGTGAACAACAAGTCCGGAGGGATTGAAAACCTCTCTGTACTCGTTGGGAGCAAAGTTATCTGTTGTGTGTGCAGGTCCACGTCAACCACCTAATTGTTGGCGTCGTTGTCACCTTCCTGTCGTTCTCGGAGTCCTACTGGAGACAAACCTTGGTATCTTCACCGAGGGAAATGTTCTACTGTCTACATCTCAACCTTCCACTTTGGGTAACCAACGAGGGGCGAGAAGCCATCAGGCGCCTGGACCCTTGGTGGCCCCCTGGATGCCCCCCTTCGCCTATGTATTCTCCTTCACGGGGAAACTCCGAAGACAGAACCCTATTTCGCAAATTCCCCTCTGTTCCGCCGTCGCGCTTCCAAGATCGGGAGCAACGTCAGGAGCCTTCCCGGCACCCTGCCGGAGGGAGGATCGACCTCCGGGAGCTTCTCCTCCACCATGGATGCTTCTCGGATGTGCCGTGAGTAGTCTACCTTGGGCCATGGGTCCATGATCAGTAGATATGTGATGTTCTCCTCCCCTCTTTGTTCTTCATGCTTTAGACCTCGTGAGCTGCCCTACATGATCGAGTTTGATGGGATCTGATGGATTATGAGATTATGTTCAGATTGTGATAGAGTACTATAATTGGTTCTTTTCTTTTGTATTTTTGTTCCGAAGTAATTCTTGCATGTTCTCCGTTGCTATTTATTGCTTTGGCCAAGTGGTAGGTAGTGACTCCAAGAGGGAACGTTATGCTCGATTGTGGGTACATGCCCCCTAATGACATGCTTGAGTGACAGAAACATGATTCTAGGGGATGTGTTGTGGCCACAAGGGGGAAAACAACGGTATTTGTAACCGCGGTTACAAGGATTGTTTACTGTACGCAAAGTTCTTTTTAATGCAGTTGTCTGTTGCTTAGGGTTTACACTTTGGGTGGGGCTCACAACTTAATACCAGCGAGATGTTCTGGATAGATATCTCAAGGTGGATGATTAGTAGTAGATGCAGATGGATTTCGGTCTACTTATTTTGGCGTACTTCCCATGCTTTTGAGCCTCTTCCTTTCTTTTGTAGCATAGTTAGCATTGCGGTGCGTTTATAATCCTGTCAATTGCCCTTCTGTAATTTGTTTACCTCGCACAACAGTCTTATTGTCTTTTGGGAGAGAGAAATCACTAGTGAACATCACGGGACCCCGGTCCATATTCTCATCACTGTTTACACGCTTTTTTACTTTGTTGCTTTTTACTTTCAGTTGCTATCATTATCATTATCCTGTGTCTTTGATCCTTTGTAAACAACAAGACCGGAGAGATAAACAACCTCTCTGAACTTCGTTTGGAGCAAAGTTAATTGTGTTGTGTGTAGGTCTGCGTCAGGTGCGCCGCTGACACATACTTATCATCGCCGTAGTCCTATTGGTCGATACTCAACCTCGGTATCTTCACCGAGGGAAACTTGCTGCTACACTGCATCTTACCTTCCACTTGGGGTAACCAACGAAGGGCGAGAAGCAATCCTAGACCGTTTCCATCCACTTATGGGAACAACAACACCTACCCTAGCAACAAGAACCCCACTTCTGAACTAGAAAATATGCTTAGAGACTTTATCACTACCCAAAAAGCCTTCAACAAGAATGTGGAAGAAAAGCTATCTAAAATAGATAATCTTTGTTTGAAGGTAGATAGCTTAGCCCTTGATGTTGAGATGTTAAAAATTAGAACCTCTCCCCTTGAGGAGAGTAAGGCCACTCCTATTAATGCTATCCAGTTACAAATCAATGAAAATATTAGGATGATGGCTAAACTTAAAGAAAGATGGGCTAGAGAAAAATAGGAAGATGATAGAACTAAGAGCCTTCCTACACACCACATTGTTGCCACTATCAAAATTGTTGAGGACACTGAAACTATTAGCACCCAATGCACTCCTGGTCCCATTGGACCTATTAATGGTGATGCTAATACCCCAACCGTAGAAGAAGAAACTCCTATGAACATAGAGGGTTTCAAACAAGTGAGCTTAGATGACACTACTACCACCTTTGATAGTAGTGATATTGATTTATCTCCGTCACGGGGAAACTCCGAAGACATAACCCTATTTCGCAAATTCCCCTCCGTTCCGCCGCCACCGCGCTTCCAAAATCGGGAGCACCGTTAGGACCCTTCCCGGCACCCTGCCGGAGGGAGGATCGACCTCCGGGAGCTTCTCCTCCATCATGGACGCTTCCCGGATGTGCTGTGAGTATTCTACCTTGGGCCATGGGTCCGTGATCAGTAGCTATGTGATGTTCTCCTCCCCTCTTTGTTCTTCATGGTTTAGACCTCGTGATCTGCCCTACATGATCGAGGCACATATGTAATTCTTTCTGCTTTTTCTATGCCGAGTTTGATGGGATCTGATGGATTATGAGATTATTTTCAGATTGTGATAGAGTAATATAATTGGTTCTTATATTTTGTATTTTTGTTCTGAAGTAATTCTTGCATGTTCTCCGTTGCTATTTATTGCTTTGGCCAAGTGGTAGGTAGTGACTCCAAGAGGGAACGTTATGCTCGATTGTGGGTACATGCCGCCTGATGATACGCTTGAGTGACAAAAACATGAGTCTAGGGGATGTGATGTGGCCACAAGGGGAAAAACGATGCTTGTAACCGCGGTTACAAGGATTGTTTACTTGACGCAAAGTTCTTTTTAATGCAGTTGTCTGTTGCTTTGGGTTTACACTTTGGATGCGGATCGCAACTTAATACCAGCGAGATGTTCTGGATAGATATCTCAAGGTGGATGATTAGTAGTAGATGCAGATGGATTTCGGTCTAATTATTTTGGCGTACTGCCCATGCTTTTGAGCCTCTTCCTTTCTTTTGTAGCATAGTTAGAATTGCGGTGCGTTTATAATCCTGTGAATTGCCCTTCTGTAATTTGTTTACCTCGCATAGAAGTTTTATCGTATTTTGGGAGAGAGACATCACTAGTGAACATCACGGGACCCCGGTCCATATTCTCATATTGTTTACAAGCTCTTTTACTTTATTGCTTTTTACTTTCAGTTGCTATCATTATCATTATCATGTGTCTTTGATCCTTTGTAAACAACAAGACCGGAGAGATTGACAACCTCTCTGAACTTCGTTGGGAGAAAAGTTATTGCATTGTGTGCAGGTCCGCGTCAGGTGCGCCGCTGACACCTACTTATCATCGCCGGAGTCCTACTGGTCGATACTCAACCTCGGTATCTTCACCGAGGGAAACTTGCTGCTACGCTGCATCTTACCTTCCACTTGGGGTAACCAACGAAGGTCGGGAAGCAATCCTCTCTCGCGTATCAGATGCCCCCGTGCATCCCCTTATCCATCAACAATCATTAGTTCGTCCTCCGTCTCACTATATTTTTATCACTTCATGCGTTATGTCCTATGCTTGGAGCGTCTCGCTCTTAGGTTTACTTTTTAGTTTTCTTTAGCTTTGTTTGTTGTGCATAACAAGTTAGAACCCAGCTTACTTTGTGTGGCAGAGAAACACGCTCCACTTCAAACTAGAACACGTCATAGGATTTTCATGCTTATCTTTCTTTTTTTGTGTGTTTTTATCTTTTCGTAGTTGCTGCCATGTTTAGCTCTTAGTTTTCATGTTTATCTTTTTCAAGATATTTAGTTTAGTTTGTTGCTGGAACTCTCTTTAGTTTTCATGTTTATCTTGTTAAGAGAGTTGTTTGTTTCACTGAGTTGCGTCTCGTCTTGAAAGTAAGTAATTCAGGTTGCTATTCAATTGTAGTAGTAACTTGCAATAGTTTTGAGGTATTATTGTGAGTAATTTTTGAACTTTTGGTGTCAAGAGCTCTAGCCTATTAGTGATAGGTGTCGTATTTTGGGCAATCCGTGTTTATTTTCAAAAACTACAAAACTAGTTGAGAACTCTAGCTACTAGATGGATGACTAATCTTTGGAGGGGTCGGAATTAGAGTACACTCACGTACCATGAGTCGAGGATGCGCAAGGATAACCAAACCCCCATACACTCCTCCTCGGGGTACTTGTGTCTTTGTGAACCTCCTTATTAGATTGAGAGTTACCGATAATAAGTGCATGAGTTCTTCGGACTAATGTAAGTATTGAAAGTTGACACTTCCACCTCCTCATATTTGCTAGCCTCTTCCGTACCATGCATTGCCCTCTTCTCACCCCGAGAGTTGGCATCCACCTCGCCGGTGCATCCAAACCCTTGGCATGATACGCTTTGTCATCATAAACCTCCTTATATATTTCCTCAAAACAACCACCATACCTACCTATCAAGGCATTTCCATAGCCTTTCCGAGATATATTGCCATGCAATATCCACCTTCTCATGACTTGATCTTCATGTCATACATGTTCCTGCTTGATACGTCCCAAACGTATCTATAATTTCTGCTTGCTCCATGCATGTTCTGTGTGATATTGCTATGATCTAGATACACTTTCATACACTTTTGATCATATTTGGACTAACTTATTAACTCAGTGCACCACAGTGCCAGTTTCTATTTTTTTGCTATTTTTCTATTTCGGGTTTCCCCCATATTAAAATGCTCCAAAAAGTCGTAAAAAATCAGATAAAAATTAGCGCAACGGAAGTTTCCGGAATCACCAAAGTGGGGCCAGAGGGCCACCACCAGGGACCCAGGCGGCCACCTGGCGCGGCCTAGGGCTTAGCCGCACCACGTCGGAGGCGGCCACCTGGGGGGGTGCCTGGACCCCTGGTGGGCCCCCTGGCTGCCCCCTTCGCCTATATATTCTCCGTGACGCGAAACCTCCGAGGACAGAACCCCTTTTCGCGATCTCGCCTATGTTCCGCCACCGCCGCGTTTCCAAGATCGGGAGCGCTAGCAGGCCTCTTCCCGGCACCCTGCTGGAGGGAGGATTGACCTCCGGGAGCTTCCCCTCCACCATGGACGCTTCCCGGATGATCCGTGAGTAGTCTCCTCTGTACCATGGGTCCGTGATCAGTATCTATGTGATGTTCTCCTCCCATATTTGTTGTTCATGGTTTAGACCTCGTGAGCTTCCCTACATGATCGAGACACATATGTAATTTTCTGTTGTTGCTATGTTGAGTTTGCTGGGATCTGATGGGTTATGATACGATGTTCAGATTGTTATTAAGTAATATATTTGATTCTTATCTTTTATATTTTTGTTCCTAAGTAATTTTTGCATGTTCTCCGTTGTTGTCTATTGCTTTGCCAAGTAGTAGGTAGTGACTCCAAGAGGAAACGTTATGCTCAATTGTGGGTTCATGCCCCCTGATGACACGCTTGAGTGATATAAACATGAGTCTAGGGGATGTGCTCTTGCCACAAGGGGGAAAACAACGATGCTTGTAACCGCGGTTGCAAGGATTGTTTACTTTACACAAAGTGCTTTTTAATGCAGTTGTCTGTTGCTTTGGGTTTACACTTTGGGTGGGGCTCGCAACTTAATACCGGCGAGATGTTCTGGATAGATATCTCAAGGTGGAAGATTAGTAGTAGATGTTGTTGGATTTCGGTCTACTTATTTTGGCGTACCGCCCATGTTTTGAGCCTCGTCTTTCTTTGTAGCATAGTTAGCATTTGATACATCCCAAACGTATCTATAATTTCTTCTTGCTCCATGGATGTTTTGTGTGATATTGCAATGATCTAGATACACTTTCATATACTTTTGATCATATTTGGACTAACTTATTAACTCAGTGCACCACAGTGCCAGTTTCTGTTTTCTGCTGTTTTTCTATTCGAGGTTTCCCCCATATTAAAAATGCTCCAAAAATCTGGGAAAAACGGATAAAAAATCAGCGCAACGGAAGCTTCTAGAATCACCAAAGTGGGGCCAGAGGGCCACCACCAGGGACCCAGGCGGCCACCTGGCGCGGCCTAGGGTCTGGTTGCGCCAGGGGGGCGCCTGGACCCCTGGTGCCCCCCTAGCTACCCCCTTTGCCTATTCTCCGTGTCGCGAAATCACCGAAGACAGAACCCTTTTCCGCGATCTCGCCTCTGTTTCGCCGCCACCGCGCTTCCAAGATCGGGAGCGTCAACAGACCTCTTCCCGGCACCCTACCGGAGGGAGGATTGACCTCTGGGAGCTTCCCCTCCACCATGGACGCTTCCCGGATGTGCCGTGAGTAGTTTCCCTTGGACCATTGGTCCGTGATCAGTAGCTATGTGATGTTCTCCTCCCCTCTTCGTTCTTCATGGTTTAACCCTCGTGTACTTCCCTACATGATCGAGGCACATATGTAATTTTCTGTTGTTGCTATGCCGAGTTTGTTGGGATCTGATGGATTATGAGACTATGTTCAGATTGTGATTGAGTAATATATTTGGTTCTTCTCTTTTATATTTTTGTTCCTAAGTAATTCTTGCATGTTCTCCGTTGTTGATATTGCCAATTAGGCAAAAAACTGATATTTCCAATTGAAGTTAATGGATCATGGCAAATGTAGGTTTTGTGGCATGGCAATTTAGTTTATCACAAATTTAATTCAAATTTAGTTTATGGCACATGGGAAAATTATTCACCATGGATTTTTTTTGTTTATTCTTGCTTTTTAATCTTTTTGTTTTTTACACATACGAACAAATTCCCCATACAAAACATGGCAATTCTTGATACAAATCTGCCATCACAGACTTCAAAACTCTTGATATGAATCTACGATGGCTATTTTTCTTGTTCATAATTTGATATTCAAATTGTTAATGCCTTTTTACACTCAACAATTGTTGATACAAATCTGCCATCGCAATTTTTTTGTAAGAAACTGCCATGGCAATTTTTTCCATCGCAAATTCCTCATACAAAACCTAGGCTTTTATTTTTATCACAGAAAAAACTAAATCTGAGCTTCCGTTTTAATTCATTATTAATTGGCTTTTCTCTATCCTTTTTACAAGGAAAAAGGCCGAAGGAATTGGAGGCGTTCGGACTGTTGGTCTCTTACGACCGAACATATTCGTTCGGGTTGTCTATCGTTCGTATCGAACAGTTTCGTTCGGTCTTGGCACATCCAGACCGAACGTCAGGCACCTATCGGGGTCCAAAAAATATAGTAAACCATAAATCATGGAAAAAAAGTAAAATTCTTGAAATTCGGTTTTGATAGCATGAGACAAGAACAAAAATAAAATTCCTTTAATTTTGCTACATCTACATGGTCTGGTTTGGGATTTCATGGCCCATCACTTAGTCGCTAGGTATTTGGTAGATCCACGTGATGTGGTTTCATGTTAAGCACATATATTGGTACCAATGTCCACGAAGGGGTGTGTCATCATATCAGTATGTTTCAAAATTATAATAGGGGGTCTATGTAGTATTTGGGTGCAGCTAGAATACCGAGGTGAGTTCACGTTTATTTTGAAAAGGGCACGTTTTACATTGAAGAACATTAATTTAGCATAATCACATAATCATTTCATTGAAAAAAAAATCAATACTTCAACATGTAAAGGGAGTTTTGAGCTCAGTAAGCGAATTCTCTCAAAATAATATGTATAACACCGAAACAAATAAAAAGTAACATAGTCCCATTGAATAAAAGAGCACCGAACAAAATTCCATCTCACCGTCCCATGTTTGAGGGGCATGGATAATTAAGGATGAAGTATCCAAACAGCTGATTATGCATACAAATAATTTCGGATGATGTATTATGGCTAATTAGTAGGAGTTCTTGGTTGCATTTGATATTAGCTAGGTTGGATCATCCATTAAATTTAGGTTTTAGTGATTTACGATTTGTATCCTTCATCACCAACGCTTATGAGATGTTTCGCAATCTCTAGAGCGTTGTTTACCAGTTTCATTTACCGGTTTCATGACAAAGGCTACCGTAATATGGTGCATTAGCAGTATTATAAACTAGATGATACCACACGCGTTGCTGTGGGAACTATTAATAAATAATTTAATATTTTAAAATATGAAAAATATATGAAACATACTATAATTTGACTACAACTTTTTTTGAAAGAAATACTTTAGAGTAAAATCTAAGAAAATTTGATGAAAAATAAAAAAATAATTATGATTTTTGTTTTTTCAATTTATTACCTTACAATATATCGGCGAGACAATATGAGATAAAAACAACATTGAGTAGAGATAACGAAGACATCACCCTTGCGTAAACCTAAAATGAATATAACAACTACATATGTGCATTCATAAAAAAAATTATCACATAAAAAATAAAATGTAAGGTAACTCATAATTTATTTTTTATTAAAAAATCATTTATAAATTGTGAGGTTAAATAAATGAAACATTAATATTTATTTGTGATAGGCTACATGAGCATGCAAAGTTAATAAAAACATATGCATGAAGAGTTAGTAAAAAATATTATTTTACATGGTGAACCTACTTGATGTGGATAGTTTGTATGCCAAGATAAATAAGTTAGTGTGGATGAACTATTTATGTATTATAGATTACATGACATTGAGCACTCAATTTATGGCACTGCCTACAATGCACTACTCACCGAATAAAAAGCATGAAATCATCACATTTGCATCGACATTAGCTATTTATCATTTTTTTCAAAAATTAGCACACAAAAAGAACTATCAGTGAAAACGCTAACTTTCACTGAGTGCACTGACCGGTCGCCGAGCATATTTTCGATCCCGATTATGATAGGTTGGGGGCCCGCTTGTTAGACTGAGTTGGCAAAAACAAATTGCAAATTCCACGCAGGCATGTTGACTTCGTCCTCTTCCTCCTGGGCATTGCTACAAACACCACATCCGCATCCTCGCAGACTTCTAACTTCTCCAGCGGCCGGCGTGGAGATGCCATCGAGGAGCCGTCGTCAAGCCGCCGGGAACGAAGCCGAGTGAGCCTTGGCTGAGGCCTGGTGCTCCCCCACCGCGAGATGCTGCCACTGAGTACCGCACCGGCCGGCCGCGTCGCTTAAGGAGGCGAGCTGCCGGAAGGACACCCTGCGGGCACACTAGAGCCACGCCGGCAGACGGTCCGTCGCCACTACTCACTACTACCTGGAGGAGAGCTAAGGCAGCCTCCACCACTTGCTGCACGAAAGGATTGCAGAGAAGGGGGAGAAAGGCCCCGAAATGTATGTTACTATCTCTCCTTTGAAAGCTTATTTCTTCATTGTTTGTACAATTGTCGATGCAATTTGGGACAAATGATTAGCACCCAGGCATTTGACTTTGAGAGGAGAGCTTAGATTAGCAGGAAAAGAAATGGTATCTGGGGCAGCATAATAACTAATAAGTACTGTACTAGACATAGTTTGATTTGCCTACCCTTTGCTAACAGTGAGCAGAGCTGTATGCACAACTTCTAGCCAGGGCACTTCAAAGAACAAACAATCATGATTAAAACCTGAATCTTGAGAGCACTTGCTACGGAAGGACCCTGCGGGCAGATGGGACACCGCCAGGTGCTGCGGTGCAGCGGGTCACTACGGCACTACTACCTGGAGGAGAGCTACGGCAGGTCGGCAGCCTCCACCACTTGCTGCACGAAGGGTGCCCAGGATTGCAGAGAATGGGGAGAAAAGCCTCTCCCGAAATGTATGTTACTATCCCTCTTTTCAAAGCTTATCTATGCTTCATTGTGTGTACAATTGTCGAAGCAATTTGGGACAAATGATTAGCACCCAGGCGTTTGAGAGGAGAGCTTAGATAGGAGGAAAAGAAAATGATATCTGGGGCAGCATAATAAGATTTGCCTGCCCTTTGCTAACAGTGAGCAGAGCTGTATGCACAACTTGTAGCCAGGGCACTTCAAAGAACAAACAATCATGATTAAAACCTGAATCTCGAGAGCACTTACTGCCACAACCTGATATTCCTTTTCTACTTTTTATCAGAATCCTCTAGCTGGTTTGGCTTGCTTGATTATCTATAGGGATCTGATCTAGCTCTGCTTTTGCTAACATTACATCCTTTCTGGAATGACTTGCAGGTGCTAGATTTGGATCTGAAGTTGGATGCTGATGTCTGAATTGTCGGAGCTCCAAAAGCTGGAAAGAGCACTCTTTTGAGTGATATTAGTGCTGCCAAGCCAAATATTGCTAACTACGCTTTTACAACATTGCTACCAAATCTTGGAGCAATTTCATTAGATTTTGATGCTACGATGGTAGTTGCAGACCTTCCTGACTTCCCGGAAGGTTCTCTTTTTTTTTTTGCGAATATTGCCGGAAGGTTCTCATTGCGGATATGGTTTGGGCCATGAGTTTTGAAGACATGGTGAGAGATGTTCAGTCTTGGTATGTTTCTTTTTCCCCTGCCTCCCTTACTGAACTATATTTGAGTCCATATCTCTTATGTTATTGATATAAAATAGATTTTATATGTTTCGATCCTTATTGCATTCGTGCGTTGAACAGGCAAGGAACTCAAGATAAAGATAAATGGGTTTGTCAGATGTAATTAGGTCCTTTCTCCACAGATGGAAATGTTTGTGAATGAAGAGCCTAAAAGGGCCGCGTCGAAGACGATGGTCTCAAGAGATGATGATGCCATCAGATGTCCTATATTCAGTCAGATGAGGCAGTAATCCTCTGCGTTGGCAGCGGTAACTTCTGATGGAAACTTTGCACAGGCAGCTCACAACGACAGTATGCATAACAAACTCAACATTACAATGATTTGTTGCTCGCAGGTGGACACATCAAGCGCAAGAGGGAAGGGAATTTCGCCATCCTTCAGAACATGGTGAGCATCGGGTTCCTCAGGTGCACGGCTGTGGCACGAGCGGTGGCTGCTAGCAGCTGGGGCTTCCTCAGCCATTGCGCGCACCCGAGCAGAGGCGCTGAGTGAAATCACTGATCAGGGATTGATTTCGAACAGTTGTAGCTGACAGCTGTGCAGACAAGAGTTGTCAATCGGGTAGGAATAGATTTTTGTTTTGGTTGCTCACTTGCTCCATGATATGATAGTAGTATATTGTACTTGTAACTTGTAACATTGGGTGATCCCACTTCCAGTAATGAAATTTTACAAACTGTGACTACCTTCTTGCAAGTCAGGTTATTGTATAGTTGACTGTCATTACTATATTTCAAGTCGGAGTAAGATCCATTGGCATACAGTAACATTCCTGCTGAAGGAGACCACAACAACAGAAGCAAAAATTTGAGGCAAATGATATATCCATTTCATTCATACTTGAAATTCATTACATCATAGGAGTCCATGATCTGGTACTCCAAGATTACATTCGGATGTTACATCCTTTGACTACCTAGCCTTTTCGCCACACATACATGAGTGGTTTCTGTTTCTTATAGGAAATGCAGACATACTCAACTCAAGAAATACTAGTGCATATGAAACCAGAGTCAAGCACCACAATTTTACACGAACAGCGTTAGGGTTTCCGAACTAAGGCAGCTCACACTATTAAGGGTCCCAAATTCCATTCAGTTTCTCCTTGACTGCTCAACAAAGGTAGCAAACGGGATTTTTGCTTTTTTTTTCTCATGCTTTAGCAACAGGTGCAATTTTATGCTCCTTTTTTATGCCTTGCTTTGAGTATTCAAATTTCCCTTTATTTGCTTAAACCTTCTATTGAGGACCAGTTGAGGAGCTAATTTCATTTGGGGAGTACCTTTGATAGAACTCGCTGCCCTAGGATGGAAACCCCTCTACCACGCGTGTAAAATTGCAAAGTGACTGAGACCAAGGTTCAGATAACACTAGAATCTCTTAAGTAGAGTAACTGCAGAACCTAAAAGAGAACTAGAATTACACACTCCATGTATGGTTTAGAAAGACTAACATACCAGATAACGACTCTAATCCTCGGCGATGACGTCGTCCATGGCCACACGCACAGTTGGGAAGCGATCGTCGCGAGGGTGGTAGCCGGTGAAGATGACATCGATGTAGCCGTCCTCTGCGTCGGAGACGACGACGGCGCTGAGCCAGAGGACGAGGCGTTGCGGAGGTTTCCCCGTCCGCGGCAGGGTGCCCACGAGCCTGCGTACCTTCACGGTCATGCCCTTGTGCACTGAGATCGGTGCAGCTGCAGGT
Source organism: Bromus sterilis (assembly GCA_950022295.1). Lineage (NCBI taxonomy): Eukaryota > Viridiplantae > Streptophyta > Magnoliopsida > Poales > Poaceae > Bromus > Bromus sterilis. The sequence continues at coordinate 49,446,244 of OX465600.1, read as the reverse complement.
CCTCCGGTTGTCATCTTGGTGGCAGCGCCAGCTGCTGAACCCGGCGCGGCGGACGAGATGAGCGGACCTCTTCGGAAGCTCTCCTAGCGGCACGGACGGCTTCTGGATCCAAGCGTAAGCGAAACGCTGCTGCGACGGAAGTGCAGAGGACGACTTCTTGACGATTCATCCTTTGATCACGCCGGCGAGCTTCCTGCGCTGCTCGAGCTCGCAGCGGATCTCGCGCAGCTCGGCGGACGGTCGCCTCGCCATGAGAACTGGCATGTCGGTCTGCGAGGAGGAGTCGACGGACGAGACCGGGCTTGGTGACGGTGGACTTTGCACCGTCAGGAAGATGGGTTTCATGCGCGGCGGGGCAGTGCACCGCTGGATAACCTCTCCCATCGGAATGTAGTCGATCTTCCTCGGGGCAGCAGACCTCGTTGTTGCGAGCGGCTGGCCAGAGCAGTTCTTGGCGAATCCACCTTTCGTCGAGTCGACGAGCTTCAGGTTCACGGTGGTCGAAGCGGACGCGATCGGAGCGGATCGGCCCAGCGGCAGCGGCGGCGGAAGAGCAGACGATCGCTTTGCAACTCCCCCCTTGGGCGCGGTGGCGGCCTTCCTTCGGTTCTTGAGCTCGCGACGGATCTTGTTGAGCCCCGGAGACGATCGCTGTGGCATGAGCGCCATTGTTGCGGAGGAGGAGGAGTAAGGAAACAAGGAGTTGATGGGAGGGAGGGAGGCGCTAGGGTTAGGCTATATGATGAAGCACGGTGCAGGCGATGGAGCTCGCCGTGTTGTCGCCGGATCGAAGTGGGAAGCGTAGGAAGCAAGCAGGATGGAGCTTACCGTGTTGGCGTCGGATTGGATTGACGCGCGGGAAACACTAATTAACTGCTGATTAGTTGTTTCAAAACGGAACCCATTTCAAATTTGCATCGGACTTGGTGGATGCGGTGGAGGCAGGGGAGCTCGCTGAGTTGGCGTCGGATCGAAACTGATTGAAATAATTTTATTTAAATGGTTCATTTCTTTTAAAAAGTTTAAATACGTTCTAGAATTATAGAAATGGATGAAATCGTTTTTCAAAAATAATTGAACTTTATTGTGGATAACAAATTGTTTTGTGAAGAGTGAAATCTTCTCTAAAATAACTTATTCATTTTTCAAAATGTCAAATAAGTCATGAATTAAATGAAAATAATGAGCTCGATTTATGAAAGAATGAAATATGTTTTGAATTAAGTTATCAAATAATTGAAATTGAAGAACCAATTTCTTGAAAATATGGAAAATAATCTGATATAATTGCTGAAATAATTGAAACGGATTTGTGAAACTTATTAAAATCAATTCATTCAAATTATCAAATAGTTCGGTTCTTTTGAAAAGGTCAAATATGTTCTCAAATTATTCAAATAGATTAAATCAATTTTCATAAATATTAAAATGTTATCCTGAATAATTGACATCGTTTTGTAAAAAATGGAATCTTCTCTAAAATAAATGATTTCATTTTTAACAATGTGAAATACATTCTGAAATAATCGAAATGGTTTAGCTACATTTTTTAAACTATAAAATATGTTTTGAAATAAGTTCTCAAAAAATTGAAATGTGTGAGCTTAATTTATGAACCTATGAAATATGTTTTGAATTAATTTCTCAACTAATTGAAAAAGAAAATTCTTTATTGTAACTTTGAAATATGATTTGATATCAGCTCCAAAATAAATAAAATAGATTTTTGAAACTCATTGAAATAATTTTAAATGGTTCACTTCTTTCTAAAAGTTCAAATATGTTCTAAAATTATTGAAATGGATGAAAACATTCTTCTAAAATAAAGGTTTCTTATTGTCGATAAGTAAAATCGTTTTGTGAAAAATTGAAACCTTCTCTAAAATAATTGTTTTTTATTTTTCAAAATGTGAAATATCATCTGAAATAAAATAAATGGATGAACTGAATTTATGAAACTATGTTATATGTTTGAAATTAAGTTCCGAAATAATTGACATGGGTGAGCTTAATTTATGAAAGTATGACATGTTTTGAATTAAGTTCTCAAATAAATTAAGGAATCATGGGAAGTCCAATTGCCGCACGGCATGGGTGAACTAAAAACGGGGGACGGGTGATTGCTTACTTCTTCTTGTATCTAGAGGGGCAGTTGTTGTTGTGCTGGATGTCATCGATTGCTACTTCTTTTGCGGCGTCCATCTTCACAGGTTCACTCTCCAGATCCATGGCCGTCGTTGCTTGATGCACCAAATTGGGAGACTAGCCGACTGCTTCATTTTGTAAGTCCTGAAGCTCTGCGGCGTAGGACGGGATGGGGACGATGTGTTCTTGTTCATCCAACCAGTCCATGGTCGCCTCCTCTGAACAAATGGGTAGAATCAAGATAAGAAATGGGGAAGAGGATGGGGTGGAGGGTTGTGTGAGAGAAACTAACCTCAGATTAGAAGATCTAGGCGGCGCGACACAGGGAGAAGGAGATGGCGACGATGCTGGGCAGGCATCAACAAAAATGGCGTCCAAGGCTCGAGAGAGAACGGGGCGCAGGAGAGAAAGGGGAGAAGGGATTAATGGAGGGGATCACCGCGTGTTGTCGGCAGAGAAAAGGTATGGAGAGAGAAGACACGTAATATATGCGTCGGCTGAGATTCCTGCGGGGAACCGGGAAAGCGCTCGTTGATTAGTTGTTTTTAATTTAATGACGCCAATCCTACAGATTCCAGCAGTAGCACTTTTTCTCCACCATACGAATTTTGATGCATCAATGTACGGTAAAAATATAACCTCTGCCCGCTTCCACAAGTACATATGCCTTTCCAATTGTTTTGTGAAAAAGTGAAATCTTCTTTGAAATAACTAATTTCCTTCTTAATTAATTGCATAGAAGTGTCACATTTGGGGCAGTGGTTGCGAATTGGTACCACTACAAATTTTTTTCCAAATAAGTACCACCATACAGGCAGCTCGTTATAAGACATTACTAAAGTAGACTAATCACTGTATTTGTATGTATTGATGTTGTATCTGACAAACCAGACCCACATGTAAGGTGTGACATGGCATTTTTTTTGCAGAAAACACCCCTACTTTATATTTAATAACGGATATACCCCTCGTAGGTCGTAGCACAAACTAAAATTAAAACGTAACACAATTTCAACTGAAATTGATTAAAATGTGAAATATGCTCTGAAATGAATGAATTTTTTAAATTATTTCAATAGTTTTGAAAAAAGTTGATTTGAGTTATTTCAAACAACATATTTGAACCCTTCTGTGGAATATGTTATAATAACTGATTCCAGTAACTAATTTCAGTCATTCAAAAATTGACTTCACCCATTTTAATATTTTTATTTCACTCTTATGAAGGTATTTCCTGTATATAATATAAAAAATCTCCAATTTATAAGAATATGTTTCACTCAATTCAAACAATAATTCACTAATTTAAAAAAAACATTCGTTTCTAAAAAACAAAGAATATGGAATATGTTGAAAATAATGAGTATTTCTTTCCCGTGGAAAAATCGATTTTTTATTTTGAGGTTCTACTGAACTTCTATTAGTGCTCAGTAGACCGATTATAGTCAGAATGATTTGATTGTCAGCGTTAACTCAGTTCTTTTTCTTTTCTTCTCGCCTTCCTGGGCTCGCCCCTGTTATCTTTCGCTGGGTCTCTCTAGGCCTGTGTATTATGTATGGGCCTTTTAGTTTGTCCTCACGTGCACCAGACTGAGTTATCAAACCCACATAATGGGATTTGAAGTGCTCACTGCAGTTTTTGCCTTTTTAATTTAATGGTTGAAGAAAGTTTTATTACTCCCTCCGATCCTAAAAAAGTGCCGGGAGTCCTACATAAGAATTGTACTAGCTAGTTCATTTCTGGCGACAGATTTTCTGGATCGGAGGGAGTATTACTTTTTGTGAGAGAAAAATAAGTTTGACCCTTTATGCTACAGTTTGAGAAATAAATATTTTTTAGCATCCGCCGAGTAATACTTTTTGGATCATATATTTGATCATGTTTTCAAGCCCTACATTTTCTTGTATGTTTTTAACAGAGTTTAGTTGATTACTGAGTTGAAGTATACGACTTATTTATCGGTCTATACTTTCTGCGGGGGATTGACATGATTTTTTATTTACATTTTTTTAGAAGTTAAATTTTGTGCAATTAAATGTTTAAATGAACAAGGAACTCAAACTTTGTAATTCAAAAATACTAATAGACATAAATGTGCAACCGAGCACATGCCAAAATTGGCTACTAGATTGTTTCTGTAAAATCAACCACCATAAAGTTTCCCTCCCTTCAGCAATTTGTTGTTAACAAGAACACTATATCCTTTCTTACATAGCTTAAAAAATCCTTTCTTTTCTATGGTGTAAAAATAAAATTCATAATGTATATCATCATGAAAAATGAATATTATTTTTTCTGAAAAATTGGGAGACCCTTCGGTTAATTTTCGATAAGATAGTATATTTTTGACCGGAAAATAATAGGAAAAAATCTCGCTGTGATTTTATATAAAAACATATAAGTAATAAAAAGGATATTCACATAGGAGAGAAAAAAAAATAAAGAAAAGAAGTGTTTTTCTCAATACTTTTGAGTTTAGCTAAGCTTATGTATATTTTATCTTCTACTATTTTATTATCCATTTAAAAATGTGACCGAGCAGGACTAGCAGTTAGCGGTTTATTTTTTATAGAAGAAACATCATGATCATAGAGCGCTCAGTCCAGGACTCTACCATTTTCTTCATCACGAGCCTAAAATGTGAGATGAAAGTGAAGCTAGAGGAAATGACTTTGAGAATCGTGATGGAACTTTAGGGGTGCTTATTCTATATAAGGTATAACGTGTTCAATTGTTCGATAAAGTTGAATTGTTATGTGCATTTATGTGTTTTATTACTAGTTACTAGTAATTAATAATCTCTCATCCAAAGAACTTCTGGTGGGGGCAATTGATCGAGCACCCCACAACGGTCACACGCCCCTATGTGACATGTCGTCGGCTCATGTTTTACATTATTTTCCCATATAGTTAGCCTCCACTACTCATTTCCTTATCTACTGTTCCTCCTTCCCCGAGCAGCCCATCCTTCCATCTCTCTCGCCCCCTTTCTTTCCTTCTCCAAGACGACACATGATTGTTGTTCGCAAGGAAGTATCGATGACGCAAGCCCTCACCGGTCGATGCCGCTAGGGTGGCTCAGTATCCTGCAAATGGCAATAGGCCTTTCCGTTGAACTTTCAAGACCGTCGTGCTTCAAGCCAGGCCCCAGGCCCCAGGCCACGCAGGGCCTTGGCCTGGGGCGTGGGCAGCTCTTCCTTCGTTATTTACAGTAGTAGCTACAGTATTTGGCACTATTTAGTACTGTAGCTAACCTGTTTGGCTGGGACGTGGTCTCCGGCTGGCTCCGCTACTGAACCAGCTTGTCCTCGCAGGGATTTTTTCCCCTTGCTTTGGGGTACGTGTTCCGCGGGGTGGTTGACAGATGCAATCGAGTCCGCAAGCGATATTGGATGTTCACGTGTGCGTGGTCTGGCGACTTTTTTTTGTATTTTCTTAGACTTAGACCGTGCAAAACTTAAGATTCAACCATTTTAAAACAAATAAAGATTCGGAGAGAGTAAAGCAAATAATGTGAATTTTAGTGGAAACAATTCACAACTCCTTTCCGCTAAATTTATCAGCATACCCAAGCAAGCTAGAGAAGAGAGAAAAGGTTTGTACAAAAGCCCTGCACCTCCATAGAAGAGGATACATTCTGGACATGGCCCTGTGATGATGGATGGATCTGACGGTGACGTACCCTAGAATCAGCACCACCAAGTACCTTGAGGACCAAAGAGAAAAAGGAGGTTGCCTGGTTGACACATGTCCGTGAACATCGACCTTTCCGTTGAAGTGTCAAGACGTAGTACGTGGTGATTGTTTTGTACTACGCCCCTTATCCCTTTTCTTCCGGTGCGTACATCGTACTCATACTTGACATGTTCCTCCTATCTGAATCCAACTAAATTCCAACCCCAAACTGAAACTTTCAAGGATCAAGAACAGTATGCGTGCGTACTACATTCTCCAGCCTCCCGTCCAGAGTACTCTGGATCCACCACTTTTAATTCCACGGGACCAATCCCATTAATTAGAGAGATGCTGTAATAAGTTTAGAGAGATAAATTAAGCTTGTCATGCATGCATGAAAACGTGGACAGTAGTAGTACGTAGTAATAGTGCTGCTAAAAGAGCCTAAGTACATGGAGCTAGCTAGCTAAGCTAGGGCACCGAAACAAGCCACTCCTCTTCGTCGATGATCTTCTACCGCTGCTACCGATCGAACTGATCACTCGATACAAACACTGCCTAAGCTATGGTCGATGGTGATCACAGCAGACCACTGAGAGTAATGCACTAATGCTGGTGCACTTGCTTCAGTGGGAGAGGAAGCTGAAGGGGGAGTAGCCGCTGTCCGAGCCCTGCGACGAGGCGACTATGTCGTGGCCGCCTCCGTTCGAGGGGGCGAAGCCGCCGTACCCCGCGTCGGCGCCGCCCCAGAAGCCGGACACCATTTGCGCCAGGTCGTCCACGTCCTCCCGGAGGCCCAACCCATAGGCATCGGCGTCGGACACGGAGTACCGCCGCGCGTCCTGCAGGTCGCCGCCGCGGGGTCGGAGGCAGCTCTCGGGCACCACGCTGCTCAGATACCCGGAGTTGTCGTCCGCGCTGGGGAAGAGGAAGTCGTGGCCGCCGCTCCGCACGTCCATCAGGCTGGCGTGATCGGCATTAGCCGCCGGCATGGAGCACTCTCCCGCGCCGGCGCCCGGACGCTGCTGGTAGCCGACGCCGCCGTGGCTATGGTACGAGCCAATGTGCGGCGCCGCCGCGCCCGCGTGCTGCTGGCCGCCGTACGGCGTGGTCGAGGACGCGTACGTGGGCTGCGCGTGGAACGGCGCGAGGAACGGCGGGTAGTTGTTGTAGGCGGCGTGCGCGTAGACGAAGTTTGTGCGCGCCTGCGCGCCCTTCATGGAGAGCGCGGCGCGGTCGTAGGCCAGGGCGGCCTCCTGCGCCGTGTCAAATGTGCCGAGCCAGTGCCGCTCCTTGGTGGTCGGGTCGCGTATCTCCGCGGCGTACCGACCCCACGGTCGCCGACGCACGCCCAGGAACCGCCCGGGCTCCTGCGTGCGGCGCCGGCTGCCACGCGCCGGGGGCCGCTCGCTGGGCGAAGACGGCGGGGACGGCTGCGGCTGCGGGTGACCGGCGATCGGCTTCGGCAGCCCGTGCTCCGAGAACGCCATTATGTGGGAGGTCTGGCCGCCGCTGCCGCTGCCGCTGCTGCTGCTACGAGTGCTCATGGCAGAAGTGAAGTGAGGCTGGGACTATACCACTGCTACTGCCGACCGTGTGCTGCGAGGTGTGAGCTAGCTAGCTTAGGTTGAGGAGGTGGTTGTTGTGTACGTTGTGAGCTTCTATCTTGTAGTGTGTAGTGCTCACTATGGAGGGAGGCAGGGTGGTATTTAAATGGGGAGCAGCTTGGAGGAGGGAGTCAAGCTAGAAGGAGAGCACTGTGGATGAGATGGCGAGGTAGGGGAGTGACATGCATGCGCTGCACTGCACTGCACTTGTTTAATTTCTAGGAGTAAAAGGAGGGAATGGAAAGCTCACTGCATGCTTCTATGTATGCACCTTGTGTTTGGATTTGTGTGCCCTAACCGATGAGGAGAATGTTGTGTCAGTCAGATGTATATATAGCTATATATGTGTGTATGTGTTGCTAGAAAAAGAATACTTGGAATGTTCTACCCTCTTTGTTTTCATTCATACACTTCATTTATGAATATCATGCATGCTGCTTTTTTTTGTTGCATGGTGCTATCCTTGCAATAAATTATTAGTGTCATTTTTAGATATGACTATCTCTGTCATGATTCTTGTCCAACCCAAATTAATCAAGCAGCATTTGAGATATGACACACTAGTTGTGAAGCCATAGCCCATTGAAGCCCTGCCAAGACAAAACTCTTTGACTAAGAGAATACTGGTCCTACATGCATAGCTTGTTGTGGCATATACCTTGCATGCTTTGATGATTTACTACTGAGTACCAAGTATTGCAAACTAATCAGATAGTGTAAAGATGCCTGCCACTGACAAGAAAAGGAGGGAAAGTTGAGAACTTACCTACCTATGCGTCAAGCCTTTTCAAGAATTGTAATATATTGTTTTGAAAGAGACAATTGCAATCCATGCTCCAAGATACTAGTACTACAATAGCTATTATGATACATGCCAAAATGCTACACAATTATGTGCTTTTTCACAGTCTGACCATTTGGCTTTGCTTTCTTGTGTGTCCATGTGCTTGCTTGCGCAATACATGCAAACTGAAATGAACATTGGAGAAAGCTACTCCTCCCATTGAACAATATAGTGCTGATGCCCTCCACAAAACACAATCTCACTCACTCCGTTTTTTGCTCCGCATATAAGCTTTATCTTAAGCCAATTTTGTAGAGTTTTTTTGCTAAAACATTAATTTCTTTGACCATCGTCTCCATACATATTAAATTGAATAAAACTACATAATTATCATATTTTAAATTTATTTCTCATAAAAATGTATAGTTTCCATTTCATCGATCTAAATAATCGTGTGCGTATTTATTTGCGGTCAAAGTTAACGCGTGTTGACCACTCAGATTCTAAAACATCATGTATGCATATTGCCTCCTCTCTTGCTTGTAAGAAACATTCAAATGGAGTGGTTAGCTTGCCCTCAAAACAAGATAAAACAACAGTGTGAAATGTGTAGAAGGCACTCTTCCTTATGCCACCACTTCCTGTTAATTATGCTTCTTTGTTTTCATGCATGCAACCTTGAGTGACTCTCACATGAGGTGAGGGCCCTCTTTGACTCCTTTTCCCTAGTGAGGCTTTGCTTTGCCCGCATGAGCTAGACAAATGCTTGGACAAGGATCATTATCCCTCTCAAACCCCTTGGATTTATGCTCATTCTTTATTCCTAATGTACATTCTACGGATTAGTGCGCATGTGCGTGCCGGTGCCGAGCTTCAAATCAGAACAAATCGAAAGGAGTGACGATATTAAATCAGGAAACAAGAGAACTATCCCTTTCATGTCTCTCTAGAGCCTAATATATGGCTTTAGGGGGTCAAAAAAGTGTAGGAGAGAGAGAGAGAGGAGAAGTGAACCTGAAAGGAACGTCGAGGTAATGGAGCAATTAACACCACTCCCAACCGACTGTTAAGTGTGAGCCATGTGAGGCTGATGCAAAAGAACAGTTGACGTGGATCGACACAGCTTTTTACCCACCTAATTTTTCCTCGAGAAATTAAACATGATTATCTAATTGCGTACGACTTTTGGTACCAAGATCATCGTACTATTAGTTACAACATTTTGGGAAATTTTACATCTGTGAATAATAGTGAAGCAAATGAATTGATCCACTTAAAAGTTGAGTTTAAATCTTCTTAGTTGGGAGCATCTTGAAAAGGATGTTCTTGGAGTTTACAAAGCCTTGACTTCCCCTCCCTCGTGAGAACAATGGTGAAGTTGGATTCTTATGAAAAGCTGCATCTGGTGGTGCAATTCTTGCAGCTAAGGTCATAGCTTCTACCAGTGCAACTATAAATGTGTGTGGTAGATGCATGTAGAGCGCATGCATGCCAAGAGAGAGATCTTATCTTGTGACCTTGACTTCCCCTGCCCCATGCACCTCTCTTCCTCTTCTCTTGTGCCTGAATTTGGCTTATGTTGGTTTGTGAAATGCAAGATGGGGTCAGGCATGCCGGTCAGGCTGGTCAAGCGCCCTAGCTAGACAACATCTGAAAAGGTGTGAGGAGGAGAAGCTGGTGCATGTTCAACTAATAGAAAGTAAAAGGAGTTGGGGTTGGGGCACAATCTAAGGGCAAGGAGGCTCCACACATGCAAAAATATGCATTGCCCATGCATGACAAGATTGTACCAGAAATGCTTAAGTTAGTTAATCTGCCGAGACAGACCAAAACTGGAGCGTACTAATTATGATGGAACGAGCACGGCTCACAAGACACATGTTCTTGTCCATTTCAGAGGGTCGCCCGGGTTTTGGGGTGGCCTTTTCACTACTTTGACTTTGGACCTCCTCAGAGAACAACAAGACACTTAGACACACCCAAGAAAAATAAACATTTCAGGTTCGTAGAGAGAGAAAGAGAGGGAGGAACTGTCGAAGTATGCAAGACAAGTTCACTAAACATAATTAAGAAAAGGTAGAGAAAGACCACTTGTGGCATGCACATTTGTCCCACCAAGTTGTGGTTTGAATAAAGTGTGGAGAGACAGCAGTTTAATAGTGCAAAGTATGTACTCACAAATACTAGATCATAGCTCCCAATGCAAGACTGGCTTTAATCGTTCGGAATTTTGAAGTCTCATTTCAGTTGTAGGGTTTTCACCAATTGTTGTGTACTATGGCTAGTTTGAAACATTGCATTTAAAAATCGGGAATTATATGCCGCCAACGTTCGCTACAACTCCCAACAAACGACGCATCCAGCGACGTCTAGTTCGGCATCGCTGCACTAATCATGACATCATGATGAAATCAGCAACGACATGGCGGTGATATTCCCTTAGTCGCGCTATCGTGAATTCCTTAATAAACCCTTAAATATATGCATAGTCTATAGATATATTGCTATTTGTTTTATCATTTTACTTGTTTTTGCAAGAAAAAACTTCATTTACATTTTTATCATATATGTTGCCTGATTTTTTTCGTCGGTTGGTTCCCCTTCTCCCTTCCAGAGTTGTTGGATTAGAATCCAACGATCCCACTTGGCCTTCCACCTCATCTCTTCTTCTACCTCCAAAAATCAGAAAACAAGCGCTCGCCTCCACTTCCCCCTTTCAGCTACGACACCGTACCTTGTTGCCACATTTTTCAAGGAAGCTAACTATTTTGACGGACAGTCACCGCTAACAGTCCTCCCATGTGCACATGTTAACCCTCGGACTCGCCTCCGCTTGTGACAACGTCCAACATCATCATCGTCGGCTCTGAACCATTCATGCATCGGCCTCGTTGGGGTCACCGCCAGACGTGTCACCCTTATGTTCGTCCATGGCGCTACTCCTCTCATGCATATCTCTATTGTTCCTTGAATCGACTCACACTTGCAAAAATTTCAGTCACTTGATTGATAAGAAAACCAAACCATAGGGACCTTTTACCCTAAAACGGTTAGGGTTTCTCTCCTCGAGCGATTGCATCACCACCGTGTCTTGGTATCCCCGCCCCCACTGCCGCGATCACGTCTCCCCCGTGGCGAGCTCGCCCACATCATGAGTGATGGCATCGATCTTGTACGTGCAATCGGCAACCAGTGATGCAAAGGAAGATGACGCTATATGATTTCTTTGGATACAATTGTATCAAGCAAGTCACTGCAGTGTGGGTGCACCAAGGGCCTCCGGATATTGACGAATTATTGCGCGTCCCGTTTACCCCCCCCCCCCCCCCCCCCCCCGAAATCATTCAAGAGAAAAGAAACATGTCACCCTTCGCAATTAGTGCTCAATTAGCACTTTGTGGTACCATTTGGAAATTGAAGCTGATTAGTCATAATTACTGTCGATTAACAACATGAGAGGGGGACCATATAAGGAAACTTTTGAGTTCGAACCAAAAGCCCGCAATTAGGACGTCGAGCTGGTCAAACAGTTCTCCTAGTGGGGCTGTTTTGCGCGGTTTGATTAAGCAAGGCGACCAAGTACCAAGAGGCATATCAGGTGCAGCGCCAGTAGTAGTACGTACACTTGAACATGACGATGAACAGGATACACGAGCATGATTGGCACTGGGGCTGGGCTGATCTGATTTCCTTCAGCAAGTTCCGATGCATATGGCCGGACGTGTACTTGACTGACCAAATGATTAACATAACATATGCATCGTACGCAGTAACTAGTTGGGATCGAATTGCACGTGGCTTGGGGATTGGTAGCCCATCATTCACCACAGGTAAATCCTCCTCTCCTGCATCTGCATGCAGCCCCAGTGGTATGTAGCGCCCTGGTATATATAGCTACGTATTTCTACCATAGAAGTACTGTACTAGTCATTGTTAAAAAGTGTTATAAAGGGTCAGTTGTTTTGCTCAATTATGAGAGAATCTAACCCCCCCCCCCTTCCCCGCTTCTTCAAGAATCTAGAATCTCAATTCGTTTTACGATCCTATCTAATTAGACTCTAACTAGATAAAATTATTAAAAGAATATGAGGTAAAGATTCTGAGAGAAGACGGAAGGATGATTCTCTCATAATCAGCCAAAAGTACTGGCGAATAGTCATATATACAAGTCATTGTACTACCATATATACCTATTAAAAAAACTAGTAGTAGCGGCCCTCGCAAATGCGAGGGCGTCATCTTTAATGTATCAAACATGTTAAGTATTTGAATTTATATCTCTCCATAAATGATTTGTTTATAAATCAAGAGTAGACACCTGCATGCTATAGATTAATTGTAATATGCTTTCTGCATCAATTGTCAAATAGTTTTATGTGTTTTATTATTTTGTGCATGGCTCTATTAAATAGTCATTTTATGTATTCATTGTCATAAAAAAAGATTAGGCTTATGTTGCGATTCTTGATTGCAAACCCAAGTCTTAAGTTCAAGTAATTAATAGTCATTAACATTCATTCCCGTCGATGCTCATGTTGAAGGCACCGAATTAAGGAATTCCGTATAGGGTTCTAATCATGGATCTATCCTTGCCATTTTATTAATATATATTTAAGTTTGATTAAGAAATAATATGCACACATATAAACAATAAATATGTGCGCATCAAAATGTTTTTCATGTGAGATATTTCTAGATGCAAGTATAGGGATCTAGTCTTTCCTTTGGCAATGAAAAACTCCACTACGAACAGGACATTTGGTCTCCTCCACAACTCTTTTTGTATGCCCCTTCAAGCCTAAGTAATCTAAATAACTATAACTATTTTATATATATTTTTTCTGTCGTTAAACAGATTTCATAATAAAAATAATATATATTTTTGGTGGCATATATTTCCAGACGAAAGAAGCATAACGGACTATGATTCCTAATTTTATATCAATTAGCATGAAATCCTTATTTTACAAATTCAAAGAACGACACGAAGATTCCTAATTTTATGTCAGTTAGCATGAAATCCTTATTTTACAAATTCAAACAACAACATGAATAAAAACGTATTATACGAATGGGAATTTTGATCGAAAATATAATATTTTGATAACACATCTACTTTACCGAATTTGTCTGGATATATCTATGAATAAAAACAGTCACGTGTTTTGACTGTTTTCTTTACGGTATGAGCTTTGGCGGCACTGGGCCTGCGTGCATGAGCCCATATCTTAAGCTTCGCCACGTGTCAAGTGATAGGTCCGAAACGAAACACATGGTGCGAAAACCTTTTGTTTTCTACATGACGCACGGTCTTTAGGCTGTTACGTAATTTTAGTTAAATCACAGCCATTAAATTACAGATCCAACCATGAGTATTATTCGAATGACGTGGCTCAATATGGAGACTTGAAAAACAGCTTCGTATTTTGCTTTTAATATATAATAGATGTTTGATTTTTTTTGCCTCGTGTTACGGGTGATGTTCTTCTTCTCCCTCCTCCCGCCCACCACCGACTTGCACTGCCTCATTCATCTACCTTCATCCCGCAACTGATGGGCTCTGCATCTCTGTCGCGCAATTCACCACCGCGGTCATCCCTCTCAGTCCCGTGATCCCCACTAACGACGACGACCCCTTTCTCCCGACTCACACTCGTCAACCTGCTTCCTTGCCTTTGTTCAGAATGTCTCAACTCGTTGCAGCTCGCAACATCATTCCGGTCTTCGTTGAGGTTTTGGCTCGTCCTCAACACCAGTCATTGTCCCTCCTCGCATCACCCCGCGGTCGGCATCGTCCAAATTCCGAAATATCGAGGGTAGCAAACTTTTAGATACCTAGCGTTTAGCAAAACTTCTAGCCACTTTGAGTAATATATTCGTATGGAAACTCTCTTTCCCCAGTGACTGTTCAAAAAAAAATTGTAAAAAATTACTGCCAGTGATACAGCAAGACACGCGGACGGTGTGTGTGCATACATGTTGGAGCAAAAAACTGCCAGCCCTAATTTACGAGCATGCAGCCGAAGCAGCAAGGAGAGAGAGAAAGTAGAGGGGAGGAGTGTGGGTGTGGCTAGTAGGAGCGCGACAGATGTGTGTGCATGTTGGAGCAAAAACTGGCAAGTACGAGAGTACATGGCCTTGCAAAAAGGGACTCCTGACCATACATGACGGTAGCCTGTCTCGCTCTCGCTCTACAGTACACTACTACACGAGAAGGGAATATATATGGATGGACATGCATGCACATATGCAAGCAGCCCCAGCCCCAGCCTCAGCCCCTGCAGCCTAGCCAAGCCAGGCAAGACACGCACACACATGTATACGTAGACGGATGCATTAAGAAATGGGGTTTTAGTTTCGATCGGCCATGCACGAGCATGATGGGCCGGCTGCTCGAGCTATGGCTCCTAGAGGCTGGGATGATAAGGTAGAGGGGGGTAGAGGAGTGCGTATAAGGGAACAGTAGGGTCGTGCGGGTGACAGTGGCGATGGGCGACGTGTTGCGGGGCAGGGAGCTGCCCGGGTACGCCCGGTACGCCCCGCTTGCGCCAGCCACAGCGACATACGGCGCACGTACGCCCCCCCACCCCCCAGCCCTACCGCCTACGCACGGCCCACAGACGACGACCGGCCGCTCGCCCGCCTGCGTACGTACGTCGTCCCACCGCCGGCCGGCGCCGCTCCCCGGGACGTGCCTGCCGCTGACCATATACCTTACCTCGTACCGGCCGTGTGTCTATGCCCGTGTCGTCCTACACTCCTACGTAGCCAGCCAGCACCGCCGCGCGCCCGCCGCTCCCCGGGACGTGCCTGCCGGCGCTGCTCACACCACCTTATTACTAGCTACCTCGTACACAGCCGGCACTCCGCCGTCGACCGTCCGGCGCCATGCTCACCCTCGACTCCTCGAGCCCCAACGCTCTGGCCTCTGACTCGGGCAATGCAAGCATGTATACGTTACGGTACGTACATACGCGTGCTCAGTTTACCACGAGAGATCGATGGCGTTGTGCTCAGCTTACCGCATGCCTGGAATTGTTATGCAAAGTGGAATTGCCTTTCTCCTGCTTGCATTCCTTGGACTCTTGAGACACGTGAACTTTGTCAAAATGGAACATCAACTAAGTCACAGGTTTCCACTGCTGGGCGGAACCAGTGAATGCAGTGTACTTGATCAACTCTTCAGACACGTACGCTTGGTGAAAACGTAACACTGACAAGTCAGTTAAGTCACGAGTTTCCTTCCACCGGCCGGGCGAGGCCAGTGCATGCAGTGTAGTACTTGATCAACTCTCTTACTCTCTCCAAGTACGTTGAGAAACGAGAATGTTAAGATAGATAGATGGGTCGATTCACTCCATGGGTCGTCACGCTCCGGCTTTCCTGTCACCAAATGAGAGGGGGAGATGGAGCAAGGACTTGTCGCCGGTGCAGGTGTCTCGCGTGGTGTGGATAAAGAAGAAGGGTGCGTACGTGCGTGGGACAAGTTGACGGCCAGATGGAACGGGATAGGGAGGGGGGAAAGTCGCGCACTGTTCACGCAGCACACGACCGATGATGATGATGAGTAGTGAGGGGAGGGAATGGGCCGGAGCCGTGTCAGGCCGCGCGCGGCTAGGCTGCTCCGCTCGACAGCGCCCGAAATGGCAATAAAGGCTCGCCTTTAGTTTCCTTTGCAACGGCAAGGTCACTCCCTCTCTTCTCATCTCCACTCCAAACCCTACAAATTACTTTAAACACCCATTTTGCTATTTCTCGGTTGCACTTTTTTGCAAATTATGTCAAACGATTCTTGCGTGAAGGGGAGGCAGCGCCACAGGCTGAGTTGAAGACCACACGGCAACTTTGCCAAGAGCAAGCAGGAGCCGACGACAACATGGCTTACCGCAACATCGTAAACGGACGGAAGTTTGAAATGTGGTAGTAGATGTGCTTTTAGCTCTGATCACCACTCAAACAGAACGTAGTTCGAGCCAACCAAGGCGATACACCTTGTCTCAGCCTCTTATACGAGGCTCGAAAGAAAATTCATCGTAGGTGAGGCAAGGGTGAGATGAGTGAGAGAAGGGAAGAAGTTGAATATAGGAAGACATGGGAAGCGTCACAAAGGGAACAAGAACATTGCATATTCAACGGTTTGGGCGCTCCCGTAAAACTGATTGGTCATTTATAGTATTTTAGGCAACTGCGCCCTATGCGTTTTCTTAAAACAATGCAGATATGAAAAGAACAGGAAGCTAAGATATTTTTTTCCGTATTAGAAGCAAAAAAAATACTCCGTGAAACAACATAATATAAAAAAATAACAAGGAAAGGCCATGAAGTACCTGGAAGCTCCATTAATGTTGAGTGGTTACCGCGCAAAAGGTACACAAGGACTCAAAAAAATACCAAGACCCCTAACTTTTACAAGAAGTACACCAGGGTGGAATCTAGAATTGCAATCAAGTCCTTTGTAGCTTCTTTTCGGACATAGCATTGCCATCGTCGAGGACGAACCACTTAGGGTGACAAGACCTTCACAGTAGCACAACTATGCCATGAACTCCAGGGTGAAATAAAATCCTCCTCCCATGAAGCACTTCGGCTGGGGAGGAATAGGATGGTCGCCTTTCGACCAAAGGAAAAAATGATGTGGCATTGAGATCTGGCAGCCAACCGGCGCCATCGCCCCGCCTGGATGATCGTTAATTTGTATTCTCCTTGTGCACACATTTGGATACGCACACACCCTTAACGTAAAACCACATTTTTCATCGTATTGTGACAGCAGATGCCATGGGGATGGCTAAAGAGGGGAGAAGGTCCGAGGTTGATGTCGATGGTATCAGAAGCGAGAGTGGGGACAAGCACAGTGAGACACCGTGATGTACCCAGGTTCGGGGCTCTCCTCAGAGATAAAACCCCTACTCCTGCCGAGCTGACTATGAGCAATAACTCGGGCTACAATGAATGTTCCTTGAGATGTAACCAAAGGAAGGACGAGAAGTCCTAGAGCTCTGCTCTCTCCTGCATCTCTGTATGAAGGTGGGTGTGAAGTAAATGCAGATCGTCCCTCTCACCGGAGGGGTTCCCGGGGTTCTTATAGCCTGAACCCGGGTTACAATAGTAACTACACAATGAGGAGGGACCCAACTTTAAGCCTCTCAGACTATACTGGGTCCACTGACCGCAGCCCACCGGCTGCCTAGGCGTAGACTTGCAGCTTGCCTACTTTGTCTTGAGAATATTGTAGCCTGCAGCAGGCGGCTTCCTCAGAGCCATGTCTTGTCCGCTGTCCTGTCAGCCCGACGTGTTGAGGGAACATCATGCGCCTGACAGGTCGGTGTGGTACTTTGCTGTCTGCCATGCAGATCTCTCGGGATCGCCTATTGATGACCTTAAGCTGGGTGCGCCCATTCAGCCCTTGGTCAACTCTTGATTCTTGGAGGGGGGCTCGGCTGAGCCGACTACTATCTAGGTCGACTGTGCTTGGTCGGAGGCCTACTGCTCCTCATTGAGCATTCGGCATCCGGACTGATTATATCGTCCCGATCGCATTCGGCCTTCTTCAGATCGGCCGCACTTCGTCTTAAAAGATTGTTTCGCTTGGGTGACCCTACCCGGGGGTCATTCCCCCGACAGTAGCCCCTGAAGCTGTGGAGGTACCACGATCGCCCGATTGCGGGGCCTTTGCAGATTCCTTCCTCAGAAATCATGACTTGTGTCGCGGTTATTTGCTCATGTGCCCCTGAATTCGAGCCTCGTCGAATGCCTCATGCCGATTTGCTCTTCAGCCTCGCCGAGTGGATCCGGCCGACCTGAATTTGGGGTTCACTGAATGCCCCGTGTCGAGCTTCCCAGGGGCGCGACCGAATGCATCCCAACGATTACCTTTGACCGAACTCTTGACCGTCCCATGCCTCTTCGAATTCGCCGCGAGGAGTTAATGCGCCATGGCCCACTGCCCACGCGCGACATGATGTTACCGATACCCTCGGGCTACACGCGCACGCCTCGTCTTCTCCATGGGATCTTCTGCTCCATAGCTCTAGTCATGACTTGGTACACGCCACGCTTAGCGGACACATGGTGCCACAGAGTGCACAGCCGATCCCACTCGCGCCCGTCCGCCTATAAGTAGGGGCGGGGAGGGGCTCGGGATAGCCTCTGACGCCCATTACCTTCTTGTTTCTCTCTTCTTCTTCCTCCACCGCCGCCAACATTGTTGCGCGACCTCGCCGTGCCGCCACCGCTCCTCTTGCTGCTCTGACCATCATTGGTCCTCGCGCGTCGCGCCAACTCCCGCTGAGCTTCTCCCCCGCCGCCATGTTGGAGTCCGAGATGGCCGTCTCCCACGGCCACTGGGAGGGCTTGGAGGTGACGGAGTACGACATCCTCCGCCTCCGCCGCACGCGCAAGATTCCGGCGAACATCGAGTAATTTGTCCCCAAGAACAAGATCACACCGGCGCTGCAGCCCGGTGAGCGCGTAGTCTTTGCCGCTCATTTTGAGCGCGGATTTTGGCTCCCCGTGAAAACTTTCTTTCGTGAATTTCTAGATTTCTTCCAGATGTAGCCACACCACCTCGGAGCAAACACCATGATGCTGCTCTCGGCCTTCGTGACGCTGTGCGAGGGCTACCTGGGGATGAGGCCAAGCTTGGGGCTGTGGAGCCAGATCTTCTACTTCAAGTCTCAGATGGTTGCAACCGGCGTCAAACTTCCAAATCCAAAGCCCCCCGACCTTCCGCTGATTTCCGAGAAGGTGATGACCAAGTGCGGCGGAGCCACTATCTATATCAGAATCAAGACCATCTATCCAAATCCAAAACCGCTGCAATCGGTGAAGAAAGCCTTCTTCTATGTCCGAACTCCAGAGGGTCAGGCCGACTATCACAACTTTCCAGAATTTGTGCTGGAGCCGCCGACTTCCAAGCTTAACTGGGGGGCCAAGGTTGCCTTTGGAGACACCGACCTGGACAACCAGCATAGCCGCATAGCCGAGCTGGTTAATGAGGGGATGTGTGTTGCCGACCTAGTGGCCGGGTGGATATACCACCAAGTGCTTCCCCTTCAGTGTAGGTGCCACCGACTATGCGACGTGGCCACCCGTCGCGATCTGACACGGATCACAATCCACGCATTGTCCAGGGACAAGATCTGCGAGCGAGTGCGCGAGCTAACCGACGGTTAATGCCCGGCCAAGTGGTGGTTCGGCCTGCGGCTGATACGTCCCAAACGTATCTATAATTTATGACCGTTCCATGCTCATATGGGTAACTTTGCTATGTGTTTTGCTACAATTTTATACCTTTTTACACATATTTGGACTAACCTACTAACTCAGTGCACCCAATGCCAGTTTCTGTCTGCTGATGTCTGTGAATTGCAGGTTTTTACCCATATTTACAATGCCCAAAAATTTTCACGAAAAATATATAAAAAATCAGCGTAACGGAAGCTTCCAGAACACTGAAGGTAGCCAAAGAGGGGCCACCCCCTCTCAGGCGGCCACCTGGCGCGACCAGGGGGAGGTCGCGCCCCAAGGCCACCCGAGAGGTGGGGCCCTCCCCTGGTGCTCCCCTTCGGCCTGTATTACCTCCTCGATGCAGAAATCCTGAAAAGAGACCCCGCATCGCGATTTTCACCTCTATTCCGCTGCCACCGCGATCCCGAGATCGGGAGCACCAAAAGACCTCTTCCCGGCACCCAGCCGGAGGGAGGATTGACCTCCGGGAGTTTCTCCACCACCATCAGCACTTCCCGGATGTGCCGTGAGTAGTCCCCCTTGGACCATGGGTCCATGACCAGTAGCTATGTGATTTCTTCTCTCCAATCTTGTGATTCAATTGTTAGCCCTTGTGAGCTTCCCTACATGATCAAGGCACTTATGTAATTTTCCTTCTGTTGCTATGTTGTGTTTGCTGGGATCCGATGGATTATGAGATTATGTTCAGATTGTGATGAGTTATTATTTGGTTCTTCTTTTATATTTTGTTCTTGAGTAATTCTTGCATGTTCTCCGTTGCTTTTTATTGTGTTGGCCAAGTAGTAGATATTAACTCCAAGAGGGAGCGTTTATGCTTGATTGTGGGTGTTAAACGTTATGGGTAGGGAAACTGCTCAGCACCCAATACGGGTGTGGCTACCTCATATATATAAGGGTACACAAAGTGTAAAAATACAAGATACAGGGCATATACAGAAGCTATTTATGAACATTGTCTAACACCCTCCCTCAATCTTAACTGTGGCCTGAAGTGCAAAGCAAGTTAAGATTGCGTCTACAACCTTCGAATTGGGGTTGTGAAAGTGGCTTCGTGAAGATGTCAGCAAGTTGATCTTTGGAGGAGATAAACTTGATATGAAGAAGCTTCTGTGCAACACGTTCCCTCACAAAATGGTAGTCAACTTCGATGTGCTTGGTACGAGCATGGAAAACTGGATTTGATGAAAGATAGGTTGCACCAATATTGTCACACCAAAGGACCGGTGGCTGCTCTAGAGAGACTCCCAACTCTCTCAACAGAGACTGTACCCAAATGATCTCCGCTGTGGCATTGGCAACTTCCTTATACTCTGCTTCGGTGCTACTCCGAGATACTATGGCCTGCTTGCGCGCACTCCAGGCGATCAAGTTGGAACCAAAGAAGACAACATAGCCCCCCGTTGATCGCTGGTCATCTAGGCTCCCAGCCCAGTCTGCATCAGAAAATGCTGAGAGAGCACTCGAGGAGGTAGACCGAAGATGCAAGCCATACGAAACAATATGAGAGATATAACGCAGTATACGCTTCATAGCTGACCAGTGTGAAGTACGAGGAGCTTGAAGATACTGGCACACACGGTTGACCGCATAGGAGATGTCCGGCCGTGTGATAGTCAAGTACTGCAAGCCACCAATAATACTGCGGTACTCTATAACATCATCTGAAGGAAGCAAATCACCATCCAAAGCCGATAAACGATCAGTCGCAAACATAGGAGTGGTAGCATGCTTGCATTGCAACATACTGACACGTCGCAGCAAGTCCAAGGAATACTTATGCTGAGTGAGAGTTAGGCCAACGGTTGACCGTGAAACCTCCAGACCAAGAAAGTAATGGAGAACACCCAGATCCTTGACAGGAAAATGACCACTCAGAGCAGACAACAGACGACCAGCGGCAGACACGGAGGAGCTGATAACAATAATGTCATCAACATTAACCAGCATGTACATAGTAACCTCAGGACGATGGAACAGGAACAAAGACGTGTCAGTAGTGGAAGGAGCAAACCCATGACGTCGAAGAACTGAGCCAAGCTGTGCATGCCTGCTTAAGTCCATAAAGTGCCTTAACAAGACGACACAAATGATGTGGATGAGCAGGATCAACAAAACCTGGAGGTTTCCACATGTAAACCTCTTCCTCCAAGACCCCATGGAGAAAAGCATTCTGAACATCAAGCTGACACAGAGACCACCCTTTTGGCAACAGCCAAGGACAGAAGCAGTCGAATAGTGGTAGGTTTGACAACTGGACTGAAGATATCCTCATAATCAAGACCATACCGTTGTTTAAACCCTTTGGCCACCAGTCGTGCCTTGTATCTCTCAATAGAACCATCAGCATGCCTCTTGACCTTAAACACCCACTTGGAATCAATAATGTTGACACCGGATACAGGAGGAACCAAGCGCCAAGTATCGTTCCTCTATAGGGCCTCAAACTCCTGTTCCATGGCACTGCGCCAATGATGAATACGAAGAGCTGCCTGAAAATGCCGAGGCTCGGCAGTGGGATCAACTTCTGCCTGTGCCATACACGCTGCAATCCATGCAACAGTGCCGTTAGTGCGCTCCTTCGGCCGAACAATACCACTCTGACTGCGCGTACGAGGACGCAGAGCAGTGGTACGTGGAGGAGGTGGCGTCGGAGACGAAGTCGATGAAGATGACCGTGACGACGCAGACCACTCCCTAGGCTCAGCAGCCACGTGTACTGGTGGCACGTCGTGTGGCATGGGAGAGCCAGTCGGTCCAGGCGAGCGGCCTGACGAGGATGGGGTGGAGGCCGGATCGGTCAACACGGGCAGCAGACCAAGTCCACGCGGGGCCGAAGGGGACGCGGCAGAAGCATGCTCGACCAGCTCAGCCGGCTCAGCCGAGGCGTGACCAGCCCCTCGCTGGACCGGAGAAGCAGGGCCCTGCTCGGTCAGATCCATCGGCAAGCCTGGTGATAGGGAGGCGTCACGAGCGGGCTCGACGGATGCCCGAGGGGGCGCGGACGGCTGCTCATCTAGAAGATCGAGGCGTACTCCTCGCCCAGTACCTGCACCATGGTTAGGTAGCAACAAAGGGGTATATGCAGCATCTACAAATTGACCAGGCAAAGGTAAAACAAATTTCTCAGGTGTAGTGGGAGTGGTGGAAGTGATCGGAAGTGTTGAAAAAGGAAAGACTTTCTCATCAAACACCACATCACGAGAGATGTAGACGCGGTTAGAGGAAACATGAAGACATTTGTACCCTTTATGAAGAGAACTATAACCAAAAAACACGCACTGTTTAGACCAAAACTCCAACTTGCGTTGGTTATATGGACAAAGATGTGGCCAACATGCACACCCAAAGACCTTGAGAAACGTATAATTAGGAATTTCATTCAGCAAGAGTTCAAGTGGTGTTTTCATCTGACGGAGTCATGTAGGGAGTCTGTTAATAAGAAAACATGCGGTGGAAAATGCACTCCAAAATCGGAAAGGAACGGAGGCATGGGCAAGCAATGCAAGACCAGTCTCAACTATATGGCGATGCTTGCACTCAGCTACACCGTTTTGCTGATGTGTATGAGGACAAGAAACACGATGTGTAATTCCAAGCTTATTAAAGAATGCATTAAGGTTGTGATACTCACCCCCAATCAGATTGTACATGAATGATTTTGTGACTGAGAAGACGCTCAACATGCGCTTGGAATTGCAAGAAAACATTAAACATATCCGACTTACGTTTAAGAAGATAAAGCCAAGTGAAGCGACTGTAAGCATCAATGAAACTGACATAGTAATTATGACCACTAACAGAGGTTTGGGCATGGCCCCATACATCTGAAAACACAAGTTCAAGCGGTTTATTGACTACACGACTCGACTCAGAAAAAGGAAGTTGATGACTCTTGCCTTGCTGACAGGCATCACAAACTACATCAACATGTTTATTAGACACGACTGGAAGCTCATGACGAACGATGGGAGTGGCAGGATGACCAAGACGCACATGCCAATGTGATGAAGACACGCGAACACCGCTGAAAGCACAAGGAGCTGATGGCACATCAAGTGCATAAAGACCATTATTGCGGAGTCGACCTCTAAGAAGTACGTCCCTCGTGTCCCGGTCCTAAACAAAAAATGAAAAGGATGAAATTCAGCAAGAACATTATTGTCACGAGTAAGTTTAGGAACTGAAAGCAAACTACGTGAAATAGAGGGAACACGAAGGACATTAAGAAGACGTAATTGTTTGGATCGACTGGTAAGAAGTGATGCCTGACCAATGTGTGAGATGTGCATACCTTCCCCATTAGCAGTGAGAACCTGATCATGTCCACGGTACGGTTCTTGTGTGGAGAGCTTTCCCATATGGCTCGTCAGGTGATTGGTAGCTCCCGTATCCATGTACCACGATGCATCAACGGGATAGGAGGGAGTATGTCCCTGCTCATGAGTCCCCATAGCATCCTGCTTCTCATTACCCTTGCCATTGTTCCCGATGCCCAAAAAATCCTTTTTGAAGCGGCGACGACAACGGGAAGCAAGGTGACCATCGAGACCACATAGCTGGCAGGATACCTGAGCACCACAGGAAGGACAACAACCACGAAATTTTCCTCCGGTGGAGGTAGTGGTGTTCCGCGTATTGGACGCGGTCGAAAGCTTGGCACCCGTTGGTGGCGTGTAGGGCGTGTAGTGCTTGCCCTTCCCTCGCGTTGCAGCGTTGGCGGAAGGGAAACTCGACGTAGAGCGGCGAGCCTGGATACGCTGCTCCGTGGAAAGAAGACGCGCATACAACACACGCGGTTGGATAGGAGTGCCGCGACCATATATATTTTCCACCAAATTATCATAGTCGTCACCCAATCCATTGAGCACATAAGAGGTGAACTCCTCCGGACCAAGGGCCTTGCCAATGGAGGCGAGCGTGTCATCCATACCCGTCACTTTGTTGAAGTAGTCAGTGATGGTGAGGTCATTAAGCTTCACCTCCCCAAGCGTTGTGCGAATAGCATGAGCCCGCGCCTGAGACTGCGAAGCAAAGCTGGTATGAAGAGCCATCCACGCGTCCCGAGACGTGGTGGCGAAGATGACCAGTGACGAGACCCCCTCCATAAGAGACGAATGGATGGCTGAAAGAATAGCTTGATCTTGAGCCACCCACGCGTGATGCCCCGGGTGATATGACGGGGGGCACGACAGAGTGCTGTCAAAAAACCCCTCCAAGTAGCGACCGCGGAGAAGCGGCAAGACCTGAGCACGCCACGATAGGTAGTTATCTGTCGTTAGCTTCACCGGAATAAGGTGCGCAAAGTAGAACGGTGCAGCAGGGACACCATGATCCGAAGGCGGTGGCGGCGCATAGAAGCCCGAAGGTGAAACACCAGTCGGTAGCACAGAGGAAGCCACCAACTCCATTGATAGACCGCCGTAGGGCGCCTTGTACGAAGAGGATGCGCCACAAGGAGGCGCAGACAGCGAGGATGTAGGGTAGGTGTAAGCCAATGGGACAGAAGAGTCGTAGGTCGACAACAGCGCAGATGAAGTCGGCCATGGATTGGTTGTGTTAGAGATATATTCCGTGTACGTATAAACGGATAGTCTAGGATAGAGATAGGACTCTCGTGTCTTGTCTTGCACTCCAAGATAACCCCTTGTACGCCTATATATACTCGCCCTTGAGGCTCAATACAACATCCATCGACTCCGCCAAATCCCTCTATCCTTCTACATGGTATCAGCCTAATACGATCCAAAACCCTAGAGCAGCCGCCGCCTAGCCCCCCGCCGCCGCCGCCGCTCCCAAACACTAGCGCCGCCGCCCCTCCATGGCGCCGCGCTAGCCGTCGTCGACACGCTTCCGCCGCGCCGCCCCCGGGGAGGTCGATCTCCATGATCTTCGCCGGGGGCTGCGCAACCCGTATGCAGGGTTCGTCCGCCGGTCCATGGTCGGTTGCCCTGCAGTCTTTTTCCCGATCACTTGATCGGGTTTCTTTTTGGCTTACCGATCTTAGATCGGATTGAGTCGCCCACCGTCGCCGTCAACTTCCCGCGCCGCTGCTCCGACATCGGCATCGACGATCTCCATCGCGCCCGTGCGTTTGCCACCACCGCCGCCGCGCCTGCCTCGGCAGGCTGTCGCGGCCTCACGGCAGGCTGCCGCGCACCGCGGCCGGCTGTTGCGTCTGCCTAGGGAGGCTGCCGTGGCCGTCCCCCTCGGATCGTCTTCGTCGTCATCGTCTGGGACTTCACCGACCACGCCGCCATCGCCTACGATCTACGCGTCGTCCCTGCCATGGCGCATACTGCGTTACCGTCGGCCTGATCAACCGATCTGCGCACGTCGCCGCCAAGCACGTCCCCGAGCACGCGCCTACCACCGATCGAGCATCGGGCGGCCGCCGCGTCGACCCTTCGGGCCGCCGCGCCGCCCCCGTGGAACTCTAGGTGGCTGCCCCGACTTCTTCGCCGCCGCTGCGTCGCCCCCACGGGCTGTAGCGTCGCGATGCGCCGTCCACGCCGCCTCGAGATCGTCCCCGCGGTTGCAACAACCCGCGCGCTGCCGCTGCGTTGCCTCTTCGGGCCGTAGTGCCGCAGCCCGCGGTCACCGCCGCCTCGAGGCCGTCCGCTCCAGGTCGTCCCCGAGGCTGCACCGACCCTCGCGCTGCCGTTGCGTCGCCCCGTCGGGCCGTAGCGAGCGTGGCACGCGGTCCCTGCAATCGCCCCGAGGTCTTCCCCGCCGTTGCCCCAAGATATGCGCACCGCCGCTGCGTCGCCCCTTCGGGTCGTAGCGCCGCGGCCCGCTGTCCCCTCGCCGTTCGCGCGCACTGGCGTCTCCGGCTTCCACCGCGCCGCTCCACGGCGCGGATCGCCGTCGGCGCCCGTCTACGTCGTCCCGCCCGGTTCCCCGGCGTCAGGGCCCGCGACCTCGTCCGCGTCGACCCCGTTCGCGCCCGCGACACCGTCCGCGTCGACACCGTCCGCGCCTGCTTCTCTGTCGAGCACCGCCGCCGCGCTCCACAAGGTAACCTGTCGGACGACTTCTCGTCGTCGCAGGTCCCGCCGACTACCCCGCGCCCCTCTAGGCGTCCAGCATGACCACTCCAGGCCTTCGCTGGTTCCGCCGGCTTCTACGTCTTTGTCCACTACAACTTCGCCGCCAGCGTCATCGCCTCGCCCCCATCTACACCACCTGCTACTCTACCCCGACAACCGCGAACAGCATCGGCAGCTCTCCCTCGCCGTTCTGCACGTCGCAACCGTCGTGGAGTCCTCCTCTGCTAGTCCCTCTGACATGGCGACAAGTTTATGATGGTCCCTGCCCCTCGCACGCCTGGTACTGGCAACACCGGGAGTGCCTTCGTCCCCGATGCGTTCCCGAGTCTGGCAAACTCGGATCGGCGCCTCGTCTTCATCGGCTTCGACAACGTCTTCTACGGCATCGACCCCTCTACGACCGCCTCGACTGCGTCACCGACGAGTTCTTCTTTGCGTACTCGGTTCTGGCAAAACCGGAGTATGCCTTCGTCCCCGACGTGTGCCTAGTTCTGGCAAAACTATGGCCGCACCTCGTCCTCGACGGCTCGGACTGCATCGACTCCGGCATCGACTCCTTTATCGACGTCTGCCTTGACGCGTCTCCGTCAACCTCCTCGTGCACTATGCGCATGCGGCTTCATGTGCGGCTTCCTTGACACCGGCCACGACATCGACCACGGCGACCCTTCGCACCGCTACCCCGACCTCGGCTCCCCCCATGCTCTCGGCTCCCTCGACATCGGCACAAGGGCTACCACCTCGCCTGAGCACTCATCGTCTTCCTCTACAGTCCAAGCTTCGCGCCGCGACACCGTCCACGACACTCCCGCTCGGACTGCGGGGGAGTGTCAGCCTTCTGGGGTCCACTTCGGGTTATCTCCAGTCTGACCGTCCGCGACGTTTCAGTTGTCCACGACACTACCGCTACGACTGCGGGGGAGTGTTAGAGATATATTCCGTGTACGTATAAACGGATAGTCTAGGATAGAGATAGGACTCTCGTGTCTTGTCTTGCACTCCAAGATAACCCCTTGTACGCCTATATATACTCGCCCTTGAGGCTCAATACAACATCCATCGACTTCGTCAAATCCCTCTATCCTTCTACAGGTTGGAGCGACACCGTAGGAGCCAACCGCCGGCTGGTGCTGCGTGTGTAGAGCACCCTGGGGCTAGATGGATGGATGGCCAACGCTG
This sequence comes from Bromus sterilis, assembly GCA_950022295.1. NCBI lineage: Eukaryota > Viridiplantae > Streptophyta > Magnoliopsida > Poales > Poaceae > Bromus > Bromus sterilis. Next base: position 49,418,557 of record OX465600.1, on the reverse strand, counting down.
GTGGGTGGCTGACCCGCTGGCATCCCGTACGCATGCGGGTGCTGGTGCTGGTACGCCCACCAGGACGCATCCGTGGGCGGGGGAGAAAATCCCGCTGGACTCCCGTACGCCTGCGGAGCAAGACCGGGATGTTGCGCCGGCGGTGGGGCGGATCCCTAGGGCGCCGGCGACGGGGCAGCGTCGAAGGGACCGGGATGCCGCAGGGCGCCGGCGTCGTCGAAGAGCAGGGGCGGCGGCTGGGCAGCCATGGAGCCGCCGGGCAGTGAGGCCAGTGGCCTGGAGGCCAAAAACGGGGAGGCCGGGGCGTCCTGAGAGGCGGCGGCCGGGCCGGCGGCCGAAGCGGCGGCCAGGCTGGGGGAGATCGCGCCGGTGGCGCCGTATATAGAGGTCATCGATGCGATCAGGAGGCGGAAGCGGACGATCGAAAAACCTAAACTGATTCCATGTTAAACGTTATGGGTAGGGAAACTGCTAGCACCCAATACGGGTGTGGCTACCTCATATATATAAGGTACACAAAGTGTACAAATACAAGACGCATATACAAAAGTTACTTATGAACATTTTTTAACAGTGGGTTTATGCCCCCCGTTGTCTAGCTTGAGTGACAGAAACATGAGACTAGGAGATGTGATGTTGCCACTAGGGAGAAAACAACGATGCTTGTAACCGCGGTTGCAAGGATTGTTTACCTTACGCAAAGTTTATTAATGCAGTTGTTTGTTGCTTCGGTTTTACACTTTGGGTGGGGTTCGCAACTTAATACCAGAGAGATGCTCTGGATAGATAATTCAAGGTGAATGATTAGTGAGTAGATGCTGATGAATAAATGGTCTAGTTGTCTTGGCGTACTGCCCATACTTTTAAGCCTCTAGCTTTTTGTAGCATAATTAGCATTGCGGTGCGTTTATAATTCTGTCAATTGCCCAGCTGTAATTTGTTCACCCAACATAGTTATTCTATCGTCTTTTGGGAGAGAGACATCACCAGTGAACATCATGGAGACCCCGGTCCATATTTCCATCATTGTTTACACCTTAACTATTTATTGTTTTATTTCCTTTCAGTTACAATCACCATCACTATTTTCACCGTACGTTTGATCCTTTGTAAACGACAAGTCCGGAGAGATTGACAACCTCTCTGAACTCATTGGGAACAAAGTTATTTGTTTCTGTGTGCAGGTCCACGTCAAACTTGTCTCCATTCGGAAACTTAATTAATCTCTGGCGCCGTTGACACCTGCTAGCAGAATTCGAAGTCCGCCAGAGACATAAACCTTACCGTCCTCGTGTAAGGGAAATTTACTGCTATATACATCTCAACCTTCCACTTGGGGTAACCAACGAGGGGCGAGAATCCATCAAGAAAATTTCTAGCGCCGTTGTCGTGGAAGCAAGCAAAACTACACCCATCAACTCTCGCGCCATCAGCGGCCTTACACTCGGGAAAAACCTCCACCCCAGGTATCTTTAGTTCCTTGAACTCCCTTTCATTTTGTTTCGTGCCTCCTGTCGTTCTGATCGGCCATTACTACATCGCTTCCTCGGGGAAAGCATGTACCAGGATGGACAGGTCGCCTCCGCCTTTCACCCGGACCGTGCCGAGTCCGACGTCAAAGATCCTGAATTTAGCAAGGACACCGACTCCGAGACCGAAGCCAAGAAGGCCTCGCTAGGAGCCGGTTACAAAAAATTGGGTACGTCTGATTCTTCACTATGACGCTTCATGGCCGAATGAAGTGACGACGACAGTTGCTCATCTCCTGGCGATCATTGTGCAGAGTCTCATCCGGAGCCCAAGGAGGGGGCCAAGGGAAAACGCCCTCGGGAAGAAGCTGGGCCAAGTTCGCATACTTCTCCCCCCAACAAATCGGCTAGGAAGCTTCCCACCAAGGGGAAATCTTCGAAGAATCTAGCCGGCAAGAAAAGGAAAAAAAGCCAAGACCACTCCGGCTGCTCCTGCTCTGAATGTTGTGCCTTTGGACATCATTCCTCTACTCTACTCGATTGCCGCGATGCTCCGCCGAGCACCCCAACTTGACGGGTATGTTCTCGTCATACTCAATGATGGGATTGCCTTCTTTGAATCTTATTTTTCTTTGCTTCTTGGTTTATTAGGGAACCGTGCAATGCCGCCGCTGCTGCTGACGCTGCTCCTCCGCCTCCTCGGCCCGTTGCCTCGACCACCCAATCCAGGGCCGCACCAGGTCAGAAACGGATTCCGGCGGCCATCGATACTGTCAAGGCCGAGCTCACCAAGAAAGCTCGCGAGGACGCGGCGAAGCAGTCGGTGAAAACTGCTGCCACTTCCGGCCATGTCGCCGCCATTGGTGGGTGGACATGTCGACTGCCACCGCTCCTCCTTCCGCCGCTACCGGTGGGTTTGGCGACGTGCAACCGGACATGACAGTTGTCGGCGCTGTTCCCCCGACTACCGAATTGCATGTCGCTACTTCAGCTCGGTCGGTGGGTGGACAAGAGATCCCTCGAGAAGTTACCACCGCCAATGCTGCTGCTGCCACTACCGATCTGGGCGTGGCGGCTATGGCTACGCAACAGGCGGCCGACTCGCCTGCCGTTACTACTCCTCCGCCGACCAACGAGCCCGCGCCCAACTGTGCTTTGGTGCCAAAACCGGCTCCTCCTGCCCGCACCATCTCCTCGGTGGAGAGGTTCCGCCACGACTATCTGAGTGCCGAAGTTGATCCGGCCACCGTCCTTGCTACTGCTGTAGCTGGCCCGTCCGACTAGACGCCCATTGTGGCGCCAGGTCGCGTGGGTAATCTACGCAAACAAGTTGAGGGCTTCGCCGAGCGTGCAGCGAGCGACCTTCTTTCCACAGAGCGCTCCCTCGCGGTAAGTGTTTTTCTCTTGTGGGGGTTCATGACAAGAGAGTTTACTAGAGCAACGCCTCTCCTCGTTGGTTACCCCAAGTGGAAGGTGTGATGTAGGATAACGACAAATTTCCCTCAGTGAAGATACCGAGGTTTGTCTCCAGTAGGACTCCGGAGATGATAAGTAGGTGTTAGCGGCGCAACTGACGTGGACCTGCACACAACACAAGTAACTTTTCTCCCAACGCGTACAGAGAGGTTGACAATCTCTCTTGTTTACAAAGGATCAACGCAACATATAATGATAATGATAGCAACTGAAAGGTAAAAACAGGAAAGTAAATGAGCATGTAAACAGTGATGAGAATATGGACCGGGATCCTGTGATGTTCACTAGTGATGTCTCTCTCCCAAAAGACGATAAAACTGCTATGCGAGGTGAACAAATTACAGCTGGGCAATTTACAGGATTATAAACACACTGCAATGCTAACTATGTGTCAGAACCCTAATTTAGGTTTGTGTTTAACCTAGCTTGCATTTTTTCTTCATGATTTTTTTTGCAAAAAGAAAAGAATTTGGGAAAAGAAAAGGCCCAAAGCATTTTAAATAAAAAGGCCAAAAATAAATCTTTTTCCAAAATTCTTTTGGATATGTTGAAAAATCCTAAAAATGAGTGTGATCATTTTAAAAGTGAGTTGGGATTAATCCCATGCTCATAGATTTTTCAAAAATCCAAATAGTAGCTTGGAAATTAAATCAAATGCCTATTTGAATTGAAATTCAAATAATTTGAATTTCAAAAATTCCCAAAACTTGGGGTTGACTAATACTAAGTCACCTAGAGTTTATAAAAATAGTTGGGGATTTTATTAAAATGCCCTAGTATTATTTATAAATGGGCAAACAAATAAACAAAAAGGATAAAAAGAAAAGAACAGAGGAGACCTTACCTTTTCGCCTAGGGCGAAGCCCATCAGGCCCAGCCCACTTACCTCCCTGTCGTCTTCCTCCTCGCCAGAAGGACGGACAGACGCGCCGTGCGCCGCAGGAATGCGTGCCACCTCCTCCTCTGGCCAGTGCACAGCTTCCCCTCCCCCTCTATCTCTTCGCCAGGAGACGCCGTGCTCTTCCCCCCCTCTCGCTGTCTTCCCTCTCGCCCCAGTCGCCATTTTTGCGCAGCCAAAACCCTACCGGAGCACCGACGACGAATAGCGCGGCCACCGAGCCCCCCAGACGCTGAGACCTTGTCTACGAGGTGCCCTGGCGACTTCCCCTTCGATCCGCAGCTTCAATTTGGATCGGGGACTAGCATAACGACGTCTGCATCAAGAACCCGCCTCCGACCACCTTCGTCTCCCACGACGAATCAGGCTCCGTCCGCTCCTTCCCCGGCTTCGTCGAGCTCCCCACTGCACTCAAAGTGAGCCCACCCTCGTTTCCCCTCTCTCCGCACCTCTCCCCGCTCCCTCTGTCGCCGTCCGCCATGGTTAGAGACTCCCGCCGCCGCCTCCGTCGTCGAAGCTGTGGCCCCGAGCGCCCCTTTGACCCCTGCCTAGCCCCAGCAACTTCGCGACAACGAGAGCAACCTCCCAGCACTCTCCTTCTTCTCTCCCGTGCCTCCTAGCAGATTCCAGCGACAGCTCCAGCCAGCTACAGTGGTCTCCGCCGACCTTTCCATTAGAGCCACTAACCTTGGGCACTAATCACCCCTTCCCCCTCGCTGATAGTGGGCCATAGGCCATAAGATAATCACCTATTAAATTAAACAGAGAGGCTAATAACCCCTCTCTCTCTGACCAGTGGGATCCCCCTGTCAGGCCACCCCCCACGTCATCATAACGTCACCCTGACGCAGAATTTGTTAAATGATTTAATTAAATCAGAAATTCCAGAAAATATCCAATACTTTGAATTTGAATAACTTTTAAACCGTAACTCAGATTGAAAAGATTTATATATGAAATTTGATCAGAATAAAATGCTCTATCCAAATATCAAACTTTCAACCATGTTTGAACAAGTTATCTTGATGAACCAGTAGCATTTTGCTATTTCGATCATTTGGGTTAAATAAAATAAAATGCAATGCTCTTTTGAACTTGAACCCTTGCAATGCTAATGTGATCACCTACACTTCAGAAGCATTTCACACACATGATCACATTGTTTACAATGAACAAACTTTAGCAAATGCAATTTGGACCAATTTGAATACATTTGGAGTTTGGATTTGAATTTACTTTTCAAATCAAGTTCAATTAACATGTTGCAATTTAAACTTAGGTCACATCAGCACCTTGCCATGCTATGTTTTGCATATTGAATGTGAATTGTACTATGTTGAATGTGATTTACTTCCAGTGCTTCGGTGATTGCATCTTCTCGGTAGAGTTGACCTCGAAGACGAGTTTAACTTCACGACAGAAGACTAGAACCTCGTGATCGTCAGCAAGGCAAGTACCCCCTCTTTGATCATGTCGATAAAATCCCAATTCCCTCTCATTCTCGCTTATGCATGTTTAGGATGTCACCATGATACGTTCTACTGCTAGTTCAGCCTATTCCTTTGCATTACCTATCATTTTGTCACAGTATTAAGCAAACCACAATCCTAGAAGATGTAGGAGTTGGTTGATATCATGTGGCCCCTACAACTGTTACAGCTTATTGCATGCTTAGAGTTGTTACCTGAGGCTACTTTGATGTGATTCGGGATGGTAGTGATCATGTGAATGATGGTGGTAACGTGTTGGTGAAATTGACCTAAACAAGGTGAACGATGAGAGGCTGTGTAGGAGTACACAGTGGGTTGTCTCGTTGAACACTGCCTTAAGCCCGAGTTCTTGTGTTGTTATCCAAGACTAAGAGTACGACCACACATTGGGCTCACTGACCCTCTCGGCCTAGTACCTCACCCCGGACCTGTCCAGGAGTCGCAAGTAGTTCGCCCTTTAACGATCTCAAGCAGGTGGAACCAAGGTAAGTGGTTCGCGTAGGTTGTGGGCATGTTGAATCAAGTGATCATGATCGAGTTGAGCTTGATGGCGGTCACACAACGTTTGAGTCCGCATCGAAAAAATCGGCCGGATTCCGATCGTGGTCCCAACTCAAATAGGAGACTCCCTAGGACTAGAGATGGTGCCGTGAGTGAAGTGTCATGGCAACATCCTCGCCGGTACTCACTTGAAGGGTCCTTCCCCAGGCGGTAACTGATGAGGCGTGTGTGTAGCAGTACACCCCTGCAGGGTTAATGAACTATTCGAATAGCCGTGTCCGCGGTTATGGACTACTTGGAGACCTTTACTTGATCATAGAAAACTTCAATGGTTACTCTTAAAACTTGCCAAGATAAGTGTGAGTGCTATGGCGTGCTTCCTCGTGGGGAAGTCGAGGAAGTATCCATAGTGGTGTATTGATTGGAGACTTGATACTTGGACTCGTGTACGTTCCTTACCTCTTTCTGGTATTCGTAGTACATGACTAGCCAAGTCAAAGATGGCACTTCTGCAAGTGATTCCCCACCTCCCTTTGCCTTGATACATGTGCATGAGGAGTATAGCTCCTATGTAAGTCTTGCTGAATACGACTTTGTACTCACGTTTTCTTATTCTATGTTTTAGAGACGAGACCACTGACCCTGATGGTGGCCTCTACCTCGAGCTCGACGTGGACCAGGTCGTATAGTTCCAGACAGCTGCATGTGCCCTCTGGAGGGTCGTTGTATTTTCTTTCAGGCTTCTTAAGCCATTTGTTAAACTTGTCTTTACTAAGACATAATTTTCTTCCATTGATGTTTGTTGTAATGTTGGATCACAGACATGTGATCTCTGCTTGTAATACAACTACTATGTCTGCTCTGTTTAGCAGAAGTTATAAAGACTATGAGTTTGTAGAGTTCATGTTGTGATTACCTGCTGTTTACACTGGACATGTATGCTGCATGTATGATTATAACGTGCATGTCTTAGTGTGGGGTTCGATAGCTTAGTTGAGTTCTTGCCGGCGGTCTTTTATACACCAAGTGGCCCTTAGATGTGCGCAGCTTGGGACATCGCGATGCGATTGCACGTGACTCTGTCACGTGGCACACTTTGTTGTATGATTGAGCCCGCCCGAGACCCCGACTAAGTGATCTGGCTGGAGTCTGTTTATGTAAGTGTTATAATTCAATCGAGAATATGGTTGAGGCGACTTGTCTATGAGTATGGGATTTCACCACCCATAACCACTTAGACTTGTGAGCGGACGGTGAGGACCCATCTCAGTTGATCATCCAGCCTGGATGGGATGCCCCTCACGTACGATGCTTTCCGAGAGTGTTCTGTGCTTGGCCTTGTCTTCTTAGACAAGTGGGTACGACTCTCGGCTCTTCATATGATTGAGTTGTGGCTGGAATTACATACGCAAACCCCGGGTCCCGACACTATGCTACAAAGAAAGGAAGAGGCTCAAAAGCATGGGCAGTACGCCAAAATAAGTAGACCGAAATCGAACTGCATCTACTACTAATCATCCACCTTGAGATATCTATCCAGAACATCTCGCTGGTATAAGTTGCAAGCCCCACCCAAAGTGTAAACCCAAAGCAACAGAAAACTTCATTAAAAAGCACTTTGCGTAAAGTAAACAATCCTTGCAACCGCGGTTACAAGCACCGTTGTTTTCCCCTTGTGGCAACAGCACATCCCCTAGACTCATGTTTCTGTCACTCAAGCATGTCATCGGGGGGCATGAACCCACAATCGAGCATAACGTTCCCTCTTGAAGTTACTACCTACTACTTGTCCAAAGCAATAACCAACAACGGAGAACAAGCAAGAATTACTTAGGAAAAATAAAATAAAAGATAAGAACCAAATATATTACTCCACAATCTGAACATAATTTCATAATCCATCAGATCCCACAAACTCAGCATAGTAACAACAGAAAGATTAAATATGTGCCTCGATCATGTAGGGAAGCTCACGAGGTCTAAACCATGAAGAACAATGAGAGGAGGAGAACATCACATAGCTACTGAGCACGGACCCATGGTCCAAAGGAAACTACTTACGGCACATCCGGGAAGCGTCCATGGTGGAGGGGAAGCTCCCGGAGGTCGATCCTCCCTCCGGCAGGGTGCCGGGAAGAAGTCTGCTGGCGCTCCCGATCTTGGAAGCGTGGTGGCGGCGAAACAGAGGCGAGATCGCGGAAAAGGGTTCTGTCCTCATGGGTTTCGCGTCACGGGGAATAAATAGGCGAAGGGGGGCAGCCAGGGGGGCCACCAGGTGTCCAGGCGGCCACCCGGCGCGGCCCCACCCTAGGCCGTGCCACCTGGCTGCCTGGGCACCAGGTGGGGCCCCTCTGGCCCTCCTTCGGGTCTCTGGAAGGTTCCGTTGCACTGATTTTTATCCGATTTTCCTGAATTTTTGGAGCACTTTTAATATGGGGGAAACGTGGAATAGAAAAACAGCAAAAAATAGGAACTGGCACTGTGTTGCACTGAGTTAATAAGTTAGTCCAAATATGATCAAAAGTATATGAAAGTGTATCTAGATCATAGAAATATCACACAAAACATGCATGGAGCAATCAGAAATTATAGATACGTTTGGGACGTATCAGGGGTGCGCCAGCGCACCCACTGGGTGTAGTCCTCGAGATTCGGGCCGGATCTTCCTGGAATTTTCCCAAATTTTTACTGAGTAGCTTGATTTTGTATTTGGTTATTTTCTAGCATAAGCAAGATGTCGTTGATCGGTTGCTAGCTGCCTATGCATCCAGCCAGAAGACTACTGCTGGTTTGAAACATCGAGCGGATGCGCAAGTTGCTGACATCGCTGAGCTAAAAGGTATGCCCCGCCGATTGCTTCTCTCTTGGCCATAGCCGATCTGATTCTGACTCCGGTTGTGCCCTTCTCTGAGTTGCCAATGACGCCCTGCCTGAGATGGAGACGCTAAAGAAACGCATGGCCGAACTTGAGAGCCAGCTCGGCGAACAAACTGCTCAGTGCGATGCTGCCATCAAAGAGTGTGACCGTCTCCAGGTTGTTGAGATCGAGCTGACCGAGGCCACCAAGAAACTACTTGCTGACATAGAGAGCTTGAAGACCGGCCATTAGGGCGAGCTAGACAGGCTGCTTGATGCTCGGCAGGACACAAAGGAGGGACTGCAGAAAGAGCGTGATCCCGCTCTGCAGAAGATGGAAGCTGACGCCGAATGCCACCGGAAGGAGCTGGATGTTGTCAAGCTGCGTGCCGAGGTGTTGTTTGCCGGGATGCATGAAATGGACGACCTGCTCGCTAGTGAGCTTTGTGCTATTCTGCGATTGCTCCTTTGTGGCCGCCTGCTTTTCCCTCTTTGTCGCCGACCTCAGCTTTTTCCCCTCTGACTTGGCTTTTTTTCTCTTCTTCTCTAGCTTCTTGGCCTACTTCTCAAACAGTCGCCGAGCAAGCTGTTACAATTGATCAGCAAAATCGGCTGGAACAAAGCATGGAGATTCCCAACGAAGCCCCTTGGAGCTCGAACGAGCTAATCCTGGTGACACGCGCGTGTTTGCCTGTGATCAAGGGCGCATTCTGCGCGCTTAAGACCCGAGTGCAGAAGCTCAACCAGCTGATCTAGCCTGCTGCCGCGCTGAAGGAAGGAGGTGCCGAAGCTGATAAGGAGGACGAAGAAGGTGCACTGTCGGATGCGACCAATTTTGAGGTGATCGAAATTGTGAGAGCTGCCCCTCGGAGAGTCGGAGTCCTGCTGGATCCAGTTGCCCGGGCTGGATCACACATGGCTCTTATGACCGTCCTGAGCTAGTTCCCTCGGCTGGACTTGAGCTTACTGGGGGCGGTACACAAAGGAGTGGGCGAGGTGCTCGAGGCGGCGTATCTCCAGATCAACCAGCGCTCTGCCGAGATCGCCTCCTGTCTCGGTCCTCATGAATATGTCCCTTTTCTGGACAATGATGGCGTGTCGGTTCCTCCCATGACATTGAGCGATCTAGCCTGCAGCATCGAGGAAGAGAGCTCAGGGAAGCGCGAAGGGATTGAGTCTTCCTCCGGACTGTATGAAGACGATGTTGAAGCAGGATCTTCAGGAAGTTCATCTCGACGCTCGAAGCCACCTACTGCCAACTAGACTGGGCCATCTAAGCAGCACATGGATCCGGTTGTGTCATAAGCACAAGCTACTGTGACGCAGCCGACTTCATCCCAACCAAAACCTGCGACCGCGCAGACGGACCCAGCCGCTTCTCGGCCGAGCTCAGCTGCCCCTCCACCAGAGACGGTCGCACCACCTTATGGAGAGGCAACAACGCAGAACGCTCCAATTGCTTAGGTGGTTGCTTCGGCTTTTACTGTTGCATATCTATCAAACTCTGTTAAATTCAGGGTGCACCCACTGGGGGTGTTTCATTTGTGTAATGAATACTTTCGGCCGTAGGCCAAGTACTTTATGGCATATGTTTGCCTTTTATTTGTATGAAATCATCTGCCAGCTCTTCCTTGTGTTTTTTCAGCCTCTTGCTCTTTTTCTTTGCCTTTTTCCTCTCGCAACTGTATACTGTCGCCATCCGGACAACCGACTTACAGCCTGTAGCTGGATCGAAGAGTTGATTTTGAGATAATAGGGTAAATATTTTTGAGCCTTAGGCGTTTTGTACACATGAACCAGCGAGTGGGAAAAGCTGATTGCACCTCTGCCGACTGTTAGCCAGCTGTCTTGGTTGCAATAGGATATAAACACATTCGATCATGTCCAGTTTTAATTTATCCCGAAGTCTATTTTCAAGTGGCAGTTTAGATCGGCCCTGCTCTCCCCGATATTACAGCCGACTTGCGGTCTGCATCCGGATTGAAGAGTGTCTTGACCAAAACCATCACTTTTCTAATTTCCTAAGATAGATTATTGTGGACCTGCCGATCAGTCCCCGAGTGTGCTTTTGTCGACTGCGGGGCTGAATTTTATAGAGATTAAACAACTCGGCCTGACTAGGCATAAAAAAACGATCAAATGTCGTTTCATGAACGCATGATGACTTTACTGATAATTTTTCAAGGATGAAGATACATATGTACCGTTCAACTGTAAAATGGGCACAATAACTCGGCGTTCCAAGGACGCTCCGTTTGAACTCCTGAAGTATCCGTGTCTCGAGTCGGCTTGGTGCAGTCGATGATAAAATATGCATTGTTCTTCAACGCTCGACTGACGACAAACAGATCTTCCCAAGGGGAGGACAACTTGTGCTGCCCCATCGATTGCTGGATTCGGAAGAGCACCAAGTCACCCTCACCAAAAGCGAGGGGGCGGATCTCCTTGATGTGGTAGTGTCACACCTTCTGCCGGTATATTGCCGATCTGTACAAGGCCAGCAGGCATGCTTCTTCTTTTAGATCGACACCGTCTTATCTAGCTTTCTTGGCTTCGGCCTTCGTGTATAGGGCGTGGCGAGGTGACTCAAACTCAATATCGGAAGGGATGATTGCCTCTGCGCCTTATAAGAGGAAGAAGGGAGTAAATACAGTTGAACGGTTGGGTGTGGTGCGCAAACACCAAAGCACAGTCGGTAGCTCATCGATCCATGCTCCGGGTGCCCACTGAAGTGGCTCGACCAGTCGAGGCTTGATGCCTGACAAGATGAGGTCGTTTTCTCTCTCAGCTTGACCATTGGACTGTGGGTGTGCCACGGATACCACATGTAGCTGAATTCCCTACTGGGATGCATATCGTGCTAGTGCCCCCTTTGAAAAATTGGTGCCATTGTCAGTGGTGATGTTGTGAGGCAACCCATATCGGCTTGCAATATCTGCTACGAACTTGACCGTAGTCGGCCCGTCCAGTTTCTTGATCAGCCTGGCCTCGATTCATTTGGTGAACTTGTCGACTGTAACCAGGAGATGCATCATGCCTCCTCTGGCCGTTTTAATGTTCCAACCATGTCAAGTCCCCACACCGCAAACGGCCATGTTATTGGGATAGTTTTGAGTGCTGATGCCGGTTGGTGACTCTTGGCTTTGAAACGTTGGCAACCGTTGCAATGCTTCAATAGATTTTCCAGTGCAGCCCGTGCAGTCGCGAGTAGAAACCATGGCGGAAAGCCTTGGCTACTAATGCTTTTGTTGATGCATGATGGCCACATTCTCCTTGATGGATATCCCGCAGCAGTTCCAGCCCCTTGTCTTCTTCAACACACCACTGGAGAACTCCGGTTGTGCTGCGGTGAACTAGCTCATTGTTGATGATGGTGTATGCGCCAGATCGACGCTGGATTTGTCGAGCTTACACTTCATCTGGGGGGGAGGGTGCCATCCACCAGAAACCACGGAAATGTTTCGCCCAGGATGGAGCAGCTACTACCACCAGAACTGCTATGACCGCTGGTGCGGGTGCTGATGATGCTTCAGGATTGGATCTGGATGCCTCTTGCATAACAATATCAGTCCCCGAGCTGACGACAGCAGCCCTTGGATCACAATCGGCAACCCCTAATGTTGTTGGATCGGAGGAGGCTGCAGCCCCTGGTGCGGCCAAGTGCGCCTTCTGGTTGGATATTTTTGTCGGTTCTGCAGCTTTCGCAATCGTCGCCTCCAAGTCGGCCGGAATAAATATGGACTCTGATTCTACGGAAGGCTTGATGGATGGCTTCCCGAAGGAGGGCCAGAGGGGACCCACCAGAGCCCCAGGCGGCCAGCTGGCGCGGCCTAGGTCTTGGCCGCGCCAGGGGGGCACCTGGACCCCTGGTGGCCCACCTGTCTGCCCCCTTCTCCTATATATTCTCCATGACGCGAAACCTCCAAAGACAAAACCCTTTATCTCGATCTCGCCTCTGTTCCGCCGCCGCTGCGTGACGTCACGAGAGTTTACTTCTCGCCCCTCGTTGGTTACCCAAAGTGGATGGTGAGATGTAGCGTAGCAGCAAATTTCCCTTAGTGAAGATGCTAAGGTTGAGTATCGAACCAGTAGGACTCCAAGGTCGACAAGTAGGTGGTAAAGTGAACAATGGTGCCGTTCACAACCGAGGTTTCTTAATTTACCTGGACCTGCACACACAGCAAATAGCTTTGCTCCCAACGAGTACAGAGGAGTTGTCAATTCCTCCAGCCTTGTTGTTTACAAAGGATAAAAACGCACGGGATAATAATGATAGTGATAGCAAGGGTAAAGTAAATAAAGCAGTAAATTGATAGTGGGTGTAAACAGTATTGGAAATATGGACCGGGGTCCCATGATGTTCACTAGTGATGTCTCTCTCCCAAAAGACGATAAAATAGCCATGCGACGTAAACAAATTACAGCTGGGCAATTGACATGATTATGTGCGCAAATCAATGCTAACTATGCTATAAAGAAAGGAAGAGGCTCAAAAGCATGGGCGGTACGCCAAGACAAGTAGACCGAAATCCATCCGTATCTACCTACTAATCATCCACCTTGAGATATCTATCCAGAACATCTCACTGGTATTAAGTTGCGAATCCCACCCAAAGTGTAAACTCAAAGCAACAGACAACTGCATTAAAGAACTTTGCGTAAAGTAAACAATCCTTGCACCCGCAAGTACAAGCACCGATGTTTTCTCCCTTGTGGCAACAACACATCCCCTAGACTCATGTTTCTGTCACTCAAACTAGTCATCGGGGGGCATGAACCCACAATCATCCATAACGCTCCCTCTTGGAGTCACTACCTACTACTTGGCCAAAGCAATAAACAGCAATGGAGAACATGCAAGAATTCCTCTAGAACATAAATATAAAAGAGGAGAATCAAATATATTACTCAAACACAATCTGAACATAGTCTCATAATCCACCGGATCCCAGCAAACTCAGCATAGTAACAGCAGAAAGATTACATATGTGCCTCGATCATGTAGGGCAGCTCACAAGGTCTAATCCATGAAGAACAAAGAGGGGAGGATAACATCACATAGCTACTGATCATGGACCCATGGTCCAAGGTGGACTACTCACGGTTCATCCGGGAAGCATCCATGGTGGTGGAGAAGCTCCCGGAGGTGGTTCCTCTCTCCGACAGGGTGCCGGGAAGAGGTCTCCTGGTGCTCCCGATCTTGGAAGCGCGGCGGCGGCGGAACAGAGGAGAGATCGCGAAAAAGGGTTCCCGTCTCAAGGTTTTTGCGTCACGGAGAATATATGGGCGAAGGGGGCAGCCAGGGGGGCCACCAGGGGTCCAGGTGCCCCCCTGGCGCGGCCCCACCCTAGGGCGCCTGGTGGGTCCCCTCTCACCCCCCTCGGTGATTCCCGAAGCTTCCGAAGCGCTGATTTTTTATTGGATTTTCCCGAATTTTTGGAGCACTTTTAATATGGGGGAAACCTGAAATAGAAAACAGCAGAAAACAGGAACTGGCACTAGGGTGCACTGAGTTAATAGGTTAGTCCAAATATGATCAAAAGTGTATGGAAGTTCATCAATATCATAGCAATATCACACAAAAGAGGCATGGAGCAAGCAGAAATTATAGATACGTTTTGGACGTATCACCGCGCTTCAAAGATCGGGAGCGCCAACAGTCCTCTTCCCGACACCCTACTGGAGGGAGGATTGACCTTCAGGAGCTTCCCCTCCACCATGGACGCTTCCCGGATGATCCGTGAGTAGTCTACCTTGGACCATGGGTCCGTGATCAGTAGATATGTGATGTTCTCCTCCCCTCTTTGTTCTTCATGGTTTAGACCTTGTGAGCTGCCCTACATGATCGCGAAACATATGTAATTTTCTGCTGTTGCTATGCTGAGTTTGCTAGGATCTGATGTATTATGAGACTATGTTCAGTTTGTGATTCGGTAATATATTTGGTTCTTATCTTTTATATTTTTGTTCCTAAGTAATTCTTGCATGTTCTCCATTGATGTTTATTGCTTTGGCCAAGTAGTAGGTAGTGACTCCAAGAGGGAACGTTATGCTCGATTGTGGGTTGATGCCCCCTGATGACACGCTTGAGTGACAGAAACATGAGTCTAGGGGATGTGTTGTTGCCACAAGGGGGAAAACAACGGTGCTTGTAACCGCGGTTGCAAGGATTGTTTACTTTAAGCAAAGAGCTTTTTAATGCACTTGTCTGTTGCTTTGGGTTTACACTTTGGGTGGGGCTCGCAACTTAATACCATCGAGATGTTCTGGAAAGATATCTCAATGTGGATGATTAGTAGTAGATGCAGTTGGATTTCGGTCTACCTATTTTGGTCACCGCCCATGCTTTTGAGCCTCTTCCTTTCTTTGTAGCATAGTTAGCATTGCGGTGCGCTTTTAATCCTGTCAATTCCCCAGCTGTGATTTGTTTACCTCGCATAGAAGTTTTATCGTATTTTGGGAGAGATACATCACTAGTGAACATCACGGGACCCCGGTCCATATTCTCATCATTGTTTACACGCTCTTTTATTTTCCTGCTTTTACTTTCTAGCTGCTATCATTATTATCTTTTATCTCTTGCGTTGATCCTTTGTGAACAGCAAGGCCAGAGAGATTGACAACCTCTCTGTACTCGTTGGGAAGCAAAGTTATTTGTGTCGTGTGCAGGTCCAGGTGAAGCAAGTGCTTCGGCGCCTCACTTGCCAAACCACCTACTTATCATTATTGGAGTCCTACGGGAGACAATATTAAAACCTCGGTATCTTCACCGAGGGAAATTTGCCGCTACACTACATCTAACCTTCCACTTGGGTAACCAACGAGGATAGAGTATCAAGAAAATTTCTAGCACCGTTTTCGGGGACTCCGAGTGCTAAGATAGGGGAGATGCACACTATCTTTTACCTTTGCTTTTTAGTCTTGTTAGTTTACCTTTCAGTTTTTATCTTTGTGTCCTATATAAAAAATCACAAAGAAATATTTATCTTGCTATGAGATTTCATTATGTCTGGTCCTTTTGCCTTTGTTGAGACAAAGGTTCTCACCTTTAAAAAAAGGTGGTGAAAGTTTAAAAGATGCTTGGTATAGAATTAATGATTCTCAGAAAAGAGCCACCAAGAAGCAATCTACTACTATCCTGCTTTAAAAAAATTATGTTGGAATTACTCCTTGGAATAGTTTCATTCTAAATACTACTATCAACGGGAATTTCCTAGAAGCCCCAATTTGGTAATCTCTTAATGTTATTGAAAATCTTGTTGGAAATCTCCCTATTGCTAGCATTCAAGAGGATATCACTCTAGTTCACATTATGAAAAAACTCGAAAAGATAGAACTAGAAATACCAAGCATAAGTAGGATAAATGAGTTGGATCGCAAGATTCAAGGTAATTTGAATAGACTTGATTGCTCCATGCACAAAATTATCAAAACTATGGAGACCATCAAATTCCATGATTTGGATCCTTCTAGGATAGATAAGATTGAGGAAATCATTGACACGTTGGGAAATACTTTCTCCTCAATCAAACCAAAACAGGTAGAGACTCCGGCAAGGAAGGAACCTAAGTTCAATTATGTCCCTAAGGTTCCTCGACCCAAAAATAATCCACCCATTGCCAAAGGAGTTGAAACCGTGAAAACTTTGGAAGAAATACCCCTCTTGGATAAATTTATAAATGAAACTCCCATTGATTTTTCGCCTTTTGGTTTCATCCCTAGAAGTATATTCATTAGGCCTTTATTTGAAAGACCTCTTAAGACTAGTTGTACAATTGAAGAGCTTTTTGATGATCTTGATGATGGTTCGATTGATACAACTTGATCTTTTGCTTTATGCCTAGCTTAAATGCGTAAAAGAAAGCTCTTGTTGGGAGGCAACCAAAGATGTTTTTACTTTGGTTTTTAGTGGTCTTGATGATTGTTACTACTGTATAAACATCATTGTATCTTTATTTTCAAGCTTTGTGCCAAGTTCTAGCCTCTTATGATAAGGGCAGCAAAAGTTGTGATATGATGTCCAGAAAACAGATTCTGTCTCCTTGACGGAAAAAATCAAAACAAATCACCAGTTCATCTTTTTGAGCTGAATGTTTTACACAACATGCTCTATACAATTGTGAAACTTTCGTATGTTCTGATTTTTTTGATTTGAGTTGCATAAGTACCCCCCAAAAAATTCTTTACTACCTGCTATTCTGTTTTTCACAGATTCTGCCACGTTTTGCCTTTCCTTACTTTTGCAAACCTTAAGCTTGCTTTTTCTTTGAAAAAACTTTTTGGAAATCTTGAGAAACAATAGCTATTCAATAATATCTTTATTTCCAGTGGAGAAAAATATTTTATTAAGGGCACTAACCTCTCTACTCAGCTTATGATGAGTTATGTATGAAGGGAGTTTTCAAGTGTGCGAGGGAAGATGATGAAAGAAGATCCGGGAGTGTCAAACGCTCAAGCTTGGGGATGCCCCCATGCATCCCCAATAAATAATCAAGGAGACTCAAGCGTCTAAGCTTGGGGATGCCCCCGTGCATCGCCTTCTCCATCAACAATCATCAGTTCGTCCTTCGTCTCACTATATTTTTATCACTTCATGTGTTATGTGCTATGCTTGGAGCGTCTCGCTCTTAGGTTTCCATTTTTAGTTTTCTTTAGCTTTGTTTTCTATTCAGAACAAGTTAGACCCCAACTTACTTTGTGTGGGAGATAAACACGCTCCACTCCAATATAGAACACATCATAGGATTTTTCATGCGTATCTTTCTGCTGTTGTGTGTTCTTTATCTTTTCGTAGCTACTGCCATGTTTAGTTTTAGTTTTAGTGTTTGTCTATAGCAAGAGCCTTGGATTTTTTTTAGTTTGTTGCTAGAACTCTCTTTATTTTTCATGTTATCTTGTTAAGAGAGTTAGTTGTTGCACTGAGTTGTGTCTTGTCTTGAAGTAGGTAATTGAGGTTGCTATTCAATTGTAGTAGTAACCTGCAATAGTTTGGAGGTATTGATGTGAGTAATGTTTGAACTTTTGGTGTCAAGAGCTCTAGCCTATTAGTGATAGGTGTAGTATTTTGGGAAATCTGTGTTTATTTCCAAAACCTACAAAAACTAGTTGAGAACTCTAGCTACTAGATGGATCACTAATCTTTTGAGGGGTCGTATATTAGAGTACACTCACGTACCATGAGTCGAGGATGCGCAAGGATAACCAAACCCCCATACACTCATCCTCGGGGTACTTGTCTCTTTGTGAACCTCCTTATAATAAGTGCATGAGTTCTTAGGACTAAGGTAAGTATTGAAAGTTGACACTTCCACCTCCTCATATTTGCTAGCCTCTTCAGTACCGTGCATTTCCCTCTTCTCACTCCGAGAGTTGGCGTCCACCTCGCCGGTGCATCCAGACCCTTGGCATGATACGCTCTGTCATCATAAACCTCCTTATATCTTTCCTGAAAACAGCCACGATACCTACCTATAAAGGCATTTCCATAGCCTTTCTGAGATATATTGCCATGTAACATCCACCTCTTCATGACTTTATCTTCATGTCAGACATGTTCCTGCTACACTAGCAAAGGCATACATTTTCATACATCATGATAGCTACATCTTCTTTATGTTGAGTACCTTGTAAAGTGTGAAGATCTTCTTTACCTTCTTTTAAAATAGAGTGTTGCCCTAAAGTGAGGAAAAGATCCCAAAGTGTACAAAATAAAAGATCCCAAAGATGACAAATGAGAGTTAAATAGAAAGAGCCATTGAGGCCACCAAAAAATACAAAAAATAGAAAAAAGAGAAAAATAAAATAAAAAGAGAGAAAGGGGCAACACTACTATTCCTTTTGAAAGATCCACACTCGTACTCCCTCTTATCTTTGTGCTCCATAGAGTTGATCATTCATGCATATAGCTATGTGGGGACCTTCACACTATAAAACTTGGCTTGCATATTCCAAGGATGAGACTCCTCAAACGAGATCTAGGTCTTCATGAGCAAGCAAGTTGGATGCACCCCCACTAGTTCCATTGGGGATCTCTTCTTAGCTCATATGTGCATCCGTTGCATTGAAATCCCTACTCCTCACATCAATTCTTTCATTTGGCCTTCTCGCCTATGATTGTCCTCATTGATGTGAGCCTTTCTCACCTTTTTGTCTTCCTCCTCCACCATATTTCACTCTTTGCCATCCTAAGTGTCAACTCTCGTGCTTACGCTCATCCATTGCATGAGTGCTCAAAATATCGAACAGGAGTGGATCAAATTGAGTTTAACCTGGGTAGTGGTCTGGGGACGAGTCAAGATAAGAATCCAAAGAAGACCAAGTGTGAAACTTTAGTAGATTGAGTTCTCAAAAAATATATTTTTCTCTCGTATTCCCATATCCCCCTTCTTGCACGCAAACACCATCTGGAGACATTCGAGTCACGGATAGCGAGAGCTCTTGCAGCTAATGTTCTTATGTTGCTTGTTTCAATGCCAATATAGACTCTTTCCTGTTATGACTTGACTTGAATTACATATCTTGATTGCTTTACTTTCAAAGTTCTTATATGGTTGTTAGCATGTCACCACATAAATTATGCTTGTTATCATTTACCTACTCGAGGATGCGCAGGAATTAAGCTTGGGGATGTTGATACGTCCCAAACGTATCTATAATTTTTGCTTGCTCCATGCATGTTTTGTGTGATATTGCTATGATCTAGATACACTTTCATAAACTTTTGATCATATTTGGACTAACTTATTAACTCAGTGCACCACAGTGCCAGTTCCTGTTTTCTGCTGTTTTTCTATTTCAGCTTCCCCCATATTAAAAGTGCTTCAAAAATTCGGGAAAAATCAGATAAAAAATCAGCGCAACGGAAGCTTCCGGAGTCCCGAAGGAGGGCCAGAGGGGACCCACCAGGGCCCCAGGCGGCCAACTGGCGCGGCCTAGGGCTTGACCGCGCAAGGGGGCGCCTGGACCCCTGGTGGACCCCCTGGCTGCCCCCTTCGCCTATATATTCTCCGTGAAGAGAAACCTCCAAACATAGAACCCTTTTTCCAGATCCCGCCTCTGTTCCGCCGCCGCCGCGCTTCCAAGATCGGGAGCACCAGTAGACCTCTTCCCGGCACCCTGCCGGAGGGAGGATTGACCTCCAGGAGCTTCCCTTCCACCACGGACGCTTCCTGGATGATCCGTGAGTACTCTACCTTGGACCATGGGTCCGTGATCAGTAGCTATGTGATGTTCTCCTCCCCTCTTTGTTCTTCATGGTTTAGACCTCGTGAGCTTCCCTACATGATCGAGACACATATGTAATTTTCTGCTATTGCTATGCTGAGTTTGCTGGGATCTGATGTATTATGAGACTATGTTCAGTTTGTGATTGAGTAATATATTTGGTTCTTATCTTTTATATTTTTGTTCCTAAGTAATTCTTGCATGTTCTCTATTGCTGTTTATTGCTTTGGCCAAGTAGTCGGTAGTGAATCCAAGAGGGAACGTGATGCTCAATTGTGGGTTCATGCCTCCTGATGACACGCTTGAGTGAGAGAAACATGAGTCTAGGGGATGTGTTGTTGTGACAGGGGAAAAAATAATGGTGCTTGTAACCGCGGTTGCAAGGATTGTTTATTTATGCAAAGTGCTTTTTAATTAAGTTGTCTGTTGCTTTGGGTTTACACTTTGGGTGGGGCTCGCAACTTAATACCAGCAAGATGTTCTGGATAGATATCTCAAGGTTTATGATTAGTAGTAGATGCAGTTGCCTTTCGGTCTACTTATTTTGGCGTACCACCCATGCTTTTGAGCCTCGTCCTTTCTTTGTAGCATAGTTAGCATTGCGGTGCGTTTTCAATCCTGTCAATTGCCCAACTGTGATGTGTTTACCTCGCATAGCAGTTTTATCGTCTTTTGGGAGAGAAACATCCCTAGTGAACATCACGGGACCCCGTTCCATATTCTCATCACTGTTTACACGCTCTTTTATTTTGCTGATTTTACTGTCAATTGCCCAACAAGTTAGCTATAGCGTGCTAGCAGTAGCGCGCCCTAGGGCGCTACTGATAAGCCAAAAGGGGCGCTACTACTAGCCTTTCTCCTAGTAGTGCTATCATTATTCTCTTTTATCTCTTGCATTGATCCTTTGTGAACAGCAAGGCCGGAGAGATTGACAACCTCTCTGTACTCGTTGGGAAGCAAAGTTATTTGTGTCATGCGCAGGTCCAGGCGAAGCAAGTGATTCGACGCCTCACTTGCCAAACCACCGACTTATCATTATTGGAGTCCTACGGGAGACAATCCTAAGACCTCGGTATCTTCACCGAGGGAAATTTATCGCTACACTACATCTAACCTTCCACTTGGGGTGACCAACGAGGATAGAGTATCAATATGGATTTTCTGGTGGATCCTAGCTTAGAGAGTGCATCTGCTGCCTCATTCTTTGCTCTGGGCACGTGATGGAATTCGCAACCCTGAAAGGAACCACACAGTTGTTGGACCAGGAACCTATAGCTCACCATGTTTGCATCTTTTGCGTCCCAATTTCCTGTGCATTGGTGGATCACCAGATCAGAGTCACCATAACACAAAATCCACCGGATGTCGATCTCTTTTGCCAATTTGATGTCATGGAAAAGTGCTTCGTACTCGGCGACATTGTTGGATGCCGCAAAGTGGATTTGCAGGACATAATGGAGCTTGTCATTCTTGGGAGAGGTTATGACAATACCGGTGCCCAAACCACTTCTCATTTTGGAGCCGTCAAAGTGCATTCGCCAATGATCCGAATCGGGATAGGGCGGCTCATATTGAGTCTCAGCCCAATCCACCAAGAAATCGGCCAAGGCTTGGGACTTGACTGATGTGCGAGGTTCGTACTTGATGCCATCTGTAGCGATCTCAATTGCCCATTTGGCCACTCGGCCCATGTCAGCAAGTGGTGCCGAGCTGATCACTGTGACCGAATGCGCCTGAAAGTAGGGCTTCATTCTTCTTGCTGCCAGGTAGACACCACAACACATCTTCTGTTACTGGGGTAGTTCTGCTTGGATATTGATAACACTTCACTGACATAGTACACTGGTCTCTGGACTGATTGCACCTTGTCCTTCTCAGGTCGCTCGACCACCATCACAACACTGACCACGCGAGTAGTAGCCGTGATGTATAACATCATCGGTTCTTCCTCAGTCGGCGCGACCAGTACTGGAGTTGTGGAGAGCATACGCTTGAGTTCCTTGAAAGCTTCATCCGCTCGCAGAGTCCACACAATTTTTTTTGTTTTCTTCATCTACTTGTACAATGGGATTCCTTTCTCTTCCAGCCGACTGAGGAATCAACTGAGTGAGGCCAAGCATTAGGTGAATTTCTGCACGTCCTTGAGGTTTCTTGGCTGCTTCATTCGGTAGATTGCATCTATCTTCTCTGAATTGCATTCGATTCCTATTTCGGAGACGAGGAACCCAAACAGTTTGCCAGTTGGAATGCCGAACACACACTTCTCTGGATTGACCTTGATCTAATAGGTGCACAGATTTGCAAATGTTTCCTTCAGATCGGCCAGCAGGGTCTGTTGCTTGACCGTCTTGACAACCAAGCGATAACCCTCAACTGTAGGGGATCGAGATAGTCTTCACGGGCAAGATAACCCAATTTATTGATTCAACACTTGGGGAGCCAAAGAATACGTTTGACAATTGAGTTGTCAATTCAACCGCACCTGAAATAAACACTTGCTTGCACAAAGGTATTAGTAGCAACGGTAGTATGGAAGTGGTAGTGGTGATGATAATGGTGGTGATGAAATAGCAAAAGTAAAACAACGAAAGTGAAAAACTAGTAACCAACAGGATTGAAACACTGTAGGCTAGGGAGATGGATGGTTGGGCGCTGCTTGGATGAGATCGAACATGTTATAGATTCTAACACGGGCAAGGCTCACAGAAAATAACGGATCATCTAGGCAAATATCAAACATCAGGCATCTATCCCAAGGTAGTTGTACGTGCTTGCAATAAGAACTTTGCACAACATCTTTTGGCCTACCCTCCCGCTACGAAAGGATCCAAAAGGAACTTAGGGATATTAAGGTACTCCTGTCAAAGAGCACCGGAACAAAGCATTAACACTTCATGGATACACGGAATCCTCAAATTATAGTCCATCCCCTTTGGTGTCCCAAGCTGTCACCATTGGGATCGCCAGTTCCGGACTATAATAGGTGCATACAACTCATAGACAGGATCAAGAACACCAACAAACTCAAGAAAACAAAGGGTGAACAGATCTGAAATCGTGGCTCTCGGGTCCAAAGTGACAAGCATTAAGAGCAACAAGTTGTAACAGAGATGATAAACACCAAGTAGATGATAGGCAACATGACCCCAACAATCTAATGAATTATTACATGATCTAACTCATCCAATGCCTACCATCCCCTTTGCCTACAGCAGGGAATTACTCACACATGAGAGGAGAAGTCATGGAGGGGTGATGGAGAGGCGATGGTGATGACGATGGCGATGATTTCCCCTCACCGGAGGCCAAAGCAGCCTCCAGATTAGGTCTCCCGGAGAAGAACATAGGTTTGCGGCGGCTCCACGACGTAGATTGGAAAAGAGACTCCTCTGGTGGAGTTTCCTCACCGAGGGAATAAATAGGGCCAAGGTAGGGCATCAGGGTGTGTGGGACCCACCCAGGAGGGCAGGTGGCTGATACGTCCCAAACGTATCTATAATTTCTGCTTGTGCCATGCATGTTTTGTGTGACTTTGCCATGTTTTTCTTGACCTTTCATACACTTTTGAGCATATTTGGACTAACCTATTAACTCACTGCACCCAGTTGCCAGTTCCAGTTTTCTGCTGTTTTTGTATTTCAGGTTTTCCGGCCATTAAAAGTGCTCCACAAATTCCGAAAAAATTATATAAAAATTCAGCGTCCCAGAAGCCTCCGGAAACACCAATGAAGGAAGGGAGGGCCACCACTAGTACTCCAGAAGGGTCCATGCGGCGGCTGATACGTCCAAAACGTATCTATAATTTCTGCTTGCTCCATGCATGTTTTGTGTGATATTGCTATGATCTAGATACACTTTCATACACTTTCGATCATATTTGGACTAACCTATTAACTCAGTGCACCACAGTGCCAGTTCCTGTTTTCTGCTGTTTTCCTATTTCAGTTTTCCCCCATATAAAAAGTGCTAGAAAAATATAGGAAAAATTAGCGTACAGGAAGCTTCGCGAAGAGCCCGATTGGGGCCAGAGGGGAGCCAGGGGTGGCCCAGGCGGCCACCCGGCGCGGCCCCACCCCTGGCCGCGCCAGGGGGCGCCTGGGGCCCCTGGTCCACCTCTGGCTGCCCCCCTTCGCCTATATATTCTCCGTCACGGGAAACTTCCCAGGAGAGAACCCTTTCTCACGATCTCTCCTCTGTTCTGCCGCCGCTGCGCTTCCGAGATCGGGAGCACCAGAAGACTTCTTCCCGGCACCCTGCCGGAGGGAGGACCGACCTCCGGGAGTCTCCTCTCCACCACGGATGCTCCCCGGATGTCTCGTGAGTAGTTTTCCTTGGACCATGGGTCCGTGATTAGTAGCTATGTGATGTTCTCCTCCCCTCTTTGTTCTTCATGGTTTAGACCTCGTGAGCTTCCCTACATGATCGAGGCACTTTTGTAATCTTTCTGCTATTGCTATGCTGATTTTGATGGGATTTGATGGATTATGAGATTATGTTCAGATTGTGATTGAGTAATATATTTGGTATTTATCTCTTATATTTTTGTTCCTAAGTAATTCTTGCATGTTCTCCGTTGTTGTCTATTGCTTTGGCCAAGTAGTAGGTAGTAACCCCAAGAGGAACGTTGCTCGATTGTGGGTTCATGCCCCCCGATGACACGCTTGAGTGACAGAAACATGAGTCTAGGGGATGTGTTGTTGCCACAAGGGAGAAAACAACGGTGCTTGTAACCGCGGTTGCAAGGATTGTTTACTTTACGCAAAGTGCTTTTTAATGCAGTTGTCTGTTGCTTTGGGTTTACACTTTGGGTGGGGCTCGCAACTTAATACCAGCGAGATGTTCTGGATAGATATCTCAAGGTGGATGATTAGTAGTAGATGCAGTTGGATTTCGGTCTACTTATTTTCGCGTACTGCCCGTGCTTTTGAGCCTCTTCATTTCTTTTGTAGCATAGTTAGCATTTCGGTGCGTTCATAATCCTGTCAATTTCCCTTCTGTAATTTTTTTACCTCGCATAGCAGTTTTATCTTCTTTTGGGAGAGAGACAACACTAGTGAACATCACGTATCCCGGTCCATATCCTCATTACTGTTTCCACGCTCATTTAATTTTCTGCTTTTACTTTCAGTTGCTATCATTATCCCTTGTGTTTGATCCTTTGTGAACAACAAGACCGGA
Source organism: Bromus sterilis (assembly GCA_950022295.1). Lineage (NCBI taxonomy): Eukaryota > Viridiplantae > Streptophyta > Magnoliopsida > Poales > Poaceae > Bromus > Bromus sterilis. Next base: position 49,393,466 of record OX465600.1, on the reverse strand, counting down.
GAGATTGACAACCTCTTTGAACTTCATTGGGAACAAAGTTATTTGTGTCTGTGTGCAGGTCCGCGTCAGTTGCGCCGCTGACACCTACTTATCATCTCTGGAGTCCTACTGGAGACAAACCTTGGTATCTTTACTGAGGGAAATTTGCTGATGTGCTACATCACGCCTTCCACTTGGGGCTCACCAACGAAGGGCGAGAAGACTACACCCGTCAACTCTCGCGACATCAAGAAAATTTCTGGCGCCGTTGCCGGGGACTTCGAGTGCTAAGATAAGGGAGTTGCACACTACCCTTTACCTTTGTTTTTTAGTCTTGTTAGTTTACCTTTCAGTTTTTATCTTTGTGTCTTTTATCAAAAATCACAAAAAAATCTGCCACACTTGCTGCTGCTATGGGTTCCACTGAAAACACCAAGTTGTGTGACTTCACTAGTCACAACAACCAAGACTTTATCTGCACCCCCATTGCCACACCTGCCACTTCAGCTACCTCTTATGAAATTAAACCTGCCTTGCAAAACCTTGTTATGAGAGATCAATTCTCTGGTGCTGGAGATGATGCTGCTTTACACTTGAACAATTTTGTTGAATTATGTGATATGCAAAAGTATAAAGAAGTAGAAGGTGATATTATTAAGCTCAAGCTCTTTCCTTTCTCTTTAAGGGGAGACGCTAAAATCCGGTTTCAATCTTTGCCTAGGAATAGCATAGATTCTTGGGATAAGTGCAAAGATGTTTTTATAGGGAAGTACTACCCACCTGCTAAAATTATCCAATTAAGGAGTAACATTATGAATTTTAAGCAATTGGATAATGAACACGTTGCCCAAGCTTGGGAACGAATGAAATCTCTTGTTAAGAAATGCCCTACACATGGTTTGACTACCTGGATGGTTATCCAGACCTTTTATGCAGGCTTGAACTTTAGCTCGCGGAACTTGTTAGATTCGGCCGCGGGAGGAACCTTTATGTCAACTACACTTGGTGCTGCCACGAAGCTTCTCGATGAGATGATGACCAATTATTCCCAATGGCACACCGAACGCGCTCCAACAGGTAGGAAGGTAAACTCTGTCGAGGAAGTTACCTCCCTAAATGAAAAAGTTGACTTAATTATGTCTCTACTTACCAAGCAACCCTCTATTGATCCTCATGATGTCCCTTTAAATTCTTTGGTTGCCCAAGAACAAGTAGATGTGAACTTTATTGCTAGAAACAACTTCAACAACAATGCTTATAGGGGTAATTTTGCTAGCAATCCTAGACCGTTTCCATCCAACTATGGGAACAACAACACCTACCCTAGCAACAAGAACCCCTCTTCTGAATTGGAAAACATGCTTAGAGACTTTATCACTACCCAAAAAGCCTTCAACAAAAATGTAGAGGAGAAATTAGCTAAATTAGATAATCTCTCTTTGAAGGTAGAAAGCTTAGCCCTTGATATTGAGATGCTTAAAATTAGAACCTCTCCCCTTGAGGAGAACAAGGCCACTCCTATTAATGCTATCCAATTACAAATTAATGAAAATATTAGGATGATGGCTAAACTTAAAGAAAGGTGGGCTAGAGAAAAAGAGGAAGAGGATAGAATTAAGAGCCTTCCTACACACCACACAGTTGCCACTATCCAAATTGTTGAGGACACCCAAACTATTAGCACCCAATGCACTCCTAGTCCCGTTGGACTTATTAATGGTGATGCTAATACCTCAACCAAAGATGAAGAAACTCCTATGAACATAGAGGGTTTCAAACAAGTGAGCCTAGACGACACTACTACCACCTTTGATAGTAGTGATATTGATTTTGATAGTTGCACCCTCTCAGAAGTTATTAGCTTGCTACACAAAATGTCTAGAGACCCCCACACTAGCACACTTAATCTTGCCTTCACGGAGCATATCACAAATGCTCTCATCAAAGCTAGGGAGGAGAAGCTTAGAGTAGAAGCCTCCATACCTAGGAAGCTAGATGATGGTTGGGACCCTATGATCAAAATTAAATTGAATAACTTCTCTTGCTATGCCTTATGTGATGTTGGAGCTAGTACCTCCGTTATGCCCAAAAGGATATTTGATATGTTTGAATTGAAGCCCTTTGAGCCTTGCTCTTTTGGTGTTCGTCTTGTTGATTCTTCCATAAAGAAACCTTTGGGGAAGATCGACGATGTTCTTATCATTGTCAATGACAACTATGTTCCCGTTGATTTTATTGTTATGGATATAGAGTGTGAACCTTTGTGTCCAATTATTTTGGGACGTCCTTTTCTTCGCACCGTTGGTGCGGTTATTGACATGAAAGAGGGGAATATAAAATTCCAATTCCCATTCAAAAAGGGGATGGAACAATTCCCTAGAAAGAAAATCAAGTTACCTTTTGAGTCCGTTACACGGGCTAGTTATTCTCTTTCTCTTGATAAAACTTGATTCTTCTTTTGCATCATGCCTAGCTTAAAGGAATAAAAGAAAGCGCTTTCGGGAGGCAGCCCGCAACGAATTTAGGTTTTTCTTTTTGATTTTTGTTGTGTCTTGATGTTTGTTACTACTGTAGCAACATCATTGTATCTTTATTTTTCAGCTTTGTGCCAAGTTATAGCCTCTTATGATAAGGGAAACAAAAGTTGTGACGTGCTGTCCAGAAAACAGATTCTGTCCCTTGACAGAAAAATTCGAATCAAATCACCAGATCATCTTTTTGTTCTGAATTGTTTTGACAGAGTGCTCTATACAATTGTGAAACTTCCGTACGTTCTGAGTTTTTTTATTTGAGTTGCAGAAGTGTCCCTAAACAATTCTTTACTACCTTCTGTTCTGTTTTTCACAGATTCTGCCACGTTTTGCCTCTCTTCACTTTTGCAAACCTTAAGCTTGCTTTTTCTTTGCAAAAATCTTTTGGAACTCTTGAGAAACAGTAGCTCTTCAAGAATATCTTTATATCCAGTGGGGAAAAATTATTTTATTAAGGGTACTAACCTCTCTAATCAGCTTATGATGAGTTATGTATGAAGGGAGTTTTCAAGTGTGCGATCGAAGATGATGGAAGAAGATCCAGGAGTGTCAAGCGCTCAAGCTTGGGGATTCCCCCATGCATCCCCAATAAATATTCAAGGAGACTCAAGTGTCTAAGCTTGGGGATGCCCCCATGCATCCCCTTCTCCATCAACAATCATCAGTTCGTCCTTCGTCTCACTATATTTTTATCACTTCATGCGTTATGTGCTAAGCTTGGAGCGTCTCGCTCTTAGGTTTTATTTTTAGTTTTCTTTAGCTTTGATTGCTGTTCAGAAAAAGTTAGATCCCGTCTTTCTTTTTGTGGGAGAGAAACACGCTCCACTTTCGAAATTTAGAACACATCATAGGATTTTTCCTGCCTATCTTTTTGCTGTTGTGTGTTCTTTATCTTTTCGTAGCTACTCCCATGTTTAGTTTTAGTCTTAGTTTGTCTTTAGAAAGAGCCTTGGCTTTTGTTTAGTTTGTTGCTAGAACTCTTTTTAATTTCCATGTTTATCTTGTTAAAGAGAGTTGGTTGTTGCACTGAGTTGTGTCTTGTCTTGAAAGTAGGTAATTGAGGTTGCTATTTTAATTCTACTAGTAACTTGCAATAGTTTTGAGGTATTGTTGTGAGTAATGTTTGAACTTTTGGTGTCAAGAGCTCTAGCCTATTAGTGATAGGTGTCGTATTTTCGGCAATCTGTGTGTATTTTCAAAACCTACAAAACTAGTTGACAACTCTAGCTACTAGATGGATCACTAATCTTTGGAGGGATCGAATATTAGAGAACACTCACGTACCATGAGTCGAGGATGCGCAAGGATAACCAAACCCCCATACACTCCTCCTCGGGGTACTTGTCTCTTTGTGAACCTCCTTTTTAGATTGAGAGTTACAGATAATAAGTGCATGAGTTCTTCGGACTAATGTAAGTATTGAAAGTTGACACTTCCACCTTCCCATATTTTGCTAGCCTCTCCCGTGCCGTGCATTGCCTTCTTCTCACTCCGAGAGTTGGTGTCCACCTTCGCCGGTACATCCAAACCCTTGGCATGATACGCTCTATCATCATAAACCTCCTTATATCTTTCCTCAAAACAGCCACCATACCTACCTATCAAGGCATTTCCATAGCCTTTCCAAGATATATTTCCATGCAACATCCACCTCTTCATGACTTGATCTTCATGTCATACATGTTCCTGCTACACTTGCAGCGACATACATTGCATACATCATGATAGTTACATCTTCTTTATGATTTTGAGTACCTTGTAAAGTGTGAAAGATCTCCTTTACCTTCTTGTAAAATAGAGTGTTGCCCTTAAGTGAGGAAAAGATCCCAAAGTGGACACAATAAAAGATCCCAAAGAGGACAAATGAGAGTTAACTATAAAGAGTCATTGAGGCCACAAAAAAATACAAAAAAATAGAAAAAAAGAGAAAAAAAGAAATAAAAAGAGAGAAAGGGCAACACTACTATCCTTTTGAGAGATCCACACTAGTACTCCCTTTATATCCTTGTACTCCATAGAGATGATCATTATGCATATAGCTATGTGGGGACCTTCACACTATAGAACTTGGCTTGCATATTCCAAGGATGCGCCTCCTCAAACGAGCTCTAGGTCTTCATGAGAGAGCAAGTTAGATGCACCCCCACTAGTTCCATTGGAGAGCTTCCTAGCTCGTATGTGCATCCATTGCATGGCAATCCCTACTCCTCACATCATATCTATCATTTGGCATCTCTTGCCTATGATTGTCCTCATTGTTGTGAGCCTTTCTCATCCTTTTTGTCTTCCTCCTCCGGACTTCTCTCTTTGCCATCCAAAGTGTCAATTCTCGTGCTTACGCTCATCCATTGCATGAGTGCTCAAAATATTGAAAAACGAGTGGATCAAATTGACTTGTACCTGGCTAGTGGTCTGGGGACGAGTCAAGATAAGATTCCAGAAAAAGACCGAGTGTGAAACTTTAGTAGATTGAGTTATCAACAAATAAATTGTTTTTCTCGTATTCCCTATCCCCCTTCTTGCACGCAAACACCATTTGGAGACATTCGAGTCACGGACAGCGAGAGCTCTTGCACCTAATGTTCTTTTGTTACTTGTTTCAATGCTAATATAGACTCTTGCTTGTTATGACTTGAATTGAGTTTCTAACCTTGATTGCTTTAATTTTCAAAGTTCTTATATGGTTGCTAGCATGTCACCACAGAAATTATGCCGTTATCATTTACCTACTCGAGGACGAGCAGGAATTAAGCTTGGGGATGTTGATATGTCCAAAACGTATCTATAATTTCTGCTGGCTCCATGAATGTTTTGTGTGATATTGCTATGATCTAGATAGACTTTCATACACTTTTGATCATATTTGGACTAACCTATTAACTCAGTGCACCACAGTGCCAGTTCCTATTTTCTGCTGTTTTTCTATTTCAGTTTTCCCCCATATAAAAAGTGCCAGAAAAATATAGGAAAAATTAGCGTACAGGAAGCTTCGCGAAGAGCCCGAGTGGGGCCAGAGGGGAGCCAGGGGTGGCCCAGGCGGCCACCCGGCGCGGCCCCACCCCTGGCCGCGCCAGGGGGGTGCCTGGGGCCCCTGGTCCACCTTTGGCTGCCCCCCTTCGCCTATATATTCTCCGTCACGGGAAACTTCCCAGGAGAGAACCCTTTTACGCGATCTCTCCTCTGTTCCGCCGCCGCCGCGCTTCCGAGATCGGGAGCACCAGAAGACCTCTTCCCGGCACCCTTCCGGAGGGAGGACCGACCTCCGGGAGTCTACTCTCCACCATGGATGCTCCCCGGATGTCTCGTGAGTAGTTTTCCTTGGACCATGGGTCCGTGATCAGTAGCTATGTGATGTTCTCCTCCCCTCTTTGTTCTTCATGGTTTAGACCTCGTGAGCTTCCCTACATGATCGAGGCACTTTTGTAATCTTTCTGCTGTTGCTATGCTTAGTTTGATGGGATCTGATGGATTATGAGATTATGTTCAGATTGTGATTGAGTAATATATTTGGTTTTTAGCTCTTATATTTTTGTTCCTAAGTAATTCTTGCATGTTCTCCATTGCTGTTTATTGCTTTGGCCAAGTAGTAGGTAGTAACCCCAAGAGGGAACGTTATGCTCGATTGTGGGTTCATGCCCCCCGATGACACGCTTGAGTGACAGAAACATGAGTCTAGGGGATGTGATTTTGCCACAAGGGGGAAAACAACGGTGCTTGTAACCGCGGTTGCAAGGATTGTTTACTTTACGCAAAGTGCTTTTTAATGCAGTTGTCTGTTGCTTTGGGTTTACACTTTGGGTGGGGCTCGCAACTTAATACCAGCGAGATGTTCTGGATAGATATCTCAAGGTGGATGATTAGTAGTAGATGCAGTTGGATTTCGGTCTACTTATTTTGGCGTACTGCCCGTGCATTTGATCCTCTTCCTTTCTTTTGTAGCATAGTTAGCATTGCGGTGCGTTCATAATGCTGTCAATTTCCTTCTGTAATTTTTTTACCTCGCATAGCAGTTTTATCGTCTTTTGGGAGAGAGACATCACTAGTGAACATCACGTATCCCGGTCCATATTCTCATTACTTTTTCCACGCTCATTTACTTTCCTGCTTTTACTTTCAGTTGCTATCATTATCCCTTGTGTTTGATCCTTGGTGAACAACAAGACCGGAGAGATTCACAACCTCTCTGAACTTCGTTGGGAACAAAGTTATTTGTGTCTGTGTGCAGGTCCGCGTCAGTTGCGCCGCTGACACCTACTTATCATCTCTGGAGTCCTACTGGAGACAAACCTTGGTATCTTTACTGAGGGAAATTTGCAGCTGTGCTACATCACGCCTTCCACTTGGGGCTCACCAACGAAATGCGAGAAGAGTACACCCGTTAACTCTAGCGACATCAGCGGCCCAGCCCTAGGCCGAGCCAGGCGCCCTCCTGGCTTCCTGGTGGCCCCTCTCGGTGCCCCCTTTGGCCCCTATTTTTACCCCCGAGGAGGAAACCCCTAATATCGAAGTACTTTTTCTAGAAGCGATTCCGATCTCCGCCGCCATCGAAAACTAGCTTCGGGGGTCACCAGGATCCTGCTCCGGCACCCTGCCGGGGAGGGCCTTGGCCACTGGGGCCATCTTCATCGACTCTCCTTCCCCCCATGATGCTTCTTGATTAGTTCTTCCTTGGACTACGGGTTCTTGGCAGTAGCTATGTGGTATTCTCTCCCCCTAGATCTTCAATACAATGTTCTCATGAGCTGCCCTACATGATTGAGATCCATATGATGTAATTGGTGTTGTGTTTGTTGGGATCCGATGAGTTGTTACCTTGTTCAGTCCTAAGAGGTTTATGAATTATTGTTACTGCAATTTGTTGTTCTTAATGCTTGTTACTAGTGCACGAGTAGCATGATCTCAGATCTGAGCACGTTATGGTTGCATGGTTATAACTGTTGTTCTAGATCTTATCTACGATTGTATGCACCTTATAGTCCGGAACCGGCGATCCCAATGGTGACAGCTTGGGACACCAAAGGGGATGGCTATAATTTGAGGATCACATGTGTTCATAGAGTGTTAATGCTTTGTTCCGGTGCTCCGCCGCAGGAGTACCTTAATCTCCATAAGTTCCTTAAGTGTCCCCGTTCGTAGCGGGATGGTAGGACAAAAGATGTTGTGCAAAGTTCTTATTGCAAGCACGTACAACTACATACGGAACACATGCCTACGTTTGGTTCTTAGACTAGGATGCTCTAGTTTGTTCTTTGGCTAGAGTTGGTGCAACCCTGTCAATTGCCCAACTGTAATTTGTTCACCCTGCACCTTGTTATTTTGCCTAGAGAGGTACCACTAGTGAAACCTTGAACCCCGGTCCATATTTCACCTTCATTGCCTTCGTTGTTACTTTTACTTTCTTTGCTGCTCCTACTACTTTGGTACTACTTTGTGGTGTTGGTGATTGGGGAAGTCTAAAAGGCTACACCCGTCAACACACCGTTGCTACTTATATCTTGTCTAGTGCTTTTTCAGGTGTGGTTGAATTGACAACTCAACTGCTAAGGCTTATAAGTATTCTTTGGCTCACCTTGTGTCGAATCAATAAATTGGGTCACTCTTACCCGCGAAGACTGTTGCGATCCCCTACACTTGTGGGTTATCAAGACTATTTTCTGGCGCCGTTGCCGGGGAGCATAGCTTTACTTATAAAGTTCACTTGATAAGTACACTTTTGCTTATTACTCTGTTTGCTACTAATGGCTACTTTCTTTGAGACTAGATCTTATTGGCAAGGCGGATTCACGGAGGATCAACAAAAATATTACAAGGAATACCGCTTGTCTCAAAAAGGGATACACTCATGGGGACTAATACAGGAGTTGTATGACTAGGCTAGAAACTTGTGCTCAATATATAATATATCTTTCTGCATGGATGAATCTTGTTGCTTTATGAGGCACACACACCTTGCTTTCCAATGTGAGTACAATGATGATGAAACCTTAGCTTCTTACGCTAAGGGAAACTATGATTTTTATGATGCAGAACAAATAGAAGAATTTGTTGTTTTTAAGGGTGCCTATGAAATTACTTCTTTTCTTAAAAATATTGATGATGACCCTTACAAATCCGAGAGTCTTGATATACTTAATTATTGCTTTGAGTATTTTAATGACAATTATTATATTACTGACTATCTAAAAAGGTTCTCTCCACAAGAGGAAGAGACTAATGCTTTGCAGGATTCTACGGAAGAGGAAATTGCTGAAGCTGAATGCTTCTTGGATGAAAAAGAGGAGGAGAGTGACGAACAAAAGGAGGAAGAATGGAGTAGCTACCCATCTCTACCTACTAATGAGAGTAACTCTTTGACTCTTACTTTATATGATTGCCCTCCATGCTTACCAAAGGAGGATGAATGCTATATTGATTGCTATGATCCTATGGATTCTTTTGAAATATCCCTTTTTGATGAAATTGATGCTTGTGGCCACGATGACCCTATGAATGATACTTGCAAGGATGATTTTTCTGCTGTTCTTTACGATAAACCTTGCTATCTTGATAAATCTTATGATAAACCTCTATTTTTGCCTACTATGGATGTTCTTAATGATGATGAGGTTTGCTTAGAAAGTCTACATGATTATGTGCTAGTAGATCATGAAAAGCATGCTTTGTGTGATAATTATATTATTGAGTTTGTTCATGATGCCACTGAAAATTATTATGAGAGAAAGAAATATGGTTATAGAAATTTTCATGTTAGGAAAACACCCCTCTCCATGTTGAAAATCTTGAAGGTGCTCTCGTTTTACCTTCCTATGCTTGTTGCTTTGTGCTTCATTTATTTATTTTCCTACAAGTTGCCCATGCATAGGAAGCATGTTAGACTTAAATGTGGTTTGTCTTTGCTCCTTTGATGCTCTCTTGTGTGCTTCAACTCTTATTCTTGTGTGAGTATCGTTACACTCATGCCTAGCTAATGGCTTTAAAGAAGCGCTTTCGGGAGGCAGCCCGCAACGAATTTAGGTTTTTTGGTTTTGTTTTTCTTCTGTTATTAGTGGTCTTGATGATTGTTACTACTGTAGCAACATCATTGTATCTTTAATTTTCAAGCTGTGTGCCAAGTTTAGCCTCAAACGACAAGGGAAGTGAAAGTTGTGACATGCTGTCGAGAAAACAGATTCTCTCCTCGTGACTAGAAAAATCACAGAAAAATCCCAGTTCAACTTTTTGAGCTGAATTTTTTACACAGCATGCTCTATACAATTATGGAACTTTTGTATGTTCTGAGTTTTTTTATTTGAGTTTCAGAAGTATCCCTAAAAAACTCTTTTCTCTCTGCTGTTCTGTTTTTCTCAGCTTCTGTCCCTGTTTTTCTTTCGGCAGTTTTGCAAATCTTAAGCTTGCTTTTTCTTTGCAAAAGCTTTTGGGAAGGCAAGATAAACAGTAGCCCTTCCTGGAAATATTTATTTGCAGTATAGGAATTTTTTTTAATAGGGTACTAACCTCTCTAATCAGCTTATGATGAGTTATGTATGAAGGGAGTTTTCAAGTGTGCGATGGAAGATGATGAAAGAAGATCTTGGAGTGTCAAAAGCTCAAACTTGGGGATGCGCCCGGAACCCCTGTCAGAACCCCAACTAGGGTAAGTGCTAGGGTTTGATTGTGCCCTTTGCATCATGCAAAAATTTCAAAAGAAAATTCAAAAATGGGGAAAAGAAAAGCCCTGAGAATTTAATTCAAATGGCCTGATAAAAATCTTTTTCCAAAAATCATTTGAATATTTGGAAAATTCCTATAAATGATGCTGATCATTTTAAAAATGATTTGGGTTCATTCCCATACTCAAGGAATTTTCTAAAAATCAAAATGTGCCTTGGAAATAAAAATTGACCCCTATTTGATTTGAAATTCAAATAAGTTGAATTTAAAAAATTCCCAACAACTAGGAGTGGTTTGCTACTGACCACCTAGTATTTATAAAATTACTTGGGCATTTTACAAAATTGCCTAGCTATTTATTTCTAGGCACAACAAAAATAACAGAAAAGAAAAGAAGAGAAAAATAGGAAAAGGAAAGAGAGCCCACCCCACCCACTTACCTGGCCCAACCTGGCCAGAAGCCGGCCCAGCCCACCAGGGGCAGGGTCGTCTTCCTCCAGGCCAGCCGAGCACGCCACTGCGTGGCGAGCATGCGCTCGTCGCCGGCCATGCAGCAACTTGGCCTCGGCGTCACCTGGCCGCCTGGAAGCCCCCTCTGGAGACCTCTCTCCATTCCCCCTCTCCCCGTGGTCGCCCGTTCCTTCTTCCTCGCCAAATCCCGCGAACCCCGAAGCCACGCCGGAGCGCCGCCGCTGCATGCCCGTGGCCAACGGCGACGAGGATCCGCCCCGACTTGTCCAGAAGCCCCAGCATCGCCGTCTTCTTCATCCTACACGCCCAATCGAGCCCGGGTGCCCTGCAAGCGACGTCGTCGTCTCCGTTTTGCTCCGGCCGCCGTGGAGCTTCTCGCCGGAATTCGTCGTCCACGGTGCCTCCCCGCCTCGGACTTCAACGCCTTCGTCTCCACGGTGAGGCCCCGATGGTTTTGCCCCTCTCCGAGCGTTCCCTCTCTTCGTCTAGCCATGGCTGCCATGAGAGCAGTACGGCACCGCCGCGCGAGTCGTCGCCGGCAACACTCCGGTGACCAATTGGTCACATGGATGTGCCCAAAGTTTTCGACAACGCTCTCTGGTTACGCTGCACCCAAAATCCCCCTCTCCCGCGCACGTTTTCGCCATCCCCGTCGCAGCAGTGCCACGGCCGCCGCGCCATGTTGACGCCGGCGAGGCTGCGGCCACCCCCGAGCCTCCCCGTGGGCATTGGGTGACGCGGTTGACCTCGGGCGTCCCTCTGGTGGCCTCGGCGAGCTCTCCAGTGGCCGGAATCTCCACTCCGGCGAGGCGCCACCGCGTCCAGTGACGCCGGCGTTGAGCCGCCGGCAGCCCATGCCATTAGGGCTTTAATCACCTTGCTAATCTCCCCCCGAGTCCATGACAAGTGGGCCCAACCCCCGTAACCTCTCTGTTTTAATTAACAGAGAGGGGATTAACCCTGTGAGGCTTACAAGGTGGACCCACAGGTCAGAGCCTCCCTGACGTCATGATGACGCCACCCTGACGCAATAAATCAAATTCCAGAAAATTAGAAAAGATTTAAAGAAATCCAGAAATTACAGAAAATAGGTAAAACTTTAGAAATTCATAGAAATTCATATGAACTCCAAATTGGGCAAATAATATATGAAAAATGATCAGCATAAAATTCTCTATCCAAATATGCAACTTTAAACCATGTTTGAGTTGATTTTAAAATGGTACCAGTAGCTTTTGCTATTTGGCTTAATTGGAATTAATTCAAATTTAATTCAAATGCAATTCAAATTTGAACCATGGCAATACACCACATCTCACTTGTACTTCAGAAGCATATCACACATATGATCACATGGGTTCAAATGATCAAACATTTTCAAATACAATTTGGTTAAATTGAAATTCATATGTGGAGTTGAAGTTGCATTTCAAATGCAATACACTTCATTTAAATCAAATGTACCACAAACCAGCACCATTCACATCATGGAAAACATAATCATGTGCTTGTGCATTTTCATTCCGAAGTTCTCCCCCTTTGTTGATGATTGTTTCCGGTACCAGCTTTTCCGAGACGGTGATCACCCCCGAAGAAGAAGACCACCGTTAAACCTCGTGTGTCGTCAGCAAGGCAAGCAAACCCCATTGATCATGTCTATAAAATCCCAATTCCCTCTCAGTCTCGCTTATGCATGTTTAGGAGATCACTTTGTATCGATTCTACCGCATAGTTGAACCCATATCCTTTGCATGACCTATCATCTTGTCACAGTAGTAAGCAAACCACAATCCTAGCTGACATAGGAGTTGTTTGATATCATGTGGCCCCTGCAACTGTTACTACTTATTGCATGTTTAGTGGTACGATGAGGTTACTTTTGATGTGAGTCGGGATGATAGTGAACATGGTGTTGATGAAAGTGAAAACTGTGTCGGTGAATCCACCCTAATACAAGGTGAACGATGAGAGGCTGTGTAGGAGTACACAGTGGGTTGTCTCGTTGAACACCGCCTTAAGCATCGAGTTCTTGTATGGTAATCCAAGACAAAGAGTACAACCACACATTGGGCTCACTGACCCCTCTCGGCCTAGTACCTTGATCCGTGTCGACGTCCAGGAGTCACATTAGTTCGGGCTTTCCATTTGACATGTGCATAGAAAAAGAACGAAGGAACTGGTTGCATCATATAGATATGTGGGTGCACCTGTGAGGCAGGAAAACCATCTGCCAGAGGTGGCATCTCGGTCACCTACATTGTTTGAGTCCGTTTCGTTGATCCGGCCGGGCTCTCGAGCGGAGGCAAACTCAGATAGTCGACTCCTGGAATAGACCGGTTGTGAGCGAAGTGTCGTGGTGAACATCCTCGCTGTCACCTCTTGAACAGTGGCGAGACCTGGCGGTAACCGATGGTCATGTGTGTGTAGCTTACACCCTTGCAAGGTTAACAAAACTATTCGAATAGCCGCGTCCGCGGTTAAGGACTACTTGGAACCTGTACCTGATTATTAGACAACTTGAATGGATACTTCTAAAACTCGCAAGATAAGCATGAGTGCTATGGTGTGCTCCTCGTGGGGAAGTCGAGGAAGTAACCATAGTGGTGTATTGGTTGGAGATGTAGTGGACTCGTGTACGCTTCTTATCTCAAGTCTGGTACTCGTAGTTCAGGATTAGCCAAGTCAAAGCTGTCACTTCTGCATGACGAAACCCCACCTCCTTTACCTTGATACTTCAGCATGAGTAGTATAGATCTGATGTATGTCTTTCTGAGTACGACTTTGTACTCACGTTTGCTTATTCTATGTTTTAGATGAGAAACCGGACCCCGATGGAGTCACCGACCTGAAGCTCGACGTTTACTAAGTTAGCATAGTCCCAAACAGCACTCTGGTCCCTCGTGGAAGGGCATGTTTGTTTATAAGGCTTCTCTAAGCCATTTGTTAAACTTGTCTGTACTCAGACCTAATTTGCTTCCGTTGTATGATGTAATGTTGATCACAGACATGTGATCTTTGTATGCTCTATGTGTATATCAATAAAGAGTACTTTGTAGAGTTATGTGATGATACCTACTGTTCATACTAGGCATGTGTGCTGCGTGTATGTTTATAACATGCATGTCTTAGTATGGGTTTTTGAGACCTTAGTTGTGATCTGGCTGGCGGTCTTTTATAAACCAAGTGGCCCTTAGATGTGCGCAGCTTGGGGCATCGCGATGCGATTGTTTGTGACTCTGTCACGTGCACACTTTGTTGTATGATCGAGCCCGCCCTAGACCACGACTAAGTGATCGGGCTGGAGTAAGTCTATGTAAGAGTTAGGATCCAATCGATAACATGGTTGAGGCGACTTGTCTATGAGTATGGGATTCACTACCCATAAGCATTTAGAATTGGGAGCGGACGTTGAGGACCCATCTCAGTTGATCATCCGACCTGGATGGGATGCCCCTCACGTTTGATGCTTTCCGAGAGCGTTCTGTGCTTGGCCTTGTCTGCTTAGACAAGTGGGTACGGCTCTCGGCTCTCCATGTGATTGTATCGTGACTGGAATTACATACGCTAACCCCGGGTCCCGACAACCCCCAAGAAATATTCAAGGAGACTCAAGCGTCTAAGCTTGGGGATGCCCCCATGCATCCCCTTCTTCATCAATAATCATCAGTTCGTCCCTCGTTCCACTATATTTTTATCACTTCATGCGTTATGTGCTATGCTTGGAGCGTCTTGCTCTTTACTTTTCTTAGTTCTTTTGTTTTGTTTGCTGGTCATTACAATGTCGGAACCTAACATGCTTGATTGGGAGAGATACGCGCTCCACTTTAAACTAGAACACCTCATAGGATTTTCATGCTTATTCTTTGCTGTGAGTTGTTCTTTATCTTTTCTTAGCTGCTGCCCTATTTAGTTTGTGTGCTTTAGAGTTTTCATCGAGAGCTTTTAATTGGTTCAGGCTTGAACTTTATATAGTTTGCATGCTTATCTTGTTTAGAGAGTTTGCCTGTTGCACTGAGTTTTGTGTCTTGACTAGAAAGTAGGTAGTTGAAGTTGCTATTCTCTTTGTAGTAGTAACTGATGGCGGAGAAGTTAATAGATTTAGTTGGGTTGCCTTCCCTGTTAACCGCGCCAATAAACGATTCTTGGTAACCCACAAGTCTAGGGGATCAATTGTAGCTTTTCGATAAATAAGAGTATCGATCCCACGAGGAGCAGAAGGTGTTGATAAATGACAGTGGATAAGTAAAGGGTTGCAAACACTCAAAGGTAAATATTTAGGGGTTTTGGGTTTAAGCAACAGAAAAGTAAAAGACAGGCAAAGTAAACAGGGCAACTGAGGAGTAACAAGTGGCCCCATCCTTTCACAAGGATAAGACTAGGAACTGAACTTATAAAAGCTAAAGCGTTCTCGAGAAAACACGGGAGAGATAGTCAAGTCACTTTCACCATACTCCGCCAAGTAATATGTATCGTGTTGATAAGTGTCGGTGGGTGGATCAATGCTAGTACACCTTCTAGACTAAGATAAGTGTACTCCAGTTCGCAAGCATCCGCAAATACAAGGTAGTAATTAAGGCATAAGCCTAACCACAACATTACGATCAAGGATCCATAACTCCCTTGTGCGAAAGGCTGCGAACTGGGGTTCAGGTTTCTGTCACTCCGGCAACCCACCATAAGCATTCTTTGTTCACAATGTATTCCTCTAAGCCCATGAAAGGTGAAGTGTTATGTGTTCGACTCACATAACACCACTAGAGAAATTACAACACAACTTAAATATCAAACAACACATAATACTTCAACATAGTATGACTACTAACAACTAGACTTCTCCCATGTTCTCAAGAACTAAAGTAACTACTCACAAGACATAAAAGAGATCATGATCAGAGGTGATAGATGGGTGGTAAACAATCTGGACACAATGATATTTCTCCAACAAAAGTCAATAGCATTCACCATGGTGCTGATGTTGGGGATGATGTTGATGATGATCTCGATGATGCCCGTGACGATGATGATGATGGCGACGATCTCCCCTTCCGGGAGGTGATCTCCCCGGCGGAATCTGCCCGCCGGAGATGGCTTTTCTCCTCTCTAGGTTTCCGCCCCGTGGCGGCGGCGAAACACGGAAACAACTCTTCTTTTAGGGTTTCTACCCCAGGGGGTATTATAGGCGAGAGGGGGCCACCAGGCATCCAGGAGGGTGCCTGGCGCGGCCAGGCACCCTTCTGGGTGCCTGGTGGGTCCCCTCACCTCCTCCTTCGGTGATTCCCAGTCAATCTTCATAAAACTGCTCCCCGTAAAATTTCATCGTATTTAGACTTGATCTGATTCAACAACTTGGTATCCACTTTTTACCGCTGAATTCTGGTTCTGCTGCTTCGGCACCGGAAAGTTGTAAACTGTGTAAAATAAGCATAAACAACATAAGAACAATACTTTAAAGTGGAATATATCAATGAATAGGGTGAAATCACAATATAAAATAGTGATGCTTTTTGGACGTATCAACTCCCCCAAGATTAGACCTCGCTTGTCCTCAAGCGATTGCTGAGCTCGGTAAACCTGTGCACAAGTTTAGAGAGTGAAGTGTCGATAAAAGAATAC
This sequence comes from Bromus sterilis, assembly GCA_950022295.1. Taxonomy (NCBI): domain Eukaryota; kingdom Viridiplantae; phylum Streptophyta; class Magnoliopsida; order Poales; family Poaceae; genus Bromus; species Bromus sterilis. The sequence goes on along the minus strand of OX465600.1, from coordinate 49,377,222 downwards.
GAACAAGAAGCATCAAGATTCCTCACCAAACTTAAACATCCTCAACAGCAACCTCAACTCATAAGGTCCTTATGAGAAAGTAGTAACAATTATAACAAAGTAGGAACTGGAAAACTCATCAAATCATGACAAACATAGCCTTGGTCAAGGAACAACTAATAACTTTTACTTTTGCTCTTTCACTTATAATGGAAAAGTTGAAGATTTTGAAAGAACATGCTATTAGTCAAGAAGTGCACATATCAACACAAAGGAAGATGTTTACTAAGCATAAGCTTTTGTAAACAACTCACTTATCAAAACATAATGTCAACAAAGATGTAACATGCTAGATTTCAATGCAACTTTATATGTAAGCATCTTCATCAACATCAAATGTCTGTTCTCTCTCTAGAAAGGAAGGAAGTAGGAAGGACTGACTCAGCACAAAAATAAAGATAAACCCCGTGCAAAAGGGTAAGCAGGGAAAACTTATGTGCTATCTTTAGATCAAACAGAATAAAAACAAACTTTCGGGAGGTGCATGATCCGTCAACGACTGCTGATAGATAACTCACTCACTTCATGATTTGTACAAGTTTCAAGGAACGGCTTCCATGTGGGGACAATCACATCCCCTTGGATTCCTTTGTTTATCACTCGTAAAAGGGCGAAGGAACTGGTCTGTTAGTAATTATCTTTTACGAGCTGGGCACTCATGCCAGCCCCTTCTCGTATTAGGGGTTTGCAGATTAGACATGCAATCCCAAGATAAAACTTCTCCAAATTAAGAAGATCATGGGTCACCCACCACTTCCTCATGAGCTGAATCAGCGGCACAAAACAGAAGATTTTGAACATCTAAAGATAGCACATAAATTATATACTTTAGGAGTGGTAGAGGAATACCACAAGTAGGAAGGTATGGTGGACTCAAGTGGAAGAAGTTGGTTTCAAGGTATGGAAGTATAAGCAGAATTCTGCTTAGTACAGAGTTTTGGCTAGCAAGGCTTTGAGAGAGCAGACAATTGATGACAACTTAGATGCAAGAAATACAAAGCATAAACATTAAAACTAGCATGAAACATCAAGTTGTCTTCCTTGTCAACATAACACTTCAAGAATAATAACACAAAGGTTTTGGCTATGTCGCTACTTTGAAAAACATGCTTGTTGTTATGACCAAAGCTATACTTGCCAAGATTAAATAAAGTTTTCGAAGCCATACCTGATATAAGGTCAATACTACCCATAAGAATCATCTCATAATGTCGATTGCGTGAAGAGAATACCAAGTGCAGCGAAGAAACCCATAGACTTCTCATTAATATTCCTTCATAGACGACTCCACACTCACGGATACAGAGCTCTCCACAAAAGGAGTGATAGACCTAAAAGCAACACCTACTTCATAAAGTAACTTCCCTAGACATGTATGACTCTACTTGACTCCTAAAGACAAAGATAAAGATAAAGATACCGGGCACTCCCCCAAGCTTGGAACAAGCTGAGGGGATGCCATTACCCGAGGAGATTTACTCCTCATTCTTGTTCTTCTCAGTCAGGTACTCCTTGGCGAAGCGCTTCCATGGCAGCTGTTCTCCAGTCTCGAAGGACATTCCCATCTCCAAGATCCTGCACTCAGCACATAAACCCAGCAGAAACTTTAGTTCATACTCACAGTTCTGGTTGTGCAGATCATAGATCTGTGCTTGGAGCCCATAAACTTTTTCTTCTAGTGCGGACAAACTTGACCACATCTCCTTCATCTCCTTCTTGTGGGAAGCCTCGATCTCGTTCATGATGTCAAAGTTAGTTTCAACACCACGCTCCACCATCTTCTTGAACTTGAAGACCTCATGTTCCATCTCCTTCAGCCGCTCCTCGGTGCTCCCTTCCTTGACTGGTCCCTTCAGATCTTCCTTGTGGAGAACACCGTCTTCCACACGAAGGACCTGGGGGTGCTTCCTCACCTCAGCGAGGTAAGGGTTGATGACGTTGAGAACGAACTTGTCCTTGGGGGAACTTGGGGAAGCCATGGCACCTAGATCTACTAAAAGTTTTCCTGGCAGAAATAGACCGAGAAATAAAACACGCGAAATCGAGAGATACGGTGCCGGGACGATCCGGGCAAATATATAGCAAAAATTTCCGCAACAAAAGGAAGGTTTCAAGCCTAGGTGGAGTCGGAGGCGGAGTCCAGGCCAGCCAGGAGGGTACCCGGCGCGGCCAGGAGAGGGGCCACGCCAGGGGGCCTCCCTGGATCTCCTCTCCGGCTCCACTCGGGCTTGGAATTTCCCTAATTTTGCAAAAACTCTGAAAAGTTAACTTTTATTGACATTCGCGATGTTTGCTTACCATAATTCAGACCTTTTCTAATTCTGCTCCTGCCGGAGTCTGAAACTGGGCTGCAACATGTTCTTCATGAGTACTTTTATATATCATGTTTGCATCCACATTGATTGGATCGCCTGCCATATAATGTTTGAGTCTTTGTCCATCCACAACTTGAGGTTTGGTGCCTTCGAAATTATTGATCTTGATTGCACCCGACCGATATACTTCTTCGATATGAAAAGGTCCTTCCCATCTGGAAAGTAGTTTACCTAGAGAAAACCTAAAACGAGATCTAAACAACAAAACTTTATCACCAACATTAAATTCACGTTTCAGAATTCTTTTATCGTGCCACTTCTTTACCTTTTCCTTGAACATTTTAGCGCTCTCGTAAGCTTCACTTCTCCACTCATCTAGAGAAGTCAAGTTCATGAGACGCTTTTCACCAGCTAACTTTGGGTCAGCATTCATCTCTCTGACAGCCCAGAAAGCTTTATTCTCTAACTCTCCGTCGCGAGACCAAAAGTTGTAGATGTAGTTCCTGTCTTGGTGAATTTCACGAAGAGGATAAAACTTTGCATAAAAGAGAGACATAAGCTCTGGCCATTCAAGCAGATCAGAGTTATCGAGTAGCTTCTACCAATCTGAAGCTTTATCTTTGAGTGATATGGAGAATAGTTTCTTCATGACGAACTCCATCGTCACACCTGCAAGCTTAAATAAAGAACATAATTGTGATAAATATAGCAGGTGTTCTCCCGGATGTCCTTCTCCTGTATAACGATTATCCAAGACATAATCAACAATACCAGATGGTATTTTATAGGGCACAATTTCAGTAGGGGTATGAGTGACCACCACAGTTGTGGGGCGGCTCCTTACCAGCAACGAACCAACAGCAGAAGAGTCCATAAGGACTGAAAGTAACAACAGAAAATAAAAGTTCCCTTACCGGCTTCACTTACCAATAGCGCTACACTCCCCGGCAACGGCGCCAGAAAAGCTCGTTGATGGCGGAGAAGTTAATAGGTTTAGTTGGGTTGCCTTCCCTGTTAACCGCGCCAATAAACGATTCTTGATAACCCACAAGTCTAGGGGATCAATTGTAGCTTTCCAATAAATAAGAGTATCGATCCCACATGGAGCAGAAGGTGTTGATAAATGACAGTGGATAAGGAAAGGGTTGCAAACACTCAAAGGTAAATATTTAGGGGTTTTGGGTTTAAGCAACAGAAAAGTAAAAGACAGGCAAAGTAAACAGGGTAACTGAGGAGTAAAAAGTGGCCCAATCCTTTCACAAGGATAAGCCTAGGAACTGAACTTATAAAAGCTAAAGCGTTCTCGAGAAAACATGGGAGAGATAGTCAAGTCACTTTCACCATACTCCGCCAAGTAATATGTATCGTGTTGATAAGTGTCGGTGGGTGGATCAATGCTAGTACACCTTCTAGACTAAGATAAGTGTACTCTTATGACTACACACCTTGCAAGCATCCGCAAATACAAGGTATTAATTAAGGCATAAGACTAACCACAACATTATGATCAAGGATCCATAACTCCCTTGTGCGAAAGGCTGCGAACTGGGTTTCAGGTTTCTGTCACTCCGGCCACCCACCATAAGAATTCTTTGTGCACAATGTATTCCTCTAGGCCCATGAAAGGTGAAGTGTTATGTGTTCGACTCACATAACACCACTAGAGAAATTACAACACAACTTAAATATCAAACAACACATAATACTTCAACATAGTATGACTACTAACAACTAGACTTCTCCCACGTTCTCAAGAACTAAAGTAACTACTCACAAGACATAAAAGAGATCATGATCATAGGTGATAGATGGGTGGTAAACAATCTGGACACAATGATATTTATCCAACAAAACTCAATAGCATTCACCACAAAATAGTAATCAACACCAACAGAGTAGAGAGGATAGGTAGTACGGATTACAACACAAGTTGCAATTGTGAGATGAGATGGGATAGAGATGATGCTGATGTTGGGGATGATGTTGATGATGATCTCGATGATGCCCGTGACGATGATGATGATGATGGCGACGATCTCCCCTTCCGGGAGGTGATCTCCCCGGAAGAATCTTCCCGCCGGAGATGGCTTTTCTCCTCTGTAGGTTTCCGCCCCATGGCGGCGGCGAAACATGGGAACGACTCTTCTTTTAGGGTTTCTACCCCAGGGGGGTCTTATAGGCGAGAGGGGGCACCGAGGGGGCCACCAGGCATCCAGGAGGGTGCCTGGCGCGGCCAGGAGGGGGGATGTTTGAACTTATGGTGTCAAGAGCTTTAGCCTATTAGTGATAGATGTCGGATTTTGGGCAATCCGTGTGATTTTCGAATACCTAAACCCTGTTGAGAACTCTAGCTACTAGATGGATCACTAATCTCTGGAGGGGTCGAATATTAGAGTACACTCACGTACCATGAGTCGAGGATGCGCAATGATAACCAAACCCCCATACACTCCTCCTCGGGGTACTTGTGTCTTTGTGAACCTCCTGATTAGATTGAGAGTTACCGATACTAAGTGCATGAGTTCTTCGGACTAATGTGAGTATTCGAAAGTTGACACTTCCACCATCCATATTTTTCTAGACTCTTCGGTACCGTGCATTGCCCTTTCTCACCTCGAGAGTTGGCGCATACTTCGCTGGTGCATCCAAACCCTTGGCATGATACGCTCTGTCATCATAAGCCTCCTTATATCTTTCCTCAAAACAGCCACCATAACTACCTACAAGGCATTTCCATATCCTTTCTGAGATACATTGCCATGCAACATCCATTGTTCTTCATGTTCGTATGACTTATCCTTCATTGTCATATTGCCTTGCATGATCTCATAGCCTGCGTGTAGTTGGGCTTTGCCCGCTATTCATATTTTTGCTGCATGTTGCGCTTGATCATTGCACATACTTCTACACTGGAAGAGCCATTCATATAGAGTCATTAATTTTTGATTCAGAGTTGTAAGTAGATAAAAGTGTGTTGATGGTCTTCTAGAGTGTTGCCCCTATAGTGAGGAAAGGAATAAAAGATCCCAAAGTGGACAAAATAAAAAAAAGATCCCAAAGAGGACGAAAGAAAAAAAGAGAGAGAGAAATAAAGAGCCATGGAGGCCACCCAAAATAAAAAAAATACAACAAGGTGAAAAATAAAAAAATAAAAAAAGAAAGAGGGGGCAACACTACTATCCTTTATTCCACACTTGTGCTTCATAGTAGCACCTGTACTTCAGTTTGTAGAGAGTTTTCATGTTGTACTTGCATAACTAAGTGGGGATCCTTACAGTATAGAACTTGGCTTGCATATTCCAAGGATGAGCCTCCTCAAAAGATCTCTAGGTCTTCATGAGCAAGCAAGTTGGATGCACCCCCACTAGTTCCATTGGAGGGCTTTCACACACTTATAGCTCTATGTGCATTCGCACGTTGCATGGAAATCCCAACTCCTCACATCATATCTATCATATGGCTTTCTCTCGCCTATGATTATTCTCATTGATGTGAGCCTTTCACACCTTTTTGTCTTCTTCCTCCACCATCTTTCTATTTCGCCGTTTAGGTGTCAACTTTCTTGCTCACGCTCATCCATTGAATGAGTGCTCAAAATATCGAAAGGGAGTGGATCAGTTTGACTTGTACCTGGCTAGTGGTCTGGGGACGAGTCCAGATAAGACTTCAAAGGAGACTAAGTGTGAAACTTTAGTAGATATAGTTCTCAACAATAAAAAAAATTCTCTCTCATATTCCCAAATTCCCTTTCTTGCACGCAAACACCATTTGAAGACATTCGAGTCATGGACAGCGAGAGCTCTTGCACCTTATGTTCTTTTGTTTCTTGTGTTAATTCTAATATAGACTCTTGCTTGTTAAGACTTGAATTGAATTGCATGCTTTAATTGCTTTACTTTAAAGTCCTTATATGGTTGTGTGGCATGACACCACAGAAATTATGCTTGTTATCATTTACCTACTCGAGGACGAGCAGGAATTAAGCTTGGGGATGTTGATACGTCCCAAACGTATCTATAATTTCTGCTTGTGCAATGCATGTTTTGTGTGACTTTGCCATGTTTTTCTTGAACTTTCATACACTTTTGAGCATATTTGGACTAACCTATTAACTCAGTGCACCCAGTTGTCAGTTCCTGTTTTCTGCTGTTTTTGTATTGCAGGTTTTCCGGCCATTAAAAGTGCTCCAAAAATTCTGGAAAAATTATATAAAAAAGCAACGTCCCGGAAGCCTCCGGAAACACCAAGGAAGGAAGGGAGGGCCACCACCAGGACTCCAGAAGGGTCCATGGCGCGGACCAGCCCTAGGCCGCGCCAGGCACCCTCCTGGCTGCCTGGTGGCCCCTCTCGGTGCCCCCCTTTGGCCCCTATTTTAACCCCCGAGGAGGAAACCCCTAATATCAAAGTACTTTTTCCAGAAGTGATTCCGATCTCCGCCGCCATCGAAAACTAGCTTCGGGGGTCACCAGGATCCTGCTCCGGCACCCTGCCGGGGAGGGCCTTGGCCCCCGGGGCCATCTTCATCGACTCTCCTTCCCCCCATGATGCTTCTTAAGTAGTTCCTCCTTGGACTACGGGTTCTTGGAAGTAGCTATGTGGTATTCTCTCCCCCTAGATCTTCAATACAATGTTCTCATGAGATGCCCTACATGATTGAGATCCATATGATGTAATTGGTGTTGTGTTTGTTGGGATCCGATGAATTGTTACCTTGTTCAGTCCTAAGAGGTTTATGAATTATTGTTGCTGCAATTTGTTGTTCTTAATGCTTGTTACTAGTGCACGAGTAGCATGATCTCAGATCTGAGCACGTTATGGTTGCATGATTATAATTGTTGTTCTAGATCTTATCTACGGTTGTATGCACCTATTATAGTCCGGAACCGGCGATCCCAATGGTGACAGCTTGGGACACCAAAGGGGATGGCTATAATTTGAGGGTCACATGTGTTCATAGAGTGTTAATGCTTTGTTCCGGTGCTCCGCCATAGGAGTACCTTAATCTCCATAAGTTCCTTAAGTGTCCCCATTCGTAGCGGGATGGTAGGACAAAAGATGTTGTGCAAAGTTCTTATTGCAAGCACGTACAACTACATACAGAACACATGCCTACGTTTGGTTCTTAGACTAGGATGCTTGATACGTCCAAAACGTATCTATAATTTTTGCTTGCTCCATGCATGTTTTGTGTGATATTGCTATGATCTAGATACACTTTCATACACTTTTGATCATATTTGGACTAACCTATTAACTCAGTGCACCCCAGTGCCGGTTCCTGTTTTCTGCTGTTTTTCTATTTCAGTTTCCCCCCATATAAAAAGTGCCAGAAAAATTCGGGAAAATTCAGATAAAAAATCAGCATGACGGAAGCTTCGAGAAGAGCCTAGGAGGGGCCAGAGGGGAGCCAGGGGGGCCCAAGCGGCCACCCGGCGCGGCCCCACCCCTGGCCGCGCCAGGGGGGGTGCCTGGGGCCCCTGGCCCACCTCTGGCTGCCCCCTTTCGCCTATTTATCCCCCGTCACGGGAAACCTCAGAAGCAGAACCCTATTCCGCGAACTCGCCTCTGTTCCGCCGCCGCCGCGCTTCCAAGATCGGGAGCGCCAGAAGACCTCTTCCCAGCACCCTGCCGGAGGGAGGATTGACCTCGGGGAGTCTCCTCTCCACCATGGATTCTCCCCGGATGTCTCGTGAGTAGTTTTCCTTGGACCATGGGTCCGTGATCAGTAGCTATGTGATGTTCTCCTCCTCTCTTTGATCTTCATGGTTTAGACCTCGTGAGCTGCCCTACATGATCGAGGCACTTTTGTAATACTTCTGCTTTTGCTATGTTGAGTTTGATAGGATCTGATGGATTATGAGATTATGTTCAGATTGTGATAGAGTAATATATTTGGTTTTTATCTCTTATATTTTTGTTCCTAAGTAATTCTTGCATGTTCTCTGTTGCTGTTTATTGCTTTGGCCAAGTAGTAGGTAGTGACTCCAAGAGGGAGCGTTGTGCTAGATTGTGGGTTCATGCCCCCCGATGACACGCTTGAGTGACAGAAACATGAGTCTAGGGGATGTGCTGTTGCCACAAGGGGGAAAACAACGGTGCTTGTGACCGCGGTCACAAGGATTGTTTACTTTACGCAGAGTTATTTTTAATGCAGTTGTCTGTTGCTTTTGGTTTAGACTTTGGGTGGGGCTCGCAACTTAATACCAGCGAGATGTTCTGGATAGATATCTCAAGGTAGATGATTAGTAGTAGATGCAGACGGATTTCGGTCTACTTACCTTGGCGTATTGCCTGTGCTTTTGAACCTCTTCCTTTCTTTTGTAGCATAGTTAGCATTGCGGTGCGTTCATAATCCTGTCAATTGCCTTTCTGTAATTTGTTTACCTCACATAGCAATTTTATCGTATTTTGGGAGAGAGACATCACTAGCGAACATCACGTATCCCGGTCCATATCCTTATCATTGTTTCCACGCTTTATTTACTTTTCTGCATTTACTTTCAAGTTGCTATTATTATCCCTTGCGTTTTATCCTTTGTAAACAACAAGACCGGAGAGATTGACAACCTCTCTGAACTTCGTTGGGAACAAAGTTATCTGTGTCTGTGTGCAGGTCCGCGTCAGTTGCGCCGTTGACACCTACTTATCATCTCTGGAGTCCTGCTGGAGACAAACCTTGGTATCTTCACCGAGGGAAAACTGATGCTGCACTACATCTCAACCCTCCACTTGGGGTAACCAACGAAGGGGGCCAGAAGCCATCAATGCTCTAGTTTGTTCTTTTGCTAGAGTTGGTGCAACTCTGTCAATTGCCCAACTATAATTTGTTCACCCAGCACCTTGTTCTTTTGCATAGAGAGGTACCACTAGTGAAACCTTGAACCCCGGTCCATCTTTCACCTTCATTGCCTTCGTTGTTACTTTTACTTTCTTTGCTGCTCCTACTACTTTGTTACTACTTTGTGGTGTTGGTGATTGGGGAAGTCTTAAAGGCTACACCCGTCAACACACCGTTGCTACTTATATCTTGTCTAGTGCTTTTTCAGGTGTGGTTGAATTGACAACTCAACTGCTAAGGCTTATAAGTATTCTTTGGCTCCCCTTGTGTCGAATCAATAAATTGGTATACTCTTACCCGCGAAGACTGTTGCGATCCCCTACACTTGTGGGTTATCAGAGGCGCGGTCAGGGGCTGGGCGCGTCCCACACCCTTCTGGGTGCCCCCTGGCTGCCCTGTGGCCCCCCTTTGGCTTCGTCGAAGCTTCGGGAACACTGATTTTTTTTATGATTTTTGTGAATTTTTCCAGCGTACCTAAATATCCAGAAACCTGCACAATATAAAACAGCACTGGCAGCTCTGCTGAAAACAGCGTCACTCCGGGTTAGTTTCGTCCAAATCATGCAAGAATGAAGCCAAAACTATAACAAAAGTGTTTGGAAAAGTAGATACGTTTGAGAGGTATCAACTTCCCCAAACTTAGCTATTGCTTGTCCTCAAGCAATTCAGTTCAACGAACTGGATGCGACAAAGAAAACTTTGACAAACTCTTTTGCTTCATTAAATGTATATAAGCATGTACTACGAAAGATATTAGCAAGTTTTGACACCATGCTACAAAGACAATGCACGAAGAAATTCTTCTTTCATGAGATCAGTCACAAACAAACAAAAGTAAATAATATGCTGCTGAAAATCAATTCAAGATCACAATGCACATAGCATGGACATACTAGAGTGGTATCTCGCTAGCCTCCATGAGTGAGGCAAAACATATATGCAGGAACTCCTCCGGAGTTTTAAAGGAGACTAGAACTAAGAATTTAACACTAGCAATATAACAAGCATGCAGAAAACAATGTAGTACTTTGGGACAATGCATGTTACACTAAGAATGACAATTATGCTCTCAATAGTTGGTGCTTTGAAGAAAGAAGGTGAGACTCTCGAACCGTGGATTTTTTATGGCAAGGTTGAAAACCCGTGAAAGGAAGCAAAGACTAAACATGTTCCAGAGCTCTTGGTTTTGAAAACAGAGATACAACTCCTTTTGAGAAGTGCAACTTTCGAGTCAACGGTGAACGGTAAAGGTCTCTCAATATCTCCCATGCCAACCATATTAATATCTTTTGCTTACACATGTTCTGTTATCCATAAATCCTTTGATGGTCTACGGAACCTTTTATTTCGCCTCAAGGATGGAAGGAGGGTATCGTTCCACCTATCATTAGCAGCATTTGGTCCATTTCATTCCATCATCAAGTATGGGGGAGGTGTAACTCTCATATTTTTTTATTGACTAGATAAAACTTCCGTCAAAATATTTTTGGCATGACAGATACTGTTTTTCCCTCACCGCACATTAGCTTGTACGGTTAGAAAAGGGAAGCTTTTGAATAAATTTCGAGATGGCACAAGAAAGTCTAAGTTAGGAGTGGCCGGTAAATACCACATATAGGTAGATATGGTGGACTCAAGTGGAATAACTGGTTTGAAAAGGAGTTTGGAAGCACAAGCAGAAATCCGCTTAGTGCGAGTGAAGGCTAGCAAACGACTGGGAAGCGACCAACTAGAGAGCAATAATTGTCATAATCATGCAGAGCGACAAAGTAACATTGAATCGGGCATGAAAGTGATATAACTATTCTGAAATAAAAAGGTCATCAAGGCAGAACAAAAAATTTAGTCTTAACATGCGTGAACATGTGCCAAGTCGATCCAAGAATTCTCCGAAGGGAAATACCACTTCAATATGCCAAACCATGAACAATGCAATGCATGTAAATCATTTCAAGCAACACATTATGAACTCTAGCTATTTGAGACTAACCACAGAGAAAGCATGAACCACCGGGAAAGCATTGTAAACATAGAACTATGTCGCTACAAGCTGGTCTCTAATCATAAGTACAAGCATATGTACAAAAAGTAGAAACAAAAAGAGTTCATACCGGCTTTCCTTGTTGCATCCCTTCCGTCGATCTTCATCATTACTGCCTTGTTACTTGCACGACCGAACGTAGGAAATATATATGCAAATGCCATCACGGACTCGAGCTGAACTCTGAAAATAAAGCAAACAAAAGAGAGAAAGGAAAACTTTTTGGATTTTTCAAACTAAAAGAACAAAGAAGAACAGGCAAAAATTTCAAAAAGATCAAAGCGAATAAAACGGAAGATACAATGGAAGGGGAGGAGAGTACGTACTCCGCCAAGCTTAGGCTTTTGGCCTAAGTTTGGCTCGTCTACTGCGGTCCCGAGGAGCCTCCTGCTCCGGGGTAATGGTAAGTCCAAGGGTTGTATGAGCCCTCCGGTGCATACACCGAAGTCATCTGGTCCTCCCATGAGGAAGGTCCCTCGTCCCAACCAGAGGAAGACCCTCTGTCCCATGGGGCGGCGGTCTCCTCCTGGACGGGTGGATACACCACGCGCTCCTCCTCATCTGGCACAACCCCCTCCGTGGGGTCGTGAAATTGGTATCTCCCCATAATCTCATCAAACTGGGTATCTGAAAAGCGGTATCCGTTCCTGCGAGAAAAATCAAACACAAGTGGTGCAGGTAGACGGATGATGCGTTCCACATCGCCCTCAAACCGCAGAATATAGTCAAGTGCATATCGGTCAGAGGCTCGGGTAACAAAGATGTGCCTCTTCATGGAAACCAAATCAAGACTAACAAAAGGAAAAACTTTATCATCTGGGCGCGGTTCTCCTCGGAGAAACTGCAAAAGAAGTGTGGCATAGACGCCACCAAAGAGATCCCCCTTGTTGCTATTAGCAGCAAGGCATCTAGCAATCAGCGTGCCCACATGATACTCGCGATTCCCTGAGAGGGTGTTCGCCATGATAGCAGTATCAGGCGAAGAAGTGTTGCTCGTGTTGTCTCGAGCGAACACCCCTCTAGCAATATAATACGCGAAATACCTGAGATGAGGGAACAAAATATTGGAGATCTTCTGACGGTTAGTGTTCCTCACTTAAGTGGCACAAAGAGTCGAGAAGGGTCTTGAGTGCAACAGTTTGAGAGATTTTCCTCCTCTTATCTCCTTTGTCGGGCAAACCTAAAGCTTCACAAAAGGTACTCATAGGCATGGTTAGTAACCTTTCATAAATCTGATATACAACAACATCACTTTTAGGATAGAATCTAAAACTGTTAATAAAGATAGCCGTGAGCGTCTCATACTGTGGCACACGGCTCGTCACAAGCCGTGTCAAAGCTGCACTGGCACACAGGGCGTCGAACTCTGATACGTCCAAAACGTATCTATAATTTCTGCTTGCTCCATGCCTCTTTTGTGTGATATTGCTATGGTATTGATGAACTTCCATACACTTTTGATCATATTTGGACTAACCTATTAACTCAGTGCACCCCAGTGCAAGTTCATGTTTTCTGTTGTTTTTCTATTTCATATTTCCCCCATATTAAAAGTACTCCAAAAATTCGGGAAAATCCAATAAAAAATCAGCGATACGGAAGCTTCGGGAATCACCGAGAGGGGGGGGGGGCAGAGGGGACCCATCAGGGCCCCAGGCGCCCTCCCGGCGCGCCCTAGGGTAGGGCCGCGCCAGGGGGACGCCTGGACCCCTGGTGCCCCCTGGCTGCCCCCCTTCGCCCATATATTCCCCGTGACATGAAACCCCTGTGACGGGAACCCTTTTCGCGATCTCTCCTCTGTTCCGCCGCCGCCGCGCTTCCAAGATCGGGAGCACCAGGAGACCTATTTCCGGCACCCTGCCGGAGGGAGGAACCACCTCCGGGAGCTTCTCCACCACCATGGATGCTTCCCGGATGAACCGTGAGTAGTCCACCTTGGACCATGGGTCTATGATCAGTAGCTATGTGATGTTCTCCTCCCCTCTTTGTTCTTCAGGGATTAGACCTCGTGAGCTGCCCTACATGATCGAGGCACATATGTAATCTTTCTGCTGTTGCTATGCTGAGTTTGCTGGGATCCGATGGATTATGATATTATGTTCAGATTGTGTTTGAGTAATATATTTGATTCTCCTCTTTTAAATTTATGTTCTTGAGTAATTCTTGCATGTTCTCCGTTGTTGTTTATTGCTTTTTCCAAGTAGTAGGTAGTGACTCCAAGAGGGAGTGTTATGCATGACTGTGGGTTCATGCCCCCCGATGAGTAGCTTGAGTAACAAAAACATGAGTCTAGGGGATGTGATGTTGCCACAAGGGAGAAAACAACAGTGCTTTTACTTGCGGGTGCAAGGATTGTTTACTTTACGCAAAGTTCTTTAATGCAGTTGTCTGTTGCTTTGAGTTTACACTTTGGGTGGGATTCGCAAGTTAATACTAGCGAGATGTTCTGGATAGAAATCTCAAGGTGGATGATTAGTAGGTAGATGCAGATGGATTTCGGTCTACTTGATTTGGCATACCTCCCAAGCTTTTGAGCCTATTCCTTTCTTTATGGCATAGTTAGCATTGGTTTGCGCACATAATCCTGTCAATTGCCCAGCTGTAATTTGTTTACCTCGCATGGCTATTTTATCGTCTTTTGGGAGAGAGACATCACTAGTGAACATCATAGGACCCCGAACCATATTTCCAATACTGTTTACACCTGCTATCAATTTACTGCATTATTTACTTTTTCGTTGCTATCACTACGATTATTATCCCGTGCGTTTTATCCTTTGTAAACAACAAGGCCGGAGGGATTGACAACCTCTCTGTACTCGTTGGGAGCAAAGCTATCTGTTGTGTGTGCAGATCGGGGTAAAGTAAGCAACCTCGGTTGTGAACGGCGCCATTGTTCACTTTACCACCTACTTGTCGACCTTGGAGTCATATTGGTTCGACACTCAACCTTAGCATCTTCGCTAAGGGAAATTTGTTGCTACGCTACATCTCACCTTCCAATTTGGGTAACCAACGAGGGGCGAGAAGTAAACTCTCGTGACATCAAAGCAATTTCTGGCGCTATTGCCGGGGACTCCGCGCTTCAAGATAGGGGAGTTGCACGCTATCTTTTATCTTTGCTTTTTAGTCTGGTTAGTTTACCTTTCAGTTTTTATCTTCGTGTCCTTTATAAAAAATCTAAAAATATATATAGTATGTCTAGTTTCTTACTTGCCAATCAATGTCTGACTTCATTGAAACCAGATCTTATTGGCATGGAGGATTCACCGAGGATCAACAAAAGTGGTACAAGGAACACCGCTTGTATCAAAAGGGGATGCACTTATGGAAACAAATACACCAGTTGTATGACGATGCTAGAAACTTGTGCTTAATATATAATATATCTTTCTGCAGGGATGAATCTTGTTGCTTTATGAGTCACAAACACCTTGCTTTCCAATGTGAGTACAATGATGATGAAACCTTAGCTTCTTGTGCTAAGAGAAATTATGATTTTAATGATGCAGAGCAAATAGAAGAATTTGTTGCTTATAAGGGTGCCTATGAAATTACTTCTCTTCTTAAAAATATTGATGATGCCCCTTAAAAATCTGAGAGTTTTGCTATACTTAACTAGTGTTTGGAAAATTACGATGCAAATTATTATATTACTGATCATCTTGAGAGAATCTCTCCCCCAAAGGAAGAGACTAATGTTTTGCAGGACTCTAGGGAAGAAGAAATTGTTGAACCTGAAAGCTCCTTGGATGAAAAAGAGGAGGAGAGTGACGAACAAAAGGAGGAAGAATGGAGCCATCCATGTCTACCTTCTAATGAGAGTAACTCTTTTAATCTTACCTTATATGAGTGTTATGATCCTATGGATTCTTTTGAAATATCCCTTTTTGATGAAGTTGATGCCTACTATGCTTATGGCCATGATGCCACTATGGATGATGCTTACGGAAATGAACTTTCTATAGTTCCTCATGTTAAGCATGAATTTTTTTCTATTGCACCCACACTTTATTGTACTATTATTCTTTTGAAATCTCCAAATCATATTCCGGAGAATTATGCCCTTATTAAGGTTGAATGTGATGGGTTGCATTTATCTTATGTTCCTAAAGACCGTGTTGAAAACTATACACCTGTACTTGTAGGTAATGAACAACATGATTTATGTGATAGTTATATTCTTGATGTTGTTCATGATACTACTGAAAATTATATTGAGAGAGGAAAGATTGTTTGTAGAAACTTTGTTACAAAAACACCTCTCTTCATGT
Source organism: Bromus sterilis (assembly GCA_950022295.1). Lineage (NCBI taxonomy): Eukaryota > Viridiplantae > Streptophyta > Magnoliopsida > Poales > Poaceae > Bromus > Bromus sterilis. Next base: position 49,361,715 of record OX465600.1, on the reverse strand, counting down.
TGAAAGTTTTGAAGTTGTTCTTCTTTTATCTTCCTATGCTTGTTATTTTGTGCTTTCACGATTTATTTTCTTACAAGTTTCCCATGCATAGGAAGTGGATTAGACTTAAATTTGTTTCATATTTTCTTCTTGATGCTCTCTTTTGCTTCAAATCCTTATTTTTATGAGAGTAACTTTTATGATCTTCATGCCTACCTTAAAGGCGTAAAAGAAAGTGCTTGTTGGGAGGCAACCCAAGATGTTTTTACTTCTTTTCTTAGTGTTCTTGATGATTTTTACTACTGTAGCAACATCATTGTATCTTTACTTTTTAAGCTTTGTGCCAATTATAGCCTCATATGACAAGGGAAGTGAAAGTTGTGACATGCTGTCCAGAAAACAGATTCTGACCCCGTGACAGAAAAAATCATAGAAAATTCCCAGTTCATCTTTTTGAGCTGAATTTTTTACAAAGCGTGATCTATACAATCACGGAACTTTATTATGTTCTGAGTTTTTTTATTTGAGTTGCAGAAGTATCCCTAAAAAATTCTTTACTACCTGCTGGTCTGTTTTTCACGGATTCTATCCTGTTTTGCCTTTTCTTCGTTTTGCAAACCTTAAGCTTGCTTTTTCTTTGAAAAAACTTTTTGGAAATCTTGAGAAGAAGTAGCTCTTCAAGAATATCCTTATTTCCAGTAGAGGAAAAATTATTTTATTATGGGTACTAACCTCGCTAATCAGATTATGATGAGTTATGTATGAAGAGAGTTTTCAAGTGTGCGAGGGAAGATGATAAAAGAAGATTCAGGAGTGTCAAACGCTCAAGCTTGGGGATGCCTCCGTGCACCCCAAGAAATATTCAAGGAGACTCAAGCGTCTAAGATTGGGGATGCTGTCGGGGGGATGGATCAGGCACATAGACAAGGCATTAGAAACCTCTGGGCCGACTTTATATGAAGGCCCACAAAGAAGACCCGACCAGGAGTCTGACGTGCCAAGCGTGAAGATTGAAACCCTAGAAGGAATTCGACTTTCCTTGTATAGCACGTAGCAAACTTGTAAAGTAGAATAGAACTCCACATCGTGTAGGAGTCGGACTCTAGGAATCTCGGGACCCGGCCTTTATAAGCCGAGGTCCACGGGAGCCAGAGCGAGAACTTACCTCATGCTAGGATTAGACAACTCGCTCCATAGCCTAGATCTCCACGATACTAAGGTTGCGAAACATCATCACTGTAATCGATACGATCGCCGAGTCCTATGCCTATGTCGACTCTCTCCTCGAATTCGCCTCGCAGCAAAGGTCCCATGATAAGTCCGACTCTACGGACATCTGCCGTGACTTTCCCACGACAGTTGGCGCCCACCATGGGGCCTGCGCTTGCAGGTGTTGAGATTCTAGGGGGAGCTCTGCAAGGTATGGAGGGATTCGTAGATGGACGAATCACCAGAAGCCGGAGTGGAATGCTCTGCATTGATGGCGCCACCTGGGGGCCCGAAGCTGATTTCATTGAGTCAGGCTATCAGGTCCCAATCGTCTCCATCCACCTCTTCATCGGCGGATTGAATGGGTCGGGGCCGGAGCCGGATCATTATGCTCCTACTGAAGCAGCAAGACGGCGACTTACCGGCTCCGATCGTGCCTTTATCGGATTTATCAACGAACCCCCGAAGTTGACATGCTCTGTCGAAACCTCGATGGACGGTGAGCCTACAATGCTCCTTGAACAAGACAAAGTCCACAAGGAAACACAGAGGCAGCCACCAATCAGGCTTTACGGCCTGAAAAACGCAGCAGCCACCTATCAGCAGGTAGGGCAGAGCTACTTCGAGAAGAAGATAAGTCAGAACGGGCATACTTCTGCGGACAACATATTCGGATCCTAGTTAACCGACTCACTCAACGGTGACCGAAAAATTCCTTTAAAAAAGACAAGTCGGCTTGAGACCACCCTCCATCACACTTTCATTGGGTTTATTGGCGAGCTCCTAGAATAGGAGCACCCTGAAGGAACCCCAAACCATGACAAGGATGGTTTCTCCGACACCGACTCATATCAAGAGGAAGACAAACACTCAGATAACGGATCAATTCGATCCATCGGGGAAGGCATACTCGGATCCGATCTAGAAGCATATGACCCAGACGCTCCCTACTTCAACAATTCAGCTCATGAGACGCATGACACTACCCAAAATCCATCAAAAAATGACAACGGCTCAGAACTACGAACCACCAACGTGTGGCAGCGACTGGGTCGGAACAGAGCCGACTCTGACAAATAATTAGAGGAAAACCAGAGAAAGGTCTGGAAACATAAAGCGCAAGATCGACTTTCACAGGAGATACGGTGCGACAGGGCTCAAGAGCCGACAGGACACCGTCTTACACCTATAACCAACGCGCTAAGACGCATAAAGGAGATAGCCGAGGACCTAAAAGGACTCGTGGATGCCGTCACCAGATATGCCGAGTCCAGTGAAGCAAAATATGAGGAGTCCCAACATCAATCCCGGACCAACCATAGAAAGCGCAAGTACAACTCGACCTCGCAGGAATACAGTAGCAACCACTCCCAGAGGCACGGACGGTCACCAAGGAAGGAAAAAAGGCACCGGGATTGTGACAAAGCCATGAAATAAGCTTTCCCAAAGCATTCCGGACCGGGTCGCCTCGCTAATCACACCTGGGACCAGTGCTACTTCATACAGGAGTACAAACGCCAAATCAAGAAAAACATTCTAGAGGCAAGTCGATACGACGACGGCCCAACCGGCTCACACAGCCGCAAGAGGCCAAGACACTTGGTGATAAGAACATGGACTCGTTCACAATAAGAAATCCGATCCGGGTTATCAAACCCATGAAATAGGCCAAAGGACGAGACACCCCAACACCTTATCACAGTAAAGAACAGATACTGCTCATTGAAACCTACCGACTTAGGAAGCAAACGAAGAAGCCGGCAGCCCATGTACTTATCAACAAATGAAAGAACATGGGATATCGTATGAATCTGTCCCTCTTACACCTAGAGTTGTCAAAAAAGCCGAAAAGCCGACTCATGTCGCAATAGGCCATCGCCATTTACCATATAAAGTCGATTCTCATCGCACTGGCTCTCGCCACTCTATAAACAGTTGACTCTCATTTACTGTCTCCCGCCACATACAAATGAATAAAGTCGATTGTAAAAAATCGGCGTCGATTGACCATAGCCTCAGCGAATCCTGCATGCATTACATCCCATACTCACTTTACATACAATTGCATATCATACTTTGCATTATTATTATCTCAGAAACATGGGGGCTTGATCAACTCTCAACTGTTATCTGAGAACTTATGTGTTTATTTCAGGGAAAGTTCAGGGGGCTTGATGATACTCATCAGATCTTTAACTGAGAAAACCCGGCACATATGTGTAATTACATGTATATAGCTTATTTCAGGGAAATCTTAGGGGCTCGACTACACTCATCGAGTCTTAACTAAGAAAACTCGGCATATACATGTGTCATTCCACGCCCTATAATCGCCTGTATGTTCGATGCTCATACGATCTAAATACGCGAAACCCGGCTAGAAACTCTCAAAGAAGAAGTTTTAAAGCAAACGGAAAAACGCTGATCAAAGTGAGACGATATACAGAGGAGTTCCGACTCATGGATAACCCAAAAAAAAATTCTCAACAAAGAGAAGATGAGGAAAAGATGAATCCAGAGTCGGTTCCTATATGAGCAATTCATAAACTACCTTTTTTGCATACATCACATACTTTTCTCATTTTATATGTCATCCAAAAGATGCAACTTGAGCATTAACCTGTATGACTCAGTATGACACAAAAGATGCTCATACTGACTTATGGGGATTACGCCTCTTTCATTGCATTTTCTGCATATATAAAGTCGACTTCTCTCGCACTGGCTCTCGCCATATATAAAGTCGACTTTTGTCTCACTAGCTCTCGCCATATATATACGTCGACTTTGGTCACGATGACTCTTGCCGATTTAGCTGCCATACCGGCGTGAAATCTACACACATCATTTTGAGTTGCTGAAGGAAACGTATCGCAACACTCGAAGCACCACTTTATTTGGAAGCTGGGAACACAACCCATCGTGTCATATCTACGTGACCAGGCAAATTAAAAGATAGACCTATGTGACTCGGCACTGCACACAAACGCATATACCGAATCATGGGGACTACACTTCAAGGTTTTTTCTCAAATAAAGACTCGGTACATCACCCAACTGAGTACACCGACTCTTGGGGAGTAACACTTCAAAAATTCTTCAAAAAATATGCAAGAAATTGGAAGTCCCAGGTTGCTGCAGGCAAAGACAACCCGACACCTGGGGGCTACATGTGCAAGAAATTCTTCTTTGAAATATCGGCTCAAAAACACCATTATAGTTATACCAACTCTTGAGAAGTAACACTTCTTTAAAGACCCAGTACGGCACGTAAACATGACCACACTATCTCATGAGGACTACAAGTTCACAACTGTCTCTTTGAGTCGGCATGACGCAATGATGATCATACCGACTCATGAGGATTATACTCCGAAAGTATCTATGATTCGACAAAAACTTTTCGGCTCACATATAATAAAGATGGCCAGACTACTCATAAAGTCGGCCTCTGAAAACCTTCCACCTTGAAGTAAGCCAACTCTCAGGTGTTCCACTAGTTGGTGAACAAGGTAAAGTCAGAATATGGCCCCCTTCTACAACTCATGTCGGAAGGGAAAGCTTCTTCAAGCAAGCAACAAATAAAGCCAAAAACAAAGCCGGATGGCATTATAAAGATTGACATTCAAAGGCCAAAAAGGAAAAAATCAAATTAAACACCATAAAAGTATCTGACCACATGCTGGTCACAAGTCACGGGACACATTTCCGAATATTACAAAACCCGGCACTACGGCCGCACAAATATTATAAAAGTTTTCTTCTCAACAAGAGGTTTACGATGGGACATTGGCATGACTCTGAAATGAAGACCCGGCAACATTTGCTGATGGCAAGATCTCATTGCGACTTTCCATTAAATCCACATCAGCAATGTCATCCATCATCAAGTCATCCTCTTCTCCTCCCGGAAACGGCTCCACAGGATTTGCCGACTCCGGAGCACTCTTTGGAGGAGGCAGAAGAGAGAACTCAACGGGAGTTGGAAGATTGATACGACGCCTCTTGTTGCTCTCATCATATCCAGACTCTATCCGGCTTAGCTTGATGTCATCGGCAATCTTGGTGGCAACAGGAGGAGTTTCTTTATGTACCTTGATGAAATCTTCCTTGGAAAAATTGGACTCATCTGCCTTAAGCTCCGGGAAGCCGGCAGCCAGACGATCCAGCTTCAATCCAGGATGATATGCCTTGGAAAGCTCCAAGCCACGCATCACCCCCATGAAGCAAGCCGATTTCTTCCCCAGTTTTACCCACTCAGGTACAACCGAGAGAGGGCCCATTATATCAGTTACCCTCTTCATGCTTGGGGGCTTGGGTTGAGTTGCATAAATCGCTTTACATGCACCTTCAAACAATTTTTTGACCAGGGCAAACGTGCAAGTCAGCTTCATAGCAGGCGTCTCACCCAGAATATCATGCATTTTCCTATGAAAAGACAAAACAGAAATCAAAGTCAGCAAACAACAAAGAAAATTGGAACACCCAGATTCAAAAAAGCAGCATTGCCGACTTACCAAAGATGGTGGATACAAGTCGGTGAATACTATCCTTGAGTGTCTCCAGCTTCTTTTGAGCTGACTTTAATTTCCGGTCAGTTGTGTCACGCTGAGCCGCTGCATCATTTACAACTCTGGTAAGAACATTTGCGGCTTCAGATTTATCAGCTCTGACGGCTTCCAGTTCTTTGTCCTTTTTTATCAACTCCTCACAGAGTCGGCCAATTTATCGTCGGCTCCTTTCATCTTTGTCGACTCTGCAGCGAGCCGTTCCTCTATCTGACGCTTGGATTGCCCAGCGTCCATGGAAACAGCCTACAAGTAATGAAATATTACTAAGTATTCACTTATACCTATTGCCTAAACAAAGTTACTTGGGGGCTAAAACTACAAAAAAAACATAACCCGGTAGAAACGTAATCACATTCTGCCGGCTCATGGGGGCTACAGCTCAAAAAACTATGATGACTCGGTATACCACACAGTTGGTATATCGATCCATGGGGGCTACAGATCAAGCTTATCACCACTTGGCATACTACAAAATAGGTATACTGACTCATGGCTCATACAGCTTATTTTTCACAACCCAGCATGGCAATCAATCACCAAGCCGTCTTATGGGGGCTACAGACATATATCATCAAGGACAGTGCAGACAAGTACATACCTCATAACGCCCCCGAAGCTGGAGGAATATATCATGTTTCTCCGAGGAACAAGCTAAAGACCGCTTGAAAAAACCTTCATTATGGTTGTACAAGCAGATGGGTCACCCTTCCGAGCCCCAGTAATCAAAACTTCATCAACAACTGCCTTTTCCTTGGAAGGAGCCGGCACAGAACTTGGTACAACCACCACCTTTTCAGAAGGAAACGTCGGCTTATCGAGGCCGTCTTCATGAGAATTATCTTTGTATATTTCTGATGGGCTTGACTCGTCTAAGCCAGCTTTCTTCAAAGCTTCAGAAACCGAAGCCTCTGGCAATTTTTCAGATATAATAACTGACTCCTTAGCAAAAGAAGAGTCGGACAAATCCTTGGGGTCAATTCGAGCGCTGCTCAAAGACAAAAACAGAATTTGTCAGCAAATCATGCATACAAAAGGCAAGTTACTGTCCTAAGAAATAAATACTTACCCACGGTTCATTGGGAAAACCGACATCTGGACAGAAGAACCCTCAGATGAAGGAGTACCGGTTCCAGAGTCGCCACCCTGATGTTGTCCCTCAGAAGTCCCCGCCGACTGATGAGAAGGAGCCGCAACTAAAGTCGGTTCCTGTCGGACCTTGCGAGGCTCATCGCCCAAAACCACAAGAGGGTCCGCCGAGTCAGAACTGCGGGTATGCCTCTTGCGACTTTGTGCCTATAAACAAAAACATAAGACGCGAGCTTGTCTAAGAACATCATAAAATTCGGAAAGGATGTTAGCGGTGGATTGGCGACTTTGCTCTCCTTACGAGAGTCGGCCCTAACTGGAAGAACTTCCTCTTGTTCTTCCTCATCTTCATCATCATCCTCTTCTGAGTCAACCTACAGGAACAGAAAGGGTAAGAAGAAGACATCACAAAAAGAATCAATCAAGTGAATTTTACCGAATGGCTCGGACTTTTAGCGTCGACTTCTTCCATAGGGAGGTCTTGGCCCACATTCCACCATGGATCATCTTCCTGGAAGTGATAATTTGGAGGGTCAAGATCTTTAGACAAATATTATGGCAAAGGAGGAATAACCAAATAAACATACCGGAAGAGCCGGATTGGCTTTACAGAACAGGAGAAGGCCGACTTTCTTGATGTCCTCTATGCGCTCAGCAAGAAGTTTCTTGCAAGTCATCACTAGAGCTCCTCCAGAAATCACCTTCTTCGCAAAACACATAGGGTCGTCCGGCCTCGAATACTCACACATGAGTCGGTCTCTCACGCTAAGAGGCTGGATTTGCCAACCTATCCAACATTTGATCAGGTCTGTCTCGGCAAGACCATGAGCTAACAAAGCCTTTATCCGAGCCATAATCGGCTCATGCTTTTTCTTTTGACCATCTGAAGGAAACATGTTCAAGCCATCATGAAATTCAAGCCGACTCTCACGAAAGCCAGGAAGAGGATTTTCCTTCTCAGGAATTTCAACGGTGTAGTAAAAGAAAGATTTTTGCCATGTTTTTACATCGGAGCTCAGCTTGAGTGACCGGTAGCTCGACTTGGCACGCTTCTGGATAGTAACTCCACCGCATTCCAAAGCCGGACCTCCATTGTATTCAGTCTGCCTATTGCAGTAATGTAACTCGGCAAACAGAGCCAGAGTCTGCTTCATCTGCAGAAAAGCCTCACAGAACATTTGAAAATGACAGATATTGAGCATCGAATCAACACTCAGATCCTGAGGATGAAATTTATAGCAGTGTAGCACATTCCTGAAAAACTTAGAGCCGGGAGGACGGAAGCCTCTGGTGATATGGTCAGCAAAGACGACGACTTCGCCTGCCTGAGGCTGAGGTCGGGTCTCCTTTCCAGGAGCTCGCCAATTAATTTCAGTTTGAGGAGGCAAAGTCCCCTCTGTCTCCATCTCTTTCAAAAAGGCATCAGTGACCCAGCTCTTTGACCAGTTAGCCTCTAAAGTTGGCCTGCGAGCTGGAGGTCTGGTCCTACCGGCTGTCTTCTTACTTTTGTCCGCGACGATTTCTTTCTTGCCTTTATCGGCAACAGTTTTTCGACCCATGGTGCAGAAGTCGGATCTAGAAAAAGAAAACTAGAGTCAGTCATAAACCGACTTATAAGGACACTACACAAATAGTTTTCGCAAAGTACAGCAAAGCGATTAGATCTAACAAGCCCGAGAAATAGGTGAAAAACGACGAACAGATCTACGACTTGCGAAAAACTGGGAACGGTTGCAAGACAAAAATGGAGCTGTAAACTACGGTCGTTCGACAAAGCAATCACTTCCGGAGTTGTCCATTATCGATCATATCCTATCTACCAACATGCATGGTGCGTCTCCAGTTGTTCATGTTGATCTACTAAATACAGTAGAACTTGAAGCTCGCAACAATGGAGATGAGTAAAGAACTACAGTGCAATGGAGGTGATGAGAAACTTACCTTAATGACGTGCGAGAATGGCAAGGTCCCAGACCGTCTTGTGCAAACGACGAGGGAAGAACGACACATAACAGAGACGAAGGTAAAAGCTTCCTGTTCTCCGGTGCGTGAGGAAGAAGAAGAGAAGATCTGGATGGGGTAATGAGAATGGGTGTGGACGGGGGTCTATTTATAAAAGGACCTCTTCTCAAAACCCGAGGCATCGCTAATCGCCAGCTAAACGGCGGGAAATCCCTCGATTTTCGTGAAAAACCTAGGCAGCATTAATTGCGCCGCCGAAATCGAGGCAGACCGTTTAAAAGTTCCTTCAAAGAAACATTTGAAGATCAGATTCGTTACTGTCTAAATCGACTCTGGAAATATTGGTCGACTCAACCAGATGAGCCGACTTCATGGAGATAAAGGAATTGAAACAAGATTGAAGAGAGACGACTCCGACTCCCAATCAACGTCAAGCATAAATTCGACCCTTGATCCATGAAGAGCCGACGACAATGAAGAAAATAAAGAAGATTGCTGTGAAGACTAAAGCATCACAACAATCCTGGGGGCTAATGTCGGGGGGATGGATCAGGACCATAGACCCGGCATTAGAATCCTCTGGGCCGACTTTATATGAAGGCCCACAAAGAAGACCCGACCAGGAGTCTGACGTGCTGATGGCTTCTCGCCCCTCGTTGGTTACCCCAAGTGGAAGGTTTGAGATGCAGTGCAGCAGCAAGTTTCCCTCGGTGAAGATACCAAGGTTATCGAACCAGTAGTACTCAGGAGATACAAGTAGGTGGCAACGTCGCCAGAAATTTCTTCCTGACTAGGGTGTTGTCATGGACCTGCACACAGCAACAAATAACTTTGCTCCCAACGAGTACAGAGGAGTTGTCAATTCCTCCGGCCTTGTCGTTTACAAAGGATCAACGCAAGAGATAAAAGGTGCAAAGAAAAGTAAAAGCTGAAAGTAAATTGAGGGTGTGAACAATAATGTGAAGATGGACCGGGGTCCCGTGATTTTCACTAGTGATGTCTCTCTCCCAAAAGACGATAAAAGTGCTAGCGAGGTATACAAATCACAGTTGGGCAATTGACAGGATTATGAAGGCACCGCAATGCTAACTATGCTGCAAAGAAAGGAAGGGATCAAAAGCAATGGGCAGTACGCCAAGGTAAGTAGACCGAAATCCATCTGCATCTACTATGAATCATCCACCTTGAGATATCTATCCACAACATCTCGCTGGTATTAAGTTGCGAATCCCACCCAAAGTGTACACTCAAAGCAACAGACAACTTCATTAAAAGAACTTTGCGTAAAGTAAAAAATCCTTGCACCCGCAGGTACAAGCATCGTTGTTTTATCCCTGGTGGCAACAGCACATCCCCTAGTCTCATGTTTCTGTCACTCAAGCTAGACATCAAGGGGTTGAACCCACAATCGAGCATAACACTCTCTCTTGGAGTTGCAAATAAATTACTTGGCCAAAGAAAATACCGCAACGGAGAACATGCAAGAATTTACTCAAGAACAAAATATAAAAGAGAAGAACCAAATATATTACTCATCACAATCTGAACATAGTCTCATAATCCATCAGATCCCAACAAACTCAGCATAGCAACAGCAGAAATTACATAGATGCCTCGATCATGTGAGGCAGCTCACGAGGACTCGAAAGTGGAAGCACAAAGGGGGGAGAGATTCATCACATAACTACTGCTCACGGACCCATGGTCCAAGGGGGACTACTCACGGCACATCCGGGAGGCGTCCATGGCTATGGATGGTCTCCCGGAGGGGGTTCCTCCTTCCGGCAGGGTGCCGGGGCAGCTTCTCCAAGCAGCCCCAATCTTGAAACGGCGGCGGCGGCGGTACAGAGGGGAGTTCGCGAGAAAGAGATCGATCTTAGGGGTTTCCACCCCGAGGGGTAAATATAGGCGAAGGGGGCATCAAGGGGACCCACAGGGCAGTCAGGAGGGTCCCTGGCGCGGCCCACGGTGGGGCCGCGCCACCTGCCCTCCTGGCTGCCTGGTGGTGGCCCCCCTTCCCTCTCTTGGCGATTCCGGAAGCTTCTGTTGCGCTGATTTTTTATATATTTTTCTCGGAATTTTTGGAGCACTTTTAATGGCCGGAAAACCTGAAATACAAAAACAGCAGAAAACAGAAACTAGCAACTGGGTGCAATGAGTTAATAGGTTAGTCCAAATAGGTTCAAAAGTGTACGAAAGTTCAAGCAAAACATGGCAAAGTCACACAAAACATGCATGGAGCAAGCAGAAATTATAGATACGTTTGGGACATATCAATATCCCCAAGCTTAATTCCTGCTCGTCCTCGAGTAGGTAAATGATAACAAGCATTATTTCTGTGGTGACATGCCACACAACCAAAAAAGGACTTTTAAGTAAAGAAATCAAAGCATGCAATTCAATTCAAGTCTTAACAAGCAAGAGTCTATATTAGCATTGACACAAGCAACAGAAGAACAAAAGGTGCAAGAGCTCTTGCTGTCCGTGACTCGAATGTCTCCAAATGGTGTTTGCGTGCAAGCAAGGGACTGGGAAGAAAGAGAAAAAAGGTTGTTGAGAACAACTATCTACTAAAGTTTCACACTTGGTCTGCTTTGGATTCTTATCTAGACTCGTCCCCAGACCACTAGCCAGATACATGTAGAACCGATCCACTCCCTTTCGATATTTTGAGCACTCATGCAATGGATGAGCGTGAGCAAGAAAGTTGACACCTAAAAGGAGAAACAGAAAGAAGGTGGAGGAGGAAGACAAAAAGGATTGAAAGGCTCACATCAATGAGGACAATCATAGGCGAGAGAAGGCCATATGATAGATATGATGTGAGGAGTAGGGATTGCCATACAACGGATGCACATGTGAGCTAAAAGCTCTCCAAGGGAACTAGTGGGGTGCATCTAACTTGCTTGCTCAAGAAGACCTAGAGCTCGTTTGAGGAGGCTCATCATTGGAATATACAAGCCAAGTTCTATAATGTGAAGGGTCCCCACATAGCTATATGCATGATGATGATCTCTATGGAGTACAAGGGATATAAGATGAATTACTAGTGTGGATCTCTCAAAAGGAATAGTAGTATGCCCCCTTCTCTCTTTTTATTTTTCTCTTTTCCTCTTTTTATTTTTATTTTTTGGTGGCCTCAATGGCTCTTTCTATTTAACTCTCATTTGTCCACTTTGGGATCTTTTGATTTTGTCCTCTTTTGGATCTTTTCCTCACTTTAGGGGCAATACTCTATATTTTACAAGAATATAGGAGATCTTTCACACTTTACAAAGGTACTCACATAAAGAAAATGTAACTATCATGATGCAAATGTATGCCTCTGCCAGGGTAGCAGGATATGCAATGATCCTAGCGCGTCATGTAGCAGTGATTAGGGCAAGGCCCAACTAGCATGCGGCTCATCGATCAAGCATGTAGCATGTATGACATGAAGATCAAGTCATGAGAAGGTGGATGTTGCATGGCAATGTATCTCGGAAAGGCTATGGAAATGCCTTGTAGGTAGGTATGGTGGCTTTTTTGAGGAAAGATATAAGGAGGCTTATGATAACAGAGTGTATCATGCCAAGGGTTTGGATGCACTGGTGAAGTATGCGCCAACTCTCGAGGTGAGAAAGGGCAATGCACGGTACCGAAGAGGCTAGAAAAGTATAGGTGGGGGAAGTGTCAACTTTCGAATACTCACATTAGTCCGAAGAACTCATGCACTTATTATCGGTAACTATCAATCTAATCAGGAGGTTCACAAAGAGACAGGTACCCCGAGGAGGAGTGTATGGGGGTTTGGTGATCCTTGCGCATCCTCGACTCATGGTACGTGAGTGTACTCTAATATTCGAACCCTCCAGAGGTTAGTGATCCATCTAGTAGCTAGAGTTCTCAAAAGGGGTTTTTTGTTTTCGAAAAACACACGGATTGCCCAAAATACGATATCTATCACTAATAGGCTCGAGCTCTTGACACCAAGAGTTCAAACATTACTCTAGTCAATACCTCAAAACTATTGCAAGCTACTACTACAAAGAGAAAATCAACTTCAACTACCTACTTCTAGTCAAGACACAAAACTCAGTTCAACAGGAAAACTCTCTAACAAGATAAAACATGCAACCTATAGAAAGTTCAACCTAAAACAAAAGTAAAGCTCTAGAAAAAACTAAAGCACTACAACTAAACAGAGCAGCATCTAAGAAAAGAAAAAGAACAACTCACAGCTAAAAGAATAAGCATGCAAATCCTATGAGGAGTTCTAATTCAAGCGGAGTGTGTATCTCTCCCACACAAAAGAGTAAGTAAGCTGGGATCTAACTTGTTACTACAGCAAACAAAGCAAAAATAAACCTAGAAAAGTAAAGAGCGAGACGCTCCAAGTATAGCACATAACGCATGAAGCGATAAAAATATAGTGCAACGAGAGACAAACTGATAATTGTTGATGAAGAAGGGGATGCATGGGGGCATCCCCAAGCTTAGACGCTTGAGTCTCCTTGAATATTTATTGGGGGTGCACATGGGAATCCCGAAGCTTGAGCATTTGACACTCCAAGATCTTCTTTCATCATCTTCCATAGCACACTTGAAAACTCCCTTCATACATAACTCATGGTAGACTAATTAGAGAGGTTAGTACCCTAATAAAATAAATTTTCTCCACTGGAAATAAAGATAATCTTGAAGATCTACTGTTTCTCAAGATTTCCAAAAAGTTTTTGCAAAGAAAAAGCAAGCTTAAGGTTTGCAAAAGTAAGGAGAGACAAAACGTGGCAGAATCTGTGAAAAGCAGAACAGCAGATAGAAAAGAATTGTTTGGGGATACTTCTGCAACTCAAATCAAAAAACTCAGAACATACGCAAGTTTCTTAATTGTATAGAGCACTCTGTGTAAAAAATTCAGCTCAAAAAGATGAACTGGGATTTTTCTCTGATTTTTCTAGTCACAAGGACAGAATCTGTTTTCTTGAAAGCATGTCACAACTTTCACTTCCCTTGTCGTATGAGGCTATAAAAGGCACAAACCTTGAAAAGTAAAGATACAATGATGTTGCTACAGTAGTAACAATCATCAATACCACTAAGAACAGAAGAAAAGAAAAAAGAAAAACCTAAATTCGTTGCGGGCTGCCTCCCGAAAGCGCTTCTTTAAAGCCGTTAGCTAGGCTTAAAGATTATAGAAGATGCTCTCACAAGAATAAGAATTTTGAAGGAAAAGAGAGCATCAAGAAGCAAATATGAAACACATTTAAGCCTAACCCACTTCCTATGCATAGGCATCTCGTAAGAAAATAAGTCAAAGAAGAACAAAGTGACATGCATAGGAAGGTGGAACAAGAACAACTTCGAAAATTTCAGTTTAGAGAGAGGTGTTTTTGTCACATGGAAGTTTCTATAACCAAACTTTCCTCTCTCAAAGTAATTTTCAGTAGTATCATGAACAACATCAAGAATATAACTATCATATAAATCATATTGTTCATGACCTACAAGCACACGTGTATTGTTTTCAACACGGTTTTTAGGATCATAAGATAAATGCAACCCATCACATTGAGCTTTGATAAGAGGAAAATTCTCCGGAGTTGGAGATTTTAAAAGGATAATAGGACACTCAAGTGTGGGTGCGATAGAAAAAAATTCATGCTTAACATGAGGAACTATACAAAGTTCATCTCTGTAAGCATCATCCATAGTGGCATCACGACCGTAAGCCTAGAAGGCATCAACTTCATCAAAAAGCGATATTTCAAAAGAATCCATATGATCATAATACTCATATAAGGTAAGATTCAAAGAGTTACTCTCATTAGAAGGTAGACATGGATGGCTCCATTCTTCCTCCTTTTTTTCATCACTCTCCTCCTCTTTTTCATCAAAGGAGCTTTCAGGTTCATAAATTTCTTCTTCCATAGAGTCCTGCAAATCATTAGTCTCTTCCTTTGGGGGAGAGATTCTCTCAAGATGATCAGTAATGTAATAATTTGCATCATAATTTTCCAAACAATAGTTAAGTATAGAAAGACTCTCAGATTTGTAAGGGGCATCATCAATATTTTTAAGAAGAGAAGTAATTTCATAGGAACCCTTATAAGCAACAAATTCTTCTATTTCCTCTGCATCATAAAAATCATAGTTTCTCTTAGCATAAGAAGCTAAGGTTTCATCATCATTGTACTCACATTAGAAAGAAAGGTGTTTGTGCCTCATAAAGCAACAAGATTCATCCCTGCAGAAAGATATACTCCCTCCGTTTCTAAATATAAGGTGTATAGTTTTCATTAAAAAGTCAAACTTAGGTAACTTTGACCGGATTTGTAGATAAATATATTGATATAAATTATACCAAAACAATATTATCAGATTTATCTTGAAATATATTTTCATATTGTATTTAATAAATATCATAGATGTTGATAGTTTTTGCTATAAATTTGGTCAAAATTAATAAAGTTTGACTTTTTTTTTAAAACTATACACCTTATATCAAGGAACGGAGGGAGTATTATATATTGAGCACAAGTTTCTAGCATACTCATACATCTGATGTATTTGTTTCCATAAGTGTATCCCCTTTTGAGACAAGTGGTGTTCCTTGTACCACTTTTGTTGATCCACGGTGAATCCTCCATGCCAATAAGATCTAGTTTCAAAGAAGTCAGACATTGATTGGCAAGTAAGGAACTAGACATACTATATTTTTGGGTTTTTTGATAAAGGAACCAAAGATAAAAACTGAAAGGTAAACTAACAAGACTAAAAAGCAAAGGTAAAAGATAGTGTGCAACTCCCCTATCTTGTAGACTAGAGTCCCCGGCAACGGCGCCAGAAATTTGCTTGATGGCTTCTCGCCCCTCGTTGGTTACCCCAAGTGGAAGGTTTGAGATGCAGTGCAGCAGCAAGTTTCCCTCGGTGAAGCTACCAAGGTTATCGAACCAGTAGGACTCAGGAGATACAAGTAGGTGGCAACGTCGCCAGAAATTTCTTCCTGACTAGGGTGTTGTCATGGACCTGCACACAGCAACAAATAACTTTGCTCCCAACGAGTACAGAGGAGTTGTCAATTCCTCCGGCCTTGTCGTTTACAAAGGATCAACGCAAGAGATAAAAGGTGCAAAGAAAAGTAAAAGCTGAAAGTAGGGTGTGAACAATAATGTGAAGATGGACCGGGGTCCCATGATTTTCACTAGTGATGTCTCTCTCCCAAAAGACGATACAAGTGCTAGCGAGGTAAACAAATCACAGTTGGGAAATTGACAGGATTATGAAGGCACCGCAATGCTAACTATGCGGCAAAGAAAGGAAGGGCTCAAAAGCAATGGGCAGTACGCCAAGGTAAGTAGACCGAAATCCATCTACATCTACTACGAATCATCCACCTTGAGATATCTATCCACAACATCTCGATGGTATTAAGTTGCGAATCCCACCCAAAGTGTAAACTCAAAGCAACAGACAACTTCATTAAAAGAACTTTGCGTAAAGTAAACAATCCTTGCACCCGCAGGTACAAGCACCATTGCTTTATCCCTGGTGGCAACAACACATCCCCTAGTCTCATGTTTCTGTCACTCAAGCTAGACATCAAGGGGTTGAACCCACAATCAAGCATAACTCTCTCTCTTGGAGTTGCAAATAAAATACTTGGCCAAAGCAAATACCGCAACGGAGAACATGCAAGAATTTACTCAAGAACAAAATATAAAAGAGAAGAACCAAATATATTACTCATCACAATCTAAACATAGTCTCATAATCCATCAGATCCCAACAAACTCAGCATAGACCCAGCAGAAATTACATAGATGCCTCGATCATGTGAGGCAGCTCACGAGAACTCGAAAGTGGAAGCACAAAGGGGGGAGAGATTCATCACATAGCTACTGGTCACGGACCCATGGTCCAAGGGGGACTACTCACGGCACATCCGGGAGGCGTCCATGGCTATGGATGGTCTCCCGGAGGGGGTTCCTCCTTCCAGCAGGGTGCCGGGGCAGGTTCTCCAGGCAGCCCCGATCTTGAAATGGCGGCGGCGGCGGTACAGAGGGGAGTCCGCGAGAAAGAGATCGATCTTAGGGGTTTCCACCGCGAGGGGTAAATATAGGCGAAGGGGGGCATCGAGGGGACCCACAGGGCAGTCAGGAGGGTCCCGTGCGCGGCCCAGGGTGGGTCCGCGCCACGTGCCCTCCTGGCTGCCTGGTGGTGGCCCCCCTTCCCTCTCTTGGAGATTCCGGAAGCTTCTGTTGCGCTGATTCCGGAATTTTTGGAGAACTTTTAATGGCCGAAAAACCGGAAATACAAAAACAGCAGAAAACAGAAACTGGCAACTGGGTGCACTGAGTTAATAGGTTAGTCCAAAGAGGTTCAAAAGTGTATGAAAGTTCAAGCAAAACATGGCAAAGTCACACAAACACATGCATGGAGCAAGCAGAAATTATAGATACGTTTGGGACGTATCACGTGCCAAGCGTGAAGATTGAAGCCCTAGAAGGAATTCGACTTTCCTTGTATAGCACGTAGCAAACTTGTAAAGTAGAATAGAACTCCACATCGTGTAGGAGTCGAACTCTAGGAATCTCGGGACTCGACGCCTTTATAAGCCGAGGTCCACGGGAGCCAGAGCGAGAACTTACCTCAAGCTAGGATTAGACAACTCGCTCCATATCCAAGATCTCCACGAGACTAAGATTGCGAAACATCATCACTGTAATCGATAAGATCGACTCTTCCTATTGAGGAGTCGATCCCCCTATAGTCAAAAAGCAGGCGTAGGTCTTTACCGCACCGACGGGGCCGAACCTGGGTAACTCGCCGAGTCCTATGCCTATGTCGACTCTCTCCTCGAATTCGCCTCGCAGCAAAGGTCCCATGATAAGTCTGACTCTACGGACATCTGTCGTGACTTTCCCACGACAGATGCCCCCGTGCATCCCCTTCTCCATCAAAAATTATCAGTTCGTCTTTCGTTTCACTATATTTTTATCACTTCATGCGTTATGTGCTATGCTTGGAGTGTCTCGCTCTTAGGTTTTATTTTTAGTTTTCATTATCTTTTCTTGTTGTTCATAACAAGTTAGAACCCAGCTTTCTTTGTGTGGGAGAGAAACACGCTCCACTTTCAAATCTAGAGCACATCATAGGATTTTTCATGCCTATATCTTTGTTGTGATTGTTCTTTATCTTTTCATAGCTACTGTCATGTTTAGCTCTTAGTTTTCATGC
Source organism: Bromus sterilis (assembly GCA_950022295.1). Classification (NCBI taxonomy): domain Eukaryota; kingdom Viridiplantae; phylum Streptophyta; class Magnoliopsida; order Poales; family Poaceae; genus Bromus; species Bromus sterilis. The sequence continues at coordinate 49,343,689 of OX465600.1, read as the reverse complement.
TTATCTTTTTAAGAACTTTTGGTTAGTTTGTTGCTGGAACTCTCTTGAGTTTTCATGTTTATCTTGTTTAGAGAGTTTGCCTGTTGCACTGAGTTGTGTGTCTTGACTTGAAGTAGGTAATTGAGGTTGCTATTCTTTTATAGTAGTAACTTGCAATAGTTTTGAGTAATGTTTGGACTTTTGGTGTCAAGAGCTTTAGCCTATTAGTGATAGATGTCGTATTTTGGGCAATCCGTGTTTATTTTCAAAACTTACAAATTTAGTTTAGAACTTTAGCTACTAGATGGATGACTACTCTTCTGAGGGATCGAATATTAGAGTACACTCACGTACCATGAGTCGAGGATGCGCAAGGATCACCAAACCCCCGTACACTCCTCCTCGGGGTACTTGTCCCTTTGAGAACCTCCTATTAGATTGAGAGTTACCGATAATAAGTGCATGAGTTCTTCGGACTAATGTGAGTATTCGAAAGTTGACGCTTCCACCTTCCCATATTTTGCTAGCCTTTCCTGTGTCGTGAATTGCCTCCTTCTCACTCCGAGAGTTGGCGTCCACCTTCGCCGGTACATCCAAACCCTTGGCATGATATGCTCTGTCATCATAAACCCCCTTATATCCTTCCTCAAAACAACCACCATACCTACCTATCAAGGCATTTCCATAGCCTTTCCGAGATACATTGCCATGCAACATCCATCTTCTCATGACTTGATCTTAATGTCATACATGCTACTTGCTTGATCGATGAGCCAAATGCTAGTTGGGCCTTGCCCTAATCATTGCTACATGACGCGCTAGTATCATTGCATATCCTGCTACACTGGCAGAGGCATACATTTGCATACTTCATGATAGTTACATCTTCTTTATGATTTGAGTACTTTGTAAAGTGTGAAAGATCTTCTATACTTCGTGTAATATATAGAGTGTTGCCCCTAAAGTGAGGAAAAGATCCCAAAGTGGACAAATCAAAAGATCCCAAAGAGGACAAAATTAAAAGATCCCAAAGAGGACAAATGAGAGAAATAGAAAGAGCCATTGAGGCCACCAAAAAAATAAAAAAAATAGAAAAAAGAGAAAAAGAAATAAAAAGAGAGAAGGGGGCACACTACTATTCCTTTTGAGAGATCCATACTCGTACTCCATCTTATATCTTGTACTCCATAGAGATTATCATTCATGCATATAGCTATGTGGGGACCCTCACACTATAGAACTTGGCTGGTATATTCCAATGATGAGCCTCCTCAAATGAGCTCTAGGTCTTCTTGAGCAAGCAAGTTGGATGCACCCCCACTAGTTCCATTAATGAGCTTTTTAGCTCATATGTGCATCCATTGCATGGCAATCCCTACTTCTCACATCATATCTATCATTTGGCTTTCTCTCACCTATGATTGTCCTCATTGATGTGAGCCTTTCACACCCTTTTTGTCTTACTCCTCCACCATATTCTCTCTTTGCCATCCTAAGTGTCAACTTTCTTGCTTACGCTCATTCATTGCATGAGTGCTAAAAATGTCGAAAAGGAGTGGATCATTTTGACTTGTACCTGGCTAGTGGTCTGGGGATGAGTCAAGATAAGATTCCAAAGAAGACTAAGTGTGAAACTTTAGTAGATTAAGTTCTCAACACAAAAAATACTTTTTCCCGTATATCCCTATCCCATTTCTTGCACGCAAACACCATTTGGTGACATTCGAGTCACGGACAGCGAGAGCTCTTGCACCTTTATGTTCTTATGTTGCTTGTTTCAATGTTAAATATAGACTCTTCCTGTTATGACTTGAATTGAATTACATTCCTTGATTGCTTTAATTAAAAGTTCTTATATGGTTGGTAGCATGTCACCACTGAAATTATGTTTTTTTTATCATTTACCTACTCGAGGACGAGCAGGAATTAAGCTTGGGGATGTTGATACGTCCAAAACGTATCTATAATTTCTGTTTGGTCCATGCCTCTTTTGTGTGATATTGCTATGTTATTGATGAACTTCCATACACTTTTGATCATATTTGGACAAACCTATTAACTCAGTGCACCCCAGTGCCAGTTCCTGTTTTCTGCTGTTTTTCTATTTCAGGTTTCCCCCATATTAAAAGTGCTCCAAAAATTTGGGAAAATCCAATAAAAAAACAGCGATATGGAAGCTTCGGGAATCACCGAGGGGGGCCAGAGGGGACCCACCAGGGCCCCAGGCGCCCTCCCGGCGCGCCCTAGGGTGGGGCCGCGCCAGGGGGCCGCTTGGACCCCTGGTGGCCACCCTGGCTGCCCCCCTTCGCCCATATATTCCTCGTGACGTGAAACCCCCATGACGGGAACCCTTTTGCTTCCAAGATCGGGAGCACCAGGAGACCTCTTCCCGGCACCCTGCCGGAGGGAGGAACCACCTCCGGGAGCTTATCCACCACCATGGATGCTTCCCGGATGAACTGTGAGTATTCCACCTTGGACCATGGGTTTATGATCAGTAGCTATGTGATGTTCTCCTCCCGTCTTTGTTCTTCATGGAATAGACCTCGTGAGCTGCCCTACATGATCGAGGCACATATGTAATCTTTCTGCTATTGCTATGCTGAGTTTGCTGGGATCCGATGGATTATGAGATTATGTTCAGATTGTGTTTGAGTAATATATTTGATTCTCCTCTTTTATATTTATGTTCTTGAGTAATTCTTGCATGTTCTCCGTTGCTGTTTATTGCTTTGGCCAAGTAGTAGGTAGTGACTCCAAGAGGGAGCGTTATGCATGATTGTGGGTTCATGCCCCCCGATGACTAGCTTGAGTGACAGAAACATGAGTCTAGGGGATGTGTTGTTGCCACAAGGGAGAAAACAATGGTGCTTGTACTTGCGGGTGCAAGGATTGTTTACTTTACGCAAAGTTCTTTAAAGCAGTGGTCTGTTGCTTTGAGTTTACACTTTGGGTGGGATTCACAACTTAATACCAGCGAGATGTTCTGGATAGATATCTCAAGGTGGATGATTAGTAGGTAGATGCAGATGGATTTCGGTCTACTTGATTTGGCGTACCGCCCAAGCTTTTGAGCCTCTTCCTTTCTTTATAGCATAGTTAGCATTGGTTTGCGCACATAATCCTGTCAATTTCCCAGCTGTAATTTGTTTACCTCACATCGATATTTTATCGTCTTTTGGGAGAGAGACATCACTAGTGAACATCATAGGACCCCGGTCCATATTTCCAATACTGTTTACACCTGCTATCAGTTTACTGCTTTATTTACTTTTCCGTTGCTATCACTATCATTATTATCCTGTGCGTTTTATCCTTTGTAAACAACAAGGCCGGAGGGATTGACAACCTCTCTGTGCTCGTTGGGAGCAAAGCTATCTGTTGTGTGTGCAGGTCCAGGTAAAGTAAGCAGCCTCGGTTGTGAACGGCGCCATTGTTCACTTTACCACCTACTTGTCGACCTTGGAGTCCTATTGTTTCGACACTCAACCTTAGCATCTTCTCTAAGGGAAATTTTCTGCTACGCTACATCTCACCTTCCACTTTGGGTAACCAACGAGGGGCGAGAAGTGAACTCTCGTGACATCAAACTCCTCCTGTATGCCGGCATCCGCCATGAAATCTCTGCATGGAAATTCTATGGCCTTTGCGGGTGATGCGTCCAACAGCTCCAAGGGTACGATTTCTTCGTTGTAGCTCACCCTCGTAGCCGAAGGTGAAGCTGTGGACCGCGTAACACGGCTGGAGCGCTCGGGTTTCTTCTTCCCAAGCCATCTTCCTAGCCTATCCATTTCTGAAATTTTTGACAAATAAAAAAAACGGAGGTTTAAGCAAAAATAGTTTGGCCAAAACATTCTACTTACTTTACCAATGCTCAAACTAGCAAAAAAACTTGGAAAATAAATTTCTACGCGTATATTTAAGCTCAACTAAACAGCACCAAGAACTACTAAACACTCACTAATGAAGCCACCAACAAGAAAACAAATTGGAGGGGTGAAGGAGTCACATACCAATGAGTATTTGTTCCAAATTTCAGCTCAAACGAGTGGCTGTAGAGGGAGATCGAAGTTCCGTGCTCGAGAACAAGAAGAACACGAAACCAGAGCAAGAACACGAGTGTTTGGGGAGAAAGAGAGAGAGTGGAAGAAGAAATGCCAGCAGGGGGTGCCTGTGGGCCCCACGAGGGTGTGTGGCGCGGCCAGGGGCTTGGCCGCGCCACCTGGCCTCCTGGTCCAGGGGTGGACCCCCCTGGTCAGCCTTGGGTGTCCCCCGATGGCTTTTTACCTTGAAATAATTATTTTTAATTTTCTGGAATTTTGCAGACAACTTCACTGTGGAGAATTTTCCAAAGTTCAAAAAGCTACAAAAACTTTTGTGAACTTGGGGCAAAAAGTTAGAACAAGTGAAGCTTTAAACACAAAAACTTAGGTACAACAAGGAGAATAAAATCTAAAAGAAATGAAAACATAACAAGCTCAGCTTTTTACCTATATAAAATATGCTAGTTAGCAAGGTTGATCAAGTCTTACCAACAAACCGGTGATATATAGAGCAGAAAATCTCGCTTCTTATGAAGTGATCATTGCATTCTCGCTTTGATGGACATTGTCCCCACCATAATTGTTTTATACTTGTGGTATACATGTAGTGGACAATCCCATTCTCCAATCTTCACGGTCTCGATATTCTTGATGGAGTTAAGGCCATGCCTTTTGTCGATCTTCTTTGGAAAATACACCGTGTGTTCTTTGTCATTCACGTTGAAGGTAACCTTCCCTTTATTGCAATCAATAATTGCACATGCGGTGTTAAGAAAATTTCTACCAAGAATAATGTACATCCTCCCATCCTCGGGCATGTCAAGCACAATAAAATCAGTAAGTATTAAGAAATTGGCAACTTCAACAGGGACATCCTCACAAATACCAATTGGGACGGCCGTTGACTTGTCAGCCATCTGAAAGGAGATATCTGTAGGAATTAGTTTCTCTATACAAAGCCTTTTGTAGAGAGAAAAGGGCATAACACTCACTCCTGCACCAAGATCACAAAAACAGTTCTAACATAATTATTCTTTATGGAGCAAGGAATGGTGGGTATACCTGGATCACCGAGCTTCTCAGGAATCTTGCCACTAAAAGAGTAGTTAGCAAGCATAGTAGATATTGCCTCATTAGGAACTTTTCTTTTATTAGTAGAAATATCTTTCATATATTTGGAATAAGGAGGTAACTTAATAGCATCAGTCAAAGGAATCTGAAGAAAAAGAGGTTTCATCCACTCACAAAACTTGTTGTAGTGCTCTTCTTCTTTGGTTTTGACAGACTTAACTGGAAAGGGCATGGATTTCTGTACCCATGGTTCTCGTTCCTTCCCATGTCTTTGTGCGATGAAGTCTTCTCTAGTGTACTTCTTGCGCTTATCAGGTGCTTCTTCTTCTCGAACCTTAGGTGGATCATTCTTCTCAGCATCTTTTTCAGGTTCAACACCGTCTTCAGTCTCAGCATCGGAGGTAGATATGTTGTTTGGATCAACAACATGTTCTTCTTCTTCTATTGGATCATTGGAATTGTCAGCTTCCTTGTGTTTCTTTTTCTTCTTCTTCTTCTTCTTTGGAGAGATAACAATTTCTTCTTCATGCACTTGAGAATCTTGCTCGATCCTCTTCGGATGCCCCTCTGGATAGAGGGTCCTGGGTGTGTGTTCCACCCCGGGTTTTTATACCATAGGCCTGCAAATTGTCTTGTTTGGCATTGTTAGCAAGCAAATATTTTTGCACATTAGAAATTTGTTCAAGCTGAGTTTGAACCATATGAAAATGCTTAACAAGACATTTAACATCATTAATTGTTCTTCCTAGAACATCAAGCAATGTTTTCTGCACTTTCTATCCAGCACAGGCTTACCTGGTTGACCGCCCACATTCATTCATTGTTCACTTCGCTTGCATGCAAGGTGGATAATAAAAGCGGGTAGAAAAAGTTATTAGATAGCGAAGCGAAGTAAGTCCAATGGGTGAATCGATGTGGGAATAGATAAAATGATTGTTGCCCCATTTCATTGACCTTCGCCCTTGGCCCTCCCCTTCCTTTCTATACGCTAATTCTTGCTTTGAAGAGATGTTCCAAACAAGCAAAATCTGCTCCATTTTAAAAAACTTTCTATCCAGCATGGGGCAACGATTCCAGAATCATCGCTTGGCTACTGCTTTTTGATAGCAAGAGTATTATCATGCAACTGACCTTGTATCTTTTCATTGAAGTGACTTTGTTTCATAATAAAATTATCAAGCTCATCTAAACATTGGTCAGGAGGCTTGCCTTTAGGGATGTCACTTGCATTGAAATCTAAAAGAGAGTGTACCTCTACCATAGGTGGGTGAGTGGTAGGCTCACAAAGCTCTTCAATTGGAGGTAGATTCTTCACGTCTTTAGCTTTAATACCTTTCTCTTTTATAGACTTCTTTGCTTCTTGCATATCCTCGGGGCTTAGGACAAGCATGCCCCTCTTTTTTAGTGGTGGAGGTGGTTCAGGGATGGACCAATCTTCGTGGTTCTTGGCAATCTTGCCCATCAATTCTTCCGCATCGTCCGGTGTTCTTTCCCTGAAAACACAACCAGCACAACTATCTAGATAGGATCTAGATTCATTAGTTAGACCAGCATAAAATATATCAAGTAATTCATTCTTAGGGATCTCATGTCCCGGTCTAGCCTTGAGCAGACTGCAAAACCTCCCCCAAGCTTTAGGGAGATGCTCACCCTGCAACTATTTAAAGTTATAAATTCTTTGTAAAGCAGCATGTTGCATATGAGCAGGAAAAAACTTATCAACGAAAGATATAGCCATATCTTGAGGAATTTGAATGGAACCACGTGGTAGTGCATCATACCATGCTGTAGCATCTCCTTTCAAAGAAAAATGAAGAAGCTTGGTCACATAAAAGTTTAGGATCCTTTCATCAGTGGTAAACAAGCTACCCAACTCAGTGAGTTTGGTCAGGTGCTCGATAGCATCATCATTTTCTCTGCCATAAAAGGGATCAGCTTCAACTGTGGATATAAGTGAAAGGTCAACAGAGAAATCATAATCAGGATCAGTGATGCATATAGGAGACGTAGCAAAAGTAGGATCAGGAGTAAACTTGTTCTTCAAGGAGTGCTTTGCAAGCAACTTCTGTATAGCGGCTTGGTCGGAATCAGCACATTCATTAAGCTCCCTACATAAATCATCATCAAGTATAATATCATCATCCTCAAGGAGTTTCTCCTTAAGGCTAGTAAAATCATGAGTTTTTCCAATAGGGATTTTGATAACAGGAATTTTGACTCCCGAGAATCAGGCAGCAGCAGCAATCTGTTCTTCAATAAAAGAACCAAGTGAACCAGTAGTCTCAAAGGTCGTGGAAGCATCATCAAAAGTGTCTGACATATTGCCAGACTCAGTAGAAGTAGCATGTAACTGAGGTGAATAAAACTTACTCATAACTGAAGGTGAATCAAGTTTAGCACTAGTGCTAAGAGTGGTACCTCGTCTTGTACGGGATGGTAAGATCGGAACCTCGGGGTCTCCTTTCTTAACCATAGTGGATAACGTGCAACAGGTAGGATACTTCAAGTAGACCTGTAAATAAAGCTATGATCCCCGGCAACGGCGCCAGAAAACAGTACTTGATAACCCTCAACTGTAGGGGATCGAGATAGTCTTCGCGGGAAAGATAACCCAATTTATTGATTCGACACTTGGGGAGCCAAAGAATACGTACAGGCTTTGACAATTGAGTTGTCAATTCAACCGCACCTGAAATAAACAGTTCCTTGCACAAAGGTATTAGTAGCAACGGCAGTATGGAAGTGGTAGTGGTGATGATATTGGTGGTGATGAAACAACTAAAGTAAAACAACAAAAGTAAACAACTAGTAACCAGCAGGATTGAAACACTGTAGGATAGGGAGATGGATGGTTGGGCGCTGCTTGGATGAGATCGAACATGTAATAGATTCTAACACGGGCAAGGCTCACAGAAAATAATGGATCATCTAGGAAAATATCAAACATCAGGCATGTATCCCAAGGTAGTTGTACGTGCTTGCAATAAGGACTTTGCACAACATCTGTTGTCCTACCCTCCCGCTAAGAACGGGGCCAAAAGGAACTTAGGGATATTAAGGTACTCCTGTCAAAGAGCACCGAAACAAAGCATTAACACTTCATGGATACACGGAATCCTCAAATTATAGTCCATCCCCTTTGGTGTCTCAAGCTGTCACCATTGGGATCGCCAGTTCCCGTCTATAATAGGTGCATACAACTCATAGATAGGATCAAGAACACCAACAAACTCAAGAAAACAAAGGGTGATCAGATTTTACATCGTGTCACTCGGGCCCAAAGTGACAACCATTAAGAGCAACAAGTTGTAACAGAGATGATAAACACCAAATAGATGATAGGCAACATGCCCCAACAATCTGATGAAATATTACATGATCTAACTCATCCAATCCTTACCATCCCCTTTGCCTACATCAGGGAATTACTCACACATGAGAGGAGAAGTCATGGAGGGGTGATGGAGAGGCGACGGTGATGACGATGATTTCCCCTCACCGGAGGCCAAAGAAAACTCCAGATTAGCTCTCCCGGAGAAGAACAAAGGTTTGCGGCGGCTCCACGACGTAGATTGGAAAAGCGACTCCTCTGGTGGAGTTTCCACGCCGAGGGAATAAATAGGGCCAAGGTAGGGCATCAGGGGGTGTGGGACCCACCCAGGAGGGAAGGTGGTGCGGCCAGGGGATGGGCTGCGCCCCACAGCCTTCTAGGTGCCCCCTGGCTGCCCTGTGGCCCCCCTTTGGCTTCGTCGAAGCTTCGGGAACGCTGATTTTTTATATGATTTTTGTGAATTTTTCCAGCGTACCTAAATATCCAGAAACCTGCACAATATAAAACAGCACTGGTAGCTCTGCTGAAAACAACGTCAGTCCGGGTTAGTTTTGTCCAAATCATGCAAGAATGAAGCCAAAACAATAACAAAAGTTTTTGGAAAAGTAGATACGTTTGAGACGTATCACCAGGTCATCCACATAAATGTGAATGTTCCTGCCGAGCTGTGGGTGCACACAGCGCTGCATGGTGCGCTGATAAGTTGCACCACCATTTTTCATACCAAAAGGCATTGTGATATAGCAGTAAGCCCCGAAAGGGGTGATAAATGCAGTTTTTATTTGATCCTCAACAACAAGTTTAATCTGGTGATAGCCAATAGTGGCATCCAGAAATTACAGCAGCTCCCAGCCGCCCGTAGAGTCAATGACTTGATCTATACGGAGCAGAGCAAATGGATCCTTGGGGCATGCCTTGTTCAAGAAAGTGTAATCGATACAAATGTGCCAGGTATCGTTCTTCTTCATCACAAAGACTGGGTTTGCCAGCCAATCGGGGTATAACACCTCCATGATGAAACTGGCTACGAGAAGCTTGGTGATCTCTACGTCGATTGATCGTCTCTTATCTTTGGAAAAGCGTCGAAGAGGTTGCTTGAATGGCTTGGAGCCTGGACGAATGTGAAGCTTGTGCTCGGCGAGTTCCATCGGCATTCCAGGCATGTCTTGTGGAGACCATGCAAATATGTCCCGGTTCTCACGGAGGAACTCGACGAGCTCTCTTTCCTATTTGCTACTCAGTCTGGCTCCGACAACCACGCAGTGGGAGGGGTTGGAGGGGTCTAGAGCAATCATCTTACTGTCCTTGGCGGCTTGGAACTGAGTCTCGTCGTCTGACCTCTTGTTCTTCCCAGTCGACAGGGGTGCTTTGACCTAGGCATGAGCCATGGCCACCACCTTGTCAAGCTGACACCGCTCCTCGGTGAATCGGCCAGCTTGGTACCGGCCGATGAGCACTCAAGGGATTTCTTGTAATCGCCGCAAACAGTGATGATACCATTCGGCCCTGGGAGCTTCATCTTCATGTACTTATGGTGAGGGGCTATCATGAACTTGGTGAATGCTGGCAGGCCGAGCAGAATGTGGTATGGGTTGTTCAGATCGGCCACTTAGAACCAAAGGGGCTCTCGGTGGAAGTTCTCTTCGGTGCCGAACACGACGTCCAGTCGGATACGGCCCAAAGGAGTGCATGAGAGGCCGGGCACAATGCCACGGAATGTGGTCCGACTGGGCTGCAACTCACTTTGGCTGATGCCGAGCTTGATCATGGTGTCGCGGTAGAGGATGTTGATGACACTGCCCCCGTCAATGAGGGTCCGGGTGAATTCGCATGAATACCGTGGTGCTACCATGACAACATCCACTACCAGTGCATAGCTGCCTGGATGGTCCTCCCTTGCCCATGTGATGAGGTTATCCGACCAGTGCATGTACTGGGGGACTGTTGGCATGATGGCATTGACTTCCTAATGCCGGGCCCTCCGATTTCCCTTATTGTCTGACTCACTGTTGAAGATCATGTATGCCGCATCCTGGCGCGGGTAATGGTTCCTAGCTAGAGGTGGAGGAGGTGGTCCTTGAGGTTTAAGTGGAGGTGGTGGTGGTGGGTTTCCACCCTTGCCTTGTGACAGACGCTTCGTCCAATTGCACTGCAGAGTGGAGTGCGTTTGCGGGCTTGCCGGGTCCACTGTGTATTTCGCACGGCTGGTCCATCATGTTCTCGAAGGTGTAATTGGGGCGTCCCTGCCACTACGGCTTCTCTCTAGGATTCATGCGCCGACTGCGTCCCGCAACCCCTGCTGCCTCTTGGTGTCAGGGAGCAGCCCGGAGGGCTGCACCGACTCGCCAAGAAAAAAATCCTACCGTGTGCCAAAAACGCTACCGGAAAGGAGCCCCGTGCAGCACGTTTTCGGAGAAGACAACACCGCCTTCTCCCTTAAGCGGTGCAGAGGGGAAAAGCCGATCCCACCGCATGCAAGACATTCCAAAGAAGCATTCAATGTGTCGCCCTTTGGTCTGACAGGCAGAGACCGCAGCGGCGCCTTCCCCCATCTTCCATTCCTCGTACGTGACGTGGTCTCGCACCCCCGCTCAGGAGGAGCGGCCGCGCCCCGTCACGAACACTTCCTGGAAGAAGGGCGACACTCGTCGGCCCAGGTTTCAGAAGGATAGCGACACCGTCCGTGGCCTCATGTGGTGACCCCCTTGAACTATAAAAGGGAGGCCCATGCTATTAGAAAGGATCATCCCAGAACAACACCCCTCCACCCTACAAAGAGCTCGTATCTGTCTCGGAAGAGCGCCCCACAACTATTACTTCTAGCCAAGCAATTCAGACACGCAGGAGTAGTGCTTTTAGTCTCCAGATGGCCCGAACCTGGGTAAATCCCAGCGTGTCCCCTCAACGGTGGATCTCATTGTGTTTCGCTTGCGCGTCCCGGAATCGTATCACCCGGAGGACCAACCCTCGACATCTGGCGCTAGAAGGAGGGCGCCGCACACACGTCATATGAGGTTCTTCGTCTCCAAGCCGATCTCGCGATGTCAACCCAACGACACACGCGATGAGGAGTTTTCCACCTTGGAAACACTCTCCCGTCGTCGAGCTCGGAGTGACCATTCGCCCTGTGGGCGCAGAGGAGCCGAGATCGCCTCGGAAGACGTGTGTGGAGCAACGGTGAGGAGCACGGGGCAGGCAGCCTCGCGGCGTCTCCAGCACTTTTAAAAGACTCGTCATCTCGCCGCGCTCAGATCTCCGCCGAGAAGCGCGCGGCCTAGAATGACGAACCGCCCGAAGGAATGGCGCACCCCGGCGGCCATTCACCAGCCAACGACGTTGGACCCTCTCGTCGCTCCCCCGCACGCCCAGGAGGTGTGTTACCGGAGCCGAGTCGGGGTCGGGCTTCCGACCGGAGCGGTGGGACTCCGTGTATCCCCACTCCGGATGGATTGCGTACCCCCGCGGAGGCACTGGCACAAGTCAGAGCCTTCATCCAGTGTCTTCCTTCTGGTGATCGGTTGGAGACGTGGAGGCTCACCATCGCCCAGGTCTACGCGTGGGCCTTGCAGAAGTAGCAAGAGCTCGACCTCCGTGCCCCCGCACCATCTCGTCAACTCACGGGGCCGACCATGCTCCCCAACGCTTCCGCTCAAGGGAAGGAGCGCACCATGCACTCCCCCCAACATAAACATCGACAAGACCACCCCCGAGATGAGAGATGTCGTGATCTTTGTTGTCCGCCAGACCGCTCATCGACGGGAGGGATCTCCTGGTGCAGCTTATGTGGCGTCTTCCGGGAACCATGGATCCCCGGATCAATGTGCTCGCCTGGAAGATCGCCGCCACAAAGACGCTTGAATCACCATCGTGAGGCAAATGGAAACTCGACAGCGTTCCGACACCCGAGTTCCTCCTCTTGATGTTTTCCGGGAGGGGATCCTTGCTGGTGAGAGCGACTACAACACCGTGTGCGTAGCCTTCACCCAAGATCTCCGCAGCGTCAAGTGGCCTAAGAATTTTCGGATAGATGGTCCACTTCCGTATGACGGAAAGACAGACTGATACCTCCCAAATGTATCTATAATTTCTTCTTGCTCCATGCATGTTTTGGGTGATATTGCTATGCTTTTGATACATTTTCATACACTTTTGATCATATTTGGACTAACCTATTAACTCAGTGCACCCCAGTGCCAGTTTCTGTTTTCTGTTGTCTTTTTATTTCAGGTTTTCCCATTACGTAAAATGCCAGAAAAAATTCGTGAAAAATATATAAAAAATAAGTGTACTGAAAGCTTCCAGATGCCCGAAGGGGGGGCAGACGGGCCCTACCTGGTGCCCAGGCGGCCAGGGGGCATGGCCTAGGGTGGGGCCATGCCGGGAGGCCGCCTGGACTCCTGGTGGCCCCCTGGCTGCCCCTCTTCGCCTATATATTTCCTTTGTCCTGAAACCCTCGAAGACAGAACCCTTTTTCGCGATCTCACCTCTGTTCCACCGCCGCTTTTCCATATTTCCACCACTGTTTACACCCGCAATTTACTTCATGTTTTACACTCTAGTTGTAGTTATAATTACCTTTTATCTCTTGCGTTTGACCCTTTGTAAACAGCAAGGCCGGAGAGATTTACAACCTCTCTTAACTCATTGGGAGCAAAGTTATTTGTATCTGTGTGCAGGTTCACGTCAACTCTCATGCTAGTAATTTCTAGCGCCGTTGTCACCTACTTGTCGCAGTTGGAGTCCTACTGGAGACAAACCTTGGTATATTCACTGAGGGAAATTACGCTACACTACATCTCAACCTTCCACTTGGGGTAGCCAGCGAGGAGCACTACTTCAGTGCCATCAAGCTATTTTCTGGCGCCGTTGCCGGGGACTCCACTCTTCAAGATAGGGGAGTTGCACACTATCTTTTATCTTTTCTTTTTAGTCTTGTTAGTTTACCTTCCAGTTTTTATCTTTGTGTCCTTTATCAAAAACCACAAAAAACTTATTTACCTTGCTTTTAGTAGTCCTTCTTGTTTAGTCAAGCATGTTAGGACTTGTTTCTTTGAGGGAATCAAAAGTTCTAGATTTCCATCAAAGGGATGGAGAAAATATGAAGAAGGCTTGGGACAGAATTTCTGATGCACATAGGAGAATCATGCCTTGGATACCTATAAAAATTGTGCTTATAAATGTTTACCATGGCCTATTTAAATGGTGTAAACACTCTCTTGATATTATAGCTAAAGGAGATTTCTTAGAGTGTGATGGAGCTAGAGCTCTTGATATTGTACATGATCTATCTAGTTATTTTCTTTATGATAGTAGTTTTGATACTGTTATAGATAGACTTGCTACTATTGAAAATAGAATGGATGCTCTAGACTTTAGAAAGGTAGAGAAACCCAAACCCAGTATGAAAGATATTTTGAGGATATATGATGATTGGGAGCCTTTTGTTAGAATTAGCATCTCTGACCAGGACTTCCTTGCTTTTTGTGATATGGGATCCATGGTTTCTACAATGCGAAAAGTAGTTTATGATTCTTAAAAATTAAACATAGACAATTTGCCATCTTATCATGAACATGCTAATGGATATATTTCTGAGATACAGGGAAAGGTAAAAGACGTTCAAGTTACATTCCTTAAGAGGATTGCGACGGTTGATTTCTTCATCATGGAGCCAAACCAAGGTAACATAGTGCTCGGAAGAGACTTCCTCCGAGCCATGAAGGGATTCATTGATATAGGTAACGGGCACATACGCTTACGTGGGAAAGCGAAAGGTACATACCTCTTTCCTAGGAAAAAGAAGAATGAACTTGTTGAGGATCAATTTGAAGGTTTTTATGATTCCGATGACCTCGGTGACTTTTGATTCCTCTTTTTGCTTCTTGCCTAGCTTAAAGGCTTAAAATAAAGCGCTTGTTGCGAGGCAACCCAAGATGTTTTTCCTTCTGTTTTTAGAGGTCTTGATGATTGTTACTACTGTAGAAACATCATTGTATCTTTATTTTCAAGCTTTGTGCCAAGTTTTAGCCGGTGATTGCAAGAAAGTTCAAAAGTTGTGACACCCTGTCCAGAAAACAAATTTTGTCCTTGGACGGAAAAATTCATGATAAATCACCAGATCATCTTTTTATCTGAATTTTTTTGAAAGCGTGCTCTATACAATTAGCTTTCGAACGTCTGTTCTGAGTTTTTTATTTGAGTTGCAGAAGTACCCCAAATAATTATTTACTACCTGTTTGTCTGTTTTTCACAGATTCTGCCACGTTTTTCCTTTCCTTAGTTTTGCAAGTCTTGCGCTAGCTTTTCCTTTGCAAAAACTTTTTGGCGGTCTTGAGAAACAGTAGCCCTTCAAGAAAATCTTTATTTACAGTAGAGTCAAATTGTTTTATTATGGGTACTAACCTCTCTAATCAGCTTATGGTGAGTCATGTATGAAGGGGGTTTTCAAGTGTGCGATGGAAGATGATGAAAGAAGATCCGGGAGTGTCAAACACTCAATCTTGGGGATGCCCCATGCACCCCCAAGAAATATTCAAGGAGACTCAAGCGTCTAAGCTTGGGGATGCCCCCGTGCATCCCCTTCTCCATCAACAATCATCAGTTTGTCCTTCGTTCCACTATATTTTTATCACTTCATGCGTTATGTGCTATGCTTGGAGCGTCTTGCTCTTTATTTTCTCTTTAGTTTTCTTTAGCTTTGCTTGCTGTTCATAACAAGTTAGAACCCAGCTTTCTTTCTGTGGGAGAGAAACACGCTCCACTTTAAACTAGAACAAATCATAGGATTTTCATGCTTATCTTTCTTTTTTTGTGTGTTCTTTATCTTTTCATAGATGATGTCATGTTTAGTTCTTAGTTTTCATGCTTATCTTTTTCAAGAGCTTTTTGTTTAGTTTGTTGCTGGAACTCTCTTGAGTTTTCATGTTTATCTTGTTTAGAGAGTTGGCTTGTTGCACTGAGTTGTGTGTCTTGACTTGAAGTAGGTAATTGAGGTTGCTATTCAATTGTAGTAGTAACTTGCAATAGTTTTGAGGTATTGTTGTGAGTAATGTTTGAAATTTTGGTGTCAAGATCTCTAGCCTATTTGTGATAGATGTCGTATTTTGGTCAATCCGTGTTTATTTTCAAAAACTAGAAAAACTAGTTGAGAACTCTAGCTACTAGATGGACCGCTAATCGAGGGATCGGATATTAGAGTACACTCACGTACCATGAGTCGAGGATGCGCAAGGATAACTAAACCCCCATACACTACTCCTCGGGGTACTTGTCTCTTTGTGAACCTCCTAATTAGATTGAAAGTTACCGATAATAAGTGCATGAGTTCTTCGGACTAATGTAAGTATTCGAAAGTTGACACTTCCACCTCCTCATATTTTCTAGCCTCTTCGGTACCGTGCGTTGACTTTTCTCACTCCGAGAGTTGGCGCCTACCCGCCGGTGCATCCAAACCCTTGGCATGATATGCTCTGTCATCATAAACCTCCTTATATCTTTCCTCAAAACAACCACCATACCTACCTATCAAGGCATTTCCATAGTCTTTCCAAGATATATTTCTATGCAACATGCACCTTATCATGACTTGATCTTCATGTCATAGATGCTTTTGCTTGATCGATGAGCTGCATGCTAGTTGGGCCTTGCCCTAATCATTGCTACATGATGCGCTAGTATCATTGCATATCCTGCTACACTGGCAAAGGAATACATTTGCATACATCATGATAGCTTCATCTTCTTTATACCGAGTACTTTTGTAAAGTGTGAAAGATCTTCTATACTTCTTGTAAAATAGATTGTTGCCCCTAAGTGAGGAAACGATCCCAAAGAGGACAAATTTAAAAGATCCCAAAGAGGACAAATGAGAGAGGAACAGAAAGAGCCATTGAGGCCACAAAAAATACAAATAAAATAGAAAAAAGATAAAAATAAAATAAAAAGAGAGAAGGGTGAAAGTCCAAGTATGTGATCAGAGGGGGAGGGGGTGAATGATCACTTCAAATTTTTGCATGAAACTATGAAGTGAAGCATAACTTACCAGCAGAAGGAATTCAACAAAAAGGTACACAGTGAAGCAGAACTGGATTGAAGCATAACATAGTGAATGAAAAGCATTGAATCAAATCACTGAAACAATAGCAAAACTGAAAGTAAGTGCGGAATGTAAAACGAACTCTTGACTCGGCGATGTTTGTTCGACCAGTTCACACTCTGCAAAGTGCTACGTCTGGTTCGAGGGACTTGTGATTGAACACAGGAGCTAACCTCTCTCCGTACGTGTCTCCACTCCACCAATCTCCTTGAGCTTGGTCAGTTCTTCACTCGTGGTTGATTATTGAGGAAATCACCGAAACCTTTGACAAACTGGACTTCGAGGCGACAATAACTCTTCGCTCTCTGAAGAACAACTCTCTAACCGTCTAGGAGAATTGCAGTTCTCCAAGATAAAAAGGCTAGCAAACTTCTTCCTAAGTCACAGTGAATCAACTCAGATCAATAGGGCTTATGCTTCGGTGGATGGGTTTTTGGTTTGCTTCGGTGGGGTTGCTATCTCTTCACTGTCAGAAAATATTCTTGGAGCAGCCACCCACCAATGAGGGCGTAGGTGGCCTATTGATAGGTGGCGATCCCAAGGTTCGAAATGACTGAAGTGACCGATGCGATAGCTTGACACCTGTCCGCAACGGTCGGATTTCCAATCACAGCGCAACTTTACTTGAGGAACAAGTAAAGCTGACTCACGAACTTGGTTATGCTTTAGGAGCCGAAAGAACAAAGTCTTCGCTGGTGAAGCATTACCTAGTGCACATGAGATTTCTCATCTCTGGCTTCTCACAGGTTTGGATTTGATCTGAGTCTTTTCACCAAAACCTTCGAAGTACATTTACTAAACCCCTCTTGATAGTACTGTTTTTCCTACGACTCAAGGAAGTGAAAAAGAACTACGCAAAAACTACTAAGTCTTGCGCCATCTTGGTCACCTCCTTCGATGAGAAGTGCTTCAGGATTCCTTATCTTTTTGGGGGTCGACATCCGTGATGAGCTTCACTCCAGGGGATATGCTTCAGTAAATATGTAAATCTTCGTTGAAGCTTTATCACCAACCTATAACTTCAGGAACCTAACCCATTTGTTTTACACTAGAAAACGTGTTAGTTTCTCTACTGTTTTTCCAACAATATCCAAAACTCATGGGGGCATAACTTTCCTCTTACAAGGGGGCAACACTACTATTCCTTTTATAAGATCCACACTCGTACTCCCTCTTGTATCTTGTACTCCATAGAGATGATCATATATGCATATAGCTATGTGGGGACCTTTACACTATAGAACTTCGCTTGTATATTCCCATGATGAGCCTCCTCGAATGAGCTCTAGGTATTCTTGAGCAAGCAAGTTGGATGCACCCCCACTAGTTCCATTGGAGAGCTTTCCAGAGGTCACATGTGCATCCGTTGCATGGCAAACCCTACTCCTCACACCATATCTATCATTTTTCTTTCTCTCGCCTATGATTGTCCTCATTGATGTGAGCCTTTCACACCTTTTTATCTTCCTCCTCCATCACCTCTCTCTCTTTTCCATCCTAAGTGTCAATTTTCTTGCTGACGCTCATCCATTGCATGATGCTCAAAATATCGAAAGGGAGTGGATCAGTTTGACTTGTACCTGGCTAGTGGTCTGGGGACGAGTCAAGATAAGATTCCAAAGAAGACTAAGTGTGAAACTTTAGTAGATTGAGTTCTCAACTAAAAAAATTATTATGTTTTCTCTCTCGTATTCCCAGCCCCCACCTCGTGCACACAAACACCATTTGGAGACATTCGAGTCACAGACAGTGAGAGCATTTGCACCTTTCTGTTCTTATGTTGCTTGTTTCACTGCTAATACAGACTCTTTCCTGTTATGACTTGAATTGAATACATGCCTTGATTGCTTTACTTAAAAGTTCTTATATAGTTGGTCGCATTTCACCACAAAAATTATGCTTGTTATCATTTACCTACTCGAGGACGAGCAGGAATTAAGCTTGGGGATGTTGATACGCCCCAAATGTATCTATAATTTATGCTTGCTCCATGCATGTTTTGGGTGATATTGCTACAATTTTGATACACTTTCATACACTTTTGATCATATTTGTACTAACCTATTAACTCAGTGCACCCAAGTGCCATTTTCTGTTTTCTGCTGTCTTTTTATTTCAGGTTTTCCCATTACGTAAAATGCCAGAAAAATTCTGGGAAAAATATATAAAAAATCAGCGTACCGGAAACTTCCAGATGCCCAAAGGGGGGCCAGAGGGGGCCCACCTGGTGCCCAGGCAGCAAGGGAGCGCGGCCTAGGGTGGGGCCGCACCGGGAGGCCGCATGGACTCCTCGCAGCCCCCTTCGCCTATATATTTCCTTCGTCCCGAAACCCCCGAGGAAATAA
Source organism: Bromus sterilis (assembly GCA_950022295.1). Lineage (NCBI taxonomy): Eukaryota > Viridiplantae > Streptophyta > Magnoliopsida > Poales > Poaceae > Bromus > Bromus sterilis. Next base: position 49,324,825 of record OX465600.1, on the reverse strand, counting down.
CCCTTTTTCGCGATCTCGCCTCTGTTCCGCCTCCACCACGCTTACAAGATTGGGAGCACCAGAAGACCTCTTCCCGGCAACCTGCCGAAGGGAGGATTGACCTCCGGGAGCTTCTCCACCACCATGGACGCTTCCCGGATGATTCGTGTGTAGTCCACCTTGGTCCATGGGTCCATGATCAGTAGATATGTGATGTCCTCTCCCCCTCTTTGTTCTTCATGGATTAGACCTTGTGAGCTCCCTACATGATCAAGGCACATATGTAATTCTTTCTATTGTTGCTATGTTGAGTTTGCTGGGATCTGATGGATTATGAGATTATGTTCAGATTGTGATGAGTAATATATTTGGTTCTTCTCCTTTCATATTTGTGTTCTTGAGTAATTCTTGCATGTTCTCCGTTGTTGTTTTTTGCTTCGGCCAATTAATAGGTAGTAACTCCAAGAGAAACCGTTATGCTTGATTGTGGGTTCATGCCCCCTAATGGCTAGCTTGAGTGAAAGAAACATGAGTCTAGGGGATGTGGTGTTGCCACAAGGGGGAAAACAACGGTGCTTATAACCGCGGTTGCAAGGATTGTTTACTTTACGCAAAGTTCTTTTAATGCAGTTGTCTGTTTCTTTGGGTTTACATTTTGGGTCAGACTCGCAACTTAATACCAGCGAGATGTTCTGGATAGATATCTCAAGGTGGATGATTAGTGATTAGATGCAGATGGATTTCAGTCTACTTGTTTTGGCGTACTGCCCATGCTTTTGAGCCTCTTCCTTTATTTTGTAGCATAGTGTTACGTCCAAAACGTATCTATAATTTATGCTTGCTTCATGCATGTTTTTTGTGATATTGCTATGATCTAGATACACTTTCATACACTTTTGATCATATTTGGACTAACTTATTAACTCAGTGCACCCAAGTGCTAGTTCTTGTTTTCTGTTGTTTTTCTATATCAGGTTTCCCCCATATTAAAACTGCTCAAAAAATTCGGGAAAATTCAGATAAAAAAATCAGTGTACCGGAAGCTTCCGAAAACACCAACGTGGGGTGAGAGGTCCAGCACCAGGGGCCCAGGCACCCTGGTGGCGCGCCCTAGGGACTGGCCGCCCCCCCCCCCCTTCGCCTATATATTCTCCGTGACGAGATTTTTCCGAAGATATGACCCTTTTTCACGATCTAGCCTCTGATCCCCTGTCTCCGCGCTTCCAAGATCGGGAGCGCCATCAGACCTTTTCCCGGCACCCTACCGGAGGGAGGATTGACCTTCGGGGGCCTCTCCTCCACCATGGACGCTTCCAGATGATCCGTGAGTACAGTACCTTGGACCATGGGTCCGTGATCAGTAGCTATGTGATGTTCTCCTACCATATTTGTTCTTCATGGATTAGACCTTGTGAGCTTCCCTAGATGATCAAGGCACATATGTAATTATTTCTGTTGTTGCTATGATGAGTTTGCTGGGATCTAATGGATTATGAGACTATGTTCAGTTTATGATAGAGTAATATATTTGTTTCTTATCTTTTATATTTTTGTTCTTGAGTAATTCTTCCATGTTCTCTGTTGTTGTTTATTACTTCGGCCAAGTAGTAGGTAGTGACTCCAAGAGGGAACGTTATGCTCGATTGTGGGTTCATGCCCTCTGATGACTAGCTTGAGTGACAGAAACATGAGTCTAGGGGATGTGTTGTGGCCACAAGGGGGAAAACAACGGTGCTTGTAACCACAGTTGCAAGGATTGTATACTTTACGCAAGGTTCTTTTAATGCAGTTGTCTGTTGTTTGGGTTTACACTTTCGGTGGGGCTCGCAACTTAATATAAGCGAGATGTTCTGGATAGATATCTCAAGGTGGATGATTACTAGTAGATGCAGTTGGATTTCGGTCTACTTATTTTGGTGTACCGCCCATGCTTTTGAGCCTCTTCCTTTCTTTGTAGCATAGTTAGCATTGCAGTGCGTTTTTAATCCTATCAATTTCCCAGCTGTGATTTTTTTACCTCGCATAGAAGTTTTATCGTCTTTTGGGATAGAGACATCACTAGTGAACATCACGGGAACCGGGTCCATATTCTCATCGCTTTTTATACGCTCATTTTGTTTCCTTCTTTTACTTTCTATTTGCAATTATTATTATCCTTTATCCCTTGCATTTGATCCTTTGTAAAAAGCAAGGCCGGAGAGATTGACAACCTCTCTGAACTTCGTTGGGAGCAAAGTTATTTGTATCTGTGTGCAGGTCCTCGTCAACCGCTAAATTTCTAGCGTTGTTATCACCTACTTGCCGCTTTCGGAGTCCTACGGGAGACAAACTCTATCCTCTACATAGGGGAAATTTTCTGCTATCCTACATCTCACCTTCCACTTGGGGTAACCAACGAAGGGCGAGAAGCCATTATCATCTCCCGCACATCACATAGTTAGCATTGGTTTGCGTCCGTAATCCTATCAATTACCCAGCTGTAATTTGTTCACCTTGCATAGTTGTTTATCTTCTTTTGGGAGAGAGACATCACTAGTGAACTTCATGGGACCCCGGTCCATATTTCCACCACTGTTTACACCCGCAATTTACTTCTTGTTTTACTTTCTAGTTGCAGTTATCATTACCTTTTATCTCTTGCGTTAAACCATTTTAAACAGCAAGTACGCATAGATTGACAACCTTTTTGTACACGTTGGGAGTAAAGTTATTTGTATCTGTGTGCAGGTTCGCGTCAAGTCTCGTGCTAGTAATTTCTAGCGCCGTTATCACCTACTTGTCGCAGTTGGAGTCCTACTGGAGACAAACCTTGGTATCTTCACTAAGGGAAATTACGCTACGCTACATCTCAACCTTCCACTTGGGGTAGCCAATGAGGAGCACTACTTCAGTGCCATCACAGACCCCCGCGAGTTCATCCGTATCTACAGCACTGTTGTGGAGATCGCGGGGGGGAGACGACAAAGAGAAGGTCAACTAGTTCCCCATGAAGCTCAAGGACAAAGTTTGCCGGTGGATGATGCATCTCTAGGCCAACTCCATCAGTTCGTGGGAAGAACTTTGCGAAAAGTTCGTCGACGTGTTTACCGGAGGGGTCCAACCTCCAAAAACCATTAGCGACTTACGCCGAGTAGTGCAGAAGGACAGTGAGCCTCTTCGGAAGTTCGTCCAAAGATTCACGCAGATGCAGCATTGCATCCCCGATGCGCATGAGGCCGCGATCATCGCCACCTTCCATGCCAACGTAAAAAATCCTCGCATGTTGGAGAAGATGAGTACCCGGTCCATCAAGACTATCACTGCCCTCTTTGAGATGACCGAAAAGGTCGCTCGCGTTGACGAGGCGGTCCTTCCTGTTAATCGAGATGCCGGAAGACGCCCTGCGGTCCGAGCTTCTTCCGGGAGAAATCACCCTTCCGGAGAGCCCGGGGCCCGCAAGTGCGTACACCAAGTTGTGTTTACCACGTAGGGGCCAGAGCCGCTCCGCAACCACCCAACATCGACGCCATGGTTGCCGTTGCGGATAGCAGCCCATCGCCCTACTGCAAGATACACAAGACCAACAAGAACGACCTGTCCGGATGCCGCTCCGTCATCAAGCTCCATGAAGATATGGCGGCCTTCTACTCCAAGAAGGGCGTCAAAAGGAAGGCTCAGCAAGGCGGAGGTTCTCAACGCGGGTGTCACAACCCCAAGTTAGGTATGTGCTAGGGTTAGGTGGTCACTTTGCATCATGCAAAAATTCAAAAGAAATTCAAAATTGGGGAAAGCAGAAAGACCTAAGAATTTAATACAAATGGTCAAACAAAATTTTCTTCCAAAAATTCCTCTGTTATTTTTGAAAATTCTTCTAAATATGCATGATCACATAGAAAGTGAAGTGGGTCCCACTCCATGCTCCAAGATTTTTCAAAAAGTCCAAAAAGAGCTTGGAAATTAAATAAATACACTATTTGATTTGAAATTCAAATTATTTGAATTTCAAAAATCTCCAGAACTTGGGAGTGGCTAGTTATATGTCACATAAGTCCAAATTAATGTTTTGGGATTTTTATAAAATGTTTGTGTATTTGTTTTATCAAAACAGAACAAATTATAGAAAAAGAAAAAGAAAAAGAAAAGAAAAAGAAAAAGGGACTTACCTGGCCTTTCTGGCCCAACTTAAGCCCCCACGGCCGAGCCAGCCCAGGCCCACCGTGGCATCGTTGTCCTCTTCCCCCCCCCACCCCGGGCACGAGCACACTGCTGCGTGCCCGGCATGCCGTGGTCGCCGTGGCCGCCAAGGCCACGCAGCTACTCCTCGGGTGTTGGAGTTCGGGGCAGAAAAAACAAATTTTTCGTAACCTACGAGACCCATACCCAAGACCTATGCTATGGCGATGCAAGTAACAGACAGAAATAGATCACATTCCAGTATGTAGTCCGTTAAGCGGGAAACCTTCCCGCATGAACGTGGTTGGTGTAGTCGTACCAGCAATCCCCGATGCCGCGCAGATCCACGATGACTCCTGCAGCCACCCGATCCTTGTGGACCAATGACGGGATTACGTCCCCGTCGGAACGTTGCTGATGAAGACCTCGCGATACGGCCACGACGACGAAGTAGCACCACAAGTGTAGTGCCTCGCGGGATTATACACATACAGTATACCCGACGTCCCTCCGGGCTTTGAACCAGTAGAGCAGCGGAAAGAAGATGGATTCGAATCCCGATTCCCGCAGCACGACGGCGTGCGTTTAGTGGAGAAATCCCCAACCAAGTGTAGACTCCAAACAAGGGGAGTCCACTCGAGGAAGGAGAAAGGAGGGAGAGAGAGAGGAGAACTTATCTCAAAAATATGATGATTAAAAGGGCACCTCTACCCCTCCTTATATAGGCCAAGGAGGGGTGCCCACCCCCCTCCACTTCCGGGGTGGGACTAATCCCAAAGGGAGGGGGTGGCGCACCTATAAGGGGGTGGGCCCTGTAAGAACCGATATGCGGTGCTGTTCCAAATCTAGATGTTTCCATCCAGATCCGGGGACGAAGCACATATCGGTCCCACCGCGACATATGACGAAGTCATATGCCTCGCATTTCCATCATGATATCACAGCATTACAGATACAAGGATACAACATCTCATACAATCGGCATACAACTTCCTTAAATACAATACATCAGCGGAAGATACATGTCTGAGTACAGACTACAATCAAATGCCTAGTGGCAAAAGAAAATCATCGATCCCATAACCACACGGGTCCCGACCCTCCGCCGGGATCCGCCTAACTAGTCGTCGTCGAGTCTCCACGTGAAACGTCGATCACCATACCTGTTGTCGATCGAGAACCCTGAAAAGAGTTTGGGGGTAGTATCATGAGTACAGAGGTACTCAGCATCCAACTGTAGTGGTCATCTGACCCAGCAAGGACTTCATCACTCGTCATTCTAGGACAACTAGTAGTTTACGGTAAGGATGGGGTAAGTGGTGAGGTTTCTGCCGCACTAGCATTTACGAAGTGGCTAACGATCTAGAGAGTAAGATAAGAAGCCAAGCATTCGAATGAGGAATCGCCTCCAACAAGTCTGTTATCCACCTACTACGCAAACATAACACCTATCCTATCCTTGTCCTCCTCTTCGCATCCCGACGAAGAAGAAGCAGTCAAGGCACACACATGTTGATCAAGTTATATTAAGATTATCTCAGTTGTTGTTGTCTATGAACAAGGAGTAGGTCTCAAGTCGTCCATAACCGTGGACATGGCTTCTCAAAAAGATTTAACCCTGCAGGGGTGTACCAACTGCCCATTACAAGGCTCCGCACGCACGCCCATCTCTCTCAGTTGCTACCCATCACAGGCAACCATTTTATGATTTAGTTCCAAGAGATCCGAAACGTCAGGTCCCTCTAACTAACAACGAACAAATCCGGGTGGCCCCCGGGGAGTCGACACCCAATCCAAAAGCCGGCCACGCTCTCGGATCGGACTCTTCCGTATGGCTAAGGTCGGGGTTAGCCTCACCTATATAACAGGGGACTTCCCTAGCTCACCAGTGTGGACCAACAAAGGAACTATGTCTCTGTTGGCCCGAGTTGTTTTAAAACCACTGGCTGCAGACCAGTTATGCATGCGGTTTCAAATGGTAAATCAGCTTGGGCCACCTCTAGAAATGTTTGAAGCTAGGTAGGTAAGAAAAGGGGACCCCATAGTATCCCACACGCGGTTAGGCACGCTCAGTCTTAAAACCAATACCCGGAACTCGGGTCCTAGGTGACTCGAATGGAACAAAGCGTCGGGGCGGGATAGCCTAGACCTTCCATCCTTCGTCGATATAGTCAACATTATAACAATCATATCATCAAAAAAAAATGTGATATCCCAAACCAGAAGTAACAGGGTAACATCATAGCATCCTAAGCATGCATACTAAGCAGGGGCTGAGCAACGAGCAATAGTAACATAGCAGTACAAGGTTTGCTGGGAGGGGACATGGCTGTATCGGTTTGAAAGAGGTTGTAAACATGTGGTAGGATCAAACATCGAACCTAACCTAGACTAGCATGCAAACCCCTGGTTGAAATAGAATGGATCATAAGTAATGTATAGTCCTTGCCTGTTGATAAGTCGGGTTCCGAAGGTGTAGTTGATCGCAAGCTCGCATCGTCTCCGAAGGTATCCGCGGGAGCACACAAGAAGGTAAACACTGGAAAGCAATCAACGAGCAAGCACTCTATTACTACGGGGCAACACAAGATCAAGAAGACAACACAAGGCACGGCAACGCGATACGGATCTATCGTCGAGAGCGGTTACTAACGGGTTAAGTGGAGTACTCGTCACACACGACGATACCGCACGTTTACGGTGGTTCAAGTTGTTTAGCTACAGGTTATCAATCAACGGTTATTAGCATGTCAACTCAAGCAAGCATGGCATAGCACACAAACAGGTCAAGAGGTGAAGCACAAAGTAAACTATCTATGCTAGTCAATTTAAGTGAGGCACAACCTAAACATGGCATAACACGAAGTATCGCACGACAATTAAAGGATTTGGTACTGTTCTGCCGTAAACCATATTTTAGGTTGGTTAACAGCAGAAAACAATAGCATAAACACAAAGTACACGAAAAACTAATCAAGTTACATATAAAGAACACCCCAAACGGAGTTACGGTTAAAAAGATATAAGCAAGACAAGCTATGCACACATGCTGTAAAAGCAGGGGTAGATCTATATGCAAAAGTGTACCAACATGACATAGCAATACATGGGCATGAAGTAGACATGATGCTTAAAAATATGCAATTGGAATCACTTAAATCCGATAAACGGTCGCGACACACTCGTCGACCGAAGTTGCAACAAAATATAAACAGCAGCACACTAACAACAGGATAGCTACTTTGGAGCAAGATGCAATCATGATGCAGCAAGCAATTATGGCATGTGAAGGCATGAAACTGATGTAGAAACAATGCTTAACGCAACGCAAAACGAATCAATCAATTCCGATGAACGGTTGCGAAGCAATCGTCACCCGAAGTTGCAATAAAATAATAACAGCAGCACTTAATAGGAAATAAAGCAGTTTAACGGCCTGATGCCCACTTTAGTACACAATTACACAATCAAGATGACCTCAAACGGAAAAACTTTCTACATACGAATGCTAGAGCACGCAAAACTGAACAACTTTCGTTTTGGGGGCACGTTCATTGGAGCTACGGTTTAACGGGAAACTACAGCGCAAACCAGACCAGCAACAATAATTTTCAGGGACTTAGAAAAATTTCAGAGCGCAGAGGTAAAAAAAACAGGGCACGGGCCCTTTCCTCACCATGGGCTCTAGAGGCCCATCTGGCCGGCCGGCCTGTGGAGGCGGACTGGGCTCGGGACGAGATTCTTTTGAGTGGGGGCGAGTTGTCAGAACCCCAACTAGGGTAAGTGCTAGGGTTTGTTTGTCCCCTTGGATCATGCAAAAATTCAAATGAAATTCAAAATGGGGAAGCAGAAAGCCCTGAGAAATTATTTCAAATGGTCAGATAAAAATCTTTTTCCAAAAATCATTTGAACATTTGGAAAATTCCTATAAATAATTCTGATCATTTTAAAAATGTTTTGGGATCAATCCCATGCTCATGGAATTTTCTAAAATTCAAACAGTGCTCTGGAAATTAAAGTTTACCCCTATTTGAATTTGAATTCAAATGTTTTGAATTTCAAAAATGCCCAAGCCTTATAAGTGGTTTGCTACTAACCACCTAGGGTTTTAAAAATTATTTGGGCATTTAATAAAATTGCCCTGCTATTTTATTTTGGGGCAGAACAAAAGAAACAAAAAAAACAAAAAAAAGAAAGAAAAGCCCCCACCCACCCACTTACCTGGCCCAGCCTGGCCAGAAGCCGGCCCAGCCCACCAGGGGCAGGGTCGTCTTCCTCCCAGCGCTAGGCAGGCAGACAGCTCGGTGGCGAGCATGCAACCACCTCCGGCCACCTCCTGCCTGCCCCTGCCCCTTTTTCGGCGCGAGGAGAAGCCCAAGTCTCCTTCCTTTCTTTTCCCCCCACCGCCTAGCTCTTCCCCTTCGTCTCTGGTGGTTCCCCGCGAAGTCCCGAGCGCCGTCCAGTTCACCGCCGTCTTGTCCACGCGGCCACCGGCCTGCTCCCTCCACTCCAAGCTGTCCCAGACGCTGGCCGCCTTCGTCTTCGTCGTCGGGGCAGATCAATCGAGGCCTAGGACCTCTTAGGGCGACGTCCTCTTCGATTTCTTCCGCCACGGCAACCCGGCTCCGGCGAGAAATCGCGCAAACTCCGGTCCTTCTCCGGCGCCATCGACCCCTGCTCTGCGTTTCTGGTGAGCCGGCGACGCTCCCTGTCTATCTCCCGTGCCTCCGGAAGCTCCCCGTGGCCGTCTTCTTCGCAGCAGTAGCCGGCCGCCTGCCTCGTGCTCGCCGTCGTGCTCTCGGCGCCCTTTTGGTCGCCCTGACGCCACCACTGGGTGCACGCGAGCGAGAGGGCCAGAGTGGTGCTTTCCCCGTGCCAAACCGTGGCCGGGAGGCCAACTCCGGCGGCCCTCCGCCGTGTCCAGTAGCCGCCGCCGGCCGACTGTTTAGTTAGGGGGCTAATCCCCCTAGTCATTGGACCCACGGTCAATGACAGGTGGGCCCTGGCCCCCCTTAATCCAAATTAATTTTATTTAAGTAGGGGATTAACCCCACTGAGGCTTACAGGTGGGCCCCTGTTGTCAGCCCCCTGTGACATCACCCCCCACGTCATGATGACGCATTAAACCAAATTCCAGAGAATTAAAATAATCCAGAAAAATCCAGAAAATCTTTTAAACTTTAGAAATTCATAACTAATTCATATTAATTCCAAATTTAATAAATAATATACGAAAAATTATCAGAAAAATGCAAGGATTATTAATATGCACTTTGTTTCTATGTTTGACCATTTTAAAATGGGTGAACAGTAGCAAACATGCATATGGAGTTCTTTTGAATTCAAATTTGGAGTGAATTTGCAAATGATTTTGCATTCCACTTCTTTTAAATGGAATTGTACCCACATTTCAACCATGAACATCACCATTGCAATCTTATTCATGTGATTGTGCATTGTAATTTATTTTGATCCTATGTTTGTCATGTTGCTAATAGAAGTGGAACCGGAACCGGAGGCCACCCCCTTCGTTGAAGACCCCGATACTGAACCTCGTCAGCAAGGCAAGCAAACCCCATTGATCATGTCTATAAAATCCTACTTCCCTCTCAGTCTCGCTTATGCATGTTTAGGAGATCACTGAGACACGTTCTTTCGCATAGTTGAACCCATTCCGATGCATGACCTATCATTTTGTCACCGTATTAAGCAAACCACAATCCTAGAAGATTTAGGAGTTGAATGATGAGCATGTGGCCCTGCAACTGTTACTGCTATTTGCTGCTTAGTGATACAATGAGGATGTTATGATTGTGAGTCGGGATGGAATGAACACAGTGGTGCTGATGATAACGTGTTGGTGAATCCACCCTAAACAAAGGTGAACGATGAGAGGTTGTGTAGGAGTACACAGTGGGTTGTCTCGTTGAACACTGCCCTAGGCCCCGAGTTCCTGTTTTGTGATCCAAGACAAAGAGTATGACAACATGTAGGGTTTTATTGGAGCCCCGTTTGGCCTCTTTACGTACCCGATCCGGTCCAGGAGTCACACTAGATTCGGGCTTTCCATTTGATTTATGCATAGATATGTGGGTGGACCTGTGAGGCAGTGAAACCATCTGTCAAAGGTGGCATCTCGGTCCCTTGCATTATCTGAGTCCGTTTCGTGGAACCGGCCGGACTCTCGAGCGGTGACAACTCAGGTAGACGACTCCTGGATTAGAGAAAGTGATGTGAGGGTAGTGCCTTGGTTTCATCCACGTCCGACATCCGCTTGAAGGGTGACAAGAACGAGGCGATAAGTGATGACACGCGTGTGAAGATGTACACCCTTGCAGGGTTAATGAACTATTCGAATAGCCGTGTCCGCGGTTATGGACTACTTGGAAACCTTTACTTGATCATAGACAACTTGAATGGATACTTATAAAACTCGCAAGATAAGCGTGAGTGCTATGGCGTGCCTCCTCGTGGGGAAGTCGAGGAAGTAACCATAGTGGTGTATTGATTGGAGACTTGGTAGTGGACTCGTGTACGCTTCTTACCTCAAGTCTGGTACTCGTAGTACAGGACTAGCCAAGTCAAAGCTGGCACTTCTTCATGTTGAACCCCACCTCCTTTACCTTGATACTTGAGCATGAGTAGTGTAGTTCTGATGTAAGTCTTGCTGAGTACGACTTTGTACTCACGTTTGCTCATTCTATGTTTTAGATGAGAACCCGGACCCCGATGGAGTCATCTTCGTGAAGCTCGATGTTGACCTTGGTAGTATAGTTCCAGACAGCAGTCTGGTCCCTCGTGGAAGGGCATGTATGTTTACAAGGCTTCTCTAAGCCACTTGTTAAACTTGTCTGTACTCAGACCTAATTTGCTTCCCTTGTATGATGTAATGATGATCACAGACATGTGATCTTTGTATGCTATATGTGTAAGTAAATAAAGAAGTACTTTGTAGAGTTATGTGATGATACCTGCTGTTCATACTAGGCATGTGTGCTGCGTGTATGTTTATAACATGCATGTCTTAGTATGGGTTTTCGAGACCTTAGTTGTGATCTGGCTGGCGGTCTTTTATACACCAAGTGGCCCTTAGATGTGCGCAGCTTGGGGCATCGCGATGCGATTGCTCGTGACTCTGTCACGTGCACACTTTGTTGTATGATCGAGCCCGCCCTAGACCCCGACTAAGTGATCGGGCTGGAGTAAGTCTATGTAAGAGTTAGTGTTCAATCGATAACATGGTTGAGGCGAATTGTCTATGAGTATGGGATTCACCACCCATAAGCATTTAGACTTGTGAGCGGACGATGAGGACCCATCTCAGTTGATCATCCGGCCTGAATGGGATGCCCCTCACGTTCGATGCTTACCGAGAACGTTCTGTGCTTGGCCTTGTCTGCTTAGACAAGTGGGTACGGTTCTCGTCTCTCCATGTGATTGCATCGTGACTGGAATTACATACGCTAACCCCGGGTCCCGACATCCCGAATCAATCCTTACTGCGTCGAGTACCCTTAAGTGTAACACCCTACGGTCCGGGAAACAGCAGACATGATCGAGACAATTCTCATTGATCAATGACTAATCAATTGGACCTGGTTACAATCCTTGATAGCCCGTGCGCTTCCATCGAATGAACTTCAATCGCTGTTGGATCCGTTAACCGTGTGCCTGTTCCCTTTGTCCTGGGGTACTTTGCTTGTCCGAGGTTTGATCATCGGTATCCACTATACCTAGTTCGTCCTCGTTCTCAACAAACAAGTTTACTCATTCCCGTGATATTACAGCTCCCTGACCTAGTCACACGTTTGCAAACTTTATGATGCAATATCACCGAGTGGGCCCAGAGTAACTATCCGTCACACGGATGGACAAATCCCGCTTTGATCTATTTGTATACTCATCAACCATCTATTTCGGAATACCCAAAGTGCACCGTTATGGCCAGCATATTTCAGTCAGGCGGTGGGATACAAATCAAAGTCTCCTCATAGATGACAATTACGTATGATCATTACGGTCAAAGGATCTGGTCACTACATTATAGTTATCTCAATGTCGAACTATGTGACTTGATCACATCGCAACACTTCTGGTGGGTGTATGTCCATCATATCATTATCCAATGATACGACTCCATTGTCAACAGACGCCATTGTCTCATGATCAGGAAACCTTGATCATCAATCGCCCAATGGACTAGTATACTAGGGTTGACTAGGGACCTGGTTGTTTGTATACCACACCTGTATTAATTTTTCCGCTTAATACAGTTATAGCATAGTATCAAACGTATTATGAACTAATGGAATATGCTCGATAAAACATATTTTATTTGCCTCTAGGGCACATTCCCAACAGTCTCCCAGTTGCACTAGAGTACAAATAATCTAGTTGCATTTTCTCTGGATCATAACTCCTTATTGATCATGCTTGCCCGTGGAAGAGGTTGTATCAACGGTCTGGGTACCATTCAGAACCGTATGTCCTTTTGCAAATCATAATGTCACGTAATTTGACATTCTTTCATTATCCACTATAATGATGAGGTATATATATTTGGCGGTGAAGTGAGACTTCGTTTGTTGTGTCATGGCAATGACATCCGGTGGGTCACGCGGACTTTCCCATAGTCATGCACACTTGAAACTCACTCCATCAGAAGTCGAACTTCTTTAAGCCATAATATAACTCCTGCTACTTCTAAAGCAGACACATCAATATAGATTCAATCCTTAGTGCATTGTATGCAACTTTGATGTCTAACCATGTTTCTTTCAACTTAGGCATTCATTAGTATGATATCTCAATTTTTTAGGTTAGTGTCAAAACTTGAACCAGCATAACATTTATGGTCAAGTCCACTATCCTTTACAAATTTGAGATGTATCCTCAGTTCTCTTCAGACACTGAAGGATAAACTTAACTCTTTGTTCAATGATTTACTCATAAATCATATCACAACATGTTCTTACTACTAAGAACTTGGGTCACATTACGTCGAGTACATAACTCTGGTTTTATATGAAAGAACCTATGACAAAGGCATAGAGGATCCAACACATCCATTTCTTTCATTAACCATTAACCATTGTTCTTGTACTGAGATTAACTCAATACTTCTCTTGGATATACAAGTAAGGACCACTTCTTGACTTGTCCCATTCTGAACTCCTTCAGAATCTTATCCAGGAAAGTAGTACGACTCAATGTTATTAAACACATATCTATCTTAATAGATCTTCAATGCTTAATACTTATTCATCTTCATTTATGAAAGATTCAAATAATCATTAACACCAACTACACTATTCATAATGTGTTATCCATATATGAGAATGTTATCATGCTCCCCCTCAAATATTCATGCACATATTAAGTTATAGGATAACACTCATATTGCTCCCACTCAAATATGTCGGCCACATATAGGACAAGGATAACATCCACATGGCTCCCACTTAGATATGTCAGACACATATTAAGTTCAGGATACTAACCACATGGCTCCTACTCAAATATGTCATTTACATATAAGTCTAGGATAATACTCCCATAGCTCCCACTCAAAATATGTCGTCTACATATTAAGTTTCAGGAAACTATTCAGCTCCCACTCAGTTTCATGCAAATGCATGTTTCCTCGATATTTTGGTTAAGTCCAAAATCCTTTGATCATCCATCAAAATGAGAATTCAGTTTACGAGACACTAGTATCCATATGTTTTTCCAAAACCTTCTTGTCGTACCAATTATAACACTTCTTCAAATACAGGATTTGAGGAAGTCACGGTATTGATAACAATCCTGGATCAATCGTAGTGAATATCCCTTTGACTCAAGCATTGATACACATTGTAGTCAACCCATTGAATTTGTCAGAAACAATCTTTGTGACAAACCAATCTTGATGTCCCTTTGATGTTCACATTTATTCCTCGTAACTCTGAAGTTATTGTGAATATCAAGTAACCTCCTTACTTGATAAGATTCAAGCAATCTTAAATGTAACTCAACATAGGATTTCATGACTCGTAGTCATATCTCGTACTTAGGTCCACCATCGCTTCTTTGTAGTTCATAGGAATGTCTTGTTCCATTAACATGACAAGTGAATCATGAATATCATTTTGCACCAGGGGCAAATATATATTCTTGAATCCTACCTTTCTCAGTAAAAGTTCCCATCAGAAGATCATGATCATTATCATTAGGTTCTCCTCTTATTGTAGAGCTTTGCTTCCAGAATATATTCTGTTGCACTACTCTGACATTTGGAGGCAAGGTCAATTACCTTGGTTGAACTTTCACTTTTCTTCCATTACCACATTTATCAAGAACAATTCTGGACAAACACCAAACATAGCAATACAAGTTTTGCTCCTTTTGGTTCTAGTTGTGGAAGATGCATCCATAGTTGTCTAAGGATATACTACAAAGATAATTTATCTTACATAAATCAAGCTTCCTAGAAACCACAACACACCATGACATATATAGTTTTGGTTTCCACGAACTCAGATGGTTCCCTATGCTGAAGTGAGTGTTTGCATATTAATTAATAACTCTAAACAATAATAACGTAACTTGGTAAGAGATAACTTAGACCATACACTTTTCGATAGAATATGATCACAATGTTCAGGCACGTCAATCATATTGAAGTGTCTCAAGACATTGCAATTTGTGGAACAACTTTGACACAAGTCTTTATGCTCAAGACTAAATCAAAACATTTTTCACTTTGATCAAATCGTAGAGACTTGTCTTTCTTGTTAATTTAATATCCATCTTTACTCTGAAATCCCTTTTGATCATATCAAATTATTTCAGACTCATGTTTCATTAGTGAATACAAATATTCATCTAAGTCCACATACGAAGTTCACGAAATAATGAAATTCACCACATGCTGACATAAGATACATCACAATGTATGATACTCAACAATCAGTACACATTCCGTTTACCAGAATGCGAGGTTTTAGTCATCTCACCTAAAAGGCATGGTTTGTATGTGTCAAGAGATCAAGTATCTTAAGACATCATCATACCATTCATGACTTAAACTGTAGTGTCATTATTAAACCTGGATATTTCTTGGCATTACAATATTTCTTATAAATGATCAAACAACTATCATCAGTATAAGAATAAATCATTCATAATCGTAATGTGACCACAAGAGATATCATTCATAAAAGGAGAACAACTGACTTGTTTCTCACTAATATGAATAATTGTCTTCGCGAGATTCAAGACACACTAATAAAGTCCTCATTCAAACGATCATAAAATTTATTCATATATTAATCAATTGATAGATGTAGAGGGAGAGTGTTGTCGACCATCAACTATCTTGATTGCCGTCAGCACACATTGTCACCTCATCCCTTCCAAGTCACTCTCAAGCAGTAAGTTCAAGCATCGAATACTTAATCAACCGCAATTAGTGTTTCGTGGGAAAGACATTTATAACTCGTATATCAAATATACCTTCTCCGTCAATGACCATTCCTGCATTGGTTCTACTCTTAAAGTTCTTTACTTTAACCATGACCTCATGACAGGTGAACGATTCTCCTTCATGACATAGTCCAGACATGGTCTTTGTAACTGGGAGGAAGCGGATTCAACTCCCCAGTTATCGCAAAGTAACCAGTCATTCAGTAGTCCAAGTTATACACAAGGTGTTCCATGTATCTTATACATTTTCCAAGTGACTTTCTCAGCAGGTTGTTCCTTCCACCATAGTTGAAAGAAACCCCGTCCATATACTCATATTCCATCACACTCATTTGTGACCAAGTGCTTTCAAGTTCACCTAGCACGTCATACGTGTTGGTTAACATGTATTCACAATTCAGATTCCATAGAATGAATTATGGTGTATTGGACAGTCATTCATAAGTGACGGTGAGTGCGATACTCATCATCATCTTCCTTGATTACGGAGTTGTCAGGTGTATCTCCTAGCAGTTCTTCGTATTATGTTTAGCAAGTCATTACTAATGAGTATGTCTCTAATGGTGTTGGTACACATCAATGAAGTAAGACCCATTTACCTTAAGTTCTATCATACTAAAAGAGCCATAGTTCTAAACATTGGTATGACGTTATCTACAATGATATTTGCTAAGACATGAAGATTAAGTTCATAATATGGAGTTCATGTTTCAAAAACAATTCTGGAACTCCCACTCAGACAAACATCCCTCATAGTTTGTTCTAAGTGATTACACGATCCTTGATAAACATACCTCCCCCGTGTGACACGACCATCAGTATGTTGTTCAAGGTAGGCCATCATGCCAAACACATCATCCATGTGACTCATGCTCGACCTTTCGGTCTCTTGTGTCCCGAGGCCATGTCTGCACATGCCAGGCTCGCCACAATAACCTTAGTGAGTATATGCCGCGTATGCAAGGCCATGTTTCTGGACATGCTAGGCTTGCTCCACCCATCTCTTGTGAACGTAAAAATTTTTGACACCCGTGTGACACGTGATGCCTCCATAATAAGAACTTTCCAGATGGTGCTTCACTAAGGAAGGACACTTTCTTGGATTAGTGAGGGGTCATCCTATTATGCTACCGTCGTATATCTAACATATTAGCAAAACAGGATGCAACAGTATAAATCATACATGCTATGATTCCCCCCGACATGCAAATTAAAGTTGAAAACGCCTTTCTACTTTATCTTTTTGCAAATTTTACGTGGCTGCTAGGGGTTTCGAGAAAAGAACCGCTTTCTATCCTGCGAAAACAAGCCACAACACCAATCCCACAATTGTCTCTATTACACCCCTGTCGGGGCCCTCCGTTGCAAACATCTTCGCATCGCTAATGCAGAGAGACAGACACCCCCCAGCCACTTTATATGGTACAAGCCATATGTCAAGCGTGGAACCAGTCTCGCGTAAACGCGTAAGGTCGGTCGGGGCCGCTTCATCAAACATTGCCGCAACGCTAAATGAGTACACGTGAGAGGGTAATAATTGGAGAATTGATGCCCACATACTAGATGTGTTCTATCCGTACAATACATCTACGCATAGCCTTGCTCTGATACCACTGTTGGAGTTCGGGGCAGAAAACACAAATTTTTCATAACCTACGAGACCCATACCCAAGACCTATGCTATGGCGATGCAAGTAACGGACAGAAATAGATCACATACCAGTATATAGTCCGTTAAGCGGGAAACGTTCCCGCATGAACATGGTTGGTGTAGTCGTACCGGCAATCCCCGATGGCGCGCAGATCCACGACGACTCCTGCAGCCACCCGATCCTTGTGGACCGATGACGGGATTACGTCCCTGTCGGAATGTTGTTGATGAAGACCTCACAATACGGCCACGACGACGAAGTAGCACCACAAGTGTAGTGCCTCGCGGGATTATACACATACAGTATACCCGACGTCCCTCCGGGCTCCGAACCAGTAGAGCATCGGAAAGAAGATGGATTCGGATCCCGATTCCCGCAGCACGACGGCGTGCGTTTAGTGGAGAAATCCCCAACCAAGTGTAGACTCCAAACAAGGGGATTCCACTCGAGGAAGGAGAAAGGAGGGAGAGAGAGAGGAGAACTTATCTCAAAAATATGATGATTAAAAGGGCACCTCTACCCCTCCTTATATAGGCCAAGGAGGGGTGCCACCCCCCCCCCCTCAACTTCCGGGGTGGGACTAATCACAAAGGGAGGGGGTGGCGCACCTATAAGGGGGGTGGGCCCCCTCATGCCGCCATGGACCATGGGGGAGGACTCCCTCTCCCCTAATGGGCCCTATGAGGCCCATATGCCTTTTAATTACTTTTTAATTATATTTTAATATTTAATTCAGATAATTAAATAATAAGACATATATTGAACATTATTAAATATATTTTGAAACTTTCAAAATACCCGGAACAACTTCCGGCCTTCATCGGAACAATTCCGGTGTTCTCTCCAATTTCTCCGGTGATCCCGAATCAATCCTTACTGCGTCGAGTACCCTTAAGTGTAACACCCTACGGTCCGGGAAACAGCAGACATGATCGAGACAATTCTCATTGATCAATGACTAATCAATTGGACCTGGTTACAATCCTTGATAGCGCCTGCGCTTCCATCAAATGAACTTCAATCGTTGTTGGATCCGTTAACCGTGTGCCTGTTCCCTTTGTCCTGGGGTACTTTGCTTGTCCGAGGTTTGATCATCGGTATCCACTATACCTAGTTCGTCCTCGTTCTCAACAAATAAGTTTACTCGTTCCCGTGATATTACAGCTCCGTGACCTAGTCACACGTTTGCAAACTTTATGATGCAATATCACCGAGTGGGCCCAGAGTACCTATCCGTCGCACGGATGGACAAATCCCGCTTTGATCTATTTGCATACTCATCAACCATCTATTTCGGAATACCCAAAGTGCACCGTTATGGCCAGCATATTTCAGTCAGGCGATGGGATACAAATCAAAGTCTCCTCATAGATGACAATTACGTATGATCATTACAGTCAAAGGATCTGGTCACTACGTTATAGTTATCACAATGTCGAACTATGTGACTTGATCACATCGCAACACTTCTGGTGGGTGTATGTCCATCATATCATTATCCAATGATACGACTCCATTGTCAACAGACGCCATTGTCTCATGATCAGGAAACCTTGATCATCAATCGCCCAATGGACTAGTATACTAGGGTTGACTAGGGACCTGGTTGTTTGCATACCACACATGTATTAATATTTCCTCTTAATACAGTTATAGCATAGTATCAAACGTATTATGAACTAATGGAATATGCTCGATAAAACATATTTTATTTGCCTCTAGGGCACATTCCCAACATCGGGCTCCCTCTTCTCGCCAAGATAGCGCCCAGAAGCCCCTTCCTCCATCCCCTCACTCTCTTCTCTCTCTCTCTCGCTCTCCTCTCGTCGATTTCTTCGCCGCCAGAGAAGACCCGAGCGCCACCGCAGAGCACCGTCGTGCTCCGGCGTGGTCATCGCCGTTGAGGAGCCGCGCAGACGTGTCCCACGTCTTCCCCGTAGTCGACTCCCTCACTGTGCAGCGGATTTGAAGCCTCCTCGTCCCCGAGCCGCCGGAATCGACCTCGACATGCCGCCGGACCCGCGAGAACTCGCCGGAAAATTCGCAGCCGTCAGCCCCTCACCTGCAACCCCAAGGTCACCCTCGCATTTCCGGTGAGCTCCGCTTCTTTTCCCCTCTTTCCTAGCTCGAATCTATGCCCCAGTCGCCATTTGCATGACGACCGTGAGCACGCCTCCACGGAGCTCGTCGTCGGCGAGGCTCCGGTGCACCCCATGCCTCCCCGTGGGCAGGAGGTGATGCGGGCGAGCAAGGGGCGCCTCCCCGTGGTTTCCCCGTACCGAACCGTGGCCAGAAGGCCACCCCGGCGTGTCGCCGCCGTACACGGTGGCCGCCGCCGGTTAACCGACGATGGGCGGTTTAGATTAGGGTTTAATCCCCCCTTAACCACCCCCTAACACACTGACAAGTGGGGCCAGGCCCCCTAATAACCCCCTCTGTTTAATGAAACATAGGGAATTAACCCACTGTGGCTGACAAGCTTGACCCACATGTCAGCCCCCCTGCTGATGTCATGCTGAGGTCATGATGATGCAATAAAAGAATTTCCAAAAATAAAATAATTCCAGAGAAATTACAGAAATTTCAGAAAATAGCTTGAACTTCTAAAATTC
The DNA here is from genome assembly GCA_950022295.1 of Bromus sterilis. Lineage (NCBI taxonomy): Eukaryota > Viridiplantae > Streptophyta > Magnoliopsida > Poales > Poaceae > Bromus > Bromus sterilis. The sequence goes on along the minus strand of OX465600.1, from coordinate 49,304,964 downwards.
ATAGAAAATTCATATTAACTCCAAATTGGACAAATAATATATGAAAAATGATCAGCAAAAAATGCTCTATCCAAATAATAAACTTTCAACCATGTTTGAGTTGATCTTTAATTGGGACCCGTAGCTTTTGCTATTTGGTTTAATTGGAATTAATTCAAATTTAATTCAAATGCTATTCCAACTTGAACCTTTGCAACACACCACAGTTCACTTGAACATCAGAGGCATATCTTACACATGAAAAGATGGTTTACAATGATCAAACAAAAGCAATTGCAACTTGGCTAATTTGAGTAACATATGGAGTTTGAATTTGCATTCCAAATGCAATACACTTCATTTAAATTGAATTTTCCACAAAACAGAAGCAATCACATCATGGACAACTATATCATGTGTATGTGCATTCTATTTCAATGTTGCACCCCTTTGTTGATGATTGTGCCGGTAACAGTGCTTCCGAGACGGTGATCACCCCCGAAGAAGAAGAAGACCACTGTTAAACCCCGTGTATCGTCGGCAAGGCAAGCAAACCCCATTGATCATGTCTATAAAATCCAACTTCCCTCTCAGTCTCGCTTATGCATTGATTAGGATGATCACCTTGTTATCGATTCTACCGCATAGTTGAACCCATATCCGATGCATGACCTATCATCTTGTCACAGTAGTAAGCAAACCACAATCCTAGCTGACATAGGAGTTGATTGATATCATGTGGCCCCTGCAACTGTTACAGCTTATTGCATGCTTAGTGTTACAATGAGGTTACTTTTGATGTGAGTCGGGATCATAGTGAACATGGTGTTGATGAAGGTGAAACTGTGTTGGTGAATCCACCCTAATACAAGGTGAACGATGAGAGGTTGTGTAAGAGTGCACAGTGGGTTGTTGATACGTCCAAAACGTATCTATAATTTCTGCTTGCTCCATGCATGTTTTGTGTGATATTGCTATGTTCTAGATACACTTTCATACATTTTTTTTATCATATTTGGACTAACCTATTAACTCAGTGCACCCTAGTGCCAGTTCCTGTTTTCTGCTGTTTTTCTATTTCAGTTTTCCCCCATATAAAAAGTGCCAGAAAAATTCGGGAAAATTCAGATAAAAATGAGCGTGGAGGAAGCTTCGCGAAGATCCCGGGCCAGGCGTCCACCCGGCGCGGCCCCACCCCTGGCCGCGCCAGGGGGGCGCCTGGGGCCCCTGGTGCACCTCTGGCTTCCCCCCTTCGCCTATTTATTCTCCGTCACGGGAAAAATCCAGAAGAGGAACCCTATTCCGCGAACTCGCCTATGTTCCGCCGCCGCCGCGCTTCCGAAGATCGGGTACACCAGAAGACCTCTTTCCGGCACCTTGCCGGAGGCAGGATTGACCTCCGGGAGTCTCCTCTCCACCATGGATGCTCCCCGGATGTCTCGTGAGTAGTTTTCCTTGGACCATGGGTCCTTGATCAGTAGCTATGTGATGTTCTCCTCCCCTCTTTGATCTTCATTGTTTAGACCTCGTGAGGTGCCCTACATGATCGAGGCATCTTTGTCATATTTTTGCTATTGCTATGTTGAGTTTGATAGGATCTGATGGATTATGAGATTATGTTCAGATTGTGATAGAGTAATATATTTGGTTTTTATCTCTTATATTTTTGTTCCTAAGTAATTCTTGCATGTTCTCCGTTGCTGTTTATTGCTTTGGCCAAGTAGTAGGTCGTGACTTCAAGAGGGAACGTTGGGCTAGATTGTGGGTTCATGCCCCCCGATGACACGCTTGAGTGACAGAAACATGAGTCTAGGGGATGTGCTGTTGCCACAAGGGGGAAAACAACGGTGCTTGTGACCGTGGTCACAAGGATTGTTTACTTTATGCAGAGTTCTTTTTAATGCAGTTGTCTGTTGCTTTGGGTTTACACTTTGGGTGGGGCTCGCAACTTAATACCAGCGAGATGTTCTGGATAGATATCTCAAGGTGGATGATTAGTAGTAGATATAGATGGATTTCGGTCTACTTATCTTGGCGTACTGCCTGTGCTTTTGAACCTCGTCCTTTCTTTTGTAGCATAGTTAGCATTGCGGTGCGTTCATAATCCTGTCAATTGCCTTTCTGTAATTTGTTTACCTCGCATGGCAATTTTATCGTCTTTTGGGAGAGAGACATCACTAGCGAACATCACGTATCCCGGTCCATATCCTCATTATTGTTTCCATGCTATATTTACTTTACTAGTTTTACTTGCTATCATTATCCCTTGCATTTTATCCTTGTGAACAACAAGACCGGAGAGATTGACAACCTCTCTGAACATCGTTGGAAACAAAGTTATCTGTGTCTGTGTGCAGGTCTGCGTCAGTTGCGCCGCTGACACCTACTTATCATCTCTGGAGTCGTGCTGGAGACAAACCTTGGTATCTTCACCGAGGGAAAACTGCTGCTACACTACATCTCAACCTTCCACTTGGGGTAACCAACGAAGGGGCGAGAAGCCATCGAGCAAAGTTTTCTGGCGCCGTTGCCGGGGACTCCAAGTGCTAAGATAGGGGAGTTGCACACTACCCTTTACCTTTGTTTTTTAGTCTTGTTAGTTTATCTTTTAGTTTTTATCTTTGTGTCTTTTATCAAAAACTACAAAAAAATCTGCCACACTTGCTGCTACTATGGGTTCCACTAAAAACACCAAGTTGTGTGACTTCACTAGTCACAACAACCAAGACTTTATCTGCACTCCCATTGCCACACATGCCACTTCAGCTACCTCTTATGAAATTAAACCTTCTTTGCTAAACCTTGTTATGAGAGATCAATTCTCTGGTGCTGGAGATGATGCTGCTTTACACTTGAATAATTTTGTTGAATTATGTGATATGCAAAATTATAAAGAAGTAGAAGGTGATGTTGTTAAGCTCAACCTCTTTCCTTTCTCTTTAAGGGGAGATGCTAAAATCTGGTTTCAATCTTTGCCTAGAAATAGCATAGATTCTTGGGATAAGTGCAAAGATGCTTTTATAGGGAAGTACTACCCTCCTGCTAAGATTATCCAATTGACGAGTAATATTATGAATTTTAAGCAATTGGATAATGAACACGTTGCCCAAGCTTGGGAACGAATGAAATCTCTTGTTAATAAATGCCCTACACATGGTTTGACTACTTGGATGGTTATCCAGACTTTTTATGCAGGCTTGAACTTTACCTCGCAGAACCTGTTAGATTCGGCCGCGGGAGGAACCTTTATGTCAACTACACTTGGTGCTGCCACGATGCTTCTTGATGAAATGATGACCAATTATTCCCAATGGCACACCGAACGCGCTCTAACAGGTAGGAAGGTAAATTCTGTCGAGGAAATTACCTCCCTCAATGAAAAAGTTGACTTAATTATATCTCTACTTACCAAGCAACCCTCTATTGATCCTCATGATGTTCCTTTAAATTCTTTGGTTACCCAAGAACAAGTAGATGTGAACTTTATTGCTAGAAACAACTTCAACAACAATGCTTATAGGGGAAATTTTGCTAGCAATCCTAGACCGTTTCCATCCAACTATGGGAACAACAACACCTACCCCAGCAACAAGAACCCCTCTTCTGAACTAGAACGCATGTTTAGAGACTTTATCACTACCCAAAAAGCCTTCAACAAAAATGTAGAAGAGAAATTAGCTAAAAATAGATAATATCTCTTTGAAGGTAGAAAGCTTAGCCCTTGATATTGAGATGCTAAAAATTAGAACCTCTCCCCTTGAGGAGAATAAGGCCACTCCTATTAATGCTATCCAGTTACAAATCAATGAAAATATGAGGATGATGGCTAAACTTAAAGAAAGATGGGCTAGAGAAAAAGAGGAAGAGGATAGAATTAAGAGCCTTCCTACACACCACACAGTTGCCACTATCCAAATTGTTGAGGACACTCAAACTATTAGCACCCAATGCACTCCTATTCCCGTTGGACCTATTAATGGTGATGCTAATACCTCAACCATAGAAAAAGAAACTGCTATGAACATAGAGGGTTTCAAACAAGTGAGCCTAGATGACACTACTACCACCTTTGATAGTAGTGATATTGATTTTGATAGTTGTACCCTCTCAGAAGTTATCAGTTTGCTACACAAAATGTCTAGAGACCCCCACACTAGCACACTTAATCTTGCCTTCACGGAGCATATGACAAATGCTCTCGTCAAAGCTAGGGAGGAGAAGCTTAGAGTAGAAGCCTCCATACCTAGGAAGCTAGATGATGGTTGGGACCCTATGATCAAAATTAAATTGAATAACTTCTCTTGCTATGCTTTATGTGATGTTGGAGCTAGTACCACCGTTATGCCCAAAAGAATATTTGATATGTTTGAATTGAAGCCTTTTGAGCCTTGTTCTTTTGGTGTTCGTCTTGTTGATTCTTCCGTAAAGAAACCTTTAGGGAAGATCGACGATTTTCTTATCATTGTCAATGACAACTATGTTCCCGTCGATTTTATTGTTATGGATATAGAGTGTGAACCTTTATGTCCAATTATTTTGGGACGTCCTTTTCTTCGCACCGTTGGTGCGGTTATTGACATGAAAGAGGGGAATATTAAATTCCAATTCCCATTAAAAAGGGGATGGAACACTTCCCTAGAAAGAAAATCAAGTTACCTTTTGAGTCCGTTACACGGGCTAGTTATTCTCTTTCTCTTGATAAAACTTGATTCTTCTTTTTGCATTATGCCTAGCTAATGGCTTTAAAGAAGCGCTTTCGGGAGGCAGACCGCAACGAATTTAGGTGTTTCGTTTTGCTTTTATTGTGTATTGATGATTTTTACTACTGTAGCAACATCATTGTATCTTTATTTTTCGGCTTTGTGCCAAGTTATAGCCTCTTACGGCAAGGGAAGTAAAAGTTGTGACATGCTGTCCAGAAAACAGATTCTGTCCTCGTGACCAGAAAAATTCCAGAAAAAATCCCAGTTCATCTTTTGAGCTGAACTTTTTACACAGTATGCTCTATACAATTACAAAACTTCCGTATGTTCTGAGTTTTTTCATTTGAGTTGCAGAAGTTCCCCTAAAAAATTATTTACTATCTGTTGTTCTGTTTTTCACAGATTCTGCCACGTTTTGTCTCTCCTTACTTTTGCAAACCTTAAGCTTGCTTTTTCTTTGCAAAAACTTTTTGGCACTCTTGAGAAACAGTAGCTATTCAAGATTATATTTATATCCAGTGGAGAAAAATTATTTATTAAGGGTACTAACCTCTCTAATCAGCTTATGATGAGTTATGTATGAAGGGAGTTTTCAAGTGTGCGATGGAAGATGATGAAAGAAGATCCAGGAGTGTCAAGCGCTCAAGCTTGGGGATGCCCCCCTGCATCCCCAATAAATATTCAAGGAGACTCAAGTGTCTAAGCTTGGGGATGCCCCCGTGCATCCCCTTCTCCATCAACAATCATCAGTTCGTCCTTCGTCTCACTATATTTTTATCACTTCATGCGTTATGTGCTATGCTTGGAGCGTCTCGCTCTTAGGTTTTGTTTTTAGTTTTCTTTAGCTTTGCTTGCTGTTCACAACAAGTTAGATCCTTTCTTACTTTGTGTGGGAGAGAATCACGCTCCACTTTCAAAATTTTGAACACATCATAGGATTTTTCCTGCCTATCTTTTTGCTGTTGTGTGTTCTTTATCTTTTCATAGCTACTGCCTTGTTTAGTTTTAGTCTTAGTTTGTCTTTAGCAAGAGCCTTCGCTTTTGTTTAGTTTGTTGCTGCAACTCTTTTTAGTTTTCATGTTTATCTTGTTAAGAGAGTTGGTTGTTGCACTGAGTTGTGTCTTGTCTTGAAAGTAGGTAATTGAGGTTGCTATTTAATTTTAGTAGTAGCTTGCAATAGTTTTGAGGTATTGATGTGAGTAATGTTTGAACTTTTGGTGTCAAGAGCTCTAGCCTATTAGTGATAGGTGTCGTATTTTGGGAAATCCGTGTTTATTTTCAAAACCTACAAAACCAGTTGAGAACTCTAGCTACTAGATGGATCACTACTCTTCTGAGGGGTCGAATATTAGAGAACACTCACGTACCATGAGTCGAGGATGCGCAAGGATAACCAAACCCCCATACATTCCTCCTCGGGGTACTTGTCTCTTTGTGAACCTCCTTATTAGATTGAGAGTTACCGATAATAATTGCATGAGTTCTTCGGACTAATGTAAGTAATGAAAGTTGACACTTCCACCTTCCCATATTTTTCTAGCCTCTCCTGTGCCGTGCATTGCCTTCTTCTCACTCCGAGAGTTGGTGTCCACCTTCGCCGGTACATCCAAACCCTTGGCATGATACGCTCTGTCATCATAAGCCTCCTTATATCTTTCCTCAAAACAGCCACCATACCTACCTATCAAGGCATTTCCATAGCCTTTCTGAGTTACATTGCCATGCAACTACCAGCTCTTCATGACTTGATCTTCATGCCATACATGTTCCTGCTACACTGGCAGCGACATACATTGCATACATCATGTAGTTACTTCTTCTTTATGATTTTGAGTACCTTGTAAAGTGTGAAAGATTTCCTTTACCTTCTTGTAAAATAGAGTGTTGCCCTTAAGTGAGGAAAAGATCCCAAAGTGGACACAATAAAAGATCCCAAAGAGGACAAATGAGAGTTGAATAGAAAGAGCCATTGAGGCCACCAAAAAATACAAAAAAATAGAAAAAACAGAAAAGGAAATAAAAAGAGAGAAAGGGGAAACACTAATATCCTTTTGAGAGATCCACACTAGTACTCCCCGTATATCCTTGTACTCCATAGAGATGATCTTTTTGCATATAGCTATGTGGGGACCTTCACACTATAGAACTTGGCTTGCATATTCCAAGGATGAGCCTCCTCAAGCGAGCTCTAGGTCTTCATGAGCGAGCAAGTTAGATGCACCCCCACTAGTTCCATTGGAGAGCTTCTTAGCTCGTATGTGCATCCGTTGCATGGCAATCCCTAATCCTCACATCATATCTATCATTTGGCATCTCTTGCCTATGATTGTCCTCATTGATGTGAGCCTTTCTTATCCTTTTTTGTCTTCCTCCTCCACCATATTTCTCTCTTTGCCATCCTAAGTGTCAACTCTCGTGCTTACGCTCATCCATTGCATGAGTGCTCAAAATGTCGAAAAGGAGTGGATCAAATTGACTTGTATCTGGCTAGTGGTCTGGGGACGAGTCAAGATAAGATTCCAAAGAAGACCAAGTGTGAAACTTTAGTAGATTGAGTTCTCAACACAAAAATACTTTTTTCTCATATTCCCTATCCCCCTTCTTGCACGCAAACACCATTTTGAGACATTCGAGTCACGGACAGCGAGAGCTATTGCACCTAATGTTCTTTTGTTACTTGTTTCAATGCTAATATAGACTCTTGCATGTTATGACTTGAATTGAATCTCTAACCTTGATTGCTTTACTTTTCAAAGTTCTTTTATGGTTGCTAGCATGTCACCACAGAAATTATGTTGTTATCATTTACCTACTCAAGAACGAGCAGGAATTAAGCTTGGGGATGTTGATACGTCCAAAACGTATCTATAATTTCTGCTTGCTCCATGCATGTTTTGTGTGATATTGCTATGTTCTAGATACACTTTCATACATTTTTTATCATATTTGGACTAACCTATTAACTCAGTGCACCCCAGTGCCAGTTCCTGTTTTCTGCTGTTTTTCTATTTCAGTTTTCCCCCATATAAAAAGTGCCAGAAAAATTCGGGAAAATTCAGATAAAAAATCAGCGTGGAGGAAGCTTCGCGAAGATCCCGGGAGGGGCCAGAGGGGAGCCAGGGGGGCCAGGCGGCCACCCGGCGCGGCCCCACCCCTGGCCGCGCCAGGGGGGCGCCTAGGGTCCCTGGTGCACCTCTGGCTGCCCCCCTTCGCCTATTTATTCTCTGTCACGGGAAAACTCCAGAAGAGGAACCCTATTCCGCGAACTCGCCTCTGTTCCGCCGCCGCCGGGCTTCCTAAGATCGGGAGCACCAGAAGACCTCTTCCCGGCACCTTGCCGAAGGGTGGATTGACCTCCGGGAGTCTCCTCTCCACCATGGATGCTCCCCGGATGTCTCGTGAGTAGTTTTCCTTGGACCATGGGTCCGTGATCAGTAGCTATGTGATGTTCTCCTCCCCTCTTTGATCTTCATTGTTTAGACCTCGTGAGCTGCCCTGCATGATCGAGGCATCTTTGTAATATTTCTGCTATTGCTATGTTGAGTTTGATAGGATCTGATGGATTATGAGATTATGTTCAGATTGTGATAGAGTAATATATTTGGTTTTTATCTCTTATATATTTGTTCCTAAGTAATTCTTGCATGTTCTCCGTTGCTGTTTATTGCTTTGGACAAGTGGTAGGTAGTGACTTCAAGAGGGAACGTTGTGCAAGATTGTGGGTTCATGCCCCCCGATGACACGCTTGAGTGACAGAAACATGAGTCTAGGGGATGTGCTGTTGCCACAAGGGGGAAGACAACGGTGCTTCTGACCGCGGTCACAAGGATTGTTTACTTTACGTAGGGTTCTTTTTAATGCAGTTGTCTGTTGCTTTGGGTTTACACTTTATGTGGGGCTCGCAACTTAATACCAGCGAGATGTTCTGGATAGATATCTCAAGGTGGATGATTAGTAGTAGATGCAGATGGATTTCGGTCTACTTATCTTGGCGTACTGCCTGTGCTTTTGAACCTCGACCTTTCTTTTGTAGCATAGTTAGCATTGCGCTGCGTTGATAATCCTGTCAATTGCCTTTCTGTAATTTGTTTACCTCTCGTAGCAATTTTATCGTCTTTTGGGAGAGAGACATCACTAGTGAACATCACGTATCCCGGTCCATATCCTCATTATTGTTTCCAAGCTATATTTACTTTACTGCTTTTACTTGCTATCATTATCCCTTGCATTTTATCCTTGTGAACAACAAGACCGGAGAGATTGACAACCTCTCTGAACTTCGTTGGGAACAAAGTTATCTGTATCTGTGTGCAGGTCCGCGTCAGTTGCGCCGCTGACACCTGCTGGAGACAAACCTTGGTATCTTCACCGAGGGAAAACTGCTGCTGCACTACATCTCAACCTTCCACTTGGGGTAACCAACGAAGGGGCGAGAAGCCATCAGTTGTCTCGTTGAACACCGCATTAAGCACCGAGTTCTTGTATGGTAATCCAAGACAAAGAGTACAACCACACATTGGGCTCACTGACCCCTCTCGGCCTAGTACCTTGATCTGTGTTGACGTCCAGGAGTCACATTAGTTCGGGCTTTCCATTTGGCATATGCATAGAAAAAGAATGGATGAAAGGTTGCATCATATAGATATGTGGGTGGATCTGTGAGGCAGTGAAACCATCTGTCAGAGGTGGCGTCTCGGTTGCCTACGTTGTCTGAGTCCGTATCGTTGATCCGGCCGGACTCTCGACCGGTGACAAACGCAGATAGTCGACTCCTGGAATAGACCGGTTGTGAGCGAAGTGTCGTGGTGAACATCCTCGCTGTCACCTCTTGAACGGTGGTGAGAAAAAGGCGGTAACGGATGGTCATGTGTGTGTAGTTTACACCCCTGCAGGGTTAACAAAACTATTCGAATAGCCGCGTCCGCGGTCATGGACTACTTGGAACCTGTACCTGATTATTAGACAACTTGAACGGATATTCTAAAACTCGCAAGATAAGCGTGAGTGCTATGGCGTGCTTCCTCGTGGGGAAGTCGGGGAAGTATCCATAGTGGTGTATTGGTTGGAGACTTGGTAGTGGACTCGTGTACGCTTCTTACCTCAAGTCTAGTACTCGTAGTACAGGACTAGCCAAGTCAAAGCTGGCACTTCTGCATGTTGAAACCCCACCCCCATTACCTTGAAACTTGAGCATGAGTAGTATAGTTCTGATGTATGTCTTGCTGAGTATGACTTTGTACTCACGTTTGCTTATTCTATGTTTTAGATGAGAACCCGGACCCCGATGAAGTCACCGACCTGAAGCTCGACGTTGACCTTGGTAGTATAGTTCCAGACAGCAGTCTGGTCCCTCGTGGAAGGGCATGTTTGTTGAACAAGGCTTCTCTAAGACATTTGTTAAACTTGTCTATACTCAGACCTAATTTGCTTCCGTTGTATGATGTAATGTTGATCACAGACATGTGATCTTTGTATTCTCTATGTGTAAGTCAATAAAGTTATACTTTGTAGAGTTCATGCAATGAGTACCTGCTGTTTACACTAGACATGTATGCTGCGGGTATGGTTATAAGGTGCATGTCTTAGTGTGGGGTTCGATAGCTTAGTTGTGTTCTTGCTGGCGGTCTTTTATACACCAAGTGGCCCTTAGATGTGCGCAGCTTGGGGCATCGCGATGCGATTGCTCATGACTCTGTCACGTGGCACACTTTGTTGTATGATTGAGCCCGCCCGAGACCCCGACTAAGTGATCAGACTGGAGTCTGTTTATGTAAGTGTTATAATTCAATCGATAATATGGTTGAGGCGACTTGTCTATGAGTATGGGATTTCACCACCCATAATCATTCAGACTTGTGAGCGGGCGATGAGGACCCATCTCAGTTGATCATCCGGCCTGGATGGGATGCCCCTCACATACGATGCTTTCCGAGAGTGTTCTGGGCTTGGCCTTGTCTACTTAGACAACTGGGTACGACTCTCGGCTCTCCATATGATTGAGTTGTGACTGGAATTACATACACATATTCCGGGTCCCGATAGACTTGGTATCAGAGCAGGACTGTCTGTAGGATTATCAAGCCTTGGTCGAAGTCGAGTCTAGCATTCTATAGTTATATAGTTACTCTGGGTATAAGGGAACAACGTAAGACTTCTTTTTCTCCTTATCCTCATCGATCTGAGATTTGAGTCACCCTCATCTTTTCTGCGGGAAGATAGGACTAGGCTCGTCTATGTCTTACTAGAACATCTCGTTGATTGCTTCCTTGTAGCCGTAGGAAAGTTGTGTTTGGTTGTCTAGAGTCGTTGTGCTTCCTATTTTGAGACTTCTTATGTAAGTGTTGTTGAAATGTTGTGAGGATTTCAAATTCTCTTGCAATTACAGCCGTTATGTTCTCCGAGTCATTCCAGGTTTCTTCATAATCTGATGCATTTGCAAAACCCTTCCCTCCATTTCGGTTGTCTTTCCATAGGAATTGTTAGGTGGCATACCCGACAGTTCCATAGAGTTTGTTGTAGGTTTTGTTATAGAAACCTATAGTGATTCCTTTGCAGCTCTTCCTCCCACTTTAGATGTCTTCTAGCAAGAAGAACCACACTAACCATCATGTTGGGGTACTTTGCTACTCTGACATATCTGTTGTAGCCCCTGGTAAACCTTGGTCATCCTCTAGGAAGCTATCCAGAGATCCAACCCCTAACTATGCCACCCGACAGCTGTGTAGAATTCATAGTGGATCTTATACCAGGCACAGCCCCAATTTCCAGACGCCCATATAGAATGGCCCCACAAGAGTTAGCTGAGCTAAAAACCCAACTTGATGCTTCGTTGGCAAAAGGCTTCATCCGCCCTAGCTCATTGCCATGAGGTTGCCCCATTCTGTTCATAACGAAGCGTAGATTATTGCACGCTAAATCTAGCGACAATAAAGAACAAGTACCCACTGCCCAGGATCAATGATCTTCATGATCAACTTGCTGGATCCTCGGTCTTCTCCAAGATGGATTTGAGATTAGGCTATCATCAAATCAAGATCCGAAACGAGGACGTTCCCAAGACGGCTTTCACTACTCGTTATGGTCTTTACGAGTTCACCGTCATGTCCTTCGGTCTAAACAATTCCCCCGCCACTTTCTCGCGCATGATGAATTCAATCTTCATAGAGTATTTGGACAAGTTCGTCGTGGTTTACCTTGATGGCATCCTTATATACTCGAAGAACTAAGAAGAGCACGCAGAACATCTTAGGTTGGTATTGATGAAACTTTGAGAGCATCAACTTTATGCCAAGTTCTCTAAGTGCGAATTTTGGCTACCAGAAGTGACCTATCTAGGCCACGTGATTTCTGCCAAAGGCATTGTTGTCAATCCCGAGAGAGTTCAGGCCGTCCTTGATTGGACTCCACCTGAATCGGTTAAGCAAGTTAGGAGTTTTCTTTGCCTAGCAAGCTATTGTCGCCGCTTCGTTGAGAACTTCTCTAAAGTTGCAAAGCCTCTGACTGAACTCCTCAAGAAAGATAAGAAATTTGAATGGACCCCCAAGTGCGAGGAAAGCTTTCAAGAGATAAAGAGAAGATTGACTTCTGCACCCGTACTTGCACCTCCAGACACCAAAAGGGATTTCGAGATCTTTTGTGATGCTTCACGGCAAGGGTTAGGATGCATACTTATGCAAGATAGACATGTGGTAGCTTATGCTTCACGCCAGTTGCGTCCACATGAAGAGAACTATCCTACCCATGAGCTTGAACTCGCTGTCGTAGTTCATGCCCTGGAGACATGGCGACATTACCTCCTTGGTAATCGTTGTGAGATCTATTCCGACCACCAAAGCCTCAAATACATATTCACCCAGCCAGATCATAATCTCAGGCAAAGACGCTGGATAGAGTTGATAAAATATTATGACTTAGGAATTTCTTATACCCCAGGCAAAGCCAATGTCATGGCTGATGCACTAAGTCGTAAGTCGTATTGTAACAACCTCATGTTACAATAGTATCAACCACTTCTTCATGAGGAATTTCGAAAGCTCAACCTCGAGATTGTTCCTCGTGGATCTCTTTTCAACTTGGTGGTGAAACCAACCCTTGAGGATAAAATCATAGTTGCCCAAAGGCGTGCACGAGGTGTTCGCCGGATCAAGGAGAACATTGCTAGCAGAGTTGCTAAATGTTTCTCCACAGATAGTAAAGGAACGATATTCTTTGAAAATCGTTTGGTAGTACCTAAGAATAGGGATCTAAGGCAACTAATCCTCAAAGAAGTCCATGACACACCCCTGTCAATTCATCCCGGTAGCACAAAAATGTACCGAGATCTCCGCCAGAGATTTTGGTGGACTAGGATGAAGAGAGAAATCGCACAGTTCATCGCCGAATGTGATGTTTGTCGTCGCGTTAAGGCAGAACACCAAAGACCTGCTGGTACTCTTCAACCTTTGCCTATTCCCGAGTGGAAATGGGACAAAGTCGGTATGGACTTCATCACCGGCTTTCCAAAAACCCAGAAAGGAAATGATGCCATCTTCGTTGTCATTGACCGACTTTCAAAAGTTTCTCACTTCCTTCCAGTTCGCGAATCTATAACTGCTAGTCAGTTAGCGGACTTGTATGTCTCTAGAATTGTGTCTCTTCACGGTGTTCCTTTGGAAATCAATTCTGATCGTGGTAGCCTTTTCACCTCTAGATTATGGGGAAGCTTACAGAATGCTATGGGAACTCATCTATCCTTTAGTGCAGCTTTCCATCCTCAGTCTAGCGGTCAAGTTGAAAGGGTTAACCAAATTCTAGATGACATGCTCAGAGCTTGTGTTATCTCATTCGGAAAGAATTGGGAGAAGTCTCTTCCATTCGCCGAATTTGCTTATAACAATAGTTTCCAATCTAGTCTGAACATGGCTCCTTTTGAACTCCTTTATGGACGAAGATGTCGAACACCCCTAAACTGGTCAGAAACCGGTGAAAGACAATTCTTTGGACCGGATATGATCAAGGAAGCAGAAGAGCAAGTTCGCATTGTTCGTGATCGTTCGAAAGCCGCCCAATCTCGTTACAAAAGCTACTATGATCGTCATCATAGAGAAGAGAGCTACAATATTGATGAGAAGGCTTACCTTCGGGTTACTCCTCTGAAGGGAACCCAACGATTCGGTATCAAAGGCAAGTTGGCCCCACGTTACATCGGACCTTTCCGTATTCTCGCTAAACGTGGAGAAGTTGCCTACCAACTTGAACTATCCCCGCACCTTTCCCGAGTACATGATGTATTCCATGTGTCACAACTCAGGCGTTGCTTCAAGGACCCCATTCGCGAAGTCGACCATTAAATGCTTGATCTCCAAGATGACCTTTCTTATTGAGAGTACCCTGTTCGTATTCTTGATTCAGCAGAGCGTGTCACTCGTCAGCAGAAGATCAAGTTTCTGAAAGTGCAATGGTCCCACCACTCCGAGAAAGAAGCCACATGGGAAAGAGAAGACCGCCTATGTGCCGAGTACCCCACCTTCCTCCCGACAACTTCTGAATCTCGGGACGAGATTCTTTTGAGTGGGGCGAGTTGTCACAACCCCAAGTTAGGTATGTGCTAGGGTTAGGTGGTCACTTTGCATCATGAAAAAATTCAAAAGAAATTCAAAATTGGGGAAAGCAGAAAGCCCTAAGAATTTAATTCAAATGGCCAAACAAAATTTTCTTCCAAAAAGTCCTATGTTATTTTTTAAAAGTCTTATAAATATGCATGATCACATATAAAGTTGTCAGAACCCTCTATTAGGTATGTGCTAGGGTTAGTTAGTGCCTTTGCATCATGTCAAAATTTCAAAGGAAATCAAATTCAAAATCCAAATGGGAGAAGGAACACCCCCCAGATGAATTAATTCAAAAGGCCAGATAAAAAAAATTCCAAAAATTAATGTTAGAGTTTTGAAAAGTCTTATAAATGAGTGTGATCACATATCAAGTGATGTGGGACCCACCCCATGCTCATAGATTTTTCAAATATTCAAACAGTACCTTGGAATTAAAGAAATCCCCCTATTTGATTTAAAATTCAAATCATTTGAATTTTAAAAATGTTGAAAGTTTATGAGTAGCTAGTCTATATTATTATGAGGCCATGTAAAAGTTTTCAGCATTTAATAAAATGGTTTGGTATTTTTATCAGAGCCAAACAAATTACAGAAAAAGAAAGGAAAGATTAAACAGAGGAAAAAGGAAAAACTTACCTCCCGCCAGGGGCGAGGCCCACCTCTCCAGCCGGCCCAGCCCACCAGGGGAACTCCCCTGTCGTCTTCCACCCCGCGCTGCCAAGCAGCTCAGTGGCGCGGCGCCGACGCCGTGGACGCCACCTCGACGCCCAGGACCTTCCAGGCCGCCCCAAGCCTCCAAAGTGCGCCACGGAGACGCCCTCGGCTCCCTCTCTCACTTTCCCCCATCGCCGCTTCGTCTCGTGCCTCCTCCTCGCTTTCCCCTTTTCCCCCGAGAGCAGCCGCCGTTCACGTCGACGACATCCGTGGCCAACGCCGGAGAAGAGCCAGAAGATCGTGTCCCCCTCGCGCTACGTTGTCGTCCACGCCAAGCTGTTGAAGACGATGACCTAATTGTTCAAGGAGCCGCCGCAATCGCCGTTTCCTTCTCGCCGGAGCCGAGGAAGATCAACGACGAATTCGTCGCCGTCGAGCCACCTCAGCCTTCGCCACCACCTCTGCCGAGTTCCTGGTGAGCTCACGCCCGGAACCCCTAAGTTTCCCGCTTCGATTGCTTCCTCTAGCCGTGGCTGCCATGGAAGCCGGAGTACCTCGCCGCCCCGGTCGTCGTCGTCGAGCAACCGCAAAGCAGTTGGCCCTGTCACCCTGTCCGTTGTCACCGCAGGACTCCTCCGGTTCGATCCAGCCTAAAACCGCCCCAAATGGTGCCCCGTAGCCGAGTTCACCTCAAGCCCGAGCCACGACTGCCGCTAGGGCTTGACGCCGGCGACGCTCCGGTGAGCTCCAGCCCCTCTGGCTGGCTCCATTCGACGCGGCGCTCTTCCATCTTCCGTTTGATGCCACTGGCGCGTCAAACGCATGCCCAGAGCACGTTGTCGTGCCGCGCCGCCGTGGCCAGGCCACCGGCGTTTAGCCGCCGGTGGATTAGCCTTAATCCGTGATTAGTTTAATGCTAATTCCCCCCCCCCCCCTGCAGAGGCTGACATGCGGGCCCAACCACTCTAATCCCCTGCTAAGATAAAAGTTTAATTTAAATCGTTTTATTTAACCAGTGAGAGGCTGACCAGTGGGTCCCAGCAGTCAGTGGACCCCTGACGTCATGCTGATGTCACAGTGACGCAGTAATGAATTTCCAGAGAATTTTTGATTTAAAAATAAATCCAGAAATTCCAGAAAATACCCCAAACTTTGGAAATTCATAGAAAATTCATATTAACTCCAAATTGGACAAATAATATATGAAAAATGATCAGGAGAAAATTATCTTTCCAAATATGCAACTTTAAACTTTGTTTGAGTTGAATTTAAAATGTGATCAGTAGCATTTGCTATTTGATTTAAATGAAATTAAATCAAATTCAATTCAAATAATTTTTTTACAATTTGAACCATGGCAACATGCTACTTTTCACTTACACATCAGAGGCATATCACACACATTTGAAGATAATTCAAAATGATCAAACTATATCACATATAACTTGGTTAATGTTGAATTCAAATGTGGAATTTGAATTTGCATTTCAAATGCAATATATTCCACTTAAATGGAATTGCCTCACACATCAAAACTTATACTTCAAGCTTCAACATTCAATCATGTGCTTGAGCATTGCATTCATATTGATTGCTACTTCGTGCTTTGTTTGTCGAGTAGAGATGGAACCGGAGCAAGAGGTCACCCCCTTCGTTGAAGATCCAGAGCCCGAACCTCGTCAGCAAGGCAAGCAAAACCCCATTGATCATGTCGATAAAATCCCACTTCCCTCTCATGTATCGCTTATGCATTGTATAGGATGATCACCATGTTACGATTCTACCGCATAGATGAACCCATTCCTTTGCAAAACCTATCTTTTGTCACAGTAGTAAGCAAACCACAATCCTAGCAAATGTAGGAGTTGGTTGATATCATGTAACCCCTGCAATGTTACTGCTTATTGCATGCTTAGTATGATACCATGTTGTTACTGTGATGTGAGTCGGGATGGCAGTGATCATGATGTTGATGATGGTAGAAAAGTGTTGGTGAATCGACCCTATTACAAGGTGAACGATGAGAGGCTGTGTAGGAGTACACGGTGGGTTGTCTCGTTGAACACCGCCCTAAGTCCGAGTTCTTGTGTGGTGATCCAAGATGAAGAGTACAACCACACATTGGGCTCACTGACCCCTCTCAACCTATTAAATCATCCCTTTCGATGTCCAGATGTCGCAGTAGTTCGGAGTTCTGATAGGTCTGTGGCCTGGATGCTAAGTGAGAGAACGGCTCATCCGAGACCGGCTTATGCACCACGCACACATCACTTGGGTCCACTTCGGTAAACCGGCCGGGTTCACGATTGTGGTAACCAACCCAAGTAGGCGGCTTTCTCGGACTAGATCGGCTATGAGGTAACAGTTGTGGTGAGCATCCTCGCCGACACTTCTTGAACGGTGTCGAGTACAAAGGCGGTAACTGATGGTCATGTGTGTGTAGCGGTACACCCTTGCAAGGTTAACAAAACTATTCGAATAGCCGCGTCCGCGGTTATGGACTACTTGGAAAGCTTAGCTTGATTATTAGATAACTTGAACCGGATACTTCCAAAACACACCAAGATAAGTGTGAGTGCTATGGCGTGCTTTCTCGTGGGGAAGTCGAGGAAGGCACCATAGTGGTGTATTGGTTGGAGAAAGTAGTGGACTCGTGTACGCTTCTTACCTCAAAGTCTGGTACTCGTAGATCAGGATTAGCCAAGTCAAAGCTGGCATTTCTGCAAGTGAACCCCACCTCCCTTTACCTTGATACATGTGCATGAGTAGTATAGCTCCTATGTAAGTCTTGCTGAGTACGCCTTTGTACTCACGTTTGCTTAATCTATGTTTTAGATGACGCCACTGACCCCGAAGGTGGCTTCTTCATCGAGCTGGACGACTGAAGTTAAGCTAGTCTAGTCCCAGTCAGCAGACTGGTTCCCTCGTGGAGGGCTTTATGTTTGAATAAGGCTTCTTAAGCCAATTTGTTAAACTTGTCTGTACTCAGACATAATTTGCTTCCGCTCTGTGTTGTAATGTTGGATCACATGTATGTGATCTCTGTGTGTACTCTATAAGAGTTATAAATAAAATGTACACTTTGTAGAGAATTGCAATGGTACCTGCTGTTCATACAAGGCATGTGTGTTGCGTGTATGTTTATAACATGCATGTCTTTGTATGGGTTTTGAGACCTTAGTTGTGTTCTGGCTGGCGGTCTTTCATACACCAAGTGGCCCTTAGATGTGCGCAGCTTGGGGCATCGCGATGCGATTGCTCGAGACTCCGTCTCGTGCACACTTTGTGGTATGATCGAGCCCGCCCTAGACCTCGACTAAGTGATCGGGCTGGAGTAAGTCTATGTAAGAGTTTTGAGATAGTCGGTAGTATGGTTGAGGCGACTTGTCTTTGAATATGGGAGTTCACCACCCATATCATTTGACTTGTGTGCGGACGATGAGGACCCATCTCAGTTGATCATCCGGCCTGGATGGGATGCCCCTCACGTACGATGCTTTCCGAGAATGTTCAGTGCTTGGCCTTGTCTGCTTAGACAAGTGGGTGCGGTTCTCGGCTCTCCATATGACTATGTCTTAACTGTACTTGCATACGCTAACCCCGGGTCCCGACAGACTTGGTATCAGAGCAGGACTGACTGTAGGACTAGTAGCCTTGGCCGAAGTTGAGTCTAGCTTGCTATAGTTATATAGTTACTCTGGGTATATAAGGGAACAACGTAAGGCTTCTTTTTTTTCTCCTTACCCCCTTCGTTCTGAGTTCTGAGTCACCCTCATCTTGTTCTACGGGAAGATAGGACTAGGCTCTCCTCTGTCTGATTAGCACATCTCGTTGTTTGCTTCCCTATAGCCGTAGGAAAGTTGTGTCAAGTTTTCCTAGCATTGTTATAATGCTGATTTCTTACATCGTATTATGTAAGTGATGTTTCTCACGATTGAAAGAAATTGTCATTTCTTACAATTACAGTCGTTATGCTGTCCGAGTCATTCCAGGTTTATCTCATAATTTGATGCATTTGCAAACTCCTTTCTGTTTCAGATGGCAGATCTTCCCCCTCGGCAGATTGTTCGTTTGACCAGGTGCCTCGGTGTGCGTGGCCATCCCGCCACGTTGATCGAGATGATTTCCTATGTGGGATATCGATGGTACCCTGAGTACACCATCGAGGAGCAGTTCCACGACTTCAACCAGACGCAGTTCCACTGCATTGTCAGGATTTACCCGCACCACGTTGGAATCACCCAGCCTATCCACTTTGGACATGGCATTGGCGTTACCGAGAACATGGCTGTGCAGGATGCTGCATATTCATGTATTACCCTACTGAGAGAGGAGCACACCATGCTAAGAGAGACCTCTTTCCGCTATATCCCAGCTGCACTTCCAGGAGAAGAGGGATATTACACCGGACTCTACTCAGACCACTCTGCAAAGGATCCAGCACTTCAGGTGACTGCTAGGTTTGCTAGTGATAGAGATCGTGATGCACGCGCTCTCCGTTTCGAGCTCCACGCCACCCGTGTTCGTTTGTACCGAGCACTGACGCTCTTGGCACCCTTTGTGAGCGTGGGATCAGTTGAGTATGATGCGATCTATCCAGTGAGGACCCAGATGCCTTCTCGAGTTGCTTGGCCCGAGATTGGAGGAGTTTTTCCACCCCGTGGTCCTTTGCTTCCACCCTACGCTGGACCTAGGCCCCATCCTTGCCCAAATGGATATCAGGGTCCACAGGCCTCCGTGTTTTCCGATGGTCACCTCCAGCTACCGGGATATGCGGGTAACTTTTATGAGGATTACTATGGAGATGGAGATGAGTGAGACCGCCTGTGGTCTTACTTAGTGAGGATGTAGTAGTATCTTAGTATATTGTAAGCAAGGTGTCTAAGTCCCAGAGGCTTAGATAAATAATGTATAGGAAGTCAGAGTGCCTCTGAAGGATGTATCATCTTCATCACGTTTGTATTAGCTTAGTGCTTGTACTAAAACGATGTATGGTTTGTATGACAGCTTGTGAATATATGGCTTGTATGCTTTTATCACCATGTTGTCAAGATGATTACTTCCTTTACTTTGTAATCCTTCCAGTACTTCAATACCTTGATTAGACTCTTCAATCAACTCTGTTTGACTTTGGTTTTTCACCTCAGGATGTCTCAAGGAACTCGTGGCTAGGTTGGTCGTAACCAAGGTCGTGGGAACAACCAGGAGGAAGACAACCTTCCACCCCCACCCACGATGGCACAGGTTCTGATGGAGGTCGAGAGGAACCGCCGTGACTCTCACCACCTGCTGGAAGTCATCGCACGCAACACCACTCAGCAGCGCAATGAGCTGGTGTCCCTGAACGACTTCATCCGGCTTCATCCCCCGGTTTTCAGTTACTCCACCGAGCCCCTTGACGCCGATGACTGGCTTCGCAGCATCGAGAGGAAGCTCCAAGCCGGCCATGTTGCAGATGGCGACAAAGTCAGCTATGCCACCTATCACCTTGAAGGTGCAGCTAGCTCTTGGTGGGAGAACTTTCTGAATATGCGCCCCGTTGGACCGCCTGCATCTTGGGAGGAATTCTGTACGTCCTTCCGCGAGCACCACATCCCCAAGGGTCTTATGGACCGCAAGCGTGAGGAGTTCTGTAACCTCACTCAAGGCAGAAGAACCGTGGACGAGTTTAGTCGTGAGTTCAACCGACTTGCTCGTTATGCAACTGAAGAAGTCTCCACCGACTCCAAGAAACAAGAGAGGTTCCGTCGTGGCCTCAACAGTGGACTCCGTCGCGAGCTCAACCTTCATGACTTTGCCACCTTCCAGGTCCTTGTCAACAAGGCCATCAAGGCCGAGGACATGAACACCCCCAACGACTTTCGCAAACACCCTAGAGATGACGGTTCATCCAGCTCTGGCTCGCAAAAGCGCAAGATCTGGATCCCAAACAGCATGTTCCGCCAGAACAACCCACCGAGGCCATCCTATGTGGCGCCTCGTCCACCCATCCAGTTCCACCCCGCTCCACCAAACAACCCAGCTCCACGCACTGTTTTCGGAGCTTGCTACAAGTGTGGTCAGGCAGGCCACTACTCTCGCGAGTGCCCCCAGAACCAACTCCAACACCAGAACGTTCCACCCCGTGCCGGAAGCAACAACAACAACAACAACAACAATGGTCGTGGCAAGCCACCCCAGAAGGTCTTCACCGCCAAACCCGCTCCTTCCGCCACTCGTGGACGTCTAAACTAGATTGCTGCTGAAGAGACTGATGACACCACTGACGTCATTCTTGGTACGCTCCCAGTCAATTTTGTTCCTACTTCCGTTCTTTTCGACCCAGGAGCATCTCATTCATTCATGTCGGAAAGTTATGCACTTTGCCATGAGTTACCCTTTGTTGAATTGTCCACCCCGATGGTTATTCAAACTCCAGGGTCAAGATGGCAAACTAATAGAGTGAGCCATGGTAATCAAATAGCAATTGAGGGTTTAGTATTCCTTGCTTCACTCATAGCCCTCAAGTCTTCAGACATTGATGTCATCCTTGGCATGGATTGGCTATCAAGACAGAATGCCTATCTGGATTGCAAAGGAAAATCCGTGAAACTCACCCACCCTTCGGGCAAAACCATCAACTATACCTCACCCAGAACAAGAACCCAAGTGCATTCCTTGAATGTACTTCCCCTTCCCGAACTTGAAGATATTCCGGTGGTTTGTGACTTCCCGGATGTCTTTCCTGAAGAGCTGCCGGGCATGCCACCCGACAGATGTGTAGAATTTATAGTGGATCTTGTTCCAGGAACCGCACCAATTTCCAAACGCCCATATAGAATGGCCCCACATGAGTTAGCTGAGCTAAAAACCCAACTTGATGCTTCGTTGGCAAAAGGCTTCATCCGCCCTAGCTCATCGCCATGGGGTTGCCCCGTTCTGTTCGTAAAGAAGAAAGATGGAACAGAAAGGATGTGCGTAGATTATCGCCCGCTAAATTTAGCGACGAAAAAGAACAAATACCCACTGCCCAGGATCAATGATCTTTATGATCAACTTGCAGGATCCGCTGTCTTCTCCAAGATGGATTTGAGATTAGGCTATCATCAAATCAGAATCCGAAACGAGGACATTCCCAAAACGGCTTTTACTACTCGTTATGGTCTTTACGAGTACACCGTCATGTCCTTTGGTTTAACCAATGCCCCCGCCACATTCTCACGCTTGATGAATTCGATCTTCATGGAGTACCTAGATAAATTTGTTGTAGTTTATCTTGATGATATTCTCATCTACTCGAAGAACGAAGGAGATCATGCCGAACACTTAAGGCTGGTATTGATGAAACTTAGAGAGCATCGCCTGTACGCTAAATTCTCCAAGTGTGAATTCTGGCTACCAGAAGTGACCTACTTAGGCCACGTGATTTCTGCAAAAGGCATTGCTGTGAATCCCGAGAGAGTTCAGGCCGTCCTTGACTGGACTCCACCTGAATCGGTTAAGCAAGTTAGGAGTTTTCTTGGCCTAGCCAGCTATTGCCGTCGCTTCGTCGAGAACTTTTCTAAAGTTGCAAAGCCTCTAACTGAACTCCTCAAGAAAGATAAGAAATTCTTATGGACTTCCAAGTGCGAGGAAAGCTTTCAAGAGCTAAAAATAAATTTGACTTCCGCACCCGTACTTGCACCTCCAGACACCAAAAGGGATTTCGAGATCTATTGTGATGCATCACGACAAGGGTTAGGATGCATACTTCTGCAAGATCGACATGTGGTAGCTTATGCTTCACGCCAGTTGCGGCCACATGAAGAGAATTATCCTACCCATGACCTTGAACTCGCTGCCGTAGTTCATGCTCTAACAACTTGGCGACATTACCTCCTTGGTAATCGTTGTGAGATTTATTCCGACCACCAAAGCCTCAAATATATTTTCACCCAGCCAGATCTTAATCTCAGGAAAAGACGCTGGATTGAGTTGATAAAAGATTACGACGTAGTAATTTCTTACACCCCAGGCAAAGCCAATGTCATGGTTGATGCACTAAGTCGTAAGTCGTATTGTAACAACCTCATGTTACAACAGTATCAACCACTTCTTCATGAGGACTTTCGCAAGATCAACCTTGAAATTGTTCCTCATGGCTATCTTTCTACCTTGGTGGCGAAACCAACTCTTGAGGATCAAATTATAGTTGCCCAAAGGCGTGCACGAGGTGCTCGCCGGATCAAGGAGAACATTGCTAGCGGAGTTGCTAAATGTTTCTCCACAGATAGCAAGGGAACGGTATTCTTTGGAAATCGTTTGGTAGTACCTAAGAATAAGGAACTAAGGCAACTCATCCTCAAAGAAGCCCATGACACACCCCTCTCAATTCATCCCGGTAGCACGAAAATTTACCAAGATCTACGCCAGAGATTTTGGTGGACTAGGATGAAGAGAGACATTGCTCAATTTGTTGCCGAATGTGATGTTTGTCGTCGCATTAAGGCAGAACATCAAAGACCTGCTGGTACACTTCAACCTTTGTCTATTCCCGAGTGGAAATGGGACAAAGTCGGTATGGATTTCATCACCGGCTTTCCAAGAACCCAGAAAGGAAACAATGCCATCTTCGTTGTCATAGACAGGCTTTCCAAAGTTGCTCACTTCCTTCCGGTTCGCGAGTCTATAACTGCTAGCCAGTTAGCGGACTTGTACATATCCAGAATTGTATCCCTTCATGGTGTTCCTTTGGAAATCAATTCTGATCGAGGTAGCCTTTTTACCTCAAGATTTTGGGGAAGCTTTCAGAATGCTATGGGAACTCATCTCTCCTTTAGTACAGCTTTTCATCCTCAGTCTAGCGGTCAAGTCGAAAGGGTTAACCAAATTCTTGAAGATATGCTCAGAGCTTGTGTTATCTCATTCGGAAAGAATTGGGAGAATTCTCTTCCATATGCCGAATTTGCTTATCACAATAGTTTTCAATCTAGTCTGAACATGGCTCCTTTTGAACTCCTTTATGGACGACGATGTCGAACACCACTAAACTGGTCTGAAACCGGTGAAAGACAATTCTTTGGACCGGATATGATCAAGGAAGCAGAAGATCAAGTTTGCATTGTTCGTGATCAATTGAAGGCAGCCCAGTCTCGTCAGAAAAGCTACTATGATCGTCATCATAGGAAAGAGAGCTACAATCTGGATGAGAAGGCTTACCTCCGGGTTAATCCTCTGAAGGGAACCCAAAGATTCGGTATCAAAGGCAAGTTGGCCCCACGTTACATCGGACCTTTCCGCATTATTGCTAAACGTGGAGAAGTTGCCTACCAACTTGAACTACCTCCGCACCTTTCCCGATTACACGATGTATTCCATGTGTCCCAACTCAGGCGTTGCTTCAAGGACCCCATCCGCGAAGTCGACCATGAAACGCTTGATCTCCAAGATGACCTTCCTTATCGAGAATACCCCGTTCGTATTCTTGATTCAGCAGAGCGTTTCACTCGTCGTCAGAAGATTAGGTTTCTGAAAGTGCAATGGTCACACCACTCTGAAAGAGAAGCCACGTGGGAAAGAGAAGACCGTCTCAGTGCCGAGTACCCCACCTTCCTCCCGCGGACTTCTGAATCTCGGGACGAGATTCTTTTGAGTGGGGGCGAGTTGTTAGAACCCTCTGTTAGGTATGTGCTAGGGTTAGTTAGTGCCTTTGCATCATGTCAAAATTTCAAAGGAAATCAAATTCAAAATCCAAATGGGAGAAGGAACACCCCCCAGATGAATTAATTCAAAAGGCCAGATAAAAAAAATTCCAAAAATTCATGTTAGAGTTTTGAAAAGTCTTATAAATGAGTGTGATCACATATCAAGTGATGTGGGACCCACCCCATGCTCATAGATTTTTCAAATATTCAAACAGTACCTTGGAATTAAAGAAATCCCCCTGTTTGATTTAAAATTCAAATCATTTGAATTTTAAAAATGTTGAAAGTTTATGAGTGGCTAGTCTATATTATTATGAGGCCATGTAAAAGTTTTCAGCATTTAATAAAATGGTTTGGTATTTTTATCAGAGCCAAAACAAATTACAGAAAAAGAAAGGAAAGATTAAACAGAGCAAAAAGGAAAAACTTACCTCCCGCCAGGGGCGAGGCCCACCTCTCCAGCCGGCCCAGCCCACCAGGGGAACTCCCCTGTCGTCTTCCACCCCGCGCTGCCAAGCAGCTCGGTGGCGCGGCGCCGACGCCATGGACGCCACCTCGACGCCCAGGACCTTCCAGGCCGCCCCAAGCCTCCAAAGTGCGCCACGGAGACGCCCTCGGCTCCCTCTCTCACTTTCCCCCATCGCCGCTTCGTCTCGCGCCTCCTCCTCGCTTTCCCCTTTTCCCCCGAGAGCAGCCGCTGTTCACGTCGACGACATCCGTGGCCAACGCCGGAGAAGAGCCAGAAGATCGTGTCCCCCTCGCGCTACGTTGTCGTCCATGCCAAGTTGTTGAAGACGATGACCTAATTGTTCAAGGAGCCGCCGCAATCGCCGTTTCTTTCTCGCCGGAGCCGAGGAAGATCAACGACGAATTCGTCGCCGTCGAGCCACCTCAGCCTTCGCCACCACCTCTGCCGAGTTCCTGGTGAGCTCACGCCCGGAACCCCTAAGTTTCCCGCTTCGATTGCTTCCTCTAGCCGTGGCTGCCATGGAAGCCGGAGTACCTCGCCGCCCCTGTCGTCGTCGTCGAGCAACCGCAAAGCAGTCGGCCCTGTCACCCTGTCCGTTGTCACTGCAGGACTCCTCCGGTTCGATCCAGCCTAAAACCGCCCCAAATGGTGCCCCGTAGCCGAGTTCACCTCGAGCCCGAGCCACGGCCGCCGCTAGGGCTTGACGCCGGCGACGCTCCGGTGAGCTCCAGCCCCTCTGGCTGGCTCCATTCGACGCGGCGCTCTTCCAGCTTCCGTTTGATGCCACTGGCGCGTCAAACGCATGCCCAGAGCACGTTGCCGTGCCGCGCCGCCGTGGCCAGGCCACCGGCGTTTAGCCGCCGGTGGATTAGCCTTAATCCGTGATTAGTTTAATGCTAATTCCCCCCCCCCCCTGCAGAGGCTGACATGCGGGCCCAACCACTCTAATCCCCTGCTAAGATAAAAGTTTAATTTAAATCGTTTTATTTAACCAGTGAGAGGCTGACCAGTGGGTCCCAGCAGTCAGTGGACCCCTGACGTCATGCTGATGTCACAGTGACGCAGTAATGAATTTCCAGAGAATTTTTGATTTAAAAATAAATCCAGAAATTCCAGAAAATACCCCAAACTTTGGAAATTCATAGAAAATTCATATTAACTCCAAATTGGACAAATAATATATGAAAAATGATCAGGAGAAAATTATCTTTCCAAATATGCAACTTTCAACTCTGTTTGAGTTGAATTTAAAATGTGATCAGTAGCATTTGCTATTTGATTTAAATGAAATTAAATCAAATTCAATTCAAATAAATTTTTTACAATTTGAACCATGGCAACATGCTACTTTTCACTTACACATTAGAGGCATATCACACACATTTGAAGATAATTCAAAATGATCAAACTATATCACATATAACTTGGTTAATGTTGAATTCAAATGTGGAATTTGAATTTGCATTTCAAATGCAATATATTCCACTTAAATGGAATTGCCTCACACATCAAAACTTATACTTCAAGCTTCAACATTCAATCATGTGCTTGAGCATTGCATTCATATTGATTGCTACTTCGTGCTTTGTTTGTCGAGTAGAGGTGGAACCGGAGCAAGAGGTGACCCCCTTCGCTGAAGATCCAGAGCCCGAACCTCGTCAGCAAGGCAAGCAAAACCCCATTGATCATGTCGATAAAATCCCACTTCCCTCTCATGTCTCGCTTATGCATTGTATAGGATGATCACCATGTTACGATTCTACCGCATAGATGAACCCATTCCTTTGCATGACCTATCTTTTGTCACAGTAGTAAGCAAACCACAATCCTAGCAAATGTAGGAGTTGGTTGATATCATGTAACCCCTGCAATGTTACTGCTTATTGCATGCTTAGTATGATACCATGTTGTTACTGTGATGTGAGTCGGGATGGCAGTGATCATGATGTTGATGATGGTAGAAAAGTGTTGGTGAATCGACCCTATTACAAGGTGAACGATGAGAGGCTGTGTAGGAGTACACGGTGGGTTGTCTCGTTGAACACCGCCCTAAGTCCGAGTTCTTGTGTGGTGATCCAAGATGAAGAGTACAACCACACATTGGGCTCACTGACCCCTCTCAACCTATTAACTCATCCCTTTCGATGTCCAGATGTCGCAGTAGTTCGGAGTTCTGATAGGTCTGTGGCCTGGATGCTAAGTGAGAGAACGGCTCATCCGAGACCGGCTTATGCACCACGCACACATCACTTGGGTCCACTTCGGTAAACCGGCCGGGTTCACGATTGTGGTAACCAACCCAAGTAGGCGGCTTTCTCGGACTAGATCGGCTATGAGGTAACATTTGTGGTGAGCATCCTCGCCGACACTTCTTGAACGGTGTCGAGTACAAAGGCGGTAACTGATGGTCATGTGTGTGTAGCGGTACACCCTTGCAAGGTTAACAAAACTATTCGAATAGCCGCGTCCGCGGTTATGGACTACTTGGAAAGCTTAGCTTGATTATTAGATAACTTGAACCGGATACTTCCAAAACACACCAAGATAAGTGTGAGTGCTATGGCGTGCTTTCTCGTGGGGAAGTCGAGGAAGGCACCATAGTGGTGTATTGGTTGGAGAAAGTAGTGGACTCGTGTACGCTTCTTACCTCAAAGTCTGGTACTCGTAGATCAGGATTAGCCAAGTCAAAGCTGGCATTTCTGCAAGTGAACCCCACCTCCCTTTACCTTGATACATGTGCATGAGTAGTATAGCTCCTATGTAAGTCTTGCTGAGTACGCCTTTGTACTCACGTTTGCTTAATCTATGTTTTAGATGACGCCACTGACCCCGAAGGTGGCTTCTTCATCGAGCTGGACGACTGAAGTTAAGCTAGTCTAGTCCCAGTCAGCAGACTGGTTCCCTCGTGGAGGGCTTTATGTTTGAATAAGGCTTCTTAAGCCAATTTGTTAAACTTGTCTGTACTCAGACATAATTTGCTTCCGCTCTGTGTTGTAATGTTGGATCACATGTATGTGATCTCTGTGTGTACTCTATAAGAGTTATAAATAAAATGTACACTTTGTAGAGAATTGCAATGGTACCTGCTGTTCATACAAGGCATGTGTGTTGCGTGTATGTTTATAACATGCATGTCTTTGTATGGGTTTTGAGACCTTAGTTGTGTTCTGGCTGGCGGTCTTTCATACACCAAGTGGCCCTTAGATGTGCGCAGCTTGGGGCATCGCGATGCGATTGCTCGAGACTCCGTCTCGTGCACACTTTGTGGTATGATCGAGCCCGCCCTAGACCTCGACTAAGTGATCGGGCTGGAGTAAGTCTATGTAAGAGTTTTGAGATAGTCGGTAGTATGGTTGAGGCGACTTGTCTTTGAATATGGGAGTTCACCACCCATATCATTTGACTTGTGTGCGGACGATGAGGACCCATCTCAGTTGATCATCCGGCCTGGATGGGATGCCCCTCACGTACGATGCTTTCCGAGAATGTTCAGTGCTTGGCCTTGTCTGCTTAGACAAGTAAGTGTGGTTCTCGGCTCTCCATATGACTATGTCTTAACTGTACTTGCATACGCTAACCCCGGGTCCCGCCAAAAGTGAAGTGGGTCCCACTTCATGCTCCAAGATTTTTCAAAAAGTCCAAACAGAGCTTGGAAATTAAATAAATACCCTATTTGATTTGAAATTCAAGTTATTTGAATTTCAAAAATCTCCAAAACTTGGGAGTGGCTAGTTATATGTCACATAAGTCCAAATTAAAGTTTTGGGATTTTTATAAAATGTTTTGGTATTTGTTTTATCAAAACAGAACAAATTACAGAAAAATAAAAACAAAAGAAAAACAAAAATGGGCTTACCTGGCCTTTCTGGCCCAGATTAAGCCCCCACGGCCCAGCCAGCCCAGGCCCGCCGTGGCATCGTTGTCGTCTCCCCCCCCCCCGGGCACGAGCACACAGCTGCGTGCCCGGCATGCCGTGGCCGCCGTGGCCACCAAGGCCACGCAACTACTCCCCGGGCTCCCTCTCCTCGCCAAGACAGCGCTGATGGCTTCTCGCCCCTCGTTGGTTACCCCAAGTGGAAGGTTTGAGATGCAGTGCAGCAGCAAGTTTCCCTCGGTGAAGATACCAATGTTATCGAACCAGTAGGACTCAGGGGATACGAGTAGGTGGAAACGTCGCCAGAAATTGCTTCCTGACTAGGGTGTTGTCGTGGACCTGCACACAGCAACAAATAACTTTGCTCCCAACGAGTATAGAGGAGTTTTCAATTCCTCCGGCCTTGTCGTTTACGAAGGATCAACGCAACAGATAAAAGGCGCAAAGGAAAGTAAAAGCTGAAAGTAAATTGAGGGTGTGAAGAATAATGTGAAGATGGACCGGGGTCACGTGATTTTCACTAGTGATGTCTCTCTCCCAAAAGACGATAAAAGTGCTAGCGAGGTAAACAAATCACAGTTGGGCAATTGACGAGATTATGAAGGCACCGCAATGCTAACTATGCTCCAAAGAAAGGAAGGGCTCAAAAGCAATGGGCAGTACGCCAAGGTAAGTAGACCGAAATCCATCTGCATCTACTACGAATCATCCACCTTGAGATATCTATCCAGAACATCTCGCTGGTATTAAGTTGTGAATCCCACCCAAAGTGTAAACTCAAAGCAACAGACAACTGCATTAAAAGAACTTTGTGTAAAGTAAACAATCCTTGCACCCGCAGGTACAAGCACCGTTGTTTTATCCCTGGTGGCAACAACACATCCCCTAGTCTCATGTTTCTGTCACTCAAGCTAAACATCAAGGGGCTCAACCCACAATCGAGCATAATGCTCTCTCTTGGAGTTGCACATAAAATACTTGGCCCAAGCAAATACCGCAACGGAGAACATGCAAGAATTTACTCAAGAACAAAATATAAAAGAGAAGAACCAAATATATTACTCATCACAATCTGAACATAGTCTCATAATCCATCAGATCCCAACAAACTCAGCATAGCAACAGCAGAAATTACATAGATGCCTCGGTCATGTGAGGCAACTCACGAGGACTCAAAAGTGGAAACACAAAGAGGGGAGAGATTCATCACATATCTACTGGTCACGGACCCATGGTCCAAGGGGGAATACTCACGGCATATCCGGGAGGCGTCCATGGCTATGGATGGTCTCCCGGAGGGGGTTCCTCCTTCCGGCAGGGTGTCGGAGCAGCTTCTCCAGGCAGCCCCAATCTTGAAACGGCGGCGGCGGCGGTATAGAGGGGGGTTCGCGAGAAAGAGATCGATATTAGGGGTTTCCACCCCGAGGGGTAAATATAGGCGAAGGGGGGCATCGAGGGGACCCACGAGGAAGTCAGGAGGGTCCCTGGCGCGGCTCAGGGTGGGGCCACGCCACCTGCCCTCCTGGCTTCATGGTGGTGGCCCGCCTTCCCTCTCTTGGTGATTCCGGAAGCTTCTGTTGCGCTGATTTTTTTTCCCGGAATTTTTGGAGCACTTTTAATGGCCGGAAAACCTGAAATACAAAAATAGCAGAAAACAGAAACTGGCAACTGGGTGCACTAAGTTCATAGGTTAGTCCAAATAGGTTCAAAAGTGTATGAAAGTTCAAGCAAAACATGGCAAAGTCACACAAAACATGCATGGAGCAAGCAGAAATTATAGATACGTTT
This sequence comes from Bromus sterilis, assembly GCA_950022295.1. Lineage (NCBI taxonomy): Eukaryota > Viridiplantae > Streptophyta > Magnoliopsida > Poales > Poaceae > Bromus > Bromus sterilis. Next base: position 49,274,245 of record OX465600.1, on the reverse strand, counting down.
GGGACGTATCAACATCCCCAAGCTTAATTCCTGCTCGCCCTCGAGTAGGTAAATGATAACAAGCATAATTTCTGTGGTGACATGCCACACAACCAAATAAGGACTTTTAAGTAAAGCAATCAAAGCATGCAATTCAATTCAAGTCTTAACAAGCAAGAGTCTATATTAGCATTGACACAAGCAACAAAAGAACAGGGTGCAAGAGCTCTCGCTGTCCGTGACTCGAATGTCTCCAAATGGTGTTTGCGTGCAAGCAAGGGACTGGGAAGAAAGATAAAAAAGGTTGTTGAGAACAACTATGTACTAAAGTTTCACACTTGGTCTCCTTTGGATTCTTATCTGGACTCGTCCCCAGACCACTAGCCAGGTACAAGTCAAACTGATCCACTCCCTTTCGATATTTTGAGCACTCGTGCAATGGATGAGTGTGAGCAAGAAAGTTGACACCTAAAAGGCGAAATAGAAAGAAGGTGGAGGAGAAAGACAAAAAGGTGTGAAAGGTTCACATCAATGAGGACAATCATAGGCGAGAGAAGGCCATATGATAGATATGATTTGAGGACTAGGGATTTCCATACAACGGATGCACATGTGAGCTAAAATCTATCCAAGGGAACTAGTGGGGGTGCATCTAACTTGCTTGCTCAAGAAGACCTAGAGCTCGTTTGAGGAGGCTCATCATTGGAATATACAAGCCAAGTTCTATAATTTGAAGGGTCCCCACATAGCTATATGCATGATGATGATCTCTATGGAGTACAAGGGATAGAAGATGAAGTACTAGTGTGGATCTCTCAAAAGGAATAGTAGTATGCCCCCTTCTCTCTTTTTATTTTTCTTTCTCTTTTTCCTATTTTTTTTATTTTTTTGGTGGCCTCAATGGCTCTTTCTATTTAACTCTCATTTGTCCTCTTTGGGATCTTTTGATTTTGTCCTCTTTGGGATCTTTTCCTCACTTTAGGGGCAATACTCTATATTGTACAAGAATATAGAAGATCTTTCACACTTTACAAAGGTACTCACATAAAGAAAATGTAACTATCATGATGCAAATGTATGCCTCTGCCAGGGTAGCAGGATATGCAATGATACTAGCGCGGCATGTAGCAATGATTAGGGCAAGGCCCAACTAGCATGCGGCTCATCGATCAAGCAAGTAGCATGTATGACATGAAGATCAAGTCATGAGAAGGTGGATGTTGCATGGCAATGTATCTCGGAAAGGCTATGGAAATGCCTTGTAGGTAGGTATGGTGGCTGTTTTGAGGAAATATATAAGGAGGCTTATGATGACAGAGCGTATCATGCCAAGGGTTTGGATGCACCGGCGAAGTATGCGCCAACTCTCGAGGTGAGAAAGGGCAATGCACGGTACCGAAGAGGCTAGAAAAAGTATAGGTGGGTGGAAGTGTCAACTTTTGAATACTCACATTAGTCCGAAGAATTCATGCACTTATTATCGGTAACTCTCAATCTAATCAGGAGGTTCACAAAGAGACAGGTACCCCGAGAACGAGTGTATGGGGTTTTGGTCTCCTTGTGCATCCTCGACTCATGGTACGTGAGTGTACTCTAATATTCGAACCCTCTGGAGGTTAGTGATCCATCTAGTAGCTAGAGTTCTCAACAGGGGTTTTTTGGTTTTCGAAAAACACACGGATTGCCCAAAATACGACATCTATCACTAATAGGCAAGATCTCTTGACACCATAAGTTCAAACATTACTCTAGTCAATACCTCAAAACTATTGCAAGTTACTACTACAAAGAGAACAGCAACTTTAACTACCTACTTTCAGTCAAGACACAGAACTCAGTGCAACAGGCAAACTCTCTAACAAGATAAAACATGCAACCTATAGAAAGTTCAACCTAAGACAAAAGAAAAGCTCTAGAAAAACTAAAGCACTACAACTAAACAGAACAGCAGCTAAGAAAAGAAAAAGAACAGCTCATAGCTAAAAGAATAAGCATGCAAATCCTATGAGGAGTTCTAGTTCAAGCGGAGCGTGTATCTCTCCCACACAAAAGAGTAAGTAATCTGGGATCTAACTTGTTACTACAGCAAACAAAGCTAAAGAAAACTAAAAACAAAACAAAACCTAAGAGCGAGACGCTCCAAGAATAGCACATAACGCCAAGTGATAAAAGTATAGTGTAACGAGAGACGAACTGATAATTGTTGATGAAGAAGGGGATGCTCGGGGGCATCCCCAAGCTTAGATGCTTGAGTCTCCTTGAATATTTATTGGGGGTGCACATGGGCATCCCCAAGCTTGAGCGTTTGACACTCCAAAATCTTCTTTCATCATCTTCCATCGCACACTTGAAAACTCCCCTCATACATAACTCATTGTAGACTGATTAGAGAGGTTAGTAATCTATTAAAATAATTTTTCCTCTACTGCAAATAAAGATAATCTTGAATAGATACTGTTTCTCAAGATTACCAAAAAGGTTTTGCAAAGAAAAAGCAAGCTTAAGGTTTGCAAAAGTAAGGAGAGACAAAACGTGGCAGAATCTGTGAAAAACAGAACAGCAGATAGAAACGAATTTTTTAGGGGTACTTATGAAACTCAAATCAAAAAACTCAGAACATACGGAAGTTTCGTAATAGTATAAATCAAGCTGTGCAAAAAATTCATCTCAAAAAGATGAACTGGGATTTTTCTGTGATTTTTCTAGTCACGAGGACAGAATCTGTTTTCTGGACAGCATGTCACAACTTTTACTTCCCTTGCCGTATGAGGCTATAAAAGGCACAAAGCTTGAAAAGTAAAGATACAATGATGTTCATACAGTAGTAACAATCATCAAGACCACTAAAAACAGAAGAAAAGCAAAAATAAAAACCTAAATTCGTTGCGGGCTGCCTCCCGAAAGTGCTTCTTTAGAGCCATTAGCTAGGCTTAAAGCAGAAGATCAAGTCTTTTCAAGAGAATAACTAGCCCGTGTGACGGAATCAAAAGTTTCACACTTGGTCTCCTTTGGATTCTTATCTGGACTTGTCCCCAGACCACTAGCCAGGTACATGTCGAACTGATCCACTCCCTTTCGATATTTTGAGCACTCATGCAATGGATGAGCGTGAGCAAGAAAGTTGACACCTAAAAGGCGAAACAGAAAGAAGGTGGAGGTGGAAGACAAAAAGGATTGAAAGGCTCACATCAATGAGGACAATCATAGGCGAGAGAAGGCCATATGATAGATATGATGTGAGGAGTAGGGATTGCCATACAATGGATGCACATGTGAGCTAAAAGCTCTCCAAGGGAACTGGTGGGGTGCATCTAACTTACTTGCTCAAGAAGACCTAGAGCTCGTTTGAGGAGGCTCATCATTGGAATATACAAGCCAAGTTCTATAATGTGAAGGGTCCCCACATAGCTATATGCATGATGATGATCTCTATGGAGTACAAGGGATAGAAGATGAATTACTAGTGTGGATCTCTCAAAAGGAATAGTAGTATGCCCCCTTCTCTCTCTTTTTTTTTCTCTTTTCCTCTTTTTTTTTATTTTTTGGTGGCCTCAATGGCTCTTTCTATTTAACTCTCATTTGTTCACTTTGGGATCTTTTGATTTTGTCCTCTTTTGGATCTTTTCCTCACTTTAGGGCCAATACTCTATATTTTACAAGAATATAGGAGATCTTTCACACTTTACAAAGGTACTCACATAAAGAAAATGTAACTATCATGATGCAAATGTATGCCGCTGCCAGGGTAGCAGGATATGCAATGATACTAGTGCGTCATGTAGCAATGATTAGGGCAAGGCCCAACTAGCATGCGGCTCATCGATCAAGCAACTAGCATGTATGACATGAAGATCAAGTCATGAGAAGGTGGATGTTGCATGGCAATGTATCTCGGAAAGGCTATGGAAATGCCTTGTAGGTAGGTATGGTGGCTTTTTTGTGGAAAGATATAAGGAGGCTTATGATGACAGAGTGTATCATGCCAAGGGTTTGGATGCACCGGCAAAGTATGCGCCAACTCTCGAGGTGAGAAAGGGCAATGCACGGTACCGAAGAGGCTAGAAAAAGTATAGGTGGGTGGAAGTGTCAACTTTCGAATACTCACATTAGTCCGAAGAACTCATGCACTTATTATCGGTAACCCTCAATCTAATCAGGAGGTTCTAAAAGAGACACGTACCCCGAGGAGGAGTGTATGGGGGTTTGGTGATCCTTGCGCATCCTCGACTCATGGCACGTGAGTGTACTCTAATATTCGAACCCTCCAGAGGTTAGTGATCCATCTAGTAGCTAGAGTTCTCAAAAGGGGTTTTTTGTTTTCGAAAAACACACGGATTGCCCAAAATACGACATCTATCACTAATAGGCTCAGCTCTTGACACCAAGAGTTCAAACATTACTCTAGTCAATACCTCAAAACTATTGCAAGTTACTACTACAAAGAGAAAATCAACTTCAACTACCTACTTATAGTCAAGACACAAAACTCAGTTCAACAGGCAAACTCTCTAACAAGATAAAACATGCAACCTATAGAAAGTTCAACCTAAAAAAAAAGTAAAGCTCTCGAAAAAACTAAAGCACTACAACTAAACAGAGCAGCATCTAAGAAAATAAAAAGAACAACTCACAACTAAAAGAATAAGCATGCAAATCCTATGAGGAGTTCTAATTCAAGCGGAGTACATAGGAGTTGTCAATTCCTCCGGCCTTGTCGTTTACAAAGGATCAACGCAAGAGATAAAAGGTGCAAAGGAAAGTAAAAGCTGAAAGTAAACTGATGTTGTGAACAATAATGTGAAGATGGACCGGGGTCCCGTGATTTTCACTAGTGATGTCTCTGTCCCAAAAGACGATAAAAGTGCTAGCGAGGTAAACAATTCACAGTTTGGCAATTGACGGGATTATGAAGGCACCGCAATGCTAACTATGCTGCAAAGAAAGGAAGGGCTCAAAAGCAATGGGCAGTACGCCAAGGTAAGTAGACCTAAATCCATCTGCATCTACTACGAATCATCAGCCTTGAGATATATATCCAGAACATCTCGCTGGTATTAAGTTGCGAATCCCACCCAAAGTGTAAACTCAAAGCAACAGACAACTGCATTAAAAGAACTTAGAGTAAAGTAAACAATCCTTGCACCCGCAGGTACAAGCACCGTTATTTTATCCCTGGTGGCAACAGCACATCCCCTAGTCTCATGTTTTTGTCACTCAAGCTAGACATCAAGGGGCTGAACCCACAATCGAGCATAACGCTCTCTCTTGGAGTTGCAAACAAAATACTTGGCCAAATCAAATACCGCAACAGAGAATATGCAAGAATTTACTCAAGAACTAAATATAAAAGAGAAGAACCAAATATATTACTCATCACAATCTAAACATAGTCTCATAATCCATCAGATCCCAACAAACTCAGCATAGCAACAGCAGAAATTACATAGATGCCTCGATCATGTGAGGCAGCTCACGAGGACTCGAAAGTGGAAACACAAAGGGGGGAGAGATTCATCACATAGCTACTGGTCACGGACCCATGGTCCAAGGGGGACTACTCACGGCATATCCGGGAGGCGTCCATGGCTATGGATGGTCTCCCGGAGGGGGTTCCTCCTTCCGGCAGGGTGTCGGAGCAGCTTCTCCAGGAAGCCCCGATCTTGAAACGGCGGCGGCGGCGGTACAGAGGGGAGTTCGCAAGAAAGAGATCGATATTAGGGGTTTCCACCCCGAGGGTAAATTTAGGCGAAGGGGGTATCGAGGGGACCCACGAGGCAGTCAGGAGGGTCCCTGGCGCGGCCTAGGGTGGGTCCGCGCCACCTGCCCTCCTGGCTTCCTGGTGGTGGCCCCCCTTCCCTCTCTTGGTGATTCCGGAAGCTTTTTTTGCGCTGATTTTTTATATATTTTTTCCGGAATTTTTGGAGAACTTTTAATGGCCGAAAAACCTGAAATACAAAAACAGCAGAAAAAAGAAACTGGCAACTGGGTGCACTGAGTTAATAGGTTAGTCCAAATAGGTTCAAAAGTGTATGAAAGTTCAAGCAAAACATGGCAAAGTCACACAAAACATGCATGGAGCAAGCAGAAATTATAGATACGTTTGGGACGTATCAAGCTCCCAGAAGCCCCTTCCTCCATCCCCTCACTCTCTGCTCTCTCTCTCTCCTCTCGTCCATTTCTTCGCCGCCAGAGAAGACCCGAGCGCCACCGCAGAGCACCGTCGTGGTCCGGCGTGGCCATCGCCGTTGAGGAGCCGCGCAGACGTGTCCCACGTCTTCCCAGTAGTCGACTCCCTCACTGAGCAGCGGATTGGAAGCCTCCTCGTCCCCGAGCCGCCGGAATCGACCTCAACACGCCACCGGACCCGCGAGAACTCGCCGGAAAATTCGCAGCCGTCAGCCCCTCACCTGCAACCCCAAGGTCACCCTCGCATTTCCAGTGAGCTCCGCTTCTTTTCCCCTCTTTCCCAGCTCGAATTTGTTCCCCAGTCACCATTTGCATCAGGACCGTGAGCACGCCTCCACGGAGCTCGTCGCCGGCGAGGCTCCAGTGCACCCCATGCCTCCCCATGGGCAGGAGGTGATGCGGGCGAGCACGGGGCACCTCTCCGTGGTTTCCCCGTACCGAACTGTGGCCAGAAGGCCACCCCGGCGTGTCGCCGCCGTACACGGTGGCCGCCGCCGGTTAACCGCCGATGGGCGGTTTAGATTAGGGGTTAATCCCCCCCCCCTTTAACCACCCCCCTAACACACTGACAAGTGGGGCCAGGCCCCCTAATAACCCCCTCTGTTTAATTAAACAGAGGGAATTAACCCACTGTGGCTGACAAGCTTGGCCCACATGTCAGCCCCCTGTTGATGTCATGCTGAGGTCATGATGATGCAATAAAATAATTTCCAGAAATAAAATAATTCCAAAGAAATTACAGAAATTTCAAAAAATAGCTTAAACTTCTAAAATTCAGAAAAAAATTCATATTAACTCCAAATTGGACAAATAATATATGAAAAATGATCAGCAGAAAATTCTCTATCCAAATAATCAACTTTCAACCATGTTTGAGTTGATCTTAAATTGGTACCAGTAGCTTTTTCTATTTGGTTTAATTGTAATTAATTCAAATTTAATTCAAATGCTATTCCAACTTCAACCTTTGCAACACACCACACTTCACTTGAACATCAGAGGCATATCTTACACATGAAAAGATGGTTTACAATGATCAAACAAAAGCAATTGCAACTTGGCTAATTTGAGCAACATATGGAGTTTGAATTTGCATTCCAAATGCAATACACTTCATTTAAATTGAATTTTCCACAAAACAGAAGCAATCACACCATGGACAACTATATCATGTGTATGTGCATTTTATTTCAATGTTGCCCCCCTTTGTTGATGATTGTGCCGGTAACAGTGCTTCCGAGATGGTGATCACCCCCGAAGAAGAAGAAGACCACCGTTAAACCCCGTGTATCATCAGCATGGCAAGCAAACCCCATTGATCATGTCTATAAAATCCCACTTCCCTCTCAGTCTCGCTTATGCATTGATTAGGATGATCACCTTGTTATCGATTCTACCGCATAGTTGAACCCATATCTGATGCATGACCTATCATCTTTTCACAGTAGTAAGCAAACCACAATCCTAGCTGACATAGGAGTTGATTGATATCATGTGGCCCCTGCAACTGTTACAGCTTATTGCATGCTTAGTGTTACAATGAGGTTAATTTTTATGTGAGTCGGGATGATAGTGAACATGGTGTTGATGAAGGTGAAACTGTGTTGGTGAATCCACCCTAATACAAGGTGAACGATGAGAGGTTGTGTAGGAGTGCACAGTGGGTTGTCTCGTTGAACACCGCCTTAAGAACCGAGTTCTTGTATGGTAATCCAATACAAAGAGTACAGCCACACATTGGGCTCACTGACCCCTCTCGGCCTACTACCTTGATCCGTGTTGACTTCCAGGAGTCACATTAGTTCGGGCTTTCCATTTGGCATATGCATTGAAAAAGAATGGATGAAAGGTTGCATCATATAGATATGTGGGTGGATCTATGAGGCAGTGAAACCATCTGTCAGAGGTGGCGTCTCAGTTGCCTACATTGTCGGAGTCTGTATCGTTGATCCGGCCGGACTCTCGAGCGGTGACAAACTTAGATAGTCGACTCCTGGAATAGACCGGTTGTGAGCGAAGTGTCGTGGTGAACATCCTCGTTGTCACCTCTTGAACGGTGGCGAACAAAAGGCGGTAACTGATGGTCATGTGTGTGTAGTTTACACCCCTATAGGGTTAACAAAACTATTCGAATAGCCGCGTCCGCGGTCATGGACTACTTGGAACCTGTACCTGATTATTAGACAACTTGAATGGATACTCTAAAACTCGCAAGATAAGCGTGAGTGCTATGGTGTGCTTCCTCGTGGGGAAGTCGAGGAAGTATCCATAGTGGTGTATTGGTTGGAGACTTGGTAGTGGACTCGTGTACGCTTCTTACCTCAAGTCTGGTACTCGTAGTACAGGACTAGCCAAGTCAAAGCTGGCACTTCTGCATGTTGAAACCCCACCCCATTACCTTGAAACTTGAGCATGAGTAGTATAGTTCAGATGTAAGTCTTGCTGAGTACGACTTTGTACTCATGTTTGCTTATTCTATGTTTTAGATGAGAACCCGGACCCTGATGAAGTCACCGATCTGAAGCTCAACGTTGACCTTGGTAGTATAGTTCCAGACAGCAGTCTGGTCCCTCGTGGAAGGGCATGTTTGTTGAACAAGGCTTCTCTAAGCCATTTGTTAAACTTGTATGTACTCACACCTAATTTGCTTCCGTTGTATGATGTAATGTTGATCACAGACATGTGATCTTTGTATGCTCTATGTGTAAGTCAATAAAGTTATACTTTGTAGAGTTCATGCAATGAGTACCTGTTGTTTACACTAGACATGTATGTTGCGTGTATGGTTATAACGTGAATGTCTTAGTGTGGGGTTCGATAGCTTAGTTGTGTTCTTGCTGGCGGTCTTTTATACACCAAGTGGCCCTTAGATGTGCGTAGCTTGGGGCATCACGATGCGATTGCTCGTGACTCTGTCACGTGGCACACTTTGTTGTATGATTGAGCCCGCCCGAGACCCCGACTAAGTGATCGGGCTGGAGTCTGTTTATGTAAGTGTTATAATTCAATCGATAATATGGTTGAGGCGACTTGTCTATGAGTATGGGATTTCACCACCCATAATCATTCAGACTTGTGAGCGGGCGATGAGGACCCATCTCTGGTTATCATTTGGCCTGGATGGGATGCCCCTCACGTACGATGCTTTCCGAGAGTGTTCTGGGTTTGGCCTTGTCTGCTTAGACAAGTGGGTACGACTCTCGGCTCTCCATATGATTGATTGTGACTGGAATTACATACGCATATTCCGGGTCCCGACAGCGGGCGCCGGGGAAGGTACCAAAACAAGGGCAAGCCAAGGACCACGCATCCCGGCGACGATGTTTCCGGAGAGGAGGAATCCGGAGGTGCCGTAGGTGACGACTTTCAAGCTGATGACTTTCAAGCTGCTGTGGATTTTGTTGGTTACGTCCGCGGAGGGGCATCCGCGCTCGCCTCCAACCGCCAATACCACAAAGCAGTGAGACAGGTCCTCGCGGTCCAGTCCCCACCGGAGGGCCCCAGGGTCTCCCGTTGGGCCAACGTCCCTCTAGTGGTGGACGTCAGCGACCAACATACTACCCTTCCGAACGGCAATGATGGCGTGCCGCCCACGCTCCTCTCCCCGATGATCAGCAACATCAAGGTCAGCAATATGATGTACGACACCGGGTCCAGCATCAACCTGTTGTCCTCCCATGCCTTCGAGAAGATGCAGATTCCGCAAAGCCACCTCCTCCCATTCGCCGCCTTCCGCGGAGTCGGTGGGATGGAGGTTCAACCCCTTGGTAAGATTTCGCTTCCCGTCACCCTCGGGGACCCCACCAACTTCCAGACAGAGATGCTCGTCTTCGATGTCATGGACTTGCCCCTCTTGTACAATGGACTGCTTGGGCGGCCGTTTATCAGGAGATTTTCTTCCGTGCACCACGGGCTTCAGAACATCATCAAGATTCCGAGCCCCCGAGGCGTCATCACACTGGCTGGAGACACTCGAGAAGACGTGCGCTGCATCCAGGGTGAGGCGAAGAAGGCCGCTGCTGCAAGGGCGTCCGGGAAGGCACTGCTTCCGACCAACGTGCATGTTCTCGGGGACAGCACCCCGCTTTCCGTAATCTCTACCAGCGAAGACAGAAGACCGGAACCCAGGGTTCCTGCTGCCCCAACGGGAAACAAGCATCCCGGAGGATGTCCACGCCCCACCGTGGACGCTGTCCGGACCGTGACCAAGAAACTGAAGCCCAGCCAGCTCGCTCCGGCGGTTGTGTTGAAGAAAGTCCCTTTTTCGGAGGATGGAAGTCGCGGCGTATCCACCGGTGCTGACCTCTCCCCCCAAATAGTAAAGCGCGCTCGTCGCCTTCCTCCGCGAGCACGCCAGCGTCTTCGCGTGGGAGCCCTCCGATCTTCCCGGAGTTCCCAGTGAGGTGATCGAGCACAAGCTAGCAGTCAAGGTAGGCGCCAAGCCTGTGAAGCAGAAGGTCCATCATCAAGCCCCAGACCGTCAAGAATTCACAGAAGAAGAGATCCAGAAGTTGCTCAAGGTCGGGTTCATCCGGGATATTCGACACCCCACTTGGCTAGCCAATCCCGTTGTCGTCCCCAAGGCGAATGGAAACAAGAGGTTGTGCATCGACTACGGCGACGTCAACGGCGCCTGCCCGAAAGATCCCTTCCCTCCCCCTCACATCGATCAGATCGTGGACACAACGATAGAGTGTGCTCGGTTGTCTTTCCTGGATGCATACGCCGGATACCACCAGATCATGATGGCAGTTGAAGACGAAGAAAATACCGCGTTCATCACCACCTGCGGGACATATTGCTACATATGTATGCCCTTTGGGTTGAAGAATGCGGGTTGCACCTACCAGAGAGCCATCCACATCGGCCTTGGGCCGCAGTTACACCGAAATGTCGAGGCCTACATGGACGACATCATGGTCAAGACCAGAGAAAAAGACACTCTTGTCGAAGATTTGCGTGAGACATTCCGCAATTTTGACAAGATGCAACTGAAGCTGAATCCGAAGAAATGCGTTTTTGGTGTGCCTTCCGACAAGCTCCTCTGGTTTTTGGTGTCCCACCGCTGCATTGAAGTCAACCCCGACAAGATCAAGGCGATCGAGCAAATGCAGGCACCGAAACGCATCAAGGACGTCCAGAGACTGAACGGATGCATTACGGCACTTGGGAGATTCATGTCCCGGTTGGCCGAAAGGGTACTCCCATTCTTTAAGTTGTTAAAAATCCGGTCCCCTCGAATGGACCCTAGAAGCTGAAGCCTCTTTTCAAGATCTGAAGAAGTACCTCGCGTCACCACCAACCTTAGTGGCACCACGCCCATGCGAACCCCTCCTGTTGTACATCTCGGCAACATCTCAGGTGGTAAGTGGAGCCTTGGTGGTTGAGCGTGACCTCGAATAATAAGGCGGCGAACCCCCACCTGAAGCAAGCAATCTTGAAGAATCATCTCCTGCAGCCGGAGCCCACGGGGCCAAGGTTCCTGCCAGGAGGACAAACCAGAAGCCAGTCTACTTCATCAACACTATCCTCCGAGACGCGAGACGCCGGTACACGCAGGTCCAAAAGATACTTTTCGAAGTGCTCATAGCTTCCCGAAAGCGTAGGCACTATTTTCAGGCGCATCCAATCTGAGTGGTAACCAGTTTCCCGCTCGAGCGCATCCTGAGAAAACGAGAAGCCACTGGACAAAACGTGGAGTGGGCGTTGGAGCTGTCCGACTTAAACCTCACATTCGTCAATTCCTCCACCATCAAGAGCAAGGTACTGGCTGATTTCGTAGCTGAATGGACTCCGACTCCAGAAGATGACGAAGACCTCCGGAAAGCATCTTCCCTTCCCGGTATTGAAGACAACAATGAGTGGACCTTGTACTTTGACGGATCCTTCTCTTTGCAGGGACCCGGTGCCGGCGCAGTCTTGGTTTCCCCAACCTGAGAAGTCTTGAAGTATGATGTGCAGATGTTGTACGACGGAGAGGCCTCCACCAACAACACAGAAGAGTACGAAGGGTTGCTCGCCGGTTTGAGAGCCACTCTGGGTCTCGGAATCAAAACACTCTTAGTCAGAGGAAACTCTCGGCTGGTGGTCAATCAAGTCAAGGACGATTACGGATGCCCCCAGATGCAGGCATACGTTAATGAAGTCCACAAGCTCGAGAATTACTTCCACGGACTGGGGATGGAGCATATCCTGAGGTCCAAAAACAACGTTGCGGATGAGCTATCCAAGATATCCACCCGGAAGGAAAAGATACCGCCTGGGATGTTCATTGAGCGTTTATTCAGACCCTCAGTCGACCCCACGCGGCCGAAGACCAAGAATCATAGAATTGAGAACAAGGGGTAGTTTCCTGGAGAGCTGCCCTCCTTCATCCCTAGCAAGCACCAAGTCCTCACTATCGACCCGGCACCCCTAGACTGGGGCGGTGACATCACGGGATACCTGAAGAGCAGAGAGCTACCAAGCAACCGGAAGGACGCCGAGCGGGTCGCTCATCAATCATCGATGTATCTCTTACTCGATGATACCCTCTACCTCAGGCGTCCCAACGGTGTGAATCTACTGTGCATCCCCACATACGAAGGCAAGAAGCTTATCCGAGACATCCACGAAGGAACATGCGACACCCATATTGGTTCCCGGGCTCTGGTCGGCAAAGCTTCCCGGCAAGGGTTCTGTAAGAGCAAAGTTTTGCCCCCGTGTGTTTTGGATATTGTTGGACAAGACAGTAGAGGAACTAACAATGTTTTCTAGTATAAACAGTTGCATAGGTTCCTGATGGACAAGCTATGTGATAAAGCTTCAGGGAAGGTCTTCAAGTTATCGAAGCATTACCCACGGAGCGAAGCTTAATCACGAAGGTTGACCCCCAAAAATGAAGGTGTCCTGAAGCTCTACTCATTGAAGGAAATGAAGAAGACGGCGCAAGACTTAGATGTTTTTGTAGTTCTTTTTCGGTTCCTTGAGTCATAGGACAACCCGTACTATCAAGAGGGGTATTTAGTTTGTGGACATCGAAGTCATTGAGATATGCTCAGATCAAATCCAAACCTAGTGAGAAGCCTGAGTGAAGAAATCTCATGTGCACTAAGTTAAGTTTCGGTAGCAAAGACTTCGTTCTTTGGCAACTGAAGCAGAACTAAGTCCGTGAGTCAGCTTTACTTGTTCCTCAAGTAAAGTTGTGCATTGATGACAAATCTGACCGTTGTGGACACGTGTCAAGCTGTCACCTCAGGTCAGTTTGGTCATTCCGCACCTCGGGATCGCCAACTATAAATGCGTCGCCCCCTTCTCCATTTGAGGGTGGCTTCTCTGAGATCATTCCAAGAGAGACTGAAGAAAGCAACCCCAAAAAACGCCACCGAAGCAAAACCCAAAATCCAGAATACTGAAGCCTAAGTCCCATTGATCTGAGTAGATTCGAGATGACTTAGGTGAAAGCTTTCTAGCCTTTTTATCTTGGAGAACTGCAATTCTCCTAGACGGTTAGAGTGTTGTTCTTCAGAGAGCGAAGAGTAATTGTCGCCTCGAAGTCCAGTTTGCCAAAGGTTTCGGTGATTTCCTCAATAATCAACCACGAGTGAAGAACTGATCAAGCTCAAGGAGTTTGATGAAGTGGAGTAACGGACGGACAGAGATTTGCTCCAGGTGTTCAATCACCAGTCCCTCCAACCAGACGTAGCGCTTTGCAGAGAGTGAACTGGTCGAACAAACATCGCTGAGTCCCAGTTCGTTTTACTTCAAGCATTTACCTTCAGTATTGCATTTGCTTCACTACTATGCTTCAATGTGTTTTGATTCACTGCATTTAGTTTTGCTTCCAGTTATTCTTCGCTATTCCGCACTATTTATGCTTCATTTCAATAGTTTCAGTAGAAAATTTGGAGTGATCATTCACCCCCTCCCCCTCTGATCACATACTTGGACTTTCAATTGGTATCAGAGCTAGTCACTCCCTACACTCTGTGTGTTTTGGATTAACCTCCTGGAGTGTCTTCAAGTATGTCTTTCGCAGCTATTCGCTCTGGCGAACCTATTCCTATTTTCAATGGGAAGGACTACCCGTACTGGAAGGACAAGATGAAAAGAAATATCATGGCTATCGACTCAAATGCCTGGCAAGTTGTCTTGTATGGAGTCACAGTTGCCGATGAGAAGGCCATCACCCCTGAAGAAGCAAGTCTGATTGATCTTGATTCTGTAGTTTGGGTTTTCATCACCAATCACTTGACACCTGAAAAGTATCATGAAGTGAAGAATATTCCAACTGCCAAAGGTGTCTTGGACTATCTTGAAAAAATTGGTGAAGGTGTTTCTACCCAGAAAGATGCCAGAATTGACACACTCCGAAGCAAATTCTATCGCTTCAAGAGAAACGAGGGTGAAAAAGTCAGCTCCATTTACAGCAGACTCACAGCTCTTGCTAATGAGTTGATTTCCCTCGGTGCTGATGACATTACTCCTCACTCTGTTGTGAGAACTTTGCTTCGCTCATTGGATGACTCGTTTGATCACATTGTGTTGATGATCAAGGAAAGGACTGATTACAGATGTCTTGTTGCTGCTGATGTTCTTGAGAGACTCACTACCTTTGAAATGGAAGAAGATGAGAAACGTGACATAAATGGTTCACGAAGAAAAACACATGCTTTGAACGCAAAACCTTCAAGTCATTCTTCACCCGAAGTCAGTTCTGCTTCAGGTGTCGAATCAGATGATCCTGCAACTATTGGGAAGGATTTGGCATTGATCATGAGACGCTTCAATCGCTTCCAAAGAAAAGGTTTTTCTTCACCGAAGAAGATTTATTCTTCAAGAAGCTCAACTCACTCATCTCACCGTTCATCCTCAAGAAGCTCTCCAGCAAAAGACAATTGTTGCTACAAATGCAAGAAACCAGGTCACTACATTGCTGATTGCCCTCTGTGGGAAGCTGAGAACAAAGCAAAGCATTCTCTCAGAGACTCCTCATCCAAGTCCCACAGATCCTCCAGAAGCTATGAATCCAAGAGACATGATTCGAGTTCGAGAAGAGATAAGAAGAAAGATTCTGATGATGACAAGAGGAAGAAGTATCACAAGAAGCGTGAGGGTTCTTCATCAAAGACTCACTCGTCTCGTCGAAGCAGCTCTCACCGAGCCAAGGCCTATCTGGGAAAGGAGATGAACTCCGAAGACGAAGCCTCTGGGTCCGAAGCTCATTCAGGATCAAGGTCTGGGTCTGGGTCCGAATCAGATGGTGTTGTTGGTTTGGCATTCGCTTCAGCAGATGCTTCGGCAAAATCTTCGAGCTCATTCTTCACCAACAACAGTAATGAAGATGAATCGTCTGCATATTGCTTCATAGCCAAGGCGAAGGTATCTTCATCAAAATCTAATTATGATACATCTGATTGTTCCTCATATGACAGTGATTCTAAGATAAGCTATGCTAAACTTGCTAAAATTGCCTCAATCCAACAAGATGAACTTGATTCTCTAAGAAAAACCAATAAGAAATCAGTAACTCTGTTGATCGATGAGATAGAGAAAGGTCAAACTTTAACTAATGAGCATGAAGCTCTGAAAGAAAAGTTTGAAGAGTTATCCTCTCGGCATGATCTTCTTTCAGTTGATTATGAGAAGCTTACCTATGAATTTCTTCAAAGGAAAATGGCTTTCGAAAAACTGAAAGAGGCTCATGAAGAGTTGGAAAATTTCAATCTCTCTCTCATGGATCAACAAGGTTCTGAAGCAAATCATAACACTGAATCACCTTGTTTGGATTGTTTGGAACGAAGCAAAATTGATTCCAAAGGCAAAGCTCCTATTGTTATTGATGATACTAATGCCTCTGATGAGGAAAATCCTGCTGTTACCGAGGAACTCCTCAGGTTGAAAAACTTATTTGAAACAGGGATGTTCAAAAGTGTGCAAGGTCACCAGTATCTTTGTGATATCCTGAGGAAGGCTCTCCTTCACAGGAATCCCAGGAATGAAGGTGTTGGTTTCGAGAGAAAGATAAACCCTGATGGCACCTATTGGGAACCTGAGCAGTATCCTAAAACTGTTTGGGTCCTTGCGAAGGGGAACCCCATTGATATAGCTAACCTTTCAGGTTTTGATTGCAAGATGAACAAAGCTATTGTAGACGAATCACTTGATTCTGACTACAAGCTCATCAAAGATGAACAGGGAAAGGTTACAGCTGAGTATGTTGGTACTCCTCCTAAGAATGGCTTCTATAAGAGGCAGATATGGGTGCAGAAAGCACTTGTGAAAAACTGCCTGCTAACCATACTATGCAGGGAAAGTCTTCGGTACCACCGAATCATTTCTATTCTCTTGAAACGAGAAATGATCCTTTGGTGCCCGAATGAAATGTTTCGCAGAAGCAATACTATCGTACTGGTCATCATACTTATCGTCCTCATAATAATCATTCTAAGATTGCATATGCTCATTCTTATGCTAACCATTCACAAAGGACTTACATTTATGGTGTGCTTGATGGTACACCGAAGCAATACACTCCTGTTCGAATTAATATTGCTTCAACCAGTGCTTCAACATCTTCTCAGTCACCTGCTCGTTTGTGGGTGGTTAAGAAGAACTAATTCTTCTGCAGGGCTATGTCTCCGGTGGATCCGAATGGGTCATGGATAGTGGTTGCACAAATCATATGACCGGAGACAAGGAGTTATTCACCGAAGAAAAATTATCTCACTTTTCTCAGAAGTACATTACCTTCGGTGATAACAACAAGGGTAAAGTTTTAGGTTTGGGTAAGGTTGCCATATCGAAAGATAAGCACATTGACAAGGTTATGTTAGACCAATCCCTTGGATATAATCTTATGTCTATTTCAAAGTTATGCGATATGGGTATGCTTGTTCTGTTTTCTGCTTCGCGTTGTGTTGTCTTTTCACAGGATGACTATGCGTTTGTCTTCAAGGCTTACCGAAAAGGAGACTTATACATTGTTGATTTTTCTTCGGGCCCTGTTGTATCCACATGCTTAATGGCAAAAGCTTCATCTGGGTGGTTATGGCATCAAAGACTTGGTCATGCAGGGATGAGAAATCTTCATAACTTAGTGAAGAAGAATCATGTTATTGGCCTTAGCGAAGTTAAATTTGACAAGGATCGTCTCTGCAGTGCTTGTGAAGCTGGTAAAATTACGAAGAAACATCATTCAGCGAAGACTATCATGACTACCACTCGTCCTCTTGAATTGCTTCATATGGATCTTTTTGGTCCTCAAAATTATGCAAGCCTTGGAGGAAATAAATATGGTCTAGTTATTGTTGATGACTTCTCTCGTTTTACTTGGGTTTTCTTTTTGGATGACAAGAGCAAAGTTGTTGAAATCTTCAAGTCATTCGCCAAGAGAGCTCAAACAGAATATGAATTATCTCTGAAGCATATCCGATGTGATAATGAGAGTGCAATCAAAATTTCCCACAATCCCGTACAGCACTCTCGCACGAAGCATATTGACATTCGCCATCATTTTCTTCGTGATCATGTTCAGCGTGAAGATATTGTTATTAGTCATGTAAGAACTGAAGATCAACTGGCAGACATATTCACGAAACCATTGGATGAGAAAAGGTTATGTACGTTAAGATGTGAGCTCAATATATTGGACTCACGACATGTACTGTAAGATCGAACCTTTATTCTTCTGTATATATTCATTTACCTCGTCGCTTACTTATTTTGTTTCGTTGTTTGTTTTTTGCTTCGTTTTCTTTATTTTATTTCCCTTGGTTTTAGTCCTCTATGCTTATCACCTTTTGCTTCGTTTGATTTTTCTTCGAGGTGATAAATTTCGGACCCTACTCTTTCTATTCTTTTTCTTCCTTACTCTATCTGTCCATATTGGGTGAGCACAATTGAAACGGAAAGTATTTTGCTTCGAACATCATTGTGTTCCGAATCAAATGCTACCAATTCTCATCGAAGTTTTACTCAAGTCGAGGACTTATTCTTCGGTCGTTGAAATCCCGTCCAATCCGGGTCGTTGAGATTTTCTCGCGATTCGCCACGAAATCCTCGCCGTAGAATCCGGAGAGACAGACGCTGGGGGTCGTTCAATCTGATCTGACAGCCCCTGTCAGACCGGCCTATATAAGGCATCCCACCCCAGCGAAGCCATCCCTACTCCTCATTCGCATCTCCCCGGAATCCTCTCTCTCCCGAGCGCCGCCGAGCTCTTCGTCCCCGTCGCCGATCTCGCCGCTTCACTGCCGGAAGAACGCCGCCGTGGACTTCATGTCGTCGACGAGCACGTCCTCACCGCTCATCGCCGCCTTAGCTGCTCGACGTCACCGAGTTAGGGTACGCTGAGCCACGATCCAATCTCCATCTCATATGTTCTTCCTTTTCCAGATTGGATCCGTGTTCTTAGTCTTTTTGGATGATTTCTTTAGGTTTCCTTGATCCGTTGGATCGTTGCACCGTTGCGAAACCTGTTTCTGCTAGTCAAGGTTTCCTCCTCGATTCAGGTTAGAAGTTAGGGTTAGTATCTATCTGTTCTGTGTTAGGGTTTCTGCTCATCTTGTGTGAGATTGAGTCTAGCTCAGAACAGACCAGAATCCCTACCCAAATTCTTCACTGAATCTCTTGTCAAAACTCTTGTTTTTGGATTGAAACTTTTGCTGGTGCTCATTCCATACTCGCCTTTTTACCTCGCAACCCATATGCTTTTTCACAGGATGTCTGCTGAATTAGGCTTCGGAAATGAGTCTCCAAATCTCGATCACATCAACGAAGCAGAACGGTCTGCTCCGAAGAAGAAAGGAGGCAGAACGAAGGAAACCAACAACGCCAGAGGCATCCCCGAATCAATTCGCATTGCTCTGGGTTATGACACACCTCCTGAAGAGACCAAGGATCAGCGCAAGAACCGCTTGCAAAACATTCGCCGATACTGGGCTGTACGATGGTACAAGTACAAGAGCATCCCTACCTGGAAGTGGGCTATGCAGTTTGCCTTCAGTCCACCTTTTCAGTATACTTCGGCCATGTGCAGTCAGTACATTGAAGAGAATCGTCACCTGTACTACCCAGTTCCACCGAAGCTTCCTCACCCCAACACTCTCAAGACACCAGATGATTACCCAGAAGAGAAAGAACGATTGAGACTCGCTGCTGAAACCAAGAGGCTGAAAGAAGAGAAGAAGGCAGCCAAGTTGGCTGAAGCAGAAGCCCAAGGTGTTGGGCCAAGATCGAAGAAGAAGAAGAAGCTGAAGAAGAAGTCTGCTTCTCCACCCCATGCTACAACAGAAGATGAAGAACATGCCAGATTAGAGCAAGCTGATCTGGAAGATTCCATCATGGATGAATCCAATGCTGCTGACGACGAATCAGAATTCGAAGTTGATGATGAATCTGATGATCCTGCTCCCCCCAAGAAGCAAAGACTTCAGATCCCACTGAAGAAAAAGCCAGGAGAGAAACCTGATGCTAAGGTCAAGCCTTCTGCTCGTCCCACCATTGATCTCTCCAACTTGGTTGTCACGAAGCCCTTGGCCTCCAAGCCACCGGCTGATGCCCCCGACAAGGAGAGGCGATCAAAGCAGAAGCACGACCCCGCCAAGAAACAACCTGCAAAGGCTTCAGCATCAACAAAGCCCAAGCAGTCTGCTGCAACAACCACTTCAGCGAAGCACAAGCTCACTGAAGATGTGCTGAGACAGAAAGACCTCGAAGAGGCACTTGAGCGCAACATCCTTGCCAGAAGCGCAGCTGAGAAGAAGAAGGCAGATGAGGATGCTGCCAGACAGAAAAAGGAGTTGGACTCAGCCAAGATGGCTGCAGAGAAGGCTGAGACGAAGCGCAAGCTCGCCGAAGCCACAAAGAACGAAGAGAAAGCTGCTGCTGAAGCTAAACTGCTTGCTGAACATGAAGCTAACCGCAAGGCCTCTTTAGAAGGCCTCAGGACGAAGAAAGCTGAAAAAGCTGCTAGGGCAAGTCAGAAGAAGCCCGTAGTTGATATGACTCCCTCAGCTATTCCATCGAAGCAGAAAGGCATATATTTGCCTGAAGCTCAAGCTGAAGCTGATCATCAGAGTGACCATCCAGTCCCTGACTCACGTGAAGGCGAACTCTGGGATCAGTTGGGCATCACTGAAGCCCTTTGAGAGAAGTGTGCTGCTGAAGATCCTGATGCTGTTGACCTTGGAGAAGTTTACATCTCCAGGTCTATCGAAGCCATGATCTCTACTATGATCAGTCAGCTGAAGGATCTGCATTCAAGAGATAGGGCTGAAATGAAAAAGATTCACAACTATCAGAAGCGAGCTGAAACAGAACCTGATGAAGAATTCAAACAGCACGCCCTGAAATTGCTTCAACAAGTGACAGAAGTCAATTCCACCACCAAGGACAATATCAAAATCTTCAAAGGCAAAGTCAAGGCCGCTGTAGATGACATGGTGAAGACCCATAATGCTTCCATTATGGAAAAGGAATCGAGGAAACGCAAGGCTTCGCCCGAAGCTGAACAAGTCGTTGCACCACCATCTCCTAAGCCAGCTCCATCAAAGGCAACAGGACCCTCACCGAAGAAGAAAACCACCAAGAGGCGCAAGGTTACTTTGGCCTCAGCCGCAGACATGGATACAAGTGATGAACAGCTACAGGGATCACCTGAAGCATTTCCCACCCCTGCACCGAAGACAAAGCCGTCCAAGCCCGCACCAAAGCCTTCAGCTCCATCCACCAAGACTCCCACACCTCCTCCTACAAGAACCACCCCCAAACCAACTCCACCACAAAGAGATCCTACACCAACGCCTGCACGAAACCCCACACCCATTCCAGCCCGTGTTCCTAGACCCATCCATGCTCCAACCCCCGAACCACAAAGGATTCTCACTCCACCAGTTGCTCCCGCACCACCTCCATCACCTCCCCATGAAGCTACTGCACCATCCCCAACCCACTCCAGAACCCATGTTACTCGAGATTTTTCCCCCGCCAGAACAGTTCAAGATTCTGAAGTACATGTGCCCGATACCGAAGCACATGATTACGAAGAAGAACAAGTTCAAATTCTGAATCAGTCGCAAGAGCAAGCGCTCATAGTCGCTCAATCTGCTGGTCCTTCAAGAGCCAACCCATTTGCTCCTCTGCAAAGGATTCGTGAGCGTTCGCGCCCCTGCCAAGATACCCAGCTTGACTCCAATTACCCTCGTGAAACTTTTCCTATTTTCAAGGGTGCTGGTTATTCTTCAAGGCATAGCCCGGAATTCGACCTGGAACAGCATCGGAAGCGCCATCGTTTCTTTGGTGTTAGTCCGTATGCTTCTGACCGTACAGCTGATGACCTTCGTTTTTGGACTGCTGAACAACAAGTCTTATACACCAAAGTCTTCTGCCAGCAAGGAGTTTTGTTTAGGCACAAGTTTCTGGACTTGCGAAGTCTTTCCACTGCATCCTGCTTTCAGAACGTCCTCGAAACTATTGAAAATAAGAATCTGACTAGGTTGTTTGCGTTAAGCACTCCTTTCAACTCAGAGCTCATCAAGAAATTCTATGCAACCCTTTATGTGTCTGGTGATGCCAATGAACCCAGCTCATGGACGCTAGAATGGATGATTCAAGGCAAAGTCTTCAGGATGTCCTCTGTTGAATTCATGGAAACTGTCAATATTCCACGGCATTCTGGAGTCCACGAAAAGATTCATACTGCGCCTGATTTGTCTGAAGAAGAATTTGCAACTCAGTTGGATCCTGAAGCCACTGATAACTACATTCCTCAAAACATTCTCCCGAAGCATTTGAATTTCATTTCAAGAACTTGGTTCTTCATCCTGTCAAACTCATTGATCCCTTTGAGTACTGCTTCGGAAGAATCGAATCTTTATCCTGAGACAAGCCATGCGATTATGAAGCTCACACATGGTCTCATATTTGAATTTGAGGATTGCTTCATTAGGAATTTGGTACATGCAGCAGAGCTACCTTTCACACTGAAACCCTATGCTCCCTGGCTGCAAGTTGTTTGTAACTATGGCTGGAACGAAGACTTTGTGGCACGCCATCATCCGAAGCTTTTCCTCCCACCAGTGCGTGACTCTTTGGAACTGCTGAGGAAACCCAATGATCCATTTGCCACATATGTTGGTGTCCGCCATGAAGTCAATGAGCGAAACTTATCCAAGACGTTCCAGAAAGACTGCCATCATTTTGAAGTTAATCTTCGCACACAGCAAATGCTTGACAGCTTCATTGAAGCAAATCAGCGCCAGATGCAGTTTCTTGCTGATGAGATCAACCGAGTTGGCAATATAGCTCTCAACAACAATCAATACTTGCGTGTGCTCAAGCGTCATTCCTGGAAGGGGCTCAGGAAGTTCAACTCTGTCAAAGGCCATCGTAAAGATCGCATCTACAAAGAGTATGAGCACCTCCAGCGAAACTTTTCCCGAGATGACTCAGTGGACCGCCCAAATCAGAAGATCCCTCCCCTGCACAAGATTGATGAAGTTTTCTTCATCAACGAGCCTGAACCCATCCGGCCTGATACCGTCTCCGAGAATGACTCCGTCACTTCGAAGGACGACGACGGCCTTGATGAAAGCGACCTCGACATCAACCTCATCACTCAGTCGCGCCACGAAGCTATTCCAACATCATCTTCCGAAGAAGAATCCTCTGGCGATCAGTCTTCGTCGGATGAGTCTTCGTCAAGCACTGCTTCGTCGGGTTCTCAGAGTGCTGATGCTGCGTAATAGATCTCTCAAACCTCTTCTCAACCTTTTGTCCAATCATTGACAAAAAGGGGGGAATGAGGGCATCGATGAGTTAGTTTTGCATCGGGGAAAGGGTTCTTTCTATCTGTTTTTTCTTCGTTTGGTTAAGTTACGACAAACACTCCATTCCTTTCGATTGGGTTGTAACTTAAGTTTTATTTCGGTCATGATACTCCTGTGCTACACTTAAACTTTTAATAACCCCTTTGCTTGCAAGTATTGCTTCGTATCTTCTATCTTGCAGGTGGTTATTATTTTCTAAGTCACAGGTCATTGGAAGCAATTGCATACTTTCCTGGATATATATATCTTCAATGCAATTGTATTCGCTAAGATATCTTGTTTTTCTCTCCACCGAAGAACATTTATCTCAAGCATTAACTTCGATTATATAAATCTTCGATGCTTGTATTCAGGGGGAGCCTAAAACTTCATATCTTAGAGTTTGTCCCATCACTTCACAAAAACTTCAATATCTTTTATCGATGCATGTTTTGTCAACAATAGTCCAAAAAGGGGGAGATTGTAAGAGCAAAGTTTTGCCCCCGTGTGTTTTGGATATTGTTGGACAAGACAGTAGAGGAACTAACAATGTTTTCTAGTATAAACAGTTGCATAGGTTCCTGATGGACAAGCTATGTGATAAAGCTTCATGGAAGGTCTTCAAGTTATCGAAGAATTACCCACGGAGCGAAGCTTAATCACGAAGGTTGACCCCCAAAAATGAAGGTGTCCTGAAGCTCTACTCATTGAAGGAAATGAAGAAGACGGAGCAAGACTTAGATGTTTTTGTAGTTCTTTTTCGGTTCCTTGAGTCATAGGACAAACCGTACTATCAAGAGGGGTATTTAGTTTGTGGACATCGAAGTCATTGAGATATGCTCAGATCAAATCCAAACCTAGTGAGAAGCCTGAGTGAAGAAATCTCATGTGCACTAAGTTAAGTTTAGGTAGCAAAGACTTCGTTCTTTGGCAACTGAAGCAGAACTAAGTCCGTGAGTCAGCTTTACTTGTTCCTCAAGTAAAGTTGCGCATTGATGACAAATCCGACCGTTGTGGACACGTGTCAAGCTGTCACCTCAGGTCAGTTTGGTCATTCCGCACCTCGGGATCGCCAACTATAAATACGCCGCCCCCTTCTCCATTTGCGGGTGGCTGCTCTGAGATCATTCCAAGAGAGACTGAAGAGAGCAACCCCAAAAAAACGCCACCGAAGCAACCCGAAGCAAAATCCAGAATACTGAAGCCTAAGTCCCATTGATCTGAGTAGATTCGAGATGACTTAGGTGAAAGCTTTCTAGCCTTTTTATCTTGGAGAACTGCAATTCTCCTAGACGGTTAGAGTGTTGTTCTTCAGAGAGCGAAGAGTAATTGTCGCCTCGAAGTACAGTTTGTCAAAGGTTTCGGTGATTTCCTCAATAATCAACCACGAGTGAAGAACTGATCAAGCTCAAGGAGTTTGATGCAGTGGAGCAACGGACGGAGAGATTTTTTCTCCAGGTGTTCAATCACCAGTCCCTCCAACCAGACGTAGCGCTTTGCAGAGCGTGAACTGGTCGAACAAACATCGCTGAGTCCCAGTTCGTTTTACTTCAAGCAATTACCTTCAGTATTGCATTTTCTTCACTACTATGCTTCAATGTGTTTTGATTCACTGCATTTAGTTTCGCTTCCAGTTATTCTTCGCTATTCCGCACTATTTATGCTTCACTTCAATAGTTTCAGTAGAAAATTTGGAGTGATCATTCACCCCCTCCCCCTCTGATCACATACTTGGACTTTCAGGTTCTATTGGCCTACCGCCTTGAACGACGCCATGGAGCTTGTCAACACCTGCGACGTCTGCCAATTCCACGACAAGGTTGTTCATCAACCAACACAAGCTCTCCAAACTATCCCTCTGTCATGGCCCTTTGCGTTCTAGGGATTGGACATCTTGGGCCCATTCCCCCATGCTACCAGGGGCTACGAGTTCCGCTACGTCGCCATCGACAAATTCACCATGTGGCAAGAAGTGGAGCCAGTTCTCAAGACCATGGCGCAATCCGCCATCAAGTTTAACAGAAGCCTGGTGTGTCGTTTCAGAGTTCCTAACCGGATCATCACGGACAACGGCACCCAGTTCACAAGCCAGGCCTTCCTCGAGTACTGCAAGCAAATGGGCCCCACAGTGTGTTTCGCTTCAGTGGCTCATCCGAGGAGGAACGGCCAGGCAGAGAGAGCCAATACGGAAGTACTCCGAGCTCTCCGGACCCGTACTTTCCAGCAGCTCGAGAAGTGTGGAAAGCGGTGGGTGGATAAACTCCCAGCTGTTCTATGATCAATCTGGACCACACCCAACCAAGCCACAAATGAGACGCCTTTCGCTCTCGTCTGCGGAGCGGAGGCAGGGCTCCCACAGAGAACTCAGATACGGATCTCTTCGACTTTGCGCCTTCGATGAGGCCGAACAACGGCAACTCCTACAAGGAGATGTCGTCGTTGCCGAGGAAGTATGTACTCGGACTGCTACACGCACCATGCGGTACCAGCAAGGACTACGCCGCTATCACAGTCGCCACGTCCGCTCCCGAGAACTTGAGGAAGCCGACCTTGTCATCCGTCGACTACAGTCCGGTAGGGCCCTAAAAGAGCTATCTGCAAAGTGGGAAGGCCCTTATCGGGTAGTTCAAGTCACCCGGCCCGGATCCGTCTGCCTGGAGACCGAGGATGGAGTCCCCGTGAGAAACTCGTGGAACAGCGAGCACCTCCGGAAGTACCATCTCCGTAATTTCTATCCCTGAGGGTAAAAAGTTGCCGGATGACCAGTTTCCCGGCAGCGCCACATTTGTAAGTTGTGATATCCGGATCCATGTTTATGAGTGCAACCCAAAAAATCCCCGGGGGCTAAATCGGTGTGTGTTATTACGATTTACTTTAACGATGTTTGGACTAACCCTACTATCTGGCGTGCTTTTCGGAAGGGACCTAACCGGCGCGCAAAATCCCGTCGGACCAAGCTCTTCCCTGTAGCCCAAACGACGGCAAGTTGTATGCGGTGCTTGTCTCTCTCTCTCGTTCTTACCCTCGTGGTAAGGTGTTTTTTGCAGGAAGAAGACACATATAAAGCAACCACACTCGTCGTCTCGAGAAACGGTTCACAAACCGGAGCCTCTTGGCTTTATGGTTCCATTACAAGCATAAAAAGAAAAGAAGAAGAAAAAGTTCAGGGGTCGGCTTCAGTCAATGCGGACCACTGGCTTGGTCTCCTCCAGGACCTCCTCGTCGCCTCTACTGCTAGAGCTGCCTTGCCCCTGCGCCGCTCGGAGGAAGCGTCATCACCTTCGTCTCCGGACGAGGTCGCGCTGCTGCTGGAGCTCCCCGGGAAGCACTCCTTCCGGTCGCCCCTCATGCTGAAGCACTTCATTGTCAAGATGTCATCGCCGTTGTAGCGGTACAGGAGTAAGTCTCCGCGGTCCATATTGCGGCCACGGACGAAGACTTTCCACCCGTGCGACAAGAAGAGGTCTCAATGGTCGCCTGGTGGGTCTCCACCTTGACCGCTCAGTGAGGGCACCCGTCCACCCGCACCCAAAAGTGCAGGGGATCGGCCTCCCTCATCGCTTCGTGGAACGCCTTCGGAAGAGGAAGTCACCTGCAAGTAGCTGATGTCAACTTGACGCCAAACCCTACACCACGACCTCCAATGACGCGCCCTCCGCGGCCACGACACGTCCTCCCTCGGGTCCTCCGCCCTCGGGTGGCGGGAAGGAGGACCCCCATTGAAGACCCAACGGCCGGCGCCGCCCGTCCTCCTCGGCTCCCCATCCCTCGGCCACGGCGGCGACGAACTCTGCCTCCGCGGGGAGCTCGGGGGCTGACGTCATCAACCTCCTCGGGAGCGCGACGCTTTGAAGCCATGGAGTGTGGGTAAGCTGTCGATTGGAAGAAAGAAGCTATAGTGAGGCGCCCGATTCACCCGTGGGCGGAAAGGGGGATAAATACCCGTTGCCAAGAGGGAACGCGGTAACTCCCCCAATTACTCCACCTCGGGCTCAGATCATGGCGACCCTTGGACTCCGCGGCCGCCATCAACCATCTGCCCCGCAAACTCCTCTCGACACGTGTCGGTTGCCACTGCCAGGAGGGTTCGGAACCCCATGCGCTCACACTATCAGACTCGCGTTTCGGACGGTCTAGCTTCCCGGATCATCAGGTGTGGATCTTGGACAAGTCATCTACGCCACAGCCAGACCCGGGGGCTACTTTCGGGGAGCAGGAGTTTGCTCCACCATCCCGGAAAGCTGCACCGACTCACCAAGAAAAACATCCTACCGTGTGCCCAAAATGCTACCAGAAAGGAGCCCCGTGCAGCATGTTTTCGGAGAAGACAACACCGCCTTATCCCTTAAGCGGTGTGGATGGGACAAGCCGGTCCCACCGCATGCAAGACATTCCAAAAAAGCATTCAATTCGCCTCCCCCTGGTCTGACAGGCAGAGACCGCAGCGGCGCCTCCCCCCATCTTCCATTCCCCGTACGTGTCGTGGTCTCGCACCCCCGCTCAGGAGGAGCGGTCGCTCCCCGCCGCGAACACTTCCCGGAAGAAGCGGTACGGAGACACCCGTCACCCCAGGTTTCAGAAGGACAGCGACACCATCTGTGGTCTCATGTGGTGACCCCCTTGAACTATAAAAGGGAGGCCCAAGCTGTTAGAAAGGGTCGTCCCAGAACAACACCCCTCCACCCTCAAAAGAGCTCGTATCTGTCTCGGAAGATCACCACACAACTATAAGTTCTCGCCAAGAAATTCAGACAAGTAGGAGTAGGGCTTTTAGTCTCCGGACGGCCCGAACCTGGGTAAATCCCAGCTTGTCCGGTCGATGGTGGATCTCATTGTGTTTCGGATGCGTGTCCCGGAATCGTATCACCCGGGGGGGTCCAACCCCCGACACTCGGTCTTGCACAGCGGCCACTTGCCGACTGCCATATTGAGCATCCTACTGCTCATCCTTCCTCTTGTGGCTGAATTTGTTATTGTTGCGGTTGTTCTCACGATGCTTGCGCCGATTGGGCCCAGATCCTCCTGCTTCTGTCGATTGCGGTCCGGCCGATTGCTCCTTGACGACGATGCCAGTGCCGAGCCGAATCGGACACGGCAAACGAGTTTGCAATTTTTATGAGCTCGGCGAGTGACTTGATGTTCTTGCGGAGCATCTTGTGCTTCAGCATTGAACCGTCCAGGCAGTCGTCAGTGAAGTACTGGATGGCCTAGATCTCATGTATACCTTCGCGGGTGTTTCTGAGTTTGACCCACCGCGAGAGATAATCACGGAGAGTTTCATCCTTTCCCTGCACACACAGAGAAAAATGTCGAGGTAAACCTGGCCACTCATAGGTGCCTGCGAAGTTGCGCACAAATGCATCCGCAAAATCATCCCAGCAGT
Source organism: Bromus sterilis (assembly GCA_950022295.1). Classification (NCBI taxonomy): domain Eukaryota; kingdom Viridiplantae; phylum Streptophyta; class Magnoliopsida; order Poales; family Poaceae; genus Bromus; species Bromus sterilis. The sequence continues at coordinate 49,245,910 of OX465600.1, read as the reverse complement.
TGATACCTTTGTCGGGCAGGCCGTTCAACCAGGACCGCGCTGATCCTTGAAGCATCATAGGTGCGTAGCGGACTGCCACACGCCGATTAGCGCTGGCGATGCCGACTGCGGTCATGTAGTACACCAGTCAATACTCTTGCTTGACTGATCCGTTGTACTTGGGGGTGTCCCTGGTCAAGGTGAAACCTTTGGGTAACTTCTCAGATCTGATGCACCCTCCGAAGCATTTCATACGGGCTGGTCCTTCTTCCTCTTGCAGATCTTTGGCCAGTCGCTCTATGTGGTGTCGTGCATCATTTTCTACAATCATGCGAGGGCCTAGGCGTTGGCTGATTGCAGGTCTTGATGGCTGCTCTTGACGCCGACTGTTGACTGCGAGCTCGTCCTTACGACTGTGCGCAGGGGGCTAAGTTCTGCGGTTGCGGGTTTGTAAGAGCAAAGTTTTTCCCCCGTGTGTTTTGGATATTGTTGGACAAAACAGTAGAGGAACTAACAATGTTTTCTACTATAAACAGTTGCATAGGTTCCTGAAGGACAAGCCATGTGATAAAGCTTCAGGGAAGGTCTTCATGTTATCGAAGCATTACCCTCGGAGCGAAGCTTAATCACGAAGGTTGACCCCCAAAAATGAAGGTGTCCTGAAGCTCTACTCATTGAAGGAAATGAAGAAGACGGCGCAAGACTTAGATGTTTTTGTGTAGTTCTTTTTCTGTTCCTTGAGTCATAGGACAAACCGTACTATCAAGAGGGGTATTTAGTTTGTGGACATCGAAGTCATTGAGAAATGCTCAGATCAAATCCAGACCATGTGAGAAGCCTGAGTGAAGAAATCTCATGTGCACTAAGTTAAGCTTCGGTAGCAAAGACTTCGTTCTTTCGCTTCTGAAGCAGAACTAAGTCCGTGAGTCATCTTTACTTGTTCCTCAAGTAAAGTTGCGCATTGATGACAAATCCGACCGTTGTGGACACGTGTCAAGCTGTCACCTCGGGTCAGTTTGGTCATTCCGCACCTCGGTATCGCCAACTATAAATACGTCGCCCCCTCCTCCATTTGCGGGTGGCTGCTCCAAGATTATTCCTAAGAGGGACTGTAGAGAGCAACCCCAAAACGCCACCGAAGCAAAACCCAAAATCCAGATACTGAAGCCTAAGTCCCATTGATCTGAGTAGATTCGAGATGACTTAGTTGAAAGCTTACTAGCCTTTTTATCTTGGAGAACTGCAATTCTCCTAGACGGTTAGAGTGTTGTTCTTCAGAGAGCGAAGAGTAATTGTCGCCTCGAAGTACAGTTTGTCAAAGGTTTCGGTGATTTCCTCAATAATCAACCACGAGTGAAGAACTGATCAAGCTCATGGATTTTGATGCAGTGGAGCAACGGACGGAGAGAGATTTTCTCCAGGTGTTCAATCACCAGTCCCTCCAACCAGACGTAGCGCTTTGCAGAGCGTGAACTGGTCGAACAAACATCGTTGAGTCCCAGTTCGTTTTACTTCAAGCATTTACCTTCAGTATTGCATTTGCTTCACTATTATGCGTCAATGTGTTTTGATTCACTGCATTTAGTTTCGCTTCCAGTTATTCTTCGCTATTCTGCACTGTTTATGCTTCACTTCAATAGTTTCAGTAGAAAATATTGAAGTGATCATTCACCCCCTCCCCCTCTGATCACATACTTGGACTTTCAATTGGTATCAAAGCCAGTCACTCCATACACTCTGTGTGTTTTGGATTAACCTCCTGGAGTGTTTTCAAGTATGTCTTCTAGTATGTCTTTCGCAGCTATTCGCTCTGGCGAACCTATTCCTATTTTCAATGGGAAGGACTACCCGTACTGGAAGGACAAGATGAAAAGAAATATCATGGCTATCAACCCAACTGCCTGGCATGTTGTCTTGTATGGAGTCACTGTTGCCGATGAGAAGGCCATCACCCCTGAAGAAGCAACACTGATTGATCTTGATTCTCTAGTTTGGGTTTTCATCACCAATCACTTGACACCTGAAAAGTATCATGAAGTGAAGAATATTCCAACAACATAAGGTGTCTGGGACTATCTTGAAAAAATTGGTGAAGGTGTTTCTACCCAGAAAGATGCCAGAATTGACACACTCCGAAGCAAATTCTATTGCTTCAAGAGAAACGAGGGTGAAAAAGTCAGCTCCATTTACAGCAGACTCACAACTCTTGCTAATGAGTTGATTTCCCTCGGTGCTGATGACATTACTCCTCACTCTGTTGTGAGAACTTTGCTTCGCTCATTGGATGACTCGTTTGATCACATTGTACTGATGATCAAGGAAAGGACTGATTTCAGACGTCTTGTTGCTGCTGATATTCTTGAGAGACTCACTACCTTTGAAATGGAAGAAGATGAGAAACGTGACATAAATGGTTCACGAAGAAAAACTCATGCTTTGAAAGCAAAAGCTTCACATCATTCTTCACCCGAAGTCAGTTCTGCTTCAGGTGTCGAATCCGATGATCCTGCAAGTATTGGGAAGGATTTGGCATTGATCATGAGACGCTTCAATCGCTTCCAAAGAAAAGATTTTTCTTCACCGAGAAAGAGTTATTCTTCAAGAAGCTCCACTCACTCATCTCACCGTTCATCCTCAAGAAGCTCTCCATCAAAAGACAACTATTGCTACAAATGCAAGAAACCAGGTCACTACATTGCTGATTGCCCTCTGTGGGAAGCTGAGAACAAAGCAAAGCATTCACTCAAAGACTCCTCATCCAAGTCCCACAGATCCTCCAGAAGCTATGAATCCAAGAGACATGATTCGAGTTCGAGAAGAGATAAGAAGAAAGATTCTGATGATGACAAGAGGAAGAAGGATCACAAGAAGCGTGAGGGTTCTTCATCGAAGACTCACTCATCTCGTCGAAGCAGCTCTCACCGAGCCAAGCCCTATCTCGGAAAGGAAATGAACTCCAAAGACGAAGCCTCTGGGTCCGAAGCTCATTCAGGCTCAAGGTCTAGGTCTGGGTCTGGGTCCGAATCAGATGGTGTTGCTGGTTTGGCATTCGCTTCAGCAGATGCTTCGGCAAAAGCTTCGAGCTCATTCTTCACCAACAACAGTAGTGAAGATGAATCTCCTGCATATTGCTTCATGGCCAAGGCGAAGGTATCTTCATCAAAATCTAACTATGATACTTCTGATTGTTCCTCATATGACAGTGATTCTAAGATAAGCTATGCTAAACTTGCTAAAATTGCTTCAATCCAACAAGATGAACTTGATTCTCTAAGCAAAACCATTAAGAAATCAGAAACTCTGTTGATCGATGAGATAGAGAAAGGTCAAACTTTAACTAATGAGCATGAAGCTCTGAAAGAAAAGTTTGAAGAGTTATCCTCTCGGCATGATCTTCTTTCAGTTGATTATGAGAAGCTTACCTATGAAATTCTTCAAAGGAAAATGGCTCTCGAAAAACTGAAAGAGGCTCATGAAGAGTTGGAAAATGTCAATATCTCTCTCATGGCTCAACAAGGTTCTGAAGCAAATCATAACACTGAATCACCTTGTTTGGATTGTTTGGAACGAAGCAAAATTGATTCCAAAGGCAAAGCTCCTATTGTTATTGTGTATACTAATGCCTCTGATGAGGAAAATCCTGCTGTTACCGAGGAACTCCTCAGGTTGAAAAACTTATTTGAATCAGGGATGTTCAAAAGTTTGCAAGGTCACCAGTATCTTTGTGATATCCTGAGGAAGGCTCTCCTTCACAGGAATCCCATGAATGAAGGTGTTGGTTTCGAGAGAAAGATAAACCCTGATGGCACCTATTGGTAACCTGAGCAGTATCCTAAAACTGTTTGGGTCCTTGCGAAGGGGAACACCATTGATATAGCTAACCTTTCAGGTTTTGATTGCAAGATGAACAAAGCTATTGTAGACGAATCACTTGATTCTGACTACAAGCTCATCAAAGACGAACAGGGAAAGGTTACAGCTGAGTATGTTGGTACTCCTCCTAAGAATGGCTTCTATAAGAGGCAGATATGGGTGCAGAAAGCACTTGTGGAAAAACTGCCTGCTAACCATACTATGCAGGGAAAGGCTTCGGTACCACCGAATCATTTCTATTCTCTTGAAACAAGAAATGATCCTCTGGTGCCCGAATCAAATGTTCCGCAGAAGCAATACTATCGTACTGGTCGTCATACTTATCGTCCTCATAATAATCATTCTAAGATTGCATATGCTAATTCTTATGCTAACCATTCGCAGAGGACTTACATTTATGGTGTGCTTGATGGTACACCGAAGCAATACACTCCTGTTCGATTTAATATTGCTTCAACCAGTGCTTCAACATCTTCTCAGTCACCTGCTCGTTTGTGGGTGGTTAAGAAGAACTAATTCTTCTGCAGGGCTATGTCTCCGGTGGATCCGAATGGGTCATGGATAGTGGTTGCACAAATCATATGACCGGAGACAGGGAGTTATTCACCGAAGCAAAATTATCTCACTCTTCTCAGAAGTACATTACCTTCGGTGATAACAACAAGGGTAAAGTTTTAGGTTTGGGTAAGGTTGCCATATCGAAAGATAAGCACATTGACAAGGTTATGCTAGTCCAATCCCTTGGATATAATCTTATGTCTATTTCGAAGTTATGCGATATGGGTATGCTTGTTCTGTTTTCTGCTTCGTGTTGTGTTGTCTTTTCACAGGATGACTATGCGTTTGTCTTCGAGGGTTACCGAAAAGGAGACTTATGCATTGTTGACTTTTCTTCGGGCCCTGCTGTATCCACATGCTTAATGGCAAAAGCTTCATCTGGGTGGTTATGGCATCGAAGACTTGGTCATGCAGGGATGAGAAATCTTCATATCTTAGTGAAGAAAAATCATGTTATTGGCCTTAGTGAAGTTAAATTCGATAAGGATCGTCTCTGCGGTGCTTGTGAAGCTGGTAAAATTACGAAGAAACATCATTCAGCGAAGACTATCATGACTACCACTCGTCCTCTTGAATTGCTTCATATGGATCTTTTTGGTCCTCAAAATTATGCAAGCCTGGGAGGAAATAAATATGGTCTAGTTATTGTTGATGACTTCTCTCGTTATTCTTGGGTTTTCTTTTTGGATGACAAGAGCAAAGTTGTTGAAATCTTCAAGTCATTCGCCAAGAGAGCTCAAACAGAATATGAATTATCTCTGAAGCATATCCGAAGTGATAATGGAACTGAATTCAAAAATACTCATATTGAAGATTTTCTTGATGATCATGGTTTTACTCATGAGTTCTCTGCTGCTTATACACCTGAACAGAGTGGTGTTGTTGAAAGGAAGAATAGAACTCTCATTGAGATGGCCAGAACTATGCTTGCTAAATACAAGACTCCTATTAGGTTCTGGGCCGAAGCAATTAACACAGCTTGTCATATCATCAACAAGGTTTACCTTCACAAATTTCTGAAGAAGAGTTCTCATGAGCTTATCACTGGTAACAAACCTAATGTTTCGTACCTTAGGGTGTTTGGTGCTCCATGCTTTATTAGAGATATGAATCATAGCTCCAAATTTTCCCCTAAGCACATGAAGGTTTTCTTTTAGGTTATGGCTCAAACTCTCACACCTACAGAGTCTATAACTCTCACTTTGGGAAAGTTATGGAAACTGTGAATGTGAGGTTTGATGAAACTAATGGCTCTCAAAAAGAGCATTTGCCTCATGATCTAGATGAACCTCCTCTTGATGAAGTAATCAGGTCAATGGCTATTGGAGAGATTCGCCCTGTCGAAGCCAATACTCGTCAAGCAAATAGGGATGATGATGGTCCAATGTTCCCACACATAGCCCGGGCGCTGGAGATCAACATCCTGAAGCTAATAATGAACAGGACGAAGAAGAACAAAGGAACGAAGGAAATGCTAATCCCGAAGGAAATGCTGAAGCTGAAGGTGAAGCAGATCCTGAAGCTGAAGCAGATCCTGAAGCAGAAGCTGAGCCAGAAGCTAATGATTCGACATTATCACGAGTCCGAAGAAGAGTTGATGTTGATACGATCCTTGAAGAAATTCATCAACCAGGTCGTCCTACAACTCGCTCTCGCACTCGTTTGGCTAACTTCTGTGGAAACTTTTCATTTGTCTCCATGTTAGAACCATTGAAGTTTGATGAAGCCATGAAGGATCCAGATTGGTTAACTGCCATGCTCGAAGAACTTAACCAGTTCGAGCAAAACAAAGTATGGTCCTTAGTTGAAAGACCTGATCCCACGAAGCACAACATCATTGGTACAAAGTGGATTTTTTGCAACAAGCAAGATGAAGATGGTATAGTGGTAAGAAACAAAGCACGCCTGGTAGCACAAGGCTACACCCAAGTTGAAGGTATATATTTCGGTGAAACTTATGCTCCTGTTGCTCGTCTCGAATCCATTCGTGTTATGCTTGCTTTTGCAAATTTCAATGGTATTCTGCTTTATCAAATGGATGTGAAAAGTTCTTTTCTTAACGGAGAAATCGAGGAAGAAGTGTATGTTATGCAGCCTCCAGGTTTTGAAGACCCAAAGAAACCCAACATGGTGTACAGGTTACACAAGGCCCTCTATGGGTTGAAGCAAGCACCTCGTGCTTGGTACGACACATTGAAGGATTTCCTTCTGAAGAAAGGCTTCAAACCAGGAACCACTGACCCAACGCTTTTCACTCGATCTTATAATGGTGATTTGTTTGTATGTCAAATATATGTAGATGATATCATTTTTGGATGCACTAACACTGAAATCAGCGAAGAATTTGCCAAGATGATGTCGAAGAAATATGAGATGTCTATGATGGGTGAATTGAAGTTCTTCCTTGGACTTCAAATCCGTCAACAGAAGAATGGCACCTTTATTTCTCAAGAAAAATATCTCAAGGATTTCCTGAAGAAGTTTGGTCTTTCTGAATGCAAAACTATTAAGACGCCTATGCCTACCAATGGCTTCTTAGATGCAGATGAGAAGGGCAAAGCCTTCGACCAGAAGAAATATCGGTCTATGATTGAATCCCTTTTATATCTTTGTGCATCTAGACCTGACATTATGCTTTCAGTATGTATTTGTGCTCGTTTTCAGGCAAACCCAAAGGAATCACATCATATTGCTGTAAAGAGAATTCTTCGTTATCTTGCTCACACACCTACCTTGGGGTTGTGGTATCCCAAGGGAGCACAATTTGATCTCATTGGCTATTCTGACTCAGACTGGGCTGGTGATCGTGTGGATAGGAAATCAACTTCATGGACTTGTCATTTCCTTGGAAGATCACTTGTGTGTTGGGCTTCAAAGAAGCAAAACTGTGTTTCAATATCTACTGCTGAAGCCGAATACATTGCTGCTGGGTCATGCTGTACTCATATTCTATGGCTGAAGCAAACGCTGAAGGACTATGGTATTCATGTGAAGAAAATTCCGCTCCTATGTGATAATGAGAGTGCAATCAAAATTTCCCACAATCCTGTACAGCACTCTCGCACGAAGCATATTGACATTCGCCATCATTTTCTTCGTGATCATGTTCAGCGTGAAGATATTGTTATTAGTCATGTCAGAACTGAAGATCAACTGGCAGACATATTCACGAAACCATTGGATGAGAAAAGGTTCTGTACGTTAAGGTGCGAGCTCAATATATTGGACTCACGACATGTACTGTAAGATCGAAACCTTTAGTCTTCTGTATATATTCTTTTACTTCGTCGCTTACTTATTCTGTTTCGTTGCTTGATTTTGTTTCGTTTCCTTTATTTTATATCGTTTGGATTTAGTCCTCTATGCTTATCACCTTTTGCTTCGTTTGGTTTTTCTTCGAGGTGATAAGTTTCGGACCCTACCCCTTCTGTTTCTTTTTCTTTCTAACTCTATCTGTCCATATTGGGTGAGCACAATTGAAACGGAAAGTATTTTGCTTCGAACATCATTGAGTTCCGAATCAAATGCTTCCAATTCTTATCGAAGTTTTACTCAAGTCGAGGACTTATTCTTCGGTCGTTGAGATCCCGTCAAATCTGGGTCGTTGAGATTTTCTCGCGATTCGCCACGAAATCCTCTCCGTAGAATCCGGAGAGACAATCGTTGGGGGTCGTTCGATCTGATCTGACAGCTCCTGTCTGACCGGCCTATATCAGGCATCCCACCCCAGCGAAGCCATCCCACCTCCTCATTCGCATCTCCCCGGAACCCTATCTCCCGAGCGCCGCTGAGCTCTTCGTCTCCGTCGCCACTCTCGCCGCTTCACTGCCGGAAGAGCGCCGCCGTGGACTTCACGCAGTCGACGAGCACATCCTCTCCGCTCTTCGCCGCCGTAGTTGCTTGACGCCACCGAGTTAGGGTACGCCAAGCCTCGGTCCAATCTCCATCTCTGTTCTTCCTTTTCCAGATTGGATCCGTTTTCTTAGTCTTTTTGGTTGATTTCTTTAGGTTTCTTTGATCCGTTGGATCGTTGCACCGTTGCGAAACCTGCTTCTGCTAGTCAAGGTTTCCTCCTTGATTCAGGTTAGAAGTTAGGGTTAGTATCTATCTGTTCTGTGTTAGGGTTTCTGATCATCATTGTGTGAAGTTAAGTCTAGCTCAGAACAGACCAGAATATTTACCCAAAACTCTTCACTGAATCTCTTGTCAAAATTGTTTTTGATCGAAACTTTTGCTGGTGCTCATTCCATACTCGCCTTTTTCCCTCGCTACCTTTGTGTTGTTCACAGGATGTCTGGAGAATTAGGCTTCGGGAATGAGTCTCCAAATCTCGATCACATCAACGAAGCAGAACGGTCTGCTCCGAAGAAGAAAGGAGGCAGAACGAAGGAAACCAACAACGCCAGAGGCATCCCCGAATCAATTCGTCTTGCTCTGGGTTATGACACACCTCCTGAAGAGACCAAGAAACAGCGCAAGAACCGCTTGCAAAACATTCGCGGGTACTGGGCTGTACGATGGTACAGATACAAGAGCATTCCCACATGGAAATGGACTATGCAATTTGCCTTCAGTCCACCCTATCGGTATACTTCAGTCATGTGCAGTCAGTACATTGAAGAGAATCGTCACCTGTACTACCCAGTTCCACCGAAGCTTCCTCACCCCAACACCCTCAAGACACCAGATGATTACCCAGAAGAGAAAGAACGATTGAGAATCGCTGCTGAAGCCAAGAGGCTGAAATAAGAGAAGAAGGCAGCCAAGTTGGCTGAAGCTGAAGCCCAAGGTGAAGGGCCTAGCAAGAAGAAGAAGAAGAAGAAGCTGAAGAAGAAGTCTGCTTCTCCACCCCATGCTACAACAGAAGATGAAGAACATGCCAGACTAGAGCAAGCTGCTCTGGAAGATTCCATCATGGATGAATCCAATGCAGCTGATGACGAAACTGAATTCGAAACAGATGACGAATCGGATGATCCAGCTCCCCCCAAGAAGCAAAGACTTCAGATCCCTCTGAAGAAAAATCCAGGAGAGAAACCTGAGGCTAAGGTCAAGCCTTCTGCTCGTACCACTATTGATCTCTCCAACTTGGTTGTCACGAAGCCCTTGGACTCCAAGCCACCGGCTGATGCCCCCGACAAGGAGAGGCGATCAAAGCAGAAGCACGACCCCGCCAAGAGACAACCTGCAAAGGATTCAGCAACAACGAAGCCCAAGCAGTCTGCTGCAACAAATACTTCAGCGAAGCACAAGCTCACTGAAGAAGTATTGAGACAGAAAGACCTCGAAGAGGCACTAGAGCGCAACATCCTTGCCAGAAGCGCAGCTGACAAAAAGAAGGCAGATGAGGATGCTGCCAGACAGAAAAAGGAGTTGGACTCAGCCAAGATGGCTGCAGAGAAGGCTGAGACGAAGCGCAAGCTCGCCGAAGCCGCAAAGAACGAAGAGAAAGCTGCTGCTGAAGCTAAACTTCTTGCTGAACATGAAGCTAAACGCAAGGCTTCATTAGAAAGCCTGAGAACGAAGAAAGCTGAGAAAGCTGCTAGGGCAAATCAGAAGAAGCCCGTAGTTGATATGACTCCCTCAGCTATTCCATCGAAGCAGAAAGGCATATCTTTGTCTGAAGCTCAAGTTGAAGCTGATCATCAGAGTGACCATCCAGTCCCGGACTCTCGTGAAGGCGAACTCTGGGATTAGTTGGGCATCACTGAAGCCCTTTGGGAGAAGTGTGCTGCTGAAGATCCTGATGCTATTGACTTTGGAGAAGTTTACATCTCTAGGTCTATCGAAGCTATGATCTCTACTATGATCAGTCAGCTGAAGGATTTTCATTCAAGAGATAGGGCTGAAATGAAAAAGATTCACAACTATCAGAAGCGAGCTGAAACAGAACCTGATGAAGAATTCAAACAGCACGCCCTGAAATTGCTTCAACAAGTGACAGAAGTCAATTCCACCACCAAGGACAATATCAAAATCTACAAAGGCAAAGTTAAGGCCGCTGTAGATGACATGGTGAAGACCCATAATGCTTCCATTATGGAAAGAGATTCGAGGAAACGCAAGGCTTCGCCCGAAGCTGAACAAGTTGTTGCACCACCATCTCTTAAGCTTGCTCCAACAAAGGCCACAGGACCCTCACCGAAGAAGAAAACCACCAAGAGGCGCACGGTTACTTTGGCCTCAGCCGCAGACATGGATACAAGTGATGAACAGCTACAGGGATCACCTGAAGCAGTTCCCACCCTTGCACCGAAGCCAAAGCCGTCCAAGCCCGCACCAAAGCCTTCAGCTCCTCCCACCAAGACTCCCACACCTCCTCCTACAAGAACCATCCCCAAACCAACTCCACCACAAAGAGATCCTACACCTACACCAACGCCTGCACGAAACCCCACACTCATTCCACCTCGTGTTCCCACACCCATCCGTACTCCAACCCCCGAACCACAAAGGATTCCCGCTCCACCAGTTGCTCCCGCACCACCTCCATCACCTCCCCGTGAAGCTTATGCTCCATCACCAACCCACTCCAGAACCCATGTTACTCGAGATTTTTCCCCCGCCAGAACAGTTCAAGAGTCTTAAGCACATGTGCCCGACACCGAAGCACATGATGACGAAGACGAACTAGTACAAATTCTGAATCTGTCGCAAGAGCAAGCGCTTGTTGTCGCTCAATCTGCTGGCCCTTCAAGAGCCAACCCATTTGCTCCTCTGCAAAGGATTCGTGAGCGTTCGCGCCCCTGCCAAGATACCCAGCTTGACTCCAATTACCCTCGTGAAACGTTTCCTATTTTCAAGGGTGCTGGTTATTCTTCAAGGCATGGCCCGGAATTCGACCTGGAACAGCATCGGAAGCGCCATCGATTCTTTGGTGTTAGTCCTTATGCTTCTGACCGCACAGCGGATGATCTTCGTTTTTGGACTGCTGAACAACAAGTCTTATACACCAAAGTCTTCTGCCAGCAAGGAGTTCTGTTTAGGCACAAGTTTCTGGACTTGCGAAGTCTTTCCACTGCATCATGCTTTCAGAACGTCCTCGAAACTATTGAAAATCAGAACTTGTCTAGGTTGTTTGCGTTGAGCACTCCTTTCAACTCAGAGCTCATCAAGCAATTCTATGCAACCCTTTATGTGTCTGGTGATGCCAATGAACCCAGCTCATGGACGCTAGAATGGATGATTCAAGGCAAAGTCTTCAGGATGTCCTCTGTCGAATTCATGGAAATTGTTAACATCCCAAGGCATTCTGGAGTCCACGAAAAGATTCATATTGCGCCTGATTTGACTGAAGAAGAATTTGCAACTCTGTTGGATCCTGAAGCCACTGATAACTACATACCTCAAAACATTCGCCCGAAGCATTTGAATTTCATCTCAAGAACTTGGTTCTTCATCCTGTCAAACTCATTGATTCCTTTGAGTACTGCTTCGAAAGAATCGAATCTTTATCCTGAGACAAGGCATGCAATTATGAAGCTCACACATGGTCACATATTTGACTTTGAGGATTGCTTCATTAGGAATTTGGTTCATGCAGCAGAGCTACCTTTCACACTGAAACCCTATGCTCCCTGGCTGCAAGTAGTATGTAACTATGGTTGGAACGAAGACTTTGTGGCACGCCATCATCCGAAGCTTTTCCTCCCACCAGTGCGTGACTCTTTGGAACTGCTGAGGAAACCCAATGATCCATTTGCCACATATGTTGGTGTGCGCCATGAAGTCAATGAGCGAAACTTATCCAAGACGTTCCAGAAAGACTGCCATCATTTTGAAGTTAATCTTCGCACACAGCAAATGCTTGACAACTTCATTGAAGCAAATCAGCGCCAGATGCAGTTTCTTGCTGATGAGATCAACCGTGTTGGCAATATAACTCTCAACAACAATCAGTACTTACGTGTGCTCAAGCGTCATTCCTGGAAAGGTCTCCGGAAATTCAACTCTGTGAAAGGTCTTCGTAAAGATCGCATCTACAAAGAGTATCCGTACCTCGAGCGACACTTTTCACGTGATGACTCAGTGGACCGCCCGAATCAGAAGATCCCTCCCCTGCACAAGATTGATGAAGTATTCTTCGTCAACGAGCCTGAACCCATCCGGCCAGATACCGTCTCCGAGAATGACTCCATCACTTCAAAGGACGACGACGGCCTTGACGACAGCGACCTCGACATCAACCTCATCACTCAGACACGCCACGAAGCTATTCCTACATCATCTTCCGAAGAAGAATCCTCAGGCGATCAGTCTTCGTCGGATGAGTCTTCGTCGAGCACTGCTTCGTCGCGTTCTCAGGGTGCTGATGCTGCGTAATAAATCTCTCGAACCTCTTCTCAACCTTTTTTCCAATCATTGACAAAAAGGGGGAGAAAGAGGGCATCGATGAGTTAGTTTTGCATCGGGGAAAGGGTTCTTGCTATCTGTTTTTGCTTCGTTTCGTTTGGTTAAGTTACGACAAACATTCCATTTATTTCGATTGGGTTGTAACTTAAGTTTTACTTCAGTCATGCTACTCCTGTGCTACACTTAAAGTTTTAATAACCCCTTTGCTTGCAAGTATTGCTTCGTATCTTCTATCTTGCAGGTGGTTATTATTTTCTAAGTCACAGGTCATTGGAAGAAATTGCATACTTTCCTGGATATATATCTTCAATGCAATTGTATTCGCTAAGATATTTTGTTTTGCTCTCCACCGAAGAAAATTATCTCAAGCATTAACTTCGATTATATAAATCTTCGATGCTTGTATTCAGGGGGAGCCAAAAACTTCATATCTTAGAGTTTGTCCCATCCTTCACAAAAACTTCAATATCTTTTATCGATGCCTGTTTTGTCAACAATAGTCCAAAAATGGGGAGATTGTAAGAGCAAAGTTTTGCCCCGTGTGTTTTGGATATTGTTGGACAAAACAGTAGAGGAACTAACAATGTTTTCTACTATAAACAGTTGCATAGGTTCCTGAAGGACAAGCCATGTGATAAAGCTTCAGGGAAGGTCTTCATGTTATCGAAGCATTACCCTCGGAGCGAAGCTTAATCACGAAGGTTGACCCCCAAAAATGAAGGTGTCCTGAAGCTCTACTCATTGAATGAAATGAAGAAGACGGCGCAAGACTTAGATGTTTTTGTGTAGTTCTTTTTCTGTTCCTTGAGTCATAGGACAAACCGTACTATCAAGAGGGGTATTTAGTTTGTGGACATCGAAGTCATTGAGAAATGCTCAGATCAAATCCAGACCATGTGAGAAGCCTGAGTGAAGAAATCTCATGTGCACTAAGTTAAGCTTCGGTAGCAAAGACTTCGTTCTTTCGCTTCTGAAGCAGAACTAAGTCCGTGAGTCAGCTTTACTTGTTCCTCAAGTAAAGTTGCGCATTGATGACAAATCCGACCGTTGTGGACACGTGTCAAGCTGTCACCTCGGGTCAGTTTGGTCATTACGCACCTCGGGATCGCCAACTATAAATACGCCGCCCCCTCCTCCATTTGCGGGTGGCTGCTCCAAGATTATTCCTAAGAGAGACTGTAGAGAGCAACCCCAAAACGCCACCGAAGCAAAACCCAAAATCCAGATACTGAAGCCTAAGTCCCATTGATCTGAGTAGCTTCGAGATGACTTAGGTGAAAGCTTATTAGCCTTTTTATCTTAGAGAACTGCAATTCTCCTAGACGGTTAGAGTGTTGTTCTTTAGAGAGCGAAGAGTAATTGTCGCCTCGAAGTCCAGTTTGTCAAAGGTTTCGGTGATTTCCTCAATAATCAACCACGAGTGAAGAACTGATCAAGTTCATGGAGTTTGATGCAGTGGAGCAACGGACGGAGAGAGATTTGCTCCAGGTGTTCAATCACCAGTCCCTTCAACCAGACGTAGCGCTTTGCAGAGCGTGAACTGGTCGAACAAACATCGCTGAGTCCCAGTTCGTTTTACTTCAAGCATTTACCTTCAGTATTGCATTTGCTTCACTATTATGCTTCAATGTGTTTTGATTCACTGCATTTAGTTTCGCTTCCAGTTATTCTTCGCTATTCCGCACTGTTTATGCTTCACTTCAATAGTTTCAGTAGAAAATATTGAAGTGATCATTCACCCCTCCCCCTCTGATCACATACTTGGACTTTCAGGGTTCGGTCTTCATGTGGCGAAGATGCCTGCCTCTGCTGCCGAGGTGCCCCGACCTGCTACTATTTTGCACTAGCAGATGGGCGGGGAGCCGACCTCGATCTTGCAGGGCGTGAAGGTGGCTCAGTCGCAGCTTGTTGTTGGTTTGGCGCTGCTAGAAGCTCGCACATTCGACGCGTCCTTTCCTTCAGCTCGTCACCCTCTAGGTTGTCCAGCTCGCTCGCAATTTTCTCGGTGGCTCTCAGATTTCCTTCGAGAGAACTATATACTGGCTACGGGATAAGGTCGGATGTCGTCGGTTTCTCATTCCTAGCTAGCTCTCTGCCGACTGCTCTGCCAGATGTGTGGAGCTCTTCGATGACTACAGGCTCTATCATGCATGACACGATGTCGTGTGCATCGTTGTACTCCCAGACCGTTGCCTCCAACCAGCGCTTTTCAGTGTCGATTTCCCGTGCCTGCTCAGCCAGGCGCTGGCGTGCCTTCTCCATCTCGGCGGGGGCCAGAGATGGATTAGTGCTAGCATCTAGAGGCGTGTGTAGGATGTCCTTCGTGGATCCCGCGGCTTATCTTGCTGCTCTTGCAGTGGTGTTGGTGGAGCTGTGGTGACTAGACGCAGTTTCAACCATCATTACCTCCACGCGGATGCGTGAAGCCGAGTCGATTGCCGCTGCCGAGCATTCGACAGCAGGCATAGGATCTGTGACCGCCGAAGAAAACTCGTACCTCCCTGGGGTACTCGTCGGGGATTCTCGCGACAATGACGTGATGGCTGCCGAAAGGCAGAATGAGGCCACGCGGCAAGGGTGCTCCTGCACCGAACCGCGAGGCGGTGCCGATGACGTAGTTGAATGCCCCGTACCTGAGAACTAGGCCGGAAGCAAAGTGGGCGATTGATGAAGAGGATGGTCCCGTCCGGATCAACACTCAAACCGACGCCTCGGCCTGCCCCACGGTGGGCGCCAACTGTCATCGTATTGTGATGACAGATGCCATGGGGATGGATAAAGAGGGGGGGAAGGTCCAAGGTTGATGTCGATGGTACCGGAAGCGAGAGTGGGGACAAGCACATTGAGACACCATGATGTACCTAGGTTTGGGGCTCTCCTTAGAGATAAAACCCCTATCCTGCTGAGCTGACTATGAGCAATAACTCGGGCTACAATGAATGATCCTTCAGCTGTAATCATAGGAAGGAGGAGAAGGCCTAGAGCTCTGCTCTCTCCTGCATCTCTGTATGAAGGTGGGTGTGAAGTAAATGCGGATCGTCCCTCTCACTAGAGGGGTTCCTGGGGTTCTTATAGCCTGAACCCGGGTTACAATAGTAACTACACAATGAGGAGGGACCCAGTTGTAAGCCTCTCAAACTATGCTGGGGCTCGCTGACTGCAGCTCGCCAGCTGCCTAGGCGTAGACTTGCAGCTTGCCTACATTGTCCTGTGAATCTTGTAGCCTGCAGCCATGGGGTGCCTAGGAGTAGATAGGAGGCTTCCTCAGAGCCATGTCTTGTTCGCCGTCCTGTCAACCCAGCGTGTTGAGGGAACATCATGCTCCTGACAGGTCGGCATGGTACTTTGTTGTCTGCCATGCGGATCTCTCGGGATCGCCTATTGATGACCTCGGGCCAGGTGCGCCCATCCGGCCCTTCGTCAACTCTTGATTCTTGTAGGGGGCTCGGCTGAGCCGATTGCTATCTGGTCCGATTGTGCTTGGTCGGAGGCCGACTGCTCCTCATTGAACATTCGGCATCCGGACTGATCAGATCGGCCCGATCGCATTGAGCGTTCTTTAGATCGATCGCACTTCGTCTTGAAAGATTGTTTCGCTTGGGTGACCCTACCCGGGGGTCATTTCCACAACAACATTGTTATACGCGAGACGACTAACTGCCCATTCTGAAATTTCCTAAACACACTCGCGCTGGCCCTAGACGACGCCCCTATCAACTCGTGTCGATGTCCCCATTGTTGTCCCATCCGTTGGGTGCCCCACATTCGTTGCCTTCTCTCCTAACTCTGTGGGCCTCCCTGCACGCCCTCTCCTTCTCCTCCTCTTCCTTGGTGACCAACCATGTATGGCCTCTTTGGTGGCCACCATATCATAAGGTGCATCACCATCTCACAATGATGAAATTTGACACCCTCAAGGAGGGCTTATAGGGGAACATCATACATAAAAAAATCCACACACGATCAAGCCCAAAATCACTATCAAGGTGCAGGCAACAGGATCATACTCTCGACGATCCCTCAACACAATAGAGACGCAGACGACATCGAATAAGTCATGCAACTCATACTGCTAGTCTATACCTCTTAGACGCGAGAGTTTCTCCTTTGATAAGATATTCCTGATCTACCGTAAAAGTAGACAATACCTCCAAGGTATCCACACATACCGACTTAGCCGCATTGCGACACTCTGTGGGCCAAAATGAAGAAAAATGGGTAATCTATACAAAGGAGAAGAAGTATCTTAAGGACAGTGGTGCACTAGATTTGATCTAGTATAGAGAGAAAGAGAGAGAGAGAGGCAACAAAAATTACATGAAGGGGGATTGGCCGAGGGCCTTCTATTTTCCCTTGGTGCGTCCCTACCCCACCTTATATAGATGGAAACGGAGGGGATTCTTCCCCATTGTGTTAGGATTCCACCTTGGACTCCCTCCTCATGCTTGCCTTGACCCTACCAAGGGGGATGGCCGACTTGGTTCTTTGGGATGCCTTACCCCCAATCCCCCAAGAATTTGAGGGGGATTTAAGAACCTTTTTACACTTCAGGAATCTTCCATGAAATTCTAGAACATTCTGGTACCCTTCGAACTAGTTTCGTATATCACTGAAACACTCTAGGATCTCCCAGGACACTTTCGAGATCATATGATACCCTTTGGGAACCCTTCTCTCTTATTCTTCATTATCCCATAACATTTATGTATATCACTAATCGCTAATTGTGTAACCTATAGGTTCGAGCTTATGTGGACATGTCTAGAACACCTTCTTGTCCATAATTATTACCAGGATCTGGACACCCACAATAGTTCTCACATATCATAAAAAATATTTACCAAGTGATCCTTTTATTACCACGTACAATTCCCTTTGACTCATGATACATTACACAACCCGAGGTGAGACTTTCAAGGTGTTCCCATGATCAATGCTTTTATCACTATACTTACTTATCCTCGTTACCGATTGGTAAACTTTACTCATTTTTTGTATTTCGGTATTGAAAGTGCATGTGCCCTCATGTTTGGTTTTGGTAATTGATGACAATATATATGTACTAATGGTTTCCTTGAGTTATACTTTAAGGTTTGTCCATAGGAAATTCTTGAAGATCATGTGTTGGCTTCAAGGTTGAAAAGATGAAGATTATGTGTTGACCAAGGTGTTATTCATGGAGTTATCCAAAGATTGGTCATGTATATTTCCATGGCCTTACGTCAAAAGTAAGATTTCGTATAGCCCGAGAGATGATGGCATCAAGTGGTGATGGCCATCAAGGTTGTTGTGTTCAAGGTCAAGAGGAGCATCACGAAGATAACATATGCTTGGAGCTTGCCAACCATTTGGTGATAATGGTCTTGTGAAGATGTGCCTAAAAGAGGCTCACCCATAATGGAGTATGGGGGGGGCAATCTACTAGTCTTCATCAAGCCGGCAGAATCAAGAAAGGTGTTCTAACTTGAGGCGGGCATGATCGTCATCATCAAGCTCAAGTGAATTATGCGCAAGGCAAAGGTTTGATCTTGATAGGTTTCTAGTTTACCGATCTCATGGTATTAGTTAGGAGACCGGGTTATAGGCTAGGACGCATCGTTCGTGGAGAGCTCAAACATTTGCATCATTGGCATCATACTTATTGCTTCTTGTTTGGTTTTTCTATTTGTGAGTTTTGGAGCTTGTGGTCTTCTTCTTGGCAAGCTCTTGTTCATCGAAAACAGATTTCATATGCATCTTCTCTTGTGTTTTTTGATGTAGGATATGTGCCGGTTCTTCTTGGTTAGAGGTTTCACACCTCTATTTGTTTGACATTTCGTGATTAGGCAGCTCTGTTTGTTAGCTTTCTATCAAGCTTAAGTTTGCCTCAATTGGAGTTCATTTGCAGAAGTTATGGTTGTTTCAGTGTTCCTCTTTTGGCAGTTCTGGCTTGGCTGGAAGAAGAGTATTTATGTGTAAAAAGGACTTACCAGAATATCTCCCTGTGTTCAAGCCATGTTACCCCCGTGCACACGGCCTTCGGGACGTGCACACGGGATGGCGTGACTTGAACCAGGGTTGTTGATTTCTCTGCGGTAAGACTCGTGCACACGGGGTCCCTAGGCCGTGAACACAGGGTTACATTGGATTTTGACTGTAGACCACGTGCACACGTTATTTAGCCCATGCACACGGGATCCAACAGGCATATCTCACCTACCCCGGCCCAAGTGCAATAAATACTCCCTTCTTCTTCCTCCTTTGACAACAGTTCTTGAGAAAGTTTCCCCCCACCATTGTTGACCTCTTGGAGCTTGCTTTCTCTCTATTCCTCCTATGATTCTTGCATATTTGTGAGGGAAAAGATAGAGGATATCTAGATCTATATTTCCACCAATCCATCTCTCCTCTAAGTGAGGGGGACCTTGTGGATCTAGATCTTGGTGTTCTTGGTGTTCCTCCTTGTTCTTCCTCTCATGTTCCTCCATAGCTTTTGTTGCTTGGATGGGATTTGAGAGTGAGGGACTTGAGCACTTTGTGTGTTCTTGCCATTGCATTTGGTGCATCAGTTTGAGTTTCTCTCTGAGGATTCTTTGTAGTGGAAGTTGAGCGTTGAAAAGATTGTTACTCTTGAATGCTTTGGCACTCTAGAGTTTGTTACTCTTGGGTGCTTTGGACCCTAGAGGCTTGGTGTTGTTGTGGATCTTAATCATTGTGGTGTAAAGCTTCGGGACGCTACGGGAGCCTTCAATTAGGTTGTGGAGATTGCCCCGAGCAATTGTACGGGTACGGAGACCGCCCCCAAGGGTTGCCAATTGTATGGGTTCGGTGACCACCCTCAAGTGTCCCATAGTGGAATCAAGGCATCTCGCATTGGTGAGAACGTGAGGAGAATAGGGTGGCCCTAGGTGGCCTTCGTGTGAGCATTGTGCTCCACAGCCTCTCCAAACGGAGACGTACTTCTCGCAAGAGAAGGAACTTCAATAATACATCCTTTTCTCCATCGGATCCACTTACGGTTACTTCTACCCTTACTTTGAGCAAGCTTATTACCTTGTTTATATTGAGCTTGCTCTTATTGTTGTTGCATTGCTTGTCCCATAGGTTGCTCCCCTAGTTGCTTATCTAGTCAACCTATTTACGTGTGCACTCACTTTGTGATAGCCATAGTGCTCTTGTTATATGTATTTCTATCCCATGGTTGTTTATCTTGCTTAGTTTAAGTTGTTGGTGCACATAGTTGAGCCTAGATTATTTAGGTTTCTTGCTTGGTAAATTAAACGCTAGTTTTATTCTGCATTTGTTCAAGCCCAAACCATAATTATTTTAAGCGCCTATTCACCACCCCCCTCTAGGCGACATCCACGTCCTTTCAGGTATATCCTTGTGACTAACTCCTTCGTCACAATACACGACGAAATGATGTTGGACACTATAATACCAAATGGGCCTAGAGTGTATCTCTCCATCACCAGAGGGGAAATCCCAGTCTTGAACTGTCTACCACCACAACACACTTTTTGACATACCAAGAAGTCACCTGTATAATTGCTTAGTTATGTAGTGATGTTTGGAAACCCCAAAGTAACCATCCATTATCCAGGTTGATGAACATATTATGAGAAATTACCAACAACATATTGATGACGTGAGCTCGCATGTATTTCATAAGTTGGGCCTATCCAACACCATTGTTACCCTAACAATGTGCTTCATTATTTTTGGCATCCTAGTTACATTAACAATGCCCATGATAAGGAAATATCTACGTGGCACAATACGGTCAGGTACCCCTCTAAAAAAAGATCGAGGACGACATCTTCGGTGCTTTTATTTCTTTGATCGTAGGAAATCCGTACTATCAAGAGGGAACCCACATTGGAAGGTTTGGGTGGAATCAATCACGTACACAACTTTTTGCACCCATTCTTACCTTTCACATTTTGGCCAAGAGATGGACAATTTTCATCATTTGAGCATGCCTTTCTGTACTAGGAGGTTGTATTAGTTGGCATATGGTTGTACCGCATGGCCAGTTTAGACTTGGATCTGGGGACTGAGGTGGTCGTACCAGATACAAGTCCGGTTGTACTGCCCTTCCCAAGAGAGTGGCACAACTGAGCATGTGACGGACTACAACCAAGGTGAACTACGTTTTCCTCGATAATCCTACGGGTATGCTAGCGTTACCAGGGCGGTAGTGCATCGATTGTACCATTTGCGTGGAATTTAATTCTGATGAATTTTATATGGCACATCCGAGGCCAGTGTGGTTGTATCGCTTTGGATGCATTTTTCTTTGGGTGCGGTTATACCGGCCAGGAATCGCTCCTCTACCGCAACAGGGGTGATTCCCTTTGCGTAAGTTGGTGGTACCTCGACGGCTCTTGCACGATTTTATCGGGCCAATGCACCACGGTACGGTACAATCGGGGGCCGAGGTGGTTATACCGCCATGCATGGTTGTAAGAACTAGGGTTTTCCCTCTAGAGACGTCGTCCAATTGTGCCGCTTTAGTACATTTTGGCATAATAATGGTTGGATTCGGCGGGAACTATATAAGAAGCCCTTCTTCTTCCTTGTTCCCTACCTCTTCTCTCTCTCTCTCTCTCTCTCTCCACAATTAATGCTAGACCTTAATATTGCCTGATATCCATCTCTAGCCAACCAAACATGTCGATTCACTAGGGAATGAGGGATGAGACCTAGATGTACACTTCCATTCAAAAGAAATTTGATTCCCCCATCCATTTCTTGTGGATCTTGTTACTATTGGTTGTTTGAACACCCTAGACGTAAGAAAAAGTAGGTTAGCTAGATATGCAACTAGGTGCACAACCTATATGACAGGAAAAACAACAATAATAATAGTAAGCACAAGATAAACAAGGTATTAAGCTTGCAAAGTAAAGGGATGAAGTAATCTCAAGTGGAGTTGATGGAGACTAGGATTTATTCACCGAAGTTCCTTCTCTTGCAAGAAGTATGTCTCCGTTGGAGAGGTGTGGAGGCACGAGGCTCCCCAAGAAGCCAACTAGGCCCACCTTATTCTCCTCATGCCCTCACTCAATGCAAGGTGTCGTGAATCCACTACGCGGTGCCTTTGGAGGCGACGACCGGACCTTTACAAACAAGGTTGGGGTAATCTCCACAACTTAATTGGAAGCTCCCAACTAGACCAAGAAGCTTCACCACAATGGAATATGGCTCCAAGGTGACCTCTTCTGTCTAGGGGCCAAAGCACCCAAGAGTAACAAGATCCATAAGGGATTAGTGGGGGAAATCAAATATCCTTTGGTGGAAGTGTAGATCGGGGCCTTCTCCTCCAAACCCTAGAGCAACAATAAGTTTTGATGGCTAGGGAGGGAGATCGGTCGAGATTTGAGCTTGGGAAACAATGGATGAAAGAAAGAGGCAAGAGGTAGGTCTTCTTGGGTAAGAAGACCCCCTTTTATAGTGGCGAACAAATTGAACCATTATGTGCATTTACTGCGCCCGCCCGGTGCTACCGCTTTGTACAAAAACAAGGGCGTAGACAAGGGCAGAACAGTAGTAGGGACGGTAGTGGGGGCAGTAGTACCGTCGGCCCGATACTATCGGCCAAAATCGGGTAACAGAGCGCTCTAGCTAAGCAGAAGTAGTGGCGGTACTACCGCCTTACTACCACTCGTTAGCTGAAGTCTAGAGTTGCAGTGCGGTGGTGGGGCTGTGGTAGAAGGGAAGTACCATTGGGGTGGTACTACTGCTTTAAATAAATATGGAGACAAAAGACTTTGGCTAAGAGGTAGTTCCCGCGGAACTAAAGTGTGGCAGTACCGCATAAGCGGTACTACCTCCCAGAAACTGAAAACTGCCCTTAGCACAAAACAGGTTAGCCTCCAAATGTTGTGGGAAATATGTGGGTGCAAGAGATGTGTGTGTGTGTGCATGTGTGTGTGTGTGCGTGTGGATATTATCTGAAATGCTCATCGCACACGGTTAGTCCGCAAAACGCATTGTCATCGAACACTAAAACCATATAAGGGGAAATATGCCCTATGAGTACCTGGATTGCATGCATTGAAAACAAAAGAATTGTCCATATGCTCAACAAGGACAATCCTATAACCATTGTAAGAATCCCACCATCACAAGACTTCTGGATTTGACACTCTTTCTTTGGCATATCCGGGTCTCATAATGGTATCATGATGTTGCAACGGTATTCATTGTTTGCAAGGTTGTGTCAGGAGAAGCTCAATCCTTAGAACTATACCATCAACGGGTCATGACTACATGATGAGATATTGTCTTTGTGATGGTGTCTTTCCTTCATGGCCGACCTTCATCAAGACCATCTTTGAGCTAAGGGTCAGAAAAGATCCCACTTTTTCCAAAGACAAGAAGAAGATAGAGAGGATGTTGAGAGGCTATTTGAAGTGCTCCAAATCCATTTTGCAGCTGTTCGAGGACCTGCAAACTATGTAATGCAGAGGGATTATAGAAGGTGATGACAACTTGTGTGATCATGCACAACATATTGTGGAGGATGAGAGTGATGGAGTTCGCCAGGGTCTAGAATTTGAGCACATGGGTGATCATGTCAAACTTCCAAAGAAGAATTCAACAACATTTGAGGATGCTATCCAAATGCATAAACAGATTCAACATTAAGAACTCATTAGCAGCTTTAGAATGATTTGGTAGAGCATCCGTGGGAGCTTCTAGAAGAGAATAGGAAATGCGTTCGAACAAATTGAATTCAAATTCAAATTACTTTATTATAAAAAATCATACTTGAATTATAATGTTTATATTAAAAGTATTGTTGCATTAAATTATTTGCACAACAATAAAGTAAAGGCAAAGCTAAACATTCGATGCATCCTCTCCTAACTGTTGTTTATGAACACTCTCCTAACTGTTGTTTATGAACACGTCCAAACACGTCCGTTGATATTTGATGAACCGTATTGAAGTGTTGTAGGACGTGTTCGCGAACATCACTTGGTGAACCGCGTTGAAGTAGCCATTGCAGCCGAAAATTAGTGTGACACGGGTTTTCAGTCCCCGTACGACATTCGGAAGGAATGGCTGCAAGAAGGTACTTGTACGGTGGAGAGGGTATAGTATAAGCGTATACTACTACTAGCATACAGATACCAGTCTATACCTATACAGACAGACATGTTGACTGACTGACTCCTCGGGAAATAACAAGGCAGACAGATTCATCGGGCCCGGCCAGGCCATGCCATGCCAATCACTGGATCTCATCAATCTCCCAGGAAAAGACACATCGAGCAGTGAATTCTGCAGGAGGAAGGAAGGGTCCAGAACAAACCTTGCCATCCATCGTCCATGTGAGCCGAGAAATACCCAGTAAAAAAACACCTGAAAAAAAGGAAACTGGCATTGCATTTTCCAGTTCCCACGACACCTCAAGCAGATCAGCGGCGAGCAGCTTCATCTCTGCATCATATCGCAAACTCGCATTCAGCAACAACAATTGAGTGCAGAATACATTGACGATCACGACTCGCGATCAACTCCAATGATCCAGGGATAGTTAGACCAGAACCGACTACTACATTCAGTTCTCCAGGTGTTCTCTTTCACTGTGAGGGGTGACCCCCCTAAGAATTTCATACATGCGTCACTGCTAGGTTTACATTGCTGATTGAGGTTCAGATGAAATCAAGAGATCTAAATGGGCCTTCATCTTTTAACTCAGTAGTCCCATGGAGATTCAGGAGTCATAGCGATAACTTTTTCTTCTTCTTTGATTTATTGTGAAGCTTGGAATCTTTAGCAGCCTGCACGAGGAAAGCATTCATCAGAAATATAGGAAGGCCTATGTGTAGTGTAGGTATGGATGACTACAGAGAACACAAATACGTTAGTGTTACAGGAAACCATGAATATCATGAATGAAAATGTTCCATATACGTGGCAGGTGCCAGACGTTCAAGTAATCCGGTAACATAAAACTATCGTGTAGATAAGAAACCGGTTTTGTATATCGACGTCAAATGAGCAACACTGCAAGAAGACACTATGACTATAAATATCAGGCTCATACAGTGAACACAGGTGACCGTGCCTAGACCCTACATTGTATATCGAGTAGTTCCAGCCAATGATAACTGCATAATGGCTTTAGTTTCCACAAGTCCCCCTTTTCAGTTTGTTACATTCTCTAGTAGTTCCTTTCAAAAGAGACAAACAGAATACCAAAGCATCTATTATAGTATTGCATATGCTTCAGTCAAAAAATAGTTACCTTTGTTTTTCTCTTGTTCTTTTTCTTCTTTTTCTTTATCTGCTCCCCATCATCTTGATTAGAAACCTCAGAGGAATCCTCAAATGATGGAACATGCCGTACCATTCTTCCAGAAGTTGAGGCCTCACCTACAATAGCAGGACAATGTAGGTCAAATTTGGTCTGGTCTGGAAGGGGTATAGGTCAAAATAGGTTACAAGGGGATGAGGCCATGTAGGTCATATTTGATAGTGCAATATACAAAGAGAAAAGTTGTCACCATCAACAATGAGCAAAACAGTCGCAGAACTCAACCACAAAAAAATATGTTCACAGCAATCCAGAAATCAGGCAAGGAAATACCATTAACTTTAAATCAACAAGCGCAGCAAAATATCATCTAGTCTTAAAGTTACCATTAGTGTTTCAGGTGTTTCTCACTCGATCTATAACTGGAGATTGCATGATCCTAAAACAAACGACCTCCTCTCCTTCGAACTTCTATGTCATGCTCTACGGTAAAATTTGTAAGTCTTGTAGTAACAAGCACTTTAAGCAGGCACTTTGGAAATGGTGGAAAATAAGGTTTATTATACTCCTAGTTCAATATTGTGCTTAGGAGTATGAAATGGCACCTAAAATTGCAGAATAAACTTTATAATGACATAGCTCATGCAGTGCATGCATTCCAAGGGGTAGACATATGGATATATATGATAGGTGAAATGACAACTCATACCCTTGCTAGCCCTTATGGTTTCCTTCGCATTTCTCACAGCCAAATTTACAAGATCGGGATTTAGAGAGTCCAAGCCATCAGGTTGTTGAAGTTTTCTCTCGAGGAATTTCGCTAAAGCAGCTGCCTTATTTGTAGTTAGTGGTCCTCCAGGATGGGCCATCCTATTTAAAAGGAGATGAAAGCATTTGAGGATAATGTTATATGTGTAACAAAAAAAATACTCACGGAAATTCTATGTTCTTTAGCAAGGCTATACAAACATCGCAACAAATTAGTCCTGCTGGCCATTTGTGCATGAGACAAACAATGCCGTGCTCTATCACAACTATATCAAACCAAAAGTGAAACCCTGATGTTTCATGAGATACCCATCGAGCATGAACGTTCCGTTTTTATAATACAAAATTAGGATTATACTCTTCTTATTTTTGCGGGTAAAAATTAGGATTATACTGAACACAAGCAGGAGTAGAAGCAATAACCCATATACTTAGAGACATCAGATACATCAACAATCACTCATGCCAACCACAAAAACTAAAGCATCCCAGTCCCAGTGATATTAAATTCGGAATCACAGTACACTTGGTCATTCTTTGGCTTGATTGGATTAGCAATCTCCCTTAACTTGTTTTGATAGGTAGGTAGTCCCCTTCTTCCGAGTGCGAATTTCTGGAGGCCGAGCTACACGTAACCCTTTATTTTGAAAAAATCGTAAAACATATTTAAAAGTTCTAAAAAAATCCGAAAAAAAATCTATGGAAACTTATATGTATTCCGTATGAACATGTCAAATTTTCCTTGAAAATATTGTAATATGAAGTCTGCACAAAAAAACAAAATTTCAGCCCAAAACCAACAACAAAAAGGCCCATTTAAAATTAAATATTTGTCTTTTTTTCATACGCCACATGTGAAAGTATAATGGTATAAAAATTTGCACATATGCCATATACATGTGTATATATATTCATAAAAAAATTCAATGCTTTTTGAATAATATAAAATATATTTTATGACTTGTTCAAACTAAAGGGCTACATGTAGCTCGGTCTACGTTAGCATTATCCGCCTTCTTCCTCCTTACTTCCCCTTGTATATATTTTGCCATGGCTTTGCAGTAATAAAATACTGTGGAGCATTTGCTTCACAGTAAATAGTCAAAAAAAAATCCTAGTCAATTTTCTCATTCAGCACTAGGAACCTCACGATTTAATCGGCAGCGCTGCAAGCACGGAAGTAAGCCTACTCGAAATCAGCTTATCGGGAGGCTTCAATCACAGAATCTGACTTCAACTACACGTAATCCGCTTCCAAGGAAGCAATCAAAGAGCGATCCTAACCCACAGCCTCAAAGTCAGAACGCCCTTGAGCTCGATCAATCCTGCCGCTCAACCGAATTAAGCAAACGATCCCTCTTTAATCGAACCCCCAAACCGCCCACAGCAACGGAGAAACACACACGAGGCGCCTGAACCGTCGGACCGCGAGCTACATTTAGTGCATCTGGAGGAAGCAGGCGCTAGTGAAGGGGCAGTGCGGTACCTCGGGTTGGGGCAGGAGGATGGCGGGGGCGCCGGAAGAGGCGCGAACTTGCTCCCCCGAAGCGCTTTGCGCTCCTCGTCGGTCAGGTCGCCGCCCGCCGCCATGTCGCCGCCGCCCGGTAGGCCGAGTTGGGAGAGGAAGACGACTCGTATGTTTGGGTTTGGTTTGCTCTCTTGGGGTTCGGTCGGACCACGTCATCCTTCACTCTATGGCGCATGGGCCCCCGCGCACCGGTTTGGGGGGTTCGGTCGGACCAGGCTGAGCCTGCCCGGACCGAGCAATCGTGTCATAGGGGAAGTAAAAAAAATGTTTACTTATTTATTTTGAAAGCATAGCTGGTTTAATTTTGGACTTGACTAAGTGGTTACATTTTCCTGTCCATCAAACTATGAAGGATATGGGACGAATTCGTTAATCTTAAGATCTGTCGGCTCAATATCTTAAATATGTTCATAAGGATAAGATGTGCATACAAATGTTCATAAAAATGATTGTTTGTCCATATATATGAATGTCTGCATCTCTTTCTTTAAGGGTAATGTACAGACCCAAGCGTCTCCAACTCTCAAAAGCGGTTAAGTTAAGAAAGCGCTTAAAAGCGGAAGTGGCTCTCGGATGCTTCTGCACCATGGGTGAAAAGTAAATCATTTAAAATAGTAAACAGATTTTAAAAATTCCGAATTCTTATGTGATGTAAGATGCTCATGTGCGTGAAGTCTGTGCCAAATTTTACGGAGCTTGGATATGTTAGGTGCTCTCGGTGAGAAGGATAAATTTCGAGCTTGTGAGAAACCAGGTGATTTTGTATTTATTTTTTTACCACAAACTCCTCGGATGTCCAAACATCCTGAAATTTTGCACGGACATCACGCACATGAGCATGCTGCACTTCAAAAAAAATTAGTTTTTTCTATTTTTCTGCTATTGTTTTTTATTTTACTGTCCACTGGGTGCAGATGAGCATGGGCACCGTTTTGAATTACAGTCAAAAGAAGAAATGGTAAAGAAAGTGTCTTTCCAAGCAGCTCAGTGCTGCCTAGCAAAATTTGCAAGGTCGTGATCATG
Organism: Bromus sterilis; assembly: GCA_950022295.1. Lineage (NCBI taxonomy): Eukaryota > Viridiplantae > Streptophyta > Magnoliopsida > Poales > Poaceae > Bromus > Bromus sterilis. The sequence continues at coordinate 49,217,579 of OX465600.1, read as the reverse complement.
CTACGTTATGCTGCATTAGAAACTAAAATAAAATAAATTTCAGTTGCATTCTAGAGCTCGTAAAAAACATCAGTGTTACCTACTGTGTACTCCCACTATCCGTTCTTCATCTCAAGTTGAGACCAGATCGTGCTTGCTCAAATAGGTCAAAGCTATGATCATGCCATGTCATCACAGGTAGATATGTATGGTGTAAAGCTTTCCATGTTCATCTCATGCTGATAACACACTTGCACAAATGGGTGGTAATGAAACTACTGAAACAATCAAGAAAATCTTCGAATGTAGTAGCTGCAGATTAATAGTAATGCTGTGAACTATTATGAACTGAAAGTCTGAAACGTGGTGTATTTACATGTTCACCGAAGCCCCGGAATTCAGGACGGTGGCAGCTAAAGCCTGTTCGGCCGGCCGCCGCCCATCTTTACATCGCCTGATAGCCCGGTGACACTAACAGACATCCAAAAGAAAAAGACAAGAATTACTCTAGACATAGTAGATCATGCCGACCTCGATGAGGCTGATGTGAGGTATATGCAGGGTCACTGACGGCCCCCTGCAGTTCTTCCGGAGGAACGAGTAGGCATAGTCGATGGCGAACGACTTCAAGAAGTTGGAGTTCTTCCTCGCCTTGACATAGGAGTGGCCGATGATGTACGCCACGCCGGCCTCCTTGGCCTCCAGGAGGTCCGACAGCTCGTCCCTCACCTGCGGGTTGATCTGCTCCTCCTCAGCGATCTGGAAACGGACCCTGCGGCGGCTCAGGCTGCCCGACTCCTGCTCGTAGATGGACTGCAGGCTCTGGAGGGTCTCTGACTTGCTGCTCCTGGTCAGGGAGGTGCCTTCATTGGAGTCTCTCATGATCAGCCCGGTTCCGGTTGCATCGGTGGTGTGTATGACTGCCATTCTTCCTTCGTTCGATGACTCGTAGCTTCCAGAAGAGGCGGCTTCCTCGGCTTCCATTTGGATGAATTTCGCGATGCTCATCACCAGGTGGTTCTCAAAGTTCTCATCATCTTTCTGCACATCTTTATAACCGTATCTCGCAATGCACCGGTACATCCGGTACTGCCTGGGGCCAATGCGCCCGATGAGGTACCGCTCATCAGCTGGAACATACGGCACTGGCACAGACTTCACACACACAAATACCAAAATCTGGTGAAATGCAGGCAGGTTGGTGACGAAATGTGAGAAGATGGCAGGCACCCCAGTCACTAGCTCCGTGTAGATGAGGCCAATTCCAGGCACACGCACGATTCCAAGGCTCGGGCCAAGTGTAAGGATCCATTTCATTGAAACCTTGTTTTGGAGATCAAACAGGTACTTTCGCCGTGTGCCGTAGTGCCACACATACATGATGAACATAAACACAAAAGCAAGTGCAATCGGAGTCCATCCTCCCTGAGGAACCTTTATGAATGATGCAGACAGATACGCACCCTCGATTGACCCGAAGAATATGAGGAACAACAAGGCAAGCAGGATGTTCTTTTTCCACACGAATATGATGATCAGTGCCATCAGCCATGTCGTAACAAACATCACAGTGATGCACGCAAGACCTAAGATCATGCACAGGAAGGGAGCAAAAGTTAGTCCAGGCGTGTGAAGCATTAAAAAATCATGAAAAATAAAATAAAAGCAGTCTGGACACACTCTCACACCATAACAAGGAAAGATGCTAGTGACCAACTGACTATACATCTCCGAAGATATGAACATCAACTTACAGCCTACCCAAGGAAGACTATTCACCTCTGAAGATATGAACATCACACTTACAGCCTATCCAAGAAAAATAGCAAGCTGGTTGGCCGAACTTGACAACATCAACGAGAACCATGCGATACATAATTTGGATATTATAAATTCATTTTTGAAGACAGTCAATCGTAAATTCATAGCTATATTTTGGTTGAACTAAGAACGGTAACACTGAATGTGCATAACAGCAATGAATTGTCAACACAAGATGGTGAACTATGTTGCACACAAAAAGCAAGCTCTAAATGAAAAGAAGCATATGAGTAACCATCTGGCTCAAGAACAAAACTCATGTGTACCATAGGATCTGCATAGTTTCTGCATTGTTGAAGTGGTCAAACTTACCATAAGCATTTCCTATAACGGTTATGTCACGGAAGCCAATTGTCACAGCTAAACAAAGAACCATCAGAATCCAATTTATCTCAGGGATGTAAATCTGGCCATAGATCCATCTTGATGTATGCACGACCTTCACCCGTGGAAAGCATCCCAAAGAAAGACACTGCTTAACAATAGAGAAGGTTGCAGAGATAATTGCTTGACTGCCCACAATTGCAGCAAGAGATGCCAGGACAAACATGGGCCAAAATACAGTACCTGCAAAAATGATGTGATATGATTTTAATACTATTTTCAGCAACATGTGAAACAAGAATTTGCAAGCATGCTTTGGTATTCTGAAACTTACGTGGAATTGATAGATAAAAACTGTCGTGTACAGCAGACATGTTTTTGGAAAGAAACGCAGCCTGCCCCATGTATTGCAGAACAAGACAGGGATATATGACACCAACAAAAGCCAGCTAAAAAAGAAGGTGAAAAGCTGTAGTCAGTAAGCATGATTTTTTTATCAGTCTAGCCTTAAAAAATTAGGTCACAACTCATATATGAAGTTCTGCATACCCTGATGGATGCAGCAGTGAAGTGGCCAAGATCGGCAAACATAGCTTCAGTGCCTGAATATATCACACAGATTCATAAGACAAACTCTTCACTGGGAAATAATGGATCATCATAGCTAGATAACACATCTACTTAAATTCACCTGTCACGGCAAGAAGTACTCCTCCTAGAGAAATCCAACCATCTCTTCCTGTTATCTTGAAAAACTTCACAATATAATGTGGGGAAAGAGCAAGACATATTCTAGGATTCCAGCGGATGATATTATAGAGTCCAATGATACCAATGCTCAAGAGCCAAAGTACAACAATCGGGGCGAACATGAATGCCACCCTATGGGTACCTCGGTGCTGTAGCGCAAAGAGGCCAACAAGCACAACGCATGCAATGAGTACTACCCAACCTGTAAAGCAGCAAGTTAGTCAATATGTTGAAAGTCATTTACTCAAGGAAACTACAAGTAATGCAGATATCTTCCTCAAGAAGGAAATCAACGGCATCAGTAATATCTTTGATGCAAACAAAAAGTACTCTTTACAGATATACAGATTGTGAAGTGATAAAGGGAGCTCATGGAGATTCTACACCAGATCATCATGCAAACAGGGGTATCTTGAAATTTATCTAATTTCCAGTCGCATCATCCCCCATGCTACTAATATATTTCACATAAATAAATTAGATGTTCTGATTCTTTCGAGTTTCAATGTTCCATCTGTTACCTATCAACTTTGTCGAACTCATACAAATAGGCACACGAAAAAAATCTAACAGAAATGGGACAATTATTTCCTCAATTGGAGATGAAGACGAGAAACCCTTTGATTACTTGCAGGTAATTTGAGCTGCAATTTACATAGGTTATTCCTCTGATTTTAAAATTCACACATGAAAAATAGATAAATATACATTTAAATGCATTGGATCTTAGCACATAGATTAAGAACAACCAGTATTACTCCCTCCGATCCAAATTAATTGACACACACTTAGTACAACTTTGTACTAAAAGTATACTAAGTGTGCGTCAATTAATATGGATCGGAGGGAGTACTATTATATCGGCACTTGCAAAACAGGAAAGCCTCTGAATAGATTTAGCCGTATATTAAAATGCTTTTGTTTGTTCAATTCGGAATTCCAACATATGAAGTTCAGCTACCAACTCTGAAGATATGAAGTAAAACTAGATGAAACACCTTAAGAGGTTTGTTTTACAAATGTGTAACGATTATAGCTTATTACTGTCACAAGAACAGGTTATTGTGCGGTAGAGAGAAAATAAAGAAGCTACACATACCATTTCCTAATCCACCTGTGTCCTTGTCTTGTAATCCAGACAAGGCTGCCAAAACTGCAGCAAGCACAACATGAGATGTGACAACTGATAACAGTGAAAGTATGTGTTCCATAATTACAGAAAGAAAGACAACGCAAAGAAACAAGGACATATTATGCATACCAGATATGGTGGGTGTAAGGACCCCATCACCTATCACCATGCATGCCCCAAACAGAACAAAAAGAAGCAAACATGTCCGCAGCTTCTTGTGCTTCTCCAGAAACCTCTTGAATGGAGAAGAAATAGCAGCTCGATCACTCCCAGGCTGATAATATGTTGTCAGCTCTTCATCTGCGGCTTGCTGGTTTGGAAGCAGGCTCATCTTTGCATGCCTGCAGAGTAGTGAATACAAAGCAAACGTCCCGCCTGTATAACACATTTGCTTTATTCAGTAACCATCTGCAGTGAAAAAATCCTAGCTAAACAAAACAACTAGTACTAGATAGCTCAAGTCACCACTCTACTGTAAAAGAGAAGGAACACTAAGTTCATCCTTTGTAGAAAGAACAAATAGTTATTGCAACATCATATGTTGCTTGTTATGCTTACATACAATCTTATTACAGAACTTGGCATTCACTATATTCCTCTCGGCTACTACAATTTACGTGTGATCTAAAGCTAGGCTAACAATTCCTAAAAAAAATCAATGAACCAAAATTAGAACCCATAAGCATATGTACTTCAATTAGGAAACCAATAAGAAAAACTAGAAGAATGAAATCACTCACCCTCGCCATTATCGTCAGCGGCCAAGACAATTATGACATACTTGAGCAAGGGAATGAGTGTCAAGGTCCAAAATATCAGAGAAAGCAATCCAAAGACGGTTGTCTCATCGGTGTAATCCTCCAGTCCAGACAGTGCGCTTTTGAAGACATACAGAGGTGACGTACTGAGGTCTCCATAAACCACACCAAAGCTCTGAAACGCTAGTATGGAAAGAGCTCTGTATTGATGTTTCCACTGGCCCTGCGAAACGACAACCATCAGCACAGCAAGAATACAAACAACGACCACAAGAAACTTGTCACTGACTTGGTGAACTTGACTACTAAACCGGTACCCAAAGCAAACGGCAAATGCAATTGCAATGATATGTCGATTTTGTGACCATAAACCAAGAGCTGAAACAGCTTTTGTTGTATCTGTAGGAAGTTCCACATATGGTCTAAGCCTCTATATGTGGAATTCAAATTTCAGAATTGAAATTGTATCGACAGAGAATTATGGTGTGGATGTTCCTGGCTGTAAGAAGGTGAAAAAAAAGTACCCTGACCACTGTCTGGCCATTGAGCAAGCATGAATAAAACAGTTGACCCGATTCAATCACATGATACGGAAGAACCCAATGTTGTGAGTAGTACTAGTACCAAACAAAATTGGACTGGACAACAAAACAACTGGAGCTGCCGAGCTAATCATGATAACCGGAATAATTGCACGGCCGCACCAATATCCCACATCCGCTCCGAAGAGCGAAATCAATCGAAATCTGCCCAACAACAACGTATCTGGTAAAACCCAAACACAGCCGCCTTCCGAGTAACCCCCTCGTGAATCACAATCCGAGCGCTGGAGGCGGGTTCGGGGCAGGGGGAGATGAGCAGAGCACGGGAGCAGTTAGTTGGTTACCTGCCGCGCGGCGGCGCCGATCTCCTCGTCCATTGGGATTGGGGGACACCCGCCCACCACCACCTGAACCTCCGCGGCGGCGGCGGCTGCGCGGAGCAGGGGAGGCTAAAAAGAGGTGTGGAGCAAAGTGGAACCGCGACCACGTAGTGGCGCCTCGCCGAGGTAGACCCGGGGCCTGGGAGAGCGACGGGGGTGGGAGTGGGAGGAGGAGAGACGCTTCCCCTCTCCTTCTCGTCTGGTTTTGTAGGCGATAGCGGACGCGGACGCGGGCGACGACGAGAGGTGAGCTAGCGACCCGGGGGAGGGGGAGAGCCTGATGCCTGCGTGCTCACGTCGCCGTCTGGACTCTGGAGGACGACGCGTAGGAGCAGCGTGGGCGGACGGGCGGGGCAGGCACGAGGTGGGGTCTGGGAGGTCGCTGGCGTGTGGGCCATGCCATGACTCAGGAGTGGTGGGCCGGGGGTCAGTGGAGGCGGACTTCGCACGTGCGGTGCGATGGGGGCGGCGTGCACGGCGTGGTGGAAGGGATGGATGGATGGATGAGGGCCGTTCGTTTTGGCCTGGGTGTTGGTGGGGATCTACTGCTGCTGCGATCTGCGAATGCGCCGGCCGATCTTGCGTACAAATCCGGTGGCGCTACGATTTGTTGTTCTCGGAATCGCTAATCCTTATCCAAATGAAAAATACAGTAGTACGTACTAGTAAAATTACATTTAATTACTGCACTAATTTATTAATTAAATTAAATGAAAAGAAAAAACCTAACAAAAACTTCACGTGATATCGAAAGACGTGCAGTACGGCTTTGTTAACTCGATGATGAGACCTAACCACATTCATTTTGTTCATTCTGTGGGCGGACTTTATTTGCATTCTGTTTTGTTTTTCTCGAAAGAACGGTCGTCATTTGCTTAAGAGAGAAAACCGTGTGCAACACGCAGCAGACGTGCTCACGCGGAGTCTGTTGAATGGCGAAACAGAAAACGGAGCCTGGATGTGGAAAGTGGAGTCAAACTGAGCTCCGCATAATTCTGCGAAAACAATAGCATGCAAATATTTGACGAAAAGTACTGTACTATTCCGTACTAAGAGCATCTCAAACAAGCGCGCCAAACGTCCGGCTCCGCGCGCGAAAAATCGCCAAATAGCATGTGAAAACCGAAAACGCGCGCTCCAGCAGGCGCACGAAACCGTGGAGCGCTAAAAAATGAGCACGAGCGGCATCGCGCGCGAGAGATTTGGCACGCGTCGCCCAGCGCGCGGGGTTAAAAGCGAGGCGTTGGCGCGAAGCCAACCGACATTTCCTTTCTCTTTTCCCCTTCCGCCGTCGCACTCAATTCGGCTACCGCGGCGTCCGCGCGCGCCCGAACGACACCTTCACCGCCGAGATACAGAGCGCCGACGAGCGCGTGTCGCTCGACACCTTCGAAACGGCGGAGGAGGCCGCCCGCGCCTACGACGCGGCGGCGTGGAGGCTCGGCCGTCAGCGCGCCCAAATGAACTTCGGCGACTGCTGGAACGCGCGGGAGGGGTCGGCCCGGGCCCCCGCGCCGCGCCTCGTCACCGACGACGACCGCCGCCTCCACCGCCGCCACGCGATTCACCGCCTCATAGACGAGCGGGACCAGCGCGCCGTCGAAGCGTGGTACGCCAGTCATATGTGTGAAGCTGAAAGTCCAAGTATATGATCAGAGGGGGAGGGGTGAATGATCACTTCAAAATTTTCTACTGAAACTATTGAAGTGAAGCATAAGTAGTGCGGAACAGCGAAGTAAAACTGGAAACGAAACTAAATGCAGTGAATCAAAACACATTGAAGCATAACGACGAAGCAAATGCAATACTGAAAGTAAATGCTTGAAGAAAAACGAACTGGGACTCGACGATGTTTGTTCGACCAGTTCACGCTCTGCAAAGCGCTACGTCTGGTTGGAGGGACTGGTGATTGAACACCTGGAGCAAATCTCTCTCCGTCCGTTGCTCCACTGCACCAAACTCCTTGAGCTTGGTCAGTTCTTCACTCATGGTTGATTATTGAGGAAATCACCGAAACCTTTGACAAATTGGACTTTGAGGCGACAATTACTCTTCGCTCTCTGAAGAACAACACTCTAACCATCTACGAGAATTGCAGTTCTCCAAGATAAAAAGGCTAGTAAGCTTTCACCTAAGTCATCTCGAATCTACTCAGATCAATGGGACTTAGGCTTCAGTATTCTGGGTTTTGGGTTTTGCTTCGGTGGGATTTTTGGGTGCTCTCTTCGGTCTCTCTCAGGAATAATCTCAGAGCAGCCACCCGCAAATGGAGGAGGGGGTGGCGTATTTATAGTTGGCGATCCCGAGGCGCGGAATGACCAAATTGACCCGAAGTGATAGCTTGACACGTGTTCACAACGGTCGGATTTGTCATTACTGCGCAACTTTACTTGAGGAACAAGTAAAGCTGACTCACGGACTTAGTTCTGCTTCAGAAGCCAAAGAACGAAGTCTTTGCTACTGAAGCTTAACTTAGTGCACATGAGATTTCTTCGCTCTGGCTTCTCACTTGGTGTGGATTTGACCTGAGCATTTTTTCAATAACTTCGGTGTCCACAAACTAAAGAACCCCTCTTGATAGTACGGTTTGTCCTATGACTCAAAGAACAAAAAAAGAACTACACAAAAACATCTAAGTCTTGCGCCGTCTTCTTCATTTCCTTCAATGAGTTGAGCTTCAGGACACCTTCAATTTTGGGGGTCATTCTCCGTGATTAAGCTTCGCCAAACGGGGTAATGCTTCGATAACTTGAAAACCTTCCCTGAGGCTTTATAACCTAGCTTGTCCTTCAGGAACCTATTCAACTGTTTACACTAGAAAACATTGTTAGCTCCTCACCTGTCTTGTCCAACAATATCCAAAACACACGGGGGCAAAACTTTGCTCTTACAATCTTCCCCTTTTTGTACTATTGTTGACAAAACAGACATCGATAAAAGATATTGAAGTTTTTGTGAAGTGATGGGACAAACTCTAAGATATGAAGTTTTTGGCTCCCCTTGAATGCAAGCATCGAAGATTTATATAATCGAAGATAATGCTTGAGAGAATTTTCTTCGGTGGAGAGCAAAACAAATATCTTAGCGAAAACAATTGCATTTGAAGATATCCAAGAATGTATGCAATTGCTTCCAATGACCTGTGACTTAGAAAATAATAACCACCTGCAAGATAGAAGATACGAAGCAATACTTGCAAGCAAAGGGGTTATTAAAACTTGATTGTAGCACAGGAGTAGCAGGACCGAAGTTAAACTTAAGTTACAACCCAATCGAAGAGAATGGAATGTTTGTTGTAACTTAGCCAAGCGAAGCAAAAGCAAATAGCAAAAACCCTTTCCCCGATGCAAATCTAACTCATCGATGCCCTCATTCTCCCCCTTTTTGTCAATGATTGGACAAAATGTTGAGAAAAGGTTCGAGAGATCTATTGCGCGGCAGCAGCACCCAGGGAACCCGACGAAGCAGAGCTTGATGAAGACTCATCCGACGAAGACTGATCGCCAGAGGATTCTTCTTCAGAAGAAGACGTAAGAATAGCTTCGTGGCGCGTCTGGGTGATGAGGTTGATGTCGAGGTCGCTGTCGTCGAGGCCGTCGTCGTCCTTTGAAGTAATGGAGTCATTCTCAGAGATAGTATCAGGCCGGATGGGTTCAGGTTCGTTGACGAAAAAGACTTCATCAATCTTGTGCAGGGGAGGGATCTTTGGATTCGGGCGGTCCACCGTATCATCACGGGAAAAGTTTCGCTGGAGGTGCTCATACTCTTTGTAGATGCGATCTTTACGAAGGCCTTTGACATAGTGGAATTTCCGGAGCCCCTTCCAGGAATGACGTTTGAGAACACGCAAGAATTGATTGTTATTGAGCGCAATGTTGCCAACTCTGTTTACCTCATCAGCAAGACATTGCATCTGGCGCTGATTGGCTTCAATGAAGTTTTCAAGCATTTGCTGCGACCGAAGATTAACTTCAAAGTGGTGGCAGTCTTTCTGGAATTTCTTTGATAAGTTTCTCTCATTGACTTCATGGCGCACGCCAACATATGTGGCAAAGGGATCATTGGGCTTCCTTAGCAATGCCAAAGTGTCACGCACTGGTGGAAGGAAAAGCTTCGGATGATGGCGAGCCACAAAGTCTTCATTCCTGCCATAATCGCATACAACTTGCAGCCAGGGAGCATACGGTTTCAGTGTGAATGGAAGCTCTGCTGCATGAACCAAGTTCCTAATGAAGCAGTCTTCAAAGTCAAAGATGAGACCATGAGTGAGCTTCATAATTGCATGCCTTGTCTCTGGATAAATATTTGATTCTTCCGAAGCAGTACTCAATGGAATCAAAGAGTTGGACAGGATGTAGAACCAAATCCTGGAGATGAAGTTCAAATGCTTCGGGCGAATGTTTTCAGGAAGGTAGCTTGTAGAGACTTCAGGGTCCAACAGCGTAGCAAATTCTTCTTCAGCCAGATCAGGTTCTAAGTGAATCTTTTCTTGGACTCCAGAATGCCTTGGAATATTGAAAATCTCCATGAATTCGCCAGAGGACATTCTGAAGACTTTACCTTGAATCATCCATTCCAGCGTCCATGAGCTGGGTTCATTTGCATCACCAGAAACATAAAGAGTTGCATAGAATTTCTTGATGAGTTCAGAATTGAACGGATTGCTTAAAGCAAACAGCCGAGTCAGATTCTGATTCTCAATGGTTTCGGTGATGTTCTGAAAGCAAATGGCAGTGGAAAGACTTCGCATATCCAAAAATTTATGCCTAAACAGAACTCCTTGCTGACAGAAGACTTTGGTGTATAGGATTTATTGCTCTGCAGTCCAAAAGCGAAGATCATCTGCAGTGCGATCTGAAGCATACGGACTGACACCAAAGAAACGGTGGTGCTTCTGATGTTGTTCTAAGTTGAAATCCGGACAATGCCTTGAAGAATAACCAGCGCCCTTGAAGATAGGAAAAGTTTCACGAGGGTAATTTGAATCAAGATGGGTATCTTGGCAGGGGCGCGAATGTGTATGAAACCTTTGCAGAGTAGCTGATTGATTGGCTCTTGAAGGGCCAGCAGTTTGAGCAATAATGAGCGCTTGCTCTTGCGAAAGATTCAGTATCTGAACTTGTTCTTCTTCGTCGTCATGTGCTTCGGTATGGGGCACATTTGATTCGGAGTCTTGAGAGTTTCTGGCAGAGGAGTAGTCTCGGGTGCCACGGGTTGTGGAGTGGGATGGAGAGGGAGCATTAGCTTCATGGGGAGGTGATGGAGGTGGTGCGGGAGCAGCTGGTGGAGTGGGAATCCTTTGGGGTGAGGGGGTCGTAGCACGGATGGGTGTGGGTGCACGGGGTGGAATGGGTGTGGGATGTCGTGCAGGTGTTGGAGTTGGGGTAGGAGCTCTTTGTGGTGGAGTTGGTTTGGGGGTGGTTCTGGTAGGAGGAGGTGTGGGAGTTTTGGTGGGTGGAGCTGAAGGTTTTGGTATGGGCTGGGATGGCTTTGGCTTCGGTGTAGGAGTGGGATCTTCTTCAGGAGTTTCCTTCGGCTGCTCATCACTAGTGTCCATGTCAGCAGCTGAGGCCAAAGTAACCTTCCGCTTCTTTGTGGTTTTCTTCTTGGGTGAAGGACCTGAAGCCTTTGAAGCAGCAGGCTTTGCAGCCGATGGTTGTGCAACAACTGGTTCAGCTTCAGGCGAAGCTTTGCGTTTCCGCGAATCTATTTCCATAATGGACGCATTATGGGTCTTCACCATTTCATCAACAGCGGCCTTGATTTTGCCTCTAAAGATTTTGATGTTGTTCTTGGTGGTGGTGTTGACGTCCGTCACTTGTTGAAGCAATTTCAGAGCATGCTGTTTGCGACATATTCAGTATCTGAACTTGTTCTTCTTCGTCGTCATGTGCTTCGGTTTGAGGCACATTGGATTCGGAGTCGTGAGCAGTTATGGCAGGGAAAAAATCTCGGGTGACATGCGTTCTCGAGTGGGTTGGGGACGGTGCATTTTCTTCATGGGGAGGTGATGGAGGTGGTGCGGGAGCAGCGGGTGGAGTGGGAATTATTTGTGGTGAGGGGTTTGGAGCACGGATGGGTGTGGGTGTTCGTGCAGTTGTTGGAGTAGGGGTAGGAGCTTTTTGTGGTGGAGTTGGTTTGGGGGTGGTTCTGGTAGGAGGAGGTGTGGGAGTCTTGGTGGGTGGAGCTGAAGGTTTTGGTATGGTCTGGGATGGCTTTGGCTTTGGTGTAGGAGTGGGAATGGCTTCAGGAGTTTCCTTCGGTTGTTCATCACTGGTGTCCATGTCAGCAGCTGAAGCCAAAGTAACCTTCCTCTTCTTGGTGGTTTTCTTCTTGGGTGACGGACCCGAAGCCTTTGAAGAAGTGGGCTTTGCAACCGATGGTTGTGCAACAACTGGTTCTGCTTCGAACGAAGCCTTTCGCTTCCTTGAATCCCTTTCCATAATGGATGCATTATGGGTCTTCACCATTTCATCAACAGCGGCCTTGACTTTGCCTTTGAAGATTTTGATATTATTCTTGGTGGTGGTGTTGACGTCCGTCACTTGCTGAAGCAATTTCAGAGCGTGCTGTTTGAATTCTTCATCTGGTTCAGATTCAGCGCGCTTCTGATAGTTGTGAATCTTTTTGATTTCAGCCCTATCTCTTGAATGCAAATCCTTCAGCTGACTGATCATTGTGGAGATCATTGCTTCGATGGAGCTTGAGATATAAACTTCTCCAAGATCAACAGCTTCAGGCTCTTCAGCAGCACATTTCTCCCAAAGGCTTCAGTGATGCCCAACTGATCCCAGAGTTCGCCTTCACGTGGGTCAGGGAACTGATGGTCACTGTGGCGATCAGCTTCATCTTGAGCTTCAGGAAGAGATATGCCTTTCTGCTTCGATGGAATAGCTTCAGAGGGGGGAGTCATATCAACAATGGGCTTTTTCTGACTTGCCCGAGCTGCTTTCTCAGCTTTCTTTGTCCTGAGGCCATCTAAAGTGGCCTTGCATTTTGCTTCATGTTCAGCCAGCTGTTTAGCTTCAGCGACAGCTTTCTCTTCATTCTTTTCGGCTTCGGCGAGCTTGCGCTTCGTCTCAGCCTTCTCTGCAGCCATTCTAGAGGAGTCCAAATCCTTTTGCTTTTGTGCGGCTTCCTCATTTGCCTTCTTATTTTCTGCAGAACTTCTGGCAAGAATGTTGCGCTCAAGTGCCTCTTCGAGGTCTTTCTGTCTCAGTTCTTCTTCAGTGAGCTTTCGCTTCGCTGAAGGGTTTGGTGGGGCAGACTGCTTGGGCTTCGTTGGTGTCGAAGCCTTTGCAGGTTGTTGCTTGGCAGGGTCATGCCTCTGCTTCGATCGCCTCTCAGTGTTGAGAGCATCAGTCGGTGGCTTGGAGGCCAAGGGCTTCGCAACCACCAAGTTTGATAGGTCAATTGTGGGGCAAGCAGAGGGCTTGTCCTTGGGGTCTTGAATCTTAATCCCTTTATCAGCAGGTTTTTCTCCTGGCTTCTTCTTCAATGCAATCTGAAGCCTTTGCTTCTTGGGTGGAGCAGGATCTGATTCATCATCTGCTTCGGATTCAGATTCGTCATCAGCAGCATTTGATTCGTCCAACATCGAATCCTCCAGAGCAGCTTGTTCTTGTTTAGCTTGCTCTTCATCTTCTGTGGTAGCATGAGGAGGAGAAGCCGATTTCTACTTCAGTTTCTTCTTCTTCTTCGAGCTAGGCCCAACATCATGGGCTTCAGCTTCAGCCAACTTGGCAGCTTTCTTGGCTTCTTTCAGTCTCTTCTTCTCAGCAGCAATCCTCAAACGCTTTTGCTCATCAGGATAATCATCTGGGGTCTTAAGGGTATTGGGGTGAGGAAGCTTTGGTGGAACTGGGTAGTATAAATGTCGATTTTCTTCGGTGTACTGACTGCACATGGCCGAAGTATATTTATAGGGTGGACTGAAGGCAAATTGCATAGCCCACTTCCAGTCAGGAATGCTCTTGTACTTGTACCAGCGGACAGCCCAGTACCGGCGAATGTTTTGCAAGCGAATCTTGCGCTGATCCTTGGTTTCTCCAGGAGGCGTGTCATATCCCAGTTTAATGCGAATGGATTCGGGGATGCCTCTGGCATTGTTGGTTTCCTTCGTTCTGCCACCTTTCTTCTTCGGAGCAGACCGTTCTGCTTCGTTGATGTGGTCAAGATTGGGGGGCTCATTCCCGAAGCCTAACTCTGCAGACATCCTGTGAAAAGCATAAAGGTAGCGAGGGAAAGAGGCAAGTATGGAATGAGCACCAGCAAAAGTTTCGACCCGAAAACAAAAGGTTTTGACAAGAGATTCAGTGATGAATAAGGGTGATGATTCTAGTCTATTCTGAGCTAGACTTAACCTCATCCAAGATGAACTGAAACCCTAACATAGAACAGATAGTCTCAAGACCTAACTTCTAACCTGAATCGAGATGGGAACCTTTTGCTAGCAGAAACAGGTTTCCCAACGGAGCAATGATCCAACAGATCAAAGAAACCTAAGGAAACATCCCAAAAACAACCTAAGAACTTGGATCCAATCTGGAAACGGAAGAACAGATGAAGACAGAGATTGGATCGAGGCTCGGCGTACCCTAACTCGGTGGCGTTTAGCAGCTACGGCGGCGATGAGCGGAGAGGATGTGCTCGTCGTCGGCGTGAAGTCCACGACGACGCTCTTCCGGCGGTGAAGCGGCGAGAACGGCGACGGGGACGAAGAGCTCGGTGGAGCGCTCGGGAGAGAAAGGGTTCCGGAGAGAAGAGATTAAAGTGGACGGGTGGATTCGCTGGGGGGATGCCTTATATAGGCAGGTCTGACAGGAGTTGTCAGATCTGATCGTACGGCTCCCAGCGACCGTCTCTCCGGATTCTACGGCGAGGATTTCGTGGCGAATCGCGAGAAAATCTCAACGACCCGGATTTGACGGGATCTCCACGACCGAAGAATATATCCTCGAGTTGAGTAAAACTTCGATAAAAATTGGAAGAATTTGATTCGGAACTCAGTGATGTTCGAAGCAAAATACTTTCCGTTTCAATTGTGCTCATCCATTTTGGACAGACAGAATAAGAACGAAGAAGAATAGAAGGGGTAGGGTCCGAAACTTATCACCTCGAAGAAAAACCAAACGAAGCAAAAGGTGATAAGTATAGAGGACTAGATCCAAGCGAAATAAGATGAAATAAACGAAGCAAAATCAAACAACGAAACTAAAAGGTAAGCAATGAAGTAAATGGATATATACAGGAGTGAAAGGTTCGGTCTTACAGTACATTGCGTGAGTCCAATATATTGAGCTCACACCTTAACGCACAGAACCTTTTCTCATCCAATGGTTTCGTGAATATGTCAGCCAGTTGATCTTCAGTTCTGACATGACTTATAACAATATCTTCACGTTGAACATGATCACGAAGAAAATGATGGCGAATGTCAATATGCTTCGTGCGAGAGTGCTGCACAGGATTGTGAGCAATTTTGATTGCACTCTCATTATCACATAGAAGGGGAATTTTCTTCACATGAATACCATAATCCTTCAGCGTTTGCTTCAGCCAAAGAATCTGAGTACATCATGACCCAGCAGCAACGTATTCAACTTCAGCAGTAGATATTGAAACACAGTTTTGCTTCTTTGAAGCCCAACACACAAGTGATCTTCCAAGGAAATGACAAGTCCCTGATGTTGATTTCCTATCCACACGATCACCAGCCCAGTCTAAATAAGAATAGACAATAAGATCAAACTGAGCTCCCTTGGGACACCACAAGCCCAAGGTTGGTGTGTCAGCAAGATACCGAAGAATTCACTTTACAGTAGTATGATGTGATTCCTTTGGATTGGCCTGAAAACGAGCACAAATACATACTGAAAGCATAATGTCAGGTCTAGATGCACAAAGATATAAAAGAGATCCAATCATAGACCGATATTTCTTCTGGTCGAAGGCTTTGCCCTTCTCATCTGCATCTAAAAAGCCATTGGTAGGCATTGGAGTCTTAATAGTTTTGCAATCAGTAAGACCAAACTTCTTCAGGCAATCCTTGAGATATTTTTCTTGAGAAATAAAGGTGTCATTCTTCTGTTGACGGATTTGAAGTCCAAGGAAAAACTCCAATTCACCCATCATAGACATCTCATATTTCTTCGACATCATTTTGGTAAACTCTTCGCTGATTTCAGTGTTAGTGCAGCCAAAAATAATATCATCTACATATATTTGACATACAAACAAATCACCATTATAAGAACGAGTGAAAAGTGTTGGGTCAGTTGTTCCTGGTTTGAAGCCTTTCTTCAGAAGGAAATCCTTCAATGTGTCGTACCAAGCACGAGGTGCTTGCTTCAACCCATAGAGGGCCTTGTGCAACCTGTACACCATGTCGGGTTTCTTTGGGTCTTTAAAACCTGGAGGTTGCATAACATACACTTCTTCTTCGATTTCTCCGTTAAGAAAAGCACTTTTCACATCCATTTGATAAAGTAGAATACCATTGAAATTTGCAAAAGCAAGCATAACACGAATGGATTCGAGACGAGCAACTGGACCATAAGTTTCGCCGAAATCGATACCTTCGATTTGGGTGTATCCTTGTGCTACCAGTCGTGCTTTGTTTCTTACCACTATACCATCTTCATCTTGCTTGTTGCGAAAAATCCACTTTGTACCAATGATGTTGTGCTTCGTGGGATCAGGTCTATCAACTAAGGACCAGACTTTGTTTCGCTCGAATTGGTTAAGTTCTTCGAGCATAGCAGTTAACCAATCTGGATCCTTCATGGCTTCATCGAACTTTGAAGGTTCTAGCATGGAGACAAACAAAAAGTTTCCACAGAAGTTACCCAAACGAGTACGAGAGCGAGTTGTGGTACGACCTGGTTGATGAATTTATTCAAGGATCGAATCAGCATTAACTCTTCTTCGGACTCGTGATAAAGTTGAATTATTTGCTTCAGGCTCAGCTTCTGCTTCAGGATCTGCATCAGCTTCAGGATCTGCTTCACCTTCAGCTTCAGCATTTCCTTCGGGATTAGCATTTCCTTCGTTCCCTTGCTCTTCTTCGTCCTGTTCATCATTAGCTTCAGGATGTTGATCTCCAGCGCCCCGGGCTACGTGTGGGAGCATTGGACCATCATCATCTCTATTAGCTTGACGAGCATTGGCTTCAACAGGGCGAATTTCTCCAATAGCCATGGACCTGATCACTTCATAAAGAGGTGGTTCAACTAGATCATGAGGCAAATGCTCTTTTTGAGAGCCATTAGTTTCATCAAACCTCACATTTACAATTTCCATAACTTTCCCAAAGTGAGAGTTATACACTCTGTAAGTGTGAGAGTTTGAGCCATAACCTAAAAGAAAACCTTCATGTGCCTTAGGGGAAAATTTGGAGCTATGATTCATATCTCTAATAAAGCAAGGAGCACCAAATACCCTAAGGTACGAAACATTTGGTTTGTTACCAGTGATAAGCTCATGTGAAGTTTTCTTCAGAAACTTGTGAAGGTAAACCTTGTTGATGATATGACAAGCTGTGTTAATTGCTTCGGCCCAGAACCTAATGGGAGTCTTGTATTCAGCAAGCATAGTTCTGGCCATTTCAATAAGAGTTCTATTCTTCCTTTCAACAACACCATTCTGTTGAGGTGTATAAGCAGTAGAGAACTCATGAGTAAAACCATGATCATCAAGAAAATCTTCAATATGAGTATTTTTGAATTCAGTTCCATTATCACTTCGGATATGCTTCAGAGATAATTCATATTCGGTTTGAGCTCTCTTAGCGAATGACTTGAAGATTTCAACAACTTTGCTCTTGTCATCCAAAAAGAAAACCCAAGTATAACGAGAGAAATCATCAACAATAACAAGACCATATTTGTTTCCTCCCAGACTTGCATAATTTTGAGGACCAAAAAGATCCATATGAAGCAATTCAAGAGGACGAGTAGTAGTCATGATAGTCTTCGCTGAATGATGTTTCTTCGTAATTTTACCAGCTTCACAAGCACTGCAGAGACGATCCTTATCAAAGTTTACTTCGCTAAGGCCAATAACATGGTTCTTCTTCACTAGATTATGAAGATTTGTCATCCCTGCATGACCAAGTCTTCGATGCCATAACCAACCAGATGAAGCTTTTGCCATTAAGCATGTGGATACGGCAGGGCCCGAAGAAAAATCAACAATGTATAAATCTCCTTTTCGGTAACCCTCGAAGACAAACTTATAGTCATCCTGTGAAAAGACAACGCAACGCGAAGCAGAAAATGGAACAAGCATACCCATATCGCATAACTTCGAAATAGACATAAGATTATATCCAAGGGATTGGACTAGCATAACCTTGTCAATGTGCTTATCTTTCGATATGGCAACCTTACCCAAACCTAAAACTTTACCCTTGTTGTTATCACCGAAGGTAATGTACTTCTGAGAAGAGTGAGATAGTTTTTCTTCAGTGAATAACTCCTTGTCTCCGGTCATATGATTTGTGCAACCACTATCCATGACCCATTCGGATTCACTGGAGACATAGCCCTGCAGAAGAATTAGTTCTTCTTAACCACCCACAAACGAGCAGGTGACTGAGAAGAGGTTGAAGCACTGGTTGAAGCAATATTAAAGCGAACAAGAGTGTATTGCTTCGGTGTACCATCAAGCACACCATAAATGTAAGTCCTCTGAGAATGGTTAGGATAAGAATGAGCATATGCAATCTTAGTATGATTATTATGAGGACGATAAGTATGACGACCAGTGCGATAGTATTGCTTCTGCGGAACATTTGATTCGGGCACCAGTGAATCATTTCTTGTTTCTAGAGAATAGAAATGATTCGGTGGTACCGAAGGCTTTCCCTGCATAGTATGGTTACCAGGCAGTTTTTCCACAAGTGCTTTCTGCACCCATATCTGCCTCTTATAGAAGCCATTCTTAGGAGGAGTGCCAACATACTCAGCAGTAACCTTTCCCTGTTCGTCTTTGATGAGTTTAGAGTCTGAATCAAGTGATTCATCCACAATAGCTTTGTTCATCTTGCAGTAAAAACCTAAAAGGTTAGCAATGTCAATGGGTTTCTCCTTCGCTAGGACCCAAACAGTTTTAGGATACTGCTCAGGTTCCCAATAGGTGCCGTCAGGGTTTATATTTCTCTCGGAACCAACACCTTCATTCCTAGGATTCCTGTGAAGGAGAGCCTTCCTCAGGATATCACAAAGATACTGGTGACCTTGCACACTTTTGAACATGCCTGTTTCAAATAAGTTTTTCAACCTGAGGAGTTCCTCGGTAACAGCAGGATTTTCCTCATCAGAGGCATTAGTATCATCAATAACAATAGGAGCTTTGCCTTTGGAATCAGTTTTGCTTCGTTCCAGACAAGTTAAGCAAGGTGAATCAGTTTTATGATTTGCTTCAGAACCTTGTTGAGCCATGAGAGAGAGATTGACATTTTCCAACTCTTCATGAGCCTCTTTCAGTCTTTCGAGAGCCATTTTCCTCTGGAGAAATTCATAGGTGAGCTTCTCATAATGAACTGAAAGAAGATCATGCCGAGAGGATAATTCTTCAAACTTTTCCTTCAGAGCTGCATGCTCATTAGTCAAAGTTTGACCTTTCTCCATCTCATCGATCAACAGAGTTTCTGATTTCTTAATGGTTTTGCTTAGCGAATCAAGTTCATCTTGTTGGATTGAAGCAATTTTAGCAAGTTTAGCATAGCTTATCTTCGAATCACTATCATATGAAGAACAATCAGAAGTATCGTAGTTATATTTGGATGAAGATACCTTCGCCTTGGCCATGAAGCAATATGCAGGAGCTTCATCTTCACTACTGTTGTTGGTGAAGAATGAGCTCGAAGCTTTAGTCGAAGCATCTGCTGAAGCGAATGCCAAACCAGCAACACCATCTGATTCGGACCCAGACCCAGACCTTGAGCCTGATTCAGCTTCGGACCCAGAGGCTTCGTCTTCAGAGTTCATCTCCTTTCCCAGATAGGCCTTGTCATGGTGAGATCTGCTTCGTCGAGACGAGTGAGTCTTCGATGAAGAACCCTCACGCTTCTTATGATACTTCTTCCTCTTTTCACCATCAGAATCTTTCTTCTTATCTCTTCTCGAACTGGAGTCATGTCTCTTGGACTCATAGCTTCTATAAGATCTGTGGGACTTGGTTGAGGAGTCTCTGAGCGAATGCTTTGCTTTGTTCTCAGCTTCCCACAGAGGGCAATCGACAATGTAGTGACCTGGTTTCTTGCACTTGTAGCAGCAGTTGTCTTTCGATGGAGAGCTTCTTGAGGATGAGCGGTTGATGTGCGAGGTAATGATAGTGATTTCTCGCCCTTCGTTGGTGAGCCCCAAGTGGAAGGCGTGATGTAGCACATCAGCAAATTTCCCTCAGTAAAGATACCAAGGTTTGTCTCCAGTAGGACTCCGGAGATGATAAGTAGGTGTCAGCGGCGCTACTGACGCGGACCTGCACACAGACACAAATAACTTTGTTCCCAACGAAGTTCAGAGAGGTTGTCAATCTCTCCGGTCTTGTTGTTCACAAAGGATCAAACACAAAGGATAATGATAGCAACTGAAAGTAAAAGCAGAAAAGTAAATGAGCGTGTAAACAGTGATGAGGGTATGGACCGGGATACGTGATGTTCACTAGTGATGTCTCTCTCCCAAAAGACGATAAAACTGCTATGCGAGGTGAACAAATTACAGAAGGGCAATTGACAGGATTAATAACGCACCGCAATGCTAACTATGCTACAAAAGAAAGGAAGAGGCTCAAAAGCACGGGCAGTACGCCAAAATAAGTAGACCGAAATCCAACTGCATCTACTACTAATCATCCACCTTGAGATATCTATCCAGAACATCTCGCTGGTATTAAGTTGCGAGCCCCACCCAAAGTGTAAACCCAAAGCAACAGACAACTGCATTAAAAAGCACTTTGCGTAAAGTAAACAATCCTTGCAACCGCGGTTACAAGCACCGTTGTTTTCCCCCTTGTGGCAACAGCACATCCCCTAGACTCATGTTTCTGTCACTCAAGCGTGTCATCGGGGGGCATGAACCCACAATCGAGCATAACGTTCCCTCTTGGGGTTACTACCTACTACTTTGCCAAAGCAATAAACAACAACGAAGAACATGCAAGAATTACTTAAGAACAAAAATATAAGAGATAAGAACCAAATATATTACTCAATCACAATCTGAACATAATCTCATAATCCATCAGATCCCATCAAACTCAGCATAGCAATAGCAAAAAGATTACAAAAGTGCCTCGATCATGTAGGGCAGCTCACGAGGTCTAAACCATGAAGAAAAAAGAGGGGAGGAGAACATCACATAGCTACTGATCACGGACCCATGGTCCAAGGAAAACTACTCACGAGACATCCGGGAAGCATCCATGGTGGAGAGGAGACTCCCGGAGGTCGGCCCTCCCTCCGACAGGGTGCCGGGAAGAGGTCTTCTGGTGCTCCCGATCTTGGAAGGGCGGCGGCGGCGGAACAGAGGAGAGATCACAAAAAAGGGTTCTGTTTGTCGTCGATAAGTGACGGAGACGCCATGGGGATGGCTAAAATGAGGGGAAGACGCGAGGAAGAAGATGTCGATGGTGCCAGAATCGGGTTGGGCACAAACACGGTGACGGACACCACGATGTACCTAGGTTCGGGGCTCTCCGGAGAGATAACACCCCTACTCCTTCTTATCTCTTATATATCAATGGAACTGAGCTACAATAACTGCTTATCTATCTACTCAGGGGAAGGTGAGCGCCGCCGTGGGAAGGCTCTCTCCTGCTTCCCTGAGGAGTAACTACAAGCAGTGAATGAACTGAGTGACTTTTGAATAATGGGGCGAATGAGCGGATCGTCCCCCACGCAGGATGGGTACCCCGGGCTCTTATAGCATGAGACCGGGGTAAATCGGTAACTTCACAGCCGATTGGGCCCAGCCGTCATCCTCTAATCGGCGGGGGCCCACCGACTGCTCCTCTCCGGGTGATCCGGACCCGACGAGCGGCGGCCCATGTTGTAGACTCGTAGGGCATGATGGTGAACAGTGGAGCTAGGAGGTGCGGTCTTGTCGTCCTGTCCATGGAATCGGCGGAGAGGTCAACACCGCATCTCTGCCAGATCTTCGATGTGACTTGGCTTCTCTGCCACCCCGATCTCTCGGGATTGCGCATTTATGACCTCGTACTTGTACCCGCGACCGATCGCGGGGTCAACTTCTCCAGGGGTAGTAGGTCGTACCGATTGCGCCTGGACCGACTGGTGGTTCCGGGCAAGGTCGATTGATCTGGGCAATCGGCTGTGCTGATACCCACCTTGGCCCAGCTGCGGACCAATCGGATAATTGTATTGGTGATGAAAAGGGTGGACCGGTTGCGCCTGGGCCGACTGCTGGCATTCGGTGTGGCTGATTACCTTGGAGCAATCGGCCGTACGCCTGCGTAGCTCGGCCCAGCTGCAGCCCAATCGGTCCATCCTTGTCTTGAAAGGTTGCTTTCGCTTGGGTGAGCCTACCCTGGTACCAATCCCCCGACACTGTTCTCGGAAGTTTCCCGGGACGGAGAATATATAGGGAAATTTCTCCGGGATGCAGTTAATGGACCGGGGCCTATGACCCACGTGCGACCTGACGTAACTGCAGGCCTCGACCCCCACGTCGCACGCCTCGCTTCCCATGCTGGGATCTCTTGCGCCGGTTTGCCGGTTGGTCTTCCTGTGGGCTAAGCCACACCAGGCCACACGGCCGCAACCGGATCCCACTCCCCTCCCCCGCCGCCCTTATACGCCACAGGGGAGGGCCTGTGCCTCTTCCTTCTCTCATACGTCGTCTTCCTCCTCCGCCTCTCGCTCTCGCGCGCCATTGCTGCTCCGCTCGAAGCTCTCCCTTGCGCTCGTAGCTTCACCTCCGCGCACGGGATCCTCTCCCTTGCGGTCTTCCTCGCTCACTTTGAGCGTGGATTCGGACTCCCCGCCAGCACCTTCTTCCGCAACTTCCTCGACTTCCATCACCTTCAACCACATCACCTCGCGGCGAACTTCATCATGATCCTCTCCGGCTTCGTCACGCTGTGTGAGGGATATCTCGGCTGCCGCCCAAGCGTTGCTCTTTGGAAGCGGTTCTTCAACCTCCGACCTCACAATGCTCGAACGGGAGCTGTGGTGCCGTCTGCCACGGAAGGTGGCGAGCCAACGTATCCGACTGACATGACCGACTGCGGAAGTTGCCTTGTCGCAGCCGGCAAACCGAAGTACAAAAGTCTCGAGATCGTCCAGTCGTGCAAGAACTGGCAGACCACCTTCTTTTATGTCAAATCGCCCGATCAAGGCCCCGACCTCCTGAATCAACCCGAGTTCTCCCTCGCCCGGCCGACTGATAAACATCAGTGGTCGTTGAAGTGTGGTGTCGGAGACCTTGACGTGGACGCTCAAGTCGCACGGGTTGCTCAGCTGGAGCAAGAGGGGCTCCTGCCGACTGATCTAGTTGCCGCTTGGCTTCAAGCCCGAGTGCTTCCTCTGCAGCGCCGAGTGCACCGCATGTGTGACATGTCGGGGCCCCGAGGTCCCACTCGGCTCTGCACGTGGCGAGTGAAGCTCGAAGACCTTTGCTCCAGGCTAAAGGCTATTACATCCAGCGCCTTGCCCGATCCCTTCTACTTCGGCCTTGAGTACCTACACCGCCGACAGAAACCACCCGTGGTATGTCCCGATTGGTCCCTTTCTTTGCCTCATACTCAATTTCTCTGACAACTTTCTCCTTCTTGATCAGCACTTCATTCAATCTGATTTGATGGAAGACGGCCAAGTGGCCGGCACGTATGCCCCTTACCGCGAGGAAGATGACCCCGCGGACTTTGAGTACAATGGTGAGGCTCCTCCCTCCGACTCCGACGATGACGACGATGATGACGGCGAATCCTCCGGGGAGTCCTCCGAATCCGAAGATCCCACTGACAATGCCGACGCCGAGGCCGCCGACCCCAGGAACGGCGTCGCCCGACCTGCTGCTCAAGGGGGTACGCCCGACCCTTCCCTTGAGCAATTTCTGGCCAAATGGAGCGATGACGATAGTGTCTCAAAGGTTGGTAATTCTGATGCGACTCCTCACGCCAAGCCGCCAAGGTGCCGACTAAACGCGCCTCGGCAACCAGCTCCTCTTCTGGTGCTGCTTCCAGCAAGGCCGCGAAGGCGGTGCCGACAGCTCCCAAGGGCAAACAGCCTCAGGCGACGGCCACTCGAGCGCCGACTACTCAAGCGCCTCTGAATGCCGTCCCGCTGATATGTCGGATGCCCACGGGCGCGCTGAGAATAATTGGGTATGCCCTTATCTTCATGCTTTGAACCTCACTTTCTTCTCTTGTATTGATTGACCTCTTGTTTCTTCTTTCAGGGAGCCGATTGGTCTCGACGACATCGACACCGGCATTCCTACCCGTGCCAACGTGGTCATATCACCCGCCGTGTCTGTTGCTGTCATCTGCAAACGGCCACCTGCTCCCCATCGCACCTTCAAGGATGCCGAGCGCGCCGCCAAGAAGGCTCGCCTCGAGACTACCAAAAAGACTAGCACTTCTTCCACTGCCTCCAAGACTTCCAAGAGCTCGGGCGACCAGGGAGTTATTGGTGGCGAGGGAGCGCGATCGGTCGGTCCGATTGCTCCATATCCGCCACCACACTCCGACCCAGTCTTCGCCCCTGTCACAAGCATCTCCTTGCCCATCCTGACGACCGCCTCGCCAATCGCAACGACCATGTCGCCGATTATGACAACTACCCCGCCGATTGTGGCGACAGGTCCTTCAACTTCGTCTTGCCCGATTCCGTCGCGGCCACAACCGGATACCTCCGGCCTTCCAGTGATATCGGCGCCACCGGTCTCGACCATCACTTCCTCTGCCACTGTGATTCAAGTTCCGCCGCCGCCACCAACCTCTTCTGCGTCAATAATCCGGATGCGCTCGGTAGACCAATTCCGGGCCGAGTACTCTCGCACCATACATGTCGGCGCCGAGCCTGATGCTTCACGCCGCTCCTCAGTTTCTTCTGAAGGCCCCCTGACCGTGGCCTACAACCGAGTGAACGACTTTGCCACCGCCATAGCTAAGGACCTCTAGCTGCTCGACCGCCATCATGCGGTAAGCTCTTCAACTCTCCTTTATGGCTTCCTTCAAATCGGGAGACTTTTCTTCCGGTGGGTGCGCGCAAGCGCACCCACTGGGTTTAGTCCCCGAGATTCGGGCCGGTTGTTTGCAATCGGTTCGGATATTTATGCTTTTTGCTTTTTCTCCTGCCTTCCTCCAATCGGGAGACTTTCCTTCCGGTGGGTGCGCGCAAGCGCACCCACTGGGTGTAGTCCCCGAGATTCGGGCCGATTGCTTGCAATCGATTCGGATCTTCTTTTGGATGTTGTGTCTATAAAGTTCATCTTGTTTTTCTTCTTAGGCTGTTATGGAGGAACGACGCGATGTCTTCGAGAAACTCCTCGAAGCCTACGCCGCCAGCCTTCGAACCCTTGCTCAGGCCCAGCTTGAGGTCAACAACCAGTCGGCCGAGATCAATAAGCTAAAAGGTAACCTCTTCATTACTTCTATCTTCCCTTTGGTTGATATTTTCTCTTGTACTAACACCTTTATGTCTTCCTCTAGTCTCTGTTCCCATGGTGGATGATCTTCAGGGTTGAATCGCCGGATTGACCACTGAACTCAATCAACAAGGGCCCGCACTTGCCGCAGCCAAGCAAGAGACGACCCGACTACTGGGGGTGGAAACCGATTTGACTCGGACTATCCAAGACCTCCGCTCCGAGCTGGCTGTTCTGAACACGAAACACTCGGACGAGCTGGCCGCCGTGGCTGCATCTGGCGATGAACTTCGCGCTGAACGAAATGCGGCTGTAGCTGCCCGAGAAACGATGCAAGCCGAGAGGGATGATGCCCTCGCAGCCCGAGACTCCATCCGAAAAGATCGCGACGAGCATATTACCAAATATGAGGAGCTGGAGAAACGCACTTATGAAGAGACCACCCGACTGCGCCGCCGAGCCAAGGGTTTCTGTGACACCATGACCGAGATGGACGTCGTCCTTAGTGGTACGTGATTCTTGCCTCTGAGTACATTTTCCGATTGCCTCCTATTTCTGTGTCATTACTCATACTTCTCTTCGTGGTGCAGAGGCCTGGCCTGAATCTGAAGCAGTTGCTTATGCAGCGGTGGCCAAATCCCGAGAGGAGACCGTCGCGGCCGGAGGGACCTGCCAACTCGATGATGATGTCTGGACTTAGCATGAGTATCTGATTGGCACTAAGGCCCGCGTTCCTGTCATCAAGGGGATTGCGCTATCCTTCAAACTTGGCATCCTGAAAATTGCCGAATTGTTGTGGTCGCCAACTGAGCTCAAGGTCGGACTCCAGAGGATGAAGCATGCTGCCAGCTCCTCTGCCGAGACCCACAGATCGGACACTCTGGACGACGAAGATTCTGACAAGGGAGATGCTCCGAATGCTACCACCGAGCAGACTCAGATTCTTCAGAAGGCCATTCCCCGTCGGATCGACGTCTTGCTTAACTCTGCTGGTCGGACTGGTGCGGAGACCGCTCTTCAAACTGTGCTGAGCTGGTACCCTCAAGTGAAGCTTCCCCAACTCTACAGCCTCAGAGAAAATGTGGCCGACTTGCTTGAGAAGACTTACACCGAGGTGAACCGGTTAGCCAGCACCATGGTGAACTGGTTTTCTCCCTATGACTACACTCCATATCTCGACGAGGGAGGGAACCCGCTGGCTGCAACTTCTATCTCCGGCTTGGCCGAAGAGCTTTCTGACAGCGGTTCATCCCATACCTCTCCGAGGTCCAAACATGCTGGGGCCACATCTTCTGATGCACAGTCGGAGCCAGATGCCGCTGCCGCGCAAGCCGATCCGACTGCTCCGACTGCCAGCTCTGCGCCCTCAACTGCCCCGACTTCTTTAGCCATGTTGCCGACGATGCCATCTACTGCTGCTTGCCGACCTCTGATCAGCCTTATCTTGTTTTTACTTTCGGAATAGCTGCTTGTAAGACATTATTTTTAATTCCGCCGACATCCACTGGGTGTGGTTCGATGTAATGAACTTATTCGGCCTTGGGCCTGTTACTTCTATGCGACCCGATCTCTCGTTGCAAGTTTTATTTTTGCGATCGACTTTGCGTCTTTGTCGGTTTCTTTTATCGGTCTGCACTTGGGGGTGTCAAACCTTGTCCATGTTGCCGCCGACATGCGGTATGCAATCTGATCACAGGTTGATTTGCAGCCAAGGTTCGATAAGTTTTTCGAATTTACACGACAAGGTTTAATGCAAAGGATTCTGCAATGTTAAGAGCCGATTGCTCGTTGCCGAGCTCGATGCATCGGTCCGCGACACAACCGGTAACTTAGTTTATCGACTATGCCCTTTCTAGAGCGTTTCGATTTTTTTTTGTCGGGAACTTGCACTGCCGACTGCCCCAACCGCTACCCTTCTCAATGCCACAAACACTTTCGTGACTTGTGCTTGAGTTAGGTGCTAAGTTGAGTGCCAGCCCGCAGTCCCCGTGCCTCGTTGGCCTATACTTCTGACCTCGTGGATGGTCAGTCCCCGAGTGCATTACGCACGTCTCGGGTATGACTAAGCGTCGCCGACTTGGGCTAGCCTTCCGAATGAGATTATGCACAGGTAATCGAATGCTCTTTTTTAGAGGCATGATAGCTTTACTGATTGTTTGCCGAATGGCGTACATAGATTTCTGCCGCTCAACTGTAGAACGGACATAAAAGCTCAGCGTTCCACGGCCGCTCCGTTTCTACTCCTGATGTGTCCTTGTGCCGAGTGCCCTTGGTGCAGTCGATCAAATAATAGGAGTTGTTCTTGAGTGCACGGATGATGACGAATGGTCCTTCCCAGGGTGAGGATAGCTTGTGCTTCCCATCTGACTTCTGAATTCGGCGTAGAACCATGTCGCCCTCTCGGAAGGCGAGAGGACGAATCTTCTTGCTGTGGTAGTGCCGCAACTTCTGCTGATAGACTGCTGATCTGGACAAGGCCATCAAACAAGCTTCTTCCTTGAGATCGACGCCGTCCTCTTGTGCTAACCTGGCTTCTTCTTCGGTGTACAAGGCATGCCGAGGTGAATCAAACTCGATGTCGGACGGGATGATTGCTTCTGAACCATACACCAGGAAGAAAGGCGTGAATCCAGTCGACCTGTTTGGTGTAGTCCTCAGGCTGAACAGTACTGCTGGGAGCTCTTCAATCCATGCTCCTGGTGCCCTCTCGAGTGGCTCCACCAATCGGGGTCTGATACCCGAGAGGATGAGACCATTTGCTCTTTCTACTTGACCGTTGGACTGGGGATGTGCCACAGATGCAAGATCCAGCCGAATGCCTTGCTGAGATGCGTATCGAGCCAGTGCCCCCTTTGAGAAATTGGTGCCGTTCTCGGTGATGATGCTATTGGGCACGCCATATCTGCACACGATGTCGGCCACAAAGCGAATCGCAGTCGGCCCATCCAGCTTCTTGATCGGGCGGGTTTCAATCCACTTGGTAAATTTATCCACTGCAACGAGGAGATGCGTCATGCCACTTCGAGCCCTTTTGAATGGACCAACCATATCCAAACCCCACACCGCAAACGGCCATGCTATTGGGATTGTCTTCAATGCCGATGCTGGCTGATGACTTTTTGCCTTGAACCGCTGGCAGCCCTTGCAATATTTCACCAAATTCTCAGCCGCTGCGAGCGCAGTCGGCCAATAGAAACCATGTCGGAAAGCTTTGCTGGCAATGGCTTTTGCAGATGCGTGATGACCGCATTCACCTTGATGGATGTCTTTGAGCAACTCCAAGCCTCTGTCTTCTTCTACACATCTCTGAAAGACACCAGTTGCACTTTTACGCACTAGCTCGTTGTTGATTATTGTGTATGCCCAAGACCGGCGGATGATTTGTCTTGACTCTGCTTCATCTTCTGGAAGGACTCCGTCTGCTAGGAAATCTCTAATCGGTTGTGCCCATGATGGCGCGCTGACGACTACCATTACTGCGGTCTGTTGGGGTGCAACTTCTTCTTGGATCTCGGCTTCTTGGCCATTGGCCTCTTGGATCTCTGTCATCTCGACTTCTGTCTCTGAACTGCCGATTGCGGCGCCTGGCACGCATTCGGCAGCCCCTGGTGGCGATTTCTCGTCTGGAGCTGGAACTTCTTCACTGCAATCGGCAGTGCCTGACGTCATTGGCTCTTCTGAGGCTGTGCCATCTGGCGCTGCCTCTGCTTGCTTCCCTTTGGCATTGCTCATCTTGCTGCATTCGGCAGCCCCTGGTTTGCAATCGGCAGCCCCTGGTGCTATCGGCTCTGCCGCTGCTGAAGCACCTTGGGCGCTTGACTGCTTCTTTAGAATTGGAATTTTTGCCGATTGAGCTTCTTTTGCCTTCTTCAACGCTTCAAGGTCGGTCTCCGAGATGAAGATGGACTCAGACTCTGGGGATGGCATGATGGATGGCTTCCTGATGTGCTCAAGTGATACGCCTGGTGGGATAGCTTGCCTTGTTGAGCCGAGCTTGGACAATGCATCTGCTGCTTCATTGTTTGCTCTTGGCACATGGTGGAACTCACATCCTTCAAAGTACCCACTGATTTGTTGCACTAGGAAGCGATAGCTTGCCATATTTGCATCCTTTGCGTCCCAGGTGCCTGAGCATTGTTGTACCACCAAGTCGGAGTCACCAAAGCACTCAATATTCCGAATGCCGATTTCCTTGGCCAGCTTGATACCATGCACAAGGGCTTCGTACTCGGCGACATTATTTGATGCTGCAAAGTGAATCTGGAGCACATACTGCAGTTGATCTCCTCTTGGTGAAGTAAGTACTACCCCAGCCCCTAGGCCGCTCTTCATCTTGGATCCGTCGAAGTGCATTCGCCAGAAATCCGATCCTGGGAGCTGCGGCATATATTGAGTTTCAGCCCAGTCCACCAGGAAATCGGCCAATGCTTGCGACTTGATTGATGTCCTCGGCTCATACTGGATGCCATGATTGGCGATCTCGATTGCCCACTTCGCCACTCTTCCGGTTGCATCTCTGCTTCCTATGATGTCGGCCAATGGAGCCGAGCTGACGACCGTGACCAAGTGGGCTTGAAAATATGGCTTCAATCTCTTGGCCGCCATGTACACTCCATAGCACATCTTCTGGTAGTGAGGGTAGTTTTGCTTGGACGCCGAGAGCACTTCACTGATATAATACACAGGTCGCTGAATCTGCTGTGCCTTGTCCTTCTCGGGCCGCTCCACTACCATAACTGCACTGATCACCCGATTGGTTGCCGCAACGTATAACATCATTGGCTCCTTCTCAATCGGGGCAACTAGAATCGGTGCGGTGGAGAGCATGTGCTTGAGCTCTCGGAATGCTTCGCTTGCTTGAGGTGTCCAGGTGAACTTCTTCGTCTTCTTCATTAGCTGATACAACGGGATTGCTTTTTCACCCAGCCGACTGAGAAATCGGCTGAGTGATGCGAGGAAACCGGTGAACTTTTGTACTTGCTTCAGGTTCTTGGGTTGCTCCATGCGCTCGATTGCGGCTATCTTCTCGGGATTGCATTCGATTCCTCTCTCGGAAACGAGAAATCCCAAGAGCTTGCCGGCTTGGACTCCAAAAACGCATTTCTCCGGATTGAGCTTGATCTGATAAGTTCTCAAATTTGCAAATATCTCTCGGAGGTCGTCCAGGAGTGTGACTCCCTTGGCCAACTTCACTACCAGATCGTCCACATAGACGTGGAGATTTCTGTCGAGTTGGGAGTGTGTACACCTCTGAATTGTGCGCTGATAAGTGACACCTCCATTTTTTAAACCAAAAGGCATGGTGATATAACAATAAGCCCCGAAAGGGGTTATAAATGCAGTTTTTATTTGATCTTCCACAACAAGTTTGATATGATGATAGCCAGCTGTGGCATCCAAAAAAGACAAAAGCTCGCAGCCGGCCGTAGAATCAATTACTTGATCGATACGGGGCAGAGCAAACGGATCCTTCGGGCACGCCTTGTTCAAGCAAGTGTAATCGATACACATGCGCAAGGTCTTGTTCTTCTTCATGACAAGGACTGGATTCGCCAGCCACTCAGGGTAAAACACTTCCATGATGAAACCTGCCGCTTGCAGCTTCGCAATCTCTTCGCCGATTGCCCTTCTCTTATCTTCAGAAAAATGTCTCAGGGGTTGCTTGACCGGCTTCGAGCCCGGCCGAATGTGCAGCTTGTGCTCGGCGAGTTCTCTCGGCACACCAGGCATGTCTTGTGGAGACCATGCGAAGATGTCCCGATTCTCACGGAGAAACTCGAAGAGCTCGCTTTCCTATTTGTCGCTAAGTCCAGCTCCGACTACAACGAACTTGGTTGAGTCGGAGGGATCTAGAGCGATCTTCTTGCTGTCCTTGGCCGACTGAAAATCCGATTCCTCGTCTGCTCTCTTGGCTGGGCCAACTGGGAGTGGATTCTTGTTCTGCGCTTGCGCCATTGCAATCACTTTGCCGAGCTGACGCTTCTCCGTTTCGACCACCTGAGAATCTGCCAAACCGCTGCCAGCCGACGTGCACTCGAGGGACTTCCTGAAGTCCCCGGTGACGGTGATGACGTTGTTTGGCCCTGGGATCTTCATCTTGAGGTAAGTCTGCTGTGCGTTGAACATGAACTTGGCAAATGCGGGCAATCCCAACAGAGCATGATAAGGACTGCTGAGGTCGGCGACCTCGAACCAAATCGGCTCCCTCCTGAAGTTCTCCTCTGTGCCAAATATGACGTCCAGCCGGATGCGACCCATGGGGGTGCAAGACAACCCAGGGACGATCCCATGGAAAGTCGTCCGACTGCGCTCCAGATCCTTCTCGGTGAGCCCTAGCTTGATCAAGGTGTCTCTGTATAGAATGTTGATTGTGCTTCCTCCATCGATAAGCACTCGGGAGAACTTGCATGAAAATCTTGGTCCTGCGAAAAGAGCATCAACCACCAGCGGATAATTTCCTGGATTCGGCAAAATGGTGGGGTGATCTGCTCTGTCCCAGGATATAGGACACTCTGACCAATGCATGAACTGAGGAATCGGCGGCATGGTGGCATTGACTTCTTGAGCTCGGGCTCTCCAACTGCCCTTGTCGGTGGATTCACTGGTGAAAATCATGTAGGCGGCGTCTTTCCGCGGGAACTGGTTCTGCTGCTGAGGTGGTCCTCTGTTCTGGGGTGGTGGTGGGGGTGAAGATGGTAAAGCTTCTCCCTTCGCAATCCTTCTCACAAAATCACACTGCCGAGTGGTATGCGCAGACGGCCTGCCGGGAGTGTTGTGCAATTTGCACGGTGCATCCAGCATATCCTCAAATGTGTATTTGGGCTTCATCTGCCCCTGCGGCCTTACATTAGGCTTCATCTTCCGACTGCCTCCTGCAGCCCCTGGATCTTCTTCATTCTGGACCGCGGCCACCTGCCGACTGCTGTACTGAGTATCTCGATGCTCATCCTTGCGCTTGCCATTGTTCTGCTAGTTGTTGTTGTTGCGGTTGTTCTCTCTCCTTTCCTTCCGACTAAGGCCTTGATTCCCTATGTCCGACTGCGGAGCCCCTGGTGACTGAATTACACCTCCAACTCCGAGCTGGATAGGGCGCATCGCAGAATCGGACATAGCAAACGCGTTGGCCACCTTCATGAGCTCGGCGAGCGATGTGAAATCCTTGCGGAGCAACTTGTGCTTCAGCATTGAATCGGCCATGCATCCATCCGTGAAGT
Organism: Bromus sterilis; assembly: GCA_950022295.1. NCBI lineage: Eukaryota > Viridiplantae > Streptophyta > Magnoliopsida > Poales > Poaceae > Bromus > Bromus sterilis. The sequence goes on along the minus strand of OX465600.1, from coordinate 49,185,066 downwards.
ACCGAATGGCCTGGATCTCATGGACTCCTTCACACGAGTTCTTCAGCTTGATCCACCGAGATAAATAATCTCGGAGGGGTTCATCCTTGCCCTGCACACAAAGAGCCAACTGCCGCGGGAGGTTGGGCCGCTCATATGTGCTCGTGAAGTTGTGAATGAATGCACTTGTAAAATCTTCCCAACAATTCACACTGTCCTTGGGCAGACTGTTCAACCAAGTCCGAGCTGAACCCTGCAGCATCAAAGGTGCATAACGGACTGCCACACGTCGATTGCCTCCTGCAATGCGAACTGCAGTCAGGTAGTCGGACAACCAATCTTCTGGCTTCACAGAACCATTATACTTGGGAGTATCCCTCGACAGCGTGAAGCCTTTGGGAAACTTCTCGGTCCGAATACGATGTCCAAAACACGACGGGCCAGCTTATCCTTCTTCATCCTCTTGATCTTCCTTCTCTAGGAGCTCAATGCGATGCCTGGCATCATTCTGACCGATTTGGCGAGGGCCAAGTCGGGCGTTGATTGCTGGTCTTGGTGCCGACTGCTGAGGCATGTCATTGCGCCTGCTGTTAACAGCTGGCTCTTCAACTCTTCTGCTTGTCGCTGGGGGTGGCCGATTGCTCCTGACCCTACTCTCATGCCGAGATGGGGCATGCTGCTGTCTGTTCTAGCGCGATGCATTCGGTCGCTGGCTAGCTTCCGAAATCGGCCTCACAGTTCCTCTTGACGCCCCAGGTCCTGCATTCTGATTCTCCATTGCCACGAGCCTCTGCTCCTTTGCGGCTGCCAGCAGCTCACGCATTCGGCGCGACTGCTCTCGCCGCTCATCTCCCTCCAGGTCTTCTAGCTCGATTGCTATCTACTCGGCTGCTCTCAGGTTTTTGTCCGGCGTGCTGTATGTCGGCCTCTGGATGAACGCCGATTGCGCCGGTTGCTCCGGCTGCACCGGCCTCCTTGGCCGCTCCGGCTGCTCAGCTCCCGACAACTTCTGGTTGACTGCTCTACCTCAGCTTCTCAAATCTTCCAAGACCGCGGGCTCAATCGGCCGACGCGGTCCTGCATGCGCTGCGTTGTACTCCCTTGTGATGGCTCCCAGCCTGCGCTCCTCTGCCAGCACCTGCTCGGCTCTGCGAGCAAGAACAAGTTGTGCCGTCTCCAGCTCGGTGTGCACTTGATCAGGATCACCATTCCTGTTCACGGGTGTGTATAATGCATCCCACAACGCACTGGTGCCGACTCTCTCTGCAGCCTCCGCTGCCTCCTTGGCTCTCCTAGCCGCACTCGCTGCACCGCGATTGCTTGATGAAGACACCCCCGCCATCATGACAGCCGCGTGCACTCGGCCATCCTCTCCGTCGGGTGCTGCGCTGTAGCCCACGGTCGAGAGCGGATCCGTGACGCACGAGAAGACGCGAATCTCCCTGGGATATGCCTCGGGGAAGCTGCTGATGAAGAGGCGATGACTGCCGACCCGCAGCGACACACCGGGCGGCAGGGGTGCTCCGGCCCCGTACCGCGCCGAGTAGTCCACCACGTAATCGATTTCCCCACGCCTAAGAATCAGGCCAGAGGCGTGGCTACCGCCTGATGCAGAGGAAAATCCCGTCCGGATCTTTACTCCAGTCGACGTCTCGTTCTGCCCCACGGTGGGCGCCAACTGTCGTCGATAAGTGACGGCAGACGCCATGGGGATGGCTAAAATGAGGGGAAGACGCGAGGAAGAAGATGTCGATGGTGCCGGAATCGGGTTGGGCACAAACACGGTGACGGACACCACGATGTACCCAGGTTCGGGGCTCTCTGGAGAGATAACACCCCTACTCCTGCTTATCTCTTATATATCAATGGAACTGGGCTACAATAACCGCTTCTCTATCTACTCAGGGGAAGGTGAGTGCCGCCGTGGGCAAGGCTCTCTCCTGCTTCCCTGAGGAGTAACTACAAGCAATGAATGAACTGAGTGACTTGTGAATAATGGGGCGAATGAGCGGATCGTCCCCCACGCAGGAGGGGTACCCCGGGCTCTAATAGCATGAGACCGGGGTAAATCGGTAACTTCACTGTCGATTGGGCCCAGCCGTCATCCTCTAATCGGCTGGGGCCCACCGACTGCTCCTCTCCGGGTGATCCGGACCCGACGAGCGGCGGCCCATGCTGTAGACTCGTAGGGCATGATGGTGAACAGTGGAGCTAGGAGGTGCGGTCTTGTCGTCCTGTCCGCGGAATCGGCGGAGAGGTCGACACCGCATCTCTGCCAGATCTTCGATGTGACTTGGCTTCTCTGCCACCCCGATCTCTCGGGATTGCGCATTTATGACCTCGTACTTGTACCCGCGACCGATCTCGGGGTCAACTTCTCCAGGGGTAGTAGGTCGTACCGATTGCGCCTGGACCGACTGGTGGTTCCGGGCAAGGTCGATTGCTCTGGGCAATCGGCTGTGCTGATACCCACCTCGGCCCAGCTGCGGACCAATCGGATAATTGTCTTGGTGATGAATAGGGTGGACCGGTTGCGCCTGGGCCGACCGCTGGCATTCGGTGTGGCTGATTGCCTTGGAGCAATCGGCCGTACGCCTGCCTAGCTCGGCCTAGCTGCAGCCCAATCGGTCCATCCTTGTCTTGAAAGGTTGCTTTCGCTTGGGTGAGCCTACCCGGGTACCAATCCCCCGACACTGTTCTCGGCAGTTTCCCGTGACGGAGAATATATAGGCGAAGGGGGGCAGCCAGGGGGGCCACCAGGGGTCCAGGCGTGTAAGAGCAAAGTTTTGCCCCCGTGTGTTTTGGATATTGTTGGACAAGACAGTAGAGGAACTAACAATGTTTTCTAGTGTAAACAGTTGTATAGGTTCCTGAAGGACAAGCTAAGTGATAAAGCTTCAGGGAAGGTCTTCAAGTTATCGAAGCATTACCCCTGAGCGAAGCTTAATCACGGAGGATGACCCCCAAAAATGAAGGTGTCCTGAAGCTCAACTCATTGAAGGAAATGAAGAAGACGGTGCAAGACTTAGATGTTTTTGTGTAGTTCTTTTTCGGTTCTTTGAGTCATAGGACAAACCATACTATCAAGAGGGGTATTTAGTTTGTGGACACCGAAGTCATTGAGAAAATGCTCAGATCAAGTCCAAACCAAGTGAGAAGCCTGAGCGAAGAAATCTCATGTGCACTGAGTTAAGTTTCGGTAGCAAAGACTTCGTTCTTTGGCTTCTGAAGCAGAACTAAGTCCGTGAGTCAGCTTTACTTGTTCCTCAAGTAAAGTTGCACAGTGATGACAAATCCGACCGTTGTGGACACGTGTCAAGCTGTCACCTCGGGTCAATTTGGTCATTCCGCACCTCGGGATCGCCAACTATAAATACGTCACCCCCTCCTCCATTTGTGGGTGGCTGCTCGAAGAATATTCCTGAGAGAGACTGAAGAGAGCACCGCAAAGACTTCACCGAAGCAAAACCCAAAATCCAGAATACTGAAGCCTAAGTCACATTGATCTGAGTAGATTCGAGATGACTTAGGTGAAAGCTTACTAGCCTTTTTATCTTGGAGAACTGCAATTCTCCTAGACGGTTAGAGTGTTGTTCTTCAGAGAGCGAAGAGTAATTGTCACCTCGAAGTCCAGTTTGTCAAAGGTTTCGGTGATTTCCTCAATAATCAACCACGAGTGAAGAACTGACCAAGCTCAAGGAGTTTGGTGCAGTGGAGCAACGGACAGAGAGAGATTTGCTCCAGGTGTTCAATCACCAGTCCCTCCAACCAGACGTAGCGCTTTGCAGAGCGTGAACTGGTCTAACAAACATCGTCGAGTCCCAGTTCATTTTACTTCAAGCATTTACCTTCAGTATTGCATTTTCTTCACAGTTATGCTTCAATGTGTTTTGATTCACTGCATTTAGTTTCGCTTCCAGTTTTACTTCGCTATTCCGCTTCAATTATGCTTCACTTCAATAGTTTTAGTCGAAAATTTTGAAGTGATCATTCACCACCTCCCCCTCTGATCACATACTTGGACTTTCAATTGGTATCAGAGCTGGTCACTCCCTACACTCAGTGTGTTTTGGATTAACCTCCTAGAGTGTCTTCAAGTATGTCTTTCGCAGATATTCGCTCCGGCGAACCTATTCCTGTTTTCAATGGGAAGGACTACCCGTACTGGAAGGACAAGATGAAAAGAAATATCATGGCTATCAACTCGACCGCCTGGCAAGTTATCTTGTATGGAGTCACTGTTGCCGATGAGAAGGCCATCACTCCTGAAGAAGCAAAACTGATTGATCTTGATTCTAAAGTTTGGGTTTTCATCACCAATCACTTGACACCAGAAAAGTATCATGAAGTGAAGAATATTCCATCTGCCAAAGGTGTCTGGGACTATCTTGAAAAGATTGGTGAAGGTGTTTCTACCCAGAAGGATGCCAGAATTGACACACTCCGAAGCAAATTCTATCGCTTCAAGAGAAACGAGGGTGAAAAAGTCAGCTCCATTTACAGCAGACTCACAGCTCTTGCTAATGAGTTGATTTCCCTCGGTGCTGATGACATTACTCCTCACTCGGTTGTAAGAACTTTGCTTCGCTCATTGGCCGATTCGTTTGATCACATTGTGCTGATGATCAAGGAAAGGACTGATTTCAGACGTCTTGTTGCCGCTGATATTCTTGAGAGACTCAATACATTTGAAATGTAAGAAGATGAGAAATGTGACATAAATGGATCTCGAAGAAAAACTCATGCTTTGAAAGCAAAAGCTTCGCGTCATTCTTCGCCTGAAGCCAGTTCTGCCTCAGGTGTCGAATCAGATGATCCTGCAAGCACTGGAAAAGATTTAGCTTTGATCATGAGACGCTTCAACCGCTTCCAAAGAAAAGGTTTTTCTTCACCGAAAAAGAGTTTTTCATCAAGGAGCTCAACTCACTCATCTCATCGCTCATCCTCAAGAAGCTCTTCATCGAAGGACAACAGCTGCTACAAGTGCAAGAAGCCAGGTCATTAAATTTCTGATTGCCCTCTGTGGGAAGCTGAGAACAAAGCAAAGCATTCGCTCAGAGACTTCTCAACCAAGTCCCACAGATCTTCCAGAACCTATGAATCCAAGAGACATGATTCCAGTTCGAGAAGAGATAAGAAGAAAGATTCTGATGATGACAAGAGGAAGAAGTATCAAAAGAAGCGTGAGGGTTCTTCATCGAAGACTTACTCGTCTCGGCGAAGCAGCTCTCACCGTGCCAAGGCCTACCTGGGAAAGGAGATGAACTCTGAAGACGAAGCCTCTGGGTCCGAAGCTGAATCAGGCTCAAGGTCTGGGTCTGGGTCCGAATCAGATGGTGTTGCTGGTTTGGCATTCGCTTCAGCAGATGCTTCGACAAAAGCTTCGAGCTCATTCTTCACCAACAACAGTAGTGAAGATGAATCTCCTGCATATTGCTTCATGGCCAAGGCGAAGGTATTTTCATCCAAATCTAACTATGATACTTCTGATTGTTCCTCATATGATAGTGATTCAAAGATAAGCTATGCTAAACTTTCTAAAATTGCTTCAATCCAACAAGATGAACTTGATTCGCTAAGCAAAACCATTAAGAAATCAGAAACTCTGTTGATCGATGAGATAGAGAAAGGTCAAACTTTGACTAATAAGCATGCAGCTCTGAAGGAAAAGTTTGAAGAATTATCCTCTCGACATGATCTTCTTTCAGTGGATTATGAGAACCTCACCTATGAATTTTTTCAAAGGAAAATGGCTCTCGAAAGACTGAAAGAGGCTCATGAAGAGTTGGAAAATGTCAATCTCTCTCTCATGGCTCAACAAGGTTCTGAAGCAAATCATAAAACTGATTCACCTTGCTTAACTTGTCTGGAACGAAGCAAAACTGATTCCAAAGGCAAATCTCATATTGTTATTGATGATACTAATGCCTCTGATGAGGAAAATCCTGCTGTTACCGAGGAACTCCTCAGGTTGAAAAACTTATTTGAAACAGGCATGTTCAAAAGTGTGCAAGGTCACCAGTATCTTTGTGATATCCTGAGGAAGGCTCTCCTTCACAGGAATCCCAGGAATGAAGGTGTTGGTTTTGAGAGAAAGATAAACCCTGATGGCACCTATTGGGAACCTGAGCAGTATCCTAAAACTTTTTGGGTCCTAGCGAAGGAGAAACCCATTGACATTGCTAACCTTTTAGGTTTTTACTGCAAGATGAACAAAGCTATTGTGGATGAATCACTTGATTCAGACTCTAAACTCATCAAAGACGAACAGGGAAAGGTTACTGCTGAGTATGTTGGCACTTCTCCTAAGAATGGCTTCTATAAGAGGCAAATATGGGTGCAGAAAGCCCTTGTGGAAAAACTGCCTGCTAACCATACCATGCAGGGAAAGTCTTCGGTACCACCGAATCATTTCTATTCTCTAGAAACAAGAAATGATTCACTATTGCCCGAATCAAATGTTCCGCAGAAGCAATACTATCGCACTGGTCGTCATACTTATCGTCCTCATAATAATCATACTAAGATTGCATATGCTCATTCTTATCCTAACCATTCGCAGAGGACTTACATTTATGGTGTGCTTGATGGTACACCGAAGCAATACATTCCTATTCGCTTTAATATTGCTTCAACCAGTGCTTCAACATCTTCTCAGTCACCTGCCCGTTTGTGGGTGGTTAAGAAGAACTAATTCTTCTGCAGGGCTATGTCTCCGATGTATCCGAATGGGTCATGGATAGTGGTTGCACAAATCATATGACCGGAGACAAGGAGTTATTCACCGTATAAAAACTATCTCACTCTTCTCAGAAGTACATTACCTTCGGTGATAACAACAAGGGTAGAGTTTTAGGTTTGGGTAAGGTTGCCATATCGAAAGATAAGCACATTGACAAGGTTATGCTAGTCCAATCCCTTGTATATAATCTTATGTCTATTGAAGGGAATGTTGGATATATGCTCTAGAGGCAAATAATATATGATTATTCCAATATATCTAAGCAAGTTCATAACCAGTTTCATACCGTGCTAGAACTGTGTCAGTGAAACAATGATGCAGGTGTGGTATAGAAACCCCCAGAGTTCCTAGTTAGCCTCTACATCGATAACTAGTTCATGGTCAACATGATGATCGTGGTTTCGCGATCATGGACAATTAAGTCTCTTGACTATGAGGTCACCTCACTGGTTAAGTGACGTGGTGAACATTACCCAAAGTAAGCATTACAGCATGATAAAATCTTATGAAGGTTCAGTGTTGTAATTACAGAACGTGGTAGACCGTTCCTTTGACTGTGAGTACGTGCATAATCACTATCTTCCCGGATGCTTTGACTTACATCCCACCACCTGACTGAAATATGCGGGTCATAACGGTTGTATCTTAGGTATTCCGTAGAGATATGTTGAGGAGTATTGTTACAAGAGCGGGATTTGTCAATCCATATAATGGATAGATACTCGGGGCCCACTCGGTGAGTTTCCATCCATAAAGTTGCGCAGCGTGTGACTAGGTCACGGGGATGAATATCACGGGAACGAGTGAATAAGGATTTGTTCGGAACGAGGTTGAACCAGACATAGGATGTCATTGATCGAATCTCGGAACAATCCAGTATCGCTGACAAAGGGAATGCTATACGGCGTAAGGTCCAATCGGTGTTGATATCCGGAATGCACAGGGGTCATTATGGGCATCCAGGTCCCGCTGATGATCATTGACCATAGCCTCTGCGAGGTCATGACTAGAGTGTTCTCGGACCGTAGGGTAACACACTTAATGGCTCGATGAAATCGGAGACCTTTTCGGAACCATCGGAGCAACCAAAGAATAAAGGAAACAATATCGGAGAAGTACCGTGTTGAACCGAAACAAGTTCGGAGTGAACCGGAAGGTGTTCCGGAGCACCGGGAGATGGAATATTATGTTTTAGTTATTAATTAATTGAATTAATAATTAAAATCATTTTATTTCTAATTAATATGTGCTATGGGCCTTAGTGGAGAAAAAGGCCCATTAGGGGAATTAAAAGGGAAAAAGAAAAAGAAAAAGAGGGGGGAGGCTCCATGGGCCCTAGGGCCCATGAGGGGTGCGCCCCCTCCCCCCCTTGGCCGGCCAACCCCCCTTAGCAAGGGACTTTAGTCCCACATTGCTAAGGGAGGGGGGTTGACTCCCTCCCCTCTGCCTATATATAGATAGCCAGGGTGCACATATTTAACACATAGAAATTCGTGAGAAAATAAATATTACTCCGAATTGAGATCGGTTTTCTCCGGTCTTCTCCCCTCCCTTGTCTCTTTCACGGTGGACTCCCTAGTGTGAGTCTATAGTGGAATTGAGGCTTCTCTGCTAGAATCGGAGGCCGTCGTGCTGCCGAAGCTCCGTCCGGAGGTCTGCTTCCGCCACCTCCGCTGGATCGGAGAACGGAGGTCGTCATCGAGTCTCGTACGTGTGCGAGTACTACGAGGTGCTGCACGTGTGGCACTACACCCATCCGGGTGCTCAACACAGCCAGGGGGCTGTGAAACTTGATCGGCTACATCAACCACGTTTGCGGGAACGTTTCCCGCGCAACGGACTACACCCCGAGGTATGTTATTTCCGCACTGCTTTCCGTTACGGTAATACGGCTAGCTAGATCTTGGGTTATGGGAACGCTAGTTAGAAAATTTTGTGTTTTCTGCGGCGAACCCCAACAGTGGTATCATGAGCTAGGTCTATGCTTAGTATTACTATACGGATAGAACACATCGGGGATGTGGGCGTTGATTGTATGATTGTTACCCTCCCACGTGTACTTGTTCACATCTGCGGCATCGTTTGATGAAGCGGCCCCCGACCGACTTTACGCGTACTCTTACGCGAGACTGGTTCCACGCTTGGCATACGGCTTGTACCGTATAAAGTGGCTGGGGGGTGTCTGTCTCTCTACTTTAGCGGATGTGGCATTTGCAACGGAGTGCCCCGTGCGGGGTGTAATAGAGACGATCGTATGGTTGACGTTGTGGTTGACTCGTAGGTTAAAACCTGTTTAACTATGAAAGCCCTAGGAGCCACGTAAAACTTGCAATATACAACTAGAACGTCTAAACCTTGTATTGCTAAGTGGGGGCTATCATTTGTTTGTTTGTGATGTAGTGATAGCTTTGCTATGTGTTACTAGTAAGTAGTAATCGTCATCATCAAACAAACTAAAATGGAGACACTGTAGACTTAGTGTTTCCATACCCTAGACATCTTAAAACTTGCTAGTATAGGATACACGACGGTAGCATGTGATAAGATGATCCCTTAACAAAGCCGAACACAAGTATTCTACCGAAGTGTGCACCGCCTGGAAGGTTCTCCCATATGGCTTGATGCTCCGTACATACCGGAGTTGTCCTACATATTAAATGGAGTTCGCATGAGGTTGGGTTCGGCAAGCCTGGCATATGCAGATATGGCCTTGCTGAGCAGCATATAACATGGAGGTTAATTTGGCGAGCCTAGCATATGCAGATATGGCCTCGGAATCCTAGAGATCGAAAGATCGAGCATGAGTCACAGTACATATAAGATAATGTGATCGCACAAGTTGTTGTCTACCTTTGAAAATGACCCGTCGGCCGTGTGATATTCGAGGTCGGGCAGTGAATCTGGATCATGTAATCACTAAAACTTCCTAGGGATGAATTGTTTTAGTGCGAGCTCATTTATAATATGATTATATGAACTCATTTGTTGTGAACTAGTCTTAATTGTGTTCCTTGCAATTATGTTTGTAGAAAATGGATAATACCCAGTACCTTGAAATGGTTTCCTTCTTACATGGTGAAAGACTTAAAGAAAATGGGTCAAACTTCGTTAGTTGGTACTTATGCCTTAGAGCCGTGCTCAAGAGAATCAACCTTTCATTCTTAACTAAAAGGCACGTGGGAAACCCTCTAGAAAACGACATGGATGCACGAGCGGCGATTGATTATCAATATCGTCGAAGGACATATGCCATGGCTAAGGGTATCATAGAAACCAGCATTCTGCAACCTTTGCGTGAGGAGTATGCTGATTTGGATACATACGATATGATCGATGAGCTGAAGTCATCAAACTTGCATCAGCTTAGAGTTGCCAGATTAGAGTTAGAAAGTGAGTTTCTCTCTACAAATATGGAAGAAGGCTCTTGCCTGAAGGCACACTTGGCCAAGATGCATGAGATACATCCGAGCCTCGTAGATGACTTTGACTATGAGACCACACATGAGTCTGCGATATACACGGTGTTACACTCGCTTCCACCGAGCTATACAGACCATGTCCATGGCTATGTCGGCAGAGGTGAAAGCCTCGAGTTCTCTGACTTCATGGATAGACTTCAGTATCTGGAGGTTGAACCCATTGAAGGAGAAGTTGTCGATGGAGAAGGTATATATTTGAAATACTTTATAAATGTTAACTCCCTTATACAACACTTGCAGTAAATGAGTATCTGATACTTATTCTGTTTTATGAAAACAGGACCTGCCGTTGCATGGACGGGAAGAGGTGAAATCAAGGATTGATGGATATCAAGTCAGTTGATGGCCAGCATGGATTCCGCCGAGACATCTATCATAGGAGATACTTAGAGTATTAGATAAATCTTATGTAATCATTATAGTATGAACACTTAGTTGTGTGTCTTGCATCTCGCGAGACAAAGTTATTCATGTAATGAGACAAGTCAGTTGTTCCATCTTTATGAATAAAAGTGTGATTATACTTTGATTACGTCTTGATTTATGATATGATAGAAAGCATTTATAATACTACTATTATTGTCAAGAAATATTCAATGTTTAATGATAAAGTTGTCTTGATTATAGCAAGTCAAAGATTTGATTACATGAGGTGACTTCATAACTGATGAATTCATTAAATGTATGATCTATTAACTTGTGAGTTCATTATCGAATGAAAATCATAACTTGATTGCATGAGATGGATTAGATACACGATCTATGAACCTCTGCAATAAATATAATCATGACAAGGTTCTAGCAAGTAGAACTTGTGCCAATCATTATACATAAATGATGTACTGAATGGGCACGTGAGTTATCATTAAAGACTTCATATGATTAATTGAAAGTTGTATTCAATTGAGATCATAAAACTGAGATTCAGGAATCACAGTGAGAAGTGAGAATACAAGAATACATATCACTGCGCTACGATATGAAGTGATAAGTATTGATATTGACATAATGGGAGACTTGTGGAAGTTGTACCACAAACAACGATGGAAGTTGAAAGTGCTAGACTACTTAAACCATTCGTAGTCATACTAAACCATAGTATGGTCTAAACGTTTTTCCCCTAGCACTATAGTTATTGTCGAATAAGATTGTTTAATTCATCAAGTTAAAACACCCACTTCATGAATAGGAAACCATCCTAATTCTAATGAGACATGATAGCTCCATAACTGATGGTGTTATAAGGTTTCTTAAAAGAAAGAATTTCTTTGTAATAAAACTACGAGCAATTGAAATTACATATTCTCCCCGAATAGCAAAATTTGTGTTGCTTAATTGGTAATGCGAGAAGAAGTCTCTCGACACGGATCCAATGGGAGATAATGGAAACTTTGACCGGGGTATTGGACCTTGCCTTCAGAATATCAGAGTATTGCAACGGAAGCATGTTCCGCTGTAATGACACTGCATAAGGAAGGATATGCCAAAGATGATTGATCTTGGTATATGAGTTGAAGCCATTGTTGAATTTAGAAGGTTGTCATGAATACGTTCTGTACAGAACAATAATCATGAGTCTTCTTAATAAAACAATAGGGAATAATATTGCTTGAAGACACAAAGGAATGATGGTAGCCTAGAACACGAGGAGAAATGAAATAATATTGAGTTACATATAGGATGGCTCACGTCCTGTGAAATAAATCGGTTATTTCATATTCTCCACAAACTGGAGAGTTATTGAGAATAATGTAATGGGCATAAGGCATTATTTGGTTATGACCAAAGTTCAATGGTGATTGACTACGGAAACATAGGAATGCTTTAATCAATAAAATATTTCATTTACACTACGATGGACCATAGCCTGAAATTGCATCTCAGTCAAATTTGGGATTTGAAAGAGAATTGTAATGGGCATGACGAAGGTTACTTCGTTAAAAGGATGGACTATAGTACCTCAAGACAGGAACCCTCAACCTTGATTTGATCAAGTGATTTTGTGATGACCAAAATATTGAGTGGGCCTGCAGTTTCATGAAACTGAGTGGGAGCTTTGAAGACTTCCCGGAGACTTGGAATGCAGAGGGCATTTTCTGAGTGGGAGCTTTGGAAGTTTTGTCATTATGTGAGACATAGTGAACAATAAAATGACTTGATGAAAGCTGAACCACAAATATATGAGTATATGATGGATATATTTGAGTGGGAGCATGATCATTGTCTCAAACATATATGCATTGATATGTGTGAAGAATGATCTCATATATATGGATATGCATTGATTGTGTATATAGAGAATCGTCTTATATACATATGTGCATTATGATATATATAGAGCATAAGGAAAATAAAATACAAGATTGCAAGAATCTTCTTTTATGTGAAATACCAACACATTACACGTTGAAATCTATATGAGTAGATTAAGATACGGATAATGAAACGAAGTGATGGTTGGAATAATCTTCTAGACAAGAAACAGGTTCTTGTGGCTAGAAATTATATAATGGATGAAATCCAAATATCACAAGCAATGTCTTGATGGAAGAATAGAGATGCACCATGTACTGGACATGTGATCTTATATGTTCTTGACATATGATTCTACCATATAACATGCGTTGTGAATCCAACAACAGAATGACTCAAAAGTTCTTGGAAGAAGAACAGATTCCGATGTGCTTTAGGAGTAAAACACAGAATCTGAATAAAGTCCATGATTTCAGTATATGAGGAATACTGAGGACTGTACTCTAAAATATAGAGAGGATAATAGACTTGAATGTAATGCAAGATTACAATTGCAAGCCATATTATGGGTCTATATGGAATTAGAGACATCACCAAAGAGACGAAAGAAACGTGAGCAAAATTCACGGCACTACAAACATAATACTACTTAAGAAAGTAGACGTATGGATAAAAGTTTAGTGTTAGAAGTATTGGACTTCTGGCTGAGTGTATTTCCCAGTATATATGACTAAGGATGAGTCTTCTAAAGACTAAACCAAGAGATCATTGGAGGATACTGTGAAATAATAGTCTCACTCTCCCGCGAAACTTATATCCAACAATTATATGATAATGAGTGGTATGTCAAAAGAGTTTTTTGACCTGTACCAGTTGCAAAGGAAACATACGAATCTGAATTGGTGCAGTTCGTTGACGAACCCTCTTCCATGAGCATGCATGATCAATGAAACACTTATGTGATAAGATGATTATGATCGGAAAAATGCGGCTAGATTATTAGCACTCTAGTGCAAGTGGGAGACTGTTGGATATATGCTCTAGAGGCAAATAATATATGATTATTCCAATATATCTAAGCAAGTTCATAACCAGTTTCATACCGTGCTAGAACTGTGTCAGTGAAACAATGATGCAGGTGTGGTATAGAAACCCCCAGAGTTCCTAATTAGCCTCTACATCGATAACTAGTTCATGGTCAACATGATGATCGTGGTTTCGCGATCATGGACAATTAAGTCTCTTGACTATGAGGTCACCTCACTGGTTAAGTGACGTGGTGAACATTACCCAAAGTAAGCATTACAGCATGATCAAATCTTATGAAGGTTCAGTGTTGTAATTACAAAACGTGGTAGACCGTTCCTTTGACTGTGAGTACGTGCATAATCACTATCTTCCCGGATGCTTTGACTTACATCCCACCACCTGACTGAAATATGCGGGTCATAACGGTTGTATCTTAGGTATTCCGTGGAGATATGTTAAGGAGTATTGTTACAAGAGCGGGATTTGTCAATCCATATAATGGATAGATACTCGGGGCCCACTCGGTGAGTTTCCATCCATAAAGTTGCGCAGCGTGTGACTAGGTCACGGGGATGAATATCACGGGAACGAGTGAATAAGGATTTGTTCGGAACGAGGTTGAACCAGACATAGGATGTCATTGATCGAATCTCGGAACAATCCAGTATCGCTGACAAAGGGAATGCTATACGGCGTAAGGTCCAATCGGTGTTGATATCCGGAATGCACAGGGGTCATTATGGGCATCCAGGTCCCGCTGATGATCATTGACCATAGCCTCTGCGAGGTCATGACTGGAGTGTTCTCGGACCGTAGGGTAACACACTTAAGGGCTCGATGAAATCGGAGACCTTTTCGGAACCATCGGAGCAACCAAAGAATACAGGAAACAATATCGGAGAAGTACCGTGTTGAACCGAAACAAGGTCGGAGTGAACCGGAAGGTGTTCCGGAGCACCGGGAGATGGAATATTATGTTTTAGTTATTAATTAATTGAATTAATAATTAAAATCATTTTATTTCTAATTAATATGTGCTATGGGCCTTAGTGGAGAAAAAGGCCCATTAGGGGAATTAAAAGGGAAAAAGAAAAAGAAAAAGAGGGGGGAGGCGCCATGGGCCCTAGGGCCCATGAGGGGTGCGCCCCCTCCCCCCCTTGGCCGGCCAACCCCCCTTAGCAAGGGACTTTAGTCCCACGTTGCTAAGGGAGGGGGGTTGACTCCCTCCCCTCTGCCTATATATAGATAGCCAGGGTGCACATATTTAACACACAGAAATTCGTGAGAAAATAAATATTACTCCGAATTGAGATCGGTTTTCTCCGGTCTTCTCCCCTCCCTTGTCTCTTTCATGGTGGACTCCCTAGTGTGAGTCTATAGTGGAATTGAGGCTTCTCTGCTAGAATCGGAGGCCGTCGTGCTGCCGAAGCTCCATCCGGAGGTCTGTTTCCGCCACCTCCGTTGGATCGGAGAACGGAGGTCGTCATCGAGTCTCATACGTGTGCGAGTACTACGAGGTGCTGCACGTGTGGCACTACACCCATCCGGGTGCTCAACACAGCCAGGGGGCTGTGAAACTTGATCGGCTACATCAACCACGTTTGCGGGAACGTTTCCCGCGCAACATACTACACCCCGAGGTATGTTATTTCCGCACTGCTTTCCGTTACGGTAATACGGCTAGCTAGATCTTGGGTTATGGGAACGCTAGTTAGAAAATTTTGTGTTTTCTGCTGCGAACCCCAACAGGGAATATGCCCGAGAGGCAATAATAAAATGTTTATTATATTATTCCTTGTTTATGATAAACGTTTATTTCTCATGCTAGAATTGTATTAACCGGAAACGTTGATACATGTGTGTTTAATAAACAAACAATGGTTCCTAGTAAAGTCTCTCTTTTAACTAGCTCGTCGATTAACATACGATCAAGGTTTCCTGATCATGAACATTGGATGTTGTTAATAACGGGATCATATCATTAGGAGTATGATGTGATGAATATATACCCAAACTAAGTATAACAATACGATCAAGTCATTTAGTTTATATTGTTATATCTTGCATTCGAAGTAATCTTGTTCCTTAGACCATGAGATCATGTCAATTACTAATACCGAAAGAATACTTTAATGACATCAAACGTCACACCGTAACAGGGTGACTATAAAGGTGGTGTTAGGTATTCGGAAAGTATTAGTTGAGGCTCATGGATCAAGAATGGGATTTGTCCATCCAAAATGAAGGAGAGATATACGCTGGGCCCTCTCGGTGATATCACATTGACACCGCTTGCAAGCATGTGACTAGGTCACAAGAATGTCATATCACAGAACGAGTAAAAGAGTACTTGACGGAAACGAGATCGAACAAGGTATGGTTGATACCGATAATCGGATCTCGGACAAGTAAAATATCGCGAGACAAAGGGAATTAGTTACGACGTTGATGGTTCACACGATCACAAGATTCATCGTTGAATATATAGGAGTCATCACGGATCTCCAGATCTCGCTGTTGATTATTGATCGGAGAGGTGTCTCAATCATGTCTGTATTATTCGTGAACCGTAGGGTGACACACTTAAGGTTTGATGATGCATTTTGAGAGGATAAGGAATATTGAAGAATGTTTTGGACAGCATCGAAATTGTTTCGGGTAAAATTGAAATAGTTCAAGGGGTTTTTTGTCGGATGGTTGTTAATAGAATTAACAAATGATTCGAGGTGCAATGTGAAAATTTTTGTTAATAGGATTAACAAATATTAAATAAAGAAATAGAAATGTTTTATTTATTTATTAAAGAAAACCTTTGGATTTTCCAAGTGGACAATTAAGGGAGCGTGAGTGGGTGTGAGTGTGGCTTCCACTCACATCAAGAGGGGAAGAGGTGGGGGCACCGTGAGTTGGCCGCACCCCCCCCCCTTGGGCTGCCCACTCCTCCCCTATAAAAGGAGGGTGAGGGCTTCCCCTCCCATATACTTGCCTCACCTCCCTTCCTCTCCACCCGCTGCTCCATACCATGGTCTTCCGCTTGGCGAAGCCCTGACCTTGGGATTCTTCACCGCATCACGTTGTTGTGCTGCTGGATTTCCGGGGATCCTCTACTTCCGCTGCCCCGCTGGATCGAGGGAACGGAGGTCGTCATCAAGCTGTACATGTGACCGAGCACGGAGACGCTCAGCGTACATCATCGCGATCTTGAGATCGGCAAGTGAACCACTACATCATCCACGAGATTTGATCTCGTAATGTTTTAAGTCTTCGAGGGTGAGTTCTTCTATGACATCCTACTCGTTGCTTACATCTCCTAGATTAGTTCTTGGCTTGTTGGTTGTTTATGCGTAGGATTTTTTTTGTTTTCCTTGCTACGAACCCTTCATCTATTTCTAAGTTATGCGATATGGGTATGCTTGTTCTGTTTTCTGCTTCGCGTTGTGTTGTCTTTTCACAGGATGACTATACGTTTGTCTTCGAGGGCTACCGAAAAGGAGATTTATACATTGTTGATTTTTCTTTGGGCCCTGCTGTATCCACATGCTTAATGGCAAGAGCTTCATCTGGTTGGTTATGGCATCGAAGACTTGGTCATGCAGGGATGAGAAATCTTCATAACTTAGTGAAGAAGAATCATGTTATTGGCCTTAGCAAAGTAAAATTCGATAAGGATCGTCTCTGCAGTGCTTGTGAAGCTGGTAAAATCACGAAGAAACATCATTCAGCGAAGACTATCATGACTACCACTCGTCCTCTTGAATTGCTTCATATGGATCTTTTTGGTCCTCAAAACTATGCAAGCCTGGGAGGAAACAAATATGTTCTTGTCATTGTTGATGATTTCTCTCGTTATACTTGGGTTTTCTTTTTGGATGACAAAAGCAAAGTTGTTGAAATCTTCAAGTCATTCGCTAAGAGAGCTCAAACTGAATATGAATTATCTCTGAAGCATATCCGAAGTGATAATGGAATTGAATTAAAAAATACTCATATTAAAGATTTTCTTGATGATCATGGTTTTACTCATGAGTTCTCTGCTGCTTACACACCTCAAAAGAATGGTGTTGTTGAAAGGAAGAATAGAACTCTTATTGAAATGGCCAGAACCATGCTTGCTGAATACAAGACTCCTATTAGGTTCTGGGCCGAAGCAATTAACACAGCTTGTCATATCATCAACAAGGTTTACCTTCACAAGTTTCTGAAGAAAACTTCACATGAGCTTATCACTGGTAACAAACCAAATGTTTCGTACCTTAGGGTATTTGGTGCTCCTTGCTTTATTAGAGATATGAATCATAGCTCCAAATTTGCCCCTAAGGCACATGAAGGTTTTCTTTTAGGTTATGGCTCAAACTCTCACACTTATAGAGTCTATAACTCTCACTTTGGGAAAGTTATGGAAACTGTGAATGTGAGGTTTGATGAAACTAATGGCTCTCAAAAAGAGCATTTGTCTCATGATCTAGATGAACCTCCTCTTGATGAAGTGATCAGGTCCATGGCTATTGGAGAAATTCGCCCTGTTGAAGCCAATGCTCGTCAAGCTAATAGGGATGATGATGGTCCAATGTTCCCACACATAGCCCGGGGCGCTGGAGATCAACATCCTGAAGCTAATGATGAACAGGACGAAGAAGAACAAAGGAACGAAGGAAATGCTAATCCCGAAGGAAATGCTGAAGCTGAAGGTGAAGCAGATCCTGACGCTGAAGCAGATCCTGAAGCAGAAGCTCAGCCTGAAGCCAATGATTCAACCTTATCACGAGTTCAAAGAAGAGTTGATGTTGGTTCGATCCTTGAAGAAATTCATCAACCAGGTCGTCCCACAACTCGCTCTCGTACTCGTTTGGCTAACTTCTGTGGAAACTTAACCAAGTTTGATGAAGCCATGAAAGATCCAGATTGGTTAACTGCAATGCTCGAAGAACTTAACCAATTCGAGCGAAACAAAGTCTGGTCCTTAGTTCATAGACCTGATCCCACGAAGCACAACATCATTGGTACAAAGTGGATATTTCGCAACAAGCAAGATGAAGACGGTATTGTGGTAAGAAACAAAGCACGATTGGTAGCACAAGGATACACCTAAATCGAAGGTATCAATTTCGGCGAAACTTATGCTCTAGTTGCTCGTCTCGAATCCATTTGTGTTATGCTTGCTTTTGCAAATTTCAATGGTATTCTACTTTATCAAATGGATGTGAAAAGTGCTTTCCTTAACGGTGAAATCGAGGAAGAAGTGTATGTTATGCAGCCTCCAGGTTTTGAAGACCCAAAGAAACCCGACATGGTGTACAGGATACACAAGGCCCTCTATGGGTTGAAGCAAGCACCTCGTGCTTGGTACGACACATTGAAGGATTTCCTTCTGAAGAAAGGCTTCAAACCAGGAACAACTGACCCAACACTTTTCACTCGTTCTTATAATAGTGATTTGTTTGTATGTCAAATATATGTAGATGATATCATTTTTGGATGCACTAACACTGAAATCAGCGAAGAATTTGCCAAAATGATGTCGAAGAAATATGAGATGTCTATGATGGGTGAATTGAAGTTTTTCCTTGGACTTCAAATCCGTCAACAGAAGAATGGCACCTTTATTTCTCAAGAAAAATATCTCAAGGATTGCTTGAAGAAGTTTGGTCTTACTGATTGCAAAACTATCAAAACCCCAATGCCTACCAATGGCTTCCTAGATGCAGAGGAGAAGGGCAAAGCCTTCGACCAGAAGAAATATCGGTCTATGATTGGATCTCTCTTATATATTTTTGCATCTAGACCTGACATTATGCTTTCAGTATGTATTTGTGCTCGTTTTCAGGCCAATCCAAATGAATCACATCATACTGCTGTAAAGCGAATTCTTCGGTATCTTGCTCACACACCAACCTTGGGCTTGTGGTATCCCAAGGGAGCTCAGTTTGATCTCATTGGCTATTTTGATTCAGACTGGGCTGGTGATCGTGTGGATAGTAAATCAACTTCAGGGACTTGTCATTTCCTTGGAAGATTACTTGTGTGTTGGGCTTCAAAGAAGCAAAACTATGTTTCAATATCTACTGCTGAAGCTGAATACATTGTTGCTGGATCATGTTGTACTCAGATTCTTTGGCTGAAGCAAACGCTAAAGGATTATGGTATTAATGTGAAGAAAATTCCACTTCTATGTGATAATGAGAGTGCAAGCAAAATTGCTCACAATCCTGTGCAGCACTCTCGCACGAAGCATATTGACATTCGCCATTATTTTCTTCGTGATCATGTTCAGCGTGAAGATATTTTTATAAGTCATGTCAGAACTGAAGATCAACTGGCTGACATTTTACGAAGCCATTGGATGAGAAAAGGTTCTGTGCGTTAAGGTGTGAGCTCAATATATTGGACTCACGAAATGTACTGGAAGATCGAACCTTTTACTCCTGTATAATTCATTTACTTCGTTGTTTACCTTTTTGTTTCGTTGGTTGATTCTGCTTCGCTTATTTTATTTTATTTCGCTTGGATTTAGTCCTCTATGCTTATCACCTTTTGCTTCGTTTGGTTTTTCCTTAGAGGTGATAAGTTTCAAACCCTACCCTTTCTATTCTTCTTCGTTCTTATTCTGCCTGTCCAAAATGGGTGAGCACAATTGAAACGGAAATTATTTTCCTTTGAACATCATTGAGTTCCGAATCAAATGCTTCCAATATGTATCGAAGTTTTACTCAAGTCGAGGACTTATTCTTCAGTTGTTGAGATCCCATCAAATCCGGGTCGTTGAGATTTTCTCGCGATTCGCCACAAATCCTCGCCGTAGAATCCGGAGAGACGGACGCTGGGAGCCATTTGATCTGATCTAACATCTCCTGTCAGACCGGCCTATATAAGGCAACCCCCCCCAGCGAATCCTTCCTTCCAAATCGTTCGCATCTCTCCGGAACCCTCTCTCTCTCTCCCCGAGCGCCGCCGAGATCTTCGTCCCCGTCGCCGTTCTCGTCGCTTCACTGCCGGAAGAACGCCGCCGTGGACTTCACGTCGTCGACGAGCACGTCCTCTCCGCTCATCGCCGCTGTAGCTGCTCGACGCCACCAAGTTAGGGTACGCCGAGCTCCCAATCCGATCTCTGCTTCTCCTTGTTCCTCCTTTTCTGGATCGGATCCATGTTCTTAGTCTGTTTGTTGGGATGAATTCCTTAGGTTTCTTTGATCCGTTGGATCGTTGCACTGCTGGGAAATCTGTTTCTGCTAGCAAAAGGTTTCCATCTCGATTCAGGTTAGAAGTTAGGGTTTGAGACCATCTGTTCTGAGTTAGGGTTTCAGTTCATCATTGCATGAGATTAAGTCTAGCTCAGAACAGACATGAATCATCACCCAAAATTCTTCACTGAATCTCTTTTCAAAACTGTTGTTTTTGGATCGAAACTTTTGCTGGTGCTCATTCCATACTTGCCTTTTCCCTCGCTACCTTTATGCTTTTCACAGGATGTCTGCAGAGTTAGGCTTCGGAAATGAGTCACCAAATCTTGACCACATCAACGAAGCAGAACGGTCTGCTCCGAAGAAGAAAGGTGGCAGAATGAAGGAAACCAACAATACCAGAGGCATCCCCGAATCCATTCGCATTGAGCTTGGATATGATACGCCTCCTGGAGAAACCAAGGATCAGCGCAAGAATCGCCTGCAAAACATTCGCCGGTACTGGGCTGTTAGATGGTACAAGTACAAGAGCATTCCTGCCTGGAAGAGGGCTATGCAATTTGCCTTCAGTCCACCCTTTCAATATACTTCGGCCATGTGCAGTCAGTACACCGAAGAAAATCGCCATTTATACTACCCAGTTCCACCAAAGTTTCCACACCCCAACTCTCTCAAGACTCCAGCTGACTATCCTGAAGAGGAAGAACGTTTGAGGATTGCTGCTGAAAACAAGAGACTGAAAGAAGAGAAGAAGGCAGCCAAGTTGGCGGAAGCTGAAGCCCATGATGTTGGGCCTAGCTTGAATAAGAAGAAGAAGCTGAAGAAGAAATCTGCTTCTCCTCCGCATGCTACCACAGAAGATGAAGAGCAAGCTAAGTTAGAGCAAGCAACTCTGGAGGATTCAATGTTGGACGAATCAAATGCTGCTGATAACGAACCAGGATCCGAAGCAGATGATGAATCTGATGATCCTGCTCCCCCCAAGAAGCAAAGACTTTAGATCCCACTGAAGAAGAAGCCAGGAGAGAAACCTGCTGCTAAGGGGATTAAGTTTCAAGACCCCAAGGACAAGTCTTCTGCTCGCCCCACCATTGATTTATCAAACTTGGTGGTTGCGAAGCCCTTGGCCTCCAAGCCACCGGCTGATGCTCTCAATACTGAGAAGCGATCGAAACAGAGGCATGACCCTGCCAAGCAACCATCTGCAAAGGCTTCAGTACCAACGAAGCCCAAGCAGTCTGCCACACAAAACCCTTCAGCGAAGCGAAAGCTCACTGAAGAAGAATTGAGACAGAAAGACCTCGCTGAGGCACTTGAGCGCAGCATTCTTGCCTAAAATTCTGCCAAAAAGAAGAAAGCAGATGAGGACTCTGCAAGAAAGCAAAAGGAGTTGGACTCCGCCAGATTGGCTGCAGAGAAGGCTGAGACGAAGCGCAAGCTCGCCGAAGCCGAAAAGAATGAGGAGAAAACTGACACTGAAGCTAAACAGCTGGTCGAGCTTGAAGCAAAATGCAAGGCCACTTTAGACAGCCTCAGGACAAAGAAAGCTGAGAAAGCGGCTCGGGCAAGTCAGAAAAAGCCCATAGTTGATATGACTCCCCCCACTGAAGCTATTCCATCGAAGCAGAAAGTCATATCTCTGCCTGAAGCACAAACTGAAGCTGATCGCCATAGTGAACATCAGTTCTCTGACCCGCGTGAAGGCGAACTATGGGATCAGTTGGGCATCACTGAAGCCCTTTGGGAAAAATGTGCTACTGAAGAACCTGAAACTGTTGATCCTAGAGAAGTTTACATCTCAAGCTCCATCGAAGCAATGATCTCCACAATGATAAGTCAGTTGAAGGACTTGCATTCAAGAGATAGGGCTGAAATCAAGAAGATTCACAACTATCAGAAGCGCGCTGAATCTGAACCAGATGAAGAATTCAAACAGCACGCTCTGAAATTGCTTCAGCAAGTGACGGACGTCAACACCACCACCAAGAATAATATCAAAATCTTCAAAGGCAAAGTCAAGGCCGCTGTTGATGAAATGGTGAAGACCCATAATGCATCCATTATGGAAAGGGATTCAAGGAAGCGAAAGGCTTCGTTCGAAGCAGAACCAGTTGTTGCACAACCATCGGTTGCAAAGCCCACTTCTTCAAAGGCTTCGGGTCCGTCACCCAAGAAGAAAACCACCAAGAAGAGGAAGGTTACTTTGGCTTCAACTGCTGACATGGACACCAGTGATGAACAACCGAAGGAAACTCCTGAAGCCATTCCCACTCCTACACCAAAGCCAAAGCCATCCCAGCCCATACCAAAACCTTCAGCTCCACCCACCAAGACTCCCACACCTCCTCCTACCAGAACCACCCCCAAACCAACTCCACCACAAAAAGCTCCTACCCCTACTCCAACAACTGCACGAACACCCACACCCATCCGTGCTCCAAACCCCTCACCACAAATAATTCCCACTCCACCCGCTGCTCCCGCACCACCTCCATCACCTCCCCATGAAGAAAATGCACCGTCCCCAACCCACTCGAGAACGCATGTCACCCGAGATTTTTTCCCTGCCATAACTGCTCACGACTCCGAATCCAATGTGCCTCAAACCGAAGCACATGACGACGAAGAAGAACAAGTTTAGATACTGAATATGTCGCAAGAGTAAGCGCTTATAGTTGCTCAAACTACTGGCCCTTCTAACGCAAATCCAATTGCTCCTCTGCAAAGGTTTCGCGCGCATTCGCGCCCCTGCCAAGATACCCAGCTTGACTCTAATTACCCTCGTGAAACTTTTCCTATTTTCAAGGGTGCTGGTTATTCTTCAAGGCATGGCCCGGACTTCAACTTGGAACAGCATCAGAAGCGCCACCGTTTCTTCGGTGTCAGTCCGTATGCTTCAGATCGCATCGCTGATGATCTTCGCTTTTGGACTGCAAAGCAACAAATCCTATACACCAAAGTCTTCTGCCAGCAAGGAGTTCTGTTCAGGCATAAATTTCTGGATATGCGAAGTCTTTCCACTGCCACTTGCTTTCAGAACGTCGCCGAAACCATTGAGAATCAGAATTTGACTCGGTTGTTTGCTTTGAGCACTCCCTTCAATTCTGAACTTATCAAGCAATTCTATGCAACTCTCTATGTTTCTGGTGAAGCAAATGAACCCAGCTCATGGACGCTGGAATGGATGATTCAAGGCAAAGTCTTCAGAATGTCCTCTGCTGAATTCATGGAAATTATCCATATTCCAAGGCATTCTGGAGTCCAAGAAAAGATTCACTTAGAACCTGATCTGGCTGAAGAAGAATTTGCTACTCTGTTAGACACTGAAGTCTCTGCAAGCTATTTACCTGAAAACATTCGCCCGAAGCATTTGAACTTCATCTCCAGGACTTGGTTCTACATCTTGTCCAACTCATTGATCCCTTTGAATACTGCTTCGAAAGAATCGAACATTTATCCAGAGACACGACATGCAATTATGAAGCTCATTCATGGTCTTATGTTTGACTTTGAAGACTGCTTCATTAGGAACTTGGTTCATGCAGCAGAGCTACCATTCACACTGAAACCTTATGCTCCCTAGCTGCAAGTTGTTTGTGACTATGGCAGGAACGAAGACTTTGTAGCTCGCCATCATCTGAAGCTTTTCTTGCCACCAGTGTGTGACACTTTGGCATTGCTGAGGAAGCCCAATGATCCTTTTGCCACATATGTTGGTGTGCGCCATGAAGTCAATGAGCGAAACTTATCCAAGAAGTTCCAGAAATACTGCCATCATTTTGAAGTTAATCTTCGGTCGCAGCAAATGCTTGACAACTACATTGAGGCCAATCAGCGCCAGATGCAATTTCTTGCTAATGAGATAAACAAAGTTGGCAACATTGCACTCAACAACAATCAGTTTCTGCGTGTGCTCAAGCGTCATTCCTGGAAGGGGCTCCGGAAATTCAACTCTGTCAAAGGCCTTCGTAAAGATCGCATTTACAAAGAGTATGAGAACCTTCAGCGAAACTTTTCCCGTGATGATACCGTGGACCGCCCGAATCAGAAGATCCCTCCCCTGCACAAGATTGATGAAGTATTCTTCGTCAACGGAACTGAACCCATCCGGCCTGATACCGTCTCCGAGAACGACTCCATTACTTCAAAGGACGACGACGGCCTCGACGACAGCGACCTCGACATCAACCTCATCACCCAGTCGCGCCATGAAGCTATTCCTACGTCTTCTTCCGAAGAAGAATCCTCAGGCGATCAGTCTTCGTCGGATGAGTCTTCGTCAAGCTCTGCTTCGTCGGGTTCTCAGGGTGCTAATGCCGCGCACTAGATCTCTCGAACCTCTTCTCAACCTTTTGTCCAATCATTGACAAAAAGGGGGAGAATGAGGGCATCGATGAGTTAGACTTGCATCGGGGAAAGGGTTTTCCATTTGCTTTTGCTTTGTTTGGTTAAGTTACAACAAACATTCCATTCTCTTCGATTGGGTTGTAACTTAAGTTTAACTTCGGTCATGCTACTCCTGTGCTACGCTTAAGTCTTAATAACCCCTTTGCTTGCAAGTATTGCTTCGTATCTTCTATTTTGCAGGTGGTTATCATTTTCTAAGTCACGGGTCATTGGAAGCAATTGCATACATTCCTGGATATATATCTTCCAATGCAATTGTATTCGCTAAGATATTTGTTTTGCTCTCCACCGAAGAAAATTATCTCAAGCATTAACTTCGATTATATAAATCTTCGATGCTTGCATTCAGGGGGAGCCAAAAACTTCATATCTTAGAGTTTGTCCCATCACTTCACAAAAACTTCAATATCTTTATCGATGCCTGTTTTGTCAACAATAGTCCAAAAAGGGGGAGATTGTAAGAGCAAAGTTTTGCCCCCGTGTGTTTTGGATATTGTTGGACAAGACAGTAGAGGAACTAACAATTTTTTCTAGTGTATACAGTTGTATAGGTTCCTGAAGGACAAGCTAAGTGATAAAGCTTCAGGGAAGGTCTTCAAGTTATCGAAGCATTACCCCTGACCGATGATTAATCACGGAGGATGACCCCCAAAAATGAAGGTGTCCTGAAGCTCAACTCATTGAATGAAATGAAGAAGACGGCGCAAGACTTAGATGTTTTTGTGTAGTTCTTTTTCGGTTCTTTGA
Source organism: Bromus sterilis (assembly GCA_950022295.1). NCBI lineage: Eukaryota > Viridiplantae > Streptophyta > Magnoliopsida > Poales > Poaceae > Bromus > Bromus sterilis. Next base: position 49,159,252 of record OX465600.1, on the reverse strand, counting down.
GTCATAGGACAAACCGTACTATCAAGAGGGGTATTTAGTTTGTGGACACCGAAGTCATTGAGAAAATGCTCAGATCAAGTCCAAACCAAGTGAGAAGCCTGAGCGAAGAAATCTCATGTGCACTGAGTTAAGTTTCGGTAGCAAAGACTTCGTTCTTTGGCTTCTGAAGCAGAACTAAGCCCGTGAGTCAGCTTTACTTGTTCCTCAAGAAAAGTTGCGCAGTGATGACAAATCCGACCGTTGTGGACACGTGTCAAGCTGTCACCTCGGGTCAATTTGGTCATTCCGCACCTCGGGATCGCCAACTATCAATACGCCGCCCCCTCCTCCATTTGCGGGTTGCTGCTCGAAGAATATTCCTGAGAGAGACTGCAGAGAGCACCCCAAAGACTTCACCGAAGCAAAACCCAAAATCCGGAATACTTAAGCCTAAGTCCCATTGATCTGAGTAGATTCGAGATGACTTACGTGAAAGCTTACTAGCCTTTTTATCTTGGAGAACTGCAATTCTCCTAGACAGTTAGAGTGTTGTTCTTCAGAGAGCGAAGAGTAATTGTCGCCTCGAAGTCCAGTTTGTCAAAGGTTTCAGTGATTTTCTCAATAATCAACCACGAGTGAAGAACTGACCAAGCTCAAGGAGTTTGGTGCAGTGGAGCAACGGATGGAGAGATATTTGCTCCAGGTGTTCAATCACCAGTCCCTCCAACCAGACGTAGCGCTTTGCAGAGCGTGAACTGGTCTAACAAACATTGTCGAGTCCCAGTTCGTTTTACTTCAAGCATTTACCTTCAGTATTGCATTTGCTTCACAGTTATACTTCAATGTGTTTTGATTCACTGCATTTAGTTTCGCTTCCAGTTTTACTTCGCTATTCCGCTTCAATTATGCTTCACTTCAATAGTTTCACTCGAAAATTTTGAAGTGATCATTCACCCCCTCCCCCTTTGATCACATACTTGGACTTTCAAGGCGCCCCCCTAGCGCGGCTAAGCCCTAGGGCGCGCCACCAGGGCGCCTGGGCCCCTGGTGGTGTCCCTCTGGCCCCACCCAAGTTCTTCCGAAAGGTTCCTTCACGCTGATTTTTTATCTGATTATTCCCAAATTTTTGGAGCACTTTTTATATGGGGGAAAACTGAAATAGAAAAACAGTAGAAAACAGGAACTGACACTGTGGTGCACTGAGTTAATAGGTTAGTCCAAATATGATCAAAAGTGTATGAAAGTGTATCTAGATCATAGCAATATCACACAAAACATGCATAGAGCAAGCAAAAATTATAGATACGTTTTGGACGTATCAACATCCCCAAGCTTAATTCCTGCTCGTCCTCGAGTAGGTAAATGATAACAGCATAATTTCTGTGGTGACATGCTAGCAACCATATAAGAACTTTGAAAAGTAAAGCAATCAAGGTTAGAAATTCAATTCAAGTCATAACATGCAAGAGTCTATATTGCATTGAAACAAGTAACAAAAGAACATTAGGTGCAAGAGCTCTCGCTGTTCGTGACTAGAATGTCTCCAAATGGTGTTTGCGTGCAAGAAGGGGGATAGGGAATACGAGAAAAACAATTTATTTGTTGAGAACTCAATCTACTAAAGTTTCACACTTGGTCTTTTTCTGGAATCTTATCTTGACTCGTCCCCGGACCACTAGCCAGGTACAAGTCAATTTGATCCACTCCTTTTTCAATATTTTGAGCACTCATGCAATGGATGAGCGTAAGCACGAGAGTTGACACTTGGGATGGCAAAGAGAGGAGTATGGAGGAGGAAGACAAAAAAGGAGGAGAAAGGCTCACATCAATGAGGACAATCATAGGCAAGAGATGCCAAATGATAGATATGATGTGAGGAGTAGGGATTGCCATGCAACGGATGCACATACGAGCTAGGAAGCTCTCTAATGGAACTAGTGGAGGTGCATCTAACTTGCTCGCTCATGAAGACCTAGAGCTCGTTTGAGGAGGCTCATCCTTGGAATATGCAAGCCAAGTTCTATAGTGTGAAGGTCGCCACATAGCTATATGCATAATGATCATATCTATGGAGTACAAGGATATAAATGGAGTACTGGTGTGGATCTCTCAAAAGGATAGTAGTGTTGCCCCTTTCTCTCTTTTTGTTTCTTTTTTCTCTTTTTTTCTCTTTTTTTTATTTTTTGTGGCCTCAATGGCTCTTTTTATTTAACTCTCATTTGTCCTCTTTCGGATCTTTTATTGTGTCCACTTTTGGATCTTTTCCTCACTTAAGGGCAACACTCTATTTTACAAGAAGGTAAAGGAGATCTTTCACACTTTACAAGGTACTCAAAATCATAAAGAAGATGTAACTAACATGATGTATGCAATGTATGTCGCTGCCAGTGTAGCAGGAACTTGTATGACATGAAGATCAAGTCAAGAAGAGGTGGATGTTGCATGGCAATATATCTCGGAAAGTCTATGGAAATGTCTTGATAGGTAGGTATGGTGGCTGTTTTGAGGAAAGATATAAGGAGGTTTATGATGACAGAGCGTATCATGCCAAGGGTTTGGATGTACCGGCGAAGGTGGACACCAACTCTCGGAGTGAGAAGAAGACAATGCACGGAACGGGAGAGGCTAGCAAAATATGGGAAGGTGGAAGTGTCAACTTTCAATACTTACATTAGTCCGAAGAAGTCATGCACTTATTATCGGTAACTCTCAATCTAATAAGGAGGTTCACAAAGAGACAAGTACCCCGAGGAGGAGTGTATGGGGGTTTGGTTATCCTTGCGCATCCTCGACTCATGGTACGTGAGTGTTCTCTAATATTCGATCCCTCCAAAGATTAGTGATCCATCTAGTAGCTAGAGTTCTCAACTAGTTTTGTAGGTTTTGAAAATAAACACGGATTTCCCAAAATACGACATCTATCACTAATAGGCTAGAGCTCTTGACACCAAAAGTTCAAACATTACTCACATCAATACCTCAAAACTATTGCAAGTTACTACTAGAATAAAATAGCAACCTCAATTACCTACTTTCAAGACAAGACACAACTCAGTGCAACAACCAACTCTCTTTAACAAGATAAACATGAATACTAAAAAGAGTTCCAGCAACAGACTAAAAAAAGCCAAGGCTCTTGCTAAAGACAAACTAAGACTAAGACTAAACATGGCAGTAGCTACGAAAAGATAAAGAACACACAACAGCAAAAAGATAGGCAGGAAAAATCCTATGATGTGTTCTAGATTTTGAAAGTGGAGCATGTTTCTCTCCCACAAAAAGTAAGACGGGATCTAACTTGTTATGAACCGCAAGCAAAACTAAAGAAAACTAAAAATAAAACCTAAGAGCGAGACGCTCCAAGCATAGCACATAACGCATGAAGTGATAAAAATATAGTGAGACGAAGGACGAACTAATGATTGTTGATGGAGAAGGGGATGCACGGGGGCATCCCCAAGCTTAGACGCTTGAGTCTCCTTGAATATTTATTGGGGATGCATGGGGTCATCCCCAAGCTTGAGCGCTTGACACTCCTGGATCTTCTTTCATCATCTTCCATCGCACACTTGAAAACTCCCTTCATACACAACTCATCATAAGCCGATTAGAGAGGTTAGTACCCTTAATAAAATAATTTTTCCCCACTGGATATAAAGATATTCTTGAAGAGCTACTGTTTCTCAAGAGTGCCAAAAGGTTTTTGCAAAGAAAAAGCAAGCTTAAGGTTTGCAAAAGTTAGGAGAGACAAAACGTGGCAGAATCTGTGAAAAACAGAACAGCAGGTAGTAAAGAATTTTTTAGGGGCACTTCTGCAACTCAAATCAAAAAACTCAGAACATACGGAAGTTTCACAATTGTATAGATCACGCTATCAAAAAATTCAGATAAAAAAGATGATCTGGTGATTTGATTCGCATTTTTCTGTCAAGGGAGAGAATCTGTTTTCTGGACAGCATGTCACAACTTTTATTTCCCTTATCATAAGAGGCTATAACTTGGCACAAAGCTGAAAAATAAAGATACAATGATGTTGCTACAGTAGTAACAAACATCAAGACACAACAAAAGCAAAAAAGAAAAACCTAAATTCGTTGCGGGCTGCCTCCCGAAAGCGCTTTCTTTTATGCCTTTAAGCTAGGCATGATGCAAAAGAAGAATCAAGTTTTATCAAGAGAAAGAGAATAACTAGCCCGAGTAACGGACTCAAAAGGTAACTTGATTTTCTTTCTAGGGAAGTGTTCCATCCCCTTTTTGAATGGGAATTGGAATTTTATATTCCCCTCTTTCATGTCAATAACCGCACCAACGGTGCGAAGAAAAGGACGTCCCAAAATAATTGGACACAAAGGTTCACACTCTATATCCATAACAATAAAATCAACGGGAACATAGTTGTCATTGACAATGATAAGAACATCGTCGATCTTCCCTAAAGGTTTCTTTACGGAAGAATCAACAAGACGAACACCAAAAGAACAAGGCTCAAAGGGCTTCAATTCAAACATATCAAATATTCTTTTGGGCATAACGGAGGTACTAGCTCCAACATCACATAAATCATAGCAAGAGAAGTTATTTAATTTAATTTTGATCATAGGGTCCCAACCATCCTCTAGCTTCCTAGGTATGGAGGCTTCTACTCTAAGCTTCTCCTCCCTAGCTTTGATGAGAGCATTTGTGATATGCTCCGTGAAGGCAAGAATAAGTGTGCTAGTGTGGGGGTCTCTAGACATTTTGTGTAGCAAGCTAATAACTTCTGAGAGGGTGCAACTATCAAAATCAATATCACTACTATCAAAGGTGGTAGTAGTGTCGTCTAGGCTCACTTTTTTGAAACCCTCTATGTTCATAGGAGTTTCTTCATATTTGGTTGAGGTATTAGCATCACCATTAATAGGTCCAACGGGACTAGGAGTGCATTGGGTGCTAATAGTTTGGGTGTCCTCAACAATTTGGATAGTGGCAACTGTGTGGTGTGTAGGAAGGCTCTTAATTCTATCCTCTTCCTCTTTTTCTCTAGCCCACCTTTCTTTAAGTTTAGCCACCGTCCTAATATTTTCATTAATTTGTAATTGGATAGCATTAATAGGAGTGGCCTTATTCTCCTCAAGGGGAGAGGTTCTAATTTTAAGCATCTCAATATCAAGGGCTAAGCTTTCTACCTTCAAAAAGAGATTATCTAATTTAGCTAATTTCTCCTCTACATTTTTGTTGAAGTCTTTTTGGGTAGTGATAAAGTCTCTAAGCTTGCTTTCTAATCAGAAGAGGGGTTCTTGTTGCTAGGGTAGGTATTGCTGTTCCCACAGTTGGATGGAAACGGTCTAGGATTGCTAGCAAAATTACCCCTATAATCATTGTTGTTGAAGTTGTTTCTAGCAATAAAGTTCACATCTGCTTGTTCTTGGGCAACCAAAGAATTTAAAGGGACATCATGAGGATCAATAGAGGGTTACTTGGTAAGTAGAGACATAATTAAGTCAACTTTTTCATTGAGGGAGGTAATTTCCTCGACAGAGTTTACCTTCCTACCTGTTGGAGCGCGTTCGGTGTGCCATTGGGAATAATTGGTCATCATCTCATCGAGAAGCTTCGTGGCAGCACCAAGTGTAGTTGACATAAAGGTTCCTCCCGCGGCCGAATCTAACAGGTTCCGCGAGGTAAAGTTCAAGCCTACATAAAAAGTCTGGATAACCATCCAGGTAGTCAAACCATGTGTAGGGCATTTCTTAACAAGAGATTTCATTCGTTCCCAAGCTTGGGCAACGTGTTCATTATCCAATTGCTTAAAATTCATAATGTTACTCCTCAATTGGATAATTTTAGCAGGTGGGTAGTACTTCCCTATAAAAGCATCTTTGCACTTATCCCAAGAATCTATGTTATTCCTAGGCAAAGATTGAAACCAGATTTTAGCGTCTCCCCTTAAAGAGAAAGGAAAGAGCTTGAGCTTAACAATATCACCTTCTACTTCTTTATACTTTTGCATATCACATAATTCAACAAAATTGTTCAAGTGTAAAGCAGCATCATCTCCAGCACCAGAGAATTGATATCTCATAACAAGGTTTAGCAAGGCAGGTTTAATTTCATAAAAGGTAGCTGAAGTGGCAGGTGTGGCAATGGGGGTGCAGATAAAGTCTTGGCTGTTGTGACTAGTGAAGTCACACAACTTGTTGTTTTCAGTGGAGCCCATAGCAGCAGCAAGTGTGGCAGATTTTTTTGTTGTGATTTTTGATATAAGACACAAAGATAAAAACTGAAAGGTAAACTAACAAGACTAAAAAACAAAGGTAAAGGGTAGTGTGCAACTCCCCTATCTTAGCACTCGGAGTCCCCGGCAACGGCGCCAGAAATTTCTCGCCCTTCGTTGGTGAGCCCCAAGTGGAAGGCGTGATGTAGCACAGCAGCAAACTTCCCTCAGTAAAGATACCAAGGTTTGTCTCCAGTAGGACTCCGGAGATGATAAGTAGGTGTCAGCGGCGCTACGGACGCGGACCTGCACACAGACACAAATAACTTTGTTCCCAACGAAGTTCAGAGAGGTTGTCAATCTCTCCGGTCTTGTTGTTCACAAAAGATCAAACACAAAGGATAATGATAGCAACTGAAAGTAAAAGCAGAAAAGTAAATGAGCGTGTAAACAGTGATGAGGGTATGTCTCTCTCCCAAAAGACGATAAAACTGCTATGCGAGGTGAACAAATTATAGAAGGGCAATTGACAGGATTAAGAACGCACCGCAATGCTAACTATGCTACAAAAGAAAGGAAGAGGCTCAAAAGCACGGGCAGTACGCCAAAATAAGTAGACCGAAATCCAACTGCATCTACTACTAATCATCCACCTTGAGATATCTATCCAGAACATCTCGCTCGTATTAAGTTGCGAGCCCCACCCAAAGTGTAAACCCAAAGCAACAGACAACTGCATTAAAAATCACTTTGCGTAAAGTAAACAATCCTTGCAACCGCGGTTACAAGCACCGTTGTTTTCCCCCTTGTGGCAACAGCACATCCCCTAGACTCATGTTTCTGTCACTCAAGCGTGTCATCGGGGGGCATGAACCCACAATCGAGCATAACGTTCCCTCTTGGGGTTACTACCTACTACTTGGCCAAAGCAATAAACAGCAACGGAGAACATGCAAGAATTACTTAGGAACAAAAATATAAGAGATAAGAACCAAATATATTACTCAATCACTATCTGAACATAATCTCATAATCCATCAGATCCCATCAAACTCAGCATAGCAATAGCAGAAAGATTACAAAAGTGCCTCGATCATGTCGGGCAGCTCACGAGGTCTAAACCATGAAGAACAAAGAGGGGAGGAGAACATCACATAGCTACTGATCACGGACCCATGGTCCAAGGAAAACTACTCAAGAGGCATCCGGGAAGCATCCATGGTGGAGAGGAGACTCCCTGAGGTCAGCCCTCCCTCCGGCAGGGTGTCGGGAAGAGGTCTTCTGGTGCTCCCGATGTCGGAAGCAAGGCGGCGGCGGAACAGAGGAGAGATCGCGAAAAAGGGTTCTGTTCTCGGAAGTTTCCCGTGACGGAGAATATATAGGCGAAGGGGGGCAGCCAGGGGGGCCACCAGGGGTCCAGGCGCCCCACTGGCGCGGCCAAGCCCTAGGGCGCGCCACCAGGGCGCCTGGGCCCCTGGAGGTGGCCCTCTGGCCCACCCAGGTTCTTCCGGAAGGTTCCTTCACGCTGATTTTTTATCTGAATTTTCCCAAATTTTTGGAGCACTTTTTATATGGGGGAAAACTGAAATAGAAAAACAGCAGAAAACAGGAACTGGCACTGTGGTGCACTGAGTTAATAGGTTAGTCCAAATATGATCAAAAGTCTATGAAAGTGTATCTAGATCATAACAATATCACACAAAACATGCATGGAGCAAGCAGAAATTATAGATACGTTCTGGGCGTATCAGCGGTGAGATGAGTGATTTGAGCTTCTTGAAGAACAACTCTTCTTCGGTGAAGAAAAACCTTTTCTTTGGAAGCGGTTGAAGCGTCTCATGATCAGTGCTAAATCTTTTCCAATGCTTGCAGGATCATCTAATTCGACACCTGAAGCAGAACTGACTTCGGGTGAAGAATGACGCGAAGCTTTTGCTTTCAAGGCATGAGTTTTTCTTTGAGTGCCATTTATGTCACGTTTCTCATCTTCTTCCATTTCAAAAGTATTGAGTCTCTCAAGAATATCAGCGGCAACAAGACGTCTGAAATCGGTCCTTTCCTTGATCATCAGCACAATGTGATCAAACGAATCATCCAATGAGCGAAGCAAAGTTCTTACAACCGAGTGAGGAGTAATGTCATCAGCACCGAGGGAAATCAACTCATTAGCAAGAGCAGTGAGTCTGCTGTAAATGGAGCTGACTTTTTCACCCTCGTTTCTCTTGAAGCGATAGAATTTGCTTCGGAGTGTGTCAATTCTGGCATCCTTCTGGGTAGAAACACCTTCACCAATCTTTTCAAGATAGTCCCAGACACCTTTGGCAAATGGAATATTCTTCACTTCGTGATACTTTTCTGGTGTCAAGTGATTGGTGATGAAAACCCAAACTTCAGAATCAAGATCAATCAGTTTTGCTTCTTCAGGAGTGATGGCCTTCTCATCGGCAATAGTGACTCCATACAGGACAACTTGCCAGGCAGTCGAGTTGATAGCCATGATATTTCTCTTCATTTTGTCCTTCCAGTACGGGTAGTCCTTCCCATTGAAAACAGGAATAGGTTCGCCGGGGCGAATAGCTGCGAAAGACATACTTGAATACACTCCAGGAGGTTAATCCAAATCACACAAAGTGTAGGGAGTGACTAGCTCTGATACCAATTGAAAGTCCAAGTATGTGATCAGAGAGGGAGGGGGTGAATGATCACTTCAAAATTTTCTACTGAAACTATTGAAGTGAAGCATAAGTAGTGCGGAACAGCGAAGTAAAACTGGAAGCGAAACTAAATGCAGTGAATCAAAACACATTGAAGCATAACGACGAAGCAAATGCAATACTGAAGGTAAATGCTTGAAGTAAAACGAACTGGGACTCGACGATGTTTGTTCGACCAGTTCACGCTCTGCAAAGCGCTACGTCTGGTTGGAGGGACTGGTGATTGAACACCTGGAGCAAATATCTCTCCGTCCGTTGCTCCACTGCACCAAACTCCTTGAGCTTGGTCAGTTCTTCACTCGTGGTTGATTATTGAGGAAATCACCGAAACCTTTGACAAACTGGACTTCGAGGCGACAATTACTCTTCGCTCTCTGAAGAACAACACTCTAACCGTCTAGGAGAATTGCAGTTCTCCAAGATAAAAAAGGCTAGTAAGTTTTCACCTAAGTCATCTCGAATCTACTCAGATCAATGGGACTTAGGCTTCAGTATTCTGGGTTTTGGGTTTTGCTTCGGTGGGATTTTTGGGGTGCTCTCTTCAGTCTCTCTCAGGAATAATCTCAGAGCAGCCACCCGCAAATGGAGGAGGGGGCGGCGTATTTATAGTTGGCGATCCCGAGATGCGGAATGACCAAATTGACCCGAAGTGACAGCTTGACACGTGTCCACAACGGTCGGATTTGTCATTACTGCGCAACTTTACTTGAGGAACAAGTAAAGTTGACTCACGGACTTAGTTCTGCTTCAGAAGCCAAAGAACGAAGTCTTTGCTACTGAAGCTTAACTTAGTGCACATGAGATTTCTTCGCTCTGGCTTCTCACTTGGTGTGGATTTGATCTGAGCATTTTTTCAATAACTTCGGTGTCCACAAACTAAAGAACCTCTCTTGATAGTACGGTTTGTCCTATGACTCAAAGAAAAGAAAAAGAACTACACAAAAACATCTAAGTCTTGAGCCGTCTTCTTCATTTCCTTCAATGAGTTGAGCTTCAGGACACCTTCAATTTTGGGGGTCATTCTCCGTGATTAAGCTTCGCCAAACGGGGTAATGCTTCGATAACTTGAAAACCTTCCCTGAGGCTTTATCACCTAGCTTGTCCTTCAGGAATCTATTCAACTGTTTACACTAGAAAACATTGTTAGTTCATCTACTGTCTTGTCCAACAATATCCAAAACACACGGGGGCAGAACTTTGCTGTTACAGAAGCAGCGGAAGAGCGGGCGCGTTGGGAGTCGAGGGCGACCGAGCGCGTGGAGCGGCGAAAAGAGCGCCATGAATGGCGCGAAGAACGGCGGGTCATGAAGTCGAGGTCGGAGGCGGAAATGTTGAGAGGCAACGTCAACTGGCCCCTCGACGACCCCCGTTGGAGCGCGTTGGAGGATGACATCTCCAACACCGAAGACGATGTCTCCGAGGATGACGAGTAGTTTTTTTATGTTTTTAAAATAAAATGTTGTAGGTTTGCGCGTCTTTGAATCTTGTATTCGAATATTTGATCGTGTTTGTGGAAAATATGATGAATTTGTTTGTGTGCGCGCACTGTTTTCTTGGGCGCCCGCTGGAGCGCGCCAAAATATGGGGCGTCCGCTGGAGCAAATGTTGATGCCGACGCGCTAAAGCGCTATTTCGGCGCGATAAAAAAAATTAGCGCGCGGCGCGCGCCCGTGCCTGTTGGAGATGCTCTAAGGGCATATACAATAGTTGATAAGACTGTTTTATCTTAGCTTCATCACGTAATTTAGATATGACAAAATAATAATATATAATAGGCTTTATCTTAACTTAGATATAATAGCTAGATATTCTTAAATTTATGGTAAAGGAATTATTGCTAAAAAAATCATCGTCTAAATAAGAGAAGACAAAGCTCATTTTAAATTTTCTCTCTCTTCCGTATTAGCATGATAAGGTAAAGATATCATCATTGTATATGCCCGAATCAACCGTCCAAGCTACCACTACGCTCCCAGACTTTGTTTCTCGATCTGTTACTAGCTGCTCCAGTGAAATGCTATAGAGAAAACTAATATTACCTCCGCATCCATATTAATGGATTTAACTTTGCCTAGATTCGTATGTATCTAGTTAAGTATTTAGACTAGATACATGTGTATCTAGACAAACTTAAGTCCATTAATATTAATCGGAGGGAGTAGCTATTTGTTCGTTTGAAAAGTTTACAAATGACGTCCGTAGATCGAGCGGCCGCATCCAATTTCACGCCAACACCAATATGAATATGGTTCGTGCCCCATCCGTGGAATATAAAAACTGTAATCATTGGCGACCCTCTTGATATTTTAGGAGGAATCATTTGCGATCAGAATCCATTTTAAATTGGACATACACGCCTACCTGTACGGAACCTGTCGTGGTCAAACGTACCATTAAACTGGCTACGGTAACAACCAGTTTGCATTACTTGTATGAAATTATTGCTGGTTCGCTGCTTCTGATGGATCACCGTCGGCGTTTTCTGTTGAAATAAGGCATGGGCTTGAGGTCCATCTAACAATTTCAAAAAATTTCTAAGGGTCCATGTAGAAAAAAAATGACATAAGTGTGGTGCTAAGTTTAGTCTCATCCCGAAAGTGGAGGATGAGTTGCACCTCTTTATAAGGTGAGCTCTCCTACATGCTATTGAGCAAATAGAAGAGAGAGAGCTCACGTGTGCTCCTCCGCTGCCAGTCTCGACACGCGCGCCGCGGTTTGCGGAATTAAGCCGAGCCGAGCTAAAACTTATGTCATGTGTGCGCTTAATTTTTGCCAGTCAGGAACGGCTAATTAATTGGCATTAATGCAATTAATCACGAGTTAACCGTTGCACGATCTAAGACGTCAATCTTGGGCCGACTCGGTCGCGGGTATCCAGTCCCACGTCGCCCCTACCTCGGCTGTCTATAAAAAAAGCCGCGGAAACCCTAGCCGCCACATAAAAGAACATAATAGATCACCGCCCACGTCGTTTCACGCACTGCCGCTACCTCCGGCGATCCCATCCCGTCCGCCGCGTGCACGGCTGTGCGGGAGAACAGGCCTCCGGAACCGTGCTCTTTGCGATCCTACACCGGGAGAGGAGCAATAAGGTTTTTGGGGAGCGTCTACGGCACGACTGCTCGCTTCCGCTCGTCTTCTTCAACTACTTCCTCTACGTTGCCATGTCTATCGAAGCTGAGAAGGCCGTCGCCGAGAAGCTCGCTCAGGAGGAAACTGCCGCCAAGAAGACCGCTGACGAACTTGCTGCTGCTAGCAGCGCATCCGCTGCTGCAATCTGGCCGAACGGAGGGTATGATCTACTCATCCCGTTCATTGTTGTTTTCATCTATGTCATGCTTATTATCTGCGTACATATAGGTGTTATTTGCATAGATCTGAGTTGCATGGCTAAGTATCAGTATGAGATTAATCTTGCATGCGTCATGTTCATGTTTTATCTAGGGAGCTTGAAAAATTGTTAATATATCCAACACTAGCAAGGCGGAGGCGAGGCGTCACGCCGCGCCCGTATTTTTAGCCGTTGATATTTTTATTGTTGTTGAATTTGGGTAGTTTATTTGATAATGTATTTTTGAAGATAGTATTTAGTTGCTTTCTTGTATTTTGCATGCAAGTTTTTTTTTTTTTGGTTTTTGTCAAAGTAGTACCTAGCAATTGGTTTTGAAGCACCACAGTCAGAGCACTTGTAGGTGTCATCTTCTATTTTTAGCTTCCTCAAGCATTCTTTGCAGGACATGTACCACCAGTTGTCTTTGTTGGATACTATAGCAGTCACTTGAATTTTCATTGTGTACATCTCATCCTGGGTAGAAATGAGAAGGCAGTTAGAATGTAATAAAAATGGTTAGATAATATATAATTGTTTTCCATGTACTATTTACCATTATATCCGTCGGATCCATTTTAGATAGCTCTATGATTGTGGCTTCGGTGAGCTTAGATGGGCTTGGTCTTGTTTGTCGTGACTCGATTTCATTGGGTATGGTCCTGGTGCTGCATTATGGGCATTTTGGACAGTTTGTTAATTGTGGTAGTGTGGGTAACAGGCATGATTATTTCAAGCACACGAAGAATTTTGTACTTACTTTTCTAAAATTGCTGATACTTCTGGAACATGAACATTAATGTGGCATCTGGTTCCTCTTGTAGATTTAAATGCTAGCATGCCTATATGCGAATAAAGTTTTGCTGTCAACTCAGTTGTATAGGCCAGTTTTACATAGTTTTCCCTTTTTCTTGAAATTGATCGCGTACCTGAATATTGATCTACGAAGACAGCAACAAAAATTGCTACAATTGGTTCGTGCTTGGATCGCTGAAGCACTCTGAAAGCATCAAATGCGTTTGCAGATTCTCCCCACAGCGTCACTACTGCATTTTGGCTGCATAAACTTCATGGTCAGTACTGTGCTATAGTGTAACCACACTAAAATAACGAATTTGAAATAAATAAATAAAGTTATACCTGCTATACTGTATTATAGGGTAACCACACTAAAACGACAAATTTGAAATAAATAAATAAAGTTGTACCTTCCATCAGTGATGAACACTTGTCTCCTTTGCTCTCGGGCGTTTCCAGAAGGTGGTATTATTTCAGTGAAAGAAGCCACACGACCAACAACATCTATAAAGAATGTTAATTATCAGAATCATGTTTTTTCTTTCTTAGAACAAAGTCGATGCATAATCAAATGAAAATTGAAAGATAGCTATCTAACCTGACATTATAACAATCTCCTTCATGCGTTTTTCAAGTTGTGAAAATGGAAGTAATGTGCAGGCAAGCATAGGAAAATTCTCTGGTTGTGGAATGATGGGCTCTACCAAAGTTCTGGGAATGAAACGGAGCCTCCATGGATGGTCCACTGCTTTATATTTCTGTCTGGCTTTTATAGCATCAAAATTTTCAATTGTGTAGACGACTCCTTCCTGAACCTTCTCTTTGAACTTGGGCACACTTTCTGCTGGGATCAATCCTTCAAGAATATTGTTCTGCAACATGAATCAAAAATAGAAGTGAAGCACTTTTTATAGGTGTTTAAGCAAGTATAAGGGCGCTATTTACCTTTTTGTCTACCATCACAAAGATGAGCCCATAAAATTCAGTCTTGTCTATACTGCTTTTGTTCCCATAGCCTAGCAATTCGAGCGACGATTTTCCAACGAAGAGAACTTCTGTAAAAGTTCTTCAAAGATGGGCCCTCCATTGATGAAACCTATTTAGTAAGAGAAAATAAAGAGTCGTATATAAATCTGTTTCTTTGTAGAAAGAAATAAGTAATCAGACAGTTACACATAAACAGAGAAAAAGGAAAATAAAACTTGCTTTTCCGTTTGCTGCATCCACTGATTCGAGAAGATTTGTACCGAGTTTAATTACTATATGATATGATAGAACACATTCTCCACAAATTAGAAAAAATAAGGCTACCTACTTTCTTTTTATATCCCATTTTCTCTTTTAGCTTTATTTGTTTAGTCATACTTGCTAGTGTTCGATCAGTTGAGCGAAAGAGGAGAAACAATGAGTAAGAAAAGAAGTAAGGCAATAGGAAAGGGAAGCAAGGAGGGAACAATTACCTGTTCTAGCGGAGAGGAAGACATATCAATAAGAGCTTGAACAACAAAAGGATCTGGCTCCCCAGCACCATTCCCTTCAGAACCAAAAACATCTAGTCTTCTCTGTAACTCATCGGCAGAATCAACAATGTACAATTGAGCAAATTTTGGAACACCATCATCAGGTGGTAAAAGAGAGCCTATACGATGGTACACTGTTCCACACATTTTAAACACATACGGGCTACCACCAGCATTAACACTTTTGTCAATCTCAGCTCCAAGCAATGTGAATGCAAACATGGAATTGTAATGCCTAATCAATCGCAAAAACTGAGAACCAACAACATCATTGTCAAACCGCAATAGCTCATTCAACGAAAGGGCCAATCAGGAAATTTGGGCAAAGAAACCTTGCCACCACGACAACAACCATTGTAGACAGGCAAAGCATATTTATTAGTGCTTTCACTCTTACAACGCTCATGGTACCAAAAAAAAGCATTGCATCTGCCACAAACGTACTCAGGACCACCATAATAAGAATGATCGCGAGCAAAGCCTAAAAACAAAACACATAAGTCAATTCGAACCCTAGAAGATAAATATATAACTCTATTTTAGAAACATGTATTATATATATTCGCACAGGAAAATAACACAGACACACGGGAAAACTCCATGAAGAAACTCACCCTTCAATAAAGCAATGTGTTCCTTCGAGAATGGCGGGAGAAGCAATCGCGCTAGAACATTTAAAACATTGATCGGTTAAAAAGGGTAAACTGGACAATAAGATATCATCAGGTGGGTATTTTCCTTTTCATATCTCAATTTTAATTTGAATTTCAGTTATTTTTCTAGCCTTACACTGAATTTTTGTAAGAACATAATAAAACATCGGGACAGTTATGCACAAACTGAAAAAAGGCAAACCAAATGTTGCTCCCATATCAGTTAGATACCCAAGAGGAAAACTAAAGAAATTTCCATTTTAAAAAGTAAAGCAACATTTATATAACCAGTAGCTACAGAGAGATATCTTAAAACCTATCCTTCCTACAAATTGCAGACATCTTAAATTTTGCTCTTCCTCTTCCTAGGTACATTAATTTAAGCAGATTTGTACCAAACAGCAGACAACAATGCACAAACTGAGAAAATTAGTCCTTTCATGAACTGAATGTCCACCACGTGCTCATAAAATCATGCTAATTTCTTGTGCAAAGATTAAAAAGAATATCAAATAATAGGCTAAAAGGGGGAATATATACACCTTTTTTTCTACCAGATCGATAGTCCCAGATAAGTTTTCGCTTTTGCCTATTAACTTCTGCAACCGCCCATCCAACTGTGGGCAAAGGAAGTACTGCAAACAAAGTGGAAAACACTAAGAACCACACAAGAAAACAATATTAACATAAGAAAAAGAACAGCATACCCAAATGGAAAGTTTGAGATGAACGTCCCAGAGGCCGAGCAGTCCGCGAAGAAGACCCTAAACTTAAAAGGGGAGCAGCAGAAAAAGAACCAATAGGCAAATTGGACGACCAGCTGCCTGAAGAAGAACATCAAACACAATACAGTCAGTATATATATATATATATATATATATATATATATATATATATATATTAGAAAACAGGGAAACCGAGGTAAGAAAAACATTGCTTACCCGATGAGACATGAGGTCGCTCTCCTTCGCGAATTTCAGATGGAACAACTGGTCGCTTTCCTTGACGAATCTCTCGACGACGCTCCTGCATCTGACTGGAAGAAATTGAAACCGAACCAACTTCATCTACAGAAGGAGAAAAAGGAAAAAATACACGTCAAGAAAATTGTGCTCCAAGTAGAGAATTCCTCTATGTGTACATTTCAACCTCTCCCTTTCTCAATGCATTAAAACTGAATCCATCAGAACACTACACTTCCAGACCCCAACCACTAATCTCCTAACTCCCAAATGCTTAGAGGTGACATTAGCACAACTGATGGTTGCTTCTCCCCTATTGACCCACATTTCCTTTCTGCAGATATGAATATATCAACAAAAAAAAGGGATTTCTAATACCATAGTTCACAGATTATTAAATCTTTTTGCAATCATGCAGATGTGAGCAAAGATTCTTATGTTCTACCTGTCCAATGGAGATATATTTTCCCTATATGTTAAGTATATTCAGGTAAGTACATTACTACCCAACTTTACAGATTTATCTTTAAAATGCATGTAAGCAAGTCCTATCTTACACACAAATATCCCCTTGTAGATAAATCTGATAACTCATAAGCGCATCGCCCGAGCGGCGGCACGCTTCTTGCCTTTTCGCCGCGGCAAGGACGACGACGGCGATCCGAGCGACGCCACGGTGCGGCGGTTCGAGAGGCTGGCACTCATCGCGGACGAGTTCTTCCGGTACGTCCAGTTTGGAGGCCGTCCTAGGAGTTTGACGGTGTCCTTCCAAGTTCCTACGGAGTCGCTGCTTGCAGGGAAGACGGTTGAGTTCTCCCTCAGGAATGGAAGCCGGGATGCCCTCCTGTTGCTCCACCCGTGCGACGACGACGAAGCCGGTGGCCGCAAGGAGATCGTTCTGTTCCTCTCCTGCGACGACGGCGCGAACTGGGAGAAGAACGTGAAGCTCCGCGTGGTGTTCCAGTTGCTAGAGCATGCCGACATCTTGGACATCGTCATGTCTTCCCTGCAGCTGCTGCCTCCCCAGTTCGACGCTGCCTGTGCAACCACCCGGGAGTTCGTCAGGGAGGTGCTGGCGCAGGAAGCGAGCTATTCCGGCGCATCGTCCATGTCGGTGCGGTGCGTCTCGTCGGCATGGAGGTGCCACCGTAACTCCACGGGCAAGGGATGCGCCGGTAAGCCGCGGCTGCCTTGGCCGATCACTCGAGTGGACGCCGTGCACTTCGCCATGCCGCGGAGCGATTCGGCAGGTGCGTCGGCGGACAAGAACCTGCTGCCTCTCAAATTGGCGTGCCATATCACTCCCCGCCTTGTGCCGGAGAGGTACTCCGAGCACTACCGGCAGATCGGGACAGAAGCGCTGCAAGAGCTGTCACCCAAAGTGACGGATGAAGGAGCCTCTGCGTCTGCGTGCTCAGGGAAAGCTGCGTGGTGGTGTCCTCGCAGCTCCACCTATTTGTCAATGGAACCGGAGTTTCGCTGCCGCCGCCGACGCTGCAGCAGTTGTTCCTGGTGGAAAGCTCCAAGGGAGCGATGTAGTTGTCGCGGTACTAACGGTCACTTCTTTTAGCGGCTTCTGTGAGAAGTTGTCCTTTCCGACTTATCTTAGAAGCCGTCCTAAAAAATTAGTGAGGCTTTCGAAATGCCCCGTGTTAGGTTATTTTGAAAGTCTCCCTAATTTTTTAGAACGGCTTCTGAGAGAAGCTGGGAAGGGCAGCTTCTCTAAGAAGCCGTCAAAAAAACGGGCCCTAAGAGCATCTTCAATAGATAGTGTATTTGTATAAATAACTAACTTATAGTACACCATTTAGTCTCAAAAACGGTGCTCTAGCAGGTGTTGTATATGTAAAAAAAATTACAATACCAGCTTCAAGTGTTGTATTTTTTTATATTGGTGTTGCAAATATACAACACTTTGGCTAGATGTTGTATATCTTCCAGTCTTGCGCCAACCGCCAACCGTCTTTCAGTCCAGATCCACCACCGGCCGGCCGCCGAACGCCTGCGCGATCGCTCCCGTGACAGATCCGGCGCCGCCGTCCACCCCGCAACCGTTTTCCCTAATTTTCGGTCGTCGCCTGTGGCCTGACGCCGCGAATCGACCGCTCCATCGCCGCAGTCCAGATTCGCCGTCGACGGTCGTCCGCCTCTCCACAGCGGCCCTCTCCACCGCGCCCGCCGCCCTTCATCGTCGGCGGTCGCCCTCCACCGAGCCGAATCGGCCGCCCGCCACCAACCCATCGCCGTCCTCCACCGAGTCGTCGCCACCGTACACCGACCCGTCGCCGCCCTCCACCGAGGCCGCCACCATGCCGCCGATGAAGACCCCCAAGAGCAAGACGGGGTTCTTTGGCGTGAGGGAGAAGCCCTCCGGGAACTACGGGACGGAGTTCACCGACGTCGGCCGCCGGTTTTGGCTCGGCACCTACCCCACCGTTCACGAGGCCGCGCGTGCCTACGACGTGGCGGTGTGGCGTGCCGGGAGGCTGAGGAAGGACCTCAACTTCCCGGAGGTCGAGACCATGGCGGCTGCGGAGTTGCTTGTGCCGGACGGCATCCGCATGGAGGAGATCACGGCGAAGAAGAAAATCGAGAAGAAGAGGCCCGCCGTTCTCGTCACTTGCGGCGAGAGTGACGAGGCCGCGATGACGAGGTTTGCGCGTGAGCATACGGCATACGTGCAGGCCGAGCAGGAGTTCTACTGGAAGCGCGAGACCGAGAAGAAGAAGAAGATGAAGGACGAGGACGAGGGCGGGCCTTCGGTGATCCCTGTCGAGTCCTCAGAGGAGGATTGGGAAGAGTGGGAGGAGGAGGACGACGATCCGAGCAAGGATTCGTTCTGGGATAGCCTCGTGAGCGACGATGAGAAGAAATAGATGTAGTAGTAGATGAATTTGTAGTATGTCGAACTAGTATTTAAATTTTATGTTTGAAATGAACTAGTACTTCAATTTCCTATGTCTGAAGTATGCATTTCAATTCAAATGAATTAGTAGTTGAAGTTTAGTTTTGTTGCATTTTTGTTGATGCCTTTTGAAAAAAATTTAGTTTAGTTTTGTTTTGTTTTTAAATGGAACAATGGTTGTGCAGCAGCAACACGCCGACCGATTTTTTACAGCACCCTTTTACAACATCTATTGGAGTTTGTGTTTTACAACACGATTATACAACATTTGTTGGAGTTCGTCGTTTTTTGGTGTAGTAAAAAGCATTATTTGGTGTTGTAAATTATACAACACCTAGTTTACAACACCAAAATATACAACATTTATTGGGAATGCTCTAATAAGCAGAAGTGTTGTATTTTATACTGCCTCTCTAGTTTTAGGATACTAAAATAGTAACCCAAAATATCTTATAAAAATTTACGAAGGGAGACTCCATAAACTAATCTATAATATCTAAATAGTTCATCCCCACTAACCTATTTATCTCGACATGCAAGCTATCCACATCATCAAATAGGTTCCCCATGCAAAAAATATTTTACATCAATTCTTCATGCACAAAATAATTTATCTCCACTAACCTATTTATTTTGGCATCCAAGCTATTCACATCATCAAGTAGGTTCACCATGCAAAAATTATTTTCCATCATCTCTTCATGCACATGCTCTAATTAATTTTGCATGCACATGCAACCTATCACAAATAAATATTAAACAAATCATGCACTCAATCTCACAATTAATAAACTTTTTTATAGAAAATCAAATTATAATTTATTTCATATTATATTTTTCCATGTGACAATTTTTTAATGAATGCACATTTGTAGTTGTTATCATTGTTTTAGGTTTAGTTAAGGGTGAAGATGTCACCACTTTCTCTACTCAACGTTCTTTTCGTTTCATATCATCACATCTTATATTGGCAAGGTAATAAATTAATAAAATAAAAATCACATATATTTTTGGATTTTTCATCAATTTTTCTTAGATTTTTACCTAAACAATATTTTCTTTCAAAGAAGAATTTATAATCAAATTATATTGTATCTCATAAATTTGCTTATGTTTTAAAACATCAAAGTATTTCTTAACCGTTCCCGCAGCAACGCGCGAGGTATCATATGGTATATAAGATGTTTTAGATCACTAGTTTAATTATCTAAATCATTTTATATTACTTTACAAGGCAGTACTAGAGTATATAATAAGTTACTAGACAAGCAAGGCCCAGTTACCGCAGACAATTATAAAGCTGTTTTTGAAAGAAATATTAATATGTCAATTTTGACTTCTGACACATAAAACACACATTTAGGTACGGCGTTTTTTTCTCAAAAAAAAGGTATGGCATTTTTTTGTAATTTGTCTCTTTGCATGAATTTATTCATGCTACGTTAGGAAAACCGAAAGAGTGACCTGCATAGTTTGGTCCTTTTAAGTTTTTTGTTAGGTAAGGCAGGGTTATTTTTCGACTTTTCCATAAAGATTTTTTTATACCAGATTATTATTGGACTCCGATAAATACCATAGTCCACATGTGTGGTACTAATGGGCTTGGACCGAACGCCTATATTCTTACACATCAAACCACATCATCGCATCCATGCAAAATGATGAAATTGATGATGTCGGTAAAAATCTTTTGATTTCAGTTTTTAAGATGTTTTATTTTTTAAATGAAAAAATTGATTGAAAATTCATTTTCACCATTAAATACATCGCGACGATATCTTTAAAACTAGATTCCATATCGATATGTTTCCACGATTTCATGGACAATTATATTTCTTTACCATGTTGCAAAAATAAAACAACAAATGGCCATGATGTAAAGAAAATGAAAACTTGCCTTGCACTATAAACTAAAATTTATCATGATCCATGAAATAATTTGTGAAATGGTTCATGATTGAAAAGAAAACCATCGTCAATTACTTACAAAATGCCATGGTCAATGACTAAAAACTGTCGTCAACTATAAACTAAACTTATCATGGTGAATCACTTAAATTTGCCATGATCCAAGCAATAAATTTTATATGGTTCATACTAAATAATAATTACCATGATCAATATACTAAAATTTTCCTGATCTATAAACTAAATTTTACATGATGAATACTAAAAATCGTCATGATCCATGAATTAAATTGTCGTGGTTAATTATTAAAAATTTCCATGGTTAATTAACAACATTTGCAATGGTGAATTACTCAAGAATTTCCATGATCCTTGAAGTAAATTTGTCATGGTTCATAAATAAAACTCCAAAACTTGGCTTGGAAATACATGTTTGTTTTGCCATGGCAAGAACACATCTTAAATTGCCACGAAAAATATATTAGATTTATCATAAACATAAAAAAGAAAGAGTTTTTCATGGGTGCATAGATTTTTTTACCATGGCCGTGTACACAAGAAAAAGAGTCGCCACCAGCGTAGCACTACACCACCGAAAACCGCTTCATCCGACCCACAACCCCCTCCCTCCGTTGTCGCACATCGAGATGAGGTTGAGAATCTTCTCAACACATATGTGTCCCAAGAGCTCGCCATACCGCGAATAACACCCCCTCCCTGCAGGATATCTTTTCGGAATCAATAGGTTGTCGACGTAGTTCTCAGATTCCTCGTCGATTAGTGAAAAGTAATTCAGTGGTAGTTTCAAAACTAAAAGACATTCCTTAGTATGCATTCCAGGACCCTCCAGGATCATTCTCAAGCCATTCCATGACATTTCGGAACCTTCTGAAACACTTCCAGGACCTTTCGGGACCGTTAACGGACGTTCTGAAACCATCTGGATAGGTTTCGGGACGATCCGAGTTACGGTCTAATATATCTGATACCGCGATAGTTTGTTGGAACGTCCAACGATTATTCGTAAACCATTATTGTTGATCCTGGACTTTCCCAGTACTATTCTCATATGTTCCGAAACCACCTAGGACCACTCCAGAGTAATTCGTACATATCCAGTGCTCTCTGAACAACTTCCTTTGTTTCCACTAAACTTTCAACCTTTCTAGTATTCTAACAGTTTATTATATGTTAAGTGTGTGCCCCAATAGGTTTGATATTATATGGACATGACTCAGAACGACTTCCAGACAGAGGATAACAACCTTGCGTCAATAGCCAATAGTCAACATTGGACACCCATGTTGACTCCCACACATACACGAAAAAGTTTCGAGTGAACCTTTATGTTTAGTCATGTACAATTCCATTTGCTTCGTGATATGTGACAAACTTAGAGGAGAGAAGTTTGGCACCCATGTGTAAGCCACATGTTATCCTCATTGCTCGTTTGTCTTTTTTTCCTCGTTATCGTATTCTGGTATCCCCATGACTAAATCACAATGCGTCTGACTAGACTATAATGGATACCGTCATACCGAGCGGAAGAGAAGTAAATATCTCTTCGTCGTGAAGGAGAAAATCCTAATCTTGAACTATCGTAGTTACTAGACACACTATCTAGTGTACGTGGAACTTATTTTACTATTACCCAGTAACGGGAAGATTCATCTAAGAACAAAAGTACATCTTCTTGTGTGAAGTAACTCTCTCATTGTCTAAGGAATACGTATATGATAACATTTCATGGTATGACTTACAACATAGTTACGATGTAATCTCTAAGTATATCATTCAATACTAGGGTCGGTTCAACATCATTGTTCTGATAGCAATATGTTCTCATAGCTACCGACATCCTTGTTACAAGGACAATTTCCACGATTAAGAAAACGTAATCATCAGTTAGCACATGAGTTGGTCTTAGATGCTAAACCAGGAACTCTTGGTGTTTACATTTACACAAATGCAAATGAGTTTTTTTTAATCTCGCACTCAGGGTCATTGCAATTATAGCACGGAAATATAAACATTAATTACGAACTTAAATATAAATAATAACACACTTTATTATTGCCTCTAGGGCATATATCCAACAGGGAGACCTCCGACGACACTATTGACCCCGATGCCCTCGCTACCGCCTTCGTCAACCCCACTTATACTCCTTTGGTTCCTCCCGTGTCGTCTCAGCCTCTTCCAAGCTCCTTTGCCACAATGTCATTTTTGCTTCCCCACGTCCAACCGGATGGGATGGAACGGTCGAAGGCGCTCAAGCCACACGTGAAGAGGTCGCCACGCAATTCGGCCATGCTGATGTTGTGACGCCCCCAAAATCAACCCGTGTACAGTAATCATACAGGCAGGGTACACGACTGAGATTAGGGTGCCACGATGAGAATATCACAACACAACACTAAACACAAAAGGATAAACAAATATGTTACAATACCAGGGATCACGAGGATCCGAATACATAAGTCATACAAGCCATAATATCTGAGTACAGACATAGTTAGTCAAGTTTTGCCTTAAGAAGTCTAGCACAAATGACATCAGAGATACAGATCGAAAAGGCGAGGCCTCCTGCCTGGGATCCACCGAACTACTCCTGGTCGACGGGGAACTCGACGTCGTAGTAGTCGCCTCAGGGGTACTCCTGCTCCTGGGCTCCAACGTCGGCTGCAGCGGCCGATCAGGCAAAGCGAAAAAAGGGGAAATAAAGCAAAGGTGAGTATCTAGCATACCCGCGAGTCTTACGTCCGCTACTAAGCATTATGCATTGTATCAACGGAAAGAAGAGGTTGTATATAGTGGACTGCAAGATAGAAATCAGAATAAGGGTAAGAAGCTAGGCCTATCGAAGACCAGCATCTTCCGACGATGTCTTGCAGCATGAGGTAAGAATCAGCCAACAGTTTATATAAAGCATAAAGTAACAATGCAACAGAAGTTGCTGCAACATTGTATAATAGTAAGTAGTAATAATTAGCAATGCCTCCGAGTTCACCTCCTCGACATCTCAGCGAGGAAGAAAACCCGGAACCATACAGTTTAATAATAATAGTTTGTAGTGGTAAGATCCGGCTTCAGCATAAAGCGTCATGTTACCGTGGACACGGCTATTCGAATAGATTAATCTTCCCTGCAGGGGTGCACTTGTGTTACACTACACGCACGGATCTCCAGGGTGGCGGGAACCTTTTTAGGGAACGCTCCACCGAGGCTATCCGACACTCTGTAGCCCATCTTTCAAACTCAACAGAGAGGCCATCCGCCGGTCTAAATCCTAAGTACGCCGGGCCTTGGACCCCAACCCGAACGTACTCCTGCACGGTGCATGACTGGCCAGTGAAGTTAAAGCAAATCCAAATAAGACACCACCGCGCGAGCAAATAAGACCACACCACTTCCCGGCAATCAGCCCGCAGTACTGCTGACGTCTGAAGAGTCCTCGGACGACACTATTGTTGGGATACGGGGCAGAAAACACAAATTTTTCATACCTACGGTACCCGAACCCAAGATCTATGCTATGGCGATGTAAAGTAACGGAGGGAATCGGTGTTCATACCTTTGAAAACCGAAAGAGGGAAACGTTCTTGCAAACGTGGTTGGCGTAGACTCAGAACTACGACCTCCATGTCGTGTAGAAGACCACCACCGGCGAGGATGACTCCCGGTAAACCTCCAGCGACGAAGTAGCACCACAGGTGTAGTGCCTCAAAGATTATACACGTACGGTACAATCGATGTTCCTCCCGGGCCCCGAACCAGGCGAGCAGCGGAAGAAAGACGGCTACGGATCCCGACTCCAGCAGAATGACGGCCTGCCTTATGGTGGAGAAGTCCAATCCAGGTGCAGACTCCAAACAAGGGGAGTCCACTTCCGGAAAGGAGAAGGAGGAACAAGGAGATATTGGCGTGTTGGAAAAAGGGGGGGGGCTACCCCTCCTTATATAGGCCAAAGGGGGGTGTGATCCTCCTCCCCTCCCCCATGTGGGACTAAACTCCCAAAGGGGGGGGGGGGTTGCGCCGGCCATAGGGGGATTGGGCCCCACCCTTGGCGCCAAGCCCAAGGGGGGAAACCCCCTCCTCCCCTAATGGGCCCCATGGGCCCATATAGCCTTTTCCCATTTTTTAATTTATTTAATATGTTTTAAATATTTAATTCAGATAATTAAATAATAAAACATTATTAAAACAATTGAACTTTATTTTGAACTATTCAAAATGTCCGGAAACCATTCCGTCCTCCTCCGGAACTATTCCGGTGATTTCTCCTATTTCACCGATTGATCCCGTAACTGTCCTATGCATCGATTGCCCTTAAGTGTAACACCCTAACGGTCCGGGAAACAGCAGACATGGTCGAGACTCTTCTCATTGACCAATGACTAGTCAGTTGGACCTGGTTACAATCCTTGACAGCCCCTGCGCTTCCATCGAATGAACTTTGATCGCTTTTGGAAACCGTTAACGATACGACGTAATCCCTTTGTGCTGCGGTACTTTGTTTGTCCGAGGTTTGATCGTCGGTATCCTACATACCGTGTTCACATCTCGTTCACAACAAACAAGTTTACTCGTCCATGATCATTGCATCTCTTGTGACCTAGTCACTTGCTTGCAAGCTATTGATGCAATATCACCGAGTGGGCCCAGAGTACCTGTCCTGTCACAAGGACTGACAAATCCCGCTCTGATCTATTAACATACTCATCAACCATCTATTTCGGAATACCCAAAGTGCACCGTTATAGCCAGCATATTTCAGTCAGGCGGTGGGATACAAATCAAAGTCTCCTCATAGATGACAATTACGTATGATCATTACGGTCTAAGGACTAAGCCATATGTTACAAAGTCATAGCAACGCTGAACTATGTGACTCGATCACATTGCAATACTTTAGGTGAGTGTATGTCCATCACATCATTCCCCTTAACGATATGACCTCATTGTCAATGGACTTAAGTGTCGCCGTGATCAGGAAAGCTTGATCAATCAATTGCCCAATGAGATAGTTTACCCGAGTTAAACTACGGACCATGTTTTATACTACACCTGTATTAGTATTTCCAAGTAATACAGTTATAGCACAGTATAAAACGTATTATGAACAAAACGGATATGTGACAAATATCTTTATTAATTTGTCTCTAGGGCACATATCCAACAGTCTCCCACTTGCTCTAGAGTACAAATTACACTAGTTTACATCAGGTATGTATCTAACACCAATGGTCTCTCGGTGTTCTTCAAACTTGCCCTGTGGAAGAGGTTTAGTCATCGGGTCCGCTGCGTTCAGATCCGTATGTATCTTGTGAATCCTAGTGTGTCCATCCCTGACGTAGTCTCGCATCACATGGAACTGTCGGAGGATGTGCTTGGTTGTTGATGGCTTCTCGCCCCTCGTTGGTTACCCCAAGTGAAAGGTTGAGATGCAGCGTAGCGGTAATTTCCCTCAGTAAAGATACCAAGGTTTGTCTCCAGTAGGACTCAACGATAAGTACGATAGGTGGCAACGGCGCCAGAAATTATTCTGATGCGTGGAGTTGTCGTGGACCTGCACAAAACAAATAACTTTGCTCCCAACAAGTTCAGAGGAGTTGTCAATTCCTCCGGCCTTGTCGTTTACAAAGGATCAAACGCAAGAGATAAAAAAGGTACTAGTAAAAGTAAAAAACAGAAAGGTAAATAGTGGGTGTGAACAATGGTATGAAGATGGACCGGAGTCCCGTGATTTTCACTAGTGATGTCTCTCTCCCAAAAGACGATAAAAATGCTAGCGAGGTAAACAAATCACAGTTGGGCAATTGACAGGATTATGAAGGCACCGCAATGCTAACTATGCTGCAAAGAAAGGAAGGGCTCAAAAGCAATGGGCAGTACGCCAAGGTAAGTAGACCGAAATCCATCTGCATCTACTACGAATCATCCACCTTGAGATATCTATCCAGAACATCTCGCTGGTATTAATTTGCGAATCCCACCCAAAGTGTAAACTCAAAGCAACAGACAACTGCATTAAAAGAACTTTGCGTAAAGTAAACAATTCTTGCACCAATAGGCACAATCACCGTTGTTTTATCCCTGGTGGCAACAGGACATCCCCTAGTCTCATGTTGCTGTCACTCAAGCTAGACATCAGGGGGCTGAACCCACAATCGAGCATAACGCTCTCTTTTGGAGTTGCAAGAAAATAACTTGGCCAAAGCAAATACTGCAACGGAGAACATTCAAGAATTTACTCAAGAACAAAATATAAAAGGGCAAACCAAATATATTACTCATCACAATCTGAACATAGTCTCATAATCCATCAGATCCCAACAAACTCAGCATAGCAACAACAGAAAATTACATAGGTGCCTCGATCATGTGAGGCAGCTCACGAGGTCTCGAAAGTGAAAGCACAAAAGAGGGAGAGGACATCACATAGCTACTGATCACGGACCCATGGTCCAAGGGGGACTACTCACGGCACATACGGGAGGCGTCCATGGCTATGGATGGTCTCCCGGAGGGGTGATCTCCTTCCGGCAGGGTGCCGGGGCAGCTTCTCCAGGCAGCCCCGATCTGAAAACGGCGGCGGCGGCGGAACAGAGAGGTTTCCGCGAAAAACAGTTCTCGTTTAGGGGTTTCTACCCCGAGGGTGTTATATAGGCGAAGGGGGCGTCGAGGGGCCACCTAGGGCAGCCAGGAGGGTGCCTGGCGCGCCCTAGGGTTGGGGCCGCGCCAGGGACCCTTCTGGCTCCCTGGTGGTGGTCCCGGCTCTCTCCCTTGGTTATTCCGGAAGCTTCCTGCCCGCTGATTTTTAATATAATTTTTGCGGAATTTTTTCGGCACTTTAATCAGCCGGAAAACCTGAAAAACAAAAACAGCAGAAAACCAGAAGCTGGCAACTGGGTGCACTGAGTTAGTAGGTTAGTCCAAATTGGTTTAAAAGTGTAATAAAGTTCAACCAAAACATGGCAAAGTCACCCAAAACATGCATGGAGCAAGCAGAAATTATAGATACGTTTGGGACGTATCAGCTGTAGAGTGAGTTCTTGGCTCTTTCGCGTTAGCAATGGCACCCGTGTTGTCGCAGAAGATTCCCACGGGGTCAGTGCAGCTGGGAAAAACGCCAAGCTCGATCACGAACTTCTTCAGCCACAACGCCTCGTTTGACGCTTCGCAAGCGGCAATATACTCCGACTCCATTGTAGATTGGGCGACGACTGACTGTTTTCCGCTCCTCCAGCTAATTGCGCCACCGTTCAACATGAAAACATATCCCGTCTGGTATTTCGAGTCATCTAGATCTGAGCCGAGGCTTGCGTCAACGTAACCCTTTACGGTGAGCTCCTCATCAACTCCTCCATAAACGAGAAAGAGATCCTTGGTTCTTCTCAAGTACTTAAGGATGTTCTTTACTGCTGTCCAGTGAGCCATTCCCGGGTTACTCTGGTAGCGATTAGTCATACTAATGACCATCGCTAAATCCGGTCTGGTACATAACATAGCATACATGAGAGAACCTATGGCTGAGGCATAGGGCTTTGAGGACATCTCCTCCTTCTCTTTTGCTGTGGTTGGGCATTGAGTCGCGCTTAATTTGACACCTTTTATAGCTGGCAAGAGGCCTCTCTTGGAGTTACCCATACTGAACCTTTTCAATATCTTGTCAATATAAGTGTTCTGACTCAAGGCCAACCGTCGATTAGGTCTATCTCTATAGATCTTAATCCCTAATATGTACGCAGCTTCACCTAGGTCCTTCATGGCAAATTGTCCATTCAAATATTCCTTTACTTCTTCTAAGATTTTTTTATCGTTCCCTATCAGTAATATGTCATCTACATATAACACAAGGAATGCTACAGAGCTCCCACTCAGTTTCTTATAGATGCAGAACTCTTCGACGTTTTGGAAAAATCTAAAAGCTTTAATGACCTCATCAAATCGAAGATTCCAGCTCCGAGATGCTTGCTTCAACCCATAGATGGACCGTTGAAGCTTGCACACCTTACCAGCATTCCTTGGATCGATAAACCCCTCTGGTTGCATCATATACAACTCTTCCTCAATGTTTCCATTAAGGAACGCAGTTTTCACATCCATCTGCCATATCTCGTAATCATGATAGGCAGCTATTGCTAGTAGGATCCGAATAGACTTTATCATCGCTACAGGAGAGAACGTCTCCTCGTAGTCAACTCCTTGAATTTGTCGGAACCCCTTCGCGACAAGTCGAGCTTTGTAGACAGATACGTTTTCGTCTGCGTCAGTCTTTTTCTTGAAAATCCATTTATTCTCGACGGCCTTGCGGTCCTCGGGAATATCCACCAAAGTCCAAACTTTGTTGGTGTACATGGAGTCTATTTCGGATTTCATGGCTTCTAGCAATTTCTCGGACTCGGGTCCTTCCATTGCTTCTTTGTAACTCGTAGGTTCATCCGACTCATCAGCCGAGATTGCATTCACAAGCTGTCCGTAAAACTCGGTAGGTTGACGGACTCTTGATGACCTACGGGGCAAAATAGGTTCCTCTTCATTCTCATCATGATCATCATGTATGTCATGATCGTTATGAATGTCTTCCTGGCCATTCTCTTCAGCTCCCACTGTGGAAGAAGGTTCCAGAACAATTTCTGTTGCCGGTTCTTCCATTTGGAGTGATTGGTCAGTCACTTCATCGAGGTCTATTTTCCTCCCACTCATTTCTTTCGAGAGAAACTCCTTCTCAAGAAAGTGTCCAGTCTTAGCGACAAACGTTTTGCCCTCAGATTGGTTGTAGAAGGTGTATCCAATAGTTTCCTTTGGATATCCTACAAAGATGCATTTCTCCGCGTTAGATTCGAGTTTGTCAGGCTGAAGTTTCCTAACATAAGCCTCACAACCCCAAATCTTCAGGTGAGACAACTTTGGCTTCTTGCCACACCATTTCTCAATTGGCGTTGTCTCTACGGATTTGGATGGTACCCTATTAAGAACGTAAGCGGCAGTTTCTAATGCATACCCCCAGAATGATGTATGTAAGTCGGTATGAGACATCATTGACCGTACACTATCCAATAGTGTTCGATTACGTCGCTCGGACACACCGTTTCGCTGAGGTGTTCCAGCTGGCGTAAGTTGTGGTACAATACCACAAGTCTTCAGATGAGTGCCAAACTCGTGACTTAAATACTCGCCTCCTCGATCAGATCGAAGGTGCTTGATTTTCTTCCCGAGTTGATTCTCGACCTCACTCTGAAATTCCTTGAACTTTTCAAAGGTTTCAGACTTGTGTTTCATTAAATAGATATACCCGTATCTACTTAAGTCATCCGTGAAGGTCACGAAGTAACGAAAACCATTGCGTGCGGTGACATTCATTGGTCTGCATACATCAATATGTATGATCCCTAATAAGTCCACCGCGCGCTCCATTGTCCCATTGAATGGAGTCCTTGTTATTTTGCCCATTAGTCATGGCTCACATGTGTCAAGGGATCCAAAATCCAATGACTCCAGAAGTCCATCTTTATTGAGTTCCTCCATGCGCTTTATACCAATATGACCAAGTCGACAATGCCACATCGTCATGTGTTCTTCGTTACTAGGCTTGAATCTTTTGGCCTCTACGTTATTGATGTGGGAGTCATGATATTCGAGATCCATTAAGAATAAACCATTACGCACCGGTGCATGAACATAGAAGACATTATTCTTATAAATTGAACAACCAGTTGTTTCGGATTTAAAAGAATATTGGTCTCGCATCAAGCAAGAGCCACTCACAATGTTCATACTCAACGCGGGTACATAATAGCAATTATTCAAGACAAGAATCAATCCCGAAGGGAGACTAAGACGAAGCGTGCCAATTGACATTACTTCAACCTTGGCACCGTTCCCAACGTGCATCGTCACTTCCTCCTTCCGCAAGAGTCGTTTATTCTGCATCCCCTCCTGGGAGTTACAGATGTGAGCAACTGATCCGGTATCAAATATCCAGACGTTGCTCCGAGCACTTGTCAGGAAAAACATCAATAACATGTATATCACATATATCCATGTCTCTTCCGGCAACCTTGCCGGCCTTCTTATCTTCTAGGTACTTGGTGCAGCTGTGCTCCTTCTTGATTTCCATCTCAGCAATTTTGAGTATTTTGAACAATTCAGAAAGGGTCTGAACCATTCCTTGCATGTTGTACTTCAACACAAAACTCTCATAGCTAGGGGGTAGCGACCGCAACACCCTATCAATCGCCACTTCATCTGGAATCTTAAATTCTAGATCATTTAGGCGTTGAACGTAGTCAGACATTTTGACTACGTGCTCAGTCATGCTGGTGTGCTCTTCCATCTTTGCAGAGAAGAAAGCTTCACAAACTTCATTTCTCTCAACCTTGGCTTGAGGTGCAAAGACGGTCTTGAGGTCAGTGATTATCTCATAAGCACTGAAGCTCTCGAACCGTTTCTGCAGTTCAGCCTCCATGGCATGGAGCATACCCTTCTTGACAAGGGAGGAATCATCCGACTTAATGAGATAGACTTTCTTCTCAGCCGGAGTAGCGGTAGTTGTTGGTGCATCTCCTAATGCAGTCTCAAGTACATAGGACATTTTGAGGGGAACGAGGAGAATCCTCAGGGTGCGGAACCAGGAGGTGAAGTTTGACCCATTAGTTTTCAGTTTATCTTTCTCTAGGAATGATCCTAAGTTGAACGAGGGGTGTGGTGCTGTCATCTACAAGGTTGATTCACAAAGATACATATTTAGACTTTTGTTCATAATGTGGAGTTCAATTACAATTAATTCTAAAACTCCCACTTAGGAAAACATCTCTCAATTTTGCTAAGTGATTACACGATCCTAGAACACCATACCTCCCCCGATCGTGACGGCCATCAGTATGTGTTCAAGGTAGGCCATCATGCCAATCACATCATTTATGTGACTCATGCTCGACCTTTCAGTCTCTTGTGTCCCGAGGCCATATCATATACATATGCCAGGCTCGCCATCACACCCTATGTGATTTGTTGCTGTGTCATGCAAGGCCATATCATATACATATGCCAGGCTTGCTACACCCACCTCTTGTGAACGAAAAAATGTTTGACACCCGTGTGACACGTGATGCCTCCATAATGTAGAACTTTCCAGGTGGTGCTCACTGGGGTAAGGACACTGTGTTGGTTTTAGTGAGAGATCATCCTATAATGCTACCGTCGTTATATCAATTATATTAGCAAAACATGATGTAAAACTTTAAATCATACAAGCTATGATCCCCCTTCATGCAAAGCAAAGTTAAACGCCTTTCTACTTTAGCTTATGCAAGTTTTACGTGGCTGCTAGGGGTTTCGAGAGAGAGAACCGATTTCTATCCTGCGAAAACATGCCACAACACCGATCCCCAATCGTCTCTATTACACCCCTGTCGGGGCCCTCCGTTGCAAACATCTTCGCATCGCTAATGCAGAGAGACAGACACCCCCCCCAGCCACTTTATATGGTACAAGCCATATGTCAAGCATGGAACCAGTCTCGCGTAAACGCGTAAGGTCGGTCGGGGGCCGCTTCATCAAACATTGCTGCAACGCTAAATGAGTACACGTGGGAGGGTAACGAATGAAGATTCGATGCCCACATCCTAGATGTGTTCTACCCGTACAATACATCTACGCATAACCTGGCTCTGATACCACTGTTGGGATACGGGGCAGAAAACACAAATTTTTCATACCTACCGTACCCGAACCCAAGATCTATGCTATGGCGATGTAAAGTAACGGAGGGAATCGGTGTTCATACCTTTGAAGACCGAAAGAGGGAAACGTTCTTGCGAACGTGGTTGGCGTAGACTCAGAACTACAACCTCCCCGTCGTGTAGAAGACCACCACCGGCGAGGATGACTCCCGGTAAACCTCCAGCGACGAAGTAGCACCACAGGTGTAGTGCCTCGAAGAGATTATACACGTACGGTACAATCGATGTTCCTCCCGGGCCCCGAACCAGGCGAGCAGCGGAAGAAAGACGGCTACGGATCCCGACTCTAGCAGAATGACGGCCTGCCTTATGGTGGAGAAGTCCAATCCAGGTGCAGACTCCAAACAAGGGGAGTCCACTTCCGGGAAGGAGAAGGAGGAAGAAGGAGATATTGGCGTGTTGGAAAAAGGGGGGCTACCCCTCCTTATATAGGCCAAGGGGGGGTGTGATCCTCCTCCCCTCCCCCATGTGGGACTAAACTCCCAAAGGGGGGGGTTGCGCCGGCCATAGGGGGGGTTGGGCCCCACCCTTGGCGCCAAGCCCAAGGGGGGAAACCCCCTCCTCCCCTAATGGGCCCCATGGGCCCATATAGCCTTTTCCCATTTTTTAATTTATTTAATATGTTTTAAATATTTAATTCAGATAATTAAATAATAAAACAGTATTAAAACAATTAAACTTTATTTTGAACTATTCAAAATGTCCGGAAACCATTCCGTCCTCCTCCGGAACTATTCCGGTGATTTCTCCTATTTCACCGATTGATCCCGTAACTGTCCTATGCATCGATTGCCCTTAAGTGTAACACCCTAACGGTCCGGGAAATAGCAGACATGGTCGAGACTCTTCTCATTGACCAATGACTAGTCAGTTGGACCTGGTTACAATCCTTGACAGCCCCTGCGCTTCCATCGAATGAACTTCGATCGCTTTTGGAAACCGTTAACGATACGACGTAATCCCTTTGTGCTGCGGTACTTTGTTTGTCCGAGGTTTGATCGTCGGTATCCTACATACCGTGTTCACATCTCGTTCACAACAAACAAGTTTACTCGTCCATGATCATTGCATCTCTTGTGACCTAGTCACTTGCTTGCAAGCTATTGATGCAATATCACCGAGTGGGCCCAGAGTACCTGTCCTGTCACAAGGACTGACAAATCCCGCTCTGATATATTAACATACTCATCAACCATCTATTTCGAAATACCCAAAGTGCACCGTTATAGCCAGCATACTTCAGTCAGGCGGTGGGATACAAATCAAAGTCTCCTCATAGATGACAATTCCGTATGATCATTACGGTCTAAGGACTAAGCCATATGTTACAAAGTCATAGCAACGCTGAACTATGTGACTCGATCACATTGCAATACTTTAGGTAGGTGTATGTCCATCACATCATTCCCCTTAACGATATGACCTCATTGTCAATGGACTTAAGTGTCGCCATGATCAGGAAAGCTTGATCAATCAATTGCCCAATGAGATAGTTTACCCGAGTTAAACTACGGACCATGTTTTATACTACACCTGTATTAGTATTTCCAAGTAATATAGTTATAACACAGTATAAAACGTATTATGAACAAACGGATATGTGACAAATATCTTTATTAATTTGTCTCTAGGGCACATATCCAACAACTATGAAGCAGAGGAGCCCATAACTCGTAATTCCCACGGGTAGGTAGTGCGTACATGGCATATAGCCTACTCAAGACATTCACTGAATCATTAGTCATTTTATTAACTTGCTGACAACCGTTATCGTTGCCTCGACTTAACTGACCCGCGGACAACGACAGCAGCCAGGACCACCAGTACATCGGTGCCTGCCCTGTCGTCCCACCAAGTCTCTGCGGTTACCAACAAGGTGAACCGTCTCCTTACCTTATCTCGCGTGTGCTCCTGTGGGAGCTCGACTTTCGTGGTTTGATTACTCTCGCGGCCAACGATCAGGGCCCAAGCACACCGGTACACTGGTCGTGTCCTCCCTGTCGTCTCGTCGCAATACCTCTCGCGGGCACCGTTGGGTCGCCCGACTTCTTACCTGAAGGAAAACGTGGCTCAGGTACCTAGAGCGTCTATATAGAGTTAGCAACGAGTGGAGTACAATGATTTCTCCTTGATAGCTCACACTTGGTGGTGGCTCGGCAAAGCCGAGGTAGGGGCCTAAGGCGGTGTCTGCATTGTACCGTACCTGTGCAGTTATAATAATTGTATCCGCGGTCACTCCCTGTGTGATCACGGCCCTCTATCTAATCCTAGCTAACAATGCGCAGGGCTCACTTCTGAATAATTCATAATAATAATAGGCAGCATAGGATAAAGGAGGTACAACAAGGGGCGAAAAAACTGGCTATGCAATTGAATAGGAGTGTAATCGTAGCAGCAACAGTAACCATGCCTAGTGCAAGAATGTACGGAAAGATAGGCGATATCTGGGGAAGAGAATGGCTCTGCTTGCCTGGAAGCTCGACGGTAGCAATAGGGTCGTCGACGAAGTAGTCGTACTCAGCAGCGGTGTAGTCGACTGCAGCAGCGGTGTAGTCGACTGCAGCAGCGGGGTCTACCGGAGATTAAGGGGGGAAGAAACAGTAAATACACGGCAATCATATACAAACAGATGCATGACATGTCAGATGCAATGCTAACGGTGTTCTAACGCAGTGCAATGCACGTTGCTCGGAACGGAAATTCATTTGGGGATGAACTACCGGCTCCGGGTGATTACCGGATAGGGCGACCCGA
Organism: Bromus sterilis; assembly: GCA_950022295.1. Lineage (NCBI taxonomy): Eukaryota > Viridiplantae > Streptophyta > Magnoliopsida > Poales > Poaceae > Bromus > Bromus sterilis. The sequence continues at coordinate 49,123,791 of OX465600.1, read as the reverse complement.
GGGGGAAGGTATCATGCCGGAGGTGTCGTGGACATCCGACAAACATAAGAGGGGTGTATCCGTGCTAGTTGAACCATTCTGAACAACATTAGTGTTCGGAATAAATTCATCCGGATACTTTAACAGTACCGGACAATTTATCGGACAGTCGGTCCGGAGGGGGACGGTTCGATGTTCGTCGTGTTAGAGGGGTGTGATAGACATACGGATAGCGTATTAGTATTCATTATATTTTTTTGATCAATTTTTATGTATAAAGTTTTTGAATCTGAGTTACGGTTTAAAAGTTATTGAATTTCAAAGTTTTAAACCATTTAAATGATTTTCTGAATTTCTTTTATTATTAAATTCCAAAATTATCCATAACAGGGGTTTGACCAGTCAAAACTGACTAGTGGGACCCACTAGTCAGCCTCACAGTGCTAATTAAACTTTTAATTAAATTTAATTAATCACTGGGCCCACATGTCATAATCTCAACAATTACCAAAAATCATTTTTATTAAGAAAAAGGCGGTGGGGCCTAGGTGTCATACTAACAAGAGCTTAATTAACCAACTAAAATTAGTTTAAGGGCATGGGCCCATCTGTCATACACCCAGGGGGTTATTATCCAGTTTTATTAGCAAGTAAAAGTTCTTAAGGGGGCACGGGCCCACTGTCAGTGGCTGGTTAGCCACTAACAGTGGATTAGCGAGGCGGGGCCCACGGGTCAGTGGCACCCAGTCCACTGTCAACCCGTCGCGCCCACGCCGGCGACTAGACCGACGCGGCGGCGATGACCGTCCAGTCGCTGTGGTGCCCGAAAAGAGGGGCGGTTTGCTCCTACGTGCGGGGGTGGCGAGGCGCACCCGTAGGTGTCATCGGCGTGAACTGGAGCGGCTCCTCGCGACGTCTATGTCGACCGTGGCGGCGGCCGGAGCAGGGCAACGCGGGGACGGAGATACGACGAGAATCAAACGCGGGAAAAAGAGGGGAAGGACGCGGGCTGCTCACAGGGGACGAGTAGCGGAGGCAGTTTGGCCGGGGGAGCTCGGGGTGAAGCTTCCCGTCAACAATGGCGCGGCGGACCGAGGTAGAAGAAGCGCGCGATTTGCAGGCTGCGGTGGTCCTCGGCGTCGATGCCCTGTACTGGAAGACAAGGAAGACGGTGAGGGGGCTCCTGGGCAACTCGTCCTGGCACAGGAGTCACGTTGGCCGCGGCGGTTCACCACGACGACGACGGCATCCGCGGGTGGCTCTTCCCCTGAAGGGAACGAGGTGGAGGAGAGGGGAATGGGGTGGGGGGTGTGTCCCAGTGGTGCTGATGGCGCGAGGGTTGACGGGTGTAATCTTCTCGCCCTTCGTTGGTGAGCCCCAAGTGGAAGGCGTGATGCAGCACAGCAGCAAATTTCCCTCGGTAAAGATACCAAGGTTTGTCTCCAGTAGGACTCCAAAGATGAGAAGTAGGTGTCAGCGGCGCAACTGACGCGGACCTGCACACAGACACAGATAACTTTGTTCCCAACGAAGTTCAGAGAGGTTGTCAATCTCTCCGGTCTTGTTGTTTACAAAGGATAAAACGCAAGGGATAATAATAGCAACTTGAAAGTAAATGCAGAAAAGTAAATAAAGCGTGGAAACAATGATAAGGATATGGACCGGGATACGTGATGTTCGCTAGTGATGTCTCTCTCCCAAATGACGATAAAATTGCTATGCGAGGTAAACAAATTACAGAAAGGCAATTGACAGGATTATGAACGCACCGCAATGCTAACTATGCTACAAAAGAAAGGAAGAGGTTCAAAAGCAAAGGCAGTACGCCAAGGTAAGTAGACTGAAATCCATCTGCATCTACTACTAATCATCCACCTTGAGATATCTATCCAGAACATCTCACTGGTATTAAGTTGCGAGCCCCACCCAAAGTGTAAACCCAAAGCAACAGACAACTGCATTAAAAAGAACTCTGCGTAAAGTAAACAATCCTTGTAACCGCGGTTACAAGCACCGTTGTTTTCCCCCTTGTGGCAACAGCACATCCCCTAGACTCATGTTTCTGTCACTCAAGCGTGTCATCGGGGGGCATGAACCCACAATCTAGCACAACGCTCCCTCTTGGAGTCACTACCTACTACTTGGCCAAAGCAATAAACAGCAACGGGGAACATACAAGAATTACTTAGGAACAAAAATATAAGAGATAAAAACCAAATATATTACTCTATCACAATATGAACATAATCTCATAATCCATCAGATCCTATCAAACTCAACATAGCAATAGAAGAAATATTACAAAGGTGCCTCGATCATGTTGGACAGCTCACGAGGTCTAAACAATGAAGATCAAAGAGGGGAGGAGAACATCACATAGCTACTGATCACGGACCCATGGTCCAAGGAAAACTACTCACGAGACATCCGGGGAGCACCCATGGTGGAGAGGAGACTCCCGGAGGTCAATCCTCCCTCCGGCAGGGTGCCGGGAAGAGGTCTTCTGGTGCTCCCGATCTTCGGAAGCGCGGCGGCGGCGGAACAGAGGCGAGTTCGCGGAATAGGGTTCTGCTTCTGGGGTTTTCCCGTGACGGAGGATAAATAGGCGAAAGCGGGCAGCCAGAGGTGGGCCAGGGGCCCAGGCGCCCCTGGCGCGGCCAGGGGTGGGGCCGCGCCGGGTGGCCGCCTGGGCCCCGTGGCTCCCCTCTGTCCCCTCCCGGGCTCTTCTCGAAGCTTCCGTCACGCTGATTTTTATCTGAATTTTCCCGAATTTTTCTGGCACTTTTTATATGGGGGGGGGGAACTGAAATAGAAAAACAACAGAAAACAGGAACTGGCACTGGGGTGCACTAAGTTAATAGGTTAGTCCAGATATGATCAAAAGTGTATGAAAGTGTATCTAGATCATAGTAATAACACACAAAACATGCATGAAGCAAGCAGGAATTACAGATACGTTTTGGACGTATCAGGTGCCCAGGGGTTGCCTTATCCCTTCCCCGGCCACAATGAGGGTGGGGGAGGCCTGCAGGCGCGCCGGCCACGGCGGTGCCTCCACGGCACCGGAGCAGATGACAGAGGGGACGGGGGCAGGTGGGGAAGGGGGAGTGGGCCGGGTGGGCTGTCGCCTGGTGCGAGATTTAGTTTTTATTTATTTATTTATTTATTTATTTCCTTGCCTTTTTGTTTTCTGTTACTGCTAGAAACAATTAATTTAAATGCTAAAACATTTTTATAAAAGGTGCGAGTGGTTTCTAAATTAGGGCAATACCACAAGGAGCTGATACAACAAGTTTGGTTCATTATAAAATTCAATGAATATTTTAATTAGATTTAAAATTGCTAAAATGGAATTTAGGTGTTGCTGTTATAATTGTTCACAATTTTATAAAGCTTTATAATTTACCAAAGTTAGTCCAATATGTTTCTAATGATTTTTGGCAATTTACAAAAGTGGTTCCAGGATTTATGGAACAACTTTATTTGAACACTTTTGTTTTAATTTTCATTCAAAGCAGTTTCAACTAGGGTTTGGTTTCTTGATGAGCAAGATGCATTGGGCTTTGGGTTTTGATTACCAACCAGCATGGTTTGAAAAGAGCAGAAGGAAAGTTTGATTAAGGACAGGGGATAACAGTGATTAACAAACAATGATGGTCAATAGTGATGATGATTACTGTTACAGACACTGAGGGTGTTACAAATCTCCCCCACTACAAGAATTCTCGTCCCGAGAATTTAAGTGGTAGTGAGGAAAAGATCGGGGTATTCATTGCGAAGGAGATCTTCGCGTTGCCAGGTGGCTTCATCTTCAGAATGATTCGACCACAGTACCTTGAGGAACTTGACGGTCTTGTTGCGGGTTTGACGCTCAGACTGATCGAGAATGCGGCTCGGATGTTCCCGAGAAGTCAAGTCTTGTTGCAGCTCGATCATATCATGCTCCACTTCGCGGATAGGGTCCTTGAAGCAGCGACGAAGTTGCGACACGTGGAAGACATCGTGGACTTGAGAGAGGTTCATCGGCAATTCCAATCGGTATGTCACGGGTCCACTCCTGGAAAGGATACGGAATGGGCCAATGTAGCGAGGAGCCAACTTTCCCTTGATACCGAAGCGATGAGTGCCCCTCATGGGAGTGACACAAAGGTAAGAGTATTCACCAGGTTGATACTCCATTTCCGGTGTTTGCGGTCATAGTTGCTCTTCTGACGAGACTGGGCGGCCTTGAGATTTTCTTGCACAATGCGAACCTGATCTTCAGCTTGTTGGACAAGATCCGGTCCGAAGTAGGGTCGTTCCCCAGTTCCTGACCAATTCAGGGGGGTTCGACATTTACGTCCATATAGAACTTCGAAGGGGGCCATCTTCAAGCTAGCCTGATAGCTATTGTTGTACGAGAATTCCGTGTACGGGAGAGATTCCTCCCATTTCATGCCGAATGAAAGGACACAAGCGTGAAGCATGTCTTCCAGCACTTGATTTACTCGTTCAACTTGGCCTTGCGACTGGGGGTGATAAGAGGTGCTGAGAGACAGACGAGTCCCGAAGGCTTCCATGAAACTCTTCCAGTATCGTGAGGTGAAAAGGCTGCCACGGTCTGAACTGATCTCCAGCGGAATACCGTGGAGTGACACAATCCGGGAGATATACAAGTTTGCTAACTGACTAGCAGTGATCGTCTCCTTGACCGGCAGGAAGTGAGCAATCTTGGAGAATCGGTCAATGACGACAAAGATGTCATCGTTACCTTTCTGTGACTTTGGAAAACCGGTGACGAAGTCCATTTCGACTTTGTCCCACTTCCAATCAGGAGGAGGGAGTGGTTGCAACCAGCCAGCAGGTTTCTGATGTCCGGCCTTGACGCGACTGCAAACGTCACATTGAGAAACATAGCGGGCGATGTCTTGCTTCATGTAAGGCCACCAGTACCGTTGACGAAGGTCTTTATACAACTTGGTACCGCCGGGGTGGATTGACAAGGGAGAATTGTGGGCTTCTTCCATGATATCCGGGCCACAGTTAATGATGGCCGGGCTCACAGGAACTACTAAGCGGCCCTTGAAATACACAGTATTGCCATCATTGGTATCAATGGTAAAAGAGGAGGGCTTTCCTGCTGCGATGTCTTGCTTGATCTTCACAATGTCAGCGTCAAGAGGCTGTCTACTCTTGATGAGGGCGTCGAGTTTTGACTCGAGAACCAGGTTGTTAACGTAACCTTGAGGAACAATCTCGAGGTTCAGCTTGCGAAGCTCTTCATACAGATGTGGTTGTTGTACCTGAACTTCAAGTTCAGAACAGTAAGCTTTGCGGCTCAAGGCATCGGCCATCACATTAGCCTTGCCAGGGGTATATGAAATATCCATGTTGAAGTCGGCTATTGTCTCGAGCCATCGTTCTTGACGAAGATTCAGGTCTGGCTGAGTAAACAGGTACTTCAGACTTTGGTGGTCGGTGTAGACCTCGCTACGATTACCGACGAGGTAATGTCGCCACAGCTTCAAGGCATAAATTACTGCTGCCAATTCGAGGTCATGTGTTGGATATTTGTCTTCGTGAGCACGCAACTGACGAGAGCCATAAGCAAACACTTTGGGCTCTTGCATTAGGACACAGCCTAATCCTTGACGAGACGCGTCGCAATATATCACGAAGTCCTTCTGAGTATCAGGGGGAGCGAGCACCGGGGGAGAAGTTAGCTTGTCCTTGAGCGCTTGGAAACTTTCTTGACATTTATCTGTCCACTCAAACTTGAAGCCTTTGTGAAGCAGATTAGTCAGAGGCCTCGCAATCTTGGAAAAATTCTCGACGAAACGGAGGCAATAGCTAGCGAGCCCGGGGAAACTGCGGACTTGCTTGACGGTCTTGGGAGGAGTCCAGTCAAGAATAGCCTGGATACGTTCTGGGGTGATGGCAATGCCATCCTTGGAAATCACATGTCCAAGGTAGGTTACTTCGGGAAGCCAGAACTCACACTTAGAATACTTAGCATAGAGTTTGTGTTCTCGAAGCTTCTCCAGTATAAGACGAAGATGTTCAGCATGTTCTTCTTCATTCTTGGAATATATCAATATATCATCCAGATAAACCACGACGAACTTGTCGAGGTACTCCATGAAAATATATTTCATCAATCTGGAGAAGGTGGCTGGAGCATTGGTTAAGCCAAAGGACATGGCGGTGTACTCGTATGAACCATAGCGAGTAATGAAGGCAGTCTTCGGAATGTCCTCATCACAGACTCGGATTTGGTGATAACCCAACCTCAAGTCGAGTTTAGAAAACACCTTGGATCAGGCAAGTTGATCTTACAGATCGTTGATTCGGGGAAGTGGGTATTTGTTTTCGATGGTGGCTTGGTTAATGGGCCGATAATCTTAGACCAATCGGTTTGTCCCATCGCTCTTCTTGACAAAAAGCGAAGGTGCTCCCCAAGCAGAGGAACTGGGGCGAATGAATCCCTTTTGAAGTGCCTTGTCGATTTCCTCCTTAAGTTCAAGGAGTTCATGTGGAGGCATCTTGTAAGGACGCTTGGCAATAGGGGTGGTGCCGGGCTTCAAGTCGATGACAAATTCGACTTCTCGGATCGGGGGTATTCCCAGCAGTTCCTCGGGGAAGACGTCGGGGAAATCGCGAACGACTAGAACATTCTCGATGCCTTCCAGAGGTGAGATATTCAAAGCATTCATCATAAATATCTGGGTTTCAACATTACGGGTAATTCGGGTGGTGTGGTTAACAATCTCGCCGGAGGGGTGAAAAATTTGGACAAACTTGGTGCCACAATACAGTGCGGCATCGTGAAATTTCAACCAATCCATTCCCAAAATGAGGTCTATGGTGGAAGACTTCAGAACGATGGGGGAAGCAAGAAATTCAATCCCTTCAATTTCAACGGTGGTTTCGGGCACGATCTTGGAGGTGTGGGAATGGCCTATCGGGGTGCGGACAACCATCGGTGGGTTAATCTTTTCTAGCGTAAAGTTATGCGACAATGCAAATGCTTCCGACAAGAATGAATGTGATGCTCCTGTATCAAATAAAACAGTAGCAGGTACGGAATTAACGAGAAGGGTACCCATCACGGTAGCGGGTTGTTGCTGAGCTTCTTCAACATTGATGTTGTTAGCATGACCACGAGCATGAGCAGCAGACCCAGTATTATAGTTGGGGGTCATGTTGTTTTCACGACCATTTCCACGGCCAGCGGGGTGAACTACCAGTTGCTTCTGTTTCTGGGGCCACTCTCTGGAAAAATTCCCAGGTTGGCGGCACGTGAAGCATAATCCATCCTGAGGACGAAGAGGTGTAGCATTGGGTGGTGCAGGCAGAGCTCTTGGCATCTGCGGTGGCGGAGGCAGACGGGGTGCAGCATAATACGGCCTTGGAGTAGGGACAGCTGAATGGGTCACACTGGTAGGGAGCCAGATACGACGCTTCTGTGTTGCGCCCGAAGATGAGCCAACGTCACGATAGCGTTTCAGTGAGTTCTTGTGCTCCATCTGGGCAGTCTCGACGGTGATATCCTTGTTCACCATGGTGGCGAAGTTGGCGAAATCATGAACGGCAAGAGCGAGCTTGAGGTCTGGATTGAGGCCACGACGGAACTTCTGTTGCCTGCGAGCATCAGTGGTGATCTCTTCTTCCGCATAGCGAGAGAGGTTGAGGAACTCGTGCTGATAGGCTTCAACAGTCATGTCGCCCTAAGTGAGGTTACGGAATTCTTCCGCCTTACGATCCATGATCCCCTGAGGAATGTAGCGGGCACGTAAGGCAGACTGAAATTCATCCCAAGTGATGACTTCTCCAACTGGCAGTGAACGCTTGTGGGTGCTCCACCACTAAGCAGCGGCGCCTTTCAGATGATAAGATGCAAAGTTCACATAGTCGGCTGGATCGACATTAGCAGACTCCAGCTCGTGAGTGATGTCGCGAAGCAAGTCATCAGCATCCAACGGCTGAACAGTGTTTCAGAACATAGTGGGGTTGAGGCGGGTGAAGTCGTGCAGAGTCACGGTGGCGTGCTGATGGTGGTGCCCATTCTGATTCGGCTGGGGGAACTGAGCCATGACATTCTCCATGAACTGACGACTCAGCTCGAACTGCTACATCATCGCGGCCATGTAATCCGGTGGTGGAGGTGGGTCGTTGGCACCACGACCAGCCATCCTGCTAGAATTTAACAGAGGTATTTCAGCGATGAAAATTTAACGAGATACCGGAATCAAGCATGAAGTAAAGCAACAACGAAGAGGAGGCGCGGATATATATAGGAGTAGTCATATAAGACATACACATTTACACACGGAGTCAATAAAAAATCGGGCAGCGTAACGTCGTAGAAATTAAGGAAAAAGGACTCACTAGGCGGCGCGCAGACCGCGGTAAGGATTACACGACGCGACATAGATTCCACTATGTCAATCACGCCGCAAGAAAACTGTTGGCCACAAGAGTTAATGCCAGAGGACGCGCGGCCTGCCCAGAATGAGAATGGGATCCGCAGTCCGGGACCTGGGGTAGAACTCCTGCGACATGACTCAATCAATGGGGGAAGCACCAAAACGCCGGGTGGAATCAAGAGAACGTGATCCTAATGTCAGAGTTTGTAAAACTTACCAGCAAGGATAAGAGAGCAGATTCTCAGAGCATAGGTAAGGAGAAAAGGATCCTAATACCATAGATATCACACGTAGTGACATCGATGTGGGCCCGTAAGCCAAATATTAAGTTAGCAAAATAGTTTTTCAAAGTCTAGACTCAACTTCGACCAAGTAGTGGTGGGGTGGCTTCCTACAGGTAGTCGGCTCTGATACCAACTTGTGACGCCCCCAAAATCAACCCGTGTACAGTAATCATACACGCAGGGTACACGGCTGAGATTAGGGTGCCACGGTGAGAATATCACAGCACAACACTAAACACAAAAGGATAAACAAATATGTTACAATACCAGGGATCACGAGGATCCGAATACATAAGTCATACAAGCCATAATATCTGAGTACAGACATAGTTAGTCAAGTTTTGCCTTAAGAAGGCTAGCACAAATGACATCAGAGATACAGATCGAAAAGACGAGGCCTCCTGCCTGGGAACCACCGAACTAATCCTAGTCGACGGGGAACTCGACGTCGTAGTAGTCGCCTCCGGGGTACTCCTGCTCCTGGGCTCGAACGTCGGTTGCAGCGGCCGATCAGGCAAAGCGAAAAAAGGGGAAATAAAGCAAAGGTGAGTATCTAGCATACCCGCGAGTCTTACGTCCGCTACTAAGCATTATGCATTGTATAAACGAAAAGAAGAGGCTGTATATAGTGGACTGCAAGATAGAAATCAGAATAAGGGTAAGAAGTTAGGCCTATCGAAGACTAGCATCTTCCGACGATGTCTTGCAGCATGAGGTAAGAATCAGCCAACAGTTTATATAAAGCATAAAGTAACAATGCAGCAGAAGTTGCTGCAGTATTGTATAATAGTAAGTAGTAATAATTAGCAATGCCTCCGAGTTCACCTCCTCGACATCCCAGCGAGGAAGAAAACCCGGAACCATACAGTTTAATAATAATAGTTTGTACTGGTAAGATCCAGCTTCAGCATAAAGCGTCCTGTTACCATGGACACGGCTATTCGAATAGATTAATCTTCCCTGCAGGGGTGAACTTGTGTTACACTACACGCACGGATCTCCAGGGTGGCGGGAACCTTTTTAGGGAACGCTCCACCGAGGGTATCCGACACTCCGTAGCCCATCTTTCAAACTCAACAGAGAGGCCATCCGTCGGTCTAAATCCTAAGTACGCCGGGCCTTGGACCCCAACCCGAACGTACTCCTGCAGGGTGCGTGACTGGCCGGTGAAGATAAAGCAAATCCAAATAAGACACCACCGCGCGAGCAAATAAGACCACACCACTTCCCGGCAATCATCCCGCAGTACTGCTGACGTCTGAAGAGTCCTCGGACGACACTACGAAGCAGTGGAGCCCATAACTCGTAATTCCTACGGGTAGGTAGTGCGTACATGGCATATAGCCAACTCAAGACATTCACTGAATCATTAGTCATTTTATTAACTTGCGTGACAACCGTTATCATTGCCTCGACTTAACTGCCCCGCGGACAACGACAGCAGCCAGGACCACCAGTACATCGGTGCCTGCCCTGTCGTCCCACCAAGTCTCTGCGGTTACCAACAAGGTGAACCGTCTCCTTACCTTATCTCGCGTGTGCTCCTGGGGGAGCTCGACTTTCGTGGTTTGGTAACTCTCGCGGCCAAGGATCAGGGGCCAAGCACACCAGTACACTGGTCGTGCCCTCCCTGTCGTCCCGTCGCAATACCTCTCGCGGGCACCGTTGGGTCGCCCGACTTCTTACCTGAAGGAAAACCGTGGCTCAGGTACCTAGAGCGGCTATACAAAGTCAGCAACGAGTGGAGTACAAGGATTTCTCCTTGATAGCTCACACTTGGTGGTGGCTCGGCAGAGCCGAGGTAGGGGCCTGAGGCGGTGTCTGCATTGTACCGTACCTGTGCAGTTATAATAATTGTATCCGCGTTCACTCCCCTGAGTGATCACGGCCCTCTATCTAATCCTAGCTAACAATGCGTAGGGCTCACTACTGAATAATGCATAATAATAATAGGCAGCATAGGATAAAGGAGGTACAATAAGGGGCGACAAAACTGGCTATGCAATTGAATAGGAGTGTAATCGTAGCAGCAACAGTAACCATGCCTAGTGCAAGAAATGTACGGAAAGATAGGCGATATCTGGGAAGAGAATGGCTCTGCTTGCCTGGAAGCTCGACGGTAGCAGTAGGGTCGTCGACGAAGTAGTCGTACTCAGCAGCGGTGTAGTCGACGGCAGCAGTGGGGTCTACCGGAGATTAAGGGGGGAAGAAACAGTAAATACACGGCAAGCATATACAAACAGATGAATGACATGACAGATGCAATGCTAACGGTGTTCTAACGCAGTGCAATGCACGCTGCTCGGGACGGAAATTCATCTGGGGATGAACTACCGGCTCCGGGTGATTACCGGATTGGGCGACCGGAGGGGGAAGGTATCATGCCAGAGGTGTCGTGGACATCCGACAAACATAAGAGGGGTGTATCCGTGCTGTTGAACCATTCTGAACAACATTCGTGTTCAGAATAAATTCATCTGGATACTTTAACAGTACCGGACAATTTATCGGACAGTCGGTCCGGAGGGGGACGGTTCGGTGTTCGTTGTGTTAGAGGGGTGTGATAGACATACGGATAGCGTATTCGTATTCGTTATATTTTTTTGATCAATTTTCATGTATAAATTTTTTGAATCTGAGTTACGGTTTAAAAGTTATTGAATTTCAAAGTTTTCAATCATTTAAATGATTTTCTGAATTTCTTTTATTATTAAATTCTAACATTATCCAGAACAGGGGTTTGACCAGTCAAACCTCACTAGTGGGACCCACTAGTCAGCCTCATAGTGCTAATTAAACTTTTAATTAAATTTAATTAATCACTGGGCCCACATGTCATAATCTCAACAATTACCAAAAATCATTTTTATTAATAAAAAGGCAGTGGGGCCCAGGTGTCATATTAACAAGAGCTTAATTAACCAACTAAAATTAGTTTAAGGGCATGGGCCCATCTGTCATACACCCAGGGGGTTATTATCCAGTTTTATTAGCAAGTAAAAGTTCTTAAGGGGCACGGGCCCACTGTCAGTGGCTGGTTAGCCACTAAAAGTGGATTAGTGAGGCGGGGCCCACGGGTCAGTGGCACCTAGGCCACTGTCAACCCGTCGCGACCACGCCGGCGACGAGGCCGACGCGGCGGCGATGTCCGTCCAGCCGTTGTGGTGCCCCAAAAGAGGGGCGGTTTGCTCCTACGTGCGCGGGGTGGCGAGGCGCACCCGTAGGTGTCATCGGCGTGAACTGGAGTGGCTCCTCGCGACGTCTACGTCGACCGTGGTGGCGGCCGGAGCAGGACAACGCGGGGTCTACCGGAGATTAAGGGGGGAGAAACAGTAAATACACGGCAAGCATATACAAACAGATGCATGACATGACAGATGCAATGCTAACGGTGTTCTAACGCAGTGCAATGCACGTTGCTCGGAACGGAAATTCATCTGGGGATGAACTACCGGCTCCGGGTGATTACCGGATAGGGCGACCGAAGGGGGAAGGTATCATGCCGGAGGTGTCATGGACATCCGACAAACATAAGAGGGGTGTATCCGTGCTAGTTGAACCATTTCAAACATTCGTATTCGGAATAAATTCATCCGGATACTTTAACAGTACCGGACAATTTATCGGACAGTCGGTCCGGAGGGGGACGGTTTGATGTTCGTTGTGTTAGAGGGGTGTGATAGACATACAGATAGCGTATTCGTATTCGTTATATTTTTCTGATCAATTTTCATGATAAAGTTTTTGAATCTGAGTTACGGTTTAAAAGTTATTGAATTTCAAAGTTTTAAATCATTTAAATGATTTTCTGAATTTCTTTTATTATTAAATTCCAACATTATCCAGAACAGGGGTTTGACCAGTCAAACCTGACTAGTGGGACCCACTAGTCAGCCTCATAGTGCTAATTAAACTTTTAATTAAATTTAATCTATCACTGGGCCCACATGTCATAATCTCAACAATTACCAAAAATCATTTTTATTAATAAAAAGGCAGTGGGGCCTAGGTGTCATACTAACAAGAGCTTAATTAACCAACTAAAATTAGTTTAAGGGCATGGGCCCATCTGTCATACACCCAGGGGGTTATTATCCAGTTTTATTAGCAAGTAAAAGTTCTTAAGGGGGCACGGGCCCACTGTCAGTGGCTGGTTAGCCACTAAAAGTGGATTAGCGAGGCGGGGCCCTCGGGTCAGTGGCACCCAGGCCACTGTCAACCCGTCGCGACCACGCCGGCGACGAGGCCGACGCGGCGGCGATGTCCGTCCAGCTGCTGTGGTGCCCCAAAAGAGGGGCGGTTTGCTCCTACGTGCGCGGGGTGGCGAGGCGCACCCGTAGGTGTCATCGGCGTGAACTGGAGCGGCTCCTCGCGACGTCTATGTCGACCGTGGTGGCGGCCGGAGCAGGGCAACGCGGGGACGGAGCTACGACGAGAATCAGACGCGGGAAAAAGAGGGGAAGGACGCGGGCTGCTCACAGGGGACGAGTAGCGGAGGCAGTTTGGCCGGGGGAGCTCGGGGTGAAGCTTCCCGTCAACAATGGCGCGGCGGACCGAGGTAGAAGAAGCGCGCGATTTGCAGGCTGCGGTGGTCCTCGGCGTCGATGCCCTGTACTGGAAGACGAGGAAGACGGTGAGGGGGCTCCTGGGCAACTCGTCCTGGCACAGGAGTCACGTTGGCCGCGGCGGTTCACCACAACGGCGACGGCATCCGCGGGTGGCTCTTCCCCTGAAGGGAACGAGGTGGAGGAGAGGGGAATGGGGTGGGGGCGTATCCCATGGGTGCCCGGGGGCTGCCTTATCCCTTCCCCGGCCACAGTGAGGGTGGGGGAGGCCTGCAGGCGCGCCGGCCACGGCGGTGCCGCCACGGCACCGGAGCAGGTGACGAAGGGGACGGGGGTAGGTGGGGAAGGGGGAGTGGGCCGGGTGGGCTGTCGCCTGGTGCGAGATTTAGTTTTTATTTATTTATTTCCTTGCCTTTTTGTTTTCTGTTACTGCTAGAAACAATTAATTTAAGTGCTACAACATTTTTATAAAAGGTGCCAGTGGTTTCTAAATTAGGGCAATACCACAAGGAGCTGATACAACAAGTTTGGTTCATTATAAAATTCGATGAATATTTTAATTAGATTTAAAATTGCTAAAATGGAATTTAGGTGCTGCTGTTATAATTGTTCACAATTTTCTAAAGCTTTATAATTTACCAAAGTTAGTCCAATATGCTTCTAATGATTTTTGGCAATTTACAAAAGTGGTTCCAGGATTTATGGAACAACTTTATTTGAACACTTTTGTTTTAATTTTCATTCAAAGCAGTTTCAACTAGGGTTTGGTTTCTTGATGAGCAAGATGCATTGGGCTTTGGGTTTTGATTACCAACCAGCATGGTTTGAAAAGAGCAGAAGCAAAGTTTGATTAAGGACAGGGGATAACAGTGATTAACAAACAGTGATGGTCAACAGTGATGATGATTACTGTTACAGACACTAAGGGTGTTCCAATGTCGCTGGTGAAGAAGACTAAGGGGATGTTTGGATTGCTGCCCCAACCTACTCGGCCAATTTTTTGGTTTGATTGAGTGCATGGAAAAGCGTTTGGTTGGTAGCGATTTATTTTGGCGAACCCTGTCTACCCTAGCCTTTTGAGCTCATTTTCACACCAACGGATGGCAAGATGGTGGAGGGCGAAAGCAAGGCCAATTTTTTGGTGTGCTCGTGCATTGGCAGGGCCAGCGTAGGCTAAATTCAAACAACCCCTAAGGGCGGCAAAAAGGCTGCTACAGTGGCTTCATCGGCGTCTGCAGGCTCTCAGGAGGATCCTGCTCCCACTACTAGGGAAATAGTTATACATGGAAACCTTATTAGTGGTGCATTTTATATGTAATGCGACACTATGTTTTAAGGGGTGGCGCACTGCTTAAAAATGCGCCACCTATAAGCTCTTATTGGTGGCGCATCTTACATTCTTAAGAAGTTGCTCCCACTACTACCAAATCTCTCAACATGCACACACTCCACCTCATCATGCATGCCACATCATCCTCCACTAGCATATTTCTCTCAACATGCAAGCATGTCACCTCATCATCCAAAATGCATGAGAAAGACACACCTCAATATGCCACTATGCATAATAAAAACCCACATGCAACATGCATGCATGGGAATTTACATTTTACTATAATATTTATATTAAATCCATATATTAATTTAAAATTTATTATTTCAAATATACATGCTTCATTTAACCAAACATTTTCACTGAAATATTTTGCAAAAAAAATTCGCAACAACGTGCGGGACATCATCTAGTTTTTTTAAATGCGCCACCCCTAAGATGGGCCAGCCCTGAATCCTCTTATACGTGGTGCATTTGGAGAAATGCGCCACCCCTAAGAACCTTAT
The DNA here is from genome assembly GCA_950022295.1 of Bromus sterilis. Classification (NCBI taxonomy): domain Eukaryota; kingdom Viridiplantae; phylum Streptophyta; class Magnoliopsida; order Poales; family Poaceae; genus Bromus; species Bromus sterilis. The sequence continues at coordinate 49,108,719 of OX465600.1, read as the reverse complement.
AGGTGGCGCATTCTGGAAATGCGTCATCCCTAAGAGCTTATGGGTGACGCATTTCCAGAATGCGCCACTACTAAGCAAAAAACGTGAGGGAAAATTTCAAACACACAAATACACCCCCCCCCTGCGTGGACCTCCTTTTCAGTTTGAATTTTTTTAAAATAAAATGATAGAAATGTCAAAAAAATAGAAGAAAATAAGTTTCGCATGTGATATGTGGTCTACTTGTTAGGAAAATTTAAAAATATGAATTTCGACTTTTTTTGCAAAATCTCTCAAGAATTTCGTAAAATGGGCATAACTTTTGCATACGACCTCCGATGAAAAAGTTTTTTATATGAAAAATCATTTACTCAAAAAGTTATATTTAAATTCAACTGTGGAACATTTTTAGAATACTCAAAAACCCAACAGAAAAAAAGTTATGGGCGTTTGAAGATCTGGAGGCCAAAAAAATTGAAAAAAATTCAAAACTTATTAATGGCGCATTTTGCTAGGTGCGCCACCCCTAAGGTTCTTATGAGTGCTGCATTTTGCTATATGCGCCACTAATAAGGGCATATATAACCCGACCGGCTTCCTTCTCCTCCTTACCTCTTCATTCTTATCCTCCTCTCCTCCACCATCTCCTCCTCCTCTCCTTCTCCATGGCACCCTCCTCCTCCTCCCCTCCTCCATGGCTCCAATGCTGCTCCTCCTCCTCATCCTCTCCTCCTCCATGGCTCCTCCTCCTCCTCCAAGGTTCCCCCTCCTCCACGGGTCTTCTTCTTCCTCCTCCCCTCCTCCATGGCTCCTACTCCTCCAAGGTTCCTCCTCCCCTTTCTTCTTCCTCCTCCCATCCTCCATGGCTCCTACTCCTCATGGTTCCTCCTCCCCTTTCTTGGCTTCTCTTCCTCCATGGCGCCCTCCATCCTCTCCTCTCATCTCCTCCATCCTCCAAGATTCAAAATTGGCTAGATGAACGGGACAGAGAATAAAAATGAGCAAACAAAGTGTCTAGATGGCCGGGACAAATCATTCAAAGAAAAAATGAGCAAAAAAATCATAATCCAGATCCAGATCCAGATTCAAAATTCAAAAAAAGTTAATGGTGGCGCATCTTCAAAATGCGCCACCCCTAAGAATCTTAGGCGTGGTGCATTTCAGAAATGCGCCACCCTAAGGCCTTATTAGTGGCGCATTTCAGAAATGCGTCACGCCTAAGATTCTTAGGCGTGGCACATTTAAAATGCGCCACTATTAAGGCCTTATTAGTGGCTTGTCCTTAGTGGCGCATTTGAAATGCGCCACTAAAGGCAAAAAAAAAGGACGCCACTAAATGGCTATTCCCGAGTAGTGTCCCCCTCTCCCTCTCCCTTTCATTGGTGTCTATCCGAGCGCCATGGCCGTCAGCAACCACAACTCATGCGATGAAATGTCCTAAAGGTATAAGAAGTATTTTGTTTTTCCTAGTTTTGTGAGAAATGTATCTTGTTCAATGAAATTGTGGTTGAATTGTGTTGATTATGTTCAATTATGTTTATTGTAGAGTTGATGGTGAAACATTTTTGCGCAATATGCATGTTTCATCTCCAGATTTTTTTATGGAATTCATTCCCAAGAACATGATACACAAGATATGTATGATGAAGAGCTCAATGTTGATATGTATGAGAGGGGATTTTTGTTATGCAACTCCAAAGGGAAGATTGACAAATTATCAAGAAGATAAAGATGTGTTACTATATGTGTGGCATGTTTTTTTTTTGTCATTGATGCGGTCCTGGGTAGCGAGCAATGTAATACCACTTATTGGAAGCAAATCAAATAGTTATTTGATGCCTGCAAGATTAGTGGCTATGATCAATCTGATGCTTCTCTAAGGCATCGAAGGGCAACAATATCCGCATATGGCTAAAAGTGGTCTTCTTGCTTGACACGTGTCAAACACATTAACCCAAGTGGATGTAGTGTGTATGACAAGGTGATTTTTTGCACTTCATTCTTGAACCGTTTCTTCAGGTCTTTATGTTTTGGTGTCTAACTTGTTTCTTGTTTGTGTTTTGTAGATCAACATTGCTCAAGGGTTGTATAGGAAAAGAGGGAAGAAAGTAAAAGATTCCACCCTCCGTCGTTTGGAAGGGGGGGGGAGGGCAGCTTAAGCATGACAAGGAGTGGGACAATCGAAAGATAATTGTTGGAGGTTGCTTGAGCATGAGGTGAAATGTAAGATCTAAAAGGTGTATGAAATTCCTAAAGAAGAACTCCAAGGGTCCGAAGAAGGACGACGACGATGGAGGTGATGCGGGGTAGTCTGGTCATGCCTACCAGGTCACTGTTTGGGATTTTTATTATATTTTTTAATTTTAGTTTTTTCAATAGTTAATTGGATGAAATATCATTCAATTTATGTAAATTATGATCAAAACTGAATAAAAGTTGTGTAGTTCGTATCAAATTTATAAGAATTTACGTTATCTCTCTGATAAATTGTTGACGAACGTATACATATATGATTAGATGATCGGCTTTTACATTGGTGTTTGCAGATTGATTCCTTCTTCGTAAATGATCCGTTCTAAATGATAGCGTTGAAGATGTCACGCTTTGAATACGTTTGGTCATAATCATTGTACTACTACAGTACTTCAAAATAAGTACAGCACACCGTATGTCCCAATCCTATGGATTAAACCCGCGCGGGCAAAGAAAGAGAGCAAACAACAACTTCGCTCTCACCGCTGAACTATCAGCACATCTGTCGTATTGCTTTCACTCCTCCATTAACATTTGCGCGCACACACACACACTTGTAAATTGCAATGGTCACGACTCACGCGTCGTACGTGGGCATGTATGTATCCACCGGTAATTGAATTGTTTACAGCCGATGGAGTCCACATGAGTCGACCGACGACGTGAGCGATACACGCAAAAAAAAAAAATCCAAGCGAAGACGTGTCGTGGGGGGGCGTGCTATCGTGTCATGGGCGAGCCTTATCTCTTCACACATCTACTACACCACCATGTGTTGACGTACGGCTAGTCTAGCTTTCGGGCTTGTTCGGATGGTGGTCCATGATGGCAACCTCGCTTGGCGGCGTATGCCCCGTTCTGTTGCGGCTGCCTCAGATGTCAGATGTTTAGTTGTCTGCCACGTCACCTGGATGATCAAGAAGAGGGGATATTACAAGCAATGAGTTGAGCCAAATGCAGGCATGTGAAGACGTATGTAGGAATAGAAAGAAAAAACACATGATTGAGATGTGTATGAATTTATACGAGAATACCAGTCAAACTGATATTCCGATATCCTACAATGATGATATCTTAACTGTGTTACATAGGATAAGTGTTGATGCGGAGGAGAGAGTAATTGAAAAAAAGGTTTGCTTGTCTCTTAGCAATAATTCTCTTATCACAAATTTAAGAATCTCTAGTTATTATATCTAAGCTAGGATATAATTCATTGTATATCATTTTTTTGTCTTGTTTATATTACGTAGCGGAGCTAAGATAAAACAGTCTTATCAATAATTATACTTGCCCTTAGTTTTGAGATATAGAATTAGCGACAACAAAACAGATACACTAAACTCATGGTATTATAAATTAAAAAGAAAAGACTTCATGCTAGATGTTTTTTATCACCGGCAATTCAACCATGCATACCAAACCAATTATACTAATGAAACATTGTTCATACGACAAACAAACATCTAAATATAGACCTACTTCGTCGGTACGTCCATCGCCATACTCATTCATCATAGTTGAGGTAGTGCTTGACGGTGGACTTGCGCAACACCCACACAAGCATGTGCTCTTCTTGGCGGTTCCGGGGAGGCACCGAGCACCTTCGTTTTTCGCCACCACGTCCTGAGCGGCGACGAGTTCATCGTCGACGGTGCGACACCTCTTGAAGTGGGGCAAGATGTGCTTGTCGAGCACATCGAAGCCAACCCACTCATCTTGCCAGACGCTTTGGGAGAGCCGAGCGTAGTCCTGCCCTAGGTCTGCTTCCATATGCGTCACGACTCATCCTCGTCGTCGTTGAGAACCACCACATCTTGCACCACGTGGGAACTCCCCGCCTTCGCTTTGTGTGGGTTGGCGGGAGACGCGCGCATGTCGTCCCAAATCATGCCTCGAAGGTGGGAGTGTTTTTTTGCGGCGACCAGGCGACGGAGGCGGTGCTCCTCCTCCTCGTTGCCACACCTCTACCGCTCCTTCCAGGGCCACTAGGGCCGCGCATGGACGATCCAACCATGGATCTACTGGAGATGTTGATCGTGTAGGAAGAGATGGGGAGGAATAACTCGCTTAATTTCACGACGAAGGGGTTCAGGGGCTAACCCTAAATCTGGCAAGGTACCGATGATGTAGCGGGGGAGGGGATGGATATAATGCAACCCAAAAAAATTGTCCGGGACAATCTGATATGTGGTTTTAGACAAAACAAAAATCGCATATCGGATGAAATTTTGTTATCTAGGGGCATTTTTTAGGATTTGCTAGAGATTCTTTAAGAATTTTGTGAAAGGTACCTTCAGGTGATGCATAAAAAGGAAGACCGAGGAGAGAGAGTACGTAGATGGAGTTCAAGTGCATTAGTCTAATAGAGACACCGTACTTGCAGTCTTCGTATCACATATGTAGAAGGGTATAGAGGTTGTCTATTAAAGGGAAAACACGAAACTGTCATAATAGATACCTTCATATCATAGGATCCACTCGTCAGTAAGACATCCTCCCCTCCCCATACCCCAAACCCCCTATCTCCGTTACATATATGTTAAGTTAAACAACAACATTCAGTAAAATTCGAGCACAATGACAAGGGCTTACAGGATCACGCAGATGATTCTGACGGGGCACCTATTTCAATGTTGATTTCATCATCGATGACTTTTTTTTGCTTTGGCGGTTTCAACTTTGGCGTATCGATTCCTGGAACGACGACTCGATACTGTGAAAGCAGGAAATCCAAATATCCCATGATTCCGTGCTTCTCACAATTTCAAACATCAACATTGATTTCTTCCCATCTTACAAAAAAATGTGCTAACTATGTTGGGGACACATATGATAATCCTTGCAGAAATCCTCACGTGCCTTCCAAAACGGCTAGTATAATTTTTACTAGCGCTTCTATTCCTTCGATTTCGCTACTCTTTCGAACACAACACCTAGTCCATCAACGGTTATAGTGGAGGTTGTGGGCGGTTAGAAGGACAATGAAGGTCGTGAGCGGAGATAAGGGAAGTGAATATTTTGCGCCTTTTTATAGCTACGAGCGGTAGACGAAGAGAAAAAATGTCGGTAAAATTTCCATGGGAGAGAGGCGGCAGGCGAGGAGGGATTTCAAACCTTCCTCCCACGCCAATGGTTGGCGAATGGAGCACGCTAACGAAAGCTCTAGCCTTGAAATATAGATGCTCGCATGCTAGATATGGAGCATCCTTCATAAACTACCACGGCTAGGGGTCGTACGGAGACTACTAGAGTGCCATTTTGATCCAAAATGACCATGTGAACGGTTATTGTGGCGATGAGATCAACATAAAGATTCTGTTATAATTGTGCTTATACGTTTAAACAAACTAGAAATATACCCCGCGCTTTGCAGCGGGAATTTCTTTAAAAACTACATTATATAAATAAAAAGTATGATACATTAAGTTATCGAATTGAACCTACAAAATTCAATTTGTCATAGTTGAAATACTAAATTTATTCGACACGAAAAAGTTTATTTTAAAATTTGTTAGCATGGACAATACAATAATAAAAATATGGTTGATATGGATTTTGCATAAAGAGATTAATAAGTAGAGATGACATGAATATTTGATTGACTAAGAGAATGAATATGTGTCTAGCTTGCATGTGGAGATAGATAATTTAAATGACCCTATAGTGGAGATGACATGGACAATTGATTGGCTAAAAGAATGGACGATGTGGATAGCTTGCATGTTGAGATAGACAACTTAAATGACTCTAAGTGGGGTTTTGCTTTATAAGAGATATAGATAGAATGAGGTCCGAGCTCATATGAGATTCCTATGAAATGAAGGGCACAATAATGAATTCCACATGAATTATTGAACCATATTTATATTATATAAAGGATTCTATAGGAGAAAATTATATGAAATCAATCCTTCAAAATTCTTATGATTTTTTCAATAAGGCCTAGGCCTTCAAATACCCCGATTTTGACCACAAACAACATGCACAATTTGTTGTAATCTGGAGACTTCATGATTATTAAGCAAGCAGTAATGGCTAAGAAAGCCCGGCGTTTACTAGTTAACCCGAATTCATTATGTGCTAAGGTAATGAACGAAAAATATCACCCTCGGGGGCATCTTCTTGACACAGTCCCCCCCCCCAATGAACCTCGGTGACATGGTAAGGTATTATGCATTGTTCGGAGCTGCTTAAAAATGGTGACATTTTGAGGCTTGTTGATAGAGCGAGTATCAATATTTGGAGAGACAATTGGCTTCCAAGGAATAGTGGCCTAAAAATTTATGGGAAAAGGAATAGATCAAGAATCAAATGTGTTTCAAAGTTATTCATGAGTGAGTCGAGGAAATGGGATGGGAATTTGATTAGGCACCTCTTTTACCCACATGATGCAGATGAGAGATTGAAGTTGCGTATCCAGTCCTCAGGGGATGATGAGGGAATTTTGAAAGGAATGGGACATTCTCAGTGAAGAGTATGCATACCTTAACATTAAAGCTTAAGAATCGGAAAGAAAATGTTGGGCAATCGAGTATTGCTAATAATTCAGAAAAGGAGATCGTGGGATATCATTTGGAAGGCCAACATACCACAAAATATTACAAATTTACAATATATGGGTGGCGCATAGCATCTGATAGTTTGGCGGTTTAGGTTAATAGAGTTTTACATCATCAAGCAACTATAAGCACATGCTCTATTTGTGGGGTTGAGGATGCAAGCACCTTTCATGCTCTTGTTTCTTGCCACGAGGCTCGTGCATTTCGTATCACGTTGAGGGATATTTGGAATTTCCCAGGGGAAGAGGTTTTCAAATATTCTGGCCCGGACTGATTACTTATCTTATTGGACCAGTTGAGCTCTTCTCAAAGAGATCACATCCAGTTCTCTTCTGGAGAGCCTGTCACTTGAGGAATGATATGGTTTTTGGGAAAGGGAAATAATCAGTTATCGAACATGTTATGTACGTTCAAAGCTACTGGTCCTCCTTTTCATCATGTTGGATTTTTGAAGAGGAGGTCACCAATCATAAAGGCAAGGAGATTGATGGCTCGGTCCAGACCAGTTTCAAAAGAGATGAGTATCAAAGAGGTGTGACAACCGCCACCTTTGGGTTATATTAACATCAACGTCGATGCTAGTTTTGTGGAGAGTTTTAAGTGTTGGAGTGGTGGCTAGGAACTCCTCCGGCGACATTATTTTATTGTCTTAGGACTTTATTCAGTCTTGCTCTAGTGTGGAGGAAGCAGAGCTCAAGGCATGCTTTGTTGGGCTTTACATTGGTATCTCCTTTCATTTTCCTATAGTTATGGAAAATTAATGTGCTTTCGTGGCTTCCTTCATTGTAAATGACAGACTTGATAGATCACCCGTTGTTGACCTCAAGAACGAAGCACTAGGCATTATAAAGTTTCTGAGAAGTTTCAAGTTGGCAAAAAGTAACAGAAAGGAAAATTCTGAGGTGCACAAGATTGCTAAATGTAGTTTTGATAATAGATCGATCTTCCTTGTAATAGATTTTCGCTGGTGATGACGGTAGGAAACAATTGTATTAACACTGTGATTGATTAGTATACGGGAATGTGTTTCTCAACACTTATTTGACCCAAATAAAAATTACATGAACACATGGACCCGCTAAAACTCAACACTTATTTTTTGATACTTTGCCCTTGCCCCCGAGACAAAAACCGACGACGACGCCAACAAGAAGAAATGAAAGCACACATGGGCTAATGCAGATGCTGGTACTCTAATTACACCTATGCCTATCCATCCACCCAACCAACCAACCTGGTTAGCAACCATCACTTGATGAGGAGCTGGTTTGTGGATGTGAGCAACCGAAGGCTGTAGACAACTTTGTGACAAGGACATGCAAAGAAAGGAAAGGAAAGCAATCGTGTCACAAATAGATGCCGCACAGTAGGAGGACCTGTGTTTCTTGCTGCCTTTGGATCCTTCATTTTTCTTCACACGAGTTGATGAAGAACAAGAGAGGGAAATTAAAGCACGTGCGGAACATGCCGAATCATTATTGCCTGCCCCATCGCCCAACTCGGCAGTACGTGTCCCAACATAATAACCTGCCAAGCTTTAAGTGCTAGGTTTCGTTTTTTTTTTCCCTCTTTTGATTGAGGTACGTGCTAGTCCATTCTTAGCATTTCCTGGACAGCACAGCACCGGCGCAAACATGCTTCCGGCGTTGATTTTACATACACCGGTGAGCATAAAAATGGTATGCTACTAGTACTACAGTAGAAAAATATGCCATCTGGGTATAACGGGATCCGTGACGACGGGTGGATAATAACCAACCTTCCCAAACGGAGGAGGAAAGGAAGGAACAAAATTCCAACGATTCGGGGGTGGAAAGGGCGGGCGAGGGTGAAAAAGCCGGAGGGAAAGGGAAAGTGGGAGGGAAAACCAGCGACGAACAAACAAGCGCCCGCCCACCACCAGCCACCCAGCAGGTCGTCTACCACCACCACCAAACGGAGGGGGGGAGAGAGAAGGTAGCAGCAGGCAGCCGCAAAAAAGCTCTGTCGCGTAAGAGAATTAGTAAAAAAAAAAACAAGGGTTGCTCGCGTGCGACGAAGCCTCCCTCGAGCGAGACGCCGGGCCGACGAGGCGGACAGCCAGAGGTAGACCGAGCCGAGCAGAGAGAGAGAGAGAGAGAGAGAGAGAGGGAGAGGGTCCGAATCTCGCGATCCCCAAATCAGGAGGGCGTCGGAACCGGCCGATTCGGGCTGCTCCCTCCGGCCGCGGCGGGCGGGGATTCCAGCCGCGATTCGGGGGATTCCCGGCCGATCGGGGAGCGAGCTCGGGGGCGGGGATTCCAGCTGCCGCGATTTGCTGCTCGCGGGGAGAGGCGAGGTGGGCCCGGGCGGGGCGGTTGACCGGGTCTGCTGTGTGGGTGGGGGTGGGTTGATGCTGTCCGTGCGGAGGCGGCAGGAGGAGGATGCTGGCGGCGCCGCCGGCATGGCGGACGACGCCGAGCTGGAGGAGGGGGAGGCCTACAGCGACCACATCGACCAAATCGACCCCGACGTAGCCCTGGCTTACATTGTGAGTGCCCTCACACACCCCGCGCCTTCCTCTTCCCTAGATTGCTTGCTCCAACGCAGCTTCCATGCTCATTTCCGTACATGGCTACATAGATGTAACGTCCCCATTCCATTCCTCACTGTAACGATACTAGCCTGATCTGCGTAGGAGGGTAATCGTATGTATGTATGCGCGCGCGCACGTGTTTGTTCGATTCTCCAGCTCTGCAGGGTTGAACTGAATCATGCCGCTCTAACCGTTGGCGACGATTCATTTGGTGAATCATTGAAAGTTTGCGGAATCGGTAGCTTCAGTTCACGTGCTGCTACAAGCCGTCGCATTGGTTGATCAATTAAAGTTATCGAAATTTGTAGCTTCAGTTCACGTGCTGCTACAAGCGGTCGCATTAATTGATCAATTAAAGTTTGCGAATTTGTCGCTTCAGTTCACGTGGTGCTAGAAGCGGTCGCATTTCGGTTGATCAATTAAAGTTTGCGCAATTTGTCGCTTTAGTTCATGTGGTGCTAGAACTGGTAGCATTTCGGTTGATCAATTGCGCAATTTGTCGCTTTAGTTCATGTGGTGCTAGAACTGGTTGCATTTCGGTTGATCAATTGCGCAATTTGTCGCTTTAGTTCATGTGGTGCTAGAACCGGTCGCATTTTGGTTGATCAATTCAAGTTTGCAAAATTTGTTGCTTTAGTTCACGTGGTGATAGAAGCGGCCGCATTGGTTGATCATTTGTGTTTTATGCAGTTTGTTGCTTTGTTCATGATGGCAAAGCTAAATTTCTCAAGTAAACACTTTGACGCCGGTTGTTATGGAAAAAAGAAGCTAATCTCCGAGTCTGATGGGATGTTTGGTTTTGCTTTACTAGTAGTCCATCCGTAGAGAAATATAAGAGCGTTTAGATTACTAAAGTAGTGATCTATATACCCTTATATCCCTTTACGGAGGGAGTAGTAGTTTGGATTTGGTTAGTCCCATTCTCTATTTGAGACCAGACTGTAACTTCATAATTGCGAAAAGAAAAATCTGTGACGTGGATCAACCCCTGACCCCCCCCCCCCCCCCCCCCTCCTTCTACTACGAAGCTAAATCCATGGCATTGCTACTTTGGCAAGTTTGGACATGGCTAAATTCGTGCTATTATTGATTTGTTTCTTCTCAGCCTTTCGGTATTAATGAGTTTATTGTTATGACATCCACGATGCACCATAAATACTGAGAAAGTGTCTATGTTCTGAGCTTAAGGTTAATGATGGCTTCATGCTTCATTTAGTCCAATTTGAACTTCAAACTTTCAATACAGGCTCTTATCCTCTTCAATAGAAGAAAAAAAAAACATTGAAGCTTCAGTTGGAATGGAAAAATGGTTGGAGGCAGGCAACTGCCTTTTAATTTACTTCAATAGATGTCTTGTTTTGGACTTATAAAAGGGATCACTACTGCTTTACTCTCATGTAGTTCATTGTTTGTATAAAAAAATGACAACATGCATTTAATAGTCACTAGCAATTTAATACATAAATGAGATGACTATTTTTTATGGTGTACTGTATCTACAATCATATTTGTTGTGATCGCTGTTTTTTTTGTGTCTGTTCGTTAGGATGAAAAAATCCAAGATGTACTAGGCCATTTTCAAAAGGACTTTGAAGGAGGCGTTTCTGCAGAGAATCTAGGTGAGGAAAAGTTTTTCTGTTGCTACAGTTAGCTTGATTTGGATTCATTGTAAAGAAACATTAAACATGACATTAATCTTTGACAGGATCAAAATTTGGTGGATATGGTTCATTTTTGCCAACCTACCAGCGTTCCCCTCTTCTGCCCAACACTAGAACTCCACCTAAGGTGGCAAACTCTAGCTCAAGATCTCCTTATCATCAGTCTACTGAGGTGCTTAAGTTAGCTTTGGCTGTACTTTTCTGCTTTCTGGATCAGCATTGTCATATACATTAATTCATATGACATTGATGATTTAATTGTTTACTTATTTTGAGTGGGATCTAATGATTTATATTGTAGGTTGTGTCTCAGAACCCTCCAGCTGTGGCTGTTCCATCAGTTTCTCAGAATAATGGTTCTGTGGCTCCTTTTTCTGGTGATTCAATTAAAAAGGAAAGATGCGGAAGCACAACGTCTAAAAGGGGCTCTGTCACTCATGATCCTTCAAACGTTCCATCTAAGTGTAGCGACCAGAATAGATATAAAGTTCGGATTAAAGTTGGTTCCGACAATGTCTTGGCAAGAAATAATGCAGCTATTTACAGTGGTTTGGGCCTTGACATTTCTTCACCTTCATCCGTGGAGGAAAGCCCTGATGGCCACGGGGGCTTCTCCCCGGAATTTAACAATGTGCAACTTGAATCTCCCCGGACCATACTTCAGGTAAAGTCAACATGATCACTGTATTAGCACCTTGTACTTATATATTTATTATAAATGGTTCAGAGGGTAAATAACCACTTCTGTTCTTTAAACATGATCACACAGATCATGACATGCTTTTCAGTTCCTGGAGGGTTCTTGTTATCCCCTCTGCACGCCAGTTTATTGCAACTGACAAAGAAGGTTGTGCCTTCATCGAAGAAATGGGAAACAGACTTGGAGATAGAAAATGCACAGGAAGCATACGAAGGGCATGTGGTGAAGAAAATGAAGCCTGACGGTAAGAAACAGAAACCCATAGATATGAAGAGGTCAAATAACAGAAAAGATGTGAGTGCATTTATGAAAAAAGAGATTGATATAGAAACACTTGCTGGCCAAAAGACCGTACCAGAAGCTCTGAACATACCATTGCTGTCTAGTCCCAGAGGCATGGAGGCAAAGGGTGATTGTAAATTTGAAGAGGAGGCAACAGGAAAATCTTTGGAAAGAAACAAAGATGATCGGCTGAAAGAGTGGGCTGCAGACAGCAACAGCAAGACAATCAAAGCTGAAACTTCCAAAGAGGAGACTAAGGAATGTTTAGAAAGTGGTGGTTTTGGCAGCTCGGAATTGGAACTTTCAGCAGCAAAGAGGGAACTGAAACCCGTGGCAGAAAAGACAGCGTCGACTTTAACAGAGATGAATACAACTAGTGATACAGATATTCTGTTGGACAGGAAACAAGAAAGAAAAATAAAACCTGAGAGTAAAAACAATGCTTCTGTAGTTAAATTTGAAGATAAGACAGTTATAGATGAAAGAGATCCTGCTGTTTACAGGAGCATAGAAAAGGTTCCTAGCAAAGAAATTTCACTTTTTGATACAGATGTGAAAAATACCACCAAGAGTGAGGCGAAAAGAATACATAGGGAACAAAAGAAGAATGCCCCAACATCTTCTGATTTTCTGGATGTTGACAAGGGTGTTCGTTCTTCTGCTGCAGTTAAAGAGAGGAAAGATGATTCTCATTCCAAATCTAGCCACACCGGAAAGAAATCCAAAGCAAAACCACATAGAGATGTCAGGGACAATGTGCCTGACGGATCCCATGGATGCAAGGAGCAGGATATGTTGGAGAATGGAGTTGGATTGGGAGAGTTGCAGCCGAAGGAAAAATCTTGGAGCAAAAGGGATTCTGATATGCCTGGGGCATCAAAGAGGGAGATTTCATCTAGTGCAAAGCATGACAGACATACAGCTTCTGAGGATCAGAAGATGCATGTACCTCTATCTTCTGTATCAACAGCAAATGCAGCTCCTGCACTTCAAGCGCCTATGTTGATAAAGGAACATTGGGTACAATGTGATATATGTCAGAAATGGCGTCTCCTACCATATGACACGGATCCTGATACTCTTCCAAAGGAGTGGAAATGTAGCATGCAACTGTGGCTGTAAGTTCTATTTCTTATACAACTGTTTATACTTCTGCTTTTTGGCTGCCTTAATTCTTCTCTCAACGAGTGTATCTATAGGTAGCATATAGCCAGCGGCACCTTATTATCAGGAGCTATTTGATTGTCTGCTTTGAGACTACTACACTTTTATCAAGCACTAGTCATTGTTTATAAGGCGGTAAGGCAACCTAAGGCAAGCACCAACCGCCTTGCCGCCTAAGCGCCTAAGGCGGGGCCCTAAGCGCGGCATAAATGCAAGGTGCTGCCAGGGTGCCTTGCCGCCTAAGCATCAAGGACGGATGCCTTATAAACAATGGCAATAGTGGATTGAAATTTGTGTAGATCTTGTTGTGTGTTTCTGCTTTACACTGAAACTGTTAGGTTATATAATTTATGCTATTTTTTCAGTGAGGCGGTATCTTATAGCACTATAATGAACACTCTTTATTCCTATCTGAATAGCTATAATTTGGAACTTCTGCAGACCTGGGATGAATAGGTGCGATGTTGGTGAGGATGAGACTACAAATGCTCTGAATGCACTATATTTTCCAGCCCCTGCCAACGGTATTCCTTCAGTTGGTCATCCTCATGCCAATTCTTCTGGACTAGCAGCATCCAGCACACTCGGTATAAATGGACATGCTGAACAAATTAGGAAAAGGAAGAGTTTTCCAGGTGATGGAAGTGCTTTGGTTGACAGTTCTCACCCAACACAAGCTTTAGCTTCTTCAACGATGAACCAACACCCTCCTAGAATTAAAAGTACCGCTGATGGTAACCAGTATCCTATTGAGAGAGATTCTGTGAGCAAATCAGTTGACGTTTCCACTGAAAAAAAGAAGTCCAAGAGCAAGAATCGTGGCAGCTATTCTGATGGAGGTTCTGTTATTGTTCTTCCTCTATTTGATACACTGATGACTTCCTGCCTGCTTTCACTGTATTTTGTATTTACATTTATTTGGTGGCAATACAGGAGATCTTGTGGAAGGATCCAAGAAGCATTCGAAAGGAAAAGGCAAGAGAGAGATGGATCATGGTGAATACAAAGCTTCTAAGAAAATTAGAAAGGAGGAGCGGCATCGTTCTAGCAGAGACCGGAACCCTGAATGTGATTTTGCTAGTGGAGATGTTACTGACGAGGCCAAGTCTTTTGTTGCAAAGGCAAAGAGTTTGGGTGAGAAGGGTGATATTTCTTCATTAAAGCAAAAAAATGTTTCGAGGTATGATCGTTCGGAGAAGTCCAAGAGAGACAAGGATGAGGATATAACTCTTCCTGAGGATGTGAACAAGGAACAATTTCAAACCTCTGATGTACAAAGATCAGACTTTTCTAGCAAGAAGAGGATAGTGAAGGAATGGGAGGAGAGTCAGCACAATTCAATAGCTCAAGTGAGCAGAGGAACCACAGTGAATCACAGCTCTGCTGCCAGAGAAACTTTTAAGGATCAAAACTTGAAGGAAGCAAAGTCAAAGTCAATGAAGTCTGAAGAACTGTATTCCATGACGGATTCTAAATTAGTAAAAGGTCCTCAATCTAATCAGATTTCACCTTATAATGGGGGGCATTCAAACAATGAACACATGGAGGACAGCACACACTTTGCTGGTAAAAGAGGTCCGTCCGAAGTTTCAGAAAAGCGATCTTCTGAACAGGCTTTGGACTTAGCTGGAGCCGCTTCTAGTGATGTGGCCTTCTTTCAGACCACAGCCATAACTTCAAGTTCTTCAAAAGCTTCAGGCTCTCAGAAAAAGAAACATAACTCCCAAGTTGCAAAGACTTCGCCGATTGAATCAGTTTCTTCATCACCACCGCGGAACTCTAACATTGATAAGCTCTCCCATAACAGAATACTGGAGAAAGATGCGCCTATGAATGCAAACCCAAGCGCCATGCTGAGTTCAGTAAAGTATCTAAATACTGAAGCTGATATAGTAGACAATGTTCGGCATGCTAAGAAGTCCAAGGAGAGTTTGCTTGCAAGTGAACCTGTCTTACATGGTTCTTCACAAGGAAATTCTGACAAAGATGATGAACTAGTTCAGTTAAGTCAAGGTCATGCATCCGAAAGGGTTACTTTGAGAAAGGGTTTGGATGATGATCAGCAGCATGCATCTGTGAGAAAGGACTCCGCTGTGAATGGCCCCAGCACAGCTAGGGGTCATAACCACCTGCATTCTGGTGATAAAAATAACTTGCGCAGTGATGGCTCTTTAGGGCAACCTAGGACTGCAGCTTCAGGCGCTAAAGGAGATTTGACTGTTAGTGAAAGTAAGAAAAGTGCAGTTTCCATCCAAGATAGAAATGGATCAACTCATTGCACTCTGGATGGAAATCCTAAATCAGAGGTTCCATCTGGAAAAGATAAATCATATCCTAAGAGTTACAAGCAAGATTCAGAGAAGCCCAAAGCCCAAATTGCCCCTTCACCTCTGAAAGAAACCCACCCCATTCCAGTAAAATCTAGTGCGTCAAAATTGACACCACAGTCAAGACGAAGCAATGATGAAAATGGAGTGCAACAGCGTGTTGCAAAACAGGGAACTTCAAATCCCACAGAAACTACCAGTCCAGCTAGGAAAGATGGTAGTTCAACTGCATATGCTCTCAAAGAAGCTCGAGATTTAAAGCACAAGGCTAACCGTTTGAAGGTTGTTCACCTTTGCTCTTGTATGAATATGCTAACTTTTGTTGTGTAAGATCCTTACCAAATTTCTCTGCAGAAAGAAGGAAAAGAACTCGAAAGCACAAGGCTCTACTTTGAGGCAGCCTTAAAATTTCTGCATGTAGCATCACTTCTGGAACCTCCTGGTATTGATGGTGTGAAACAAGGTGATGCAGCTCAGAGCATGTATTCTGATACTGCGAAACTCTGCAAGTAAGCTACTCAATGTTCTACTTGCCAAGTCATTCGTTTCTGTGAATAAATGATTGGGAACATATCTCACCTTGTTGTAAATTGGGAAGCAGTGCCTGGAAGTGTTTCCTCGCCATGGCACGGCTTGGATAAGTGCTATCATCATTTGGTTAACCTGATGGTTTTCACATTAAAGTTGATTAGCCCGATGGTTTTCACATTACAGTTCACGTAGCAGTTATATTTATACTACAAGGCTGATGTGATATTACTAAATGCTAGCAAGCTGGATCTAGGCCAAATTGCTTCAATATTAGTTTTATTGTTTGTTCTATCAAATTGTAGTCAGAAGTTGCTGCTTTTTGCAGCAGTATTCATGTTTTTAGGTGAAGAGTATTGAAGCTTGGTCAGTATAATTAATCTGTATTCATTTTATTGCGCAGCTTTGTTGGTCATGAATATGAAAGGTACAAGAAGATGGCCGCTGCTGCTTTAGCATATAAATGTGTTGAAGTAGCTTATCTTAAGGCTGCGTACTACAAATACCCTATTGCAAGTAAGGACCGGCAGGTGTTGCAGGCAGTTGTACAGACTACACCAGGTAGTTGAATCTAACTGGTGCTATTTTATTTTATGTACTCCCTCCGGTCCTTATTACTTGTCCCTCAAACGGATGTATCTAGAAGTATTTATATTGAATGTAGCTTGTGTTGTGGAATTTCAAACATTTCAAGATGTATTAATAAAATCATTTAATATTCTAATTTTTTTATTGAACCCAATATCTTAGTCATATGAAAAACCTGAGTGTCATCAGTTTGTCAGTGCGAAAATCAGAGCATCATTTTTTTCTGGGTGCTATGCTGATATTATATCGTGGCTTCTTTTCCTCTGGATTATTTATTTTCCCCTCATTGTTATTTTTGTAGGTGAATCACCATCATCTTCAGCATCAGACATTGATAACTTAAATAACAACGGTTTATCTAAGACTGGCCCTTCAAACAAGGATGCTAATTCACCCCAAGTTGCTGGGAACCATTTATTACTGGGTGTTCGCAATCAACCACACTTGACAAGGTTACTAGCTTATGTAAGTTCTTGAATACCCTAATTAGCTGTTCAATAAAGTTCTCATTTATATTGATAATTCAATGGTTTTTAGCAGCTCAATATAGTTCTCAATTATATTGATAGTTTTATGATTTTTAGCAGTTCAATAAAGTTCTCATTTTATATTAATAATTTAATGGTATGATATAGCAGCTCATAATCTTGCAACAATGTAATGAGGAAAATAATGAATACTACTCCCTCCGATCCATAAAAAGTGTCGCACATTTTGTACTAAGTTAGTACAAACTTTGTACTAAGTGGGCGACACTTTTTATGGATCGGAGGGAGTAGTTCATTATTATGTGCTAATGGTGTGCGTGTGATGGTAGCTGCAATCCTGCATGGCAGTGGCAAAGACGATAGTTGTGATCCTTGTGGTTGGTATGATGGTGCATTGATTGGATACATATATGAATTGAAACTGGTTGAACTTCCAGTATCAGATATACTTCTATTTGAGTTGTATGGAGAAATTTCCTAGAAATTTTACTATTTTAGTGATCTAGGCTTTGAGCACTGGAACATATAGTTTTGGAGTAATTCCATAAATGGCAAACTGGACAGATGTTGGCAATCATAAGCAACTGGCTCTGCTTTATGGTGAACTGTCGATTGTGTCCTGGGAAGAATGCCTATAGCTTGTTTGTGAGGAATGGCTTTATTCTCAGATAGGCTGCACCGACAGTGGATGGGTCATCCACTCATCCCATGATTTTTGTGGTCCAGCCTTATTCCTCGTATTCAATAAAGATTGGTGGAACTGTATGGTGACGAACCAACTCAAAAATGTTACCCAAACAGTCAAACCAAATAAGAATGCTATGTCTGCAGTTAGGATCATATCTGACCCTAAGGCTATTCCACTCATCAAACTGAATTAATACAGTACTACTTTCAATGCCTGTATTATGGTTCATTAACAAAATTTTAGATCTGATGTTATGTTGTTATTTTTCTTAGACAAACGATGTCAATTCTGCCTTCGAGGCAACTCGGAAATCACAGATGGCAATTGCTTCTGCTGCTGGCAACCATGAAAAGGGAGTGGATGGTGTTTCTTCAGTAAAAACAGTTTTGGATTTTAACTTCAGATGTGTGAATGATCTACTCAGACTTGTGCGGATTTCAATGGAGTCTATCAGCTGCTGACATCCTGGTATCCAAGAAAATGACATCCTTTTAAGTAGGTGCTGTTGGATGTTGCGATACTTATGCCATTTCACAATCCCCAACGTGCTGGTAGCATTTAGTGGAAAAGTTCAGTAGTCCAGAACACATAGGTCTTCTCTTTTAGGCGTGCTGGTTAATTTGTACAGGAAGTGGTTTTGAGATTCTACTTATTTTGTTTCTTTAGCGGCGTTCCATTCTTATACAGTTGCTAGCATCTACTTGGATGATGTGAACACCGAACACAGTCTAGCAAGTGAGGCCAGCTGATGATGGGTTTCATTGCTTGACACTTGTGATACTTTGGACATTTATGTCTGGTAACTCTCAGATTGTGCTTAATAGGCAAATGCACAATATTACCCGGAAATTCCTACATGCTGTAAATTCAGGTGGTTCCCCACTGAGCTGAATTATGTTTGAAGAGTATCTGTCAGTTTTTCTTTGAGCTGTACAAGATGACAGTGTTGGCCACTTAACAGTTTTGACGGTACGTTTCAGTTTGTCATTATTGAAGTTCAATGTCTGTTGTTTCTCCCTAATGTTTTATGTAATCTCAAATCTTGAGCAGGGGAGAGGACACCAATGTCAATTAATCTTTGCTAACTGAGAAAACAGCTAGTGGCGTTTCTTTTTCGGTCTTTACATAATGGCACGTCTTCTGGAAAAAGTTCAAGCAGGTGAGTTTGCTAGTATTTAGTTCATTAATTGTTCTGTTCACATCCAAGAAAGTGTGGAAGGAAATTACTTCTGGAATGAGTATAGCTTATGGTTGTAAAACTAAGAACATTCACTGATACTATTTTGTCACGTTATAGTCATAAATACCCCATGTGGCCTATTAAAGATAATATTTTGAACAATCCATTGTATTTATTTTCCAGAATGCTTGCTCTGTGGCGTAGAATCATACTATATGTGCATACTGCATACAATGCCAGTTGCTAATTTTCGCAAGAGTGGCATTAGCTTTCAGCCGATCTCTCGTTAATGTGATAGTTCAATGTATTGGTGTCGTTTATCAATTTTCTACTTCAAGGATGTCCTAAATTTCTTATCTCTCTCGTTTCCAAAGCTTTCCTTCTATCGTGTAACTCAATAATAAATCTAAAACAACTCATGTATATCTTCTCACAGTACACATTGAAATGTAAAAGTGTATGTCATCTTGCCACTGGCCTGGTTGGTTTTATGTGGCATTAGTAAGCTGCAAATAGAATGATAGTACTTGCTCCATGTCTTCCTCTTTCGTGGTTCTTGTTGAAGTCCTAACACTGATACGACGATGGTACCTTCTCTTTCAGGTCTCAAAGAAGTAACCGCTTGGACAATCACCTCACCTGTGTATGAGCATTGTACAAATTATTTTGCATGTAGGTTAACCCGTTTTTTCATTATCAACACCAGACTGTCTGTACATGTATAACTCAGAAGGGGCATGGATTCCGGCCAAGTTCTAGTCCTCGTGGTTCTCAGCAGATTTTGCCAGTTTCACATTTGGTTGCTTAAGATAGCACTATAGAGTTAATCTGCACCAAAAATGCTTTGCAGAATGCAAAAGAAACCCTCTGTACTTTTGTAGCACCACCCAGGTTGAGTAAAGTGACGCGAGTTGCTGCTGCCTTTTCTCACTCTAGTTTGTGTGTTTGTGTCAGATAGTAAAGAGTTTTGAGACATCAAGAAACGCTTTCCATTTCCATGCGCGTATAGTTCTTCAAAAGAAGTTTCATCTCCCAGCCTAGCCCCTCGGCCACCCTGTATATCTCTTCCGTCAGCGGATGCGTGGTGTCGTCGGAGGAGAACTTGTGCAGATGCGCGGACTCGCTGGCGCCGAAGTCCACCCAGCTGAACCCGATCTCCTTCCTCACGCCCCTCTTCCTCATCTGCCTTCTCACCTTGGCCACGCCTCCCCAGTCCCCCTTCTCGGCGTAGATGTTCGACAGCAGCACGTAGGCGCCGGACTCTGCCGGCTCCGTCTTTGTCAGCACGTCGGCCACCCTCTCGGCGATGTCGGTGTTGCCATGGATCCGGCAGGCTCCCAGCAAGCTCTGCAGGGCTGAGACGCTCGCTCCGGCCGGCATCTGCAGCATCAGCTCCTCGGCCTCCTCCAGCCTCCCCGCTCGCCCTAGCATGTCGACGACGCATGCGTAGTGCTCCGGCCAGGGCTCGACGCGGTGCTCGGCAGCCATCGAGTCGAAGATCTCCTTGCCGGTGCCGACCTCCCCTTTGTAGCGGCAGGCCGTGAGGACCGAGAGGAGCACGACGCCGTCCGGAGCCACGCCGGAGCGCAGCATGTCGTCGAAGAGGCTCATGACGGCGTCGTAGCTTCCGTGCTTGGCGTTTGCGGCAATCATCGCCGTCCAGGAGATGAGGCTGCGGTGCGCCGTCCAGTCGAACGCCTTCCGGGACTCCTCCAAGCTGCCGCGCTTGGCGTACATGTCGATGAGGGTGCCGGAGACGTACTCGCTGGCGCCGAGCCCGAGCTTCAGGGCCTGGCAGTGGTACGCCTCGCCGTAGGCCACGGAGACAGTCTCGACCGCGGTCACCGCGCTGATGACGCTCGCGAACGTTGTCTCGTCGGGTCTCTGGCACTTGACCATCCACGAGAAGACCTCGAGAGCGTCGCTACACTGCTCGTTCTGCGCGTAGCCGGAGATCAGCGCGTTCCAGGCGATGATCTCCCGGCGAGGCATGAGATCGAACACCATCCGGGCATCGCCCATGCGCCGCAGCTTGGCGTACATGGTGATGAGGCTGTTGGACGCGGCGACCTTGTCGGAGACGCCGGTCGTGAGGCAGGCCGCGTGGATCATCTGCCCGTTCCTCGCCGGGCACCCTGCCGCCGGCAGCGCCGACATGAGCGCCACGAAGGTGACCTCGTTCGGCGACACGCCGTCTCGCCTCATGCCATTGAACAGCGCGATGGCCTCCTCGTCCTCTTCCATTGAAATGATTGTGGTCCACGAGATGACGTCGCGCTCGTCCATGGACCGCAAGAGCTTCCGTCCACAGGCTGGAGCGCCGCTCTTGTAGTACATGGCGACGAGCACATTGCCGATGGTGACGTGGCCGTCGACGCCCAGCTTCACCGCCAAGCCGTGGACTTGCCGGCCAAGCTCGATCTTCCCCTCGCCGCCGGACGCCGGGATCACGCTGCACACGGATATCCGGTCGGGCCGGGCGGCGCCGTCCTTGAGCATCCGGAGGAACAGCCAGATCACTTCCTCCGGGCAGCCTCCGTCCTGCGCGAGCCCGCAGATCATCGCGTTCCAGGAGACCAGGTCCCTCGCCGGCATCTCCTCGAACGCCCTCCTTGCCGCGTGCAGGAGCCCTCCCCGGGAGTAGGCGGTGACGAGCGCGTTGCCGACGAACACGTCGGCGGCGAGCCCGGCCCGCGACGCGAGCGCGTGGAGCTGCCGCGCGATCCCGAGGCCGGCCTCCCCGCGGCCGGCGGCGAGCGACAGCGCGACGGTGAGCGTGACGGCGTCGGGGCGCACGTCCCCCGACCGGAGCATCCAGGACGCGAACGCGAGCGCCTGGGCCGGGTCCGGGAGCGCGGAGAGCATGGTGTTGTAGGAGCTGACGTCCCTCGCCCGGGCGGTGGCGAACACCCTGGCGGCCGAGGGGAAGGCGCCGGTCTTGGCGTAGCGGGCGGCGAGCGAGTTGGACACGAAGGCGAAGGCGTCGAGGCCTGAGGCGACGGCCAGCGCGTGGAGCGCCGGGAGGGTGGCCCGGCCGGACGACGCGACGGCCGCAGAGAACGCGGCCGGGGAGGTGATGGGGACGGGGTGGCGGGGGGAGGCGAGAGGCGTGCTGCTGCTGCGGCTTGGGCGAGGGATTCCGTCGAACAGGTTGTGAGCGGCCGCCGAGGAGAGCGTGGCGGCGGCGCGCGTGTGGCAAGCCCGCCGCCGCAGCATCTAGAGAAAGAAGTAAGATCAATGTAGTGGTGCCCTCCGTGAGCTTGTCGGAGCGCCGCCGTCTCCAAAGGTAGGGACGCCAAGTATACCTGCTCCCGCCACAGCAGCAGGGTGCGAGAAGAGATATGCTTCCAAATTAGAGTAGAGTAGGAGGGTAGGCGCCTGTCCTCACTTTACAATCAGTTTGAATGGACTGGATCAACTGGCTGGCTTTCCTTTATGGAGTTTTGACTTCATGTGGTATGCAGTTCTGGTATTTTGGTCTAATTAGTTCAAATTTGAATTACTTCCAATGATTTTAAATGTTTGGTTTATTTTCAATTTCAACTTTTGCAACCATATGGAAATGATTTGAGTTGACTTTGAGTTTGGAAGTTATACTTCAAACTTGATTTGAAATTATTTGAAATTTTGGTAAGTTAAGTTTGGGTTCAAATAGGTTGAGGTCAACTCATTAATCAATTTGCAAAAAATATTCATTGTGGTTGAGTTAAATTTGTAAGTTAAGTTTGAGTTCTAGAAAATAAAACTTGGATCAAATTAATCCTAAAGTATTGTTTGAACCCTTGGAACACAAGATAAAATAATTATTCAATTACAATTCCTAGATCAAACGTTATGATTAATTCAAATGACAATATGAATTGGATTCCAAAACGACATGGCAAAAGAAATGAACCAATTTGATTGTTATGGTAGCATTTCTCGAAACTCTGCCATGACAACAGATTTGAGCCAAAATGACTACTATGGCAACAATTTCTGCTAATGAACAAATTTGTTTGAATTTTACTTTTTTTGTTCAATTTTGGAATATAGTGGGTCTATTTGAAAGTTTAAGTAAAGATGATAAATTTACAATTTTTTCACTTAATTTGGTTTTACAATTTGCATTTTAGACCCTAGACAAGTTAAAATTTGATTCTGCTTGAATTTTTATGTTATATTAAAATTTTGATGAAAAGTGTTCTTCACAAGGATCATTATGCAAAAGGTTTTATTCAATTTTGATTTATGAAATACTCCCTCCGTTTCAAAATAAATGTCTCAGATGGCTTGACTATCTAGGGGATTTTCTATAAAATTTACAGAGACAAATTCAACTGAATTATTTTATATTTTTAAATAGAGACACATGGTATGTTACAATTGTCTAATTCCATTTTGTTTATGTCACCTATTGTGGATCGTCAGATTTGAGATGGACGGATGTGGTTGTGCACCGATTCAGCGACTTGAAGTGATCAAATCACAAGTGTCAGTTACAAATCTAATGGATGTGATCCAAAGGGGCTCACCAAACTGGGATAGGTTCCCAGAAATGGTGACGATGGTCGCGGGAGCTCTTCGGGTTGAAGCAAGCGGCGTATCCTATGGTCGTCGACGAAGACGAAGTGGTCGTCAAGGTGTGGCGCTTCAAGGCGAACCCAATAGTGTTCTTGGGGATGATGGTTCTCCCAACGGTGTCTTGATAGGTCGTGGTGTCACTCGGTTGGGTTGCTGTGGCAAACGCTCGGGGTGCCCGCTCTGGTGCGTTCTGAATGAAAAGAAAAGTAAAAGAACTGGGAGAGGATTGGTGTGGTTCGACTAGTGACCAAATGAGCGGCAAAAGCTCATTGGTGGCGATAGAATTGCTCACCTGAGTAGCTCGACAAGGGTGACGATGCACATCCGATTTCGAGTAGCTGATGGCGTATCAATTCACGTGAGCTGGGAAATGGAAGAAGGAGCGAGTTTTTTATAGCGGGATCTAGGAGGTCTAAGCGGGGCTCGTGCGCGACGCGCGGATTGTGCGAAGTGGGGCGACGACAGTTGTGGACATGGCCGTTGCACGTGAGGCGGGGGAGGTATTGCTAGGTGGGGTCCATGCGTCAGTGAGAGAGAAAGAGATAGCGCGGGTGAGACTACCCCTGGATCTCATGTCGACGATCGAGATCAGATCTCGCACACCGCTTCGGTAAATTGGCCATGACAGGGAGGGGGGGGGGATTTTGGACTGGGCTGGCTAGTTAGGTCGCTTGACGTTGCTGGGACTTTTTTTTTCCTTTTCCTTTTATTTTTAATCCGTAATTTGAATTGGTCCAAATTCATTTCATTTCAAATCCTTTGAACTCAAGAAAATTCAAACAAATAGTTGGGCTCATAAGAATCGTAGAAAAATATTTCCATCCCAAAGATATTTTTTGAAAATTCATTTTATTCAAATCAATTTAACATGGCTATTAAGCAATTCCCAAATTTGATTAGGGTCGCTAAAATAGCCAAAGTAAATTCAAAACCCACAAAAATGCACCGAAAGCATGCCATGCATATTAATGATACATTTACATCAAAATAAAAAAAAACTGAAATATGACAATCATGTTTCCATTAGTATGTCATTTAGTCTTTGAAAATTATTAAGCTCTATCTCCGTTCTGTTAGTATGTTTGTTAATGCCTACTATTAAGATAAGTTTGTTTGTAGTGCAGATGAACCAATGTATCAAATAAGACTATGTCCGGTGAAAAATGTGCAAAATTGACATATACAAGAACATGTTTAACATTCCATACAAAATGCTGCAGATTATCATTCCAGCCCAAAGATAAATTTTTGAAAATTCATTTTATTCAAATAAATTTAATATGACTATTAAGCAATTCCCAAATAACAATAAACAATTACCAAATTTCATTAGGGTCGCTAAGATAGCCAAATTAAATTCAAAACCCACAAAAATGTACCGAAACCATGCAATGCATATTAATTATACATTTACGTCCCAATTAAAAATATATCTGAAATATGACAATCATGTTTCCTTTAGTATGTAATGTCAGTCTCTGAAAATTGTTAAGCTCTATCTCCGTTCTGTTAGAATGCCTACTATTAAGATAAGTTCGTTTGTAGTGCAGATGAACCAATGTATCAAATGTGATCATGTCCAGTGAAAAATGTGCAGAATTGACATATACAAGAATATCAACCATCATTTTCATTCAACATTTTTAACATCCATGCATACAAAATGCTGCAGATTATCATATTCAGTATGATACCTGCAGTCCTGCACTACCACTGCTGCATCCATCTTCAGATTACCACTGCGGACGGCAAGTGAGCGTCTCCTCGTCAGCGTGTGCGGACGAACACCTGCTCTGCTCATGTTGATGGACGGGCGAGGCAGTGCCGGCGGCCGACGAGGGACGATTTCTTGATCAGCAGTTAATTAGTGTTTCCCGCCAATCCAATCCGACGCCAACACGGCGAGCTTCATTGTGCTTTCTTCCTACGCTTCCCACTTCGATCCGGCGACAACACGACGAGCTCCACCGCCTTCACCGTGCTTCATCATATAGCCTAACCCTAGCGCCTCCCTCCCTCCCATCAACTCCTTGTTTCCTTACTCCTCCTCCTCCGCAACAATGGCGCTCATGCCGCAGCGATCGTCTCCGGGGCTCAACAAGATCCGTCGCGAGCTCAAGAACCGAAGGAAGGCCGCCACCGCGCCCAAGGGGGGAGTTGCAAAGCGATCGTCTGCTCTTCCGCCGCCGCTGCCGCTGGGCCGATCCGCTCCGATCGCGTCCGCTTCGACCACCGTGAACCTGAAGCTCGTCGACTCGACGAAAGGTGGATTCGCCAAGAACTGCTCTGGCCAGCCGCTCGCAACAACGAGGTCTGCTGCCCCGAGGAAGATCGACTACATTCCGATGGGAGAGGTTATCCAGCGGTGCACTGCCCCGCCGCGCATGAAACCCATCTTCCTGACGGCGCAAAGTCCCAAGAATCCACCGCCACCAAGCCCGGTCTCGTCCGTCGACTCCTCCTCAAAGACCGACATGCCAGTTCTCATGGCGAGGCGACCGTCCGCCGAGCTGCGCGAGTTCCGCTGCGAGCTCGAGCAGCGCAGTAAGCTCGCCGGCGTGATCAAAGGAGGAATCTTCAAGAAGTCATCCTCTGCACTTCCGTCTCAGCAGTGTTCCACTTCCGCTTGGATCCAGAACCAGAAGCCGGCCGTGCCACACGAGCCAGCCGGAGCGGCGACCAAGAAGATGGCCCTGCCGACGTCCTCTTGCATCCTGCAAGCGCCAGCCAAACTGGCCACCAAGGAGATCGCTTACGTGCCGCTGGGAGAGCTTCCGAAGAGGTCCACCGCCCCGCCGCGCCGAGACCCGCTCATCTCGTCCGCCGCGCCGGGTTCAGCTGCCACCAAGTCCAAGATGACAACCGGAGGAGCATCGTTTGCTGCAGCTGCACCGATCTCAGTGCACAAGGGCATGACCGTGAAGGTACGCAGGCTCGTGGGCACCCTGCCGCGGCCGGGGAAACGGCCGCAACGCCTCGTCATCTGGCTCAGCGCCGTCGTCGTCTCCGACGCAGAAGACGGCTACATCGATGTCATCTTCAGCGGCTACCACCCTCGCGACGATCGCTTCCCAACTGTTCGGGTGGCCATGGCCGACGTCATCGCCGAGGATTAGAGTGGTTATCTGGTATGTTAGTCTTTCTACACCATACATCGAGTGTTTGAGAATTCTAGGTTCTGCAATTACTCTACTTAGGAGATCCTAGTGTTATTTGAACCTTGGTCTCAGTCACTTTGCAATTTTACACGCGTGGTAGAGGGGTTTCCATCCTAGGGCAGCGAGTTCTATCAAAGGTACTCCCCAAATGAAATTAGCTCCTCAACTGGTCCTCAATAGAAGGTTTAAGCAAATAAAGGGAAATTTGAATAATCAAAGCAAAGGCACAAAAAAGGAGCATAAAATTGCACCTGTTGCTAAAGCATGAGAAAAAAAAGCAAAATTCCCGTTTGCTACCTTAGTTGAGCAGTCAAGGAGAAACTGAATGGAATTTGGGACCCTTAATAGTGTGAGCTGCCTTAGTTCGGAAACCCTAACGCTGTTCGTGTAAAATTGTGGTGTTTGACTCTGGTTTCATATGCACTGGTATTTTCTTGGGTAGAGTATGTCTGCATTGCCTAGAAGAAACATAAAACACTCATGTATGTGTGGCGAAAAGGCTAGGTAGTCGAAGGATGTATCATCCGAATGTAATCTTGGAGTGCCGGATCATGGACTCCTATGATGTAATGAATTTCTGGTACGAATGAAATGGATATCATCTGCCACAAATTTTGCTTCTGTTGTTGTGGTCTCCTTCAGCAGGAATGTTACTTTGTGCCATGGATCTTACTAGTGATCAGAAAGATAGAAATGACAGTCAACTATACAATAACCCGACTTGCAGGAAAGTAGTCACTGTTTGCAAAATTTCATTACTGGAGGTGAGATCACCCAATGTTACAAGTTACAAATAAGTACAATATACTACTATCATATCATGGAGCAACGAAGCAAAACTTTGTTGCTACCCGATCGACAACTCTTGTCTGCACATCTATCAGCTACAACTGTTCGAAATCAATCCCTGAGTAGTAATTTCATTCAGCGCCTCTGTTTGTGTGCGCAAAACAGCTGAGGAATCCCCAGCTGCTAGCAGCCACCACTCGTGCCACAGAGACACTACAGCCGTGCACCTGAGGAACCTGATGCTCACGATGTTCTGAAGGATGGCAAAATTCCATTCCCTCTGCGCTTGATGTGTCCACCTGCGAGCAACAAATGATTGTAATGTTGAGTTTCTTATGCATAGTGTCATTGTGCAGTATATGCTGCTGTGAGATTGCTGTGCACAGTTTCCATCAGAAGTTACTGCTGCCAACGCGGAGGATTACTGCCTCATCTAACTGAATATAGGCCATCTGATGGCATCATCATCTCTCGAGACCATCGTCTTGTACGCGACCCTTTTAGGCTCTTCGTTCACAAACTTCCATCTGTGGAGAAAGGACCTAATTATATCTGACAAACCCATTTATCTTATCGAGTTTCTTGCCTGTTCAACGCACGAATGCAATAAGGCTCGAAACATATAAAATATATTTTATATCAAAAACTTAAGAGAGATGGACTCAAATATAGTTCAGTAAGGGAGGCAGGGGAAAAAGAAACATACAGGAGTGAACATCCCTCATCAAAGTCTAGCTAATGAAACTACTCCAAGATTTGGTAGCAATGTTGTATAAGCATAGTTAGCTATAGTTGGCTTGGCAGCACTAATATCACTCAAAAGAGTGCTCTTTCCAGCTTTTGGAGCTCCTACAATTCACACATCAGCATCCAACTTCAGCTCCAAATCTAGCACCTGCAAGTCATTCCAGAAAGGATGTAATGTTAGCAAAAGCAGAGCTAGATCAGATCCCTATAAATAATCAAGCAAGCCAACCCAGCTAGGGTATTCTGATAGAAAGTAGAAAAGGAATATCAGGTTGTGACAGTAAGTGCTCTCAAGATTCAGGTTTTAATCATGATTGTTTGTTCTTTGAAATGCCCTGGCTAGAAGTTGTGCATACAGTTCTGCCCACTGTTAGCAAAGGGCAAGCAAATCAAACTATGTGTAGTACAGTACTTATTATGCTGCCCCAGATATCCTTTTCTTTTCCTGCTAATCTAAGCTCTCCTCTCAAATGCCTGGGTGCTAATCATTTGTCCCAAATTGCATCGACAATTGTACAAACAATGAAGCATAGATAAGCTTTCAAAGGAGAGATAGTAACATACACATTTCGGGGCCTTCTCTGCAATCCTGGGCACCTTTCGTGCAGCAAATGGTGGAGTCTGCCGTAGCTCTCCTCCAGGTAGTAGTGAGTAGTGCACCGCAGCACCTGGCGATGGACCCTCTGCCGGCGTGGCTCTAGTGAGCCCGCAACGTGTCCTTCCGGCAGCTCGGATCCTTCAGCGACACGGACGGCCGGCGCGGCCCTCGGTGGCAGCTCCCCGGACGAACATGAACCACGGAATACGTGCGTCCCAGCATCTCGCGGTGGCGGAGCACAAGGCCTCAGTGATGGCTCACTGGTCCGCAGAGATGACCCGCAGTAGAGGACGACGGCTTACTCCGCTTCATTCCTGGCTTCTCGGCGGCAGCTGGACAAGGAGGAAGTCGGCGAGGACGCGGAAGGGATTGGCAGCCGAGGCACAATAGCGCACATGAGGTGTTTGTGGTAATGCGCAGGAGAGACAGGAGAATGAAGACCAAGTCATTGTGCCTGCGTGGCACTTGTTTTTCCCAACTCAGTCTAACTGTGGGCGGTCAGTGCACTTAGTAGATATAGTTTTTTCCTAATTTTTGAAAAATGATTCCAAACAATTAAGATTATTTATAATTGGATCCAACGAAAATAGTAATAATGCGTTATTTCTTTGCTAATAGCACGCTATAACGGAAAAATCAACACTAAACTTTAACAATAGGATAAGCTTACTTGACTCTAGGGCACATACGCATCTCGCCATCAAGCACTCAATGAGTGAGTTGCGCCATGCGTCCTCCCCGCCCCCCATAAAGAGCGGCAATCAGAAGTACTACCCCGTCACAGTTTATAAGACCTGCGCGTATCTCTAGGTCGTCAATTTAACCAACATAACATAAGATATATATTATAAAAGGTATACGAAGGTTTCCTGAATGAAGCGATGACGGCGGTGACGACGGTGCGAGGTATCTTGTCGGGGTTGGTCGTGCTCTTGGAGTTGTGGAGATGTGCAACGCTACGGATGAAAATCTTGTTCGGTTTTGGCCGGACCGACATCGATGGCACCTGTGGGTGTCATTAACCTCCCTGGAGGCGTCGCCGAGTGTGTTGTCATTTTCCGCGTTGCCTCGAGTCGGTCATTGTCTTCGGGGCGAAAGCCTTGATTCGTAGGATCGGCACAATGGCGACGTCGTTGACGTGGCTTCTCTGCTGGGAGCATTGTGATAGGAGACTTGATGCTCTTTGTTGTTCTCCTCCGGTGTTCATTGCTGCCCGGATCGTTCTCTTTGGCGTTATGTGCGGTCAGTGGCGGAGCCAGGATCTAAACCTTGTGATGTCAAGCTGTACTATTGTGACAAAATCTTTGGAGAGCATATGTGTGTAGACAAATTAAGTAGGAGCACACAAAATCACACTTTATTGCAATATATTCATGGTGCAGCCCTTTGCGATCATGCTTACTTGATAACTATGCATAATAGCATCAGTACTAATAGACTGGAATACGACAATTTCAACATAGGTAATGAGATAGTGATACAAGAAATATTGCAATAAGAAAAACAAAATCTGGAATAAGTACAATTATGTACTCTCTTGCTTGTAACAGAATAGATCACATATAACCAGTGTGAAAGAGAACGAAAACACAATATACAAATTATATATTTCCTCTAACAATTATCAATTTCTAAACTTAATTAATATTCTAAAAATTGGAAAAGAAGGAAAACAAAACTTACAAATACAAGGGAAAGGGCCTCGTCTTGCTGTTGAATCCAATGGGGGCGTATAACAGCAGCCGCGGTGGCGCACGCAGTGCGTACGGCCGCTTCCATCACGAATCCTCCGGCTCTCGTGAGACGGCACGACGTTGCCTGGTTCGTCACGGCCACGGCGCCGTGCGCCGAGCCTGACCAGCGATCACTGATCGGTCAGTGATCAAGATGGTTTTTCTAGGCAGCGCCCGCAGCGGGCATCGCGCTAATGA
Organism: Bromus sterilis; assembly: GCA_950022295.1. Taxonomy (NCBI): domain Eukaryota; kingdom Viridiplantae; phylum Streptophyta; class Magnoliopsida; order Poales; family Poaceae; genus Bromus; species Bromus sterilis. Next base: position 49,077,982 of record OX465600.1, on the reverse strand, counting down.
GTATTAGGGATTTAGGAGGAGCAGAATTAGGGATTTGGACACAGAAAGATGCAACAGATGAGCGGAATAGACGCAGTCAAGGAATACACAGATCGTGGTCTTGTGGGGATATTTCCTTTGCTTTCTTTTGCTACAAGGCCTAGCCAAACGGTGCCCAAAGCAGATGGCAAATGGGCCTGAATGGTGATTATGTTCAATTTTCAGAAATTTTGTGTCCAGTGTGGTACGCATAGGTGGGGGTCTTTGACTTCACAAATTTCTGTGTAGTCGCTTGACTGCACAGCCAGAACGTGGCTCCGCCACTGTGTACGGTCATTATGGGATCATTCAAGAAAGCTGGAGTTGTTGTTCGAAGATCCCCGATGTTGGTCGAGACGCGGCGAGATTCTCAGTTTTGGGTAGACTATATTGTATTGTAGCTGTGGTATTGCGTGTGGCTTTCGTTGTACAAGCCTGCTATGAAGTTGTGATACACTCATTGTTAGCAGCGAGTGGTAGTTGTGTTTGTATGTCTGTAATTCTTTTGTAATTCTTTTTTTTATAAAACTATGGTACGCAATTTGCGTATCCTAAAAAAAATGTGATTTGCCGACTTCATTGAGAATGTTTATTTTCTTCAAAGTTCCAAGCGCAGCTGTCCTCAAGATGTTTAGTGCACAGACGTATATCAAATATTGCATCGTGTCATTGGCAAGAAAATTTGGCCGACTTAGTAGGCGGCATGACCCACATACTCGTATGCAGGACCCATTCACTTGTATTCTGATAGGTGGAGGTGGTGGGGATTGATTTTGTTTGGGCTTCTCTTTTGTTTCTATATATTCTAATTACTTTCATGTTCTAGTGAATATTTGCATACCATACTTTTTTTCTTTGTTAAAAATATATTTTTGTCCTTCAATCATTTTAATCATATTCATATACATATTTAATTTAATTCTTGTTTCATCATTCTGTATTTGTTTTATATATGTGTGGACAATATCATTATAGAAGCAACATGGATGTTTAAGTTTAAATTAAATTAATTAGTGAAGCTAACTTATTTTAATTTAGCGGTAATTTTTTTAGTAGATGCAAATAATTTAATAAATTTATTAGACCCATCAATATATAATTTAATAGAAATATATTATTCTGTACCATGGTGGATTCGTCGAGTGCTCGTTTTTCAGCAGTGAAACTAACACATGACTAAGAGGTAGAGTGTTGATAAAAAAGATTTCGGGCTCTCGCTCATAGTTCGAAAAGTAATTTTGGGCAATGGGCCCAAGGAAGCCCTTTATTTATTTTGGGTAATTTTGGAGAGTGAACTAGAAGGCCAGGAGATGCTCTCAAACTTCCAGACAAAGCTTCATAAAGTTTGACCAAGTTTATATTAAAAAGTATCAACATTTACAATATCAAAGTTATATAATATGAAAATTAATTTCATGATAAATCTAATTGTTTTATATTGTGAATGTTGATAGATTTTTTCATATAATTGGTCAAACTTTATGAAGATTGACTTTGACCAAACCTTATATGCGAAGTAAAAAGAAACAGAGGGAGTATGAAAGAAGGGAACATGGCCGTCGGAGCAATGGTGGCCGAAGAAACATCTCGCCATCCACACGTTGAATATTCTTAAACAAAGCAGATTCTATTTTTCAGATATGCGATGTATATTTTTCGAATACATGCTGAATGATTTTCAAATATAGATGAACATAGAGAGGAATTTTAAAGTATGTGATGTCAATTCTTTAAATATACTATGAACATTTTTGGAATATACGGTAGAATATTTTTTCTAATACACAACGGAAGTTTTTACATGTATGTATGAACATGAATAGTTTTCCATTTTTCGCAATATTTTCAATCTTTTAAACGAAACATACTTTCCCTCCCAAAATAACACATTTATGAAACTCTGGGCGTTAATGGGCCGTCTCAGGGCCAGCCCGCAAGGGCGATGTTCGCGATGTCCCCCTCCTATATGTCTCTCCCCCCCCATAATTCCCCTAAAAAACGTCTCCCCCCTTGATTAAATTATAAGTATTATATTTTCTCCTGTATACGATTTTTTTTACCATATTCGATTAAATGCACGATGAAATTGCCTTTTTGGAGGATGAGTTCCAGGGAGAACTTTCTGAATTTGAATTTTCACTTGGCGTTTTTTTTGTTTTTTTATGAACAAACATTTTTTTGTAAACAATAAAAAACTGGCGCATTAAAAAAATCTCGTTTTTTTGTTCTTTTTTGTAAACAAACATGCACACACATAATACATATATGTACAAATTTCAAATCATTATCTTTTGCACGGAGCGCACTGAGAAAAGATAAACGAGATTTTTTTAATGCGCCAGTTTTTTTTATTGTTGGGATGTAATTATGTTTTGCACAGTATGCAGATCATGATATTTTTTAACGAAAATTTACACGTTTGGGCGAAGTACATGTAAGAATCCATGATTTTTTTGGATTTTTGGATATATTTTAATGTGAGTTTCGAAAACTTTAAAATGACATCCTACTCCCTCCGTATCAAAATAACAAACATTTTTATAGCTCTATAAAACTACAAAAACATCTTATAGTACAAATGTAGTACTCTTTCCGATCCGATCCATAATAAATGTCGTTCATCTAATACAAAGTTTGTACCAGCTTAATACAAAATGAGCGACACTTATTATGGACTACCTTCTTTTGAGAACTACAAAGGTAGTACTCCGGGAACTCGGGAGAAAGTCTGCACTCCAGCCAGCCATCCTCCTCTATATAAGCCGGCCAGTGGGCTGTGCGGAGTGCGAACACACACTCGGCTAGCTCGTTCGTTCCATAGCTCCAAAGGTAGCTACAATGGCAACTCCGGCGGCCATCTCGTCTTCCCTCGTCCTCCTCCTCCTCGTGGCCTTCACCGCCGGCGCCGACGCGACGAGCTTCTTCGTCACCAACCGGTGCACCTTCACGGTGTGGGCGGCCGCCATACCGATCAGGGGCATGGGCGGCGGCGCCCAGCTCTTGCCCGCCATGACGTGGAGTTTCGAGGTGCAAGTCGGCGTCACTGGCGGCAGGGTATGGCCGCGCACCAACTGCTCTTTCGACTATTCCACCAGCCGCGGAAGCTGCAAGACCGGCGACTGCGGCGGCGAGGTGTACTGCTTCCTCTCCGGGAAGCCGCCCGCGACGCTGGCCGAGTTCACCATCGGATACGACGGCGCACCGGACAGCTATGGCATCTCGGTGGTGGACGGCTTCAACGTGCCCACGGACTTCTCCTGCAGCGCCGCCGACGTGATTCGGTGCAGGGACCCAGGCTGCCCCGACGCCAACCACGGCCCCAACGACGGCAAGTACCACAAGTGCCAGGGCAACGCCACCTCCGAGCTTCGCTACGACGTTCTTCCACACAGCGCGCATGCCATATGATCATGATGAATTGGTTCTACATGTACTCGCCGCAAATGTATGGAAGTGAAATAAATTTGATGAATTCAAACTATGGACTGCATGTCTGGCCGAGCAATGTTCTTGTCACAAACACCCTTGGCATGCCATTAGTACGTGCACACGCTCGTCGACGATGACTAATAACTGGCACACGACAAACCTTCTTAATTAATTCTGTGGCCATCAGCAACATGTGAAGTACAGACTAAAAACATATCAAGAAATCCATCAAAGGAAAGATAACAAACTTTGTCACCAAGGCTTTCAAGTTTTTCAAGTATAATCTTGCTGTTGTTTGTCATCAGGAAAGACCGAAAATTGAAAAGCTGAAACCATTCGGTTCACTGAACAAAAAATCTGGAAGCTTAGAGTATAAGCAAGCAAACAATATTTCGAAAGAAGCGAGACAATCCCCGGTCCATGACATCAATTTTCCAAAAATATATCAATTAATTGATGCACCCCATCCGTATAAAGCAAAATCATAAGTACTTAGTCTCAAAATTATACTCGCTACCAACAGCTAGCCAAAAAATGCATGATGGTGCTATATACTGAAAAGTGCTCAAGTGATCCTGAGCTCGGGATCACTTGAGCACTTTTCCTATGCCCAAGGCATAGTCTGGACTCTGGACGGTGGAGTGTTCAATGTGACTGAATATCTCATCAGCAAACGCTGGAATTTATAGTGTTGGTCTTCCTAATTAACTTAAGACTCACACCTTGCCATATACTTCCTCTTGCCAAGGAAGCTTGCTCAGGAGAAGGCAACTTTATTTGAGAGGAATATATCTAGAATTTTTTTGTGAAAAGCCTTCTTAATTATTTCACCATCAGCAGTATGCATGTGACGAAGGAATTCCATCTTAGGAAAGATAACAAACCTCCTCACGGGGCTTTCTGCAGCACCGCGTCTTGTTCATACACTCCAGTTTTAAAGTCTTGTTGTTTATCAAAAGTAGGAAGGGCTGGCGGTTGAAACCGAATGGTTCACTAAACAGGAAAGCTAGAAACTTGCCACATTGTATCATGCAAACCGTGTTCTGTTTTGAAAACCAAGGTTTTCTGCATCGACTGACCAACGCGCACACATCCATATCAAGTAAAATTAATAAATTATATTACTCCCTCCATTCATAAATAGTTGATGTGATCTTCGTTCAAATTTGAACTAAGATCATGTCAACTATTTTCAAACGGAAGGAGTATGTCTCAGAATTATATTGGTAAGTAAGATGCTAACTGTATTAAATGAGTTAAACAACTATACTTTATAACCCATTGATGCTTAATTTGTTGTTTCTAAGGTTGCTTTATTTAATTGTTTATCAACTAAAGTCTCTTATGCATATGCTAGTTTCCTCCATTTTAATGTTTTGCATAGGTTCCCATGACTAGCACCGTTTCGTCATGGGTCACCAAACTCCTTTCTCTCCTCTTAATTACCTTGCCACATAGGATTTTTGCCTAGCTAGCAAGCTTAGCACATGTACAAGGTGGAGCATTGGGAGGAGCCTGCATGGATACTGATACTGTGCTAGAAAAAACGCAGTACACATGGGTGGTCTAACTGCGGGAAGTTAACTTACTTTGAGAGAATCCAAGGAATCATTGAAATGAGATAAATCTATTAGCAACACATAATAGATTTTCACCTCACTTTATAGATTTTTTTTTGCAAATTCGCATCAAGATGAGAATTAGCTGACAACCTTTCTCACGAGGATGCGACCTTATCCCCTCCTTGTCGCTCCCACAAGAGACTGGAGGCCCCCATCTCCGTTGCCAAACTCCTCCCACCCCTGTCCATCCTCCCCCGCCGCTGCCTGGCGAAGTTTGTGACACATTATGGTCAATTTGGTAGGCAAGGAGGAAAGTAATATATGGAGATCATTATCAATCACTCCTCACAACATACATCTTTAGTACAAACTATATAGCTGATCTTGCTAAGGTCCATGGAGAGGGGGTATCAATACCTTTGTGATCTTCAGGACTGAGTCCTGAAGAGAAGAGAAGTGGGTTACCCTACCCCAAGCGTGGCTAAATTTCATGTGGATGCTGCAATCGATCATCATGGGAACGAAGGTGCATAAGCTACCGTGGGCCAAGATGCTACAGGGAAGTACTTGGTTGCTTCGCCTATATCTGTTCCTGATCTGGTTCTAGTAGAACCTCTTGAAGCAATGGCCGCAAATGAAGCCTTATCGCTAGCTATGGATCTCTCATGTGACAGGATTTGATTCACATAGCAAGAAAACCAAATCTTCTTCGATTTGACATGCAAGGAAAAGAGAATTCCCTTGTTTCAAAATTTTCATGCATAAGCAGGTTTCTTGTAGTGTTCATGATCTTAACCTTGCCCATACATCAATAGTTGATGGTGGCATGAGAATGACGGTGATTGATATGACACCCTGGCTAAAACCAGGTGCTGATACGTCCCAAACGTATCTATAATTTCTTCTTGTTCCATGCTCTTTTGAGTGACATTGCTATGTGTTTTGCTACATTTTCATACCTTTTTACACATATTTGGACTAACCTACTAACTCAGTGCACCCAGTGCCAGTTTCTGTCTGCTGATGTATGAATTGTAGATTTTACCCATATTTACAGAGCCCAAAAAATTCCAATAAAAATATACCAAAAAATCAGCGTGTTAGAAGCTTCCAGAAGCCCAAAGGGAGCCGGAGGGGGGCCACCCCCTCCTAGGCGGCCCTAGGCCACTTGGCGCGGCCTAGGGGGAGGCCGCGCCACCAGGCCGCCTGGGCGAGTGGGACCTCCCCTGGTGCCCCCTTTGGCCCTATTTTTACCCCCGTGGAGGAAACCCTGATTCCGGAACCCTTTTCTCCAGAAGCGATTTTGATCTCCACCGCCATCGCCAACACCTGTGCCGGCACCCTGCCGTGACGGGGAAGTGCCCCCATATTCTTCTCCACTAACATTGCTTCCTCCTCATGATGATGTGGGAGTAGTTCCTCCTCGGGGCTGAGGTTTCTACATTAGCTATGTGGTTAATTCTCTCTCCCATGATGTGATATTGATTGTGATCATAGGCTATATATGTTAATCTAGGTGATCCCATGATGTAGTTGATCAGGTGCCACAGAACCGAACTTATAAGTGCAGCGACACTTGCCTGTATGGGAAGGCCTTGGCTCGGTCTATCAGTGTGCTCTCTTATGCGTATCACCAAAGAGGGGAGGCTATGCGCGCTCAGTCACCTTGGCCAGGTAAGAGGCGATAGTCTTGAAAGCCGGTTTGTTGATATGGGCCCGTCCCCGTTTGGGACAATGTTGAGTCCCCGTTTGGGACAAGTTTGCCACGAGGTGGCCGTTTTCCACAACGTGGCCGGTGTCTAGAGGACACGGGGCTACCCAAGACGGGATGTCGGTGATACAGTAAGGGAGGCATGCAGTAGAACAGTCTCGATGGAGAATCCTAGTACGTTCCTCGGAAGACGTTCCAAGTTACTGGATGGGGGAAGAACTCCATAATGTGGGCAAAGTGCGCAAACTCTGCAAAGTCAAAATCTATTCGAATAGCCGCGTCCTCGGTTATGGACAAGTTCGTACTAGGTCACACTTGGGATCAACATGAATTCGGTTGGATGATCGTGTTAAGTGGTTGGTCATGTGATGACCCGTTTGGTCATACGATGATAGGATTGGTTGGGTGGCAAGGCGATCACACCTAACCCGTTGAATGGTCATGTGATGTCCCATTTGGCCATGCGATGTCCCGTGAAAGTAATGGTCATGTGATGACCCATTTGGCCATATGATGGCCCGTGAAAGTATTGGTCATGCGATGACCCGTGAAAGTGGATGGTCGTGCGATGACCCATGAAAGATGTTCGGTCATGAGATGACCCGGTGCTTGAGTCTGTAGGGACTACGAGGTAAGCCACATGACCATGCGATGATCATGTGGGGTCCATGAGACCTTAAACGATGGTTGTGTGTGCATTAGTCTTAATGCTAATAATATGCTTGATGATTACCCGTTGTACTTTGCTAGATTGCTCAATGTTGATGCTCATATAATTAACTCAGTAATATAACTTAACCTTCTTGCCATGTTATCGTTTTGCCTTGGTGCATTGGTTGTTGTGAGCTTGCAAGTACATTCAATGTACTGACCTGGCGTGTCATGCCAGATTTGCAGGCAATGCTTTGGATGCGTAGGACGACGTTCCCGGTGTTTGCGAGCTAGGAGGTGTCCCAACCAGTGTCCATGTGGAGTGGAGTTCTACTGTTTTTGTATTTCAGGTTTTCCCATTACTTAAAGTGCCAGAAAAATTCCGGGTAAAAATATAGGAAAAATTAGCGTACAGGAAGCTTCAGGAAGATCCCAAGTGGGGCCAGAGGGGAGCCAGGGGTGGCCCAGGCGGCCACCTGGTGCGTCCACCCCCTAGTCCGCGCCAGGGGGTCGCCTGGGGCCCCTGGTCCACCTATGGCTGCCCCCCTTCGCCTATATATTCCTCGCATCTCGAAACCCTCAAAGGGAGAACCCTTTTTCGCGATCTCTCCTCTGTTCCGCCGCCGCCGCGCTTCCAAGATCGGGAGCGCCAGGAGACCTCTTCCCGGCACCCTGCCGGAGGGAGGAACCACCTCCGGGAGGTTCTCCACCACCATGGATGCTTCCCGGATGAACCGTGAGTAGTCCACCTTGGACCATCGGTCCGTGATCAGTAGCTATGTGATGTTCTCCTGCCCTCTTTGTTCATGGTTTAGACCTCATGAGCTGCCCTACATGATCGAGGCACATATGTAATCTTTCTGCTGTTGTTATGTTGAGTTTGCTGGGATCTGATGGATTATGAGACTATGTTCAGATTGTGTTTGAGTAATATATTTGATTCTCCTCTTTTATATTTATGTTCTTGAGTAATTCTTGCATGTTCTCTGTTGCTGTTTATTGATTTGGCCAAGTAGTAGGTAGTGACTCCAAGAGGGAGCGTGATGCATGATTGTGGGTTCATGCCCCCTGATGACTAGCTTGAGTGACATAAACATGAGTCTAGGGGATGTGTTGTTGCCACAAGGGAGAAAACAACGGTGCTTGTACTTGCGGGTGCAAGGATTGTTTACTTTACGCAAAGTTCTTTAATGCAGTTGTCTGTTGCTTTGATTTTACATTTTGGGTGGAATTTGCAACTTAATACCAGCGAGATGTTCTGGATAGATATCTCAAGGTGGATGATTAGTAGGTAGATGTAGATGTATTTCAGTCTACTTGGCCTGGCGTACCGCCCATTGCTTTTGAGCCTCTTCCTTTCTTTATAGCATAGTTAGCATTGGTTTGCGCACATAATCCTGTCAATTGCCCTGCTGTAATTTGTTTACCTCGTATGGCTATATTATCGTCTTTTGGGAGAGAGACATCACTAGTGAACATCATGGGACCCCGGTCCATATTTCCACCACTGTTTACACCACTATTTATTTTCTGCTTTATTTCCTTTTCTGTTGCTATCGCTATCATTATTATCCCGTGCGTTTGATCCTTTGTACACAACAAGTCCGGAGGGATTGACAACCTCTCTGTACTCGTTGGAAGCAAAGTTATCTGTTGTGTGTGCAGGTCCACGTCAATCGCCTAATTGCTGGCGCCGTTGTCACCTTCCTGTCGTTGTCGGAGTCCTACTGGAGACAAACCTTGGTATCTTCACCGAGGGAAATTTCCTGCTTTCTACATCTCAACCTTCCACTTTGGGTAACCAACGAGGGGCGAGAAGCCATCAAAGCTAATTTTTGGCGCCGTTGCCGGGGACTCCACTCTTCAAGATAGGGGAGTTGCACACTATATTTTATCTTTGCTTTTTAGTCTTGTTAGTTTACCTTTCAGTTTTTGCTTTAGTGTCCTTTATCAAAAAAAAGTTACCTTGCTTGCTGCTGTTATGGGTTCCTCCGAGAACACCAAGTTGTGTGACTTCACTAGTCATAACAACAGTGACTTTATCTGCACTCCTATTGCTCCACCTGCCACTTCAGCACCTTCTTATGAGATTAAACCTGCTTTGCTGAACCTTGTTATGAAAGATCAATTCTCCGGTGCTAGAGATGCTGCTGCTTTGCACTTAAATAATTTTTTTGATCTCTGTGATATGCAAAAGTACAAAGAAGTAGATGGTGATATCGTTAAGCTTAAGCTTTTTTCCTTTCTCCTTGAGAGGAGGAGCTAAAATCTGGTTTCAATCCTTGCCTAGGAATAGCATAGATTCTTGGGATAAGTGCAAGGATGATTTTATCGGGAAGTACTACCCCCCAGCTAAGATTATCCAATTGAGGAGTAATATTATGAATTTTAAGCAATTGGATAATGATCACGTTGCCCAAGCTTGGGAACGCATGAAATCTCTTGTTAAGAATTGCCCTACGCATGGTTTGACTACTTGGGTGGTTATCCAAACTTTTTATGCAGGCTTGAACTTTACCTCGCAGAACTTGCTAGATTTGGCCACGGGAGGAACCTTTATGTCAACAACACTTGGTGCTGCCACAAAAATACTAGATGAGATGATGACCAACTATTCCCAATGGCACACCGAAAGAGCTCCAACAGGTAGGAAGGTAAACTCTGTCGAGGAGATCTCCTCCCTAAATGAAAAAGTTGACTTGATTATGTCTCTACTTACCAAGCAATCTCCTATTGATCCTCATGATGTTACTTTAAATTCTTTGATTGCTCAAGATCAAGTAGATGTGAACTTTATCTCTAGAAACAACTTCAATAACAATGCTTATAGGAGTAATTTTGGTAACAATCCTAGACCGTTCCCCTCCAACAACTATGGGAACAACAACACTTATCCTAGCACCAGAAACTCTACCCCTAGAGATAGAGACATGCCTAGTTATGAGAAACTTTTGGAAATAGAGAAGGCCACTAAGAACTATATGCACACCCAATATGAACAAAATAGGACCTTCTCTAGACAATTATATGAGCATACTTCTATTTTGCAAGACATTGGTAGACAACTAGAGAGTCTGAACATTGAAATTTCTAACCTTCTGTGAAGCCCCCAAAATCAGACCGTGTACAGTAATCATACACACAGGGTACACGACTGAGATTAGGGTGCCACGGTGGTAATATCACAACACAACACTAAACACAAAAGGATAAACAAATATATTACAATAGAGGGGGTCACGCGGACCCGAATAAATATAAGTCATACAAGCCATAATATCTGAGTACAGACATAGTTAGTCAAGTTTTGCCTTAAGAAGGCTAGCACAAACCACATCAGAGATACAGAACGAAAAGGCGAGGCCTCCTGCCTGGGATCCACAAAACTACTCCTGGTCGACGGGGAACTCGACGTCGTAGTAGGCGCCTCCGGGGTACTCCTGCTCCTGGGCTCCAACGTCGTCTGCAGCGGCCGATCAGGCAAAACAGTAAAGGAAATAAAGCAGGTGAGTATCTAGTATACCCGCGAGTCTTACGTCCGCTACTAAGCATTATGCATTGTGTCAACGGAAAGAAGAGGCTGTATATAGTGGACTGAAAGACAGAAATTCAGAGCAAGGGTAAGAAGCTAGGCCTATCGAAGACTAGCATCTTCCGACGATGTCTTGCAGCATGGGGTAAGAATCAGCCAACAGTTTATATAAAACAGTAAGGTAACAATGAAGCAGAAGTTGCTGCAACATTGAATAATAATAAGTTGTAATAATTAACAATGCCTCCGAGTTCACCTCCTCGACATCCCCGCGAGGAAGAGAACCCAGAACCATACAGTTTAATAGTAATAGTTTCTAGTGGTAGGATCCAGCTTCAGCATAAAGCGTCCTGTTACCGTGGACACGGCTATTCGAATAGATTAATCTTCCCTGCAGGGGTGCACTTGTGTTACGCTACACGCACGGATCTCCAGGGTGGCGGGAACCTTGTTAGGGAACGCTCCACCGAGGCTATCCGACACTTCATAGCCCATCTTTCAAACTCAACAGAGAGGTCATCCGCCGGTCTAAATCCTAAGTACGACGGGCCTTGGACCCCAACCCGAACGTACTCCTGCACGGTGCGTGGCTGGCCGGTGAAGTTGAAGCAAAACCAAAGAAGACACCACCGCTCGAGCAAATAAGACAACACCACTTCCCGGCGCAGGCCGCGGTACTGCTGACGTCTGAAGAGTCCTCGGACGACACTACGAAGCAGAGGAGCCCATAAAATTGTAATACCCACGGGTAGGTAGTGCGTACATGGCATATAGCCAACTCAAGACATTCACTGAACCATTTAGCATTTTAATTAACCTGCGTGACAACCATTATCGTTGCCTCGACTTAACCGACCCGCGGACAACGACAGCAGCCAGGACCACCAGTACATCGGTGCCTGCCCTGTCGTCCCACCAAGTCACTGCGGTTACCAACAAGGTGAACCGTCTCCTTACCTTGTCTCGCGTGTGCTCCTGGAGGAGCTCGACTTTCGTGGGTTGGTAACTCTCGCGGCCAACGATCAGGGGCCAAGCACACCGGTACACTGGTCGTACCCTCCCTGTCGTCCCGTCGCAATACCTCTCGCGGGCACCGTTGGGTCGCCCGACTTCTTACCTGAAGGACAACCGTTTACAGGACCCTATGGCGGAAAGACAAAGTCAGCCTCGAGTGGAGTACAAGGATTACTCCTTGATAGCTCACACTTGAGGTGACTAGGCATAACCCAGATAGGGGCCTTTGACGGTGTCTGCATTGTACCGTACCTGTGCAGTTGTAATATTTGTATCCGCGTTCACTCCCCTGAGTGATCACGACCCTCTACCTAATCCTAGCTAACAATGCGCAGGGCTCACTGCTGAACAATGCATAATAATAATAATAGGCAGCATAGGATAAAGGAAGTCACATCAAGGGGCGACAAAAACAGGCTATGCAGATGAATAGGATTGTAATCGTAGCAGCAGCAGTAACAATGCCTAGTGCAAGAAAAGTACGGAAAGATAGGCGATATCTGGGGAAGAGAATGGCTCTGCTTGCCTGCAAGCTCGACGGTAGTAGTAGGGTCGTCGACGACGTAGTCGTACTCAGCAGCGGTGCAGTCGACGGCAGCAGCGGGGTCTACCGAAGATTAAGGGGGGGGAGCAGTAAATACACAACAATAATATACAAACATATGCATGACATGATAGATGAAATGTTATCGGTGTTCTAACGTAGTGCAATGCAATATGCTCGGAGCGGGAATTCATCTGAGGATGAACTACCGGCTCCGGTTGATTACCGGACAGGGTGTCCGGAGGGGGAAGGATCAAGCCGGAGGTGTCGTGGTCATCGGAACAACATAAGGGGGGTGTATCCGTGCTATTTGATCCATTCCGAACAACTTTCGTGTTCGGAATAAATTCATCCGGGCACTCTAACAGTACCGGACAGTTTATCGGACCGCCGGTCCGGAGGGGGAGGGTTCGATGTTCGTTGTGTTAGAGGGGGGTGGTAGACATACGGATAGCGTATTCGTATTTGTTATATTTTTCTGATCATTTTTCATGTATAAAGTTTTTGAATCCGAGTTACGGTTTAAAAGTTATTGAATTTCGAAGTTTAAATCAATTTAAATGATTTTCTGGATTTCTTTTATTATTCATTTAAACATTATCCAAAACATTATCCACAACATTATCCAGAACAGTGCTAACATGTGGGACCCACATGTCAGCCTCTGTTATTTATAAAACACTTAATTAAATTAGAAAATACCACTGGACCCACATGTCAGTGACTCAATTTTAATTATCTGATTAATCTAAATCATTATTTTAATTATTCCAGAGGGACCCACCTGTCAGTGACTAGGGTTGTCCAGTCAGCATAGTTGACTGGTCAACCCAGTCAACTGGTCCACGGGGACCCACTGGCAGCGACCCAGGGGGTTGCCCCAGGGGTGCCACGTCAGGGGGCACCGGCGGCTAGCCGCCGGCGTGCCCAGCACGGCGGAGGCCACGGGAGGGCGACGGAATTGGGTTAGGGGGCACCGTTCGCCTCGGGGCTTGGTGCATTCGAACCGGAAGACGACGGCGAGTGCACTGGTGGTGGTGGTGTGGTCGGGGGGTCACCGGAATGACGCCGGCGACGACGAAGGCGGGGACCCGTACGGTGGCGACGTCGAGGACGGCGAATCCGCGCACGGGGTGAGGCGTGGCTATGCGCGTTCGGTAGCTGGCGTCCAGGGAAATGAAATGACGCGAGTAGGGCTTCAAATGCAAGCTCTACGCCGCGGTTGGGCGCTCGCCGCCGGCGAGGTTGCTCTGCCCTAATGGCGCGCATGGCTATGGGACACGGGAACCTCAACGGCGACATGGGGATGGTGAAGGAGCTCACCAGAAACGTAACGGTGCAGAGAGCGGCCTCGGTGGCGTCGGGGTGGCGCCGGATTTCCTCCGCGACGCCGCGGCGGCCGAAGTTGGGGGAGATGACCGTGTGCTCGCCGTAACGGCTCCGAGCTCGATTCCTTGCGCTCGGTGACGAAGGCGACGGCGAGACACACGCTGGACAAGGTGGTGAGGCGGCTCGAGGTCAGCGGCCGCGGTGGTGCGCGGTCATGGCGACGGCGGGCTCGGGGGAATTTTCCCAGACGATGGCGAGAGGAGGAGGAGAGGAATGGGGTGGGGGAGTTGTCCAGGGTGTCGGCCGGGGTGGTCTTAGCGTGTCCATGGCGGGAGGGAGCAGGTGAGGGAGGGGAGGGCTCCAGGGGCGCCCGTGGCCACGGCGGCGCCACGGCGTCGAGCAGGTGGCCGACAGGACGGGGGCAGGTGGGAGGTGGAAGACGGGCCGGGGTGGGCTGGGCCAAGGTGGGCCTCGCACTGGGCGGGGTTTAGTCTTTGTTTCATTTGTTTTCTTTTCTGTTTGCTCACATTCTTTTCTGTAATTGATTTATTAGCTCTAGCATTTTTGTAAAATATTATTGGTGATTGTAAATTAGGTTTATATATTACTGAGGTGCCACAAAAAGTTTTGCAGCAAAATAAATCCATTAGGTATTTCTTTTAAATATTAAATGCCCAAAGTAGGGGTTCTAGCCTACTGTTTGAATTGTTTGGAATTTTCTGCAACTCCAAAAATTACCAAAGTTGTTCCAACATGATTATAATGATTTTAGGCAATTTACAAAATAGTTTCATGATTTTTGGAACAACTTTATTTGAGCACTTTTGTTTTAATTTTCATTTAAAGTAGTTCCAACTAGGGTTTGATTTCATGATGAGCTAGATGCATTGGGATTTGGGGATTTGATCCCCAACCAGCATGGTTTGAAAAGAGCAGAAGCAAAGTTTGATTAAGGACATGGGATAACAGTGATTAACAAACAGTGATAGTCAACAGTGATGATGATTACTGTTACAGGCATCTGAGGGTGTTACAAATCTCCCCCACTTCAAGAATTCTCGTCCCGAGAATTTAAGTGGTAGCGAGGAAAAGATCGGGGTATTCATCGCGAAGGAGATCTTCGCGTTCCCAAGTGGCTTCATCTTCAGAATGATTCGACCACTGAACCTTGAGGAACTTGACGGTCTTGTTGCGGGTTCGACGCTCAGACTGATCGAGAATGCGGCTCGGATGTTCTCGATAAGTCAAGTCTTGTTGCAGCTCGATCATATCATGCTCCACTTCGCGGATAGGATCCTTGAAGCAGCGACGGAGTTGCGACACGTGGAAGACATCGTGGACTTGGGAGAGGTTCGGCGGCAATTCCAACCGGTATGCCACGGGTCCACTCCTGGAAAGGATATAGAACGGGCCAATGTAGCGAGGAGCCAACTTGCCCTTGATACCGAAGCGATGAGTGCCCCTCATGGGAGTGACACGAAGGTAAGCGTATTCACCAGGTTGATACTCCATTTCACGGTGTTTGCGGTCATAGTTGCTCTTCTGGCGGGACTGAGCGGCCTTCAAATGTTCACGGATGACGTGAACTTGGTCTTCAGCTTGCTGAATAATATCCGGGCCAATGAGTGCACGTTCCCCAGTTTCTGACCAACTCAGAGGGGTCCGACACTTACGCCCATAGAGAACTTCATAGGGTGCCATCTTCAGACTAGCGTGATAGCTATTGTTGTACGAGAATTCAGCAAATGGAAGAGATTCCTCCCATTTCTTGCCGAAGGAGATGACACAAGCTCGAAGCATATCTTCAAGTACTTGATTGACGCGTTCGACTTGGCCCTGTGACTGGGGGTGATAAGCGGTGCTGAGATGCAGAGTAGTCCCCAGAGCTTCTTGGAAACTCCGCCAATATCTTGAGGTGAAAAGGCTGCCACGATCTGAACTAATCTCCAATGGAATATCGTGGAGCGACACGATCTGGGCGATATATAATTCCGCTAACTGAGCCGCCGTGATCTTCTCCTTGACTGGTATAAAGTGAGCAACCTTGGAGAACCGGTCGATGACGACAAAGATAGCATCGTTACCTTTCTGTGATCGGGGAAAACCGGTGACGAAGTCCATCTGAACCTTGTCCCACTTCCATACAGGGATTTCAGGTGGTTGTAGAGTTCCAGAGGGTTTTTGATGTTCCCCCTTGACGCGACGACAAACGTCACATTCAGAAACATATCGGGCAATGTCTTGCTTCATGTTAGGCCACCAGAATTGTTGACGAATGTCTTGGTACATCTTGGTGCTTCCAGGATGAATGGACAATGGGGTATCGTGAGCCGCTTTCATGACCTTCGGAGTCATATCCAGGTTCTCATGCCTGCCCTTGCTGTGAGTAACCACTAATCGGTTCTGGTAGAACGCCGCACCATTACTATCAAGGGTGAAGGGTGAGGGTCTCCCATTGGCGATATCGCGCTTAATCTTGTGTACGAAATCATCATAGAACTGTATACACTGGACGGATTTGACGAGATCCGGTTCAATGACCAGGTTATTTGCACAACCTTGAGGAACAATCTCGAGGTTCAACTTTTGAAAGTCTTCATACAGAAGGGGTTGCTGCACCTGAACCTCCAGTTCAGAACAATAAGCTTTGCGGCTCAAGGCATCGGCCATCACATTAGCCTTGCCAGGGGTGTAATGAATATCCATGTTAAAATCGGCTATTGTCTCGAGCCATCTTTGTTGGCGGAGATTCAGGTCGGGCTGAGTAAACAAGTACTTCAGGCTTTGGTGGTCGGTGTAGATCTCGCAACGATTACCAACGAGGTAATGTCGCCACAGCTTCAATGCATAAATTACTGCTGCCAATTCGAGATCGTGTGTTGGATATTTGTCTTCGTGAGCACGCAACTGACGAGAGCCATAAGCAATCACTTTGCGCTCTTGCAATAGGACACAGCCTAATCCTTGACGAGACGCGTCGCAATATATCACGAAGTCCTTCTGATTATCAGGGGGAGCGAGCACCGGGGGAGAAGTTAGCTTGTCCTTGAGGGCTTGAAAACTTTCTTGACATTTATCTGTCCACTCAAACTTGACACCTTTGTGAAGCAGATTAGTCAGCGGCCTGGCTATCTTGGAAAAATTCTCGACGAAATGGCGGCAATAGCTAGCGAGCCCGAGAAAACTGCGGACTTGCTTGACGGTCTTGGGAGGAGTCCAGTCAAGGATAGCCTGGATACGTTCTGGGGTGACGGCAATGCCATCCTTGGAAATCACATGCCCAAGGTAGGTTACTTCGGGAAGCCAGAATTCACACTTAGAATACTTAGCGTAGAGTTTGTGTTCTCGAAGCTTCTCCAGTATAAGACGAAGATGTTCAGCATGTTCTTCTTCATTCTTGGAATATATCAATATATCATCCAGATAAACCACGACGAACTGGTCGAGGTACTCCATGAAAATATAATTCATCAATCTGGAGAAGGTGGCTGGAGCATTTGTTAAGCCAAAGGACATGACAGTGTACTCGTATGAACCATATCGAGTAATGAAGGCAGTCTTCGGAATGTCCTCATCACGGACTCGGATTTGGTGATAACCCAACCTCAAGTCGAGTTTAGAAAACACCTTGGATCCGGCAAGTTGATCATACAGATCGTTGATCCGGGGAAGTGGGTATTTATTCTGGATGGTGGCTTGGTTAATGGGCCGATAATCTTGGACCAATCGGTTTGTCCCATCGCTCTTCTTGACAAAGAGTGAAGGTGCTCCCCAAGCTGAGGAACTGGGGCGAATGAATCCTTTCTGAAGTGCCTTGTCGATTTCCTCCTTAAGTTCAAGGAGTTCATGTGGCGGCATCTTGTAAGGACGCTTGGCAATAGGAACAGTGCCCGGCTTCAAGTCGATGACGAATTCAACTTCTCTGATCGGGGGTATTCCCGGCAGTTCTTCTGGGAAGACGTCGGGAAAGTCGCGAACGACCGGAACGTTCTCGATGCCTTCGAGGGGGGCGACATTCATAGCATTCATCATAAATATTTGTGTTTCAGCATTTCAGGTAACTCGGGCAGTGTGGTTAACAATCTCGCCGGAGGGGTGAAAAAGTTGGACAGACTTGGTACCACAATAAAGTGCGGCATCGTGAGATTTCAACCAATCCATTCCCAGAATGAGGTCTATATGGAAGACGTCAGGATGATGGGGGAGGCAAAGAATTCAATCCCTTCAATTTCAATGATGGTTCCGGGCACTATCTTGGTGGTTCGGCATTGGCCTATAGGGGTGCGAACAACCATCGGTGGGTTCATCTTTTCCAATGCGAAGTTATGCGATAATGCAAATGCTTCCGACATGAATGAATGCGATGCTCCTGTATCAAATAAAACAGCAGCAGGTACGGAATTTACGAGAAGGGTACCCATCACGGTAGCGGGTTGTTGCTGAGCTTCTTCAACATTGATGTTGTTAGCATGACCACGAGCATGAGCAGCAGACCCAGTATTATAGTTGGGGGTCCTGTTGTTTCCACGACCATTTCCACGGCTAGCGGGGTGAATTACCAGTTGCTTCTGTTTCTGGGGACACTCCCTGGAATAATGCCCAGGTTGGCGGCACGTGAAGCATAATCCATCCTGAGGACGAAGGGGTGGTGCATTGGGTGGTGCAGGCAGAGCTCTTGGCATCTGCGGTGGTGGAGGCAGACGGGGTACAGCATAAGACGGCCTTGGAGCAGGGACAACTGCGTGGGTCACACTGGCAGGGAGCCAGATACGACGCTTCTGCGTTGCGCCTGAAGATGAGCCAACGTCACGATAACGCTTCAGAGAGTGCTTGTGCTCCATCTGGGCAGTCTCGACGGTGATAGCCTTGTTCACCATGGTGGCGAAGTTGGCGAAATCATGAACGGCAAGAGCGAGCCTGAGGTCGGGGTTGAGGCCACGACGGAACTTCTGCTGCCTGCGAGCATCAGTGGTGATCTCTCCTTTCGCATAGCGAGAGAGGTTGAGGAACTCGCGCTGATAGGCTTCAACAGTCATATCGCCCTGAGTGAGGTTGCGGAATTCTTCCGCCTTACGATCCATGATCCCCTGAGGAATATAGCGGGCGCGGAAGGCAGACCGAAATTCATCCCAAGTGATGACTTCTCCGACTGGCAGTGAACGCTTGTGGGTGTTCCACCACTGAGCAGCGGCGCCCTTCAGATGGTAAGACGCAAAGTTCACATAGTCGGCTGGATCGACATTAGCAGACTCAAGCTCGTGAGTGATGTCGCGAAGCCAGTCATCAGCATCCAACGGCTGAACGGTGTTGCGGAACATAGTGGGGTTGAGGCGGGTGAAGTCGTGCAGAGTCACGGTGGCCTGCTGATGGTGGTGCCCATTCTGATTCGGCTGGGGAAACCGAGCCATGATATTCTGCATGAACTGACGATTCATCTCGAACTGCTGCATCATCGCGGCCATGTAATCCGGCGGCGGAGGTGGGTCGTTGGCAGCACGACCACGACCACGACCACCACGACCAGCCATCCTGCTAGAATTTAACAGGGGTATCTCAGAGATGAAAATTTAACGAGATACCGAAATCAAGCCTGAAGTAAAACGACAACGTAAAGGAGGCGCAGACATATATAGGAGTAGTCATATAAGACATACACATGCGCACACAGAATCAATCGAAATTCGGGCAGCGTAACGTCGTAGAAATTAAGGAAAAAGGACTCTCTAGGCGGCGCGCAGACCGCGGTTAGGATTACACGACGCGACATAGATTCCACTATGTCAATCACGCCGCAAGAAAACTGTTGGCCACAGGAGTTGATGCCAGAGAACGCGCGGCCTGCCCAGAATGAGAATGGGATCCGCGGTCTGGGATCTGGCGTACGACGCCTGCAACACGACTCAATCAAAGGGGGATGCACCAGAAAAAAAAAACGCCGGGTGGAATCAAGAGAACGTGATCCTAATGTCAGCTTTTGTAAAACTTACCAGCAAGGATAAGAGGGCAGATTCCCAGAGCATAGGTAAGGAGAAAAGGATCCTAATACCATAGATATCACACATAGTGACATCGATGTGGGTCCGTAAGCCAAATATTAAGTTAGCAAAATAGTTTTTCAAAGTCTAGACTCAACATCGACCAGGTAGTGGTGGGGTGGCTTCCTACAGGCAGTCGGCTCTGATACCAACTTGTGACGCCCCCAAAATCAGACCGTGTACAGTAATCATACACACAGGGTACACGACTGAGATTAGGGTCCCACGGTGGTAATATCACAGCACAACACTAAACACAAAAGGATAAACAAATATATTACAATAGAGGGGGTCACGCGGACCCGAATAAATATAAGTCATACAAGCCATAATATCTGAGTACAGACATAGTTAGTCAAGTTTTGCCTTAAGAAGGCTAGCACAAACCACATCAGAGATACAGAACGAAAAGGCGAGGCCTCCTGCCTGGGATCCACAAAACTACTCCTGGTCGACGGGGAACTCGACGTCGTAGTAGGCGCCTCCGGGGTACTCCTGCTCCTGGGCTCCAACGTCGTCTGCAGCGGCCGATCAGGCAAAACAGTAAAGGAAATAAAGCAGGTGAGTATCTAGTATACCCGCGAGTCTTACGTCCGCTACTAAGCATTATGCATTGTGTCAACGGAAAGAAGAGGCTGTATATAGTGGACTGAAAGACAGAAATTTAGAGCAAGGGTAAGAAGCTAGGCCTATCGAAGACTAGCATCTTCCGACGATGTCTTGCAGCATGGGGTAAGAATCAGCCAACAGTTTATATAAAACAGTAAGGTAACAATGAAGCAGAATTTGCTGCAACATTGAATAATAATAAGTTGTAATAATTAACAATGCCTCCGAGTTCACCTCCTCGACATCCCCGCGAGGAAGAGAACCCGGAACCATACAGTTTAATAGTAATAGTTTCTAGTGGTAGGATCCAGCTTCAGCATAAAGCGTCCTGTTACCGTGGACACGGCTATTCGAATAGATTAATCTTCCCTGCAGGGGTGCACTTGTGTTACGCTACACGCACGAATCTCCAGGGTGGCGGGAACCTTGTTAGGGAACGCTCCACCGAGGCTATCCGACACTTCATAGCCCATCTTTCAAACTCAACAGAGAGGTCATCCGCCGGTCTAAATCCTAAGTACGACGGGCCTTGGACCCCAACCCGAACGTACTCCTGCACGGTGCGTGGCTGGCCGGTGAAGTTGAAGCAAAACCAAAGAAGACACCACCGCTCGAGCAAATAAGACAACACCACTTCCCGGCGCAGGCCGCGGTACTGCTGACGTCTGAAGAGTCCTCGGACGACACTACGAAGCAGAGGAGCCCATAAACTCGTAATACCCACGGGTAGGTAGTGCGTACATGGCATATAGCCAACTCAAGACATTCACTGAACCATTTAGCATTTTAATTAACCTGCGTGACAACCATTATCGTTGCCTCGACTTAACCGACCCGCGGACAACGACAGCAGCCAGGACCACCAGTACATCGGTGCCTGCCCTGTCGTCCCACCAAGTCACTGCGGTTACCAACAAGGTGAACCGTCTCCTTACCTTGTCTCGCGTGTGCTCCTGGAGGAGCTCGACTTTCGTGGGTTGGTAACTCTCGCGGCCAACGATCAGGGGCCAAGCACACCGGTACACTGGTCGTACCCTCCCTGTCGTCCCGTCGCAATACCTCTCGCGGGCACCGTTGGGTCGCCCGACTTCTTACCTGAAGGACAACCGTTTACAGGACCCTATGGCGGAAAGACAAAGTCAGCCTCGAGTGGAGTACAAGGATTACTCCTTGATAGCTCACACTTGAGGTGACTAGGCATAACCCAGATAGGGGCCTTTGACGGTGTCTGCATTGTACCGTACCTGTGCAGTTGTAATATTTGTATCCGCGTTCACTCCCCTGAGTGATCACGGCCCTCTACCTAATCCTAGCTAACAATGCGCAGGGCTCACTGTTGAACAATGCATAATAGTAATAATAGGCAGCATAGGATAAAGGAAGTCACATCAAGGGGCGACAAAAACAGGCTATGCAGATGAATAGGATTGTAATCGTAGCAGCAGCAGTAACAATGCCTAGTGCAAGAAAAGTACGGAAAGATAGGCGATATCTGGGGAAGAGAATGGCTCTGCTTGCCTGCAAGCTCGACGGTAGTAGTAGGGTCGTCGACGACGTAGTCGTACTCAGCAGCGGTGCAGTCGACGGCAGCAGCGGGGTCTACCGAAGATTAAGGGGGGGGGAGCAGTAAATACACAACAATAATATACAAACATATGCATGACATGATAGATGAAATGTTATCGGTGTTCTAACGCAGTGCAATGCAATATGCTCGGAGCGGGAATTCATCTGAGGATGAACTACCGGCTCCGGTTGATTACCGGACAGGGTGTCCGGAGGGGGAAGGATCAAGCCGGAGGTGTCGTGGTCATCAGAACAACATAAGGGGGGTGTATCCGTGCTATTTGATCCATTCCGAACAACTTTCGTGTTCGGAATAAATTCATCCGGGCACTCTAACCGTACCGGACAGTTTATCGGACCGCCGGTCCGGAGGGGGAGGGTTCGATGTTCGTTGTGTTAGAGGGGGGTGGTAGACATACAGATAGCGTATTCGTATTCTTTATATTTTTCTGATCAATTTTCATGTATAAAGTTTTTGAATCCGAGTTACGGTTTAAAAGTTATTGAATTTTGAAGTTTAAATCAATTTAAATGATTTTCTGGATTTCTTTTATTATTCATTTAAACATTATCCAAAACATTATCCACAACATTATCCAGAACAGTGCTGACATGTGGGACCCACATGTCAGCCTCTGTTATTTATAAAACACTTAATTAAATTAGAAAATACCACTGGACCCACATGTCAGTGACTCAATTTTAATTATCTGATTAATCTAAATCATTTAGTTTAATTATTCCAGGGGGACCCACCTGTCAGTGACTAGGGTTGTCCAGTCAGCATAGTTGACTGGTCAACCCAGTCAACTGGTCCACGGGGACCCACTGGCAGCGACCCAGGGGGTTGCCCAGGGGTGCCACGTCAGGGGGCACCGGCGGCTAGCCGCCGGCGTGCCCAGCACGGCGGAGGCCACGGGAGGGCGACGAAATTGGGTTAGGGGGCACCGTTCGCCTCGGGGCTTGGTGCATTCGAACCGGAAGACGACGGCGAGTGCACTGGTGGTGGTGGTGTGGTCGGGGGGTCACCGGAATGACGCCGGCGACGACGAAGGCGGGGACCCGTACGATGGCGACGTCGAGGACGGCGAATCCGCGCACGGGGTGAGGCGTGGCTATGCGCGTTCGGTAGCTGGCGTCCAGGGAAATGAAATGACGCGAGTAGGGCGTCAAATGCAAGCTCTACGCCGCGGTTGGGCGCTCGCCGGCGGCGAGGTTGCTCTGCCCTAATGGCGCGCACGGCTATGGGACACGGGAACCTCAACGGCGACATGGGGATGGTGAAGGAGCTCACCAGAAACGTAACGGTGCAGAGAGCGGCCTCGGTGGCGTCGGGGTGGCGCCGGATTTCCTCCGCGACGCCGTGGCGGCCGGAGTTGGGGGAGATGACCGTGTGCTCGCCGTAACGGCTCCGAGCTCGATTCCTTGCGCTCGGTGACGAAGGCGACGGCGAGACACACGCTGGACAAGGTGGTGAGGCGGCTCGAGGTCAGCGGCCGCGGTGGTGCGCGGTCATGGCGACGGCGGGCTCGGGGGAATTTTCCCAGACGATGGCGAGAGGAGGAGGAGAGGAATGGGGGTGGGGGAGTTGTCCAGGGTGTCGGCCGGGGTGGTCTTAGCGTGTCCATGGCGGGAGGGAGCAGGTGAGGGAGGGGAGGGCTCCAGGGGCGCCCGTGGCCACGGCGGCGCCACGGCGTCGAGCAGGTGGCCGACAGGACGGGGGCAGGTGGGAGGTGGAAGACGGGCCGGGGTGGGCTGGGCCAAGGTGGGCCTCGCACTGGGCGGGGTTTAGTCTTTGTTTCATTTGTTTTCTTTTCTGTTTGCTCACATTCTTTTCTGTAATTGATTTATTAGCTCTAGCATTTTTGTAAAATATTATTGGTGATTGTAAATTAGGTTTATATATTACTGAGGTGCCACAAAAAGTTTTGCAGCAAAATAAATCCATTAGGTATTTCTTTTAAATATTAAATGCCCAAAGTAGGGGTTCTAGCCTACTGTTTGAATTGTTTGGAATTTTCTGCAACTCCAAAAATTACCAAAGTTGTTCCAACATGATTATAATGATTTTAGGAAATTTACAAAATAGTTTCATGATTTTTGGAACAACTTTATTTGAGCACTTTTGTTTTAATTTTCATTTAAAGTAGTTCCAACTAGGGTTTGATTTCATGATGAGCTAGATGCATTGGGCTTTGGGGATTTGATCCCCAACCAGCATGGTTTGAAAAGAGCAGAAGCAAAGTTTGATTAAGGACAGGGGATAACAGTGATTAACAAACAGTGATAGTCAACAGTGATGATGATTACTGTTACAGGCATCTGAGGGTGTTACACCTTCAGACTAGGCTCACCACCACGGAAACCCAAGTTTCCAATATGTATCACACACATGCTACTTTGATAAACCAAATGGAAGCTAAACCTGAAGTGGTTTCGACTATAAAGGAGGAAGAAGACAGAATTAAGAGCCTTCCTACACACCACACCGTTGCTACTATCCAAGTTGTTGAGGATATCCAAACTCTTAGCACCCAATGCCCTAGTCCCATAGGACCTATTAATGGTGATGCTATGACCTCAACCGTAGAAGAAGAAACTCCTATGACTATAGAAGCTACCAAACAAGTGAGCCTAAAGGACACCACTACCATTTTACTTGATAGTAGTGACCTTGATTTTGATAATTGCACCCTTTCTGAAGTTATTCGTTTACTTCACAAGATGTCTAGATATCCCCACACTAGCACACTTAATCTTGCCTTCACGGAGCATATCACTAATGCTCTCAGTAAAGCTGGGAGGAGAAGCTTAGGGTAGAAGCCTCCATACCTAGAAAGCTAGAAGATGGTTGGGATCCTATGATTAAAATTAAGTTGAATAACTTCTCTTGCTATGCTTTATGTGATGTTGGAGCTAGTACCTCCGTTATGCCCAAAAGAATGTATGATATATTTGAATTGAAACCTTTTGACCCTTGTTCTTTCGGTGTTCGTCTTGTTGACTCTTCCGTAAATAAACCTTTGGGGAAGATCGATGATGTTCTTATCATTGTCAATGACAATTATGTTCCCGTTGATTTTACTATTATGGACATTGAATGTGAACCTTCTTGTCCAATTATTTTGGGACGTCCTTTTCTTCGCACCGTGGGTGCTGTTATTGATATGAAAGAAGGGATTATCAAATTCCAATTCCCTCTCAAGAAAGGGATGGATCACTTCCCTAGAAATAAGATTAAGTTACCTTTTGAGTCCGTTACACGGGCTAGCTATTCTCTTACTCTTGATAAAACTTGATCTTCTCTTTTTGCATCAAGCCTAGCTAATGGCTTTAAAGAAGCGCTTTCGGGAGGCAACCCGCAACGAATTTAGGTCTTCCTTTTTGTTTTTCTTCTGTTTTTAGTGGTCTTGATGATTGTTACTACTGTAGCAACATCATTGTATCTTTACTTTTCAAGCTTTGTGCCATTTATAGCCTCATATGACAAGGGAAGTGAAAGTTGTGACATGCTGTCCAGAAAACAGATTCTGTCCTCGTGACGGGAAAAATCATAGAAAAATCCCAGTTCATCTTTTTGAGCTGAATTTTTTACACAGCATGATCTATACATTCACGGAACTTTTTTATGTTCTGAGTTTTTTTATTTGAGTTGCAGAAGTATCCCTAAAAAATTCTTTACTACCTGCTGGTCTGTTTTTCACAGATTCTGTCCTGTTTTGCCTTTTCTTTGTTTTGCAAACCTTAAGCTTGCTTTTTCTTTGCAAAAACTTTTTGCCGATCTTTAGAAACAGTAGATCTTCAAGAATATCCTTATTTACAGTAGGGAAAAAATATTTTATTGTGGGTACTAACCTCGCTAATCAGATTATGATGAGTTATGTATGAAGGGAGTTTTCAAGTGTGCGAGGGAAGATGATAAAAGAAGATTCAAGAGGGTCAAACGCTCAAGCTTGGGGATGCCCC
Organism: Bromus sterilis; assembly: GCA_950022295.1. NCBI lineage: Eukaryota > Viridiplantae > Streptophyta > Magnoliopsida > Poales > Poaceae > Bromus > Bromus sterilis. The sequence continues at coordinate 49,052,016 of OX465600.1, read as the reverse complement.
CGTGCACCCCCAATAAATTTTGAAGGAGACTCAAGCGTCTAAGCTTGGGGATGCCCCCATGTATCCCCTTCTCCATCAATAATTATCAGTTCGTCTTTCGTTCCACTATATTTTTATCACTTCATGCGTTATGTGCTATGCTTGGAGCGTCTTGCTCTTTATTTCCTTTTTAGTTTTCTTTAGCTTAGCTTGCTGTTCATAACAAGTTAGAACCCAGATTTCTTTGTGTGGGAGAGAAACACGCTCCACTTCACCCTAGAACACAACATAGGATTTTCATGCTTATCTTTGCTGTGTGTGTTCTTTATCTTTTTCGTAGCTGCTGTCATGTTTAGCTCTTAGTTTTCATGCTTATGTTTTTAAAGAGCTTTTGTTTAGTTTGTTGCTGGAACTCTCTTGAGTTTTCATGTTTATCTTGTTTAGAGAGTTTGCCTATTGCACTGAGTTTTGTGTCTTGACTTGGAGTAGGTAATTGAGGTTGCTATTCAATTGTAGTACTAACTTGCAATAGTTTTGAGGTATTGCCTTGAGTAATGTTTGAACTTTTGGTGTCAAGATCTTTAGCCTATTAGTGATAGATGTCGTATTTTGGGATTTTCGTGTTTATTTTCGAAAAACCTACAAAATTTGTTGAGAACTTTAGCTACTAGATGGATCACTAATCTTTGGAGGGATCGAATATTAGAGTACACTCACGTACCATGAGTCGACGATGTGCAAGGATTACCAAACCCCCATACACTCCTCCTCGGGGTACTTGTCTCTTTGTGAACCTCCTAATTAGATTGAGAGTTACCGATAATAAGTGCACGAGTTCTTCGGACTAATGTGAGTATTCGAAAGTTGACACTTCCACCTCCTCAGATTTGCTAGCGTCTCCCGTGCCGTGCATTGCCTCCTTCTCACTCCGAGAGTTAGCGTCCACCTTCGCCAGTACATCCAAATTCTTGGAACGATACGCTCTGTAATCATAAGCCTCATTATATCCTTCCTCAAAACAGCCACCATACCTACCTATAAAGGCATTTCCATAGCCTTTCCGAGATACATTGCCATGCAACATCCACCTTCTCATGACTTGATCTTCATGTCATACATGCTTTTTCTTGATCGATGAGCCGCATGCTAGTTGGGACTTGCCCTAATCATTGCTACATGACGCGCTAGTATCATTGCATTTCCTGCTACACCGGCAAAGGCATACATTTGCATACTTCATGATAGTTTCATTTTCTTTATATTGAGTACTTTTGTAAAGTGTGAAAGATCTTCTATACTTCTTGTAATATATAGAGTGTTGCCCCTAAAGTGAGGAAAAAATCCCAAAGAGGACAAAATCAAAAGATCCCAAAGAGGACAAATGAGAGAAATAGAAAGAGCCATTGAGGCCACCAAAAAAATACAAAAAGAGAAAAATTGAAAAAGAAATAAAAAGAGAGAAGGGGGCACTCTACTATTCCTTTTGAGAGATCCACACTCGTACTCCATCTTATATCTTGTACTCCATAGAGATTATCATTCATGCATATAGCTATGTGGGTACCTTCACACTATAGAACTTGGCTTCTATATTCCAATGATGAGCCTCCTCAAATGAGCTCTAGGTCTTCTTGAGCAAGCAAGTTGGATGCACCCCACTAGTTCCATTGGAGAGCTTACCTTAGCTCATATGTGCATCCGTTGCATGACAATCCCTACTCCTCACATCATATCTATCATTTGGCTTTCTCTCGCCTATGATTGTCCTCATTGATGTGAGCCTTTCACACCTGTTTTGTCTTCCTCCCCCATCATTTTTCTCTCTTTGCCATCCTAAGTGTCAACTTTCTTGCTTACGCTCATCCATTGCATGAGTGCTCAAAATATCGAAAAGGAGTGGATCAAATTGACTTGTACCTGGCTAGTGGTCTGGGGACGAGTCAAGATAAGATTCCAAAGAAGACCAAGTGTGAAACTTTAGTAGATTGAGTTCTCAACACAAAAATAATTTTTCTCGTATTCCCTATCCCCTTTCTTGCACGCAAACACCATTTGGAGACATTCGAGTCATGGAAAGCTAGAGCTCTTGCACATAATGTTCTTTCGTTTCTTGTTTCAATGCTAATATAGACTTTTGCATGTTATGACTTGAATTGAATTACATGCCTTGATTGCTTTAGTTAAAAGTTCTTATATGGTTGGTAGTATGTCACCACAGAAATTATGCTTGTTATCATTTACCTACTCGAGGACGAGAAGGAATTAAGCTTGGGGATGTTGATACGTCCAAAACGTATCTATAACTTTTGCTTGCTCCATGCATCTTTTGTGTGATATTGCTATGATATTGACGCACTTCCATACACTTTTGATCATATTTGGACTAACCTATTAACTCAGTGCACCCCAGTGCCAATTCCTGTTTTCTGCTGTTTTTGTATTTCAGGTTTTCCCATTACTTAAAGTGCCAAAAAAATTCTGGAAAAAATATAGGAAAAATCAGCGTACAGGAAGCTTCGGGAAGAGCCCAAGTGGGGCCAAAAGGGATCAAGGGGTGGCCCAGGCGGCCACCTGGAGCGGCCACCCCCTAGGCCGCGCCAGGGGGGCGCCTGGGGCCCCTGGTCCACCTCTGGCTGCCCCCCTTCGCCTATATATTCCTCGCGTCCCGAAACCCTCGAAGGGAGAACCCTTTTCTGCGATCTCTCCTCTGTTCCGCCGCCGTCGCGCTTCCAAGATCGGGAGCACCAGGAGCCCTCTTACCGGCACCCTACTGGATGAGGAACCACCTCCGGGAGCTTCTCCACCACAATGGATGCTTCCCGGATGAACCGTGAGTAGTCCACCTTGGACCATGGGTCCATGATCAGTAGCTATGTGATGTTCTCCTCCCCTCTTTGTTCTTCATGGTTTAGACCTCGTGAGCTAACCTACATGATCGAGGCACATATGTAATCTTTCTGCTGTTGCTATGTTGAGTTTGCTGGGATCTGATGGATTATTAGACTATGTTCAGATTGTGTTTGAGTAATATATTTGATTATCCTCTTTTATATTTATGTTCTTGAGTAATTCTTGCATGTTCTCCGTTGCTGTTTATTGCTTTGGACAAGTAGTAGGTAGTGACTCCAAGAGGGAGCGTTATGCATGATTGTGGGTTCATGCCCCCTGATGACTAGCTTGAGTGACAGAAACATGAGTCTAGGGGATGTGCTGTTGCCACAAGGGAGAAAACAATGGTGCTTGTACTTGCGGGTGCAAGGATTGTTTACTTTACACAAAGTTCTTTAAGCAGTTGTCTGTTGCTTTGAGTTTACACTTTGGGTGGGATTCACAACTGAATACCAGCGAGATGTTCTGGATAGATATCTCAAGGTGGATGATTAGTAGGTAGATGCAGATGGATTTCGGTCTACTTGTCTTGGCGTACCGCCCATTGCTTTTGAGCCTCTTCCTTTCTTTATAGCATAGTTAGCATTGGTTTGCGCACATAATCCTGTCAATTGCCCAGCTGTAATTTGTTTACCTCGCATGGCTATATTATCGTCTTTTGGGAGAGAGACATCACTAGTGAACATCATGGGACCCCGGTCCATATTTCCACCACTGTTTACACCGCTATTTATTTTCTGCTTTATTTCCTTTTCTGTTGCTATCGCTATCATTATTATCCCGTGCGTTTGATCCTTTGTAAACAACAAGGCCGGAGGGATTGACAACCTCTCTGTACTCGTTGGGAGCAAAGTTATCTGTTGTGTGTGCAGGTCCACGTTAACCGCCTAATTGCTGGCGCCGTTGTCACCTTCCTGTCGTTGTCGGAGTCCTACTGGAGACAAACCTTGGTATCTTCACCGAGGGAAATTTGCTGCTGTCTACATCTCAACCTTCCACTTTGGGTAACCAACGAGGGGCGAGAAGCCATCACTAGCTTGAGGATCAAGCTTGTTCTTTGTCTCGCTCCGCTAGCATTGTAAGAAACTCCGTGGACCCCTTTCTGTGGTTATAGAAAGCTATTCAGTTCTATATCAAGCAGTGCCGTGTTCTAGAAGACTTGATCTCTGGGCTGGAGCACGGGTCGTTCCGGTCCTCTGAGCCGGGGTGCCACAAAGCTTGGTATCAGAGCAGGACTAGCTGTAGGACACCCTAGTCCGCGCGAACGTTAGAAGGATGTTAGAATGACGTTGGAGCTAGAAGTTATAGCTTGCTTGTGCGGTGCATTTGATTGCTGCATTTGTTTGCTGCATATAGATAGCAATCTTTTGCTGACGATCTGTTCTGCTGAGTGTCGATGGCAGCCGTCCCAACGGACCAACTGTCACCCTCCTCCCCACTCAGCTTTGCCTATCTACTCGCTGAAGTTTGGCGCTGTCTCTATCCCAGTGAAGAGATGACAATGTACCAGGTGTTCCAAGCGCAGCTCGGATATTGGCGCTTCAGTACTGTGGCAATGTCTTCATGGAAGCCAGCCTTCCCCTTGGTAGGCATACCTACAGCTTCTGTGGTGGACACGCCACTACCACCGATCGTGCTATTCAACTCGCTGCTTTGGCAGGCCTCACAAGTCTTCGCCACCAGGAAAGCATGATGCAGCAGGATCATGCCTTCCGCTTCTATCCTACCTTGGACATCACCCCTCGACGAGTAAGGTTTGCTCGTCCTCCCGCGGAAGCCGACGCGGAGGTGATCAGTTTGTCCCGCTACGTGATCACCGCATACATCCTCATCTTCGAGCTAGCCCATGATGCAAGGCAGGCAGGAAGAGCTCTTTCTGCAGCCTCAGCTCTGTCAAATCCGCCGCCAGCCCCTTCGGCCTTCGGAAATCCGTCGATAGATCGTAGTGCCTAAGTTTCGCGTAGTTCAGGCGACAATACTATTTTTGCTTGATGCTTGATGCATGTGCGTGATCTTGTTCTTAGTCTCGGTACTTGTTTAGTGTTGTTGTTCCTGCTTAGTTGGATCCCGTTGTTGGTCCCTTGTTCGGTTCTTTGGCGACTTCTAACTCTATTTTGGCAGGTGGTATATGACTCGGACAGACTCTTGCTCGCTGTTATTCGATACTGGCACCACGCCTGGTTCTGAGCTGATTCATTTTCGGCCGTCCGGGGTGGATGCCTATTTTATATTTCTCTTTCAACAACCGACCCGTGTTCTGAGCTGCTTTTCGGCCGTCTCGGCCAGTTGTTGAGTTTCTTTTCGCAGTGGAGACCCTATGCTCTGAGCTATTTTTCGGCCGTCGTAGGGGACCTCTACATTCTTTTTATCAACACAGTCTCATGCTCTGAGCTACTATTCCGCCGTCTTGAGCAGTGATTGAGTTATTCCAATAAAAGTCCCAGATCTGAGTTGTAAAGACCGTTCTGGTGGCTAATGGTTTATTCGCTGGTTTTTGCAAGGAGTTCGGATGGTCATCAACTACCGCTAAAACCGGTGAAGTAGCGAGCCTCATTTGCTTTTGCTCCGTGGTTTTCTTCATTGGTTATTCGTTTGGTTATTTGGTGTCGCCTTATCCACCCCGATGGAAAGTTGCTCATAACCCCTGCATACCTCGAAGACTCAGTGAAAGATCGCAGAGCATCATGAAGAGCAACAAGTCAAGAAGGATACGCACATAATGCATTGGGAATACCCGACTCCAGTATAAGTTCTGCCTGGATGAACCATTCAGATCAAGTTTGCATCCTTCAGGTAACCGCTACGGTCGTGAAGATCCAACCAGTGAAAGGCCGCAGAAGAATTTGGGAAGCCAGGAAGACCAGAAGGGCTCGTTGCCCAGTTACATCAGAAGTATTGGGCTCAAGCATGAATCATACAACAGCCATCACCGAAATCAAGCCAGCATCAACTACGACAGTCGCGAAGGTTCAAGCAAAGGAACATATAACTTTGACCCAGGAACATATGCGTCAAAGGCATGACATACACCAGATGCAATCTTGTCCAATGCAAATTATTATGGCACACTCCGGAAGCAAGACATGATGTATCATGAAGTCAGAATCTAGCAAGACAATGATTGAAACAATGCCCCCCCCGAAACAAGCCAGCCGTCAGTAAGCTAGCAGTCAGTACATTGTCACACACCGTGTTCAGTTTCGTTCCCCACGTCACTATGGAAAAGCCTCGGACAGAAGGAACCATAGTGTTCCTCGTCCAGATACCAGACCTAGCCGACATGTATAGTGTATCAGTCTTCCTCAGTACGCTATCGAGATATCTTCCTGGCCAAGACAGTCAGTCTTCTACCGCAAGCCACCGGGTGAAGCTTACGGTGCAAGACACCGCCCATGGATGGATTCCAGCACAATCTACCCAGCTGTCTATAGTGATCGGCCACGGAAACTTCCAGTGCAAGGAACCGGTATCTCCATAGTGCAAAGAGGCAAACTTCCGATGCAAGACAACCTATCCTCTTCAGTAAGCTATCAGGAAAGCTTCTGGGGTAAGACAACTTAGTCTTCTTCAGCATGCTATCAAGGAAGCTTCCCATGTACGACACCCCGCCTGCCTCGATACGCCACTAGAGGAAGCTTCTGAGGTACGGCACCCGACCTTCCCCAGCAAGCTACCCCCGCCAAGCTTCGCAGACCCAGTCTTCCTCGACACGTAATCATGCCTGCAATAGTATTGTCAGAAATCCAGTTATTCAAAAGCAGTAAAGGCTTCAGCATCGCCAGGACCCAAATATTTTATGGGCATTCTTCTCAAGCATGCAAGCTACTCCGTACGAATGCAACCATGCTCGTAACAAAGAAAGAGTTATACACCTGGAACGCGGTAAAGAACCGCAACTCTCGGGAGACAAGCAAGCAAAAGAACCATATACACCCCTCAGCCGGGTATGAAGATCGCCAAGTTATGAAGGGACACCCGAAGGAATGAAAGCAATGAAGCATTGGATCTTGCCCCAACCCCTAGGTTCCACCCCTCAGGTCCGAGAAGGCCCCGAAGAAGGATAATCTTGAGATCCCATTTATTGCAACCGATATTATCATGATGAGCCAAGAGACAAAAGCTGAAGGTAACCCATCCGTCTCAGAGGAAGATGCCGACAGAATAATAAGCCGTTATGCAAGAAGTAAAAAGAAAAGGATTTTGACGAAAGTGAAGCCAGTACAAGAAGATGGGTGCCGTAGTAGCAAGACCCAGGGCGGACAGCCATGGCGTATGTCGAATCTTGCTACAATATATGCTATAGAGTAAGGGTGCACCTCGCAAGCTGTCAAAAGTATGCAACTCTTGCGAGCCCGACGAGTAAGGCAAAAGGATGAATTGTACTGACCTCAGGGTCAAATTTGCCTCGATCAGTTGAAGACATATGGACCACCATTGATACCTACAACAAAGAAATATCACTCTATGGGAAAAGGACCACGTACCCAGCCCGTTAGCCCGAGCAGTTACTCAAGTTTGAAATTGTCCGTCTTGCCGGGATCCCCCAGTCTGCTTCGCTGAAGATCACCTACCCAGCTCAGCATTTTGACTATAAGGACCGCGTCGGAGCGTAACATGGTCTATCTCCACCCATGGATACGGCAGCATGACAAGTGAATCTCAGCATGAGGGAACGTTCAGAATTTGTGCCCCGGCCAAAATTCATACTCAAGATGGAAGGGCCGAAATCAAAGTGATGCAACCCCCGGGTGCAGACATTCCAAGTCCCGCACAATGGGACACCACGATGGTAAGCATTCTGAGATACCAGCCACCCATGAAGGCCAAGCCTTTTCTCGAAGAGGCCAATACAAAGGGCTCAAGACCGTGCCGAAAATAAGGCCCGAGATACCCCGAGAATAGTATGGGTATCATCATCATTCAACCTATGACAAGACATCTCTACAAGTCAGCAGACATGAGGATGGAAGTGTAGGAGATTGCGCGATAGAAAACAAAAAATTCCTCTCACATGCGGAAGCAACATCCAAGATCCAATCTAGAAGATGCTAGTAACGGGGAGAGTGGATTATCATACCCTCGAAGAACACGCGTGTTGAACGTTTATTTCAACGCAACTTGGTGAAGTTGTTGGTGAAGTTCGATACGATTAGCACTGCAAATGAGCAGCACCTCCGGAGGCTTGCACATGTACAGCTCGATGACATCTCCTTCTTCTTGATCCAGCAAGCAAGAGGGAGAAATAGATGGGATCGATTCCAGCAGCACGACGGCGTGGTGGTGGATATGGTGAAGATTTTCCCGTAGGCAGGGCTTCGCCAAGCGATGCACGTGAGTGAGGAGGAGGAGGAGGAGGAGGAGAAGGACTTGGGAATTCTTGGTGAGCCTCTCCCCTCTCTTATATAGGAAAGGAGGTTGTAGCCACTTCAATTCCCAAGTGAAAACCCCTCTCTCATTTACAAGATGGTAACATCTTTCTTTTAAGAGTGGTAACCTTCCCATTGAAGGGCTTCCCATTTATTGGCATAATTAACCAAGGAGGGCTGGTCACATGGTCTAGTGGACCACCCTTGGTCTTCGAAAACAGGTGGGGCCCATAGTGGGACCCTCTGGAACCAACATTCCGACACTGCCTCAAGCAGCAAACTAACTCTCTAGCAGCGGAATATAACTCGGCAGTGGAACAACAGCGACGATGATGAACTCAATCCGCAGGGACACTGGGTGGGACACCTCCTAGATCGCAAACACTGGGAACGTCGTCCTATGCATCCAACGCGTGGCCTGCAAATCTGGCATGACACGCCAGGTCAGTACATCGAATGTACTTGCAAGCTCACAACAACCATGCATCAAGGCAAAACAATAACATGGCAACATGTTAAAGTATGTTAGTGAATTAAACAGGTGAGCATCAACATCATGCAAGCAGATAAACATCAAGCATATTATTATCATATTATCAATATTTTATCAACATTAAGACTAATGCACAACTAATCATCGTTTAAAGTCACATGGACCCCACATGATCACCGCCTGATCATGAGGCTTACCTCGGAGTCCTTACCGACTCAAGCAACGGTCATCGTATGACCATCAACATACCTGGATCGTCGCACGATCGTTCAATGGGTTAAGTGTCCTCTGTTACCACCCAACCAATTCAGTCATTGTATCAACTTACCGTGCTCATGCAACCGAACTCATGTTGATCATGTGTGACCTATTGTGAACTGTGTCCATTACCGTGGACTCGGCTATTCGAATAGATTTGTGTGACTCTGCAGAGTTTGTGCACTTTACCCACACTATGGAGTCCCTCCTTCATCCAGTACCTTGGAACGTCTCCCAGGAGTGGACTAGGATTTCCCCAACGAGACTGTTCTACGGGCGAATCCCCTTACCGTATCACCCGACATACTTCACAAGTCATGCCTTGGGTAGCCCCGTGGCCTCCAAACACACCAGCCATCACATGGCAACTGACCGTCGCACGGACCATAAACTTTGTCCCAATCGGGGACGGCCCAAAACATACCTGACTCTCAAGACTACCGCCGCCTACCTGATCAGGGTAGTCCGCGCGCGCATAGCCTTCCCTACTTGGTGATACGCATAAGAGAAACCACCGATAGACCGAGCCAAGGCCTTCCCATATAGGCGAGTGTGGCTGCACCAGATAATCTTAGTTCGGCGGCACCTGATCAACTTGGCATGGAACATGTCTTCAACAACAACCACAAGCATCAGGTGCAACATGAGCATTCATATAACATTATTACGCAATACATGGAAAAACCATCCAAGGTACAGTTATAATTGAATCATTACAAGGCAGGTTTACATGATTAACTTAATCAGGTTAAAATTATGAACATGATAGCAACATGATATTAACATCTAGCATTATCATGAGCACGGGGGAGATTATGATGCATACAAGCATAGCATGGTAATGACATGGTCAGAGCATGAACATAACATGATAAAGGCATATCATGAGAGTTGTATCACCGAAGGTTAAAGAATTTTTAAAGCATGTCCCGCCCGTCAGCGTCTATCTCCTCCTCTGTCTTCTTCTTCCACCTTCCACCACCGAACAGAGGAAAGTGCCGCCGGCGGGGCTGCGGTGACACCAGCGTGAGGGGGAGGGCTCGCCGGCGCGCTCCTTGGGCTCGGCTCACCGGTACACCGCTGCTGGCGACTAGGGGCACGCCGGGCGGCTCGGTGCACTGGGCCCCCACGGTTGGGCGGGATCGTGGCCACGGGGCCCTCGGGGGCGAGGCGAGCCTGCGAGGGAGGTGCTCCAGTGGGTCGTGGAAGGAGGCGAGGCATCGGGGTGGTGCTAGTGCGGTCCAGGGGGAAAGGGGCGGCTCCGGTGGCGCCAATTTTGGCCCGAGCTCGGCGGCGACAATGTAGACAGTGGGGCGCAATGGCGGGTTCCGGCGCCAAATTGGGAGATGAGGCCGGGCTAGGAGGAAGCTAGGAGATGGGGGAGCTGCTGGTGATGCTCTGGGAAGGGCTCGGGCTGCGCCCTCTTATAGATGGGCCACGATGCCCGTGGCTGGACAACGCCAAGAAGACGCGGCCATGGCCGGAGTGAGCTAGCGAGCATCGAGGAGGTTCGGGAGAGCTCGGGAGGGTGGCGCGTGGAGCATGCAGCGGCGCAAAGCCGTGCGGCATGGAGGGAGACGGGCTAGAGGACAGGGGCACACTGTGGCAGGACGTGGACGCGTCGGGCACGCGCGGAGCGCGGCCAGAGCACGCTTGATGCAACCTGGGAGTGCGGCCACCAAGGGGAGGTTCATCTGGGGAGGGTTTCCACGTGGCCAAAGATGTCTAGGGGAGGGTCCTTCTGGGGCTGATCACAATGGTGCAAAAATCCAACGGTGCACTGGAATGACCACACACTCACTGACAAGTTTGATGCAGCAAATTTGCAGTAGAAGATAAGATCAAATTGTTCTTAGGGGGTGAAGGAGGGATTGTCCCAGGGGCTTAGGGTTGGAAGGACTATATAGTTCTGATAAGTTTGAGCTTAATCAAGCAAATGCACATGGCACTTCCTTTGCAAATAGGACATTGATGCAAAAGGTTTTTGTAGTGTGCTGTGGCCAGCACATGTCTCCCCTATGCATGATTTTTGTCTGAGCTTAATCATACACCAGGGTGAGTAGATGTACCAAGTTTCACCTCAAATGGAGCAATGTAGCTAGTACTTCCTTTGCAAATGTCCAAATAGGCCAGAATGCAAAGTTGAAGCTAGCATCTCATAGGATTGATGGAATTGGGTGAAAATTGGTGGAGTGAGGTTATTTGGTGGTGTTCACATGTGCATCACATTTCATGGCCATTAGACAAGCCTGGCTAGCACTTGCTTCACAAGGTGTCCTACTGACCAGAAATTTCAACATGATGCTGCACACACATGGGTGATGGCATTTGGCTCAAACTTGGTTTAGTGGAGTAATTTGGGTGTTGGAATAGGCACAAAAAGTTTAAAGGCAAATGGATACCCCTATCAAGCACTTCCTTCACAATGCCCCTTTCTGCACCAAAACTTTGGGAATTTATTGTGGGAGTTTGGCTAGGCAAATGATGGTGGAATTTTTTTAGACTACTTATATGATCATATGAGGTTGAAGAAAAAGTTTCACCAGCAATGGATCAAGGAAAATAGCACTCCCTTCACAAAGCTCCAATCTGCCCCCACAGACAAATGAATTTTTCTAGAGGAAAAATCCGCTTGGGCCATGCAATGTTTCTAGAGAATTTGGCAAGATGTGGCATCAAGAGACTGTGGGAATTATTTGGGGATTTATGGAGCAATAAAAATATGGTTTGCTTCACAAACCTCAAATAATAGGAATATTCCTTTTATTGGAAAAGGAATATATGGTTTGAATAAAATGGTGACTAGGATGGGATGGATCCATGGAATGACATGGGAGAGGCTTGTATTCAAGGTCCACTTGAGCATGGAAAGAAAATATGCTTAAGTTTCAAGTCCAAAGAGGTGCTCAAAATCAAACCCAATAGCAAATCCGGAAATAAATCAGAAAAGTTTTTGGAAAAAGAAAGTTCCAGAATGCAGGATGTCTCAAACCTACCCCCCTGATAAAAATACCGTCCTCGAGATTTGGTTGCTCAGGGAACCATTGCAAACTTACCGTCCTCAGGTAACTCATTGCTTCTCGGATTTCCATTTTTTCTGTATACTGTTCCCTCAGTAGCATCCAATATCTCTATCTCAGGGGGCTTGCTTCACCCTATCCATATATCTGACTGAACGTTCTTCCTGGACATATGAGATCCTTTCCTGTTGACTCCCATCCTGGTGTGTGTTGAATTGTATGATAACGGACTGTCTTGTCATGGGCTAAATGCCGGCGATACCCATACTGTTCTCGAGGTATCTCGGGATTTATCTGTGGCACGACCTTGAATCCTTTTGTGTTGACCTCTTCGAGAAAAAGAGCTTGTCCTGATATCTCAGGCTGATTACAGTTGTGGTGTCTCATTGTGCGGGACTTGGAATGTCTGCACCTGGGGTTGCATCGCTTTGTTTTCGGCTCGTCCATCTTCAGTATGAATCTTGGCCGGGGCACAACTTATGAACGTTTCCTCAGGCTGAGATTCATTTTTTTCATGCTTCCCTATCCATGGGTGGTGATAGACTATGTTGCGCTTAGACGCGGTCCTTATAGTCAAACTGCTGAACTATGTAGGTGATCTTCAGCAAAGCAGACTGGGGTATCTCGGCAAAACCGACAATTCCGAACTTGAGTAACTTCTTGGGCTGATGGGCTGGGTACGCGGTCCTTTGCCCATTTAGTGAGATCTCTCAGTGGTGGGTGTCCATGGTGGTCCATATGGCTGCAACTGATCGAGGCAAATTTGGATTTGAGGTCCATACGATTCATCCTTTGGCCTTACCCGTCGGGCTTGTAAGGGTTGCATACTTTTGACAGCCTGTAATGTGCAACGCTTATTCTCGTAGCATATATTGCAGAGAGATTCGACATGGGCCATGTCTGTATGCCCTGGGTCTTGTTACTGTGGTAACCATCTTCTTGTGCTGGCTTCACCTTCGCCAACATTCTTTCCTTTGTACTGCTTGCATAACAACTTATTTTTTTGTCGGCATCTTCCTCTAAGATAGACGGGTTACCTTCACCTTTTGTCTTTTGGCTCATCATGATAATCTTGGTGGCAATGAATGGGGTCTCTAGATTATCCTTCTTCGGAGCCTTGCCGGACTTGAGGAGCTGACCCTCGTGAGTGTAGCAAGATCCAATGCTTCCTTGCTTCCTTTTCTCAGGGTGTTCCTTCATGACTTTGCCAGTCTTTCTTCCAGGCTGAGGTGTATATCAGATTTCCCCGCTAGCTTGTCTCCCGAGAGTTGCGGTCCTTTATCTCTTTCCATGTGTATACTCTTTCTTGATTATGAGCAGGGTGGTATCCACACCGGGTAGCTCGCATCCTTGAGAAGAATGCCCATAGAACTTTCTGGTCCTGACGGTGCTGAAGCCTTTACTGTTTTTGAATAACCAGATTTCTGACAATACCATTGCAGGCATGATGGCGTGTCGAGGAAGACTGGGTATCCTGTCTGCGAAGCTTGGCCGGGTAGCTTGCTGGGGAAGACTGGGTGTCGTACCTCAGAAGCTTTCTCCGGTGGCAGATCGAGGAAGGCGGGGTGTCGTACACGGGAAGCTGCCTTGCTAGCTTGCTGAATAAGACTGAGTGTATTTCCTTGGAAGCTTTCCTGATAGCTTACTGAAGAGGATGTGTGCTTGTCTCTGACGTTTTTCTCTTTGCACTGTGGTAGCACCGGTCACTCGTGCTGGAGTTTTTGCGGCAGTTTACTGTGGACTGTTGGGTGGCTTGTACTGGAATCCACTCATGGGGCGTACTAAGCACGACGGGGTGTCTTGCATCGTAAGATTCACTCGGTGACTTGTGGTAGACGACTGAATGTCTTGGACAAGAAGATATCCGGATAGCGTACTGAGGAAGACTGATACATTGTACATGTCGGCTGTGCCGGGTATCTTGTTGCGGAAGGCTGAGGTTCCTTATGGCCGAAACTTTCCCATTCTGACGTGGGGACAAATATGAACGCGGTGTCTGCCAAATTACTGACCGCTGGCTTGTTAGAGGGAAACATTCTCCCAATCATTGTCTTGCTGGATTCTAACTTCATGATACATTTTGACTGTCTTCCAGAATATACTGAAATATCTTGCATCGGATAGGATTGTCGCCGGTGTATGTTGTGCCTCGGACATTTACACTTTCCTTTGCTTGAATCTTCGCAGCTGCCATAGTTGACGCCGACTTTATTCACAGGAGGGATTCGGTTGCATCCACACATGAGCCACATAGTTCAATGCAATCGGGTATGAGTCCCTTCTGACTTGCTGATTTCCCAATTCCTTGCGGCCTTTCACTGATGGAATCTTCATGGTCATAACAGTTACCGGAATGATGCTGTATTGATTCGAAAGTTTATCTAGGCAGAACTTGTACTGGATCTCAATATTCCCACTTCCTTCTGTGTGAATCCTTCTTGAATTGGTATCTTCATGATGCTTTGCGATTTGTCACCGAGTCTTCAAGGTATGCAGGGGTTATGAGCAACTTACCATCGGGGCGGATAAGGTGACATCAAAGAACCAAACGAAGACCGAAATGAAAACCAACGAAGATATCCAATGGAGCGAAGATCGACAACAATCGATAGAAGAATCGCTTTAAAAGCTTTAGCGGTAGTCGATGACCATCTGAATCCCTTGCATAAAACCAGCAAATAACCCAGTAGCCACCAGAGCGGGTTTTGAAACTCTGATCTGGGACATTTACTGGAATAGCTCAAGTGCTGCTCAAGCGGCCGACCAAGAATCAACTCAGAGCACGAGACATCGTTGATAAAAGAATGCAGAGGCCCCCTAAGACGGACGAGAAAACAACTCAGAACATAGGGTCTCCACTGCGAAGAGAAACTCAACAACTGCCCGAGACGGCCGAGAAAACAACTCAGAACACGGGACAATTGCTGAAAAGAGAACTAAAAAGTAGGCATCCACCCTGGACGGCCAACGATGAATCAGCTCAGAACCAGGCGTGGTGCCATATCCAAAAGAAAGCGATCAAGCTTCCGTCAGAGTCATGCACTACCTGCAAAACATATTCTTTAAACGCCGAAGAACCAAATGAGAGATCGATGAAGAAATTCGATGAAGCGTAGATTAATAGTACCGAAAGTGCATCGGAATTTCAAACAAGATTGCATCTATTACTATGCACAACAACATGCAACAGGCAACATGCAAGACTACTACTACTACTACTACTCATGCAACGACCACATAAAGCAAACAAATGCATCACACAAGCAAGCTATATCTCTAGCTCTAACGTCAATCTAACGTCCTTCTAACGTTCGCGCGGACTAGGGAGTCCTACAACCAGTCTTGCTCTGATATCAAGCGTTGTGGCACCCCGGCTCCGAGGACCGGAACGCCCCGTGCTCCAGCCTAGAGATCAAGTCTTCTGGAACACGACACTGCTTGATATAGAACTGAACAACTTTCTATTAACAAATATACGGGTACAAGGGGTTTATTATAACGCTAGCGGAGCAAGACGGAGAACAAGCTTGCTCCTCAAGCTCGCCACTGATGAGCCACAACCGTAAGGGATCTATTGCAGCATTTTCGATAAGTAAGAGTGTCGAACCCAACGAGGATCGAAATGTATTGATAAGTGATTTTGGACAAGGAATAACTGCAAGCACCGAAAGATAACTTTTTAGGGGTTTTCGGTATAAGAAACAATAAGACAAAAGCAAGCAAAGTAAATGGTGCTGAGGAGCAGCAAGTGGCCCAATACTTTTGAGCAAAGGATAAGCCTGTCAACTAAACTTATAAATACTAAAGCGTTCTTGAGGACACATGAAGAGGTAGTCACGTACTTTTGCCATACTCCGTATCGGCACTGTGTGTAGTGTTGATAAGTGTTGAGTGGGTGGATCTATGCTAGCACACCTTCTAGACTAAGATAAGTGTACTCTTATGATTAAACAACTTTCAAGCATCCGCAAATACAAGATAGAAATTAAGGCAAAGCCTAACCACAACAATAAGATCAAGGATCCATTGTTCCCTTGTGCAAAAGTGTGCAAACTGGGGTTCAGGTTTCTGTCACTCCGGCAACCCACCGTAATCATTCTTTATACACAATTTATTCCCCTAGGTCCTTAATAAGGCGAAGTGTTGAGTGTTCGACTCACACAACACCACTAGGAAAATAACAACACAACTTAAATATCAAACAACACATATTACTTTAACATCATATGACTACTAACAACAAGACTTCTCCCGTGTCCTCAAGAACTAAAGTAACTAGTCACAAGACATAAAAGTAATCATGATCAGAGGTGATAAATAGGTGGTAAACAATCTGGTCATAACGATATTCCTCCAACAAAACTCAATAGCATTCACCACAAAGTAGTAATCAACACCGGTAGAGTAGAGGGGGTAGATAGTACGAGTTACAACGCAAGTTGCAATTGTGAGATGAGATTGGATGAAGATGAATATGGTGCTGATGTTGGGGATGATGTTGATGATTATCTCGATGATGCCCATGACAATGGTGATGACGATGGCGATGATCTCCCCTTCCGGGAGGTGATCTCCTAGGTGGAATCTGCCCGCCGGAGAGCCCTTTTCTTCTCTGTAGGTTTCTGCCATGGAGCGGCGGCGGAACTCCGTAAAAAACTCTTATTTTTAGGGTTTCCGGGCGACGAAGAGTATATAGGCCAGAGGGGGGAGCCCGGGGTGGTCCCAGGGCTCCAGGCGCCCTCCCGGCGCGGCCAGGGTGGGGGCCGCGCCAGGTGGCCGCCTGGGCACCCTGTGGCCCCCTCTGGTCCCTCTTTCGCGTGTCTTCGTCAATCCTCTCAAAATCACACCCCGTCGATTTTCAGGTAATTTGGAGTTTTTCTTCTTCAGCAACTCAGCGTCCACTTTTTATCGCTGAATCCTGCGTCTGCTGCTTCGGAACCGTAAAGTTGCAAACTGTGTAAAACAAGCCAAAACAACATAATAACATCATCGTAATGTGAAATATATCAATGAATAAGGATGAATTACGATATAAAATAGTGATGCATTTTGGACGTATCAACTCCCCCAAGCTTAGATCTCGCTTGTCCCCAAGCGAAAATTGAGCTCGGTAAACCTGTCCACAAGTTTAGAGAATGAAGTGTCGAAAAATAGAATACGGACAAGAGGCATCATGATTTCTTCACCAAACTCAAACATCCGCGACAGAAATCTTCAACTCATAAGGCCCTTATGAAAGAGTAATAAAGATTATAATCAAGAGTAGGGCTAAGGAAACTCATCAAATCATGGCAAACATGTCCTTTGGTGAAAGAACAACTAATAGCTTTCACTTTTGCTCTTTCTTTTTATATTTTGATAAGATCAATTGAAGCTTTTGAAAGAACATGCTGTTAGGCACAAAGTGAAAATGTTAACCCAAAGGAAGATGTTTGCTTCAGCCAGGCTTAACAAACAACTTACTTATCAAATGATAAAGTCAATAAGGATGCGGTATGACAGATCTTAATGCTGCTTTATATGAATGAATCCTTGTCACAACAAGTGTCTGCTCTCTTTAAGAATAGAAAGAAGTAGGAAAATATGACTCAACCTAAAACTAAAAGATAGGCCCTACTCTAGGGAAGTAGGGAAAACTCAAGTGCTATCCTTAAATCAAACAGAATGAAAACAAGTTTTGAGAGGTGCATGATTTGTCAACGGATGCTAATAGATAACTCAATTACTCCTTAGATTGGACAAGTTTCGAGGAATGGCTCCCACACAGGGACGATCACATCCCCACAATCTCCTTTGTTTATTACTGCCAAAGTTTTCTGATTTCTCATGAACAAAGCGTGAAGGAGGGTTTGTTTGTTGTATTATCTTTTGCGAGATGGGAGCACTCATACCAGTTCCTCCTTGTATTAGGGGTTTGCAGATAGACATGCAATCCCGAGATAAAACTTGTCCAATTTAAGAAGATCATGAATTAACTACTGCTTCCTCATGAGCTAAAACAGGGGCACAAAATAGAAGATTTTGAACACTCAAGGATAACACATAAATTCTATACTTTAGGAGTGGTAGTGGAATACCACGAATAGGAAGGTATGGTGGACTCATATGGGAGATATTGGTTTCAGGGTATGGATGTACAAGCAGAATTCCGCTTAGTACAGAGGTTTGACTAGCAAAGGCTTTGAGAGAACAGACAATTGATGATGACTTAGATGCAAAGCAATATAAAGCATAAACATTAAAATAAGCATAGCACATCAAGTTGTCTTCCTTGTAAACATAATACTTCAAGCATAATAACATAAAGGGTTTGGCTATGTCGCTACTTTGAGAAAATCATGCTTGTTGTTATGACCAAAGCTATATTTGCCAAGATTAAATAAAGTTTTCAAAGCCATACCTGATATAAGATCAATACTCCCCATAAGAATCATCATAAGGTCGATTGCGTGAAGAGAATACCGAGTGCAGCGAAGGGATCAATAGACTTCTCATTAATATTCCATCATAGGTGACTCCACACTCACGGATACATAACTCTCCAAAAAGGAGTGATAGACCTCAATGCAAACACCTATTTTATAAGATAACTTCCCTAGACATGATACGACTCTACTTGAATCTAAAAGACAAAGATAAAGATAAAGATACCGGGCACTCCCCCAAGCTTGGGACAAGCTAAGGGGATGCCATTACCCAAGGAGATTTACTGCTCATTCTTGTTCTTGTTGATCACGTACTCCTTGGTGAAGCGCTTCCATGGCAGCTGTTCTCCAGTCTCAAAGGACATTCCCGTCTCCAGGATCCTGCACTCAGCACCCAAACCCATGCGCAGAAACTTTAGTTCATACTCACAGTTCTGGTTCTGCAGATCATAGATCTGTTCTTGAAGCTCATAAACTTTCTCTTCTAGTGCGGCCAAACTTGACCACATATCCTTCATCTCCTTCTTGTGGGAAGCCTCTATTTCGTTCATGATGTCGAAGTTAGCTTCAACACCACGCTCCACCATCTTCTTGCACTTGAAGACCTCATGTTCCATCTCCTTCAGCCGCTCCTCGGTGCTCCCTTCCTTGACTGGTCCCTTCAAATCCTCCTTGTGGAGGTCACCATCCTCCATACGAAGGATCTTGTGGTGCTTCTTCACCTCAGCGAGGTAAGGGTTGATGACGTTGACGATGAACTTGTCCCTGGGAGAACTTGGGGAGGCCATGGCACCTATGTCTAGCTGAAAGATTTTCTGGCAGAAACAGATCGAAAAGAAAACACACAAAATCGCGAGATACGTTGCCGGAAGAATCTGGGCAAATATATAGCAAAACTTTCTGCACAGAAAGGAAGGTAACGAGCCAAAGTGTGGTCGGAGACGGACTCCTGGGTGCCCAGGCGGCCTCCCGGCGCGGCTAGGGGGTAGGCCGCGCCAGGGGGGGGGGCGACTGGGCCCCCTGGAGCTTGTCTCCGGCTCCACTTAGTCCTCAAATTTTCCTAATTTTACAAAAACTCATAATACGGGATTTTTATGGTGGTTCCCGATGTTTCCTTACCATAATACATACCTTTCCTTATTCTTCTTCTGCTGGTGTCTGAAACAGGGTTGCAACATGTTCTTCATGAGTTGTTGTGTATACCAAATCCACATCAACATTGACAGGGTCACCTGCTATGTAATTCTTAAGTCTTTGCCCATTCACAACTTTAGGTTTGGTGCCTTCTAAATTGTTAATCTTGATTGCACCCGAGAGGTAGACTTCCTCAATATGAAATGGCCCTTCCCACCTGTAAAGTAGTTTACTTGGAGAAAAGATGAAACGGGATCTAAACAACAAAACTTTATCACCAACATTAAATTCACATTTCAAAATCCTCCTATCGTGCCACTTCTTTACCTTTTCCTTGAACATTGTAGCGCTCTCGTAAGCTTCACTTCTCCACTCATCTAGAGAAGTCAAGTTCATGAGACGCTTTTCACCAGCTAATTTCGGGTCATCATTAAGCTCTCTAATAGCCCAGAAAGCTTTGTGTTCTAGTTCTAATGGCAAATGGCAAGCCTTGCCATAGACCATCTTATAGGGAGACATGCCCATGGGGTTTTTGTAAGCAGTTCTATACGCCCACAAAGCATATCCTAACTTATTTGACCAATCTTTTATATTTCTACTAACTGTCTTCTGTAAGATCAACTTGATCTCTCTATTGGTGAGCTCAACTTGCCCACTAGTTTGAGGGTGGTACAGTAAAGCAATTCTATGATTGCCATCGTACTTGGCTAAATCTTTTCTAAAAGCTCCATGCGTAAAGTGTGAACCCCCGTCAGTCATGAGGTACCTGGGTACTCCAAACCTAGGAAAAATTACATCCTTGAGCATTTTCAAAGATGTCTTGTGATCATCAATTTCAGTGGGGATTGCCTCTACCCACTTGGTTACATAATCCACAACAACTAAAATGTGAGTGTACTTGTGCGAGGGAGGAAAAGGACCCATAAAATCAAAACCCCAGCAATCAAAAGGCTCAATCACTAGAGAGTAGTTCATAGGAATCTCATTCCTTCTACTAATATTACCAAGTCTCTGACACTTATCACAGGATAAGACATAATTTCTAGAATCCTTAAAGAGAGTAGGCCAATAAAAACCTGACTGAAGAACCTTATGTGTGGTCCTCTCACCGGCATGATGTCCTCCATATGGACTATCGTGACATTGTTTGGGAATGTCCTTCTGCTCTTGTTCCCGTATGCATCTCCTCACGATCCCATCTGGACCTTCTTTGAAAAGGTGTGGGTCATCCCAAAAGTAATGCCTCAAATCATGGAAGAACTTCTTCCTTTGCTGAAATGTTAAACCTGGAGGCAAAAACTTTGCAACGATAAAGTTAGCATAATCTGAAAACCAAGGATCGGAGAGATATTGTACTTTTACAACAGCTAGCTGTTCGTTTGGAAAACAGTCGTTGGATGGAATGGGATCATGCTGTATATCTTCCATCCTTGAAAGATTATACGCTACCGGATTGTCTGCTCCTTTCCTATCGACAATCTGCAAATCAAATTCTTGAAGAAGGAGTACCCATCGGATGAGTCTGGGTTTGGAATCCTTCTTCTCCATAAGATACTTAATGGAAGCATGGCCAGTATGAATAATAATCTTAGAATCAACAATATACTGCCTAAACTTATCACAAGCAAACACTACAGCTAAGAATTCCTTCTCAGTAGTAGCATAATTCTTTTGAGGACTATCAAGGGTTTTGCTAGCATAATATATAACATTCAATTTCTTATCAACCCTTTGCCCTAAAACAACCCCAACGGAAAAATCACTAGCATCACACATAATTTCAAAAGGTAAATTTCAACCAGGTGGTTGTACTATAGGAGCGGTTATTAAAGCTTTCTTAAGAACTTCAAAGGCTTCCTTACAATCTTCATAAAGAACAAAAGGAACATCCATCTGGAGAAGATTAGTGAGGGGTCTTGAAGTCTTAGAAAAGTCTTTAATGAATCTTCTATAGAAACCAGCATGACCGAGAAAACTACGAATACCTTTGATGTCCCTTGGATAGGGCATCCTTTCAATTGCTTCGATCTTGGCCCTGTCCACCTCAATTCCCCTCTCGGAAATCTTGTGGCCAAGAACAATTCCCTCGTTTGCCATAAAGTGGCACTTCTCCCAGTTAAGCACCAAATTTGTCTCCTCACATCTCTGCAAAACTTTATTAAGGTTGTGGAGACAATGGTCAAAAGAGGTTTCATAGACGGAGAAATCGTCCATGAATACCTCCACAATTTCTTCACAAAAACCATGAAAGATAGCAAACATACACCTTTGAAAAGTAGCAGGGGCATTACATAAACCAAAAGGCATACGCCTGTAAGCATAAGTACCATAGGGACAAGTAAAAGTGGTCTTCTCTTGATCAACAGTATTAACATGAATTTGAGAGAAGCCAGAATAACCATCAAGATAAGAAAAGTGAGTATTTTTGGATAACCTTTCAAGCATTTGGTCGATGAACGACAACGGGTAGTGGTCCTTCCTGGTTGCCTTGTTCAGCTTCCTGTAATCAATACACATTCTGTATCCAATAATAATTCTCTGTGGTATTAGTTCATTCTTATCATTAGGAACCACAGTTGTCTCTCCTTTCTTTGGAACACAATGAACCGGGCTTACCCACTTACTATCAGCCATAGGGTAGATAATACCTGCGGCTAGAAGCTTGAGAATCTCAGTCCTTACAACATCCATCATCTTCGGATTCAACCGTCGTTGATGATCAACAACTGGTTTAGCATCAGGCTCAAGGTTGATGGTATGTTGACAAATATATGGACTAATCCCCTTAAGGTCATCAAGGGTATAGCCAATTGCACCTTGATGTTTGCGAAGTACTTCCAATAGTCGCTCTTCTTCATACCCTGAAAGGTTAGAATTGATAATAACAGGATATATTTTCTTTTCATCTAAATAAGCATATTTGAGCGTGTCAGGAAGAGGTTTAAGATCAAACACTGGATCTTATTTTGGTTTCGATAAAATTCCCAAAGGCTCAACTGGAAGGTTGTGCTTTAGGATAGCAGGTTGTCTTAAGAATATTTCGTCCAGCTCATTTCTCTCCTGCATATGCAAATCATTCTCATGGTCCTCCATATATTTCTGCAAAGGATCATTAGGAGGGATAGCAATGGAAGCAATATCTTCAATAATCTTATCGTTACTAGGAAAGTTAGTACCACGAGTGAAAGGACGTGGATGTCACCTAGAGGGGGGGGTGAATAGGCGCTTAAAATAATTACGGTTTAGGCTTGAACAAATGCGGAATAAAACTTAACGTTTAATTTGCCAAGAAAGAAACCTAAATAAGCTAGGCTCAACTATGTGCACCAACAACTTATACTAAGCAAGATAAACAACTATGTGATAGCAAGATATATAACAAGAGCACTAAGGCTATCACAAAGTAGGTGCACAAGTAAATAGGGTGACTAGATGAACAACCTATGGGACAAGCAATGCACAATAATACGAGCAAGCACAAGATAAACAATGTAATAAGCTTTCTCAAAGTAAGGGTAGAGATAACCGCGAGTGGAGTCGATGGAGACAAGGATTTGTTACCGAAGTTCCTTCTCTTGCGAGAAGTACGTCTCCGTTTGGAGAGGGTGAGGAGCACAATGCTCACACGAAGCCAACGAGGTCCACCCTATTTATCCTCACGCTCTTACCAATGCAAGATGCCGTGATTCCACTATTAGGACACTTGAGGGCGGTCACCGAACCCGTACAAATGGCGACCCTTGGGGGCGGTCACCGAACCCGTACAAATGCTCAGGGCTATCTCCACAACCGAATTGGAGGCTCCCGTAGCGTCCCGAAGCTTTCCACCACAATGATTGAGCTCCGCAACCACAAGCCTCTAGGTGCCAACGCACCCACGAGGTACAAGCTCTAGAGTGTCAATGCACTCAAGAGTAGCTATCTTCTCAACTTCACTTACTACAACGAATCCTCGGAGAGAACTCAAACCGATGCACCAAATGCAATGGCAAGAGCACACGAAGTGCTCAAGTCCCCAACTCTCAAAACCCACCAAAGCAACAAAAGCTATGGAGGAGTATGAGAGGAAGAACAAGGAGAACACCAAGAACTCCAAGATCTAGATCCACAATGTTCCCCTCACTTAGAGGAGAGATGGCTTGGTGGAGAATGCGGATCTAGACCTCCTCTCTCTTTTCCCTCAAAAAGGAGCAAGAATCATAGGAGGGGAAGAGAGTAAGAAAGTTCAAAGAGGTCAACAATGGGGGGAAGAACTTGCACCAAAACGGTGGGGAAAATGGAAGAAGAAGACCCCCTTTTATAGTCCCCACGAATTCAGCCGTTGGGAACCGTTGGCAGTCCACCAACCACGATACTACCGCTCTGCGAGCGGTACTACCGTGGTGCGGTACTACTGCAACCGGAGCGGTACTACCGCCCCGCGGTAGTACTGCGGCATAGTACCATGCCCCACTACCGCCCTATCAGGAGGTATACGATAGTGGGTGCGGTACTAGCCACGGTACTACCGTGGGGCGGTATTACCGTAATGGCAGCGGTACTACCGCCCCGCGGTAGTACTGCGGCTAAGTACCGTTCCCACTACCGCCCTATCCAGTGGGAATACGGTAGTGGGTCCGGTACTAGCCACGGTACTACCGTAACCCAAGCGGTACTACCGCCCTTGTAGACCCAGGGAGCCCATGCCACAAAACAGATGAACTCCAAATGAAAAAGGCAAACCCTGAACTGCCACAACTTCTGCAAATGAACTCCGATTAAGGAAAACTCAAGATTGATGGAAAGCTAACGAACAGAGATGCCTAACAACTAGAGGTGTGAAACCTCTAACCAAGGATAACCGACAAATCTCCCGCATCGAAAATCATAAGAGAAGATGCATATGAAATCCGTTTTCGACGATCACGAGCTTGTCAGGAAGAAGACCACAAGCTCCAAAACTCACAAAGAGAGAAGCCAATCAAGAACCAATAAAGATGATGCCAAGGATGAAAAAGGTTTGAGCTCTCCATGACCGACTCGGCCTAGCCTATAACACGGTCTCCTAACTACCACCAAGAGACCGGTAAACTAGACACCTAACTAGTCAAACCTTTGTCTTGAGCATAATCCACTTGAGCTTGATGATGACGATCATGCCCGCCTCAAGTTGGAACATCTTTCTTGATTCCGCCGGCTTGATGAATACTAGTAGATGGCTCCCCCATACTCCATTACGGGTGAGCCTCTTTTAGGCACATCTTCACAAGACCATTATCACCAAATGGTCGGCAAGCTCCAAGCATAAGATATCTTCGTGATGCTCCTCTTTACCTTGCACACATCACCTTGACCAATCTTTGGATAGCTCCATGAAGAACACCTTGGTCAACACGAAATCTTCATCCTACAACCTTGAAGCCACCATATGATCTTCAAGTGTTGCCTATGGACAAACCTTAAAGTATAACTCAAGGAAACCATTAGTCCATAAAGATTGTCATCAATTACCAAAACCAAACATAAGGGCACATGCCCTTTCAACGAGGCTGCTTAGAGAACTTAGAAAAATTAAATTCATATGGCTCACCATTGAATTCAACAGAAACTTTACCTTTCTTGCAATCTATTATAGCTCCACAAGTTCTGAGAAAAGGTCTACCGAAAATAATAGGACAAAAATTATCCCTCACTGAACCAAGTACTAGAAAGTCGGTAGGATATTTTACCTTTCCGCATAAGACTTCAACGTCTTTCACAATTCCGACAGGAGAGATAGTTGCTCTGTTTGCAAGATGAATAGTAACATCAACTTCTTCAAGTTCACAAGGTGAAATTTCACCTATGATTTCTTGATAAAGTGAATATGGGATAGCACTAGCACTCAATCCCAAATCGCATAGCCCATAATAATTGTGATCTCCTATTTGAACAGATACTACATGAGTACCTGAAATTGGGCCTTTATTCTTGGCTGTGACAAGGTTAGTGGAAACAGCACAAAAATTTATATTGGAATCTAAATCATCATTAGTAACAAGATCCTTAACCAATGCAACTTGAGGATCAACCTTGATCTGGTCCTCGGGCTCATCAATTCTTCTCTCACTTTTATTTATTATGCATGTCACAAAAGAGTGCTCCCTTATCCTTGCGGGAAAAGGGGGCTTTTCATATATAACTGCAGGCAAAATAGGGTCAGCAACATGAATATCAATAGGTAATTCTTTGAAGGGTTTATGATGCTGATACTTCTTCTTCTTAGAAGAGTCAATATGAGAGGCAAATTCCTTACAAAAATCAATCATTAGATGGGAATCAAGACCAATCTTAGAGCAAAAGGTATTAAAGTAATCAGTTTTCACATAGCTCTATATATAATCATGCTCATAATTTATAGTGGGTTCAATACCTTTATCTATTTCCCAATCTTCGGTATTCTTCTGGACCCTTTCAAGGTGATCCCATCTTTCTTCAACGCTTTTCGTCTGAAATACCCCACTAAAGGAGGCATCCAGTATCTCCTTATCTTGACGAGAAAGTCTAGCATAAAAATTTGTAAGTATAGTTTTGTTGGGGAGCTCATGAATAGGACATTTGAGCATTAGGGATTTCAATCTCCCCAAGCTTGAGTGATGCTTTCTCCGTCACGAGACCTAAAGTTATAGATATAATTTCTGTCTTGATGAATTTCATGAAGAGGATAAAACTTGGTATAAAAGAGAGACATAAGCTCTTGCCAATCAAACAAATGTGAGTTATCGAGAAGCTTATACAAATCTTAAGCTTTATCTATAAGCGGTATGGAGAACAATTTCTTCATGACAAACTCCATTGATACACCTGCAAGCTTAAATAGTGAACATAGTTGTGACAAATATAGCAAGTGTTCACTGGGATGTCTGTCTCCTGCATAACGATTAGCCAAAACACAATCGATAATACCAATTGGTATTTTATAAGGCACAATTTCAGTAGGATGAGGAACAACCACCACAGATGTGGGGCGTTTCCCCGCAAGCAACGATCCAATAGCTAGGTTGTCCATACGGACAAAGAGCAGCAAACAGCAAAATAAAAACAACAATATAAAAATTTCCTTACCAGCTTCACTTACCAATAGCGCTATGCTCCCCAACAACGGCACCAGAAAACGATACTTGATGACCCACAACCGTAAGGGATCTATTGCAGCGTTTTCGATAAGTAAGAGTGTCGAACCCAACGAGGAGCGAAAGGTATTGATAAGTGATTTTGGACAAGGAATAGCTGCAAGCATTGAAAGATAACTTTTTAGGGGTTTTCGGTATAAGAAATAATAAGACAAAAGCAAGGAAAGTAAATGGTGTTGAGGAGAAGCAAGTGGCCCAATCCTTTTGAGCAAAGGATAAGCCTGGCAACTGAACTTATAAAAACTAAAGCGTTCTTGACGACACATGAAGAGGTAGTCACGTGCTTTCGCCATACTCCGTATCGACACTGTGTGTAGTGTTGATAAGTGTTGAGTGGGTGGATCTATGCTAGCACACCTTCTAGACTAAGATAAGCGTACTCTTATGATTAAACAACTTGCAAGCATCCGAAAATACAAGATAGAAATTAAGGCAAAGCCTAACCACAACAATAAGATCAAGGATCCATTGTTCCCTTGTGCAAAAGTGTGCAAACTGGGGTTCAAGTTTCTGTCACTCCGGCAACCCACCATAAGTATTCTTTATACACAATGTATTCCCCTAGGTCCTTAATAAGGCGAAGTGTTGAGTGTTCGACGCACACAACACCACTAGGAAAATAACAACAACTTAAATATCAAACAACACATATTACTTCAACATCATATGCCTACTAACAACAAGACTTCTCCCATGTCCTCAAGAACTAAAGTAACTACTCACAAGACATAAAATAGATCATGCTCAGAGGTGATAAATAGGTGGTAAACAATCTGGTCATAACGATATTCCTCCAACAAAACTCAATAGCATTCACCACAAAGTAGTAATCAACACCGGTAGAGTAGAGGGGGTAGATAGTACGAGTTACAACGCAAGTTGCAATTGTGAGATGAGATTGGATGAAGATGAAGATGATGCTGATGTTGGGGATGATGTTGATGATGATCTCGATGATTCCCATGACGATGGTGATGACGATGGCGATGATCTCCCCTTCCGGGAGGTGATTTCCTCGGCGGAATCTGCCCACTGGAGAGCCCTTTTATTCTCTGTAGGTTTCTGATACGGTGAGGATAGTTCTCTCACTCCTCGTTGGTTACCCCAAGTGGAAGGTGAGATGTAGCGTAGCAGCAAATTTCCCTCGGTGAAGATACCAAGGTTTGTCTCCAGTAGGACTCGCAGAGATACAAGAAGGTGCCAATAGCGCCAGAAATTGGCTTCTGGTTAGGGAGTTGACATGACCTGCACACAGATACACACAACTTTGCTCCCAACGAGTACAGAGGAGTTGTCAATTCCTCCGGCCTTGCTGTTTACAAAGGATCAACGCAAGAGATAATAATAGTGGCAACTGAAAGTAAAGACTGAAAGTAAACTAAGGATGTAAACAATAATATGAAGATGGACCCAGGTCCCGTGATTTTCACTAGTGATGTCTCTCTCCCAAAAGACGAAAAAAATTCTAGGGAGGTAAACAAATCACAGTTGGGCAATTGACAGAATTATGAAGGCACCGCAATGCTAACTATGCTGCAAAGAAAGGAAGGGCTCAAAAGCAATGGACAGTACGCCAAGGTAAGTAGACCGAAATCCATCTGCATATACTACGAATCATCCACCTTGAGATATCTATCCAGAACATCTCGCTGGTTTTAAGTTGCGAATCCCACCCAAAGTGTAAACTCAAAGCAACAGACAACTGCATTAAAAGAACTTT
Organism: Bromus sterilis; assembly: GCA_950022295.1. Classification (NCBI taxonomy): domain Eukaryota; kingdom Viridiplantae; phylum Streptophyta; class Magnoliopsida; order Poales; family Poaceae; genus Bromus; species Bromus sterilis. Next base: position 49,023,581 of record OX465600.1, on the reverse strand, counting down.
GCGTAAAGTAAACAATCCTTTGCAACCGCGGATACAAGCACCGTTGTTTTATCCCTGGTGGCAACAACACATCCCCTAGTCTCATGTTTCTGTCACTCAAGCTAGACATCAAGGGGCTGAACCCACAATCAAGCATAACGCTCCCTCTTGGAGTTGCAACAAACTACTTGGCCAAAGTAAAATACGGCAACAGAGAACATGCAAGAATTTACTCAAGAACAAAATATAAAAGAGAAGAACCAAATATATTACTCATCACAATCTGAACATAGTTTCGTAATCCATCAGATCCCAGCAAACTCAACATAGCAACAGCAGGAATTACAAAAGTGCCTCGATCATGTGAGGCAGCTCATGAGGTCTCGAAAGTGGAAGCACAAAGAGGGGAGAGGAACATCACATAGCTACTGGTCACGGACCCATGGTCCAAGGGGGACTACTCATGGTACATCCGGGAGGCGTCCATGTCCATGGATGGTCTCTCGGAGGGGGTTCCTCCTCCCGGCAGGGTGCCGGGGCAGCTTCTCCAGGCAGCCCCGATCTTGAAACGGCGGCGGCGGCGGTACAGAGGCAAGTTCGCGAAAAAGATATCGATATTAGGGGTTTCTACCCCGAGGGCTAAATATAGACGGAGGGGGGGTGTCTTGGGGACCCACAGGGCAGCTGATGGCTTCTTGCCCCTCGTTGGTTACCCCAAGTGGAAGGTTTGAGATGCAGAGCAACATCAAGTTTCCCTCGGTGAAGATACCAAGGTTATCGAACCAGTAGGACTCAGAAGATACAAGTAGGTGGTAACGTCGCCAGAAATTGCTTCCTGACTAGGGTGTTGTCATGGACCTGCACACAACAACAAATAACTTTGCTCCCAACGAGTACAGAGGAGTTGTCAATTCCTCCGGCCTTGTCGTTTACAAAGGATCAACACAAGAGATAAAAGGTGCAAAGTAAAGTAAAAGCTGAAAGTAAATTGAGGGTGTGAACAATAATGTGAAGATGGACCGGGGTCCCGTGATTTTCACTAGTGATGTCTCTCTCCCAAAAGACGATAAAAGTGCTAGCGAGGTAAACAAATCACAGTTAGGCAATTGACAGGATTATGAAGGCACCGCAATGCTAACTATGCTGCAAAGAAAGGAAGAGATCAAAAGCAATGGGCAGTACACCAAGGTAAGTAGACCGAAATCCATCTGCATCTACTACGAATCATCCACCTTGAGATATCTATCCAGAACATCTCGCTGGTATTAAGCTGCGAATCCCACCCAAAGTGTAAACTCAAAGCAACAGACAACTGCATTAAAAGAACTTTGCGTAAAGTAAACAATCCTTGCACCCGCAGGTACACCCGCAGGTACAAGCACCGTTGTTTTATCCCTGGTAGCAACAACACATCCCCTAGTCTCATGTTTCTGTCACTCAAGCTAGACATCAAGGGGCTGAACCCACAATCGAGCATAACGCTCTCTCTTGGAGTTGCAAATAAAATACTTGGCCAAAGCAAATACCGCAACGGAGAACATGCAAGAATTTACTCAAGAACAAAATATAAAAGAGAAGAACCAAATATATTACTCATCACAATCTGAACATAGTCTCATAAGCCATCAGATCCCAACAAACTCAACATAGCAACAACAGAAATTACATAGATGCCTCGATCATGTGAGGAAACTCACGAGGACTCGAAAGTGGAAGCACAAAGGGGGGAGAGATTCATCACATAGCTACTGGTCACGGACCCATGGTCCAAGGGGGACTACTCACGGCACATCCGAGAGGCGTCCATGGCTATGGATGGTCTCCCGGAGGGGGTTCCTCCTTCCGACAGGGTGCCGGGGCAACTTCTCCAGGCAGCCCCGATCGTGAAACGGCGGCGGCGGTACAGAGGGGAGTTCGCGAGAAAGAGATCGATATTAGGGTTTTCCACCCCGAGGGGTAAATATAGGCGAAGGGGGGCATCGAGGGGACCCACGAGGCAGTCAGGAGGGTCCCTGGCGCGGCCCAGGGTGGGGCTGCGCCACCTGCCCTCCTGGCTGCCTGGTGGTGGCCCCCCTTCCCTCTCTTGGTGATTTCGGAAGCTTCTGTTGCGCTGATTTTTTATATATTTTTCCCGGAATTTTTGGAGCACTTTTAATGGCCGGAAAACCTGAAATACAAAAACAGCAGAAAACAGAAACTGGCAACTGGGTGCATTGAGTTAATAGGTTAGTCCAAATAGGTTCAAAAGTGTATGAAAGTTCAAGCAGAACATGGCAAAGTCACACAAAACATGCATGGAGCAAGCAGAAATTATAGATACGTTTGGGACGTATCAACATCCCCAAGCTTAATTCCTTCTCGTCCTCGAGTAGGTAAATGATAACAAGCATAATTTCTGTGATGACATGCCACACAACCAAATAAGGACCTTTAAGTAAAGCAATCAAAGCATGCCATTCAATTCAAGTCTTAACAAGCAAGAGTCTATATTAGCATTGACACAAGCAACAAAAGAACAAAAGGTGCAAGAGCTGTTGCTGTCCGTGACTCGAATGTCTCCAAATGGTGTTTGCGTGCAAGCAAGGGGCTGGGAAGAAAGAGAAAAAAGGTTGTTGAGAACAACTATCTACTAAAGTTTCACACCTGGTCTCCTTTGGATTCTTATCTGGACTCATCCCCAGACCACTAGCCAGGTACAAGTCAAACTGATCCACTCCCTTTCGACATTTTGAGCACTCGTGCAATGGATGAGCGTGAGCAAGAAAGTTGACACCTAAAAGGAGAAACAGAAAGAAGGTGAAGGAGGAAGACAAAAAGGTGTGAAAGGCTCACATCAATGAGGACAATCATAGGCGAGAGAAGGCCATATGATAGATATGAAGTGAGGAGTAGGGATTGCCATACAACGGATGCACATGTGAGCTAAAAGCTCTCCAAGGGAACTAGTGGGGGTGCATCTAACTTGCTTGCTCAAGAAGACCTAGAGCTCGTTTGAGGAGGCTCATCATTGGAATATACAAGCCAAGTTCTATAGTGTGAAGGGTCCCCACATAGCTATATGCATGATGATGATCTCTATGGATTAAAAGGGATAGAAGATGAAGTACTAGTGTGGATCTCTCAAAAGGAATAGTAGTATGCCCCCTTCTCTCTTTTTATTTTTTTCTTTTCTCTTTTTCTCTTTTTTTATTTTTTGGTGGCCTCAATGGCTCTTTCTATTTAACTCTCATTATTCCTCTTTGGGATCTTTTGATTTTGTCCTCTTTGGGATCTTTTCCTCACTTTAGGGGCAATACTCTATATTTTACAAGAATATAGGAGATCTTTCACACTTTACAAAGGTACTCACATAAAGAAAATGTAACTATCATGATGCAAATGTATGCCTCTGCCAGGGTAGCAGGATATGCAATGATACTAGCGCGTCATGTAGCAATGAATAGGGCAAGGCCCAACTAGCATGCGGCTCATCGATCAAGGAAGTAGCATGTATGACGTGAAGATCAAGTCATGAGAAGGTGGATGTTGCATGGCAATGTATCTCAGAAAGGCTATGGAAATGCCTTGTAGGTAGGTATGGTGGCTGTTTTGAGGAAAGATATAAGGAGGCTTATGATGACAGAGCGTATCATGCCAAGGGTTTGGATGCACCGGCGAAGTATGCGCCAACTCTCGAGGTGAGAAAGGGAAATGCACGTTACCTAAGAGGCTAGAAAAAGTATAGGTGGGTGGAAGTGTCAACTTTCGAATACTCACATTAGTCCGAAGAACTCATGCACTTATTATCGGTAACTCTCAATCTAATCAGGAGGTTCACAAAGAGACAGGTACCCCGAGGAGGAGTGTATGTGGGTTTGGTTATCCTTGCGCATCCTCGACTCATGGTACATGAGTGTACTCTAATATTCGAACCCTCCAGAGGTTAGTGATCCACCTAGTAGCTAGAGTTCTCAACAGGGGTTTCTTGGTTTTCGAAAAACACACGGATTGCCCAAAATATGACATCTATCACTAATCGGCAAGAGCTCTTGACACCATACGTTCAAACATTACTCTAGTCAATACCTCAAAACTATTGCAAGTTACTACTACAAAGAGAACAACAACTTTAACTACCTACTTTCAGTCAAGACAACAGAACTCAGTGCAACAGGCAAACTCTCTAACAAGATAAAACATGCAACCTATAGAAAGTTCAACCTAAGACAAAAGAAAAGCTCTAGAAAAACTAAAGCACTACAACTAAACAGAATATCAGCTAAGAAAATAAAAAGAACAGCTCACAGCTAAAAGAATAGGCATGCAAATCCTATGAGGAGTTCTAGTTCAAGCGGAGCGTGAATCTCTCCCACACAAAAGAGTATGTTGGGGTCTAACTTGTTACTACAGAAAAGAAAGCAAAACAAACCTAGAAAAGTAAAGAGCGAGACGCTCCAAGCAAAGCACATAACGCATGAAGTGATAAAAATATAGTGCAACGAGGGACAAACTGATGATTGTTGATGAAGAAGGGGATGCATCGGGGGCATCCCCAAGCTTAGATGCTTGAGTCTTCTTGAATATTTATTGGGGGTGCACATGGGCATCCCCAAGATTGAGCGTTTGACACTAACTCATTGTAGGCTGATTAGAGAGGTTAGTACCCTAATAAAATAATTTTCCTCTACTTCAAAATAAGATTTCTAGGAAAAAGTTTGCAAAGAAAAAGCAAGCTTAACGAGTGCAAAACTGCGAAAAGAAAAACCGGGGCAGAAGCTGAGAAAAACAGAACAGCAGAGAAAGGAGAATTTTTTGAGGTACTTATGCAACTCAAATAAAAAAACTTTGAACAGACGCCTGAAAGGTAATTGTATGGAGCATGCTGTCAAAAAAATTCAGATCAAAAAGATGATCTGGTGATTTATTGAGAATTTTTCCGTCAAGCAGACATAATCTGTTTCTGGACAGCAAGCACCAACTTTTGACCTTTCATGCAATCTGAGGCTAATATTGGCACAAAGCTTGAAAAGTAAAGATACAATGATGTTACTACAGTAGTAAAAATCATCAAGACCACTAAGAACAGAACAAAAGCAAAAAGAAAAACCTAAATTCGTTGCGGGCTGCCTCCCGAAAGCGCTTCTTTAGAGCCATTAGCTAGGCTTAAAGATTATAGAAGATGCTCCCACAAGAATAAGAATTTTGAAGCAAAATAGAGCATCAAGAAGCAAATATGAAACACATTTAAGCCTAACCCACTTCCTATGCATAGGCACCTTGTAAGAAAATAAATCAAAGAAGCACAAAGTGACATGCATAGGAAGGTCGAAAAAGAACAACTTCAAAACTTTCAACATGAAGAGAGGTGTTTTAGTAATATGGAAGTTTCTACAACCAAACTTCCCTCTCTCGAAATAATTTTCAGTTGTATCATGAACAACATCAAGAATATAACTATCACATAAATCATGTTGTTCATGACCTACAAGCACACGTGTATAGTTTTCAACACGGTCTTTAGGATTATAAGATAAATGCAACCCATCACATTGAGCCTTAATAAGAGCATAATTCTCTGGAATATGATTTGGAGATTTCAAAAGGATAATAGGACAATCAAGTGTGGGTGCAATAGAAAATTTTTCATGATTAACATGAGGAACTATAGAAAGTTCATTTCCGTAAGCATCATCCATAGTGGCATCACGGCCATAAGCATAGAAGGCATCAACTTCATCAAAAAGGGATATTTCAAAAGAATCCATAGGATCATAACACTCATATAAAGTAAGATTCAAAGAGTTACTCTCATTAGAAGGTATACATGGATGGCTCCATTCTTCCTCCTTTTGTTCGTTACTCTCCTCCTCTTTTTCATCCAAGGAGCTTTCGGTTTCATCAATTTCTTCTTTCATAGAGTCCTGCAAAACATTAGCCTCTTCCTTTGGGGGAGAGATTCTCTCAAGATGATCAGTAATATAATAATTTGCATCATAATTTTCCAAACAATAGTTAAGTATAGCAAGACTCTCAGATTTGTAAGGGGCATCATTAATATTTCTAAGAAGAGAAGTAATTTCATAGGCGCCCTTATAAGCAACAAATTCTTCTATTGGCTCTGCATCATAAAAATCATAGTTTCCCTTAGCATAAGAAGCTAAGGTTTCATCATCATTGTACTCACATTGGAAAGAAAGGTGTTTGTGCCTCATAAAGCAACAAGATTCATCGTTGCAGAAAGATATATTATATATTGAGCAAAGGTTTCTAGCATACTCATACAACTGGTGTATTTGTTTCCATAAGTGTATCCCCTTTTGAGACAAGCAGTGTTCCTTGTACCACTTTTGTTGATCCTCGGTGAATCCTCCATGCCAATAAGATCTGGTTTCAAAGAATTCAGACATTGATTGTCAAGTAAGGAACTAGACATACTATTTTTTTTTGGATTTTTTATAAAGGACACTGCTAGGACGGCTTCTCGCCCCCTTCGTTGGTTACCCCGAGTGGAGGGTTGAGATGTAGTGCAGCAGCAGTTTTCCCTCGGTGAAGATACCAAGGTTTGTATCCAGCAGGACTCCAGAGATGATAAGTAGGTGTCAGCGGCGCAACTGACGCGGACCTGCACACAGGCACAGATAACTTTGTTCCCAACGAAGTTCAGAGAGGTTGTCAATCTCTCCGGTCTTGTTGTTTACAAAGGATAAAATGCAAGGGATAATAATAGCAACTTGAAAGTAAATGCAGAAAAGTAAATATAGTGTGGAAAAAATGATAAGGGTATGGACCGGGATACGTGATGTTCGCTAGTGATGTCTCTCTCCCAAAAGACGATAAAATTTCTATGCGAGGTAAACAAATTACAGAAAGGCAATTGACAGGATTATGAACGCACCGCAATGCTAACTATGCTACAAAAGAAAGGAAGAGGTTCAAAAGCACATGCAGTACGCCAAGGTAAGTAGACCAAAATCCATCTGCATCTACTACTAATCATCCACCTTGAGATATCTATCCAGAACATCTCGCTGGTATTAAGTTGCAAGCCCCACCCAAAGTGTAAACCCAAAGCAACAGACAACTGCATTAAAAGAACTATGCGTAAAGTAAACAATCCTTGTAACCACGGTTACAAGCACCGTTGTTTTCCCCCTTGTGGCAACAACACATCCCCTAGACTCATGTTTCTGTCACTCAAGCGTGTTATCGGGGGGCATGAACCCACAATCTAGCACAACGCTCCCTCTTGGAGTCACTACCTACTACTTGGCCAAAGCAATAAACATCAACGGAGAACATGCAAGAATTACTTAGGAACAAAAATATAAGAGATAAAAACGAAATATATTACTTTATCACAATCTGAACATAATCTCATAATCCATCAGATCCTATCAAACTCAACATAGCAATAGCAGAAATATTACAAAGGTGCCTCGATCATGTTGGGCAGATCACGAGGTCTAAACAATGAAGATCAAAGAGGGGAGGAGAACATCACATAGCTACTGATCACGGACCCATGGTCCAAGGAAAACTACTCACGGGACATCCGGGGAGCATCCATGGTGGAGAGGAGACTCCCGGAGGTCAATCCTCCCTCCGACAGGGTGCCGGGAAGAGGTCTTCTGGTGCTCCCGATCTTCGGAAGCGCGGCGGCGGCGGAACAGAGGCGAGTTCGTGGAATAGGGTTCTGCTTCTAGGGTTTTCCCGTGACGGGGGATAAATAGGCGAAAGGGGGCAGCCAGAGGTGGGCCAGGGGCCCCAGGCGCCCCCCTGGCGCGGCCAGGGGTGGGGCCGCGCCGGGTGGCCGCCTGGGCCCCCTGGCTCCCCTCTGGCCCCTCCCGGGCTCTTCTCGAAGCTTCCGTCACGCTGATTTTTATCTGAATTTTCCCGAATTTTTCTGTCACTTTTTATATGGGGGAAAACTGAAATAGAAAAATAGCAGAAAACAGGAACTGGCACTGGGGTTCACTGAGTTAATAGGTTAGTCCAAATATGATCAAAAGTGTATGAAAGTGTATCTAGATCATAGCAATATCACACAAAACATGCATGGAGCAAGCAGAAATTATAGATACGTTTTGGACGTATCAACAACCCCAAGCTTAATTCCTGCTCGTCCTCGAGTAGGTAAATGATAACAACATAATTTCTGTGGTGACATGCTAGCAACCATATAAGAACTTTGAAAAGTAAATCAATCAAGGTTAGAGATTCAATTCAAGTCATAACAGGCAAGAGTCTATATTAGCATTGAAACAAGTAACAAAAGAACAAAAGGTGCAAGAGCTCTCGCTGTCCGTGACTCGAATGTCTCCAAATGGTGTTTGCGTGCAAGAAGGGGGATATGGAATACGAGAAAAAGTACTTTTGTGTTGAGAACTCAATCTACTAAAGTTTCACACTTGGTCTTCTTTGGAATCTTATCTTGACTCGTCCCCAGATCACTAGCCAGGTACAAGTCAATTTGATCCACTCCTTTTCGATATTTCGAGCACTCATGCAATGGATGAGCGTAAGCACGAGAGTTGACACTGAGGATGGCAAAGAGAGAAATATGGTGGAGGAGGAAGACAAAAAGGATGAGAAAGGCTCACATCAATGAGGAAAATCATAGGCAAGAGATGCCGAATGATAGATATGATGTGAGGAGTAGGGATTGCCATGCAACGGATGCACATACGAGCTAAGAAGCTCTCCAATGGAACTAGTGGGGGTGCATCTAACTTTCTCGCTCATGAAGACCTAGAGCTCGTTTGAGGAGGCTCATCTTTGGAATATGCAAGCTAAGTTCTATAGTGTGAAGGTCCCCACATAGCTATATGCATAATGATCATCTCTATGGAGTACAAAGATATAAGGGGAGTACTAGTGTGGATCTCTCAAAAGGATAGTAGTGTTGCCCCTTTTGCTCTTTTTATTTCTTTTTTCTTTTTTCTATTTTTTTTGTATTTTTTTGTGGCCTCAATGGCTCTTTCTATTTAACTCTCATTTGTCCTCTTTGGGATCTTTTTAATGTGTCCACTTTGGGATCTTTTCCTCACTTAAGGGCAACACTCTATTTTACAAGAAGGTAAAGGAGATCTTTCACACTTTACAAGGTACTCAAAATCATAAAGAAGATGTAACTATCATGATGTATGCAAGGTATTTCGCTGCCAGTGTAGCAGGAACATGTATGACATGAAGATCAAGTCATGAAGAAGTGGAAGTTGCATGGCAATGTAACTTGGAAAGGCTATGGAAATGCCTTGATGGGTAGGTATGGTGGCTGTTTTGAGGAAAGATAAAGGGAGGCTTATGATGATAGAGCGTATCATGCCAAGGGTTTGGAAGTACCGGCGAAGGTGGACACCAACTCTCGGAGTGAGAAGAAGGCAATGCACGGCACGGGAAAGGCTAGCAAAATATGGGAAGGTGGAAGTGTCAACTCTCAATACTTACATTAGTCCGAAGAACTCATGCACTTATTATCGGTAACTCTCAATCTAATAAGGAGGTTCGCAAAGAGACAAGAACCCCGAGGAGGAGTGTATGGGGGTTTGGTTATCCTTGCGCAGCCTCGACTCATGGTACGTGAGTGTACTCTAATATTCGACTCCTCAGAAGAGTAGTGATCTATCTAGTAGCTAGAGTTCTCAACTAGTTTTGTAGGTTTTGAAAATAAACACGGATTGCCCAAAATACGACACCTATCACTAATAGGCAAGAGCTCTTGACACCAAAAGTTCAAACATTACTCACATCAATACCTCAAAACTATTGCAAGCTACTACTAAAATTAAATAGCAACCTCAATTACCTACTTTCAAGACAAGACACAACTTAGTGCAACAACCAACTCTCTTAACAAGATAAACATGAAAACTAAAAAGAGTTCCAGCAACAAACTAAAACAAAAGCCAAAGCTCTTGCTAAAGACAAACTAAGACTAAAACTAAACAAGGCAGTAGCTATGAAAAGATAAAGAACACACAACAGCAAAAAGATAAGCAGGAAAAATCCTATGATTTGTTATAGATTTTGAAAGTGGAGCGTGTTTCTCTCCCACACAAAGTAAGAAGGGGTCTAACTTGTTATGAACAGAAAGCAAAGCTAAAGAAACTAAAAATAAAACCTAAGAGCGAGACGCTCCAAGCATAGCACATAACGCATGAAGTGATAAAAATATAGTGAGACGAAGGACGAACTGATGATTGTTGATGGAGAAGGGGATGCACGGGGGCATCCCCAAGCTTAGACGCTTGAGTCTCCTTGAATATTTATTGGGGGTGCACATGGGCATCCCCAAGCTTGAGCGTTTGACACTCCAAGATCTTCTTTCATCATCTTCCATCGCGCACTTGAAAACTCCCTTCATACATAACTCATTGTACACTGATTAGAGAGGTTAGTGCCCTACTAAAATAATTTTTCCTCTACTGGAAATAAAGATAACCTTGAAGAGATACTGTTCATCAAGATCTCCAAAAAGTCTCCTTGAATATTTATTGGGGATGCATGGGGGCATCCCCAAGCTTGAACGCTTCACTCTCCTGGATCTTCTTTCATCATCTTCCATCGCACACTTGAAAACTCCCTTCATACACAACTCATCATAAGCTGATTAGAGAGGTTAGTACCCTTAATAAAATTTTTTCTCCACTGGATATAAAGATATTCTTGAAGAGCTACTGTTTCTAAAGAGTGCCAAAAAGTTTTTGCAAAGAAAAAGCAAGCTTAAGGTTTGCAAAAGTAAGGAGAGACAAAACGTGGCAGAATCTGTGAAAAACAGAACATCAGATAGTAATGAATTTTTTAGGGGTACTTCTGCAACTCAAATAAAAAACTCAGAACATACGGAAGTTTCGTAATTGTATAGAGCATACTGTGTAAAAATTTCAGCTCAAAAAGATGAACTGGGATTTTTCTGGAATGTTTCTGGTCACGAGGACAGAATCTGTTTTCTGGACAGCATGTCACAACTTTTACTTCCCTTGCCGTAAGAGGCTATAACTTGGCACAAAGCTGAAAAATAAAGATACAATGATGTTGCTACAGTAGTAACAATCATCAAGACACAACAAAAGAAAAAATAAAAACCTAAATTCGTTGCGGGCTGCCTCCCGAAAGCGCTTCTTTAGAGCCATTAGCTAGGCTTAAAGATTATAGAAGATGCTCTCACAAGAATAAGAATTTTGAAGCAAAAGAGAGCATCAAGAAGCAAATATGAAACACATTTAAGCCTAACCCACTTCCTATGCATAGGCATCTTGTAATAAAATAAATCAAAGAAGCACAAAGCGACATGCATAGGAAGGTAGAACAAGAACAACTTCAAAACTTTCAACATGAAGAGAGGTGTTTTTGTAACATGGAAGTTTCTACAACCAAACTTTCCTCTCTCAAAGTGATTTTCAGTAGCATCATGAACAACATCAAGAATATAACTATCACATAAATCATATTGTTCATGACCTATGAGCACACTTGTATTATTTTCAACACGGTTTTTAGGATCATAAGATAAATGCAACCCAACATATTGAGATTTGATAAGAGGAAAATTATCCGGAGTTGGAGATTTCAAAAGGATAATAGGACAATCAAGTGTGGGTGCAATAGCAACAATTTCATGCTTAACATAAGGAACTATATAGAGTTCATTTTTGTCAGCATCATCCATAGTGGCATCTTGGCCATCAACAAAGCAAGTATCAAAATTTTCAGAAAGGGATATTTCAAGTGAGTCCTCGGAATCATGGGATTCCTCCTCAAAGCAATAATTGGCCTCTTCTTGGGAAGCAAACATTTTATATTTAAAATCCTCAATATAAGAATTGGAAGTATAATTCTCGAAGCAATAAGCAAGAACTGCAAAGTTTTCAGACTCAAAAATAGTATCGTGATATTTTTCAATCAAAGAAGCAATCTCATAGGCACCTTTAAAAGCAACAAACTCTTCAATGTTTTCAACATCAAAGTAATCATAAACACCTTTAGCATAAGAAGATAAGATCTCATTTTCATTAAACTCACATTGGAAAGGGAGGTGTTTATGATCTATATTAGAACAACAAGTAAAATCATAAATGTGGCACAAAAGTTTAGCATGGCAATAAGAAACATGTATTTGATCCCATAAGTGTTTCCCTTTCTGAGATAGACGGTGCCACGTATAATGAGCATGCTCATCCAATGATTTTCCCTCAACCAAGTCGGTTGGGTTTTTGGCGCGAGCACAAATTGATCGAAGACGATCCAAGTGAAACATGTCCATCCTACCATATTTGGGTGGTTCATCACCCATGGTGAGGATAGCATAAATAGGCAAAGCAAGACAAAGGCAAAAGGTAGCAACTATTTTTGTGGTTTTTCATAAAGGACACTGAGATAAAAACTGAAAGGTAAACTAACAAGACTAAAAAAACAAAGGTAAAGGGTAGTGTGCAACTCCCCTATCTTAGCACTCGGAGTCCCCGGCAACGGCGCCAGACAACTTCTTGCTAGGACGGCTTCTCGCCCCCTTCGTTGGTTACCCCGAGTGGAGGGTAAAGATGTAGTGCAGCAGTTTTCCCTCGGTGAAGATACCAAGGTTTGTCGCCAGCAGGACTCCAGAGATGATAAGTAGGTGTCAGCGGCGCAACTGACGCGAACCTGCACACAGACACAGATAACTTTGTTCCCAACGAAGTTCAGAGAGGTTGTCAATCTCTCCGGTCTTGTTGTTTACAAAGGATAAAATGCAAGGGATAATAATAGCAACTTGAAAGTAAATGCAGAAAAGTAAATATAGTGTGGAAACAATGATAAGGGTATGGACCAGGATACGTGATGTTTGCTACTGATGTCTCTCTCCCAAAAGACGATAAAATTGCTATGCGAGGTAAACAAATTATAGAAAGGTAATATAATAATTTGCATCATAATTTTCCAAACAATAGTTAAGTATAGCAAAACTCTCAGATTTGTAAGGGGCATCATTAATATTTCTAAGAAGAGAAGTAATTTCATAGGCGCCCTTATAAGCAACAAATTCTTCTATTAGCTCTGCATCATAAAAATCATAGTTTCCCTTAGCATAAGAAGCTAAGGTTTCATCATCATTGTACTCACATTGGAAAGAAAGGTGTTTGTGCCTCATAAAGCAACAAGATTCATCCCTGCAGAAAGATATATTATATATTGAGCACAAGTTTCTAGCATACTCATACAACTGGTGTATTTGTTTCCATAAGTGTATCCCCTTTTGAGAGAAGCGGTGTTCCTTGTACCACTTTTGTTGATCCCCGGTGAATCCTCCATGCCAATAAGATCTGGTTTCAAAGAATTCAGACATTGATTGGCAAGTAAGGAACTAGACATACTATTTTTTTTTGGATTTTTGATAAAGGACACTGCTAGGACGGCTTCTCGCCCCCTTCATTGGTTACCCCGAGTGGAGGGTTGAGATGTAGTGCAGCAGCAGTTTTCCCTCGGTGAAGATACCAAGGTTTTTCTCCAGCAGGACTCCAGAGATGATAAGTAGGTGTCAGCGGCGCAACTGACGCGGACCTGCACACAGACACAGATAACTTTGTTCCCAACGAAGTTCAGAGAGGTTGTCAATCTCTCCGGTCTTGTTGTTTAGAAAGGATAAAATGCAAGGGATAATAATAGCAACTTGAAAGTAAATGCAGAAAAGTAAATATAGTGTGGAAACAATGATAAGGGTATGGACCGGGATACGTGATGTTCGCTAGTGATGTCTCTCTCCCAAAAGACGATAAAATTGCTATGCGAGGTAAACAAATTACAGAAAGGCAATTGACAGGATTATGAACGCACCGCAATGCTAACTATGCTACAAAAGAAAGGAAGAGGTTCAAAAGCACAGGCAGTACGCCAAGGTAAGTAGACAAAAATCCATCTGCATCTACTACTAATCATCCACCTTGAGATATCTATCCAGAACATCTCGCTGGTATTAAGTTGCGAGCCCCACCCAAAGTGTAAACCCAAAGCAACAGACAACTGCATTAAAAGAACTATGCGTAAAGTAAACAATCCTTGTAACCACGGTTACAAGCACCGTTGTTTTCCCCCTTGTGGCAACAGCACATCCCCTAGACTCATGTTTCTGTCACTCAAGCGTGTCATCGGGGGGCATGAACCCACAATCTAGCACAACGCTCCCTCTTGGAGTCACTACCTACTACTTGGCCAAAGCAATAAAAAGCAATGGAGAACATGCAAGAATTACTTAGGAACAAAAATATAAGAGATAAAAACCAAATATATTACTTTATCACAATCTGAACATAATCTCATAATCCATTAGATCCTATCAAACTCAACATAGCAATAGCAGAAATATTACAAAGGTGCCTCGATCATGTTGGGCAACTCACGAGGTCTAAACAATGAAGATCAAAGAGGGGAGGAGAACATCACATAGCTACTGATCATGGACCCATGGTCCAAGGAAAACTACTCACGGGACATCCGGGGAGCATCCATGGTGGAGAGGAGACTCCCGGAGGTCAATCCTCCCTCCGGCAGGGTGCCGGGAAGAGGTCCTCTGGTGCTCCCGATCTTCGGAAGCGCAGCGTCGGCGGAACAGTGGCGAGTTCGCGGAATAGGGTTCTGCTTCTGGGGTTTTCCCGTGACGGGGGATAAATAGGCGAAAGGGGGCAGCCAGAGGTGGGCCAGGGGCCCCAGGCGCCCCCCCCGGCGCGGCCAGGGGTGGGGCCGCGCCGGGTGGCCGCCTGGGCCCCCCTGGCTCCCCTCTGGCCCCTCCGGGGCTCTTCTCGAAGCTTCCGTCACGCTGATTTTTTATCTGAATTTTCCCGAATTTTTCTAGCACTTTTTATATGGGGGAAAACTGAAATAGGAAAACAGCAAAAAACAGGAACTGGCACTGGGGTGCACTGAGTTAATAGGTTAGTCCAAATATGATCAAAAGTGTATGAAAGTGTATCTAGATCATAGCAATATCACACAAAACATGCATGGAGCAAGTAGAAATTATAGATACGTTTTGGACGTATCAGACACTAAAGCAAAAACTGAAAGGTAAACAAAAGAGACTAAAAAGCAAAATAAAAGATAGTGTGCAACTGATGACCCTCAACCTAGAGGGATCTATTGCAGTGTTTTCGATAAGTAAGAGTGTCAAACCAAACGAGGAGCAGAAGGTAGTAGCAAGTGACTTTGGTAAGGAGATAACTTCAAGCACTGAAAGATAACTTTTTAGGGGTTTTCTAGGTATAAGCGACAGGATAGTAAAAACGAGCAAAGTAAAAGATACTAGATAGTAAAGAGTGGCCCAATCCTTTCTGAGCAAAGGAGAGGCCTAGCAACTGAACTTATAAAAGCTAAAGTGTTCTTGAGGACACACGGGAGAGGTAGTCATGTGCTTTCGCCATATTCTGTATCGGTACTATGTGCTGTGTTGATAAGTGTTGAGTGGGTGGATCTATGCTAGTACACCCTCTAGACTAAGATAAGTGTACTCTTATGATTAAACACCTTGCAAGCATCCGCAAATACAAGATAGTAATTAAGGCAAAATCCTAACCATAGCAATACGATCGGTGATCCATTGTTCCCTTGTGCAAAAGCGTGCGAACTGGGGTTCAGGTTTTTGTCACTCCGGCAACCCACCGTAAGCATTCTTTGTACACAATGTATCCCCCTAGGTCCTTGATAACGCGAAGTTTTGAGTGTTCGACTCACACAACACCACTAGGAAAATAACAACACAACTTAAATATCAACCAATACATATTACTTCAACATCATATGACTACTAACAACTAGACTTCTCCCATGTCCTCAAGAACTAAAGTAACTACTCACGAGACATAAAAGAGATCATGATTTGTGGGGATAAATAGATGATAAACAATCTGAACACAATAATATTTCTCCAACAAAACTCAATGGCATTCACCACAAAGTAGTAATAAACACCGATAGAGTAGAGAGGATAGATAGTACGGATTACAACGCGAGTTGCAATTGTGAGATAAGATTGGATGAAGATGGAGATGGTGCTGATGATGGGGATGATGTTGATGATGATCTAGATGATGCCCGTGACGAAGGTGATGACGATGGCGACGATCTCCCCTTCCGGGAGGTGATCTCCCCAGCGGAATCTGCCCACCAGAGATGGCTTTTCTTCTCTGTAGGTTTCCGCCACGGAGCGGCGGAGGAACTCCGGAAACTATCTCCTTTTTTAGGGTTTGTGGTCGACGAGGAGTATATAGGCCAGAGGGGGGAGCCGGGAGTGGCCCCGGGGGTCCAGGCACCCTCCCGGCGCGGCCAGGGGTGGGGCCGCGCCAGGTGGCCGCCTGGGCACCCTGTGGCCCCCCTCTGGTCTCTCTTTTGCGTGTCTTCGTGATCCTGCTGGAAAACAGCCTCCATCGATTTTCAGGTAATTTGGAGGTGTTCTTCTTCAGCAACTCAGCGTTCACTTTTTACCGCTGAATCCTGCGTCTGCTGCTTCGGCACCGGAAAGTTGCAAACTGTGTAGAATAAGCCAAAAAAACATAAGGATAGCATCATATCATGAAATATATCAATGAATAAGAAATAATTACTATATGAAATACTGATGCATTTTGGACGTATCAACTCCCCCAAGCTTAGACGTCGCTTGTCCCTAAGCGAATACTGAGCTCGATAAACCTGTCCACAAGTTTAGAGAGTGAAGTGTCGATAAAAAAAATACGGACAAGAAGCATCAAGGTTTCTCCATCAAACTCAAGCATCCTCAACAACAACCTCAACTCATAAGGCCCTTATGAGAAAGTAATAACAATTATAATCAAAAGTAGGGCTGAGGAAACTCATCAAATTATGGCAAACATAACCTTGGTCAAAGGACAACTACAAACAATTTGAAGCTTTTGAAAGGACATTTTAATAGTCATGAAGTGCAAATGCTAACACAAAGGAAGATGCTCGCTAGGCAAAAGCTTTCGCAAACAACTTACTTATCAAAAGATAATGTCAACAAGGATATGGCATGGAAAAACTTAATGCAACTCTATATGGATGAATCCTCATCAACATCAAATGTCTGTTCTCTTAGGGAAAAGAAGGAAGTGGTACAACTGACTCAACATGAAAGTGGAAGAAAGGCCTTGTTAAGGGCAAGCAGGGAAAACTCATGTGCTATCCTTAAATCAAACAGAATAAAAATAGATTTTGGGGCGGTGCATAGTTTGTCAACGAATGCTAATAGATAGCTCAATTACTTCTCAAGATGGACAAGTTTCGAGGAACGGCTCCCAAGTGAGGACGATCACATCCCCTTAATCTCCTTTGTTTATCACTGCCAAAGTTTCTGATTTCTCATAGACCAAGCGTGAAGGAGGGTTTATTTTTTATATTATCTTTCGAGCTGGGCGCACCCATGCCAATTCCTCCTCGTATTATGGGTTTGCAGATTAGACATGCAATCCCGGGATAAAACTTGTCCAACTTAAGAAGATCATGAATTACCTACTACTTCCTCATGAGCTAAACAAGAGGCACAAAACAGAAGATTTTGAACATTTAAGGATAACACATAAATTCTATACTTATAGGAGTGGTAGGGGAATACCACGAATAGGAAGGTAAGGTGGACTCAAATGGAAGGTAATGGTTTCAGGGTATGGATGCACAAGCAGAAATCTACTTGGCAAAGAGTTTGTCTAGCAAAGGCTTTGAGAGAACAGACATTTGATGCTAATTTAGATGCAAAACATATAAGGCATAAACATTAAGGTAAGCATAACACATCAAGTTGTCTTCCTTGTCAACATAACACTTCAAGCATAATAACATAAAGGTTTTGGCTATGTCGCTACTTGAGAAAACATGCATGTTGTCAAGACCAAAGCTATGTTTGCCAAAATTAAATAAAATTTTCAAAGCCATACTTGATATAAGGTCAATACTCCCCATAAGAATCGTCATATGATGCCGATTGCGTGAAGATAATACCGAGTGCAGCGAAGGAACCAATAGACTTCTCATTAATATTCCAATATAGACGACTCCACACTCATGGATACAATCTCTCCACAGACGGAGTGATAGACCTCAATGCAAACACCTATTTCATATAATAACTTCCCTAAACATGATATGACTCTACTTCACTCTAAAAGACTAAGATAAAGATAAAGATACCGGGCACTCCCCCAAGCTTGGAACAAGCTGAGGGGATGCCATTACCCAAGGAGATTTCACTCCTCATTCTTGTTGTTATCGATTCTTCAAGTCTTTGATGACACGGTGAAGGGTTTGGTTTTCCTCCTCCAAAATCTCCACTTGCACCTTTAGTACACGGAAATCTTCACACAGTTGATTGGTGATGCGGTAAGCTTCGGAGATGGTAGAAATCGTACGTTGATCTTCAAGTGCAGGGGCCGTTCCTGAAAGTTTAAGAGAAATATCATAATAAGGTTGGACACTCCCCACCATGATGGGGTTGCTTGATCTTCCTCCTTGTGTTGATGGATCCCCTGATTGTTGGGCGGTGATAATCTTGACTTCTTCTCTCAAGGAACGCTCCATCTCCGCTCGCCTTGCAGCGATTTCTTCTTCCTTGGCCCAATCTATGTATTTCCCTTGGTTGAGATCTTTCTGAACTTCACGTAGACGTCATCCCATGAAGTCTTCTCCACTTGAGCCACAAGAAGACATCTCTAACAATAACTTTTTACCCTGGCAGAAACAGATCGAAAAGAAAACACATGAGATCGCGAGATACGTTGCCGGAACGATCCGGGCAAATATATAGCAAAAAATTCTGCAACAAAAGGAAGGTAACGAGCCAAAGTGGGGTCGGAGACGGAGTCCTAGGTGCCCAGGCGGCCTCCCGGCGCGGCCAGGGGGTGGGGCGCGCCAGGGGGGCGCCTGGGCCCCATGGAGCTCCTCTCCGGCTCCACTTAGGCCTCGAATTTTCCTAATTTTGCAAAAACTCATAATATGGAACTTTTTTGGCGGTTCGCGATGTTTCCTTACCGTAATACATACCTTTTCTTATTCTGCTTCTGTCGGTGTCTGAAACAGGGCTGCAACATGTTCTTCATGAGTTGTTGTGCGTATTATATTTACATTAACATTGACGGGATCTCCCGCCATGTAATGCTTGAGTCTTTGCCCATTCACAACTTGAGGTTTGGTGCCTTCAAAATTGTTAATCTTGATTGCACCAGACCGGTAGACTTCTTCGATATGAAATGGCCCTTCCCACCTGGAAAGTAGTTTACCTGGAGAAAACCTGAAACGGGATCTAAACAATAAAACTTTATCACCAACATTAAATTCACGTTTCAGAATCCTCCTGTCATGCCATTTCTTTACCTTTTCCTTGATCATTTTAGCGCTCTCGTAAGCTTCACTTATCCACTCATATAGAGAAGTCAAGTTCATGAGACGCTTTTCACCAGCTAACTTTGGGTCATCATTAAGCTCTCTAACAGCCCATAAAGCTTTGTGTTCTAACTCTAATGGCAGATGGCAAGCCTTGCCATAGACCATTTTATAGGGAGACATGCCCATGGGGGTTTTGTAAGAAGTTCTATACGCCCACAAAGCATCTCCTAACTTATTTGACCAGTCCTTCCTATTTCTGTTGACTATCTTCTGCAAGATCAACTTGATCTCTCTATTGGTGAGCTGAACTTGCCCACTAGTTTGAGGATGGTACGGTGACGCAATCCTATGATTGACATCGTACTTGGCTAAAGCTTTTCTAAAAGCTCCATGCGTGAAGTGTGATCCTCCATCAGCCATGAGATACCTTGGTACACCAAACCTAGGGAAAATTACATCTTTGAGCATTTTCAAAGATGTTTTGTGATCAGCACTCTCAGTGGGGATTGCTTCAACTCACTTGGTCACATAATCAACAGCAACTAATATATGAGTGTACTTGTGTGAAGAAGGAAAATGACCCATAAAATCAAAACCCCAGCAATCAAAAGGCTCAATCACTAGTGAGTAATTCATAGGCATCTCATTCCTCCTACTAATATTACCAACTCTCTGACATTTATCACAGGCTAATACATAATTTCTAGCATCTTTAAAGAGAGTAGGCCAATAAAAACCTGATTGGAGAACCTTATGTGCGGTCCTCTCACCGGCGTGATTTCCTCTGTAGGGACTATCCTGACATTGCTTAAGAATATCCTTCTGCTCGTGTTCCGGTATGCATCTTCTCACGATCCCGTATGGACCTCCTTTGAAAAGATGTGGGTCATCCCAAAAGTAATGCCTCAAATCATGGAAGAATTTCTTCCTTTGCTGAAATGTTAAACCTGGAGGCAAATACTTTGCAACGATAAAATTAGTGTAATCTGCAAACCAAGGATCGGAAAGAGATGTTACTTTAACAACGGGAAGTTGTTCGTCTGGAAAACTGTCGTTGACTGGGATGGGATCATGCGGTATATCTTCCATCCTTGAAAGATTGTCCACTACAGGGTTGCCTGCTCCTTGTCTATCAACAATCTGCAAATCAAATTCTTGAAGGAGTACCCATCTGATGAGTCTTGGTTTGGCATCCTTCTTCGGCATAAGATACTTAATGGCAGAATGGTCAGTATGAATAATAACTTTAGAATCAACAATATACTGCCTAAACTTATCACAAGCAAACACTACTGCTAAGAATTCCTTCTCAGTAGTAGCATAATTCTTTTGAGCACTATCAAGGGTCTTACTAGCATAATAAATAACATTCAACTTTTTATCAACCCTTTGTCCTAAAACAGCTCCAACAGGAAAATCACTAGCATCACACATAATTTCAAAGGGCAAATTCCAGTCAGGCGGTTGTACTATAGGAGCAGTTATTAAAGCTTTCTTAAGAACTTCGAAAGCCTCCTTACAAGCTTCATCAAATACAAAAGGAACATCCTTCTGGAGAAGATTAGTGAGGGGTCTCGAGGTCTTAGAAAAGTCTTTAATAAATCTTCTATAGAAGCCAACATGACCGAGAAAACTACGAATACCTTTAATGTCCCTTGGATAGGGCATCCTTTCGATAGCTTCAATCTTCGCCTTGTCCACTTCAATTCCCCTCTCGGAAATCTTGTGGCCAAGCACGATCCCTTCGTTAACCATGAAGTGGCACTTTTCCCAGTTTAGAACTAAATTTGTATCCTCGCATCTCTGCAAAACTTTATTAAGATTGTGGAGACAGTGGTCAAAGGAAGTTCCATAGACAGAGAAATCGTCCATGAAGACTTCCACAATCTCCTCACATAAGCCATGAAATATTGCAGACATACATCTCTGAAAAGTAGCAGGGGCATTGCATAACCAAAAGGCATACACCTGTAAACATAAGTACCATAAGGACAAGTGAAAGTGGTCTTCTCTTGATCGGCAGTGTTAACATGAATTTGAGAGAAGCCAGAGTACCCGTCAAGATAGCAAAAGTGGGTGTTTTTCGACAACCTCTCAAGCATCTGATCAATGAAAGGCAGCGGGTAGTGGTCCTTCCTGGTTGCCTTGTTCAACTACCTGTAATCAATACACATTCTATATCCAATAATAATTCTCTAAGGTATTAGTTCATTCTTATCATTAGGGACTACAGTTGTCCCTCCTTTCTTAGGAACACAATGAACTGGACTTACCCACTTACTATTGGCTATAGGGTAGATAATACCTGCGGCTAGAATCTTGAGGATTTCGGTCCTCACAACATCCATCATCTTTGGGTTCAACCGTCGTTGATGGTCAACAACAGGTTTAGCATCGGGCTCGAGGTTGATAGTATGTTGACAGATAGATGGACTAATTCCCTTAAGGTCATCAAGGGTATAGCCAATTGCACCACGGTGTTTACGAAGCACTTCCAATAATCGCTCTTCTTCATATCCTGAAAGGTCAGAGTTGATAATAACAGGATATACTTTCTTTTCATCTAAATAAGCATACTTGAGCGTATCGGGAAGAGGTTTGAGATCAAACACCGGGTCTTCTTTTGGTTTGGATAGAATTCCTAAAGGTTCAACCGGAAGGTTGTGCTTCAGGATAGCAGGTTGTCTCAAGAAGATTTCATCAATTTCATTTCTTTCCTGCATATGAGTATCATTCTCGTGGTCCTCCATGTATTGCTGCAAAGGATCATTAGGGGGAATAGCAATAGAAGCAATACTTTCAATAATTTTATCATCATTAGGTAGTTCAGTACCATGAGGCTGCTTGGAAATCTTAGAAAAGTTAAATTCATATGGCTCACCATTGAATTCAACAGAAACTTTACCTTTCTTGCAATCTATAATAGCTCCACAAGTTCTGAGAAAAGGTCTACCAAAAATAATAGGACAAAAACTATCTTGTACTGAACCAAGTACGAGAAATTCGGTAGGATACTTTACCTTTCCACATAGGACTTCAACATCTCTCACAATCCCAATAGGAGAGATAGTAGCTTTGTTTGCAAGATGAATAGTAACATCAATCTCTTCAAGTTCATAGGGTGAAATCGCACTCATGATCTCTTGATAAAGCGAATAAGGAATCGCGCTAGCACTTGATCCTAGATCGCATAGCCCGTAATAATTGTGATCTCCTATTTTAACAGATACAACTGGTGTACCTGAAATTGGGCTTTTATTCTTGCCTGTGACAATGTTAGTTGAAACCGCACAAAAATTTATAATAGAATCTGAAACATCATTAGTAACTAAATCTTTAACCATAGAAACTTGAGGATCGACTCTGATCTGGTCCTCAAGTTCGCCTGTTCTTCTCTCACTTTTATTTATGATGCCTGTCACAAAAGAGTGCTCCCTTATTCTTGAAGGAAAAGGGGGCTGTTCATATATAACTGCAGGCAAAATGGGATCAGCAACGTGAATATCAATAGGTACTTCTTTGAAAGGCTTATGGTACTGATCCTTCTTCATCTTAGAAGAATCAATATGAGAGGCAAAGTTCTTACAAAAATCAATCATTAGATGGGAATCCAGACCAATCTTAGAGCAAAAGGTATTAAAATAATCAGTTTTCACATAGCTCTCAATATAATCATGCTCATAATTTATAACAGGTTCAATACCTTTATCGATTTCCCAATCTTCAGTATTCTTCTGGATACTTTCGATGAGATCCCATCTTTCTTCCACGCTCCTTGTCTGAAATACCCCGCTAGAGGAGGTATCCAGCCTTTCCTTATCCTGACGAGAAAGCATGGCATAAAAATTTGTAAGTAAAATATCTTTGGGGAGCTTATGGATAGGACATTTGAACATTAGGGATTTAAGCCTCCCCCAAGCTTGAGCGATGCTCTCTCCGTTGCGAGACCTAAAGTTATAGATGTAATTCCTGTCTCGATAAACTTCATGAAGAGGGTAAAACTTTGTATAAAAGAGAGACATAAGATCTTCCCAATTAAGAGAATGTGAGTTATCGAGGAGCTTATACCAATCTGAAGCCTTGCCTGTAAGCGATACGGAGAATAATTTCTTCATAACGAACTCCAGTGACACACCTACAAGCTTGAATAATGAACATAGTTGTGATAAATATAGCAAGTGTTCACCTGGATGCCTGTCTCCTGCATTGTGATTAGATAGAACATAATCGATAATACCAGATGGTATCTTATAAGGCACAATTTCATCAGGGTCAGGAGTAACTACCTTAGTTGTGGGGCGGCTCCCCAAGAACAACGATCCAAGAGTAGGAGTGTCCATAAGGACAAAAGCAGCAACAGCAAAACTAAAACAGAAATATAAAAACTTCCTTACCGGCTTCACTTACTAATAGCGCTACACTCCCCGGCAACGGCGCCAGAAAACGTAGCTTGATGACCCTCAACGTAGAGGGATCTATTGCAGTGTTTTCGATAAGTAAGACTGTCGAACCCACCGAGGAGCAGAAGGTAGTAACAAGTGACTTTGGTAAGTAGATAACTGCAAGCACTGAAAGATAACTTTTTAGGGGTTTTCTTGGTATAAGCGACAGGATAGTAAAAACAAGCAAAGTAAAAGATACTGGATAGTAAAGAGTGTCCCAATCCTTTCTGAGCAAAGGAGAGGCCTAGCAACTGAACTTATAAAAGCTAAAGTGTTCTTGAGGACACACGGGAGAGGTAGTCATGTGCTTTCGCCATATTCTGTATCGGTACTATGTGCTGTGTTGATAAGTGTTGAGTGGGTGGATCTATGCTAGTACACCCTCTAGACTAAGATAAGTGTACTCTTATGATTAAACACCTTGCAAGCATCCGAAAATACAAGATAGTAATTAAGGCAAAAGCCTAACCATAGCAATACGATCGGTGATCCATTGTTCCCTTGTGCAAAAGC
Source organism: Bromus sterilis (assembly GCA_950022295.1). Taxonomy (NCBI): domain Eukaryota; kingdom Viridiplantae; phylum Streptophyta; class Magnoliopsida; order Poales; family Poaceae; genus Bromus; species Bromus sterilis. Next base: position 48,999,327 of record OX465600.1, on the reverse strand, counting down.
GTGCGAACTGGGGTTCAGGTTTCTGTCACTCCGGAAACCCACCGTAAGCATTCTTTGTACACAATGTATCCTCCTAGGTCCTTGATAAGGCAAAGTTTTGAGTGTTCGACTCACACAACACCACTAGGAAAATAACAACACAACTTAAATATATACCAACACATATTACTTCAACATCATATGACTACTAACAACTAGACTTCTCCCATGTCCTCAAGAACTAAAGTAACTACTCACAAGACATAAAAGAGATCATGATCAGTGGGGATAAATAGATGATAAAAAATCTGAACACAATAATATTTCTCCAACAAAACTCAATAGCATTCACCACAAAGTAGTAATCAACACCGATAGAGTAGAGAGGATAGATAGTACGGATTACAACGCGAGTTGCAATTGTGAGATAAGATTGGATGAAGATGGAGATGGTGCTGATGATGGGGATGATGTTGATGATGATCTCGATGATGCCCGTGACGATGGTGATGACGATGGCGACGATCTCCCCTACCGGGAGGTGATCTCCCCGGCGGAATCTGCCCGCCGGAGATGGCTTTTATTCTCTGTAGGTTTCCGCCACGGAGCGCCGGCGGAACTCCGGAAACTCTCTCCTTTTTTAGGGTTTTTGGTCGACGAGGAGTATATAGGCCAGAGGGGGGATCCGGGAGTGGCCCCGGGGGTCCAGGCGCCAGGTGGCCGCCTGGGCACCCTGTGGCCCCCCTCTGGTCGCTCTTTTGCGTGTCTTCGTGATCCTGCTGGAAAACAGCCTCCGTCGATTTTTAGGTAATTTGGAGTTGTTCTTCTTCAGCAACTCAGCGTCCACTTTTTACCGCTGAATCCTGCGTCTGCTGCTTCGGTGCCGGAAAGTTGCAAACTATGTAGAATAAGACAAAACAACATAAGGATAGCATGATATCATGAAATATATCAATGAATAAGAAAGAATTACTATATAAAATAGTGATGCATTTTGGACGTATCAGCAACTCCCCTATCTTGTAGACTGGAGTCCCCGGAAACGGCGCCAGAAATTTGCTTGATGGCTTCTCGCCCCTCGTTGGTTACCCCAAGTGGAAGGTTTGATATGTAGTGCAGAAGAAAGTTTCCCTCGGTGAAGATACCAAGGTTATCGAACCAGTAGGACTCAGGAGATACAAGTAGGTGGCAACGTCGCCAGAAATTGCTTCCTGACTAGGGTGTTGTCGTGGACCTGCACACAACAACAAATAATTTTGCTCCCAACGAGTACAGAGGAGTTGTCAATTCCTCCGGCCTAGTCGTTTACAAAGGATCAACGCAAGAGATAAAAGGTGCAAAGGAAAGTAAAAGTTGAAAGTAAATTGAGGGTGTGAACAATAATGTGAAGATGGACCGGGGTCCCGTGATTTTCACTAGTGATGTCTCTCTCCCAAAAGACGATAGAAGTGCCAGCGAGGTAAAAAAATCACAGTTGGGCAATTGACATGATTATGAAGGCACCGCAATGCTAACTATGCTGCAAAGAAAGGAAGGGCTCAAAAGCAATGGGCAGTACGCCAAGGTAAGTAGACTGAAATCCATCTGCATCTACTACGAATCATCCACCTTGAGATATCTATCCAGAACATCTCGTTGGTATTAAGTTGCGAATCCCACCCAAAGTGTAAACTCAAAGCAACAAACAGCTGCATTAAAAGAACTTTGCGTAAAGTAAACAATCCTTGCACCCGCAGGTACAAGCACCGTTGTTTTATCCCTGGTGGCAACAGCACATCCCCTAGTCTCATGTTTCTGTCACTCAAGCTAGACATCAAGGGGCTGAACCCACATCGAGCATAACGCTCTCTCTTGGAGTTGCAAATAAAATACTTGGCCAAAGCAAATACCCAACGGAGAACATGCAAGAATTTACTCAAGAACAAAATATAAAAGAGAAGAACCAAATATATTACTCATCACAATCTGAACATAGTCTCATAATCCATCAGATCCCAACAAACTCAGCATAGCAACAACAGAAATTACATAGATCGCTCGATCATGTGAGGCAGCTCACGAGGACTTGAAAGTGGAAGCACAAAGGGGGGAGAGATTCATCACATAGCTACTGGTCACGGACCCATGGTACAAGGGGGACTACTCACGGCACATCCGGGAGGCGTCCATGGATATGGATGGTCTCCCGGAGGGGGTTCCTCCTTCCGGAAGGGTGCCGGGGCAGCTTCTCCAGGCAGCCCCGATCTTGAAACGGCGGCGGCGGTACAGAGGGGAGTTCGGGAGAAAGAGATCGATATTAGGGGTTTCCACCCCGAGGGGTAAATATAGGCGAAGGGGGCATCGAGGGGACCCACGAGGCAGTCAGGAGGGTCCCTGGCGCGGCCTAGGGTGGGGCCGCGCCACCTGCCCTCCTGGCTGCTTGGTGGTGGCCCCCTTCCCTCTCTTGGTGATTCCGGAAGCTTCTGTTGCGCTGATTTTTTATATATTTTTCCCAGAATTTTTGGAGCACTTTTAATGGCCGGAAAACCTGAAATACAAAAACAGCAGAAAACATAAACTGGCAACTGAGTGCACTGAGTTAATAGGTTAGTCCAAATAGGTTCAAAAGTGTATGAAAGTTCAAGCAAAACATGGCAAAGTCACACAAAACATGCATGGAGCAAGCAGAAATTATAGATACGTTTGGGACGTATCAGCAGACAGGAGGCCCCCTGGCGCGGCCTAGGGTGGGGCCGCGCCAGGGACCCTTCTGGAGTCCCTGTGGTGGCCCCCCTCCGCTGCCTTGGTGATTCCGGAAGCTTCCGGGTCGCTGATTTTTATCTGCTTTTTCCAGATTTTTGGAGCACTTTTAATGGCCGGAAAACCTGAAATACAAAAACAGCAGAAAACATCAACTGGCAGCTGGGTGCACTGGGTTAATAGATTAGTCCAAATATGCTAAAAAGTGTATGAAATTTCAAGCAAAACATGGCAAAGTCACACAAAACATGCATGGAGCAAGCAGAAATTATAGATACGTTTGGGACGTATCAACATCCCCAAGCTTAATTTCTGCTCGTCCTCGAGTAGGTAAATGATAACAAGCATAATTTCTATGGTGACATGCCACACAACCATATAAAGACTTTTAAGTAAAGCAATCAAAGCATGCAATTCAATTCAAGTCTTAACAAGCAAGAGTCTATATTAGCATTGACACAAGCAACAAAATAAAAAAAGGTGCAGGAGCTCTCGCTGTCCGTGACTCGAATGTCTCCAGATGGTGTTTACGTGCAAGCAGGGGACTGGGAGAAAGAGAGAAAAAAGGTTGTTGAGAAAAACTATCTACTAAAGTTTCACACTTAGTCTCCTTTGGATTCTTATCTTTACTCGTCTCCAGACCACTAGCCAGGTACAAGTCAAACTGATCCACTCCCTTTCGATATTTTGAGCACTCATGCAATGGATGGGCATGATAAATAAAGTTGACACCTAAAAGGCGAAAGAGAAAGAAGGTGGAGGAGGAAGACAAAAAGGTGTGAAAGGCTCACATCAATGAGGACAATCATAGGCGAGAGAAGGCCATATGATAGATATGATATGAGGAGTAGGGATTGCCATGCAACGGATGCACATGTGAGCTAAAAGCTCTCCAAGGGAACTAGTGTGGGTGCATCTAACTCGCTTTCTCAAGAAGACCTAGAGCTCGTTTGAGGAGGCTCATCATTGGAATATACAAGCCAAGTTCTATAGTGTGAAGGTCCCCACATATCTATATGCATGATGATGATCTCTATGGAGTACAAGGGATAGAGGATGAAGTACTAGTGTGGATCTCTCAAAATGGAATAGTAGTGTGCCCCCTTCTCTCTTGTTTTTGGTGGCCTCAATGGCTCTTTCTATTTAACTCTCATTTGTCCTCTTTGGGATCTTTTGAGTTTGTCCTCTTCGGGATCTTTTCCTGACTTTAGGGGCAACACTCTATATTTTACAAGAATATAGGAGTTCTTTCACACTTTAAAAAGGTACTCAACATAAAGAAAATATAATTATCATGATGCAAATGTATGCCTCTGCCAGGATAGCAAGATATGCAATGATACTAGCGCGTCATGTAGCAATGATTAGGGAAAGGCCCAACTAGCATGCGGCTCATTGATCAAGCAAGTAGCATGTATGACATGAAGATCAAGTCATGAGAAGGTGGATGTTGTATGGCAATGTATCTCGGAAAGGCTATGGAAATGCCTTGTAGGTAGGTATGGTGGATGTTTTGAGGAAAGATATAAGGAGGCTTATGATGACAGAGCGTATCGAAGAGGCTTGGATGCACCGGCGAAGTATGCTCCAACTCTCAAGGTGAGAAAGGGCAATGCACGGTACCGAAGAGGCTAGAAAAAGTATAGGTGGGTGGAAGTGTCAACTTTCGAATACTCACATTAGTCCGAAGAACTCATGCACTTATTATCGGTAACTCTCAATCTAATCAGGAGGTTCACAAAGGGACAAGTACCCCGAGGAGGAGTGTATGGGGGTTTGGTTATCCTTGCGCATCCTCGACTCATGGTACGTGAGTGTACTCTAATATTCGAACCCTCCAGAGGTTAGTGATCCATCTAGTAGCTAGAGTTCTCAACAGGGGTTTTTGGTTTTCGAAAAACACACGGATTGCCCAAAATACGACATCTATCACTAACAGGCTCGAGCTCTTGACACCAAAAGTTCAAACATTACTCTAGTCAATACCTCAATACTATTGCAAGTTACTACTGCAAAGATAATAGCAACTTCAACTACCTACTTCTAGTCAAGACACAAAACTCAGTGCAACAGGCAAATTCTCTAACAAGATAAGACATGCAACCTATAGAAAGTTCAACCTAAAATAAAAGAAAATCTCTAGAAAGACTAAAGCACTACAACTAAACAGAGCAGCAGCTAAGAAAAGAAAAAGAACAACTCACAGCTAAAAGAATAAGCATGCAAATCCTATGAGGAGTTCTAGTTCAAGCGGAGCGTGTAATTCTCCCACACAAAAGAGTAAGCTGGGGTCTAACTTGTTACTACAGAAAACAAAGCAAAAACAAACCTACAAAAGTAAAGAGCGAGACGCTCCAAGCATAGCACATAACGCATGAAGTGATAAAAATATAGTGCAACGAGAAACGAACTGATAATTGTTGATGAAGAAGGGGATGCACGGGGGCATCCCCAAGCTTAGACGCTTGAGTCTCCTTGAATATTTATTGGGGGTGCACATGGGCATCCCCAAGCTTGAGCGTTTGACACTCCAAGATCTTCTTTCATCATCTTCCATCGCGCACTTGAAAACTCCCTTCATACATAACTCATTGTACACTGATTAGAGAGGTTAGTGCCCTACTAAAATAATTTTTCCTCTACTGGAAATAAAGATAACCTTGAAGAGATACTGTTCATCAAGATCTCCAAAAAGTTTTTGCAAATAAAAAGCAATCTAAAGGTTTGAAAAAAGAAGAAAAGGCAAAACAGGACAGAATCTGTGAAAAACAGACCCGCAGGTAAAAACGAATTTTTAGGGGTACTTATGCAACTCAAATAAAAAAACTCAGAACATACGAAAGTTCCTTCATTGTATAGAGAAAGCTGTGTAAAACTTTCAGCTCAAAAAGATGAACTGGGATTTTTCTATGATTTTTCTAGTCACGAGGACATAATCTGTTTTCTGGACAACATGTCACAACTTTCACTTCCCTTGTCGTATGAGGCTAAACTTGGCACAAAGCTTGAAAAATAAAGATACAATGATGTTGCTACAGTAGTAACAATCATCAAGACCACTAAGAAAAGAATAAAATCAAAAAGAAAAACCTAAATTCGTTGCGGGCTGCCTCCCTAAAGCGCTTCTTTAGAGCCATTAGCTAGGCTTAAAGCAGAAGACGAAGTCTTTTCAAGAGAATAACTAGCCCGTGTGACGGACTCAAAAGGTAACTTAATCTTTTTCCTAGGGAAATGTTCCATCCCTTTCTTGAGAGGGAATTGGAATTTGATATTCCCCTCTTTCATGTCAATAACAGCACCAACTGTGCGAAGAAAAGGACGTCCCAAAATAATTGGACAAGAGGGCTCACACTCAATGTCCATAATAGTGAAATCAACGGGAACATAATTGTCATTGACAATGATAAGAACATCGTCGATCCTCCCCAAAGGTTTCTTTACGGAATAATCGACGAGACAAACACCAAAAGAACAAGCATCAAAAGGTTTCAATTCAAATATATCATACATTCTTTTGGGCATAACAGAGGTACTAGCTCCAAGATCACATAAAGCATAACAGGAGAAGTTATTCAATTTGATTTTTATCATAGTATCCCAACCATCTTCTAGCTTCCTAGGTATGGAGGCTTCTAGTCTAACCTTCTCCTCCCTAAATTTGATTAGATCATTGGTGATATGCTCTGTGAAGGCAAGATTAAGTGTGCTAGTGTGGGGGTCTCTAGACATCTTGTGTAGGAAACCAGTAACTTCAGGTAAAGTGCAGTTGTCAAAGTCTAGGTCACTACTATCTATCAAGGAGGTAGTGATATCATTTAGGCTCACATGTTTGAAAGCCTCTATGTTCAAAGAGGTTTCTTCACCATTGATAGGTCCAGTGGGACTAGGGGTGTGATGGGTGCTAACTGTTTGGACATCCTCAACTACTTGGATAGTGGCTACTGTGTGGTAGGTAGGAAGGCGCTTAATTATTTCTTATTCCTTGGGAATAACTTTTGGTTTGGCTGCCATCTGGTTTATCAAGGTAGATTGGGTGTGAGACATGTTTGAAACATAGGTCTCAATTGCAGTGAGTCTAGTTTGGAGGCTGGAAATGTCACTATTCAGGATCTCAAGTTGTTTGCTAATGTTTTGCAGGATAGAGGAGTGCTCATCTAACTGTCTGGAAAAGGCCTTGTTTTGTTCAAACTGTGTGTGCATATAGCTTTTGGTGCCTTTTTCTATTTCTATAAGTTTCTCATAGCTGGGTAGGTCTTTTTCCCTATAATTCGGGCTGTAGGAGTTTCTATTACCGTTCCCATAGTTGTTGGATGGTAAAGGCCTAGGATTGTTGCTACCAAAATTACTCCTATAAGCATTATTGTTGAAGTTGTTTTTAGAGACAAAATTCACATCTACTTGTTCTTGAGAAACCAAGGAATTTAAAGGAATATCCTGAGGATCAATAGGAGCTTGCTTGGTAAGTTGAGAAATGATAAGGTCAACCTTTTCATTTAGAGAGGAGATCTCCTCGAAAGAATTTACCTTCTTACCAGTTGGATATCGTTCGGTGTGCCACTGAGAGTAGTTCAACATCATCTCATCAAGTAGCTTTGTGGCAGCACCAAGTGTGGTTGACATAAAAGTTCCTCCCACGGCCGAATCTAATAGGTTCCGCGAGGTAAAGTTCAAGCCTTCATAAAAAGTCTTGATAACCATCCAGGTAGTCAGTCCATGTGTGGGGCAGTTCTTGACAAGCGTCTTCATACGTTCCCATGCCTGAGCAACGTGTTCATTATCTAATTGCCTGAAATTCATAATGTTACTCCTCAATTGAATAATTTTAGCAGGGGGATAGTACTTCTCTATAAAAGCATCTTTGCATTTACTCTAAGAATCGATACTGTTCTTGGGTAAGGATTGCAGCCACTCCTTGGCTCTTCCTCTCAAAGAGAAAGGAAAAGGCTTCAGCTTAATGATGTCTCCATCCACTTCCTTGTACTTTTGCATATCACAGAGCTCGATAAAATTGTTTAAGTGCAAGGCAGCGTCCTCTCCAGCACCTGAGAATTGATCTTTCATAACAAGATTAAGCAGAGCAGGTTTAATTTCATAAGAAGGTGCTGAAGTGGCAGGTGGAGCAATAGGAGTGCAGATAAAGTCACTGTTGTTGTGACTAGTGAAGTCACACAACTTGGTGTTTTCATTGGAACCCATAGTAGCAGCAGGTATTTTTGGTATTTTTGATAAGGGACACAAAAGTAAAAACTGAAAGGTAAAGTAACAAGACTAAAAATCAAAGATAAAAGATAGTGTGCAACTCCCCTATCTTGTAGGGAAAATTTGATCTTTTGCCACCCCTTATTTCCCCATTTGATAATTTGCCCCCCCCTGAGAATGACAGGTGGGGCCCAGGCCCACCCGTCATTGAGACACGGGGTGGCAAATCATCAAATCGCAAAGTAACAGGTGGCAAAATATCAAATCGCCCATCTTGTAGACTGGAGTTCCCGACGACGGCGCCAGAAATTAGCTTGATACGGTGAGGATAGTTATCTCACTCCTCGTTGGTTACCCCAAGTGGAAGGTGAGATGTAGCGTAGCAGCAAATTTCCCTCGGTGAAGATACCAAGGTTTGTCTCCAGTAGGACTCGCAGAAATACAAGAAGGTGCCAACAGCGCCAGAAATTGGCTTCTGGTTAGGGAGTTGACAAGACCTGCACACAGATACAAATAACTTTGCTCCCAACGAGTACAGAGGAGTTGTCAATTCCTCCGGCCTTGCTGTTTACAAAGGATCAACGCAAGAGATAATAATAGTGGCAACTGAAAGTAAAGACTGAAAGTAGACTAAGGATGTAAACAATAATATGAAGATGGACCGGGGTCCCGTGATTTTCACTAGTGATGTCTCTCTCCCAAAAGACGATAAAAATTCTAGCGAGGTAAACAAATCACAGCTGGGCAATTGATAGAATTATGAAGGCACCGCAATGCTAACTATGCTGCAAAGAAAGGAAGGGCTCAAAAGCAATGGGCAGTACGCCAAGGTAAGTAGACCGAAATCCAACTGCATCTACTACGAATCATCCACCTTGAGATATCTATCCAGAACATCTCGCTGGTATTAAGTTGCGAATCCCACCCAAAGTGTAAACTCAAAACAACAGACAACTGCATTAAAAGAACTTTGCGTAAAGTAAACAATCCTTGCACCCGCGGATACAAGCACCGTTGTTTTATCCCTGGTGGCAACAGCACATCCCCTAGTCTCATGTTTCTGTCACTCAAGCTAGACGTCAAGGGGTTGAACCCACAATCAAACATAACGCTCCCTCTTGGAGTTGCAACAAACTACTTGGCCAAAGTAAAATACTGCAACGGAGAACATGCAAGAATTTACTCAAGAACAAAATATAAAAGAGAAGAACCAAATATATTACTCATCACAATCTGAAGATAGTCTCATAATCCATCAGATCCCAGCAAACTCAGCATAGCAACAACAGAAATTACAAAAGTGCCTCGATCATGTGAGGCAGCTCACGAGGTCTCGAAAGTGGAAGCACAAAGAGGGGAGAGGAACATCACATAGCAACTGGTCACAGACCCATGGTCCAAGGGGGACTACTCACGGTACATCCGGGAGGTGTCCATGTCCATGGATGGTCTCCCGGAGGGGGTTCCTCCTCCCGGCAGGGTGCCGGGGCAGCTTCTCCAGGCAGCCCTGATCTTGAAATGGCGGCGGCGGTGGTACAGAGGCGAGTTCGCGGAAAATAGATCGATATTAGGGGTTTCCACCCCGAGGGCTAAATATAGGCGGAGGGGGGTGTCGAGGGGACCCACAGGGCAGCCAGGAGGCCCCCTGGCGCGGCCTAGGGTGGGGCCGCGCCAGGGACCCTTCTGGAGTCCCTGTGGTGGCCCCCCTCCGCTGCCTTGGTGATTCCGGAAGCTTCCGGGTCGCTGATTTTTTATCTGATTTTTCTGGATTTTTTGGAGCACTTTTAATGGCCGGAAAACCTGAAATACAAAAATAGCAGAAAACAGCAACTGGCAGCTGGGTGCACTGGGTTAATAGATTAGTCCAAATATGCTAAAAAGTGTATGAAAGTTCAAGCAAAACATCGCAAAGTCACACAAAACATGCATGGAGCAAGCAGAAATTATAGATACGTTTGGGACGTATCAGTTTCCGCCACGGAGCGGCAGCGGAACTCCGTAAAATACTCTTCTTTTTAGGGTTTTCGGGCGACGGAGAGTATATAGGCCAGAGGGGGGAGCCCGGGGTGGTCCCAGGGCTCCAGGCGCCCTCTCGGCACGGCCAGGGTGGTGACCGCGCCAGGTGGCCGCCTGGGCACCCTGTGGCCCCCCTCTGGTCCCTCTTTCGCGTGTCTTCGTCAATCCTCTCAAAAACACCCCCCGTCGATTTTCAGGTAATTTGGAGGTGTTCTTCTTCAGCAATTCAGCGTCCAGTTTTTACCGCTGAATCCTGCGTCTGCTGCTTTGGCACCGTAAAGTTGCAAACTGTGTAAAACAAGACAAAACAACATAAGAACATCATCGTAATGTGAAATATATCAATGAATAAGCATGAATTACGATATAAAATAGTGATGCATTTTGGACGTATCGGCCACGAATTTACATCAAGAAGCAAACTAACTCTCTAGCAGCGGAATATAACTCGGCAGCGGAACAACGACGACGGTGATGAACTCCAATCCACAGGGACACTGGCTGGGACACCTCCTAGCTTGCAAACACCGGGAACGTCGTCCTACGCATCCAACGTGTGGCCTGCAAATCTGGCATGACACGCCAGGTCAGTACATCGAATGTACTTGCAAGCTCACAACAACCATGCATCAAGGCAAAACAATAACATGGCAACAGGTTAAAGTATGTTAGTGAATTAAACAGGTGAGCATCAACATCATGCAAACAGATAAACATCAAGCATATTATTAGCATATTATCAACATTTTATCAACATTAAGACTAATGCACAACCAATCATCGTTTAAAGTCACATGGACCCCACATGATCACCGCCTGATCATGAGGCTTACCTCGGAGTCCTTACCGACTCAAGCACCGGTCATTGCATGAACATCAACATACCTGGATCATCGCACGATCGTTCAATGGGTTAAGTGTCCTCTGTTACCACCCAACCAATCCATTGATCGTATCAACTTACCGTGCTCATGCAACCGAACTCATGTTGATCATGTGTGACCTACTGTGAACTGTGTCCATTACCGTGGACTCGGCTATTCGAATAGATTTGTGTGACTCTGCAGAGTTTGTGCACTTTACCCACACTATGGAGCCCCTCCTCCATCTAGTACCTTGGAACGTATCCCAGGAGTGGACTAGGATTTCCCCAACGAGACCGTTCTACTGGCGACTACCCTTACCGTATCACCCGACATACTTCACAAGTCATGCCTTGGGTAGCCCCGTGGCCTCCAGACACACCAGCCATCGCATGGAAACTGACCGTCGCACGGTCCATAAACTTTGTCCAAATCGGGGACGGGCCCAAAACATACCTGTCTCTCAAGACTACCGCCGCCTACCTGATCAGGGTAGTCCGCGCGCGCATAGCCTTCCCTACTTGGTGATACGCATAAGAGAAACCACCGATAGACTGAGCCAAGGCCTTCCCATACAGGCGAGTGTGGCTGCACCAGATAAGCTCAGTTCGGCGGCACCTGATCAACTTGGCATGGAACATGTCTTCAACAGCAACCACAAGCATCAGGTGCAACATGAGCATTCATATAACATTATTATGCAATACATGGAGAAACCATCCAAGGTATAGTTATAGTTGAATCATTACAAGGCAAGTTTACATGATTAACTTAATCAGGTTAAAATGATCAACATGATAGCAACATGATATTAACATCTAGCATTATCATGAGTACGGGGGAGATTATGATGCATACAAGCATAGCATGGTAATGACATGGTCAGAGCATGAACATAACATGATAAAGGCATATCATGATAGTTGTATCACCGAAGGTTAAAGCATTTTTAAAGCATGTCAAAGCTTTACGAAGGTGAAAAAGAAGTTGTGGCTTGCCTTCACCAACAAGGTGTAGGGGGGAAGCTCAAGAGCTTCAATATCAACAAAACCCTGCAAAACATTTTATAAAAAGGCACGGCGAAAAAGTCAAACACCATATTTTGTTTGAACAGCAAAGAACAACATAAAAACATGGCACAAAACCTATTCCAAAATGAAGAGGATCTCGAGACAAAATCAACGAAAAAAGAATCACCTCGTTTGGACTTACGGTTGCGGACATACGGCCGTTCGTTCGTTAGGAAGAAAAAAACAGATATGTCCTTCTCTGCCTTAACGGGTGAATGTCCACGGATTAAGGTTTTCGGCGCCGGCTGGATTTTAAAGTGTATTAACAGGTTTTACGCTTTCCTCAGGGGAAAACGCCTTTCGACTGAGGGAGAGGGAAATACGTCTTCCTGTAGGGGAGACGTATTCTAGAGATGCGCGGCGGGCTCGTGGCTTCCACGGCTGACAGGCGGGTCCCGCCCATCAGCGTCTCTCTCCTCCTCTGTCTTCTTCTTCCACCTTCTGCCACCGAACAGAGGAAAGTGCCACCGGCGGGGCTGCGGTGACACTAGCGCGAGGGGGAGGGCTCGCCGGCGCGCTCCATGGGCTCGTCTCGCCGGTACACCGCTGCTGGCGACCAGGGGCACGCCGGGCGGCTCACTGCACTGGGCCCTCAGGGTTGGGCGGGATCGTGGCCACGGGGCCCTCGGGGGCGAAGCGAGACTGCAAGGGAGGTGCTCCGGTGGGTCGTGGAAGGAGTCGAGGCAGCGGGGTGGTGCTGATGCGGTCCAGGGGAAAGGGGCGGCTCCGGTGGCGCCAATTTGGCCCGAGCTCGGCGGCGACAATGGAGACAGTGGGGCGCAATGGCGGGTTCCGGCGCCAAATTGGGAGAGGAGGCCGAGCTAGGAGGAAGCTAGGAGATGGGGGAGCTGCTGGTGATTCTCTGGGAAGGGCTCGGGCTGTGCTCTCTTATAGCTGGGCCACGATGCCCGTGGCTGGACAACGCCAAGCAGACGCGACCATGGTCGGAGTGAGATGGCGAGCATCGAGGAGGTTCGGGAGAGCTCGAGAGGGTGGCGCGTGGAGCATGCAGTGGCGCAAAGCCGTGCGGCGCGAAGGGACACGGGCTAGAGGGCAGGGGCGCACTGTGGCAGGACGTGGACGCGTCGGGCACGCGCGGAGCGCCGCCAGAGCACGCCTGATGCAGCCTGGGAGCGCAGCCACCAAGGGGAGGTTCATCTGGGGAGGGTTTCCACGTGGCCAAAGATGTCTAGGGGAGGGTCCTTCTGGGGCTGATCACAGTGGTGCAAAAAGATTGGCCAACGGTGCACTGGAATGACCACACACTCACTGACAAGTTTGATGCAGCAAACTTGCAGTAAAAGATAAGATCAAATGGTGCTTAGGGCGTGAAGGCGGGATTGTCCCAGGGGCTTAGGGTTTGAAGGACTATATAGTTCTTATAAGTTTGAGCTTAATCAAGCAAATGCACATGGCACTTCCTTTGCAAATAGGACATTGATGCAGAAGGTGTTTGTACTATGGTGTGGCCAGCACATGTATCCCCTATGCATGATTTTTGTCTGAGCTTATCATACACCAGGGTGAGTAGATGTACCAAGTTTCACCTCAAATGGAGCAATGTAGCTAGTACTTCCTTTGCAAATGTTCAAATAGGCCAGAATGCAAAGTTGAAGCTAGCATCTCATAGGATTGATGGAATTGACTGAAAATTTGTGGAGTGAGGTTATTTGGTGGTGTTCACATGTCCATAAAATTTCATGGCCATTGGACAAGCCTGACTAGCACTTGCTTCACAAGGTGTCCTGCTGACCAGACATTTCAACATGATGATGCACAGACATGGGTGATGGCATTTGGCTCAAACTTGGTTTAGTGGAGTAATTTGGGTGTGGGAATAGGCACAAAAATTTTAAAGGCAAATGGATACACCTATCAAGCACTTCCTTCACAATGCCCCTTTCTGCACCAAAACTTTGGGAATTTATTGTGGGAGTTTGGCTAGGCAAATGATGGTGGAATTTGCTTTAGACTACTTATATGATCATATGAGGTTGAACAAAAAGTTTCACCAGCAATGGATCAAGGAAAATAGAACTCCCTTCACAAAGCTCCAATCTGCCCCCACAGCAAATGAATTTTTCTAGAGAAAAATCCACTTGGGCCATGCAATGTTTTTGGAGAATTTGGCAAGATATGGCATCAAGAGAATGTGGGAATTATTTGGGGATTTATGGAGCAATAAAAATATGGGTTGTTTCACAAACCTCAAATAATAGGAATATTCCTTTTATTGGAAAAGGAATATATGGTTTGAATAAAATGGTAGCTAGGATGGGATGGATCCATGGAATGCCATGGGAGAGGCTTGGATTCAAGGTCCACTTGAGCATGGAAAGAAAATATGCTCAAGTTTCAAGTCCAAAGAGGTGCTCAAAATCAAACCCAATAGAAAATCCATAAAAAGATTAGAAAAGTTTTTGGAAAAAGGAAGTTCCAAAATCCAGGATGTCACAATACACAATTTCCTTTGTCACACGCTATTTTACTCACCTGAGATTCGATCGTCGGTATCTGTATACCTAGTTCAATCTCGTTACCGGTAAGTACTCTTTACTCTTTCTGTAATACAACATTCTCTGTGACTAACTCATTAGTCACGTGCTTGCAAGAGTTACCGAATGTGCATTACCGAGTGGGCCCAGAGTATATCTCACCGTCACACAAAGGGACAAATCCCAGTCTTGATTCACGTAATTCAACAAGTACTTTCAGATATACCTGTAAGACATCTTTATGATCACCCTATAACGATGTGATGGTTGATGTCCCCAAAGTATTCTTCCGGTACCCGAGAATAACATAATCTCATGGTCTAAGAAACGTGATACTTGACAATAAAAGGCATGACAATATAAACTTAATGAAACGATCAATATTGTTATGCTTAGTTGGGTCTGTCCATCACGTTATTCTTCTAATGACATGATCCCATTAATTAATAAAAAACTCATGTTCATGGTTAGGAAACCATAACCATCACTAATTAACGAGCTAGTATAGTAGAGGCTTACTAGGGACGCGGTGTTGTTTATGCAACCACACATGCATTATGTTTCCGGTTAATACAATTATAGCATGGAAAATAAACATATATCATGAAAACGGAAATATGATAATAAAAACTTTATTATTGCCTCTAGGGCATATTTCCAACAGGAAGTCAGCATGAAAGGATATGATATATCAAGGAAGAATATCCATTCAGAGATATGGATTAGTTCAAGTAAACCCCCTGAGCCAAAATATATTGGATGCTACTGAGGGAATAGTATGCAGTAAAAAGGAAACCCGAGAAGCAATTAGTTTCCTAAGGACGGTAAGTTCACAATGGTTCCCTGAGCAACCAAATCTCGAGGACGAGATTTTTCTAAGGGGGGTAGGTTTGTGACACCCTTGTTGTCGCAGCTTTTTCTTTTCGGAGTATTTTTTTGGGTTTTTGCCGTTGGTTTGAATTTTGAGGAACTCTATGGACTTGAACTTGAGCATATTTTCTTTCCATGCTCAAGTGGCCCTTGAATCCAGGCCTTGCCAATGACATTCCATTGATCCATCTCATCCAGGCCACCATTTTATTAAAGCCATATGTTCCTTTTATAATAAAAAGGAATATTCCATTTATTTGAGGATTGTGAAGCAACCCATATGTGTATTGCTCCATAAATCCCCAAATAATTCCCTCATGACCTTGATATCATATCTTGCCAAATTCTCTTAAAACATTGCATGGCCCAAGTTGATTTTTCCTCTAGAAAAGTTCATTTGTCTATGGGGGAAGAATGGCACTTTGTGAAGCAATTGCTATTTATCCTTATCCATTGTTGGGGAAACTTTTTGTGCAAGCTCTTGTGATCATATTATTAGGCTATGCAAATTTCCACCACCATGTGCTTATCCAAACTCCCACAAACAATTCCCAAAGTGTGGATGCAGCAAGGGGCATTGTGAAGGAAGTGCAAGCCAGGGGATCCCATTTGCCTTGAAATTTTTTGAGCATGATCCCACCACCAAATGACTCCACCAAAACAAGTTTGAGCCAAATCCCATCACCCATGTGAGTGAATCATCAACATGAAGTTTCTGTCCAAAAGGAACCTTGCGAAGAAAGTACTAGCTAGGTAACTCCAATGTCCATGAAAATTTGCACACTTGTGCACCACTCCAAATAACCCTACTCCACCAAAATTCATCCAAATTCATCAAGCAGAAATGATGTCAGCTTCAACAATGTGTTTCTGGTTCATTTGGGCACTTGCAAAGGAAGTGCAATGTTTTGTTGGCCAATTGATCTCAAACTTTCCAAAACAGTATTCCCTTGTACCCTAAAGCCAAGAGACAACATGTCACCCTCCCACTATTCACCATTTGACCACAAGATCATGCCTAAGTTTGCTGCTTCAATCTTATCTTTGAAGATAATATCAGCACAATAGCCCCCTTGACCAGTCAATCACACTGTAATGCTCAGTGTGCAAAGGAGAACAGCATGGACACGAGTGGCCACATGAAAGTCTGGCCAGTGCCCAGGGCATTTGGAGGGCACGCCTTTGGCCGCTCTCGGTGTGCTCTGGCCGTGCCCCGAGGCCACCCGACGCGTCCACCTCGTGTTCGAGTGCCTCCACGTCGCCTTCCTCGTGTCGCCCTGCGTCGCAAGGCTTTCCAGCACGCGTGCCCCCCTTGCCCCTCCTTCCCTCGCCGGAATCCCCGCCGACCGCCCTCCTCCATGCGCATCACGACGACCACAGTGGCCCCTGACCCATCAATGTCGCCCTGCCTTTCCTCCTCTGCTCCTTGCGCCGCACTGCATCCCTGCATGCTCCACGCCACCTCCAGAAGCTCCCCGAGCCCACCAGAGGCCGCCACCTCACCGCTCCTCCACAGCTTCCTCTGTTTGTCGCCGCCTGGACCAAGCATCTCCCCCCACTATAAATATCGACGCCCTTGCTCGTCTAGCCACACCAACAGCCCCTCCTCCACTCCAATCGCCCCCATAGCGCCAGCAAACAAAGCCTCAAGGTCTTCTTCCTCGTCTCCGGTCAGAGGGCCGCTGCTCTGACTTCGCCGGCTCGAGCTCGTTCCCGTGACCCTTGGGTTGCGCGGAGACCTCCAGCGTGCTCCCCATGGCCCACTGGTGCTTCCCCGTCCAGGCCCCGGTCGAGTAGACACCGTAGGCGACGCCAGCGTCGACCTCTTCGGAGTCCAGCGCTCTGCCGCCGCCGTGAATATGACGGCCTCGTCGCCCGGCCATCCCTCGGTGTGCTGCGGGTACGGGAGTGACCGCCGTGGTGCTCCCGTTCCATCCACGCCCTCGCCGTCCTCCATCGTCGCCCCTCGCCGGAGTTCATCGCTGGTGAGCCGCAATCTCCTCTGTTTCCCTCCCCTCTCTCTAAATCTGGCAGACGGGCCCCACCCGTTAGCCTCTCTGCTTCATCCCGAAGGGGTATAAGTGGAGGCGGGTTTCTGAAAGCCACCTTCGACGTCAGCCCGTGGGAATTTCCAGATAAATTGATTTAAAATCAATTTAAATCATTTTCTTTGAACAATCTTTGACCATGAATATCTCCTAACCTACAAGTCCAATTGGAGTGATTCTTTTTTGCATTGGTTTTGTCTTGAGCTC
Source organism: Bromus sterilis (assembly GCA_950022295.1). Lineage (NCBI taxonomy): Eukaryota > Viridiplantae > Streptophyta > Magnoliopsida > Poales > Poaceae > Bromus > Bromus sterilis. The sequence continues at coordinate 48,981,841 of OX465600.1, read as the reverse complement.
CTCTTCATTTTGGCATAGGTTTTATGCCATGTCTTCCTATTGGTATTTGCTAGTCAAATAAAGTTGTATTTGGCCCCCTTTTCCCCGTTGCTTTATTTGAATCTTTTTCATGGCTTGAGTGGTGTTGGAGACCAGGAGTATTTCACACTACTCTGGTGAAAGGCAAGCCACAATACCCTTGTGCACCATTTCAAAGCTTTAACGTGCTTTAAAATGAGCTTTGATCTTCATTACATGCTGATTATCTTGATCATATTATTATCGTATGATTGGACCATTGCGGTGATGCTACCCTTGCCATGATATGCTTGACTACGCTATCATTATGCTATGCCTTAACCATGCTACTATCATGATAGACATTGATCATGTTGTTATTATGCTCGCATGCATCGGAATCTCCAGTTATGCTGATGATAATGCTATGATACATGTTAATATCATGTTGATTGTCTTAACCTCGTTAAGTTAATATTATAAACATGCCTGGAAATGATACAACTATAACCGGAACTTGGATGGTTTTGCAAGTATTGCATGATATTTGAACTTTCATGGTGCACCTAATACTTGTGTATGCTGTTGGAGATATGTTTCGTGCTAAGTTGATCAGGTGCAACCGAACCGAACTAATCAGTGCAGCCACACTTGCCTGTATGGGAAGGCCTTCGCTCGGTCTATCGGTGTGCTCTCTTATGCGTATCACCAAAGAGGGGAGGCTATGCGCGCGCAATTACCTTTGCCAGGTAAGCGGTGATGGCGTGGAAGTGATAATGGCTTCTCTCCCTTCGTTGGTTAACCCAAGTGGACGGGTGAGATGTAGGATAGCAGCAAATTTCCCCTATGTAGAGGATAGGGTTTGTCTCCCGTAGGACTTAGGAAGTGAGAAGAAGGTGGTAAAGGAAAAAAATGGCGCCGTTCACAACCTCAGGGTTTCTTAAGTAACTTTGCTCCCAACGTAGTTCAGAGAGGTTGTCAATCTCTCCGGCCTGGTTGTTTACAAAGGATCAAACGCAAGGGATAAAGGATAATAATAGTTACAACTAGAAAGTAAATCAGGAAATAAATTGAGCATGTAAATAGTGATGAGAATATGGACCGGGGTCCCGTGATGTTCACTAGTGCTGTCTCTCTCCCAAAAGCCGATAAAACTGCTATGTGAGGTAAACAAATCACAGCTGGGAAATTGACAGGATTAAAAATGCACCGCAATTTTAACTATGCTACAAAGAAAGGATGAGGCTCAAAAGCATGGGCGGTACGCCAAAATAAGTAGACCGAAATCCAACTGCATCTACTACTCATCATCTACCTTGAGATATCTATCCAGAACATCTCGCTGGTATTAAGTTGCGAGCCCCACCCAAAGGTAAACCCAAAGAAATAGACAACTGCAATAAAAAGAACTTTGCGTAAAGTAAACAATCCTTGCAACCACGGTTACAAGCACCGTTGTTTTCCCCCTTGTGGCAAAAACACATCCCCTAGGCTCATGTTTTTGTCACTCAAGCTAGTCATCAGGGGGCATGAACCCACAATCGAGCATAACGTTCCCTCTTGGAGTCACTACCTACTACTTGTCCAAAGCAATAAACAACAAAGGAGAACATGCAAGAATTACTCAAGACCAAAAATATAAAAGATAAGAACCAAATATATTACTCAATCACAAACTGAACATAGTCTCATAATCCATCAGATCCTAGCAAACTCAACATAGAAACAACAGAAAATTACATATTTTCCTCGATCATGTAGGGCAGCTCACGAGGTCTAATCCATGAAGAACAAAGAGGGGAGGAGAACATCACATAGCTACTGATCACGGACCCATGGTCCAAGGTAGACTACTCACGGATCATTCGTGAAGTGTCCATGGTGGAGCAGAGGCTCCCGGAGGTCAATCCTCCCTCCGGCAGGGTGCCGGGAAGAGGTCTGCTAGCGCTCCTGATCTTGGAAGCGCGGCGGCGGCGGAACAGAGGTGAGTTTGCGAAAAGGGGTTCTCTCTTCGAAATAATCCCGTCATGGAGAATAAATAGGCGAAGAGGGGGGGCAGCCAGGGTGGCCACCAGGTGTCCAGGCGCCCCCCTGGCATGGCCAAGCCCTAGGGCATGCCACCAGGGCGCCTGGACCCCTGGTGGTGGCCCTCTGGCCCCACCCAGGTGTTTCTGAAAGGTTCTTCTGCGCTAACTTTTTATCTGATTTTCCCGAATTTTTGGAGCACTTTTAATATGGGGGAAACCTGAAATAGAAAAACAACAGAAAACATGAACTGACACTGTGGTACACTGAGTTAATAACTTAGTACAAATATGATCAAAAGTGTATGAAAGTGCATCTAGATCATAGCAATATCACACAAAACATGCATGGAGCAAGCAGAAATTATAGATACGTTTGGGACGTATCAATATCCCCATGCTTAATTCCTGTTCGTCCTCGAGTAGGTAAATGATAACAAGCATAATTTCTATGGTGACATGCTAACAACCATATAAGAACTTTGAAAGTAAAGCAATTAAGGTATGTAATTCAATTCAAGTCATAACAGGCAAGAGTCTATATTAGCATTGAAACAAGCAACATAAGAACATAAAGGTGCAAGAGCTCTCGTTGTCCGTGACTCGAATGTCTCCATATGGTGTTTGCGTGCAAGAAGTGGGAGATGGGAATACGAGAAAAAATATATTTTTTGAGAACTCAATCTACTAAAGTTTCACACTTAGTCTTCTTTGGAATCTTATCTTGACTCGTCCCTATACCACTAGCCAGGTACAAGTCAATTTGATCCACTCCCTTTCGATATTTTGAGCACTCATGCAATGGATGAGCGTAAGCACGAGAGTTGACACTTAGGATGGCAAAGAGAGAAATATGGTGGAGGAGGAAGACAAAAAGGGTGAGAAAGGCTCACATCAATGAGGACAATCATAGGCGAGAGAAGGCCAAATGATAGATATGATGCGAGGAGTAGGGATTGCCATGCAACGGATGCACATATGAGCTAAGAAAAGCTCTTCAATGGAACTAGTGGGGGGCATCCAACTTGCTCGCTCATGAAGACCTAGAGATCGTTTGAGGAGGCTCATCCTTGGAATATGCAAACCAAGTTCTATAGTGTGAAGGTCCCCACATAGCTATATGCATAAATGATCATCTCTATGGAGGACAAGATAAGAAGGAGTACGAGTGTGGATCTTTCAAAAGGAATAGTAGTGTTGCCCCTTTCTCTCTTTCTATTTTATTTTTCTCTTTTTTCTGTTTTTTTGTATTTTTTGTGACCTCAATGGCTCTTTCTATTTAACTCTCATTTGTCCTCTTTGGGATCTTTTAAATTTGTCCTCTTTGGGATCTTTTCCTCACTTAAGGGAAACACTTTATTTTACAAGAAGGTAAAGAAGATCTTCACACTTTACAAGGTACTCAACATAAAGAAGATGTAGCTATCATGATGTATGCAAATGTATGCTGCAGCTAGTGTAGCAGGAACATTTATGTCATGAAGATCAAGTCATGAAGAGGTGGAAGTTACATGGCAATATATCTCGGAAAGGCTATTCAAATGCCTTGATAGGTAGGTATGGTGGTTGTTTTGAGGAAAGATATAAGGTGGTTTATGATGAAAAAGCGTATCATGCCAAGGGTTTGGATGCACCGGCGAGGTGGACGCCAACTCTCGGAGTGAGAAGAGGGCAATACACGGCACCGAAGAGGCTAGCAAATATGAGGAGGTGGAAATGTCAACTTTCAATACTTACATTAGTCCGAAGAACTCATGCACTTATTATCGGTAACTCTCAATCTAATAAGGAGGTTCACAAAGAGACAAGTACCCCGAGGAGGAGTGTATGGGGGTTTGGTTATCCTTGCGCATCCTCGACTCATGGTACGTGAGTGTACTCTAATATCCGATCCCTCCAAAGATTAGTGATCCATCTAGTAGCTAGAGTTCTCAACTAGTTGTTGTAGTTTTTGAAAACAAACACGGATTGCCCAAAATACGACACCTATCACTAATAGGCTAGAGCTCTTGACACCAAAAGTTCAAACATTACTCATAACAATACCTCAAAACTATTGCAAGTTACTACTACGATTGAATAGCGACCTCAATTACCTACTTCAAAGACAAGACACAACTCAGTGCAACAACCAACTCTCTTAACAAGAAAAACATGAAAAATAAAGAGAGTTCCAGCAACAAACTAAACTAAAACTAAAGCTCTTGAAAAAGATAAACTTGAAAACTAAGAGCTAAACATGGCACTAGCTACGAAAAGATAAAGAACACACAACAGAAGAAAGATAAGCATGAAAAATCCTATGATGTGTTCTAGTTTGAAGTGGATCGTGTTTCTCTCCCACAGAAAGTAAGCTGGGGTCTAAATTTTTATGAACAGAAAACAAAGCTAAAGAAAACTAAAAAGTAAACCTAAGAGCAAGACGCTCCAAGCATAGCACATAACGCATGAAGTGATAAAAATATAGTGAGACGAAGGACGAATTGATGATTGTTGATGAGAAGGGGATACACGGGGGCATCCCCAAGCTTAGACGCTTGAGTCTCCTTGAATATTTATTGGGGATGCATGGGGGCATCCCTAAGCTTGAGCGTTTGACATCCCGGATCTTCTTTCATCATCTTTCCTCGCACACTTCAAAACTCCCTTTATACATAACTCATCATAAGCTGATTAGAGAGGTTAGTACCCTTAATAAAATAATTTTTTCTCCACTGGAAATAAAGATATTCTTGAAGATCTACTGTTTCTCAAGATTTCCAACAAGTTTTTGCAAAGAAAAAGCAAGCTTAAGGTTTGCAAAAGTAAGGAAAGGAAAAACGTGGCAGAATCTGTGAAAAACAGAACAACAGGTAGTAAATAATTTTTTTGGGGTACTTATGCAACTCAAATAAAAAAACTCAGAACATATGAAAGTTTCAAAATTGTATAGAGCATGCTGTGTAAAAAATTCAGCTCAAAAAGATGAACTGGTGATTTGTTTTGGTTTTTTCCGTCAAGCAGACAGAATCTGTTTTCTGGACAGCATGTCACAACTTTTGCTTCCCTTATCATAAGAGGCTAGAACTTCGCACAAAGCTTGAAAATAAAGATACAATGATCTTGCTAAAGTAATAAAAATCATCAAGACCACTAAAAACATAAGTAAAAACATCTTGGGTTGGCTCCCAACAAGCGCTTTCTTTTAGTCCTTTAAGCTAGGCATAAAGCAAAAAGATCAAGTTTTATCAAGAGAGAGAGAGAGAATAGCTAGCCCGTGTAACAGACTCAAAAGGTAACTTAATATTTTTCCTAGGGAAACGTCCATCCCATTTTAAGAGGTAATTGAAATTTTATATTCCCCTCTTTCATCTCAATAACAGCACCAACGGTGCGAAGAAAAGGACGTCCCAAAATAATTGGACATAAAGGTTCACACTCTATGTCCATAATAGTGAAATCAACGGGAACATAATTGTCATTGACAATGATATGAACATCATCGATCTTCCCCAAAGGTTTATTTACAGAAGAATCAACGAGATGAACACCAAAAGAACAAGGATCAAAAGGTTTCTATTCAAATATATCATACATTCTTTTGGGCATAACGGAGGTACTAGCTCCAACATCACATAAAGCATAGCAAGAGAAGTTATTAAATTTAATTTTAATCATAGTATCCCAACCATCCTCTAGATTCCTAGGTATGGAGGCTTCTATTCTAAGCTTCTCCTCCCTATCTTTGATGAGAGCATTAATGATATGCTCCGTGAAGCAATATTTAGTGTGCTAGTGTGGATGTCTCTAGACATTTTGTGTAGTAAGCTAATAACTTCAGAGAGGGTGCAACTATCAAAATCAATATCACTACTATCAAAGGTGGTATTGGTGTCATCTAGGCTCACTTTTTTGAAAGCCTCTATGTTCATATGAGTTTCTTCTTCTAAGGTTGAGGTATTAGCATCACCATTAATAGGTCCAATGGGACTAGGAGTGTGTTGGGTGCTAATAGTTTGGGTGTCCTCAACAATTTGGACAGTAGCAACAATGTGGTGTGTAGGAAGGCTCTTAATTTTATCCTCTTCCATAGGGATGATTTATGGTTTGGCCGTCATTTGATTTATCAAAGTAGATTGGGTGTGAGACATGTTTGAAACATAGGTTTCAGTGGCGGTAAGTCTAGTTTGGAGATTAGAGATCTCATTGTCCAGGCTATCAAGTTGCTTACTAATGTTTTGCAAAATGGAGGTGTGCTCACCTAATTATCTGGAGAAGGCTTTGTTTTCTTCAAACTGGGTGTGCATATAATTCTTAGTAGCCTTCTCTATTTCTACCAGATTCTCATAGCTAGGTAAATCCATTTCCTTATAAGTTGGATTATAGGAGTTGTTGCCAGGATAAGTGTTGTTGTTTCCATAGTTGGATTGAAACGGTCTAGGATTGCTAGCAAAATTACCCCTATAAGCATTATTATTGAAGTTGTTTCTAGAGATAAAGTTCACATCTACTTGTTACTGAGCAACCAAAGAATTTAAAGGGACATCATGAGGATCAATAGAGGGTTGCTTGGTAAGTAGAGACATAATTAAGTCAACTTTTTCATTTAGGGAGGAAATTTCCTCGACAGAGTTTACCTTCCTACCTGTTGGAGCACGTTCGGTGTGCCATTGGGAATAGTTGGTCATCATCTCATCTAGAAGTTTTGTGGAAGCACCAAGTGTTGTTGACATAAAGATTCCTCCCGCGACTGAATCTAACAGGTTCCGCGAGGTAAAGTTCAAGCCTTCATAAAAAGTCTGGATAACCATCCAAGTAGTCAAACCATGTGTAGGGCATTTCTTAACAAGAGATTTCATACATTCCCAAGCTTGGGCAACATGTTCATTATCCAATTGCTTAAAATTCATAATGTTACTCCTCAATTGGATAATTTTAGCAGGTGGGTAGTACTTCCCAATAAAAGCATCTTTGCACTTATCCCAAGAATCTATGCTATTCCTAGTCAAAGATTGAAACCAGATTTTAGCTCCTTCCCTCAAATATAAAGGAAAAAGCTTAAGCTTAACAACATCACCTTCTACTTCTTTATACGTTTGCATATCACATAGATGAACAAAATTATTTAAGTGTAAAGCAACATTATCTCCAGCACCAGAGAATTGATCTCTCATAACAAGGTTTAGCAAAGCAGGTTTAATTTCATAAGAGGTAGCTGAAGTGGCAGGTGTGGCAATAAGAGTGTAGATAAAATCATTGTTGTTGTGACTAGTGAAGTCACACAACTTGGTGTTTTCAGTGGAACCCATAGTAGCAGCAAGTGTGACAGATAATTTTTTTGTGATTTTTGTTAAAGGACACTAAGATAAAAAAATTGAAAGGTACACTAATAAGACTAAAAAGCAAAGGTAAAAGATAGTGTGCAACTCCCCTATCTTGGCACTCGGAGTCCCCAGCAACGGCGCCAGAAATTTTCTTGATGGCGTGGAAGTGATAATGGCTTCTCGCCCTTTGTTGGTTACCCCAAGTGGAAGTTGAGATGTAGGATAGCAGCAAATTTCCCCTATGTAGAGGATGGGGTTTGTCTCCCGTAGGACTTCGAAAGTGAGAAGAAGGTGGTAAAGTGAACAATGGCGTCGTTCACAACCACAGTGTTGCTTACTTCACCTGGACCTGCACACACACAAGTAACTTTTCTCCCAACAAAGTTCAGAGAGGTTGTCGATCTCTCCGGTCTTGTTGTTTACAAAGGATCAAACGCAAGGGATAAAGGATAATAATAGTTGCAACTAGAAAGTAAAACAGGAAATAAATTGAGCATGTAAACAGTGATGAGAATATGGACCGGGGTCCCGTGATGTTCACTAGTGATGTCTCTCTCCCAAAAGACGATAAAACTGCTATGCGAGGTAAACAAATCACAGCTGGGCAATTGACAGGATTAAAAACGCACCGCAATGCTAACTATGCTACAAAGAAAGTACGAGGCTCAAAAGCATGGTCGGTACGCCAAAATAAGTAGACCGAAATACAACTGCATCTACTACTGATCATCCATCTTGAGATATCTATCCAGATCATCTCGTTGGTATTAAGTTGCGAGCCCCACCCAAAGTGTAAACCCAAAGCAACAGAGAACTGCATTAAAAGAACTCTCTGTAAAGTAAACAATCCTTGCAACCACGGTTACAAGCATCGTTGTTTTCCCCCTTGTGGAAACAACACAGCCCCTAAAATCATGTTTCTGTCACTCAAGCTAGTCAGAAGGGGGCATGAACCCACAATCGAGCATAACGTTCCCTCTTGGAGTCACTACCTACTACTTGTCCAAAGCAATAAACATCAACGGAGAACATGCAAGAATTACTCAAGAACAAAAATATAAAAGATAAGAACCAAATATATTAGTCAATCACAAACTGAACATAGTCTCATAATCCATCAGATCCCAGCAAACTCAACATAGCAACAACAGAAAATTACATATGTGCCTCGATCATGTAGGGAAGTTCACGAGGTCTAATCCATGAAGAACAAAGAGGGGAGGAGAACATCACATAGCTACTGATCACGGACCCATGGTCCAAGGTAGACTACTCACGGATCATCCGAGAAGCGTCCATGGTGGAGGAGAGGCTCCCGAAGGTCAATGCTCCCTCCGGCAGGGTGCCGGGAAGAGGTCTGCTGGCGCTCCCGATCTTGGAAGCGCGGCGGCGACGAAACAGAGGCGGGTTCGCAAAAAAGGGTTCTCCCATCGGAAGAATCCCGTCACGGAGAATGAATAGGCGAAGGGGGCAGCCATGGGGGCACCAAGTGTCCAGGCGCCCCCCTGGCGCGGCCAAGCCCTAGGGCGCGCCACCAGGACGCCTGGACCCCTGGTGGTGGCCCTCTGGCCCCACCCAGGTGTTTCCGGAAGGTTCTTCTACGCTGATTTTTTATCTGATTTTTCTCGGATTTTTGGAGCACTTTTAATATTGGGGAAACCTGAAATAGAAAAACTGCAGAAAACAGGAACTGACACTGTGGTGCACTGAGTTAATAAGTTAGTCCAAATATGATCAAAAGTGTATGAAAGTGTATCTAGATCATAGCAATATCACACAAAACATGCATGGAGCAAGCACAAATTATAGATACTTTTGGGACGTATCAAGCGGCGATAGTCTTGAAAGCCGGTTTGTTGATATGGGCCCGTCCCCGTTTGGGACAATGTTTAGTCCCTTTTTGGGACAAGTGTGCGACGAGGTGGCCGTTTGCCACAATGTGGCCGGTGTTTGGAGGACACGGGGCTACCCAACACGGGATGTCGGTGATACGGTAAGGGAGGCATGCGGTAGAACGGTCTTGATGGAGAATCCTAGTCCGTTCCTCAGAAGACGTTCCAAGGTACTGGATTGGGGAAGAACTCCATAGTGTGGGTAAAGTGTGCAAACTCTGCAGAGTCAAAATCTATCCGAATACCCGTGTCCTCGGTTATGGACAGGTTCGTACTAGGTCACACTTGGGATGAACATGAGTTCGGTTGGATGATCGTGTTAAGTGGTTGTTCATGCGATGACCCGTTTGGTCATACGATGATTGGATTGGTTGGGTGGCAACGCGATCACACCTAACCCGTTGAATGGTCATGCGATGTCCCATTTCTCCATGCGATGGCCCGTGAAGTTAATGGGCATGTGATGAACCCTTTGGCCATATGATGGCCCGTGAAAGTATTGGTCATGCGATGACCCATGAAAGTGGATGGTCGTGCGACGACCCGTGCAAAATTTTCGGTCATGAGATGACCCGGTGCTTGAGTCTGTAAGGACTCCGAGGTAAGCCACATGATCATGCAATGATCATGTGGGGTCCATGAGACCTTAAACGATGGTTGTGTGTGCATTAGTATTAATGATAATAAAAGTCTTGATGATTATCTGTTTTACTTTGCTAGATTGCTCGATGTTGATGCTCATATGGTTAAGTGAGTAATATAACTTAACCTGCTTGCCATGTTCTCGTTTTTCCTTGGTGCATTGGTTGTTGTGAGTTTGCAAGTACATTCAATGTACTGACCTGGAGTGTCATGCCAGATTTGCAGGCAATGCTTTTGATGCGTAGGACGATGTTCCCGGTGTTTGCAAGCTAGGACGTGTCCCAGCCAGTGTCCCTGTGGAGTGGAGTTCATCACCGTCATTGTTATTCCGCTGCTAGAGAGTTATGCTGCTGCTTGATGTAGATCCATGGCTAGCTTGAGGAGCAAGCTTGTTCTTTGTCTCGCTCCGCTAGCGTTGTAATAAACTCCGTGTACATCTTTCTGTGGTTATAGAAATTTGTTCAGTTCTATATCAAGCAATGTCGTGTTCTAGAAGACTTGATCTTTGGGCTGGAGCACGGGGCGTTCTGGTCCTCTGAGCTGGGGTGCCACATATAGGTAAGGGACACATACGCTTATGTGGTAAAGCGAAAGGTACATACCTCTTGTTGGGAATGTGCCCTAGAGGAAAATAAAATATGTTTTATCGAGCATATTCCATTAGTTCATAATACGTTTGATACTATGCTATAACTGTATTAAGCGGAAACATTAATACAGGTGTGGTATACAAACAACCAGGTCCCTAGTCAACCCTAGTATACTAGTCCATTGGGCGATTGATGATCAAGGTTTCCTGATCATGAGACAATGGAGTCTGTTGACAATGGAGTCGTATCATTGGATAATGATATGATGGACATACACCCACCAGAAGTGTTGCGATGTGATCAAGTCACATAGTTCGACATTGCGATAACTATAACGTAGTGACCAGATCCTTAGACCGTAATGATCATACGTAATTACTGTCTATTAGGATGCCTTGATTTGCTACCCACCGCCTGACTAAAATATGCTGCCATAAAGGAGTACTTCAGGTATTCCGAATAGATATGTTAATGAGTATGCAAATAGATCAAAGCGGGATTTGTCCATCCGTGTGACGGATAGGTACTCTAGGCCCACTCGGTGATGTTACATCATAAAGTTTGCAAACGTGTGACTAGGTCACGGAGTTGTAATATCACGGGAACGAGTAAACTTGTTTGTTGAGAATGAGGACAAACTAGGTATAATGGATACGGATGATCAAACCTCGGACAAGCAAAGTACCCCAGGACAAAGGGAACAAGCACACGGTTAACGGATCCAACAACGATTGAAGTTCATTCGATGGAAGCGCAGGGGCTATCAAGGATTGTAACCAGGTCCAATTGATTAGTCATTGATCAATGAGAATTGTCTCGATCATGTATGCTGTTTCCCGGACCGTAGGGTGTTACACTTAAGGGTACTCGATGCAGTAAGGATTGATTCGGGATCACCGAAGAAATTGGAGAGAACACCGGAATTGTTCCGGTGATGGCCGGAATTGTTCCGATGAAGGCCGGAAGTTGTTTCGGGTATTTTGAAAGGTTCAAAATATATTTAATAATGTTTAATATATGTTTTATTATTTAATTATCTGAATTAAATATTAAAATATATTTAAATATAATTAAAAATGGAAGAAAAGGCATATGGGCCTCATAGGGCCCATTAGGGGGAGAGGGAGTCCTCCCCCATGGGCCATGGCGCCATGAGGGGGACCCACCCCCCTAGGGCTGCGCCAAAACCCCCTCCCTTGGGATTAGTCCCACCCCGGAAGTGGAGGGAGGGTGGCACCCCTCCTTGGCCTATATAAGGATGGGTAGGGTGCCCTTTTTTCTTCATACAAATTGATTTGAGACAAGTTTCTCTCATCTCTCTCTCCCTCCTTTCTCCTTCCTCGAGTGGACTCCCCTTGTTTGGAGTCTACACTTGGTTGGGGATTTCTCCACTATACGCACGTCGTCGTGCTGCTGGAATCGGGATCCGAATCCATCTTCTTTCCGCTGCTCTACTGGTTCGGAGCCGGGAGGGACGTCGGGTATACTGTATGTGTATAATCCCGCGAGGCACTACACTTGTGGTGCTACTTCATCGTCGTGGTCATATCGCGAGGTATTCATCAGCAACGTTCCGACGGGGACGTAATCCCGTCATCGGTCTACAAGGATCGGGTGGCTACAGGAGTCATCGTGGATCTGCGCGGCATCGGGGATTGCCGGTACGAATACACCAACCACGTTCATGCGGGAACGTTTCCCGCTTAACGGACTACATACTGGTATGTGACCTATTTGTGTTCGTTACTTGCATCGCCATAGCATAGGTCTTGGGTATGGGTCTCGTAGGTTATGAAAAATTTGTGTTTTCTGCCCCCGAACCCCAACAGTGGTATCATGAGCAAGGCTATGCGTAGATGTATTGTACGGATAGAACACATCTAGTATGTGGGCATCAATTCTTCAACTGTTACCCTATCACGTGTACTCATTTAGCGTTGCGGCAATGTTTGATGAAGCGGCCCCCGACCGACCTTACACGTTTACGCGAGACTGGTTCCACGCTTGACATATGGCTTGTACCATATAACGTGGCTGGGGGGTGTCTGTCTCTCTGCATTAGCGATGCGAAGATGTTTGCAACAGAGGGCCCTGACAGGGGTGTAATAGAGACAATTGCGGGATTGGTGTTGTGGCTTGTTTTCGCATGATAGAAAGCGGTTCTTTTCTCAAAACCCCTAGCAGCCACGTAAAACTTGCAAAAGATAAAGTAGAAAGGCGTTTTTAACTTTAATTTGCATGTAAGGGGGAATCATAGCATGTATGATTTATGTTGCATCCTGTTTTGCTAATATGTTAGATATACGACGGTAGCATAATAGGATGATCCCTCACTAAAACCAACATAGTGTCCTTACCCTAGTGAGCACCACCTGGAAAGTTCTACATTATAGAGGCACCACGTGTCACATGTGTGTCAAACATTTTTTCGTTCACATGAGGTGGGTGTAGCAAGCCTGGCATATGTATATGATATGGCCTTGCATGAGACAGCAACAAATCACATAGGGTGTGGTGGCGAGCCTGGCATATGTATATGATATGTCCTCGGGACACAAGAGACCGAAAGGTCGAGCATGAGTCACATGGATGATGTGATTGGCATGATGGCCTACCTTGAACAACATACTGATGGCCGTGACGATCGGGGGAGGTATGGTGTTCAAGGATCGTGTAATCACTTACAATAAACTATGAGGGATGTTTGTCTGAGTGGGAGTTCCATAATTGTATTTTGAAACATGAACTCCATATTATGAACTTAATCTTCATGTCTTAGCAAATATCATTGTAGATAACGCCATACCAATGTTTAGAACTATGGCTCTTTTAGTATGATAGAACTTAAAGGTAAATGGGTCTTACTTCATTGATGTGTACCAACACCATTAGAGACATACTCATTAGTAATGACTTGCTAAACATAATACAAAGAACTGCTAGGAGATACACATGACAACTCCGTAATCAAGGAAAATGATGATGAGTATCGCACTCACCGTCACTTATGAATGACTGTCCAATACACCATAATTCATTCTATGGAATCTGAATTGTGAATGCATGTTAACCAACACGTATGACGTGCTAGGTGAACTTGAAAGCACTTGGTCACAAATCAGAGTAATGGAATATGAGTATATGGACGGGGTTTCTTTCAACTATGGTGGAAGGAACAACCTGCTGAGAAAGTCACTTGGAAAACGTATAAGATACATGGAACACCTTGTGTATAACTTGGACTACTGAATGACTGGTTACTTTGCGATAACTGGGGAGTTGCATCCGCTTCCTCCCAGTTACAAAGACCATGTCTGGACTATGTCATGAAGGAGAATATTTCACCTGTCATGAGGTCATGGTTAAAGTCAAGAACTTTAAGAGTAGAACCAATGCAGGAATGGTCATTGACGGAGAAGGTATATTTGATATACGAGTTATAAATGTCTTTCCCACGAAACACTAATTGCGGTTGATTAAGTATTCGATGCTTGAACTTACTGCTTGAGAGTGGCTTGGAAGGGATGAGGTGACAATGTGTGCTGACGGCAATCAAGATAGTTGATGGTCGACAACACTCACCCTCTACATCTATCAATTGATTAATATATGAATAAATTTTATGATCGTTTGAATGAGGACTTTATTAGTGTGCCTTGCATCTCGCCAAGACAATTATTCATATTAGTGAGAAAAAAGTCAGTTGTTCTCCTTTTATGAATGATATCTCTTATGGTCACATTACGATTATGAATGAGTTATTCTTATATTGATGATAGTTGTGTGATCATTTATAAGAAATATTGTAAAACCAAGAAATATCCAGACTTGATAATGACACTACAGTTTAAGTCATGAATGGTATGATGATGTCTTAAGATACTTGATCTCTTGACACATACAAACCATGCCTTTTAGGTGAGATGACTAAAACCTCGCATTCTCATAAACGGAATGTGTACTAATTGTTGAGTATCATACATTGTGATGTATCGTATGTCAGCATGTGGTGAATTTCATTATTTCGTGAACTTCGTATGTGGACTTAGATGAATATTTGTATTCACTAATGAAACATGAGTCTGAAATAATTTGATATGATCAAAAGGGATTTCAGAGTAAAGATGGATATTTAATTAACAAGAAAGACAAGTCTCTACGATTTGATCAAAGTGGAAAATGTTTTGAGTTAGTCTTGGGCATAAAGACTTGTGTGAAAGTTGTTCCACAAATTGCAATGTCTTGAGACACTTCAATATGATTGACGTGCCTGAACATTGCGATCATATTCTATCGAAAAGTGTATGGTCTAAGTTATCTCTTACCAAGTTACGTTATTATTGTTTAGAGTTATTAATTTAATATGCAAACACTCACTTCAGCATAGGGAACCATCTGAGTTCGTGGAAACCAACACTATATATGTCATGGTGTGTTGTAGTTTCTAGGAAGCTTGATTTATGTAAGATAAATTATCTTTGTAGTGTATGCTTAGACAACTATGGATGCATCTTCCACAACAAGAACCAAAAGGAGCAAAACTTGTATTGATATGTTTGGTGTTTGTCAAGAATTCTTCTTGATAAATGTGGTAATGGAAGAAAAGTGAAAGTTCAACCAAGGTAATTGACCTTGCCTCCAAATGACAGAGTAGTGCAACGGAATATGTTCTGGAAGCAAAGCTCTAAAATAAGAGGAGAAACTAATGATAATGATCATGATCTTCTGATGGGAGCTTTTACAGAGAAAGGTAGGATTCAAGAATATATATTTGCCCCTGGTGAAAAATGATATTCATGGTTCACTTGTCGTGTTAATGGAACAATACATTCCTACGAACTACAAAGAAGCGATGGTGGACCTAAGTACGAGATATGACTACGAGTCATGAAATCCTATGTTGAGTTACATTTAAGATTGCTTGAATCTTATCAAGTAAGGAGGTTACTTGATATTCACAATAACTTCAGAGTTATGAGGAATAAATGTGAACATCAAAGGGACGTCAAGATTGGTTTGTCACAAAGATTGTTTCTGACAAATTCAATGGGTTGACTACAATGTGTAGCAATGCTTGAGTCAAAGGGATATTCACTACGATTGATCACGGATTGTTATCAACACCGTGACTTCCTCAAATCCTGTATTTGAAGAAGTGTTGTAATTGGTACAACAAGAAGGTTTTGGAAAAACATATGGATACTAGTGTCTCGTAAACTGAATTCTCATTTTGATGGATGATCAAAGGATTTTGGACTTAACCAAAATATCGAGGAAACATGCATTTGCATGAAACTGAGTGGGAGATGAATAGTTTCCTGAAACTTAATATGTAGACGACATATTTTGAGTGGGAGCTATGGGAGTATTATCCTAGACTTATATGTAAATGACATATTTGAGTAGGAGCCATGTGGTTAGTATCCTGAACTTAATATGTGTCTGACATATCTAAGTGGGAGCCATGTGGATGTTATCCTTGTCTTATATGTGGCCGACATATTTGAGTGGGAGCAATATGAGTGTTATCCTATAACTTAATATGTGCATGACATATTTGAGTGGGAGCATGATAACATTCTCATATATGGATAACATATTATGAATGGTGCAGTTGGTGTTAATGATTATTTGAATCTTTCATAAATGAAGATGAATAAGTATTAAGCATTGAAGATCTATTAAGATAGATATGTGTTTAATAACATTGAGTCGTAATACTTTCCTGGATAAGATTCTGAAGGAGTTCAGAATGGGACAAGTCAAGAAGTGGTCCTTACTTGTATATCCAAGAGAAGTGTTGAGTTAATCTCAGTACAAGAACAATGGTTAATGGTTAATGAAAGAAATGGATGTGTTGGATCCTCTATGCCTTTTTCATAGGTTCTTTCATACAAAACCAGAGTTATGTACTCGACGTAATGTGACCCAAGTTCTTAGTAGTAAGAACATGTTGTGATATGATTTATGAGTAAATCATTGAACAAAGAGTTAAGTTTATCCCTCAGTGTCTGAAGAGAACTGAGGATACATCTCAAATTTGTAAAGGATAGTGGACTTGACCATAAATGTTATGTTGGTTCAAGTTTTGACACTAACCTAGAAAATTGAGATATCATACTAATGAATGCCTAAGTTGAAAAAAACATGGTTAGACATCAAAGTTGCATACAATGCACTAAGGATTGAATCTACATTGATGTGGCTACTTTAGAAGTAGCAGGAGTTATATTATGGCTTAAGAAGTTCGACTTCTGATTGAGTGAGTTTCAAGTGTGCATGACTATGGGAAAGTCCGCGTGACCCACCGGATGTCATTGCTATGACACAGCAAACGAAGTCTCATTTCATCGCCAAATATATATACCTCATCATTATAGTGGATAATGAAGGAATGTCAAATTAGGTGACATTATGATTTGCAAAAGGACATACGGTTCTGAATGGTACCCAGACCGTTGATACAACCTCTTCCACGGGCAAGCATGATCAATAAGGAGTTATGATCCAGAGAAAATGCAACTAGATTATTTGTACTCTAGTGCAAGTGGGAGACTGTTGGGAATGTGCCCTAGAGGAAAATAAAATATGTTTTATCGAGCATATTCCATTAGTTCATAATACGTTTGATACTATGCTATAACTGTATTAAGAGGAAACATTAATACAGGTGTGGTATACAAACAACCAGGTCCCTAGTCAACCCTAGTATACTAGTCCATTGGGCGATTGATGATCAAGGTTTCCTGATCATGAGACAATGGCGTCTGTTGACAATGGAGTCGTATCATTGGATAATGATATGATGGACATACACCCACCAGAAGTGTTGCGATGTGATCAATTCACATAGTTCGACATTGCGATAACTATAACGTAGTGACCAGATCCTTAGACCGTAATGATCATACGTAATTACTGTCTATTAGGATGCCTTGATTTGCTACCCACCGCCTGACTGAAATATGCTGGCCATAAAGGAGTACTTCAGGTATTCCGAATAGATATGTTAATGAGTATGCAAATAGATCAAAGCGGGATTTGTCCATCCGTGTGACGAATAGGTACTCTGGGCCCACTCGGTGATGTTACATCATAAAGTTTGCAAACGTGTGACTAGGTCACGGAGTTGTAATATCACGGGAACGAGTAAACTTGTTTGTTGAGAACGAGGACGAACTAGGTATAATGGATACCGATGATCAAACCTCGGACAAGCAAAGTACCCCAGGACAAAGGGAACAGGCACACGGTTAACGGATCCAACAACGATTGAAGTTCATTCGATGGAAGCGCAGGGGCTATCAAGGATTGTAACCAGGTCCAATTGATTAGTCATTGATCAATGAGAATTGTCTCGATCATGTCTGCTGTTTCCCGGACCGTAGGGTGTTACACTTAAGGGTACTCGACGCAGTAAGGATTGATTCGGGATCACCGGAGAAATTGGAGAGAACACCGGAATTGTTCCGGTGATGGCCGGAATTGTTCCGATGAAGGCCGGAAGTTGTTTCGGGTATTTTGAAAGGTTCAAAATATATTTAATAATGTTTAATATATGTTTTATTATTTAATTATCTGAATTAAATATTACAATATATTTAAATATAATTAAAAATGGAAGAAAAGGCATATGGGCCTCATAGGGCCCATTAGGGGGAGAGGGAGTCCTCCCCCATGGGCCATGGCGCCATGAGGGGGGCCCATCCCCCTAGGGCTGCGCCAAAACCCCCTCCCTTGGTATTAGTCTCACCCCGGAAGTGGAGGGAGGGCGGCACCCCTCCTTGGCCTATATAAGGATGGGTAGGGTGCCCTTTTTTCTTCATACAAATTGATTTGAGACAAGTTTCTCTCACCTCTCTCTCCCTCCTTTCTCCTTCCTCGAGTGGACTCCCCTTGTTTGGAGTCTACACTTGGTTGGGGATTTCTCCACTATACGCACGCCGTCGTGCTGCTGGAATCGGGATCTGAATCCATTTTCTTTCCGTTGCTCTTCTGGTTCGGAGCCCGGAGGGACGTCGGGTATACTGTATGTGTATAATCCCGCGAGGCACTACACTTGTGGTGCTACTTCATTGTCGTGGTCGTATCGCGAGATCTTCATCAGCAACGTTCCGACGGGGACGTAATCCCGTCATCGGTCTACAAGGATCGGGTGGCTACAGGAGTCATCGTGGATCTGCGCGGCATCGGGGATTGCCGGTACGACTACACCAACCACGTTCATGCGGGAACGTTTCCCGCTTAACGGACTACATACTAGTATGTGACCTATTTGTGTTCGTTACTTGCATCGCCATAGCATAGGTCTTGGGTATGGGTCTCGTAGGTTATGAAAAATTTGTGTTTTCTGTCCCGAACCCCAACACCTCTTTCCTAGGAAAAATAAGAATGAACTTGTTGAGGATCAATTTGAAGGTTTTTATGATTCCAATGACTTTGGTGACTTGTGATTCTTCTTTTTGCTTCTTGCCTAGCTTAAAGGAGTAAAAGAAAGCGCTTGTTGGGAGGCAACCCAAGATGTTTTTACTTCTGTTTTTAGTGGTCTTGATGATTTTTAATACTGTAGCAACATCATTGTATCTTTTTTTTCAAGCTTTGTGCCAAGTTTAGCCTCCGATTGCAAGAAAGTTCAAAAGTTGTGAGATGTTGTCCAGAAAACAGATTTTGTCATTGGACGAAAAAATTCGGATAAAATCACCATATCATCCTTTTGATCTGAATTTTTTTGACAGCATGCTCTATACAATTAGATTTCGAGCGTCGGTTCTGATTTTTTTTTTTTGAGTTGCAGAAGTACCCCCAAAAAAATATTTACTACCTGTTGGTCTGTTTTTCACAGATTCTGCCACGTTTTGCCTTTCCTCAGTTTTGCAAGTATTGCGCTATCTTTTTCTTTGCAAAAACTTTTTGGCAATCTTGAGAAACAGTATCCCTTCAAGAAAATATTTATTTCGAGTAGAGGAAAATTGTTTTATTGTGGGTACTAACCTCTCAAATCATCTTATGATGAGTTATGTATGAAGGGAGTTTTCAAGTGTTCAAGGCAAGATGATGAAAGAAGACCCGGGAGTGTCAAGCGCTCAAGCTTGGGGATGCCCCCATGAACCCCAAGAAATATTCAAGGAGACTCAAGCGTCTAAGCTTGGGGATGCCCCCGTGCATCCCCTTCTTCATCAACAATTATCAATTCGTCCTTCGTTCCACTATATTTTTATCACTTCATGCGTTATGTGCTATGCTTGGAGCGTTTTGCTTTTTACTTTTTAGTTTTCTTTAGTTTTGTTTGCTGTTCATAACAAGTTAGAACCAATCTTTCTTTGTGTGGGAGAAAAACACGCTCCACTTTAAACTAGAACACATCATAGGATTTTCATGCTTATCTTTCTTTTGCTGTGTGTTCTTTATCTTTTCATAGTTGCTGTCATGTTTACCTCTTCGTTTTCATGCTTATATTTTTAAAGAGATTTTGTTTAGTTTGTTGCTAGAACTCCCTTGATTTTTCATGTTTATCTTGTTTAGAGAGTTGGCTTGTTGCACAGAGTTGTGTCTTGACTTGAAGTAGGTAATTGAAGTTGCTATTCAAATGTAGTAGTAACTTGCAATAGTTTTGAGGTATTGTTGTGAGTAATGTTTGAAATTTTGGTGTCAAGAGCTTTAACCTATTAGTGATAGATGTCGTATTTTGGGTAATCCGTGTTTATTTTAAAAAACTAAAAAAACTTGTTGAGAACTCTAGCTACTAAATGGATCGCTAATCTTTAGAGGGATCAGATATTAGAGTACACTCACGTACCATGAGTCGAGGATGCGCAAGGATAACCAAACCCCATACACTCCTCCTCGGGGTACTTGTCTCTTTGTGAACCTCCTGATTAGATTGAGAGTTACCGATAATAAGTGCATGAGTTCTTCGGACTAATGCAAGTATTCGAAAGTTGACACTTCTACCTCCTCATATTTGCTAGCCTCTTCGGTACCGTGTGTTGCCTTTTCTCACTCCGAGAGTTGGCGCCTACCTCGCCGGTGCATCCAAACCCTTGGCATGATACGCTCTGTCATCATAAACCTCCTTATATCTTTCCTCAAAACAGGCACCATACCTACCTATCAAGGCATTTCCATAGCCTTTCCGAGATATATTTCCATGCAACATCCACCTTCTCATGACTTGATCTTCATGTCATTTATGTTCCTGCTACACTGGCAGCAGCATTCATTTGCATACATCATGATAGCTTCATCTTCTTTATGTTGAGTAATTTTATAAAGTGTGAAAGCTCTTCTATACTCCTTGTAAAATAGAGTGTTGCCCCTAAATGAGGAAAAGATCCCAAAGAGGACAAATTTAAAAGATCCCAAAGAGGACAAATGAGAGTTAAATAGAAAGATCCATTGAGGCCACCAAAAAAATACAAAACATAGAAAAAGGAGAAAAAGGAAATAAAAAGAGAGAAGGGGCAAGGACAAATTTAAAAGATCCCAAAGAGGACAAATGAGAGTTAAATAGAAAGATCCATTGAGGCCACCAAAAAAATACAAAACATAGAAAAAGGAGAAAAGGAAAATAAAAAGAGAGAAGGGGCAACACTACTATTCCTTTTGAAAGATCCACACTCATACTCCCTCTTATACCTTTTACTCCATAGAGATGATCATATATGCATATAGCTATGTGGGGACTTTACACTATAGAACTTGGGTTGTATATTCCAATGATGAGCCTCCTAAATGAGCTCTAGGTCTTCTTCAGCAAGCAAGTTGGATGCACCCCCACTAGTTTCATTGGAGAGCTTTCCTCATATGTGCATCTGTAGCTATCATTTGGCTTCTTGCCTATGATTGTCCTCATTGATGTGAGCCTTTGAAACACTTTTTGTCTTCCTCCTCCAATATATTTCTCTTTGCCATCCTAAGTGTCAAATTTCTTGCTTATGCTCATCCATTGCATGAGTGCTCAAAATATCGAAAGGGT
This sequence comes from Bromus sterilis, assembly GCA_950022295.1. NCBI lineage: Eukaryota > Viridiplantae > Streptophyta > Magnoliopsida > Poales > Poaceae > Bromus > Bromus sterilis. The sequence continues at coordinate 48,960,418 of OX465600.1, read as the reverse complement.
GTGGATTAGTTTGACTTGTACCTGGCTAGTGGTCTAGGGACGAGTCAAGATAAGATTCCAAAGAAGACTAAGTGTGAAACTTTAGTAGATTGAGTTCTCAACCAAAAAATACTATGTTTTTCTCTGTTTTTTCCATCCCCCGCTTCTTGCACGCAAACACCATTTGGAGACATTCGAGTCACGGACAGCGAGAGCTCTTGCACCTTTATGTTCTTATGTTGCTTGTTTCAATGCTAATATAGACTCTTGCTTGTTATGACTTGAATTGAATTACATCCTTGATTGATTTACTTAAAAGTTCCTGTAAGGTTGGTAGCATGTCACCACAGAAATTATGCTTGTTATCATTTACCTACTCGAGGACGAGCAGGAATAAAGCTTGGGGATGTTGATACGTCCCAAACGTATCTATAATTTCTGCTTGCGCCATGCATGTTTTGGGTGATATTGCTATGCTTTTGATACACTTTCACACACTTTTGATCATATTTGAATTAACCTATTAACTTAGTGCACCCCAGTGCCAGTTTATGTTTTCTGCTGTCTTTCTATTTCAGGTTTTCCCATTACGTAAAATGCCAGAAAAAATCCGGGAAAAATATATACAAAATCAGTGTAACAGAAGCTTCCAGAGTCCCGAAGGGGGGCCAGAAGGGCCCCACCTGGTGCCCAGGAGGCCAGGGGGCGCGACCTAGGGTGGGGCCGCGCCGGGAGGCTGCCTGGACTCCTGGTGGCCCCCCTGGCTGCCCCCTTCGCCTATATATTTACTTCGTCCCGAAACCCCAGAGGACAGAACCCTTTTTCGCGGTCTCGCCTCTGTTCCTCCGTCGCCGCGCTTCCAGGATTGGGAGCACCAGAAGACCTCATCCCGGCACCCTGACGGAGGGAGGATTGACCTCCCAGAGCTTCTCCACCACCATGGACGCTTCCCGTATGAATCGTGAGTAGTCCACCTTGGACCATGGGTCCATGATCAGTAGATATGTGATGTTCTCTCCCCCTCTTTGTTCTTCATGGATTAGACCTTGTGAGTTGCCCTACATGATCAAGGCACATATGTAATTCTTTCTGCTGTTGCTATGTTGAGTTTGCTGGGATATGATGGATTATGAGACTATGTTCAGATTGTGATGAGTAATATATTTGGTTCTTCTCCTTTAATATTTGTGTTCTTGAGTAATTCTTGCATGTTCTCCGTTGCTATTTATTGTTTTGGCCAAGTAGTAGGTAGTGACTCCAAGAGGGAGCATTATGCAAGATTGTGGGTGTTGGAAATATGCCCTAGAGGCAATAATAAAATGTTATTATATATATATTTCCACGTTCGTAATTAATGTTTATATTTCTGTGCTATAATTGCAATGACCCTGACTATGAGATTCAGAAGAAAACTCATTTGCATGTGTGGAAATGTAAACACCAAGAGTTCCTGGTTTAGCCTCTAAGACCAGCTCATGTGCTAACTGATGATTACGTTTTCTTAATCATGGACATTGTTCTTGTAACAAGGATGTCAGTAGTAATGGGAACATATTGTTAGCAGAACAATGATGTTGAACCGACCCCAGTATTGAATGATATACTTAGAGATCACATCGTAACTACGTTATAAGTCATATCATGAAATGTTATCATATACGTAATTCCTTAGACCATGAGAGTATCCAGTTGCTTGTATGTCAGATGGTGTGGCTAGTGACTGTGATAGTTCAAGAATGGGATTTGCTCCTTCACGATGAAGAAGATATTCACTTCGGGCCCACTCGGTATGACGGTATCCATTATAGTCTGGCCAGACGCATTGTGATTCAGTCACGGGGATACCGGAATACGATAACGAGAAAATGGACGAACTAGCAAAGAGGATAACGAGTGGCTTCTGTTCAAGAAGTTGTTACACATGGGTGCCAAACTTCTCTCCTCTAACTTTGTCATATATCGCGAAGCAAAGGGAATGGTACATGACTAAACATAATGGTTCACTCGAAGTTTCTTCGTGTATGTGCGGGAGTCAACATGGGTGTCCATGGCTCCGCTGTTGATTATTGGCTATTGACAAAAGGCTGTTGACCTATGTCCGGAAGATGTTCTGAGTCATGTCCGCATTATACCGAACCTATTGGGTCACACACTTAACGAGCAGTAGTCTGTTAGAATACTAGAATGGTAGAAGGTTTAGTGGAAGCAAAGCAGAATAGTTCATACGGGTACCGGAAGTAGTTCCGGGGATTTATGAAATAGTTCATAAGGGCACCAAAAGTAGTTTTGGGTATTTAAGTATATGTCCGGATCACTCTGGAGTAGTCCCAGGTGGTTCCGGAACATATGAAAATGGTAATGGGAAAGTTTACGATCAACCGGAATAGTTTCGGTGATCGGTGGACAGCTTAAACAATATGTTGTGTTCACCGGACATAATAACCTTTGCCCGGATGGCTCCGAAACCCATTTAGATGGCTCCGGAACATTCGTTAGAGGTTCCGGAAGGTATTGGAAGTGCTCCAAAAGTGTCCGGAATGTCCCGAAACAGTCCCGGTAGGTCCCGGAAGGTCCTGGAAGCTTCTAGAAGGTTCCGGAAGGTTCCGGGCAGTACCACCCACTGCCCTGCGCCCCTGGCCTTGGGGAGCAAGCCACCTAGGATGCTCTGGCCGGCCAGGTGGTGGGGGCGCACCAAAAAGGGGTGGGAGATCCTCCAGGTGGGATTTCCAAATACCATTATGGAAGGTTTCCGGTGGGAAGGTATGTGTAGGTTTGGAAGGCTTGGGAGTCCAAGTTGGACTCCCAAACCTCCTTGAGCTGCGCCCTAGGCCCCTTGGCCACCTATATAAGGTGAGCCAAGGGTGGGGGAAGACATACACAATCAATCCCCAAGGCCTATGCGCCACCCTCCCTCCTCTGAACCCCGTTGCTCCACTTTTAGACCCCGGTTTAGACGCTGTTCTAGATCGGAATCCGTTAGGGTTTTCTCCCTCTAGTGTTCTCGGTGGCGTTCATCTCTGGACGGCGGAGCGCTGCTGGATTGCTGCTACGGGATGTGTGGATACTAATGGAGGGGTCGTACCTTCGACCCTTCTTCGAGGAGCTTGTTCATGGGACTTGTCCGTGGGACTAGATCGCGGGACTTGTTCATGGGATTGATTGAGGGACTGTTCGTGGGAGAACTTGCGAGATCTACTTCCACTACGTCCACGAGCTTCACCAACTCTACTTCCGCTACATAGGTTGGTGAGCCATGACCTAAAACCTTGTATGCAATCTTCTTGGATGATCTTGGGTTCTTGATTCGTAGGCCGAAATTTTTTGTTTTCTACTACGTTTCCCAACAGTGGGTTCATGCCCCCTGATGACTAGCTTGAGTGGCAGAAACATGAGTCTAGGGGATGTGTTGTTGCCACAAGGGGGAAAACAACAGTGCTTAAACCACGGTTGCAAGGATTGTTTACTTTACGCAAAGTTATTTTAATGCAGTTATCTGTTGCTTTGGGTTTACACTTTGGGTGGGGCTCGCAACTTAATACCAGCGAGATCTCAAGGTGGATGATTAGTGAGTAGATGCAGATGGATTTCGGTCTACTTGTTTTGGTGTAGTGCCGATGCTTTTGAGCCTCTCCCTTTCTTTTGTAGCATAGTTAGCATTGTTTTGCGTCCGTAGTCTTGTCAATTGCCCAGCTGTGATTTGTTTACCTCGCATTGTTGTTTATCGTCTTTTGGGAGAGAGACATCACTAGTGAACATCATGGGACCCCGGTCCATATTTCCACCACTGTTTACACCCTCAATTTACTTCCTGTTTTACTTTTTAGCTGCAGTTATCATTACCTTTTATCTCTTGCATTTGACCCTTTGTAAACAGCTAGGCCGGAGAGATTGACAACCTCTCTGTACTCGTTGGGAGAAAAGTTATCTGTATATGTGTGCAGGTCCACGTCAACTCTCGTGTTAGTAATTTCTAGCGCCGTTGTCACCTACTTGTCGTTGCTGGAGTCCTACTGGAGACAAACCTTGGTATCTTCACTGAAGGAAATTACACTACGCTACATCTCAACCTTCCACTTGCGGTAGCCAACGAGGAGCACTACTTCAGTGCCATCAGCATACAACAAACTACTCGGAGAGGAATGTTGCATGCTGATTAGCATTTTTTAAGAAACTAATTAGTAGGTCATTGGGCCATCTCACCTATGATGTACAACAATCAATCAATGGGCTACGTACTAATGTGGTGGGAACGTCAAGGAGGATAACAGAGACATGTTGTAGTATTTTAACTAGCCCGTCATCTTCAAAGCTTTAATTTTTGATACAAAGCACTTTATTACTTAAAAGTTTTAAGTATTCCTCTGCATATATAGGATTCACATAGCCGCTTTAAATTCAAACACAAGAGATAAATGTAAAAGACAACATCGAAATACATACACTAGATAGAGTTGTTGATCATCATCGATGGAGGAGGGCCAATCTGTAGATTATGTTGTCATCTACGCTGGGAAAAAATATAACTCGATGTATCCTCCAATCGTGTACAGACCTCCGTAAAGAACTCACGATGCTCCACATGTTGTAGAGACAACCATAAACAGAGCATACTAGTGCATCAAAAAATGACCTGCAAAAAGGAAAATATCTTACCATTAAAAATCTTATCATTTCTAGTTAGCCATAGCAACCAAATAACGGCTAGCGCTCCCACCATTAGAATATTCCTAAACCTATGGTCTATTCCATGCAACCAGATGCCCAATATATTAGCAACACTGCATGGGGGACACATGTCAGAAGCTACTTGGATGACTAATCAAATAGAGCGAGAAAATTTACATTCGAAGAACATATACTTAATTGTCTCGTCATGATGAGGAAAAATGCAATGTGAACTACCATGTCAATTCCTCTTGATAATATTATATTTAATAAGGATCACTTCCCTACGAAGATACCATGCAAATAACTTTTTTCAGTGGTATCTTCAATCGCCAGATCATCTTATTATTATCAAATGGCACGTCTGATTGGAGCAAAGTTCTATACATCTCCAGAGCTTTAATGAATCGTTTTACTTGTGAATTTTTAATTTCTTCTTCCCTCGTCACCTCATACCTTCGAGCATATCAAATCTGTTCTCCCCTGTGCTCGCCTCTCATGATGGTCGTCGGCCAAAATCAGTATGGGGGTACCCTAGGTGGCCAAAATTTACACAGGGGCGACCGCCCCTACATGACCCCATGTTGGAGCCACCATGGGAGCCTTAGTAGAACTAAAACTAAGTACATGAGGTGCGATTTCAGTGCTACTAGGAACGAGGAAGAGGATTTAGCCTTGATGGGCAGGTGATACCTCAAAAGGACACCGTTCGATATTTGGGATCAATGTTGTAGAGCGATGTTGATATTGATAAAGATATGAGCCATCGAATCAAAGTTGGATGGTTGGAGTGGCTCCAAGATTCTTGCATTCTCTGTGATAAGTGAGTGACACAAAAGCTAACCGGCAAGTTATATAGAACGACGATTCGACCTGCGATGTTGTGTGGCACTGAATGTTGGCGAACTAAAATGCGACATGTCCAACAACTAGGTGTGACAGAGATGCTCATGTTGAGATGGTCATGTGGACACACATGCAAGAATCGAGTCCAAAATGATGATGTACGTTTGAGAGGGTGACACCAATTAAAGAGAAGCTTGTCCAACATCGCCTGAGATGGTTTGTCCATATCAATCGTAGGCCTACTGAAGTGCATGTGCATATTGGGCGATTAACGTGTGATGATAATGTCAAGAGAGGTCGGGGGAGACCAAACTTGACTTAGAAGAAATCTGTGAAGAAAGATCTGAAGGACTGGGTTATCACCACATATCTAGCTCTGGACAGGGGTGTGTGGAAGTTAGCTATCCACGTGCCAGAACCATGACTTGGTTTCGATATCTTATGGGTTTCAGCTCTAGCCTACCCCAACTTGTTTGAGGCTGACATGCTTTGTTGTTGTTGTTGTTTGTATCTGGTTGGCATGAAATGTGGCCATTTTATGTGAAATATATGCGGATTTTAAAGTATTATGTTAAAATTTATACTAATTTCCTTGATTTTGATTGAACTTCGGGAGGACTTATGCGGCAAAGGTTCAATGAATGGCTACCGTGTTAGTGTCCACGAACAAGTCCGAACCAGTCCACAAATGGATATTGTGCCTGTTTGGGGATTCGTGTCGGAGATGCCCTTGGTTTAGTGGGTTGATTTTTGGGAGTTATGTTTTGGGGATAGGTTGGTGTTTCTCTAATGGCGACATTTATAGCTCATTATAACCTTCATTGGCCCTCCTCCATCATACAAGTTCTTGATTGGTTGGCTATCTATTTGCATAATATAGGACATGCTAGTCTATGCTTCCCTATGACATATGCCTATAAATCCGCTGTGAAAGATGGAGGTTTAAATAAGATATGAAGACACACAATTTTATCTAATATCATTCAATAATTAAGAATAAAATTTCTTGTTTTATTGTTTGTTTACATGGATAAAGACAGTGCCCAAGCACACAGTGACAATTATGATGCGCATGACATCTTTATTGAAGATAACCTGCCTTACTGCCACACAACCTATTAGAGCCTACATGGGAATCGGTTCCACAAAAAGGCTCTCAACAATCTCCTTAAGATAAATGTTAAAGGTGTATGCATCTTTCTCGGCGTAGAATAATGTCATGCTACGAGCCAAGTTAATAATCCGTTGCACCACTAGGATTTGCGTATGATGTAGAAAAAGAGCTTGATTTAGCGTTTTCCATTCATCTTCTAGTAGCAAAAGGATCTTGGAAATGGCAACCTCACTTGTGACCCTATGCTCAACCATGTAACAGTCTATAGAGCTTTCCATATCCCCCTTGGCCTTCCCTCCCTGCATATTTATAAGATAGTATCAATTTTTATTGAATACCCAATGGTGGCTAATAGTTATAGTTTGCACACCTAGGAGAAATAAAAGACTATACTTTAAATGCAGCAATGTCATCCATTAGACGTGCTATCTTCCCGCATGCTATGGAGACATTGGGGTAACTGGCTGCCCACTCAAATACTTCCTTTGTCACAACATCACCCATGCCAACCATCAAACCTACAGATAACGATGGGCATCCTATGGACATAGCAGATAATTTCAGGTGATCTTCAAAGCTTGGTTTGTAATTTTGGTGCAACCATTCGGCTTCTTGGAGATAATAAGCTGACACGTTTTGAAACTACAGAGAGAGAGAGAAAATTAAGCTAAAAACAGTGGTAATAAAAATACATCGTATGGTGGTGTACCTCTTTCCGAGCATAGGCAATATGGTAGGTGTCACCAATTGCAACTTCATCCTCAACATCTTTAAATATTTTTAGTAGTTCAGTATAGAACCTTTTAAGGTACTCTGGAAGAAGAGAAGTGGCACTCTCATCCCATCTACACGTCCAATTGCATTGCATGAATACCAGCCAATGAAAAATTCAATAGAATATTGATTGCATGTTAGTTATGTACACATAGATGTAAATAAAATACATATAAACTATCAAACCTTTGTATGGCCGCATTTAGCTGCCGGCATTCCTCTATGGTGGCATGGGTATCGTACGTGTCATCCAACATGGAAATAAGCATCAATTGCTTGGTAAGAAATATTCTTGACAAAGAAAATTCTTTCTCATGGTATACCACATAGCACCAAATGTAACCCTCCACCAGACGATCACGGGCATAGTTTAGCCTAACATGTCTGTAAAGATCGCACCACCACCTGAAGTACTTTGATTAGTGTAGATAAAAGATATTTGTTCTGATACATGACATGGTTGATCATGTCAAAATTATATGCATGTATAGGTTACGATATATGAATCAATTTTATATTGGCTCCATCTTAATTGTATAGTTGAGTATAACAAAAGACCTACTTAGTGAGACATTTGAGTTCCATCAAGTGAACATGTTGAAGAAGGTTAAAATCCAGCTTCGCGAGCTCCAGAAGAGTTGGCTTATGTCCTTCCTCTTGCTTGTACTCAGAGATATAGTGCAGCGTTTCCACCCTCTTAAACGTCCTTGACAATGGTACATGAAGGGCACGTTTAACTTGCTCAGCTAAAGGGGACTCGAGAGTGTTCATTGTCAATTCAAGATGATGCCTTGCAAAAGTGATAGCTTCTTCCAATGATGGCTCACTAGGAATGAGAAGATGAGCTGCGTTGTATAGACATAAAAGTCCCTTCGGGTCATTGGTAATATCTATCCTAAAGCTACCATCTTCATTCTGAAACTTGTTGAAAACATCTGCGAGATATATCAGTGAGAAATTGTTAAAACAGCCCTGGTCATATTATAGCTAGTAACTTAAGCTTTGATTTACCCTAGTGGCAAACATACAGTTCAATGCTTTCTGGATATTCATGCCTTGTATTTTATTTATTTATAAATAGATATATAGATACCTGAAGACACCCAAAGACCATGTGCTCTAAGCAAGGTAAACCGGAGGGCAACCTCATGGAGGCTAGAGCTATTGAATTCACCCTCAAGAATTTGACGTAGCGCAATATCCACCTGTTTCTTAAAGTGGTGATCAATTCCGAGACGTTGGACTGTGTCCACTAAGGTTATTCTTTCCACAGTGGAGTTGCAACTCTTAAACAACACGTCGATATCCTCCTTTAATTTATCAGCTCTTGCACTCATCCATTTCTCCGACATCTGCATACATGCATGCATGGACTAGCTGGGGTTAACAAAAGTGATAATACATACTTGGAAAGTACTCGCTTTTCAATTAGAATTGTTGTCACGAATAATATTTTCACCGAATCCGTTAAATGGGTGTTTCCATGTTTTTCAATTTGGATCAAATAATTTTTTTTGAGGTATGGATCAAATAATTGAATTCGTGGGAGAAGGAAGCAGCCCACGAGGCACAGCATGGAGGAGTGTGCCCACGTCGGCGCCAGGTCCACGGAGTACAAAGTAGTGTCGAAAATGTTCAGTTTCAAAATGAAGTCAAATGCTCCTTGGTTAAACTTGAACTAAAGCCATGTCAAGTAATTTGGAACGAAGTCAAATAACTAGCTGAAACGCGTATATTATCTTCGATCCATATTAATGGACTTAACTTTGTCTAAATTCTTTGTCCGGCGGGGTGAGTAGTGGGAGCAACTAATTAGGGAGTACTCGTTCGCAGCCCGCTCCAGCGAACAGCGCCACTGTCGCGTTCACAGCGATCCCTCAGGATTTCCTCTTTTTTTTTTGTGTACGCGTTTTTTATGTTTAAAGTGGTTTTTTTGGTGGTTTTTTCGACTTTTCCGGTTTTCATACGTTTTGGTGAAAAAAAAATCGAAAAAAAAGAGGCACGACCTTACCTCCACGGGTGGCACGAGTCATGCCTCGTGTCTCCTTTTTTGAGGCACTCGTGCCTCAAAAAACAGGAAAAACAAAAAAACGTGAAAAGGCACTATCGTGCCTTTTTTGAGGCACTCGTGCCTCATTTTTTGATGCACTCGTGCCTCTAAAAACAGGAAAAACAGAAAAACATGAAAAGGCACTCGTGCCTTTTTTGTGGCACTCGTGCCTCCTTTTTTGAGGCACTCGTGCCTCTTTTTGAGGCGCTCGTGCCTCCTTTTTTGAGGCGCTCGTGACTCTTTTTTGAGGCACTCGTGCCTCTAAAAATAGGAAAAACAGAAAAACGTGAAAAGGCACTCGTGCCTTTTTTGAGGCACTCGTGCCTCCTTTTTTGAGGCGCTCGTGCCTCTAGAAAACAGGAAAAACGGAAAAACACCAGAGTGCGCCACTTGGCGCGCGCGCGAAGCGCCAAGTGTCGCGCCCGGAGGAAACGCGGTACTCGTTGCAACGAGTACTCTTAAACTAGTGATTTCGGTGAGTAGTAGTAGTTGTTGAACCGGTCATGTTGACTTGGCCCAAATCAGTTTTAGCAGGCCATCATTTGTTGCTTTGTCCGCGAGTGAGAAGTTTTATTGCTGCCCGTACCTCTCGATTTCCTCTCCAGGCGAGTACAGAGTAGACAGAATAACTGTTTGTTTTTATTTTGAATATATAATTTCGTTTCTGGTTGCTGATACACAAGGAAACATCTTATGTAGTATTTTTTTAGTAAAAATGCGGTAATAAAGTATATATTTTTTTGTGAGCTTTTAAATTCCCTATCCTTGGTTTTATCAGGGGTTTTATTTTTTGGATGGTGTAATTTAAAATTTTGGATGCGCTTTTTTTTAATTTTTATACGGTGTACTTTGATTTTTTTTGCCAGGTTTTTTGTTTGTATGAAAACCAGCGTGCATCCACATCTTTCAAATAATGCATTTTAAATAAGAACTTAGTAATATTTTTTATTTAAATTATAAATCCCCTCCTCATCTTTTTTCACATTTGTCTTTATTCAAATAAAAGTTCTACTCTTAGATGTGTGGATGTTTTTTTAATTTTTATAATTTTCTTCGACCTCCAAATCGGCAATTGGAGAATAATTTTTTGCAGTGTTTTCCAAGGTGATGAACAACTTTTTTTGAAGTATCCCAATTGCAAGTCGACTACAGATTTGCAACTTCGGGTTAACTTTCTTCAATTTTTTTCATACCCAATTACAAGTCGACCATCGACTCGCAACTAGATTTTTCTATTTTTTAAATTTTTTGGTTAACTTCTCATTTTTCCCACACCTAGGGTTCTTGATTAGTTTTTTTTGTTTTTGGTTTCTCAATTTTACCATACCCAGTTGCAAGTCGACCACCGACACGCAACTGGGGGCTGAATTTTCTCAATTTTCCCACATTCAGTTACAAGTCGACCATCGACTCGTAACTGGGGTGGACTTTTCTCATTTCCCCACACCCAGTTGCAAGTCGACCATTGACTCGCAACTGGAAGTTAACTTTTCTCGTTTGTCCCCACACCTAGTGGCGAGTCGACCATCGACTCGCAACTAGGCGGTGAATTTTTTATTTTTCCACCCTTGTTGGAAGCCGAACAATGAGTCGCAATTGGGGGTGACTTTTCATTTTCCACCCTAGTTGCAAGTCGGCCACCGACTCGCAACTGGGGGTTGATTTTTCATTTTTTTTCACCATAGTTGCAATTCGACAACCGACTCGCATCTGGTGATTGATTTTTCATTTCCACTCCAGTTGCAAGTCGACCACCGACTCGCAACTGGTGTTGATTTTTCATTTCCACTCCAGTTGCAAGTCAACCACCGACTCGCAACTGGGCGGTGACTTTTTCATTTTTCCACCCTTGTTGGAAGCCGAACTACGACTCGCAACTGGGGATTGATTTTTCATTTCCACTCCAGTTGCAAGTCGACCACCGACTCGCAACTGGGGGTTGATTTTTCATATATTTTTCATCCTAGTTGCAAGTCGACAACCGACTCGCAACTGGGGATTGATTTTTCATTTTCACTCCAGTTGCAAGTCGACCACCGACTCGCAACTGGGGATTGATTTTTCATTTCCACTCTGGTTGTAAGTCAACCACCGACTCGCAACTGGGGGTTGATTTTTCATTTTTATTTTCACCCTAGTTGCAAGTCGACAACCGACTCATACCTGGGGATTGATTTTTTATTTCCACTCCAGTTGCAAGCCGACCATCGACTCGCAACTGGGGGTTGATTTTTCATTTCCACTCCAGTTGCAAGTAAACCACTGACTCGCAACTGGGCCGTGACTTTTTCATTTTTCCACCCTTTTTGGAAGCCGAACAACAACTCGCAACTGGGGATTGATTTTTCATTTCCACTCCAGTTGCAAGTCGACCACCGACTCGCAACTGGGGGTTGATTTTTCATTATTATTTTCACCCTAGTTGCAAGTCGACAACCGACTCGCAACTGGGGATTGATTTTTCATTTCCACTCCAGTTGCAACTTGAGCACCGACTCGCAACCGGGGGTTGATTTTTCATTTCCACTCTAGTTGCAAGTCAACCACCGACTCGCAACTAGGCTGTGACTTTTTCGTTTTTCCACCCTTGTTGCAAGCCGAACAACGAGTCGAAACTGGGGGTGACTTTTCATTTTCCACTCTAGTTGCAAGTCAACCACCGACTCGCAATTGGAGGTTGATTTTTCATTTTTTCACCCTAGTTGCAAGTCGACAACCGACTCGCAACTGGGGACTGATTTTTCATTTCCACTCCAGTTGCAAGTCGACCACCGACTCGCAACTGGGCGGTGACTTTATCATTTTTTCACCCTTGTTGCAAGCCGAACAACGAGTCGCAACTAGGAGTGACTTTTCATTTTCCATCCTAGTTGTAAGTCGACTACTGACTCGCAACTGATGGTTGATTTTTCATTTTCACTCCAGTTTCAAGTCGACCACCGACTCGCAACTGGGGGTTGATTTTTCATTTCCCACTTTACTTGCAAGTCAACCACCGACTCGCAACTGGGCAGTGACTTTTTTATTTTTCCACCCTTGTTGCAAGCCGAACAACGAGCCGCAATTGGGGGGTGAATTTTTATTTTCCATCCTAGTTGCACGTCGACCACCGACTCGCAACTAGGGATTGGTTTTTCTTTTTTTTGTAACCTAGTGGCAAGTCGACAACCGACTCGCAACGGGGGATTGATTTTTCATTTCCACTCCATTTGCAAGTCGACCATCGACTTGCAACTGGGAGTTAATTTTTCATTTCCACTCCAGTTGCTAGGCCAGAGCCAGATCCGAGGCACCCACGTGATCGTGGAGGTGTCCTATTTCTTTTGCACGACACCGACGAGTCATCGGTGACCTGTACGTGACACAATCATCGCCGGAACAGTCGTCGTGCGCCCGTCTCTGAACCTGTTATGCGTGTCGCCACCGTGCTGTTCCCGGCGAGCTCGAGGGCTAGCCGTGGAGCCTCTGTGGCCTCTATGTACACCGGTGTGTGAGTAGCAGTGCAGGATAGCATCCCCAAGTCGCAGATGAGTCGCCGGATACGTGAGCGCGAGGCTAGCCTCGCCGCAAGATTTCACCGTCGATGGGTTTTAGTTTCCGGATTTGCTATTTCACATGTACGCATCTGTCTGGGGACTCCTCAATGTCTCCTTTGCTTAACCACCGCTGCTGCTGCTGCCGTGTTCCTAGGTACAGCGATGGATCGAGAGCTCACCGCGTGCGGCTCACGTTGCTACAGTACGAGCATTTTCTGATGAAGGCACACATACGTATGTACAGGCTTGAAGCCGATTACTTTCCGCCGAGACGCAATTTACCTGATCGATTTGCCTTGGAGGTTGAAGCTGGCTCATTCACAGAGCAAATCAATCCAGCCGGCCGGAAGCATACGTACACATCTACAACATATGTGGGTCCATCTCGACAGGATTAACTTGCTTGCTTTAGTTTTGAGTCTTGAACTCCTGAAGCATCATCGTTGCTGCTGTTACCGGGATAAAAGGACTGAACAAGAGAGGGGTCATCCGCCAGGATCAGTCACATCCATGGAGCAACGGAATTTGAGCAATCTATAAGATTCTACGCAAGAAAATGTATGTATACTTAATAGCTTGGTTTTTTTATGTTCAGTTTTGCTACATGCATCCACATGTTGTACTCCCTTCATTCATAAATATAATATGTTGTATATATTTTAGTATGAACTATAACTGCACACACTAAAACACATCTATATATATCCAATTGAGGGAAAATATATTTTGTAATTTTGAATGAAGGAAGTATGAATTATTGGCACACTCATACATGATATGAAAATTTTGGAACACTATACATTCCTCATAAATTCTTAGAATATAACAATTTTGAACAATATCTATTCCTCACGACTTCCAAATATTTTCTTCGGGTGTAACAAACATACTTTCATGTCAATTTCTATGGTGTCTAATCATTTATTATTTAGAGAGTCATTGCAAAGGTGATGACCAGTCAAAATGTTAAAATTTTGTCTTCCATTCAAACACTGTCATTTACATGCCATGACAAATATATATTTTAGCAGTAGCACACAATAATTAGACTAAGGAGAATGATATGTAGGCATATAATGTGGAGAGATTTCAATAAATTATATAAAAAAATACTATCTATGTTTCAAAATTAATTAGATTCCAGAGAACTTGCAGTGAAACTTCTGTACCTTTGAATATCAGTATATACATATATTATTGGAACCACAAAAAATATTATTAAATTGTGTTGAAAATATATTCCTATTTTATTTATCTTTAGCATGAAGTTCATATAAAATATAAATCATCAAAGTTACATTATGGAGATTTTCCATGTCTAAAAAGTCATGCATCTAAGCATGGAAAATGTAAATGAGAGGTTGAAACATTTGTACAAAGTAAATATTAAGTCTATTTAGTTAACCAACATGTCCGAGTTGATCAGACACTTATTTGTTCACTTTATTAAGAAAAATATATTTTCATATGTCCTTCAAAAGATTGTATTTTCAAGTTGATCCTTGCTATTGTTTTACACCACCATTTTTGTTGTAACTGTGCATCTAATACAGATACAACATTAAAAAACGCTACCGGCTAGCTCACGGGCTACTATATTATTATTTAATGCTTTAATATCATATACAACAACATATATTAGGTAATAATCAATAACCAACAAATGTCACATACACATCTAATACCTCATTTAGCATCTAATATATTTTTAACTGCTATAGAACCATATTATTTTATTTTGTATGCATAATGCATTGTTTGTTTTGTCTTAATCACTTCCATTGCACTAAAGATAACATATGCCTGCATCCTGAATTGATAATTGGTAAGCTGAACTAAAGGATTTTTACGATTTTATTATAAAGGTACACTGTATCTAAAGCATGTAGGTTTCAAAACGAAGGAAAAACATTCCCCCAAGAACGTGGAAATAGCGGCAAGGGAAATTTAAGTATATAATTGTTGTGCATGTAAGCTTTGCAGAGTAGACATTTAGTTTTAGTTAAACACCAAATTTGTACTCCTTGCCTATTTAATTTTGGAAAATGCTTCCATGTAATCGGTGGATCGCTTGAACGAAGGTCCGCCTTTTCCTCGATGTGACGCATGTACGCGTAGATCCACCCAGCACTACTATTAGTTTCAATGCACTAAAGGTCTAGCCCTCGCATTGGCGAGGGCCATCTTGCTAGTTTAGACTAGATGCATGTGTATCTAAACAAACTTAAGTCCATTAATATGGATCGGAGTGAGTACTATTATTTTCCAAGGTTTAAAATAGCGGGATACGAGATATATCGGCGAGCTTTTTTGGCAGTTATTTGAGGATATTTGATACAAAGAATGCAGCTATATCGGCGATATCTCGGACTATTTGCCGATATTCAATGAAGGAAAACAATATCGGCGAGTTTTTCTAGAAGATATATCGGCCAAATATCGGGTTATCTTAAATCATGTTATTTTCTAAGTAAAGAGAAAAACTTGTTATGTTGCAATGAAACAAATATCTTGGTTACTGGTGTGTATCTCTAGCTAGCAAACTATACTGATGAAATATGGATCATGGAGAAAGCAAATTATAAGTATACGCAGGTAGCAGTAGTGTATGCCTGCAGTGGTTTTGGTTCGTAGCTGAGGAAGTAGTCACCCCACAGAGAGGGCCCATAGCTCGACAGCGTCTCCGGAGCAGCAGCAACGCCGGACGCTACAAGGTTGTTGTATGCCTCTGTTGTTTCGTGTTCAATACTTGAGGATGGTGTAGCTTTGGGTCCACGACGTGATGCTTGGACATGGGGAAAGCAGGGACGGGGAGGGGGAGATGCTTGGAGAGGGCGACGAGAAGAGTAGTTGCCACTGCTTGCGATGGCAGATGAGAAGGAGGGGCTGCTAAGGGGGACTGCTGCCGTTGGCATAACACTCACTGCCATCCTCTAAGTGAATTTCGTGCTAGTTGTGACTTTGTGAGCCTGTGACCTAGGAAGGAGAAGGACCGTGGTAACCAGCTTTTATAAGAGCATCGATGGAGAGCTGTGTAGTTCGCCAATTTTGTAGCAATAATTTTGTGAACAGTTTACGGTTAACCTCTACGCACCTCTCAGCGGATTGACCGAATCCTGATTCCTCGTCTACAACGGGCTCTTCAGGTTTGCTATCGTGTATCCTACTACCTTCCTATCGAAATATAGGTGATTGGAATATACTACAACTAGTATATTTCAACTACCTATATTCGGTACGAAAGGAGTAGTTTTGAATTTTAGCCGAGAAACTTGAACTTCAGGCAAATTCAGTCATCTTAGCCAGGCCGGTATATGCTTTTCAGCCAAAGACTAACTCAACGTAGTGCTATTAAGACACATCTATCCCACATCATCATTGAATCGAAGGCCTTTCATTCACTGGTTGACTAGAGAAGGGGAGAAAGGTGTGGATTTCAAGAGAGGTTTTGATTGAGCCAAGGGTCAGAAAAAAGGTGGAATTATTGATGTATTGCTTGAGCTTTATGTGCATATATATATAGGAGTACATGATCAATTTGAAGTGTAAGTTAAGGTAGAATAAATCTTACGGTATCCTAAGTTTCCTAATACAATCATGATACTCAACACCCCCCCCCTCGGGCATGCGTAGACGAACGAAGGTGATGTTGATGAAGCACACACTAGGCTTGCTAGGCCCAGGGACACGTCGTGGACGAAGGCACGTGTCAGTGTTGCCAGCATCGGGCATGCGTAGACGGGGAACCAGTACTAGCTTGTACGCCATGTCTTGATGGACTAGCATAGAAGGCCTGACGAGGGTTGGGGTGCAACTCGACAGGGGTTACAAGGTGCCGAGGACGGAAATGTCGTGGTTGCCGGAGCTAGATGAAGTGGTCAGGAAAGATCACGGCGACGCTGAGGATGAGCTGGTGTGTTGAACGAAGAAGAAGAGGTGGACGGCGATGTGGTTGGTCGTACCAGAAGTAGCCAGGCTGGCTACAAATTTGTCGGCGGCGGCAGCGATACTCGAAATAGGCGAAAAAGATCCCAACAACGAGACAAAGACCATGCGCGAACGATGGCGTTCCCGCGCTGAGGGAGGCGATGCAGCACTTACCATGTGGCGTCAACACGCAGGAACGACGGAGTAGACTGTGTATCGCGACACTATGGCACGAGGGGTCGACACAGTGGTGCGGCGCATGTCGACGCGATGGCGGGGAATACCTTGGGGAAACGGCATGGCCCGAGTACCATGATGCTACAGCCTAAAGGGGTGACCCAGCGGCAATGCGCGGGTCGATGCAGCTACGGGAATGGCCTCGGGGACGGCGGTGTGGATCGCGTGCAGCGACGCTGCGGCCCGAATGGGTGACGCAATGAAAATGCGTAGGTCAGGGCAACCGCCAGGAGAACCACATGGAGGCGGCGCTGCGGCCCGAAGGAGCAGCGCGGCAGCCACCCGATGCTCGATCAGTCAATAGGCGCTCAAACTCGGAGATGATCTTTACGGGATCCTGCGGAGGCTCGTGGGGGCGATTAATAAGGTCGGTTATGTGGCGCGGATGAAGGCGATCGCAGGTAGGCGGGTGGCCAATCTGATCATCCGCGTGGTGGAGACATTGCTCGTGATGACGACCAGCACATACGACGTAGAAGCGGTCGATACAACACCTTGCGTGAGGATTCCATGGTGAAGGCACGGTGGCGGAGGGAGTCCCGAGCAAAACAAGGGGATGATGGTCGATGCGGACGATGTGCGACGCCCTAGGGCAACCGGGCGACCGCGGCAGAGACTCCTAAGAGGCCACGCGGCGCCATGCATGAGGTGTTCATGATGGAGGCGGGTTGGCAGAGTAATCCCGATCGAAGCAGGGCGACGATGGTTGGTGCATGACAACGGGCGAGCAGATGTGTAGAAGCCGCCCCGGCGGACTGTTGCGTCGCGCGAAGCCGCCGGGACGGCGAGGAGACCACACGAACGACGAACGTTTCCGGCCTCCGCATGGCGCAAGAGGACGTTGTGTCGCTAAATATACCGGTAGTCATGACGGTGTAGAAGTAGAGACACCCGAGGTTCTATGGCTGCGGTAGGCGATGAAAACCGATCTAGATTAGAAAAGAAAAGAAAATACCTTTTTTGCGAGGAAAAAATGCCTTTAAAGATGAACAATGAGAGAGAAAACCCCAGATAAAAGTATCGGTAAAAAAACTCTAGGGTAGCCGATCCAGCGGACCGGTGAACGAACCGTAGGTACGGATGGTGCGGCCCCCGACGATGATCTTGAAGATCCGTCTCGAGGGCGGAAGCGGCGGCGGCGGCTACGGCTAGGGTTTTCAACCGGTTGGGTTGATACCATGTAGAAGAATAAAAAAAGGTTTGATAAAATTGTTTCTATATTGCTTAAGCTTCATAGACATATATATAAAAGGAGCTTTGCTAGACACACGCGGTAGCTACACGGTTTTACAGACTGATTAATTTTAAGCGTGATTTGATTGGACTAATGGACACGGTTGGGCCCCACCAGGGTTAAAATCAGGGGGGGTTAATGATAATTAAAGCCTAGCCCCGTAAAGTTCTGTAAGGGTCCGTGTGTGCAGCATTTCTTATATAAAAGTACATGATCAATTTAGAGCGTAAATCAACGTGGAATAAATCCTATGTTATCTAAGTTTTCTAATACAATCATGATACTTAACAAACGGTGTCAGGATCTCAACTCTCGTAAAACCTTTCCTTGCTTTTCATCATGTTTGTGAGAATTCAAACGCACAATGAATAATAAAAAGATTCAAACACGTTGGTTAAATATTTATAGACGGTTTTCAAAACAACGTTGAAGATGCTTTGAAAAAGCATATATTCTACTAGGACATTGCAGACGCCCGTCGAAGCAAAAGCAACGAAACCTTTTTTTTTTGTGAAAAGCAAAGCAATGAAACCAACCTGACAAAAGGGCAAACCGTGAAAGCGACGAATCAGTCACTGAATTGTCCACGTTGGAAAATCTCGTGGTACGAATTCATTTGTCCAATTCGAGAGCAGAACTAATACAAATACGGAGTGCTTGGAAACAATGTGCGAGGAAGTGCACGTGGTAGTATATCGTATTGTGATATATCAGCGCATGATCCATGTGCGTAGATATAAATTTGAACGGAGCAAAGAATTATGGTGCCAAATTGTACCGTGATTATCTCTTTGCTGTGTGAAAAGCTCTCCTTTACTAACGAAGACAACGAAACGTCCATGTGGCTATGTACGTAACCATAAAGTTGTTCCATCATATCCTTCGTTGCGTTTTTCCGTCTTCTTCCTGCTTCAATTGCTTTCATAGTGTTTGGCTTTTTTTTTCTTTTTCGAACGGTCACAGGGGAGAGGGAGAGAGTCCTCACTTGAATATATTGCTTAAAATAATTCAGTTTATAAAAAAGAAAATCGAAAATCTTAACAAGTTGACCCTGTTTATAAGAAAAACCGGGCTGGAAAACCGCAGAAGAAGAAGGATTACATGGGGTGAGAACATATAGACGCCCCGAGGAAGGCACTACCTAGCTAGCAAAATCGAGAGACCATCAACCTGAGAGCCGAATGAAAATGATGTGTCATCGAGGATCACAATACCAACACTAAACAACTATCCTAACACAATACACCGGCGTGCATACCGACTTTTTGGCACACGGGATCACGAACCTTGACTGGAGCCAGGAGCACGAAGCTCACCATAACAGACGATAACAAGAGAGGGTCTTGAGCAGACATAGTAGAGGGTGACCAACGGCATGGGCAACTGAGGGACTTAGTGTCAATTTTTTTAAGCGGCTTAGAAATAAGCCGCCTCTCCCTAGCATTTTTTCGTAAACTGTTTCTCTTATACATTGAAACTTCTAAACTAGTTATCCAATTACAAATTTAGGAGTCTCAACAAATTTAGAAGGCGGCTTATTTTTTAAGAGCAATTCTAGTAGTTACGACAAATAGTGAATCGCTATTTTCCATTTATGGGCGCCGCAAATGGAAAATAGCGCACTGTATCGCGCACGTCAGAACATATGTGCTAACTTGAGACATCATATATACATATTTGAAATATATTTTTTCTACAACCTTGGCTGGAATATCACCGGAGATAATTAGAAGAAGGAAAAAAAAAGCAAAAACGCCTCCGACATCGGGAGTCTCCGGGGAAGTAGACTGGTCGCTCTTCACGATGGTGCACTAGAGGGACCGAAAGCGGGCCATCGCCGTTGGGTACCCCGCAATAGTGCAGTCGTACACCCTCTGGGCCTCTTGAGGCGTTCCACTATGGTATCTTCTCGGTGGATGACGATATCAATTGCGGCGCTGCGAACATCGTCGGCGATGCGCAACGCGATGGTATACGGTAACAGGTGACGTGCGAGCTGGAGGAACTGCTCCCAGGTTCATCCAGGGCCTCGTTCCCGATGCAGAAGAACAACATCGCCGGCGTGGTCTTGCGAGCGGGACGGAGGGAATGCGATTGTGATCGGTGCCATTGCTGCCACAGCCGGGACCTCCTCCCGCACGAGACGCCATCAAATTTCTCATCGGGGTTGGCTAGTCTACGCGGTGGAGATAAGAAATTATGGCGGCGGTGAGCGGAATGGATGAGAGACGGGAACCCTAAAATATCCCTTGAGTTGTTGATATAGGAGCCCAAAGCGGTGTTTTGCGGTCCGTCCGTAAAAATTTTGCGAAAAATTATAGTGGTTCTGTTCTAGCTCAAAATTTCGTCCATCCACCAAAAAATCTCGTATATATACAAACCGTCGGCAAGATGACATACTAACTATACTATTAGACAGTCAACTTCTTTTCTCTGGTTTTTTTTGACTTTTTTCGGTGTAATGGCTGGCCAGTCGTGGGAGGACACGTGTAATTCGGGGGATGTAGAGGGGTACATGATTCATGTGTACCTAGCAATTGCATAAGTGTGTATGCTAACAAAATTGGGTTTGTATTTTTAGTACAGATTGACACGTACTATGCTACGTGTTTGCTTGCATGTGGCAGTATATTCTGGAATCGCTTTCGCTGGAGGTTTCTTGATGGCTGATCTGATATTTTTGGAGCGCATGTGTTCTCATCGGCTGCATGTGTGGTTAGATAAAAAAAAGTAAATAGGTAGATAAAAAGTAAATAAATTGATGGCTGCATTTTATTGAGTGCTACTTGGTGGAGAAGCAATCGCCATGGGCGTAAATAAAAAAGGTTTGCATGTAAATTGGGCCCGCGGCCAAGCAGCCAATGATGGCTCATGAATGCTAAGGACAGCAGGTGTCGTGTGTATTTGGGCTTTCTTAGTTTTTTAATTAGTTTTGCTATGGCGGTTTGCTTTGCATGTCTACGTGTCTGCTAATGGAGTTTTTTCTGGTTGTGTTTGTGTTTTAAGGTCGCCACGTAGTTGATAAATCGTGTGTTGTGGAAGATCCTAGATTTTGGTTGATCTTATCCATTCTGTGTTGACTGGTCCAGGTCGGTTCGATGGTGCTATAAATAGGATGCTAATCTACCGCTGTTCGGTGTGGCTTAGTGGTTTTGTTGGTCTGGTTAGATGCTATGGTTCGAGCCCAGGACGGACACGGGGCTGAGCCGCCTTGCGTCGCCATCGGATTCCGTAGCAGCGACAGCGTCGTCGTTGTCGTGGCCGGCACGCGGCAGCCGGCGGAAGCTCTCGCGCTTGCGGGCGGCGCAGGGGAAGCACCCGAAGGCGAGGACGTCCAGCCGCCACCCCGGCAGTGCCCTCCTCACGGCCCTGCCCCACGAAACCCCGGTGGCGCCCTTGTCGTTGACGGAGGAGAAGTACTCCGCCGTGGCGTCGCGAAAGGGGAGGTGGAACGGCTCCTGCTGCTCCCGCAGCACCTCGGAGAGCCTCCTGTCGCTGCCGGCTGTTGTCATCGCCATTCACGGTGGCCCTGGTGAACCAGCTTCTAAGCAAGTAGATTGCAGAAGCAGAAGAGTAGACTGGTGTGGGATTGTCAGAAGCAGAAGAGTCAAGCGAACCCAGAGCGCTCTGAACTTGTAGCAGTGGGGTCGGTCGACATGGCCGGGCTCAGGATGGCGACGGATCTTGATGCAAAGCTCGGCATGTCCCTTCCTCTTCCCTGAAAAGCAAAGCAATGTCACGGGCACCGTGGTGTGGTAGGAGCCTTACTGACAGAAAGCCTGTGTGTGTTCTAGAAAGAGAGGGAAAGAGGGTCCTCCTGCTCCTGTGGATAAACATGGTAAGTGGGTGGTCGCTGGTGGAGAGTGATGGACGGAAAGGTGGAGGAGTCATGCGATGCGAGGTGCAACTTGCAGAAATGGCGGGAAGAAGAAGAAGGATTAACATACTAGAGCTATGAAACAAAGGTGGATTGGTGATCTGATGGCGATGTTGTTTGCTCGAGGGATGGCAAGGTGGCATTTTCAAAATGATTCGTGTGTATAGATGAGCAAAACAAGGGCTCCATGGATGGTGACTAAGTTTGACCTTCAGGAGATGATGCATGGAATTGGCATTGGCTTGGACTGCATAGATACCCAGACACAGAGGAGGGACAAGTAGAAAGAAGGCTCCAACAAAAGGCGGGGGCAACTCTTAACTTTGCCATCCATTTCGTTTGCCTTGGTTCGTCACCGTTCGTTTCGGTTCGGACAAAAAGTACGGTTTAAGGGGGGCGATGCAAATGAACCGCGTTCCGTTTTTTGGTCCACCACGATTCATTTTCGGTTCAAATTTGAGGCGGATTTAGGTTCGCACGGATGCCGTTGTACCTATCATGAGCAAGTTTGTTACATAAACATGTACACATTTGCTCGCTCTATAGCAGCTCCAACTATTGAGGCGAGTTTTGACCAAATATTTTATAAACTCCTGAGGAGATTGTAACTTTCGTCTTTGTGTTACAGAGTTCAGCTTCATGCATGCGTGGTAAACTAGCTTTTGATTGACTATAGGAATGATGTCTTCTACTCCACACTTTGTAATTCATAAAGTCACAACTTACATAAATGGGGTGGGGGATTATTCCATGCTTTTTGTTGTTATTTGTGTTTTATAAAGTTTTTTTAGTGTGTACGAAGTTGTGCTTGCGTGGCTTATAAGTATTTTTTAATGTTTTTATGTTTCAAAAAAATTAAAAATAATATAACATAATTAGATTAGATTTAATCGATGTGAACACATCACATCCATTAAACCTAATATAATTGTATTATTTCAACGGTAGTTCTCCTTGGCCTCTCCTTATAACCACCTATGGGTCTCATTCGGTTGGTGAGGTGGGACTAAAAATTAGAGAGGTGCTGCGTGGGGACTTTGTGGCATGATTGGTTGCATGCCCGTGTGTTCCATTTTGTATGCAATTTTTTTTTCCTTTGTGTGTGGTCATTTTTCCTACAAGTGGAATTTTAATTGAAGTAAGTAACTTTCGTCTTTGTGTTACAGAATTCAGCTTCATGCATGCGTGGTAAGCTAGCTTCTGATTGACTATAGGAATGATGTCTTCTACTCCACACTTTGTCGTTTAAGGAGTAATTCATATAGTCACAACTTACATAAATGGGGTGGGGGATTATTCCATGCTTTTTGTTGTTATTCCTGTTTTATAAAGTTTTTTTAGTGTGTATGAAGTTGTGCTTGCATGACCTATAAGTATTTTTTAATGTTTTTACGTTTCAAATTTTTAAAAAATAATATAACATAATTAGATTAGATTTAATGGATGTGATGTGTTGTTTCAAACAAACAACACATCACATCCATTCAACCTAATCTAATTGTATTATTTCAACGGTAGTTCTCCTTGGCCTCTCCTAATAAGCACCTATGGGTCTCATTCGGTTGGCGAGGTGGGACTAAAAATTAGAGAGGTGCTGCCTGGGGGATTTTGTGGCATGATTGGTTGTATGCCCGTGTATTCCATTTTGTATGCATTTTTTTTTCCTTTGTGCGTGGTTATTTTTCCTACAAGTGGAATTTTAATTGAAGTAAAATTTGTGAAACCAATTTTATTAAATACCTAAAAGTCAATAGTTCATGATAAAATAGCGGTGGTAATTTATTACAATATGTTAATAACAGAAACAAACAAAAATCAGTATCAAAGTAGCATGTTTAACCATTTTGTAGATACTATAAAAATCGAATGAATTTACAAAATGCTCATGCTTTTTTGTACATATGTATTGGAATGTAATGGTAGTCATGGTGACACTTTTATATCTTTTCAGAAATCAAAATAATATAAAAAATTACAAGACAGTAGCTAGAGGAGTCATAATAAATTTTTGCATTTTATAAATTTACCATGACTGTTATTATGTGGTCTTCGATGGGACAATTTTGTGCATAGTGTGCATGCATCTGTACAAATAACAGTTTCTGCCCATGAGGCCCATTTTCACATCTACCTGTCAAGCCAGCTACAAAATTTGTGAACATCCAAGCAAAAAAATGAAGAAGATGGATGAGGACTTGTATGTGATATTCAAACAAAAAATAAGGACTTGCATGAACTTAACATATGATTAGAAGATACATGCAGTTCGACTTGTCCTCAGATCAAATAATATTGTTTCTTTGACGAAAATTTAGAACGCTAAAACAACATATATAAATTGAAGTGCGGTCTACGTGTAAAACAAGATCGAGGATGCATACCCCATTGCCACCTTTATTTTTATTAATCTTTTAAGTCCATTTGACTATTGCTATCATTGGAAGAAACAATTTGTTAAGTAAAAATATACTTTTGAATATAACTATTAAAACCGTCAACGGAAAAACAGAATACTTGAATGCAATATGAACATATATACATAGTCTATGTGATCGCCTGCAAAGACCACATTCTGTCTGTGCAAATCTTTGCTCGCCACCCGAACTAGACTGCAGGCCCGATGTGTCCCTCATATTTGTATCGATATGTTTTGCTATATAGGAAACAAAATACCAAAATCATCATGGATACTAGCATCAAATATTACTAATAGAAGGAAAGCTTGGTCTGAAACCAGGCTGTCACAACCCCAAGTTAGGTATGTGCTAGGATCAAGTGCTCCTTTGCATTCATGTTAAAAATTTCAAAAGAAATCAATTGAAATCAACTTCAAATGCAAAATGGGAGAAGGAACCCCCCAGATGAATTTAATTCAAATGGCCAGAAATAAAGTTGCTCCAAAAATTCTTTTTGCATTTTTGAAAAGTCTTATAAATGAGTGTGATCACATATAAAGTGATTTGGATTCAAACTCATGCTCATGGATTTTTCAAATATTCAAACAGGAGCATGGATTTAAATTTAAACCCCTATTTGAGTTAAAGTTCAAATTATTTGAATTTTAAAAATGTCCAAACTTTATAAGTGGCTAGCTATATATATTAAGAGGCCATATAAAAAGTTCTAGCATTTTAGAAAATGGTTTGCTATTTAATTAGCAGTGCCAAAACATAATGCAGAAAAGAAACATAAAAGAAATAAAAAGGAAAAGAAACTTACCTGGGCAAAGGGGCCCAACTTATCGCCCCGCAGCCCAGCAAGCCTGGCCCAGCCCACCCCTCCTTGGCGACTTCCTCCCCGCCAGCCGAAGCAGCTCGCTGTCGAGCATGCCACGGCCGGCGACCGCCACGACGACGCCCTCGACGTTCCAGGCGCCCCCGAGCCTCATCTTCTCGCCACGGAGACGAGAAAAGCACACCGCGTCACTTCCCCCTCCTCTCTCGTGCTCTCCCGCCCTCTCCACGTTTCCCCAAACCAACCGAGCGCCGCCGCAATTCGTCGTCGACGGGAAATGTGGCCTACGTCGGAGCTGGACCAGAAGAGCTTGTCCATCGTGCGCAGCGTCGTCGACTTCCTAGATCTGGAGAAGATGGCGTCCTAATCGAGCCCAAGGACGACGCACGCTTCACCGAGAGCTCGCCGGACCCGCAAGTCGCCGTCGTCGATTACTCCGGCCACAGACCCTCTCCGACCGCGCCACTGCCTCCGTTGAACTCACGGTGAGCTCACGGTTCACCCGAGCCATTCCATCGTCTCCCTCCTCCTCTCTAGCACATTCCGCCATGGGAGCCGGAGCTTCTCGACGCCGGGATCCATGGCGACGACCACCTGTTACGCAATCAAGCTCGCCTCCTTGTCCGTCGTCTTCGCCGCGCTCCACTGCTTCAATTTCTCCCTTTGCTGCTTCAAGTGGAGCTCCACATCGAGCTTTGCCTCGAGCCCGAGCCACGGCCGCCGCGCAAGTCGACGCCGACGTCAACTCCGGCCACCCCAAGACGCTAGCCTACCTCCCTTGACGCGCAGGAGCACGGGGGTCCCAACGGTGCAATCAGCGCACCAGATAACCCCCTGGAACACCGTCCCCGTGCAGCAGCGCCGCATCCCGTGGCCACCGGCGGCTTAACGCCGGCGAGTCTGACGTGGCCACGGTCATTAGACCTTAACCACCCCCTAATCCACCCCTTAAGCCACTGACCAGTGGGCCCCTTGCCCTGTTAATCTCTGTTTAATTAAATTCAAAACGGTTTAATTAACAGAGACACTGACAGAGAGGCCCCACCTTTCAGCAGCCCCCCCCCCACATCATCCCTGCGTCAGCATGACGCCATAATTGGTTAAATCAATTTAATTAATTCAGAAAAAGGCAGAAAAGACTTTAAACTTCAAAAATTCATAGAAAATTCATTTTAACTCCAAATTGGACAAATAATATGTCTAAATTTATCAGAAAAATACAAGGATTCTGAATATGCACTTTGTTTTCATGTTTGACCATTTTTAAATGTGTGAACAGTAGCAAACATGCATATGGCATTCTTTTGAATTCAAATTTGGAGTGAATTTGCAAATGATTTTGCAACACATTTATTTTAGATGGATTCATCCACACATCAGAGGCAGAGGCGGATTCAGTACCCGGCGACCCGGGGCAGCTGCCCGGGCTCACCGGCGAACTGTACGAAGACAATAGGCATCACGCCATGCACTTATAAGAAAATATCACCATGATTTTCCCGGGCAATGGCTTGATTGGACCTTTATAGGGCAACCTTTCCCCGGCTCCTACTTTTACCTGGCTCCGCCACTGATCAGAGGCTTTACCTCACCTTTACAACATCACTTCATGTTCAACCTTTTCAAATGAACTTTCATGCATTCAAATGCATTTGAAATTCATCAATAAATCAAATGGAGTTTGAATTTGCAATTCAATTGCAATATACTCCTTTTAAATAGAATTGTCCACACAATGCAACCATAACCATCACAATTACAATCTTATCCATGTGATTGTGCATTGTACATTATGTTGATCCTATGATTGTCATGTTGCTGATAGAAGTGGAGCCGGAACCCGAGATCACCCCCTTCGTTGAAGACCCCGTGACTGAACCTCGTCAGCAAGGCAAGCAACCCCCCCATTGATCATGTCTATAAAATCCCAATTCCCTCTCAGTCTCGCTTATGCATGTTTAGGAGATCACCTTGTATCGATTCTACCGCATAGTTGAACCCATATCCGATGCATGACCTATCATCTTGTCACAGTAGTAATCAAACCACAATCCTAGCTGACATAGGAGTTGACTGATATCATGTGGCCCCTGCAACTGTTGCTGCTTATTGCATGCTTAGAGTTTACAATGACGATGTTTTTGATGTGAGTCGGGATGATAGTGAACATGGTGTTGATGAAAGTGAAACTGTGTTGGTGAATCTACCCTAATACAAGGTGAACGATGAGAGGCTGTGTAGGAGTACACAGTGGGTTGTCTCGTTGAACACCGCCTTAAGCCCGAGTTCTTGTGTGGTGATCCAAGACGAAGAGTACTACCACATGTTGGGCACATGGACCCCCGCTCAACCTACTAACTCACCCCTTCTTAGTTCAATGAGTCGCATTAGTTCGGAGTTCTGGTAGGTCTGTGGCACGGTCTACGAAGTGGAAGAACGGCTATTCAGACCGGCTTGGGACCCTGCACACATCTTCTGGGACCACATTGGTAAACCGGCCGGGTTCACGATGTGGATTCCAGCCCAGATAGGCGTCTCCATTGAATTTGAGTTGGATGTGAGGTAAAAGTTGTGGAAATTATACTCGCCGACACCCGCTTGAAGGGTGACGAGATCCCGGCAGTAACTGATCGTTTCATGTGTGTAGCAGTACACCCCTGCAGGGTTAATAAACTATTCGAATAGCCGCGTCCGCGGTAAGGGACTACTTGGAGAGCTGTGCTCGATTATTAGACAACTTGAACTGGATACTTCTAAAACTCGCAAGATAAGCGTGAGTGCTATGGTGTGCTCCTCGTGGGGAAGTCGAGGAAGTAACCATAGTGGTGTATTGGTTGGAGATGTAGTGTACTCGTGTACGCTTCTTACCTCAAGTATGGTACTCGTAGTTCAGGACTAGCCAAGTCAAAGCTGGCACTTCTGCAAGTGAAACCCCACCTCCTTTTTCCTTGATACATGTGCATGAGTAGTATAGTTCCTACGTAAGTCTTGCTGAGTACGACTTTGTACTCAAGTTTGCTTATTCTATGTTTTAGATGAACCCACCGACCCCGATGGTGGCTTCTACCTGAAGCTCGAAGAATGAAGACTCAGACCAAGACCAAGCTAGTGTAGTCCCAATCAGACGACTGTTCCCTCGTGGAAGGGCTTGTTTATAGATAAGGCTTCTCTAAGCCATTTGTTAAACTTGTCTGTACTCAGACCTACTTTGCTTCCGCATGTTTGATGTAATGTTGGATCACAGACTTGTGATCTCTGTGTGCACTCTGTAAGAGTTATCAATAAAGTTGTATACTTTGTAGAGAATTGCAATGATACCTGCTGTTCATACTGGACATGTGTGCTGCGTGTATGATTATAACATGCATGTCTTAGTATGGGTTTTCGAGACCTTAGTTGTGATCTGGCTGGCGGTCTTTTATACACCAAGTGGCCCTTAGATGTGCGCATCTTGGGGCATCGCGATGCGATTGTTCGTGACTCCGTCACGTGCACACTTTGATGTATGATCGAGCCCGCCCTAGACCCCGACTAAGTGATCGGGCTGGAGTAAGTCTATGTAAGGGTTATAATACAATCGATAGTATGGTTGAGGCGACTTGTCTATGAGTATGGGAGTTCACCACCCATATCATTTAGACTTGTGTGCGGACGATGAGGACCCATTTCAGTTGATCATCCGGCCTGGATGGGATACCCTCACGTTCGATGATTTCCGAGAACGTTTTGTGCTTGGCCTTGTCTGCTTAAACAAGTGGGTAGGGTTCTCCGCTCTCCATATGATTATGTTGTAGCGAGGCTTGCATACGCTAACCCCGGGTCCCGACAGACTTGGTATCAGAGCAGGAATGACTTTAGGATTATCAGCCTTGGCCGAAGTCGAGTCTAGCTTGCTATAGTTATATAGTTACTCTGGGTATATAAGGGAACAACGTAAGGCTTCTTTTTTCTCCTTACCCTCATCGATCTGAGTTCTGAGTCACCCTTACCTTTTCTACGGGAAGATAGGACTAGGCTCATCTATGTCTGACTAGAACATCTCGTTGATTGCCTCTTTATAGCCGTAGGATTGTTGTGGTTGTCCAGAGTCTCCGTGTTTTGAGTTCCTTCAAGAAGTTCTGTCCAATTTCTTCGAGGTTGTTCCATTTTCCATCCCAGTGTAGCCGTTATGCTGCCGGATTTGTTCCGAGTTTCTTTGAGTCATTGCCTTCGCATTATTATCTTTCCGCCTAAATCATATCCTTTTATCCTTGCCTCCATCGTACAACCGGTTTTGATTGTTGATTTATTATCACACAGGATGTCAGGTGGAACTCGTAGTGTTGTTCTTCGGAATCGAGACCGTGTTCGGAATCGAAATGATGATGAACCTCCACCACCGCCTTCTGCGGCGGAAATCATGATGGAAGCTGAGCGGAATAGACGTGATCAAACACGCCTTTTGGAGCTCATCGAGCAGAATACCACCCACCATCGTAATGTGGTGGTCAGCATTCAGGACTTCATCTTCCTCAAGCCACCGGTATTCCGATGTTCTTCTGAGCCCCTTGAAGCTAATGATTGGCTCCGTTCCATCGAGCGTAAGCTTGATACAGCACATGTTGCTCCCGATGACCGAGTTATTTTCGCGGTATACTTCTTGGAAGGTGTTGCTCTTCAATGGTGGGAGAACTATGTTGCTATGCAGCCAGATGGTCACGTAGTGACTTGGTTGGAGTTCTGTGTTGCCTTTCGAGGGTACCACATTCTGGATGAGTTGATGGAGCGCAAGAAGGAAGAGTTCTGCAATCTAAATCAAGGAGAGATGTCCATTCATGAGTATGTGAGGGAATTCAACCGTCTTGCTCGTTATGCCCAAGATGAGATCACCACTGATGCCAGAAAGCAGGCAAGGTTCCGCAAGGGACTTATCCCCATCCTTCGTCATGATCTCAACCTCCTTGAGTTTGCCACCTTTGAGGATTTAGTCAACAGATCCTTCAGAGCTGAGCATGGCAATGAAGTTTTCGAGAAGTCTCGCAAGCATGCTCTTGAGCTTGCCCCTTCTTCCGGTTCACGCCCTCAGAAGCGTATGATCTGGATTCCTAACAGTTTGATCCACCAAAACAACCCACCAAGGCCATCCCTTGTGCCGCCTCGTCCACCAGCTCCACCAAACAACCCAGCTCCCCGCACTATCTTTGGAGCCTGCTTCAGATGTGGCCATCCTGGTCACTATTCTCGTGATTGTTCCATAAATCAGAATGCTCCACCCCATGCCAAAGGAAACCCCGCTGTTCGTGCCAAGCCACCCTCGAAGGTTCCCACCGCCAAGCCTTTCACTTCCGCAAATCTTGGACGTGTGAACCAAATCTCATCTGAGGAAACTGATGGTACTTCTGACGTCATTCTTGGTACGCTCCCAGTCAATTTTGTTCCCACTTCTGTCCTTTTCGATCTAGGAGCATCTCACTCATTCATGTCGGAGAGTTATGCACTTCGGCATGATGTATCCTTTGAAGAAATGTTCACCCCTATGATCATTCAAACTCCTGGTTCCAAATGGAAAACTAATAGAGTAAGCCATGGCAATCAAATTGGAATTGAGGGTTTAGTATTCCTTGCTTCACTCATAGCCCTCAAGTCTTCAGACATTGATGTCATCCTTGGTATGGATTGGTTATCAAGGCAGAATGCTTTTCTTGATTGTAAATCCAAGTCAATTAGACTTACACATCCTTCAGGCCAGACAATAGCTTACTCCTCACCAAGAACAAGAACCCAGGTGCATTCTTTGAATGTGCTTCCCCTTCCCGACCTTGAAGATGTTCCGGTGGTTCGTGACTTCCCGGATGTCTTTCCTGAAGAGCTGCCGGGAATTCCACCCGGCAGATGTGTAGAGTTCATAGTGGATCTTATGCCAGGAACCGCACCAATTTCCAGAAGCCCATACAAAATGGCCCCACGTGAGTTAGCTGAGCTTAAAACCCAACTGGAAGCTTTGTTGGAAAAAGGCTTCATCCGCCCTAGCTCATCGCCATGGGGTTGCCCCGTTCTGTTCGTAACAAAGAAAGATGAAACAGAAAGGATGTGCGTAGACTATCGCCCACTAAATCTAGCGACGATAAAGAACAAGTACCCACTTCCCAGGATCAATGATCTTTATGATCAACTTGTTGGATCCTCTGTCTTCTCGAAGATGGATTTGAGATTAGGTTATCATCAAATCAAAATCCGAAACGAGGACATTCCAAAAACTGCTTTCACTACTCGTTATGGTCTTTACGAGTACACCGTCATGTCCTTTGGTTTGACCAATGCCCCCGCCACTTTCTCACGCATGATGAATTCGATCTTCATGGAGTACCTAGATAAATATGTTGTAGTTTATCTCGATGACATTCTCATCTACTCGAAGAACGAAGAAGAACATGCCGAACACCTAAGGCTGGTATTGATGAAACTTAGAGAGCATCGCCTGTATGCTAAATTCTCCAAGTGTGAATTTTGGCTACCAGAAGTGACCTACTTAGGCCACGTGATTTCTGCAAAAGGCATTGTTGTGAATCCCGAGAGAGTTCAGGCCGTCCTTGACTGGACTCCACCTGAATCGGTTAAGCAAGTTAGGAGTTTTCTTGGCCTAGCCAGCTATTGCCGCCGCTTCGTCGAGAACTTTTCTAAAGTTGCAAAGCCTCTTACTGAACTCCTCAAGAAAGATAAGAAATTCCTATGGAGTCCCAAGTGCGAGGAAAGCTTTCAAGATCTAAAAAGAAGATTGACTTCTGCCCCCGTACTTGCACCTCCAGACACCAAGAAGGATTTCGAGATCTTTTGTGACGCCTCACGGCAAGGGTTAGGATGCATACTTATGCAAGATAGACATGTGGTAGCTTATGCTTCACGCCAGTTGCGTCCACATGAAGAGAACTATCCTACCCACGATCTTGAACTCGTTGCCGTAGTTCATGCCCTGACAACTTGGCGACATTACCTCCTTGGTAATCATTGTGAGATCTATTCCGACCACCAAAGCCTCAAGTACATATTCACCCAGCCAGATCTTAATCTCAGGCAAAGACGCTTGATTGGGTTGATAAAAGATTATGACTTAGGAATTTCTTACACCCCAGGCAAAGCCAATGTCATGGCTGATGCACTAAGTCGTAAGTCGCATTGTAACAACCTCATGTTACAACAGTATCAACCACTTCTTCATGAGGAATTTCGAAAACTCAATCTCGAGATTGTTCCTCATGGTTATCTTTCTACCTTGGTGGCGAAACCAACCCTTGAGGATAAAATCATAGCCGCCCAGAAACGTGATAGTGGTATTCGAGAGATCAAGAAGAACATTGCTAGCGGAGTTGCTAAATGTTTCTCCATAAATGATCAAGGTGTCGTTTTCTTTGGCACTCGATTAGTTGTACCACGAAAACACAATCTTAGGAGGCTAATCCTCAAAGAAGCTCATGACACTCCCCTTTCAATTCATCCTGGTAGCACAAAGATGTACCGAGACCTACGCTAGAGATTTTGGTGGACTAGGATGAAGAGAAAAATTTCTAAGTTCATTGCTGAATGTGATGTTTGTCGTCGCATTAAGGCCGAACACCAAAGACCTGCTGGCACTCTTCAACCTTTGTCTATCCCTGAGTGGAAATGGGATAAAGTCGGTATGGACTTCATCACCGGCTTTCCAAAAACCCAGAAAGGAAATGATGCCATCTTCGTTGTGGTGGATAGACTGTCCAAAGTTGCACACTTCCTTCCAGTTCGCGAGTCTATAACTGCTAGCTAGTTAGCAGACTTGTATGTCTATAGAATTGTGTCTCTTCATGGTGTTCCTTTGGAAATCAATTCTGATCGTGGTAGCCTTTTCACCTCTAGATTTTGGGAAAGCTTCCAACATGCTATGGGAACTCATCTCTCCTTTAGTACAGCTTTCCATCCTCAGTCTAGCAGTCAAGTCGAAAGGGTTAACCAAATTCTTGAATACATGCTCAGAGCTTGTGTTATCTCATTCGGAAAGAATTGGGAGAAGTCTCTTCCATTTTACGAATTTGCTTATAACAATAGTTTCCAATCTAGTCTGAACATGGCTCCTTTTGAACTCCTTTATGGACGACGATGTCGAACACCCCTTAACTGGTCAGAAACCGGTGAAAGACAATTCTTTGGACCGGATATGATCATGAAAGCAGAAGAGCAAGTTCGCATTGTTCGTGATCAATTGAAAGCAGCCCAGTCTGGTCAGAAAAGCTACTATGATCGTCATCATCGGCAAGAAAGCTACAATCTGGACGAGAAGGCTTACCTTCGGGTTACTCCTCTGAAGGGAACCCAACGTTTCGGTATCAAAGGCAAATTGGCCCAACGTTACATTGGACCTTTCCGCATTCTTGCTAAACGTGGAGAAGTTGCCTACCAACTTGAACTACCCCCGCACCTTTCCCGAGTACATGATGTATTCCATGTGTCACAACTCAGGCGTTGCTTCAAGGACCCCATCCGCGAAGTTGACCATGAAACGCTTGATCTCCAAGATGACCTTTCTTATCGAGAATACCCCGTTCGTATTCTTGATTCAGCAGAGCGTGTCACTCGCCGTCAGAAGATCAAGTTTCTGAAAGTGCAATGGTCACACCACTCCGAGAAAGAAGCCACATGGGAAAGAGAAGACCGTCTCAGTGCCGAGTACCCCTCCTTCCTCCCGCAGACTTCTGAATCTCAGGACGAGATTCTTTTGAGTGGGGGCGAGTTGTCACAACCCCAAGTTAGGTATGTGCTAGGATCAAGTGCTCCTTTGCATTCATGTTAAAAATTTCAAAAGAAATCAATTGAAATCAAATTCAAATGCAAAATGGGAGAAGGAACCCCCCCCCCCAGATGAATTTAATTCAAATGTCCAGAAATAAAGTTGCTCCAAAAATTCCTTTTGCATTTTTGAAAAGTCTTATAAATGAGTGTGATCACATATAAAGTGATTTGGATTCAAACCCATGCTCATGGATTTTTCAAATATTCAAACAGGAGCATGGATTTAAATTTAAACCCCTATTTGAATTAAAGTTCAAATTATTTGAATTTTAAAAATGTCCAAACTTTATAAGTGGCTAGCTATATATATTAAGATGCCATATAAAAAGTTCTAGCATTTTAGAAAATGGTTTGCTATTTAATTAGCAGTGCCAAAACATAATGCAGAAAAGAAACATAAAAGAAATAAAAAGGAAAAGAAACTTACCTGGGCAAAGGGGCCCAACTTATCGCCCCGCATCCCAGCAAGCCTGGCCCAGCCCACCCCTCCTTGGCGTCTTCCTCCCCTCCAGCCGAAGCAGCTCGCTGTCGAGCATGTCACGGCCGGCGACCGCCACAACGACGCCCTCGACGTTCCAGGCGCCCCCGAGCCTCATCTTCTCGCCACGGAGACGAGAAAAGCACACCGCGTCACTTCCCCCTCCTCTCTCGTGCTCTCCCGCCCTCTCCACGTTTTCCCCAAACCAACCGAGCGCCGCCGCAGTTCGTCGTCGACGGGAAACGTGGCCAACGCCGGAGCTGGACCAGAAGAGCTTGTCCATCGTGCACAACGTCGTCGACTTCCTCGATCTGGAGAAGATGGCGTCCTAATCGAGCCCAAGGACGACACACGCTTCACCGAGAGCTCCCCGGACCCGCAAGTCGCCGTCGTCGATTACTCCGGCCACAGACCCTCTCCGACCGCGCCACTGCCTCCGTTGAACTCACGGTGAGCTCACGGTTCACCCGAGCCATTCCATCGTCTCCCTCCTCCTCTCTAGCACATTCCGCCATGGGAGCCGGAGCTACTCGCCGCCGGGATCCATGGCGACGACCACCTGTTACGCAATCAAGCTCGCCTCCTTGTCCGTCGTCTTCGCCGCGCTCCACTGCTTCGATTGCTCCCTTTGCTGCTTCAAGTGGAGCTCCACATCGAGCTTTGCCTCGAGCCCGAGCCAGGGCCGCCGCGCAATTCGACGTCGCCGTCAACTCCGGCCACCCCCAAGACGCTAGCCTACCTCCCTTGACGCGCGGGAGCACGGGGGTCCCAACGGTGCAATCAGCGCACCAGATAACCCCCTGGAACACCGTCCCCGTGCAGCGCCGCCGCATCCCATGGCCACCGGCGGCTTAACGCCGGCGAGTCTGACGTGGCCACGGTCATTAGACCTTAACCACCCCCTAATCCACCCCTTAAGCCACTGACCAGTGGGCCCCCTGCCCTGTTAATCTCTGTTTAATTAAATTCAAAACGGTTTAATTAACAAAGACACTAACAGAGAGGCCCCACCTTTCAGCAGCCCCCCCCACGTCATCCCTGCGTCAGCATGACGCCATAATTGGTTAAATCGATTTAATTAATTCAGAAAAAGGCAGAAAAGACTTTAAACTTCAAAAATTCATAGAAAATTCATTTTAACTCCAAATTGGACAAATAATATGTCTAAATTTATCAGAAAAATACAAGGATTCTGAATATGCACTTTGTTTTCATGTTTGACCATTTTTAAATGGGTGAACAGTAGCAAACATGCATATGGCATTCTTTTGAATTCAAATTTGGAGTGAATTTGCAAATGATTTTGCAACACATTTATTTTAGATGGATTCATCCACACATCAGAGGCTTTAGCTCACCTTTACAACATCACTTCATGTTCAACCTTTTCAAATGAACTTTCATGCATTCAAATGCATTTGAAATTCATCAATAAATCAAATGGAGTTTGAATTTGCAATTCAATTGCAATATACTCCTTTTAAATAGAATTGTCCACACAATGCAACCATAAACATCACAATTACAATCTTATCCATGTGATTGTGCATTGTACATTATGTTGATCCTATGATTGTCATGTTGCTGATAGAAGTGGAGCCGGAACCCGAGATCACCCCCTTCGTTGAAGACCCCGTGACTGAACCTCGTCAGCAAGGCAAGCAACCCCCCATTGATCATGTCTATAAAATCCCAATTCCCTCTCAGTCTCGCTTATGCATGTTTAGGAGATCACCTTGTATCGATTCTACCGCATAGTTGAACCCATATCCGATGCATGACCTATCATCTTGTCACAGTAGTAAGCAAACCACAATCCTAGCTGACATAGGAGTTGACTGATATCATGTGGCCCCTGCAACTGTTAATGCTTATTGCATGCTTAGAGTTTAAAATGAGGATGTTTTTTATGTGAGTCGGGATGATAGTGAACATGGTGTTGATGCAAGTGAAACTGTGTTGGTGAATCTACCCTAATACAAGGTGAACGATGAGAGATTGTGTAGAAGTACACAGTAGGTTGTCTCGTTGAACACCGCCTTAAGCCCGAGTTCTTGTGTGGTGATCCAAGACGAAGAGTACTACCACATGTTGGGCACATGGACCCCCGCTCAACCTACTATGTCGGGACCCGGGGTTAGCGTATGCAAGCCTCGCTATAACACAATCATATGGAGAGCCGAGAACCGTACCCACTTGTCTAAGCAGACAAGGCCAAGCACAGAACGTTCTCGGAAAGCATCGAACGTGAGAGGCATCCCATCCAGGCCGGATGATCAACTGAAATGGGTCCTCATCGTCCGCACACAAGTCTAAATGATATGGGTGGTGAACTCCCATACTCATAGACAAGTCGCCTCAACCATACTATCGATTGTGTTATAACCCTTACATAGACTTACTCCATCCCGATCACTTAGTCGGGGTCTAGGGCGGGCTCAATCATACATCAAAGTGTGCACGAGACGGAGTCTCGAACAATCGCATCGCGATGCCCCAAGCTGCGCACATCTAAGGGCCACTTGGTGTATAAAAGACCGCCAGCCAGATCACAACTAAGGTCTCGAAAACCCATACTAAGACATGCATGTTATTAACATACACGCAATACACATGCCTTGTATGAACAGCAGGTATCATTGCAATTCTCTACAAGTATATATCTTTATTAAACTCTTACAGAGTGCACACAGAGATCACAAGCATGTGATCCAAAATTACAACAAACAAGCGGAAGCAAGTAGGTCTGAGTACAGACAATTTTAACAAATGGCTTAGAGAAGCCTTATCTAAAAACAAGCCCTCCACGAGGGAACCAGTCGTCTGACTGGGACTACACTAGCTTGGTCTTGGTCTGAGTCTTCATTCTTCGTGCTTCGGGTAGAAGTCACCATCGGGTTCGGTGGGTTCATCTAAAACATAGATTAAGCAAACGTGAGTACAAAATCGTACTCAGCAAGACTTACATAGGAACTATACTACTCATGCATATGTATCAAGGTAAAGGGAGGTGGGGTTTCACTTGCAGAAGTGCCAGCTTTGACTTGGCTAGTCCTGAACTACGAGTACCAGACTTGAGGTAAGAAGCGTACACGAGTCCACTACATCTCTTCAACCAATTACACCACTATGGTTACTTCCTCTACTTCCCCACGAGAAGTACCCCATAGGACTCACGCTTATCTTGGTGTGTTTTAGAAGTATCCAGTTCAAATTGTCTAATAATCAAGCTAAGCTTTCCAAGCAGTCCTTAACCGCGGACGCGGCTATTCGAATAGTTTTGTTAACTCTGCAGGGGTGTACCGCTACACACACGTGTCATCAGTTACCGCCTTTTGCATGTCACCGTTCAAGAGGTGACAGCGAGGATGCCACCACAACACTTCGCCCACAGCTCCGTTCTAGTCCAGAGAGTCGCCTATCTGAGGGGGATCCGTATGGAAGTCCGACCGAGGTTCCAGTACAGCCTCAAACGATGTGTGCAGGGTCCCAAGCCGGTCTTGAAAATCCGTTCATCCACTTCGCAGACCGTGCCACAGCCCTACCAGAACTCCAAACTACTGCGACTCTTGGGGTTCGAACGGGGTGAGGTACTAGGATGAGAGGGTTCAGTGAGCCCAATGTGTGGTTGTACTCTTCTTCTTGGATCACCACACAAGAACTCGGACTTAAGGCGGTGTTCAACGAGACAACCCACTGTGTACTCCTACATAGTCTCTCATCGTTCACCTTGTATTAGGGTAGATTCACCAACACGTTTCACTTTCATCAACACCATGTTTATCATCATCCCGACTCACATCAAAAGCAACCTCGTTGTATCACTAAGCATGCAATAAGTAGTAACAGTTGCAGGGGCCACATGATATCAACCAACTCCTACATCTGCTAGGATTGTGGTTTGCTTACTACTGTGACAAGATGATAGGTCATGCAAAGGATATGGGTTCAACTATGCGATAGAAATGTTATCATGGTGATCATCCTAAACAATGCATAAGAGAGACATGAGAGGGAATTGGGATTTTATCGACATGATCAATGGGGGTTTGCTTGCCTTGCTGACGAGGTTTCGATAACGGTGTCTTCAACGAAGGGGGCAGCCTCCTGCTCCGGTTCCACTTCTATCAGCAACATGACAATCATAGGATCAACATAATGTACAATGCACAATCACATGAATAATATTGTAATGGTGATGTTCATGGTACTGATGTGTTGAGCATTCCATTTAAAAGGAGTATATTGCATTTGAAATGCAAATTCAAACTCCATTTGATTTATCGATGAATCTCAAATGCATTTGAATGCATGAAAGTTCATTTCAAAAATGTTGATCATGAAGTGATGTGGTATAGTTGAAGTAATGTTTCTGATGTGTGGATGAATCCATTGGAATTAAGGTTGTTGCAAAATCATTTGCAAATTCACTCCAAATTTGAATTTGAAAAGGATCCATATGCATGTTTGCTACTGTTCACCCATTTTAAAATGGTCAAACATGAAAACAAATTGCATATTCAGAATCCTTGTATTTTTTTGATAATTTTAGACATATTATTTGTCCAATTTGGAGTTAAAATGAATTTTCTATGATTTTTCAAAGTTTCAGCCATTTTCTGCCTTTTCTGGAATAATTTAAATCGATTTAAAGCTTTACTGCGTCAGCCTGGCGCAATGCTGACGTCAGGGGGCAGCTGACGAGTGGGGCCCTGCTGTCAGCCTCAGTGGGGGTTAACCCCTGTTAATTAAGCCCCTGGATTAGTTTAGGGGCACTGGGGCCCAGGGGTCAGTGGGTTAGGGGGTTAGTTAGGCACGGGGTTAAGGGCTAATTAGCCCAACTCGTCGCCGGCTCAACGCCGGCGACATCGAGCACGGCGGCGCGGCACTGGGTGGCGATTCTCGCCACCAAATGGTGCGCCGTTTGCACCAGAGCAAGCCTCGTGCTCCCGCGCGTCTAGTGGAGCTCGCGGGCGAGTCCGGGGAGGCCCGAGGCCACGCCGGCGACGAGGTCCGCGGCGGTGATCTCTCGGTCGAGGAGGGTGTCGACGATGGCGTGCACGGAAAGGGGCGCGGAGGGTGGCGTTCGAACCGGAGGCTCACCCTGAGTGCAGTGGAGGAGTCGGGGTGGCCGGAGACGAAGAGGTGGTGGCGAATTTGAGCTCGAGCTCCACGGCGGCCGGCGGTGAGTTGTCGAAGCTTGCGTCGTCCTCGGGGCGGCTGGGCTCGATTCCTCGCGCTTGAAGACGAAGACGAGCACGGCGAGTCTTCTGGACACGGTGGCTCTCCGCGAGGGGCACGGTGGCCACGCAAGTGTGGCGGCGCGGTGAGACCGAGCGCTCGGAGGCGGTGAGAAACCGACGAGAGAGAGAGGTAGAGGGAGCAGGGAGAGGGGGAGAAGTGCTGCGGGGCTCTGGTGTCTCCGTGGCATGCTTTGGAGGAGGGGGAGGCCCTGGAAGGCGCGGGCGTCGTCGTGGCGTCGTCGCCGCGCTCCCAGCTCCAGCGAGCTGCTTGGAGCCGCGGGGGAGGAAGACGACACGCGGGCGAGCTGGGTTGGGCCGAGGCCAAGGCGAGTGGGCCTTGCCCAGGGCGCCAGGTAAGTCGCTGCTTTCTTTTCTTTTTTTTATTATTTCTGCATATAGGTTGACCTAGCTAATAAAAATAGCTAGGCATTTTATAAAATGCCACAATTTTTTTATATGGCCTCATAAATTAGAGAGCTAGCCACTTATAAAATTTGAGCATTTTTAAAATTCAAAACATTTGAATTTTAAATCAAATAGGGTATTTATTTAATTTCCAAGCCATTATTTGAAAATTAGAAAATTCCATGAGCATGGGATTGCTCACAAACCCTTTTTAAAATGATCAGCACCATTTATAGGAATTTTCCAAATGTTCAAATGATTTTTGGAAAAAGATTTTTATCTGGCCATTTGATTTAAATTCTGAGGGCTTTTCTTTTCCCATTTTGA
This sequence comes from Bromus sterilis, assembly GCA_950022295.1. Lineage (NCBI taxonomy): Eukaryota > Viridiplantae > Streptophyta > Magnoliopsida > Poales > Poaceae > Bromus > Bromus sterilis. The sequence continues at coordinate 48,919,696 of OX465600.1, read as the reverse complement.
ATTTTCTTTTGAATTTTTGCATGATGCAAAGGAGCACTTGATCCTAGCACATACCTAAATTGGGGTTGTGACATACTAACGCACCCCTTCTCAGTTCAATGAGTCGCATTAGTTCGGAGTTCTGGTAGGTCTGTGGCACGGTCTGCGAAGTGGAAGAACGGCTATTCAGACCGGCTTGGGACCCTGCACACATCTTCTGGGGCCACATCGGTAAACCGGCCGGGTTCACGATGTGGATTCCATCCCAGATAGGCGTCTCCATTGAATTTGAGTTGGCTGTGAGGTAAAAGTTGTGGAAATTATCCTCGCCGACACCCGCTTGAAGGGTGACGAGATCCCGGCGGTAACTGGTCGTTTCATGTGTGTAGCAGTACACCCCTGCAGGGTTAATAAACTATTCGAATAGCCGCGTCCGCGGTAAGGGACTACTTGGAGAGTTGTGCTCGATTATTAGACAACTTGAACTGGATACTTCTAAAACTCGCAAGATAAGCGTGAGTGCTATGGTGTGCTCCTCGTGGGGAAGTCGAGGAAGTAACCATAGTGGTGTATTGGTTGGAGATGTAGTGGACTCGTGTACGCTTCTTACCTCAAGTCTGGTACTCGTAGTTCAGGACTAGCCAAGTCAAAGCTGACACTTCTGCAAGTGAAACCCCACCTCATTTTTCCTTGATACATGTGCATGAGTAGTATAGTTCCTACGTAAGTTTTGCTGAGTACGACTTTGTACTCACGTTTGCTTATTCTATGTTTTAGATGAACCCACCGACCCCGATGGTGGCTTCTACCTGAAGCCCGAAGAATGAAGACTCAGACCAAGACCAAGCTAGTGTAGTCCCAGTCAGGCGACTGTTCCCTCGTGGAAGGGCTTGTTTATAGATAAGGCTTCTCTAAGCCATTTGTTAAACTTGTCTATACTCAGACCAACTTTGCTTCCGCATGTTTGATGTAATGTTGGATCACAGACTTATGATCTCTGTGTGCACTCTATAAGAGTTATCAATAAAGTTGTATACTTTGTAGAGAATTGCAATGATACCTGCTGTTCATACTGGACATGTGTGTTGCGTGTATGATTATAACCTGCATGTCTTAGTATGGGTTTTCGAGACCTTAGTTGTGATCTGGCTGGCGGTCTTTTATACACCAAGTGGCCCTTAGATGTGCGCAGCTTGGGGCATCGCGATGCGATTGTTCGTGACTCCGTCACGTGCACACTTTGATGTATGATCGAGCCCGCCCTAGACCCCGACTAAGTGATCGGGCTGGAGTAAGTCTATGTAAGGGTTATAATACAATCGATAGTATGGTTGAGGCGACTTGTCTATGAGTATGGGAGTTCACCACCCATATCATTTAGACTTGTGTGCGGACGATGAGGACCCATTTCAGTTGATCATACGACCTGGATGGGATGCCCCTCACGTTCGATGCTTTCCGAGGACGTTCTGTGCTTGGCCTTGTCTGCTTAGACAAGTGGGTACGGTTCTCGGCTCTCCATATGATTGTGTTGTAGCGAGGCTTGCATACGCTAACCCCGGGTCCCGACACAGGCGCTCCAAAAGTCACAGCAGGGATTAAGTTCACAGTACCACATAAGTTTGTACCAACGTACCACGTACATAAGAGTTCAACATTAAACATGCGCAACAAAAGAAACATGCACATTAACCAGCCCATCGTAATTAGATAGTCAGTAAATCAGTAGAACTTTCTCTTCTTCTGGGAGCGTTGGCCAATGGGTGGCAGGTTTGGTCCCACCATGTAATGTGAAAGTGCCAAATGTTCAGCTCTCCCCTTGATGGTCTTGGCGTCGCCCCGTAGAGACAAAGCATGCATCTGCAGGGATGCCCTGTTTGCCACCTTGAACGTCTTGGAGCTACAGAAAGTACACTTGAACTCGCCACGTGGGTTTGTCAATACGAGTTGTCCTGCTTCAAGCTTGATCTTTTGGTGTTGCATGTAGGACTTGTAGTTGGTGCCATCAACCTCATCGGCAGAATTTTTAGAATCACCAGAGTTATACTACCACAAGATTGGATGTAGTCAATAACTAAGCATCTATCTCTAACAAAATTAACACAAATATAACAATGGTTACAATTCATATGCTTTCTGACCATATACCTTGGAGATCAAGCACTAATGGTAAATCATAATATCTTTAGCAATTTGAACGCATCGTACTATGTTGCCTATAGCTTCATGTAGAATTATATATATAATATTATCCATGGTAGATAACCCACCTAATTTAGACACAAATACCAGTGTGTTCACCAATAATTTAGTACAAAATAAAACTAACTCAGATTGAACAAACAGACTGAAACAAAACGTTATGAATTTGGTTAGCCCCTTTAATGTTGGGAAGCATATGATCGAAATTCACCTTAATACATGTAGAGTTAACAAGTAGGTAGAGCAACCAATCAGTATAATTCTTCAACAGGCAAGCATTTATAACTGTAATAGGTGGTTCATAATAAGGTAATCATCAGGAATAATAAAAGGAGGTAGATGATCATAATTATGGACAAAATTAGTTATAGTCAATAACTCTAGCAATTTGAGCGCAAGATAACAGCGGCTACAATTCATGTGCTTTCTAAACATCTACTCTGGAGATCAAGGCATCAATAGTAGGTCATGATATATCTAGCAACCTTAATGTACCATGTCAATGTTATGTACGACTTTATGTAAAATCATATATAATGCATCCATGATAGGTAACTAACCCTCCATAACCACACATAACAGCGTGTTCATCAGTATTATAGTGAACTAATTAAAAATTATATTAAACAAATAGGCAGAAACAACACTTCATGAATTTAGTTAGTCTTTTTAATCTTGCCAAGCATATGATCAAAATTCACATTCAACTAACAGATAGAAATTAGCTTGCATGAATTTTGTTGGCGCTTTTACTGTTGGCAAGTATATGATCAGAATTCACATTCGACGAATAGATAGAAACTAGATTTCATGGACTTAGTTGTCCCCTTTAATATTGTGAAGCATATGATTAGAACTTAAATTCAATAAACAAATGGATTTAACAAAAAGATGTACCAACTAACCATTATCATTCATCAACAGACAAACCCTTTTAGTATTGGGAAGCATATGATTAGAGCTCACATTTAACAAGCATATGGAGTTAACAAAAAGAGAGAACAACTAATCACTATCATTCATCAACAAACATATTTTTACACTAAATAATTTCTTTTCCTCGGGATCTCTTGGATGAAATTAAGGAATGAAGTAAGTCCATTAGATGGATTTAGATATAATTTCTATCTCCTACTCTATAAGGATCATATAGAAAGTGGAGAGCTTCGGTTCCATTCAAATAGAAAAGATGACAGAAGTGTTAAGTGGTGTGCATACTAGAGGAGATTCCCTCAAATTGGTTTGGTCCAGAATTGCAGTTAGTAGAACATGGTTAACACAAAGAGGTACATAGCAATTATGGGTTAACATAAAGAGGTACATTGTTATTCTGGGTGTTCTATGCCACAGAAGCGCACCCCTAGGTACAACTGTAATTGTCCTGGCACGTTGGTTTCGGCAGGTACAACGTTCATCACACAACAGCTACCCTGCCAGAAAACCGTGTTCAGAATATCCACTACAGGGTTGCTATAAATGGAATCAGGCCCTACAAAATCTACATTCTGTCTCCCAAAAGTGCACATTCAAACACCCCAAAATGAAACCCCACGTTGTTAAATTTTAACTACATGCACACTACGTATGTAACAATGGCACATTGATTTTTGTAGATACAATGCATGCGCTCAATCGTGTGTGCCGAGCCCGTATAGATTTTCAACCATTTTGGTAGTTTTAGAATCAGATCATAAAAAATCACTTACAAAATCGACATCCTATCGCCCAGGAGTGCACATTGAAACCGTTCTAAATGAAAACCCGCATTGTCCATTCAAAATTACGCATGCAAATCGCAGATCTATCAATGATTTTTGTGCTTCCAAATCTTAAAAGTACCAGCGATTTAAAGTGCGTACCTCATATTCTTCGCCGTCGTAGTAGCCTTCCTCATCGGGGCCAAGAAAGTGGGCAGGTGAGGCCACTGCATTGTCGACGGCGTCACCGCCGTTGCGGGCATCTTCCTCCGCCAGAGGCGTGGCCTCTGCCGTGCGCTTCTTCCCCGCCGTTGGCGCGGTTTCCTCCTCCTCCGTCGCAGGCGCCTTCCCCTTGTCCTGCATGTACGACGGTGTCGTGGCCGTACCAACCACCCCTGATTCCGCCGTCACCGGTGCTTCCGGCGCCGATGGTCCGGGCACCAGCGCTCTCATCTTTCCTGACGCCGATGATTCCTTCTCCATCGTGGGGCAGATTGAGCGGAAGCAGGAGAGACGAGGGATTCTTCGATGGTAAGAGAGAGCAAGGGGTGGTTTCTTCGATGAGAAGAGAGAGAGAGAGAGGTGGGTTTTCTTGCTTGCGTAAATGGGGAACGAGCGAGGAGTGGGGTAGTTGTTGCTTTAATAATTGTTTCTATTCCTCTTCCGGGGCGTACGAGAAGCTGAGAAGGCATCCGCCTACGCATGCCACGCGTGACGAGGTAACGCAACAAAACGCGTGTGTTTGGCATGTGCTGGAGACGAGGAGGCGACCCATTTCCTTATTTATATTCATATTTCTATGTTGTATTAATATGAGTTCAATTGATGTACGATATGTGTTAACCAATGACTCGTTCATATTTGTGTATTAAAGTTTATTATACAAAATCAGGTTTCTTCATATATTTATAAAAATGTAAATAAGTGCTTATTATATTTATGGAATATGTCTACATTTTTACATAAGAAATATGATAAAAGTGTAAAAGATTTTTTATTACATATTATACATATAGACACCTCAATATGCCAGTAGAAGACAAACTGAGGTAACTAAACCCAATAATAGAAACACTTTATACTCTTTACAGGCACACATATATGTATATATGTGTTAATTAATTTTTAATTTTAAAATTTTATATCAAAACAAAAAAAGTTTCTATTGCAACACATCATTTTTATTGCCAATCCTTTTCAGTACCTCCTCTTGTTTGTCTACAATGTAGAAATTGAGCATAGTTGTTATTGTGCACTGCCTCACTTTTGTGTCATGATGCCATGATTCTTTTCCTACTTATGTTCAGACTATGCTCTTGTGTGAGAGTGTGATTATTTTGTTAAGTTATGTAAACATGGAAAGCCATAAGAGATGATTTTATTGCTTCTAATTTACAACTTTTATATGTTGTTGTGATCAAGTTCCTAGCAGTGTATTCATATTGGAAATAAGATAGGGCAAGACAAGTTGATGTAGTGGGAAAGTTCATAATAGGTATCAAAAAACTTATGAATAAACAAATAAATATTTAAAAATCATAGGAAGAGTAGAAGCTCGCTACACCCTTGGCGGTAGAGGTGCGACCATGATGACATATTTATGAGCATGATAGTTGAATGAACTTGAGATTTGGGCCAGTGGTCAGTGGACGTATGTATATGTATATAATTTCACTTCAGGAATAAAATGGAAACAAATAAGCTGATCATAACATGGTTTAAATTTCTATCAAGTAGTACTATCATGTGGCGGGATATTATTGTTATATTTTTGTGGCAGGATTCATGTGGTATTGGGTGTAGGGAGGTAGTTCATCGAACTAAACAATACAAATAAAACAGGGAAAAAATTCTCAAATAAAATAAGATGAAACACGTAGTCTTACACAAAATACAAACATAGAATAAGACTAAACACAATATAATCAATGAGTTGCAAATTTCCTACATTTTATTATAAACGACCAGCCCAATAACACAACAATGGTTCTCCAACGTTGAATCAAAAAGATGGTGGCCAGAATAGCAAGTCACATCATAATTTCCCGTGCCGGTTTTCAAAAGCTCTATACCAGTTCATCGCAGGCATCAATCATGCCTGAGACCGCACTAGAATGATATAAACTATGAATAATTATACCACGTTCGATCTTAATATGAGAGTATAAGTGATTTTATAAAAAAGTAGCAACCATGTAATTAATAAAAACCACGATTTCTAATTCGTCATTATGCATTGCTTCCTTTATTGTAGTCCCTGATTTATTCACGTGAAATTTTTATCTTAAGTTTTCAAATTTATAGGAAACAACATATGTCGCCATGCTACATCAATAGGCGCGGCGATGCGAAGCTTCCTACCTTTTTAGTGCCCTTGTTGAATAGGTTGCAGGTGCTACATGACAAATTTTTCTCTTATTTAAGTGAAATGGATCAGATACTTTGTAAAATGCTAGCAGGCCAAACGTCTAATTGACAATTTATGCATAGAAAACAATTTGGTCCTGGAACTGCCCATAAGATCATATGTTCTTTTTCATCATTTGATTGCATAATAATAATAAGTAATAAGCTACAATTTAGTTCTATATGACCTCTAGATGTTAGGGAACTGACTTTGGGATTTAAAGAAGCAACTTTACATTTGTGTGTGCTATATGGTAATGAGCTTAAGGTGGTTGTCAATTTTTTTGTCCTACTTTCTTACCATGGATCTATGCTAGCTGCGTTTACTGCTTTCCTTCGTTCAATCAACGTGGTTGTTATTCTATGTTAAAACTTAACTTATCAAAATAAATTTCCTCATAACTTTATATAAATACTTTGATAATCTGCGGCGCTGCGCTGCGGGGGCTAAAATAATTTGATTTTCTTGCTTCTTGCTATCAGGCTGCTAATTTCTTTGACATACATGTAATAAATGGATTTGTTTATATCACCTTCTGGGAAGAACTTGATGCAGGTGTTATTGATGGCCATGTCTTTATGCTCAATGATGGCATCATAGGCTTTGCACGCGTCGAAGAAATTTGGGCTCATGGTCAAGCTTACCCATCAGTTGCTTGGATGATGTTGTGATAAACAATGGCCACAACTAATAAGTACCGCCGCCAAGGATGTATCGTGCTACTCCGTTTGTTTATGATCCGTGTTCTTTGGTTTTGCTTCACCAGGAATGTATCCATGTTTCTTTTCTTATTATGATCACCGTGTCTTTCTTCGGGTTATCATTGTATTGCAGCAAGATAAATCTAAGTGTTGTTTCTCTTTTTCAATTGTTACAACAAATAATTTTTTTATACCAATATACACATTGGCTTATGCTAGCTGAGCTTATTGTTTTCTTCCATTCAATCAGCTCGGTTGTCATTCCATGTTAACACACAGCTAATCAAATTTATCTACTTCGTAATTATATCAGTTTTGCTATTTCACATGTACATGTGCTTTAACTAAGTCACATGCAAGTTCACTACCGTTTGATTCTGATGTGCTTTGTTTTTCGTGCAAGCAATCTCTGATCATTTCTTGTCCACGTCCATTAGTTCACGGCTCAACTGGCCATTTGTTGTTTTCATTTTCTTTCGCCTGGGTCAGGGTGACGGATGATTAGGCTGGTTCCCTTTTCATTAGATTTATTTCTTTGTTTAGGGGACGTGTGTTTATGTTTTATTTTTATTTTTTAATTAAGTTTTTGTATGGTGAAAAAGGCAGGAAATTATGTATCTATTTTTATTTTTATTTTTTATTTTTGTTTATTATTTTTATTTTTTTCGTTTATTTGTTTCGAATTAAAGAACTTTTACTTCATTGGTGATTTTGTTTTTTGCTTTGCCTTTTTTCTTTTTTGTTCTCATTTTTTTAACTTTTTACTTTAAATTTATGTACTTTTTTAAAATTCATGATTGTTTAATTAATGTCCATCATTAAATTTAAGGTTTAACTTTTTTTGTTTCAGTTGCAAGTTAATCTTCAATATGTAACTCGACCCAATCCATTTTTGTTCTGATTATAAATACAATCATACCTTTGAATGTGTGGCTTCTTTTACCATTTTTTGTGAGTTGCAATTCAATTCTTTACCATCCGAGTTGCAACTCTCACAATCGACCGTCACTGGGTTCAATTTTTTCCCCATGCAGTTTCAAGCACATCATTGATTCACAACCGGTCCAAATTTTTTTGTACCAGTTGCAAGTACACCACCAACTTGCAACTGGGTCTGACTTTTTATTGTCACCCCAGTAGCAAGTCTATCAGCAACTTGCAACTGGAGTCGACTTATTTTTTCACCGTCCCAGTTGCAAGTCCACCATCGACTTGCAACTGTACCCATTTTTTCTTGTATCTGTTGCAAGTCCATCACCGATTTTTTTCCGCCACAGTTGCAATCCATCACCGACTCGCAACTGGACTCGATTTTTTTCCGTCCAAGTTGCAAGTGCACCAATTATTTGCAACTAGCCTCAACTTTTTCCCCTATATCAGCTGCAACTCTCACCACCAACTTGCAACTAGGTTCTACCTTTTTCTTGCCACCCTGGTTGCAAGTCCACTATCGACTTGCAACTGGGCTCGACCTTTTTTTCCGCCCTAGTTGCAAGTCGACGACCAACTTGCAACTGGGTTTTCAGTTTTTATTTTCACCCCAGTTGCAAGTCGACCAATGACTCGCAACTGAGGGTTGAATTTTTTATTTTTCCGCTCCAGTTGCAAGTCGACCACCGACTCGCAACTAGGGGTTAATTTTTTTATTTTCGCCCCAGTTGCAAGTCGACAATCGACTCGCAACTTGGGGGGGGGGGGGTCATTTTTTATTTTCCATACCCAGTTGCAAGTTAATCATTGACTCACAACTACGGGTCGACCTTTTTCATTTTCACCTCAGTTGCAAGTCAACCATGGACTCACAACTGTTGTGTGACTTTTCCATTTTTCACTTAAGGGTTGAATTTTCACTTTTCACCTTAGTTGCAAGTCAACCATGAACTCACAACTACGCGATTGGCTTTTTCATTTTCTACCTTAGTTGCAAGTCGACCACGGACTCGCAACTGCAGGTTTGACATTTTTTATTTTCTACCTGAGTTGCAAGTCGGGAACCAACTCGCAACTGTGGGTTGACTTTTCATTTTTCCACACCAGTTGTAATTCGACCACTGACTCACTACACTGGGTTGACTTTTCATTCTCCCACCAGTTGCAAGTCAATCAACGACTCACAACTATGGTTTAACTTTTCATTCTCCCACCAGTTGCAAGTCGATCAACGACTCGCAACTATGGTTTGACTTTTACATTGTTCTATACGATTTGTAAGTCGACCACCCGTTCGCAAGGGTCGATATTTTTATTTTCCACCACAGTTGCAAGTTGATCACCGACTCGCAACTAGGGGGCGACTGTTCATTCCTCCGCTCTAGTTGCAAGTCAACTACCTACTCGCAACTAGGGGTTCATTTTTCATTCTTGCCCCCAGTTGCAAGTCGTCCCTCAGTTGCAAGTCAAGCACTGACTCGCAACTGAGGGACGACTTGAAAACGTTTATTTATGTATCAAAAAATTCTTAAATACATATATTTCAAATGTAATTGCTTTAGTTATGTTTTAAAATGTTTGCGCACCTTTTTAAAGGAGGGTGATAGCATTTGAAAAAAAAGTTTCAACATGTATTTGAAAAATGTTTAATACGTATTAAAAAAGTTTAAAATATATAAGTATGCTTGCAAAAATGTTAATATGTATTTAATTTTTAAGAATATAAACTAAATATTCCATATGTATACCTAAAATGTAAAATGTGTATCATAAAAAGTAGATACAAAAATATATTAAAAATATTAATCATGTATTGAAAAAATTAAACATGTATAAAAATATCATTGTTGTATTCAATTTTTTACATTATGTGTGAATTAAAGAAAAAAGAGCCAAAAAAACCAACAAACAAAACGAATAAAAAATAATACCATAGAAAATTTAATAAAACCAACAAAAAAACAAATAAAGAAAAAAAAACAACAAAGAAAAACAAATAAACGGGTGACGTGACTTAGTTAAGTCACATGCGCATGTGCCCTAGTCACTCCCTAATTATATATATAATTTAGTAATCTGCGGCGCTGCGCCGCGGGGACTAAGGCTAGTATCTACTAGAGTTGTGCTAAACCGCATAAAAGAACTGGCCTTTAGATTTGGATGCATAATTGATCTCGACATCGTATTCCGGACAATTGCGCATACTCAGATGCATTGTGTCCCATACACTCGGATGCACACTTAATAAACTGACTGCATTACTTATTTTAAGTTTTTGACGGAATCATGCATAATTTTTTAAATTATATATCCAAGACGTGTTTTTCATAAAAATTGTGATGTGAAGCATTGCTTTCGGAAAAACTGGATAAACTCACTGACCAATACTCCATTCAAATAGCTCCGTTCTTTCCCGCCAATCCAATCCGACATCAACATGGCTCCACTCTGCTTCGTTCCTACGCTTCCCACTTCGATCCGACCCGACGCCATCACGACGAGCTCCCTCCACCGCCTCGATCTCGATCGTGCTTCATCATATAGCCTAGCTAGCCCTAGCTCCTCCCTCCCATCAACCCCTTGTTTCGTTCCTCCTCCTACACAACAATGGCGCTCATGCCGCAGCGATCGTCTCCGGGGCTGAACAAGATCCGTCGCGAGCTCAAGAACCGAAGGATGGCCGTCACCGCGCCCAAGGGGGGAGTTGCAAAGCGATCGTCTGCTCTGCCGCCGCTGCCGCTGGGCTGATCCGCCCCGATCTCGTCCGCTTCGACCACCGTGAACGCGAAGCTCGTCGACTCGACGAAAGGTGGATTCGCCAAGAACTGCTCTGGCCAGCCGCTGGCGACAGGGAGGTCTGCTGCCCCGAGGAAGATCGACTACATTCCGATGGGAGAGGTTATCCAGCGGTGCACTGCCCCGCCGCGTGTTAAACCCATCTTCCTGACGGCGCCGCTAAGTCCCGAGAAGCCGCCGTCACCATGCCCGGTCTCATCCGTCGAGTCCTCCTCTTGTTCGTCCGCAAAGACCGCCATGCCCGTCCTCATGGCGCGGCGACCGTCCGCCGAGCTGGAGCGGCGCAGGAAGCTCGCCGGCGTGACGAAAGGGGGCATCATCAAGAAGCCGTCGTCTTCTCCATCAAGAAGCTGGGTGCACAAGGGCATGACCGTGAAGGTACGCAGGCCCATGGGGACACTGCCTCGTACGGGGAAACGCATCATCCTCTGGCTCAGCGCCGTCGTCGTCTCCGACGAAGAGGACGGCTACATCCAAGTTATCTACAACGGCTATTCCCCTGGCGACGATCGCTTCCGAACTGTGCGGGTGGCCGTGGAGGACATCAAGCACATGCCCATCATCCCTCGCGAAGATCGAGGCCTCGGCATTGCCTAGAAGAAACAGAAATCAGTCGTGTATGCTACGTAGCTATCTTAGCTTGAGTTGAGAGGATGTATCATCCCGATTGATGTAATTCTCAGTCTCGGATCATGTAATCTTGGAGTACCGGATCATGGGCTCCTTTGATGTAATGAATTTCTCAGTTGAATGTAATTAATGGATTGATAAATATGATGTCCGTTGCTTCAATTTTTTGCTTCTGTTGTGTTGTGAACTCCATCTCACCCGATGGCATCAAAACAGGTACATCAGGGACCGGAAAAAACATTACGTACGTTCTGTTAATAAAGTAGACGCGTCGTAGCCGTTCTGTTCTGAACTTCTTGTTATAACGTGACTTGCAAGAAGTAATCACAGTTTGTACAATTCCATTACTGGAGGTGGGATCACCCAATGTTACAACTTACAAGTACAATATACTATGCACTATGATGAAGCAACGAAACAAAAATCGGTTGCTACCCGATCGACAACTCTAGTCTGCACAGCTATCCAGCTACAATTGTTCAAAATCGATCCGATCCGATGGTCATGTGCCTGGCCAGGGATTTCATTCAGCACCTATGTTCGGGTACCCAGCGCCTGAGGAAGCCCAGCTGGTGCTCGTGCTGCAGAGATGACACAGCCAAGCACCGGAAATCGCCTTCCCCTTGAGCTTGATGTGTCCACCTCTGCACAGTTCCATTGCAACTCACCTCCCCCGCTGTCTGTCGAGGATTATTGCCTCATCTAACTGAATTTAGGCCATCTGACAGCATCGTCATCTCTTGAGATCATCGTCCTCGATGCGACCCGCTTGGGCTCTTCGTTCCAAAACATTTCCATCTGTGGAGAAAGGACCCAATTATATCTGATATATAAATTTTTGTTGTCTCAAAGTTCAGTAACTGATCAAACAAAAAATGCTAGGCATACATACCTCACCGATAACTACTGTGTCACCCTCCTTGATGCCAAGCTTGACAAGAGTTTTGTTGACACCGCACGCCTCTAAAACACTCTGAAACCTTTTTAGGGACTCTGTGTAGCTGCATCAGGGGAAGATGTTAGTTGGAAATTTGATTCAATCGACAAAATTATTCAAAGTTAAATGTAAATCTATCAATATGCATAAGATACAACTATCCAACCAGCACTCTTTGTGAAGCGTAACAAAATTTATTTGCATGGACGAACAGTTTAGAACAAGCTTGAAATAACGAAGGTGGTAAAGATATGAGATAGATGCTTTTAGTGATTATTCTCAAACTAGCTTATCCAGTCACAAATAAGTTAATAAACGGGGTTAAAGGAGTCAATTCACCAAAAGTTATCACATGTTTACATTAGCAAGACAAATATATCTTATTTGTATATTGCTGTTAGCAGCCTTGTGTTCAAATATAGCATACTGAAACAGTACAGATGAGCTGATTAATCTGTTTAAACTTACCCTAAAAAAAACTGTTTAAACTTCAGTGCCGTAATCCAAAATTGTGTTACAGTAACTGTGCAATTTATTATACTAAAGATATACTGTATTAATGCAGATAACTAACAATCAACGAAGTCTGAAAAACAATAACTCGTTGCAGATGAGCTTGCTAAGAATAACACTCAACAGACATTCACTGGAAAATAAGCAACTTACTCCCAATTGGTCATCTGAACAAATCGTTCAATTCCGGCTCCAACAACATTCCATGTATTTGTGCCCTTGTCATGAATAATCTCAAAATCATTCATGGCAGCACTCCTTTCCCTTTTTATTGCATCAGCCACATGATTCAGATTTTGAGCGTTGTTCCATTCTGCACAAACATGCAGCATCAAGAAAAATATCCAAAATGGAAAACCAAACTACTAGCTACTACAGTACTAATGTAATTTGACAAACAGCAGATATAAGGTGTAAGGCACCTTCGACTTCTTTCACCCTTTGCCTCTCTTTTTGTAGAATCTTGTAGGCAGCATAAACAACATCTTGTGTTCCTTGCCTGTTCAATGCACTAATGCAATAAGGCTCAAAACCTTGAGCCTGTAGCTTTTCCCTGAACGCATTCCATCTGTCAGATGCCTCTGGAAGATCCATCTTATTGTACACCACTATATAAGGTTTGTCAACCAAAGCTGGGCTAAATAACTCCAGTTCCAAACGAACAGCCTCATATTCATATTCTGGTTGTTCTCCTGAACCATCAACTACATGCACCTAAGATAAAAAAAGCAGAAATAATACTCAGCAAGCCATACATAGATTTCCAATTTCATAAATCCGCAAATTTAAGAACCTTAATATAAGAGATATTTTATATCAATAATATAAGCAATATGGACTCAAATATACGTAGTTCAGTAAGGGAGGAAGCAGGGGAAAAAGAAACATACCAAGACTGAACATCTCTCACTATGTCTTAAAAACTCATGGCCCAAACCATATCCGCGATGAGCACCTTCCAGCAAACCAGGAAGGTCTGCAACAACCATCGTAGCATCAAAATCTAATGAGACCACTCCAAGATTTGGTAGCAGTGTTGTAAATGGGTAGTTGGCTATAGTTGGCTTGGCAGCACTAATAGCACTCAAAAGAGTGCTCTTTCCAGCATTTGGAGCTCCTACGATTCCCACATCAGCAACCAACTTTAGCTCCAAATCTAGCCACCTGCCAGCCATCCAAGGACGTAACGTTAGCAAAAGCAGAGCTAGATTAGATCCCTTCATATAATCAAGCAGCCCAACTAGGGGATTCTGATTAAAAAAAAGTAGCACAGGAATAGCAGGTTGTGACAGACTCGATATTAAAGTGATCTCTCAAGATTCAGGTTTTCATCATGATTGGAACCAAGTTTTTTCCTGGATAATAACTAAGGCTGAAGTTGTTCACTGCAATGACCTGCAATCCTCAATGCAGAGTTTGATTTTATTTCAATGACTCTATAGCATTGGTAATATCAGTACGAAATTTGTATAGTACAGCATGTTCTTTTCCCATCATACATATACGCAAATACACAATATTTCAGCTGTGGTTCCATTGAATTGCACCACGTACCATTTCTGAGCATTTCAGATAATGTATCATACTTAAGCCCATGGCTACCATGTGCATCAGATTGTTTGTTCTTTTAAGTGTCTAGCACCTAGATACTCCAAGCTGTGGATACAACTTTGTGGCTGGGTTGTCTGCTCATTATTATCAAAGGGAAGGCAAATGAAACTATGAATTACATTAGGCTATCGCAGATACCATGCTCATTATCTATGCCTGATGAATACTGGCAATTGAAACTGCAGATAAGATGCCTGCACCAGGCAATGGGGAACTCTGGAATGAACACTGATAATTTCCTAGTCATTTATATATGTGGCCCAATAATAATTTCCAATTAGTTAGGCTATTGCTAAAAACAACCAAAACCACGTTTCACTAGTACTGGATTCATCATTGGTACAGCTTTCACTAACCATCTGTTCCTAATCTAAGCTTTACATTCAAATGCCCGGGTGCTAACCATTTGTTCGAAATCGACAGTTAAATAAACAATGCAGCATAAAAAATCTTGGAAGGTAGAGATAACATACATTTCAGGGCCTTTCTCCCCCTTCTCTGCAATCCTGGGCACCTTGTTTGTGCCCGTCTTGAACGCCGCATTGCCCCGGCCGCCACGGCCACCGGGGAGGAGCAGGGCCCGCTGCCCAGGCTTCATCAGCTCGAGGAGTTCTATGTCGCCGGCGGCCGACCGGACCACTGTTCCAGGCGGCACCTTCACCACGACGTCCTCGCCCTTGGCCCCGGCCATCTGCGACCCCTGGCCGTGCGCGCCACGGCCTGCGCGATAGTGCAGTGACTTGCGGAACGGCAGCAGCGAGTTCATGTCCCCGTCCACCTCCACGTACACGTTGCCCCCACGGCCGCCGTCGCCGCCCGACGGCCCGCCGTGCGGCACGTACTTCTCGCGCCGGAAGGCCACCACGCCGTTGCCGCCGTCGCCGGCCTTGGAGTATATCCTGGCCGTGTCGAAGCACCGCATCACGGCTGGCACCCCCTTCTCCTTCACCTCCCCGTCGTCGTCGCCGTGGGCGCTGCCCTCAAACACGCCGATCTCCTCCTCATCCTCTTCCTCGTCGTCGTCCGGGTGATACACCACAACCTCCGCGTCATCGTCGTCGTCCTCCCCGTCGTACTCCAGCTCATCGAGCTTCGCGCTTGCGACCGCATTGCCTGCCGGAGACCACTCGTTCTCCGCCATGCCGAATTCCTCCTCCTCCTCTTCGTCGTCGTCGCTGTCGACGCCGTAGTCCGGGTCGAACACCACGGCGCCATCGTCCTCGTCGAGCTCCTCGGGAGGAACGGCCCGCGCTTTCCTTCCCTTACTGCCCTCGAAGATGTCCAAGCGGGTGACGACAAACTCCTCCTCCTCCTCCTCTTCGTCGTCCTCAGGGTGTTCGACCATTTGACGCGAGATGGCGCGGCCATTATTCAGGCCCCTCCTGGCCGCGCGCGCATCGAATTGCCCAACGGCGGAGCGCTCTCCGCCGACCGTATAGTCTCTCGGAGGCTTCCTACGAACGGCGGTAGCCCCAGGGCGGGCGAGGTCCGCGCCTCCATCCTCGTCCACGTCGTCCTCCTTCACGCCCAGCCGTTGGACAATCCCGCGCGGCAATGCGGGGGCTCTGCGCTCGGGGTTTCCCGGAGCGGTCGGGAACCGCTCGAGGGTGACCTCCGCGGAGTCGGGGGCGGCGTCGCGGAGAGGGAGGCGGGTGAAGGTGGTCGCGCTGCGGCCGATGACGACGGACGATGAGGTGGCGGGTGGGAGGGGAGGGGACTTGACGGGCCTGGCGGAGCCTCGCTTGCCCTTGGAGCCCTTCGCGTTCCGGCGGGCGGCCTCGACGGAGAAGAGACGGAAGGGGAAGGCGACGGCGGCCGGCGCCATTCTCTGCGGCCGTTCGAGCAGAGATTTTTCTTGGTCGAGTGGAGCGGATAAGGAAAGTAGTGAGGAGGTTTTGTGTAGGACGACACTGGTGTGTGTGACTTGTTTGGCCTGCTCGGTGGTGCGTGATCTGGACCGTCAGTGTCGAGATCGTACGGCTGGTTGCGGTGAAGTTTTTGGTCTTGGAGTGGTATACCCGTTTGTGGCCGTGCGAGGTGGTCGAGTCGTAGGGATTTTTACATACTGATTTTTCTAGACTGGCTAGGTGCAAATCAACTCAACAACAGTTTTGATTATAAGAAAAACTCGAATCAGTTGATTTCTTTTTCGGAAAAAGATAAGTATCAAAGATAAGTACCGCACGCCGCCCCAATGTTTTTATATGGCAAATTTAGATGTGCAAAGGTGACATGTACTGACAAGAGTTGACATGTATATTAATGAAAGTTGCTATGTATTATTGAAAGTTGTCATCTTCTATGCTTTTAAGTTGCCACAAAAAAGTCAGAAGCCGACATCTCCTCGCCCTGACGTGCGGTAGTTATCACGATCCTTATTTTTAATAATCGAATGAGTAATAGCCTTCTGTTATCATTGAATTGGGTCGTCCACATGCGATAATGAGTAATGTCAAAACCGGAACCCGCCCCCGGAAGGAACGGTAAAACTCAATTGTTCTACAAAAGGAGGCTCTAGGAGATATGGCTGCGGGATGATTCTGAGAGATCATCAAGGTGAAATTCTCTTCTCAGCATGTAGAGTATTGCCTTCTTGCCAAGATGAACTGGAAGGGTATCTTCATGCTATTCGCGAAGGAGTTCAAATTGCAATCAACAGAGAACAGCTGGCGATCATCATCGAATGCTCGTCAAGAACGGTGCTCAAACTACTGGAAGGTCCAGATGCTAGTAGATCAATCTACTCGCTGCTGGTGACTGAGATCAAATTGTTGATTGATACATTAAATAGTTTTACTTTTACTTTCCATAGCTCATGTGTTCCTAGTAATTCTCTAGCTAAACTAGCTCTTTCTGAGTCTACTACCAAGGTCTGACTTGGTAGTGGTCCAAATTCTGTCTTGGATGCTTGTACTCTGGATTTTCCCATTGTTGAGGCTGAGTAGTGAAAGTTTTATACCCGTAAAAACAATCGAATACAGGATGAATGATCAGATTATTGTTTTTAACCCTCACTTATATTCATTTCTTTCATGTAACCGTTTCATTCAACTTTTCATATTACAGACGCTCTCATATCAGCCTCGCCGCATCGCCCTTTTAATCATCATCGTGCTAGAGCCACCCTCGAACATCTCTTTAAACTCCTGAAGCATCAAACAAAAATTCGATGAGCCCTCCACACACGCCACACAATCCACCCCTAAGATAAATCCAAAGGTTGTTTCTTTCTTCCCAATAAAATTAGACTAACCCGAATTCAATTTCTCAAACGACTGATGTCCAGCGTTTTTCGTAAAAAAGAATCCCCCGTTCCATTAATAAAAACCACATGATTAGAATTTCTACACCGTGATGGACAAAAGTGAAATTTTCGACAATATCGTTCCCCCAACGCGGCTGAGATCATCTAGATCGTTTGGAAATACAAAAAATAATGTAGCCAACTACGTTCCGTAGCACCAACCATTCTAGCGGACAAATCTTTCTGCCTTTCATAAAATATGCATCCGACCTGTGTTCTAACACCTACGGGTTGTTCTCATATGTGGTACACTGATATTCGTGTGGCCACACGCTTTATCTGATCGATATCAACATAACGTGCAGGAGTGGGGAAAGGGCCTACCAAGTCCACGACCAATCGCGAGGGCGTGCGCCTAGATTATTGTGCGCCTTTAACTTCATACCCTCGATTTACGTGCATAATCAGCGTGTTTTATCAAGGAAAGGACGAATTTAATCTTCCTCATGGGATGATCAAGTCGTCGTCGCTTCACATCTTACCCTTATATAAGGGCAAATGTAACGCGAGGGAAAAGAACATCTCATGCCCAGTACCGCATATCAACGGTTATTTTGTGGATCACTTGTTTTTGAGTCGCTTCACATCTTATCCCTATATAAGGGCAAATGTACCGCAAGGGAAAGGAACATCTCTTGCCTAGTACCGCATATCAACGGTTATTTTGCGGATTGGTTGCTTTTAATGGATTTGATAGAGCTGACCTTATAGTTTTTCATGAAATCGGAGGATAATGGAGAGGGCGACCTCTCTTTTGGTAATAGAAAAAAGCCTCCAACTATTCAGCTATAAGATTCCAAAAGTGGTGTATAAATGGTTAGGCTTGTCTGTGCCTATGTAGTTCTTGCTTTATTTGTATCCATATTTCACATATTGCACTCATTTCCTATTTATCTATGTAAAAGCACAACAAAAAAGTATGAGCAATATATGCGACATCGTCTACATCAATCAATTATGAGAAAGTCAAAGTCTGCACGTGTTGGGTTCAAAGTGGAAAGAGGACACTGTTATTGACTAAGAGCATGGTTAATAGTATAGCCAGCTGCTGGCTATAAGAAAATGTCATATCATTTATAGCTAACCTTATAGTCAACAAATACAATAATAAAACTATAAAGAGTACTACTTTATCAACATATGGTCCACATGTCTATCTTACAAAGTGCCTAGGAGCACGTGTTACAGCTGGCTACTAGCATGGTTAATAGTATAGCCAGCTGTTGGCTACAAGGAGATGCCATATCGTCTATTGTGAACTTTATAGTCAACAAATACAATAGGAAGGCTATAAGGAGTAATATTTTAGCAATATATGACACACATGTCTATCTCACAAAGTGCCTAGAAGCACGTGCTACAGCTGGCTACTAATTAGTAGTCCGCTTCTTTTCTCTCTTCCAACTAAGCACAAATATACTATTTAATTCTTTATAGCCAGCTGACTAGTCACTATTGTATTTGCTCTAATTAATAGTCCGTTTTTCTTCTCTCTTCTCCAACTAAGCATAAATATACTATTTAATTCTTTATAGCCAGCTGATTAGTCACTATTATACTTGCTCTAATCTTCTGGTCCATTGTTACAAAAAGGTTTCTTACAAGTGATATGCACATCCAGAGAACAAGTTCGGGGGGAAAGCAGGTTCTAGATGGAACCCGTACTCTCCACCGATCTTTTATTTGCACCAACACGTGTCATCATCAATCAACGTTGCTACTCCATTGAAGTTAATGCACACACCACGGTGCAAAATATCACGTGTCTCCACTTCTAATTGTCCTCTATGTACACACCTATCTAAACAGAAACCGCAACGAAGATCCTTTCGAGTTGCTGCTGCTCAACTGGAAAAAATTCCACCGTCTTCTTTATTCCTTGCATCATGATCCAGTGAGGAGTGGCTGATGCACCGGCCCCTGCCCTCTGAGTCGCCGGAGCGCTCGACGTTCCCAGCGATCGACGCCGGTGATCCTTGTAACTAGTAGGAAAATGCAGGTCGCTTAGCAGCCGGAGAAAGCCGTTCGGCTGAAGCACGCCGAGCTGCCGAACCCCTGGGGCCGGACGTGCGACGAGGATCGACGCTGCTGCTGCTGATGCGCTCCGCCGCCGGGTGAACCGAACCGGGGCGACGGACCGGTGCTGGTGAAGAAGCTGCTTGGCGGTGGCGGCGGCGGTTGGGGGGAGGTGAAGTCCTGCATCATCCCGTTAAGCATGGACTGGAGTTCGCCCAGGGAATACACCGGCTCCTGCGGCAAGTCAAATGTGGTTTTGTCAGTGATATCATGATTGTTGCAGGTTCTTCACGGTTGTTCTAGAATCCTAACGTTTTTTCTGTTAGTTTCATTCATAGTTCTCGTGACATCATAGAACGAACATCCTTGAAAGTTTTTCTTGATAAAAAAAAAGAGACTCTGTTTTACAATTCAAACATACCAATCTGAAAGTAAGAAATAGCCGACTTGGGTTCAAACTCTAAAATTTGCACACTACAAGGAACGAAAACGAATCGAAATGTGGCATGCATGAACATCAAGTTGGTCATTGATAGTACCTCTCTACCAACGGTGGCCATGAGGGAGAGCATCTCCTGAAGGAAATCATGGAAACCCTGACAAAACAACAGCAATCGGAAGCTCCCGGGTCAGTTTAACTCCCACGGTCGTCAATAGAACATACGAGCAGGGGTAGCTAGGTAGCTACTCGTTACGAGAAGCAAAGCAAGGTACAGCCAATTACGCACCTCGACCTCTTCTTGGTCGTCGGCGTCGAGGGGGTCGTACATCCCGGCGTCGTAGAGCGTCCTCCGCTTCTCGTCGGACAGCACTGCACGTACGAAACCGACATTGCCAACGTTAATTAAGAAAGATCAGCCACCCAGCGCGCACACCTATGAGAATTGAGAAACACACACACATGGGGAAGAAGAAAGAGAACCGGGCGGCACCGCAAGCACTACGTACCCTGGTACGCCTCGTGAATCTTCTGGAACCTTCCCTTGGCCTCCTCCGCGGTCGCCGGATCCGCACGGCCGCTCGCAATCTTGTCCGGGTGCCACCTCTGCGCCCGCCATCACGGATGGAGAAGATAAACGTCAGAATCGTTCCGAAGAACTGGATCGAAGCACCTCGGGCATAGCAATTGTTATCAATATACTCACCATGGCGAGGCGGTGGTAGGCGGCGCGTATCTCGGCGGCGGACGCGGCCGGGTGGACGCCGAGCACGGCGTAGTAGGAGGACCGGCGCTGCGGCGGCGACGGCGACGGCGACTGCATCCTTGTCTTGTCGGCGTGTCAATCTCGCGGTCTCACGTTGGGGCGTCGGAGCGTTGCTGCTGCTGCTGGTGTTTCGATGCAGGGGAGGGAGGGAGACAAGGAGGCGTCTGGAAGGAGTGGGGGCCGTGGCGTTTATAAAGGCGCGGGAGAAGGAAAATATCTTGGTGGCCGGCCGGGCCGGCGCGCGGAGGTGGCGGGGCAGGAGAAGAAAGGAAAGGAAAGGAGGAGATGGTACGCGAAGGGAGGGAAGGGAGAGGAGTTTGAAGGCAGGTTGGGCTTGGGCGCCCGGCGCGGGAAATGGAAGAAAATATCTATCTCACGCGCCGTCGCGAACGTTCTGGACCGGCCAACCGTCGCCACCTCATTCATGCTTCGTCTTCCTCGCGTTTCCGCGTGGGGGCCGGCCGAGATATTTTCTGCTGCCTCCTCCAGTTTCTGTGGTGGTGGATAGCGGACGGGGGTGGCGGGTCCATGTGTCGGCCTATCACCGGCGTGATTTTGATCCGGTTCCGGTGCGGTGAGCCACCGCGTGTGCATGTGTATCATCTCTCGCACCTTCGACGGCTACGGTTTCTTTTTCTTTCCGAAAATCCTGGAACCACGCACGACTGCTCCCACATTTTCTCAAAAAAAAAAACAAAGAAAAACGACTGCTGCGACATCAACACGATATCCGTCCTTTGGACGGACACTTGATCGCGACCAGGGGAGTTCATCCACAACGATGGATATTTACGATACCATGCTATGCTAGACTCTCTCGGGTCAACATAATATTGTCAGATCCCTCTGTTAGGTATGTGCTAGGGTTAGCTAGTACCTTTGCATCATGCAAAAATTTCAAAAAGAAACCTCAAAAATCAATTCAAAATCCAAATGGGAGAAGGAACACCCCCCAGATGAATTAATTCAAAAGGCCAGATAAAAATATTTTCCAAAAATTCATGTTAGAGTTTTGAAAAGTCTTATAAATGAGTGTGATCACATATGAAGTGATGTGGGACCCATCCCATGCTCATAGATTTTTCAAATATTCAAACAGTACCTTGGAAATAAAGAAATCCCCCTATTTGATTTAAAATTCAAATCATTTGAATTTTAAAAATGTTGAAAGTTTATGAGTGGCTAGTCTATATTATTATGAGGCCACATAAAAAGTTTCAGCATTTAATAAAATGGTTTGGTATTTTATCAGAGCCAAAACAAATAACAGAAAACAGAAAGGAAAGATTAAACAGAATAAAAGGAAAAGACTTACCTGTTGCCCAGGGCGAAGCCCACCTCTCCAGCCGGCCCAGCCCACCTGGACCCTCCCCTGTCGTCTTCCTCCCCACGCCCCGAAGCTGCTCGGTGGAATGCATGCAGCACTCCACCGACGCCGCCGACGAGCCCTGGCCACCTCCTGCTTCCCCCTCGCCACCTCTTCACACCTGGAGACGCCCTGGAGTCGTCCACGTCCATTTCCCCCCTCCTCATCGTCTTCCTCCTCCTCCTGCGCCGATTTCTTCAACGTCCGAGGACCCGCCGGAGCGCGCCACCGTGGAAGACATGGCCATCATGGCCTAGAGCTCAGGCCAACTTGTCCCGTGCGTGCATCGTCGTCGACTTCATCGCCTCGCAGAAGACGGCGCCTTGATTTGATCCAGAGGAGACGCGAGCCTCACCGAATCGCCGCCGGTCGCCGGAGAGCTACCTCGTCGATTCGCCACCACCAGACCCTCCCCGAGCCCGCTGACCACGCCATCGAATTCGTGGTGAGCTCCTGCCCGTTTCCCCCAACCTGGCGCCCTCTCTCTTGGTCTCTAGCCGCCTTCACCATGGACGCCGTAGCTCGTCGCCGCCATGGATGAGCTCGAGGTCACCCCTGTGCCCCTTCGACTCGTCCAGCGCACGCGTTTGGCTCCTGAGCCCGATAGCTTTCGAACGCAAGTGAAATCAACCCGATCCGTGCACGGTAGCGCCGACCACGACCTCGTCGCCGTACTGTTTCCGCCGGAGTCGTCGCCGTCGTCGACTGCGGGCACCCAGTGAACCCCCGATGCCACCAAACGACGCGGAAGACCTCCAGGAGCAAGATGGTGCCCTCCCCGTGCTCTCCCGTGGCCTGTAGCGGATTCCGGCGAGTCGCCGCCGTGGTTCTCGTCGCCGGCGTCAAGCCGCCGGTGGCTTAGCCACTAATCACGAGTTAAGTGACCCCTGTGTCACTGACCAGTGGGCCCAATGGCTTAATTAAGCCACTGGTTTAATTTTAACCACGGGTTTAAACACTAAGTCACAGACAGGTGGGACCCCCTCGTCAGTTTGACTGGTCAAACCCCCCTGCTGACGCAATAAACCAAAAATGATTAAAAAGAAATCCAGAAAATCCAGAAAACACCCAAACTTTGGAAATTCATAATTAATTCATATTAACTCCAAATTGGACAAATAATATATGAAAAATGATCAGGAGAAAATTATCTTTCCAATTATGCAACTTTCAACTCTGTTTGAGTTGATTTTAAAATGGGATCAGTAGCATATATCATTTGCTTTATTTGAATTTATTTCAAATTCAAACCAAATGATTTTGCCACTTGGACCATGAATTTATGTTGCAAATCAACCACACTTCAGAGGCATATCGTACACATTGAAGTTAATTCAAATTGATCAAACTATATCATGTATAACTTGGTTAAGGTTGAATTCAAATGTGGAATTTGAATTTGCATTTTAAAAATGCAATATATTCCACTTAAATGGAATTGCCTCACACATCAAACTTGTACTTCAAGCTTAAACATTCTATCATGTGCTTGAGCATTGCATTCATATTGATTGCTAATTGTACTTGCTTGTCGAGTAGAGGTTGAACCGGAGCAAGAGGTCACCCCCTTCGCTGAAGATCCAGAGCCCGACTCTCGTCAGCAAGGCAAGCAAAACCCCATTGATCATGTCGATAAAATCCCACTTCCCTCTCATGTCTCGCTTATGCATTGTATAGGATGATCACCATGCTTCGTTTCTACCGCATAGATGAACCCATTCCTTTGCATGACCTATCTTTTGTCACAGTAGTAAGCAAACCACAATCCTAGCAACTGTAGGAATTGTTTGATATCATGTGGCCCCTGCAAATGTTACTGCTTATTGCATGCTTAGTATGTTTCCATGTTGTTACTGTGATGTGAGTCGGGATGGGAATAATCATGTTGTTGATGGTAGAAAAGTGTTGGTGAATCGACCCTAATACTAGGTGAACGATGAGAGGCTGTGTAGGAGTACACGGTGGGTTGTCTCGTTGAACACCGCCCTAAGTCCGAGTTCTTGTGTGGTGATCCAAGTTGAAGAGTACAACCACACATTGGGCTCACTGACCCCTCTCGACTTATTAACTCATCCCTTTCGATGTCCAGATGTCGCAGTAGTTCGGAGTTCTGGTAGGCTTGTGGCCTGGATGCTAAGTGAGAGAACGGCTCATCCGAGACCGGCTTATGCACCACGCACACATCGCTTGGGTCCACTTCGGTAAACCGGCCGGGTTCACGATTGTGGTAGCCAACCCAAGTAGGCGGCTTTCTTGGACTAGATAGGCTATGAGGTAACAGTTGTGGTGAGCATCCTCGCTGGCACCCCTTGAATGGTGTCGAGATCAAAGGCGGTAAATGATGGTCATGTGTGTGTAGCGGTACACCCTTGCAAGGTTAACAAAACTATTCGAATAGCCGCGTCCGCGGTTATGGACTACTTGGAAAGCTTAGCTTGATTAGTAGATAACTTGAACCGGATACTTCTAAAACACACCAAGATAAGTGTGAGTGCTATGGCGTGCTTTCTCGTGGGGAAGTCGAGGAAGGCATCATAGTGGTGTAATTGGTTGGTGGAAATAGTGGACTCGTGTACGCTTCTTACCTCAAGTCTGGTACTCGTAGTTCAGGACTAGCCAAGTCAAAGCTGGCATTTCTGCAAGTGAACCCCACCTCCCTTTACCTTCATACATGTGCATGAGTAGCATAGCTCCTACGTAAGTCTTGCTGAGTACGATTTTGTACTCACGTTTGCTTAATCTATGTTTTAGATGACGCCACTGACCCCGAAGGTGGCTTCTTCATCGAGTTGGACGACTGAAGTTAAGCTAGTCTAGTCCCAGTCAGCAGACTGGTTCCCTCGTGGAGGGCTTTGTGTTTGAATAAGGCTTCTTAAGCCATTTGTTAAACTTGTCTGTACTCAGACATAATTTGCTTCCGTTCGGTGTTGTAATGTTGGATCACATGTATGTGATCTCTGTTTGTACTCTATAAGAGTTATAAATAAAATGTACACTTTGTAGAGAATTGCAATGGTACCTACTGTTCATACAAGGCGTGTGTGCTGCGTGTATGTTTATAACATGCATGTCTTTGTATGGGTTTTCGAGACCTTAGTTGTGTTCTGGCTGGCGGTCTTTCATACACCAAGTGGCCCTTAGATGTGCGCAGCTTGGGGCATCGCGATGCGATTGTTCGAGACTCGGTCTCGGGCACACTTTGTGGTATGATCGAGCCCGCCCTAGACCCCGACTAAGTGATCGGGCTGGAGTAAGTCTATGTAAGAGTCTAGAGATAGTCGATAGTATGGTTGAGGCGACTTGTCTTTGAATATGGGAGTTCACCACCCATATCAGTAGACTTGTGTGTGTACGATGAGGACCCATTACAGTTGATCATCCGGCCTGGATGGGATGCCCCTCACGTACGATGCTCTCCGAGAATGTTCAGTGCTTGGCCTTGTCTGCTTAGACAAGTGGGTGCGGTTCTCGGCTCTCCATATGACTATGTCTTAACTGTACTTGCATACGCTAACCCCGGGTCCCGACAGACTTGGTATCAGAGCAGGACTGACTGTAGGACTAGTAGCCTTGGCCGAAGTTGAGTCTAGCTTGCTATAGTTATATAGTTACTCTGGGTATATAAGGGAACAACGTAAGGCTTCATTTTTTCTCCTTACCCCCTTCGTTCTGAGTTCTGAGTCACCCTCATCTTACTCTACGGGAAGATAGGACTAGGCTCTCCTCTGTCTGATTAGCATATCTCGTTGATTGCTTCCTTATAGCCGTAGGAAAGTTGTGTCCAGGTTTTCCTAGCATTTTGATAATGCTGAATTCTTACATCGTATTATGTAAGTGCTGTTTTGCATGATTGAAAGAAATTGTCATTTCTTACAATTACAGCCGTTATGCTGTCCGAGTCATTCCAGGTTCATCATATAATCTGATGCATTTGCAAACTCTTGCTTTCTGTTTCAGATGGCAAATCTTCCCCCTCGGCAGATTGTTCGTTTGACCAGGTGCCTCGGTGTGCGTGGCCACCCCGCCACGTTGATCGAGATGATGTCCTACGTGGGATATCGATGGTACCCAGAGTACACCATCGAGGAGCAGTTCCACGACTTCAACCAGACACAGTTCCACTGCATTGTGCGGATTTACCCACACCACGTTGGAGTCACCCAGCCTATCCACTTTGGACATGGCATCGGCGTTACCGAGAACATGGCTGTGCAGGATGCTGCATACTCATGTATCACACTGCTGAGAGAGGAGCACACTTTGCTGAGAGAGACCTCATTCCGCTATATCCCAGCTGCACTTCCAGGAGAAGAGGGATATTACACCGGACTCTACTCAGATCACTCCGCAGAGGATCCAGCACTTCAGATGACTGCTAGGTTTGCTAGTGACAGAGACCGTGATGCACGTGCTCTCCGTTTTGAGCTCCACACTACTCGTGTTCGTCTGTACCGAGCACTGACGCTCTTGGCACCCTTTGTGAGCGTGGGATCAGTGGAGTACGATGCGATCTATCCAGTGAGGACCCAGATGCCTTCTCGAGTTGCTTGGCCCGAGATTGGAGGAGTTTTTCCACCCCGTGGTCCTTTGCTTCCACCCTACACTGGACCTAGGCCCCATCCTTGCCCAAATGGATATCAGGGTCCACAAGCCTCCGTGTTTTCCGATGGTCACCTCCAGCTACCGGGATACGCGGGTAATTTTTATGAAGATTACTATGGAGATGGAGATGAGTGAGACCTCCTGTGGTCTTACTTAGTGAGGATGTAGTAGTATCCTAGTATATTGTAAGCAAGGTGTCTAAGTTCCAGAGGCTTAGATAAATAATGTATAGGAAGTCAGAGTGCCTCTTAAGGATGTATCATCTTCATCACGTTTGTATTAGCTTGGTGCTTGTACTAAAACGATGTATGGTTTGTATGACAGCTTGTGAATATATGGCTTGTATGCTTTTATCACCATGTTGTCAAGATGATTACTCCCTTTGCTCTGTAATCCTTCCAGTACTTCAATACCTTGATTAGACTCTTGAAATCAACTCTGTTTGACTTTGGTTTTTCACCTTCAGGATGTCTCAAGGAACCCGTGGCCAGGTTGGTCGTAACCAAGGTCGTGGGAACAATCAGGAGGAAGATAACCTTCCACCCCCACCCACAATGGCCCAAGTTCTGATGGAGGTCGAGAGGAACCGCCGTGACTCTCACCACCTGCTGGAAGTCATCGCACGCAACACCACTCAGCAGCGCAATGAGCTGGTGTCTCTGAACGACTTCATCCGGCTTCATCCCCCGGTTTTCCGTTACTCCACCGAGCCCCTTGACGCCGATGACTGGCTTCGCAGCATCGAGAGGAAGCTCCAAGCCGGCCATGTTGCAGATGGCGACAAGGTCAACTATGCCACCTATCACCTTGAAGGTGCAGCAAGTTCTTGGTGGGAGAATTTTCTGAATATGCGCCCAGTTGGACCACCTGCATCTTGGGAGGAGTTCTGCACCTCTTTCCGCGAGCACCACATTCCCAAAGGTCTCATGGACCGTAAGCGTGAGGAGTTCTGTAACCTCACTCAAGGCAGAAGGACCGTTGACGAGTTCAGTCGTGAGTTCAACCGACTTGCTCGTTATGCAATTGAAGAAGTCTCCACCGACTCCAAGAAACAAGAGAGGTTCCGTCGTGGCCTCAACAGTGGACTCCGTCGCGAGCTCAACCTTCATGACTTTGCCACATTTCAGGTCCTTGTCAACAAGGCCATCAAGGCAGAGGACATGAACACCCCCAATGACTTTCGCAAACACCCTAGAGAGGAAGGTTCATCCAGCTCTGGTTCCCAGAAACGCAAGATCTGGATCCCAAATAGCATGTTCCGCCAGAATAACCCACCGAGGCCATCCTATTCGGCGCCTCGTCCACCCACCCAGTTCCACCCAGCTCCACCAAACCACCCAGCTCCACGCACCGTTTTTGGAGCTTGCTACAAGTGTGGTCAGGCAGGCCACTACTCTCGCGAGTGTCCCCAGAACCAGCCCCAACACCAGAGTGTTCCACCACGTGCCGGAGGCAACAACAACAACAATGGTCGTGGCAAGCCACCCCAGAAGGTCTTCACCGCCAAACCCGCTCCTCCCGCCAATCGTGGACGTCTGAACCAGATTGCCGCCGAAGAGACTGACGACACCACTGACGTCATTCTTGGTACGCTCCCAGTCAATTTTGTTCCTACTTCCGTTCTTTTCGACCCAGGAGCATCTCATTCATTCATGTCGGAAAGTTATGCACTTCGTCATGAGTTACCTTTTGTTGAATTGTCCAACCCAATGATTATTCAAACTCCAGGGTCAAGATGGCAAACTAATAGAGTGAGCCATGGTAATCAAATAGCAATTGAGGGTTTAGTATTTCTTGCTTCACTCATAGCCCTCAAGTCTTCAGACATTGATGTCATCCTTGGCATGGATTGGCTATCAAGACAGAATGCCTATCTGGATTGCAAAGGCAAATCCGTGAAACTCACCCACCCTTCAGGCAAAACCATTAGCTATACCTCACCCAGAACAAGAACCCAAGTGCATTCCTTGAATGTACTTCCCCTTCCCGAACTTGAAGATATTCCGGTGGTTCGTGACTTCCCGGATGTCTTTCCTGAAGAGCTGCCGGGTATGCCACCCGACAGATGTGTAGAGTTTATAGTGGATCTTGTTCCAGGAACCGCACCAATTTCCAAACGCCCATACAAAATGGCCCCACATGAGTTAGCAGAGCTAAAAACCCAACTGGATGCTTCGTTGGCAAAAGGCTTCATCCGCCCTAGCTCATCGCCATGGGGTTGCCCCGTTCTGTTCGTGAAGAAGAAAGATGGAACAGAAAGGATGTGCGTAGACTATCGCCCGCTAAATTTAGCGACGATAAAGAACAAATACCCACTGCCCAGGATCAATGATCTTTATGATCAGCTTGCAGGATCCGCCGTCTTCTCAAAGATGGATTTAAGACTAGGTTATCATCAGATCCGAATCCGAAACGAGGACATTCCCAAAACGGCTTTCACTACTCGTTATGGTCTTTACGAGTACACCGTCATGTCCTTTGGTTTAACCAATGCCCCCGCCACATTCTCACGCTTGATGAATTCGATCTTCATGGAGTACCTAGATAAATTTGTTGTGGTTTATCTTGATGATATTCTCATCTACTCGGAGAACGAAGAAAATCATGCCAAACACTTAAGGCTGGTATTGATGAAACTTAGAGAGCATCGCCTGTACGCTAAATTCTCCAAGTGTGAATTCTGGCTACCAGAAGTGACCTACTTAGGCCACGTAATTTCTGCAAAAGGCATTGCTGTGAATCCCGAGAGAGTTCAGGCCGTCCTTGACTGGACTCCACCTGAATCGGTTAAGCAAGTTAGGAGTTTTCTTGGCCTAGCCAGCTATTGCCGTCGCTTCGTCGAGAACTTTTCTAAAGTTGCAAAGCCTCTAACTGAACTCCTCAAGAAAGATAAGAAGTTCCTATGGACTCCCAAGTGCGAGGAAAGCTTTCAGGAGCTAAAAAGAAGATTAACTTCCGCACCCGTGCTTGCACCTCCAGACACAAAAAGGGATTTCGAGATCTATTGTGATGCATCACGGCAAGGGTTAGGATGCATACTTCTGCAAGATCGACATGTGGTAGCTTATGCTTCACGCCAGTTGCGGCCACATGAAGAGAACTATCCTACCCATGACCTTGAACTCGCTGCCGTAGTTCATGCTCTAACAACTTGGCGACATTACCTCCTTGGTAATCGTTGTGAGATTTATTCCGACCACCAAAGCCTCAAATATATTTTCACCCAGCCAGATCTTAATCTCAGGCAAAGACGCTGGATTGAGTTGATAAAAGATTACGACGTAGCAATTTCTTACACCCCAGGCAAAGCCAATGTCATGGCTGATGCCCTAAGTCGTAAGTCGTACTGTAACAACCTCATGTTACAGCAGTATCAACCACTTCTTCATGAGGACTTTCGCAAACTCAATCTTGAGATTGTCCCTCATGGCTATCTTTCAACCTTGGTGGCGAAACCAACTCTTGAGGATCAAATTGTAGTTGCCCAAAGGCGTGCACGAGGTGTTCGCCGGATCAAGGAGAACATTGCTAGCGGAGTTGCTAAATGTTTCTCCACAGATAGCAAGGGAACGGTTTTCTTTGGGAATCGTTTAGTAGTACCTAAGAATAGGGAACTAAGGCAACTCATCCTCAAAGAAGCCCATGACACACCCCTCTCAATTCATCCCGGTAGCACGAAAATGTACCGAGATCTACGCCAGAGATTTTGGTGGACTAGGATGAAGAGAGACATTGCTCAATTTGTTGCCGAATGTGATACTTGTCGTCGCGTTAAGGCAGAACATCAAAGACCTGCTGGTACACTTCAACCTTTGTCTATTCCCGAGTGGAAATGGGACAAAGTCGGTATGGACTTCATCACCGGCTTTCCAAAAACCCAGAAAGGAAACAATGCCATCTTCGTTGTCATAGATAGGCTTTCCAAAGTCGCTCACTTCCTTCCGGTTCGCGAGTCTATAACTGCTAGTCAGTTAGCGGACTTGTACATCTCCAGAATTGTATCACTTCACGGTGTTCCGTTGGAAATCAATTCTGATCGCGGTAGCCTTTTCACCTCTAGATTTTGGGGAAGCTTCCAACGTGCTCTGGGAACTCATCTCTCCTTTAGTACAGCTTTCCATCCTCAGTCTAGCGGTCAAGTCGAAAGGGTTAACCAGATTCTTGAAGACATGCTCAGAGCTTGTGTTATCTCATTCGGAAAGAATTGGGAGAATTCTCTTCCATATGCCGAATTTGCTTATAACAATAGTTTTCAATCTAGTCTGAACATGGCTCCATTTGAACTCCTTTATGGACGACGATGTCGAACACCTTTAAACTGGTCTGAAACCGGTGAAAGACAATTCTTTGGACCGGATATGATCAAGGAAGCAGAAGAGCAAGTTCGTATTATTCGTGATCAATTGAAAGCAGCCCAGTCTCGTCAGAAAAGCTACTATGATCGTCATCATAGGCAAGAGAGCTACAATCTGGATGAGAAGGCTTACCTTCGGGTTACTCCTCTGAAGGGAACCCAACGTTTCGGTATCAAAGGCAAATTGGCCCCACGTTACATCGGTCCTTTCCGCATTATTGCTAAACGTGGAGAAGTTGCCTACCAACTTGAACTACCTCCGCACCTTTCCCGAGTACACGATGTATTCCATGTGTCCCAACTCAGGCGTTGCTTCAAGGACCCCATCCGCGAAGTCGACCATGAAACGCTTGATCTCCAAGATGACCTTTCTTATCGAGAATACCCCATTCATATTCTTGATTCAGCAGAGCGTGTCACTCGTCGTCAGAAGATTAGGTTTCTGAAAGTGCAATGGTCACACCACTCCGAAAGAGAAGCTACGTGGGAGAGAGAAGACCGTCTTAGTGCCGAGTACCCCACCTTCCTCCCGCAGACTTCTGAATCTCGGGACGAGATTCTTTTGAGTGGGGGCGAGTTGTCAGATCCCTCTGTTAGGTATGTGCTAGGGTTAGCTAGTACCTTTGCATCATGCAAAAATTTCAAAAAGAAACCTCAAAAATCAATTCAAAATCCAAATGGGAGAAGGAACACCCCCCAGATGAATTAATTCAAAAGGCCAGATAAAAATATTTTCCAAAAATTCATGTTAGAGTTTTGAAAAGTCTTATAAATGAGTGTGATCACATATGAAGTGATGTGGGACCCATCCCATGCTCATAGATTTTTCAAATATTCAAACAGTACCTTGGAAATAAAGAAATCCCCCTATTTGATTTAAAATTCAAATCATTTGAATTTTAAAAATGTTGAAAGTTTATGAGTGGCTAGTCTATATTATTATGAGGCCACATAAAAAGTTTCAGCATTTAATAAAATGGTTTGGTATTTTATCAGAGCCAAAACAAATAACAGAAAACAGAAAGGAAAGATTAAACAGAATAAAAGGAAAAGACTTACCTGTTGCCCAGGGCGAAGCCCACCTCTCCAGCCGGCCCAGCCCACCTGGACCCTCCCCTGTCGTCTTCCTCCCCACGCCCCGAAGCTGCTCGGTGGAATGCATGCAGCACTCCACCGACGCCGCCGACGAGCCCTGGCCACCTCCTGCTTCCCCCTCGCCACCTCTTCACACCTGGAGACGCCCTGGAGTCGTCCACGTCCATTTCCCCCCTCCTCATCGTCTTCCTCCTCCTCCTGCGCCGATTTCTTCAACGTCCGAGGACCCGCCGGAGCGCGCCACCGTGGAAGACATGGCCATCATGGCCTAGAGCTCAGGCCAACTTGTCCCGTGCGTGCATCGTCGTCGACTTCATCGCCTCGCAGAAGACGGCGCCTTGATTTGATCCAGAGGAGACGCGAGCCTCACCGAATCACCGCCGGTCGCCGGAGAGCTACCTCGTCGATTCGCCACCACCAGACCCTCCCCGAGCCCGCTGACCACGCCATCGAATTCGTGGTGAGCTCCTGCCCGTTTCCCCCAACCTGGCGCCCTCTCTCTTGGTCTCTAGCCGCCTTCACCATGGACGCCGTAGCTCGTCGCCGCCATGGATGAGCTCGAGGTCACCCCTGTTCCCCTTCGACTCGTCCAGCGCACGCGTTTGGCTCCTGAGCCCGATAGCTTTCGAACGCAAGTGAAATCAACCCGATCCGTGCACGGTAGCGCCGACCACGACCTCGTCGCCGTACTGTTTCCGCCGGAGTCGTCGCCGTCGTCGACTGCGGGCACCCAGTGAACCCCCGATGCCACCAAACGACGCGGAAGACCTCCAGGAGCAAGATGGTGCCCTCCCCGTGCTCTCCCGTGGCCTGTAGCGGATTCCGGCGAGTCGCCGCCGTGGTTCTCGTCGCCGGCGTCAAGCCGCCGGTGGCTTAGCCACTAATCACGAGTTAAGTGACCCCTGTGTCACTGACCAGTGGGCCCAATGGCTTAATTAAGCCACTGGTTTAATTTTAACCACGGGTTTAAACACTAAGTCACAGACAGGTGGGACCCCCTCGTCAGTTTGACTGGTCAAACCCCCCTGCTGACGCAATAAACCAAAAATGATTAAAAAGAAATCCAGAAAATCCAGAAAACACCCAAACTTTGGAAATTCATAATTAATTCATATTAACTCCAAATTGGACAAATAATATATGAAAAATGATCAGGAGAAAATTATCTTTCCAATTATGCAACTTTCAACTCTGTTTGAGTTGATTTTAAAATGGGATCAGTAGCATATATCATTTGCTTTATTTGAATTTATTTCAAATTCAAACCAAATGATTTTGCCACTTGGACCATGAATTTATGTTGCAAATCAACCACACTTCAGAGGCATATCGTACACATTGAAGTTAATTCAAATTGATCAAACTATATCATGTATAACTTGGTTAAGGTTGAATTCAAATGTGGAATTTGAATTTGCATTTTAAAAATGCAATATATTCCACTTAAATGGAATTGCCTCACACATCAAACTTGTACTTCAAGCTTAAACATTCTATCATGTGCTTGAGCATTGCATTCATATTGATTGCTAATTGTACTTGCTTGTCGAGTAGAGGTTGAACCGGAGCAAGAGGTCACCCCCTTCGCTGAAGATCCAGAGCCCGACTCTCGTCAGCAAGGCAAGCAAAACCCCATTGATCATGTCGATAAAATCCCACTTCCCTCTCATGTCTCGCTTATGCATTGTATAGGATGATCACCATGCTTCGTTTCTACCGCATAGATGAACCCATTCCTTTGCATGACCTATCTTTTGTCACAGTAGTAAGCAAACCACAATCCTAGCAACTGTAGGAATTGTTTGATATCATGTGGCCCCTGCAAATGTTACTGCTTATTGCATGCTTAGTATGTTTCCATGTTGTTACTGTGATGTGAGTCGGGATGGGAATAATCATGTTGTTGATGGTAGAAAAGTGTTGGTGAATCGACCCTAATACTAGGTGAACGATGAGAGGCTGTGTAGGAGTACACGGTGGGTTGTCTCGTTGAACACCGCCCTAAGTCCGAGTTCTTGTGTGGTGATCCAAGTTGAAGAGTACAACCACACATTGGGCTCACTGACCCCTCTCGACTTATTAACTCATCCCTTTCGATGTCCAGATGTCGCAGTAGTTCGGAGTTCTGGTAGGCTTGTGGCCTGGATGCTAAGTGAGAGAACGGCTCATCCGAGACCGGCTTATGCACCACGCACACATCGCTTGGGTCCACTTCGGTAAACCGGCCGGGTTCACGATTGTGGTAGCCAACCCAAGTAGGCGGCTTTCTTGGACTAGATAGGCTATGAGGTAACAGTTGTGGTGAGCATCCTCGCTGGCACCCCTTGAATGGTGTCGAGATCAAAGGCGGTAAATGATGGTCATGTGTGTGTAGCGGTACACCCTTGCAAGGTTAACAAAACTATTCGAATAGCCGCGTCCGCGGTTATGGACCACTTGGAAAGCTTAGCTTGATTAGTAGATAACTTGAACCGGATACTTCTAAAACACACCAAGATAAGTGTGAGTGCTATGGCGTGCTTTCTCGTGGGGAAGTCGAGGAAGGCATCATAGTGGTGTAATTGGTTGGTGGAAATAGTGGACTCGTGTACGCTTCTTACCTCAAGTCTGGTACTCGTAGTTCAGGACTAGCCAAGTCAAAGCTGGCATTTCTGCAAGTGAACCCCACCTCCCTTTACCTTCATACATGTGCATGAGTAGCATAGCTCCTACGTAAGTCTTGCTGAGTACGATTTTGTACTCACGTTTGCTTAATCTATGTTTTAGATGACGCCACTGACCCCGAAGGTGGCTTCTTCATCGAGTTGGACGACTGAAGTTAAGCTAGTCTAGTCCCAGTCAGCAGACTGGTTCCCTCGTGGAGGGCTTTGTGTTTGAATAAGGCTTCTTAAGCCATTTGTTAAACTTGTCTGTACTCAGACATAATTTGCTTCCGTTCGGTGTTGTAATGTTGGATCACATGTATGTGATCTCTGTTTGTACTCTATAAGAGTTATAAATAAAATGTACACTTTGTAGAGAATTGCAATGGTACCTACTGTTCATACAAGGCGTGTGTGCTGCGTGTATGTTTATAACATGCATGTCTTTGTATGGGTTTTCGAGACCTTAGTTGTGTTCTGGCTGGCGGTCTTTCATACACCAAGTGGCCCTTAGATGTGCGCAGCTTGGGGCATCGCGATGCGATTGTTCGAGACTCGGTCTCGGGCACACTTTGTGGTATGATCGAGCCCGCCCTAGACCCCGACTAAGTGATCGGGCTGGAGTAAGTCTATGTAAGAGTCTAGAGATAGTCGATAGTATGGTTGAGGCGACTTGTCTTTGAATATGGGAGTTCACCACCCATATCAGTAGACTTGTGTGTGTACGATGAGGACCCATTACAGTTGATCATCCGGCCTGGATGGGATGCCCCTCACGTACGATGCTCTCCGAGAATGTTCAGTGCTTGGCCTTGTCTGCTTAGACAAGTGGGTGCGGTTCTCGGCTCTCCATATGACTATGTCTTAACTGTACTTGCATACGCTAACCCCGGGTCCCGACAAATATCCGCGTAGGCAGGCAAATACCTGAGAATCAATACCAAAACCCTTTCTTCACTAAATTGTTCATCACGAGAATTATTGTGCATCGAGCTTGGAGAGATTCCAAAGAGGCAGCTACCTTCATCATCAGGAACTCGATCGGGCTGCTGGCTCAAGCCGGTGGTCTGCACCTCCTTTGCTGCTGGGTGGCAAAAACAGTGGTCGACGGAGGCGTCACAAGATCGGTGTTGAAGGTTCAAGAGCTCCCGTGTGCCGCGACGAACGGGGAAGGTACATGGGGCGAATCAACCTGTGGTTGAGTTGACTAGGTGGATAGTTGTATCCCTAACCCATCGGAGTTCAAATTCCAGATTTGACAATGGTGCTCGCATTTTCTTGGATTTATTCCAGGGCTTCTGGTGATGCGCTTTCGGTGGAAGGAGACGTTCCCGTCGAAGACGAGGTGGTGACTTTGTTAATCTCAAGATGATGTGCCGGCTCAGTATTGCAAAGATGCTCATAGGGGTAGGGTGTGCGTGTGTGCGTCATAGGGGTGATTGTATACTCGTGTATGTGAGCGTCAGAGTTGTACTGTGTTCCTAAAAAAAAAGGAAGGTACATGGGTTCCTCATCCATAGTCGTACGGGAGAGTATTGACCCTACTATCTTTAGGATGTGTTTGATTGTCATCTGTGGGTTTGCATGTATTGCATCCATATCTTTACGGGGTCTAGTTGAGCAGATGCATGAAAAAAAATCAACATCTGCATTTTGTTTGGTTATCTGCATCTTGTTTGGTTAGCTGCATAAGGAAATTAAGAGTGACGTGTTGTTTGATTGCATACATTGTACTATGCGTACAAATCGCACGTTGTTTGGTTGTCATCTGCACAAATGTGTTGTCATCATTTTTCACTAGTGGTGATCTTACCATATACGACCTGCATATAAATTTCAGTCCTAGCTAGAAAACAAAACGCAGTCCATCCTACCTACTAACAAATGTATAAGTACAAATACAATTCAGTAGGAGAAAGTTCATCGATGATACCGAACTAGTGGCAAGTCCTCTTATTATTTTGTTCTTCTTCTTTTGTTGATGTTGTTTTTCTTTTTTTCTGCTACCGCTTTTGCTCTTCTTCTTCAAATCCTTCTCTACCATCTATTATCCCACATTGCATGTGCCCACTCCATTCATTTGTTCTTCCAGGCTTCATTGTCAAATGCTCCACACCATGACCACTACTGACAACACGCGAGGCGTTACATCCTCCTCCTTCGGTACCAGTTCATCACAACTCCATTGCAAGATACAGTTATGCAGAATACAACAAGCAAGAACAAGTTTAACATGGGTTGCGTAAGGATGGAATGACTTCTGATCCATGATCTTCCGCTTATTCTTCAGAGCTCCAACTGGCCTCTCAATCGTAACTCTTAAGGTTGGAGTATCTGAGATTAAATAGTTCATGTGGAGTCCTAGGATAGTTCCTACCAGAGAACTCATTTAGATGGTACTTGGTTTTTCTAAAGGGTGGAAGAACACCTGGATGACATGCATAGCCAACATCTCCTAGGTAGAACTTGTCATAAGGATAGTATAACCCAATTTATTGATTCGACACAAGGGAAACCAAAGAATACTTATAAGCTTTAGAAGTTGAGTTGTCAATTCAGCGACACCTGGAAAATAAAAGTAAACAAGTAACCGATAGGATTGAAAACACTGTAGACATAGGGACGGATGAATGGGCGCTGCATGGATAAGGTAATTCATGTAATAGTCATAACACAGGGCACGACACAAAGAAACAAATGAGCATCAAAGCATAAATCAAACTGTAGCATGTTGTTCTTCAGGGTAAATGGTGATGCGGCGAGACAGGTGACACAATTGTTACATTCCTAATGTTAGGCTTATGGTCAGCGGACAAATAATTCCAAGTCTTTTATATTTTTAGTAAGGGATGTTCAAAGATCATCAGAGATGAAATCAAAGGGTTCCTTCATTTCCTTAATGATACCCTGAATAAAAGTATATTTTGATGCCATCTAACGTAGGCTCGTCAAAGAATGGAGCCTTCAAATATCTCAAAGATTGCCTTTGGAGCAAAGTGCAAGGTTGGGTTGAGAAGACCATGTCTACTGCTGGGAAGGAGGTCTTGGTAAAAGTCGTGGAACAATCAGTATTTATTATATGTCATGTTGTAAAGTGCATCGAGGTCTTTGTGAAAATATGAAGGGTGATTCACAAATTCTGGTGGGGAAGTAAAGATAGAAAAAGAAAGCCCAACTGGGTATCATGGGAAGTTATGAGACGCGCAAAAAGTATAGAGGGACTTGGTTTTAAGGATTTTGAATTCTTCAATCTTGCTTTGCTAGAAATGCGGTCTTGGGGAATCCTGCAGAATCATGAAACCTTGAGTGCGAGGATGCTGAAATATGCTTACTTCCCATCTACTATAATTCTACTTGTCGAGCTTCGAAACCATCTGTCCTAGATTTGGAGATCCATTATTGAGGGAAGAGACATTCTAAAATAAGGCATCATCAGGAGGATTGGCAATGGTGAGTCCACATAGATTTTCAATCATAATTGGCTCCCTAGATAAGAGATGATGAGACCATATGGGAGTTAGATCGATGACCCACCCATCATTGTTTTTTAGCTCATTGATCACACTTTGACTGCATGGGGCATAGCTCGTGTTGAAGAAGTGTTTATTCCAATTGATGTCTCTATTATTATGACTATACCTCTCTGCGCAAGAAATGTGGAGGATAGATCGAATTGGAATTTCAAAAGAGTGGGACCTTCTAAGTGTGACCGACATACAAGATGCTCACGGACACAAATTGGTGAAGAGGTGCATGACATGAGCTCTTCCAACCTGAGACTTAAAGAACCATCCTGGAAATCCCCTTCCAATGAAGATAAATATTTTTTGTGGAGACTCTCCAAATACTCCCTTCCCACCGAGGATGTTCGTTGCCACGGAAATATTTCTAGCAAGGATGCATGTGGTTTGTGTGGATCTTTGGACTCCTTGAGGACTTATCTGATGGAGTTCTCTATGACACAGTGCATATGGGTTCTTACTGATGAAGATTTGGCCGAGCATATCATAGCAACCATAGAACTGAGTTCTAAGCAATGGATCTTTACAATGATAGAAACTTTGGCCGGCTGTCACTCTCTCGGAAATTTGGTGGGCGAGGAGAAAAGCTATACACGAGGGAATATTCCAAAGTCCTTTCTCGACCAGCTTATTTATCACAAGGTTTATATCTGAACCTGGAGAGATTTCTCTGGCTTGAGCAAATGATCACCCTTGTAATGTTGGCCGAAGAAGGAATATAGTGCGCATGAAGGCGCCTCCTCCTGACTTTGTGAAGATACATGTGGATGTGGGTTTATCTCGTTCGGGATTGAGTGGTTCTGCGGCGGCAGTGTGTCGGGATTCTGCTGTCAATTATCTCGGTTTTACAGTTATCGTTATTCATGTGTACGTGACGTTGTGATACTCTATACTCGTTGGTTAACCCAAGTGGAAGGTTGAGATGTAGAGTAGCGGCAAGTTTCCCTTGGTGAAGATACCAAGGTTGAGAGTGTTGACCAGTAGGACTCCGATAATTATAAGTAGGTGGTGAAGTGAACAATGGCGCCGTTCACAACTCAAGGTTGTTTACTTCACCTGGACCTGCACATGACACAAATAACTTTGCTTCTCAATGAGTACAGAGAGGTTTTCAATCTCTCCGGCCATGTCGTTTCACAAAGGATCAACACAACAGATAAAAGATGATAATGATAGCAGCTAGAAAGTAAAAGCAGGAAAATAAAAGAGCGTGTAAACAGTGATGAGAATATGGATCGGGGTCCCGTGATGTTCACTAGTGAAGTCTCTCTCCCAAAAGACGATAACACTGCTATGCGAGGTAAACAAATCACAGCTGGGCAATTGACAGGATTAAAAATGCACTGCAATGCTAACAATGCTACAAAGAAAGGAAGAGGCTCAAAAGCATGGGCGATACGCCAAAATAAGTAGACCGAAATCCAACTTCATCTACTACTAATCATCTACCTTGAGATATCTATCCAGAACATCTCGCTGTTATTAAGTTGCGAGCCCCACCCAAAGTGTAAACCCAAAGCAACAGACAACTGCATTAAAAAGCACTTTGCGTAAACTAAACAATCCTTGCAACCGCGGTTACAAGCACCGTTGTTTTCTCCTTTGCGGCAACATCACACCCCCTACACTCATGTTTCTGTCACTCAAGTGTGTCATCAGGGGGCATGAACCCACAATCGAGCATAATGTTCCCTCTTGGAGTTACTACCTACTACTTGGCCAAAGCAATAAACAACAACGGAGAACATGCAAGAATTACTTAGGAACAAAAATATAAAAGATAAGAACCAAATATATTACTAAATCAAAATATAAACATAGTATCATAATCCATCAGATCCCAGCAAACTCAGCATAGCAAGAGCAGAAAAATACATATGTGCCTCGATCGTGTAGGGCAGCTCACGAGGTCTGAACCATGAAGAACAAAGAGGGGAGGAGAACATCACATAGCTACTGATCACGGACCCATGGTCCAAGGAAGACTACTCACGGCACATCCGGGAAGCGTCCATGGTGGAGGGGAAGCTCCCGGAGGTCAATCCTCCCTCCGGCAGGGTGCCGGGAAGAGGTCTCCTGGCGCTCCCGATCTTGGAAGCGCGGCGGCGGCGGAACAGAGACGAGATCGTGAAAAAGGGTTCTGTCTTCGGGGGTTTCGCATCACGGAGAATATATAGGCGAAGGGGGGCAGCCAGGGGCACCAGGGGTCGAGGCACCCGCCTGGGTCCCTTGTGGTGGCCCTCTGGCCCCACTTTGGTGATTCCGGAAGCTTCCGTTGCACTGATTTTTTATCCGATTTTTTCCGAATGTTTGGAGCATTTTTAATATGGGGGAAACCTGGAATAGAAAAAGAGCAGAAAACAGGAACTGACACTGTGGTGCACTGAGTTAATAAGTTAGTCCAAATATGATCAAAATTTTATGAAAGTGTATCTAGATCATAGCAATATCACACAAAACATGCATGGAGAAAGCAGAAATTATA
Source organism: Bromus sterilis (assembly GCA_950022295.1). Taxonomy (NCBI): domain Eukaryota; kingdom Viridiplantae; phylum Streptophyta; class Magnoliopsida; order Poales; family Poaceae; genus Bromus; species Bromus sterilis. The sequence goes on along the minus strand of OX465600.1, from coordinate 48,878,703 downwards.
AATGCGTTTGGGACGTATCAACATCCCCAAGCTTAATTCCTGCTCGTCCTCGAGTAGGTAAATGATAACAAGCATAATTTCTTTGGTGACATGCTAGCAACTGATACGTCTCAAACGTATCGATAATTTCTGCTTGCTCCATGCATGTTTTGTGTGATATTGCTATAATCTAGATACACTTTCATACACTTTTGATCATATTTGGACTAACCTATTAACTAAGTGCACCCCAGTGCTAGTTTCTGCTTTCGGTTGTTTTTCTATTTCAGTTTTCCCCAATATTAAAAGTGCTCCAAAAATCTGGAAAAATCAGATAAAAAATCAGCATAACGGAAGCTTCTAGAGCCCCGAAGAAGGGTCGGGGGGCCACCACCAGGTGCCCAGGTGGCCACCTGGCGCGGCCTAGGGCTTGGCCGCGCCAGGGGGCGCCTGGACCCCTGGTGGCCCCCCTGGTTGCCCCCCTTCGCCTATTTATTCTCCGTGGCGCGAAACCCCCGAAGACAGAACCCTTTTGGCGATCTCGTCTCTGTTTCGCCGCCGCCGCGCTTCCAAGATCGGGAGTGCCAGTAGAACCCTTCCCGGCACCCTGCCGGAGGGAGGATCGACCTCCGGGAGCTTCCCATCCACCATGGACGCTTCCCGGATGTGCCGTGAGTAGTTTCCTTTGGACCAGGGGTCCGTGATCAGTAGCTATGTGATGTTCTCCTCCCCTATTTGTTCTTCATGGTTTAGACTTCGTGAGCTTCCCTACATGCTCGAGGCACATATGTAATCTTTCTGCTGTTGCTATGCTGATTTTGATGGGATCTGATCGATTATGAGATTATGTTCAGTTTGTGACCTGCACACAGACACAAATAACTTTGCTCCCAACGAAGTTCAGAGAGGTTGTCAATCTCTCTGGTCCTGTTGTTTACAAAGGATCAAAACACAAGGGATAATGATAATGATAGCAACTGAAAGTAAAAAGCAAGAAAAGTAAATGACCGTGTAAACAGTGATGAGAATATGGACCGGGGTCCCGTGATGTTCACTAGTGATGTCTCTCTCCAAAAAGATGATAAAACTGCTATGCGAGGTAAACAAATTACATATGGGCAATTGACAGGATTATAAACGCACCGCAATGTTAACTATGCTACAAAGAAAGGAAGAGGCTCAAAAGCATGGGCAGTACGCCAAAATAAGTAGACCGAAATCCAACTGCATCTACTACTAATCATCCACCTTGAGATATCTATCCAGAACATCTCGCTGGTATTAAGTTGAGGGTCCCACCCAAAGTGTAAACCCAAAGCAACAGACAACTACATTAAAAAGCACTTTGCGTAAAGTAAACAATCCTTGCAACCACGGTTACAAGCACCGTTGTTTTCCCCCTTGTGGCCACAACACATCCCCTAAACTCATGTTTCTGTCACTCAAGCGTGTCATCAGGGGGCATGTACCCACAATTGAGCATAACGTTCCCTCTTGGAGTTACTACCTACTACTTGGCCAAAGCAATAAACAACAACGGAGAACATGCAAGAATTACTTCAGAACAAAAATACAGAAGATAAGAACCAATTATATTACTCTATCACAATCTGAACATAATCTCATAATCCATCAGATCCCATCAAACTCAGCATAGCAACAGCAGAAAATTACATATGTGTCTCGATCATGTAGGGCAGCTCACGAGTTCTAAACCATGAAGAACAAAGAGGGGAGGAGAACATCACATATCTACTGATCACGTACCCATGGTCCAAAGGAAACTACTCACGGTACATCCGGGAAGCGTCCATGGTGGAGGGGAAGCTCCCGGAGGTCGATCCTCCCTACGGCAGGGTGCCGGGAAGGGTCCTGCTGACGCTCCCGATCTTGGAAACGCGGCGGCGGCGGAACAGAGGCGAGATCGCGAAAAAGGGTTCTGTCTTTGGAGGTTTCCTGTGGCAGAGAATAAATAGGTGAAGGGGGCAGCCAGGGGGGCCACCAGGGGTCCAGGCGCCCCCCTGGCGCGTCCAGACCCTAGGCCGCGCCAGGTGGCCGCCTGGGTTCCTGGTGGTGGCCCCCCGGCCTTCCTTCGGGGCTCTGGATGCTTACGGTACGCTGATTATTAATCTGATTTTTCCCGGATTTTTGGAGTACTTTTTATATTGGGAAAAACTGAACTAGAAAAACAGCAGAAAACAGAAACTGGCACTGGGGTGCACTGAGTTAATAGGTTAGTCCAAATATGATCAAAAGTGTATGAAAGTGTATCTAGATCATAGCAATATCACACAAAACATGCATGGAGCAAGCAGAAATTATAGATACTTTTGGGACGTATCAACATCCCCAAGCTTAATTCATGCTCGTCCTTGGGTAGGTAAATGATAACAGGCATAATTTCTGTGGTGACATGCTAGCAACCATATAAGAACTTTGAAAAGTAAAGAAATCAAGGTATGTGATTCAATTCAAGTCATAACATGCAAAATTCTATATTAGCATTGAAACAAGCAACGAAAGAACATTAGGTGCAAGATCTCTCGCTGTCCGTGACTCGAATGTCTCCAAATTGTGTTTGCATGCAAGGAGGGGGATAGGGAATAGGAGAAAACAGTATTTTTTGTTGAGAACTCAATCTACTAAAGTTTCACAATTGGTCTTATTTGGAATCTTATCTTGCCTCGTTCCCAAACCACTAGCCAGGTACAAGTCAATTTGATCCACTCCTTTTCGATATTTTGAGCACTAATGCAATGGATGAGCGTAAGCACGAGAGGTAACACTTAGGATGGCAAAGAGAGAAATATGGTGGAGGAGGAAGACAAAAAGGGTAAGAAAGTCTCACATCAATGAGGACAATCATAGGCGAGAAGGCCAAATGATAGATATGATGTGAGGAGGTAGGGATTGCCATGCAACGGATGCACATATGAGCTAAAAAGCTATCCAATGGAAATAGTGGGGGTGCATCTAACTTGCTCGCTCATGAAGACCTAGAGCTCTTTTGAGGAGGCTCATCCTTGGAATATGCAAGCCAAGTTATATAGTGTGAGGGTCCCCACATAGCTATATGCATGAATGATCATCTCAATGGAGTACAAGGATAAGAGGGAGTACTAGTGTGGATCTTTCAAAAGGATAGTAGTGTTGCCCCTTTCTCTCTTTTTATTTTTTATTTTTCTATTTTTTCTATTTTTTTGTATTTTTTTGGTGGCCTCAATGGCTCTTTCTATTTAACTCTCATTTGTCCTCTTTGGGATCTTTTATTTTGTCCACTGTGGGATCTTTTCCTCAATTAAGGGAAACACTCTAATTTACAAGAGGGTATAGAAGATCTTTCACACTTTAAAAGGTACTCAAAAACATAAAGAAGGTGTAGCTATCATGATGTATGCAATGTATGCCTCTGCCAGTGTAGCGGGAACATGTATGACATGAAGATCAAGTCATGAAGAGGTGGATGTTGCATGGCAATATATCTCGGAAATGCTATGGAAATGCCTTATAGGTAGGTATGGTGCTTGTTTTGAGGAAAGATATAGGGAGGTTTATGATGATAGAGTGTATCATGCCAAGTGTTTGGATGTACTGGCGAAGGTGGACGCCATTTCTCGGAGTGAGAAGGAGGCAATGCACAGCACGGGAGAGGCTAACAAATATGAGGAGGTGGAAGTGTCAACTTTCAATACTTACATTCGTCCGAAGAACTCATGCACTTATTATCGGTAACTCTCAATCTAATAAGGAGGTTCGCAAAGAGACAAGTACCCCGAGGAGGAGTGTATGGGGATTTGGTTATCCTTGCGCATCCTCGACTCATGGTACGTGAGTGTACTCTAATATTCGATCCCTCCAAAGATTAGCCATCCATCTAGTAGCTAGAGTTCTCAACTAGTTTTGTAGGTTTTGAAAATACACACGGATTGCCCAAAATACGACACCTATCGCTAATAGGCTAGATCTCTTGACACAAAAAGTTCAAACATTACTCACATCAATACCTCAAAACTATTTCAAGTTACTACTAGAATTAAATAGCAACCTAGATTGCCTACTTTCAAGACAAGACACAACTCAGTGCAACAACCATCTCTCTTAACAAGATTAGCATGAAAACTAAAGAGAGTTCCAACAACAAACTAAACAAAATCCAAGGCTCTTGTTAAAGACAAACTAAGACGAAAAACTAAACATGGCAGTAGCTATGAAAAGATAAAGAACACACAACAGTAAAAAGATAGGCATGAAGAATCCTATGATGTGTTCTAGATTTTTAAAGTGGAGCGTGTTTATCTCCCTCACAAAGTAAGATGGGGTCTAACTTGTTATGAACATCAAGCAAAGCTAAAGAAAACTAAAGATAAAACCTAAGAGCGGGACGCTCCAAGCATAGCACATAACACATGAAGTGATAAAAATATAGTGAGACGAAGGACGAACTGATGATTGTTGATGGAGAAGGGGATGCACGGGGGCATCCCCAAGCTTAGACGCTTGAGTCTCCTTGAATATTTATTGGGGATGCATGGGGGCATCCCCAAGCTTGAGCGCTTGACACTCCTGGATCTTCTTTCATCATCTTCTCTCGCACACTTGAAAACTCCCTTCATACATAACTAATCATAAGCTGATTAGAGAGGTCAGTACCTTAATAAAATAATTTTCCCACTAGATATAAAGATATTATTGAAGAGCTACTGTTTCTCAAGATTTCCAAAAGGTTTTTGCGAAGAAAAAGCAAGCTTAAGGTTTGCAAAAGTAAGGAGAGGAAGAACGTGGCAGAATCTGTGAAAAACAGAACAGAAGGTAGTAGAGAATTTTTTCAGGGCACTTCTTCAACTCAAATAAAAAAAACTCAGAACATACGAAAGTTCCGCAATTGTATAGAGCACTCTGTGTAAAAAATTCAGCTCAAAAAGATGAACTGGTGATTTGTTCCGATTTTTTTTCGTCAAGTTGACAGAATCTGTTTTCTGGACAGCATGTCACAACTTTTGCTTCCCTTGTCATATGAGGCTATACCTTGGCACAAGGCTTGAAAATAAAGATGCAATGATGTTGCTACATTAGTAACTGTCATCAAGACCACTAAAAAAAGAAGTAAAAACATATTGGGTTGCCTCCCAACAAGCGCTTTCTTTTATGCCTTTAAGCTAGACATAAGGCAAAAGATCAAGTCGTATCAATCGATCCATCATCAAGATCATCAAAAAGCTCTTCAATTGTACAACTAGTCTTAAGAGGTCTTTCAAATAAAGGCCTAATAAAGATACTTCTAGGGAGAACACAGACACAAATAACTTTGCTCCCACCGAACTTCTGAGAGGTTGTCAATCTCTCCGGTCTTGTTGTTTACAAAGGATCAAAACACAAGGGATAATGATAATGATAGCAACTGAAAGTAAAAAAGCAAGAAAAGTAAATGAGCGTGTAAACAATGATGAGAATATGGATCGGGGTTCCGTGATGTTCAGTAGTGATGTCTCTCTCCCAAAAGACGGTAAAACTGTTATGCGAGGTAAAGAAATTACAGATGGGCAATTGAGAGGATTATAAACGCACCGCAATGCTAACTATGCTACAAATAAAGGAAGAGGCCCAAAAGCATGGGCGGTACGCCAAAATAAGTAGACTGAAATCCAACTTCATCTACTACTAATCATCTACCTTGAGATATCTATCCAGAACATCTCGCTGGTATTAAGTTGCGAGCCCCACCCAAAGTGTAAACCCAAAGCAACAGACAACTGCATTAAAAAGCACTTTGCGTAAAGTAAACAATCCTTGCAACCGCGGTTACAAGCACCGTTGTTTCCCCCCTTGTGGCCACAGCACATCCCCTAGAATCATGTTTCTGTCACTCAAGCGTGTCATCAGGGGGCATATACTCACAATCGAGCATAACGTTCCCTCTTGGAGTTACTACCTACTACTTGGCCAAAGCAATAAACAGCAACGGGGAACATGCAAGAATTACTTCGGAACAAAAATACAGAAGATAAGAACCAATTATATTACTCTATCACAACCTGAACATAATCTCATAATCCATCAGATCCCATCAAACTCAGCATAGCAACAACAGAAAGATTACATATGTGCCTCGATCATGTAGGGCATCTCACGAGGTCTAAACCATGAAGAACAAAGAGGGGAGGAGAACATCACATAGCTACTGATCACGGACCCATGGTCCAAAGGAAACTACTCACGGCATATCCGGGAAGCGTGCATGGTGGAGGGAAAGCTCCCGGAGGTCGATCCTCCCTCCGGCAGGGTGCCGGGAAGGGTCCTGCTAACTCTCCCGATCTTGGAAAAGCGGCGGCGGAAGAATAGAGGCGAGATCGTGAAAAAGGGTTCTGTCTTCGAAGGTTTCCTGTGGCGGAGAATTAATAGGCGAAGGGGGGCAGCCAGGGGGCCCACCAGGGGTCCAGGCGCCCCCCCTAGCGCGACCAGACCCTAGTATGCGCCAGGTGGCCACCTTGGTCCCTGGTGGTGCCCCCCGGCCCTCCTTCGGGGTTCTGGAAGCTTCCGGTACGCTGATTTTTTATCTGATTTTCCCGTATTTTTGGAGCACTTTTTATATTGGGAAAAACTGAAATAGAAAAGCAGCAGAAAACAGAAACTGGCACTGGGGTGCACTGAGTTAATAGGTTAGTCTAAATATTATCAAAAGTGTATGAAAGTGTATCTATGTCATAGCAATATCACACAAAACATGCATGGAGAAAGCAGAAATTATAGATACGTTTGGGACTTCGTTGAGAGCAAAGTTATTTGTGTTGTGTGTCGGTCCAGGTCAAGGAAGCAATGTTTGTCATAAACGGTGCCATTGTTTTCTTGCCACCTACTTATCATTACCGGAGTCCTACGGGTTCGATACTCAACCTTGGTATCTTCACCAAGGGAAACTTGCCGCTACGCTGCATCTCACCTTCCACTTGGGGTAACCAACGAAGGGCGCGAAGCAATTATCATCTCGCGTATCAAGCAAATTTTTGGCGCCGTTGCCGGGGACTCCTAGTGCTAAGATAGGGGAGTTGTCCACTACCTTTTACCTTTACTTTTTAGTCTTGTTAGTTTACCTTTCTGTTTTTATCTTTGTGTCTTATATCAAAAATCACAAAAAAATTACTCCCTCCGATCCATAATAAGTGTCGTCCATCTAGTACAAAGTTTGTACTAGCTTAGTACAAAATGAGCGACACTTATTATGGATCGGAGGGAGTATTTATCTTGATTTTAGTAGTCCTCCTTGTTTAGATGAACATGTTAGGACTTGGTGCTTTCCGGGAATCGGAAGTTCTCGATTTCCGTCAAAGGATGGAGAAAATATGAAGAAGGCATGGGACCGAATTTCTGAAGCACATAAAAGAATTATGCCTAGGATACCTATAAAAATTGTGCTTAGAAATTTTTACCATGGTCTTTTTAAGTGGTGTAAACACTCTGTTGATATTATAGCCGAAGGAGACTTTTTACTGTGTGATGAAGCTAGAGATCTTAATATTTTGCATAGTCTATCTAGTTATTTTGTTTATGATCGTAGTACTGATACTGTTATAGATAGACTTGCCACTATTGAAAAGAGGATGGATGCTTTAGACTTGAGGAAGGTAGAGGAACTTAAGTCCAACAAGAAAGAAATGTTGGAGATAGATGATGATTGGGAGCCCTTTCTTAGGATTAGCATCTCTAACCAAGACTTCCTTGTTTTTTGTGATATTGGATCCATGGTTTCTACTATGCCAAAAATAGTTTATGATTCTTTGAAACTAGATATGGATAAATTGTCATCTTATCATGAACATGCTAATAAAGATATTTCAGAGGTTAAAGGAAAGGTAAAAGAAGTGCAAGTTGCATTCCTTCATAGGATTTGATACGTCCCAAACGTATCTATAATTTCTGCTTGCTCCATGCATGATTTGTGTGACTTTGCCATGTTTTGCTTGAACTTTCATACACTTTTTATCATATTTGGACGAACCTATTAACTCAGTGCACCCATTTGTCAGTTCCTGTTTTCTGTCGTTTTTGTATTTCAGGTTTTCCGGTCATTAAAACTGCCAAATAAATCCCGGAAAAGTTATATAAAAAATCTGCGACCCGGAAGCTTCCTGAATCACCAAGGAAGGAAGGGGGTGGACCCACCAGGGCCCCAGGAGGGTCCCTGGCGTGGCCCCACCCTAGGCCGCACCATGAGGCCTCCTGGCTGCCATGTGGCCCCTCTCAGTGCTCCCTTTGTCCTATATTTACCCCCCGTGACGGAAACCCCTAATATCGATATGCTATTCCCGTTCTCCTCTCTGTTCCGCCGCCACCTCCGTTTCAAGATCGGGGCTGCCAGGAGAGCTGCCCCGGCACCCTGCCGGAAGGAGGAATCCCCTCCGGGAGACCATCCATCTCCATGGACGCCTCCCAGATGTGCCGTGAGTAGTCCCCCTTGGACCATGGGTCCGTGACCAGTAGCTATGTGATGTACTCCTCCCCTCTTTGTGCTTCCACTTTCGAGACCTCGTGAGCTGCCTCAAATGATCGAGGCACTTTAGTAATTTTCTGTGTTGCTATGCTGAGTTTGCTGGGATCGGATGGATTTTGAGATTATGTTCAGATTGTGATGAGTAATATATTTGGTTCTCTTTTATATTTGTGTTCTTTAGTAAATTCTTGCATGTTCTCCGTTGCCGTATTTTACTTTGGCCAAGTGATTTGTTGCAACTCCAAGAGGGAGTGTTATGCTTGATTGTGGGTTCAGCCCCTTGATATCTAGCTTGGGTGACAGAAACATGATACTAGGGGATGTGTTGTTGCCACCAGGGATAAAACAACGGTTCTTGTACTTGCGGGTGCAAGGATTTTTTTTACTTTACGCATAGTTCTTTTAATGCAGTTGTTTGTTGCTTTGAGTTTACACTTTGGGTGGGATTCACAACTTAATACCAGCGAGATGTTCTGGATAGATATCTCAAGGTGGATGATTCGTAGTAGATGCAGATGGATTTCGGTCTACTTACCTTGGCGTACTGCCCATTGCTTTTGAGCCTCTTCCTTTCTTTTATAGCATAGTTAGCATTGCGGTGCGTTTATAATACTGTCAATTGCCCAACTGTGATTTGTTTACCTCGCTAGCACTTTTATCGTATTTTGGGAGAGAGACGTCACTAGTGAACATCACGGAACCCCGGTCCATATTCACACCATTGTTTACACCTTCAATTTACTTTCAGTGCACTATTATCTCTTGCGTTGATCCTTTGTAAACAGCAAGGCCAGAGGAATTGACAACTCCTCTGTACTCGTTGGGAGCAAAGTTATTTGTTTCTGTGTGCTGGTCCAGACAGCTCCCTAACCGGAAGCCAATTTCTGGCGTCGTTGTCACCTTCTTGTATTTCTGCGAGTCCTACTGGAGACAAACCTTTGTATCTTCACCGAGGGAAATTTGCTGCTACGCTACATCTCACCTTCCACTTGGGGTATCCAACGAGAAGTGAGAGAACTATCCTCACCGTATCAAGATAATTTCTGGCGCCGTTGCCAGGGACTCCAGTCTACAAGATAGGGGAGTTGCACACTATCTTTTATCTTTGCTTTTTAGTCTTGTTAGTTTACCTATCAGTCTTTACTTTTGTGTCCCTTATAAAAAATACCAAAAATACCTGTTACCTTGTTAGTAGGTACCACTATGGCTGGTCCTTTTGCCTTTGGTGAGGCAGAAGTACTTACCTTTACTCAGAGAGGTGGTGAAAGTCTGAAAGATGCTTGGTATAGAATTAATGATTCTCAAAAGAGGGCCACCAAGAAGCAAACCACTACTATCCTGCTTAGAAATTTTTATGTTGGGATTACTTCTTGGAATAGGTTTGTCTTAGACACTGTTATCAATGGGAACTTTATAGAGGCTCCAGTTTGGGAAGCCCTTAATATTATTGAAAATCTTGTTGGAAGTCTCCCCGTTGCTAGCATTAAGGAGGACATTACTCTATCTCACATTATGAGAAAACTTGAAAAATAGAGTTAGAGATGCCAAGTATCGATAAAGTAAATGAGTTGGATCGTAAGATTCAAGGGAATTTGAATAGTCTAAATAGCTCCATGCAAAAAATTATCAAAACTTTGGAGACTATCAAATCCCTTGATGAGAAGTCTTCTAGGATAGAAAAGATTGAGGAAGTTATTGAAACTATAGGAACTACCTTTTCCTCAATCAAAACCAAAAAGGATGAAACTCCGGCAAGAAAGGAACCCAAGTTCTTTTACGTCCCTAAGGTTCCTCGAGCTAAAACTGACACACCTATGGCCAAAAGAGTTGAAACAGTGAAGATTTTGGAGGAGATACCTGTCTTTATTTTTGAAACTCCAATTGATTTTCCTCCTTTTGATTTTATCCCTAGAAGTATTTTTATTCGGCCTTTATTTGAGAAACCTCTTAACACTAGTTGTACTATTGAAGAGCTTTTTGATGATCTTGATGATGGATCAATTGATACAACTTGATCTTTTGCTTTAAGCCTAGCTAATGGATTTAAAGAAGCGCTTTCGGGGGGCAGCCCGCAACGAATTTAGGTTTTATTTTTTGTTTTCTTCTGTTATTAGTGGTCTTGATGATTGTTACTACTGTAGCAACATCATTGTATCTTTACTTTTAAAGCTTTGTGCCAATTATAGCCTCATATGACAAGGGAAGTGAAAGTTGTGACATGCTATCCAGAAAACAGATTCTGTCCTCGTGATCAAGGAAGCAGAAGAGAAAGTTTGAATTGTTCGTGATCGATTGAAAGCCGCTCAATCTCATCATAAAATCTACTATGATTGTCATCATAGGCAAGAAAGCTACAATCTGGATGAGAAGGCTTACCTTCGGGTTACTCCTCTGAAGGGAACCCAAAGATTCGGTATCAAAGACAAGTTGGCCCCACGTTATATCGGACCTTTCCGCATTCTCGCTAAACGTGGAGAAGTTGCCTCCCAACTTGAACTACCTCCGCACCTTTCCCGAGTACATGATGTATTCCCTGTGTCACAACTCAGGCGTTGCTTCAAGGACCCCATCCGCGAAGTCGACCATGAAACGCTTGATCTCCAAGATGACCTTTCTTATCGAGAGTACCCCGTTCTTATTCTTGATTCTGCAGAGCGTGTCACTCGCCGTCAGAAGATCAAGTTTCTGAAAGTGCAATAGTCACATCACTCCGAGAAAGAAGCAACCTGGGAAAGAGAAGACCGCCTCCGTGCCGAGTACCCCACCTTCCTCCCGATGACTTCTGAATCTCGGGACGAGATTCTTTTGAGTGGGGGCGAGTTCTCACAACCCTCTTTTAGGTATGTGCTAGGGTTTGATTGTGCCCTTTGAATCATGCAAAAATTCAAAAGAAATTCAAAATTGGGGAAAAAGAAAAGCCCTAAAGATTTTTTTTCAAATGGCCAGATAAAAATTTCTTCCAAAAATACCTCTGTTATTTTTGAAAAGTCTTATAAATATGCATGAACACATATAAAGTGAAGTGGGCCCCACTGCATGCACCAAGACTTCTCAAAAATTCCAAACAGAGCTTCAAAATTAAATAATACCCCTATTTGAATTGAAATTCAAATAATTTGAATTTCAAAAATCTCCAAAATTTGGGAGTGGCTAGTTATATGTCACCATAAGTCCAAATTAAAATTTTGGGATTTTTATAAAATGCTTTGGTATTTATTTACTAAAGCTAAACAAATTACAGAAACAAATAAAAAGAAAAGAAGAGAGAGAGAGAGAGTACCTGGCCCAACTTACCTTCCCAGCCCATCCAGCCTGGCCGGCCCAGCCCACCAGGGGTAGAGCTGTCTTCTACCCCGGGACATGCAGGCTGCTCGTCGGCGTGGCGAGCATGCCGTCGCCGCGGCCACCTCCTACTTGCCCCCTGGCCTCCTACCCCTCCCCGTGGACGCCTGGAAGGCCCCAGGTCCATCTCCCCCTCTCGCCGCTCGCTCTATTCCCCTCTCTCTCACGTTCTCACAGCCGCTCGAGCGCCGCCGCAGAGCACGGCGCCGTGCCCACGCGGCCAACAGCGACGACAAGCTGCGCCATCATGTCGTAGCGCCTCCTCGTCGGCGTCCTCATCTACCACTGCAACTAATCGACACCGAGAGCCCCATAGACGACGCCATCTTTGCCGATTCGCCGCCGGCGGAGGTGGACCTCGTCGGAAAATTTGTCGTCACCACGCCCTCCCAGCCCTCGCCTTCGACTCCATTGGAATCAGGGTGAGGAGCCTCTTTGTTTGCCTCTCCCCGCACCTTTTTCCGTGCCCTAGATGCCAAACTCACCGGAGCAGAGCCACGGCCGCCGCCATTGTTGAAGTCGTCGTCGCTCCAGAGCACCCCGGCGACCCCTGCTTAGCGCACAAGACGCGGGAGATCACGGGCGTCAGTTTGGTACTTGCCCCGTGCTCCCCCCCCCCCCCCCCCCCCCGTGGCCTAAATCAAATCCAGCGAGCCCTCCGCCGCGCATGTGGTCGCCGTCGACGACCGTCCGACGGGACCAGGTTAATTAACCTTAATTACCCCCCTAAACTAAACCCTAACCCAATGACAGGTGCGCCCCAGGCCCCCCTAACCCCTCTGTTAAGTTAACAGAGAGGGTATTAATCCCTGTGAGACTTACAGGGTGGACCCACAGGTCAGACCCCCCCCTTGATGTCATCCTTGCGTCAGCATGATGCAATAAACCTTTTTTCCAGATATTTAAAAGAAATTAAGAAATCAGAGAAAAGGCCGAAATGTCGGGACCCGGGGTTAGCGTATGCAAGTCTCGCTATGACATAGTCATATGGAGAGCCGAGAACCGTACCCACTTGTCTAAGCAGACAAGGCCAAGCACAGAACGTTCTCGGAAAGCATCGTACGTGAGGGGCATCCCATCCAGGCCGGATGATCAACTGAGATGGGTCCTCATCGTGCGCACACAAGCCTAAAGATATGGGTGATGAACTCCCATATTCACAGACAAGTCGCCTCAACCATACTATCGACTATCTCATAACTCTTACATAGACTTACTCCAGCCCGATCACTTAGTCGGGGTCTAGGGCGGGCTCGATTATACCACAAAGTGTGCACGAGACAGAGTCTCGAGCAATCGCATCGCGATGCCCCAAGCTGCGCACATCTAAGGGCCACTTGGTGTATGAAAGACCGCCAGCCAGATCACAACTAAGGTCTCGAAAACCCATACAAAGACATGCATGTTATAAACATACACGCAACACACATGCCTTGTATGAACAGCAGGTATCATTGCAATTCTCTACAAAGTATACATTTTATTGATAACTCTCACAGAGTGCACACAGAGATCACAAGCATGTGATCCAATATTACAACAAAGAAGCGGAAGCAAAGTAGGTCTGAGTACAGAGAAGTTTAACAAATGGCTTAAGAAGCCTTATTTAAACACAAGTCCTCCACAAGGGAACCGGTCGTCTGACTGGGACTACACTAGCTTGGTCTTCAGTCGTTGAGCTCGATGAAGAATCCACCTTCGGGTTCAATGGGTTCATCTAAAACATAGAATAAGCAAACGTGAGTACAAAGTCGTACTCAGCAAGACTTACGTAGGAGCTATACTACTCATGCACATGTATCAAGGTAAAGGGAGGTGGGGTTCAATTGCAGAAGTGCCAGCTTTGACTTGGCTAGTCCTGAACTACGAGTACCAGACTTGAGATAAGAAGCGTACACGAGTCCACTACATCTCCAATCAATTACACCACTATGATGCCTTCCTCGACTTCCCCACGAGAAAGCACGCCATAGCACTCACGCTTATCTTGGTAAGTTTTATAAGTATCCAGTTCAAGTTGTCTAATAATCAAGCTAAGCTTTCCAAACGGTCCTTAACCACGGACGCGGCTATTCGAATAGTTTTGTTAACCCTGCAGGGGTGTACCGCTACACACACATGATCAACAATTACCGCCTTTGTACTCGACACCGTTCAAGAAGTGTCGGCGAGGATGCTCACCACAACTGTTACCTCATAGCCGATCTAGTCCAAGAAAGCCGCCTACCTGGGTTGGCTACCACTATCGTGAACCCGGCCGGTTTACCGAAGTGGACCCAGATGATGTGTGCGTGGTGCATAAGCCGGTCTCGGTTGAGCCGTTCTCTCACTTAGCAGCCAGGCCACAAACCTACCAGAACTCCGAACTACTGCGACATCTGGACATCGAAAGGGATGAGTTAATAGGTTGAGAGGGGTCAGTGAGCCCAATGTGTGGTTGTACTCTTCATCTTGGATCACCACACAAGAACTCGGACTTAGGGCGATGTTCAACGAGACAACCCACTGTGTACTCCTACACAGCCTCTCATCCTTCACCTTGTATTAGGGTAGATTCACCAACACATTTCCACCATCATCAACATGATCACTACCATCCCGACTCACATAACAGTAACAATATTGTATCACTCTAAGCATGCAATAAGCAGTAACAATTGCAGAGGCCACATGATATCAACCAACTCCTACATTTGCTAGGATTGTGGTTTGCTTACTACTGTGACAAATGATAGGTCATGCAAAGGAATGGGTTCATCTATGCGGTAGAAACGTAGCATGGTAATCATCCTATACAATGCATAAGCGAGACATGAGAGGGAAGTGGGATTTTATCGACATGATCAATGGGGGTTTGCTTGCCTTGCTGACGAGGTTCAGTCTCGGGATCTTCAACGAAGGGGGCTGCTTCCTGTTCCGGTTCCACCTCTACTCGACAAACAACAAACAAGGTAGCAAAGTAAATACAATGCACAAGCACATGGTTGAAGGTTGAAACTTGGTTTGCATGCTTCTGATGTGTGAGGCAATTCCATTTAAATGGAGTATATTGCAAATGAATTGCAAATTCAAACTCGAATTTGAATTCAATTTAGCCAAGTTACAAATGTTATTGTTTGAACAAAGTAATTCATCTTGAAATGTGTATGATATGCCTCTGATGTTCAAGTGAATTGGGGTTAAGTTGCTAAGGTTCAAAATGCAAAAGCATTTGAATTTAATTTGATTAAATTTCAATTAAACCAAATAGCAAATGCTACTGGTCCCATTTTAAATTCAACTTAAACATAGTTGAAAGTTGTATATTTGGATAGGTTATTTTCTCCTGGTCATTTTTCATATATTATATGTTAAATTTGGAGTTAATATGAATTTTCTATAAATTTTCAAAGTTTCAGCCTTTTTCTGGATTTAAGTAAATCAATTATTTGATTTACTGCGTTCGCATGGCGTCAGGCTGACGTAAGGGGGGCTGACTGCTGGGACCCACCGGTCAGTGGTTGGGTTAACTAAACCGTGCGGTTAATCTAATCCTAATTAGATTAGGGGTCCTGGGCCCACTGTCAGTGACCCATGGGGTTAGTTAAGTGGGGGGGGGGGGTTAGGTCCTAATGGAGGGGCTCATCGGCGGGGAGCACTGTTGATGCCGGAATCTCGCCGGAGGTGCAAATCGGGCACGGGAGGGGAAAAGGAGCGCACCATCTTGCTCAGCATCGTCGTCCGCATCGAATGGACCTGGCCAGAGCTTCACGGGGTCACTGGAGCGTCGCCGGCGGAAGCAGAAGCTAGGGATGCGTCGGGGAGGGGGCAAACGGGCACCATTTGGGGTGGCGAGTGGCGCCTTGTGAAGCTAGCGCACGCATGAGCCATACGCACGCTCTGGGGCAACGACAGGGGCACGGGAGCAAGGGGGGCATCGTCCATGGCGGCGACAGATCTCTGCTCTCATGGCGGAATCGGCTAGGGGGGGATTGAGGTGCTGCAAGGTTGGGGGTTCTGCTCACCAGGAGGTGGTGAACGCGATGGCACAGGCGGTGGAGGCGGGGAGGCTTCAACGGCGATGAATTCGACGAAGTTGGCTTGCGGGTCCGGCGGCGACGTGGAGACGATTCCGACGGCTACAGAGCGTCCGAGCTTGATTCCTTCTGCACGGAGACGAAGTCGACGGTGACGAAGACGATGGACACAACGACTCGGCTCGGGGACGACGGTGGCCACACGGGCTTCAATCCATGGCGACGGCGGCGCTTGGGTCGTCGTCGAACTTGGCGAGAGAGAGAGTGAGAGCTATCCTGGAGGGGGGGAATGGACGCACGACGTCTCCAGCGTCTCCGTGGCGTGGCTAGAAGGCGCGGGAGGGGCAGGTGGCGTCGGGAGAGGCGGCGACGTGCGCGGCTAGCTCGGTGGCATTCCACCGAGCAGCTTGGAGGCGCGGGGTCGGGGAAGAAGACCCCCTTGCCCCTTTGGGCCGGGTGGGCCGGCTGCGCTGCCTTCGCCTAGGCGACAGGTAAGCCTTTCTCTCTCTTTCTGTTTTTCTTTTCTCATTTCTTTTCTGCCTTTGTTTTGGTTTTGCTAAATAAAATAGCAAATCTTTTTTTAAATGCTAAAACTTTTTATATGGCCCTATAATAAAATATACTAGCCATTTGCAAAGTTTGGCACTTTTTAAAATTCAAATTATTTGAATCTTAAATCAAATAGGGGTTTTTGAATTAATCCAAGGTCCTATTTGAATATTTGAAAAATCCATGAGCATGGGGTTGGTCCCACATCACTTGATATGTGATCACACTCATTTATAAGACTTTTCAAAAATCAAACATGAATTTTTGGGGAAGAATTATTTCTGGCCTTTTGAATTAATTCATATGGGGGTGTTCCTTCTCCCATTTGAGTTTGAATTTGATTTCAATTGATTTCTTTTGAAATTTTTAACATGATGCAAAGTGACTTGCTAATCCTAGCACATACCTAACTTGGGGTTGTGACAAGAAAAGTGATTAAACTTTAGAAAATCATAACTAATTCATATTAACTCCAAATTGGACAAATAATATATGAAAAATCATCAGAAAAATGCAAGGATTCCAAATATCATATTTTCATAGATGGTAAACACATCTATGATGATGGACCAGTGGCATTTAGCTATTTGGGTTATTTGGAATAATTCAAATTAAATGTTTAAATCATTTCAAATTAAATCTTTGCTATGCCAACCTAATCACATGATCATCAGAGGCATATCTTACACATGACAAGATGGTTTACAATGATCAAACTTTAGCAAATGCAACTTGGCTAATTTGAACAACATTTGGAGTTTGAATTGCAATTCAATTGCAATACACTTCAATTAAGTGAATTTGCCACAAACCAGTAGCATTCACATCATCGATAACTATATCATGTGCTTGTGCATTTACATTCAATGTTGCGCCCCCCCCCCTTTGTTGATGATTGGCTCCGATGACAGACGTTCCGAGACGGTGATAACCCCCGAAGAAGAAGAAGACCGGTAAACCCGTGTATCGTTGATACGTCCAAAACGTATCGATAATTTATGCTTGCCTCATGCATGTTTTGTGTGATATTGCTATGATCTAGATACACTTTCATACATTTTTGATCATATTTGGACTAACCTATTAACTCAGTGCACCCCAGTGCCAGTTCCTGTTTTCTGCTGTTTTTCTATTTCAGTTTTCCCCCATATAAAAAGTGCCAGAAAAATTCGGGAAAATTCAGATAAAAAATCAGCGTGACGGAAGCTTCGAGAAAAGCCCGGGAGGGGCCAGAGGGGGGCCAGGGGGCCCAGGCGGCCACCCGGCGCGGCCCCACCCCTGGCCGCGCCAGGGGGGCGCCTGGGCCCCCTGGTCCACCTCTGGCTGCCCCCCTTCGCCTATTTATCCCCCGTCACGGGAAAACTCCAGAAGAGGAACCCTATTCCGCGAACTCACCTCTGTTCCGCCGCCACCGCGCTTCCAAGATCGGGAGCACCAGAAGACCTCTTCCCGACACCCTGCCGGAGGGAGGATTGACCTCCGGGAGTCTCCTCTCCACCATGGATGCTCCCCGGATGTCTCATGAGTAGTTTTCCTTGGACCATGGGTCTGTGATCAGTAGCTATGTGATGTTCTCCTCCCCTCTTTGATCTTCATTGTTTAGACCTCGTGAGCTGCCCTACATGATCGAGGCACCTTTGTAATATTTCTGCTATTGCTATGTTGACTTTGATCGGATCTGATGGATTATGAGATTATGTTCAGATTGTGATAGAGTAATATATTTGGTTTTTATCTCTTATATTTTTGTTCCTAAGTAATTCTTGCATGCTCTCCGTTGCTGTTTATTGCTTTGGCCAAGTAGTAGGTAGTGACTCCAAGAGGGAGCGTTGTGCTAGATTGTGGGTTCATGCCTCCCCAATGACATGCTTGAGTGACAGAAACATGAGTCTAGGGGATGTGCTGTTGCCACAAGGGGAAAACAACGGTGCTTGCAACCGCGGTTACAAGGATTGTTTACTTTACGCAAAGTTCTTTTTAATGCAGTTGTCTGTTGCTTTGGGTTTATACTTTGGGTGGGGCTCGCAACTTAATACCAGCGAGATGTTCTGGATAGATATCTCAAGGTGGATGATTAGTAGTAGATGCAGATGGATTTCGGTCTATTTACCTTGGCGTACTGCCTGTGCTTTTGAACCTCTTGCTTTCTTTTGTAGCATAGTTAGCATTGCGGTGCGTTCTTAATCCTTTCAATTGCCTTTCTGTAATTTGTTTACCTCGCATAGCATTTTTATCGTCTTTTGGGAGAGATACATCACTAGCGAACATCACGTATCCCGGTCCATATCCTCACTATTGTTTCCAAGCTATATTTACTTTTCTGCGTTTACTTTCAAGTTGCTATCATTATCCCCTTGCATTTTATCATTTGTGAACAACAAGACTGGAGAGATTGACAACCTCTCTGAACTTCGTTGGGAGCAAAGTTATCTGTGTCTGTGTGCAGGTCCGCGTCAGTTGCGCCGCTGACACCTACTTATCATCTCTGGAGTCCTACTGGAGACAAACCTTGGTATCTTTACTGAGGGAAACTTGCTGCTGTACCGCATCACGCCTTCCACTTGGGGCCTACCAACGAAGGGCGAGAAGCCTTCATCAAGAGCAATTTCTGGCGCCGTTGCCGCGGACTCCAAGTGCTAAGATAGGGGAGTTGCACACTACCCTTTACCTTTGTTTTTTAGTCTTGTTAGTTTATCTTTCAGTTTTTATCTTTGTGTCTTTTATCAAAAACTACAAAAAAATCGGCCACACTTGCTGCCACTATGGGTTCCACTGAAAACACCAAGTTGTGTGACTTCACTAGTCACAACAACCAGAACTTTATCTGCACTCCCATTGCCACACCTGCCACTTCAGCTACCTCTTATGAAATTAAACCTGCTTTGCTAAACCTTGTTATGAGAGATCAATTCTCTGGTGCTGGAGATGATGCTGCTTTACACTTGAATAATTTTGTTGAATTATGTGATATGCAAAAGTATAAAGAAGTAGAAGGTGATGTTGTTAAGCTCAAGCTCTTTCCTTTCTCTTTAAGGGGAGATGCTAAAATCTGGTTTCAATCTTTGCCTAGAAATAGCATAGATTCTTGGGATAAGTGCAAAGATGCTTTTATAGGGAAGTACTACCCTCCTGCTAAGATTATCCAATTGAGGAGCAATATTATGAATTTCAAGCAATTGGATAATGAACACGTTGCCCAAGCTTGGGAACGAATGAAATCTCTTGTTAAGAAATGCCCTACACATGGTTTGACTACTTGGATGGTTATCCAGACTTTTTATGCAGGCTTGAACTTTACCTCGCGGAACCTGTTAGATTCGGCCGCGGGAGGAACCTTTATGTCAACTACACTTGGTGCTGCCACGAAGCTTCTCGATGAGATGATGACCAATTATTCCCAATGGCACACCGAACGCGCTCCAACAGGTAGGAAGGTAAATTCTGTCGAGGAAATTACCTCCCTCAATGAAAAAAGTTGATTTAATTATGTCTCTACTTACCAAGCAACCTTCTATTGATCCTCATGATGTTCCTTTAAATTCTTTGGTTGCTCAAGAACAAGTAGATGTGAACTTTATTGCTATAACCAACTTCAACAACAATGCTTATAGGGGAAATTTTGCTAGCAATCCTAGACCGTTCCCATCTAACTATGGGAACAACAACACTTACCCTAGCAACAAGAACCCCTCTTCTGAATTAGAAAGCATGCTTAGAGACTTTATCACTACCCAAAAAGCCTTCAACAAAAATGTAGAAGAGAAATTATCTAAAATAGATAATCTCTCTTTGAAGGTAGAAAGCTTAGCCCTTGATATTGAGATGCTCAAAATTAGAACCTCTCCCCTTGAGGAGAATAAAGCCACTCCTATTAATGCTATCCAGTTGCAAATCAATGAAAATATTAGGATGATGGCTAAACTTAAAGAAAGATGGTCTAGAGAAAAAGAGGAAGAGGATAGAATTAAGAGCCTTCCTACACACCACACAGTTGCCACTATCCAAATTGTTAAGGACACTCAAACTATTAGCACCCAATGCACTCCTAGTCCCGTTGGACCTATTAATGGTGATGCTAATACCTCAACCGTAGAAAAAGAAACTCCTATGAACATAGAGGGTTTCAAACAAGTGAGCCTAGATGACACTACTACCACCTTTTATAGTAGTGATATTGATTTTGATAGTTGCACCCTCTCAGAAGTTGTTAGCTTGTTACACAAAATGTCTAGAGACCCCCACACTAGCACACTTAATCTTGCCTTCACGGAGCATATCACAAATGCTCTTATCAAAGCTAGGGAGGAGAAGCTTAGAGTAGAAGCCTCCATACCTAGGAAGTTAGAGGATGGTTGGGACCCTATGATCAAAATTAAATTGAATAACTTCTCTTGCTATGCTTTATGTGATGTTGGAGCTAGTACCTCTGTTATGCCCAAAAGAATATTTGATATGTTTGAATTGAAGCCTTTTGAGCCTTGTTCTTTTGGTGTTCGTCTTGTTGATTCTTCCATAAAGAAACCTTTGGGGAAGATCAACGATGTTCTTATCATTGTCAATGACAACTATGTTCCCGTTGATTTTATTGTTATGGATATAGAGAGTGAACCTTTGTGTCCAATCATTTTGGGACGTCCTTTTCTTCGTACTGTTGGCGCGGTTATTGACATGAAAGAGGGAAATATAAAATTTCAATTCCCATTCAAATAGGGGATGTAACACTTCCCTAGAAATAAAATCAAGTTACCTTTTGAGTCCGTTACTCGGGCTAGTTATTATCTTTCTCTTGATAAAACTTGATTCTTCTTTTTGCATCATGCCTAGCTAATGGCTTTAAAGAAGCGCTTTCGGGAGGCAGCCCGCAACGAATTTAGGTTTTTGTTTTTTGCTTTTGTTGTGTATTGATGATTGTTACTACTGTAGCAACATCATTGTATCTTTACTTTTCAGCTTTGTGCCAAGTTATAGCCTCTTACGGCAAGTGAAGTAAAAGTTGTGACATGCTGTCCAGAAAACAGATTCTGTCCTCGTGACCAGAAACATTCCAGAAAAATCCCAGTTCATCTTTTTGAGCTGAATTTTTTACACAGTATGCTATATACAATTACAAAACTTCCGTATGTTCTGAGTTTTTTTATTTGAGTTGCATAAGTGCCCCTAAAAAATTATTTACTATCTGCTGTTTTGTTTTTCACAGATTCTGCCACGTTTTGTCTCTCCTTACTTTTGCAAACCTTAAGCTTGATTTTTTTTGAAAAAAACTTTTTGACACTCTTGAGAAACAGTAGATCTTCAAGATTATCTTTATATGCAGTGGATAAAAAAATTATTTATTAAGGGTACTAACCTCTCTAATAAGCTTATGATGAGTTATGTATGAAGGGAGTTTTCAAGTGTGCGTTGGAAGATGATGAAAGAAGATCCAGGAGTGTCAAGCGCTCAAGCTTGGGGATGCCCCCATCCATCCCCAATAAATATTCAAGGAGACTCAAGCGTCTAAGCTTGGGGATTCCCCCCGTGCATCCCCTTCTCCATCAACCACCATCAGTTCGTCCTTTGTCTCACTATATTTTTATCACTTCATGTGTTATGTGCTATGCTTGGAGCGTCTCGCTCTTAGGTTTTGTTTTTAGTTTTATTTAGCTTTTCTTGCTGTTCATAAAAAGTTAGATCCCGTCTTACTTTGTGTGGGAGAGAAACACGCTCCACTTTCAAAATCTAGAACACATCATAGGATTTTTCCTGCCTATCTTTTTGTTGTTGTGTGTTCTTTATCTTTTCATAGCTACTGCCATGTTTAGTTTTAGTCTTAGTTTGTATTTAGCAAGAGCTTTGGCTTTTGTTTAGTTTTTTGCTGCAACTCTTTTTAGTTTTCATGTTTATCTTGTTAAGAGAGTTGGTTGTTGCACTGAGTTGTGTTTTGTCTTGAAAGTAGGTAATTGAGGTTGCTATTTAATTTTAGTAGTAGCTTGCAATAGTTTTGAGGAATTGTTGTGAGTAATGTTTGGACTTTTGGTGTCAAGAGCTCTTGCCTATTAGTGATAGGTGTCGTATTTTGGGCAATCCGTGTTTATTTTCAAAACCTACAAAACTAGTTGAGAACTCTAGCTACTAGATAGATCACTATTCTTCTGAGGAGTCGAATATTAGAGTACACTCACGTACCATGAGTCGAGGATGCGCAAGGATAACCAAACCCCCATACACTCCTCCTCGGGGTACTTGTCTCTTTGTGAACCTCCTCATTAGATTGAGAGTTACCGATAATAAGTGCATGAGTTCTTCGGACTAATGTAAGTATTGAGAGTTGACACTTCCACCTTCCCATATTTTTCTAGCCTTTCCCGTGCCGTGCATTGCCTTCTTCTCACTCCGAGAGTTGGTGTCCACCTTCGCTGGTACTTCCAAACCCTTGGCATGATACGCTCTGTCATCATAAGCCTCCTTATATCTTCCCTCAAAACAGCCACCATACCTACCTATCAAGGCATTTCCATAGCCTTTCCGAGTTACATTGCCAAGCAACTTCCACCTCTTCATGACTTGATCTTTATGTCATACATGTTCCTGCTACACTGGTAGCGACATACATTGCATACATCATGATAGTTACATCTTCTTTATGATTTTGAGTACCTTGTAAAGTGTGAAGATTTCCTATACCTTCTTGTAAAATAGAGTGTTGCCCTTAAGTGAGGAAAAGATCCCAAAGTGGACACATTAAAAGATCCCAAAGAGGACAAATGAGAGTTAAATAGAAAGAGCCATTGAGGCCACCAAAAAAATAGAAAAAAGAGAAAAAGAAATAAAAAGAGAGAAAGGGGCAACACTACTATCCTTTTGAGAGATCCACACTAGTACTCCCTCTATATCTTTGTACTCCATAGAGATGATCTTTATGCATATAGTTTGGAGAGCTTCTTAGCTCGTGTGTGCATCCATTCCATGGCAATCCCTACTCCTCACATCATATCTATAATTTGGCATCTCTTGCCTATGATTGTCCTCATTGATGTGAGCCTTTCTCATCCTTTTTGTCTTCCTCCTCCACCATATTTCTCTCTTTTCCATCCTAAGTGTCATCTCTCGTGCTTACGCTCATCCATTGCATGAGTGCTCAAAATATCGAAAAGGAGTGGATCAAATTGACTTGTACCTGGCTAGTGGTCTGGGGACGAGGCAAGATAAGATTCCAAAGAGGACCAAGTGTGAAACTTTAGTAGATTGAGTTCTCAACAAAAATACTTTTTCTTGTATTCCCTATTCTCATTTCTTGCACGCAAACACCATTTGGAGACATTCGAGTCACGGACAGCGAGAGCTCTTGCACCTTTTGTTCTTTTGTTACTTATTTCAATGCTAATATAGACTCTTGCCTGTTATGACTAGAATTGAATCTCTGACCTTGATTGCTTTACTTTTCAAAGTTCTTTTATGGTTGCTAGCATGTCACCACAGAAATTATGCTTGTTATCATTTACCTACTCGAGGAAGAGCAAGAATTAAGCTTGGGGATGTTGATACGTCCAAAACGTATTGATAATTTCTGTTTGCTCCATGCATGTTTTGTGTGATATTGTTATGATCTAGATACACTTTCATACATTTTTGATCATATTTGGACTAACCTATTAACTCAATGCACCCCAGTGCCAGTTCCTATTTTCTGATGTTTTTCTATTTCAGTTTTCCCCCATATAAAAAGTGCCAGAAAAATTCGGGAAAATTCATATAAAAAATCAGCGTGACGGAAGCTTCGAGAAAAGCTCGGGAGGGGCCAGAGGGGGGCCAGGGGGAGCCAGGGGGGCCTAGGCGGCCACCCGGCACGGCCCCACCCCTGGCCGCGCCAGGGGGGCGCCTGGGGCCCCTGGTCCACCTCTGGCTGCCCCCTTCGCCTATTTATCCCCCGTCACGGGAAAACTCCAGAAGAGGAACCCATTCCGCGAACTCGCCTCTTTTCCGCCGCCGCCGCGCTTCCAAGATCGGGAGCACCAGAAGACCTCTTCCCGACACCCTGCCGGAGGGAGGATTGACCTCCGGGAGTCTCCTCTCCACCATGGATGCTCCCCGGATGTCTCGAGTAGTTTTCCTTGTACCATGGGTCCGTGATCAGTAGCTATGTGATGTTCTCCTCCCCTCTTTGATCTTCATTGTTTAGACCTCGTGAGCTGCCCTACATGATCGAGGCACCTTTGTAATATTTCTGCTATTGCTATGTTGAGTTTGATCGGATCTGATGGATTATGAGATTATGTTCAGATTGTGATAGAGTAATATATTTGGTTTTTATCTCTTATATTTTTGTTCCTAAGTAATTCTTGCATGCTTTCCGTTGCTGTTTATTGCTTTGGCCAAGTAGTAGGTAGTGACTCCAAGAGGGAGCGTTGTGCTAGATTGTGGGTTCATGCCTCCCCGATGACATGCTTGAGTGACAGAAACATGAGTCTAGGGGATGTGTTGTTGCCACAAGGGGGAAAACAACGGTGCTTGTAACCGCGGTTACAAGGATTGTTTACTTTACGCAAAGTTCTTTTTAATGCAGTTGTCTGTTGCTTTGGGTTTACACTTTGGGTGGGGCTCGCAACTTAATACCAGCGAGATGTTCTGGATAGATATCTCAAGGTGGATGATTAGTAGTAGATGCAAATGGATTTCGGTCCACTTACCTTGGCGTACTGCCTGTGCTTTTGAACCTCTTCCTTTCTTTTGTAGCATAGTTAGCATTGCGGTGCGTTCTTAATCCTGTCAATTGCCTTTCTGTAATTTGTTTACCTCGCATAGCATTTTTGTCGTCTTTTGGGAGAGAGAAATCACTAGCGAACATCACGTATCCCGGTCCATATCCTCATTATTGTTTCCAAGCTATATTTACTTTTCTGCATTTACTTTCAAGTTGTTATCATTATCCCCTTGCGTTTTATCATTTGTGAACAACAAGACCGGAGAGATTGACAACCTCTCTGAACTTCGTTGGAAGCAAAGTTATCTGTGTCTGTGTGCAGGTCCGCGTCAGTTGCGCCGCTGACACCTACTTATCATCTCTGGAGTCCTACTGGAGACAAACCTTGGTATCTTTACTGAGGGAAACTTGCTGCTGTACCGCATCACGCCTTCCACTTGGGGCCTACCAACGAAGGGCGAGAAGCCGTCATCAATCGTCAGCAAGGCAAGCAGACCCCATTGATCATGTCTATAAAATCCTACTTCCCTCTCAGTCTCGCTTATGCATGTTTAGGAGATCACAGAGACACGTTCTTTCGCATAGTTGAACCCATTCCGATGAATGACCTATCATTTTGTCACCGTATTAAGCAAACCACAATCCTAGCAGATATAGGAGTTGAATGATGAGCATGTGGCCCCAGCAACTGTTACTGCTTATTGCTGCTTAGTGATACAATGAGGTTACATTGTTTGTGAGTCGGGATGGATATTCCTAATGGTGCTGATGATAACGTTTTGTTGAATCCACCCTAAACAAAGGTGAACGATGAGAGGATGTGTAGGAGTACACAGTGGGTTGTCTCGTTGAACACTGCCCTAGGCCCCGAGTTCCTGTTTTGTGATCCAAGACAAAGAGTATGACCACATGTAGGGTTTATGGGAGCCCCGTTTGGCCTCTTTACGTACCCGATCCGGTTCAGGAGTCACAATAGATTCGGGCTTTCCATTTGGCATGTGCATAGAAAAAGAATGAAGAAAAGGTTGCATCATATAGATATGTGGGTGGACCTGTGAGGCAGTGAAACCATCTGGCAGAGGTGGCGTCTTGGTCCCTTGCATTATCTGAGTCCGTTTTGTTGAACCGGCCAGACTCTCGAGCGGTGCCAAACTCAGGTAGTCGACTCCTGGATTAGAGAAGGTGATGTGAGGGTAGTGCCTTGGTTTCATCTACGTCCGACACCCGCTTGAAGGGTGACAAGAATGAGGCGATAAGTGATGACACGCGTGTGAAGATGTACACCCCTGCAGGGTTAATAAACTATTCGAATAGCCGTGTCCGCGGTTACGGACTACTTGGAGACCTTTACTTGATCATTAGATAACTTGAATGGATACTTGTAAAACTCGCAAGATAAGCATGAGAGCTATGGTGGGCTTCCTCGTGGGGAAGTCGAGGAAGTATCCATAGTGGTGTATTGGTTGGAGACTTGGTATTGGACTCGTGTACGCTTCTTACCTCAAGTCTGGTACTCGTAGTACAGGACTAGCCAAGTCAAAGCTGGCACTTCTGCATGGTGAAACCCCACCTCCCTTTACCTTGAAACTTGAGCATGAGTAGTATAGTTCTGATGTAAGTCTTGCTGAGTACGACTTTGTACTCACATTTGCTTATTCTATGTTTTAGATGAGAACCCCAGACCCCGGTGGAGACACCTTCGTGAAGCTCGATGTTGACTAAGATAGTATAGTTCCAGACATCAGTCTGGTCCCTCGTGGAAGGGCATGTATGTTTACAAGGCTTCTCTAAGCCCTTTGTTAAATTTGTCTGTACTCAAACCTAATTTGCTTCCGTTGTATGATGTAATGTTGATCACAAACATGTGATCTTTGTATGCTCTATGTGTAAGTCAATAAAGAAGTACTTTGTAGAGTTATGTGATGATACCTGCTGTTCACACTGTACATGTATGTTGCGTGTATGTTTATAACGTGCATGTCTTAGTGTGGTGTTCGATAGCTTAGTTGTGTTCTTGCCGGCGGTCTTTTATACACCAAGTGGCCCTTAGATGTGCGCATCTTGGGGCATCGCGATGCGATTGCTCGTGACTCTGTCATGTGGCACACTTTGATGTATGATTGAGCCCTCTCGAGACCCCGACTAAGTGATCGGGCTGGAGTCTGTTTATGTAAGTGTTATCATTCAATCGATAATATGGTTGAGGCGACTTGTCCATGAGTATGGGATTTCACCACCCATAGTCATTTAGACTTGTGAGCGGGCGATGAGGACCCATCTCAGTTGATCATCCGGCCTGGATGGGATGCCCCTCACGTTCGATGCTTTCCGAGAGTGTTCTGTGCTTGGCCTTGTCTGCTTAGACAAGTGGGTACGTCTCTCGGCTCTCCATATGATTGTATCGTGACTGGAATTACATACGCATATTCCGGGTCCCGACAGACTTGGTATCAGAGCAGGACTGTCTGTAGGATTATCAAACCCTTGGTCAAAGTCGAGTCTAGAATTCTATAGTTATATAGTTACTTGGGTATAAAGGGAACAACGTAAGGCTTCTTTTTCTCCTTACCCTCATCGATCTGAGTTCTGAGTCACCCTGATCTTTTCTACGGGAAGATGGGACTAGGCTCATCTATGTCTTACTAGCACATCTCGTTGTTTGCTTCCTTGTAGCCGTAGGAAAGTTGTGTTCGGTTGTCTAGAGTTGTTGTGCTTCCTATTTTGAGACATCCTATGTAAGTGATGTTGTTATGTTGTGAGAATTTTAATTTCTCTTGCAATTACAGCCGTTATGCTGTCCGAGTCATTCCAGGTTTCTTCATAATCTGATGCATTTGCAAAATCCTTCCCTCCATTTCGGTTGTCTTTCCATAAGAATTATTAGGTGGCATGCCCGACAGTTCTCTAGAGTTTGTTGTAGGTTTTGTTCTAGAAACCTATAGTGATTCATTTGCAGTTCTTCCTCCCAGTTTAGATGTCTTCTAGCCAGAATAACCATACGAACAATCGTGTTAGGGTACTTTGCTACTCTGACATATCTGTTGTAGCCCCTAGTAAGCCATGGTCATCCTCAGGAAAACCATCCAGAGATCCAACCCCTTAAACTATGCCACCCGACAGATGCGTAGAATTCATAGTGGATCTTATACCAGGCACAGCCCCAATTTCCAGACGCCCATATAGAATGGCCCCACATGAGTTAGCTGAGCTAAAACCCAACTTGATGCTTCGTTGGCAAAAGGCTTCATCCGCCCTAGCTCATCGCCATGGGGTTGCCCCGTTCTGTTCGTAACGAAGAAAGATGGAATAGAAAGGATGTCCGTAGACTATCGCCCGCTAAATCTAGCGACGATAAAGAACAAATACCCACTGCCCAGGATCAATGATCTTTATGATCAACTTGCTGAATCCTCTGTCTTCTCCAAGATGGATTTGAGATTAGGCTGTCATCAAATCAAAATCAGAAACGAGGACATTCCCAAGACGGCTTTCACTACTCGTTATGGTCTTTACGAGTTCACCGTCATGTCCTTCGGATTAACCAATGCCCCTGCTACTTTTTCACGCATGATGAACTCGATCTTCATGGAGTATTTGGACAAGTTCGTCGTGGTTTACCTCGATGACATACTTATATACTCAAAGAACGAAGAAGAACATGCCGAGCATCTTAGGCTGGTATTGATGAAACTTCGAGAGCATCGCCTGTATGCTAAATTCTCCAAGTGTGAATTTTGGCTACGAGAAGTGACCTACTTAGGCCACGTGATTTATGCCAAAGGCATTGCTGTCAATCCCGAGAGAGTTCAGGCCGTCCTTGACTGGACTCCACCTGAATCGGTAAAGCAAGTTAGGATTTTTCTTGGCTTAGCAAGCTACTGCCGCCGCTTCGTTGAGAACTTCTCCAAAGTTGCAAAGCCTCTAACTGAACTCCTCAAGAAAGATAAGAAATTCGAATGGACTCCCAAGTGCGAGGAAAGCTTTCAAGAGCTAAAGAGAAGATTGACTTCTGCCCCCGTACTTGCGCCTCCAGACACACAAACGTATTTCGAGATCTATTGTGACGCTTCACGGCAAGGGTTAGGATGCAAACTTATGCAAGATAGACATGTGGTAGCTTATGCTTCACGCCAATTGCGTCCACATGAAGAGAACTATCCTACCCATGATCTTGAACTCGCTGCCGTAGTTCATGCCCTGAAGACTTGGCGACATTACCTCCTTGGTAATCGTTGTGAGATCTATTCTGATCAACAAAGCCTCAAATACATATTCACCCAACCAGATCTTAATCTCAGGCAAAGATGCTGGATAGAGTTGATAAAAGATTATGACTTAGGAATTTCTTACACCCTAGGCAAAGCCAATGTCATGGCTGATGCACTAAGTCGTAAGTCGTATTGTAACAACCTCATGTTCCAATAGTATCAACCACTTCTTCATGAGGAATTTCGCAAGCTCAATCTTGAGATAGTTCCTCATGGTTTTCTATCTACCTTGGTGGCGAAACCAACACTTGAGGATCAAATCATAGTTGCCCAAAGGCGTGCACGAGGTGTTCGCCGGATCAAGGAGAACATTGCTAGCGGAGTTGCTAAATGTTTCTCCACAGATAGCAAAGGAACGACATTCTTTGAAAATCGTTTGGTAGTACCTAAGAATAGAGATCTAAGGCAACTCATCCTCAAAGAAGCCCATGACACACCCCTCTCGATTCATCCCGGTAGCACGAAAATGTACCGTGATCGACGCCAGAGATTTTGGTGGACCCGGATGAAGAGAGACATTGCACAATTTGTTGCCGAATGTGATGTTTGTCGTCGCATTAAGGCAGAACACCAAAGACCTGCTAGTACTCTTCAACCTTTGTCTATTCCCGAGTGGAAATGGGACAAGGTCGTTATGGACTTCATCACCGGCTTTCCAAAAACCCAAAAAGAAAATGATGCCATCTTCGTTGTCATTGATCGACTTTCCAAAGTTGCTCACTTCCTTCCTGTTCGCGAGTCTATTACTACCAGTCAGTAAGCGGACTTGTATGTCTATAGAATTGTGTATCTTCACGACGTTCCTTTGGAAATCAATTCTGATCGTGGTAGCCTTTTCACCTCTAGATTCTGGGGAAGCTTCCAGAATGCTATGGGAACTCATCTCTCCTTTAGCACAACTTTCCATCCTCATTCTAGCGGTCAAGTTGAAAGGGTTAACCAAATTCTCGAAGACATGCTCAGAGCTTGTGTTATCTCTTTTGGAAAAATTGGGAGAAGTCTCTTCCATTTGCCGAATTTGCTTATAAAAATAGTTTCCAATCTAGTCTGAACATGGCTCCTTTTGAACTCCTCTACGGACGATGATGTCGAACACCCCTAAACTGGTCAGAAACCGGTGAAAGACAATTCTTTGGACCGGATATGATCAAGGAAGCCGAAGAGCAAGTTCGCATTGTTCGTGATCGATTGAAAGCCGCTCAATCTCATCAGAAAAGCTACTATGATCGCTATCATAGGCAAGAAAGCTACAATCTGGATGAGAAGGCTTACCTTCGGGTTACTCCTCTGAAGGGAACCCAAAGATTCGGTATCAAAGACAAGTTGGCCCCACGTTATATCGGACCTTTCCGCATTCTCGCTAAACGTGGAGAAGTTGCCTACCAACTTGAACTACCTCCGCACCTTTCCCGAGTACATGATGTATTCCATGTGTCACAACTCAGGCGTTGCTTCAAGGACCCCATCCGCGAAGTCGACCATGAAACGCTTGATCTCCAAGATGACCTTTCTTATCGAGAGTACCCCGTTCTTATTCTTGATTCCGCAGAGCGTGTCACTCGCCGTCAGAAGATCAAGTTTCTAAAAGTGCAATGGTCACATCACTCCGAGAAAGAAGCAACCTGGAAAAGAGAAGACCGCCTCCGTGCCGAGTACCCCACCTTCCTCCCGATGACTTCTGAATCTCGGGACGAGATTCTTTTGAGTGGGGGCGAGTTTTCACAACCCTCTTTTAGGTATGTGATAGGGTTTGATTGTGCCCTTTGCATCACGCAAAAATTCAAAATAAATTCAAAATTGGGGAAAAAGAAAATCCCTAAAGAATTTTTTTAAAATGGCCAGATAAAAATTTCTTCCAAAAATTCCTCTGTTATTTTTGAAAAGTCTTATAAATATGCATGAACACATATAAAGTGAAGTGGGCCCCACTGCATGCACCAAGATTTCTCAAAAATTCCAAACAGAGCTTGAAAATTAAATAATACCCCTATTTGAATTGAAATTCAAATAATTTGAATTTCAAAAATCTCCAAAATCTAGGAGTGGCTAGTTATATGTCACATAAGTCCAAATTTAAATTTTGGGATTTTTATAAAATGCTTTGGTATTTATTTACTAAAGCTAAACAAATTACAGAAACAAATAAAAAGAAAAGAAGAGAGAAAGAGTACCTGGCCCAACTTACCTTCCCAGCCCAGCCCACCAGGGGTAGAGTTGTCTTCTACCCCGGGACAGGCAGGCTGCTCGTCGGCGTGGCGAGCATGTCGTCGCCGCGGCCACCTTCTGCTTGCCCCCTGGCCTCCTACCCCTCCCCGTGGACGCCTGGAAGGCCCCAGGTCCATCTCCCCCTCTCGCCGCTCGCTCTACTCCCCTCTCTCTCATGTTCTCACAGCCGCCCGAGCGCCGCCGCAGAGCACGGCGCCGTGCCCACGCGGCCAACTGCGACGACAAGCTGCGCCATCATGTCCTAGCGCCTCCTCGTCGACGTCCTCGTCTACCACTGCAGCTAATCGACGCCGAGAGCCCCATAGACGACGCCATCTTCGCCGATTCGCCGCCGGCCACCGTGGACCTCGTCGAAAAATTTGTCGTCACCACGCCCTCCTAGCCCTCGCCTTCGACTCCATTGGAATCAGGGTGAGCAGCCTCTTCGTTTGCCTCTCCCCGCACCTTTTTCAGTGCCCTAGACGCCAAACTCACCGGAGCAAAGCCACGACCGCCGCCATTGTTGAAGTCGTCGTCGCTCCAGAGCACCCCGGCGACCCCTGCTTAGCGCACAAGACGCGGGAGATCACGGGCGTCAGTTTGGTAGTTGCCCCGTGCCCCCCCCCCCCCCCCGTGGCCTAAATCAAATTCCGGCGAGCCCTCCGCCGCGCCTGTGGTCGCCGTCGACGACCGTCCGACGGGCCCAGGTTAATTAACCTTAATTACCCCCTAAACTAAACCCTAACCCAATGACAGGTGGGCCCCAGCCCCCCCCCCCCCCAACCCCTCCGTTAAGTTAACAGAGAGGGGATTAACCCCTGTGAGACTTATAGGGTGGACCCACAGGTCAGACCCCCCCTGTTGTCATCCTTGCGTCAGCATGATGCAATAAACCTTTTTTCCAGAAATTTAAAAGAAATAAAGAAATCAGAGAAAAGGGCAGAAAAGTGATTAAACTTTAGAAAATCATAACTAATTCATATTAACTCCAAATTGGACAAATAATATATGAAAAATCATCAAAAAAATGCAAGGATTCCAAATGTTATATTTTCATAGATGAAAAACACATCTATGATGATGGACCAGTGGCATTTAGCTATTTGAAATAATTCAAATTAAATGTTAAAATCTTTTCAACTTAAATCTTTGCTATGCCAACCTTATCACATGATCATCAGAGGCATATCTTACACATGATAAGGTGGTTTACAATGATCAAACGTTAGCAAATTCAACTTGGCTAATTTGAACAACATTTGGAGTTTGAATTTGCAATTCAATTGCAATACACTTCAATTAAGTGAATTTGCCACAAACTAGTAGCATTCACATCATCGATAACTATATCATGTGCTTGTGCATTTACATTCAATGTTGCCCCCCCTTTGTTGATAATTGCCTCCGATGACAGACGTTCCGAGACGGTGATCACCCCCGAAGAAGAAGAAGGCCGGTAAACCCATGTATCGTCAGCAAGGCAAGCAGACCCCATTGATCATGTCTATAAAATCTTACTTCCCTCTCAGTCTCGCTTATGCATGTTTAGGAGATCACCGAGACACGTTCTTTCACATAGTTGAACCCATTCCGATGCATGACCTATCATTTTGTCAGCGTATTAAGCAAACCACAATCCTAGCAGATATAGGAGTTGAATGATGAGCATGTGGCCCCTGAAAATGTTACTGTTGCTTAGTGATACAATGAGGTTACATTGTTTGTGAGTCGGGACGGATATTCATAATGGTGCTGATGATAACGTGATGTTGAATCCACCCTAAACAAAGGTGAACGATGAGAGGATGTGTAGGAGTACACAGTGGGTTGTCTCGTTGAACACTGCCCTAGGCCCCGAGTTCCTGTTATGTGATCCAAGACAAAGAGTATGATCACATGTAGGGTTTATGGGAGCCCCGTTTGGACTCTTTACGTACCCGATCCGGTCCAGGAGTCACAATAGATTCGGGCTTTCCATTTGGCATTCGTGAAGCTCGACGTTGACTAAGATAGTATAGTTCCAAACAGCAGTCTGGTCCCTCGTGGAAGGGCATGTATGTTTACAAGGCTTCTCTAAGCCCTTTGTGAAACTTGTCTGTACTCAGACCTAATTTGCTTCTGTTGTATGATGTAATGTTGATCACAGACATGTGATATTTGTATGCTCTATGTGTAAGTCAATAAAGAAGTACTTTGTAGAGTTATGTGATGATACCTGTTGTTCACACTGGACATGTATGATGCGTGTATGTTTATAACGTGCATGTCTTTTTGTGGGGTTCGATAGCTTAGTTGTGTTCTTGCTGGCGGTCTTTTATACACCAAGTGGCCCTTAGATGTGCGCATCTTGGGGCATCGCGATGCGATTGCTCGTGACTCTGTCACGTGGCACACTTTGATGTATGATTGAGCCCGCCCGAGACCCCGACTAAGTGATTGGGCTGGAGTCTGTTTATGTAAGTGTTATGATCCAATCGATAATATGGTTGAGGCGACTTGTCCATGAGTATGGGATTTCACCACCCATAGTCATTTAGACTTGTGAGCGGGCGATGAGGACCCATCTCAGTTGATCATCCGGCCTGGATGGGATGCCCCTCACGTTCGATGCTTTCCGAGAGTGTTCTGTGCTTGGCCTTGTCTGCTTAGACAAGTGGGTACGGCTCTCGGCTCTCCATATGATTGTATCGTGACTGGAATTACATACGCATATTCCGGGTTCCGACATTCGAATATTAGAGTACACTCACGTACCATGAGTCGAGGATGCGCAATGATAACCAAACCCCCATACACTCCTCCTCGGGGTACTTGTCTCTTTATGAACCTCCTGATTAGATTGAGAGTTACCGATAATAAGTACATGAGTTCTTCGGACTAATGTGAGTATTCGAAAGTTGACACTTCCACCCACCTATACTTTTTCTAGCCTCTTCGGTATCGTGCATTGCCCTTTCTCATCTCGAGAGTTGGCGCATACTTCGTTGGTGCATCCAAACCCTTGGCACGATACGCTCTGTCATCATAAACCTTCTTATATCTTTCCTCAAAATAGCCACCATACCTACCTATCAAGGCATTTCCATAGCCTTTCCGAGATACATTGCCATGCAACATCCACCTTCTCATGACTTGATCTTCATGTGATACATGCTACTTGCTTGATCGATGAGCCGCATGCTAGTTGGGCCTTGCCCTAATCATTGCTACATGACGCGCTAGTATCATTGCATATCCTGCTACCCTGGCAGAGGCATACATTTTCATCATGATAGTTATATCTTCTTTATGTGAGTACCTTTGTAAAGTGTGAAAGATCTCATATATTCTTGTAAAATATAGAGTGTTGCCCCTAAAGTGAGGAAAAGATCCCAAAGAGGACAAAATCAAAAGATCCCAAAGAGGACAAATGAGAGAAATAGAAAGAGCCATTGAGGCCACCAAAAAAATAGAAAAAAATAGAAAAATGAGAAAAACAAAAATAAAAAGAGAGAAGGGGGCACACTACTATTCATTTGAGAGATCCACACTAGTACTTCATCCTCTATCCGTTGTACTCCATAGAGATCATCATACATGCATATAGCTATGTGGGGACCCTTCACACTATAGAATTTGGCTTGTATATTCCAATGACGAGCCTCCTCAAAAGAGCTCTAGGTCTTCATGAGCAAGCAAGTTAGATGCACCCCCACTAGTTCCCTTGGAGCCAAACCAAAGTAACATCGTGCTTGGAAGGGAAATAAAAGAGTGTGTAAACAGTGATGAGAATATGGACCGAGGTCCCGTGATGTTCACTAGTGATGTCTCTCTCCCAAAAGACGATAAACTGCTATGCGCGGGAAACAAATCACAGCTGGGCAATTGATAGGATTAAAAACGCACCCCAATGCTAACTATGCTACAAAGAAAGGAAGAGGCCCAAAAGCATGGGCGGTACGCCAAAATAAGTAGACCGAAATCCAACTGCGTCTACTACTAATCATCCACCTTGAGATATCTATCCAGAACATCTCGCTGGTATTAAGTTGCGAGCCCCACCCAAAGTGTAAACACAAAGAAACAGACAAATGCATTAAAAAGAATTTTGCGTAAAGTAAACAATCATTGCAACCGTGGTTACAAGCACTGTTGTTTTCCCCCTTGTGGCAACAACACATCCCCTAGACTCATGTTCCTGTCACTCAAGCGTGTCATCAAGGGGCATGAACCCACAATCAAGCATAACGTTCCCTCTTGGAGTCACTAGCTACTACTTGGCCAAAGCAATAAACAACAACGGAGAACATGCAAGAATTACTTAGGAACAAAAATATAAAAGATAAGAACCAAATATATTACCCAATCACAATCTGAACATAGTCGCATAATCCATCAGATCCCAGCAAACTCAGCATAGCAACAGCAGAAAATTACATATGTGCCTCGATCATGTAGGGCAACTCACGAGGTCTAAACCATGAAGAACAAAGAGGGGAGGAGAACATCACATAGCTACTGATCACGGACCCATGGTCCAAGGGAGACTACTCACGACACATCCGAGAAGCGTCCATGGTGGAGGGGAAGCTCCCGGAGGTCAATCCTCCCTCCGGCAGGGTGCCGGGAAGAGGTCTGCTGGCGCTCCCGATCTTAGAAGCGCGGCGGTGGCGGAACAGAGGCGAGATCGCGAAAAATGGTTCTGTCTTCGGGGGTTTTGCGTCACGGAGAATATATAGGCGAAGGGGGGAAGCCAGGGGGCCACCAGGGGTCCAGACACCCCCCTGGCGCGGCCAGACCCTAGGTCGCGCCAGGTGGCCGCCTGGGTCCCTTGTGGTGGCCCTCTGGCCCCACTTTGGGGATTCCGGAAGCTTCCGTTGCGCTGATTTTTTATCCGATTTTTCCTGAATTTTTGGAGCATTTTTAATATGGGGGAAACCTGGAATAGAAAAACAGCAAAAAAACAGGAACTGGCAATGTGGTGCACTGAGTTAATAAGTTAGTCTAAATATGATCAAAATTGTATGAAAGTGTATCTAGATCATAGCAATATCACACAACACATGCATGGAGCAAGCAGAAATTATAGATACGTTTGGGACGTATCACGTTGCAACGCTCGAAGCTTTATCATGCAGAGAAGCTCCAACATTGACAGATGATCTCCTTCTTCGAAACTTTATGGTTCCCTCAGACTATTTACAAGTGGTCAATGATATTCAGAAAGGCGGTAAAGGAGGCTATGTACGGATCATCAATGAAATCGAGTTGCGTTCGGGAGAGATTAATTGTTCTTTTCATTTCAAAGATCATGCAGCAAATCACGAGCCTCATAATTTGGCCAAGTTTTCACATTCTTTAGATAAGGGGTGCTATATTTGGTTGGACCAACCCCACGATCCAATTTGTATCCCAACTATTCCGAAGTTTAATTAATAAAACTTGGTGAATGCTAAAAAGGTGAAAAGCATATCATAAATCCAATGAAAATAAAGACCCGTGAGGAATTAGGGCATGTTTGGTTGGCATCTACAAGTTGCCACACTTTCTTGCCACAAGTGTAATGTTTGGTTGTAGCCATAGTTGTGACATGCTACACTGTTTTAGTCACACATCTCATTTATCATAGATTCAGTTGCGAGACAACTTTTACCCCAAATATAGAGGTTAATTTGGCCACCACAAAACTGTAGCACAAAAATGTGATAAAGTGTGAAGGGCAACGAGTAAATTGCAAAAAACCACTACATTGCGGGATATGATTGCGGAAAACACACTTTTTTCTAATTCTTTGCATAAAACATAGGATTTTTTCGTTAATCGTTGCAAAAAACACAAATCGCTAGTTTGAGTACGATTATGACATGTGGGGCCCACCTGTAAGGATAGCGTTTTACAGAAACGCCCCTCCAAATAAAATAAAAAATCAATCGGATCCCCTTGCAGCCCACGTCGGCGAGCTCGTCCTCCTCTCTTCTCACTGGCGAGCTCTTGTTCCTCCTCTCACCTCGCTCCCCCTTGTTGCTGCTCGTCGGGGAGGGCGCCTGGAAGCCATCGCCGCCGCCTCTTCGACGGATCTCGCCGGCTCGAAGCCCCGCGAGCGGGCAAGGCACCATCATGGCCTGGCCGATGCACAGGGTAGCGCAGGCGGCGCACCACTGTAGGGAGGCACATGTGTGGCGTGACAGGCGCGGGCGGCGCACCACGGTAGCAGAGAGAGCTGGCCTGAATGACCTCTGCGACGCGGCGACGCGCGCTCTCGGCCATGGCGCCCACCGCCTCGCTCTCGTAGTCGTACACGGATAGCAGCTTCTTCTTCCCGCCACTGTCGGTCGTGAAGGAGTAGGACTCGGCTAGGGGATGGAAGGTCGTGGTCCGGTTTGCCGCGCACACCATGGTTGGGGCCGCGTGGACAAGGAGGGGAGGCTAGGAGATGGGAGGTGGCCACGCTGGCCAGAGTAAATAGCATAAAACTACCAGAATTCGGGATGTCATTCCAAAAATTCACCACTTTTAAAATTTTCGCTGATACCTGACATGTCAGGGGCAGTCGTTTTTGTAAGAGAAAAGTTTTGCCCCCATGTGTTTTGGATATTGTTGGACAAGACAGTAGATGAACTAACAATGTTTGCGAGTATAAACAGTTGTTTAGGTTCCTGGAGAACAAGTCAAGTGGTGGATCTTCAAGGAAGATGGACAAGATGTCGAAGCTTATTCCTTGGAGCGAAGCTAATCACAATGGATGACCCCTAAAAAGTTATGGTGTCCTGAAGCATAACTCACCGAAGGAAATGAAGAAGACGACGCAAGACTTAGTAGTTTTTGTGTAGTTCTTTTTCTTTTTTTGAGTCATAGGAAAACCGGTACTATCAAGAGGGGTTAGTAAGTCAAAGCCGAAGTCATTGTGAAAATGCTCAGCTCGAAACTAAACCCAGAGAGAGCTTCAGAGGAGAAATCTCATGAGTGCTGAGTTAATCTTCAGTGGCAAAGGCTTTGTACTTCTCGCCTCCGAATCGAAACTCAGACTATGAGTCAGCTTTACTTGTTCCGCAAGTAAAGTTGCACATTGATGACAAATCCGATCGTTGTGGGCATGCGTCAAGTTGTCGCTTCGGGTCAGACCGGTCATTTCGCACCTTGGGATCGCCACCTATAAATACGCCGTCCCCGCCATCATTTGCGGTTCGCTGCTCAGTGATTATTTCCAGAGAGAGACTGAAGAGAGCATCCAAAGAAAGATACCGAAGCTAAACCAAAAAGACACCCACCGAATCAAAAGTCCTATTGATCTGAGCCGATTCACTATCACTTAGGTGGAATTTTGCTAGCCTTTTTTAATCTTGGAGGACTGCAAGCCTCCTAGACAGTTAGAGAGTCGTCTTCAGAGAGCGAAGAGTAATTGTCGTCTCAAAGTTCAAGTCTGTCAAAGGTTTCGGAGATTTCCTCAATAATATACCACGAGTCAAAACTGGCCAAGCTCAAGGAGATTGGTGCAATGGAGAAACGGACAAAGAGAGGTTAGCTCATGTGTTCAATCACAAGTCCCTTCAACCAGCATAACACTTTGAAGAGTGTGAACTGGTCGAACAAACATCACTGCGTACTGATGCTCGTTCTACTTTCCTGCATTTACATTTAGTACATTTAGTTTCGATGTTGTGCTTCGTTAAGTTCTGCTTCACTATGTTTAGCTTCACTGTGTAAGTTTTGCTTCCTAGTTATTTGTTCTGTTGTTCTTCCTTTTTTGCTGCCTTTTGCTTCACTTTGAAGTTTCTGTCAAAAATTTTGAAGTGATCATTCACCCCCCTTCCGATCACATTCTTGGTCTTTCAGTTTTCACAAAAACCAAGTCACTCGCTAGTGGCGTTATAAGCTTGTTCATGACATCCCGGACCCACTTGTCAATTTTATATATTTGCAAAAAAACTTACAAAAAATAAAAATAAAAGTTGAATCCTTACCATTGGAAAAGCACGAACGAGCCAGTGGCGTTATTCACCGACAACGTTCCAACTCCACGCCGCCCAGCGCCCTCACCTCCGCCAGCCTCACCCTCGCATCCACCGCCCACCCCGCCACGTACACCAGCTTCTGCGCCCCCAGCGCCGACGATGGGCTCGCCGTGTAGCAGGGCGGAGGCTGGGAGGAAGGCGGCGCCGATGAGGTCGGAGCCGAAAGGGTCAGAGTCCCTGGCCTGGAAGAGGAGGCGGGAGGCCTCGTGCGGGGTGGGGGCGACACGCTGCTGGTGGTGCTCGCCCAGCTCGAGCCGCGGGCAGGAGCACACGAGCAGGGAGAGGGCAAGGGGCCACCGTGTCACCTAGCGCCTCCCAGCTGGCTAACCGTGGCCACCTCCCCACCCACCTAGCCACCCGCAGGGACCCGATTGCTATTATTTTCTCTAGGGACCCAATTGCTTTTTCATTTAAAAAATCTGACAAGTAGGTTCAATATGTCATAATTGCGGTTAAAAATTGCTAAGTCGGTCATCAACGGTACTTTGTAGTTTTTAAAAAACGGCTGCTTTTGACATGGTAGGTATCAATGAAATGACGTCCCAAATTCTGGTAGTTTTATACTATTTACTCCGCTGGCCAAGAAGGGGAGGCTCGGGGCCGGGGAAGGCGGGGATGAGCATGGGGTCCACGTGCCCACGCTACGTTGAGGTCAGGGTTATGACATCAACCAACAATCTGTTGTGGACACTTTTTTTTAGCCTGTTGTTAAAATCTGTTATGACATCAACCAACAATTTATGTGTAACAAATTATATCTAGTTTGCTCAATAAAAAAATAAAAAGCGAGACAATAAATAAAGCGTTTCTTTCGTTCTACACTGGGGCTTGTATAAAAGGTGTTGATTCAATCAATACACACAACCTGCTTACTCTCATTCTTCATCTATCATATGACATATTATAGGAAATTCTGTTGGGCAAAAATCTTGTCACCGTTAGAGATGGCCTGAACATTATTGGATTCTTCTTCCTCCTCCTAGACATGCGTGCCGGAGGGCCATCTCGTTAGCTTAGCCGGAATGAAGGACGGGAGGAGATGTGGCGTGTTGTGCTGGTGCGCGCGAGTGGCAGCAGCAGTGGACGTGGGCGGGCACATCCCGTGCACCAGCAATAACTGGACGAGAATAAGATAGTACGTACTCCTACCTTTTTTCCTTTCTTGTTAAAACATCACACTCTGGGGGCAATAGGATTAGGATCAGCCAGAGCATCTTTGTTAGGCTGCGACTTACTTGCGAACCCAGGCGCATCACCAATCCAACCCATGAATCAAATCAAAAAAAGAAGAAAGAAAAAACCCAACCGAAGCAGACGCCAACAAAAATGAAATGGAGGCAAGCAAATAAACACAATATAGGCTTTAGAAAATACCCCCAACAAATAGGGGAAAAGATTACCCTAATAAAGAAACAAATAGGGGAAAAGTAAAATAAAATGGAATAGAAGGCAGCCGCAACAGACGCAAAGCCCCCGGGGCGCACGCAACGCAAGGTTTGGGATAACAACAACGCTCTATAATCCTGTGCGATTATTGTGGTATATCCGATTTATGGCGTCATCCGCCGGCGTGCTATATAAGAAACCGGAGAGAGGCACTGGCTGACACACTGCAGACTTGAGAGAGAGAGAGTTGAGTCATCAGTCTTCCTCTCCCTAATCCCTATCCGGGCCGCTTAACAAACCCCCCGCGGATCGCACGGAGCTGGTTACATCCCCTCTTCCTCCGGCGGCCGCCGCGGTGAGCTCCTCCCTCTTCTTCCTCCTCCTCCGTTTCCACTTCCCACCCCCTTCCTAGCTAGCCGCCGCGGTCAGCTCCATCTGGAGATCCCCGCCGGCATCCTCCATCGCGGTCGTGCGTGTCAGTATCATCGCTTAGCTCTCACAGAATCCCATCTCAACTTCTCTTCCTCGCCGGTGTCTTCGTACCTTAGCTGCGCGGTGGAACAACACTAGTGCTAGAGGCAGTTTGATCTGAACACGTATTGGGGATTCGGTCCAGCCCCCGCGGTGGTAGGTCCAGTGTTCTTGCCCAAGACAAGCTGGCCTCCGTTCCAAATTAGATGACTTTACACAAATGGAAGCCATCGAGT
Organism: Bromus sterilis; assembly: GCA_950022295.1. NCBI lineage: Eukaryota > Viridiplantae > Streptophyta > Magnoliopsida > Poales > Poaceae > Bromus > Bromus sterilis. The sequence goes on along the minus strand of OX465600.1, from coordinate 48,837,095 downwards.
TTGGAACGGAGGGAGTAGTATTTAGGACCCGCGGATGGGGACAATCACATTCTTGGCATACAGATTGGATCCTCCACATAAAGTGTCGTCGTGTGTACATCAATTTCGCTCGTATAACTAGTCCGTGTTATTTTTTTAATTTTTGTTTCTTCCTGTTGCAGAGACCTTTCAGTATGAAGCTCTTATCACTCTTGCTGGTGGCGTCGTCCCTCTGCATATCTGCCGCGGTGAGCGACTGCTAACTTTGCCCTCTTTGAATGATGCCCGTGGTGATTGGATTTATGAGCGAGGTTAATGGGATCCTTGTTTTCTGATTTGGCCGTTCCTTGCAGATCGCAGCGCAGGAAACCTGCCCCGCCGACATCGACGCCAAGTGCGGCGATGCCGCTTCAGATGACTGGAAGGGCGAGTTCTTCCCTGGCATTTCCAAGATCAACTATGAGGTCAGCCCATTGACCTTCATCAACTGAAAAGAACAGAATATGTGCCGTTAATGTATTGTTTTCAGTTTAATAACATGTGTCCCTGAACAATTGCGCCTCTGCAGGGTCCAACGAGCAAGAAGCCCCTTGCTTACAAGTGGTATAACGCCGAGGAAGTGATCCTCGGAAAGAAAATGAAAGTATGGTTTGCACAACTATGTCTTTTTGGTACTACATCCTTTTAGTTTACTTTTACATTGCGCACTGCAGTCGGGTTACATATTCGTTTCGTGCTACAGGATTGGCTGAGGTTCAGCGTGGCGTTTTGGCACACGTTCCGGGGTACCGGAGGAGATCCTTTTGGCGCACCTACGAAGAACTGGCCCTGGGAGGATGGCACAAACTCCTTGGCCATGGCAAAGAGAAGAAGTATGAGAATTACTTGATCTTGTGGTTATGTCCATGGTGTTGTGAAATACTGAAATCACATATTTGCTGGAATCAACAACTTGTGCTTTGGATTTCTGTTTCAGTGAAAGCTCACTTCGAGTTCATGGAGAAGCTTGGAGTTGACAGGTGGTGCTTCCATGACAGGGACATTGCGCCTGACGGCAAAACACTCACTGTATGATTTTATCAGAATGACCTTGCTATCTTGGATGATCTATTTAGTTACACCTATTAAACTTTGTACAACTAGATATGTAGGTCTTTATAGGACCAAAATGATCCTCATAATTTACAAGCAACAAAAAATATGTTTCCGTACTTCAAGATGAACTTTATTCCAATAGATGGCTTCTGTCTAATAATAGCATCTCAGGGTTTCACTGTAAACATATCTAAAAAATGGTGTAACTGTAATGTGACTCTACCTTTGGATTGGGCCCTGAATGGTCAGTATTCTCAGTCCTAAGGATCATTTTGTTACATTGCAGGAAACAAATGCTAACCTGGATGAGATTGTTGAGCTGGCAAAGCAACTCCAGGTTATTGCTACCCCTTAAAATGTTTCAACATTTAGGTTTCCTGCACTACATTTTGTTACTCTCTTTGCTTAAAAAATATACTCTGAACATTATGTAGAGTGAGACCAATATAAAGCCACTGTGGGGGACTGCACAGCTTTTCATGCATCCACGTTACATGCACGGAGCTGCTACTAGGTGGGTACTATGTTTCACTGCATTTGTGAATTTGAGGTATGAATTTGAAATTAAGCAAAGGCCTTTGCTGATGCTGCAGCCCAGAGGTCAAAGTGTATGCTTATGCTGCTGCTCAAGTGAAGAAAGCTTTGGAGGTGGGTTGTCTCCAAATATGATATGAAGTCTTCTTTATGGTTAGTTGTTAACTTGACTTGTATCCCCTTACAGGTTACTCACTACCTAGGCGGTGAAAACTATGTATTCTGGGGTGGAAGAGAGGGTTACCAAACTCTTCTCAATACCGATATGAAGAGAGAACTTGAACATTTGGTATGGGTCAAGACATATTTGTTGACTTTTGTTTGTATTTCTACCTTTTGTAGTTTGTACGCACAAATTGCATGTGTAATTATAATGTAAAAAAAAGAATCTAGACTTGATAGCATCTTCTCATGTTCTCCAGGCAAACTTTCTTCAAGCTGCTGTTGACCACAAGAAGAAGATTGGCTTTAACGGTACTAATTGATTTTCAGTGCTATATATATGCTCTTCTTGTTTGCATCTTCCAAGTTTGACGGTAAATAGTTTGGTTGTTCCATTTTATGATAACTGAAGATACTGAGTGTCTGAATCTCTTTTTCTCAGGAACATTGTTGATTGAGCCAAAGCCACAAGAACCAACAAAGCATCAGTATGCTTGTTGTCTGGAAAAAACATATTAGGGTAATGTTGGACTGGAAACAATAATACTTATTTCTCTCTTGCAGGTATGACTGGGATGTTGCAACTACATTCTCTTTCCTACAGAAGTATGGTCTTACAGGTAATGTTTGAAATGTGTTAAAAAATCATCTATTTTCACCATTCCTGTTTTCGTATGTTTTTGTGTATATTTACAATAATTTTATGCAAATGAAGCATGTGGATTAAACCATGTTTTCCTGAGAATCATCTTAGAAATTCTTATTTAAAATAAAATGGTTCTTTTTTTAATAATATGGTGGTACAGGAGAATTCAAGATAAATGTTGAGTGCAACCACGCTACTCTCTCTGGGCACAGGTTTGTTTCTTGCTTGCATAAATCCAACCATAATACGTAGCTTAAAGTGATACACTGATACTAGTACCATAATCTAAAACTTGTGTCCTGCAGCTGCCATCATGAGCTTGAGACTGCACGCATTAATGATATTCTTGGAAACATTGATGCAAACACTGGTGATCCACAAGTTGGTATGTGTCTAGTTCATAAAATAGCTATGTGACTCACTAAAATCCCTGTAGTAACTTAAAATTTCAATTGTCACATGTGGGCAGGTTGGGACACAGATGAGTTCCTTACAGACATTTCAGAGGCTACCTTGATCATGTCAAGTGTAGTTAAGAATGTGAGTGCATTCCTTTTCCTTGTCTGAGTCAGAAGTTTCTTGCAGAGTATCATGTCTTCTTACAATTTAACCCAGATTAGCTCATAAGTTGCTTTGTTTCGTTATGCTTATTACAGGATGGACTTGCGCCCGGTGGCTTCAACTTTGATGCCAAATTGTTAGTTCCCAATACCATTGCTGTTCCGTGAACTGAGCTTTGCTTCAATTGGAAATTTTGGCTGACATGGAATCGTTTTGTGGTGATAGGCGGAGGGAGAGTACTGATGTTGAGGACCTGTTTATCGCTCATATCTCTGGGATGGACACCATGGCTCGTGGCCTCCGCAATGTTGCCAAGCTTATTGAGGTACTTTAGAAACATTATGACCTCCTTAAGTTTACTTCTGCGGTTGCCTAAATGGAAGTTATGTTTTTTATGATGGTAGGATGGTTCCCTGGACGAGCTTGTCCGCAAGCGCTACCAGAGCTTTGACACTGAGATCGGCGCCATGATTGAGGTACAAAATTCAGCAAGTCCCCTCCACCACCCCCACCACCACCAGGATTGGATTGGGGTAGTAACACTGGTTATTATGGTTCCAAACAGGCTGGTAAAGGAGACTTCGAAACACTGGAAAAGAAGGTCCTGGAGTGGGGTGAACCAGTCGTTCCGTCCGGCAAACAGGTAAACGGACTGATAAATCTAGGCGGCTCGTCTTCTCGCAGCAAGATGCAAAAATACCCTCCTTGTGCTGACGGTCGTTCCTTTTGACATTTTCTTGCCCTTTTCCCTATGCAGGAACTGGCTGAGATGCTGTTCCAATCCGCTCTGTAGACGATCGGATGGCTCACAGTTCTAGGAATAAAGAGCAAGAGCGCGCCCTTGGAACGCGCAGTTGTCGTCGACGACACTACGGGCAATGTTCTATAGCTAGGCCTCCATGCAATGAACCCTGTAAACAAACTGCGTGGAACCGGAAATAATTATGTACTACCTTATATGTCAAAATTGAACTTGTTGGCCAACACGGAGCTGAACTGAACTCTGTTCCATTTTCCTTTCTGTGTTTTACCAAAAGATGCTCCTGAGGGCCAGACTCTACCCAGTGGAACCTCCAGGCTCTTGACTGTTGGTTTTTTTTTAGTGAAAATTTTAGGGAAGACCCCAATCACTAAATTTAATTAGAAGGAAAATATGTACAAGTACAACAAAAGCTGGAGAGGATTAAGAACTGGTCAAGCCACAGTATAAAGAAAGAAGAGACCATTACTAATATTGCAAAAGAGAGCAAAGAATCCATGATGTCATCTCTGTTTTCAGATATTCCTGGCAGCAACTTTAGGGGTGCATTTGGTGGGAGCCTGGGTCATATCAAACTTGGCAACTGAGAAAACTAGGGAAAAAACCATCGATGGATTACTTAATAGCACAATTATATGAGAGAAAGCGCTCATGCTCTTGTCAAAATTAATCGTTAACACGTCATTGTAATTAAGGTATCATGACCTCTGAATTTCATAGAAAGCATGGGAAGGTGATCAACACAGAAAAGCGCCATTTAACAAACATGCGAGCAACTTCTATCTAGGAATAAAGCAAGAAATCCTAGTTGTCCTTGACACAAAGCGCATGTTCTAGCTAGTCGTCCATGCAATGAACACTGTAAGCAAACTGCGTGGAACTGAGAAAAATGTACCTCGTGTCGGAATTAAACTCGTTCGTCAACATGGAGCTGAACTGAACCCTGTTCCGATTTCTTTCTGTGTTTCACCCAGATTGTCATCGGTCTTGAGTGCCTCAGGGCCATACTTCTGCTGGTGCATCGTGCATCGGTCTAAAGACCTCCAGAGTCTGATCCTTGCTCACCTGACCATCAATTGATTTAACAGTACAAGTCAGAAAAATAGCACATGGTCTGACAAAAAGTTTGCTCATACTCATACATGGATTAGTACTCTTCTCAAAATTAAGCATGAATGCTACATAATCATAAGGCTTCACGGCCTTTGAACTGTGTAGAAAAGCACATGAGGGTGATCAAGACAGAAAACATTTTTTTTTTTGAAACGGGGGCAAAAGATTTGCCACTTATATTAATTAAGAAGGAGCAGATGGTGTGTTACAACCCAAATTTACATGTGGCATATTCTCCCGTTACATTGTTTCTCAATTTTTTGGCGCCGGCCGCGATCCAAAGTCGCACCTCTTTTTTTATGGTGTTTAAAATCACGGTCGTGGGGGTACTCTTGTGGCGGAAAACGCGTGCGTTCCTCTCGTTCCAAATCGTCCAGCACATGAGCATGGTGAAAGAAGCCATGGCCCTCCGGTTGATGGCGGGGTGATCGGTTTGCTTGAGCCACCATGCATTAACAGAGTCATTGAGGTGCCAAGATGAAGTGTTGACACCGTCCAAGTCGAAACCTTCGGCCGCCATGTTCCAAAGCCTTATGGTGAAGCGGCACTTGTAGAGAAGGTGCTCTCCGGATTCCTGCACTTGTTTGCAAAGAGGGCAAAGCCCACAATTTGGCCAGCCCCGCTTTGCCAAGCGATCGGCGGTCCAAAGCCTATCTTGGGTGGCCAACCACGCGAAGAACTTGACCTTAGGGGGGCCCCAAGCCTTCCAAATGGATCTCTCGGTGGGGGAGTATAAGGCCCCAAAGAATTGGGCCTTGTAGGTTGCGGAGTATTGTCCATCATCGGTGTGCTTCCACGTAATCTCATCATGGGCGTGCTCATCAAGATGGAAATTCTAGATGGTCGTCCAGAGAGTCACAAATTGTGTGAGATGCTCCCAGGAAAACCTAGCGGAGAGCTTGATCTTTGAGACCCAAGCGTCATCACAAAGCGCCGCCTTGACCTTCCAATTTTTCCGCATGGACGCCTCGTAGATGAGTGGGGCGATCTCCTTGGGCTTCCGGTTGCTGACCCAAGGCGCATCCCAAAAAGGCGTCTTCGCCCCATCCCCGATAGTGATTGTGGTGGAGGCGTAGAAAAAGTCCATATCTTAGTCGTCACACGGATTGCCCATGCCCACCCACATCTTGGATGGCTCCTTCCATTCAAACCAAGGCCACTTAAGGCGTAGCGCATGAGCAAATTTTGCAGTGTTGAGCACGCCTAGACCGCCTCGCTCAAAAGGCCTGCACACCAAGTCCCAGTTGACCTTGCACTTAGCCCCGGATGCAAGACAGAAAACATCATTTGACAAGCAGGTGAGTAACCCTTCTACATGTCCTCTCAAATGAGGATTTGTATTGTCTTGTGTTGTTATACATTATATACTCCTTTGCTACACACATTGGTACAGAAACAAATGCTATGAGTTACAACAAGATAACTACAGTCTGATTGTACATTTTACAGATGCACAATGTACATGCTATGAACAACTAGAGTACAAATTCAGAATAGCTCCGCGCAGCAGAATGGATAGTAGCCAGCTTCTCCGGCGGATTCCGAGACAACTCTTAACTCCCTCTGTATCTTACGACGCTCGTAGAATACTGGGCATGCAAGTGAAATGCACTTGACCCCACTCTCAACAATCCAGTCCGCGCCACCACAATGACCACATATCTGGACAACGTTCAAAAAATAGCTGTCAGCTCATCTGAAACAACTTAAACGCTTTTTGTTTCATAGTGGTCAACTATTTCCTAAAGTGGTCAACTTATGAAAGACGAGTGTTAGTTATTTTAATATTCCATGCAATGATTTCAGTTTCGAGTATCCAGGTAATAAGAACTTACAGCGGCAAGATGTTGGATTTCTCGCTCCAATTTTGAAGTCCTGCCCGCAACCACAGTGGCAACAACAGCTTCATTTTTCAAACAGTGGCTGCAAAAAGTTTCCGATCCTTGAACTAGATCACCACAGATAGTACAATGGCTCGACATGTAATATGTATCTATCCTGGCTACTTTGGTGGATGCTTTCCTACTCAATCCCAATCGGATGAAACTGCTATCACGAGAACCATGACCAAAAGCAGATTGGCGTTTCGCAAGTGTTGACCGTGAGGGACGAGGCATCTCGTTAAACCACTTATTTAGGTCAGCACCCAAAAGTCCAAAGACACGTTGTAGTGCAGGTATTATCTGTTTGGTTATATAATATAATTCGTTTAACCTATAAGGGGATCCAACTTCTAGCAGGCCATAAGGATCAATGACCATATCGACAAGGCGAGCCCCTGGTTCCCCATGGATAACAACATAAGGCACTCTCTCTGCATAACGTGGTTCTGCCCTAGGATCAGACAACATTGCTTTTGTCGCAACAATTGCTGCAGGTGGCAGCGAGGATGCCCTTGCACTGTAAGTACCTAGACGAACCTCCTTTGCAAAAACAAAGTCCTGAATAGAAACTTTTCCTGATAATATCCGTGTCCATTGACGCTCCACATATGATTTAACCTGCAAGAATAAAATGCCATCAAGCTATATACTGACACTGCTACAGGGAAGAGCAAAGGTGATAATCAAAAGAGAATCATCCTTGTAAAGTTGAAGAGATTAAGAAATACGGCTTACCTTGACCAAGTCTTGTTCTTCAAACATTATTCTAAGAGATCGTTCTAACATCTTTGCAACCGCCGGGCATGTATCTCTCCGTACCGTCTCAATTCCCTTTGCATCAAAGATTGGCTCGTTCTGTTCGGGACTTTCATAGCTATAGCCAACATATCTCTTCTTTGTAAGCAGAAAACAGGGATGATACACTTTCTCAAACTTCAAAGTGACTGGGTCCGGATTGATCGCAGTCACTAAAGAGGCAATTTCCTTTCCTATTCTAAACGCTTCTTCCCTAGATCGCCCTTTTAGAAGAACAAACATACTGCAGCAGAAATAATTAGCTTTGTGCATTATTTACGCATAATCCAAACAAAATATCACGAGAAATGCACAAAATACCTGTCAGTATCACCATATACAACCCTAGCATTCCACAAAGGATGCTGATTGACAAATGATATTGCTGTTTCAAGCGTTCTACGTCCACATTGAACAATGCTGTCTGCAAGCTCTGCACAGGGCATACGACCACTGAATCCAGCAGCTGTGTAACCATACGTTACATTAGCTATCAGCTTCAGAGCAAGTTGCCGAGCATTGAGTATCTGGAAAATAAATATATTAGCCATCATATAACACAAAAAGGTAAGACCAAAGTTCTTTTACCAAAAAAGGATTGAAAGAGACTACTGCACTCATAGTTCCTACTAGTAAACATCATGAACATTTCAAAAGGGGGAGTAACTCCAAGGAATTCAACGAGACTACTGCACCATATACATTAAACCAGATTTTCTATTAAAAGTCAGTATCCTACTTAAAGTCATATCATATCATACTTAATCGCAAAATTTAAGAAATTTAGGGTTCTGTAAAATGTTCAAGAAAGTATCGAAGTAAATACCTTCTGCAGAACCTTCTGAGATGGAGCTAGCTTTTTCATTGCTTGCTTCACCATAATTCTGGTTGACAGTATCTCGTCAAGAAGGCGAGGCACTACACCTTTTCTGACCTGCAGAATGCCATCGAAAATGTGTTCAAAAGGTCAGTCTGGTGTGAAATGATCATTCATTATCCAAGTCAAACAATGTGAAAGAGTGCACAAAAGAAAGAACAATGCCTGAATGGATAGAAAATGCAGCACTAAGCAATGTTTTCAAGAATATAGCTAGTATCAACATAGTCATCTGTAGATGGTATAACAACTATATGTGGGAGGTATACCGATATTGCCTGTCAACTGGCGGTACTTAGTCGAGCATCAATAGGGAAAGTATGAGATACGAGTATATAACTACGAGCGACACAAGAAAATCTGCAATGTCTGAGAGCAAACAAGATCATTACCTCGGGTTGCACATACAGAACCCCATTTGGAGTAAGGAGCAGCTGATTTTTCAGATCAGCGATTGTATGTGGATCTGCTGAATATGAGCTGACACCAAGTACACTGGACTTCGACGGGAAAACTTTACCCAAGCATGTAGAATAACATAAATTATATGCTATTATCATGGAAGGATAAAGAGATTGAAAATCCAATACAAGAACTGGGTCAGAGTAGAAAGCTGATTCTGGCTCCATTACAAGTGGCAAGCACTCCATGGCTGGCTGAGAAGCAACCTGTAAAGTAGCACTGGAGAATTGTTAAAATGCTGGCAAGCTACTGCAATCTATATATGTAATACTCCCTCCGTTTCTAAATATAAGCCCTTTTAGATATTTCAATACGAACTACATACGGATGTATATAAACGTATTTTAGAGTGCAGATTTACTCATTTTGCTCTGTATGTAGTCCATATTGAAATCTCTAAAAAGTCTTATACTTAGGAACGAAGGGAGTAATATCCAGAACATTTTAGCAATGATTCAAAAGTAAGCCGACTAAACTGTCTAGGCAATTGGCATCACAGCCCGCTGCAATTTGAACATAGTTGGACCTCTAAGGCAGTCTGACACCTACGTGTGTCAAAGTCAATCCTAGTTGCAGCTTCGGTCATTAGGCGAGGTGGCCGTAGGCAGACTACAACGGCTAGGCAGGTGACTAATTCGAGTATAGGGGGCAAGGGCGCTCATGAAACCCAAATCTCAGTACATTGAGGGTTAGGGTCCGGGCGACTCACCCAAATCCCAATCAGTTAAGAGTTAGATTAGCAGAAAATATATCACATTTCTAGATCGTGTGAAAGACCCAGCGTTCTAAAATCAGAACATTCTATTGTATGGTGTGGCTTAGAAGAACAATCCCAGTCTAATCTTAATCCTGTCACGCCCTTTTCTTCGGCTATTTACATAATGCAACTTCATTGATCCCGTAGACAAAATGGCTGTCTTTGCCTCTTCGAACAAATAGCAGATATAAATATTATCCTCGCAGTAGATATGTCAATGAACAAAGCTGTCATGCTTGCTTTTGTTTTCAGAATTGGTGTTACTAGGCCGAAGCATATAACGTGTCTTGGCAGAAAGCAAGAAATCAAATTTGCTAGGGGACAAAGAATTGCACCTGTTCATTTCCTGGGGAAATTGCAAGGTAGTTCTGTGTATGAGCCAATCTCAAGAGCATAGATTCAACACGAAACTGAGACCCTCGTGAAAGAACGGAGAAGAAGTCAATACCAAACACACGAGCAAGTTCAGATGTCCGATTGACCTGCATGGAATAATCAGATAAAGTTTGGAGCAAACTATTTTGTTATAGACATTCAGCTAACAGAAAAACATCAGTTACTAGTTACTCATTATGGACATAACATTTGAACCAAGCTTGTTGTGGCTAAACTTGTAACTGTAACATGTGTAAAACTAAAAAGGATAGGCTGTCTAGTTGATAGAACATCATATATGGAAAAACAAAGGGAGCTCTCAAGTAACCATAAGTTAATGATGTACTGGCAAGAATGCAACGAAGGAAATTTCACTTACCAAATCAAGTTGATTTATTATTTCAAGGTTGAGCATAGCTCTGCTGCTAACATATTCTATGCAACGGTGTCTTCCTCGTCCAGGACCTGTTGCAAACCATCGATTCAATGTCTTGGTTGGTACTAGTGGTACCTTTCGCCTCACGACTTCATCAGCCACAGCTTCAAGAGAGTAATTGTTAAGCTTGACTTCTCCACGCATGAGACGCCATAAGTTTAGTACGATTCTCCCACCAACATGTACACCACTAGAATGAGTATGACTCCAATCATTCACACTGACATCCAAAATAACATCATCAGCAGGAGATGTTTCAGGCGCCTGACTAGACTCGTGGGCTAGATTCGTAGGTGGATGTTTCGACTCATGTGGTAGTGTCCTTGAGATTCTTTTCAGTAAGCCTATACCCAAATAAGCAGCTCTTTCCGCAAGAAATCCTAAAGATCCTAACTGAATCTCCCATCCGACTAGGATATCTGGATCAATTGAACATAATGCATCAATAAGATGGTTCAAAAGATCCCTCTCTTCCGAGAAGACATCAACACTGCAGCCAACGACTCCGTCAAGGTTTCTGCAGTCACAAGAAAAGGGGCATTAAATACATCTCAACCCTATAAGCTAGGATCATACAAACTTTAAGAAGAACCACCGAGCCAAAAAAAAGAACAATTAAATGAAGGCATGACTCTAGAACAGCAAAATCTCAAGCATGCGGTTTATGTTCAAGAACATGAATAAAGCAAATAAATAGAAATTAATATGACATTCTTCAGGTCCAGAAGCATGGGAAATGAATGGCAAATACCATTAACCATCATGGTAAGCCGGCTATCTTTCTATTAAGTCCTTAATGGTGGATGGTGTGGAAGGAGAGGAATAGCGGTGTTCCAGAGTGATTCCCAGACCTTGGTTGCTAATGGCACTAAAGCAGAGGTAGCTTGATGGTGGCAGGCCTACCACTAGGGGTTGCAAACGCCTCTGGGAGAAGTAGCTAAGGTTTCAATCTCACTCGTCTACGATCCAAGGGAATCGGTCACATGGCATAATAACTACTAAGATTGTAACTGAAGTGGCTACACTGGCAACTGGCCTGTCACATTTTACAGAATTCTGTTGGGTAGAGCAGTTAACTTACTGATCTGGGCTTCTACAGACACAATTGAAATCAAAATGGAAAAAGAAACCAAGAAATGACTGAAAGATCAAAAGACATCATACAACCTCCTCCCCGGTGATTTGTCATTATTTCCCCGTATAAGTACACGAACTTCGACAGTACTGTCACTGTCATCCTCAACAGCCAAAGATACAACATTGATGGCATCAAACCGTGGATCAGGACGCAGCTCCGCTCTGCTTTCTGCAAATACCTGTCGAGCAGTGGGAAGAAATATCAAGGCTTCTGCTTTTCTTCCAGTAATCATTAGCACGTTAAAGCTGTTGAGGTTCATGTTGATCACACAACATAGAATCTCTAAGAACAATTCATCATCACCCTGCTTCGTAGGAGGAACGGATTTGTGGAGCAAAAGAAAAAGGGATATGGTCGAACCTCTATGCTAAGTACCGTCAGTTGTTGTCCACCACCGGTGCTAGCAGGGTCACGGAATCCAATTTGACTGAGAGGTGTGAGCTTATGCTTTTCATCTTCAGCTGAGATCTGGGAAAAGTCATGCCAATCATCCAACTGTTTATTTTCTTTGTTCGGCAGATCAGATTTCATCATAACAGTATCAATGAACGTTGCTGTTGTATGCTCAGAAGCAGATCTGGGTACAGGATAATTGGCCATCAAAGGAAGAGCTTCCGCATGTGGTGAAAAAGTAGGATGGTGTTCTATTTCCTCATCATTTGTAACATTCTCGCCATAGTTGGAGTAACCTGACATAACAGTGCGTAAGGTAGCCAATAAACTAAATGGAAATTAATATATGCAGGGAACTACTTATACCAGAGATACTACTGTTATAAGTGTGTTGGGGTAGCCACTGGCCCACAGCTGCTGCAGATGGCGGTGAAAATGCATGCGTCAGCAAATATAGGGCTGATCCATCATTTTGAAAATAAGTTGGAACACCCAAAGTATCAGGTGTGAATTCGCTACTTCCCATATACTGAAATGGTCCATTCTCCTTATTCTCTTCAGCAGTCTGATTGAAAAATGGAAGGGGGTCAACCGATCCCAGTTTAGAAGCTGAAAAATAGCAGAAAATATGTATAATATGAGGTTAACGATCATATACTACAAAATTGAAGAAACATAATGCTGTACCATAATAACATGGTGCCTCATGTGAGGTAACACAATGATGAACATACAAACAGATTGTTGAATAAATAATCTAATAAGCTAATGTGATATTTGGTTTAATTGAAAGTCCAAACTGTGCCAAGGGAGGGAAAGGGGAGTGAGTTCAGTTATCTAAAAGTACTTGACAAATAGGAAAAAAACAATGAATAAATCTGATATATAATCATAACAGGAATTGTTATCCAACACAGTTATTTTCTAAAAAATCAGATGGGCGACTAGAATATCAATGTAGCTCAACAGTTTCTAAAATTTACATCTAAACAACATACCATCATCACTATAGTTAAAGTAGATTACATGCACCATTTCAAAATGAATATTCCTTGTAAAACTTACATTCAGGATGCTCAATGCTCGCTGAAGAAACCTCCAAACCAGTTGGAGGCTTCTGCGCAAAGGTCATGTGTACATATTCACCACCAGAATGGAACGTTTCTGAATTTGAAAGTCCACTGATGACATCATACGATTCTAATCCTCCAGGAATCACAATTTCACTTGTCTTATCCATGTTACACGCTGCAGCTCCAGAACAACCAAACTCCAACTTTTCAGGCTGAAAAGATCCCCTCCTCCGCCTCCTCCTCATTAAATCCCTCACAGAATGACAGGCTGAGCCATGTTCACCTATCAAACTAGAAGATTCCTTGTCAGTGTCGTCTGCGGTATCATGAGAGTTCTTCTCAGTTTTACTCTTGTAAGAACTTGGGTCCTCAGTTGGCATTGCACTGCCTGAAGAAATTTTAACAGGACCATCAGCATTTCCATGTGACCGCTTTTTAGTAGAAATAGGCAAAGAACCCCAGAGAAGTTCAGTACCTCCATGCTTACTTGCTAGCTTTGAATTATTTTTACTAGATGAGTAACTAGGTATTCCTATTTTTCTTCTAGTAATTTTACCATCATGTTCTTGGGGGTCTTTCTGTTTTTCATCAGAAGACCCATCAATCTGAGGAATAGTATTGCTCACTGAAGTACTCTCATCAAGCATTGGAGAACTGTGGTAAGACTTCTGAGCATTCAATTCTTCTGCCCCAGTCACAAGTTCAAGTGAATCGAGAATATCCTGGCACTCCTGCTGAGAAGCACTATCAAAATCCAGGTGAGCAGACTCTAAAGCAACTTCAATGGACTTCTTGGAGAACAAAGGGCTCAGAATGACTTCATTGACTAATTCATCATCAGTTGTTAGTTCCTCTCCAGCCTGCGAGGAGGCCATCCACCTTAAAAGCCCAAGTGCTTCAGAATCCACATGCTACAAAAGAAAGAGACGGGAGGTGTCATCAGAAGTAAGTAGAAAACACATTAAAATTGAAAGCATGGTATGCAAATGTAGCCGGACAGAATACACATATATAATCGCAAAGCGGGAAATATCAGATCATGAAAAAACAATATCTGAAATGATTGGCAAGATCATAAAGTGACCATGAACTAGAATCCTCTACCATCTGAACTACTCACGTCATGCCAGACCTAGAATTATCTTCCACCCTCTCGAATGTGACCATTAGTGTGGCTTTGTTTGGCATGATTAGGGTGATTGTCAGGTATTTATTCTGGGACCACCAGGAGCACCGGCTACCAATATAAAGCCAAACAATGCAGTTCTTCACCTTACAACTATTTTAGGTTTCATTTAAAAAAACTATTTTAGGTACATTATATAGGTTGGGAAAATTGGTTCAACATGTTTCTTATTTGAATCGCCTTGGATTCACTTTCGCGCTTAGCAGAAGCAACCCTGAGTACACGCAGCCGTCCCCTTTTCCAATGTCGAGAGAACCATGATACACAAGACATAAAATTCAGGGTATGATCTTAAGTGGGCTCAAAGTACAGCCACTCTCCTAACTGTTCAATCAACAGTCGGTTCCCTTCTACTTTAATTTCTTCGTGTCTGAATGTGACCTTTCTTCGCTACCCACTAGAAGTTTCTAAAGCACTACAAATCGCCCCAATAATATATGCACATAACTTGAATCAAACCATAACCAGATAACTAAGATCTGAGGACTACCTTTTCATGTTCATCAAATAACTGAGATGTTCTTTGTGCAGAATTATCACTACCAATATTTTCACAGCAGTCATTCTGTGAGAATGTGATAGTCCCAATAATATTAGTCAATGATTTAAAGCACCTCTCAAGCTTTTCAGAGTCTTCAACGACAGAAACTTTGTGATGGGACCCCTCCTCTTTAGGGTCCAGCGCAGAAAGAGCACTCTCATACTTAATACCATGAAGAAATCTTTTAAGAACAGCATCCCGCGGTGGTCTACCAATATCAGCAGGTTTTGTTCCCTCCAGTAGTCTTAATTGCTCAAGTTCCTAAGCAAAGCAGGTATGAGAGGTTTAGCAATTAGTAACAATTTGCAGAAAATGTGCACATAGAGCAGGAAAGATACCTCCCAAATTGCTAAAAGCGACTGAACCATTTTGGTATCTGCTGTTGTTTGTGAAAGAGAAGTGTACATCTTATACTTCTCGTTTATGATTCCTACAATTGAAACCGAATTTGTAGGACAATTTAGGAATTGTAACAAATAATAGCTGTTAGAATGTAGCAAACAGACCTTCTACTCTGGAGTCAGCTTCAAGCATCATAGAAGTATGTCGTTTTCTGAAGTTCAAACTGGATCCTTCCATGAAATGTGAAGTAGAAGAATCGCCCAGGATTAAAGCATGTGGCACTGTTGAAGATGTCCAGATAATTGGATTTTTTATCGCAGCATTATATGAATGTGTCTATCATTTTTAAGAGAAAGGTAGAGTTGTTTAGTAGAAGCAATGGATAAAGTATGACCCCATAATAAAATAACATACATTCAAATGGAAATCATTTGATATAGACATAACAAAATCCATAGAACTTACCTTATGCTCCGATTCAGCAGAAGAGTCCACCTTCCTTTGTAGAGTCTTAGGATGAAAATCATCTGGCAATGGAGGGCGGAACTTGAAGTCTGTGACATGTACATGGCCCATTCCATACAAGTTATAGTCGATCTAAAACATACATTGAACAGAAATAACATCTTAGGTCACTCAAAATATATATCAAATGTGTCAACACAAGACTGGCACCATCACATCAGGAATATTGTACTCCCTCCGATCGATAATAAGTGCCGCTCATTTAGTACAAACTTTGTATTAGTTTAGTAAAAAATGAGCGACACTTATTATGGATCGGAGGGAGTACTTAAGTTGTATGCTTGTGCAAAAGAGACAAAATGGCAATAGTCTTGCAGTTCAGGACATCCATAAAAATAGAATAAGAAAGCATTGCTCTCACCAAAAAGTGAAGAAGATATGGAATGTGTGATTCATAAGGCTGGAATACTTTATCAAGAACAGCACCGCCCTGAAACCAAACAGCTCGCGATCAGTCCCAGCAAGGATAGCATAAAACTCCAAAAAGATATAGTTACAGTTGCATGGAATACCACAAAATACACTGGTGTCTTTAAATTAATAAACATTTATTGGAGAGGTTGTCATCCATGCCAGCTCTCTAGATGATTTGTTATGGCTAGACAACTGCCAAGATCCGCCTAATCGGCCATTACAGACTAGGCGCTCGTCTAAAGTCCGACTAGCGCCTAGCACCAAGGTGAACACTACTGAATTCACAGCTTCAAGCCATGAAAGGATAGCAACAGCACATGCAGCACTGAGATTCATTGGATACTTATAGGTGAAATGGCAGGTGGCGAGGTTTCTGTCATAACTCTGTTCGCCATAAAAGTTACAATTTTCTACTAGTACAAATTGAGTAATTCTTAAATACATAGCTAAAATGGACACAGATCAAAAGAACAACAGGGAGCAATGATGTACACAAAATATTGCACCTTCTTAGTAGAACATAGTACTTTTGCAGAAATTAGTAAAACAAAAAATACATGATCCAGAAATGAGGAGATAAAAATATTCCTACAGTTCAGACTTATCTACCTACCTATCTATATGGAAATACTAAAGCCACAACTTAAAGAAGGGAGCATCAATGTATCATACCAATAGATGGGTCGCAGCCCGAGAAACCTCATGAGGATAATATCTTTAGATTAAATCAAGGCAATCAATTGCATGACCAAGTTATGGAGGAGAAGAAAATGCAGGCAAACATTGATTAAAGAAGAAACAATTACATGTGATAACAATTAACAAGTTTCTCATGAAAGAACAGAACATCAATTGATTACATGCACTTGACAACCTGCATAATTTGATCTATCAGTTTGTGCAAGAAGATTTCTATGACAACATTTGGTTCAAACATTTGATGCTATTCAGTTTTCAGTTAAAACAGAAGGTAATTCAGCAAACCACTCAACGCTCATGACTTCCTAAGTTGTCATCGGGGCTCAGGCATATGCGCAGTCATAAAGAAAGGTATATTTTTCAAATGATATTGTCAATACACAATAACAGAAATATTTCAAGGCTTCCACTTTCCTGTCTTATGTAGCTACCTCCAAATGCTTTTAAACCTTTATGTTTCACAATTAAGTCCATTACAGAAGGTTAAAAAAGATTTTTAAACAATCAGATGAACTATGTTCATAATTTACAATTTCCAAGACAATAAACAGAAAAGGAAGTGGGAAATGATTAACACAGGTTCAAACATTCGTAGCACAAGAAATGAACTGTAAAATGATTAAAATTGTGGATACAGGTAGATCTTCACGAAAATCTCCTCGGATGAATGATAACCATACAAATTCTTTGCTCGAACAAGGCTACATCCATGGACATGCTTCCTTTTTGCTGGGCCACGATTCTGCAGAGGAAATTATGATACTCACGAAAAGAGAAAGTTAACATACCAACTAAGTGGACTCTACCTGTAAAGCTTTCTCGAGGTCACTCAGTAGACCAGTCATACATGAATTCCCTATTGAGAAGAGAAAAAAAATATTAATTCTCCGGACTGCCGGGTGCTTTTCTTGACACAGCCGCCCCTTGGAACAGAAAGAAAACCAAGCAGGTGCTTTACAAGGTCATATTCAGATTAAGTATTTCATCATATCCTTTATGTTATGTAACTATGTCGCAGAAGCAAAGTAGAGCAAGCTTCTAACATGTAAAATGATGTTTTTAACAACAAATCATGTTTGTGTCTCAAACAAAAAGTTAGCAGTGGTAATCCATAAGACCGTAACTAGCAAATATATGAAAAAGTAATGTCTACAAATTTATGAGATGATGCCATAACGATATACGATGCAATGCCAAGTTTCAAGCAATGCTGATACGAAATCATAAATACAGTGCAGAACAAGGGAAGAGCATATATAACAAATGACCAGAGCACAAACATAAGCATTCTTAAAAGGGGTGCTATCTAAGAAGTGTAAATCACCTCTTTCGATATTATGAAGCAGCTCCTCTGGGCAAGGTACATACAAGTACGGCAGGGCCTAAATACCAACAGGAGATTTACAACGTCAGACTGTTACATTAAAAAGTAGTTGGAACAATGTGCCGGAAGAATACAAAAGAGATGAGTGGTATCTAATCATCAACTACTGGAGTATATGATACAACAGATATCGAGTACATAAGAACTTGAGTTCATCAAAGATAACAATAGGTTTCAAGGGCAGAAGACATGTGTTGTGGGATAAAACTCAAAATCTGAACCAGTGTCCCAACCCCCGTTAATAACAGAATTTTCTGTTACGGAATTTCCAGTTGGACTACTGACGCAAGTAACAGGGGAAGCACTAACACAGACATCATGAGTTGTAGTAGTATTTATTTACAATAACAGGCAGCACAGACTCTCAGTATAGTGTAAGCAAGCATTGCAATGGTACAAGTAGTATCTGCAGAATTGCTGCAAATAATGAGCAGACCTCCCTGAGGGAAATCGAATGAACCCGGACTAGTGACCAGACCAGAGCAACACATCCCTGACTGCCACACTGCTCTTTGGCAAGTGGCATGCTGAACTGAGCTTCAAAGCATCAAATTCGGCGCGACACACTTGCCATTCCCTCTAAAATTTCAAAACCAGGCAACCAGAACTACGTGTGGAGGCCGCCGCGAGAATCACACAAGCATGGCGAAATGTGAAGACTGGAGAAGGGGAATAAGGCCAGAGAGAAGCAGGTGCCCACCTGATGGATGTGGAGGCAAGTCTTCTGCCCGGCGGGGGTGGAGCCGTAGATCCTGATGACCGGCACCTCCTCCGCCTCCTCGCCTGCGTCGGACGGCCACCATACGGACAGAGAATTCAGAGCGGGCGGGCGCGGAGCCGAAGGGGAAGCGGGAGGAGAAGGGGGCTTACAGTGGAAGGGGCTGTAGGAGATGTCGAGGCCGGGGACGGGCGGCGCCATGTAGTAGTCGAGCGAGACGATGCGGACGCTGAGGACCTGCGAGGGTGTCCCCGGCGGCGAGGGCTCCGGCGAGAAGGATGCCATGGTTGGTCGCCGGCGCAGCGTTTGGGCGGCGGTTTTTTATGTGTGGGCGGGGGCGGTGTGGGTTCCCGGGCTCCGGCTCCTTCCAGAGCACGCTGCTTGATCCCCCCACTTGGGTTTGACTCCGTGGGTCGCCGTCGCCCGAGCGCGCAAAGGCTGGCTATATTATTATCTCGCTTAGTGCGAAATATATATATATGCCAGACTCGGTCCGCGGCCCAGTCCCGCGCGGTCTTTTGTAAAAATGTTTTTTTTCTTTTTCTTTTTCTTTTTTGCCGCAAAAATTAAATTTTAAGGTACATAGACCCGTTAAATATGCTCTAGGCTTTTCTATAGGTTATCGTGATCGATGATCGTTTTCGATATGCTCAGAGTGCACCTCTCCCTGGTCCCAAAGATAATCTGGCCGCGGAGTAGCCTTTCGACGATTTGATTTGATTTCATATCAATCAGTGATTCGATCTGCAGATCATGGGCCGGTTTTATTTCTAGGGTTATAACGTGAGTCTAATGCTCCTCCGGGGATTCACTTGACCTTGTGCATGATCTACGGTGTGAGCTTCATTGTCGATTGTATCAATTTGGTTTCGAGGAAGATTTTTTTGACCTGGTTAAAACGATCGACGAGTTGGTGATGAAGTTGATATCGCCGAAAGTGATCGTTTGTCTCGGCAAAAGTAATATGTTGGAACCGAACTTCAAGTTGACATTGACTCCCATTGAGATATGACATGTGTGAGTCACCAATATCGGAGATGATTCCAACGAATCCCTCGGTAGGGTGTCCTAAGCTAGTTGATAGTACATGAAACGAGGATTTACACAGGTTCATGCTCTCCTAGGCGATACAATCGTATTCCTGCTTTTCTTCTTGATAATGATGGGGTGTGTAACATCGAATACAATGACCAAGGGATTATTAATATGTCTTTAGGGGTCTCGTACCATCGACTTATATACTACGCCAGGGGTACGAGGTTTAAAAAATTCCTATATCGATACGGTCAAGAAGACCAAATCGACTACAATACTATCATCTTGTCCTCCACAACAGTGGTAGACCTTTCATCTTTGGACTATGGGCTTCTTCTAGTGGCCCATCAAGCTGGGCGTCCATAAGACCTAAGGTCCAGCCCAAAGAGTGGAACCCATCATCACAAGCTACCAATTATCCAAGACACCGACAATCTCCACAATTCCAATCTAATTTCCATAGCTACCATCACCACCACCATAGCCATCCTCTATATCATTATTAGTTATACTTGTAATTGATGCAACACATCCATCAACTCTTGTAAGACATATTAATAATCCGAGAACGCTCAATTTCAACTTACAAAAATAAATGCATTTGAATAAATGAGGTTTTCCTCCGTTGGTGATCAATAGTCTCGTGCCAAAAGTTGCGACAATGATTGGGTGGCTTCCCGAATGGCACAATTGGGTCGTGTGCCATTATTGAATGGGTTCGAACATGTATACCGATACAAGAGAGAGGATGATTACTATTCATCATTCAAAAAACGATGAACTAAAATATCCAATTTAATTAACTATTAATGCAAATGAGGAAAAAATAAACATAACAGACAATTTTCTACTCATGAGAAAATCTCGTGATGCTTCTTCTACTGGTTCTTTTACAATTAAAGAAATTAATTATGAATGAGACCTTATTGAAAGTATTAATTGCAACGCTGATTGTGTTTAAGTCTATTGTTAAAATTAATGTTTTTATGAGCTTAGTGCGAAATATGGACTTGATTTTGATACAATTGATAACTTTTGTAAATCTTGTGTTGCCCATATTGATCTTGCTAAGGAGAAATGTTGAAATATCACGAACCCAATAAAATTTTTGTAAGAAACCAACAGTTGCTAATACTGAAATACAAGCATATGCAGTTAATTATGTTGTACCTACTACTTACATTGAAAAGCCTCGTTTTGCTGTTAGAATTAAAAAAAACTCTTGGGATACAACTATGTTTAATAAAAGTAACATTAAAGTGCATAAAAACTTTGAACAAATTAAAGTATAACCTTCAATAGTCATGTTTTTTAAAAAATTGGTTGAAAAAATTGATGGGCAAGTTATCTATTTTGTGATGAAGTTGTTATAATTGCTAAACCACATAAAGAACATAAAAGATGGAAATGTTAAAATAGTTGGCATGCCTGTTATATTTGTTAAGATTCGTGATCATTACTATCATGGTATATGTGACATTGGTGCTAGTCGCGTTGTTGCGGAAATTGTTAAGATATAATTTAATGTTTTAGGACATGTGAGAGAAAAATTGATGAAAAATCCAAAAATGAGTTTGATTTATGTTTTGTTAATTTAGTTACTTGACAATATATCAGCCAGATGATTGATATGTCCCAAACATATACTACTAGGAAACTAGCTATCTGTGGCGCACTTGTTTTGCTTTTCTGTGGCGCATATGGGGTGCGCCACAAAATCGTCGCTACTAAAATATGATTTCTGTGGTGCATGTACCCGTGCACCACAGAAATTTACATTTCTGTAGATCTACGCCACAAAAACCTCACATTTATGTGGTGCACCTGGTCCCCATGCGCCACAGAATTGGGTGCGCCACAGAAGTCCTTTATACATGCGCCACAACAAAATTAAGTAGCCTAGTGGTCAAGGGGGGTTGGTTCTTACAGTTGAGAACCTGGGACACCTAGCTTCGAATCTTGGCTGGCTCACATATTTTTTTATTTTTAAAAATATTTCAATATTTTTTTAATAATGCTATAGATATATTTAAAGCAAGAATCTGCACATTTGTAAGTAGATAATTAATTTAGTTAAAAAATCATGAATCATATATATGCTTGTCACACACATTAATATCTTGATCAAACTAAATAGAAGTATGCATGTCATCTCGATCACACATGTGCATACACACAAAAATTCACGTCATCTCGATCGTGTGATGCCTCATCGGTTCCGAGCTTGCTAGCCTCTCTTAATCTTCTTACCTTTCTTCGTCGCGGTTGAGCACTTTAGCCCAGGCACCTTGGAATTTCTTCTAGTGAACGGACAACCTTTAGTAGGTAGGGTGGTCTTCCTTCTTACTTTAATAATGGTAGGTGATACGTCCAAAACGTATCTATAATTTCTGCTTACTCCATGCCTCTTTTGTGTGATATTGCTATGATATTGATGAATTTCCATACACTTTTGATCATATTTTGACTAACCTATTAACTCAGTGCACCCCAGTGCCAGTTCTTGTTTTCTGCTATTTTTCTATTTTAGGTTTCCCCCATATTAAAAGTGCTCCAAAAATTTGGGAAAATCCAATAAAAAATCAGCGATACGGAAGCTTCGAGAATCACCGAGGGGGGGGGGGCAGAGGGTGCGTCCTAGGGTGGGGCCGCGCCAGGGGGCCGCCTGGACCCCTGGTGCCCCCCTGGCTTCCCCCCCCCTTCGCCCATATATTCCTCGTGACGTGAAACCCCCGAGACGTGAACCCTTTTTCGCGATCTCTCATCTGTTCCGCCGCCGCCGCGCTTCCAAGATCGGGAGCACCAGAATACGTCTTCCGGGCACCCTGCCAGAGGGAGGAACCACCTCCGGGAGCTTCTCCACCACCATGGATGCTTCCCGGATGAACCGTGAGTAGTCCACCTTGGACCATGGGTCTATGATCAGTAGCTATGTGATGTTCTCCTCCCCTCTTTGTTCTTCATGGATTAGACCTCGTGAGCTGCCCTACATGATTGAGGCACATATGTAATATTTCTGTTGTTGCTATGCTGAGTTTGCTGGGATCCGATGGATTATGAGATTATGTTCAGATTGTGTTTGAGTAATATATTTGATTCTCCTCTTTTATATTTATGTTCTAGAGTAATTCTTGCATATTCTCCGTTGTTGTTTATTGCTTTGGTCAAGTAGTAGATAGTGACTCCAAGAGGGAGCGTTATGCATGATTGTGGGTTCATGCCCCCCGATGACTAGCTTGAGTGACAGAAACATGAGTCTAGGGGATGTGTTGTTGCCACAAGGGGGAAACAATGGTGCTTGTACTTGCGGGTGCAAGGATTGTTTACTTTACACAAAGTTCTTTAATGCAGTTGTCCGTTGCTTTGAGTTTACACTTTGGGTGGGATTCGCAACTTAATACCAGCGAGATGTTCTGGATAGATATCCCAAGGTGGATGATTAGTAGGCAGATGCAGATGGATTTCGATCTACTTGATTTGGCGTACCGCCCAAGCTTTTGAGCCTCTTCCTTTCTTTGTAGCATAGTTAGCATTGGTTTGCGCACATAATCCTGGCAATTTCTCAGCTGTAATTTTTTTACCTCGCATGGCTATTTTATCTTCTTTTGGGAGAGAGACATCACTAGTGAACATCATAGGACCTCGGTCCATATTTCCTTGTTTACACCCTCTATCAATTTACTGCTTTATTTACTTTTTCGTTGCTAGCACTATCATTATTATCCCGTGCATTTTATCTTTTGTAAACAACAAGGCCGGAGGAATTGACAACTCCTCTGTACTCGTTGGGAGAAAAGTTATTTGTTGTGTGTGCAGGTCCAGGAGAGGCAAGTGATTTTCAACAACGCATCACTTGCCGAACCACCTACTTGTCGATCTTGGAGTCCTACTGGTCGATCCTAAACCTTAGCATCTTCGCTAAGGGAAATTGCCGCTACGCTACATCTCACCTTCCACTTTGGGTAATGATGGCGGAGAGGTTGATAGGTTTAGTTGGGTTGCCTTCCATGTTAACCGCGCCAATAAACGATTCTTGATAACCCACAAGTCTAGGGGGTCAATTGTAGCTTTTCGATAAATAAGGATGTCGATCCCAACGAGGAGCAGAAGGTGCTGATAAGTTACACTGGATAAGGAAAGGTTGCACACACTCAAAGATAAATATTTAGGGGTTTTTGGTTTAAGCAACAGAAAAGTAAAAGACAAGCAAAGTAAACAGGGTAACTGAGGAGTAGCAAGTGACTCAATCCTTTCACAAGGATAAGCCTAGGAACTAAACTTATAAAAA
Organism: Bromus sterilis; assembly: GCA_950022295.1. Taxonomy (NCBI): domain Eukaryota; kingdom Viridiplantae; phylum Streptophyta; class Magnoliopsida; order Poales; family Poaceae; genus Bromus; species Bromus sterilis. The sequence goes on along the minus strand of OX465600.1, from coordinate 48,812,924 downwards.
CTAAAGCGTTCTCGAGAACACACGGGAGAGATAGCCAAGTTACTTTCACCATACTCCGCCAAGTAATATGTATTGTGTTGATAAGTGTTGGTGGGTGGATCAATGCTAGTACACCTTCTAGACTAAGATAAGTGTACTCTCATGATTACACACCTTACAAGCATCCGCAAATACAAGGTAGTAATTAAGGCATAAGCCTAACCACAGCATTACGATCAAGGATCCATAACTCCCTTGTGCAAAAGTGTGCGAACTAGGGTTCAGGTTTTTGTCACTCCGGCAACCCACCATAAGCATCCTTTGTGCACAATGTATTCCTCTAGGCCCATGAAAGGTGAAGTGTTAAGTGTTCGACTCACATAACACCACTAGAGAAATAACAACACAACTTAAGTGTCAAACAACACATAATACTTCGACATCATATGACTACTAACAACTAGACTTCTCCCATGCTCTCAAGAACTAAAGTAACTACTCACAAGACATAAAAGAGATCATGATCAGAGGTGATAGATGGGTGGCAAACAATCTGGACACAATGATAATTCTCCAACAAAACTCAATAGCATTCACCACAAAGTAGTAATCAACACCAACAGAGTAGAGAGGATAGATAGTACGGATTACAACACAAGTTGCAATTGTGAGATGAGATGGGATGGAGATGGAGATGGTGCTGATGTTGGGGATGATGTTGATGATGATCTCGACGATGCCCGTGACGATGATGGTGATGATGGCGACGATCTCCCCTTCCGGGAGGTGATCTCCCCGGCGGAATCTGCCCGCCGAAGATGGCTTTTCTCCTTTGTAGGTTTCCGCCCCATGGCGGCGGGGAAACACGGAAACTCTTCTCTTCTTAGGGTTTTCACCCCAGGGGGGTTTTATAGGCGAGAGGGGGCACCGAGGGGGGCCACCAGGCATCCAGGAGGGTGCCTGGCGCGGCCAGGAGGGGGGCCGCGCCAGGCAACCTTCTGGCTGCCTGGTGGGTCCCCTCACCTCCATCCTCTGTGATCCCCAGTCAATCTTCGTAAAAGTACTCCCCGTAAATTTTCATCGTATTTGGACTTGATCTGATTCAGCAAATTGGTGTCCACTTTTCACCGCTGAATTCTGGTTCTGCTGCTTCAGCACCGGAAAGTTATAAACTGTCTAAAACAAGCCAAAACAACATAAGAACAATACTTTAAAGTGGAATATATCAATGAATATGGTGAAATTACAATATAAAATAGTGATGCATTTTGGACGTATCAACTCCCCCAAGCTTAGACCTCGCTTGTCCCCAAGCGATTGTTGAGCTCGGTAAACATGTCCACAAGTTTAGAGAGTGAAGTGTCGATAAAAGAATACGGACAAGAAGCATCAAGATTTCTCACCAAACTGAAGCATCCTCAACAGCAACCTCAACTCATAAGGTCCTTATGAGAAAGTAGTAACAATTATAACAAATTAGGACCTGGAAAACTCATCAAATCATGGAAAACATAGCCTTGGTCAAGGAACAACTAATAACTTTTACTTTTGCTCTTTTCACTTATAATGGAACCAGTTGAAGCTTTGGAAAGAACATGTTATTAGTCAAGAAGTGCACATGTTAACACAAAGGAAGATGTTTACTCAGCATAAGCTTTTGCAAACAACTCACTTATCAAAAGACAATGTCAACAAAGATGTAATATGCTAACTTTCAATGCAGCTTTGTATGCAAGAATCTTTAATAACATCAAGTGTCTATTCTCTCTCAAGAAGGAATGAAGTAGGAAGGACTGACTCAGCACAAAATAAAGGATAAACCCTGTGCAAAAGGGTAAGCAGGGAAAACTCATGTGCCATCTCTAGATCAAACAGAATAAAAACAGGCCTTTGGGAGGTGCATGATCCGTCAACGACTGCTGATAGATAACTCACTCACTTCATGATTTAGACAAGTTTCGAGGAACGGCTCCCATGTGGGGACGATCACATCCCCTTAAATTCCTTTGTTTATCACTCATAAATGGGAAAAGGAACTTGTGTGTTAGTATTTATCTTTTACGAGATGGGCACTCATGCCAGTCCCTTCTCGTATTAGGGGTTTGCAGATTAGGCATGCAATCCCAAGATAAAACTTGTCCAAATTAAGAAGATCATGGGTTACCCATCACTTCCTCATGAGCTGAATCAGTGGCGCAAAACAGAAAATTTTGAACATCTAGAGATAGCACACAAATTATATACTTTAGGAGTGGTAGTGGAATACCACAAATAGGAAGGTATGGTGGACTCAAGTGGAAGATGTTGGTTTCAAGGTATGGAAGTACAAGCAGAATTCCACTTAGTACAACGTTTTGGCTAGCAAGGCTTTGAGAGACCAGACAATTGATGACAACTTAGATGCAAGCAATACAAAGCATAAACATTAACACTAGCATGAAACATCAAGTTGTCTTCCTTGTCAACATAACACTTCAAGCATAATAACACAAAGGTTTTGGCTATGTCGCTACTTTGAGAAAAACATGCTTGTTGTTATGACCAAAGCTATACTTGCCAAGATTTAAATAAAGTTTTCGAAGCCATACCTGATATAAGGTCAATACTCCCCATAAGAATCAGTTCATAATGTCGATTGCGTGAAGAGAATACCGAGTGCAGCAAAGAAACCAATAGAATTCTCATTAATATTCCTTCATAGACGACCCCACACTCACTGATACAAAGCTCTCCACAAAAGGAGTGATAGACCTCAATGCAACACCTATTTCATAAAGTAACTTCCCTAGACATGATACGACTCTACTTGACTCCTAAAGATAAAGATAAAGATAAAGATACCCGGCACTCCCCCAAGCTTGGAACAAGCTAAGGGGATGCCATTACCCGAGGAGATTTCACTCCTCATTCTTGTTCTTGTCGGTCATGTACTCCTTGGCGAAGCGCTTCCATGGCAGCTGTTCTCCAGTCTCGAAGGACATTCCCGTCTCCAAGATCCTGCACTCAGCACCTAAACCCATGCGCAGAAACTTTAGTTCATACTCACAGTTCTGGTTCTGTAGATCATAGATCTGTGCTTGGAGCCCATAAATTTTTTCTTCTAGTGCATCCAGACTTGACCACATCTCCTTCATCTCTTTCTTGTGGGAAGCCTCGATCTCATTCATGATGTCGAAGTTAGCTTCAACACCACGCTCCACCATCTTCTTAAACTTGAAGACCTCATGTTCCATCTCCTTCAGCCGCTCCTCGGTGCTCCCCCCCTTGACTGGTCCCTTCAGATCTTCCTTGTGGAGAACACCGTCCTCCACACGAAGGACCTGGGGGTGCTTCCTCACCTCCGCGAGGTAAGGGTTGATGACGTTGACGACGAACTTGTCCTTGTGGGAACTTGGGGAAGCCATGGCACCTAGATCTTCTGAAAGTTTTCCTGGCAGAAACAGACCGAGAAAGAAAACACACGAAATCGCGAGATACGGTGCCGGGACTATCCGGGCAAATATATAGCAAAAATTTCTGCAACAGAAGGAAGGTTTCAAGCCTAGGTGGAGTCGGAGTCCAGGGCACCCAGGAGGGTGCCTGGCGCGGCCAGGAGGGGGGCCGCGCCAGGAGGCCTCCTGGGGCCCCTGGAGCTCCTCTCCGGCTCCACTCGGGCTTGGAATTTTCCTAATTTTGCAAAAACTTTGAAAACTAAACTTTTATTGACGTTCGCAGTGTTTTCTTACCATAATTCATACCTTTTCTTATTCTGCTCCTGCCAGAGTCTGAAACTGGTTGCAACATGTTCTTCGTTTGTCTTTGTATATATCATGTTTGCATCCACATTGATTGGATCACCTGCCATATAATGTTTGAGTCTTTGTCCATTCACAACTTGAGGTTTGGTGCCTTCGAAATTATTGATCTTGATTGCACCAGACCGATATACTTCTTCAATATGAAAAGGTCCTTCCCATCTGGAAAGTAGTTTAACTGGAGAAAACCTGAAACGAGATCTAAACAACAAAACTTTATCACCAACATTAAATTCACGTTTCAGAATTCTTTGATCGTGCCACTTCTTTACCTTTTCCTTGAACATTTTAGCGCTCTCGTAATCTTCACTCCTCCACTCATCTAGAGAAGTCAAGTTCATGAGACGCTTTTCACCAGCTAAATTTGGGTCAGCATTTAGCTCTCTAACAGCCCAGAAAGCCTTGTGCTCTAACTCTAAGGGTAAATGGCAAGCCTTGCCATAGACCATTTTATACGGAGACATGCCCATGGGGTTTTTGAAATCAATTCTATACGCCCACAAAGCATCTCCTAACTTCTTTGACCAGTCCTTTCTAGAACTGTTTACTGTCTTCTGTAAGATCAACTTGATCTCCCTATTGGTGAGCTCAACTTGCCCACTAGTTTGAGGGTGGTACGGTGATGCAATCCTATGATTGACATCGTACTTGGCTAGAGCTTTCCTAAAAGCTCCATGCGTGAAGTGTGACCCTCCATCATTCATGAGGTACCTTGGTACTCCAAACCTAGGAAAAATTACATCCTTGAGCATTTTCAAAGATGTCTTGTGATCAACACTCTCAGTGGGGATTGCTTCAACCCACTTGGTTACATAATCAACAGCAACTAAGATGTGTGTGTACTTATGTGAAGGAGGAAAAGGACCCATAAAATCAAAACCCCAGCAATCAAAAGGTTCGATCACTAGTGAGTAATTCATAGGCATCTCATTTCTCCTGCTAATGTTACCAACTCTCTGACACTTATCACAAGATAGAACGTACCTTCGGGCGTCCTTAAAAAGAGTAGGCCAATAAAAACCTGATTGTAAAACTTTATGTGCGGTCCTCTCATCGGCATGATGTCCTCCATAGGGACTATCGTGACATTGTCGAAGAATGTCCTGCTGCTCGTGCTCCGGTATACACCTTCTTACGATCCCGTCCGCACCTTCTTTGAAAAGATGTGGGTCATCCCAAAAGTAGTGCGTCAAATCCGTGAAGAATTTATTCCTCTGCTGAAATGTAAAACCAGGAGGCAAAAACTTTGCAACGATAAAATTAGCATAATCTGCAAACCAAGGGTCGGAATGAGATTGTAATTTTACAACAGCAAGTTGTTCATCTGGAAAACTGTCATTGACTGGAATAGGATCGTGTGGGATATCTTCCATTCTTGAAAGATTATCCGCCACCTGATTGTCTTCTCCTTTTCTATCGACAATCTGCAAATCAAATTCTTGAAGAAGGAGTACCCATCTAATGAGTCTTGGTTTGGCGTCCTTTTTCTGCATAAGATACTTAATGGCAGCATGGTCAGTATGAATAATAACTTTAGAATCAACAATATACGGTCTAAACTTATCACAAGCAAACACCACTGCCAAGAATTCCTTCTCGGTAGTAGCATAATTCTTTTGAGCACTATCAAGTGTCTTGCTGGCATAGTGGATGACATTCAGCTTCTTGTCAACCCTTTGTCCTAAAACAGCTCCAACAGCAAAATCACTAGCATCACACATAATTTCAAAGGGCAAATTCCAGTCAGGTGGTTGTACTATAGGAGCGGTTATCAAGGCTTTCTTAAGAACTTCAAAATCTTCCTTACAATCTTCATCAAATACAAAAGGCGAATCCTTCTAGACAAGATTGGTAAGGGGTCTCGAGGTCTTAGAAAAGTCCTTGATAAATCTTCTATAAAAACCAGCATGACCTAGAAAACTACGAATACCTTTGATGTCCCTTGGATAGGGCATCCTTTCAATAGCTTCAATTTTTGCCTTGTCCACTTCAATTCCCCTTTCGGAAATCTTGTGTCCAAGAACTATCCCTTCGTTAAGCATGAAATGGCACTTCTCCCAATTGAGCACCAAATTTGTTTCTTCACATCTCTGCAAAACTTTATTAAGATTGTGGAGACAGTGGTCAAAGGAGTTTCCATAAACGGAAAAGTCGTCCATGAAAACTTCTACAATCTCCTCACAGAAACCATGAAATATTACAGACATACACCTCTGAAAAGTAGCAGGTGCATTACACAAACCAAAAGGCATACGGCTATAAGCATAATGTAACAGCCCAGTTTTCACAAAAAATTAAAATTTTGTTTTCTGTGTGAATTGTTTGATTGTCTGATTTGTTTGCGGTGTTTGCATCCCTGATTTATCGATCGTCGATTATTTCCCCCCCTCTTATCTCGTACCGGACGGAGACCGACCCTTGCCACCCTGACACTCGACCTTTGCGACACCGGGTTTCACCCGATCACCCTCGCGAAAACCGCCTGAGACCAGCCACAGCCAACGGAACGAAAACCCCGTTTAATAATTAAACGGGTTATTTTTATAGCGCGCCGGAAAGTGTTCTCGGAACGGTTCTAGCGTGAGGTGAACGCCGCCGGCTCGACGCGCTGATACGTCCAAAACGTATCTATAATTTCTGCTTGCTCCATGCATGTTTTGTGTGATATTGCTATGATCTAGATACACTTTCATACACTTTTGATCATATTTGGACTAACCTATTAACTCAGTGCACCACAGTGCCAGTTCCTGTTTTCTGCTGTTTTTCTATTTCAGTTTTCCCCCATATAAAAAGTGCTCCAAAAATTTGGGAAAAATCAGATAAAAAATCAGCGCAGAAGAACCTTCCGGATGGACCTGAGTGGGGCCAGAGGGCCACCACCAGGGCCCCAGGCGCCCTGGTGGCGTGCCCTAGGGGTTGGCCGCACCAGGGGGCCGCCTGGACCCCTGGTGGCCCCCCTGGCTTCCCCCCTTCGCCTATATATTCTCCGTGATGAGAAACCCTCAGAAGAAGAACCCTTTTTCGCGATCTCGCCTCTGTTCCGCCGCCGCCGCGCTTCCGAGATCGGGAGCACCAGCAGACCTCTTCCCGGCACCCTGCCGGATGGAGGGCCGACCTCCGGGAGTCTCCTCTCCACCATGGATGCTTCCCGGATGTGACGTAAGTAGTTTCCTTTGGACCATGGGTCTGTGATCAGTAGCTATGTGATGTTCTCCTCCCCTCTTTGTTCTTCATGGTTTAGACCTCGTGAGCTTCCCTACATGATCGAGGCACTTTTGTAATCTTTCTGCTGTTGCTATGATGAGTTTGATGGGATCTGATGGATTATGAGATTATGTTCAGATTGTGATAGAGTAATATATTTGGTTCTTATCTTTTTTATTTTTGTTCTTAAGTAATTCTTGCATGTTCTCTGTTGCTGTTTATTGCTTTGGCCAAGTAGTAGGTAGTAACCCCAAGAGGGAACGTTATGCTCGATTGTGGGTTCATGCCCCCTGATGACACGCTTGAGTGATAGAAACATGAGTCTAGGGGATGTGCTGTTGCCACAAGGGGGCAAACAACGGTGCTTGTAACCGCAGTTACAAGGATTGTTTACTTTACGCAAAGTGCTTTTTAATGCAGTTGTGTGTTGCTTTGGGTTTACACTTTGGGTGGGGCTCTCAACTTAATACCAGCGAGATGTTCTGGATAGATATCTCAAGGTGGATGATTATTAGTAGATGCAGTTGGATTTCGGTCTACTTATTTTGGCGTTCTGCCCACGCTTTTGAGCCTCTTCCTTTCTTTTGTAGCATAGTTAGCATTGCGGTGCATTCATAATCCTGTCAATTGCCCTTCTGTAATTTGTTCACCTCGCATAGCAATTTTATCGTCTTGTTGGAGAGAGACATCACTAGTGAACATCACGTATCCCGGTCCATATCCTCATTACTGTTTCCACGCTTATTTACTTTTCTGCTTTTACTTTCCGTTGCTATCATTATCCCTTTTGTTTGATCCTTTGTGAAAAAAAGACCGGAGAGATTGACAACGTCTCTGAACTTCGTTGGGAACAAAGTTATTTGTGTCTGTGTGCAGGTCCGCGTCAGTTGCGCCGCTGACACCTACTTATCATCTCCGGAGTACTACTGGAGACAAACCTTGGTATCTTTACTGAGGGAAATTTTCTGCTGTGCTACATCACGCCTTCCTCTTGGGGTTTACCAACGAAGGGCGAGAAATAACTATCATCACCTCGCGCAAGCACGCGCTGATCGCGCAGTTTGAAGTTTTACCCGAATCGGAGGTCCTGCGGACCCCCAGCGGTCAGAAATGTAAACACCGCGCGCGCGAGAGAAAAACCGGGGATGTTTTTGCAAACTGCCAGCCACCTGGGCTATATAAAGACCACCACACTCCCACCCCATTTCTAGGGTTTCCCTAGCCACAAAATTGCAGCCACACCCCTAGTTCTGCTCCAAATTTTCGTCCAAAGGCCCATCCACAACCGAACCCTAGCCTTCCTCTGATCTGAGCCGTCAGATCTGAGATCCAACGGCTTAGATCGAGCCAACAGCAGCCAACCAGCCTCCTCCCACGTCCGGGCCCCGCGGGCCCAACCGCCGCCGCCGTGGGCCCGATTTGGGCTGCCCCTCGCCGTCGCTCCCATGGAAGCCACCCCAACTCCGGCAGCCACGCGCCACCCGTGCTCTGCTCCGGTGAGCTGCGCCGCCCGCGCCCTTCCTTCTTCCTCTCCTCTCACGCCTCCCTTCTCCTCTGGAGCGCCCAGCGACCGGAGCCACCCCGCTATGGCCGGAGCACGAGCCCCGAGATCCGCCGCCATGGAGCTCACGAGACCGCCCCAAGACCTCGCCGGCGACCCCTCCTGCCTTGGATCTGGCCGTCGCGCCTCCCCTTCGCCGTTCCCCGTCGCCTGACGCCGCTCCAGCCTCGCCGGCGAGCACCGGCGCCACCGCCTGCCGGCGACCAGGTCGGCCCGAGCCGGACAACCGCACTAGCCAGCCAAGGCCGCGTCCCCGCCGTGGGCCGGCACCAGCCAGCAGGCCCAGCAGCCAGCCGGCCTGCGAGGCCCAGGCCGCCACAACCCAGATCCGCCGGCCTCATGGGCCAAAGCCCACTCAGGTGAGGCTCTCTCTTTTTTTTTCTCTGTTATGTTTTTTTTCTTTTATCTGTTTTTTTGGCAGATTGTGTAGTTTTTTCTGTGAGTGCTATAACTTTTTAACCGTAGCTCGGATCGCGACGCATAAAACATGAAACTTGCTTAGTTTTCTGTGCAGATTAATAAATTGTTGCTTGTTGCCATGTTTGACTTTGTTTACATGTTGTTGACCTGATAATTACAAATGCTTGCCACTGCAAACTGTAACTGCAATAACTTTTTATCCGTTGCTCGGATTAAAATGTTTCTTATATGTAACTTGACTAGAATTGCATGTAGATTGTGTTTATGATGCTCTTGCTTGCTAATAAAAATAATAAAATTATGTTTAGGACAAAACAATACCAAATTCCATTTTTATCGTGGGGTCCGCAATAGTTTGCCATGTATAGGATTTCACCCACTTAAATTGACTAGCTTAGGTAGTTTATTTATGCTTCACCTCTTGCCTTGCTTGTGTGCTATGCCATGCTTGAGTGAGATGCCATGTTAACAACCTTTGTTGATCACCTGTAGTTAAACAACTCGAACCTTTCCAAATGTGCGGTATCGTCGTGTGTGACGAGTACTCCACTTGACCTGTTAGTAACCGCTCTCAACGGTAGGTGCGATGTCTCGTGTTGAATTCTTGTTGATGCTCGCTCGTGGTTGCCTCGTAGTAATAGATGCTTTCTCATTGATTGCTTTCCAGTGTTTACCGTCTTGTGTGCTTCCGCGGGTACCTCTCGGAGATGATGCGAGCTTGCGATCAACTACACCTTCGGAACCCGGCTTATCTACAGGCAAGGACTATACATTACTTATGATCCATTCTATTTCAACCAGCGGTTTGTATGCTAGTCTAGGTTAGGTTCGATGTTTGATCCTACCAAATGTTTACAACGTCTTTCAAACCGATACAGCCATGTCCCTTCCCAGCAAACCTTGTACTGCTATGTTACTATTGCACGTTGCTCAGCCCCTGCTTAGTATGCATGCTTAGGATGCTACGATGTTACCCTGTTACTCCTTGGTTTGGGCTATCACATTATTATATTGTTGTTGATGATATGATTATTATAAATGTTGACTATATTCGACGAAGGATGGAAGGTCTAGGCTATCCCGCCCCGACACTTTGTTCCATTCGAGTCACCTAGGACCCGAGTTCCGGGTATTGGTTTTAAGACTGAGCGTGTCTAACCGCGTGTGGGATTTTATGGGGTCCCCTTTTCTTACCTACCTAGCCTCAAACATTTCTAGTGGTGGCCCAAGCTGATTTACCATTTGAAACCGTGTGTGTGCTGGTCGGCCGCCAGTTGTTTACAAACCAACCTGGACCAGTGAGGACATAGTTCCCTTGCTGGCCCACCTTGTGCGGCTGAGGACCCGGTTTCCCATGTGTGATTAACCGGCTATCCAAACCTGCGACAGACGGTAGAGACCAGATCGAGAGCGCGGCCGGCTCCTGAGATGGATGTCGACTCACCGGGGGCCACCCGGATTTGTTCGTTGTTAGTTAGAGGGACCTGTCGTTTCGGATATCTTGGAACTAAATCATAAAATGGTTGCCTATAATGGGTAGCAACTGAGAGGGATGAACGTGCGTGCGGAGCCTTGTAATGGGCAGTTGGTACACCCCTGCAGGGTTAAATCTTTTCGAGAAACCGTGTCCACGGTTATGGACGACTTGAGACCTACTCCTTGTTCATAGACAACAACAACTGAGATAATCTTAATATAACTTGATCAACGTGTGTGTGTGCCTTGACTGCTTCTTCTTCGTCGGGATGCGAAGAGGAGGACAAGGATAGGATAGGTGTTATGTTTGCATAAGTAGTTGATAGCAAGACTTGTTGGAGGCGATTCCTCATCGAATGCTTGGCTTCTTATCTTACTCTCTAGATCGTTAGCCACTTCATAAATGCTAGTGCGGCAGCAACCTCACCACTTACCCCTTCATTACCGTAAACTACTAGTTGTCCTAGAATGACGAGTGATGAAGTCCTTGCTGGGTCAGTTGACCACTACAGTTGGATGCTGAGTACTTCTGTACTCATGATACTACCCCCAAACTCTTTTCAGGGTTCTTGATCGACAACAGGTACGGTGATCGACGTTTCACGTGGAGACTCGACGACGACTAGTTAGGCGGATCCCGGCGGAGGGCCTGGACCCGTGTGGTTATGGGGATCGATGTTTTCCTCTTTGCCACTAGGCATTTGATTGTAGTCTGTACACAGACAGGTATCTTCCGCTGTTGTATTGTATTTGAGGCAGTCATATGCCGATTGTATGAGATGTTGTATCCTTGTATCTGTAATGTTGTGATATCATGTTGGAAATCCGGGGCATATGGCTTTGTCATATGTCGCGGTGGGACCGATATGTGCTTCGTCTCCGGATCTGGGTGGAAACAACTAGATCTGGAACAGTACCGTATATCGGGCCTTACAACTTGGTATCAGAGCCTTATCGACTGTAGGATCCCTTCTCTGGCCGAAGTCGAGTCTAGACAAAAACTATTTTGTAGTTACTAAGTTAGTTATCGGAGAGTAGGATCTTTTTACTCCTTACCTTTGCTCTGGTCAGGACAAGTGTAGTAAGTGTTTTAATCTTGACTTATCCCCTTTCAAACTTTAGGATCTCGAGTGTGTGGAGTTTCGAAATAGTTACAATGCCTTGCTTGCAGCGTATTGTCTCGATTCCGAGCTCAGGTGGGAATTCCTGTAGTACCTTTAGCTTCTCCGATTTCGGTTATCATTGGGGTCATTCATTACCATCCATCCTTTTGCCGGTGTTTTCACGACTTGCGTCGAAAAGCACTATCCTTTGACCGGGTTTTAGCTCTCGTTCTTCCCCTTGACACTGACGGTTTCGTTTTTCCGACGATGTCGTCTCTCTCCGGAAAGTTTTCTCGATTGAGTTCGTCGTTCGACATGGAGCAGAGTCCCTTGTTGGTGGTGTTGAAGATCGTCGACTCTCTTTTCTCTCCCCCTCTCCCCCGGATCGTCCTGGATCTCAGGACGAGATCCCTTGTTGGTGTTGGTGTATTGTAACAGCCCAGTTTTCACAAAAATTAAAATTTTTGTTTTCGGTGTGAATTGTTTGATTGTCTGATTTGTTTGCGGTGTTTGCATCCCCGATTTATCGATCAGCGATTATTTCCCCCCCCTCTTATGTCGTACCGGACAGAGACCGACCCTTGCCACCCTGACACTCGACCTTTGCGACACTGGGTTTCACCCGATCACCGTCACGAAAACCGCCTGAGACCAGCCACAGCCAACGTAACGAAAACCCCGTTTAATAATTAAACGGGTTATTTTTCTAGCGCACCGGAAAGTGTTCTCGGAACGGTTCCAGCGCGAGGTGAACGCCGCCGGCTCGACGCGCTGATCGCGCAGTTCGAAGTTTTACCCGAATCGGAGGTCCTGCGGACCCCCGGCGGTCAGAAACGTAAACACCGCGCGCGCGAGAGAAAAACCGGGGATGTTTTTGCAAACTGCCAGCCACCTGGGCTATATAAAGACCACCACACTCCCACCCCATTTCTAGGGTTTCCCTAGCCACAAAATTGCAGCCACACCCCTAGTTCTGCTCCAAATTTTCGTCCAAAGGCCCATCCACAACCGAGCCCTAGCCTCCCTCTGATCTGAGCCGTCAGATCTGAGATCCAACGGCTCAGATCGAGCCAACAGCAGCCAACCAGCCTCCTCCCACGTCCGGGCCCCACGGGCCCAACCGTCGCCGCCGCGGGCCCGATTTGGGCTGCGCCTCGCGGCCGCTCCCATGGAAGCCACCCCAACTCCGGCAGCCACCGCGCGCCACCCGTGCTCTGCTCCGGTGAGCTGCGTCGCCCGCGCCCTTCCATCTTCCTCTCCTCTCACGCCTCCCTTCTTCTCCTCTGTAGCACCCAGCGACCGGAGCCACCCCGCCATGGCCGGAGCACGAGCCCCGAGATCCGCCGCCATGGAGCTCACGAGACCGCCCAAAGACCTCGCCGGCGACCCCTCCTGCCTCGGATCCGGCCGCCGCGCCTCCCCTTCGCCGTTCCCCGTCGCCTGACGCCGCTCCAGCCTCGCCGGCGAGCACCGGCGCCGCCGCCTGCCGGCAACCAGGTCGGCCCGTGCCGGGCAACCGCACCAGCCAGCCAAGGCCGCGTCCCCGCCGTGGGCCGGCACCAGCCAGCAGGCCCAACAGCCAGCCGGCCTGCGAGGCCCAGGCCGCCACAACCCAGATCCGCCGGCCTCATGGGCCAAAGCCCACTCAGGTGAGGCTCTTTTTTTTTCTCTGTTATGTTTTTTTCTTTTATCTATTTTTTTGGCAGATTGTGTAGTTTTTTCTGCGAGTGCTATAACTTTTTAACCGTAGCTCGGATCGCGGCGCATAAAACATGAAACTTGCTTAGTTTTCTGTGTAGATTAATAAATTGTTGCTTGTTGCCATGTTTGACTTTGTTTACATGTTGTTGACCTGCTAATTACAAATGCTTGCCACTGCAAACTGTAACTGCAATAACTTTTTATCCGTTGCTCGGATTAAAATGTTTCTTATATGTAACTTGACTAGAATTGCATGTAGATTGTGTTTATGCTGATCTTGCTTGCTAATAAAAATAATAAAATTATGTTTAGGACAAAACAATATCAAATTCCATTTTTATCGTGGGGTCCGCAATAGTTTGCCATGTCTAGGATTTCACCCATTTAAATTGACTAGCTTAGGTAGTTTATTTATGCTTCACCTCTTGCCTTGATTGTGTGCTATGCCATGCTTGAGTGAGATGCCATGTTAACAACCTTTGTTGATCACCTGTAGTTAAACAACTCGAACCTTTCCAAATGTGCGGTATCGTCGTGTGTGACGAGTACAACACTTGACCTGTTAGTAACCGCTCTCGACGGTAGGTGCGATGTCTCGTGTTGACTTCTTGTTGATGCTCGCTCGTGTTTGCCTCGTAGTAATAGATGCTTGCTCGTTGATTGCTTTCCAGTGTTTACCGTCTTGTGTGCTTCCGCGGGTACCTCTCGGAGACGATGCGAGCTTGCGATCAACTACACCTTCGTAACCTGGCTTATCTACAGGCAAGGACTATACATTACTTATGATCCATTATATTTCAACCAGCGGTTTGCATGCTAGTCTAGGTTAGGTTCGATGTTTGATCCTACCACATGTTTACAGCCTCTTTCAAACCGATACATCCATGTCCCTTCCCAGCAAACCTTGTACTGCTATGTTACTATTGCACATTGCTCAGCCCCTGCTTAGTATGCATGCTTAGGATGCTACGGTGTTACCCTGTTACTCCTTGGTTTGGGCTATCAAATTATTATATTGTTGTTGATGATATGATTATTATAAATGTTGACTATATTCGACGAAGGATGGAAGGTCTAGGCTATCCCGCCCCGACACTTTGTTCCATTCGAGTCACCTAGGACCCGAGTTCCGGGTATTGGTTTTAAGACTGAGCGTGCCTAACCACGTGTGGGATTTTATGGGGTCCCCTTTTCTTACCTACCTAGCCTCAAACATTTCTAGTGGTGGCCCAAGCTGATTTACCATTTGAAATCGTGTGTGTGCTGGTCGGCCGCCAGTTGTTTACAAACCAACCTGGACCAATGAGGACATAGTTCCCTTGCTGGCCCACCTTGTGCGGCTGAGGACCCGGTTTCCCATGTGTGATTAACCGGCTATCCAAACCTGCGACATACGGTAGAGACCAGATCGAGAGCGCGACCGGCTCCTGAGATGGATGTCGACTCACCGGGGGCCACCCGGATTTGTTCGTTGTTAGTTAGAGGGACCTGTCGTTTCGGATCTCTTGGAACTAAATGGGCAGGGTTAAATCTTTTCGAGAAGCCGTGTCCACGGTTATGGACGACTTGAGACCTACTCCTTGTTCATAGACAACAACAACTGAGATAATCTTAATATAACTTGATCAATGTGTGTGTGTGCCTTGACTGCTTCTTTTTCGTCGGGATGCGAAGAGGAGAACAAGGATAGGATAGGTGTTATGTTTGCGTAAGTAGTTCATAGCAAGACTTGTTGGAGGCGATTACTCATCGAATGCTTGGCTTCTTATCTTACTCTCTAAATCGTTAGCCACTTCATAAATGCTAGTGCGGCAGCAACCTCACCACTTACCCCTTCCTTACCGTAAACTACTAGTTGTCCTAGAATGACGAGTGATGAAGTCCTTGCTGGGTCAGTTGACCACTACAGTTGGATGCTGAGTACTTCTGTACTCATGATACTACCCCCAAACTCTTTTCAGGGTTCTTGATCGACAACAGGTACGGTGATCGACGTTTCACGTGGAGACTCGACGACGACTAGTTAGGCGGATCCCGGCGGAGGGCCTGGACCCGTGTGGTTATGGGGATCAATGTTTTCCTCTTTGCCACTAGGCATTTGATTGTAGTCTGTACTCAGACATGTATCTTCCGCTGTTGTATTGTATTTGAGGCAGTTGTATGCCGATTGTATGAGATGTTGTATCCATGTATCTGTAATGTTGTGATATCATGTTGGAAATCCGGTGCATATGGCTTTGTCATATGTCGCGGTGGGACCGATATGTGCTTCATCCCCGGATCTGGGTGGAAACGCCTAGATCTAGAACAGTACCGCATATCGGGCCTTACACATAAGTACCGTAAGGACACGTAAAGGTGGTCTTCTCTTGATCCGCTGTGTTAACGTGAATCTGGGAGAAGTCAGAATACCCATCAAGATAGCAGAAGTGGGTGTTTTTAGACAGCCTCTCGAGAATTTGATCAATAAAGGGCAGAGGATAATGGTCCTTCCTGGTGGCCTTGTTCAACTTCCTGAAATCAATACACATTCTATATCCAATAATAGTCCTCTGAGGTATTAGTTCATTTTTATCATTAGGAACAAAAGTCATACCTCCTTTCTTAGGAACACAATGAGCGGGACTTACCCACTTACTATTAGCTATAGGATAGATGATACCTGTGGCTAGAAGTTTGAGAACCTCCGTCCTAACCACGGCCTTCATCCTTGGGTTCAACCATCGTTGATTATCAACAACTGGTTTAGCATCGGTCTCGAGATTGATAGCATGTTGGCAAATGGATGGACTAATACCCTTGAGATCATCAAGAGTATAGCCAATAACACCTCGGTGTCTGCGGAGTGTCTCCAATAATCGCTCTTCTTCATACCCTGAAAGGTTAGAATTGATAATAACAGGATATACTTTCTTTTCATCTAAATAAGCATACTTGAGCGTATCAGGTAGTGGTTTTAGATCAAACACCGGGTCTTCTTTTGGTTGCGAGAGGATTCCTAAAGGTTCAACCGGGAGGTTGTGCTTCAGGATAGGAGTTTGTCTTAAAAATATGTCTTCTAGTTCATCCCTCTCCTGCATAAGTATGTCATTCTCGTGGTTTTCCATAAATTGCTGCAAAGTATCATCAGGAGGAATAGCAATAGAAGCAATTTATTCAATAATTTTGTCATTACTTGACAAGTCAGTACCACGAGGCTGCTTAGAAAACTTAAAAAAATTAAATCCATACGGCTCACCGTTGAATTCAACAGAAACTTTACCTTTCTTGCAATCTATTATAGCTCCACAAGTGCTGAGGAAGGGCCTACCAAAGATAATAGGGCAAAAACTATCTTGCACTGAACCAAGTACAAGAAAGTCAGTAGGATATTTTACCTTCCCGCAGAGTACTTCAACATCTCTCACAATCCCAACTGCAGAGATTGTTTGTTTATTTTCAAGATGAATCGTGACATCAATGTCCTCGATCTCACACGGCTGAATCTCGTGCATGATCTCTTGATAAAGTGTGAAGGGAATAGCGCTGACGCTAGATCCCAAATCACATAGCCCATAGTAATTACGATCTCCTATTTTGACAAATACGACTGGTGTACCTGAAATTGGGCCTTTGTTCTTGGCTATGACAATGTTAGTGGAAACAGCACAAAAACTAATAGTGGATTCTTCAATATCACCGGTTACCAGATCCTTGACCATTGCAACTTGAGGCTTGACCTTGATCATGTCCTCAGGTTCGTCAGTGGTCCTTTCGTTTTTGTTTAGAATTGTGACGCCCCCAAAATCAGACTGTGTACAGTAATCATACACGCAAGGTACACGATCGAGATCAGGGACTCACGGTGAGATATCACAACACAACTCTACAAATAAAATAATACAAGCTGTTTAATACAAGCCAGAGGCCATGAGGGCTCGAATACAACAGCTCGAGAGCACAAGGTCAGCGGAAGCAATAGTATCTGAGTACAGACACAATGATAAGTGGTTTCCTTAAGAAGGCTAGCACAAATAACAACAGATCGAAAAGGCGAGGCCTCCTGCCTGGGAACCTCCAAGCTACTCCTGGTCAACGGGGAACTCGACGTTGTAGAAGGCATTGGGGATCTTCACGTTGCGGTGGTCGACATCGGGGATCTCCTACTTCTGGACTCCAACGTCGACTGCAACGGCCGATCAGGCAAAACATAAAGGGGGAAATAAAGCAAAGGTGAGTATCTAGCATACCCGCGAGTCTTACGTCCGCTACTAAGCATTATGCATTGTATCGACGGAAAGAAGAGGCTGTATATAGTGGACTGGAAGACAGAAATCCAGAGCAAGGGTAAGAAGCTAGGCCTAACGAAGACTAGCATCTTCCGACGATGTCTTGCAGCATGAGGTAAGAATCAGCCAACAGTTTATATAAAGCATAAAGTAACAATGCATCAGAAGTTGCTGCAGCATTGTATAATAATAAGTTGTAATAATTAACAATGCCTCCGAGTTCACCTCCTCGACATCCCCGCGAGGAAGAAAACCCGGAACCATACAGTTTAATAATAATAGTTTGTAGTGGTAAGATCCAGCTTCAGCATAAAGCGTCCTGTTACCGTGGACACGGCTATCCGAATAGATTAATCTTCCCTGCAGGGGTGCACTTGTGTTACGCTACACGCACGGATCTCCAGGGTGGCGGGAACCTTGTTAGGGAACGCTCCACCGAGGCTATCCGACACTTCATAGCCCATCTTTCAAACTCAACAGAGAGGTCATCCGCCGGACTATATCCTATGTACGCGGGGCCTTGGACCCCAACCCCGACGTACTCCTGCACGGTGCGAGGCTGGCCGGTGAAGTTAAAGCAAATCCAAATAATACACCACCGCGCGAGCAAATAAGACAACACCACTTCCCGGCGCAGGCCGCGGTACTGCTGACGTCTGAAGAGTCCTCGGACGACACTACGAAGCAGAGGAGCCCATAACTCGTAATTCCCACGGGTAGGTAGTGCGTACATGGCATATAGCCAACTCAAGACACCCACTGAACCATTTAGCATTTTAATTAACCTGCGTGACAACCGTTATCGTTGCCTCAACTTAACTGACCCGCGGACAACGACAGCAGCCAGGACCACCAGTACATCGGTGCCTGCCCCGTCGTCCCACCAAGTCACTGCGGTTACCAACAAGGTGAACCGTCTCCTTACCTTGTCTCACGTGTGCTCCTGGGGGGAGCTCGACTTTCGTGGTTTGCTAACTCTCGCGGCCAACGATCAGGGTCCAAGCACACCGGTACACTGGTTGTACCCTCCCCGTCGTCCCGTCGCAATACCACTCGCGGGCACCGTTGGGTCGCCCGACTTCTTACCTTTAAGGACACCAGTTGGTTCGAGTGCCTACCATTAAGTGAAACCAGGAGGTATCACCCTCGATGGCACACTTAAAGAGGTTTGACAGAGACATCAGCGGAATGAACTAAAGAGGTAAACCTCATATCATCCCGGTGATGCTACGCTACTGAGCCGACGAGAGTGAAATACGAGTCCATTCCACTCGTAAGTCAAACTCGAAGCGACTCGGCACAGTCTCGCCGTTGTAGGTTCCCTAGGGTGTCTGCATTGATCCGTACCTGTTGCAGTTGTAATATATCATTTCCGCGATCACTCCCAGAGTGATCACAACCCGCTATCTAATCCTAGCTAACAATGCGCAGGGTTTACTGCTGAATAATGCATAAGTAATAATAGGCAGCATGGGATAAAGGAAGGTACATCAAGGGGCGACAAAAACAGGCTATGCAATTGAGTAGGATTGTAATCATAGCAGCAGCAGTAACAATGTCTAGTGCAAGAAATGTACGGAAAGATAGGCGATATCTGGGGAAGAGAATGGCTCTGCTTGCCTGGAAGCTCGATAGTAGGGGTACGGTCGTCGACGAAGTAGTCGTACTCGGCAACGGTGTAGTCGGCGGCAACAACGAGGTCTATCGGAGAATAAAGGGGGGGGGGGAGAAACAATAAATACACAGCAATAATAGCAATACAAATACAAGACATGGCAAACGCAGTGTTGGCGGTGTTCTAACGCAGTGTTAAGTATTTAGTCGGAGCGGAAATTTATCCGGGGTTGACTCATCGGTACCGGTTGATTACCGGATCGATTATCCGGAGGGGGAAGGTTCATGCCGGAGGTGTCGTGGACATCCGACACATGTGTGGGTGCTGTATCCGGGTTAGTTGATCTATTCCGAACAACTTTCGTGTTCGAAATAAATTCATCCGGGTACTTTAGCAGTACCGGAAAATTTATCGGGCAGACGGTTCGGAGGGGAGATGTCGATGTTCGTTGTGTTAGAGGGGGGTGGTTGACATACGGATAGCGTATTCGTATCCGTTACATTTTTCTGATCAACTTTGATGTATAAAGTTTTTGAATCTGAATTACGGTTTAAAAGATATTGAATTTTAAAGTTTTAAATGATTTTATAACCTTTTTTGAATTTCTTTAATCATTTAATATAACATTATCCAGAATAGTAGTTTGACTGGTCAAACCTGACATCTGGGACCCACATGTCATAGACAGTGGTATTTATATAATTTATTTAATTTAATAAAACAGATAGGGCCCACATGTCATACACTGGAATTGATATTAATTCATCTAATCAAATAAACTGACAGTGGGGGGCCATGTGTCATTGACACAGGGCTAATAACATTTATTTTAATCCAGGGATTTAGTTAATGGCCTATGGCCCACATGTCAATGGCTCAATATTTTAATTTCGTTTAAACAAACAGGTGACACTCAACAGGGCACTGGCCCACTGCCAGTGGCCCATTAGTGGGGGGGGGGGTTTAGGGGCTTAATAGCCGAATTAAGCACCGGGGCCCACCAGTCGGTGAGGTTAGCCTCGGCTTAACCCCGCGGGCACGCCGGCGACGTACTGGACGACGGCGAGGTCGACGTTCCGGCCAGTTCCGGCGGCCGTTTGAGGCACGGTTGGGCTCGATGGAAAGCTGCCACTGCCCCGCGTCGATTTTAGCGGTTGCCGCGGCCGAGCGGAACGGAGGCGAGCTCCAGGTCATCAATGGCGGCGGCAGACGTACGGTTCAAATGCCACGCCACGATACGTGACCAAATCGAGTGATTCGAGGGGTTGGCTGGAGCCTAAGGGGCACGGGGAGCACATTGGTGCCAAAGGCGCGAGCCGAGCATAACGGGGAGCGCGAAGCTCATAGCCATGGCGGCAGCCGGAGCATGTAACAGGGGGGAACGCGCTCGGGGCTTAGGGGCAAGCAAGAGGAGTTGGGGAAGGAGCCGAAGCTCACCAGGGATCCAACGGCGGTGACGGCGAGCTCGGAGGAGGCGTGGAGGCGGTGAATTTGGACTGCGTCCACGGCGGCCCGAGGTTGAAGACGATGAAGCTGCCGTCGTCTTGAGGGCGTCTGGGCCCGATTCCTTCCGTGAGTTGATGAAGACGAGGACGGTGCGTCGAACGGCAGGCGGGCTGGGGCTGGGAAGGACGACGGCCACGCGAGTTCACGGGTGTGCGCCCATGGCGGTTTCTAACGAGGTGGGGAGCGACGATGGCGAGGGGGTCCGATCCAGGGTTTGCAGGGGACAGTGGGGGTTGATCTTATCTGCGAGGGGGAGCAGGTGGAGAGAGGGGAGCAGGTGAGGGGAGGGGGGCGGCATGGCCTCAGCGGTTGTGGGCGCCATGGCCACAGTTCCCCTCTCCTGTAGCGAGAGGTGAGGGAACATGGGAGGGGGATGGGTTGGGCCCGGGTGGGTTGGGCTTGATTGGTTTGCACTGAGCGACAAATAACAATTTTGCATTTTTCTATCTTTACATTCTTACCTTTCTATTCTGTTTTATTTTGTTTAGCACAAATTATTTTTGTTAATGGTGAAGCTTGCTCCAATATTAATGTTATATACTATAGAATTATTAATAAGAGTTTTTGTGATTTATAAAAATCATTTGATGTTTTTTTTTATTTAAACGGCACTTATAAGCCACTGTTTGGTACTGTTTTTATTTATTTCATTTATTTTAAAGTTTAATAAATTCCCAAAACTAGTTTATTATAACCTACTGATTTTTTGGCATTTTATAAAATTGTTCTCACAATTTTTAGTGCATTTAAAATTACCACATGTTTATTAAAATTATCATGGAAATTTAATAAATGGTCCAAGCTATTATTTTATTCCATTTATTATTCCCTAATATTACTATACCATTTTAATAAAATAACCATTGCTATATATAATCATGGCCTAATGATTGCTAGGCATTTTATAAATAGATTTCACAGTGTTGGTTTAACTAAGATTTCCATTTTTATATTAACTTTCAAAATAATTTTTTATGACACCACAAGATTGGTTTCACAATCAACATAGACTTGTGATTATTCTAGGGACTAAGGGTGACTTGGTTTAACCATGATCATGTTGATTGACTGGCATCCACAATTCTTGGGGCAAAGTTTTATAATTTACCCAATTTGAAAATTTTATCTAGGTTGGAAATTGACAGAGCTATGATCAAAGGTGATCATGGCTTGATCATCAACAGTAATGATCACTAACAGTGGAATTACTGTAGTGATTACTGTACTGGATCTGAGGGTGTTACAAGAATACCTGTAACAAAAGAGTGCTCCTTTATCCTTGAAGGATAAGGAGGCTGTTCATACACAACTGCAGGTAAAACAGGATCAGTAACATTAATCTCAATAGGTGACTCCTTGAAAGGTTTATGATGTTGACTCTCCTTCTTCTTAGAAAAGTCAATATGAGAAGCAAAGTCCTTGCAAAAGTCAACCATTAGCTGGGAATCAAGACCAATTTTAGAGCAAAAGGTATTAAAGTAATCGGTCTTCACATAACTCTCAATGTAGTCATGCTCATAGTTTATAGCGGGTTCAATACCTTTATCAATTTCCTAGTCTTCAGTGTTCTTATGGATCCTTTCTATAAGATCCTATTTTTCTTCCGTACTTCTGGTTTGGAATACCCCGCTAGAGGAGGCATCCAACATCTCCCTGTCCTGACGAGAAAGCCTGGCATAAAAATTTGTAAGTATAATTTCCTTGGGGAGCTCATGGTTTGGGCATTTGAGCATCAGGGACTTCAGTCTCCCCCAAGCTTGAGCGATGCTCTCTACATCGCGAGACCAAACGTTGTAGATGTAGTTCCTGTCTTGGTGAATTTCACGAAGAGGATAAAACTTTGCATAAAAGAGAGACATAAGCTCTGGCCATTCAAGCAGATCAGAGTTATCGAGTAGCTTATACCAATCTAAAGCTTTATCTTTGAGTGATACGGAGAATAGTTTCTTCATGATGAACTCCATCGTCACACCTGCAAGCTTAAATAAAGAACACAATTGTGATAAATATAGCAGGTGTTCTCCTGGATGTCCTTCTCCTGTATAACGATTAGCCAAGACATAATCAATAATACCAGATGGTATTTTATAGGGCACAATTTCAGTAGAGGTAGGAGTGACCACCACAGTCGTGGGGCGGCTTCTTACCAGCAACAAACCAACAGTAGAAGAGTCCATAAGGACTGAAGGTAACAACAGAAAATAAAGGTTTCCTTACCGGCTTCACTTACCAATAGCGCTACACTCCCCGACAACGGCGCCAAAAAAGCTCGTTGATGGCGGAGAAGTTAATAGGTTTAGTTGGGTTGCCTTCCCTGTTAACCGCGCCAATAAACGATTCTTGATAACCCATAAGTCTAGGGGATCAATTGTAGCTTTTCGATAAATAAGGATGTCGATCCGAACGAGGAGCAGAAGGTGCTGATAAGTGAAACTGGATAAGGAAAGGCTGCACACACTCAAAGGTAAATATTTAGGGGTTTTTGGTTTAAGCAACAGAAAAGTAAAAGACAAGCAAAGTAAACAGGGTAACTGAGGAGTAGCAAGTGACTCAATCCTTTCACAAGGATAAGCCTAGGAACTAAACTTATAAAAACTAAAGCGTTCTCGAGAACACACGGGAGAGATAGCCAAGTTACTTTCACCATACTCCGCCAAGTAATATGTATTGTGTTGATAAGTGTTGGTGGGTGGATCAATGCTAGTACACCTTCTAGACTAAGATAAGTGTACTCTCATGATTACACACCTTACAAGCATCCGCAAATACAAGGTAGTAATTAAGGCATAAGCCTAACCACAGCATTACGATCAAGGATCCATAACTCCCTTGTGCAAAAGTGTGCGAACTAGGGTTCAGGTTTTTGTCACTCCGGCAACCCACCATAAGCATCCTTTGTGCACAATGTATTCCTTTAGGCCCATGAAAGGTGAAGTGTTAAGTGTTCGACTCACATAACACCACTAGAGAAATAACAACACAACTTAAGTGTCAAACAACACATAATACTTCGACATCATATGACTACTAACAACTAGACTTCTCCCATGCTCTCAAGAACTAAAGTAACTACTCACAAGACATAAAAGAGATCATGATCAGAGGTTATAGATGGGATTCAAACAATCTAGACACAATGATAATTCTCCAACAAAACTCAATAGCATTCACCACAAAGTAGTAATCAACACCAACAGAGTAGAGAGGATAGATAGTACAGATTACAACACAAGTTGCAATTGTGAGATTAGACGGGATGGAGATGGAGATGGTGCTGATGTTGGGGATGATGTTGATGATGATCTCGATGATGTCCGTGACGATGATGATGATGATGGCGACGATCTCCCCTTCCGGGAGGTGATCTCCCCGGCGGAATCTGCCCTCCGGAGATGGCTTTTCTCCTCTGTAGGTTTCCGTCCCGTGGCGGCGGCGAAACACGAAAACTCTTCTCTTCTTAGGGTTTTCACCCCAGGGGGGTTTTATAGGCGAGAGGTGGCACCGAGGGGGACCACCAGGCATCCAGGAGGGTGGGTCCCCTCACCTCCATCCTCGGTGATCCCCAGTCAATCTTCGTAAAATTACTCCCCGTAAATTTTCATCGTATTTGGACTTGATCTGATTCAGCAAATTGGTGTCCACTTTTCACCGCTGAATTCTGGTTCTGCTGCTTCGGCACCGGAAAGTTGTAAACTGTGTAAAACAAGCCAAAACAACATAAGAACAATACTTTAAAGTGGAATATATCAATGAATAGGATGCAATTACAATATAAAATAGTGATGCATTTTGGATGTATCAGGTAACCAACGAGGGGCGAGAAGTAAACTCTCGTAACATCAGTAGGCATGTCGAAGTACTTGTTGAATTCCTCTTCGATCTTCGGATCGCCATATTTTTCAAAGTCTTGATCAGTGGCGGCTCCGTCCATTCCGATGATGCTCCTCTTGCCCCTCCTGACGACAACACGGCTGTGATTTGACGGGTCAGTAATGAAGATGCATTGGTCAACTTGGCTAGCGAGTATCCATGACTCATTTTTTGCGGAGGCGTTCTTTGATTTGGCATCAGGTATAACCATGATGGTGAAATACCAGGCTTATTTTTTTTGACATTCTTGGTTCCGGCGCGCTGGGCGGCGAGGATGGCGCGCTCTGGCCGTGCTATGGTCGCGCCGGGGGAGGCAGTTGGGAGAGTGGGCGCGAGTGGATAGCGACGGGCGCCCGTGTGGTCGTATTATAAAAATACACCACATACGCTACCAAGCAGGCGTGACGACATACGCGAAGAGGCTGGGAAGAACGCCACACGGACGTTTAACGCGTCCGCTCGGTGTCCGCACGGGCGCAAACTCGGCGCAAAACTGTGATGCGCTGAGTTTGCGTCCGAGCGGATAACAAACGGACATGACTGTGCCAATAAATACATATGCGTCGATGCGTTGGGCATATTTTTTAACGTTTTGAAGTAAAAGCGGACGCACGGGAACTATCGTTGGAGTTGCCCTTATAGTAGTTGTTTTGAACTGTTTGTCCTCAAAATACAGTTTAGATTATGCCCGCGGTTGCTATTATCATCTAGTTACGGTAGCGGCTGCTCCTGATTTCCTTCTTTAGTATTCCCTCGTTCCAAAATATAGTGTGTCCGTGCTTTTCGAGGTTTAACTTTGACCATAAATTTAACCAATGAGACCGACTACAGCGGGAGCAAAAATTATATAATTGAAAACTTCTTTTGAATACGAATTCATTGGTGTAATTTTTTCTCCCGTCGCAATCGGTCTCATTGATCAAAGTTGAAGCACGAAAGCCGAGGATGCACTATATTTTTGAACAAAGGAAGTACTCCGTCCGTAAATTTATATTTATCTTTACTCCTATAAAATATCCGGTTGGTGGTGATGGTGTCTGCCATCCTTATTATTTGACCATTAGATCTGAATTTAATCGCATGAGGGCAACCCCACTTTCCATTTGAAAAAAAATGTATTTCCTTCGTCTAGCTTTCTTCCAACAGCCAAGCATTCGATCTTTCTGGAAAAGGGGAGAAAACAATGAAACTGAAGATGGCCTTGGAAGGGGTCGTAGCTGCGCACGAGCACGAAGCCGCCGAGAATGGCCGGCGCGATGTTATCGGCTTGGAAGCCGTTGAAGGCCTTCCTGGATTCAACCACGGCGAGGACCAGCCCATGAGCCAAGGCCGGAGCCGAGAGGCAGGCCCTTGGCGAGGCTGAGGAGACGACCTGGGAGCACAGCGCGGCGACGGCGGCGATGCAGTTGCGGAGTGGGTCGCGGCCGACGGCTCCGTCTGCCACCCCTCCCCCGATTCCGTGCGCCCACCACCCCCTCGTTCACAGTTCACAGTGTCTCCTCCTGTCCCCACCCAGTCTCCTCCGACACCGGCGTCAGCAAGTACGCCGTCGGCACCGTCCGTTCCCTGATTCGCTTTTGCCTCCTCCTCTGATGCAAAAATCACGCCTCCACAAACTCCCAGTCGTCCTTGTTGTTTCCTCCGGCTACCTGCAACTCATCCTCGGCGGCGGCGGTCGACCTACTTCTTTTTATTACACACCGACGAGCTCCATGGCTTTCCCCTTCGAGGACGTGTTGTTCCAAGGACCTCCACGCCGTCTGCAATTGGAGCACCATCTGTAAGGGGGGTCAGTCAACATCTACATTTTTATTATTAATAAGTCAGTACCCAGTGTTCTTATAAGATTGCGAGTCCCCATTGTGGAGTATCTTCAGTAAATCACAAGCGAATTGTGTTAGACACTTGATCATCTTTCTCTTAAACTGAAGGTGCCTTCACCTCTGAAACTGAATGTTCAGTCCTCTCCGGTTCAGAGATTGGATCCCTAACAGGCACTTGACCTAATTTACTACTCGCTCAAACACACACGGTCTACAGAAGTAGATCGATGTAGCCTTTGCTTACATTGTATTTTGTGGGGGAAGAAGGAAGACAGTGAAAAACCGTCATTGCCTTGCCAGTTTGCCGTTCCTTCCAGTTATTTCCTTCCGTTAAGTAGTTCTGGGCTTCGTTGGATTAACCCAACCCAGGATGGCCTCACATATATTTTCCGTTTGGCTGCACAAGTCCGTGATTGATCATCCTTGCAGGGAGCCTCTGCCATGACAATGTCTTTTACTGCCAATGGCACTGGCAGCGTTCTGTGGCACGGCTTCAGATAGGTCATTGACATCTCCCCTCTCGAGGTTCGGCTTGTCCTCGGAATTGCGCTTTGAAGTAAGCAATGTCTTCTCAAATAGCATTCCGAACTGTGAGATTCGACAATCTGATCAGAATTTGCTCATGGCGGCCTATAGGAGTATGACGCAAGCGAGTGTTGATGATTTTCATCTGAGTGAGGTCTTCTTCAGTCACAACAGGTAGTGTCATTGATGCAGTAGTACCTGGCAGCAACAGATCAGTTTGTGGTTGGAATTTGTGGTTCCATAGACGTCTCAAGCTTAAGGAAAAGAAACCCGGGGTCAAAGATGTTCGTCAAGAACCCGCACACTGAATCGGGAGGTCCTGCTTACAACAACAAGATAGTAGCTTCTCATTTTCTATTTCCAGCTTGCTCCCTCTTCGATGTAGGATAAAATGTGCAATGAGAGTTTAATAGAGAGTACGAGTCTTCGTACAAGTGGAACATGGGGAAGCCATTTGAGCTCGTCGATTGGAAACAATATGTTTGATTGTGTTTCGATGTGTACCTATCAACAATATATTGTCACTTTGATCAATGTTCTCGTACATTTTTATTGTGCATGGTAATATATGGATTCCTCATTATAACTTAAGTCCACCTAATATATTTTTATTCCGTAGCGTAGCACGGACATCTTATGTTGAATATATTAGCAATTTAGCATATGATTTAATCCACGAAATAGACAAACAATCCATGGCAATAATGAAACAGATCAAACTAGCCATGCGATCTACTAAAACAGTAGACAACGAGATCACATCTAAAGCAATTACTAGGAACACGACATGCAACATGATCTCAAACACAGAAGAACAGATCACGTACGGTGCAGCGGGTGTGGAGTCGCTGGTGTTGGTGTCGCCCATGTCGTTGATGGAGAGGCTCC
The DNA here is from genome assembly GCA_950022295.1 of Bromus sterilis. Lineage (NCBI taxonomy): Eukaryota > Viridiplantae > Streptophyta > Magnoliopsida > Poales > Poaceae > Bromus > Bromus sterilis. The sequence continues at coordinate 48,785,188 of OX465600.1, read as the reverse complement.
CGACGTCCGGGAAGAAGTCTTCGTCGGAGAAGTAGTCCTCGTCGCTGTCAGCAATCGCGCGAGTGCGCTCCCAAAAAACCTGATCGCCCCTCTCCCTTATAGGATCTCGAGAGGCGGAGTTTCAGAGGCCTGCTGTCCGTTCTTGCGGTGCACGCCGGAAGAAGGGATGGAGAAGACTTGAGCGGCGGCGCAATGATCTGGAACAAGGAGGAGGAACCATATGGCGGTGCGGCCAGGGTAGGGTTTGCGCTGTTTATATAGACGCAGCGGGGTGGGCCGACGTGGGAGTAGAGCCCACGAAAACGGCGCACAGATTAAGCATAAATAACGCGTTCGTTAATTATAATTAATGCCTCATTAATTTTTTCCGAGCTGCAAAATTATAAGCGTACGCATAGCTTTGTCCTCGGCTCAGCTCATTCTCGAAACCCGACATGCGCGCGCGTCGTGACGAGGCGAGGCGAGGCGTGGCGAGGCGAGCGAGGAGGAGGAGCGCGCGTGTAGCACTTCTCTTCTCAAGCTCTTACAAGTGCTAGTGGAGCTCACCTTATAAAGAGGTGTAGCTCTCCCTCCACTAGCGAGGTGGTACTAAACTTCCCACCACTTGCTATGCATGAATGGGCCAAGAGAATTTCAGATTTTACAAAGTGCTTTGGACCAAAAACCCACTCAAGCAAATAGATAAAATCCAACAATCCCCCACAAAGTCTCGTTGGCTCATCTCATCATTTTGTTCGAAATCATTGTTTATATACCGATGTTTTAGTGGAGACTGTTAATTTGAACTTCCACGTAGAATTCATGCTGCACTAGTTCACAACTTGAATAGTGGACTATGCCTTGAACTACAAGCTTTCTTTAAATCTAGTTTCACACAAACCCTTGACCGATGCTGGGCTGCCGGAAGACTTCCCCGCGGGTGGAGCTTATACGTCATACTCCAAAGCCTTTCATGAGTTTATTAGAGAGCACCCAACTCTCACGGACTGCGACGTTTAACAACCAAGCTCATATAGGTGTATTTCTCAAAAGATGCTTTGCAGGACGACATCTTTGCTTATATACATAAGCCACTTGGAACACATTAAGATAAATATCAACCTGCCATGCAGATCAGGAGAGTATTGCATCATAACGGAGTGGGGTAACCAATATAAGGATACTCTCCTCTCAGCTGACCAACAGCTTGTCTCCTACTTCTACTTCACGGGATCTCCGATCACATAGAGTAGGTTACCACTTTGGACAACTCAAACGGTGGGTCTCAAACCCATCTCCGTCGATGCATTATCTATCACGTTACGTGATAGACCCTTTGTGAAGGGATCTGCCAGATTTTTAGACGTTTGGATATAATCCAATGTAATAACTCTGGAGTTCTTCAATTTTCTGACAGATTTCAGTCTCCTCTTCACATGTTTTGATGACTTCATATTATCCTTAGAACTGTTTATTTTGATTATCACAGTTTGTTTATCACAGTTCATCAGGATAGCGGGTATTGGTTTTTCAACCACAGGTAAGTCCATCAAGAGCTCACAAAGCCACTCTGCTTCAACAGTGGATGTGTCTAATGCTGTGAGTTCTGCTTCCATAGTTGACCTCGTTAAGATGGTCTGCTTACAAGACTTCCAGGAAACAGCGCCACCACCAAGTGTAAACAAATACCCACTTGTGGCCTTGATCTCATCAGCATCAGATATCCAGTTGGAATCACTATAACCCTCAAGTACCCTAGGATACCCAGTATAGTGAATCCCATAGCTCGCAGTGCCTTTCAAACCCAACTACACCCTAACTACACCGAAGTCAAGTCCTAGTGCTGATCGTGTGATACAAACCCAAGGAAAAACTCACACAGTGGAGACAAAAAGAAGACATGCCTCTCAAAAGATCACCACGATGATATGTCCTTTCTAGCACTTGTATATCTCTTTGCACTCTTTGATAACTCTGTTTGATCACACTTCTTTCTCTTTTTTTTGAATCTTTTCTCTTTTTCTCTTTTTTTACACTATTCCAAACTTGACGAAAATTGCTACGGTACTGCTACAGTAACTTCTCTCTTTATGCCACAATATGTCGCACCGCGGAGAAATTTTCGGGAAGAACACACGAAACAACAAACTAAAACAATGACTCCGATGCAAACTAAGTTATGGCAAAACTAGAAACCCTAATATTGTTGTATGGCTTTTTTGGATAGGACGAAAACAAAAACGATCTAATAGATGGATTTGGGGGATGCTTACCGAGGAAACACTGGAAATCTGATACCAAGATGATAAGGGGTGGCCCGATCTTCTCAGTAAGAGAACGGTGAATATGAGGGCGATGATAGATAACTTGTATGTAGCCGATGAACTCTCCTCGCTAGATCCCTGTGGCCAATGCGACAGCTCTCTACCCTTTGTATATTCACAACTTCACACACTTGCGCAACGTAGCCGTCGACCACGAGACGGTAATTTGCAATCTACTAATTCCCAGTGGAACAACATATCACACAAAACTTGCAGTAGAAACACTTCAGATCGATACGAATTGAAGTATATGATTCAAATTGAAAGCTTGGAGCTATTCTCAAGAACTAGGGTTTATCTAAACGTGGTCTAACCCTAAAACTCGTAGGGGCTCCGGTATTTATAAGCTAGGAGGTGTCAAACTCGGATACAAGGCCGCAGCCCGTCAGATCTGCGCGCAAGCAGTTTCGGACGTCCGAATCGTGTCGGACTTCCGGATCAGTACTGTACTCGGGAGCCGTCACGAAGATCTCCGTGTCGTACGTCTGTTCCATGTCGGACGTCCGTCGTGTCGGACGTCCGAAACTCGTCGGAGTTCCGTAACCCTTCTGTAACTCGAGGTCATCGCGGCGTCGTAGCTCCAGGCCTTCGATGTCGGACGTCCGAAAAGTGACGGACGTCCAAAAGTTGGAGCTTTCGTCATCTTCTCCTCCTTCTGGATCCTCTTCTTCGTCATGATACCTGATTATGCAAACATACAAAGATTTAGGTAGTATAAAGTTCTCATTACATAACATATCAGAATCTATTAAGAGCGAGTTCACCTGTTGTTCTATCAACTTTGCACGAGCTCTTGTAATAGGTCCAATTCTGATTTCATCATCCTGTTGGGGTTCGGGGCAGAAAACACAAATATTTCATAACCTACGAGACCCATACGCAAGACCTATGCTATGGCGATGCAAGTAACGGACAGAAATAGATCACATACCAGTATGTAGTTCGTTAAGCGGGAAACGTTCCCGCATGAACGTGGTTGGTGTAGTCGTACCGGCAATCCCCGATGCCGCGCAGATCCACGATGACTCCTGTAGCCACCCGATCCTTGTAGACCGATGACGGGATTACGTCCCCGTCGGAACGTTGCTGATGAAGACCTCGGGATACGACCGCGACGATGAAGTAGCACCACAAGTGTAGTGCCTCGCGGGATTATACACATACAGTATACCCGACGTCCCTCCGGGCTCCGAACCAGTAGAGCAGCGGAAAGAAGATGGATTCGGATCCCGATTCCAGCAGCACGACGGCGTGCGTATAGTGGAGAAATCCCCAAGCAAGTGTAGACTCCAAACAAGGGCAGTCCACTCGAGGAAGGAGAAAAGAGAGAGAGAGAGAGATGAGAACTTATCTCAAAATTATGATGATTAAAAGGGAACCTCTACCCCTCCTTATATAGGCCAAGGAGGGGTGCCACCCCCCCCCTCCACTTCCGGGGTGGGACTAATCCCAAGGGAGGGGGTGGCGCACCTATTAAGGGGGATGGGCCCCCTCATGGCGCCATGGCCCATGGGGGAGGACTCCCTCTCCCCCTAATGGGCCCTATGAAGCCCATATGCCTTTTAATTCATTTTTAATTATATTTAATTATATTTTAATATTTAATTCAGACAATTAAATAATAAAACATTAATTAAACATTATTAAATATATTTTGAACCTTTCAAAATACCAGGAACAACTTCCGGCCTTCATCGGAACAATTCCGGTGTTCTCTCCAATTTCTCCGGTGATCCCGAATCAATCCTTACTGTGTCGAGTACCCTTAAGGGTAACACCCTACGTGTTGGGAAACGTAGTAGAAAACAAAAAATTCTCGGCCTACGAATCAAGAACCCAAGATCATCCAAGATAGATTGCATACAAGGTTTAGGTCTTTGCTCACCAACCGATGTAGCGGAAGTAGAGTTGGTGAAGCTTGTGGACGTAGTGGAAGTAGATCTCGCAAGTTCTCCCACGAACAGTCCCTCGATCAATCCCACGAACAAGTCCCGCGATCTAGTCCCACGGACAAGTCCCATGAACAAGCTCCTCGAAGAAGGGTCGAAGGTACGACCCCTCCATTAGTATCCACACATCCCGTAGCAGCAATCCAGCAGAGCTCCGCCGTCCAGAGATGAACGCCACCGAGAAAACTAGAGGGATAAAACCCTAACGGATTCCGATCTAGAACAGCGTCTAAACCGGGGCCTAAAAGTGGAGCAACGGGGTTTAGAGGAGGGAGGGTGGCGCATAGGCCTTGGGGACAAGTTGTGTGTGTCTTCCCCCACCCTTGGCTCACCTTATATAGGTGGCCAAGGGGCCTAGGGCGCAGCTCAAGGAGGTTTGGGAGTCCAACTTGGACTCCCAAGCCTTCCAAACCTACACATACCTTCCCACCGGAAACCTTCCATAATGGTATTTGGAAATCCCACCTGGAGGATCTCCCACCCCTTTTTGGTGCGCCCCCACCACCTGGCCGGCCAGGGCAGCCTAGGTGGCTTGCCCCCCAAGGCCAGGGGCGCAGGGCAGTGGGTGGTACTGCCCGGAACCTTCCGGAACCTTCTAGAAGCTTCCAGGACCTTCCGGGACCTACCGGGACTGTTTCGGGACATTCCGGACACTTTTGGAGCACTTCCAATACCTTCCGGAACCTCTAACGAATGTTCCGGAGCCATCTAAATGGGTTTCGGAGCCATCCGGGCAAAGGTTATTATGTCCGGTGAACACAACATATTGTTTAAGCTGTCCACCGATCACCGAAACTATTCCGGTTGATCGTAAACTTTCCCATTACCATTTTCATATGTTCTGGAACCACCTGGGACTACTCCAGAGTGATCCGGACATATCCTTAAATACCCAAAACTACTTTTGGTGCCCTTATGAACTATTTCATAAATCCCCGGAACTACTTCCGGTACCCGTATGAACTATTCTGCTTTGCTTCCACTAAACCTTCTACCATTCTAGTATTCTAACAGACTACTGCTCGTTAAGTGTGTGACCCAATAGGTTCGGTATAATGCGGACATGACTCAGAACATCTTCCGGACATAGGTCAACAGCCTTTCGTCAATAGCCAATAATCAACAGCGGAGCCATGGACACCCATGTTGACTCCCGCACATACACGAAGAAACTTCGAGTGAACCATTATATTTATTCATGTACCATTCCCTTTGCTTCGTGATATATGACAAAGTTAGAGGAGAGATGTTTGGCACCCATGTGTAACAACTTATTGAACACAAGCCACTCGTTATCCTCTTTGCTCGTTTGTCCCTTTTCTCGTTATCGTATTCCGGTATCCCTGTGACTGAATCACAATGCGTCTGGCCAGACTATAATGGATACCTTCATACCGAGTGGGCCCGAAGTGAATATCTTCTTCATCGTGAAGGAGCAAATCCCATTCTTGAACTATCACAGTCACTAGCCACACCATCTGACATACCCAGAACTTATTTTACTACTTCCCATTTACGGGAGGATTCATCTAAGAACCAAAGCATGTCTTCCTGTGTGAAGCAACTCGATACTCTCATGGTCTAAGGAATTACGTATATGATAACATTTCATGATATGACTTATAACGTTGTTACGATGTGATCTCTAAGTATATCATTCAATACTGGGGTCGGTTCAACATCATTGTTCTGCTAACAATATGTTCCCATTGCTACTGACATCCTTGTTACAAGAACAATGTCCATGATTAAGAAAATGTAATCATCAGTTAGCACATGAGCTGGTCTTAGAGGCTAAACCAGGAACTCTTGGTGTTTACATTTCCACACATGCAAGTGAGTTTTCTTCTGAATCTCATAGTCAGGGTCATTGCAATTATAGCACAGAAATATAAACATTAATTACGAACGTGGAAATATATATAATAACATTTTATTATTGCCTCTAGGGCATATTTCCAACAGTCTCCCACTTGCACTAGAGTCAATAATATTATCAGTGCTTGAGCATTTTACACCTATGGCATACCGGTGTAATACATGCTTCATTTGTGGTATAGACTTCATCATCGGATCTGATGTTTCAGGCCCGTTTGTATCTTGCATATCTTCGCGTTTTCACGCTATCATAAAATTCACTAATTTTATCAGTTTAGCTTTGTATATGTTTGAATCATTTGGCAGGACCTTGGTTCCTTTAGAATAAGTCATGAAATCATTCATAAATGTTCCATGAGCTTTAAGCATCTTGGAAACCATACCATGTTCATAAATGAACTGATGATTCAAAATACCCTCCCTTGTTACTTCTTTAAGCAACAATATACTTAGCCAGTGTTATAGAATTCGCCACAGTATTGAACTTGACAAAGTTCCTTCATACTGCGCCACCCTTACGTGTGAAACACATAATCCCAATTAAAATCGAAAATCGGTCGGAGTAAGTATGAAGACTGAATTGGTGCAACTATTTACATCAAAAATTCAGCTGGTGTAACCCATTACAACGAGCTCTTCATTCTCTCCATTTTCCGAGAAACAAATCTTATCTATCATAAGTTTAACTTTTCATTGTTTGTCCAATGATCAACATATTGATCACTTTGGTATCTTGCTCACAACCTTTTGGAGCGTTGGACATATCTGGTCGTTTTACATATTATGGTGTACATGATTAATCCAAACACACAGGTGAGTGGAATTCAATTCACGTGTTTTTGCTTATCTGTGTTCATGAACACTGATATCTGCAAATAATTTTTCACCGTGACCTCGGCAAGAACATTCTTCTTGGCGTTTTCATACTAAACTACTTTAGTATCATGTCAACATGTAATGTTGGTCTTAGCATGATCAGGCACTTACTATCTACATAGATCATTGTGCTCAATCCTAATGCTATATCAGCCCAAATTCTTCAACTGAAAACTATTTCCAACGAAGTCCTTATTCGTGTCAAGAAATTTATATCATTTCCAATCAACAATATGTCATCTACATAAGGTTTTAGAAATATTATTCAGCTCCCACTTACTTTCTTGAATATTCAAGCATCTTCGTTATTCCTGATGAAAACAATCTCTTTTCGCAATTTCATCACAACGAAAATTCCAACTCCATTATGCTAGCTTCAGTCCATCACTGGATATCCAAGGCTTGCATCTATTTTAGCATCCTTTGAATCGACAAAACATTCCGGTCGTATCACGTATACGTCCTTTGTTATATTTCCGTGTAGGAACTTTGTTTTTGACGTTCATTCTACCATATCCTATAAATGAGATATGTAGTAATTGCTAGTATAACCCGAACTGACTAAAGCATTTCTACGGTCGACACTATTTCGCCGTAGTCAACCTTTGAACTTGCTAGAAAGCAATTTTCCAACGAGTTGAGCTTTATGTATAAAACAATTTCATCCGAATCAATTATAAATCCATATATATATTCTTCAGACTTTTAGTCTTTCGGAGGGTCTACCAAGTTCAAAACTTGACTTACTTCCATGGATACTATCTCGGATTATTTGGCATTTAGCCAAATCCCGGAGTCAGGGCCCATCAACGCTTCTTTGTATATCACAGGTTTATCATTGTCGAACAACAATATCTCGTTTTACATATCATGAATGTTTGTACGAGTTTTGTCTAACCTGTGTGGTTCAGCTGCGCACTTCTCTGAAGATTCAACAATCTTTGACAAGTTGCACTGTCCTCCCACTCACCCTTTTGTAAGAAACTATTTTTCTTCAAAACACATTGTTCTTAATAGCAAACAGTTTTGCTTTTGTGTAGTGATAGAGGAATACCAAAACTTTTGGCATAACCTTAACAAAGTAGCACTTATCTGATTTGGGGTTTTGAGTATGTCAAACATATGCCTCATATACCCAAATTTTAAGAAAAGACAACATGGTTTTAACAGTCCATACCACATCTAATATGGTGTCATTTCAACAGATTTGATGATGCTCTTTTCAGTGTAAAAGCCGTAGTCACTAACGCATAACTTTAATAAGTATAATGGAAAATTGATAAACGTCATATTTGATCTTACCGTGTCATACATGGCTTGATTACATCTCTCGAACTGTTTACTCATAGTGGTGTTCCGGGAGACGCAAGTTATGACACTTCTTCACAACTCATCCGACGTTCGCTAAACTTGTAACTCAAATATTACTTTCTACAATCTAATTTGCAGAAGCTTTATTTTTCTCGTTACAATGAATTTCTATTTCACTCTATAATTCCTTGAATATTTCAAAGATTTCAGACGTATGTCTCTATTGAACAGATATCCACATATCTACTTCAACTCATGAGTGAAGATAGGGAATCCACTGCACACAACTACACTTATTGGACTACACACATCATCATGTATGATTACCAATGGTTTAGTTGCCCGTTCATGTATGGCCTATCAACGGTGTTTTAGTCACATTACTTCGAGACAAAGATCGCAAGCGTCAAGTGATTCATAATCATATGACTCGAAAGTCCATCACTTATGGAAATTCTTCATGCATGTTATGTCACTTGTGATAAACGGCAGTGCCACATCTATGTGGTATTTCTGTCAGTCTTGCGACGTTTAGCGTCAGTGTTATGGATGTTTAGTATTATTATCAAGATTCATAACATACAACCTATACATAATGGAAGTATGGCCTTTACGTTATTCATAGCTTTGAACAACTCTCTTGCAATAAACATGATTCAAAAATGATGTTTTGCAACAAGGCTAAAGTGTAGTAACAATTTACTCAACTCTAAAATGAATTATGAAGATAATCATAGAGTCAACACACGGTATAGTAAACCTTTTACCGTGTTCCCGAGCGTGTCAAAACTCATCATTAGCTAGTCATAAAGGCCATAGTATTTCTTGCATCGAGTTGCAACAATATGCAATCGATGTGATATTCCGGTGATCAACAGTTTAATCACAACATACAGAATCCACAATTAACTGCTTAATCATGATTCCCAAGAATTACATCTCTTGACCAACAATGAATTCATCTATAACTCCGTATGACTTTCATTTCTGAGCTGGTTATTCCAGTCTTCTTTCGTTTTGCCTTTATACGTATAATAGTTCTATTTCCAATGTCACTCCTACTCACACATGATCAAGGGTGGCGCATGCCATGGACTTTCCGGCATGTAAGTCTTACTAACACACTATGGAACTTCCTTTCCCTTAATCCTCATCATCATATGACCAGTGTTCTTCTGGATCCCACACTTATCCGTTTCGTTAAGAGCACAGTAAATATTTTCACTAATGCTTACAATCATACATTGTACTAGATATCTTATATCCAACATTAATTGTCTTACCACTGAAAACAATTTTTCAGTTCCATGAATATAACATACCTATCCCAAACTTTTCGAAGTTCGGGTTTCATGGTGGTGAAGACAATGCACTTAGCTGTGGTGGAATTCTAGTATTTTTGGATTATGGACGTAAGTCACATCATCCATAGCATCAGCGGGAGAGCATCAAAAATTTGCGATAGGACATGGTCCTTCTCGGCACTATTGAGGATAGTCCTCACAATACGGTACCAATCGTAAAGTTTTTACCAGATAATACAGTTAATCAAAATTAATTGGGAAGGTGGTAACGCGAGCCATTATTCTACAACGATAATGCAAATACTAAGACTTTGTTCATAATTAAGTTGCACTTGTGATTAATCAATTTAATTACTTAGTGCGCTCCCACTCAGATCAATATCTCTCGTAATTGATGCTGGAGTGATTCAAGATCCAACATTAATTGTCTTACCTGTGTGAAGCAACTTGATACTCTCATGGTCTAAGGAATTACGTATATGATAACATTTCATGATATGACTTATAACGTTGTTACGAAGTGATCTCTAAGTATATCATTTAATACTGGGGTCGGTTCAACATCATTGTTCTGCTAACAATATGTTCCCATTTCTACTGACATCCTTGATACAAGAACAATGTCCATGATTAAGAAAATGTAATCATCAGTTAGCACATGAGATGGTCTTAGAGGCTAAACCAGGAACTCTTGGTGTTTACATTTCCACACATGCAAATGAGTTTTCTTATGAATCTCACAGTCAGGGTCATTGCAATTATAGCACAGAAATATAAACATTAATTACGAACGTGGAAATATATATAATAACATTTTATTATTGCCTCTAGGGCATATTTCCAACACTACGGTCCGGGAAACAGCAGACATGATCGAGACAATTCTCATTGATCAATGACTAATCAATTGGACCTGGTTACAATCCTTGATAGTCCCTGCGCTTCCATCGAATGAACTTCAATCGCTGTTGGATCCGTTAACCGCGTGCCTGTTCCCTTTGTCCTGGGGTACTTTGCTTGTCCGAGGTTTGATCATCGGTATCCACTATACCTAGTTCGTCCTCGTTCTCAACAAACAAGTTTACTCGTTCCCATGATATTACACCTCCGTGACCTAGTCACACGTTTGCAAACTTTATGATGTAACATCACCGAGTGGGCCCAGAGTACCTATCCATCACACGGATGGACAAATCCCGCTTTGATCTATTTGCATACTCATTAACATATCTATTCGGAATACCTGAAGTACTTCTTTATGGCCAGCATATTTCAGTCAGGTGGTGGGTAGAAAATCAAGGCATCATAATAGACAGTAATTACGTATGATCGTTACGATCTAAGGATCTGGTCACTACGTTATAGTTATCGCAATGTCGAACTATGTGACTTGATCACATCGCAACACTTCTGGTGGGTGTATGTCCATCATATCATTATCCAATGATACGACTCCATTGTCAACAGACGCCATTGTCTCATGATCAGGAAACCTTGATCATCAATCGCCCAATGGACTAGTATACTAGGGTTGACTAGGGACCTGGTTGTTTGTATACCACACCTGTATTAATGTTTCCGCTTAATACAGTTATGGCATAGTACCAAACGTATTATGAACTAATGGAATATGCTCGATAAAACATATTTTATTTGCCTCTAGGGCACATTCACAACACATCCTTCTTCTTTGTTGAATCAACTTGTTCTTCATGACGAACTGGAGATGTGTTGGTAGTAGGGATGTCCTCATCATCTCCCCCCTTCAAAAGGCATCGACCTCGACGCTCCAAGGTCATCTCCCATGGTTGGTGATAAATCAACAACGTTGAAACTATTACTAGCGCCACTAAACTCAGCAATGGGAATATCAATCGAGTAGGCATTGTCATTGATCTTGGCTAACACCTTGTAAGGACCAGCACCACATGGCTTCAACTTGGAATCCCTCATCCCTGGAAATCTATCCTTGCACAAATGCACCCAAACCATATCTCCAGGTTGAAATAGAACTTGCTTCCGTGACTGGTTCCTTGCAGCAGCAACATTCTTGCCTTGCTTCTCAATAGCCTCTCGGGTCTTCTCATGGATCTTCTTCACATAATCTGCTCGTTTGGATGCCTCCATATTAACTCGTTCCTGCAATGGAAGAGGCAACAAATCAAGAGGTGCAATAGGCTTGAAACCATACACTACCTCAAAAGGACAAAGATGAGTAGTAGTGTGTACTGCCCTGTTATAAGCAAATTCAACATGTGGCAAACACTCCTCCCATTCGCGCAGATTTTTCTTGATCATAGCTCGCAACAATTGTGACAATGTTCTATTGACCACCTCCGTTTGACCATCAGTTTGGGGATGACATGTAGTGCTGAACATCAACTTGGTCCCCAACTTTCCCCAAAGTGTCTTCCAGAAGTAGCTCACAAACTTCACGTCCCTGTCAGAAACAATTGTCTTGGGAACTCCATGCAAGCGTACAATCTCCCTGAAAAACAGGTTAGCAACATGCGACGCATATCGCTCTTATGGCATGCAATAAAATGTGCCATCTTAGAAAATCTATCCACTACCACAAATATACTATCATGACCATTTTTAGTGCGTGGCAATCCTAACACAAAATCCATACTAATATCTTCCCAAGGTGTGGTAGGAGCCGATAGTGGAGTATACAAACCGTGAGGCTTTAGCTTGGACTTGGATGTGTTGCATACAATGCAGCGTCGAACAAACCTATCCACATCACGCCTCATCCTGGGCCAATAAAAATTATCAGCAAGCATGAGTAATGTCTTCTCACGCCCAAAGTGACCCATCAATCCTCCTGCATGTGATTCCTGCAACAATAGCAAACGCACAGAAGATTCTGGAACACAAAGTTTGTTAGCTCAAAACAAAAAGCTATCATGGATGTGGAAGTTATCCCATGCAGTTCGAAGCAAACACAAACGATATGGTTCAGCAAAATCATGATCAGTTGCATATAAATCACACAAACTCTCTAAACCAGGAATTTTAACATCAAGATGTATCGATAACATGTTCTTCCTAGAAAGAGCATCAGCAACAACATTATCTTTCCCTTTCTTATATTTGATGATGTAGGGAAAAGACTCAATGAACTCAGCCCACTTAGCTAGGCGTCCATGAAAATTAGATTGAGCTTTCAGATATTTCAAAGCTTCATGATCAGAATGTATGATAAATTCTTTTGGCCACATATAATGTTGCCAAACCTCAAGAACTCTAACAAGTGCACACAATTCTTTATCATAAACAGGATAATTCAATCTAGCACCAAAAAGCTTCTCACTGAAATAAGCTATAGGTCTACCTTCTTGCATCAAAACACCACCAATGCCTATACCACTAGCATCACATTCAACTTCAAATTGCTTAGTAAAATCTGGTAATGCAAGTAATGGTGCAGAAGTAAGCAATCGTTTCAACTCATCAAATGCAAGGTCTTGGGCAACGCCCCAAACAAAAGGCACACCTTTCTTAGTCAATTCATTCAACGGTGCAGCAATACTACTAAAGTCTTTCACAAAACGTCGATAAAAACCAGCAAGACCGTGAAAACTTCGTACTTGACTAACATTCATGGGAGTAGGCCAATTTTGAATTGCTTCAATTTTGGAAGAATCTACTTCTACCCCATGCTTAGATACAACATATCCCAAAAATATGACCTTATCTTTTGCAAATGTGCACTTCTCAATATTAGCATATAATTTAGCATCACGCAACACTTGCAAAACTTGTCTAATATGATCAGCATGTTCAAATTCATTGCGGCTGTAAATAAGTATATCATCAAAATACACAACCACAAAATGTCCAATAAACTCTCTCAAAACATGGTTCATTAATCTCATGAAAGTACTAGGAGCATTAGTAAGACCAAAAGGCATAACTAACCACTCATATAACCCGAACTTAGTTTTGAAAGCAGTTTTCCATTCATCCCCTTCTTTCATCCTAATTTGATGGTATCCACTACGCAAATCAATTTTAGAGAAAATAGCACCACCACTCAATTCATCAAGCATATCCTCTAAACGTGGAATAGGATAGCGATATCGAATAGTGATATTATTTATAGCTCTACAATCTACACACATACGCCATGTACCATCTTTCTTAGGAACCAAAATAACAGGAACAGCACAAGGGCTAAGGCTGACACGAATATACCCTTTATCTAGAAGCGCTTGTACTTGTTGCTGAATTTCCTTCGTCTCTTGGGGGTTTGTTCTGTATGGTGCCCGGTTAGGAAGAGTTTCACCCGGTATAAGATCAATTTGGTGCTCAATACCACGCAAGGGTGATAATCCCGCTGAACCTCCGCCGGAAACACATCATCATAATCCTGCAAAACAGTAGACACACTAGAAGAAAGAGGATGATTATCATTAGAAAACAACACCTCGCCTTTGTACATAAGCACAAGTGGCATGGCTGCAGGATCCTCACTAAATTCTCTCATGTCTTCTTTGGTGGCTAATGTAAGAAAATTAGTCTCTCTCGCACTTTTCGTTATATTATCACTCACAGCTATTACATTGTTCTCTCGTGATGGTTCTACATTCACCTCTACCTTCTGACGAGACTCATTCACAATTTGCTGTGGGGACATAGGATGGAGATTAACTTTCTTGCCCTTGAACTCCAAATGATATGTATTGGCTCGGCCATTGTGTTGCACATGGCGATCATATAACCACGTCCGACCCAATAAGAGATGGAAAACTGTCATAGGCACCACATCAAAATCGATGGAATCCTTGTATGGGCTTATCTCAAAATTTACGCGCACCATGTGATTCACCTTCATCTCACCACTGTCACTCAACCATTGGACATAATAAGGATTCGGGTGAGGTAAATATTTCAGATTTAGCTTGGCACATAACTCCTTGCTTGCGAGGTTGCGGCAGCTACCTCCATCAATGATAACTTTGCAAGCTTTGTTGGGGCCAACTAATGCTTTGATTTGGAACAAATTGCAGCGCTGAGACTCAGATTTGGACTGCACAGTAAGAGCACACTGTGACACAATAATAGTAGGAGCATGTGAAGGAAAAGCATCCATGCCCTCTTCACTATTGTATCCCTCGTCATTGAATGCGTCGGGGTCTTCGTCATCACCGGTTTCATACTCGTCGGTTTCTTCATTAATGAACATGACCTTTCGGTTCGGGCAATCTCTCTTAAAGTGACCCGGATTACCGCAAGAATGACAAGTCATCTCGCGATTGCGAGCTGTAGACATGTTGGAGCCTGCACTAGGGGCAGGAGCAGCTGGCTTCTTGGCCATAGAACCATTGGAGGCTGGCTTTGAAACTGAAGAAGAAGCCCGAGCATTGGTACCATAATTCTCCATAGGCGCGGCTGACGATGTCCTTGGAGAAAATCTGCTAGATGTGGAATATCTGGACTTCAGTTGTGCCTCTTCTGCAAGATGGGATTCAGCCTCCCTTGCAAGATGCAATAGTTCATTCATATTATAGTATTGGTGATGTCGCACAATACTCTTGATGTTAAATTTCAGCCCATGGAGAAAACGTTGCATAGTCATATCAACCTCTTCGCGAACTCGCGCACGTTGCAACAACATCTCCATATCCATATAGTATGCATCAACAGACATATTACCTTGCTTCAATTGTTGCAATTTATCAAAAACTGTCCGTAAGTAATTAGTGGGAACAAACCGAGCTTTTATGGTCGCCTTCATGTCACGCCATGTACGAATAGGCTGCCCATCGGTTTCTTGGCTCTCGGTCAACACACTCTCCCACCAACGCAAGGCATAACCATCAAACTCGGAAGAAGCAATCTTGATCTTCTTGTCCTCCGAATAATCATGCAAACGCCATAATTTTTCCATCTTAAGCTCCCATGTGAGGTACTCTTCCACGTCCGTGGAACCTTCAAATTTGGGGATGTTAAACTTGGGCTTGCTCAAGACATCTTCTTCCTGAATGGGTAGACGGCGCGCACCAAAACCAAGTGGAGGTTGGAGAACCAGCCCTTGAGCACTCCCACGGCCTTGATTTCCCCTCAAATCAGCATTGTCGCCATGGACACTACCATCATCTTCCTGAGCGTCAGGTTGGCGTTGTACAATAGCTGCTTGTATGCCAGTGACAGATGTTGTCATTTGTTGTAGACTCTGCTGTATAGCAGCAAGTTGTTGTTGCATAGTGGTGACTGCAGCTTCAGTCGCGTCCACTTTCAGTTGGACCGCTTGAACATTTTTATCAATCGCATCAGCGGATTTAGTAAACATCCCAGTCAAGTGATCACGGAGACCTTCATATGCCTCCCATGTAACTGGCGCATCCTTGTCCTATTTCTGCATCACATCAAAACCACTTTGAGACATGATTAGTAGGTTAGTGCACTAAATCAAAATCTTTTGGTGGACACTCACAACTCACTCAATACTGACAAGAAAAGGTGAATCTTACCATTCCAAAGTGAATAGTAATGCGTACCCGTTCGGATGGAGGACTAGTGCACGGATGTGATGAAGTGAATACCCGAGTAAAAGAGTGAACACACGACAAAGCATGATATATATAGTGGAGCTATAGGTATGGCACCCTAACTACACCGAAGTCAAGTCCTAGTGCTGATCGTGTGATACAAACCCAAGGAAAAACTCACACAGTGGAGACAAAAAGAAGACATGCCTCTCAAAAGATCACCACGATGATATGTCCTTTCTAGCACTTGTATATCTCTTTGCACTCTTTGATAACTCTGTTTGATCACACTTCTTTCTCTTTTTTTGAATCTTTTCTCTTTTTCTCTTTTTTTGACACTATTCCAAACTTGACGAAAATTGCTACAATACTTCTACAGTAACTTTTCTCTTTAGGCCACAATATGTCGCACCGCGGAGAAATTTTCGGGAAGAACACACGAAACAACAAACTAAAACAATGACTCCAATGCAAACTAAGTTATGGCAAAACTAGAAACCCTAATATTGTTGTATGGCTTTTTCTGGATAGGACGAAAACAAAAACGATCTAATAGATGGATTTGGGGGATGCTTACCGAGGAAACACTGGAAATCTGATACCAAGATGATAAGGTATGGCCCGATCTTCTCAGTAAGCGAACGGTGAATATGAGGGCGATGATAGATAACTTGTATGTAGCCGATGAACTCTCCTCACTAGATCCCTGTGGCCAATGCGACAGCTCTCTACCCTTTGGATATTCACAACTTCACACACTTGCGCAACGTAGCCGTCGACCACGAGACGGTAATTTTCAATCTACTAATTCCCAGTGGAACAACAGATCACACAAAACTTGCAGTAGCAACACTTCAGATCGATACGAATTGAAGTATATGATTCAAGATGAAATCTTGGAGCTATTCTCAAGAACTAGGGTTTATCTAAACGTGGTCTAACCCTAAAACTCGTAGGGGGTCCGGTATTTATAAGCTAGGGGTGTCAAACTCGGATACAAGGCCGCAGCCCGTCAGATCTGCGCGCAAGCAGTTTCGGACGTCCGATGGGTTTCAGACGTCCGACGCGTCGGACGTCCGAATCGTGTCGGACTTCCGGATCGGTACTGTACTCGGGAGCCATCGCGAAGATCTCCGTGTCGGACGTCTGTTCCATGTCGGACGTCCGTCGTGTCGGACGTCCGAAACTCGTCGGAGTTCCGTAACCCTTCTGTAACTCGAGGTCATCGCGGCGTCGTAGCTCCAGGCCTCCGATGTCGGACGTCCGAAAAGTGTCGGACGTCCGAAAGTTGGAGCTTCCGTCATCTTCTCCTCCTTCTGGATCCTCTTCTTCGTCATGATACCTGATTATGCAAACATACAAAGATTTAGGCAGTATAAAGTTCTCATTACATAACATATCAGAATCTATTAAGAGTGAGTTCACCTGTTGTTCTATCAACTTTGCACGAGCTCTTGTAATAGGTCCAATTCTGATTTCATCATCCTTCTTCTTTGTTGAATCAACTTGTTCTTCATGACGAACTGGAGATGTGTTGGTAGTAGGGATGTCCTCATATGCTTCTTTCCACCTTTTGTCATCAACCATTCATCTCACAGAGGTCTGAATGTATAAGTTCCAGCGGTGCCAAGTCTCTTGCCTCTGCAGTCTTATGGGACTTGCGAGGTTGCTTAGCTTGAACGCATACTTGGCACTTGGAACCTTTGACAGTAGGAAACTTAGAAATTAAACTCATATTAGCTAACCGCGTCATGCTACCAAAGTTAATGTGACAGAGTCGAGAATGCCAAACATTGGACTCATTATCATAACATATATGATTAACAACTTTGGTGCAAATATCTGACAAAGATAGGCGGAACAAGCCTCCGCATTCATAGCCTTTCCCAATGAATTGTCCATTGGAAATTACAACTTTATTGGACTCGAAAACCAACTTAAAACCATCTCGACACAAACGCGAACCGCTAACGAGATTTTTATTGATGGAGGGCACATGATGAACGTTCTTCAGTCGCACGATCTTCCCCGAAGTAAACTTCAGATCCACCGTAACGACCCCACGAACAGTAGCATATGACCCGTTCCCCATCAGCACGGGGGAAGTCCCTGTGACCTGATAAGAAGAAAACATAGAGGCGTCAGCACAGACATGAACATTGGCACCAGTATCAATCAACCAATCAGGAGACTGACATAATGAAAGAATTGTAGGGACGTACCCAGAGTCTTTCATCTCCGTGTCAATGACAACATTGGCGGTCTTGCCGCCATTCTCAGGTCCGCGCTTCTCATAGCGTTTAGGGCAGCTGGAGGCCCAATGATTTTCACTGGCGCAAACATGGCACACTCCCTTCTTCTTATTAGGATTCTTCTTGAAGTTGGTAGGCTGTGACGACTTGTTCTTTTTATCAAACTTGCCTTTTCCACCGGATTTATTCTTGAAGTTGAACTTGCTGGGCTGGTAGTTCTTTTTCTGTACCATATGGGCACTTGAACCACCCTCAGGAACTCGAGCGCGTGTATCCTTAGCTCTCGCCTTCTCTTCAACATCAAGAGTCCCAATGAGATTCGCAACGCAAAACTCTTGCCTCTTGTGTTTTAAAAAAGTAGCAAAGTTGTTCCACGAATGTGGAAGTTTGGCAATAATGCCTCCGGCCACAAACTTGTCCGGCAACACACACTTGAAGTGCTCAATTTCTTTAGCAAGCGACTGTATCTCATGCGCTTGTTGAACAACAGAGCGCTCATCAGTCATCTTGTAGTCATAATATTGTTCCATGACATACAACTCGCTGCCAGCGTCCGAGGCCCCAAACTTGGCCTCGAGCGCATCCCACATGTCCTTGCCGTTATCAAACGACATATATGAATCCACAATGGAATCATCAAGAATACCAAGGAGGGAACCCTTAAAGAGAGTATCGATCTTCTCATAAGCCTCCTGCTGTGCAGGAGTAAGATCGTCCTCGGGCTTGCCCTTGGTAGCGTCATAGCATTGCATGGACTGAAGCCAGTACACCGCTCTCGTGCGCCACCGCTTATAATGCACCCCCTGGAAAGGCGGCGGCTTCATAGACGCAAGTAAGCCAGATGCAGTAAATTGCCTATAATCAGGTTTTTGGATTGTTGAATATATTAGCAATTTAGCATATGATTTAATCCACGAAATAGACAAACAATCCATGAAAATAATGAAACAGATCAAACTAGCCATGCGATCTACTAAAATAGTAGACACCGAGATCACATCTAAAGCAATTACTAGGAACACGACATGCAACATGATCTCAAACACAGAAGAATAGATCACGTACGGTGCAACGGGTGCGGAGCCGCTGGTGTTGGTGTCGCCCATGTCATTGATGGAGAGGCTGCCGACGTCTGGGAAGAAGTCGTCGTCGCTGTCAGCAGTCGCGCTAGTGCGCTCCCCAAAAACCTGATCGCCCCTCTCCCGTACAGGATCTCGAGAGGCGGAGTTTCGGAGGCCTGCTGTCCCTTCTTGCGGTGCACGCCGGAAGAAGGGATGGAGAAGACTTGAGCGGCGACGCAATGATCTGGAACGAGGAGGAGGAACCATATGGCGGTGCGAACAGATTAAGCATAATTAATGCGTCTATTAATTATAATTAATGCCTCATTAATTTTTCCCGAGCTGCAAAAATATAAGCGTACGCATAGCTTTGTCCTCGGCTCGGTTCATTTCCAAAACCCGACGCGCGCGTGGTGACGAGCGAGGAGGAGGAGCGCGCGTGTAGCACTTCTCTTCTCAAGCTCTTACAAATGTTAGTGGAGCTCACCTTATAAAGAGGTGTAGCTCTCCCTCCACTAGCGAGGTGGTACTAAACTTCCCACCACTTGCTATGCATGAATGGACCAAGAGAATTTCAGATTTTACAAAATGCTTTGGACCAAAAGCCCACTCAAGCAAATAGATAAAATCCAACATCTTACTAGTATACTCCAATATATATATACTCCAATAAAAATCCCAGTTGGTGATGATGGTATGTCTGCCTTTCGAAGCACGTCAACCGTTTGATCTGTGTGAAACCAGCGGCTGAGATGCATCTTTCCTCATCTCTTTGCATTCCTTCCGACGGTGGCGACGAAGGTTCCTGAAGACGGAGTCCAGACTCCAGAACCCACTACAACACCCCTTCCCCCACCCCCCCTACCAACACGCCCTCTTCGTCACCCCAGTCCCCACAACCCTCCCTCACAACATCGCAAGCACCTCCCCACTGTCGTGGATGGCAGCCTGATCCCAATCACAGTGGCACAAGGCTGGAGGTGGGTAGCCGGGCGCGATTGTCCGTCGGAACTGGCAAGCGCTCACGGCTGTCAAATCAATGATCCCAAGGCTTGGTGAGTAAGCTCTGTGTCGCTGGGGCCGCGGTCCCCTGCACCTTAACCCACTCCGCTTCTCTTGCTAGACCAGGCATCTCCACCCCAACCTCGCTGGTACTTCCCCTTCCCGTGGTGGTTGGTAATGTCCAATTTCTTATCTTCCCTATTTTCTCTCTTTTTTCAACGGAATTGTGCTTCATCAAGCTGAAGCTGGAGGAAGCTCACCGACTGCTTTTATCCTATTTTATGAAAGGGCGAGAAATTGTTAGCTCAGCTCTAAAATTATCATGCATTTCCATCACGTTTTAATTTTCTTTTTCAGAAAACCAGCAAGGGGAATAAACTGTGTCTTTTTCTATCAGCCAGATAGAGAAGTACATTATGTATTCTATGTGCGTGCACCAAAATTACACCCTTTTGTAACTTCATCTCTATTGGAAGTGCTAATACAAATGGTGTGTAGGCAAAACTTGAGTTTTTTTAATCTCTGCATCATGTTCCCCTTTCAGTAAATAACCTTGAGTTGTTATCATATGAAGGTAGAAGTTAAGTCACTTCTCCAAGGAATTGTTACTTTCCTAAGTTACCAGATTATTTGTTATAGAAAGAATATCAAGCACACATTCGGAAGCAGCGTTGACATAAGAAGGTCTTGATGTGCAAGTAGCCGACGGCGTCACACGATTAATGTCGTTGCGATGTAGTTATGTTCTATTTGATATGGTGGCTTGCAAATTGATCTTCTAATGTCTCTATTCAGTGAAGTTTCTGCCTTTAACCTAAGCTGTTATTGTAGTGGTACCTTGAAATGTTGTTAAATCGAGAAACATCGGAAAATCTGTCCACTACAAGTTATACATTTTTTTTGTTTTTTTTTTTGGAAAATGAGGATGACCCCTGACCTCTGCATCGGGGTTGTTTTTCTGCTGCTTGTACACTAATTGCTTGATTGATGTTTCATGGTAATTGCTATTGTTATCAGGCTTGATAAAGTTGAGATATCATCATAGTGTAAACTTAAATATATGAGATGTACATAATTTATAGATTTTTATTTAGCAATTATTTCTTTGTTGTAAATGTTGTCTTTCCTTCTCTGATTCTAATGTACACCAAATATGCTACAAATTTGATGTTTCCGTTCATATGGAGCGCACTGAGACAACAATTAGGTAGCTGGAGGTGAGGATGCTGCTGCTGAAGGTATTGGATTTGAAGCAAATTTCTCAGCTCCATTTGCTTTTCCAGTACCTACCAGTCTAGATTAGAGTTCTTATCAATCACAACCTCATACTTCTTCTGCAGGAGCAGATGGCTGATCCATCCTCTTCTTTCTCCTAGAATGTGTAGTGTGCAATGTGCTCCTCAAAAAAAAAATTCAACTTCACTACTCTTTCAGTATAACCACATACAGATAAAAAGTTAAACCATTGGGTGTGTATATGTCCTCTTCATTTTCTTAAGTGTTAAGGTGCAGTATTTGAGTACACTCCAACTACTAATGCTAATTCGAAAGGGTTCTATACTTCTATTTGATTTGACCATCCACATATAAGTCCTCTTCATTTTACTTGCTTCATTATTGCATATGTTTTGCAAACTTTGATCCATAGCTTTAACTAATTTCATTGTGGGTCCGTTGCAACGCACGGGCTCCTTGCTAGTTAATATTAAACGTTTTAGATCACTACTTATATTACCTTACGGAGGAAGTATATGTTCTAATCGTTATGGATGACCCTTTATTCAGGAGAAGTACCCAAGTAAACCCGAGCTCATATGAGCTCGGTATGAACAATAAAATTGAAATTTTTTCAAAACAAACTCAAAAAAATCTGATTTTTTTGTGGCGAACATCTGACAAATGTTTGATATGCTTGCGAAATTTCATCACGAAATGACATTCGTGGAATACGCAGAAAAAAAACAAATCAGAACTCCAAAATGCTTTAAAAAATAACATTTTGGAGCATCGATTTTGTTTATTTTGCTGCGTATTCCACGGATGTTATTTTCTGATGAAATTTCTCCAGCATATCAAACATTTGTCAAATGTTCGCCACAAAAAAATTCAGTTATTTTTTCGATTTTACCGTTCACCAAGCTCATATGAGCTCGGTTTCATATGCTCTGCGTCCTTTATTCAGTTTCATTCTTTCCGATCAGTCCTATAGTTAGTGGCTACCGACAATTTTTAACAACCAGTAAACTATTGGAGCTTCATGAAAAATATTAAGAACATATGTTGTTTTGTGATCTTCCAATAACTTGCAATCTTACACATCTGTACATGTGCAGTATTTATGTATTAAAAGTTAATGGAAGGTGGTTGTGGCAGATTAGTTACCTTTAAAAACTGCATATATTTTAGTTAGAGAAACTGCGTGCACATCCAAAGGTATTAAAAAATCCAAAATTATGTACATTCATAAAAAAATCAGTATATTTTTCCAAATACCTTTGGTGAAATTTTGAGTTGTCAAAAATCTTATATTTGCTTTCATAAAATTGGACACTTTCTTTGTCTTGATCTGGAAATGTTGGTGGGATCAATGAAAATTTATCTAATCCCTGTGATCCTTCTCAAAATGTTGCTGCCGTGTTATGTTAACTTCCTTGCAATAAAGTCTTCATCTGATTGGTCTACTGTAGGCAATGAGTTTTCGGCCTAGTGCAGAAGATCTTGCAATCCTCCTAGCAAATAGGAGTCTTTGTAATTTGTGCTTGGGAATAGGAAACGATGCTGTCTGCGATGCTACAACCTCTTTGGCCCAAAGGTTACTATCGACTAGGAGCAGCCTATATGTTTCTAGAGGTAAAAAGAACAAATTCGTTACAACCATTTCTTTCGCGAGCATGAAATTGATCACCTTCTGGTGTCTACTCATAGGACTATGAAAAAGCATCTCATGCATTTGCACATGGCTTGAGACTGGACCCTACAAATGCCGATATTGCAAAGGCTTTCAGGTAACTGCTCATTCCATGTCTTCATGTTGCTAGGAATCTTGTGCAGTCCCACTTGCTTGATCGGTCCCATAAAAGGATGAACTGCTTCATATATACTTATGTCTCCTTGTGGAGTGCTAGTATTATTTTTCTCTTGGTACGGATTTGAGCATACGGGATTATGGTTTCAACTCGGGTATCATGTGGATTTGATCATTTGAGGTCTATTGAGAGTTTAGAGTTACAACTGTACCTTTTTTTCTCATATTTTTATGGAAGAGCACCTTGTCCTGGTGCCCTGTGCATGCCTTTGTTATGATCAATCTCTGGAAAAGGAGCTCACCACCCATTGCTTACAACCATTTTACTTATTTTTTTGTAGGGAAGCCCGAGAGGCAGTGAGGAATCCTCCTCGCACCAGCCACCAGGGAGTTGGGGCAGCTTGGGTGCCTTAACCCCCACTTGGAACCAGACGTTCCTGGAGAACTTGAGGCTCTGTTCTGTTGCTATCTACCTGTAGTCCAGGGTATGCCTGTTATTCTCTTTCCGTTTAGTGTTGAACCGTCCCATGAATACCAATCTCATATGCTATATTGTAGACCTCATCATGGCACTGATGGTGTGTGTGTAAACATGACTATATATGCACTGTGGTTATATTTCGTCTCCGTGAACCGGTGTGGTTATACATATCGTGTGCGTGAACCAATGTGAAATGCGCTTGCCTTCCATTCATTGAAAGGAAATGAAGAAATCTTCACCCACATTAGTCAAAGCTGAAGCCTAAGTAGTGCAGTACTGGTTAAAAATGTCATCTAGGAAGGGGATCGATGCAATCATGGAGATACTGTAGTAGTATTTGAGAAAAAAGAAGATAATCTGCGTCGAAAGCGGGACTTTGTAGATGTCAGCTGGGGGGTTTACTGGTGGGTACATATATTAGAATGCTGCGGAGGATGAAAGATAGTGATTACCGAGGACAAAGAGAGGGTTCTAGGGGAATTTGGCACATTTATCTCTTTTTAGGGGAATTCGGCACATCACCTGTTGCTGGGTGGTGAATTTAGCTAGAAACCGCACAAGCATTGGCAAGCTCATCTTTGGAAAAAGAAATTAAAAGGAAACCAACATAGACTGCAGTTTGCTCTTCTGGACAAAATGTGCCTAAGAAATTAAAAGGAAAACAACATAGACTGCAGTTTGCTGAGAAACATGCGAGCGAATAAAATCATGCGTAGATACAGCAGAAGGACAACGAGTCATGTGCGAGTATACCAACACGCAAATGATAATTACAGAGTAGTAATACTCATCAGAGGTGCATGGAACAACAGAAATGAAAAAGGAATGGAATACAAGGAATTACAAAAAGATGCATCATCACTATCTGGCTAGCCGGATACTACTAGGCCACTTATTCTAGAAATAGCACGCTGTGGCTTCTCGGACGGGGATCTCCTCCTCCAGCAGTGTCATATGTGAGTAACCCATCAGTTGTCAATTGTCGGCGGCTTGCCCTTGGGAGGCGGCTCCGGCTTCGGTTCAGGTTCGGGCTTGGGCTCTGGTTTAGGCATAGGTTCAGGCTTGGGCTCTGGTTTAGGCTCGGGCTTAGGTTCGGGTTTAGGCATTGGTTCAGGTTTAGGCTCTGGTTTTGGTTCCGGTTTTGGCGTCGGCTCGGGCTTGGGCTCTGGCTTAGGTTCAGGTTTCGGCATCGGTTTAGGCTCTGGCTTCATCGGCTCGGGTTTGGGTTCAGGCTTAGGCTCAGGTTTGGGCATTGGGTAAGGCTTGGGTTCGGGCTCTGGCTTGGGCTCAGGCTTCGGTTCGGGCTTAGGCTCAGGCTTCATTGGCTCGGGTTTGGGCTCTGGCTTTGGTTCGGGTTTTGGTGTTGGCTCGGGCTTGGGTTCAGGCTTTGGTTCTGGTTTGGGCTCAGGCTTGGGTTCGGGCTTGGGCTCAGGCTTTGGCATCGGCTTAGGCTCAGGTTTGGGCTCTGGCTTTGGTTCGGGTTTTGGCATCGGCTCGGGCTTGGGTTCAGGTTTTGGCTCTGGTTTGGGCATCGGCTCAGGCTTGGGTTCGGGCTTTGGCATCGGCTTAGGCTCGGGCTTCATTGGCTTGGGTTTGGGTTCTGGCATTGGCTCGGGCTTGGGTTCAGGCTTTGGTTCAGGTTTTGGCATTGGCTCGGGCTTGGGTTCAGGCTTTGGTTCAGATTTTGGCATTGGGTCTGGCTTGGGTTCAGGCTTTGGCTCCGGGTATGCAGCGAGGCCCCTGCCAGCAGCGGCCGCCTGGTGGAAACCGGAGGCGGCCACCACCACGCCGACGAGGAGCGCGGCAAGGAGGAGGCGATGCCTCGCCATTGCTGCCACCCGCTTCTTCTTGCAAGCTAGCACTGCACTTGCTCCTCCTCTAGTATGTATGGATGGATGGATGATGAAAGAATGGGGTGTGGTGTGTGTGGTGGTGTGGAGAACCGGGGGTGCACCATGGGGTAGTTTTATAGCATGTAGGAGCCAAGGAGCTCCGGACGCGTGTGCCACACTCAGTGCCGGTGGCGGGCGTGTGGATCAGGTTCCTTGAAACTTTTCATCTGCATCTTCCTCCCTGGACCCTAGACTGTAAGTAAGATCTCTGGTAGTAGTAATGAGAAGTGACCGCGGATCGTTAATGCGTGTAGACGAAGCCCGGGCGGCCGGACGGCTGGGTGGTGACCCGTCGCCGTCCCGCCTTGAAACCCATGTCGGGATCTTTCTCCATTGCGCGTAGCTTCCGACGACGTACGCCTGATGTGTGCGGGTCAAGCCCCAGGACTCTTCTGCGCAGCTCATTAGCTAGCTGACGCCGACGGGTGACGGCCCGCCCCTGCGCCACAGTTTGACGATATCAACTGCGCCGTGCTGTTTTCTTCAGTCTGCAGTCAGCACGCACACAAGTAAACTCGAGCTTGCTTCTTCTTCTTCTTCTTCTTCTTGTTGTTTGATGATGCATCCGTGTCCGGCTGATCGATCTATGATCTATCTAGCTGTGATTCTGCGTACGGCGTGCCATCGGCGGCAGTCGATCCGTACCCATCGAGCTTTGAAATTTGTTCGTCGAGCCGACCCGACGGACCTTGCTTGCTCTTGTTTCCAATGTTAAATTGATTGATGACTGGCAGGCCACGCGGCCAGGTAGGCAGGTACAAATGTCTGTGTGGTGTTGACAATGATATTCGAGAGGCGCTTTTTCCACATGTTTTTCCTCGCCGCAATTTCTTTATCTAGGGTTGCTGCGTTGATTGATTAACATTGCGGCTCAAGTTTGCGTGGCATTGTGTCATATGGGGTTTTACCGATTAGCAAATGAAGCGACCTTCTATTCTACACCAATAAAATCAAATAAAATGGTGCAACCTACGTGGTTTGTTTTGTAGGGGAACCAACCTACCAAGATTGTTACCACTAGTTAAGCACGGAAAGATTTTGCGCGTGTCTTTACACGACGATGAAAGCAGGCTCAGTAACCGTATTATAGCTCTGATTGTTGGCTCCCAGAAGGAGAAAATTCTACCATTAGTTGCCTAGCTTGTCCCCAGCTCACACGTCGCCTATGTGTATGTGGTCGGCCATGCATCTAGAAATCAACATGGACCGACTGAGTACGCCTTCTTTTTCCTTTCTTTTGACAAAAGTTCGAGGTAGCCAAGTACACGTTAGTGCAACACAAAGTGAAAGCATGGGCGGCCGGTGGAAAGTGGACCAACGCGTCGCGGTTCCTATCACCCAATTCAACCGGCGGATCACCCAAGGTACTACGGATCCGATCGCGGGAATCGATCGAATAGCTACCTAGCTTTTGACTGGAACATAAAGGAAGGCATCGATGCCTTGGGCTCCACATGCAACACACCAGTCGCTTCAGTTCAATTCGCAGCGGAAAGAGCCCGAGCGATCGATCGCTAAGCTGTACAGATGTGATATGTACTAACAAATCTTGTCATATTTGTTTTGGAAATGATAAATGTGGAATATGCCATCTCGTTGTCGTTGGATACTAGCGTTCAAGTTGCGCGTCCATGTCGATCCATGTACGTTCCCCTGCCATAGCCGCCAGCACCCTATCTAGAGAGAGTGAAGAGAGAGCGACTCGGCCCACCGGTGTCATTGGAAGCAGGGAGGGGAATCCCGGGACCTTGTTCACCGAAACAGCAACCATCATCGATAAAAAGAAGCTAGATTGGTAAGGTCCAGTTTGTAGACACAAGAACATAAACGAGCGAAGATCAGGTTCAAGCGGATCCATCGAAGATAAACACCAAATATATCCCGTAGATCTGCTAGAGACACACCTCCACATGACCTTCGACACACTAGATGCACCGTCGGAACGAGGGCGGTAAGATCTCCAACGTTGACTCCCAAAACAGACATGGTATTCCTTCTCCGCGAACATTGGCATTGAAGCCAACCATCCAACTGTAGACACAAACGCTCACACGCAGTTCAACCAAAATCGAGCAAAGTGAAATAAAAATTGGATGAAATTCATTTAAATTCGGATATAATTTACAAGAACCAAACATATTACATGCAACCTAAATGATTTTAATAAAAACCGGATGAAATACATGAGTTTAACCTAGTCTAAGACTAGGGACTGTGGTGGACCATCTGTGAGCTTTTGGAGTGGAAGTTGCTTCGTTGTTAGCTCTAGGGATCTCAATGGAGAAAAGGCGTCAATGCAGCTTCGGAATTCCCCGCAAAGAAGGTGCGTGACGAGGATCGGCCTCGGCAAATCTCATGGTTAGGAACCCTGGGTTTGATCGTAAGAGAAGGAGTACAAGGTTGGCGATCTTGTCGGCTAATAGGAGAAAACGATTTACCGAGGTTCAGGGCCCTCGATCGGTAAAACTCTACTTCCTGCTCGATGTATTATATGGTGAAGGCGATTACAGTGGAGGTCCCGACGAGATTGCTCTAGCCGAGGGTATTGCTATGTGAGATTGGATACCCTAGACGTCCCCTCTCCCAGCCTTTATATACTAGGCTAGGTCTCGAGGAGTCCATTTAGGTTTACATAGATATTTTCCTAATCTAGCTAGTCTTGGCGGCGCCTTGGACTCTGAACCGCCTTGGACTCCATGTCGGTGCAGCCGTCGGTGCTTCGGGTGAGCTAATCTTGGGCCAGCCGAAACTTCTAGTGGGCCTTTCGTCTGGACACACCAGGTACCCTCATGCTGAGGAGTCATGGGGGTATCCCCTCGTCAGTGCGACAGACCAGTTCTTGGCACCAAGGTAATTCATCTACGACACTGTCGACAATGAAGCTGCGGGATGCCGACCCACATGGTAATTGTGTTGTGGGCACCCCGCTTTTGCCGCGAGATAGAAGGATGAAGGAACTTCCCACGTAGGACTCCCACATGAGCCTTCTACGAAAGCATGAAGGCACTTTTGACGTTGGAGATGCCCCAAGCATGAAGAACTTTGTTCCATCTTTAAAAAAACACCATGGTCTTTCCTTTCTAAGCAGAACACAAACCCTAACTAAACTAAAAAGCACCTAAAATGATGCCCTCTCGACCGCAGGGGATGAAATCCACCGCGCCTCCATGGCCTGAAGGCCATAAGAGGTAGATTAGCGGCGGCGCTACGGGAGTAAGGGGAGCCCTATCTCTTGTGTGTGAAGTCACTAATGAAGGGGTACATGAGCTTCTATCTATCAACATAAAGTAAAAAATTGATATTAAATAGAAAAAATATTTTTATTATTATTTTACATTGTAAGTTTTGAACAAAACATAAACAAAAAGTAATAATTAAAAACGCTAATAAATCATATTGTGGTTTTACATTGAAATAACTTCAGATAGAAACTAAACACAATATGATTCCAAATACTAACGAATCCTATCCTGGTTTTTACATTGAGATATTTTCAACAAGAAAATACACACACAAAATATCAAAAAATAAATAAATATCAGGCGCATGCGCATGCGCATGCACATGCACATGTACAACAGCAAGACAGGAACAAATGCTGGCATAGTCGTTGTTGTCCGGTGGCCACGCCTAGTCCTTGTCCGCGCCCACCCACGCACCCAGCCAAAAGTGGAGAGAGCCCCGTGACCGTGAGTACACAGCAGCCGGACCCCTCTCAGTCGACCAGAGATTTTGATTTTGTTCCATCTCATTCTACTGTTGTGAGCTTGCGTGTATAAGGGTATTTCTTGATACCTTCGCCGGTTTTGTATACGGGTACTTCATGATACCTTCGCCGGTTTTGTATACGGGTACTTGTAATGCTAGCTTTTTGAATATCTTCAATGCTAACCTCTAAAACAAAGATTGTATCTGTTCGTGGATCGATTTGGATCAGTTCGCATATATTGATGGAGAAGCTGATCATCCAATTATATCTCTTAAAAATCCGTCTAATTTCAACCCCAATAAAAAAGCCTAATTAAAATGGATAAAAAATAAGAAAATGAGCAAATGTTTCCAACGCCTAATCAAAACCAACAGAAGTCAGATGTTCATTATTTTTACGTGTCAGAACACAAAGCGGTCACAAAAATATCAACCCGACCAATTTAGCAAAAAAAAAACATATCCTCTTTGGCCGGTTGTCCATGACCCGACTGAGATCATTGATCCGCGGAAGCCATCGCCGCAGCCATTCTGGCCTCCTCTGCCTCTTCTACCACTAGAATGACCGACATGCGCTTCAACATTCGCACCCGGGAGGATTGCATGATCATGGCAATTTCATGATCCAAGTTAACCATCTTCAATGTTAGCAATTTGGTGTCGACTTTTTGCTCTTCGATGAGGACTTCTTTTGGGTCGCCGCCATGAAGATGGTAAACCTCTCGGCCTTCTTTTCTTCCTTGAGTTCATTGCGCTTGATGCATGCCTCCTCCTTTTTGGTTAAGATGGTGTAATTTTGTTCGTCATCTTGGTCGTCACCCCTTCTCGCTTCTCATGATTCTCTTCCTCCCACTTATTTTCACGGATCCCTCTTTGAACCTTTTTATGTGGTAAATCTCCTGGGTCCATTGGATCAGCCACATCATCATTTTTGGCCTTGAAGGTATTGGCAATGTTTTCAAGCCATTTGGGTTGATTGTTTAGCATCAGCCAACAATGCATGAGGACGAAGCTTTTCTTCTCCGCCTTCAAATACAATGTGCAGACAAGACCGAGCTATCGAAAAGGAAAACATATTTAGAAATCTTGCTCTGCCAAATGACAAACAACAAGAGCATCCGCACAACAATTTACACACTATTAGAAAAAAGCTTATCCCCAATTTTAATTGTTGGCGTGCTAGTTTCAATCCACGCCAGTGCTATTTTCAAAAATAGTGCTGGTGTTTCACTTTTTCGTACGCTAGCTTAGCTGTATGTAGTTATTGTTGGTGTGGAATTTATTTGCGACGCCACTTGTAAGTGAGACTCATCTTGCTGATACGGGAAAGACATAGCTGGCATAGTGAAATGATCCAACGCCACCAATATTTGAGATATCTACAGCATGTTAAATATATAAACACCACCAAAATAATTTCTAGATCCACATTGTCGGGGTTTGGGTGCTAGATGGGGTGGCAGCACACGAGAGAGAGGAAGGAAAACACTGGTATCAGTTTGAAGGGTTCCATGGGGCTGCGGATAAGGGAAAGGAAAAGGTGGGACAAAGGAGTTGGGAGGCCCAGGTCAGCTGATGTTACTTCTGAAAAAACAAAAGAAGGGAAGATGAGCCAACTCGGATTGGTTGTGCTAAAGATTTTAATTTAAATAAATGGTAGAAAAGGAAATGGCACAAATAAAATAGAAAATGGGAGAATTAAATAGCATAAAAATATATATTGAGATCATGATGACTTATAGAGATTTGTGGAATTAGTTTGAACCAATTCGAATTAAGTAAATTCAAATGTTTTTTAATTAATTCAAAATCACATTTGAATTAATTCAAAAACATTTGAACTATAACCACTGGCGGAGCTATGTGAGAGCTAAACTATGCCATGGCCCGCCCAGCTCTTAAGCATATGCATGAGTAAAAGAGTAGTTAGTGAGTGAAAACATTGTGTGTCGTGCCGCTATGAGCTAAAGCCTAGCCTGGTTCGCCCTGGTTCTTTGTTGTAGCTCCGCCAATTACTACGACCACAATATCCAAACTGAGGAAGATCCTGGGAATCTGAGGTGAGCTTTGCAATGATAAAATATGAAGATACCCCAAAGGGTTGGTTTAGGCAATGATTTTTGAAGCATAGGGAAAATGGCAAAGGCTGAATTGAAAAGAAATAGAATAAATCCTTTAAATGGCAATAAAAATATAGGGGTATTTTCCTATCACATGGATTTGAACAATGAACAACTTAGCAAAGTTTCACATAAGAATGAACAATGAAATTTTCAGATGGAAAATTGCTAGTTGCTAGTCACTGCCACCGGCCCATGTCGCTGCCTCCCTTGCGTCTGCGTGCACCATCGCCCCGGCGATCATCTATCTACTCGCAGCTACTCCTACCCCTAAAAAAAACTACTCGCAGCCATCCCCACCTCATCACACTCGAGGACGACCTCCATGTCGACCTTGTTCCGCAGTGGCCAAGGCATGGCCGGGGAGGACTGCAGCACCAGGCAGGGGGTTCCGCAGAGCTTGTAGGTCAATTACAGAGGATATTGAGCGGTGAGACGTGGAGAGGGAACGAGTGGCGACGTTCGTGTTGTGTTTGCTCTGATGGTCGTCCTGTCCTGTCAGATTGCTCGTTCCCGACGCGTCGCTCGGCTATCCTCCTCTTTCACGCGCCACTGTTTCTAGTATCCATGTTGCTGCTCTTATGTCTCTCCCTGGCTGCTGCATCAACAACTCCATCTCCCCATGGCCGTCCATGCTGCGGTGGTTGCCTCTCTTTCTCAGGTCACACCGGCTTCTCCCTCTCACACCGCGCTTAGATGGCCTGTAAAGAATACAAGCCTGTATAACTTATGGGTGTATTTTATAGGTCGTAGTATATATTTCGGCCAAAAATTATACAACAGTGTATAGACAAGTATTTTTGAGACGAGTGTATTCTAAGAAAAACGGGGAGCCAAACAGGGCCTCATTGTGTTGGTTGCTGCTAATTCTCTCATGAGCTTCTATGTCTCATAATAAGGTTTTCGAAAACCATAAAGTAATGTATCAATCTAAAATCTGTTTTTTTCTTTACTATTATGACAAAATGTAAGTGCGATGTCAAGTTTAATGCAAAGAAATCTTCATACAAAATATACACCTAATGTATTCTTTATATTGCTAGCTCATATGCTCTCTATCTTGGTATGTCTACAACAACTCAAATATTTCGTTTATGTTTCTCCATTGTCAAACAAAGCTATTGTATTTTTTAACATATGTCACTTTGAAGTAGTAGGTAGTTGTAGAACCTTCTATATTTATGAAAGATGAATCTTATATTACACCTCCTTATATTCTCTTACTAATTAATATAATGCAATGTTATAAATAGAGGAATGTTTCGGGAGCGTCGATTCGGTGCCCGGGTGCATCTGCACCCGGGGAGACAAAAAATAAAAATGAAAAAAGCTTTAAAAAATTAATTTTTTTGTGGTGGAAGATGCTTACGTCCGAGATGTTCATGCAAATTTTGAAAAAGTTCGGACATCTGGAGAGCTCGCGGCAAATTGCTTTTT
The DNA here is from genome assembly GCA_950022295.1 of Bromus sterilis. Taxonomy (NCBI): domain Eukaryota; kingdom Viridiplantae; phylum Streptophyta; class Magnoliopsida; order Poales; family Poaceae; genus Bromus; species Bromus sterilis. The sequence goes on along the minus strand of OX465600.1, from coordinate 48,752,092 downwards.
TTTGCAGTTTCTTTAAACGGTATCCATGCACTATTTTGGACTGAATTTGTCTTTTTTTTGCCGTAAGCTCCCTAGATGTCCAAAAAAACTCAAATTTTACATGAACGTCTAGCCCCTAAGAAGATTTCACCATAATAAAATTTGAAAAAAATAAATTTTTTTCATGTCTTTTTGAAAGTTTTTTGTGCAGGAGCATATGAGATTGGGCTCATATTTGAATATCCCGAATGTTTCTTCCTTCACTGTTTTGATTATACATCAAGCTCGACCACCAGAACCTACAGTTTGTTTCGTCCACAGCCGCAACATAGGCGTTCTTCATCGCACGATGCCAAATTAATCAGGTGTACGACTTGGCGTGCATGAGCTACATGACTGTGGACATCGTCACTTGCATAGCTGCGGGGAAGTATCTGGTGATACCGAGCTGGCGATGCTCCCATTATACAAGCTTTCAGGAGCCCTTGGATTTCAAATTGAACAACTTCTAGGAACTCTCGAAGATTTTGCAAAATAATCGCTCTAAAAAACTAAGAAAGTGTGCAAGTACATCCGCTTTTTAGGAGTGTTAGATCTGAGATCCAACGGCTGAGATTCTCGTATCATGGGAGCACCTAAGTCCCGGTATCATGTGATACTTTCCCGCATAGATGCCAAGTACAACATGCACAATGTCCATATCTTACAAGCAAACAAGGATCAACTACTAGACCAAATACTTCATGCCAGCTCAACTTGAGATACCCAACATTATTTTTAAAGGGATTATGACTTGAAGAATTGAATCCTTAGATGGTGACACTGTCCTAGATAAAGGGCCTCATGTGGCATCGGTTTTGACCTTATGAGATAGCCCGTGGGCCACCCTGAAGACTTTATTGTCGGGCCGCTCGATGAGGCCCATGGTGCACAAAGAAAGGTGAGATGCTCAAGTCATAGTCAATATGGGTTCGGTGTCCATATTGGATTAGAACTCATGTAAACCTCGGTACCCCCGGCGTAGTACACAATTCAAGGATATGAGGTTTGTAGAGGACATATGAACAATCTTTTGGTCATTATAATTTATGATATACCCCATCATAATCAAGAATAAGTAGGAGTAAGGTTTTATCTCTTCGAAAACCTGAACCTGGGTAAATCCTCGTCTCCTATTACCATCGATATTGACCGTCTAGTTCGGGATACCCTAACGAGGTATCTGCCATAATCATCTCCAACAGGTGGTATATCTTGTATACCTCGGCAACCAATGAGATTTTGTTAAGATATATATTGTACAGTTCTATCGCTCCCGCACCCTCCTTCATCGTGACCCAGTTCTTTTCCCCTAACTTTTGCAGGACTATGCCTTTTCGTCCCTTAAAACCGTCTGCTCTAAATCACCCCTACAAATCTCACGCCACAACATCCACACGTGATCGTGTGGGAGGTACAATCAAAGACAACAAGGAGGTTGTACCGATGAGGCATTGGTGGTGCCGAGTGTAGAGGGCCACGTAAGAAGCCAAGTAAAGAGGTCAACGAATACCTCGCAAGGTGAATAAATAGACGGTGGGTCAGCCAGCGCACGATGCTACTCCAACGATCGCAAAGATGGTACGGATGAAAGCGATAATTCAACTTTGAGCCCGGACTCATATGCTCTCGGTGAACAGTAAAATAAAAAAGTAGCAATTTTTTTAATACATTTTTGCATGTAAGGTGCTTGAATGCTCCAGGTGCATGCACAAATTTGTGAATAAACTAAATTTGAGGAGTTCGTGCCAAAAAAAAGATAAGATGAGCTTCGAAAATGCACTTTTTCAATTTTCTCACAAGCTTGATTTTCTTTTGCTGAGAGTTGCTCAAATGCTTAAACATCCTTAAACTTGGTGTGGACATCGCGCATTTAAGCATCTTGTATGTAAAAAAAACCAATTGATTAGAATTTGTTTGCTCTTTTTTTTTCACTGTTCACGGGCAGAAGCATCTAGACCTGGGATCTAATCACTGATTTCTGAATAAAAGCACAATTCTTCTTATGTTACGAATAACCGACGGGATCATAAATTGAATCATCAAATACGGTTAAATTCATACTTAATGAACTAGAAGAGTGTGATGATTTTTTCTCCTCTTGCGACCCAGGCATTTTTGCTACTCATTGAATATTTCCAAATGTTTTTTTGATGTGGCCCCAAAATGAACGATCATCTTTTTAGGTCCGTCCCAAGGGTGACGGTTAGCGTAATTAGCGGAGGGGCGATCCCGAGGCGATCTGATCTCGTTTGAGTCGTTGTGATCCGCCGCCGGGTCTTCATCAGCGCCGGCAAACCACTCTCGGGTCCTTTGATTTCGTCGCTCTCTCCGTCATCCCTGCATCCCCCGCCGCACCCCGTTCTCTCTCTCAAACCCATCCACAAAAACCTTCTGTGTGAGCCTAGGGGCGCACAGTCGTACAACCACAATAACCCTAGGTTGGCTCTTTCTAGGTCTGTTCGTGTGGTCTCATGGAGGAAGTGGAAGGAAGATTAAGAGGTCTGAAGTTGTCGGCTGTTGAGAAAAGAGGTCTCAAAGTTGGAGCGGGAGAGATGGAGAAGTCGGTTGACTGGGTGACGAATGATCCGCAAGCTGTAGGGAAGCTTTTTTCGGAACGTCTAGCGCATGCTAGCGTGGTGGGGAATACTCTTGGTCGTATATGGTGCCCCATCAAGGGACTGGAATGTAGGGAGTTGAGGGAGAATGTGTTTCTTTTCACTTTTAGGCAACCTTCAGGATGGAGGAGAGCATTGGAGGACGGTCCATGGTGGTTCGATAAGGAGTTGTTAGTTATGGAGAACTATGATCCAGAGAAGACAGTGGACGAGTATGACTTCAATCTCATTCCGATATGGATTCGGGTTTTTGGGCTGCCACTGGGAGCGATGAATAGAGCTATGGGGGAGTTAATTGGCAAGGATTTTCAGGAAGTTCTTGATGTGGATGTAGGGCATGATGGAATGGCTGTAGGGAAATTCCTTCGGATCAAGGTGAAATTGGATATCCAGGAACCACTGATGAGGGGTGTTACTTTGGATAGGGAGAAGGAAAAGGATAGTGTGGAGATGGGATTAGTGGAGGAGAATGGAAAGAAAAAGAAGAAGCTTTTGTGGTGTCGGTTTGAGTATGAACATTTACCAGACTTTTGCTATACGTGTGGTATCATTGGGCATGGTGAAAAGGAATGTAAAGAGAAGCCGAACTCGGGTGAGGCGCCACAATTTGGTCCATGGATGAGAGTGGCAGAGGAGGGAAAGAGGGGAGAAGATGGAAGAAAAGGGAAATGGTTAGAGATGAGGGGTGTTGAAGGGAACAGAAGCGTGTATGGTGGGAGGGGACGATATGAAGGTGGTGGCGGTGGTGGTGGTTTGGTGCAAGGAGATAGGAGAAAATACAACTTTGGAGGGAGCAATAGCTCCTTCGGTAGCGATGGACCGACTTGGCGAAAGGATGAACCGGGAGAAGCAGAGATGGAGGAGGTGAGGAGAAGAAAGGGTCTAGTCCACTGAAGCTGGGAGGAGGTGTGGGACAAGAGAGTGGGAGCGTCACAGCAAATCATCTATCTTTAAAGCAAAGTGAGAACTCAGGTCCAATGGGTAAGAATGATGAAGGTGGTATGCTAGTTGACGTGCATGTTCAGGAAGTGGCGGATGGTAATAAAATAATTAAGGAAAAGAATTGCAGCGGCAAGGGCGATAGAGTTTGTGACCAACCAAAAGATCTGAAGGGAAACAAAGAAGGAAAAAAAGAAAAGAATAAGAAGGGTAAGAAGTTTAAGAGGATTCGTAGAGAGGAAGCTAGTGGCATCCAAACACAAATAGGCAGCATGGGAGGGAAGAGAGCGAGTGAAGACATGGATATTGATGAGACAAATGCGGCAAAGAAGGTAAGAGTAGAGGGTGTGGTAGAAGAGAAGGTGAACAATGGTGAAAATATTAATGGAGCGGGGCTGCCGGAGCAGTCCTGCGAGGCCCAATGAAGATAGTTGCATGGAATTGTCGGGGGTTGGGGAACGGCCCGGCAATTCGAGGCCTTCTGGATGTCCGGAAGAGGGAGGACCCCGACGTGTTTTTTTTGTCAGAGACGAAAATGGTACGAGACAGAATTGAGTGGTTGAGATGGAAGCTCGAAATGCCACATATGGTGGTGAAGGACTGCAAAGGAAAGGGAGGCGGGTTGGCGTTGTTTTGGAAGAGGGGAGTTGAAGTGAAGTTGACGGGCTTTGTGTCACGATACCACATTGATACGGAGATAACTGAGCAGGATGGGTTTGTGTGGAGGTTTACAGGGGTATATGGTGAACCAAAAACGGAGGAAAAATACAAAACTTGGCAGTTGATGCGTACTTTGAAACATCAAAATAATAAACCGTGGATGTGTGCTGGGGATTTCAATGAGATTTTGTACTCATGGGAGAATGAGGGCGGCCCCAACAGATCACAATCATGCTTGGATAAGTTTAAAACATGTCTAGAGGATTGTGGATTACATGACCTCGGTTTTATGGGGGACGTGTTTACGTGGAGAAACCATAGTCATAATGCGGATAAGTATATCCGGGAGCGGCTCGATCGGGCTGTAGCATCATTGAGTTGGAGAGACAGATTTCCAGCAGTCACCGTGGTGAATGAAGACCCGCGCCACTCTGATCATAGGCCCATCATAATAGATACAAATGGGCTAAAAGAGAGGAGGTCCAGAATTTCCACAAGCATGGCCCCTAAGTTTGAAGCTCGCTGGCTAGAAGAGGATGGATGTAAAGATATAATTAGAGAGGCATGGGAGATGGAAGTAGGGGCACATAAGAAGGAAGTAGCGGACGCGGTGAGGGGTGTCATGCATAGTTTGGTGGACTGGAATAAGAATGTCCTTGGGGACCTTGAGAAGAGAATTTCCAGATTGAAGAAGGAGCTAGAGTCATGGAGAAAGAAACCAATAGGGCCGGACCAAGCAAGAAAGGAGGAGCTGTTGCGGTTCAAGTTGGGCAGACTAGAAGACCAAAAAGAGTTATACTGGAAGCAAAGAGCGCATGTTGATTGGCTGAAGAGAGGAGATAGAAACACTAAATTTTTACATGCCCATGCATTAGAGAGGAGGAGGGTGAACAAAATTAGAAAATTAAAAAGGGAGGATGGGAGTATAGTGGAGGAGGAGGGAGCCATGAAGGAGGTAGTGACTAACTACCTTATAAATATTTTTACTTCTACTGCAGGTAATCGCATGGAGGAGCTCTTGAGCCATATCGACTCTCGAGTAACTCCAGCTATGAATGAATTGCTATGCAAGGAATTCACCGAAAAAGAAGTGTTGGCTGCGCTGGATAGTATTGGTGACCTCAAAGCCCCAGGACCTGATGGTATGCCCTCCTTGTTTTATAAAAAATGTTGGGACATTGTTGGTGACAAAGTCTTGCATGAGGTTTTGAATGTCTTAAATGGGGGATCTATGCCAGATGGATGGAATGACACATGTGTGGTCTTGATCCCGAAGATAAAAAACCCGGAGAGTATGAAAGATTTGAGACCCATCAGCTTGTGCAACGTGGTATATAAGTTGGTTTCAAAGGTACTGGCCAATAGGCTCAAACAGATCCTCGCTGAAATAATTTCGCCAAACCAAAGTGCATTTGTTCCGGGCCGGCTTATTACGGATAATATTTTGCTTGCTTATGAATGTACACATTATATGCAGAACAAGAGGGTTGGAAAAGAGGGCCATGCAGCAATCAAATTGGATATGAGCAAGGCTTATGACCGGGTAGAGTGGATCTTCTTGGAGAAAATGATGGAAAAAATGGGCTTCGATAGAAGGTGGGTTGAGAGGATTATGTTGTGCATCTCTTCGGTCTCTTACAAGGTGAAGGTGAATGGTGACTACACTGATGTGATAATCCCGCAGCGGGGGTTAAGGCAAGGGGATCCCCTATCTCCTTACCTATTGTCTCCTATGTGCCGAAGGATTTTCCTCGTTGCTTAATAAAGCTGATGAGAATGGCAGGTTGAAAGGTATAAAATTGTGCAATGATGCTCCGAGTCTCAATCATTTGTTGTTTGTAGACGACTCGTTGGTACTGATGAAAGCCAAAGGCGAATGTGCCACAACGCTGCAACAAGTGCTAGAACTCTATGAGAATTGCTCGGGGCAGGTAATAAATTTTGATAAGTCTTCAATGATGTTTAGCAAGAATACAAGGCAGGCTGATCGATAGAGGGTGCTAAATGTGTTGCATATTCATGGAGAGGCAAGAACTGAAAGATACTTGGGACTCCCAGTGTATGTCGGGGCAGCACGAACACAAACCTTTGAGTACCTCAAGGACAGGATGTGGAAACGAATCCAAGGCTGGATTGAAAGATTGCTATCAAGGGCAGCGAAAGATGTCCTAATCAAGGCATGTGCACAAGCAATTCCAACTTTTGCAATGTCATGCTTTGATTTGACGAAGTCTTTGTGTGAGCAGATGGGCTCTATGATTTGCAGATACTGGTGGGGTAAGCAGGAGAAGATGAACAAAGTACATTGGCTAAGCTGGGAGCTCTTGACTAGGCCCAAGAGTAAGGGCGGGCTGGGGTTCCGTGACCTGTACGGGTTCAATTTGGCCATGCTTGCTAGGAAAGCGTGGCGCATGCTTACCGTCCCTGACTCGCTATGTGCTCGTGTTCTCAAGGCCAAGTATTTTCGGTCCACATCAATTCTGGAAGCTGAACCTAGACCAGGGATTTCATATACTTGGCGTAGTATATTGAAGGGGGTTGAACTGCTGAAACAGGGGCTCATATGGAGAGTCGGCGATGGCACCAGCATCAATATTTGGTCGGATCCATGGATTGCTAGGGATGGTACGAGGCAGCCCTGGACACCCCGTGGGAATTGCTTGCTTACAAGAGTTTCAGAACTTATAGACCCAGCAACAATGAAATGATATGAGCCTCTGGTCCGCGACATCTTCTGGCCGGAAGACGCGAATATCATTCTTGCTACGCCAACTAGGGAGGAGTTTGAGGATTATCATGCATGGCACTATGATGGGAAAGGAGAGTTCTCAGTCAAGTCAGCGTACCAGGTGTATGTTAGGGCTCGAGACAGTGCATCTATTGCAGAAGCTTCAGAACCAGTACAAGGAGACATCGAATGGAAGAAAATCTGGAAAGTTCCATGCAGTTTATATGGCGCTTAGCACATAATAGTTTGCCACTAAAGATGAATATAAAGCGCAGGGGTATGGAGTGTGATACTAGATGTTTGTGCTGCTGGAGACTTGATGAGGATGGGAGCCATCTATTTTTCAAGTGCAAAGAGGTGAAAAAATTATGGAGACAAGTGGGGATGGAGGCCGTTAGGCAGAGGCTAGAAGCATGCAATAACGCGAGGGAAGTGGTGCAGGTTCTGCTCACACTATGTGAAGACGACCAAGCACTAATTGCATGTATGCTTTGAAAGTGGTGGGAGAGGAGAAATAAGTTAGATAAGGGAGAGAAGGTAAGCTCAATGGAAGCCACAACTACTCTTGCGAGGACATGGGCTTTTGAGTCGCTGTAGATAAACGAAAAAGAGCAGATGGGGCAGTCGAACAGACCAGCTAGCACATGGATAAGACCTGAAGACGGCATGCTGAAGATTAACATAGATGGAGCTTTTCATGGTACGACTGGGAGTGGTGGATGGGGATTTGTTATACGTGATTGCAGTGCAGAACCTCGGGGGGCCGGAGCTGGGAAAATCATGAATGTGCGGAGTGCCATACAAGTTGAGGCAGAAGCGTGCTTCCAGGCGCTCACGGCTGCAGCTGCATGGGGTATCTCCAACACGGTGCTTGAGTCAGATTGTCAAACTCTGGTGAAAGCTTTGCAACACACTGAATACGACCGGGCTCCCGAAGGAATTATCTTTAGGGATATTCGACAATTTGTTCGCCTTAATTTTACTAAGGTAGTCTTTTCCTATGCTCCTCGTGAATGTAATAAAGTAGCCCATGCTCTAGCTGAAATTGGGAGCTATGGCCAGGAACCACATCGGATGTGGGTGGAGAATTTGCCTCATGATGTAAATTTGTTGATGGCCAGCGATGCTGCTGTGCCGGTTGAGTAATGGATGTCCAGTAGTTACAATTCAAAAAAAAATGAACGATCATCCGTGGGCTCAAAATACCTTGCCCTAACGAACCCAGCCCATATCACAGCGTGCTGCACAGCCTGCAGGTGGTGCGGCTTGTCGGCGATCGCTCTTCTCTCTCTCGCCTCCTCTTGGAGGACCAAGTCCCAAGTCTCGAGCGACATACGACTCGCGTCTTCCCGGTTGCGTCTCCATGGAGGAGCAGGAGGACATGGCGTCCGCGTCTCCGCACCCGGTTCTGAAGGCTGCACTGGAGGGCAACCTCCGTCTCCTCAAAGGTACGGGCGTACGGCAACCACCCCCAGCCCAGCCCTCTCCCATAGCCCTCCCGAACTTACTTTCTTCTCCATCGATCGATGGTAAGTAATGTGGATGGATCATTGTGTGTTCATAGCTGGCTCCCGTCGTGGCGGACGAGCGGATCTGGATCCGCGCGCTGTGCTTGGCGGCCATGGACGGCCAGCTGGACCTCTGCGCCTACCTCGTCGAGGACCTCCGCGTCGACATCAACCAGCCCAACGACTTAGGTTCGTCTCTCTTCCCATTATTATCCTGTCAATTTCGTGCCTCCGGTATATATAATGGATTATTTGGAATGATTAAGAATTAAAGACCTAAATCCTACAACTTTAGTATTATTTGTTTCTTTTTTGGGGGGTTCAACATTGCTTATTTCTTTCGCAGGTGAAACTGCGCTGTCCATCTGTGCAGTTTTTGGGACAGTTGCTGCCGCTAGATATCTTCTTGATCATGGCGCTGATACGACCATTCCCGGTAGATTGGGCTCGCCTCTTTCATACCGCCACAATGAACGGTACGACCCCCCCACACACACACAACCCAGGCATATTTGTATCATTTCATTGATAGAAGAAGAATGAGTACATGGGGTACGTACAACACATGACACGAACGCAGGCAGGCGTGAACATGGTGCCCGGAGCAGAGAGACAAGGGATGCTCGGCCCAAACAGAAGAGACATCACAGCTAAACCTACCAAAACCGAGCCAAGAGTGGTGCAACCAAACCAACGAGAAATCCAACATCGTCCAAGCCACAATCGGGGACACCGCGAGCGAGCAAGATAATGCCTTCAAGAAGGAGAACGACGCCGAGACTCCGTCACTATCCGGTCTGGGAGACCCGGACCTAGGGTTTCCCCTGAGCTCGAAGAGGGGTGCAACTGAAGGCCTTGGCAGCGCCTCCAGGGAGGGAAACGACACCTGCAGGCGTCGTCGCTGCCAGCACCGGCAAGCCGAGCAGGGATCTCTCCCTGGCCTGAAGCTGAGAGATCCCGTAGCCGTCGAATCTGGGATCGTAGATGAAGAAGGACAACGCTGGTTGGTACCACCGAGTCATGTGGTTTGGCGGGGCTGCACCTGTCGTCGGAGGGTGGCACCACCTCCGTAACCAAGAGCACCGGATCCGACAAAAGTAGGAGGCTTTGAAGCGTATATGGTAGGGCGGGCGACGAGGCGAACCATGCGGGGTTCATGCTGCGACGACATCCAGCGACGCCGGCAAGCAAGGACTGGAAGCACGCAGATCCATGCTGCCGTGCCCTTGACCGTCGGGATCTCGGCGAGCCAGGTAAGCTGAAAGGGGCGCAGCTACCCAGTTGCGGGCTGGAGCAGTCCGGTGGAGAACGCCGGTAGCGCAGGACACCGGAGAGACGCGGGTCTGAAGCTGCCGGGGCCGGACCAGAACCAGCAAAGTTCCGCCGCGAGGGGCCCCGAGTCAACCCCAACCGAGTACACATCGCAGCCGCCATGCGAGAGCCATCACCGTGCCTTGGGAAGGGGGAGGGCCGCCGAAGACGAGGGGGCCGCACGGGGGGCAGGTCGCAAACGCCCCGTGACCGGCCGTCGCCTCTGAGTGGCAGGCCAGAGCAGCAGCTGGTGGGGGGGCGTCAGGGTGGAGGCGCGTGGGGAGGTGCGTCCGCGGCGGCTAAGGATGGCGGGGGAGGGGGCCGCGGCCAGCCGGAGACGCACGGGGCCAGGCCGCCCGGGGGTGGCCGGATCCGCCGCCGGCGGACCAGCATGGGAGGCCGCCGCCGCGGTAGGTGGGGTGGCGGGGGTGTGGCGTCGGAATGGTGTTGGGGGCGCGAGGCGCCAGATCCGCCCCGCCGCCACCTTCCTGGGGCCCGGCTCGGCTTCGCCGGCCGGCCCTCCGGCGGCGGCGATGCGGGGAAGGCTGGCGGCGGGGGCTGTTACCAGCGGCGGCTAGGTTCCCCCCGTGTCGCCGTTTCCTCAAGGTGAATATATAGTCTGTCTTTGATTTGATACGTTCATACGTGATGTATGCCCATCGACCAAGCTCGCGTATATATAGATGATTTGCATGATGACACGACTTTGAAGATCGGGGTATAAGCTATATCATTTTTCCTGCAAAACACATATTTTTGTAAAACAGTTGGAGCCAAAACTCTTGAATTTGCAGTCTTATACAAAAGGGTGCAAAACAAAAAAGAGAGCAAATTAGCCAATGCCTTTCGCTTGAAGCTGCAATGCAGTCAATATTTTCACGTTGATAGAACCGGTGGTCGCTAGGCCGTCAATGAGAGAAACCTCGTGTTTATCCATAGTCCATCTTAATACAGATAATGTCATTGGAGATGAATGCTTATATCGTAGATTTTTTGTTCTCTTCCAGGAAATTGTGAAATAATAGAGCTGCTACTTTCAATGGGAGTTGATGTGGATATTTTTGATTCTAAGCACGGGACCCCGTTGCATGCGGCCACTAATCTCAGTCAAGTTGGCCCGATGAAGGTTTTGTCGGAGCACCATGCAGATGTAAGGCACCAACTTTGATTGTTTCTCCTTTTTATATTGAAATAGGCTTTCGTCCCGCTTTATATTATAAGCAGGGGCATAACTATGTTAGGGCAAAACAAGGCATTGGCCCGCCCATGACAGCAGAAAACAGTGAAGGCTGGAGCAAAAATTAGCCTTAAGGTAGAAATATTATGCACACTTTCTTAGTCTGGCCCGCCCATCCTTTTTCCTGTAGCTCCGCCACTGATTATAAAGCAAACATCACCACAAGACAACTGAGTGCATCGATACAAACGCACGCCACACACATACCCAACACACACCCTAGGCTAGATACAAAAGTACCGGACACAACAAAGCATGGACTTCAAGGTGGTGCCTCCAAGAAGGGCACAACACCATAGTGCCGCCAACGCCAGATCCACGGGATCGAGTTTTCACCCGGAGAACACGAAGAAGAGGGAGCAACCGCGACGAAGCCTTCAAGAAGGTTACGACGTCCGCAAACGCTGCCACCGTCGGCCCGGAAGAACCTGGGCAGGTTATGCACCCCGGCGCTCACACCCCTCCGCCACCATGCTATGCCGCGCAACACCACCCTCACCACCCACATGGCCAAGGTTGCCTGTCCGCACCCCAGACATGTGCTCCGCCCACAAACACCATGCCTCCCACCGCCAAGGTCGCCTCCCTGCATCCGGACCACCCCCAGAGCAGCCAAAGTGACCGCCTTTGGTCCGAGGGGACACCCACGACCAACGAAATCGTAGCCAAAATCCCGCCTTGGACAACGTCGGAGCCGCCGCCGCACACAAACGGTCAGGGAATTGGGAGGAGGGGGAGCGGACGCATCCACAATCGGCACACCCCGTGCCGGCGATGGGCAGCCCGAGCATTGGCCTTGTCAATCCCTCCCACTGAGCTCCTAACACCCACCGCGGCGGACGAAGCAGATCCACGCAAGGCCATCGATTTTGGCCCGACCATCGGCCAGGGGACCCTGAAGACCGCCGCCAATCACCAAGACTGCTTGCCGGAGAGACCATCGCGCCGCTGCCGAGAGATCCGGCCAGACCTCGACGAGCACGCTATCCACCGCCACCGCACCACTGCCTCCATCCATCACCACAGAGGAGCGGCCCGCGGTCCAGCCTGTCCGCAGCCCGAGTCGCCGGAGGGGCAACACAGCAGACCGGCTGGCGCTCCACCGCCACCGCGACCCCCACCGCACACACCACGCCCTTGGCCGCCACTTGACGCTGTCCAGGCAGGCCCGCACGTCGCCGGCGCCCAACTTCCTTGAGACGGTCAGATCTGGGCGGCCGGCAGCCGGCAGAGCCGCCCGATCCCCGCAGCGAGCCAAGCCGCCAGCCCGAAGCCTTCCGCGCGACGACGACGACCAGGGCCACCGCGGCCAACTGACGTTGCCGCGCCCCCCGAACGCACAGCGCCGCCGCCCGTGAAGAAACGCCCCGCGCCGACCTTCCCGAGCGCGAGGAAAGGAGAGCCTCGCCGCCGCCTACGCCAGCCGGGCTTTGCCCGACGGCGGCGAGGGGAAGGGGAGGGAGGGGGGAGGCTGAGGCGGGTAGGGTTGGGCGCCGCCGCCGTTCGCGGGAGCGGCAGGCGACGCAAGGGGAGGGGACTTGCTTTTTGGTTCTTATAACCACCTTTTAAGGAGTGAGGCATTTTGGCTCCCGGGCTCCATGGAGCCTGGTTTTAAAAAAAAATCTAAATTCAAATTTTACGATGTCAAAAAAATCTGAAAAAAATTATGCAAGTATGTAAGGATGTAATGTAAATGTGTCTAAATTTTCATGATGAAATACCTTGAATTGTGGCCTGAGTAAAAAAGACAAATGCATGGCCTGGGAGGATGAATAGTATCATGTGTTAACAGCCCCATATTTGTTATTTTTGCACAGCCCTCATTTCAATGTATTTCGTCCTGAAAATTTACACACTTGTGAGTTATACCTTCATGTATATCTGTATTTTTTTTCAAATTTTTTTGGAACGTAAAAATATGAATTTTGATGAATTTTCGAGTTCAAATTTAAAGGGATCCAGTGAGCCCGAGCTCCAAAAGGCATTTCCGCCTTTTAAGATATTTTATTCTTTCTCTTTTTTATTAAGCAAAAGAAGAAAATTTGGTTTGTTTAAGGGCCTTTTAATGAATGTGTGTCTCCCATTTGGGACTACCATGTACTAGAATAGAGAAATCTTGTTATATATATGCAGTACTTTTGCTCTATCTATACCAAATAATTTATGTTGGTATAAACTTAGACATACACTCAACATTTGACCATAGTGTATCTCTTGAAGTGGATAGTGCTCACTTTTCCAATAGTGTTATTAATTTTATTTCTAATTTCTATAGAAAATATTGTGAAAGTGTTTCTATGAGTAATATCAATATCCGTAAACACATAATGGCCTTGTGTTATCTCTCTATTGTTCCTTTTTCTATAAATTGTAAGGAAATGAGTTTTTTTTTTAACTTTCCACAGCCCAATAAGGTTTTGAACCTTCATAGTACCCCACTAGGTATGGCCATACAGAAAGAATCGTTGGAATGCGTGGAGCTACTCATTAAGGTCAGTAATATCTCCTCCTATTAAGCTTCCTTAAGAGTAATCTGTAAATGATGTGCTTGTGCTTCACTTGATTTCTGGTGGATGTATCTTTTGTGGCTGCGGATGACAACTCAAGCACCTACTTTAAATGATCAAATAGTAATTCCGTTTACACAGGCTGGTGCTGATGTGAACAAGACTGACTATATCGGTGTTACCCAATTGATGGTGGCAGCGAACAACGATTTACCTGATATCGTGAAGTGTTTACTTGATGCTGGTGCTAACCCCAATATTTGAGATGCAGTGAGTTTTATTGTTTCCTATTTTCTGCTCTTAATTATATGGTATACCTTTCATGCATACTCTCTGTTGAGTATATATGCCTCTTCGACGGCGACCGCCCCTCTGTCATTTGAGGCCAAGGCTTTGGGCTCAAGCGGTTTCTCGCGGACTGCAAGCCCTTATTACCCAGTTTCCCTTTTTTGTGGGCCGAGCACCCCACTTCCCATGCTCCTGCGCTCTTACTCTCTTAGTTATTGTAATCGCTTTGAGGCGCTGTACCCTTCTACTTCTCTCTCTATCAATGAAATGATACGAAGCCTTGTGTATTCATGATAAAAAAAAATCTCTTTCTCGAAATGTATGCCATTTTGTATTGGTGATTAATTCTGAGATCAACTATCATTAATTTTACTCCTGCAGTTTGGTACGACTCCAATTGAAATTGCTGCTCTTCGAGGCAGAAGGAATATGGTTGAAATGTTATTTCCTTTAACTTTTCCAATTTCAACATTGCCGGATTGGAGTATTGATGGTATCATGACTCATGTGGAATACTTTGGTTTGAAGCCAAGGGTATGTATTTCCTTCCATGCACAATTACAGTTCCATAATATAGTACTCCCTCCATTCCAAATTATTTGACATGGCTTTAGTTCAAGTTTGGTTTAAACTTGAACTAAAGCCATGTCGAGTAATTTGGAACAAAGGGAGTATTTACCATTAATAGCTTTCATCAAATTCTTGTACAGCTCTGACTATGCTTGCAAATGATATTCATATATAATTAAAAAAATACACATGTGATCAAGTCATTGCTAGTGTCTAAATGCAACTTCTTGTCTTTATTTGTTCTACATATTATTTTTTCTGATGATCAATATTTTATTATCAGGATAAGAATGAATGTGAAAAGAAAAGATCTGAACTGAAATTGCAAGCTACGGAGGCTTTTAAGAGGAAGGAATATCTGATAGCAGGAGAACTATATACTTGTGTAAGTTACTCGGCTGCACCTTGATTGCTTTTATGATGTTAGAATTGCTGATTGTAAAGCTTGCTGCAACACTACAACTCTGTTAACACCTTGCAGAAGTTGATTCTGATGCTGCCTTAATTTGATGTGTGTTTTCATGGGAGTTTCCTACTTCATCTACATTCAACTTAGTGAAAACTACTCCCTCGATCCATAATAAGTGTTGCTCATTTAGTACAAAGTTTGTACTACCTTAGTACAAAATGAGCAACACTTATTATGGACCGGAGGGAGTATTATGTAGAGGTAAGCAAAAGGAAAATACAAAAAACAAAGAAACAATTGCAAAACAAAAGATATTGGAGACTTTTATGTCAAAACTTTGGTGGTACTTTTGATTTGTACCCAAGTTTTCCTGCACTTTGTGGTGGGAAGTTAGGTTAGGTCTTCTCTTTTTCTCTGTATGTTCTTATGATGTTGTGTTTTCTCCTTAATAAAAAAATGGCGCGCTTTCCAGATGTGTTCGGGAATAAAAGTTTTATTAAACTGCGAAATTTCAAACCTCTAGTTCATCTCCACCTTTTATCACATATAAATGTCGCAAAAGTAAATAAATTAAATACATACAATTTGAATTTGAGTTTAAAAATCTAGATATTTCTCTCTCCGAGTTTGCAGCTACCTACATTGATTAGATTAAATCTCGGTGGGCAAATGAAACTTTAATTTTGATATATACATCACTACCGTGTTACATCAACCACCTCTGCCGCTGGTATACAGGCGATGAAGTTCGAACCTGGTACGGAAGATCTTGCAATCCTGCTGGCAAACAGGAGCTTCTGCTTGCTGCGCTTGGGGAGAGGAAAAGATGCTCTCTCTGATGCTGATGCGTGCACAATGGTGAGACCTCGTTGGCCCAAAGGTTACTACCGAAAAGGCGCGGCCTTAATGTTTCAGGAGGTAAAAATTAGGAACATGATACGAAACACCCAATCTTTGGTAGCCATGCATGAAGGTGGTCATCTGCTGGTGGTGTCTATTTACAGGAGTATGAGAAGGCATCCGAGGCTTTTGAAAATGGCTTGAAGTTGGATCCTACAAATGTTGACATTGCTAATGCGTTAAGGTAACCGTTTCATGTTTTTCATGCTGTAGTATTATGCAGTAGGGTGAGCAGAAAAACACATGACTGAACCCAAATAAACTCATTATCTTCTGGGAAATGTAGTTGTACAAAAATCTGACAGCGTTGCTCACTCTCAGAACTATTATTGTTGTTTCAGGGAATCCCAGATTGAACAAATATTCAGAGTTCAAGACTTAGAGCATCTCCAACGGTTTCTGTAAAAAAATGTCATGTAAAACTTGGTTTATGCGAAATCTGTAAATTTTTAAAAAAGTTTGTTGAAAGTAATTTTTGTCAGATCCCGTTTGTCTAATAAAAAAATACTGATTTTTTTATTAAATACGGAGTATTTCTATACTAATGGCATCGGTCCGCAAGTCAGTGGGGTGGTGGCGGAGCAACTTGTCACCGGCAGGAAAACTTCATGACGGTTTCTTTGGTAACTAAGTTTTATATAAGATCGACTTCATCCTAAATCTACATGATGGAGGTTCAACTTTTATAAAATTATGTATTAGAATTAACGTTTATAAAATTCCTATTTGTTTTCCTTGTTTGTTATATTAACAATTAACAATTTTTCAGGTTTTTCTATTTTTAGTTCTTTATTCAAAAATTCTTCCTAAATTTCAATAAAATAAAGTTTTTAAAATGGTCACAAATTTGGGATTTTAAATAGATTTTTTTTTGTTTTCGGTAATATGTTTATAAATTTTAATAAAATATTCGTGTTTATAATAAATGATCACATTTTTATAAATGTTAAATTTTTCATAAAATTGCATTTTTATATAATATTCGTTAAGGAAAATTTGTTGCATTTTCAAGGAAAGTTTGAAATTTTGAAAAAACTTATGTGTTTTCAAAAAGATCATGTTAAAAACAATAATTTTTCCCAAAAATATGTTCAAAAATTTCAGAAATACTTTTTAAAATAATATTCACTTTTTAAAACATATTCTTTTAAGATTTTCCACTAAAAAGACTGGAAAAGCTATGTTCTCTAGGAAAATGAAAAGAAAAACTACAGTGACCGAGCCGTTATAATATCAGGATTGCCCACAGTTATCCTTCGTTTGTCTCTCTGGACCTTGTAGGGCCTGCCGGAACGTAACGGGTCGGCCCAGTTACGACATGGTCATTGTCATGCAAAAATTGTTGCCTAAAAAAATGCTAAAAATATGCATATTTTTATACATTTTATTAAAAAGGCATATATATATATATACTATGAAAAATTATTAGTAAATACAGTGTCAGGTTTGTAAAATCAGTGCAAAATATATGCTAGCCCTACTTTTTAAAAAATTATACCATTCAAATAAAATATATAAACATTTCAGAAATGTTCATGTGTTTAGAAATATTTGTCAAGTGTTAAAAAATGTTTGTGCAACATTAATAAAATTTTGATAACATTAAAAATAATATTTCTAAATAATATATACAAGTGGTTGAAAAACTGTAAATTTTGTATCAAATTTTCTAATTATATAATTAGAAAATATCAAACATGTACTCCAGTATTAAAAAATGTGTCTCTGATGCATGCGAAAATTATACACATCATGATGAAAAAAAACATTAAAATATATATTGAAAACATGTTAATTATATATCTAGGAAATATCAAATTATATATAAAGAAAACATCTCTGATGTATATGAAGAATGTACACTATGCATGAGAAAATAGACATTTGTTAAAAAACTGATGAAAACTAAAAACCCAACAAAAAGGAGAAAATCACAGAGAAAAACGAACTACAAGAATAAAAAAATGTATGCTAATTTTTTTTAACATTATGTATGCTAAAATATTGAACCATCCAGGTATGTCCAGTTCAGTCACGCGCTCCCTGTTCAGTGCCGTGTACGCAGGACGCTGAAAATACGTTGCGAACACACGTGTGTGAGGGAGAGGTGTCGTCCCAGTCACTCCCTCCCAGTATGGATGGCCATGCACGTACGCGTCGGCCATCTCGTCTCATCATCGCCTCCCTTTGCCAGCCCCCAGCCGCTACGAGTACGTGTGAGGTGCGGATGGACGCGTCCGTCGGGCGCGCGACCGGCTGCTGCGGCGGCGGCGACACGAGGCGCTCGCTGCCGTCCGCTCCATGCAACCGGCCAGCCAGGCAGTCCATGGCCGTTAGTTGGCTCTTAGAGCATCTACAGCCGCGTTCCCAAAAGGCCTATAAAGCGGTGTTATTTACTCCGAACGAACGAAATACGCTCAGGCGCGTTGCCAAGGGCCCAAATAGCGTCGGATCGGGTCGAAATTGAGTCCGGCTGGCAGAGTAAACCGTTCCAAAAACGACCGCCTCTCCCTCACCATCCTTGTCGTCGCCGGTGCCGCGTCGCTGCAAGGTAGCCGTTGCGTCGCCTGCAAACTCGCCGCAGCTCCTCCCGACCTCCCCTCCCCCCTTCCAAGCTTGCCTAGTACAGCGGCGGTTGGCCGACGCGACGCGAACAGCCGAGACCACCGGCAGTTGGCCGTGACCACACCGCACCCCAGGTGTTCGGCGAATTGCCGCGCCGAGATGGACTCCGACGACGAGGCGCTCTTCGCCGCGCTGATGGAGGAGGAAGAGTCCGTCGCCGGCTCCGAGGACGACGAGCACCTCATGATGCTCGCCGCCTTGGCCGACCTGTCCGACGCCAACACGGCGCCGCAGCGGGGCGGTTCCAAGATGGGCCGCCGGAAGGCAAAGGAAAGGCGCCGTTCAGAGGACTATTGCTTGCTCTACTCCGACTACTTTGCCGATGTTCCCCTACACGGCGAGAAGACATTCCGACGCCGGTACCACATGGGCCGAAAACTCTTTTTCGCATTGTCAATTCACTTCGAGAGTACGACAATTACTTCGTTTGCAAGAAAGATTGCACCGACACAGTTGGATTCTTCACACTTCAGGAGTGCACAACGGCGATGAGGATGCTTGCATACGGAGCTCCTGGTGATCAACAAGACTATGCACGCATGGCCGAGTCCACCGCCCTTGAGTGTATGTACAAATTTTGCAGAGCGGTGGTGGGCTGCTTTGGATGACAGTACTTGCGAGCACCCAATGCTGAAGACACTGCTCGGATCCTAGCAGAGAATGAAGCAAGAGGATTTCCTGGGATGCTTGGAAGCATCGATTGCATGCATTGGGAATGGAAGAACTGTCCATTTTCTTGGCAGGGGATGTACAAGGGCGCAAAAGGTCACTGCAGTGTGGTATTTGAGGCAGTTGCTACACATAATCTTTGGATTTGGCACTCCTTTTTTGACATGCCAGGAACACACAATGACATCAATGTCCTGCAGTGCTCAAATGTCTTTGCCAGACTTGTGGAAGGTCATGCTCCTCCGGTGAACTTTGAGGTCAATGGGCACCAGTACAACAAGGGATACTACCTAGCAGATGGCATCTATCCAAGATGGCCGGTATTTGTGAAGACTATCTCAAACCCTGTGCCAAGAGGGAAGTACTCCCACTTTGCCAAGTGCCAGGAGTCTTGCAGGAAGGATGTCGAGCGGGCATTTAGGGTGCTCCAATCTCGATTTGTCGTTGTTCGGTACCCCGCTCAGACTTGGTCGAAAGAGCAAATGTGGGAGGTGATGAATTGTTGTGTCATTTTGCACAACATGATCATTGAGAGCGAGAAAGAGGATTCAGTGTATGACACTGAACCATATCTCAACCAGGGGCCTCTTGCAGTTGTTGATCACGAGATACCACCAGATTGGACATCATATCTCAATATGCGGGAGGAGATCCGAGACCCGCACGTGCATCGTCAACTGCAGGAAGATCTAGTGGATCCTCTGTGGACGCGCAAAGGCAATGCCTAGTTTGATTTGTATTTGTGCCGAACTATGTGACTATCCCTAGTTTGATTTGTATTATAAGCTGTGTGCCGAGCCGAACTGTGACGACATTTGCGTCCGAATTGTGCCGAACTACGGTGAATTTGCGCCGAATTGTGCGAAATTTGCGTTTAAAATATCAATTTGTGCCGTTTTGGGTCGAATATGGACCGCAACCGCGGCCACTGGGGGGCCGCCTTGGGGGCGCGGCTGGAGGGTCGGCCGCCCCAAGCGGGTTTCGCCGCCTGAGCACCCCCCAAGCGGCGCTAAAATAGCGCCAAAAATCGACTTGAGGGACCGAACGGCTGGAGATGCTCTTACTTCCTTCTTTCCGTAGTAGTACTACAAGATTGTTCTCTAAACTAATTAAATTACACGAACTATGTATGCTCGACTTGGAATGTTTGGGCGGAGGTGTGGGCTACTACAATATATCAGATTTATGAATCAATTGTAGCTGGATTCAACAGTGTCATTTTTATTTGGTCCTGGATTCAGGTATGTTTTGAGTTTTTCTTTTTGCGAATTTTTTTTTGTATCTATTTATTTTTAATAATGACAATACAACGAACATAAAAAGGTAAAAATACATTTAGATTTATATATCATCCAGTAACAACTACAAACACTGAAGTGAACTCGGGTATGTTTTGAGTTTGACCCTTCATTTCAGCCACACAGCTGGACCTAGTTGCTCTCGCGACCTGGATCGATGAACTTGCATACGTTACATTCCCTTGCAAAAAAAATGAAAATTGTATTATTGTGGTACGTATATATCCAGAAGACCAGAGCCACCTGTATTTCTCTAGCTAGCTAGCTACCCCATCCTCATGAGGCCATGACATGTTCAGTCGGAAATATTAAAAGCGTAATCATGCATGGGGCGTCGTGATTACAGCGGGGTCACCTGGCTTAAACAAAACCTTGCGAGGTAGGCAAGATCGAGCCAGGCAGGCACACACCCGAATAATGCATGCAGCTGGTCAGGTGACGACTGACGGACGAGCTAGTCAAACGGAACGGGTGGATGCGCGTGGCTGGTCGTGCCACGTCCCGAAGGCGACAGTCGTGTATACATGTATATCTCTCTTGCCAAGTCACCATTTGGCACTATACGGAAAATTGGGTTTTGGCTAATGCCTACGTAAAAATGCACGCATTAGGAAAAACGTATGGAGAAACAAAAGACAGGGGAACCCCTCCCGCGAGTGCCGAGTCGGGTCCTCCGTGTGCTCCAGCCAGTCTCCCTCCCGCGTGCTCCTCCCCTCGCCGCCGCCCCAACGTGCTGGCGGGAAAAGCCTCATCAGCGTTGGTGGCGACCGGAAGCTCTTCCTTCCCCGCTCGGATGAGGCTCCCCTTTCGTACTGCACCTTGCCATTGAATCACTGACATGTGGGCAAGTGTACATGCTGGAGGGGCCCATCTATCAGTGACCCAACGCCAGAGTAACATATGACGGAGGATCTATGTCCCCCCTCCCCCTCTCGGATCTAGGCGGCGCGGGCCGATGGGAACAGGCGGCGGCGGCAGCTGGCGGCGGATGCGCAGGTTGCAGGAGGCGACACAAAGGGGTTGAAGTGGATGGGGGTCGTGCTGCTCTCCGACGACGATGGATCTGGGACGGCTCGGATCTACCGCGCGATAGGGATTCAGGCGGCCATGGGTGCGATGATGATCGGGTTGTGGCTCGCTGCAAGTGGTGGTTGGCTTCGGCAGTCCTCTCTGTGGTGACTTCCTTGGGTGGTGGCGAACCTACTAGCCTCCGGTCAGACCTAGCCCTGGATGGCATTTGGCAACGGCAGGGGACGCGGGATGCGGTCGGCGTGGGCTGGATAACTCCACGGTGCCTCGCGGTGGTCGTAGTCGGTGGCCTTTCAGCGGTGGTGGTGGTGCGTGCTTGCACTGTGGCGGCCAGATCTGGCCGGCAGACAACGCGGGTTGCGGTGGTGGGGGTTGGAGGCGGCGGTTGGTGCTGCGGGATGGTGCTAGCAGCGGCGACGTGGTAGTTGCGGTTCGACTAGCAACGTGGGACAATGGTGCGGCGGCTCCTCTTCTCCTGGGACTGGGCCCGCGGCGCGCCGCGGGCTGCGGTGACAGTCCGATCCTTGGGTTGTGCCCCGGTAGGCTGGATATGGGCCCGTGGCATATCGGGGTGACTTCCCGGGTAGGAAATGCTGGTCTTGTCCTAGGGTGCTTTCGTGGACGGTTTCGTCACGGGGGCGGTGTGCGATGGTGGTGGCCTTGACACAACTTCTCGCCCTATAGATCGATGTGATCGACCACGGATTTGGCATCGTGTGCGCTCCTTAGGACATGCTTGCGGGGTTGGCGGCGGTCACCAACAGTCCGAAAATCGTGTCCCCTTGGTCCATTGGGACTTGCTGGGGATGAATGCATCGACGCCTCCTACAGTGGAGGACCAACCCAGATCCGAGGACTGATGTCGGGCTAGGAGTGGATGGATGATGTCTACTCTTCCTCTCGGGGTTGAGGTGTCGTGAGTTGGAGGGTGGTGGTGTTTGGGGGCAGGGATGTTGGGACGACGGTCCTAGATGGTGGACCATGTTTGGAAACGCAGTAGAAAACAAAAAATTTCGTGCCTACGAATCAAGAACCCAAGATCATCCATGAAGATTGCATCCAAGATTTTAGGTCATGGCTCACCAACCGATGTAGCGGAAGTAGAGTTGGTGAAGACCGTCGGTGCAGATCCCCGCAACTAGGAATTTCAATGACCTCCCAACCGCGAGGATATCGATCCCTCGAACCGTCCCGCGATCTAGTCCCATGGACAAGTCCCACGAACAAGCTCCTCGAAGAAGGGTCGAAGGTACGACCCCTCAATTAGTATCCACACATCCCGTAGCAGCAATCCAGCAGCGCTCCGCCGTCCAGAGATGAATGCCACCGAGAAAACTAGAGGGAGAAAACCCTAACGGATTCCGATCTAGAACATCGTCTAAACCGGGGTCTAATTGTGGAGCAACGGGGTTTAGAGGAGGGAGGGTGGCGCAGGGGGGCTAGGGTCAAGTTGTATTGCGCCCCCACCCTTGCCCCTCATTATATAGGTGGCCAGGGGGCTGTCCTGGCCGACTTGGGAGGTGTGGAGTCCCCCTGGGACTCCTACTCCCAAAGGGAGTCCTTCCCACCGGGGAGTCTGAGTCCAAGGAGGACTCCTCCCCACTTGTGGCGCCCCCACCACCTAATTTCGGCCAGCCCCCTTGGGGTGCCTTGCCCCCCAAGGCTAAGGGTGTTGGGGCGCATATGGTGTCGTGGATGTAAATCTGACAATGATTATAGGGGTATGAAAGGGGCTAAATGAATCTGTACGTAGAGTGGGTTGACGCAAGAGGATTATACAGGTTAGGCCTCTCCGTGGAGATAAGAACCTTAGTCCTGTCCCAGACTTACTGGGGTGTTCTTTCTTCAGAATATTGAGAAGGGAAAAAGTGTGTGCGTGCCCATGCCAGAGGGGAGGGGGTGGCTTATATAGAGTGCGCCCCTGCCTCCTTAATTCCCTGGCATAAATGGGTCTTAATTGCAAGATTAAATACATACTTGATTACAAAACGGTCAGCCCGTTACTACTAATAAAGGGGGAGAACGCCTGCAACATTAAATGCCTTCTGTCCGTTGCGTTTTCCATCTTCCGAGTAGTGGGGGCTCGCCGGTCCCTTCCGAGTATCGCTCTACTCGGATCTTGCTGAGCTTCCGAGTAGTTGTTTACTCGGAAACGGCTCCTGGTTTCCGAGTAATGTGTTACTCGGAAGCCGCCAATGCTTCGTGTTTTTTGGTTGATCTTATTTTGCTTGATGTGTGTTTTCTGGGGGAAACCCAAGGCTTAGGGATACCCCTGGGTTTCCCTTTCCTAGGGGTATACCTTTAGTATTACCACGACAGTAGCCCCCAAGCGCTTTCGGGTGCTCGTAAGTGGGTTGACTGACATCTAGTCTTTCTGAGGTATGTGAAGATTGAACTCAGTAAGAGGCCCGGAAGGGCTTTATTGATGTTCGAACTTTTCCCTCGAGTGGGAGTTGGGCAGGTTAACGGAAAAATTTGGTGACACTCAAAACGTCTCTCGGAAGAGGTGGACTGAGGTCTCGGAAGGTGTGTCTCGGAGTAAAAGGCCTTAAACTCCATATGAACCAAATTTGTAAAGCTCAATGTCCTAGGACATCGTGCCGAGTCCTAGGCCATGCCACGTGGGACATTGATTCTTTACCCCCTGCGCCGGGTCTTACCGGCGGCCTGGCATTCTACGTCAGAGATGGGCCGCCAACGAGTTTGTTATTCGGATTTTCGCCCGAGTAACCGGGTGCGGGATTCTTCGTCTTGCGAGGAATCTTCGAGTGGTTCCTTTCGCGGCGCTTCCGAGTGACAACTTACTCAGATGCTGTAGGAGCCTTGCGTTTTCTTCCGAGTGATGGCATACTCGGAGAGTTTGGTTGTTTCTATGCCCCGCCTCTTCCGAGTGGTCGGGGCGATTCCAAACTTCGGGTTGGAAACATATTTGGTTTTTCCCCAAAGGATCTTATCTTGTCAGAGAATCTTCTTTCCCAGGTGAGTGGGCGCACTGTTTGGGTTTGTCTCCTCGATTCCCGCGGCGGTTTCATAGGATAATAATAATTAACTGCCCGCGGGGGAAGTGGGAGGGATTATGGGGAAGTGGGGCGGTTTTTATGGGGAAGCGCAACCGGCAAACCCATTAGTGGGGTGCGGATCTGACGCGAGGCGGTTGCCATCCTGAGCTATAAAAAGGGGCCCCTTGCCTTGCGGTTTGGAACGTCTCCACTCATTTTCCCCCGCGCAGCCGTTCCCGCTTCTCTCTCCTGCTCCGCCTCTTCCTCTGCCTGCTGCATCTCGCCGTCGAGACATCTCCGCCGGCCGCTCGAGGTACACCCTGGGAGGTCGTCACTCGTACTGCCCCTCTTCCGCCGCCGTGACCATGTCTGCGGGGGAGTGTCTGCCCTCGATTGTGACGGAAGACATGCTGCTGGGGTACCAGGACGCCGGCCTGGTTCCCCGGGAGGGTTGCCGTCTTCCCGCGGCGGGGGAAGACGAGCCTGCACCGCGGGATGGTGAGAGGGTAATTTTACTTTCGCATGTGGATCGCGGCTTTTCTCTTCCCCCACATCCCTTCTTCTTAGATTTCTTGGCTTTTACGGGCGCTCAACTTCACCACGTCGTTTTCCCAACGCGGTTACCCTTCTCTCCAGCTTTTTCACCCTTTGCGAGGGCTTTTTAGGCATAGAAACCCACTGGCATCTCTTCCGTAGTATATACACCATCAAGCCTCAGAAGGCGAAAAAGTCTGGGGAGGGCGGCGGCGTTGAGTTTAATCACCTTTGTGGCGGTCTGTTTTTGGCCAAAAAGCAAGGAGTGCAGTATTTTACTTCTTGTGTTCCTGATTCTGTCAAGAACTGGCAGAATAGCTGGTCTTACTGCAAAGTGGCCGAGGAACCGGGGGTGCGTACCTTGCCTCCTTACTCGGACTTTAGGCTGACTAACTCTCAGGGCTGGAACCCCCGGCTCACCAATGCTGATAAGGAGAAAGTGCTCCCCCTGATGCGTGAAGTCATCAGGTTGAAGAAGAATGGTTTGGACGCCATAGATCTGATAGCGGCTTTCGTGATTCGGAAGATCCAGCCGCTCCAGGCCCGAGCTCGGGGGATGTGGACGTACTCCGGGTTGCAGGACGACACCCGTTACAGTAACACTGAGATGCCCTTGGATGAGTTTGAACTTCAGATGAAGATAATAACAAGCGTGACTCAGGGGCTTCAGGCAATTGGCCGAGTGAGACCCCTCGGCGTCGACAATCCTCCCACCTTGGTATGCCGAGTTGTATGTTTCTTGAATGTGTTTCATTTGTTGGCTTTAACTCGGACCTCTTTGTTTATTGCTTAGGATTTTACCCAGTTCAGCTGCCCTATTCCTCTGGCTCCGTAGCATCCCGCCGAGGAAGACGAAGATAGTGCTGTTGGCTCGGGGGTCGGAGTTGAGGTGGGGGAGGAGCTGGAGTCCGAGGTGGCTCGGGTTCAAGCAGCGTCCGAGCAACGCTCGAAGAACAACCAAGATCGCGAGTCGGCGCGGGAGGGGCTTACTCGGACCCGAAAAAGGGCTCACACTCCGAGTGGTGAGGAAGACGGCGGGAAGCTTCCTCCCTTGGGCCTCAGCTCTGGGAAGGTAGCGCCCATGAAGAAGAAGAAACTTGTCACTCTTGGGGGCCGAGAGGCTAATCCCGCAGGAGGTGCTGCTGCTGAAAGGTCCAAGGGGGTTGGATCTAGTTCGGCTAGGGTTGCTCCTCCAAGGCGTAGCTTGAAGACCGTTCACCCGTAATGCTGTTGCTTAACGCGTGCTTTTAAGGCTCTATAAGTTTCTCAGACTCATCCTTAGCTGTTCTTTTTGCAGTGTTCGTCCGAGTGGTTCTGAGACGTTACCCGGGATCGAGGAGGATCCCGAGGCTGAAGCTATGGAGGACGCTAGCACTTGTGAGGTGACTGATTTTCCTGGGATGGGTGCTATTCCAGAAGATACTGCGACTGTTGGTGAGAGTTCTTCGTTGTTTTCTTTGTTGAGGCATTTGTTGCTGTCGTCTTTCGCTTTTAATTGTTTGTTGTTTCTGCTGCAGACATGGATGTTGACCCTGCTGTTGATCCTCCTGAGGTGACTGTTCCTGAGGGAACGGTAGCCTCTGGGTCTGGTTCCCGAGCTTCCACACCCGATGCTCCAGCTGGGGAGGATGTCAAGGGGATACCTGTCACCTCGGAGGCTGTTCGGGGGAGTGAGCTTGCTAGTTCGGGGGCCATCCCCGTCGGGGCCCTAGTGGAGAGTGCTATCATTGGCGGATTGAAGGAGTCTTTGGTCAAGGCGACCCAATTTGAGCTGCGGCTGCGGGAGCTGGCGTCTGAGGCCTAGTTCGTGAAGTCCAACATGCACGTAAGTACTTACGTAAGTTTTCCTACCCACTGGGTGTATCCCCAAGGCTCCGAGTAACTTTGTGAAGTTATTCGGAGTCTTTTGATAGGAGGTTTTTATTTTGATGAACTTCCAGTGGGAGCACTTCTTAGTGCACCCACTGGGTGTAGCCCCCAAGGCTCCGAGTAACTTTGTGAAGTTATTCGGAGTCTTTTGATAGGAGGTTTGTATTTTCGTGAACTTCCAGTGGGAGCACTTCTTAGTGCACCCACTGGGTGTAGCCCCCAAGGCTCCGAGTAACTTTGTGAAGTTATTCGGAGTCTTTTGATAGGAGGTTTTTATTTTGATTATGGTATTCCTCTTGTCTTCGTAGGAGGCATGCAAGCTTGGGTCGGCCTTCGTGAAGTTGCAGGAGGAAAGTGTTGCCACCAAGAGTGCATACAAAGCGCTTCTTGAAGAGCATAACAAACTGAAGAAACATCATGCTGAGGATAATGGTAAGAGTTCTTGAGTTTCCAAACTGCCATCGTTCTTCCTCTTGTTCTTGCGTCTGACGTTTTGCTTGCAGAGGCGGCGAAGAAGTCCTTTGATGCAAAAGTAAAGGAGAACGATGATTTTGTGGCCAAGATGAAGAAGGAAATAGACCAGGTTGAGAAGAGAGCCAAGGCTCACAAAGCTTTGGAGACCAGTCTCCATTACTATAAGCAGGCGGTGAAGGAGAATGAGGCTTGCATCTCTAGGCTGGAGTCTGTCTTGGAAAAGATTTCCGAGCTGCGTGCCGAGGATGCGAAGAAACATGAAGCCGAGTTGGAAACCACTCGGAAAGCAGTGAAGGTAGCTGAAGAGTATTGCGCTGGGCGGTTCGCCGTTTTCAGTGAGACCTTGTCTGGTGAGTATTTTACTGTCCGAGCTGTGGTAAGGAGTTGTGGTCCGTTCTTAGATAATTTACCCGTCTGCTCTATTGGTGTAGCGTATGGTACAAATCCAGATGCCGAGCGGGCGCGCATGGCTGACTTTGCTGAAATCATGAAGAGAGATAACTATACTCCAGTTACCATAGAATTTGCTTTGGCTCGGGGATTGCTGACCATGAGGTGCGCCAAAGCGAAGAATTTTGCTGAGGAGGTTATGGGTGCTACTCTGGCTTTGAAGAGCAAGCTGTCGCCTGAAGAAGAGAGCAGAGTGAAGCTGGATACTGTTGTACCCGTTCTGCAGGAGGCTCCACATCAGGTGGCCCGCTGGAAACGCTCAGCGGCGCGGAGCGGTGCGAATTACGCACTGGCTTTGACCAAGGCGCATTTTCCGGAGCGGGTCCATAATCTTGAGCGAGTTGGTGGTGGAGATCCGAAAGAAGGTCAAAGCTGCACCTCCTTCTTGCCGCGCTATGCTGAGACTGCTAGCTGAATCGCACTGATGCCCGATCTCGATTTCTTCGTTGAGTCAACTGGTGTAACCAGTGAGTCGGACGAGGCGGGCGAGGAATGAATGGATTGTCTTGAAAAACAGTTGCTTGATATTTTCCTCGGTATGCCGAGTGGGTTTGTAATAAGTTGCAATTTGTGGTTGTGTCGTGACACTCCGTAATAAGCTCGGAAGAATAACCTGTTTTTATAGCTTTAAGCAGCCCCCAAGCCTCTTTAGGCTTGAGAGTACTTAGAATTTTTTTCTATTGAAGATCTTGTATACAAGGTCCTAAATGCAGATGATGTTGTGCTTCCTCAAGCCTTTGGGGCGTTGGTGAGCACTTAACATTGGTTTTCTAAGTTCTCGTCCGAGCTGCGCATAGCTCGGATGGAACCTGATTAATAGTGTTCGTCCGAGCTGCGCGCAGCTCGGAAGAAAACCTGTTTTTATGGCTTTAAGCAGCCCCCAAGCCTCTTGAGGCTTGAGAGTACTTCGAATTTTTTTCTATTGAAGATCTTGTATACAAGGTCCTCAATGCAGATGATGTTGTGCTTCCTCAAGCCTCTGGGGTGTTGGTGAGCACTTAACATTAGTTTTCTAAGTTCTCGTCCGAGCTGCGCACAGCTCGGATTGAACCTGATTGATAGTGTTCGTCCGAGCTGTGCGCAGCTCGGAAGAAAACCTGCTTTATGGCTTTAAGAAGCCCCCAAGCCTCTTGAGGCTTGAGAGTACTTAGAATTTTTTTCTATTGAAGATCTTGTATACAAGGTCCTCAATGCAGATGATGTTGTGCTTCCTCAAGCCTTTGGGTCGTTGGTGAGCACTTAACATTAGTTTTCTAAGTTCTCGTCCGAGCTGCGCGCAGCTCGGATGGAACCTGATTAATAGTGTTCGTCCGAGTTGCGCGCAGCTCGGAAGAAAAACCTGTTTTTATGGCTTTAAGCAGCCCCCAAGCCTCTTGAGGCTTGAGAGTACTTAGAATTTTTTTCTATTAAAGATCTTGTATACAAGGTCCTCAATGCAGATGATGTTGTGCTTCCTCAAGCCTTTGGGGCGTTGGTGAGCACTTAACATTAGTTTTCTAAGTTCTCGTCCGAGCTGCGCGCAGCTCAGATGGAACCTGATTAATAGTGTTCGTCCGAGCTGCGCGCAGCTCGGAAGAAAACCTGTTTTTATGGCTTTAAGCAGCCCCCAAGCCTCTTGAGGCTTGAGAGTACTTAGAATTTTTTTCTATTAAAGATCTTGTATACAAGGTCCTCAATGCAGATGATGTTGTGCTTCCTCAAGCCTTTGGGGCGTTGGTGAGCACTTAACATTAGTTTTCTAAGTTCTCGTCCGAGATGCGCGCAGCTCGGATGGAAAACCTGATTGACAGTGTTCGTCCGAGCTGTGCGCAGCTCGGAAGAAAACCTGTTTTTATGGCTTTAAGCAGCCCCCAAGCCTCTTGAGGCTTGAGAGTACTTAGAATTTTTTTCTATTAATGATCTTGTATACAAGGTCCTCAATGCAGATGATGTTGTGCTTCCTCAAGCCTTTGGGGCGTTGGTGAGCACTTAACATTAGTTTTCTAAGTTCTTGTCTGAGCTACGCGCAGCTTGGAAGGAAAATCTGATTGACAGTGTTCATCCGAGCTGTGCGCAGCTCGGAAGAAAACCTGTTTTTATGGCTTTAAGCAGCCCCCAAGCCTCTTGAGGCTTGAGAGTACTTAGAATTTTTTTCTATTAAAGATCTTGTATACAAGGTCCTCAACGCAGATGATGTTGTGATTCCTCAAGCCTTTGGGGCGTTGGTGAGCACTTAACATTAGTTTTCTAAGTTCTCGTCCGAGCTGCGCGCAGCTCGGATGGAAAACCTGATTGACAGTGTTCGTCCGAGCTGTGCGCAGCTCGGAAGAAAACCTGTTTTTATGGCTTTAAGCAGCCCCCAAGCCTCTTGAGGCTTGAGAGTACTTAGAATTTTTTTCTATTAAAGATCTTGTATACAAGGTCCTCAATGCAGATGATGTTGTGTTTCCTCAAGCCTTTGGGGCGTTGGTGAGCACTTAACATTGGTTTTCTAAGTTCTCGTCCGAGCTGCGCACAACTTGGATGGAAAACCTGATTGACAGTGTTCGTCCGAGCTGTGCGCAGCTCGGAAGAAAACCTGTTTTTATGTAATGAAAACGAATGGAATAAGGCGCACTAGGCGTACAAGTAGTTTTTATTCATATCTTACAAGCTTGCTCATGCATAGAATCGGCGCAGTAACTGGGCGTTCCAGGCATGAGGCTCTTCTATCTTATTGGTTACATCATACAGGTGATAGGCCCCATTGTGCAGTACTCTGGAGATGATAAACGGGCCTTCCCTTGGGGGAGCTAATTTGTGATCCGAAGTTTGCTTGATGCGAAGTACCATGTCACCTTCTTGGAAGGAGCGAGCTCGGACGTGTCGGTCGTGATATCGGCGAAGGTCTTGCTGATAAAACGTCGAGCGGGTGAGAGCTAAATTTCGTTCCTCTTCCAGGAGGTCAACGCCGTCTTGCCGTGCTTCTTCGGCTTCAGCTTCTTTGTACTGGCTTATACGGGGTGCATTGTGCTTGAAGTCACTCTAAAGGACTTCTTCTGAGCCGTAGACGAGGAAGAAGGGGGTTGACCGAGTTGAGCGATTGGGAGTTGTGCGCAATCCCCACAAGACTGAAGGTAGTTCATCAACCCAGGCGCCCGCTGCTTCCTTTAGTTCCCGGAGGAGCCGAGGCTTGATTCCTTTGAGTATTAGTCCGTTGGCTCATTCGACTTGGCCATTGGACTGTGGGTGTGCGACTGAGGCGAAGTTGACCTGGATGCCATTGGACCAACAAAATTTCTTGAATTCGGCTAAGTTGAAGTTCGATCCATTATCAGTAATGATGTCATGCGGGACGCCGAACTGATGGATGATGCCCTGCATGAAGCTGACTGCTGTAGCGGAGTCTTGGTTCTTGATAGGCTTTGCTTCTATCCATTTTGTAAACTTGTCTACGGCGACCAGAATGTGGGTGAAGCCATGCTTGCCCATTCGGAGTGGTCCAATCATATCCAATCCCCATACTGCAAATGGCCAGGCTAGGGGGATGGTCTTCAGCTCGGAAGCTGGTTTGCGAGGCTGGTTGGCGTAAAACTGGCAGCCCTCGCAATGGTCTACGATGTACCGGGCATCGCTGAGGGCGTCGGGCCAGAAGAAACCAGCTCGGAAAGCTTTTGCCACTAACGTCCGACTTGAAGCATGATGGCCACAATCTCCCGAGTGGATTTCTTGCAGTATGCAGCGGCCTTCTTCCTCGGAGATGCATCGCTGGGGGACATGAGTGATGCTGTTCCTGTACAGCTCTCCGTTGATCTCCGAGTAGGACTTGGACTTGCGGACTATCTGTTTGGCTTCTACCTCGTCGTCGGGCAACTCTTGTTTTTGCAGATAGTCAAGGATTGGGCGTGTCCACTCGGGGGGAATGACCTCCACATCAAACACCATGTCAACTACTGCGGGTATGTCTTCTTTGCTGGGGATGTTCTTGTCAGGAAGCATGTTTGGATCTGCCTCCAGGAAGGGATCTTCTTTGACTGTAGGGGAATGTAGGTGTTCCAGATAGATCCCTGGTGGGATTTGTCCGCGGGTGGAACCCAATTTGGCAAGGTCGTCTGCTGCCTGATTCTTAACCCTTGGGATGTGATGGAGCTCCAGCCCATCAAATTTTTTCTCCAATTTTCTCACTGCTACACAGTAGGTTGTCATTGCTGGGCTTCGGATGTCCCACTCTTTCATTACTTGGTTGATTACCAAGTCTGAATCTCCGAATACCATAAGTCTCCTGACTCCGAGTGAGATAGCCATTCGCATGCCATACAGAAGAGCTTCATATTCTGCCTCGTTGTTTGTTGCTGGGAAATGGATTTGGAGGACGTATCGCATCTCATCCTTTCTGGGTGAGACTAGTACCACCCCTGCCCCTGCGCCATGTAGCATCTTGGAGCCATCAAAGAACATTGTCCAATGTTCTGGTGTTGGCTGTGGGGGGTGTTGGACTTCAATCCACTCGGCTAGGAAGTCCACCAGTGCTTGTGACTTGATTGCTTTCTTAGCTTGGTAATTGAGGTCAAAGGGAAGTAGGTCCAAACTCCATTTTGCTATTCTGCCTGTTGAATATCTGTTGTTCATAATTTCTGCCAGGGGGGCTTCAGAGACCACTGTGATGGAATGATCTTGGAAGTAATGTGCGAGCTTCTGAGACGCCAGGTAAATCCCCATTGCTATCTTCTGGTAGTGAGGGTATCTCTGCTTGGATGGTGTGAGGACTTCGGAGATGTAGTACACCGGTCTTTGCACCTTCTGTGCTTTTCCTTCTTCTTCTCTCTCCACCACTATGGCTATGCTGACAACTCGGCTTGTGGCAGCGATATACATCAAGAGCGGCTCTTTTTCCTTGGGTGCTGCCAGGACTGGCCGAGTTGACAATTGCTTCTTGAGTTCTTCGAAAGCCATTTGAGCCTCTTCCGTCCAGACGAAATTCGTCGATTTTTTCATCAGTTGGTAGAGAGGTAGGGCTTTCTCTCCCAATCTGGAAATAAACTGACTGAGTGCTGCGAGGCAGCCTGTTAACTTTTGGACGTCTCGGAGCTGCTTGGGAGGTTTCATGTTCTGAATTGCCGCGATTTTTTCCGGGTTGGCTTCTATCCCTCGCTCGGAGACCATGAATCCGAGTAGCTTCCCTGCTGGCACGCCGAAAACACACTTTTCAGGATTAAGTCTGATGCTGTAGGCTCGGAGGCTCTGGAAGGTTTCTGCTAGGTCTGCTAGCAAACTACTCCCTTTAGCCGATTTGATTACGATGTCGTCCACGTAGACTTCCACGTTCCTGCCGATCTGCCAGACCAGACAATTCTGCATCATGCGCTGGTACGTGGCGCCTGCGTTCCTTAGTCCGAATGGCATCGTGATGTAACAAAAACATCCGAATGGGGTTATAAACGCCGTTTTGAGTTCGTCTCGTTCATATAGTCGGATTTGGTGGTAACCCGAGTATGCATCGAGGAAACATAATCTCTCGCAACCTGATGTGGAGTCCACAATCTGGTCAATACGAGGAAGAGGGAAATGGTCTTTAGGACAAACTTTATTGATATGGCGAAAATCAACACAAGTTCTCCAAGATTTATCCTTCTTCGGAACCATTACAGGATTTGCTAACCACTCGGAGTGGAAGATTTCCCTAATGAATCCGGCTGCTAATAGTCTAGCTATTTCCTGCCCGATGGCCTTCCTTTTCTCAGAGGAAAACCGTCGGAGGGACTCTTTTACTGGTCTTGCCTTCGGATCTACATGCAACTTGTGCTCGGCCAACTCCCTTGGGACTCCAGGCATGTCGGAGGGCTTCCACGCGAAAATGTCCCAATTGTCACGGAGGAAGTTGACGAGCTCGAGTTCCTATTGGGGATCCAGATCGGTAGAGATGTTGGTGTACTTGCCTTCATCTGTTGGGTGTATCTGCACCCTCTTGGTTTCTCCGGCCGACTCGAATGACGATGT
This sequence comes from Bromus sterilis, assembly GCA_950022295.1. NCBI lineage: Eukaryota > Viridiplantae > Streptophyta > Magnoliopsida > Poales > Poaceae > Bromus > Bromus sterilis. Next base: position 48,718,497 of record OX465600.1, on the reverse strand, counting down.
CTTCTTTGGCTGCAGCAACTCGGACTAGTCGACGGCCTTCTTGTATTCTGCCAATTCGACCTCGGCCATCTGCTGATCAGCTCTGAGGGAGCCCTTCTGCAGAAGGTCTTCAGCTTGCTTGTAGTCTCCTGAGACAGTGATCACGCCGTGAGGGCCGGGCATCTTGAGCTTCAGGTAGACGTAACAGGGGATGGCCATAAATTTTGCGTAGGCCGGCCTTCCGAGTAAAGCATGATACACACTCGGGAAGTCCACTACTTCAAAGGTTATCCTCTCTTTCCGGAAGTTACTCGGAGTACCGAAGACCACATTGAGGGAGATCATTCCGAGTGAGTACGCTTTTTCCCCTGGGATTATTGCATGAAATTCCAGGTAGCTTTTGCGGAGTTTGGACATCGGGATGTTCATGCTCTTCAGAGTGCTTGCATACAGGATGTTAATTCCGCTGCCACCGTCCATCAAGACATTCCTGATCCCGAAGTTACCATTTTCCGTTTGTAGCAAAGGGTCCACAATCAGGGCGTGTCTTCCCGGGTGAGGAATGTGAGGAGGGTGGTTCGACTGATCGAAAGTGATGGGGACGTCGGCCCACTTCATGTAACTCGGAACTGACGGAGCCGCCGAGTTGACTTCTCTGAACCTTATTTTTTCCACCCTCTTCGATTCTCGTCCTGCGAAGATGACCAACAGTACTACGGGCCTGTTCTTGCATTCTGGGCTGCTCTCTTGATCAGGCGGCACTGCCGAGCTGTATGCTTTGGGATAACCACCTTTCCCTCGGCATCGCGGGTGGTGTGGAGAGGACAGGGCTGATCCAGAACTTCATCGTCGTTGGACGGCTTTTTCTGCCGCGGTTGCCACTCCTTTCGCGCTTGACCCTTGCCATGAAGGCCCGAAGCATTTGCTGCCGCTACCAGCTCTGCGTCTGTTGGGGCGTCCTCCGCCTTTCTCTTGTTGTTTGCGGTCTTCTGCTTCGGGTTCGGTGCCGAGCTGCCACCTCCTCTATGCTGCTGATTCTTCTGCCGGATTTCTTCCTCGCCATTGGCATACTTATTTGCTATCTCCATCAACTTTCCGAGTGAGGTGATGTGTGGTGACCTTGCCAGCTTGAGGCTTAATTCCTTGTACTTGACCCCCTGCTTGAAAGCGTGAATGGCCTGGAACTCGGATACCCCTTCGACCGAGTTGTGGAGTGTGATCCACCTATGGATGTAGTCCCGAGTTGTCTCGGTGTTGCCCTGGACGCACAATTGCAGCTCGGTCAGGCCTCCGGGCCTCTTGTAGGTCCCCTCAAAATTCTTGATGAATACTCTTTCGAGGTCTTCCCAAACCCAGATGCTACTTGGGGGGAGCTGATTTAGCCACGCCTGAGCCGAGCCTTCTAACATCAACGACAGGTGCATCATGGCTATCTCGTCACCGCCCCCTCCGATCTGCACGGCTATTCTGTAATCATCCAGCCATGTTTGGGGTTTAGCATCACCTCGGTATTTGTCCACCCCCTGGGCTATCCTGAAGTGTGGCGGAATGGGGGTAGACCGAATCCTTTCGCTGAAGCAGACCGGTCCTGTGGCCATTGAGGGCCGAGCCTGATCCTGACGATGAGTTCTGGCGCGGTCGACTCGAGTCTGAACAAGATGGCTTCGGGTGTCGTCTTCAATGTCAAAATAACGGTCGTCTCGGCGCCGCGGGAACTCCTCCCTCTGAGGTGCAGGCCGACCCATCCCACGGGCTTCTGTTCTTCTGAGGTCTTCATGCCGATATTGCTCTTGGCGATGATCTCCTCGAGGTTCATCTCTGCGCCGAGGCGAACTGTTTCTGTTCCTCCGTGCTTCCCCATAGGGCGTGTGTACTGACAGTGACATCCTCGCAGGGGGAACTTGGGAATGGATCCGCTGCTGTGATTGACTGACAGCAGCGTTTTGATCGACTGCGGCTTGCAAGAGGAACGCCAGGTGCTGAATTTCTTCCGCCGCCGATCCACTGGGCTGCAGAGAGTTTGCGTTCCGAGTTGCCGCTATGAGATTTTCAACTGGGGTGCCCATAGCTCGGAAAGGTTCTCGACCTGGGCCCCGCAGTTGACGACTGGTTCTGCTTTGTCTGAGCCGAGCTACCTCTCGGGCTTGACGCTCGAGAGTGTTTTCCAACTCGGCCAGACGCCCCCGCTCAGCCAAATTGGTTAATCTGGCTGCCTCCAGGCCTCGCCCTTCTGGAGTGCTTGTGTCCATTGGGGTATTAAGTAGTCGCTCGGCCGCTTCTGCCTCTTCCCGCTCCTCCGGGGTAGGTGGACGAGGTTGCCGACTTGAATCTCCGAGATCCAACCTTCGGAAGGCTGAAACACGTCTGGTCGGCTCCCGAGTGCCAGCCTTGGATGGGCTGTTCGTTTCATCTCGGGCGCTAGTGTCCCGAGCTGGCGATGGCTGAGAGGGTGGAGTCTCGGCCATACATACTTCCGCAACCGCGACAGGGGTGCCGCTGTTGCCTTCTTGTTCGGCGCCTGACTCGGGGTCAGACGCTGCCATGCCTTCTTCTTCAACCAGGTCGAACAGAGGCAAGAGAGAAGCCGTGGAGCCTTCTCTTGCGATCAGTTCGTCCAAGGCCTTGTGGGCTGACTCCACCGAGTCGATGAACGCCACCTACTGGACCTTGACCAAATTTCCACGATGGTGAGCGCGCGGACGGCCTGAGCGCCTCTTCTTGTGGCAGACAGATAGCAGCGCGGGCGCTTGACGATGAGCCGACAGCTGGAGGCGCAGGGCCCCCGTTTCGTCAGCCCAGAAGTGGACGCTGCCCCTTGAGGGCAGCAATTGTGCCTGGAGCGGGGAATGTGCTAACCAAGCCGAATCGTCAGCTATGAAAGCCAACGATCCAAAACAGAAAACCTCTCCGACGATGAGCTCAGAGCCGCGAGTCGACGAAAAGGATGAGGAAAATGCCATCTCTACGATTGCTGATCAACTCAGCCCCACGGTGGGCGCCAACTGTCGTGGATGTAAATCTGACAATGAGTATAGGGGTATGAAAGGGGCTAAATGAATCTGTACGTAGAGTGGGTTGACGCAAGAGGATTATACAGGTTAGGCCTCTCCGTGGAGATAAAAACCTTAGTCCTGTCCCAGACTTACTGGGGGTGTTCTTTCTTCAGAATACTGAGAAGGGAAAAAGTGTGCGCGTGCCCATGCCAGAGGGGAGGGGGTGGCTTATATAGAGTGCGCCCCTGCCTCCTTAATTCCCTGGCATAAATGGGTCTTAATTGCAAGATTAAATACATACTTAATTACAAAAGGTCAGCCCGTTACTACTAATAAAGGGGGGAGAACGCCTGCAGCATTAAATGCTTTCTGTCCGTTGCATTTTCCATCTTCCGAGTAGTGGGGGCTCGCCGGTCCCTTCCGAGTATCGCTCTACTCGGATCTTGCTGAGCTTCCGAGTAGTTGTTTACTCGGAAACGACTCCTGGTTTCCGAGTAATGTGTTACTCGGAAGCCGCCAATGCTTCGTGTTTTTTGGTTGATCTTATTTTGCTTGATGTGTGTTTTCTGGGGGAAACCCAAGGCTTAGGGATACCCCTGTGTTTCCCTTGACTAGGGTTATACCTTTAGTATTACCACGACATATGGTACTGTCCGGAAACTTGTGAAACCTTCTAGAAGCTTCCAGAACCTTCTAGGACCCATCGGGACCATTCTCGGCCATTCCGGGACCTTCCGGGATGGTTTCGGGACATTCCGGAACCTTCTGGAACGCTTCCAAGACCTTCCGGGACCGTTTTCGGACGTTCCGGAACTATTTGGATAGGTTCCGAGACGATCCGGGTTACGGTCTAGCCTGCCCGATGCCCTGCGTCGGTTCGTCGGTCGTTTTCAGGACGTCAACCGATTAATCGGAAACTGTTCCGGTTGATCCAGGACTTCCCCAGTACCATTCTCATATGTTCCAGAACCACCTGGGACTATTCCAGAGCGATCCGGACATATCCTTAAATACCCAGAACTTCTTCTGGTGCCCTTATGAACAATTCCATAAATACCCGGAACTACTTCCGGTACCCGTATGAACTATTCCATTTTGCTTCCACTAAACCTTCTACCATTCCAGTATTCTAACAGACTACTGCCCGTTAAGTGTGTGACCCAATAGGTTCGGTATAATGCGGACATGACTCAGAACATCTTCCGGACATAGGTCACCAGCCTTTTGTCAATAGCCAATAATCAACAGCGGAGCCATGGACACCCATGTTGACTCCCGCACATACACGAAGAAACTTCGAGTGAACCATTATGTTTAGTCATGTACCATTCCCTTTGCTTCACGATATATGACAAAGTTAGAGGAGAGAAGTTTGGAACCCATGTGTAACAACTTCTTGAACACAAGCCACTCGTTATCCTCTTTGCTCGTTTGTCCCTTTTCTCGTTATCGTATTTCGGTATCCCCGTGACTGAATCACAATGCGTCTGGCCAGACTATAATGGATACCGTCATACCGAGTGGGCCCGAAGTGAATATCTTCTTCATCGTGAAGGAGAAAATCCCAATCTTGAACTATCATAGATACTAGACACACTATCCAATGTACCCAAAACTTATTTTACTACTTCCCAGTAACGGGAAGATTCATCTAAGAACCAAAGCACATCTTCCTGTGTGAAGCAACTTGATACTCTCATGGTCTAAGGAATTACGTATATGATAACATTTCATGATATGACTTATAACGTTGTTACGAAGTGATCTCTAAGTATATCATTTAATACTGGGGTCGGTTCAACATCATTGTTCTGCTAACAATATGTTCCCATTGCTACTGACATCCTTGATACAAGAACAATGTCCATGATTAAGAAAACGTAATCATCAGTTAGCACATGAGATGGTCTTAGAGGCTAAACCAGGAACTCTTGGTGTTTACATTTCCACACATGCAAGTGAGTTTTCTTCTGAATCTCACAGTCAGGGTCATTGCAATTATAGCACAGAAATATAAACATTAATTATGAACGTGGAAATATATATAATAACATTTTATTATTGCCTCTAGGGCATATTTCCAACAGTCTCCCACTTGCACTAGAGTCAATAATATTGTCAGTGCTTGAGCACTTTACACCTATGGCATACCGGTGTAATGCATACTTCATTTGTGGTATAGACTTCATATACGGATCTGACGTTTCAGGCCCGTTTGTATATTGCATATCTTCGCATTTTTACGCTATCATAAAATTCACTAATTTAATCAATTTAGCTTTGTATATGTTTGAATCATTTGGCAGGACGTTGGTTCCTTAGAATAGTTATGAAATCATTCATCTAGAAAACCATACCATGTTCATAAATGAACTGATGATTCAAAATACCCTCCCTTGTTACTTCGTTAAGCAACAATATACTTAGCCTCTGTCATAGAATTCGCCATAGTATCTAACTTAACACAGTTCCTTCATAATGTGCCACCCTTACGTGTGAAACACATAATCCCAATTAAAATCGAAAATCGGTCGGAGTAGGTATGAAGACTGAATTGGTGTAACTGATTTACATCAAAAAATTCAGCTGGTGTAACTCATTACAACGAGCTCTTCATTATCTCCATTTTTTGAGAAAAATATCTTATCTTTCATAAGCTTAATTTTCACTGTTTGTCCAATGATCAACATCTTGATCACTTTGGTATCTTGCTCACAACCTTTTGGAGCACTGGACATATCTGGTTGTTTTACATATTATGGTGTACATGATTAATCCAAACACACATGTGAGTGAAATTCAATTCATTTGTTTTGCTTATCTGTGTTCATGAACACCGATTTCCGCAAACAACTTTTCACCGGGACCTCGGCAAGAACATCCTTCATGGCGTTTTCATACTAAACTACTTTAGTATCATGTCAACATGTAACGTTGGCTTTAGCATGATCAATCACTTACTATCTGCATAGATCATTGTGCTCAATACTAATGCTATATTAGCCCAAGTATTTCATCTGAAAACTATTTCCAATGAAGTCCTTATTCGTGTTGATGACGCGAGAGTTGACGGGTTTAGTCTTCTCGCCCTTCGTTGGTGAGCCCCAAGTGGAAGGCGTGATGCAGCACAACAACAAATTTCCCTCAGTAAAGATACCAAGGTTTGTCTCCAGTAGGACTCCAGAGATGATAAGTAGGTGTCAGCGGCGCTACTGACGCGGACCTGCACACAGACACAAATAACTTTGTTCCCAACGAAGTTCAGTGAGGTTGTCAATCTCTCCGGTCTTGTTGTTCACAAAGGATCAAACACAAAGGATAATGATAGAAACTGAAAGTAAAAGCAGAAAATTAAATGAGCGTGGAAAAAGTAATGAGGATATGGACCGGGATACGTGATGTTCACTAGTGATGTCTCTCTCCCAAAAGACGATAAAACTGCTATGCGAGGTAAACAAATTACAGAAGGGCAATTGACAGGATTATGAACGCACCGAAATGCTAACTATGCTACAAAAGAAAGGAAGAGGCTCAAAAGCACGGGCAGTACGCCAAAATAAGTAGACCGAAATCCAACTGAATCTACTACTTATCATCCACCTTGAGATATCTATCCAGAACATCTCGCTGGTATTAAGTTGCGAGCCCCACCCAAAGTGTAAACCCAAAGCAACAGACAACTTCATTAAAAAACACTTTGCGTAAAGTAAACAATCCTTGCAACCGCGGTTACAAGCACCGTTGTTTTCCCCCTTGTGGCAACATCACATCCCCTAGACTCATGTTTCTGTCACTCAAGCGTGTCATCGGGGGGCATGAACCCACAATCGAGCATAACGTTCCCTCTTGGGGTTACTACCTACTACTTGGCCAAAGCAATAAACAGCAACGGAGAACATGCAAGAATTACTTAGGAACAAAAATATAAGAGATAAAAACAAAATATATTACTCAATCACAATCTGAACATAATCTCATAATCCATCAGATCCCATCAAACTCAGCATAGCAATAGCAGAAAGATTTCAAAAGTGCCTCGATCATGTAGGGCAGCTCATGAGGTCTAAACCATGAAGAACAAAGAGGGGAGGAGAACATCACATAGCTACTGATCACGGACCCATGGTCCAAGGAAAACTACTCACGAGACATCCGGGGAGCATCCATGGTGGAGAGGAGACTCCCAGAGGTCAATCCTCCCTCCGGAAGGGTGCCGGGAAGAGGTCTTCTGGTGCTCCCGATCTCGGAAGCGCGGCGGCGGCGGAACAGAGGTGAGATCGCGAAAAAGGGTTCTCTTTTCCGAATTTTCCCATGACGGAGAATATATAGGCGAAGGGGGCAGCCAGAGGTGGACCAGGGGCCCCAGGCGCCCCCTGGCGCGGCCAGGGGTGGGGCCGCGCCGGGTGGCCGCCTGGGCCCCCTGGCTCCCCTCTGGCCCCACTCGGACTCTTCGCGAAGCTTCCTGTATGCTGATTTTTCCTATATTTTTCCCGGAAGTTTTCTAGGACTTTTTATATGGGGGAAAACTGAAATAGAAAAACAGCAGAAAACAGCAACTAGCACTGTGGTGCACTGAGTTAATAGGTTACTCCAAATATGATCAAAAGTTTATGAAAGTGTATCTAGATCATAGCAATATCACACAAAACATGCATGGAGCAAGCAGAAATTATAGATACGTTTTGGACGTATCAACATCCCCAAGCTTAATTCCTGCTCGTCCTCGAGTAGGTAAATGATAACGGCATAATTTGAAAAGTAAAGCAATCAAGGTGTCGTCGATATGTGACGGCAGATGCCATGGGGATGGCTAAAGTGAGGGGAAGACGCGAGGAAGAAGATGCCGATGGTGCCGGAATCGGGTTGGGCACAAACCGGGCGGCAGGGGCGCACCAGCCCCGTACCGCGCCGAGTAATCCACCACATAATCGATTGCCCCACGCCTAAGAATCAGGCCAGAGGCGTGGCTACCGCCTGATGCAGAGGAAAATCCCGTCCGGAGCTTTACTCCAGTCGACGCCTCGGTCAGCCCCACGGTGGGCGCCAACTGTCGTCGATATGTGACGGCAGATGCCATGGGGATGGCTAAAGTGAGGGGAAGACGCGAGGAAGAAGATGTCGATGGTGCCGGAATCGGGTTGGGCACAAACACGGTGAAGGACACCACGATGTACCCAGGTTCGGGGCTCTCCGGAGAGATAACACCCCTACTCCTGCTTGTCTCTTCTATATCAATGAACTGGACTACAATAACTGCTTCTCTATCTTCTCAGGGGAAGGTGAGCGCCGTCGTGGGCAAGGCTCTCTCCTGCTTCCCTGAGGAGTAACTATGAGCAGTGAATGAACTGAGGAGGATGGGAGTAATGGTGCTAAATGAGTGGATCGTCCCCCACGCAGGAGGGGTACCCCGGGCTCTTATAACATGAGCCTGGGGTAAATCGGTAACTTCACTGCCGATTGGGCCCAGCCGTCATCCTCTAATCGGCTGGGTCCCACCAACTGCTCTTCTCCGGCTGATCCGGACCCTACGAGCGGCGGCCCATGCTGTAGACTTGTAGGTCATGATGATGAACAATGGCGCTCGGAGGTGCGGTCTTGTCGTCCTGTCCGCGGAATCGGCGGAGAGGTCGACACCGTATCTCTGCCAGATCTTCGATGTGACTTGGCTTCTCTGCCACCCTGATATCTCGGGATTGCGCATTTATGACCTCGTACTTGGACTTGTGACTGGTCTCGGGGTCATCTTCTCTAGGGGAAGCAGGTCCTACCGATTGCGCCTGGGCCGACTGGTGGTTCCGGGAAAGGTCGATTGCACTGGGCAATCGGCTATGCTAATACCCACCTCGGCCCAGCTGCGGGACAATCGGATAATTGTCTTGGTGATGAAAAGGGTGGACCGGTTGCGCCTGGGCCGACTGCTGGCATTCGGTATGGCTGATTGCCTTGGAGCAATCGGCCGTACGTCTGCCCAGCTCGGCCCAGCTGCAGCCCAATCGATCCATCCTTGTCTTGAAAGTTTGCTTCCGCCTGAGTGAGCCTACCCGGGTACCAATCCCCCGACAGTAGCCCCTAAAGCTGTAAAGGTCTCACGGTCATTTGACTGCGGGGCCTTTGCAGTTTTCAATCTTTTCTCAATATTTCCCGAATGCCGTGGCCTCATCAAGTGCGTCATTCCGAGTTCGTCGGCCGACTCGGAGCTCACACTCGGCTGGCCAAGATTTCGTCCGATCTGCTTTGCATCTTCTCTGATTCCTCGCCGATTGCATTCCAACGGTTACTTCCGATTTCTCCGGGATGGAATCAATGAATCGTGTCCCACGACCCACGTGCGACATGACATAACTGCAGGCATCGACCCCCTCGTCGCACGCCTCGCTTCCCATGCTGGGATCTCTTGCGTCGGCCTGCCGGTTGGTCTTCCTGTGTGCAAGGCCACACCGGGCCACACGGCCGCAACCGAATCCCACTCCCCTCCCCCGCCGCCCTTATAAGCCACAGGGGAGGGCCTGTGCCCCTTCCTTCTCCCATAAGTCGTCTTCCTCCTCCGTCTCCTGCTGCTCGCGCACGCCATTGCCGCTCCCGTTGAAGCTCTCCATCGCGCTCGTCTCTCCGCCTCCGCGCACGGGATCCGCTCCGGCCGTGCGCTAGTGTGCCGCTCCGCCGACGCGGTACTCTCTCGCCTTCAGCACCTCGTCCCTCTTTTCGTGCCGCCCGCGAGCTCCATGGCTCCCCGGCGGGACACCTCTCAGGCCAGCCGTGGGTGCTGGAAGGGGCCCAAAGTCACCGCGGGTGACATCCAGGCTCTGGTTCGCGCCCGCAAGATGCCAGCTGAGGTCCAGTGGCGCATCCCAGGCGCTGAGATCGTGCCCACCGCACGCGCTGGCGAGAGGGTCGTCTTCCTCGCTCACTTTGAGCGTGGATTCGGACTCCCCGCCAGCACCTTCTTCCGCAACTTCCTTGACTTCCACCGACTGCAACCACATCACCTCGTGGCGAACTTCATCATGATCCTCTCCGGCTTCGTTACACTGTGTGAAGGATATCTCGGCTGCCGCCCGAGTGTAGCTCTTTGGAAACGATTCTTCAATCTCCGAGCTCACAATTCTCGGACAGGAGCGGTGGTGCCGTCTGCTATGGAAGGTGGGGAGCCAACCTATCCGACTGATATGAACGACTGCGGCAGCTGCCTTGTCGCAGCCGGGAAGCCGAGGTACAAGAGTCCCGAGATCGTCCAATCCTGCAAAAACTGGCAGACCACTTTCTTTTATATCAAGTCGCCCGACCAAGGACCCGACCTCTTGAATCTTCCCGAGTTCTCCCTCGCCCGGCCGACTGAAAAACATCAATGGTCATTGAAATACGGTGTCGGAGATCTCGACGTGGATGCCCAAGTTGCCCGAGTTGCTCAGCTGGAGCAAGAAGGGCTCCTATCAACCGATCTTGTTGCCGCTTGGCTCCAAGCCCGAGTGCTTCCTCTGCAGCGCCGAGTGCACCGTATGTGCGACATGTCGGGCCCCCGAGATCCCACTCGGCTCTGCACATGGCGAGTGAAACTCGAGGACCTTTGCTCCAGGGTCAAGGCTATCACATCCAGCGCCTTTCCCGACCCCTTACGCTTCGGCCTCGAGTACCTCCACCACCGACAAAAGCCATCCGTGGTATATCCCGATTTACCCCCTCTCCGATTGCTTTTGCCTCATATCCGATGTTTCTGACAATTTTCTTCTCTTTCCTAGAATTTCCTTCAATCCAATGTGATGGAAGATGGCCAAGTGGCTGGCATAAATGCTCCCGGCCGCGAGGAGGATGACCCCGCGGACTTTGAGTACAACGGCGAGGCTCCTTCCGAATCCGACGATGATGATGCTGATGATGGCGAATCCTCCGGGGAATCCTCCGACTTCGAGGATCTTGCTGACAACGCCGACGTCGAGGTTGCTGACCCCAAGAAAGCCGACGCCCGACCTGCGGCTCAAGGGGGTACGCCTGACCCATCCCTTGAGCAATTTCTGGCCGAATAGAGCGATGACGAAAGTACCTCAAAGGTCGATAATTCTGATGCAGCTCCTCGCGCCAAGCCACCGAAGGTGCCGACTAGACGCGCCTCGGCGACTAGCTCCTCTTCTGGTGCCGCCTCCAGCAAGGCCGCAAAAGCGACGCCGACTGCCTTCAAGGGCAAACAACCCCAAGCCACGGCCACTCGGGTGCCGATTGGCCAGGCGCCTCTGAACGTCGCCCCCTGAGATGTCGGATGCCCACGGGAGCACCGAGCACAGTCGGGTATGCCCTCGTCTTCATGCCTTGAACTTTATTGTTTTCTCTTGTACTGATTCACCTCTTTTTCTTCTTTCAGGGAGCCGATTGGTCTTGATGATGTCGACGCTGACATTCCTGCCCACGTCGGCGCAGTCATCTCCCCTGCAGTGTTTGCAGCTACAACTCAGAAACGGCCTCCCGCTCCACATCGATCCTCGAAGGACGCCGAGCGCGCCGCCAAGAAAGCCCGCCTCGCGGCAGCCAAGACCACCACTACTTCCGCTACTGCCTCCAAGACCTCCAAGGAAACAACCGACCGGGGAGTTACTGGTGGCGAAGGAACGCGATCGACTAATCCGATTGCTCCATCTCCGCCACCACGCTCCGACCCAGTCTCTGCCCCCATCATTTCTACCACCTTGCCCGTCCTGACGACCACTTCACCGATCATAGCAACCAATCCACCAACCACAGCAACCACATCATTGATCATGATGACCACTTTGCCTGTCATGACGACCACTCCGCCGATTGTGGCAACTACCTCGACCTCTTCTATCATGACAACCACTCCGCCGATTGTGGCAACTACCTTGATCTCATCTCGCCCGATTGCGCCACGACCACAACCGAATGCCTCCGATTCTCTGGCGACGTCGGCGCCATCGTTTTCTGCCAACATTACCTCTGCTGCCGTTATTCGAGCTTCGCTGCCACAGCCGACTTCCTCTGCCTCGGAAATTTTGATGCGCTCGGAGAAAAGATTCCGGGCTGAGTATTCTCGTACCCGCCATGTCGGCATTGAGCCCGATGCTCCGCACCGCTCTCAGGATCCTTTGACGACGGGTACAGTCGAGTGAACGACTTTGCCACCGCCATTGCTCGGGACCTCCAGCAGCTCGACCGCCACCATGTGGTAAGCTCTTGAATTTTCCTTTATGATTTTCCTCCAATCGGGAGACTTTTCTTCCGGTGGGTGCGCGCACGCGCACCCACTGGGTGTAGTCCCCGAGATTCGGGCCGATTGCTTGCAATCGGTTTGGATCTTTTATGCTTTTTGCTCTCTCTCCTGCCTTCCTCCAATCGGGAGACTTTTCTTCCGGTGGGTGCGCGCAAGCGCACCCACTGGGTGTAGTCCCCGAGATTCGGGACGATTGCTTGCAATCGAATTGGATCTTCTTTTAGCTGCTGTATCTCTAAATTTCATCTTGTTGTTCTTCTCAGGCTGTTATGGAAGAAAAATGTGGGGTCTTCGAAAAACTCCTCGACGCGTATACCGCCAGCCTCCGAACTCTCGCCCAAGCCCAGCTCGAGGTCAACAACCAATCGGCCGAGATCAATAGGCTGAAAGGTAACTTCTACATTATCTCTATCTTCCCTCCGGTTTGATCATTCCTCTTGTACTAATATCTTCATGTCTTCTTCTAGCTTCTGTTCCCATGGTTGATGACCTTCAGACTCGTATCGCTGAACTGACTGCAGAACTCAATCAGCAAGGGCCAGCGCTTTCCGCAGTGAAAGAAGAAACGGCCCGACTGCAGGGGGTGGAAACCCACTTGTCTCGAACTATCGAAGGCCTTAAATCCGAGATGGCTGCCCTTGAAAAGAAACATCTGGCTGAAATCGCTGCCGTGACCGCTGCTGGCGACGGGCTCCTTGCTGAACGAGATGCAGCTGTAGCTGCCAGACAAGCCTTGCAAGACGAGAGGGACGAAGCAATTACTACGCGGGACTCTCTCCGAAAGGATCGTGATGATCATATCGCCAAATATGAAGAGCTGGAGAAACGCAGCTATGAAGACACCACCAAAATGCGTCGCCGGGCCAAGGGCCTCTGCGACACAATGAGCGAGATGGACGCCCTTCTCAGTGGTAAGTGCCTCTTGCCTCCGAGTTCATCTCCGACTGCACCCTTCTTTTGCGCTATTACTCACTTTCTTCTTCATGATGCAGAGGCCTGGCCTGAATCTGAAGCAGCTGCTTATGCAGCCGTAGCTAAATCTCGGGAGGAGACCATCGCGGCCGGGGGGTCCTGCCAGCTTGATGACGACGTCTGGACTCGGCATGAGTATTTGATTGGAACATCAGCTCGCATTCCCGTCATCAAGGGGATTGCCTTGTCCTTCAAACTTGGCATTCTGAAGATTGCCGAGTTGCTGTGGTCGCCGACTGAGCTCAAAATTGGACTTCGGAGGATGAAGCATGCTGCCAGCTCTTCTGCCGAGGTCCACATGCCGGCTCCTCAGGATGAAGAAGACTCTGACAAGGGAGATGCTCCGAATGCTACCACCGAGCAGACTCGGACTCTTCCGAAGGCCATTCCTCGTCGGATCGACGTCCTGCTTAACTCTGCTGGTCGGACTGGCGCTGAGACTGCTCTTCAAACTGTGTTGAGCTGGTACCCGCAAGTGAAACTTTCCAAGCTCCACAGCCTCCGAGAGAACGCCGCCGACGTGCTTGAGAAGACCTATGCTGAAGTGAACCGGCTTGCCAGCGCTATGGCAAACTAGTTTTCTCCTTATGACTACACCCCATATCTTGACGAGGGAGGGAACCCGCTGGCTGCAACTTCTATCTCCGGCTTGGCCGAGGAGCTTTCTGACAGCGGTTCATCCCATACGTCTCCGAGGTCTAAGCGAGCTGGGGCCACCTCTTCTGATGCACAATCGGAGCCAGATGTTGCTGCCGCACACGCCAACCCGACTGCTCCGACTGCCCCAATTTCTTGAGCCAGGCCATTGATGCCGTCGCATATTGCAGCTTGCCGACCTTGGATCGACCTTATCTTCTTTTTTCTTTTCGACTTAGTTGCTTGTAAGACATGACTTTAATTCTTCCGACACCCACTGGGTGTGACTGCGAGTAATGAACTTATTCGGCCTTAGGCCTGCTATCTCTTATGTAATCCGATTGCTCATTTCTGGTTTTTACTTGTGCGATCAACTTTGCGTCTCTGTCGGTTTCCTTTATCGGTCTGCACTTGGGGGTGTCTACCTTGTCTGTATTGCTGCCGACATGCGGTCTGCAATCGGATCAAAGGTAGATTTCCAGCCAAGGTTCGATAAGCTTTTCATATTTACACGACAAGTTTTAACGCAAAGGATTCTGCAATATTAGGAGCCGATTGCCCGCTACCGAGCTCGATGCCTTGGTTCGCGGCGCAATCGGTAACTTGTTTTATTGACTATGCCCTTTGCGGAGCTTTTTGAGTTGTTTCTCGGGACCTTGTACCGCTGACCGCCCCAACCGCTGCCCTTCTCAATGCCACAAACACTTTTGTGAGTTGCGCTTGAGTTAGGTGCTAAGTTGAGTGCCAGCCCGCAGTCCCCGTGCCTCGATGGCCTATTCGTCTGACCTCGTGGTCGATCAGTCCTCGAGTACATTACGCACGTATCGGGTATGACTAAGCGTTGCCGACTTGGGCTAGCTTCTCGAATGAAATTATGCAAAGGTAAGTGAATGCTCTTTTTCAGAGGCATGATAGCTTTACTGATCGTTTGCCGAATGGCGTACATACATTTCTGCCGCTCAACTATAGAATGGACATAACAGCTCAGCGTTCCACGACCGCTCCGTTTCTACTCCTGATGTGTCCTTGTGCCGAGTGCCCTTGGTGCAGTCGATCAGATAACAGGAGTTGTTCTTGAGTGCGCGGCTGATGATGAATGGTCCTTCCCAGGGTGAGGATAGCTTGTGCTTCCCATCTGACTTCTGAATTCGGCGTAGCACCATGTCGCCCTCTCGGAAGGCGAGAGGTCGAATCTTCTTGCTGTGGTAGTGCCGCAACTTCTGCTGGTAGACTGCCGATCTGGACAAGGCCAGCAAACATGCTTCTTCCTTGAGGTCGACGTCGTCCTCTCGTTCTAACCTAGCTTCTTCTTCAGTGTACAAAGCATGCCGGGGCGAATCAAACTCGATGTCGGATGGGATAATTGCTTCTGAACCATATACCAGGGAGAAAGGAGTGAATCCAGTCGACCTGTTTGGCGTGGTCCTTAAACTGAACAGTACTGCAGGGAGCTCTTCAATCCATGCTCCGGGTGCCCTCTCAAGTGGTTCCACCAATCGGGGTCTGATACCCGAGAGGATGAGGCCGTTTGCTCTTTCTACTTGACCATTCGACTGTGGATGCGCCACAGATGCAAGATCAAGCCGAATGCCTTGCTGAGATGCATATCGAGCCAGTGCACCCTTTGAAAAATTTGTGCCGTTGTGGGTGATGATGCTGTGAGGTACGCCATATCTGCACACGATGTCGGCCACGAATCTGACCGCAGTCAGGCCATCAAGCTTCTTAATCGGGCGAGCTTCGATCCATTTGGTAAACTTGTCCACTGCAACCAGGAGATGTGTCATGCCACTTCGGGCCCTCTTGAATGCACCAACCATATCCAAACCCCAGACTGCAAATGGCCATGCTATTGGGATTGTCTTCAACGCCGATGCTGGCTGATGACTTTTTGCCTTGAACCGCTGGCAACCCTTGCAATATTTCACCAAATTCTCAGCTGCTGCGAGCGCAGTCGGCCAGTAGAAACCATGTCGGAAAGCTTTGCTGGCAATGGATTTTGCAGATGCATGATGACCGCATTCACCCTGATGAATGTCTCTGAGCAATTCCAAACCTCTGTCCTCTTCTACACATCTCTGAAAGACACCAGTTGCACTTTTGCGCACTAGCTCGTTGTTGATTATCGTGTATGCCCAAGATCGGCGGCTGATTTGTCTTGACTCTGCTTCGTCTTCTGGGAGGACTCCGTATGCTAGGAAATCTCTAATCGGCTGTGCCCATGATGGCGCACTGACGACTACCATTACTGTTGCATGCTGGGGTGGGACTTCTTCTTGGATCTCGGTTCCTTGGCCACTGGCCTCTTGGATCTCGTCCTCTTGAACTTCTGTCATCTCGACTTCTGCCTCTGAACTGCCGATTGCGGCGCCTGGCACGCATTCGGCAGCCCTTGGTGATGACTGCTCGTCTGGAGTTGGAACTTCTTCATTGCAATCGGCATGTTCTAACATCATTGGCTCTTCTGAGGCTGTGCCATCTGGCCTTGCCTCTGCTTGCTTTTCTTTAACCTTGCTCTTCTTGCGGCATTCGGCAGCCCCTGGCTTGCAATCGGCATCCCCTCGTGCTGTCGACTCTGCTTTTGCTGATGCACCCTGGGTGCTGGACTGCTTCTTCATGGTTGGAATCTTTGCCGGCTGAGCTTCTTTCTCCTTCTTCAATGCTTCAAGGTCGGTCTCCGAAATGAAGATGGACTCAGATTCTGGGGATGGCGCGATGGATGGCTTCTTGATGTGCTCGAGCGACACACCTGGTGGGATAGCTTGCCTTGTTGAGCCGAGCTTGGACAGCGCATCTGCTGCCTCGTTGTTTGCTCTTGGCACATGGTGGAACTCGCATCCCTCAAAGTACCCACTGATTTGCTGTACCAGGAAACGATAGCTCGCCATCTTTGCATCCTTTGCATCCCAGGTGCCTGTGCACTGCTGTACTACTAGGTTGGAGTCACCAAAGCACTCAATATTCCGAATGCCGATTTCCTTGGCAAGCTTGATACCATGCACAAGGGCTTCGTACTCGGCGACGTTATTTGACGCTGCAAAGTGAATCTGGAGCACATATTGTAGTTGATCTCCTCTAGGTGAAGTAAGCACTATGCCAGCCCCTAGGCCACTCTTCATCTTGGAGCCATCAAAATGCATTCGCCAGAAATCCGATCCTGGGAGTTGCGGCATATACTGAGTTTCAGCCCAGTCCACTAGGAAGTCGGCCAACACTTGCGACTTGATTGCAGTTCTTGGCTCATACTGGATGCCGTGGTTGGCGATCTCAATTGCCCACTTTGCCACTCTTCCGGTTGCATCTCTGCTTCCTATGATGTCGGCCAATGGAGCCGAGCTGACGACGGTGACCAAGTGGGCTTGAAAGTATGGCTTCAATCTCTTTGCTGCCATGTACACCCCATAGCACATCTTCTGGTAGTGAGGGTAATTCTGCTTGGATGCCGAGAGCACTTCACTAATGTAGTATACAGGTCGCTGAATCTGCTGTGCCTTGTCCTTCTCGGGCCGCTCCACCACCATAACTGCACTGATCACCCGATTGGTTGCCGCAATGTACAACATCATTGGTTCCTTCTGAATCGGGGCAGCCAGAATCGGCGCGGTGGAGAGCATATGCTTGAGCTCTCGGAATGCTTCGCTTTCTTGGGGGGTCCAGGTGAACTTCTCCGTCTTCTTCATCAGTGTGTATAACGGGATTGCTTTTTCACCTAGCCGACTGAGGAATCGGCTGAGTGATGCGAGGCAACCGGTGAACTTCTGTACTTGCTTCAGGTTCTTGGGCTGTTCCATGCGCTCTATCGCGGCTATCTTCTCAGGATTGCATTCGATTCCTCTCTCGGAAACGAGAAATCCCAAGAGCTTGCCGGCCTGAACTCCAAAAACACATTTCTCCGGATTGAGCTTGATCTGATAAGTTCTCAAATTTGCAAATGTCTCTCTGAGGTCGTCTAGGAGTGTGATTCCCTTGGCCGACTTCACTACCAGATCATCCACATAGACGTGGAGATTTCTGCCGAGCTGGGAGTGTGTACACCTCTGAATTGTGCGCTGATAAGTGGCACCTCCATTTTTCAAACCAAAAGGCATGGTGATATAACAATAAGCCCCAAAAGGGGTTATAAATGCATTTTTTATTTGATCCTCCACAGCAAGTTTGATCTGGTGATAACCAGTTGTAGCATCCAGAAAAGACAAAAGCTCGCAGCCGGCCGTAGAATCAATCACTTGATCAATACGGGGCAGAGCAAACGGGTCCTTCGGGCATGCCTTGTTCAAGCACGTGTAGTCAATACACATGCGTCAGGTCTTGTTCTTCTTCATGACGAGGACTGGGTTCGCCAGCCACTCGGGGTAAAACACTTCCATAATAAAACCTGCAGCTTGCATCTTCGCAATCTCTTCGCCGACGGCCCTTCTCTTGTCTTCAGAAAAACGTCTCAGGGGTTGCTTGACCGGCTTCGAGCCTGGCCGAATGTGCAGCTTGTGCTTGGCGAGTTCTCTCGGCACACCAGGCATGTCTTGTGGAGACCATGCGAAGATGTCCCGATTCTCACGGAGAAACTCGACGAGCTCGCTTTCCTATTTATCGCTAAGTCCAGCTCCGACTACAACGAACTTGGTTGAGTCAGAGGGATCTAGAGCGATCTTCTTGCTGTCCTTGGCCGACTGAAAGGCCGACTCCTCATCTGCTCTCTTGGCTGAGCCGACTGGTAGTGGATTCTTGCTTTGTGCTTGCGCCATTGCAATCACCTTGCTGAGCTAATGCTTCTCCGCCTTAACCACCCGAGAGTCAGCCAAACTGCTGCCAGCCGACGTGCACTCGAGGGACTTCCTGAAGTCCCCGGTGACGGTGATGACGCCGTTTGGCCCTGAGATCTTCATCTTGAGGTAAGTCTGCTGTGTGTTGAACATGAACTTGGAAAATGCAGGTAGTCCCAACAGAGCATGATAAGGACTGCTGAGGTCGGCGACTTCGAACCAAATCGGCTCCCTCCTGAAATTTTCTTCTGTGCCAAATATAACATCCAGCCGAATGCGATCCATGGGGGTGCAAGACAACCCAGGGACAATCCCGTGGAAAGTTGTCCGACTGCGCTCCATGTCTTTCTCTGTGAGCCCTAGCTTGATCAATGTGTCCCTGTACAGAATGTTGATTGTACTTCCTCCATCGACGAGAACCCGGGAGAACTTGCATGAAAACCTTGGTCCTGCGAACAGAGCATCAACCACAAGCGGATAATTGCCCGGATTCGGCAAAATGGTGGGATGATCTGCTCTGTCCCAGGATATAGGACACTCGGACCAATGCATAAACTGAGGAATCGGCGGCATAGTGGCATTGACTTCCTGAGCTCGGGCTCTCCGACTGCCCTTGTCCGTGGACTCACTGGTGAAAATTATGTAGGCGGCATCTTGCCGCGGGAACTGTTTCTGCTGCTGAGGTGGTCCTCTGTTCTGGGGTGGTGGTGGGGATGGAGGTGGTAAAGCTTCTCCCTTCGCGATCCTTGTCACGAAATCACACTGCCTAGTGGTGTGCGCAGACGGCCTGCCAGGTGTGTTGTACAACTTGCACGGTGCATCCAACATATCATCAAATGTGTACTTGGGCTTCATCTGCCCCGGGGCCTTACATTTGGTCTCATCTTCCGACTGCCTCCTGCAGCGGCTGGATCTTCTTCGTTCTGGACAGCGGCCACCTGCCGACTACCATACTGAGTATCAGGTTGCTCATCCTTGCGCTTGCCAGTGTTCTGCTGGTTGTTGTTGTTGTTGTTGTTGCGGTTGTTCTCTCTCCTTTCCTTCCGACTGAGGCCTTGGTTCGCTGTGTCCGACTGCGGAGCCCCTGGTGGCTGGATTACACCTCCAACTCCGAGCTGGATAGGGCGCATCGCAGAATCGGACATAGCAAACGCATTGGCCACCTTCATGAGCTCGGCGAGCGATGTGAAATCCTTGCGGAGCAACTTGTGCTTCAGCATTGAATCGGCCAGGCATCCATCTGTGAAGTACTGAATGGCCTGGATCTCATGGACTCCTTCACATGAGTTCTTCAGCTTGATCCACTGAGATAGATAATCTCGGAGGGGTTCATCCTTGCCCTGCACACAAAGAGCCAACTGCCTCGGGAGGTTCGGCCGCTCATACGTGCTTGTGAAGTTATGGATAAATGCACTTGTGAAATCCTCCCAGCAGTTTACACTGTCCTTGGGCAGGCTGTTTAACCATGTCCGAGCCGATCCCTGCAGCATCAGAGGCGCATAGCGGACTGCTACACGCCGATTTCCTCCTGCGATGCGAACTGCAGTCAGGTAATCGGACAACCAATCTTCTGGCTTCACAGAACCATTTTACTTGGGCGTGTCTCTCGGCAACGTAAAGCCTTTGGGAAACTTCTCGGTCCGAATATGATGACCGAAACATGACGGGCCAGCCTATCCTTCTTCATCCTCTTGAGCCTCCTTCTCCAGGAGCTCAATGCGATGCCTTGCATCGTTCTGACCGATTTGGCGAGGGCCAAGCCGGGCGCTGATTGCTGGTCTGGGTGCCGACTGCTGAGGCATGTCGTTGCGCCTGCTACTAACAGCTGGCTCTTCGATCCTTCTGCTTGCTGCTGGAGGTGGCCGATTGCTTCTGACCCTACTCTCGTGCCGAGATGGAGCAGGTTGCTGTCTGTTCTCGCGCGACGCATTCGGTCACTGGCTAGCTCCCGGATTCGGCCTCGCAGTTCCTCTTGACGCCCCAGGTCCTGCATCTTGATTCTCCATTGCCATGAGCCTCTGCTCCTTTGCGGCTGCCAACAGCTCACGCATTCGGCGCGACTGCTCTCGCCGCTCGTCTCCCTCCAGGTCTTCTAGCTCGAGTGCTATCTGCTCAGCTGCTCTCAAGTTCTTGTCCGGCGTGCTGTATGTCGGCCTCTGGATGAATGCCGATTGCGCCGGTTGCTCCGGCTGTGCCGGCCTCCTTGGTCGCTCCGGCTGCTCGGCACCCGACAACTGCTGTTTGACTGCCCTGCCCCGACTTCTTAAATCTTCCAGGACCGCGGGCTCAATCGGCCGGCGCGGTCCCGCATGCGCTGCATTGTACTCCCTGGTGATGGCTCCCAGCCTGCACTCTTCTGCTAGCACCTGCTCGGCCCTGCGAGCCAGAGCAAGCCTTGCCGTTTCCAGCTCGGTGTGCACTTGATCGGGATCACCATTCCTGTTCACGGTTGTGTACAACACATCCCGCAACGCACTGGTGCCGACTCTCTCCGCAGCCTCCGCTGCCTCCTTGGCTCTTCTTGCTGCACTTGCTGCACCGCGATTTCTTGATGACGACGCCCCCGCCATCATGACACCAGCGTGCACTCGGCCGTCCTCTCTGCCAAGTGATGCGCTGCAGCCCCTGGTCGAGAGCGGATCTGTGACGCACGAGAAGACACGGATCTCCCTCGGATATGCCTCGGGGAAACTGCCGATGAAGAGGCGATGAATGCCGACCTGTAGCGACACACCGGGCGGCAGGGGCGCACCAGCCCCGTACCGCGCCGAGTAATCCACCACATAATCGATTGCCCCACGCCTAAGAATCAGGCCAGAGGCGTGGCTACCGCCTGATGCAGAGGAAAATCCCGTCCGGAGCTTTACTCCAGTCGACGCCTCGGTCAGCCCCACGGTGGGCGCCAACTGTCGTCGATATGTGACGGCAGATGCCATGGGGATGGCTAAAGTGAGGGGAAGACGCGAGGAAGAAGATGTCGATGGTGCCGGAATCGGGTTGGGCACAAACACGGTGAAGGACACCACGATGTACCCAGGTTCGGGGCTCTCCGGAGAGATAACACCCCTACTCCTGCTTGTCTCTTCTATATCAATGAACTGGACTACAATAACTGCTTCTCTATCTTCTCAGGGGAAGGTGAGCGCCGCCGTGGGCAAGGCTCTCTCCTGCTTCCCTGAGGAGTAACTACGAGCAGTGAATGAACTAAGGAGGATGGGAGTAATGGTGCTAAATGAGTGGATCGTCCCCCACGCAGGAGGGGTACCTCGGGCTCTTATAGCGTGAGCCCGGGGTAAATCGGTAACTTCACTGCCGGTTGGGCCCAGCCGTCATCCTCTAATCGGCTGGGTCCCACCGACTGCTCTTCTCCGGCTGATCCGGACCCTACGAGCGGCGGCCCATGCTGTAGACTTGTAGGTCATGATGATGAACAGTGGCGCTAGGAGGTGCGGTCTTGTCGTCCTGTCCGCGGAATCGGCGGAGAGGTCGACACCGTATCTCTGCCAGATCTTCGATGTGACTTGGCTTCTCTGCCACCCCGATATCTCGGGATTGCGCATTTATGACCTCGTACTTGGACTTGTGACTGGTCTCGGGGTCATCTTCTCCAGGGGTAGCAGGTCCTACCGATTGCGCCTGGGCCGACTGGTGGTTCTGGGCAAGGTCGATTGCACTGGGCAATCGGCTATGCTAATACCCACCTCGGCCCAGCTGCGGGCCAATCGGATAATTGTCTTGGTGATGAAAAGGGTGGACCGGTTGCGCCTGGGCCGACTGCTGGCATTCGGTATGGCTGATTGCCTTGGAGCAATCGGCCGTACGCCTGCCTAGCTCGGCCCAGCTGCAGCCCAATCGGTCCATCCTTGTCTTGAAAGTTTTCTTCCGCTTGGGTGAGCCTACCCGGGTACCAATCCCCCGACACAAGGTTAGAAACTCAATTCAAGTCATAACATGCAAGAGTCTATAGTAGCATTGAAACAAGTAACAAAAGAACATTAGGTGCAAGAGCTCTCGCTGTCCGTGACTCGAATGTCTCCAAATGGTGTTTGCGTGCAAGAAGGGGGATAGGGAATACGAGAAAAACATTTATTTGTTGAGAACTCAATCTACTAAAGTTTCACACTCGGTATTTTTCTTGAATCTTATCTTGACTCGTCCCCAGACCACTAGCTAGGTACAAGTCAACTTGATCCACTCCTTTTTCAATATTTTAAGCACTCATGCAATGGATGAGCGTAAGCACGAGAGTTGACACTTAGGAAGGCAAAGAGAGAAGTGTGGAGGAGGAAGAAAAAAAGGATGAGAAAGGCTCACATCAATGAGGACAATCATAGGCAAGAGATGCCAAATGATAGATATGATGTGAGGAGTAGGGATTGCCATGCAACGGATGCGCATACGAGCTAGGAAGCTCTCCAATGGAACTAGTGGGGGTGCATCTAACTTGCTCGCTCATGAAGACCTAGAGCTCGTTTGAGGAGGCTCATCCTTGGAATATGCAAGCCAAGTTCTATAGTGTGAAGGTCCCCACATAGCTATATGCACAATGATCATCTCTATGGAGTACAAGGATATAAAGGGAGTACTAGTGTGGATCTCTCCAAAGGATAGTAGTGTTGCCCCTTTCTCTCTTTTTATTTCTTTTTCTCTTTTTTCTATTTTTTTGTATTTTTTGTGGCCTCAATGGCTCTTTCTATTTAACTCTCATTTGTCCTCTTTGGGATCTTTTATTGTGTCCACTTTGGGATCTTTTCCTCACTTAAGGGCAACACTCTATTTTACAAGAAGGTAAAGGAGATCTTTCACACTTACAAGGTACTCAAAATCATAAAGAAGATGTAACTATCATGATGTATGCAATGTATGTCGCTACCAGTGTAGCAGGAACATGTATGACATGAAGATCAAGTCATGAAGAGGTGGATGTTGCATGGCAATATATCTCGGAAAGGCTATGGAAATGCCTTGATAGGTAGGTATGGTGGCTGTTTTGAGGAAAGATATAAGGAGGTTTATGATGACAGAGCGTATCATGCCAAGGGTTTGGATGTACCGGCGAAGGTGGACACCAACTCTCAGAGTGAGAAGAAGGCAATGCACGGCACGGGAGAGGCTAGCAAAATATGGGAAGGTGGAAGTGTCAACTTTCAATACTTACATTAGTCCGAAGAACTCATGCACTTATTATCGGTAACTCTCAATCTAATAAGGAGGTTCACAAAGAGACAAGTACCCCGAGGAGGAGTGTATGGGGGTTTGGTTATCCTTGCGCATCCTCGACTCATGGTACGTGAGTGTTCTCTAATATTCGATCCCTCCAAAGATTAGTGATCCATCTAGTAGTTAGAGTTGTCAACTGGTTTTGTAGGTTTTGAAAATAACCAAGGATTGCCCAAAATACGACATCTATCACTAATAGGCTAGAGCTCTTGACACCAAAAGTTCAAACATACTCACAACAATACCTCAAAACTATTGCAAGTTACTACTAGAATTAAATAGCAACCTCAATTACCTACTTCCAAGACAAAACACAACTTAGTGCAACAACCAACTCTCTTTAACAAGATAAACATGAAAACTAAAAAGAGTTCCAGCAACAGACTAAACAAAATCCAAGGCTCTTGCTAAAGACAAACTAAGACTAAAACTAAACATGGCAGTAGCTATGAAAAGATAAAGAACACACAACAGCAAAAAGATAGGCAGGAAAAATCCTATGATGTGTTCTAGTTTTTGAAAGTGGAGCGTGTTTCTCTCCCACACAAAGTAAGACGGGATCTAACTTGTTATGAACAGCAAGCAAAGCTAAAGAAAACTAAAAATAAAACCTAAGAGCGAGACGCTCCAAGCATAGCACATAACGCATGAAGTGATAAAAATATAGTGAGACGAAGGACGAACTGATGATTGTTGATGGAGAAGGGGATGCACGGGGGCATCCCCAAGCTTAGACGCTTGAGTCTCCTTGAATATTTATTGGGGATGCATGGGGGCATCCCCAATCTTGAGCGCTTGACACTCCTGGATCTTCTTTCATCATCTTCCATCGCACACTTGAAAACTCCCTTCATACATAACTCATCATAAGCTGATTAGAGAGGTTAGTACCCTTAATAAAATAATTTTTCCCCACTGGATATAAAGATATTCTTGAAGAGCTACTGTTTCTCAAGAGTGCCAAAAAGTTTTTGCAAAGAAAAAGCAAGCTTAAGGTTTGCAAAAGTTAGGAGAGACAAAACGTGGCAGAATCTGTGAAAAACAGAACAGAAGGTAGTAAAGAATTTTTTAGGTGTACTTCTGCAACTCAAATCAAAAAACTCAGAACATACGGAAGTTTCACAATTGTATAGAGCATTCTGTCAAAAAAATCAGATCAAAAAGATGATATGGTGATTTGATTCAATTTTTTCTGTCAAGGGACTGAATCTGTTTTCTGGACAACATGTCACAACTTTTGCTTCCCTTACCATAAGAGGCTATAACTTGGCACACAACTGAAAAATAAAGATACAATGATGTTGCTACAGTAGTAACAAACATCAAGACACAACAAAAGCAAAAATAAAAACCTAAATTCGTTGCGGGCTGCCTCCCGAAAGCGCTTTCTTTTATGCCTTTAAGCTAGGCATGATGCAAAAGAAGAATCAAGTTTTATCAAGAGAAAGAGAATAACTATCCCGTGTAACGGACTCAAAAGGTAACTTGATTTTCTTTCTAGGGAAGTGTTCCATCCCCTTTTTGAATGGGAATTGGAATTTTATATTCCCCTCTTTCATGTCAATAACCGCACCAACGGTGCGAAGAAAAGGACGTCCCAAAATAATTGGACACAAGGGTTCACACTCTATATCCATAACAATAAAATCAACGGGAACATAGTTGTCATTGACAATGATAAGAACATCGTCGATCTTCCCCAAAGGTTTCTTTACGGAAGAATCAACAAGACGAACACCAAAAGAACAAGGCTCAAAGGGCTTCAATTCAAACATATTAAATATTCTTTTGGGCATAACGGAGGTACTAGCTCCAACATCACATAAGGCATAGCAAGAGAAGTTATTTAATTTAATTTTGATCATAGGGTCCCAACCATCCTCTAGCTTCCTAGGTATGGAGGCTTCTACTCTAATCTTCTCCTCCCTAGCTTTGATGAGAGCATTTGTGATATGGTCCGTGAAGGCAAGATTAAGTGTGCTAGTGTGGGGGTCTCTAGACATTTTGTGTAGCAAGCTAATAACTTCTGAGAGGGTGCAACTATCAAAATCAATATCACTACTATCAAAGGTGGTAGTAGTGTCGTCTAGGATCACTTGTTTGAAACCCTCTATGTTCATAAGAGTTTCTTCATCTTTGGTTGAGGTATTAGCATCACCATTAACAGGTCCAACGGGACTAGGAGTGCATTGGGTGCTAATAGTTTGGGTGTCCTCAACAATTTGGATAGTGGCAACTGTGTGGTGTGTAGGAAGACTCTTAATTTTATCCTCTTCCTCTTTTTCTCTAGCCCAGCTTTCTTTAAGTTTAGCCATCATCCTAATATTTTCATTAATTTGTAATTGGATAGCATTAATAGGACTGGCCTTATTCTCCTCAAGGGGAGAGGTTCTAATTTTAAGCATCTCAATATTAAGGGCTAAGCTTTCTACCTTCAAAGAGAGATTATCTAATTTAGCTAATTTCTCGTCTACATTTTTGTTGAAGGCTTTTTGGGTAGTGATAAAGTCTCTAAGCATGTTTTCCAATTCAGAAGAGGGATTCTTGTTGCTAGGGTAGGTGTTGTTGTTCCCATAGTTGGATGGAAACGGTCTAGGATTGCTAGCAAAATTACCCCTATAAGCATTGTTGTTGAAGTTGTTTCTAGCAATAAAGTTCACATCTACTTGTTCTTGGGCAACCAAAGAATTTAAAGGGACATCATGAGGATCAACAGAGGGTTGCTTGGTAAGTAGAGACATAATTAAGTCAACTTTTTCATTGAGGGAGGTAACTTCCTCGACAGATTTTACCTTCCTACCTGTTGGAGCGCGTTCGGTGTGCCATTGGGAATAATTGGTCATCATCTCATCGAGAAGCTTCGTGGCAGCACCAAGTGTAGTTGACATAAAGGTTCCTCCCGCGGCCGAATCTAACAGGTTCCGCGAGGTAAAGTTCAAGCCTGCATAAAAAGTCTGGATAACCATCCAGGTAGTCAAACCATGTGTAGGGCATTTATTAACAAGAGATTTCATTCGTTCCCATGCTTGGGCAACGTGTTCATTATCCAATTGCTTAAAATTCATAATGTTACTCCTTAATTGGATAATTTTAGCAGGTGGGTAGTACCTGACTATAAAAGCATCTTTGCACTTATCCCAAGAATCTATGCTATTCCTAGGCAAAGATTGAAACCAGATTTTAGCGTCTCCCCTTAAAGAGAAAGGAAAGAGCTTGAGCTTAACAATATCACCTTCTACTTCTTTATACTTTTGCATATCACATAATTCAACAAAAAATTTCAAGTGTAAAGCAGCATCATCTCCAGCACCAGAGAATTGATCTCTCATAACAAGGTTTAGCAAGGCAGGTTTAATTTCATAAGAGGTAGCTGAAGTGGCAGGTGTGGCAATGGGGGTGCACATAAAGTCTTGGTTGTTGTGACTAGTGAAGTCACACAACTTGGTGTTTTCAGTGGAACCCATAGCAGCAGCAAGTGTGGCAGATTTTTTTTTTGTGATTTTTGATAAAAGACACAAAGATAAAAACTGAAAGGTAAACTAACAAGACTAAAAACAAAGGTAAAGGGTAGTGTGAAACTCCCCTATCTTAGCACTCGGAGTCCCCGGCAACGGCGCCAGAAATTTGCTTTGATGACGCGAGAGTTGACGGGTGTAGTCTTCTCGCCCTTCGTTTGTGAGCCCCTAGTGGAAGGCGTGATGCAGCACAGCAGCAAATTTCCCTCAGTAAAGATACCAAGGTTTGTCTCAAGTAGGACTCCAGAGATGATAAGTAGGTGTCAGCGGCGCTACTGACGCGGACCTGCACACGGACACAAATAACTTTGTTCCCAACGAAGTTCAGAGAGGTTGTCAATCTCTCCGGTTTTGTTGTTCACAAAGGATCAAACACAAAGGATAATGATAGCAACTGAAAGTAAAAGAAGAAAAGTAAATGAGCATGGAAACAGTAATGAGGATATGGACCGGGATACTTGATGTTCACTAGTGATGTCTCTCTCCCAAAAGACGATAAAACTGCTATGCGAGGTAAACAAATTACAGAAGGGCAATTGATGGCTTCTCGCCCTTCGTTGGTTACCCCAAGTGGAAGGTGAAGATGTAGCGCAGAAGCAAGTTTCCCTCGGTGAAGATACCAAGGTTTGTCTCCAGTAGGACTCCAGACATATTAAGTAGGTGCCAGCGGCGCAACTGACGTGGACCTGCACACAGACACAGATAACTTTGTTCCCAACGAAGTTCAGAGAGGTTGTCAATCTCTCCGGTCTTGTTGTTTACAAAGGGTAAAACACAAGGGATAATGATAGCAAGTAAAAGCAATAAAGTAAAGAAAGCGTGGAAACAGTAATAAGGATATGGACCGGGATACGTGATGTTCACTAGTGATGTCTCTCTCCCAAAAGACGATAAAACTGCTATGCGAGGTAAACAAATTACAGAAGGGCAATTGACAGGATTATGAACGCACCGCAATGCTAACTATGCTACAAAAGAAAGGAAGAGGTTCAAAAGCACAGGCAGTACGCCAAAATAAGTAGACCGAAATCCAACTGCATCTACTACTAATCATCCACCTTGAGATATCTATCCAGAACATCTCGCTGGTATTAAGTTGCGAGCCCCACCCAAAGTGTAAACCCAAAGCAACAGACAACTGCATTAAAAAGCACTTTGCGTAAAGTAAACAATCCTTGTAACCGCGGTTACAAGCAACGTTGTTTTCCCCCTTGTGGCAACAACACATCCCCTAGACTCATGTTTCTGTCACTCAAGCGTGTCTTCGGGGGGCATGAACCCACAATCGAGCACAACGTTCCCTCTTGGAGACACTACCTACTACTTGGCCAAAGCAATAAACAACAATGGAGAACATGCAAGAATTACTTAGGAACAAAAATATAAGAGATAAAAACCAAATATATTACTCTATCACAATCTGAACATAATCTCATAATCCATCAGATCCCATCAAACTCAGCATAGCAACGGCAGAAATATTACAAAGGTGCCTCGATCATGTAGGGCAGCTGACGGGGATCAACCCCGGCAAATCCCATGGTCAGGGACCCTGGGTTAGTCATGAGAGGCGCAGGTTGGACGATAGCTCGTCGGCAAACAGGGAGGCTCGCTCCTGCTCGATATTATTGATTGGGAAGATGCTATTACAGTGGAGGCCAAGGCCGGAGCGCTCAAGGCTAGGGTTACAGGTGAGATTGGATGATCGCTTTGGCGTCTCGGGGAGTTCATCTACGTGTACAGGTAAACTTTCCTAACCCTAGCTTGCTCCGTACGACAGATCTTCACACCTTCCTTGTGAGTCGAGGACTCCTACGTCGGTGCCAACTAGCGGGCCGAGGCCGTATCTTCATGGGCCTTCTGCCTTCATGGACACCAGGTAGGCTCATCCATAGGATTCGTGGGCTCACCCCCTCGTCAGTAGCCCCCGAGTGCCTGGGGGACTCGAAGAGTCGCGCAGGCACTCGAGTACATTCATTTGTCGTTCATTGATATGCACGGTTCATCCGTGGGTCGCTGGCAGTCTGGTGGCCATGACAAAACCTGTTTCGAGGGATGCTAAGCTGAAAGGGCCCAAGGAGTCGATGGATCGATCCTTGTGAATTGCACTAGGGCAAATACCACAGTAGCCCAATCAAACCCACGTCCCTCGACGTGAGCTTGGAACACTGGTGTTGAGCAAAAGTCCGGCCGCTTCAGGTCTTACGGTGTTCATTTGCCACCAGTAATGTGTGTAGCCTAAGGCGCGTCCGCCCGGCTTTTCTATCATGCTCTGCGCATGGGAAAGGTTGGGAGTGAAATCGCTCTTGGGCAAGTCCCAGCCCAGCCATACTTCGCAGCGGGGTCTTACCTACACGCTAATCTTGCATGGCATCTGGGCACAGTGTATCGTGTTCCAGGAACGTGTGTTTTTGAGGCGCGGAGCCTTATAGGTGGTGCACCCGCTTGGAAAAAAACATCAAGCGAGCTGTTCACTTATTCACCCGAGGAGCTTTGTTTTCGAGTGCTCAGTCGGGGGATTTTTCGCGAGTAATCACTCGAATGCCGTTTTCGGCTCTTCGGGTGAGGGAGCACCCGAGACTCTTAGCGTCGTATGGTCTTGGCGAATGTTTGTTTGTCTTACGTCGGGTTGAGGGAGCACCCGAGACTCTCATAAGTGCGAGTTTTCACTCGAGCACGTGGCTAACCTTTAGGTGAGGGAGCACCCGAGACTCTTATGATGTACGCTCCCGATGGGAGTAAGATGTTTTTCTTCCTTGGGGAAAAAGATCTGAAAGATGGAATCTGTTGGCCTTGATGGCGTACTGCGTACGCCTTGCTGTGATATGACGTTGGCGTGGTCTTCTGCCATTTGTTGACTGCTGCGGTCTATCGTGTGAAATGACTTGGCGTTGTCCCGCCGAGATTTTCGCGTCGCGCGATCATGGTCCTCTTTTTGCGCGCGTAGTGGGTGGTGTTGTTACTGCGCCGGTTGGATTTTCCATGCTTTTCTCCTCTGTACGGGATCGTGGCACGTTTTGACTGGTCGAAAAGGTTGGACGGTGGCCCTGCTTGCCAGGCTCTTGAGTTAAATACCATGCGGCCGGGTGAATTGTAGGTTTTACCCAGCCATTGCCTTCCTCCTCTTTCTCTGTTTTCCTTCGTGTTCCTGAGCTTTCGTCTTTTCTTCTCTACGTGTTGCTGTGAGATCTATGTCCAAGCGCTCTCGTGCTGCCATTGAGTCAGCCAAGATGTCTGGCAAGTGGGAGCGGTCCACATTCGGGGATGAAGATCTGGATGCGCTGGTTGCTGATGGCGTGGTGGTGGCGGGCGATGCTCGTCTTCCTGGTGATGAGTCGACTCCAGCGCCGGCGGAGGATGAGCGGGTATGCTTCCAGGCTTTCTTCCACCGTGGGTTTGCTCTTCCGCTTCATCCTTTCATTCGGGGCTTGCTGTATTCCTATCGGCTCCAATTGCATGACCTTACTCCCAATGGGATTTTGCACATTGCGTGTTTTATCACCCTTTGTGAGGCCTTCCTGGGGATTTATCCCCATTGGGGACTTTGGAGACGCCTTTTTAATGTAAAAAAGGACGAACTGTGAATACGCCGTGGGTCGAGTGGGTATCTCCATTGGGGATAAACATTCATACTTTGACTTGGAGAAGATCGATTCCGTTAGTGGCTGGCGGAAAGGCTGGTTTTATCTGAAGGATCGCTGCATTGTTGGTCAGCGATTTGGTCTTTCTTCTTTCAACCCAGGCGCACGAGCGGCCAGACAACCTTCGTGGTCTCATTCTCTGATCGAGGTGGAGTCGTCTGTACTGACTCCATTTCTGGAGAGGATTTCTGTGTTGAAGGATAACTTGACTGGTGGTCAGCTTATGTATGTGTTTGTGGGGAGGCGAGTTCAACCGTTGCAGATTGGGATCGCCCTATGTGGCAGTACGAGGGGCTCGATGACTCGACGAGATGCTCGCCTGAAGAGCTAGAACCTGATGCCTTGCTGTCTCGTATCCAGCATGTGACCAAGTGCTCTAGTATTTCCGAGATGCGCCTTGTCCTTCCATATGCTTCTGATCATCCTCCGCCACCGGTTGACATTGTTTGATTTGCAGGGCCATGCTCCAGTGCCGTGTAATCCTCCGTAGCCGGAAGACGCTGATATTCGTGAAGAGCCTGATGCTTCCGCAGCTGGTGACGCTGTGCCGGCTGTTAATGCTGAGATTGTGCTAGTGGAGACCGGAGATAGTGAGGACTCGAGTCCCTTCCGTGTGAAGTGGTCGCGCCCCTTGGATGCTGAAGATCATGCCGCATTAGGTGATGTTGTCCCTTCTGCTGCTCCTTTTGCTGAGCCTTCCCCTTCGGCTGTTGCTCCGGCCCTTCCTCCCAAGAGGGCCAGGCTTGGGAGGTTGGGGCGTCCTCGTGGCGGGCGTGTCGGGTAAGATTCTGCTGAATTAGTGCCCGTTTCTTTTTCCTTGCTCTTGCGACTAATAATGCTTTATTTTGTAGTGTTGCGCCTGCTCCGGCTGCTTCATGCACCAACGCGGCTGCTACTGATCTGAAATCGACGATCTCTGGGGCGGCGGCCAAGCGTCCTGAGGACCACTCGACTGCCGCTGGTCAATCTGGGCCGACGGAGACTCCTGCTGTTTTGACTGCGGGTGTCGTTACCGGCGTGTCTCCTTCTGGGGTGCCTGGTGCTACTTCTCCTGAGCCTAGGTCGACTGGGATTTGTCCGCCGTACTTTTGCCGTGTTGGTCTGGCGATTGAAGACAAAGCCCGTGCTTTCGATCATGTCTCCAAGCTGGTAAGATGATTCGTGTCTATGTTGCTTCATCATCGGGGGCACGGCAGTGCTCCCGATGGGAGTAGCCCTCGAGGCTAGAAGTAACTGTTTGCAGTTGCTTGTAGTCTTCTCTTTAATTAACACCTGATTGCCTGGTTCTTGCAGCCTGTTTTCCAGCACTGTGAGCGTTTGGTTCTTGAAGCTGAGCGTTGGCAACGGGCCCATGAGTCTGCCCAAGATGCCTTATATGTTATGGATGGTGAGATTTATTCTTTTGCTGCTGAGCTTTTGGGTACTTCGTCTTTTGTTCTGAGTACTGTCTTTGCCTCGCAGGTCGTCGACAGGCTGCCGAGAAACAAGCCGAAAAGGCGGAAAGGACTGTTTCCGTTCTCGAGGCTGCCTTGGCTTCCAAGGAGGCGGAGTTGCATGGTCAGCATGAGGAGCTGGTTCGCCTTCTCCAGGCTGAGGATGCGCATGCGCAGGTGGAGGCAGTCGAGGGCAAACGTCTTCGCGCCTTGGCGGGCTCTCTCGTGTGTAAGTTTGGTGTTCGACTATTGCTGTTTCCGCTGTTTGCCCTTGATGACGTTTCTTTGTTTGGTGCAGCTGCTGTGGGTGCGAAGCCGATGGAGGCTGCTGCGTCGGGGTCTGGAGTTCTCCAAGGTGCTGTTGATGCTGTTGCGGGTGCTGTTCAAGTGGTCGAGGACGTCTGCGCCCGGGCTTCCAATGTTGTGGGTCTTGCGCACGAGCACCTTATGCCGGAAGGTACGAAGGTGCCTGATGGCCTGGGTGCTCAGGTCGCTGCGTTCGGCCCTGATGGAAAAGATATGGTGGAGCTAGTGGGGGAGAGCGTGGTGAGTGGTTCTTCCACGGCCCTGGTCGTCCTTATAGGGCATGGGGTTTCCTTTGACGATTCCTTGGTTGAGACCATCCCGTGCTATTCTGGTGAGCAGGACGACCGAGCCGATAGGCTGGCTCGTCGCCTGCAACAAGTTGTAGATGCTCAGGGTCCCCCTGCCGTAGGTGAAGGGGAGGCACAGTAGTGATTTCGCCGTTTGGAAACTTTGTCTGTAATTCCTGACTCTGTTGTGACGGTTGATCTTTTGCAACTTCTATCTGAATGTCTGCTTGGTTGTTCCTCTTGCTGTTTTTGATTTGTTTTGTTCATCCTGCGGTAGGCCGCTCCTGGCTTCCTTCGTCCGTGGAGTTCGCTGAAGGATGGCGCTCGCGAGGGTGAGTACGAGTCTGTTTGCTTGCGGCTGAAGGACGCTGAGCGGGATATTGTCCGACTGAAGGGGTCCGTGGCCGTTTAGCGTACTCGGCGTGAGCGTGCTGAGTCCGTGTTTGAGGGCCTTGCTTCGTGGGTGGTGAAGTTGTCTGACCTCCTGCGGGGTGAGTCTTGCCTCTGCTTGGTTTCTTAATTCCGTTTGGTGGGTTTTCGCCATCTCTGTCTTGATCATAGTTCTTGACTTTCGAAGTGCTGGCAGGGCGAACTCGGGATGAAGAGAGGGGCGTTCAGTCAGAGATGTCGCGGCTTGATGATCCTAGTGTGCAGGCGAGCAATCCCTTTTGGGCAGATGGGGCTCGTGCTCGAGCGTTTGCGTTGCTTTGTCGCCGAGTTGAACGGGTACCGGAAGCTCTCGGCTACTGCCAGCGGGTGTTGGGTGGTATCCATGCTGATTTCTATCCGTTGGAGGTGGTTCCTTCGTCCCTTGAGAGGCTTTGTCGCGTATTTTCTCAGCCTGCCGAGTTGCGTCGAGTGATGGATAACCAGATTCGTGCTGGAGCCCGAGCTGCTTTGGGCTTGGTCCATAGTCATTGGCCAGGGGTGGACTTTGCTCAGGTGGTGTCGGGTCCTCCGGGTGGTAGGAATCATCCGATGAATGAGCACTACGTGGCTGTAGATAGGCACGCACACCAAGTTGTGAGGCGAGTTTGCGAAGAGAATGACCGCCATCTGGGTGCACTTATTAAGGCAGAGTTGGAGCCTACAGATAAGGTTTTTCCCTTCGTTGTATATGCTTCTTCTTGGTTGTATATATCGTCTACATTTGTAGTTGCGTGGGGTGCCTCGCGGGGTGGCTGCTTCGGCGAGCCCCCGAGGGCTAAGTTTAATTTGCCGCGATTGCGGAGGACGCCTCGGGGGGTGGCTGCTTCGGCGAGCCCCCGAGCGTCGAATTAATTTTGCCGCGATTGCGGAGGACGCGTCGGGGGGTGGCTACTTCGGCGAGCCCCCGACTGCCGCGTTAATTTTCCGCAATTGCGGAGGACGCGTCGGGGCTGGTTGCTTCGGCGAGCCCCCGAGTGCCGAGTTAATTTTGCCGCGATTGCGGAGGGCGCGTCGGGGGGT
Organism: Bromus sterilis; assembly: GCA_950022295.1. NCBI lineage: Eukaryota > Viridiplantae > Streptophyta > Magnoliopsida > Poales > Poaceae > Bromus > Bromus sterilis. The sequence continues at coordinate 48,684,089 of OX465600.1, read as the reverse complement.
GGCTGCTTCGGCGAGCCCCCGAGTGCCGAGTTAGTTTTGCCGCGATTGCGGAGGGCGCGTCGGGGGTGGCTGCTTCGGCGAGCCCCCGAGTGCCGAGTTAATTTTGCCGTGATTGCGGAGGACGCGTCGGGGGGTGGCTGCTTCGGCGAGCCCCCGAGTCCCGGGTTAAATTTTCCGCGATTGCGGAGGGCGCGTCGGGGGGTGGCTGCTTCGGCGAGCCCCCGAGTGCCGAGTTAGTTTTGCCGCGATTGAGGAGGGCGCGTCGGGGGGTGGCTGCTTCGGCGAGCCCCCGAGTGCCGAGTTAATTTTGCCGCGATTGCGGAGGACGCGTCGGGGGGTGGCTGCTTCGGCGAGCCCCCGAGTGCCGGGTTAATTTTTCCGCGATTGCGGAGGGCATGTCGGGGGGTGGCTGCTTCGGCGAGACCCCGAGTGCCGAGTTAATTTTGTGGAAAAATATTTTATGTAATATCTTTCCTGCTGTTTCTTACAAAGAGTAGGCGGGCTCTGTTGAGGGTGGGTTCCTTTTAGAGCAATGATGTAGTGGCTTTAAGGTCCTGGCAGCTTTGTCTCCTAGTGCTGGATTTCTTCGGGCGATGTTTCTTTTCTTCTACGGGAGCGCTTCTTCTGTGAGTCCCGTGGTCCTGCTGGCTTGGTGGGCTACGAATGCTTCTGCTATCTTGTGGAATTCTTTGTCGCAGCGGTCGGATCTGACGAAACTGCCGCTGATTGTGATGACCCCGTTTGGGCCTGGCATCTTCAGCTTGAGGTAGGCGTAGTGGGGTACGGCCATGAAGCGAGAGAAAGCTGGCCGCCCGAGAATTGCGTGGTATTGCGACTTCCAATCAACCACTTCAAAGTCAAGTGTTTCCTTGCGGAAGTTCGCCGCGTTCCCGAAGACTACCTCCAAGCTTATCCTTCCGAGGAGGTAGACTGCTTTTCCTGGTACGATTCTGTGGAAAGTTGTGCCTGAGGACTTGAGTGCGTTGTTTTGGATGAGCATGTCGTCGAGTGTTCGGGTGAAGATGATGTTGATTCCGCTGCCGCCATCCATGAACACTCGGGACATGTCGTAATTTCCAATTCTGGCCTCGAGCACTAGCGCGGCGTGCCCTGGTTGGGGGACGACTGGCGGGTGGTCGTCCCGGGAGAAGGAGATTTCTGTCTCCGACCCGCGCAGGTACTCTGGGACGGCCGGGTGTGCGGAGGTTGCCAGTAAGACTTGTCTGGTGACTTGTTTCTACTGCCTGTTGGAAGGCCTGCCTTCTTGTATCATGTAGATCCTCCCGTGGGCTTCTGGGTATTGGTTTTCTTCTTATGGCGTCCTTTGCCGTTCCTGGATGGCGGCCACCTGTCTTGTTGGTAGAGGGGGGGGGGGGCTGGTGGCGCACCGTGGGCGACTGGCCCAACTGCTATGCTTGCGAGTGGTCGTACTGCTGCGACCGCGGAGCAGTTTTTCTCCTCGGCCAACTCGTTGAAGCTTCGACAATTCTTGAGGGTGTGGGATGATTTGAGCTCTCCTCGCTCGTTTCTGAATCCGTGTAGAGAGCACGGTCCGTCGAGTTGTTCTTTGGTAGAGCGGAATGCACGAGTGCCGTCGCGTGGCTGCCTCGTCCTCCATTCTCGCCTCTGAGCCTGGGGCTCGTCTTCTGGGTTGTCTCAACGCTGTGGTCTGTTATCATCACGGTGCCTGCCGTTCCGGTCGTCTGAGAAACCGGCGGCGACCATGTCGGGTCCTCTGTCGTTGTAGAAGTTCCTTCTGGGTCGCTTCCTTCGTCTGTCTTCTCCTCTATCTCCGTTGTAGTCGTAGTCGTACTCTGATCGTGCAGTGTGGGTTTCTGTTTCGTTACGAACGGAGTCTTCTCCGTCCGCCCAGCTGTTGGCTAGTTCTAGCATTCGTGCGAGTGTTCGGACTTTCATCTGTCCGAGCTGCTCCTTGAATTCAACGCGCTGAAGACCTCGTCTGAATGCGTCGATTGCACTTTCGTCCGAGATGTCTTCCGCTGAATTCTTGAGTATCGTCCATCGCTGGATGTATGCTCGCAGGGCCTTCCTCGTTCCTTGTTTGCATGCCCGCAGCTCCTCGAGTGAGGCTGGTCGCTTGTATGTTGATTTGAAGTTTTCTATGAAGGCTCCTCGAAACTGGCTCCAGGAGCTGATGGATCCGCGCCGAAGATTTTTTAGCCAATGTCGAGCGGAGCTTTCGAGTATGAGTTGTACGTACTACATTGCCGTGATATTGGTTCCTCGTTGAAACTTGACTGCTGTTAGGTAGTCGTCGATCCATGCCTCCGGCTCCTCGAGTTCGTTGTATTTTAGTGTTGTGGAGTTCAGTTTGAAACCGTTGGGCATACGCGTCTCACGTATGGCACGTGTGAAGCAGAGTGCTGCACATGGCTCGATTTCCTCGTCGGAAGCCTCTTCCTCCGAGTGCTCCTCGCATGCTGCGCGTCTTCGCCTGCTGCGGTTGACTCTGTTCTGCGTGATGTCGTCTTGTGCGTCTCGCCGAGTGTTGCGGCGCCTGCCATTGTCGTCGCTGTCGCGTTTCTTGTGCTTGTCGGAGCGCCTGCGTCTGTCGTCGTTGATGTCGTCGTCGTCGCCGTCTGGTGAACTGGGGTCCCTGTCCGGTGTCCGCTCACGAGTCTACCGCTTTGCGCTGGGTTTCTTAGGTACCGAGGCGTCGATAGCGTCCTTCATTATCTGCAGAGCTATGGAAGTGTAGCAATCTGTTTCGCCCTTTCTGCTTTCCTGGGCACGGGACAGGTAGTCCTGAGCGCTTATGAGTTCTTCTGCCGGAGTGAGAGGCTCCTCTTCGTCGTCGTCCTCTTCTGACCTGAAGTCGTCTTCCAGTTTCCGCACTACTCTCGCCCTTTCTGCCTTCCGAAGGTTGTTGAGTTTCGATCTGTTGCGGGTGGGGGAGTCGTGGCCTGGTGAGTCACTTCTGGGAGATTGTCTGCGACTGCTTTTCCTTTCAGGTTCCACTTTCGCTTGCTTCTCCATTGCTAGGCGCCATTGTCTTGTCTGCTTGGTTAGCTCCCCCGCTAGCTTGTTTTATGCCCTTAGCTCGTCTCTTGAGGCATCTGATGGTAGTAACCCGCCGTGGGCGACTGCTTCCTTTACCATTGCCATCGATTCCTTGGACAAGTATATTTTTTCTTTGGTTGGTTCGCCCGCTGCTGCAACCGGGGTTTGCTGCCTGTTGCTTGATGGTTGGCTGCCTTGTCCGGGAACTTGCTGTTTGTTGCCTAGTGGCTGACTACTTTTTTGATTGCTTGGTCCTTGCTCCACCGGGACTTTCTTTGGTACGGCCCCTGGTTTTCCTAGTTGTACGACCATCTGACTGGTGTTTCCAGGGCCAGCCATCCTGTTGGTGGTTGGGGTGTCTTGTCGAGTGCCCGGGTCGTCGGCTCGTCTGTTGTTACTTGACGTTGATGTGCCAACTTCTGCCATGGACACCTGTGATGGTGCCCTCGCCATTTCCTTGCTGATGCATGCGATCGTGCTTCTCCGTGTTGGGGCTTCACTCGAGCGGTCATGAGTAGCGTGGAGCCGTGGGTTGGGTGCATAAGTACAACCGCCAGATAGGTTGTCCGTGCAGGTGGCGTCTGCTATGGTCGTTGTTGCAGGTGTTGCCGTGGGCGCACGGGTGCCGTCGATGAGGCGAAGGGTACCCCAGTGGTTGATGTAGATCTGATACGATCCGAAGATTAGATTGACGCCGGAGTGTAGGTCGGTGAAGACTGGTTTGAGGGTCGGGAGGTGGGCCGTGAATCCGAGGGACTCGAACAGGTTGGATCTTGCCGGAGCCGCCGAGTCGATGAGTGCTGGTGATGATGAGGCCGCCGAGATCGCGTCCCCAACCTGCGCGGTTCCCACAGACGGTGCCAATTGACGGGGATCAGCCCCGGCAAATCCCATGGTCAGGGACCCTGGGTTAGTCATGAGAGGCGCAGGTTGGACGATAGCTCGTCGCCAAACAGGGAGGCTCGCTCCTGCTCGATATTATTGATTGGGAAGATGCGATTACAGTGGAGGCCAAGGCCGGAGCGCTCAAGGCTAGGGTTACAGGTGAGATTGGATGATCGCTTTGGCGTCGCCCCTCCTAGCCCTTATATACCGGGCTAGGTCTCAGGGAGTTCATCTACGTGTACAGGTAAACTTTCCTAACCCTAGCTTGCTCCGTACGGCAGATCTTCACACCTTCCTTGTGAGTCGAGGACTCCTACGTCGGTGCCAACTAGCGGGCCGAGGCCGTACCTTCATGGGCCTTCTGCCTTCACGGACACCAGGTAGGATCATCCGTAGGAGTCGTGGGGTCACCCCCTCGTCAGCAGCTCACGAGGTCTAAACAATGAATATCAAAGAGGGGAGGAGAACATCACATAGCTACTGATCACGGACCCATGGTCCAAGGAAAACTACTCACGAGACATCCGGGGAGCATCCATGGTGGAGAGGAGACTCCCGGAGGTCAATCCTCCCTCCGGCAGGGTGCCGGGAAGAGTTCTTCTGGTGCTCCCGATATCGGACGCGCGGCGGAGGCGGAACAGAGGCGAGTTTGCGAAATAGGGTTCTGTCATCGGAGTTTCCCCGTGACGGAGAATAAATAGGCGAAGGGGGGCAGCTAGAGGTGGACCAGGGGCCCCAGGCGCCCCCCTGGCGCGGCCAGGGGTGGGGCCGCACCGAGTGGCCGCCTAGGGCCCCCTGGCTCCCCTCTGGCCCCTCCAAGGCTCTTCGCAAAGCTTCCTTCACGCTGATTTTTTATCTGAATTTTCCCGAATTTTTCTGGCACTTTTTATATGGGGGAAAACTGAAATAGAAAAATAGCAGAAAACAGGAACTGGCACTGGGGTGCACTGAGTTAATAGGTTAGTCCAAATATGATCAAAAGTATATGAAAGTGTATCTAGATCATAGCAACATCACACAAAACATGCTTGGAGCAAGCAGAAATTATAGATACGTTTTGGACGTATCAACATCCCCAAGCTTAATTCCTGCTCGTCCTCGAGTAGGTAAATGATAACAGCATAATTTCTGTGGTGACATGCTAGCACCCATAAAAGAACTTTGAAAAGTAAAGCAATCAAGGTTAGAGATTCAATTCAAGTCATAACATGCAAGAGTCTATATTAGCATTGAAACAAGTAACAAAAGAACATTAGGTGCAAGAGCTCTCGCTGTCCGTGACTCGAATGTCTCCAAATGGTGTTTGCGTGCAAGAAGGGGGATAGGGAATACGAGAAAAAAGTATTTTTGTGTTGAGAACTCAATCTACTAAAGTTTCACACTTGGTCTTCTTTGGAATCTTATCTTGACTCATCCCGAGACCACTAGCCAGGTACAAGTCAATTTGATCCACTCCTTTTTCAATATTTTGAGCACTCATGCAATGGATGAGCGTAAGCACGAGAGTTGACACTTAGGATGGAAAAGAGAGAAATATGGTGGAGGATAAAGACAAAAAGGATGAGAAAGGCTCACATCAATGAGGACAATCATAGGCAAGAAATGCCAAATGATAGATATGATGTGAAGAGTAGGGATTGCCATGCAACGGATGCACATACGAGCTAAGAAGCTCTCCAAAGGAACTAGTGGGGGTGCATCTAACTAGCTCACTCATGAAGACCTAGATCTCGTTTGAGGAGGCTCATCCTTGGAATATGCAAGCCAAGTTATATAGTGTGAAGGTCCCCACATAGCTATACGCATAATGATCATCTCTATGGAGTACAAGGACATAAAGGGAGTACTAGTGTGGATCTCTCAAAAGGATAGTAGTGTTGCCCCTTTCTCTCTTTTTATTTCTTTTTTTTCTTTTTTCTATTTTTTTGTGGCCTCAATGGCTCTTTCTATTTAACTCTGATTTGACCTCTTTGGGATCTTTTAATGTGTCCACTTTGGGATCTTTTATTGTGTCCACTTTGGGATCTTTTCCTCACTTAAGGGCAACACTCTATTTTACAAGAAGGTAAAGGAAATCTTTCACACTTTACAAGGTACTCAAAATCATAAAGAAGATGTAACTAACATGATGTATGTAATGTATGTCGCTGCCAGTGTAGCAGGAACATGTATGACATGAAGATCAAGTCATGAAGAGGTGGATGTTGCATGGCAATATATCTCGGAAAGGCTATGGAAATGCCTTGATAGGTAGGTATGGTGGCTGTTTTGAGGAAAGATATAAGGAGGTTTATGATGACAGATCGTATCATGCCAAGTGTTTGGATGTACCGGCGAAGGTGGACACCAACTCTCGGAGTGAGAGGAAGGAAATGCACGGCACGGGAGAGGCTAGCAAAATATGGGAAGGTGGAAGTGTCAACTTTCAATACTTACATTAGTCCGAAGAACTCATGCACTTATTATCGGTAACTCTCAATCTAATAAGGAGGTTCACAAAGAGACAAGTACCCCGAGGAGGAGTGTATGGGGGTTTGGTTATCCTTGCGCATCCTCGACTCATGGTACGTGAGTGTTCTCTAATATTCGATCCCTCCAAAGATTAGTGATCCATCTAGTAGCTAGAGTTCTCAACTAGTTTTGTAGGTTTTGAAAATACACACGGATTGCCCAAAATACGACACCTATCACTAATAGGCTAGAGCTCTTGACACCAAAAGTTCAAACATTACTCACATCAATACCTCAAAACTATTGCAAGTTACAACTAGAATAAAATAGCAACCTCAATTACCTACTCTCAAGACAAGACACAACTGAGTGCAACAACCAACTCTCTTTTACAAGATAAACATGAAAACTAAAAAGAGTTCCAGCAACAAACTAAACAAAAGCCAAGGCTCTTTCTAAAGACAATTTAAGACTAAGACTAAACATGGCAGTAGCTATGAAAAGGTAAAGAACACACAACAGCAAAAAGATAAACAGGAAAAATCCTATGATGTGTTCTAAATTTTGAAAGTGGAGCGTGTTTCTCTCCCACAGAAAGTAATACGGGATCTAACTTGTTATGAACAGCAAGAAAATCTAAATAAAACTAAAAATAAAACCTAAGAGCGAGACGCTCCAAGCATAGCACATAACGCATGAAGTGATAAAAATATAGTGAGACGAAGGACGAACTGATGATTGTTGATGGAGAAGGGGATGCACGGGGGCATCCCCAAGCTTAGACGCTTGAGTCTCCTTGAATATTTGTTGGGGATGCATGGGGGCATCCCCAAGCTTGAGCGCTTGACACTCCTGGATCTTCTTTCATCATCTTCCATCGCACACTTGAAAACTCCCTTCATACATAACTCATCATAAGCTGATTAGAGAGGTTAGTACCCTTAATAAAATAATTTTTCCCCACTGGATATAAAGATATTCTTGAAGAGCTTCTGTTTCTCAAGAGTGCCAAAAAGTTTTTGCAAAGAAAAAGCAAGCTTAAGGTTTGCAAAAGTTAGGAGAGACAAAACGTGGCAGAATCTGTGAAAAACAGAACAGCAGGTAGTAAAGAATTTTTTAGGGGCACTTCTGCAACTCAAATAAAAAAAGTCAGAACATACGGAAGTTTCGTAATTGTATAGAGCATGCTGTGTAAAAATTTCAGCTCAAAAATATGAACTGGGATTTTTCTGGAATTTTTCTGGTCACGAGGACAGAATCTGTTTTATGGACAGCATGTCAAAACTTTTACTTCCCTTGCCGTAAGAGGCTATAACTTGGCACAAAGCTGAAAATAAAGATAGAATGATGTTGCTGAAGTAGTAATAATCATCAAGACACAACAAAAGCAAAAATAAAAACCTAAATTCGTTGCGGGATGCCTCCCGAAAGCGCTTTCTTTTATGCCTTTAAGCTAGGCATGATGCAAAAGAAGAATCAAGGGCATCCAAGATCGGAATCATAAAAACCTTCAAATTGATTTTCAATATGCTCATTCTTCTTCTTACTAGGAAAGAGATACTTACCTTTCTCCATACCGCGTAAGCGTATGTGCCTGTTACCAATATCAATGAAGCCTTTCATAGCACGGAGGAAGTCTCTTCCGAGCACAACATTACTTTGGTTTGGCTCCATGATGAAGAAATCCATTGGTGCAGTCCTATGAAGGAATTCAACTTGGACTTCTTTTACCTTTCCTTTAATCTCTGAAATACGTTCATTAGAATGTTCATGATAAGATGATAATTTATCCATATCTAGCTTCAAATAATCATAAACTATTTTTTGCATAGTAGAAACTGTGGATCCAATATCACAAAGAGCAAGGAATCTTTGGTTAGAGATACTAATCCTAACAAAGGGCTCCCAATCATCATCTATCTCCAACATTTCTTTCTTGTTGGACTTAAGTTCCTCTACTTTACTCAAGTCTAGAGCATCCAATCTTTTTTCAATAGTGGCAAGTCTATCTATGATAGTATCAATACTACGATCATAAACAAAATAACTAGATAGACTATGCAAAATATCAAGAGCCCTATCTTCATCACACTCTAGAAAATCTCCTTCAGCTATAATGTCAAGAGAGTGTTTACACCACTTAAAAAGACCATGGTAAAAACACCACTTAATGGCAAGTTTCCCTCAGTGAAGATACCAAGGTTTGTCTCCCGTAGGACTCCGGATATGATAAGTAGGTGTCAGCGGCGCAACTGACGTGGACCTGCACACAGACACAGATAACTTTGTTCCCAACGGAAGTTCAGAGAGGTTGTCAAGCTCTCCGGTCTTGTTGTTCACAAAGGGTAAAACACAAGGGATAATGATAGCAATTGAAAGTAAAAGCAGAAAAGTAAAGATAGCGTGGAAACAGTAATAAGGATATGGACCGGGATACGTGATGTTCGCTAGTGATGTCTCTTTCCCAAAATACGATAAAACTACTATGCGAGGTAAACAAATTACAGAAGGGCAATTGACAGGATTATGAACGCACCGCAACGCTAACTATGCTACAAATGAAAGGAAGAGGCTCAAAAGCACGGGCAGTACGCCAAAATAAGTAGACCGAAATCCAACTGCATCTACAACTAATCATCCACCTTGAGATATCTATCTAGAACATCTCGCTGGTATTAATTTGCGAGCCCCACCCAAAGTGTAAACCCAAAGCAACAGACAACTGCATTAAAAAGCACTTTGCGTAAAGTAAACAATCCTTGCAACCGCGGTTACAAGCACCGTTGTTTTCCCCCTTTTGGCAACAGCACATCCCCTAGACTCATGTTTCTGTCACTCAAGCGTGTCATCAGGGGGGGGGCATGAACCCACAATCGAGCATAACGTTCCCTCTTGGAGTCACTACCTACTACTTGGCCAAAGCAATAAACAGCAACGGAGAACATGCAAGAATTACTTAGGAACAAAAATATAAGAGATAAAAACCAAATATATTACTCTATCACAATCTGAACATAATCTCATAATCCATCAGATCCCATCAAACTCAGCATAGCAATAGCAGAAATATTACAAAAGTGCCTTGATCATGTAGGGAAGCTCACGAGGTCTAAACCATGAAGAACAAAGAGGGGAGGAGAACATCACATAGCTACTGATCACGGACCCATGGTCCAAGGAAAACTACTCACGAGACATCCGGGGAGCATCCATGGTGGAGAGGAGACTCCCGGAGGTCGGCCCTCCCTCCGGCAGGGTGCTAGGAAGAGGTCTTCTGGTGCTCCCGATCTCGGAAGCGCGGCGGCCGCGGAACAGAGGCGAGTTTGCGAAATAGGGTTTTGTCTTCGGAGTTTCCCCGTGACGGAGAATAAATAGGAGAAGGGGGCAGCTAGAGGTGGACCAGGGGCCCCAGGCGCCCCCCTAGCAGGGCCAGGGGTGGAGCCGCGCCGGGTGGCCGCCTGGGCCCCCCCTGGCTCCCCTCTGGCCCCACTCGGGCTCTTCGCGAAGCTTCCTGTACGCTGATTTTTCCTGTATTTTTCCCGGAATTTTTCTGGCACTTTTTATATGGGGGAAAACTGAAATAGAAAAACAGCAGAAAACAGGAACTGGCACTGGGGTGCACTGAGTTAATAGGTTAGTCCAAATATGGTCAAAAGTGTATCTAGATCATAGCAATATCACACAAAACATGCATGGAGCAAGCAGAAATTATAGATACGTTTTGGACGTATCAACAACTCTCTTGCAATAAACATGATTCAAAAATGATGTTTTGCAACAAGGCTAAAGTGTAGTAACAATTTACTCAATTCTAAAATGAATTATGAAGATAATCATAGAGTCAACACACAGTATAGTAAACCTTTTACCGTGTTCTCGTGTGTGTCAAAACTCATCATTAGCTAGTCATAAAGGCCATAGTATTTCTTGCATCGACTTGCAACGATATGCAATTGAAGTGATATTCTAGTGATCAACAGTTTAATCACAATATACAAGAATTAAGATTAACCATTTAATCATGATTCCCAAGAATTACATCTTTTGACCAGCAATGAATTCATCTATAACTTCGTATGAATTTCATTTCTGAGCTGGATATTCCAGTCTTCTTTCGCTTTGCCTTTATACGTATCATAGTTCTATTTCCAATTTCACTCCTACTCACATAAGATCACACATGATCAAGAGTGGCGCAGGCCATGGACTTTTGCGGCATGTAAGTCTTACTAACACTCTTTGGAACTTCCTTTCCCTTAATTCTCATCATCATATGATCGGTGTTCTTCTGGATCCCACACTTATCAGTTTTATTTCAGCACAATGAACATTTTCACTAATGCTTACAATCATACATTGTACTAGATATCTTATATCCTATATCAATTGTCTTACTACTGAAAACAGTTTTTCAGTTCCATGAATGTCAATTAACTATCCCAAATGTTTCGAAGTTCAGGTTTCATGGTGATTACGACAATACACTTAGCTTTGGTGGAATTCCTAGCATTTTGGATTGATGGACGTAAGACACATCATCCATAGCATCAGCGGGAGAGCATCAAAAATTTGCGATAGGACATGGTCCTTCTCAGCACTATTGAGGATAGTCCTCACAATACGGTACCAATCGTAAAGTTATTACCAGATAATACAGTTAATCAAAATCAATTGGGAAGGTGGTAACGCGAGCCATTATTCTACAACGATAATGCAAATACTTAGTCTTTGTTCATAATTAAGTTGCACTTGTGATTAATCAATTTAATTACTTAGTGCGCTCCCACTCAGATCAATATCTCTCGTAATTGATGCTGGAGTGATTCAAGATCCGAACCAATCGTCCGCCATTGATGTGACATCACTGATGACTTAGACTGGACCGGTAGGCCAACTTGCCAATCACGCCAAAGGTGATTCTTGTTCATCTTTCGATGGGCGTGTTCCGGTAGCAAAATTTTACCCAAACCGTCAAGACAACCAAGTGTAATTGCAGTGTGTTCTTAACACACCCGCCTTTTATGCGTCACACCGTGTGCACCCATGTGACATGACCTGCTCCGGTGTGAAACATAGTATAGACGGTGCTACAGTTGGAAGAACACTATCAACTTGATATTGTTTTGAGAGAGATCACCCTAATAAAATACGACTACCGTGCATCAAACAAGGGTGCATCAAAGGGATAAACATCACAGGCATTTCATAAAATTATGTGATATAGTATAGCCCTTTGCTACGTGAAGTATTCGTTGTCTTCACGTCGTTGTGTTAGAAGTCACCGTGTCCACCAACATCACCACGGCTTCCGGCATGTGCGTCGGGGTCCACCTCCGCATCGTAGATCATCACCTTGCATCTATCTATTGCTTTGCCTCGAGCTAATAAACAGTTCTGGCACGCAGGCCATAATTAAGTGACAATCATATGACTCCAGTCATCATTCCGTACCACGACACGCAGGTCGCGAATAAATATTACATTATATAGCATCTCATACAAACACATTGCAAATCTTGAAGGCTATACCACATCACATGCACATTCTGAAAAAACGAGTTAGATCGCCATCTAGACGGGTTGTTGCAACTTTTATCGTGGTTGATTAGCAGGTTACATGCAAACGTTGTTCCCTATACAAACCAAACACGATATTTCATTGTTGCTAGTTTAACGTTCGGGGTGCGTGCAGCAAATAATGCCACAAGCCAAACTTCGTTAAAAGCGTGACCCCGTGTGGATTTGAGTTCATAAAATCCACAAGCCCCTCCATGTTAAATCTTCTATTGCGAGATTAAGATGAGATCCAAGGAGTTTGATGTAGACCATGATCAAGGCAACCAGCATACTGAAAGCAGCATAGAGGGATCGATGGAAAACTCAATCCTTGTAGCAAAACCTCAACTTGCCATCAAACATAGAAAAAATCACATGACAGGGAAGCAACAAGAAAATCAATGCCTCATATCACACATATGATCTGGACCTAAACATGCATCTAATCAAGGATCGCTCATGATACCACTGTTGGGAAACGCAGTAGAAAACAAAAAAATTCGTGCCTACGAATCAAGAACCCAAGATCATCCATGAAGATTGCATCCAAGGTTTTAGGTCATAGCTCACCAACCGATGTAGCGGAAGTAGAGTTGGTGAAGACCGTCGGTGCAGATCCCCGCAGCTCGGAATTTCAATGACCTCCCAACCGCGAGGATATCGATCCCTCGAACCGTCCCGCGATCTAGTCCCACAGACAAGTCCCACAAACAAGCTCCTCGAAGAAGGGTCGAAGGTACGACCCCTCCATTAGTATCCACACATCCCGTAGCAGCAATCCAGCAGCGCTCCGCCGTCCAGAGATGAATGCCACCGAGAAAAATAGAGGGAGAAAACCCTAACGGATTCCGATCTAGAACAGCGTCTAAACCGGGGTCCAATTGTGGAGCAACGGGGTTTAGAGGAGGGAGGGTGGCGCTGGGCGGCTAGGGTTAAGTTGTAGTGCACCCCCACCCTTGCCCCTCATTATATAGGTGACCAGGGGGCTGTCCTGGCCGACTTGGGAGGTGTGGAGTCCCCCTGGGACTCCTACTCCCAAAGGGAGTCCTTCCCACCGGGGAGTCTGAGTCCAAGGAGGACTCCTCCCCACTTGCGGCGCCCCCACCACCTAATTTCGGCCAGCCCCCTTGGGGTGCCTTGCCCCCCAAGGCTAAGGGTGTTGGGGCGCATATGGTACTGTTCGGAAACTTTTGGAACCTTCTAGAAGTTTCCAGAACCTTCCAGGACCCGCCGGGACCATTCTCGGCCATTCCGGGACCTTCCGGGATGGTTTCGGGACATTCCGGAACCTCCTGGAACGCTTCCAAGACCTTACGAGACCGTTTTCGGAAGTTCCGGAACTATCTGGATAGGTTCCGGGACAATCCGGGTTACGGTCTAGCCTGCCCGATGCCCTGCGTCGGTTCGTCGGTCGTTTTCAGGACGTCCACCGATTAACCGTAAACTGTTCCGGTTGATCCAGTACTTCCCCAGTACCATTCTCATATGTTCCAGAACCACCTGGGACTATTCCAGAGCGATCCGGACATATCCTTAAATACCCAGAACTTCTTCTGGTGCCCTTATGAAGAATTCCATAAATACCCGGAACTACTTCCGGTACCCGTATGAACTATTCCATTTTGCTTCCACTAAACCTTCTACCATTCCAGTATTCTAACAGACTACTGCCTGTTAAGTGTGTGACCCAATAGGTTCGGTATAATGCGGAAATGACTCAGAACATCTTCCGGACATAGGTCACCAGCCTTTTGTCAATAGCCAATAATCAACAGCGGAGCCATGGACACCCATGTTGACTCCCGCACATACACGAAGAAACTTCGAGTGAACCATTATGTTAATTCATGTACCATTCCCTTTGCTTCGCGATATATGACAAAGTTAGAGGAGAGAAGTTTGGCACCCATGTCTAACAACTTCTTGAACACAAGCTACTCGTTATCCTCTTTGCTCGTTTGTCCCTTTTCTCGTTATCGTATTCCGGTATCCCCGTGACTGAATCACAATGCGTCTGGCCAGACTATAATGGATACCGTCATACCGAGTGGGCCCGAAGTGAATATCTTCTTCATCGTGAAGGAGCAAATCCCAATCTTGAACTATCACAGATACTAGACACACTATCCAATGTACCCAGAACTTATTTTACTACTTCCCAGTAACGGGAAGATTCATCTAAGAACCAAAGCACATCTTCCTGTGTGAAGCAACTTGATACTCTCATGGTCTAAGGAATTACGTATATGATAACATTTCATGATATGACTTATAACGTTGTTACGATGTGATCTCTAAGTATATCATTTAATACTGGGGTCGGTTCAACATCATTGTTCTGCTAACAATATGTTCCCATTGCTACTGACATCCTTGTTACAAGAACAATGTCCATGATTAAGAAAATGTAATCATCAGTTAGCACATGAGCTGGTCTTAGAGGCTAAACCAGGAACTCTTGGTGTTTACATTTCCACACATGCAAATGAGTTTTCTTCTGAATCTCATAGTCAGGGTCATTGCAATCATAGCACAGAAATATAAACATTAATTATGAACGTGGAAATATATATAATAACATTTTATTATTGCCTCTAGGGAATATTTCCAACAGACCACATGGTTGCTTGCTGGCAGGCACCATTGTGGTGGTGGTGACTCTCCCTCAGGTTGTGGGGGTAATGGGTGATGGAGCGGCGGGTATCCCGTACATAACCTCTCTTGTAGGGGTGACAACCTGATTTGGATCTGGGGATTAGACCTCCTCCCGCCCCCTGGTGGAATCGGTGGCATGAGTGAGTTGCCGAGCGAAAGCTCCGTGCCTTGGCGCCGGTGCCGGCGTTGCCTGCGGGTGTCGCGCTCTTCTTGAATATTTTGTGGTTCATCTCTCCGTGTCAAGGACTCGGGTGAAGACCTTTGTCTGAATGGACTCAGAAGCAGCGATGATCTTCCCTCTTGAGGGCGTTGTCGTGGAGCCTATGTGTGCTAGGGTGTAGCGTGCCGTGTGTGTGTTTCTTTCGATGCTCTTTCCTGGTAGCGTAGTTAGTTGCGTACACCGACTTCCTCAGGACCAGCTTTGTAAGAGGGTTGATGCGTCCCAAACGTATCTATAATTTCTGCTTGCTCCATGCATGTTTTGTGTGATATTGCTATGTTTTAGATACACTTTTGATCATATTTGGACTAACCTATTAACTCAGTGCACCCCAGTGCCAGTTCCTGTTTCCTGCTGTTTTTCTATTTCAGGTTTCCCCCGTATTAAAAATGCTCCAAAAATTTCAGGAAAATACAATAAAAAATCAGCGCTTCGGAAGCTTCCAGTGTCCCGAAGGGGGCCGGAGGGGACCCACCAGGGCCCCAGGCGCCCTCCCAGCGCGGCCAAGAGTGGGGTCACGCCATGGGGGCGCCTGGACCCCTGGTGGACCCCCTGGCTGCCCCCTTCACCTATTTATTCTCCGTCCTCCGAAACCCTCGAGGACAAAACCCCTTTTCGCGATCTCACCCCTGTTCCGCCGCCTCCGCGCTTCCAAGATCGGGAGCGCCAGCAGACCTCTTCCCGGCACCCTGCCGGAGGGAGGATTGACCTCCGGGAGCTTCTCCACCATCATGGACGCCTCCCGGATGATCCGTGAGTAGTCCACCTTGGACCATGGGTCCATGATCAGTAGCTATGTGATTGTCTCCTCCCCTCTTTGTTCTTCATGGATTAGACCTTGTGATCTGTCCTACATGATCAAGGAACATATGTAATTCTTTCTGCTGTTGCTATGCTGAGTTTGCTGGGATCTGATGTATTATGAGACTATGTTCAGATTGTGATTGAGTAATATATTTGGTTCTTATCTTTTATATTTTTGTTCTTGAGTAATTCTTGCATGTTCTCCGTTCCTGTTTATTGCTTTGGCCAAGTAGTACGTAGTGACTCAAAGAGGGAGCGTTATGCTTGATTGTGCATTCATGCCCCCTGATTACTAGCTTGAGTGACAGAAACATGAGTCTAGGGGATGTGTTGTTGCCACAAGGGGGAAAACGGTGCTTGTAACCGCGGTTGCAAGGATTGTTTACTTTACGCAAAGTTCTTTTAATGCAGTTGTTTGTTGCTTTGGGTTTACACTTTGGGTGGGGCTCGCAACTTAATACCAGCGAGATGTTTTGGATAGATATCTCAAGGTGGATGATTAGTAGTAGATGCAGATGGATTTCGGTCTACTTATTTTGGCGTACCACCCATGCTTTTGAGCCTCTTACTTTTTTTGTAGCATAGTTAGCATTGGTTTGCGCCCGTAATCCTGTCAATTGCCCAGCTGTGATTTGTTTACCTCGCATAGCAGTTTTATCATCTTTTGGGAGAGAGACGTCACTAGTGAACATCATGGGACCCCGGTCCATATTTCCACCACTATTACACACTCAATTTACTTCCTTCTTTTACTTTCTAGTTATGGCTATCACTATCTTTTATCTGTTACGTTTGACCCTTTTTAAACAGCAAGGCCGGAGAGATTGACAACCTCTCTGTACTCGTTGGGAGCAAAGTTATTTGTATCTGCGTGAAGGTCCACGTCAACTCGTACTAATCTTTAGCGCAGTTGTCGCCACTTGTCGTTGCTGGAGTCCTAATACGTCTCAAATGTATCTACTTTTCCAAACACTTTTGCCATTGTGTTGCCGTCATTCTTGCATGATTTGAACTAAACTAACTGATGTCTATGCACGCTTATATTCTTGTAGACTATGTTGGGCCTCCAAGCGCAGAGGTTTGTAGGACATCACTAATTTCCCTCAAGTGTATGACCTAAGGTTTATCGAACTCAGGGAAGTAGAGGTTGAAGATGGTCTCTCTCAAGCAACCCTGCAATAAAGATACAAGAAGTCTCTTGTGTCCCCAACACACCTAATACAATGGCAAATTGTATAGGTGCACTAGTTCGGCGAAGAGATGGTAAAATATGGGGTGATAGGTATGACAAAGCAAGGTAATATAAAACTGTAATAAAAAGTGCAGCAAGCAAACAAGTAGTAAACGTGAGCGCAAACGGTATTGCAATGGTGGAAACAAGGCCTAAGCTTCATACCTTCACTAGTGGAAACTCGCAATAACATTAACATAGTCTAATCACATGATATTTCCCATAAAACATGCAATGGAGACGTACTCGGAGGTCATTCCTTTGTGGTCAAGAGAGGACGAGAATTGTGTAGGGCTACAAAAGCACACCTCAGAGTTCGTAGTTCCCATCTATGGATTTCCCAATGTCACCGCGGCCATCCAAAGAGAGTACCACAATCACCACAACATATCTAAAGGTTAGTCAAAGACAAGCACCAAGAGACTCTCAATCTTCAATCCACACACAAAAGAGGAAATCACTCATGAAAATATTCTTCTAACCCATGTACAATAGACCGTTGTCACCATGGTCTCGGGGATTATATTAGATAGGATCAAGTGAGTACATCAAATCCAATACATAGAAGAAGGGGAAACATCATGGGATCACCCTAGATTAACATAGACAATGATCACAACAAAGATCACATCACGGGAGAGAGAGAAACCACATAGATCAAGATACAAGCCTTAGCCCCGAGGGGGAACTACTCACACATGGACATGGTGAGAGGGAGAGTTGTTGATGGAGAGGTGCATCCCGGAGGAGATGAAGGAGACGGTGACGGCGGCGGCGGCGCCCACGGCCACGGCCACGACGGTGGCCACGACCCTTGGGGGTGGCGTGTAAGGCCCGATATGCGGTATTGTTCCAGATCTAGATGTTTCCATCCAGACCCGGGGACGAAGCACATATCGGTCCCATCGCGACATATGACATAGCCATATGCCCCGGATTTCCAACATGATATCACAACATTACAGATACAAGGATACAACATCTCATACAATCGGCATACAACTGCCTTAATACAATACAACAGCGGAAGATACATGTCTGAGTACAGACTACAAGCAAATGCCTAGTGGCAAAGAGAAAAATATCGATCCCCATAACCACACGGGTCCAGGCCCTCCGCCGGGATCCGCCTAACTAGTCGTCGTCGAGTCTCCATGTGAAACGTCGATCACCATACATGTTGTCGATCAAGAAGCCTGAAAAGAGTTTGGGGGTATTATCATGAGTACAGAGGTACTCATCATCCAACTGTAGTGGTTATCTGACCCAGCAAGGACTTCATCACTCTTCATTCTAGGACAACTAGTAGTTTACGGTAAGGATGGGGTAAGTGGTGAGGTTGTTGCCGCACTAGCATTTATGAAGTGGCTAACGATCTAGAGAGTAAGATAAGAAGCCAAGCATTCGATGAGGAATCGCCTCCAACAAGTCTTGCTATCAGCTACTTACGCAAACATAAAACCTATCCTATCCTTTTCCTCCTCTTCGCATCCCGACGAAGAAGAAGCAGTCAAGGCACACACACGTTGATCAAATTATATTAAGATTATCTCAGATGTTGTTGTCTATGAACAAGGAGTAGGTCTCAAGTCGTCCATAACCGTGGACACGGCTTCTCGAAAAGATTTAACCCTGCAGGGGTGTACCAACTACCCATTACAAGGCTCCGCACGCACGCCCATCTCTCTCAGTTGCTACCCATCACAGGCAACCATTTTATGATTTAGTTCCGAGAGATCCGAAACGACAGGTCCCTCTAACTAACAACGAACAAATCCGGGTGCCCCCCGGGGAGTCGACACCGAACCCAAAAGCCGGCCACGCTCTCGGATCGGACTCTTCCGTATGGCCAAGGTCGGGGTTAGCCTCACCTATATAATAGGGGACTTCCCTAGCTCACTAGTGTGGACCAACAAAGGAACTCTGTCTCCGCTGGCCCGAGTTGTTTTAAAACCACTGGCTGCAGACCAGTTACGCACACGGTTTCAAATGGTAAATCAGCTTGGGCCACCTTTAGAAATTTTTGAAGCTAGTTAGGTAAGAAAAGGAGACCCCATAGCATCCCACACGCGGTTAGGCACGCTCAGTCTTAAAACCAATACCCGGAACTCGGGTCCTAGGTGACTCGAATGGAACAAAGCGTCGGGGCGGGATAGCCTAGACCTTCCATCCTTCGTCAAATAAATTCAACATTTATAATAATCTTATCATCAACAACAATAATAATAATGTGATATCCCACACCAAGGAGTAACAGGGTAACATCGTAGCATCCTAAGCATTCATACTAAGCAGAGGACGAGCAACGAGCAATAGTAACATAGCAGTACAAGGTTTTTTGGGAAGGGACATGGCTGTATCGGTTTGAAAGAGGCTGTAAACATGTGGTAGGATCAAACATCGAACCTAACCTAGACTAGCATGCAAACCGCTGGTTGAAATAGAATGGATCATAAGTAATGTATAGTCCTTGCCTGTTGATAAGTCGGGTTCCGAAGGTGTAGCCGATCGCAAGCTCGCATCGTCTCCGAGAGGTACCCGCGGGAGCACACAAGAAGTAAACGCTGGAAAGCAATCAACGGTGCACCACTATTACTACGGAGCAACACAAGGCATGGCAACGCGATACGGATCTATCGTCGAGAACGGTTACTAACAGTTTAAGTGGGGTATCGGTCACACACGACGAATACCGCACGTTTACGGTGGTTCAAGTTGCTTAGCTACAGGTGATCAACAAAGGTTGTTAACATGGCAACTCAAGCAAGCATGGCATAGCACAGAAACATGTCAAGAGGTGAAGCACAAGGTAAACTATCTATGCTAGTCATTTTAAGTGAGGCACAACCTAAACATGGCATAACACTAAGTGTCGCACGATGATTAAAACATTTGGTACTGTTCTGTCCTAAACCATATTTTAGGTTGGTTAACGACAGCAAACAATAGCATAAACACAAAGTACACGAAAAACTAATCAAGTTACATATAAAGAACACCCCAAACGGAGTTACGGTTATAAAGATACAAGCAAAACAAGTTACGGGCACAATCTGCCAACATCAGGAAGCACACTTTAGAGCATTGCATAAACAGGATAATCAATGCAAACATGCTCACACATGATGTGGAACTAAAGTAGACATGACAGGGAAGGCATGGCAAAAAGAATCATGCAAAAAGGCATCACAGATCAAAAGATATTAAGCATGCAACATGGCATCGGAACATTACAGACTTAGAGAAAAACAACGGGATAACAACTTTGGAGCTCAATAACTATATGACTAGCAAGCATATCATGGAAATGAAATACATATAATGGAAGTAGTCATGATGCTTAACAATATGCAATTGGAATCACTCAATTCCGATAAACGGTCACGACACACTCGTCGACCGAAGTTGCAACAAAATATAAACAGCAGCACACTAACAACAGGGTAGTTACTTTGGAGCAATATACAATCATGATGTAGCAAGAAATTATGGCATGTGAATGCATGAAACTGAAGTAGAAACAATGCTTAATGCAACGCAAAAGGAATCACTAAATTCCGACGTACGGTTGCGAAGCAACCGTCGCCCGAAGTTTCAATCAAGCAACAATTTTCAGACAGTTTAACAGCAGCAGTTGCAATTAACGATCTGATGCCATGTTTAGCACACAATTACACAATCAAGATAACCTCAAATGAAAATGCTCACAAAAGATGAATTGAAGTGCACATGAAACTAAGCAACTTTCATTTTGGGGGCACGTTCATCGGAGCTACGGATCAACGGGAAATCACATTACAAAACGGGATCAACAACAATATTTAAAAGACTTAGCAGAATTTCGCAGGGTTAGAAAAAAAATAGCAACCTCATGGGCTGAGGCCCAACAGGCCAGAGGAGGCGGGCTGGATCTGGCAGGCCGTGGGTGTGGTGGGCCGACCCAGGCCAAGGCTGGCTGGCGGCTCGGACAGCCGGATCAGGTCGATCCCGACTGCGCGGTGGCCGGCGGCCTCTCCAGCGAGGGGAGCGGCTCCGGCGAGCCATAGGGCGGCGCTAGGAGGTAGAGGAGGCGGGCGCGGCTCGGGATCCAGCTAGTGGTGGGGCGGACGGCGACTGGTGCGGCTCCAGGGGCGGTGCGAGCTCGGCCGGCCACCATGGCGGGCGGCGCGACGACCAGGCGTCGGCGGCGGACCTGCAGAGGGGGTAGGGCGACGGTGAGAAGAGGGAGGAGGAGAGGAGGCGCGGGGAAAGGGGATACGGTCGGCAGCGAGGCCGTGGACGCGTGCGACGGCGGCGCTCCACGGGCGGCGCAGCGTGCAGACTCGGGCGGAGGCGGCGACGCGGCTCACCGCGGCCCGGTTCGGCCCGGCGGCGCGGATCTCAGCCCGGCTGGGCCCGGGGCGCGGTGGAGCTGCGGTGGGACGACGTAGCAGCTCCAGGGGCGTCGATCTCGCGATCCAACGGCCCTGGTGCTCTGGGATCTAGGGTTTCGGCGAATGGGGGTTTTGGGGCTAATTTTGTGCAAAAAGAGGGGGTGGCTGCAATTATGCCATAGGGGGGACCCTAATTGGCTGGTTTGGGAGGTGGGGTCATTATATAGGCAGGTTGTCTGGCCAGTTTACGCAAACGCCCTCGGTACCCCTCTCTCGCGTCAGGTGATCGCGTTCGTGACCGCCGAGACCCCGTACGGACTCCGATTCCGATGAAATCTCAAACCGCGCGCTCAGCGCATCGAGCCCGTCGATCGCACCTCACTGCGGTGAAATTCCGACAACATTTTCCGGCGCCCCTGAAAATAATCCGTTTATTAAATAAACAGGGTTTTCGATCCGGTGGCGATGGCTGCACTTGTGCCGGTGGCGACAGTGCTCGGGTGAAATCCCAGTGTCGCAAGGTCGTGTGCCGTGGTGGAAAGGGTCGGCCTCCGTCCGGTACGAGAATAGAGGGGGAAAATAATCGCCGATTGATAAATCGGGGATGCAAACACCGCAAAAAAATCAGACAGTCAAACAATTCACACCGAAAACAAAAATTTTAATTTTTGTGAAAATCTGGGTTGTTACATAGCGGCCCTTGGCCCCGTTCTTCTTCCTTGGAGATGGTTCTGCTGTGGAGATTGATCTCCCCCCTCAAGACGGCTGCCAAGGGGGAGGAAATTTCGTGGTGCCCTTTGACCTAGGTTTCCTCTCTTTATATAGACTCTCAGATTCCCGTTATCCATATTACGTCTTCGGTATTTCGGGCTCCAGGGAGCATCCGAACTCCGATTGGGCCGAATTTTATGTCCAGATCCTGCGGCAAACAATTCCCTACAACTTTGTAGTTTTAAGGTTTTCCGTTTGAGGCCTTCTTCTAGCATTCCGAGGCAATCTTTAAAACCTGTCTGGTGGGGACAGATTTCGGGAGAGTTAGAGTCCAACTCCTACAAGGCTCCTTTTTCTGATTTTTCCTTTATCCAAGTAATTCCTACACATAAAGTACAAAAACAAGAACTTGTGCACTCTTGCAACCATTAATAGGTTAGTTCCAAAATATGTTATAAAAAGATATGAAAGTGTATCAAAAGCATAGGAATATCACACAAAACATGCATGGAGCAAGCAGAAATTATAGATACGTTTGGGACGTATCAACATCCCCAAGCTTAATTCCTGCTCGTCCTCGAGTAGGTAAATGATAACAAGAATAATTTCTGTGGTGACATGCTAGAAACCATATAAGAACTTTGAAAAGTAAAGCAATCAAGGTATGTGATTCCATTCAAGTCATAACATGCAATAGTCTATATTAGCATTGAAACAAGCAACGAACGAACATTAGGTGCAAGAGCTCTTGCTGTCCGTGACTCGAATGTCTCCAAATGGTGTTTGCCTGCAAGAAGGGGGATATGGTAATAGGAGAGAAAAAATATATTTGTTGAGAACTCAATCTACTAAAGTTTCACACTTCGTCTTCTTTGGAATCTTATCTTGACTCATCCCTAGACACTAGCCAGGTACAAGTCAATTTGATCCACTCCTTTTTGATATTTTGAGCACTCATGCAATGAATGAGCGTAAGCACGAGAGTTGACACTTAGGATGGCAAAGAGAGAAATATGGTGGAGGAGGAAGACAAAAAGGGTGAGAAAGGCTCACATCAATGAGGACAATCATAGGCGCGAGAGCCAAATGATAGATATGATGTGAGGAGTAGGGGTTGCAATGCAACGGTTGCACATATGAGCTGGAAGCTCTCCAATGGAACTAGTGTGGATGCATCTAACTTGCTCTCTCATGAAGACCTGGAGCTCTTTTGAGGAGGCTCATCCTTGGAATATGCAAGCCAAGTTCTATAGTGTGAAGGTCCCCACATAGCTATATCCATGATCATCTCTATGGAGTATAAGGATAAGAGGGAGTACTAGTGTGGATCTTTCAAAAGGATAGTAGTGTTGCCCCTTTCTCTCTTTTTATTTATTTTTCTCTTTTTTCTATTTTTTTGTATTTTTTTGTTGGCCTCAATGGCTCTTTCTATTTAACTCTCATTTGTCCTCTTTGGGATCTTTTTATTTTGTCCACTTTGGGATATTTTCCTCACTTAAGGGCAACACTCTAATTTACAAGAGGGTATAGAAGATCTTCACACTTTACAAGGTACTCAAATCATAAAGAAGATGTAGCTATCATGATGTATGCAAATGTATGCATCTGCCAGTGTAGCAGGAACATGTATGACATGAAGATCAAGTCATGAAGAGATGGATGTTGCATGACAATATATCTCGGAAAGGCTATGGAAATGCCTTGATAGGTAGGTATGGTGGCTGTTTTGAGGAAAGATATAAGGAGGTTTATGATGATAGAGTGTATCATGCCAAGGATTTGGATGTACCGGCGAAGGTGGACGCCAACTCTCGGAGTGAGAAGAAGGCAATGCACGGTACAGAAGAGGCTGGAAAATATGAGGAGGTGGAAGTGTCAACTTTCAATACTTACATTAGTCCAAAGAACTCATGCACTTATTATCGGTAACTCTCAATCTAATGAGGAGATTCACAAAGAGACAAGTACCCCGAGGAGAAGTGTATGGGGGTTTGGTTATCCTTCCGAATCCTCGACTCATGGTACGTGAGTGTACTCTAATATCTGATCCCTCCAAAGAGTAGTGATGTCACAACCCCAAGTTAGGTATGTGCTAGGGTAAGCCTAGGCCTTTGCATCATGATAAAAATTTAAAAAGAAATCAAAATGGGAGAGAGAACACCCCCCAGATGAATTAATTCAAATGGCCAGATAAAAAGTTGCTCCAAAAATTCCTTTTGTATTTTTGAAAACTCCCATAAATGAGTGTGATCACATATCAGGTGATGTGGGACCAAACCCATGCTCATGGATTTTTCAAATATTCAAACAGGAGCATACATTTAAATTTAAAACCCTATTTGAATTAAAGTTCAAATAATTTGAATTTAAAAAATGTTCAAACTTTATAAGTGGCTAGCCATATATATCTAGAGGCCACATAAAAATTTGGGGCATTTATAAAAATGCCTAGCTATTTTTTTATTGCAAGGCACAGCAAATGTCAGAAAAGAAAACAGAAAAGAAAAGAAAAAGGACTTACCTGGCCGAAGTGGCCCAACTCATCGCCCAGCGGCCCACCAGCCTGGCCCAGCCCGCGAGCTCGTCTGTCGTCTTCTTCAAGCTGCTCGGTGGCGAGCCGAGAGCGCGCGGCGGCCGCCACCGCGACGTCGAGGACGTTCCAGACGTCCCCGAGCCCTATCCTTGCGCCACGGTGACGCCTAGAAGCCGTGCATCCTTCTCCTCCTCTCGCCACAGTCTCTCCCGCCCCCTGTGCGTTTTCCCCAAACCACCCGAGCGCCGCCGCAGTTCATCGTCGACGGGAAACGCAGCCAACGCCGGAGCTAGACCAGAAGAGCTTGTCCATCATGCACAGCGTCGTCGACTTCCTCGATCTGGAGAAGATGGAGGTCTAATCGAGCCCGAGGCCGTCGCAATCCTCACCATCGTCTCGCCGGAGCCGTCGCAATCCTCACCATCGTCTCGCCGGAGCCGCCGCACGTCGTCGTCAAATTCGTCGCCTACAGACCCTCCCCGACCTCGCCGTCACCACCAGCACACTCGTGGTGAGCTTCTAATTCAACCTAGCTATCCCAGGGTCTCCCTCCCGTACTCTGTCGCCGTTTGCCATGAGGAACGAAGAGCACCGCCGCCATGAACGACGACGTGGAGGTTCCAGTACCCCTCCGCCATCCCCGTGATGTCCAACGTGCTCCTGGCACCTCCAGGAGTCGTTTGATGCAGCGCTAGCTCAAGCTCTCCCCTCGCAGCAACTTTTCCGTCGAGCCCGAGCCACGGCCGCCACTAGGGCACGTCGCCGGCGAGGCTACAGTGCCCCCCATGGTTCCCCGTGTGCAACAGGTAGTGCGGACGAGCACGGGAAGCCTTCTGGTAGTCTCGGCGTGCCAAATGGTGGCCGGCAGCACCATTTCCATGGACGCCGCCGCGTCTGCGAGTCGCCGCCAACTCGTCGCCGGCGAGATGACGTGGCCGGCGTCGTTAGCACTAACCCCAACCACTAATGACCCCCTAACCCACTAACAACTGGGCCCAGGCCACTAACTAATCCCTGGTTAGTTTAAACTAACCGGGTTAGTTAACTAACCCACTGACAGCCTAGGCCCACCTGTCAGCCCCCCCCCCCACACGCCAGCATGAAGTCAGCCTGGCGCAATAAGTCAATTAAATTGATTAAATCAATTACAGAAAATCCAGAAAATAGCCAAATCTTTAGAAAATCATAACTAATTCATTTTAACTCCAAATTGGACAAATAATATGTCTAAAATTATTAGAAAAATACAAGGATTATGAATATGCAACTTGTTTCTATGTTTGACCATTTTAAAATGGGTGAAAAGTAGCAAACATGCATATGGATCCTTTTCAAATTCAAATTTGGAGTGAATTTGCAAATGACTTTGCAACACATTTATTTTAGATGGATTCATCCACACATCAGAAGCTTTATCTCAACTATACAAAATCACTTCATGATCAACTTTTTCAAATGAACATTCATGCATTCAAATGCATTTGAATTTCATCGATAAATCAAATGGAGTTTGAATTTGCATTTCAAATGCAATATGCTCCTTTTAAATGGAATGCTCAACATCAGTACCATGAACATCACCATTACAATCTTATTCATGTGATTGTGCATTGTACATTATGTTGATCCTATGATTGTCATGTTGCTAATAGACGTGCAACCGGAATCGGAGGCCACCCCCTTCGTTGAAGACACCGTTATCGAAACCTCGTCAGCAAGGCAAGCAAACCCCCATTGATCATGTCGATAAAATCCCACTTCCCTCTCATGTCTCGCTTATGCATTGTATAGGATGATTACCATGCTACGTTTCTACCGCATAGATGAACCCATTCCTTTGCATGACCTATCATTTGTCACAGTAGTAAGCAAACCACAATCCTAGCAAATGTAGGAGTTGATTGATATCATGTGGCCCCTGCAATTGATACTGCTTATTGCATGCTTAGAATGATACCATGTTGATACTGCTATGTGAGTCGGGATGGTAGTGATCATGATGATGATGGTAGAAAGGTGTTGGTGAGTCTACCCTAATACACGGTGAACGATGAGAGGCTGTGTAGGAGTACACGGTGGGTTGTCTCATTGAACACCGCCCTAAGTCCGAGTTCTTGTGTGGTGATCCAAGATGAAGAGTACAACCACGCATTGGGCTCACTGACCCCTCTCAGCTTACTAACTCATCCCCTTCGATGTCCAGATGTCGCAGTAGTTCGGATTTCTGTAGGTATTGTGGCCTGGTAGCCAAGTGAGAGAACGGCTCATCCGAGACCGGCTTTCGCACCACGCACACATCGTCTGGGTCCACTTCGGTAAACCGGCCGGGTTCACGATAGTGGAAGACAACCCAGATAGGCGGCTTTCATGGACTAGATCGGCTATGAGGTAACAGTTGTGGTGGCATCCTCGCTGTCATCTCTTGAACGGTGACACGCAAAAGGCGGTAACTGATGACACGTGTGTGTAGCGGTACACCCCTGCAGGGTTAACAAAACTATTCGAAT
Organism: Bromus sterilis; assembly: GCA_950022295.1. Lineage (NCBI taxonomy): Eukaryota > Viridiplantae > Streptophyta > Magnoliopsida > Poales > Poaceae > Bromus > Bromus sterilis. Next base: position 48,657,142 of record OX465600.1, on the reverse strand, counting down.
AGCCGCGTCCGCGGTTAAGGACTGCTTGGAAAGCTTAGCTTGATTATTAGACAACTTTAACTGGATACTTCTAAAATACACCAAGATAAGTGTGAGTGCTATGGCGTGCTTTCTCGTGGGGAAGTCGAGGAAGGCACCATAGTGGTGTAATTGGTTGAAGAGATGTAGTGGACTCGTGTACGCTTCTTACCTCAAGTCTGGTACTCGTAGTTCAGGACTAGCCAAGTCAAAGCTGGCACTTCTGCAAGTGAAACCCCACCTCCCTTTACCTTGATACATGTGCATGAGTAGTATAGATCCTATGTAAGTCTTTCTGAGTACGACTTTGTACTCACGTTTGCTTATTCTATGTTTTAGATGAACCCACCGACCCCGATGGTGGCTTCTACCCGAAGCTCGAAGAATGAAGACTCAGACCAAGACCAAGCTAGTGTAGTCCCAGTCAGACGACTGGTTCCCTCGTGGAGGGCTTGTTTTTAGATAAGGCTTCTCTAAGCCATTTGTTAAACTTTTCTGTACTCAGACCTACTTTGCTTCCGCATGTTTGATGTAATGTTGGATCACAGACTTGTGATCTCTGTGTGCACTCTGTAAGAGTTATTAATAAAGATGTATACATTGTAGAGAATTGCAATGATACCTGCTGTTCATACTAGACATGTGTGATGCGTGTATGTTTATAACATGCATGTCTTAGTATGGGTTTTCGAGACCTTAGTTGTGATCTGGCTGGCGGTCTTTTATACACCAAGTGGCCCTTAGATGTGCGCAGCTTGGGGCATCGTGATGCGATTGTTCGTGACTCCGTCACGTGCACACTTTGATGTATGATCGAGCCCGCCCTAGACCCCGACTAAGTGATCGGGCTGGAGTAAGTCTATGTAAGGGTTATAATACAATCCATAGTATGGTTGAGGCGACTTGTCTATGAGTATGGGAGTTCACCACCCATATCATTTAGACTTTTGTGCGGACGATGAGGACCCATTTCAGTTGATCATCCGGCCTGGATGGGATGCCCCTCACGTTCGATGCTTTCCGAGAACGTTCTGTGCTTGGCCTTGTCTGCTTAGACAAGTGGGTACGGTTCTCGGCTCTCCATATGATTGTGTTGTAGCGAGGCTTGCATACGCTAACCCCGGGTCCCGACAAGTGATCCATCTAGTAGCTAGAGTTCTCAACTAGTTTTGTAGGTTTTTGAAAATAAACAAGGATTGCACAAAATACGACACCTATCACTAATAGGCTAGAGCTCTTGACACCAAAAGTTCAAATATTACTCACATCAATACCTCAAAACTATTGCAAGTTACTACTAAAATTAAATAGCAACCTCAATTACCTACTCTCAAGACAAGACACAACTCAGTGCAACAACCAACTCTCTTAACGAGATAAACATTAAAACTAAAGAGAGTTCCAGCAACAAACTAAACAAAAACCAAAGCTCTTGCTAAGGACAAACTAAAACTAAGACTAAACATGGCAGTAGCTACGAAAAGATAAATAACACACAACAGTAAAAAGATAGGCATGAAAAATCCTATGATTTGTTCTAGATTTTGAAAGTGGAGCGTGTTTCTCTCCCACACAAAGCAAGACGGGATCTAACTGGTTATGAACAGAAAGCAAAGATAAAGAAAACTAAAAACAAAACCTAAGAGCAAGACGCTCCCAGCCTAGCACAAAGCGCATGAAGTGATAAAAATATAGTGAGACGAAGGACGAACGGATGTTTGTTGATGGAGAAGGGGATGCACGGGGGCATCCCCAAGCTTAGACGCTTGAGTCTACTTGAATATTTATTGGGGATGCATGGGGGAATCCCCAAGCTTGAGCGCTTGACACTCCCGAATCTTATTTCATCATCTTCCATCGCACACTTGAAAACTCCCTTCATACATAACTCATCATAAGATGATTAGAGAGGTTAGTACCCTTAATAAATAATTTCCCCCACTGCATATAGAGATATTCTTGAAGAGCTACTGTTTCTCAAGATTGCCAAAAGGTTTTTGCAAAGAAAAAGAAAGCTTAAGGTTTGCAAAAGTTAGGAGAGACAAAATGTGGCAGAATCTGTGAAAAAACAGAACAGCAGGTAGTAAAGAATTTTTTAGGGGCACTTCCACAACTCAAATCAAAAAACTTAGAACGGACGCTCAAAATTCAATTGTATGGATCACGCTGTCAAAACAATTCAGATCAAAAAGATGATCTGGTGATTTTAGGCTAATTTTTCCTTCCAAAGACAGAATCTGTTTTCTGGACAGCATGTCACAACTTTTGAACTTTCTTGCAATTGGAGGCTAAACTTGGCACAAAGCTTGAAAATAAAGATACAATGAAGTTGCTACAGTGGTAACAATCATCAAGACCACTTAAAACAGAAGTAAAAACATCAAAGTAAAGTTAACAAGGGTTGTCTCCCTAGAGCTCTTTCTTTATAGCCATAAAGATAGGCTTAAGATTTTAATGAGGCTCTCGTAGGAATAAAGTTGAAGAACAAAAGAGACCATCAAGAAGCAAATACCAAACTCATTTAAGTCTAACATGCATCCTATGCATAGGAATATTGCAATGAAATAATTTATTGAAGCACAAAGCAATAAGCATAGGAAGGAAAAACAAGTGCAACTTCAAAACCTTCAACATAAAGAGAGGGAACTTGATATTATTGAAATATATATAAGCGTATGTTCCCCTCTCATAATAATTTTCAGTGGGATCATGAATAGACTCAACAATATAAGTATCACATAAAAAATTCTTATCATGATCCACAAGCATAGAAAATTTGTTACTCTCCACATAAGAAAAATCCTTCTCATTAGTAATAGTGGGAGCAAACTCAACAAAATAGCTATCACATGAATCATTCTTATCATGGTGCACTTGTAAAAAATTATTCTTTATAGCATAAGTGTCATCACAATAATCATCATAGATAGGAGGCAAAGTATTATCAAAATAAATTTCCTCATCAAAACTTGGGGGCTAAAAAGATCATCTTCATAAAAACTAGCATCCCCAAGCTTATGGTTTTGCATATCATTAGTATCAAAAGTATTCAAAGAAGACATGCTAATAACATTACTACTATCATGAGTGTTGTTCAAATAATAAAGCTCCATAGGCTTTTTGATCTCCTCCTCAAACACTTCATGTCCTAACTCAAGATGAGCTCATAAAGCTCTCTCATAATTTTTGTTGTTGTTTTCCATAAAACCTAACTAGTGAAAATAAAAACAAGAAACAAAAAGAATTAATTGCAAGATCTAAAGATATACCTTCAACGCTTACCTCCCCGGCAACGGCGCCAGAAATAGCTTGATGTCTACGCACGCTTCTATTCTTATAGACTATGTTGGGCCTCCAAGCACAGAGGTTTGTAGGACATCACTAATTTCCCTCAAGTGGATGACCTAAGGTTTATCGAACTCAGGGAAGTAGAGGTTGAAGATGGTCTCTCTCAAGCAACCCTGCAATTAAGATACAAGAAGTCTCTTGTGTCCCCAACACACCTAATACAATGGCAAATTGTATAGGTGCACTAGTTCGGCGAAGAGATGGTAAAATATGGGTGATAGGTATGACAAAGCAAGGTAATATAAAACTGTAATAAAAAGTGCAGCAAGCAAACAAGTAGTAAACGTGAGCGCAAACGGTATTGCAATGGTGGAAACAAGGCCTAGGATTCATACTTTCACTAGTGGCAACTCCCAACAACATTAACATAGTCTAATCACATGATATATCCCATAAAACATGCAATGGAGACGTACTCGGAGGTCATTCCTTTGTGGTCAAGAGAGGGCGAGAATTGTGTAGGGCTACAAAAGCACACCTCAGAGTTTGTAGTTCCCATCTATGGATTTCCCAATTTCACCGCGGCCATCCAAAGAGAGTACCACAATCACCACAACATATCTAAAGGATAGTCAAAGACAAGCACCAAGAGACTCTCAATCTTCAATCCACACACAAAAGAAGAAATCACTCATGAAAATATTCTTCTAACCCATGTCCAATAGGCCGTTGTCACCACGGTCTCGGGGATTATACTAGATAGGATCAAATTAGTACATCAAATCCAATACATAGAAGAAGGGGAAACATCATGGGATCACCCTAGATTAACATAGACAATGATCACAACAAAGATCACATCATGGGAGAGAGAGAGAAACCACATAGATCAAGATACAAGCCTTAGCCCTGAGGGGGAACTACTCACACATGGACATGGTGAGAGGGAGAGTTGTTGATAGAGAGGTGCAGCCCGGAGGAGATGAAGGAGACGGTGACGGCGGCGCCCACGGCGGTTGCCACGGCCCTTGGCCCCTTATTCTTCCTTGGAGATCGTTCTGCTGTGGAGATTGATCTCCCCCTCAAGACGGCTGCCAAAGGGGAGGAAATTTCATGGTGCCCTTTGACCTAGGTTTCCTCTCTTTATATAGACTCTCGGATTCCCGTTATCCATATTACGTCTTCGGTTATTTCGGGCTCCAGGGAGCATCTGAACTCCGATTTGGCCGAATTTTATGTCCAGATCCACCGGACAACAATTCCCTACAACTTTGTAGTTTTAAGTTTTTCCGTTTGAGGCCTTCTTCTAGCGTTTCCGAGGCGATCTTTAAAACCTGTCTGGTGGGGACAGATTTCGGGAGAGTTAGAGTCCAACTCCTACAAGGCTCCTTTTTGTGATTTTTCCTTTATCCAAGTAATTCCTACACATAAAGTACAAAAACAAGAACTTGTGCATTCTTGCAACCATTAATAGGTTAGTTCCAAAATATGTTATAAAAAGATATGAAAGTGTATCAAAAGCATAGGAATATCACACATAACATGCATGGAGCAAGCATAAATTATAAATACGTTTGGGACGTATCACTAATCCGGACTGACGTTGTTTTCAGCAGAGCTGTTTGTATGGTTTAATTGTGCGCAGGAAAATGGATTTTTGGACATCTCAGAAAATTCCCAGAAAAATTACAAAAAATCCACGCATCCGAAGGAGCCCGGAGCCAGAAGGGGGGCCCGAGGGCAGACAGAGGGGGCCCAGGCGCCATGCTGGCACGGCCAGGGGTGGGGTCACGCCAGCTGGCCGCCTGGGCGACTCCCCCATCCCCTGGTGCCCTACTTCGACTCCTATTTATTCCCGTGATAGGGAAACTCCGAAACAGAGGTCGCTTTTCCAGAACCCGTCGCGAAGCAGCGCCACCCTCTGTTCTTCCTCAGGAGGGCTAATCTGGAGGCTGATTTGGCCTTCGGAGAGGGGAGATCGTCGCCATCGTCATCACCATCACCAATCCATCATCCCTCCATGACTTCTCTTCACATGAGGGAGTAATTCTCTGCTGTAGGCAAAGGGGATGGTAGGGATTGGATGAGATTGATCATGTAATATTCGACAGATTGTTAGGGGCATGTTGCCTATCATCTACTTTGGTGTTTATCATCTTTGCTACAACTTGTTGCTCTTAATGCTTGTCACTTTGGGCCCAAGTGTCATGTTTTCATATCTGAACCACTTATGTTTTCCTGAGTATATTTATGTTCGAGATCCTATCTATGAGTTGTATGCACCTATTATGGTCCGGAACCGGCGATCCCAAAGGTGAGAGCTTGGGACACCAAAGGGGCTGGTCCATAATTTGAGGATTCCATGTATTCACGAGGGGGTGACCCCACGACTCCTCTACGTGAGGGTACTTGGTGCGTGTCATGGCTGGCGGCCCACTAGGGGCCCACTCGTGGACACCGACATGACGGATTAAGACATAAAGACCAAGACTTGAGGCGCAAGACAAGGACTCATATTCGTAGTCGACTAGGACTCTTGTAAACCCTACCTGGCTATCTATATAAAGCGAGGTAGGGGCACCTTTCTAGATCAGGTCACAACTCAAGACACAAGCTCTCAATCCCCACGCATAGGACTAGACAGATCTCTCTCCACCAAAGCCCTCACGGCACCTCTGTACATCATCATCAATACAAGATCAGACAAGCATCATGTAGGGTTTTCACTCCGGGGGCCTGAAGCTGGATAAATCGTGCCCCATGTGTCGTTTGTCACCTCGGAATCCTACCAACGCGCAGGCCACGTCGCTGTCTTTCCTCCTACACAAAACCTAGGGTCCCTGACCATAGGATTTGCCGAGGCCGATCCCCATCAATTGGCGCCGTCTGTGGGAAAGACATGCGCGTTTGAATCACGGATCGACGGCTCATACCTACATCAACAATCGACGATCCGTCGACTTCAGAAGGATCTATTCAAGTCGGGTTCATCGCAATCTCGACTTATTCAACAACTACATCAAGATCTACATCAAGCTCACGGAGAAAATAAGAAATTTTCAAGCGCGCCACTCGAAGATCGACATCAACAGAAGCGCTCACGCGCAGCCTACAGGATAAAAAAAAGTCTGTGTTGCGGGCACTCGCGACGACGACTTGGAGCTCATCTCGCCGATCCCTTCGGTGGAAAGATGCGAAATCCAAATTTCGAAAATCTGTGAAAATTTCAGCAAAATTCCACCGGCTGGATCTCCGTCGGCGACCCGCGCACTGAAGCACTCTCGAAATCTGACGGAACTTCGCACAACTCCAGGAAAAAAAATCTTGACATTAGCTCGGACATCAACTAGAAGATCCCTCCAGTGAAAGCATGCGGGATCTAATCCCCCATCAGCACAAAAAAATTGAGAAAATTCCAACGGTTAGATCTCCGTCAGCGGCTTTCGCACTGCAACGCGTTTTTGGATCTACGCGAGATCGCGAATTTCCAATCGCGAATTCGGGTTCAATCTTGACCCACAAGGCTTCTACTCCAACTCGACATGCCATGGATGACTCACCAATGTTTCTACATCGACTCGAGCCACTACAACAACAGCACACGACGAGCAATCGACAACTCGACGACTCGGCGACTACATCAACAATGATTCACTATGAAGATCCAGATTGAAGAAGAAGAAAAAAACGCAGTCGAAACCGTCGCCGCAACAAATTGCGGAATCAGGCTGCGCACGTCTACGGGCGAGGCATCGACTCCGTCCGCCACATCGTCTTAGTCCTCTACATCAACCACAGACGAATCACGACGCGCACTCGATGCTCGGGGGCTGGCACTTTTTCGACATCAACAACGACATAAACTTCATCGGCTCAAGTGCGGATACACGCCGCTAAACATCGTCGTGTCGACTCCGCCCGACGCGTCGAGTCCTTCTCGGTCAATCGCTGCACCGTCGACTCCAAGCACACAAATCATCCTGCGCCGAGCTCCTTTGAATGGACTCTTCCGTACCGAGCTCCATCGCGCAGGAATCGCCGCGTCGAGTCCTCTCATCACTCGCCGGATAAATTCATCACGGCGACTTCGCTGCGCAACTCTGCCGCCTCAACACTCGGGGGCTGAACATCGCAGTCGTCGTTACATCGACTCCGTTCTCGCCTCGTCGACTACTCGACTGTCATCTTCGACATCCTCCGCCGCGTCGATCCTACAGCTAAGTTTTATTTTCATTCTTATGCTATGATTCCAAAACCTTTATACATTCTCAATCAATCGCCAAAGACGACTACGCAGTCGTGCAGAAACATCTGAGGGCTACAAAACCATCCTTTGGATCATGCTCAGTTTTATATGTTGTTTATTTGCATTCGTCAAAGTAGTGAGTCTGGGTACCAAAGGCCGCTCTTGTCTCCGGGTTCAACAAGTCTGGCATCGCGTCCCAGTTACCCGGCAGGAGTTTGCTGCTGGAGGGCCTACTCACAAAAAGACATGCTTAAACCGTATATGCAGCTACATTTTCCACTCGACAAAAGTGCAATGTCTACAAATCACGTACCTTACAAATGTTTTTCGCACAAGTACACCTTAATACAGTTACACCTTTTTCTCCTTCTCAGCAGATGCTCGGGACTGGGCGCCCTCATGACGCGGCGACGCCAACCTCCTCGTCCACGAATGATCCCTACAACAACTCACGCCTACGACGCAAGACCCGAGTCGAGCACTTCCTCGGATGAAAATTACTCGACGACGAAGAAGTCTTGAGTCTATGCTCGACTGCAAGCAGTCGAACATAGCCTCGGGGGCTACTCCCATCGGGAGCGCTGACGCGCACCCGACGACCGCTCGACTGGGCAACTTCTCCCCACCCGACGATGAAATACGAAGACGAACCAGACTGCAATTTTGATGCTTCATCCAAATACTCCCATCGGGAGCATACTCACGACATCTTCGACTGTTCATCAGCAACTGATCGACACGCACTACGGCGGCTACTGCAGATTCGAGTCCCTACGCAACTCTTCGAGTCCCCCAGGCACTCGGGGGCTACTGACGAGGGGGTGACCCCACGACTCCTCTACGTGAGGGTACCTGGTGCGTTTCATGGCTGGCGGCCCACCAGGAGCCCACTCGTGGACACCGACATGACGGAGTAAGACATAAAGACCAAGACTTGAGGCGCAAGACAAGGACTCTCAGGGGCACCTTTCTAGACCAGGTCAGAACTCAAGACACAAGCTCTCAATCCCCACGCATAGGACTAGACAGATCTCTCTCCACCAAAGCCCTCACGGCAACTCTGTACATCATCATCAATACAAGATCAGACAAGAAGCGTGTAGGGTTTTTCCTCCGGGGGCCTGAAGCTGGGTAAATCGTGCCCCATGTGTCGCTTGTCACCTCGGAATCCTACCAACGCGCAGGCCACGTCGTTGTCTTTCCTCCTACACGAAACCTAGGGTCCCTGACCATAGGATTTGCCGAGGCCGATCCCCGTCATGTATCCATTGAGTTTATTGCTTTGTTCCAGCGCTCTTTAACAGGAGCACCTTAATCTCCATAAGTTTCCTTTGGCCCCGTTCGTAGCGGGATGGTAGGACAAAAGATGTTGTGCTAGTTCTTATTGCAAGCACGCACAACTGCCTACGGGATACATGCCTATTGTTTGATATTTGCCTAGATGATCATTGCTTTTCTTTGTGCCTTTCCCCGTGTTAGAATCTACTACATGTTCATTCTTATTCATGTAGCGCGCAACCATCCATCTCCCTAGCCTACAGTGTTTTAATCCCGCTGGTCACTAGTTGTTAATTTTCGCTATTTTGCTTTCGTCGTTATCACTATCACTATCATATCACAATTTCTATTAATACTTTGTTGCAAGAAAGCATATTTCAGGTGCGGTTGAATTGACAACTCAATTGTCAAAGCTTATAAATACTCTTTGGCTCCCCTTGTGTCGAATCAATTAATTGGGTTAACTTACCCGCGAGAACATTACAATAGATCCCCTACAGTTGAGGGTCGTCAAGTACTGTTTTTTCTGGCGCCGTTGCCGGGGAGCATAGGAATATTTACAAGTCTACTTGAAGTATCCTTCCTGCCACACTTCATCCGCTATGGGTAAGAAAGGAGACCCCAAGGTTCTGATCCTACCATCCACTACAAGAAAAGGTACCATTCTGAGCACCAGTGATACGCTTGATTCACCTTCCATTATAAGTAAGTTTGCTTCACCGCTACCACCGCATGCTACTTCCACTGAGTCTGTTACTATGTCTGATACTTTTGATGAGGCTTCCACTACTCTTGATGATGATAATTTTCTTGGTCACTATATTGAAACTCAGTCTGCTAAAGTTGCAGCAGAAACCGAGACCGAGACTCTTGTTACCTATATTCCTACTAGCAAGACCTTTGGTTACCCAGATTTAGATGAACTCAAGGAGAGACTCCTTGATCATGATTACATTACTCTTGATGACGATCTTTGCAGGGAACTCAGAGAGTGTGCCGACTCTGACCCTGATGTCGTTAAGGAGCTGCTCGAAAAGCACTCCATGAAGAACAAGAATATTCCCGATCCCAAATTTTCCACATCTCCTATATGCATCACTGATCCTGATTATGATTTCTCTGTTGATCTGTCACTTATATCTACAGTCGAGGCTGACCCTTTTTATGTCAGAGAAAATGATGATGCTATAGCACACCTGACCAAACTCGCTGAGTTAGGTGACATATTTACTACTGATGAAAAGATACAAAACTTCTACGTGGCAAAGCTTTTTCCTTTTTCTTTGAAGGAAGACGCTAAATCCTGGTACGATGCACTACCCTATGGTTCCATTGAGAGTCCTAAGGACTTAGTTCAATTCTTTGTTGATAAATATTTTCCTGCTCATATGCAACATGCTGCTCTGTAAAGAATCTATAACTTTAAACAATTGTAGGATGAGCACCTCCCTAAACCTTGGGGGAGGTATTGTGATTTAATCAAGGCTAGACCGGGACTTGACGTCCCAAAGAATGAATTACTTGATATATTTTATGTTGGTATAACTGATGAATCCAGGTCCTATCTGGATAGTTGTGCCGGTTGTGTTTTCAGGGAAAGAACACCGACCGATGTTGAAGAATTAATGGGCAAGATTGGCAAGAACCATGAATATTGGTCTGTCCCTGAACCACCTCCACCACCTAAGAAGAGGGGCATGCTTGTTCTGAACCCCGAAGATATGCAAGAAGCAAGGAAGTCCATAAATGAGAAAGGCATTAAAGTCGAAGACGTGAATAATCTACCACCTATCGAGAAGCTGTGTGAGCCTACCACTCACCCTCCCTTGGTAGAGGTACACTCTCTATTATACTTTACAGAAAGTGACATCCCTAAAGGTAAGCCTCCCGATCAATGCTTAGATGAGCTTGATAATTTTATTACTAAGCAAGACAATTTTAACAGGAGGATACAAAGTCAGTTGCATGATAATTCTTTTTCTATCAAAATTTTGCTTGGTGTTCTAGAAAGAATAGTTAATGATGTTAAATATCTTGTCAAGCATTTTCATATGGTTCAAACTCAGCTTGAACAAATTTCTAATGTGCAAAAAGATTTGCTTGCTAACAATGTCAAACAGGACATACAAGCTTATGGCATCAAAACAAGGGGTGGAACACACACCCAGGACCCACTCTATCCTGAGGGGCATCCAAAGAGGATCGAGCAAGATTCTCAACTGCAGGTAGAAGACGAGATTGTTAGCTCTCCAAAGAAGAAAAAGAAGAAGAAGAAACACAAGGATGCTGACAACTCCAACAATCCTATTACAAGTGAAGAACCTGCTGTTGATCCTAACAGCATATCTACCTCCGATGTTGAAACTGAAGACGGTGCTGAGCCCGAAGAAAATGATAAGGAGAAGGATGATCCTCCTGAGGTGCGAGAAGAAGAAGCACCAGACAAACGCAAGAAATATACTAGAGAAGACTTCATCGCGAGAAGACACGGGAAAGAAAGAGAACCGTGGGTACAGAAACCCATGCCCTTTCCAGGTAAGTCTCTCAAATCTAAAGAAGAAGAGCATTATAATAAATTTTGTGAATGGATGAAGCCTCTTTTTCTTCAAATTCCCCTGACTGATGCTATCAAGTTACCTCCCTATTCCAAATATATGAAAGATATTGTCACTAATAAAAGAAAAGTTCCTAATGAGGAAATATATACTATGCTTGCTAACTACTCTTTCAGTGGCAAGATTCCTGAGAAGCTCGGTGATCCAGGTATACCCACCATTCCTTGCTCCATAAAAAATAATTATGTTAAGACTGCCTTATGTGATCTTGGAGCACGAGTGAGTGTTATGCCTTTTTCTCTTTATAAAAGGCTATGTTTAGATAAGCTAATCCCTATAGATATCTCTCTTCAGATGGCTGACAAGTCAACAACCGTCCCGATAGGTATTTGTGAGGATGTTCCAGTTGAAGTTGCTAATTGTTTAATTCTTACAGATTTTGTTGTGCTTGGCATGCTCGAGGATGGGAGCATGTCCATTATTCTTGGTAGACCTTTTCTTAACATCACGGGTGCCATTATTGATTGCAATAAAGGGAAGGTCACCTTCAACGTAGATGATAAAGAACACACGGTGTATTTTCCAAAGAAGATCGACAAAAGGCATGGCCTTAACTCAATAGAGAATATCGAGACCGTGAAGATTGGAGAGTGGGATTGTCCTCTACACGTGTAGCACAAATACAAAACCATCATGATGGGGACAATGTCGTTTAAAGTAAAGGTGCAATGATCACTTCATAAGAGGTGAGACTTTTGTTCTATATATCGCCGGTTCGTTGGTAAGACTTGATCAACCTTGCTAGTGGGCATGTTTTATATATGTAAAAGGTGGAGCTTGTTATGTTTTCATTTGCCTTAGCTTTTATTCTCCTTGTTGTACCAAGTTTATATGTTTTTGAAGCTTCACAATTCTAATCACTGCTTCAAGTTTTCAGAAAGTTTCGCAGCTTTTTGAACTCCGGAAAATTTTCAACAGTGAAGTTTTCAGAAAAAATCCAGAAAATTTAAAATAAAAATTTCCATGCCGAGAGAGACCCAAAAGCACCTGGGGCTGACCAGGGGGCCACCAGTGGCCCAGGCGGCCAGCTGGCACGGCCAGCCCCCTAGCCGCGCCCACAGGGCGCTTGGGGGCCACAGGCCCCACCTGCATGTGTTTCTTCTTCCTCTCTCTTCCTCTCTCTCCAAAAACACGAGTTCTGCTCTAGTTCTTGCGTTCTTGCTGTTCTTGGAGGCGATTTTCGATCTCTCTCTACAACCCACCATTTGAGCTAAAATTTTGAGCAAACACTCCCTGGTATGTAACTCCTCCACCCCTCCAAATAGATTTTTGATTGGTGGTTTCATTTGTGAGTATTTAGTAGTTCTTGGTGCTGTTTAGATGAGCTTGCATGAATGTGTAGAAATTTATTTTCCAAGTTTTGATGCAAGTTTATGCCTTGGTAAGTGAGTAGAGTAGTTTGCCTCAACTCACTTTGTTTAAATCCTTGTTTTTGTGAATTGTTAAAAATTTCAGAAATGAGTTTGCTAGGAAAAGCAAAGGGGTGGCTTGGAAAGAAGAAGCCCGAGCGCTCCGATCGAGTTACTAGGGCTGCAGCTTCACCCTCGGCTGCTAGGGTGAGCTACAATGAAGATCATGTGCCCCTGGAGTTGTTGGAAGACACAAGTCCAGCATGCGCAATGATGTATCGATGCGATGATTTTCTTACAACTGCAGGGATTAAGGAGGAATTTTATGGCCTTTGCGCCAATGCAGGTTTGACACGGCTAGCATTATGCCGTGTGGTACAATACAAGAAGCTTACCTCCCGCTTTGTTAACAGTTTTCGTTATAACCATGATGCTGGAACCGTCGAGTTTAAACTTTATAATGATCTCATAACTATGTCTTTGGCGCAGTTTTGTGATATAATAGGTGTGACGAACGCTGGTCAGACGGCGAAGATGAACACTCAGCCTCCCGAGTTGAGGACTGTCTTCAACTCCCTTTGTAGCCAGGAGGAGACCGACATTCGGCGTACGAAGATTTCCATCATTCTGTTTCCCCACCTCAGGAACGGATGGTCCTTCAACGATATTCAGTTTGATGAGTTCATGGCTCACTACCGTCTGCATAACCCCACGGAGGGGGTTGTGCCCGACGAGGAGGAGCGTGGTGAGTTCCCACCTTTCCAGGGAGAGACCTTCACCGAGCATGGCGAGGGGTCTTCTTCTTCTTCGGACAAGGGACCTTCCTCATGGGAGGACCCGAGGACTTCGGTGTACGCACCGGAGGGCTCATACGACCCTTGGACTTACCATTACCCCGGAGAAGGAGGCTCATGGGGGCAGTAGCTGCTACCAACTTAGGCCAAAAGCCTAAGCTTGGGGGAGTACGTGCCCTTCTCCCTTTTTCCATTGTATTATCCGTTTTTATTTTGTTCACTCTGATCTTTTCGAAGTTTTTGCCCGTTATGCTTTGTTCTTTTAATTTGCAAAAACAACAAAAATATTTCTCTTTTCTTTTTCTTTCGTTAAACCTTTGAAAAAACCCAAAAAGATTTCCTTTCTCTCTTTAGTTTGCTTTGTTTTCAGAGTTCAGCTCGAGTCCGTGATGGCATTTTATTATATTTCCCACGTTCGGTCGTGCAAGTGACAAGGAAATAATGACGAAGATCGACGGAAGGGAAGCAACAAGGAAAACCGGTATGAACTCTTCTTGTTTCTACTTTTGTACATATGCGTGTACTTATGATCTAGAGACCAGCTTGTAGCGACATAGTGCTATGTTTTCCTAGTGTTCATGCTTTCCTTGTGGATGATCTCAAATAGCTAGGGTGCATAATATGTTGTTGGAATGATATACATGCATTGCATTGTTCATGGTTTGGCATATTGAAGTGGTATTTCCCTTCGGAGAATTCTTGGATTGACTTGGCACATGTTCACACATGTTTATGACTAAATGTCTATCATGCCTTGATGACCTCTTTATTTTAGAATAGTTATATCACTTTCATTCCCGATTCAATGTTACTTTGTCGCTCTGCATGATTATGACAACTATTGCTCTCTAGTTGGTCGCTTCCCAGTCTTTTTCTAGCCTTCGCTCACACTAAGAGGAATTCTGCTTGTGTATCCAAACTCCTTTTCAAACCAGTTATGCCACTTGAGTCCACCATACCTACCTATATGGGGTATTTACTGACCACTCCTAACTTAGACTTTCTTGTGCCATCTCGAAATTTATTCAAAAGCTTCCCTTTTGCAACCGTACAAGCTCATGGTCCGGTGAGGGAAAATCAGTATCTACCATGCCAAAAATATTTCGACGGAAGTTTTAACTAGTCAAATTTATATAAAAAAGAGAGAGTTACACCTCCCCCATACTTGATGATGGGATGAAATGGACCAAATGATGCTAATGATAGATATCCTCCTTCCATACTTGAGGCAAAATAAATGGTTCCATAGACCATCAAAGGATTTATGGATAAGGGAACAAGTGTAAGCAAAAAGCATTAATATGGTTGGCATGGGAGATATTGAGAGACCTTTACCGTTCACCGTTGACTGGAAAGTTGCACTTCTCAAAAGAATTTAGTCTCTGTTTTCAAAACCAAGAGCTCTGGCACATGTTTAGTCTTTGCTTCCTTTCACGGGTTTTCAATCTTGCCATAAAAAATCCACGGTTCGATAGTCTCACCTTCTTTCTTCAAAGCACCAACTATTGAGAGCATAATTGTCATTCTTAGTGTAACATGATTGTCCCAAAGTATTACATTATCTTCTGCATGCTTGTGATATTGCTTGTTCTGAAATTCTTAGTTCTAGTCTCCTTTAAAACTCCGGAGGAGTTTTTGCATTTATGTTTTGCTTCACTCATGGAGGCTAGCGAGATACCACTCTAGTATGTTCAAGCTATGTGCATTGTGATCTTGTCTTGATTTTCAGTAGTATATTATTTACTTTTGGTTGTTTGTGATTGATCACTTGAAAGAAGGATTGCTTCGTGCATTGTCCTTGTAGCACTGTTTCAATACTTGCTAAACTCTTTTCGTAGTACATGCTTATATACATCTTATGAAGCAAAAGAGTTTGTCAGAGTTTTATTTGTCGCGTCCAAATAGTTGAACTAAATTTCTTGAGGACAAGCAATAGGCTAAGCTTGGGGGGTTGATACGTCTCAAATGTATCTACTTTTCCAAACACTTTTGCTATTGTTTTGCCCTCATTCTTGCATGATTTGAACTAAACTAACCCGGACTAACGCTGTTTTCAGCAGAGCTGTTTGTATGATTTTATTGTGCGCAGGAAAATGGATTTTTGGACATCTCAGAAAATTCCCAGAAAAATTACAAAAAATCCACGCATCCGAAGGAGCCCGGAGCCAGAAGGGGGGCCGAGGGCATCCATGGGGACCCAGGCTCCCTGCTAGCGCGACCAGGGGTGGGGTCACGCCAGCTGGCCGCCTGCGCGACTCCCCCATCCCCTGGTGCCCTACTTTGACTCCTATTTATTCCCGTGACGGGGAAACTCCGAAACAGAGGTCGCTTTTCCAGAACCCGTCGCGGAGCCGCCGCCACCCTCTGTTCTTCCTCGGGAGGGCTAATCTGGAGGCTGATTTGGCCTCCGGAGAGGGGAGATCGTCGCCATCGTCATCACCATCACCAATCCATCATCCCTCCATGACTTCTCTTCACATGTGAGAGTAATTCCCTGCTGTAGGCAAAGGGGATGGTAGGGATTGGATGAGATTGATCATGTAATAGTTCGACAGATTGTTAGGGGCATGTTGCCTACCATCTACTTTGGTGTTTATCATCTTTGCTACAACTTGTTGCTCTTAATGCTTGTCACTTTGGCCCGAGTGCCATGTTTTCAGATCTGAACCACTTATGTTTTCATGAGTATATTTATGTTCGAGATCCTATCTATGAGTTGTATGCACCTATTATGGTCCGGAACCGGCGATCCCAAAGGTGACAGCTTGGGACACCAAAGGGGATGGTCCATAATTTGAAGATTCCATGTATCCATTGAGTTTATTGCTTTGTTCCGGCGCTCTTTAACAGGAGCACCTTAATCTCCATAAGTTCCCTTTGGCCCCATTCGTAGCGGGATGGTAGGACAAAAGATGTTGTGCAAGTTCTTATTGCAAGCACGCACAACTACCTACGGGATACATGCCTATTGTTTGATATTTGCCTAGATGACCATTACTTTTATTTGTGCCTTGCCCCGTGTTAGAATTTATTACATGTTCATTCTTATTCATACAGCGCCCAACCATCCATCTCCCTAGCCTACAGTGTTTTAATATAGCTGGTCATTGTTACTTTTTGCTGTTTTGTTTTCGCAGTTATCACTATCACTATCATATCACAGTTGCTATTAATACTTTGTTGCAAGCAAGCATATTTTAGGTGCGGTTGAATTGACAACTCAACTATCAAAGATTATAAATACTCTTTGGCTCCCCTTGTGTCGAATCAATAAATTGGGTTAACTTACCCGCGAGAACACTACAATAGATCCCCTATAGTAGAGGGTCTTCAAGTCCTACGGGAGACAAACCTTGGTATCTTTACTGAGGGAAATTACTCTATGCTACATCTCAACCTTCTGCTTGGGGTAACCAACGAGGAGTAGCATCAAGTGAATTTCTGGCGCCGTTGCCGGGGACTCCACTCTTCAAGATAGGGGAGTTTCACACTATCTTTTACCTTTGCTTTTTAGTCTTGTTAGTTTACCTTTCAATTTTTATCTTCGTGTCCTTTATGAGAAATCACAAAAAAAAAATTTACCTTGCTTTTAGTAGTCCTTCTTCTTTAGTTAAGCATGTTAGGACTTGGTGCTTTGAGGGAATCGAAAGTTCTAGATTTCCATCAAAGGGATGGAGAGAATATGAAGAAGGCATGGGACAGAATTTCTGAAGCACATAGTAGAATTATGCCTTGGATACCTATAAAAATTGTGCTTAGAAATTTTTACTATGGTCTTTTTAGGTGGTGTAAGCACTCTCTTGATATTATAGCTGAAGGGGATTTTCTAGAGTGTGATGAAGCTAGAGTTCTTGATATTTTGCATGGTCTATCTAGTTATTTTGTTTATGATAGTAGTTTTGATACTGTTATAGATAGACTTGATACTATTGAAAATAGGATGGATGCTCTAGACTTGAGGAAGGTAGAGGAACTTAAGACCAAAAAAAAACAAATGTTGGAGATAGATGATGATTGGGAGCCTTTTGTTAGGATTAGCATATCTAACCAAGACTTCCTTGCTTTTTGTGATATTGGATCCATGGTTTCTACAATGCCAAAAATAGTTTACGATTCTTTGAAACTAAACATGGATAATTTGTCATCTTATCATGAACATGCTAATGGAGATGTTTCTGAGATCCAGGGAAAAGTAAAAGAAGTCCAAGTTACATTCCTTAAAAGGGTTGCACTGGTGGATTTCTTCATCATGGAGCCAAACCAAAGTAACATCGTGCTTGGAAGGGACTTCCTCCGAGCTATGAAAGGCTTCATTGATATTGGTAAGGGGCACATACACTTACGTGGTAAAGCAAAAGGTAAGTACCTCTTTCCTAGGAAAAAGAAGAATGAACTTGTTGAAAATCAATTTGAAGGTTTTTATGACTCCGATGATCTCCACTGTAATCGCCTCCATTATAATACAATCGAGCAGGAAGTGCTTTCTCCTGTTAGTCGACGAGTATCGCCAACCTGCACATCTATACTATCTAACCTAGGGTTCCTAACCATGGGAATTGCCGAGGTCAATCCTCGTCACAAAGCCTTATCCAGACAATTAGGTGAGCACACTTCTATTTTTCAAAACATTAGCAAGCAACTTGAGAGCCTGAACAGTGAGATTTCTAATCTCCAAACTAGACTTACTGCCACTGAAACTTATGTTTCAAACATGTCTCACACCCAAGCTACTTTGATAAACCAGATGGCAGCCAAACTCGAAGTTATCCCCATGGAAGAAGATAGAGTTAAGAGCCTTCCTACACACCATACCATTGCTACTATCCAAGTTGTTGAGGATACCCAAACTCTTAGCACCAAACACACCCCTAGTCCCATTGGACCTATTAATGTCAATGCTATTACCACAACCATAGAAGAAGAAACTCCTATGAACATAGAGGCTTTCAAAAAAGTGAGCCTAGATGACACCACTACCACCTTTTATAGTAGTGACATTGATTTTGATAGTTGCACCCTTTCTGAAGTTATTAGCTTACTACACAAAATGTCTAGAGACCCCCCACACTAGCACACTAAATCTTGCCTTCACGGAGCATATCACCAATGCTCTGATTAAAGCTAGGGAGGAGAAGCTTAGGATAGAAGCCTCCATACCTAGAAATCTAGAAGATGGTTGGGATCCTATGATAAAAATTAATTTGAATAGCTTCTCTTGCTTTGCTTTATGTGATGTTGGAGCTAGTACCTCCGTTATGCCCAAAAGAATATATGATATGTTTGAATTGAAACCTTTTGATCCTTGTTCTTTTGGCGTTCGTCTCGTTTATTCTTCCGTAAAGAAACCTTTGGGGAAGATTGACGATGTTCTTATCATTGTCAATGACAATTATGTTCCCGTTGATTTTACTATTATGGATATTCAGTGTGAACTTTTATGTCCAATTATTTTGGGACGTCCTTTTCTTCGCACCGTTGGTGTTGTCATTGATATAAAAGAGGGGAATATTAAATTTCAATTCCCTCTAAAAAAGCGATGGAACACTTCCCTAGGAAGAAGATTAACTTACCTTTTGAGTCCGTTACACGGGCTAGCTATTCTCTTTCACTTGATAAAACTTGATTCTTCTTTTGCTTTTTTCCTAGCTCAAAGGCGTAAAAGAAAGCGCTTGTTGGGAGGCAACCCAAGATGTTTTTCATTCTGTTTTTAGTGGTCTTGATGATTGTTACTACTGTACCAACATCATTGTATCTTTATTTTCAAGCTTTGTGCCAAGTTTAGCCTCCGATTGCAAGAAAGTTCAAAAGTTGTGACATGCTGTCCAGAAAACAGATTCTGTCCTTGGACGGAAAAATTCACGATAAATCACCAGGTCATCATTTCGATCTGAATTTTTTTGACAACATGCTCTATTCAATTAGATTTCGGGCGTCTGTTCTGAGTTTTTTAATTTGAGTTGAATAAGTACCCCAAAAAAATTATTTACTACCTGTTGATATGTTTTTCACAGATTCTGTCACGTTTTGTCTTTCCTCGGTTTTGCAAGTCTTGCTCTAGCTTTTTCTTTGCAAAAACTTTTTGGCAGTCTTGAGAAACAGTATACCTTCAAGAAAATCTTTATTTCCAGTGGAGGAACATTGTTTTATTGTGGGTACTAACCTTTCTAATTAGCTTATGATGAGTTATGTATGAAGGGAGTTTTCAAGTGTGCGAAGGAAGATGATGAAAGAAGATCCGGGAGTGTCAAATGCTAAAGCTTGGGGATGCCCCCATGCATCCCCAAGAAATATTCAAGGAGACTCAAGCTTCTAAGCTTGGGGATGCCCCCGTGCATCCCCTTCTTCATTAACAATTATCAGTTTGTCCTTTGTTACACTATATTTTTATCACTTCATGTGTTATGTGCCATGCTTAGAGCGTCTTCCTCTTTATTTTTATTTTTATTTACCTTTGCTTTCTGTTCTTAACAAGTTAAAACCCAACTTTCTTTGTGTGGGAGAGAAACACGCTCCACTTTAAACTAGAACACATCATAGGATTTTCATGCTTATCTTTCTTTTGTTGTGTGCTTTATATTTTCGTAGCTGCTGTCATGTTTAGCTCTTAGTTTTCATGCTTATCTTTTTAAAGAGCTTATGTTTAGTTTGTTGCTGGAACTCTCTTGAGTTTTCATGTTTATCTTGTTTAGAGAGTTGGCTTGTTTCACTGAGTTGTGTCTTGACTTAAAGTAGGTAATTGAGGTTTCTATTTAATTGTAGTAGTAACTTGCAATAGTTTTGAGGTATTGTTGTGAGTAATGTTTGAACTTTTGGTGTCAAGAGCTTTAGCCTATTAGTGATAGATGTCGTATTTTGGGCAATCCGTGTTTATTTTCAAAAACTACAAAAACCAGTCGAGAACTCTAGCTACTAG
The DNA here is from genome assembly GCA_950022295.1 of Bromus sterilis. Taxonomy (NCBI): domain Eukaryota; kingdom Viridiplantae; phylum Streptophyta; class Magnoliopsida; order Poales; family Poaceae; genus Bromus; species Bromus sterilis. The sequence continues at coordinate 48,636,641 of OX465600.1, read as the reverse complement.
ATGGATCACTAATCTTTGGAGGGATCGGATATTAGAGTACACTCACGTACCATGAGTCAAGGATGCGCAAGGATAACCAAACCCCCATACACTCCTCCTCGGTGTACTTGTCTCTTTGTGAACCTCCTGATTAGATTGAGACTTACCGATAATAAGTGCATGAGTTCTTCGGACTAATGTAAGTATTCGAAATTTGACACTTCCACCTTCCCATATTTGCTAGCCTCTTCTGTACCGTGCATTGCCCTCTTCTCACTCCGAGAGTTGGCGTCTACCTCGCCGGTGCATCCATACCCTTAGCATGATACGCTCTGTCATCATAAACCTCCTTATATCTTTCCTCAAAACAGCCACCATACCTACCTATCAAGGCATTTCCATAGCCTTTCCGAGATATATTGCCATGCAACATCCACCTTCTCATGACTTGATCTTCATGGCATACATGTTCCTGCTACACTGGCAGAGGCATACATTTGCATACATCATGATAGCTTCATCTTCTTTATGTTGAGTAATTTTGTAAAGTGTGAAAGATCTCCTTTACTCCTTGTAAAATAGAGTGTTGCCCCTAAGTGAGGAAAAGATTCCAAAGAGGACAAATTTAAAAGATCCCAAAGAGGACAAATGAGAGTTAAATAGAAAGAGCCATTGAGGCCACCAAAAAAATACAAAAAAATAAAAAAAGGAAAAGAAAATAAAAAGAGAGAAGGGGGCAACACTACTATTCCTTTTGAGAGATCCACACTCGTACTCCCTCTCATACCATGTACTCCATAGAGATGATCATACATGCATATAGCTATGTGGGGACCTTCACACTATAGAACTTGGCTTGTATATTCCAATGATGAGCCTCCTCAAATGAGCTCTAGGTCTTCGTGAGCAAGCAAGTTGGATGCACCCCCACTAGTTTCATTGGAGAGCTTTCCATAGCTCGTATGTGCATCCGTTGCATGGAAATCCCTACTCCTCACATCATATCTATCATTTGTCTTTCTCTCGCCTATGATTGTCCTCATTGATGTGAGCCTTTCACACCTTTTTGTCTTCCTCCACCATCTCTCTCTTTGCCATACTAAGTGTCAACTTTCTTGCTTACGCTCATCCATTGCATGAGTGCTCAAAATATCGAGAGAGTGGATCAGTTTGACTTGTACTTGGCTAGTGGTATGGGGACGAGTCAAGATAAGATTCCAAAGAATACTAAGTGTGAAACTTTAGTAGATTGAGTTCTCAACAAATAAATATTTTTCTCTCCCACTTCTTGCACGCAAACACCATTTGGAGACATTTGAGTCACGGACAACGAGAGCTCTTGCACCTTTATGTTCTTATGTTGCCTGTTTCAATGCTAATATGGACTCTTGCTTGTTATGACTTGAATTGAATTACATGCCTTGATTGCTTTACTTAAAAAGTTCTTATATGGTTGGTAGCATGTCACCATAGAAATTATGCTTGATACCATTTACCTACTCGAGGACGAGAAGGGATTAAGCTTGGGGATGTTGATACGTCCCAAACGTATCTATAATTTATGCTTGCTCCATGCATGTTTTGGGTGATATTGTTATGCTTTTGATACACTTTTGATCATATTTGGACTAACCAATTAACTCAGTGCACCCCCAGTGCCAGTTTCTGTTTTCTGCTATCTTTTTATTCCAGGTTTTCCTATTACGTAAAATGCCAGAAAAAATCCGGGAAAATATATAAAAAATCAGCGCAACGGAAGCTTACAGAGTCCTGAAGGGGGGCCAGAGGGGCCCCACCTGGTGCCCAGGCGGCCAGGTGGCGCGGCCTAGGGTGGGGCCGCGCCGGGAGGCCGCCTGGACCCCTGGTGGGCCCCCTAGCTGCCCCCTTCGCATATATATTTTCTTCGTCCCGAAACCACTGAGGACAGAACCCTTTTTCGTGATCTCCCCTCTGTTCCACCGCCGTCACGCTTCCAAGATCGGGACCACCAGAAGACCTCTTCCCGGCACCCTGACGGAGGGAGGATTGACCTTCGGGAGCTTCTCCACCACCATGGACGCTTCCCGGATGATCCGTGAGTAGAACACCTTGGACCATGGGTCCATGATCAGTAGTTATGTGATGTCCTCCCCCTCTTTGTTCTTCATGTATTAGACCTTGTGAGCTTCCCTACATGATCAAGGCACGTATGTAATTCTTTCTGCTGTTGCTATGTTGAGTTTGCTGGGATCTGATAGATTATGAGACTATGTTCAGATTGTGATGAGTAATATATTTGGTTCCTCTCCTTTTATATTTGAGTAATTCTTGCATGTTCTCCGTTGCTGTTTATTGCTTTGGTCAAGTAGTAGGTAATAACTCCAAGAGGGAGCGTTATTCTTGATTGTGGGTTCATGCCCCCTGATGACTAGCTTGAGTGACAGAAACATGAGTCTAGGGGATGTGTTGTTGCCACAAGGGGAAAACAACGGTGCTTGTAACCGCGGTTGCAAGGATTATTTACTTTACACAAAGTTCTTTTAATGCAATTGTCTGTTGCTTTGGGTTTACACTTTGGGTGGGGCTCGCAACTTAATACCAACGAGATATTCTGGATAGATATCTCAAGGTGGATGATTAGTAGTAGATGCAGATGGATTTCGGTCTATTTATCTTGCCGTACCTCCCATGCTTTTGAATCTCTTCCTTTCTTTTGTAGCATAGTTAGCATTGGTTTGCGTCCGTAATCTTGTCAATTGTCCAGCTGTAATTTGTTCACCTTGCATAGTTGTTTATCGTCTTTTGGGAGAGAGACATCACTAGTGAACATCATGGGACCCCGGTCCATATTTCCACCATTGTTTACACCCTCAATTTACTTTCTGTTTTACTTTCTAGTTGAAATTATCACTACTATCTACCCTTTGCGTTTGAACCTTTGTAAACAACAAGACCAGAGAGATTGACAACCTCTCTGTACTCGTTGGGAGCAAAGTTATTTGTTGTTGTGTGCAGGTCCACGTCAACTCGTTCTAGTATTTTCTAGCACCGTTGTCACCTACTTGCTGTTGTCGGAGTCCTACTAGAGACATAAACCTTGGTATCTTCACTGAGGGAAACTTGCTGCTGTGTTGCATCTCAACCTTCCACTTTGGGTAACCAACAAGGGGCGAGAATCCATCACTAGTCATCGATGGTGATCGGCGATGAGGCATAAGAACTCCTAATCATGTCCTTTGTTTCGGTGATGTTTTTTTTTGGCATTGGTGTGGGATTATGGAGATCCAATCACAATCAGAGACCAGACCTCCATTTTTTCTAGGTGAGTAACGTCATCTTGTGGAGGGGATGATATTGTGCTGTAATTTTGTACTTTGGTTGCTTCTTCATTGGTGAAGCTCAAACATAAGCGGTTTCATCGAAGAATTCAAGGTTTGTGTCCCCTTAGTCTATATGCCCAGAGTTGTGATTATCTTTTGGCCCTCCTTGTGCAAGTTTCTCCGGTATGGCGATCTGTTCAGATTGTGGTTGTTCGCATCTTCTAGTCTATATCAATGAATTTTCTATCATTTATTTTTCAACTCTTGGGTTTTGACAAGGCTGCTTCGATAAGTTGAAGGCCTCAATGCAACCATGATTCTATTGGCAACACCCTATTGGTGGATGCGAAAGGAAGATGATGTTAGTTTCATCGAGAACTTGTGAATAATTCATATTCAATGTAAGTTTTCCATCTAGAAAAAACGAGAAAGGGAAGGATGTAGTCACCCAACCGACACGCGGTATGCCTCCCACCTCTCGAGAAAAGAAGGAAGACTATGATTTCCCGTTAGGGGTCTTCACCTTCGTCGATTCCCCTTCGCTCCGTGTGCCTTCCAATGTTGGTGAGGTGGGAGGAACCCTGGTCTAGGATGGCTATTTACTCTCTTCCTTACAAGGTATAGTTAGGGTTAAGTGGGTTTTTAGCCAGCGCGGTGGTGAGGCGATGGCACCATCGGCGATGATGAATAAGACCTTTCTATCATGCCCTCATTTCACAATGTTTTTTTTGGCATGAGCAGGGCGTGTGGAGCGCCAGTTATGGTCAAGGCTTGAGCCTCATTTTTTCTCCATTTCATCTAGGTGACTCATGGCGTCTTGCGGAGGAGGTGATGTTATGGAACGATTTTGTTTCGCTTTTCCTTCTTCGTCTGATGAAACTCAATTAGATGTGGCTTAATCAAGAAAATTACGAATGTTGTGCCCCTTCCCCACTGTCTGCGTGGAGTTGCGATTATTGTTTGACCCTCCTTGATGCCGACGTCTTTTAATCTACATCGACTTTCTGTTTGTCACTTTTCAAGATTTTGAGTTTCTACGAGGTTGCTTGGATAGGATGGAGGCTGGATGACAACGAACTCTGCTCATGGTGTGTCGCTGGTGGATTAGAAGGAATATATGGTGTTGAATTCATCAACAATTTGCCAGAATTTCATATTCGTCTAACAATGGTCTAGTAAAGTTTTTTTTCTAATACATGACCTCAAGTATTTTTGCAAACATTATAATGGTAATAATAATACTCGATATATTTTTAACAGAAGGTGATGTTTCAATGGTTTTAATAAACGAGACGTCAGCGCGGATGTATGATAATGTGTGCATGTGTATTCTTTCTCCGTTCATGAATGTAAAATGTTTTGGATATTTAATATGAACTACATATGGATTGAAATAAGTAAACAGACACATTAAAAATATCTATATACATCCGATTAAGAAAAGGTTATTAGAACACCTTATAGTTGTGAACGGTGGGAGTATCCTATATACCTAAATAGTTGTTCTCCACTATCTATATTATCTTAACATGTACACATGCCACATCATCAAAGATCCACCACAATATACATGAGTTTTCTCATTATTACTTGACCTCATGCACACATTAATCTCATCAAACATTCATTCAACATGCAAGATAAAAGTTTTTCATTATATTATATCACCTACATTCAATAAATAATTTCAACTACACAATAATTAATTACATCATGTTTCCTTTCATACTATATTGTTCTTTTAGTTTAAATTCAACTACTCCCTCCGATCCATAATAAGTGTCGCTCCTCTAGTACAAAGTGGTGTCGCTCCTCTAGTACAAAGTGTGTACTAGCTTAGTACAAAATGTGCGACACTTATTATGGATCGGAGGGAGTATTTATGTTTCATACAATAAAATCATTTGAAATATATTGTAATGATTTCCGCAGCAACGCGCAGGGTATCCTCTAATTTATTTAGTGTTTGTATAGAAGACAATTTATTAATTTATCACTATAATGCTTTGACCTTTTTGTGATTGATCATATACATTGTACCGAAGGATTCAAAAGATACTAGGTGAGATGGCAATTTTCGTCCCTGTCCAACGTTGTGCCATGTCAATTCCTACATTGAATATTTGTCATCCACATTATAAATTATGAGCATCCCCAATCGAAATAGATACGAAACAGTCCACCATAGTTCCATGGTTTTTGCTTTTCCACGATCAAACAACAAAGAACAAATCAAACTGGGTTTTAAATTTCTTGTTGTTGAAACAATAAAAGGCGGCCCTTTTCTGTAACCATCTCTGTCTCTCTCTCCTTGAGCTCGACAAAATGACAGCGCAACTACCTCAACTGGCCACCAGCAAACTGCCTCGCCAGGAACAGTTCAACCGCCATTATAATATTCACGAATTTGCCTCCCAAGCTGCTGCCCTTTTGCAGTTTTGCTCCCCCTCTGGTTTTGACTCGCCGCCCCCTCTCCCCAGCTCCCCAAAAAAGTTTGTTACTCTTCACGCCGGGGAGATCGGCAGGGTGGTCGAAAGATCGGGCCCTTGCGCCGGGTTTCTCGGCCAGCATTTCTGACGGCGGCGGGAGATGAGCTGCTTCCCCTGCTCAGGGTCGTCCGGGAAGGCCGGGGAGGAGGCGGCGGCCCTCTCGCCGTCCCCTCGGCCCGTGGCGAAGCCGGCGCCAGGTAACGTCCGCATCTTGACTCTGGCTTCTCCAGTTTCTGCGCAGACTGTCTGTAAAGACTGGTCCTTTTGGTTGGTCTTGGTCCGATTCTTAATCTTGTCCGTTCGGCGGCGGATTACCGCTGATTTTAGTGATTTGTGCGCATTGGTTTAGGCATAATAATAAAAAGGACGGGATCCTATTGTTTCTTTTGACTGCACAAAGATGTCCGGCTGATCACTAATTGCCAGTTGGTTGGGGCGGTTGATTCGTTGAAGTGGACACGGATCGTGTGCTTGCCTGTAGCATCTTGATTTATCGGGCCCAGAAATGGGGTCTAACTACTAAGGGAATTAGTTTTTGTAATTTTGGTTCCGTGCATACATAAGAGTATATTCGATCGACGTATATGATTCATTCATTTGTTTATTTGGATTTGCAAACGTTAGTCGTAATTCTTGCTGAGGTAGTAGTGGTGAAGGGGACACACAAAATAACTACTTATCTCTTAGCAGAAAATTTTATTTGAGTTCTCTTTTCTCACCTGAAGTGGCGTGAAAGGGCGAGAAATGCCTGAACTGAAGCTTGCGGTGGCAGTAATTTAATCACCAAACTTTCTGTCTGAAGCAACCAAAGAAACAAATATTTGATGTGTGGTTTACACTTGTTCTCTCTGACTGATTCCTTGTGGTACCATTCGGTTGCTTCGAGCTTGCTTGAATTAGGTTTCACCCTTTGCTTAGTTGTTGGGGCTAATGAGTAGTTTGAAGCAACCACCACGGTTTAGTTGTTAGCTGCTGCCTGCTGGGCATGAAAAGTCTGATCCTTGAGTAGAACAGAGGATCTTGTATGTTTGCTTGATATTGTGGCTTCTGCAATTTCTCATCCATCTGCAGCCAGAAATATTTACATCACATAACAATTATCTAAAACCAATGTAAATGTTGCTTGCTGACAAGATGGTACATGGAATTTATGTTGGATTAATTAGTTTTCTCAATCTACAATGCTACTGTTATGCAGACATAATAAACATGTTTCTCTAATGCTAGTAATATTTCTCATGAAGTGATGGTGTTTAGACTCAAAATAAAATAACTATAAGATCCATAAAGTGCTGGTGATACCTTTTCTATACCATTAAAATATGTCTGCTTTTCAATGGGATGCTCATGGTTTTAAAGGTATTTATATTGGAGCTACGTAGGGTTGCTTTGTTCTGTACGACTGTACATCACTTCAACAAATCAAAAGAGTAGTATCTTGCACTCCAATTCCATTTATGACACCAACTTGATGGTATCAAGTGTAATGGTAGTTCTGGACGAGTTAGAGCAGTCGAGTACTTGGTAACAGTCTAACAACAGATGTGAATGCCCCAACGGGTCTTCAGGTCATCAAATCCATTTTTATGCATTATGATCCATTTATTTATGTACCTGCCTCTTATATTTCCTAGGCTATATGATTATTTTGCATTCATGAAAGCATAGAATTGAGGAACTACTGTATGCTAACATTTTTCTGGTGGGTCGGTCCAGAGCGATCCAGTTCTCGTATTTCAGGCTCCAGGAAGGAAGATGCTGTTCGCAGAGGAGGAAGCATTCCACATGGCCCAGCAAAGATTTTCACTTTCCGAGAGCTAGCTATCGCTACCAAGAATTTCAGAAAAGATTGTTTGTTGGGTGAAGGTGGTTTTGGTCGCGTCTATAAAGGACACATGGAGAACGGACAGGTTTTTTATCTGTAGCCTTGTTAACTTTGTTTCTCTTTTTCTGTTTTAAAAAAGGTGTGTTTCATTTCACGGCTTGCAACTTAGTACAAAGATTTATTGGTAATTTCCATGATGTTCTTACCCATTTGTCTGTGTCATTTAGCAGGTTATTGCTGTGAAGCAACTTGATAGAAATGGTTTCCAAGGAAATCGTGAATTTCTTGTGGAGGTTCTCATGCTAAGCCTCTTGCACCATCCCAATCTTGTCAGATTAATTGGCTATTGTGCAGATGGTGATCAGCGCCTCCTAGTTTATGAGTATATGTTATTGGGATCATTAGAAAATCATCTGCATGGTACGCTTCTCATGGTTTCCTGTCCAATAAAAAGTAGTAGTAGTTCTCAGTGGTGATTGCAATTGGTGTTTACATATTACTGATGTATTGAAATTTAGTTGGCTTGAGCTTCATAAAGAAAAAGTAAGAGCAGGCTTGAGCTTCAGTTTCCATTCTTCTGCACTAAAATAACACAACATGAAAGACAATATTTAATTGTGGTAATATTAAATCGTACCTCCCAAGTGTCACTACGCGATAAATAGATAGTGGTCCTATTATTTCAGCTTCATTATGCATCAAATCACAAACAGTTTCATCATTTGTTAAATTGATTTCTAACCTGTTACATTTGAGTAGTTATCCACCATCATCTCATTGTTCACCACCATCCGTATACTTTTCAAGAACTTGTCATCCATATATCTTATTTTGTACTAACTAATGGATCACTCTTTGGACAGACCGCCCACCAGACAGAGAACCCCTTGATTGGAATGCAAGGATGAGAATTGCTGTCGGTGCAGCGAAGGGTTTGGAGTACCTGCATGATAAGGCAAATCCACCAGTCATATATAGAGATTTCAAACCATCAAATATTCTTCTGAGCGAAGAGTACTACCCGAAGCTGTCGGACTTTGGGCTTGCTAAACTTGGTCCTGTTGGTGAAAATACTCATGTATCAACAAGAGTTATGGGAACGTATGGCTATTGCGCTCCTGAATATGCCATGACAGGGCAGTTGACAGTAAAGTCTGATGTTTACAGTTTTGGTGTTGTGTTCCTTGAACTTGTTACAGGTCGGAGAGCCATTGATCACACCAAGCCTGATGGGGAGTCAAATCTTGTCGCATGGGTATGTTCAACTGCACCAAGTTACCTCCCATCAGTTTTGGTGTAGAGGGGATAAACATTTTTTTGTTTCTTCATAGGTGTCAAGTGTCTGATCCATATAAATTGCAGGCTCGCCCAATGTTCCGAGACCGACGGAAGTTCTGCCAGATGGCCGACCCATTGCTGCAAGGCCGCTATCCCAAGAGGGGTTTGTATCAGTCTTTAGCCGTTGCAGCAATGTGTTTGCAGGAGAAAGCGGCGTCCCGGCCCCTCATAGGGGATATTGTCACTGCACTTTCTTATCTAGCTTCCCAGCATTATGATCCAAAAAGCTGCAGGACTTGCCCATCTACCCCAAGGGCAAAGGCGCACAGACGAACAACCAGTTGTGTTCCGGATGCTGCACATGCTGCCAACTCGCTTAACTGGGACGCCGTAGACCTGAGGAGAAAGGAGACTAGAGGAGGGGAGTTTGAAGAGGATCTCAGTGAAGGTTGCTGCAGTGGTAGTAGCTCTGGAAGGAATGATGGCTTGGATGTGCCAGTACTGCTTGCCTTGCACAATGGGAAGTCTTATGGTGAAAATGATAGCAATCGCAAGGCTGCTGTCAAGGCCGATACCCACGAGAAGCTGAGAGCTGACCCTGGCAAATATAGCAGGCAGGTTTGAATTTGATGGTGTATACGAACAGACAATGTTATCGTCGATTTTGCCAGGCATCCTCACATTTTCTCTGTGGTTACAGATCAGCATTCTCTCTCACCCAGACTTGTGTTTCCCCATCCTAAATGACCATACATTACACTCCATGGGGTTTTTGTGTTTCACAGAACACTTATCAGATACCGTATTTACGAAAGGAAGACACCGTTTCTGTCAGTAACGGCGTCACTCTCAACATATAAATGATTTTAGCCCCTTTGTAATTAGTCCATACATGTATTTATCATTTAGGATGAGATTTCCTTTGGTTTTGGTTACTTTCATTTATGTTTGTGCATCGAAATTAGTTGTCATGTAAGTAAACCTGTTATTAGAGGATGTTTTTTCTTTTCTTTTGTCCATATCTTGTAAGAATGTAATGGAATGATGATATGTAGAGGATATATCACAATCAGGCATGGTTGTACAGACTATAGTAAATGATACACAAGTTTTTTGGAGTTATGTGAATGTTCCGGTTTTAACTGCTGTGAGAAGTAGCCAAAAGCTGGAGTTTGAATGAACAATTATTCAGAGCAGAATTCGTCCCTTTTTCTCAAGTGTGGGCCAAATTTTCAGTTTAGAATTCTATGACACATCCAGTAGATACATTTCATGGCAATGTCATCAATTTATTCTTCTTTATTTTCCAGCATTGGAGACATCTGTATAGATATCTGCATGGGTATTCGTACTTTACAAGATGCAAACACCAGTGGCGATCTTTCATGCATCCACCGAGAGTTACAGTCTAAGAGCCTATAATTCGTGTCAACATTTCTACATATTTACAGGCTATGAAAGAACAATGTACAACCCAATTTGAATGAAATCTCCCAACTGAAGCCCCCATCTTCAAGAGAAAGAAAAGGCACCGCCTTCTGCTCTAAATTTGATGTTAACTGGATGTCGTATGCTATCTAGAACTGCTCCAGCCTGTCTGCATGCTATTCTCGACAATGGAAACATCAACAGCATGCTTTGTCATAATAATGTTGCTGGCGAGATCCTTCCGTAATTGCTCGACACTTTGTGCTGTGATGATTCTGCAGGTGCTCCAGTCGTCTGACTCCATATCGACTCCCAGGTATGTAAAATGGTCCTGAATACTCAGACTAAATACGGAGAGGCACCTAGGGAAATAATCAAAGGGGAAGTGTTACAACTAGGAGCTAAGAGACAAACAGTTGAGGAGAACCGCAAGGAAGGTCTGAGCTGTAAAACCTGCAACAGTTTGGGTCTTCGCCACTGGCATCACATATCTGTTCTGTTGAGTTGCCGTCAGAATCGTCGATCCATACCTAAAATTTGAGTGAACGCTAAGAAAAACACAGAGATAAAGGCTTCCTAGGACTCGGTATGCAAGAAAGCGTATTTATACGTTTATGCCCAAGGCATACCTCTCTGGGGAAGTGGTGGTATGTCAGTTTGGAAAGAAAGGAGAAATAAGGTGGCAAATGTGGCACAATATCATGTCCGTGTACCAGTCGAATTGTGTTTGGTACATATTTGGCAAAGTAGGAGGCAAAAACAGCATTGCCAACACGAGGCTGTCCGAAAGTCATGAGTTGAACATTGTTGCTTCCAAGCTTGATCTGTAGATAGAGTTTGAAGAAGGAAATTTTAATAGCTTACATAATGAAGAAGTGTACAAAATATAGAAGTGTTAGAAATTTGGTACAAGATTGCAATTAACAACCTAGAAGGAATTAAGAGTCTAGACATTGAATGTACTTGTGAAACACTGGATCTTGTGTACTTACAGCAAGATCAAGCGCACAGAAGGCAGCCACAGCTCCTCCCATCGAGTGCCCTGTAACTATGACGCCAATATCCCCATATGTCTTTCTTGCCTTGTGAACAGCACTTGTGATAGCAAGACGTAAAATTGTATTATTATAGGAGGAGAAAAATCCACTGTGCACCTTTAACCAGAGTAGTAGAGAGTTTTTTAGCAAAAAGATGCATCCGCCTTTCCCTTTCTTTTTAAGAAAGTATAAACAGTTTATTGGCAACAAACCTTTGCATTTGGCATGTTTGGATAGCTTAGATCAAGCTGCTTCCATACCAAGTCTATTATCCAATTCTGCACACTGAGCAAACAAATCTAAACATATATCACATGGGAATCAAGAAATCAGAACAGTGAAATGTAAAGCATACCAGTTTAACTGGGAATATTAGAAGCACATGCAATTTGGTTAGTACCTGTTCTCTTGAGTCCCTCTGATTGCAACTATTATGGCATTTAGATTGTGATCTACACCGACGAATGCCTGTTACATTGGTCACCCATAGAATGGCAGGTATAAGAAAGGCAATATCATGAAAACCTCAGTGCACTTGATAAGAAATATCCCTACAACAATATCATGGAAATTTATGACAACTGAATTCGGAATGTGTAAGACAGGAACCTGCAAGCAGTTCTCCACATCAACAATTAGAGACATCATCTCGAAGTCCTATTTCAAAAGTAGGTGAACGTATAAATCAAAACTAGTAATCTGCAATCGACATATCAGAGAGAAAAATGAAGGAAAAAGGGAAATAATAATAATAATAATAATAATAATAATAATAATAATAATAATAATAATAATAATAATAATAATAAAGGAAAAAGGACAGATCCTATAGGCTGAATAATTGAAGGGTTGCTGTACCCGACACCCAACAAAGCATTGTTAAGCATGCATCCCTTAAGGTTTGAACAGTTCTAATTTCTAAAACAAATAAGAAACCCTCAGATAGATATGAATGGAAGAGAACAGTTTGAAGGTTTCTTACTTGAGTCAAGTCATTGCATCTTGAACATGTCCATGTATACAAAGCTGTTAAATCTGTCATATACACCTGGAGACAACAGATGAACATTGGCTCAAGTTTATTATGTATGATACCCCGAAGATAGCATTTAGTTAATTTCACTTATGAGGTTCTAAAGCTCCATTCAGAAAGCATGACGCGCATGTGATAAAATAATGGGCATAAGTTTAACTTACAGCCGAAGCATATTCCACAAGGGTCTTAGCAAGAGTATGATCATAAATAAGAGACTGATCGTGATTCTTGACAGAGAATGCTGCAATAATGAAAAAAGTTAGTTTATTGGCATATTAATGATGCAAGCTTGAACACAAATACTGAAGGTCAATTTAGATACAACAAGATGCACTGCAGATGGACAAACATTTTTGCGAAGAAAATATAATTTGAACAAGCTGAAAGGAAACGGAAAAAATGACTGTTATTGTTTGTTAAATTTATGTAGAGAACCCACTATATGTCAAGAGATTAATTTACCTAGGAATATCAGTACCAGAAGTAAGGGAATGTCAATTTCAGCTTCTTAACTGGTCTCGATCATACAGCAGAAGTGATTCTCACAGGATCTTAACTTATGGCAGTTTTAAGCACGAGCTTAGACTCTGAGTCAGTACTTCCTTATGGTTGTATATTCATGTCTAAATTATATCATGGCTAGTGTATGTGCTAACTAAAGATCATTGGGGAAACTTAGCCAAGCAAAAGTAGCTAAGGCGGTAAACAAGTTCAACAAATTACAGTTCTCATTTGTAATACAATACAGCCTCACTTTATTTAAGTTGTGCATACAATATCTAGGGATAGAATAGCCTAAGTTTTAATTACCGAGAGTGGTTAAGCATGTGCATGTGACAGCAAGTTAAAAGGACATAGATGATTCAATTTCACCAATTCTCATGTCCTGAAACCACCAATATTTATAAATCAGAGAATCCACCAACTTTAATGAGACAGAGCATGTGAATCAATGAAAACAATGCAACACTATGATAGATAGAAATCAGTTGAAGACTTCATGAATATTATTAATAGGTTAAGCGCCCGTATGTGGTAGACATACTAGATTCGTCTGAGCAAGTCAAGCTCCAAAAGAATCTATAATTGCCTTTGCTGTGAATCGCTGAAAATAATGCAATGCTAATGACAGCTAGATGGCTAGATTGTTGTCGATGTACTACTAGAATACACAAAGCAAGTCAAGCTCCTACACAATACGTATAATAGTTGTTTGATGTCTGTCATAGTTCACCAACTCGTTCTTGTTTATTCAACCCTTTTTTATTTTCTGAGGGTCACCAACCAGGCAACCAGACCTTCATCATGTTAACAAGGCACCATTTAAGTTCCAACTGTCAGCCACCTAATTTCCTTCTCTTTGTAGTACACAAAGATATACTATTACTAACATTTTTGCAGATGTTTGGGAAATCTCATTCAAATTGGATTCCACATAGCAATGAGTGCATTCAATTAGTTCAGATGTTGACCAGTGTGCGCAATTAGAACTTGGTGCCACCTTTCTTCTCAACAACTACATGAGAAGTATACTGCTACTTATTTAGCAACCCATTTTTGGAAATTAATTTGGGACAAGTCTAGAATAGTTGGCCCAAGAAGCAACAAACTGGCCATGGAGGCCAGAGAATCACATGAATGGAACGGAGCTACCTCTTCCGTGGCAAGCCGGGAGCAGCAGGAGCAGCAGAGCCATCACACTCACCCGCCTCCATCCCTCCATGGACCTGCAGGAGAGGAGACGCAAGGTGAGCTTGGAACCCTCGGGAGCATCGAAATGCAGACGAGAAGCAAGGAGGGAGGACAAGAGCTTCAATCTGGCTACGCATGAGCAGAACTAGGAGCTGAAAAGAATAAGCGGAAGAAGTTTTTACCTCGGCGGCGGCTGGAAATGAATCGGAAGAAAGAAAGAAAGAAAGAAAGAAGGCGAGATTGGATTGGAGTTGGAGGGGGGAAGAAGCCGGTGGCGGGCGGCGTTAATGCGGCGCGGAAGGGAAGGTGGAAGAAAAGACTGGGCTTTTTTTTGTCTGGCGAGAAAGAATATGCTCCGGCCCCCTCTGCTCCCCTCTCCTCCGATGCTGATCCTCCGGTTATGCTCGCAAGGTCCGGCAATGGTACGGTACGGTGGTCGGTAGAGTGCCCAAACGGGCCAAACTCATTTTATCCGGACTACCAAAACCAGAAGAAAAGGGTTAGCATCATGCAGAGGAATCCGGCATCTTCTCTCCTCTCCTCCACGCGACGATTCGATCAACAGCGACATCTTTGGGTAGTAAAACATTTGTTTTATCGGTTTTCCACATTTTGTATCTCGTGCGAGTTGTGTGATTGCTGACACACAGAGCATGAGGTGAGGATAAACCCAGCATCTTCTTCAGGTCTCCTCTGGCTCTGGGTTCCCAGGGCTGGCTGTCATCGATTACGTGCGGGGTCTGGAGTACTGCGGAGAAGAGGCTTCCTTGTTTTTTTTTCTTTCACCGGAACGGAGGAAAGTCAACGGTGAGTTGCCGTGGAACCACGCCGGAGCGCCGCAGTTTGCTCGTCGCGTCAGCACTCGCGAGACCATGACGGGAGAGGTGTCTCGTGGAGGAGGCGAAGCGGCGGTCGCCTGTCGGTGCAGGTGGACGTCTCTGGCGTGCCCACGTGACGCGACCGTGGCGCGGAGGCACGTCGTCGGCGACGGCTGCCGTGATATGGATGGGGCCGGGATCTTCAAGAAAAAATATACGGTTCGAAAAATATTAGTTACATTAATTTTAAAATAAGTAATATGGATAGAAAGGAGTACATCGGATTACCATTTTGTGTCGCTGGATGCAGCTTCGGCGGCCGGCCGATTGCCGGCACTCGGGTATGATCGTAGCATTTTTTGTTGCCGATTCCAGCACACGCATAGCCGGTTCCAGCATTCCTAATCCACGATCGCTGCATCTATTGTAGCTCACCCGCCAGCATCCCATCGTGTCGAGCGCAGCAAATGTCGTCGCCGATCATAGCAAGTGCCAATAATGGTTGCAGCAAAAAATCATGGTTGTCAGTTGTAGCATACGCATGTCGGTTCCAGCATATTTTGGTCGTGCTTGTAGCATCCCTGACGACCGGTTCCGGCATTTTTTCAGGCCATGGTTGAAGCTTCAGCGTTTGCCGGTTGCAGTTCCATGGTAGCAAAAAAATGAAATTTTGGGTGGTGTTCGGGAAAAGCAAAAAATGGTGGTTGTAGCAAAAATTACAACTGGTTCCAGCAAACCAAAATGCTTGTGGTAGAAAATTGCAAAAATCTGTATACTGGTTCCAGCAAAAATCACTACCGGTGCCAACAAAAAAAAACATCGGTTGTAGTAAAAACACGAGGCGATTGCAGCTTCGACCTTGGCGCGCTACCTCGAGCTCACCTCCCCTTGCCTCAAGCTTTGCATCTGCACCGCTCGTTGTCGCCGGACTCGCTGTAGCATCTCGATGTAGATGCTCCTGGCGCCGGCGTAGCACCGCCAAGGGCGGTCGTAGCCAGGCCACGGTGGCATCCTTTGTCGCAGGACCCCGTCGACCTTATAGCACAACCGATGTAGCATCATGTGTTGCCGGTTGCAGCTTCGTGGGCAGTGTCGAACTTAAGAGGATCCATCTACCGGTGGTCATGATGATCAACACCGTGCCTTGGTTGCTGGGGAGAGAGATGCGCGCATGGTGCCAGACTGCTAGGATGTTGATGAGATGAACTGATGAGAATACACGTGAGAAGATAAGATAGCTGAGCGGTGAGTGGTGCGTGAGACCCAATAGACACGTGTTGTTGTTTTGAAGATGGTCTGATCTTAAGTTAATCGAACGCTTCGCGTGCAACCGGTGCATTGCTTCGCCGGCCCGCCAGAAGAAAACATTTGTCAATTGCTAAGGCCGGAGAATAACTGGGAGCATCTTTATCTCACTTGTGGCGAGCAAGGCGTTTCATGATGGACCGAACCCACTACGCGCTAGTTTCAGTACTAGGCTATGTGTAGTTTTGATTGTACAATATTGCTATATAATAATAATTATTAATTTAGTTAACATTTCTAAAATATAAAAAAATATTATTCAATTTTTCACATTAAAAAAATATTCACACAGAGTAATAAACAAGTTAGCGCAACCTTAAAAATTGTTGATATCATTCAAAAATAATGTTGGTCAGATTTAGAAAGTGCTCACTGTTTACAAATAATAACCGTGACATTTTTTTACACAATGTAAGAAATGTTTCACATATTTAAATAAAATGACCATCACATTTCTTTAAAACGTAAACAATATACCAAAATTATAATGTTTTCCTAAGTTTAAGAAAATGATTCATACATTCAAAAAGAGTACGTGAAATTTTGAAAAATGATTATATGTTTCAAATAAATGGCCATGACATTAAAAATGTTTATACATTTCAAAAACAGTTCATGCACCGTTCAAAACAATGATTCATACCATTCACCAAAATGTTCATGACATTTTATAACAAATGTTCAACCATTAATATGTTCGTAACATTTTGATTTTTTTCAAATTCTTTGCATAAAATATGTAGTATGCAAAGTTTTTCACACCCTTGAAAAATATTATAGTTGTGTATTTGAAAATGTTTAAGATTTATTGAAGTAAAATGTTTCAAACTTGTATTAAACAATATTAATCATGCATTTCAAAAATATTTAGCATGTATAAAATATATTATGCGTGTGTAAAAAAATATACAAAATTTATTGAGAAAAGCCAACATGTATTTGAAAAAATGAAAATAAAAATAAAACCAACAAAGGAAAAAACCGATAAAAAAAGAACGCCATAAACAACAGTAAACAAAAAGTAAATATATAAAACGCAACAATTCCTGGTACAGACAAAGAAAACAAAAAAGCACAACAAAAGCCCATACAAACTATCACAAAGAAACGCAAGAAAAATATTACGCGAAAACCGATTAAAGTAATAAAATTCCCATATTGGGCCGGTCCATCTTACTCTTGCTTAATACGTGAGAGAAATAAATAGCTGCTCGGACACGACTATGTAATGCTTCTTGCAAGAGCGAACTTGGTCTCGCTTGAAGGAACGTTTTTCCTGTTGCTAGCATAAACTTGTCATGAACGTATTTTTCGAAATGTGTGAACATTGTTGAAAATATAACATTTTTTCATTTATACAAAAAATTTATATTATATAAATACTTCTAAAATGCCACATTTTTTTATGTTAAACATGTGAACATATGTTACAAACATTTTTTCTGAAAGCTACCATTATTTTTTTAATATGCCAATCCAAATTTTGCAATACTTTAAAACTTAGTAAATTCTTGTTTTTAATTTTTTTTAATCAGATTTAATTTATAATTATTATTACATATTTTTTCAACATAGAGATATAATGATAGAAGTAAAAAAAATGAGAAACAGTAAAAATTGTTTAAATGAAAAAACATAAAATTAAAACGAAATAACTAGAATATTGGACTGGCAAAATATGTAAAAAAATGTTTGTATAGTGAGAAAAATGTTTTATATCAATAAAAAATGGGGGACATTCAATTTGGCTCTAGGGCGCACAAGCTCCTGTTTACCAAAAATAGATTTTGCATATGCCAAAAAAATGATTTTTTTTAGATGTGTTCATTGTAACAACCAAATGGTGTATTCAAATTTGCAGGTGAAAAACTTAAGTATTTTGACCTGTGTAAAAAAGACAAGTCTAACGGCAAATATTGCCTCCAAATGACACATTTTTTTTTCATCGACGAAGCACTACTGTACCATATGGCATAAAAATTATCATGCGCACTTGTCACACTAATACCAACATCTATAGAAAAAGTCGTGTCCTAAAAAATGGTCCGATGTGTGTTTGGAAAAAAATGTTTAACACATTTTTCAGCAAATATTCAAAGCATTTGTGTGATTTTTTTTCTAAATGGTTAAACATATATAAGAAATGTTTTATGTTTATACATAAAATGTACATTGTCTGTAAAAAAAATGTAGACATCAAATATCTATTCTTACAATTGTTGATTTAGTATTTGAAAAATGTAAAACATGGATAAAAATTATTTGTTATGTTTAATAAAATTTAAAATGTGTATAAAAATTATACAAGTGTTGAAAAATAAAAAGAAACGAAGAAAGAGATGAAATCACAGATAAAAGCATAGAAAAAACGATGTTAAATAGTGAAAAAGCCAACTAACTCAAATCCACAGAACAAAATTCACCACGATACGTGCAGGGGCACCACATGACCTTTCCTTCCACTCTCAGCTAACTCTCTCTCACCAGTGGGCCCATGCCTCTGTGTTTATTTTCCTAACCTTTCTCATCTATGAATGTTCCAAACATTGGAAGTCCAAAATTTTGGAATTTCCATTTATCTAAAAGTTCAAATTCTTAAATATTTTTCTCTGAAAGTTCAAAGTGTTGAAGTTGAAATTTAATTTTTTTTCAACAAATCTTAAAAGTTTAAAATTCGGAAAGATGGACAACATTTTTTTCAAATGCTACAATAACTTTTTAAATTGCCAAAAAAATTAGGAACAAAATTACCAAATATGGTGACTTGGACAAAAATATATCTGAAAAAACACCTGCCGAATTTGCACAGGACAAGGACGCGGTTGCCCACCAATTAGCCATGCCCTTGTTAAGGGTATGTAATGGAACTGATACATTTATGGAAGTATTCTCATAACTTTGTGCGTAGGAATAACACTACTCCCTCCATACCGGTGCATTAGGCACATTACAAAAACCAAATATACCCAAAACACCTAGGCGCGGAGCATTAATTTCTACCTCGTTCTTTGTTTTTTGACATAAATAGAGGAATCAACCAATAGGAATCAACCAATAAGTAATAGTGATAAGTACCACAAGAATAGAGACCATCTTGAATCCAACAACCAACGCTCTGAAATCCGAGGCCATGTAGTGCAAGCAGATCCACGTACTACCCAGCTTTCGGTGCTACCGCTGCCGCGTCCAAATGGAGTACCATGCTTGCCGCTTTCTGCTTCCAGATGGGATATTTGACGAAATGCAGGAGAACTGCGATTTCATTTATAGAAGAACGGCGAGAGAACGCCAACTGTACAAAGGCCGGCAAGACCAGCAAAACCGAGAGAAAAAAGAAGCGAGAAGAAAGGAAAAGAAAAAGAAAGAAAGGGGCAGCCCGAGGCCTCTACTCTCGCGTCATCAGGTGTCTCCCTCCGGCCAAGGCCCAACAGAGGGCCTCTTCTTTGGCACCATGAAGCACCTCCTGTATCGTACGCTCGTGCGCCTCGAAGATCCTGGCATTCCGCTCCTTCCAAATAAACCAGAGTAGGAGCAGGGCAATCGAGCGCCCCCTCTTAGAGGCGCCCGCAATGCACACAAGCCACTCGGCCAACGGGTACGAACAGACCCAGGATTCTGGGCGAAGCGAAGGGCAGCCAAACGCTGCGGCCGCGTCCTGCTAGAATTGGGTGGACCATGCACACTCAACGAAGAGGTGTCGCGTTGTCTTCAGGTTTCGACGACAGAGGGGGCAGAAGTAGCAGTTCGGCCATTGGCGCGCCATTAGACGGTCTGCTGTGAGCAGGCGGTTGATGGACAGAAGCCAGGCGAAGAACTTGCACTTGAGCGGCGCTCACACTCTCCACACAACACCCATGATGGGAGAGGCCGTGGATCCCAAGAATTGGAGCCGGTAGGCCGAGGCAGAAGAGTAGGAGCCATCCTCCGTGAGCTTCCAGCGGAAGGTGTCAGGCCCAGATGAGAGCCCCGCGGACGACCTAATCAAACCCCAGAGGCGAACGAACTCGTCCAAAAGGGATGGCGAAGTGATCCGCCCTCGAACGTCAGAGACCCATCTACTATGGGTCAAGGCGTCGGCCACACATCTATTCTTCCTTCTGGAGAGGAAGAAGACGTTAGGCGCAAGCAGGAAGGGTGCCCCGCCATGAAGCCAGCTGTCAAACCAAAAGGACGCACTCTTCCCATCCCCCACGTCGGCGGAGGTCGCTGAGGCGAAGAGTGCCCTATCTTCCGGTCGAAAGGGAGGGGGCAGGCCGATCCAGGGTCGTGTCCTGTCGGTGCGCTCAGCCCACAACCAGCGTAGCCTGAGGGCCGTCTCTAACCGGTGGAGGTCCATGACGCCGAGCCCGCCCAGATCACGAGGGTGAGTCAACCTGCCCCACGCCACTTTGCAGTGGCCACCGTGGCAGGATTCCTGGCCTCGCCAGAGCCAGGCCCTTCTGGCGCGGTCGATGGCACGTCTTGCCCAGGCTGGCAAGGGGAGGACCGACATCCAGTAGACCGCAAGGCCCGTGAGCACCGTGTTAAGTAGAACCAACCGGCCTGCCGCATTGAAGAGCTTCCCTTTCCAAGACGCTAGGCACCGAAGCGTTTTGTCGATCAGCGGCTGCAGCTCGATCTTGCGCAGCTTGCGAAGAGATAGCGGCAACCCGATGAATTTGCAGGGCAGAGTGCCACGCGCGGCTTGCAGCGGCGCGAGAACGTCGGTGACGTTGAACAAGTCGGGGTGAATGGGAATGGCCGTACTCTTGCTGAAGTTGACGCGCAACCCGGACACATCTCCGAAGGCAGAAAGCAGCTTGCGCACCACCTCCATATCCCCTATGTCGGGCTTGACGAACAGCGCAACATCATCCGCGTACATGGAGGTGCGGAGCCCAGGCAGCCTACCTCCGAGCGGGGTGAGGAGACCCTCATCCGAGGCAACGGTCAGCAGCCGGTGGAGGGGCTCCATAGCGAGGATGAAGAGGAAGGGGGAGAGCGGATCACCCTGCCGGAGGCCACGACGATGCCGAAACCGCTCCCCAAGCGAACCGTTAAGCAGGATGTAGGACGAAGAAGTGCAGAGGAGCATAGCGATCCACTCGCACCATCTGGCCCCGAAGCCTCGCGCCCGGAGCATATCAAGCAGATAGGTCCAGGAGACGGTGTCGAAGGCCTTTGCGATGTCCAGCTTAAGGAGGACGGCAGGCCGATTTGTGCGGTGCAGCCGCCGAGCTAGCCCTTGGACGAAGAGGAAATTGTCATGGATGCACCTTTCCTTGATGAACGCACTCTGAGAAAGAAAGATCAGCGATCCAATACGCTTCGCCAATCGCATGGCCGACACTTTCATGAAGAGAACACGAGCGATAAGTACCACACGAATAGACACCACCATAAAACCCACAACCAAGACCCTAAAATTCGAGACAGCGTAGCGCACGCACATCCATGTACAACCCCATGCTTGCTACTTTCACCGCCGCGTCCAAATGGGGTGCCATGCTAGCTGCTTTTACCCCCACCTCTAGATGAGATATTCATCACGCAAGACACCTCTTTGACGTCTATCCGCGCCCATAGTTGACATTGACCACATGCTCGTGCGTTGGGCACTACAACTATCAATACATGCAAGGGCATCACGTGGGCTTTTCTCCTCTCTCGACTCACTCTCTCTCTCTCTCTCTCTCTCTCTCTCTCTCTCTCTTGCACACACACACAAGTGGGCCCATGCACATGTTTTCCTTTTCCAAACTTTTTCTAATATAGGAATGTTCCAAAAATTGAAAATACAATTTTTTGGAATTTCCAATTATCTGAAAGTTCAAATTCTGAAGTATTTTTTTTGTAAAAGTTCAAAACATTGAAAGTTAAATTTCCATTTTTTAAAACTATAGTTTAAAATTCTGAAAGATGGGAAAGTACCAAATTTATAGAAACATAAATTGCTAGATATGGTGACTTGCCAAAAATATATATGAAAAAAAACACCTACCGGATTTGATCGAGACAAGGACGCGGTTGCCCACCAATTAGCCTTGCAGCTATTAACAATATGTAAGGACACCATCATATTTTCATAACTTTCTATGAGGGAAAACACGAGAGACAAGTACTTCACGAATAAACACCACCATGAAACCCACAATCAAGGCCCTAAAATTTGAGGTCGCATAGCGCAAGCACTTCCACGTATAAGAGCATCTCCAGCCACGCCCCCAAGACGGCGAAACTGGCGCCGTGGGGTGAAAATTCCCCCAGCCGCGCCCCCAAGGGCCCAAATAGCGTCGGATTGGGCCAAAACTGAGTCCGGCGATCCCAACCCAAACCCAGCGCGCTGGGGGTCGCTTGGGGTCGCCGGATGAAAGGAAAGCGCGCGATCACGGGCGCCTTTCGCGCGCTTCCTCCCAACGGCCCCACTTGTCGGCCTCTTTCCGACGCGGCGTGCTCATCCATTCACCTCGTCTTCCTCGCTCTGACGCCACCGCAGGGGAATCAATGCTCGTCGGAGTCCAGTCCAATCGCCGCGTAGTAGTCCAATCGCCGCCGCTCGTCCGCCGCGTGTCCAGCCGCATGCACCCCCTCCGCCGCTATATAAAGCGGGCGGGCTCGCCGTCGAGAGACACACCGCGCACCTCTTCTTCCTCTTTCCTCCCCTCTCGCTGCTCCGCCATGAATCCCTACCGCGGCCAGAACGGCATCCGCCGCGCCCTCACCCGCGCCGAGGCCATCCTTCTGGCCGAGGGAAACTACCCTTGTCCGGTAGGCATGCGTCTGCCGCACGGGTGGGTGCTCAGCGCCGCCGGCGTGCCGGTGCCGCCTCTGCCTCAGGGGCAGGAGTTCGAGCGGGAGGTTCTCGCCGTCCGCGCCACCATGACCGCCGAATGCGCCGAACAACATTGCGCGCTGGACGGCCTACTTCGAGGAGCGCCGCAACCAGGCGCTCGTGTCCGTCCAAGGTCTGGAGCCTGTGGCCGGCCCAGGGAACCGGCTCGGCCAGATCCTGTGGTGGAGTGCCGAGGGGCGCACGCTCGTCTCCGTCCTCTACCACATCCAGGACGGCAACCAGCCGCGCCTAGAGTACCCATGAAGGGGTGACGGTGAGCGGCGTCGATGGTGCAACGGAGTAGAGCAGCGTCGGTGGTGCAGCGGAGGCGAGTAGCGTCGACGGTGCAGCGGAGGCGAGCTGCGTCGATGGTGCAGCAGATGCACCATCCTAGTTTTTAAATTTTCTAATGAATCTATGTAACAGTAGGCCAAATATTATCGCATATTATGTAAAATCCCTCAAATATTAATGAATTTTCGCCGAATTTGCTCTATGTTCATGAGTTCCGCCGAACTTGAACGAAATTTGGTCGAACTTGGGGGGGCGTTTTGGGGCCGCGACTGGGTAGCCGCCCCAGGACCTATCGTCGCGTCGGTCGCCCTCAAGCGGCGCTAAAAATAGCGCCGCAAAACGTACTGGGGCGAACGGCTGGAGATGCTCTAACTCTCCTTGCTCGCTGCTTCCACCGTCGCATCCAAATGGCAAAGCATGCCCGCTGGTTCCGCCGTCGCGTCCAAATGTGATACTCATCACGCGAAACACCTCCCTGACATCCGCGCACGTAGTTGACCCTGACCACCACAACTATGGATACATGCAGGGGCACCAGGTGGCCTTCCCCCGTCCCTCTCTCACTAGGCGACCCATGCATCCTTGTGCCTTTTTCCAACCTTTTCTCATCTATGAAGGTTGCGAAAATTGGAAATTCAAAATTTTGCAATTTCCAGTTATTGGAAAGTTCAAATTCCAAAGTATTTTTCTGTGAAAGTTCAAAGTATTGAAAGTTGTAATTTAAAAGAGTTTTAAAAAATCCTAATTTCATAAAATTTTAAAGCTGAACCACACATTTTTAAAACCGGTGTAGTAAATTTTGAAAGTGCCAAATTTTCTAGGAATACAAATTGCCAAATATGATGACTTGCCAAAAATATATATGGAAAAACACCTACCAAATTTTACCAAGACAAGGACACGGTTGCCGACCAATTAGCCATGCAGTTGTTATATGTAAGGACATTGTTACATTAATGGAAGTAAGACAAATAGCGTCATATTTTCATAACTTTGTATGCGGGAAAACACGAGTAACAAGTACCGCACGAATAGTCACCGTCACGAAACCCATAACCAAGGCCTTGAAATTTGAGACCGCGTGGCGCATGCACATCCACGTACAACCTCACGCTTGCTACTTCGACCGCCACGTCCAAATGGGGTACCATGCTCGCTGCTTTTGCTCCTCGCGTCCAGATGGGATACTCATCACACGAAACACCTCCATGACGTCTATTCGTGCCCGTAGTTGATTCTGACCACACGCCTGTGCGCTGTGCACCGCGCTATCGATATGTACAAGGGCACCACGTGGCCTTTTCTCTCTCTCTCTCTCACACACACACATACATGTGGGTCCATGGATCCGTATGCCTTTCCCAAAAATTTCTCATGTATGAAGGTTCCAAAAATTGTAAGTTTGAAATATTGGAATTTCCAATTATCTAAAAGTTCAAATTCCAATATTTTTCTGTGAAAGCTCAAAGTACTGAAAGTTGAAATTTCATAAATTTTCAACAAATCCTAAAAGTTTAAAACACTTAAATTTGGAGGAAAAAAACTTAAAACACGGCACAATAAATTTTGAAATTGCCAAATTTCTAGAAACAGATATGGTGATTTTCCAAAAACAGTATATGAAAAAAAAAATATGTCAATATTTGACCGTGGCGGGAAAGGGGCGTGATTGCCCACCTATTAGTCGTGCCCCTGTTAACAATACGTAATGAACTAATGACACCAATAAATTTATAGAAGTAAGACCAATACCATCGTATTTTTATAACATTATTTATAGGAAAATACAAGCAACAAATACCGCACGAATATACCACACCACGTAACACACAACCAAAGCCCTGAAATTCGAGGGTGCGTGGCCCATGTACACACATTTGTTGTTTCTGCCTCTGCGTCCAAATGGAGTACAATACATTTTTCCAATTCTAGGAATTTCATCGGATGTTTTAAGGTTCCGGTCCTTAGGATTATTTTTTCGATCAATAATCGTCTTTCGATGAAAGAAACAATACTACCTAGATTCCTGTGTACTGGATTTCTACGCTCCCATGCGGATTTGAACAAGAATTCTTTTATGGTGCATCATGATACAAGAGAAAATGTGTATTATTTTAAATGATCCAACGATTCAAATTGCATGGGCCTTACTTAAGCCCAAGGAAATAATGGTTAAAAACTGATCGTTCAAAGAAAAATCGGTTCATAGAATAATATCTTTCAAAAAATTTAATTGAATTTTATTAATATAATAGCAATTAAACAAATAACAAAATAATTTTTATAGCGAAAATATTCCTCGGGCCTTCTCATGATACAGGTGACATCAGTGTATCATATTCGAATCTGGAGCGTCTGATCTAGTCCGACGAACGGTTCATACTCACTTGATGCACCGTAAAGAGACTCAACAACAACCACATCAACATCTTTTTAACACTCAATCGCTTAAGATCGAGACATTTTCCTTGTGACCTACCGTTTCCCGTGTTCTCCAACCCTCCATTCCGTGCTGGCAATCTGATCATACCCCCAATGTTTATCGCATTTCTCTGTGTTTCTCAATCCAAAGAAATCTGTTATGTGCCCGCAAACACGAGGTAGTTCAGCGGAGAACGGCCGCTTGCGCCGTTTAGCCTCAAACCGCACGCGCTGGGTTGGGTTGGGTTGGGTTAGTTAACCAGGCACCGATCACCCGCACTGCACCTGCACCGCTCCACGCCGCGCCGCGCCGCGCGCCCGCGGGCGGCGAGGCGGGGACGGACGGAGGAGGGAGCTGGTGAGCCTTGTCCGGTTGCCGAACCGAAAGGCCAGGTGACGCCACGGCCATTAGCGCATGCAGCGCGTGCCTGTCCCGCGCGCGCGGCCACGGGTGCTGATGGATGGATAGGCCGGGCCTTGGCGTGGACGCCACCGGCGAGGAAGGAGGTGGAGGAGGGGGAGGCTGGGTGATCGACCACTTGTCCCGCAAACGCCCGACCCTGCCACGGAGGAAGCTTTTTTGCTTGATCGGCGGCGAGCGGCGAGGATTAGCTGGGTACGAGGATGTCCATTAGCGCTTTAAGAAAAGTAGGTGTTGGGTAGGGTGGCTTGTTGGATAACCCGGTTTTTGCTTGGATCTTCTTCTTCGGTTGGTAGGTATTGGAGATGCTGATCATGATCCATTGTGGGGTGCGTATTTGTGGTCTCCCTCCTCTTAGTATCCATTCAAAGAACAACCGCTTTGCATTGCTTGAGCGGTTAGCTATCTTACAAACTCAAAATAGTGTGCACTGGATAAACATGTACAGTACGTATTTGCAGCTAATCTGATCGTACCATTGAAGAACTACTGCATATATATTTTCTAGGGTGAGAACTACTGCATATATATATATAGTACGGAGTACTTGTATTCTAGTTAATATCCTTGCATCGAAGATTCATCATCAAAAGCAGTAATGTTTCTGCCGGAATATGGAAATATACAATACCCCATAATGTGGAGTTGTGTGGTTCGGTAACGATGTTGTAGTCTAGGCATCCCTGGAGTATATATATATACTAAAAATATACTCCGTGTGTTGCAACGAAAATCTCTATAAAAACTCTACAACATAAATAGAAAGGGTGTAATATGCATGTAAATGAAAATGGATGATATGAACAAATAATTGGCTACAATATTGAGTGATGTGTGTAGCTTACATGTTAAGCTAGATACTATAAATGCATCTTAGTAGGATTTTGTTAGTGGATGATATGGAAAAAATGATTGGCTATAATAGTGGGTGATGTGGATAGTTTGCATGTTGAGATAGACACCATAAATGCATCTTAGTGGGATTTTTGCTTTATAAGAGATATAGATATGCTAACGCAACCATACTAGCAAGTCCCCATGTAAAAAAACATACTGACAAGTGAAAACATACATTTATTTATTTTAGAATGAAACTTTTATATTTTCTTTAGTATGTGCATTTTCTTGAATTTCCAAAATTCCTAGACCCCGCGCCACATCGCTGCCATAGCCATCCCGAGTGGTCCCTCTTGTAGCTCGGTGTAGTCTAGCATGACGGCTCTCACCGTGTGCTGCGATAATGGGGTGGTGGGCATGTCCTCGCTCAGAGGTGGGAAGGGCATTGTTAGGCGAAAGTTGTGGACGATGGTGTTTGCCCCTGTTTTGTTCGTCTCAGAGGCATCACTTTGGCACCCTCTTCCTTTTTCTTATTGTAGTCCTTAGCCCCTAGAGAAAACTTAGAACCAAGAGGTTTTTCAGATCCAGCAATGATGATGTATCTGTGTCGTTCATCCTCCTTGCAAGGCTCACCTACAAACCTAGTCTACCTCAGGTTTCCCCTCTCACCTTCTAGCCAACCCTTTGGCTCGGGCCACAACCTTTGCAGGGTTGGGTTATGCTCATGGTCGACCGCTCAAGGTCTACCATGACGTCTAGGGGTTGCCTTGGTTACGAGTCTCCCTTCTACCTTAGTGGAAACACATCAATGTCCCTTCTCTAAGTGGTTCACCATCTTTCGGCTTCGCCGGTAGCAAGTTTGTGTCATTATATGTTCTCAAATACTTGATGCCCTTAGAATGCGCCTGCCATGCTCCTATAAGTGCTCTTGTTGGGGTCTACGTTCACCTTGATCCTCCAGATGGTCTTCCCTCCTTCGATGTTGTGAATTTCTTAACGGAGCTCCTCATTTGTCTTTCGAATAGGGTTCTCACGGTGACATCTAAATTGTGGCTCTGGTTGGTTTCTGCTCATGTCTTAGATAGAATCTAGGTTGCCTACGCCAACGTGGTATGTGTTTATGGTGTGGCCTTAAATCTTTAGGTGTTTCGTCATTGTCATTGACTTAGTTCCGTATATAACACCCCATAATGGGAAGTTTCGGGTTCGGTAACGATGTTGTAGTCTAGGCATTCCTGGACTTAGTTTCGTATATATGCTAGCGCAACCATACTAGCAAGTGCCCATGTAAAAAACATATAGCAAGTGAAAATCTATGTTTAACTTATTTTAGAATGACACTTTTATGTTTTGTTTAGTATGTGCATATTCTTGAATTACCAAAAATTATAGAACCCATGCCACGTGGCTGCCATGGCCACCCCCTTGTGGCCCCTCTTGTAGCTGGGTGTTGTCTAGCATGATGACTCTCAGCGTGGTGCTACGATAATGGGGGTGGTGGGCATGTCCTGGCTCGGAGGTGGGGAGGGTATTGTAAGTCTATGGAAGATGGTGTTTGCCCGTGTTTTGTTTGTCTCAGAGGCATCATTTTGGCACGCTCTTCCTTTTTCTTATAGCAGTCTTCGCCCGTAGAGAAAATGTAGAACCAAGATTTTCCAGATCTAGCAATGATGATGTATCCGCGTCGCTCATCCCCCTGTGAGGGCTCACCTACAAACCTGGTCCGCCTCGGGTTTTTATCCTCTCGCCTTCACGCCAATCCTTTGGTTCAGGCCACAACCTTTGTAAGGTTGGGTTGTTCTCATGGTGGACCGCTCAAGGTCTACCATGACGTCCAGGGGTGGCCTTGGTTGGAGTCTCCCTTCTAACTTAGTGGAAACACATCAGTGTCCGTTATCTAGCTAAGTGGCTCACCGTCTTTCGTCTTTGTCGGTAGCAAGTCGGTGTCATTATATGTTCTCAGATACATGATGCCCTTAGAATGCGCCTGTCATGCTCCTCTAAGTGCTCTTTTTTGGTGTCTACGTATCTCACCCTGATCCTTCAGATGCTCTTCATCCTTCGATTTTGTGAATTTGTTAGCGAAGCTCCTCATTTGTCTTTCGGATAGAGGTTCTCGCAATGACATCTAAATTGTGGCTCTGGTTGGTTTCTGATCATGTCTTAGGTCGACTCTGGGTTCCCTACGTTAACGTGGTCTGTGTTTATGGTGTGGCATTAAATATTTAGGTCTTTCTTCAATGTCATTGACTTGCATTTCCAAGCTACAGTGGTCATCTCACGGGGTGTCAACTTCTGGGATATTTGGTTGGCTCCAGTTGCCTTCCTCTTTTTTCTGGGTTTCTTGATCTCTTTGTGATGGTGTTTTTGATAGGGAATCCATCCTTTGAAATATTTTTCTTGGCACCTCATGTGCGCTCACCCTGAGTTTGCCACAACGGAATGTTTAGATGAGCTTAAGCCCCACATAGATGTTTTTAATCCACCCCCAAATGGGTAGAATTGATAACCAGCCATATAATTAAGAAAGTATAACATTTTTCTGACAAGGTCAAAACCTACATTGCATTGTCAAATTTGAAAAAACACCCTTCATTGAAATGCACTCTATGTCACTTGTCAATCGAATTAATAGGCTACGATTATATATCATTTAGGGACTTGGCCTTGATGACCAACGAGGGTTCTAAGTGGGAGAAACCATTAAAGTATCAAGGGTAGTGTCCATGGCTATTGGAAGTTTATCTACATCACTTGCTAATAAGTTTTGGGTTACACCCGTTGGAATGGAAGTAACAGAATCTAAATGAGAAATTTGGGATATTTCGTGTGAGGAGCTATGATTAGCATGAACCAACATTTATACTTCTTATCTATGGATTGATGTTGTGGTCGTGGGACAAAACCAAAAACTAAACGAGAACAAGGCATGACCAATGAGTCCCACTTGGCCGATGGAAAGGAGTGGCGGATTTCTGCATCCCTCCTGATCAAATCATGCCTTCATGAATTTAAATTCAAAACTATTTGAATTTATTCAAAATTCAATCACAATTTTATTATTTCTGAATAATTCAATATTCATTTTGACCAATTTCCACAAATGTCACAAATCCTTACCCATATTCAAATTTCAAGTGCATTTTAGCCATTATGCATTCACATGCCACAAGTTTGCCCCCAAATTACAAGTTTCAAATGAATTTAACCATTATCCAATCACAATTCATATTATTTATGCAACATTTCATAAAGTCTAGAAATTAAGATTTCAAACACCTTTTCAGATCAACTTCGGTGATCCATACTGATAATAAGTTTAGATACATTTTATAGCATTTACTACACATTTAGTATTAATATCATTCCGATTTAAGAATTCATTAATTCACCTAGGCTGTGTTTTGATGTCTGTATTGAGCCTCCAAATTGGATTTGGTATTGCATGACTGACAATTTGGCTGCTTGGATGAACACTGAAACATTAGCTTGTAATGAGTGCAGATACATAAGTGAATTCACTCTCACGCGCGGAGGCCTCCTGCAATACGGACCTGCCGCGCTCCGATTTGGGTCGAGTTGGCGTACTCCCACAAAAGAAAACGATTGAGCTGTAATAACTGCGCGAGACCTGGCTTCGTTCCCTTGCGCTCCAAGGGCGACAACCCGCGTCCATGGAAGCACACCGACAGCGACACTTGGAGCAGCTCCTCTCGCCAGCTCCCCTCCTCCTCCTACATCGCCTCCTCCCCGTCTCCTCAACCGCTCCAGATCCCCTCCCATGGCGCCCCATCTCCTCTGGCACCCCGTCTCCTCTATCTCTCAAGATCCCCTCCCAAGGCGCCACATCTCCTTTGCCGCTCAAGATCCCCTCCCATGGCACCGACGGCTGCATCCTGGCCCTCCCCCGTCCCGGACAACGTTGGAGGCCTGTCCCATCAACCAGCGCGCCGTGCATCTCCTCCAACGTGAAGGACATGGGTGCCCTCTGTTGCCGGCCCGTCCCCTACTCCCGACCTCTCCATATCTGTGACCACCAGCGACGACGGGGACAAGTCCAGGAGGCTGGCGGTTGTGCCCTGTCTACAGATCCCATCTTCCTCATCTACCCACATCGGCCCTCCCTGCCACTCGATGATCAATTGACAGTCTATTTTTTATTTTTAGTTTAATATTTCTTATTTATTATTGCTATATAATCATCCAATTTTTTAATGTATGTACAGAAAAACATTACTTCATACTCATTATACAATGCAATTCTGGAGTTTTTCATCCAAGCATAATTTGGTATTGAAACTGTATTACGATTTCATAAGCCAATTTAGTGAACATCCAGACAAGCGAATTCGTATCCATATCCATTACATGTTTCGTGTTGAATTGGTATGCCAACCAATTCAATACGGAGCCCTCCAATACAGACGTCCAAATAGAGCTTTTATAGATTCTTTTAGATAAATTTCACGAATAAACTATTTCATTTACATCACATTTCATAATTGTAGATAGATTATGCGTAAGTTTTAATGCGCCCTTTCATAGATGTAATAAACAAGATCATCATGCATGCGTCTTCACATACATCCCTCCTCGCTATCCATACAAAGTTTGGTAGCATTGTTTTATAATTTCAGATAAACTACACACGCTTTTTACAAATAAAACCAACAATTACATTTCGTAAAATTTTCGGTGTCTGAATAATATAAGTTTCAATATATTTCTCACAAGAAGTTGAAACAACAAAGATATTCTTTCAAATTATCAATAAAATCAAGAAATTTGGATCATGTTTGTATTTGTCCCCTAACCATTGAAGGTTGAATTCCTTAACTCTCATCCACAATAAGAAACCATACAAAATAAAAACAGAATTTTACACACTACTACTTTGCATGGCATCTGCATTTCGGCTTGTTTACTCCAATACTAAAAGTCAACGAGAAATTGAATACAAGGAAAAATCTCATACAACTCAGCCAACCACAAATCCATTTTTGTCTTGTTTACTCCATGCTAAGTTTCAATAGATTTCTCACAATATTTGAAGAAGAATATAGGTGAAGAAACAAATATGGTCTCTACAATTATGAACAAAATTAACAAGTTTGGGTCATGTTTCAGTTTGTCCCACGATCGATGCAGGTTGAATTTCTTAAATCTCTTCCACAATAGGAAACCAAACAAACAAAAGACAACACCACTACTGTGCATGGCATCCTGCACTTCGGCTTGTTTACTCCATGTTGATGTAAGTGATAAAAATAATATAATAAGAAAATACCACTAGGACAACCATAAATCCTTCTTCCACATCATCCTTGTTCGGGTATGTTGTTCCCGGTCGGTGTTGATCAGGCTTGTCGCCTCCATATATGAATGTTGTGAGTAGGACACAGAGGAGCGTCAAATCCTCATGTGCCCATCCTATCCCTCTTACTTGTGTCACCACCACACCTCATTGTGTTCTACCACTCCCCCGGTCATCGGAAGCAACACAGTGGTGAGTCATAGAGGAACTATCCATCGTTGTTACTGTTTGCTTCGGCGCCATTGCCTTCTTGGGAAGTTGGCGCTAATGTACATCAAAAAATCTAGTGATATCAAGTGAGAAGGTATCACGGGTAGTGTACATGGCTACCAAAAGTTTGTCTACATCACTTCATATCAAGTTTGGGTTTGTACATGATGTTACTTGATTGAAAAGCCTAAGTGAGTAAAATGGGGTAGTTTATTTGTGGATTTATTACTAGTGAAAATTGAGATCTATATTACGAAATGAAGTTCTTCTCGAGCCACAATATGAACATACAAAAACTACAACGTACAACAAATAAGTTTCAGTTGAATGAAGGAGAGGAGACGGTGATGGATTTTTGCAATGCTACCAAGTTTACAAAGTATTCCTTTGTTCATTTTCCAACAATTGAGCCCATCTCTAGCGATTCAATGAGGGGGTTATTTTAAACCCACCTGAAAGGTGTTATTTATGGGATTAGACAAAATGGTTTGTGTAGACACCCAAACACGACCTCGCTTGACATTGTCCACTGCACAAAGGGCTACATCGCATCCTGCAATTCAACTTGTTTACTCCATGCTAAATTTGGCAAGAAAACAAATATAAGGGAAATAGCTATATGAGGGAAATAGCTCATACTAATCGGTGAACCACCATACATCTTCCTTGCCAGGAAATGTCACAATTGGCTTATGCGAGGCTTGGGGACCCGTAACAGTATGTTGTGACTGGGACATCTGGGAGTGATGCTTCCTCCTATGCCAAGCCCCTCCCGCTTCCTCACACCACCACCTTGCTTCATCGCGTGCTACCATGTATCGATTGTGTCCTCTGACTCCACTAAACAACACCAATATCACGTCGTCCTCTCTTATCCTCTTTATAGTTTGAGAAATCAGGGGGCATCCACTACCGAGTATAATTTTTTTCTTTCCGTGAGTTTTTTATTCCTATAAACCACTTTAGTATTTGCCAACAAATCTATATACAACAATCTCGCGCACGAATATCCCTCAATCTATGATATATATATTCATGACGACATACACGTTAGAAAAACACACTCAAAAGGGGTGGCACTTGACCTGCTAATTTAGAGAGTATAGCATTCGTAATTTGAAATAAATATCAGCATTACATTGCTCAATATAGCACTACACTTTCCATTTAAATTATACTATTTCACCCATCGATCGAGTAATAAGTCAACATTACATAATGTACTTTTGGGTAGTGGTGTCGATGTCCGGGGAGGCTTTCGAGTGAAAGCAAGACATAAAGTACTAGGTTAGTGTCTCTATATCACTTTGTATCAAGTCTAGTTCCATCCGATGTCATGGGTGTGAAAAACCCTAAGTGATAAAAGGGATGTTTTTCATGTGTGGAGCTATGATTAGCGCGAACCGAAGTCTACACTTATCGTTGACAAATTAATTTTATTGCAGGGGCACAATATAAATAAATAATGATGACAAGGGACAACAAAAAAAGAACTAAATGTTGAATTTTTCCACCCATACTGCCTTTTGTGCATTTTTTTCAACACTTAGCACGTCTCTCGCGGGATAGCGGGGAAGTTTATCTTGCACCTAGTCAGAAGATGTTCTTTGTGGGCTTAGACCAAATGGCCCATGCAGGGAAAACACGACCTTGTTTGTTATCATCTACAACACTAAGTGCTAAATGGAATCTTGCACTTCTTCTTGTGTACTCGGTGCTACAAAGTCAGTGAGAAATGCAATCCAGGGAAAAAGCCCATACCGCTCGACCAGTCGCAAACCCATCTTCCCTGTTAGGATATGTAGCCACCCACGTCATATAGGCTTCAGGACGCCGAACCCGGATATTTTGATTGGGCCGTCATGGGCCCAACCCATCGCATTTCGTCACGCTCCACCTTGCTTCTCCACATCCTACCACACCCCTGGCCGTTGGAAGCATCATAGTGGGGAACCGCAAAGGACTGATCCAATGTCGCCACTGTGTCCTCATGTGCCACTTTCGAACACCAAGGTCACATTGTCGTCTCTTCTCCCATTTTTGGATTGAGAAAAGGAGGGGAGAGGATCCACCATTGGGTGATATTATTCTTTGTTACTTTGCAAGTTCCTCACATGTTGTATATTCTTGTAAACCACTTTCTACATTTCCCAACAAATCATAATGAAGAAATATCGCGCATTAATATCCATGAAGCAACCTACGATAGATTCATGAAGGCGTACATGTTAAAAAATTCTCAAAAGGTGTAGTACTGATAACTAACCTTCTAATTAAGCAAGTAAAGCATCTGACCCGCGAAATCAAAACCAACATTGCAATTCCCAATTTAGTACTGCAGTCTTCATTAAAATTTACTATGTTTCAACTTTTCATCAAGTTAATAAGTCAACATTACATAATGTCTTCTTGGGAACTTGGCGGTGATGTCTTGGGAGGCTTGTGAGTAAGAACAACCTAGAAGGTATCAAGGGTAGTGTCTATGTCTACCGAAAGATTCTCTACATGGCTTGGTACAAAGTTCGGGTTCCACCCAATGTCACGGTTATGAAAAAAACCTAAGTGGGAAATGGGTTGTATTTTGTGCATGGAGTTATGATTAGTGCAAACGGCCAACTATACTTCTCATTTATGAAATAATCTTATCATTGATTCTTCCATGCAAACAAATAGTGA
Organism: Bromus sterilis; assembly: GCA_950022295.1. Taxonomy (NCBI): domain Eukaryota; kingdom Viridiplantae; phylum Streptophyta; class Magnoliopsida; order Poales; family Poaceae; genus Bromus; species Bromus sterilis. The sequence goes on along the minus strand of OX465600.1, from coordinate 48,601,471 downwards.
TGACAGGGATACTTGACAAATTTCAAGTGATTGAATAGGAGTAAAGTGGTGGATTTCTCCACCCGTGTCGATTAGAGTGTGGTTTTGTGCATTTTTGCAAGACTTGGAACATATCTCGTGGGATGGGGGAGGGGAGAGTTTCTCTTGAACCAATCCAAAATATGTTCTTTACGGGCTTAGACCAAATGGATCATGTAGACACAAACACACCTTAAATCGACGTCATCCACGAAACCAACTGCTACATGACATTCTACACTTCATCTTGTTTACTCCATGCTAAAGTCAGTGAGAAATTGAATCAGAAAGCATACTGCTCGGCTAACCACAAATCTAGGTTCCTTGTCAGGATGTATGGTCATCAACATTAGCGAGGCTTGGGGGTGCCTGATCTAGATGTTGTGATAGGGCCATCAAGGAGCGTCACATCCTCATGCACACAACCCCTCACATTTTCTTTCACCACCACCTCACCTTGTCGTGTGCTACCGCGTCCCCAATCATGCGAACAAACAAAATGGGGAGTCGTAGAGGAATGATTCACCATCACAATTGTGTACTCAATCTCCACTTCCCAATACCAATCTCATGCCAATGCCTCTTCTCATGTTTCTGTGTTGCAAAAGGGAAGGGGGGGGAGATATCCACTGCACGGGTATGTATTTTACTTTGGATGGTCCTCGCGCGTTGTGTATTCCTGTTAAGCACTTTTTGCATCTCCTAACAAATAATTCTATAATAATCTCGTTCATGAATCTCCACGAATCAACCTATAACGGATTCGTTCTCATGTACACGTTAGATTGTTTTTCTCAAAAGGGGTAGTACTGATAACCAACCTTCTAATTATGAAAGTATAACATTCCCCTATGAGATGAATATCAACATTTCTTTATTGCCTAATTTACTACCACACTCTTCATTCAAATGTAGTATGTTTCACTTATGAGTTAATAGGTTAATATTACATAATGTCTTGGTGAGTTGGTGTCAATATCTGGGGATGCTTCCGAGTGTGAGCAAGGCAGAAGGTATCAGAGGCAGTGTCTATTGCTTCAGAAAATTTCCTCTACATGTGTTGATACCAAGTTCGAGGTTCCACGCGATGTCACGGGAGTGAAAAATCCAAAGTGGGAAGGGAGGAGGGTATATTCTATGCAGGGAGTTATGAATACCACAAACCAATAGCTATATTTGTCGTTTACGAATTGATATTTCCGTCGGGCCACAAGAGGAACAAATAACAACGACAATGCACGACAATGAAATCTGAATTGATCGACAGAGAGGAGACAGTGGTGGATTTCTACACCACCGCTGAGTTCAGAAAGTATGTCTTTGTGTATTTTGCAACACTTGGGCCTATCTCTTGTGGTACACCAGGGGAGTTTCTCCTAAACCTGGCCAAAAGATGTTTTTATGGGCATAGATCAATCGGCTCGTGTAGATATGGAAACATACCCTCTTGTTCGAGATCACCCGCCACACCAAGGGCTACATGGCACACCACTGCACAACTCATATGATCACATTGGCACCAGACAAATTGCGCCTCCCTTGCCTCCGCAAAACGACATGGAGATATGATTAACGCAAACCGACAACTATACTTTTCGTTTACGAAATGATCTTTCATTGGGTTTGCAATACAAACAAATAGTGATGACATGAATGGAAGACAAGTTTCAATGGATTGAATGGAAGAAGAGTGGTGGATTTCTCCACCTGTGCCGATTTTATAGAGTGCTTTTGTGCATTTTTGCAAGACTTAGCATATCTCCCGCGGAACCAGGGGGTGTTTACCCAAAATATATCCTTTATGGGCTCTTGTAGACAGAAACACACCCTCAATCGAGGTCATCCACCACAATAACTTCTACATGGGATCCTACATTTTGTGTCGTTTACTCCATGCTAAAGTCAGCGAGAAATTTAATCCGCAAAAATAACATACTGCTCGGCTAACCACAAATCTATGTTCCTTGTTAATTAGGATATATGGCCATATGCATTGGCGTGGCTTGGGGGCTCCTGATCTTGATTTTGTGATAGGGCCATCAAGGAGGGTCACATCCTCATGCACCTAGCCCCCCTCAAATTTTCTTGCTCCGCCACCTCACTTCACCACGTGCTACCACACGTCCCCGATCATGGAAACCAACACAGTGGGGATTCATAGAGGAATGATTCACCGTCGCAACCTTGTCTTCTATCTCCACTTCCCAATACCAATCTCACACCAACGTCTCTTCTCATGTTTGTGTGTTGAGAAACTGATGGGGAGGGGAGATATTCACTACACAGGTATATATATATTTCACTTTGCATGGTCTTCGTGCGTCTGTATTCCTGTTAAGCACTTTCTGCACTTCCTAACAAATCACTTTAAAAAAATCACGTGCATGCAACCTTCTAAGCAAGAAAGTATAACATTCCCCTATAAGGTCAATACCAACATTGCGATATTGCCCAATTTACTACCACACACTTCATTCAAATGTAGTTTGTTCCACTTATGAGTTAATAGGTCAACACTACGTAATGTCCCTGGGAGTTATCACCGATATCTTGGGAGGCTTCCGAGCGTGAGCAAGATAAAAGGTGTTAGAGGTAGTGTCTATTGCTACCGAAAGTTTCCTCTACATCAGTTGATACCAAGTTCGGGGTTCCACACGATGTCATGGGCGTGAAAAAACTCAATGTGGGAAGGGAGGAGGGTGTATTTTACGCGTGGAGTTATGATTACCAGAAACCACTAGCTATATTTGTCGTTTACGAGTTGATATTGTCATCGGTGCCACAAGAAAAACAAATAACGAAGACAATACACGACAATGAAGTCTCAGTTGACCGGCAGAGTGGAGACTGTAGTGGGTTTCTACACTGCCACTGAGTTTACAAAGTATGTCTTTGTGCATTTTGCAACACTTTTTCGGATGATCTCTCGTGGTACACAGAGTGAGTTTCTCTTGAACTAGCCGAAAGATGTTCTTTATGGGTTAGACCAAATGGGTCGTGTAGGCACCAAAACACACCCTCTTGCTCGAGATCACTCGCCACACCAAGGGCTACATTGCACACCGTTTGCCACTACTCATCTTATCACATTGGCACCGGACAAATTGATCCTCCCTGCCGCCACAAAACAACATGGAGATATCCTAACCCCTCACACAAAGTCTCTTTATCAAGGGGAGGAAGGCTCCAGAATCTAGCTGGTAGTTAGGGAGTGCTTGCTAGAGACTCAATGTCCAAACACCCAGACGTCTAACTATCTTTACAGCAAATAGAGATGGATAGGAGACAAAACAGCCGACTCACCCAATGCCAATCATCACCGCAACCCCCAGAGCTATAAATACCCCACTGCCGGGCAGACGCATATCACATCACACACATCTCCTCCATCCATCCACAGCAACCATGCATGGTTTGTAGAACTAGAACTGCATCCCTCCCCCATCCATCCTCAACATTGCTTCACTTCACTACAGCCATGGCCTAGCTACATAAAATTAATGTCCGGAGTTCTCAATTAGTTTTTATAATTGGTATTCTGTTAATCTGTTGGAGAGCTTGGTGTGTGTTTGGTTAGCTAGAGACGGCGGCGGCCATGGAACTGGACATGTACACCATGGTGATGCAGGTGGACGGCAGCTACTCGTACCAGCTGACGGACCCGTCGACGTGGGGGGCGTGGGCGCACGAGGGGCACCGGCTGTGGGCGTCCATGTCCGAGGACTTCTGGGTGAACGTGTACAAGGTGCGGCGGTGCCCGCAGCCGTGCAGCCACGACTGGACGTCCTGCCCCTACGCGCACAAGGGCGAGCGCGCCCGCCGCCGCGACCCGCGCCGCTTCTCCTACGTCGCCGTCTCCTGCCCGGAGTACCGCGTGCAGGCGCAGGCGCAGGCGCAGCTCGGCCCCGCCGGCGCCGGGCTCCCGCCGCCGACCTGCGCGCGCGGCCTCAGGTGCCGCTACGCGCACGGCGTCTTCGAGCTCTGGCTGCACCCGTCCCGCTTCCGCACGCGCATGTGCGAGGCCGGCACCCGCTGCGAGCGCCGGATCTGCTTCTTCGCGCACTTCGCCGCCGAGCTCAGGCCCTGCGAGGACCGCTTCGCCCCCGCGGTGCAGGGCGTCGCCATGCCGCGGACGCCGCCCCGCATACTCCAGCGCCAGCACGCTCCTCCTCTCCCCGCGACGCCGCCCTCGCCGCCGGCTGTTCCACTCGACCTGCTGTTCAATGACCTCACCCTGCAGGACAGTCCAAACAGGCTTCGCAGGCTCAGCCTCTACTCTGCCGTCTACGGCGACAACATTTTCGCCTCCCCTACCGCCACCGCCGCCGCCGTCGCCACTACCAGCACCACCATGCCGCTGCCAACCCTGATGGCGCCATTACCGGAGGGCGGCGACGATGACGCCAAAGGCGTCCGCTGGGGTGACGAGGAAGACTCCGTGATGAACGACTACCCGCACCGTGATCTCCTCATGGACCTGATGAGATGAGCTAAGGTAACCGAGGTACCATCGAATAATCACCGGACGGCCGCCGGCGGAAGGGTCGATCCAGGAGCTATAGTGTCTGCGTCATGGCGTGCACGCGTTTCCGCTGTGTCTGCGTGTGCATGGTTCTTAATTAATTACATATAGTTTGCATGTCGTGCATGGATGCCAGGTGGAGTTGGTCAGTCGTCAGGAACGTGCCTATATGTATATAGCGTTCCTGGTCATAAAATAAGAATAAGTGTCGTCTCCGGTGGAGATGTACAACTAATGTTGTTGTCAATTATTATTACTGTGTTGTTGTTTTATCGGTCGAGCAAATGTGTAAAATAAATGTTTGCTTATAAGCATCAATAAATGTGATTTGTCAATCTCCATCGATGCATCTTTGTTTCTTTTTATTTGTTTGCATCCTTTGAAGAATATGCTATATTTTAGGCATAAATAAAGTTTAAACTTGAGATTAGCCTCTCCTTCCTTATTAGTTTGCTTCCCTTTATATAACGGCCCCCTCTTGGATTATGCTCAAGCTCCGCCACTAGCAACCATTACATGATGCTAGCATGTGACACACGCTTTCATCGTGTCGTTTTTGTTATCGAATGTTTCAGTCGATAACCGTTTGATACAGTTGTTAAGTTATCACAAGAACAATGAACAATAGAATGTGTTATGCGACAAGGAGTGGATATACCTCCCCCTTCCCCTCATGCACACAAAAAAGATAAGGAACAAGTACATGTATGAGCGTTTTTCAATTTAATGCTTGTTTTTTTTATTTTAGCCTTTTTTCACGTATTGTTGTTGTTTGGCTATAAAACATCAATTTATTCTATGCAGCATGGAGCCTGCGGCGGAGACGTCGCTTCAATCGTGGCATCACTTACGCAGGAGTGTATCTTAGGGTTGACGGGTGAAAATTAAGAGGGGTTGCCGACACTGGAAAGGTCAGGATTAGAGGGATGGCAAAAAAGGAGGCCCTCCGTCTTGGTGTGTTGGGCATCTAAAGAAATCCTGAAATTCCTAAAGTGTTAGACGCAATTCAATTAAATCTTCCTCATTTAGTCAACTCAAGGCATAGCGTTCCTTCTCCCTCCCTATTGTGCCTGTGAGAAAGCAACCATGTTTTTTTTCACACCCCTCAGAACAATGAGGGAAAGAATACTAACCTATGATACTATGAATTGTGGGGTAGTATCATATACTAATACCATATGCATAATATTAATATATGATACTTCCCATTGTGACCTGCCTTAACTAACACATTCATCTTCCTGTACATGGGCTTCATTGCGCGGCAAAAATGTGCTAACAGTTTTTATCCTCATCCTGTGGCAAAGCACTTTTTATCCTTATCAATGTGACAATGCAACATCAACAATGCCACTTTTAGTGTTTGGCTTTTAGCGTGGTTTAATGGGCAAAATGCCAATGTGACATAATAATAAAAAAGAGAAAAAATACGATTTTTTTAGAAAGATTATAAATACACAGATGCTCATAAATACATATGTACAATTGTCCCTATAAAACGCATATGTATACTTTACCCGTACAAGCACCTCCGAGAGATTGATCTGACGAGCCTTAAAATTAAGAAAAATCCTTATTTGATCCTTTTTTAAAACACGCTTCCTTATTTGATCCTAAAAAAATTATCTTCCTTATTTGACACTAGAGGTAAATTATATTCCTTTTTTTAGTAAAACAAAGGGATTTGTCCCCCTTTCCGATTTCATTTAAAGAAATCAACATAGAAGTCAGTTATACAAACCAGGTTCAGTTCAAATTTAAAATGGCAAAGTGGCAACAATATGAAGCTTGTTAGGCTAACAGATGCAACATCGATCACGCAGGATCAGAGGAGTAAAGTAAGACAACTATCAGAACACACAACAGCAAAATACTAGGGGAAACAACAAAAGAGCAAAGTAGCATTTGCAACAGAAGTAAATCATCTCCCAGCTTCATCCTTTTCAACATCAGATTTGGATCCTGAGGACACCAGGCCTCCATCCTTGAGAGGATTTGAAGACCTCACTTGCCACCTGGTTTATGACTTTTGCTCCCAGCATCAGCACACTTGCTCTTTCCCTTTTTTTCTGCAAGATAGACCAATCCCCCAACCAGGAAGTTATTAGTTTAATGCAAGAAAGAGCATCAACATTCTTCTTATTATTAAACACCAAATCATTTCTAACTCTCCAAATGCTCCAAAACAGAGCAAAAATCCCAACTAACACTAAACTTCTGTCAGTTTTATTGAAAGATCTAAGCCAAACTCCCAGACAATCTCATAAGTTGGCAGGCACATTGTGTAAACTAAAGGAACATCTAAATAAAGACCAGATCAACTTGGCCATGGAACAACTGAAAAAGAGGTGATATATGTGTTCCTCTTTTCCACAGAAAACACAGCAACCATCTCCTTTCCAGCCTCTCATTTTCAAATTATCCTTAGTAAGAATACTCATCTTACAAACTAACCAGCCAAAGAATTTTATTTTGGCAGGCACCTTGACCTTCCACATAAATTTGTGTGGAAAGGTCAGTTCATTTCCTACCAATTTTCTATATAGGGAATTGATAGTGAATTTCCCATTGCTAGTTAGCAACCACTGCACCCTGTCTTTTTGATCACTCAAACTGATCTCTTCACATCTCTGTACACAGCTATTCCATAAGTCTAGAGACTCTCCATATAAAGTCCCTCTAAAAGTAAAATTGCATAATCCTAGATTAAAAGCTTCAGCCACAGAGCAATTTCAAATAATCTAGGATAAGCATCTTTTAGAGGTTTATCATCCAACCACAGATCTTCCCAGAATCTGGTGTTACAACCATTTCCAATTAATTTTCTACAGTTATCATAGAATAAATGTTTCACAGCTAAAAGACTTTTCCAAAAATAAGAGTCTCCAGCCTTAGGTTTGATTCCAGAGATGCTTTTATTCCTAACATATTTACTTAGAAGCACCTCCTGCCACAGTCCATTTTCAGTTTCTAACTTCCAGAACCACTTAGTTAGCAGTGCTTTATTCATGAGATCAAGGATGAGAATACCCAGACCCCCTTGATCTCTAGGTAAACAGCATGTTTTCCAGTTAACCAAATAATATTTCCTTTTCCCTTCATCAGCCTGCCACACAAGCCTTGATCTGAAGAAATCAATTTTCTTTCTAACCCCTACAGGTAGGGCATAAAAGGACATCATGTATAAAGGCATATTTGTAAGGAATGATCGGACTAAAGCAGTCCTTCCTGCCATATTTAGAAGTCTTTCCTGCCAGCATCCACATCTACTCTCCACTTTAGATAACACCCCCATCTCATTGTTTGTTAGCAATTCTACCCTTGGTAATTGGTATCCCCAAGTATTTTATTCCTTATATGACATCAATTTATTCTATGCAGCATGGAGCCTGCGGCGGAGACGTCGCTTCAATCGTGGCATCACTTACGCAGGAGTGTATCTTAGGGTTGACGGGTGAAAATTAAGAGGGGTTGCCGACACTGGAAAGGTCAGGATTAGAGGGATGGCAAAAAAGGAGGCCCTCCGTCTTGGTGTGTTGGGCATCTAAAGAAATCCTGAAATTCCTAAAGTTTTAGACGCAATTCAATTAAATCTTCCTCATTTAGTCAACTCAAGGCATAGCGTTCCTTCTCCCTCCCTATTGTGCCCGTGAGAAAGCAACCATGTTTTTTTTCACACCCCTCAAAACAATGAGGGAAAGAATACTAACCTATGATACTATGAAATGTGGGGTAGTATCATATACTAGTACTATACGCATAATATCAATATATGATACTTCTCATTGTGACCAGCCTTAACTAACAAATTCATGTTCCTTTACATGGGCTTCATTGCACGGCAAAAATTTGCTAACATTTTTTATCCTCATCCGTGTGGCAAAGCACTTTTTATCCTTATCAATGTGACAATGCAACATCAACAATGCCACTTTTATTGTTTGGCTTTTAGCGTGGTTTAATGGGGAAAATGCCAATGTAACATAGTAATAAAAAGAGAAAGAAAAAATGATTTTTTAGAAAGATTATAAATACACATATGCTCATACATACATATATACATTTGTCCCTATAAAACACATACGTATACTTTACCCCTACAAGCACCTCCGAGAGGTTGATCCGACGAGTCTTAAAATTGAGAAAATTCCTTATTTGATCCTTTTTTTAAACATACTTCCTTATTTGAAACTAAAAAATGTTATCTTCCTTATTTGACACTGGAGGTAAATTGTATTCCTTATATGACATTTTGTGTATTTTTTTCCACTAACAGTGTTAAGGCCCTGTTTGTTTGGGCTTTTGCTTCTGCTTTTGCAGCTTTTCCATTTTGGCCAAGAAGCCATAGAAGCTCCTAAATAGGTGCTTTTGGTGTTTTTATGGCTTTTGGAGCTAAATATTATATTGATTCATCAAAAGTCATATAAGCTCCTAAATAAATGCTTTTAGAGCTTTTATGGCTTCTTGGCCAAAACAAAAAAAGCTGCAAAAGCGAAAGCAAAAGCCCAAACAAACAGGGCCTAAATAAGATATAAAAAGATAGTTTTGACCTCATGTTAAAAAACAATAAAAATTCTCTAGGGCAATATTAATTGTAACAAAAAAACATATGGGAGATGTTATCCCCCCTCACCCCAACACATGCACAAAGATAAAAGAGTGAGTATACGTTTGAGCATTTTTTGTTTAATGTTTTTATTGTCATTTTTGTCTCGTTGGTGTTGTTGGGCTATTAATTAACCGTAATTAATATTTCTAAATTGTTTGGAAATGAATACGACATCAACGTATTCTACGTAGCATGGAGACTACGACGGAGAAGTCGTTATGGTCGTGTTATCACTAACGCAGTAGTATCTAGGGTTGAAGGATGAAGAGGAAGGGGCCGGTTTAACGACACTGGAAAGGACATGATTAGTGGGATGGTTGGAATGGTTGTAGATAAGTGTAGGAGGCGGATCGATCAGGAAAAACAAGAGACGGAGGTTCGAGCGATGGGCGGCAGGGTCGACGATGGCAGCGACGCTATTGGCTACATGGAGGACGCGAAAAAGAACCGAAACAATTATTTGAGACAACTTAATTACTAGTAGCTGGCCCCTTAGCTAACAACCTCATGTTCATGTATATGGTCTTCAAACCATTTGTGTGGCAAAAATGTGCAGTTTTAATCCTCATCCGTGTGGCAAGGAAGTTTTTATCCTTATCAACGTGGCAATGCAACATCAACAATACCACTTTATATCAATGTGGCAATGCAACATCAATAATACCACTTTATATCAATGTGGCAATGCAACATCAATAATACCACTTTGAATGTTTAGCTTTTAGCATGGTTTAGTGAGTAAAAATGCCAATGTGACCAGTAATAAAAATAAAATAAAAAGTAGGACTTTTTTTGTAAAGACAGTAGAGACACAAATACTCACAAATACATATATACACTCGTCTCTATGAATACACGCACACATAATTTATTCCTATGAGCACCTTCGAGAGACTTAAGATTTAATGAAGTCATCATAAGGCCCTGTACAATGCAAGGTGCTTAGGGGAGTGCTTAGCAAAATAAACCGACCTTTTTTTGTAGCACTAGTGCTAATTTCTATAGGAGAGGTGCCTAATTAAGCGTCTACTCTTTACATCTAAGCACCAGTGCTTAGAGAATAATCTGGTTTTTTCTTTAAGCACCTTTTCTAAGCACCTTGCATTGTATATGGTCTAAGCGCCTCGTTATCGACGAAAACATTTTCTTTCACTAATAGAACATTTACCATAATGAAACATGAAGCGTCAAATCTGAGATTTTCATCCTTATGGGCTGGGGTATCATTATCCTCCTAATCATTTAATCACATGTTGGATTTTAGAGTTTGAATATGTTTTTAGTTTGTTTTTCTATGCGACAAAATCAATTCTACAATTTAATTTGGGTAAGCATTGAGAATAAATTAAAAGCCTTAGCCTCTTGTTGATGCAAACCAAAACTACTAAATACTACTTCATCATAGGTGAAACGCCTAGTCCTATGTTTTCATACAACTGGTCATAGAAATGTAGAGTAATAGAAGTTTCTCGACTTTTTCCCCAAGAAATGAGAAATCTTTGGACTTTCATATTCCACACTATTTGCATGTTGGATGACAAATCATAATATAAGTTTCCTTTAGAAACCATGTCTCCCTGAATGTAAAATGTTTTATATCTAAATAGTTAGTCCTTACTATTACATTTATTTGCAGTTCTTATTAAAATTACTGGACTTTAGATCATTGTTAAACAATTTGTGGAAAAATCCCAGAGGTTCATATTGCTTATTCGTGAATGACAAGGGGCGTGGAAAAGATTAGCCCCACCACATCAATGGAGGACATGGAAGACCAACATATAAGATGAATTGTTTAACACACCACTAAAAGGTTGAGAAGAGGATACATACACGTGTATTCCTTCTTTTGCACGAGTCATCGAGCCGAGCCGTACGAGTTACCTTTATTTTTGACACACAATAAAGAAGTTGAATCTTCGTCTCCCTAGTGGGTTAGTGCGTTTCTACTCCACTATCGAGGGGCCAGTTGCAAAAAAATGCATGTAAGAGGTTGTTCTCTGTTTAGACGAAACAGACTTCATCTTGAATGTATTTTCCTCTTGGTTATGTATATTTGCATCGCCTATCACTTTTCAAATTGCTTCGCCACGACACCGAGAAGTGAGATAATAGGCCTATGCTCTATGTTAATATGTTTCAACAAACTTTTTGTTTTCTCGAGAGGCAGGTGTGTGCCTCTCACAAAAATAAACATATCCCTCCACGAGAGGCACGAGCGTGCCCCTTAGAAAAAAAACATATTTTTTTACCTTTTAGAGGTACGAAGGGTGCTTCTCGTTGAAGCAAACCTTTGCATCGTCCCTCTTAATAAATATGAATTTTCCTTTTTTTAGAAGCACTGGTGTGCCTCTCGTGGAAGTAAACACGTGCTTCTACAAGAGGCATGATCGTGACTCTCAATTTTTTTTTTGTTTTTTTAAGGTACGGACGTGCCTCTACGAGAGGCACGGTCATGCCTCTCGGGAAAAAAAGAAAATACTTTTACGTTTTTTAAGGGCATGGAACGTGTCTCTCGTGAAACCAAACCTATGCCTCCATGCTCGTAATTTTTTAAGAAAACTATGTGTAAACTTATTTTCAAAATTCTTTTCTCTCCAAATCATAAGAAAAACCACGTGAAAAATGAAAAGCCAAAAATGCCTATAAAACCCGAAAACTTCTACCGCAAATTAAAAAAGTAAAAATTCCAGAAATAACATTTGTGGGTCTCTCGAAGAAGTAATCTTCAATTAGTGCTCTCTCCGGCAGGGCACATTGCTAAACGGACCGTGCCCAGTGTGTGACATTCCTCATGTTTTGCGTAGACTGAGAGGCCAGACACCACGTATCCTATTCGCCGCTCTTGTGCGTTAGATAGCAAGCTTCCGCTGAAAGCGCTCCATATGACCGGTTCAATTAGTTTTTCTTCTTCTTTTTTCTCATTGTTTTTCCTTTTTCTCTTTCGTGTTTTTTCATGTTTTGTTTTCTTTTTTTCTTTTCAGTTTTGGATTATTTTTATAATTACTTAATAAAGTTTTGTAATATAAATTGAATTTAGTTTATATATGTTGAACATTTCTTAAGTGTTTTTATTAAACTTATTAAAACATGGTGAAATTTTGAAGTTATATACTGAATTTTTTCATATATAAGTTGAACAAGTTTCATATACAAATGTACTTAATTATTTTATTATACGATGAATAATTTTAAAACATGTTGAACTTTTCAAAGTTAAATATTAAACTTTTTGTTATATGATTTAAATAATATTTCCATACAATGATTTTTCTAATATATACTTAATTATTTAGATTTATACAAATAATATTATTCAATACACATCAACAATTTATAATTTATAAGAATGTTTGTAATATAATTTGAAAGTTTTATATTTATGAAATAAATTTTTTATTAACTATTAAATTAATTTTGATATATATATTCTAAAAAGAAGACAGAAAGTGCACTGATTGTAAATGGCTCGACCCAATCGAACGGAGACTCTTCCTATTGATCCACAAGAACATCGAATAAGAGCTCTTAGTTGAGGGTATTGATGACACGTTTGGCAGAGGACGAGGACGCCTACCAGATGCTGAAAGCGCTAGCTAGAGATTTAATGCGGTTTTTCAGGCACCACCACAGAGGAACCTGGGTACGGAGTTTGATAATATTGATCCACGAGTTGTTCGAATTGAGGATCAACTCCTTGGTAAGAGAATGGCTGATAATGCGGTGTCATCAAACCCTGATGAAGAAAAGGGTCAGGATCAGGAGGATAGAACCCAGGCTCTGGTCTTGGCGGGTAAAAACTCCAAAGTTTCAATGTTGGTTGATAAGTTTGACGGACCTACTGTTGACGATCCCTCAGACACCCCTCAGAAGGCGGCAAATAAGAAGAAGACCAGGGTTGAAGGAGAGTTCTCGGGTAAAGAGGTTTTCATCCCAAATAATGAGATATCGGCGGCTTCCCTCGAGGAAGACCGCCGGGAGCAATGAATGTTTTATGCTGGAACTGTCGGGGGCTGGGCAACCCAGCGACAGTTCGTGAGGTTCGTGAAATAACGAAAAAATATGCCCCGGCCGTGTTGTGCCTTGTGGAGACTCAAATTCAGAAAGCACGGTCCGAGATCCTATCTATTTCGTTTGGTTTTAAGAATGCATTTGCTGTGAGTAGCTCTGGTAGAAGTGGAGGCCTAGTCATCTTTTGGAATGATGATATACAACTTGAAATCAAAGATTCATCCAAGTATTTTATTGACGCTGTTGTTCATAATCTGGGAGCAGCCCCATGGAGATTAACATGTGTGTATGGGGAAGCACAGTTGAATGAGAGACACAAAACGTGGGACTCTCTAAAATCCCTTGCTATCCAATCAGGCTACCCTTGGCTGGCGATTGGAGATTTTAATGAAGTTCAACTACATTCAGAACATGAAGGGATTGGACAACGCAGTCAAGCTCAACTAGATGGGTTTAGGGACACTTTGGATATTTGTGGACTTGCAGACCTGGGTTTTAAGGGTTCTCCTTGGACCTTTGAAAAGAAAGTTGCTGGGGGAACGTTCACGCGGGTAAGACTGGACCGGGCGGTGGCCGACGCGTCGTGGTGCAGCATGTTTCCGGACGCTAACCTGGAACATCTGTTGGGAGCTTGCTCTGACCATATTCCGATCATGCTAAGTTTGGAAGGACAGACGGCGCGCAAGGAAAAGGTGTTCAGATATGAGGCTGCTTGGGAGGAGCATGAAGATCTCAAGAAATGTGTCTCTAGTTCATGGAACATGCATCCGAGTGCTCATTCAGTAGAAGAGTTGAAGGAAAAGTTATCACAGTTGGCTGGTAACCTTTCAGCATGGGATAAATACACTTTTGGCAGTGTTCGGGCGCTCATCAGGAACCTAAAGGCTGAAATTGATATCCTTCGTCAAGTGCCTGGAAGGGTGGGTCCAAGTCATAGGGAAATCAAAATTGTTGAGGATCTGGTTGAACTCTATCATCGTGAGGAAATCCTTTGGAAACAAAGATCTCGAATTGAGTGGCTAGCTGGTGGAGATAAAAATACAAAGTACTTTCATATTCGAGCCACAATGAGAAGAAAGAATCTGATCAAATCATTGGTAAATGGTACTGGAAATGTTGTCACGAACGTTGGTGAACTTGAGGAGATGACTACCCAATTCTATGCAAACTTGTTTGCAACGGAAGGGGTGTCAAATATGGCTGAGGTTTTGAATTGTGTTCCATCCAAGGTGACACAGGAGATGAATTTGCTGCTGGATGCTCCTTATCAAGCATCTGAAATCAAAACCGCTTTGTTTCAAATGTCTCTGTTAAAGGCACCGGGGCCTGATGGGTGTTGGATATATGCTCTAGAGGCAAATAATATATGATTATTCCAATATATCTAAGCAAGTTCATAACTAGTTTCATACCGTGCTAGAACTGTGTCAGTGAAACAATGATGCAGGTGTGGTATAGAAACCCCCAGAGTTCCTAGTTAGCCTCTATATCGATAACTAGTTCATGGTCAACATGATGGTCGTGGTTTCGCGATCATGGACAATTAAGTCTCTTGACTATGAGATCACCTCACTGGTTAAGCGACGTGATGAACATTACCCAAAGTAAGCATTACAGCATGATCAAATCTTGTGAAGGTTCAGTGTTGTAATTACAGAACGTGGTAGACCGTTCCTTTGACCGTGAGTACGTGCATAATTGCTATCTTCCCAGATGCTTTGACCTACATCCCACCACCTGACTGAAATATGCGGGTCATAACGGTTGTATCTTGGGTATTCCATGGAGATATGTTGAGGAGTATTGTTACAAGAGAGGGATTTGTCAATCCATATAATGGATAGATACTCAGGGCCCACTCGGTGAGATTCCATCCATAAAGCTGCAGCGTGTGACTAGGTCACGGGGATGAATATCACGGGAACGAGTGAATGAGGATTAGTTCAGAACGAGGTTAAACCAGACATAGGATGTCATTGATCGAATCTCGGAACAATCCAGTATCGCTGACAAAGGGAATGCTATACGGCGTAAGGTCCAATCGGTGTTTGATATCCGGAATGCACAGGGGTCATTATGGGCATCCAGGTCCCGCTGATGATCATTGACCGTGGCCTCATCTCGGTCATGACTGGAGTGTTCTCGGACCGTAGGGTAACACACTTAAGGGCTCGATGAAATCGGAGACCTTTTCGGAACCATCGGAGTAACCAGAGAATAAAGGAAACAACATTGGAGAAGTACCGTGTTGAACCGAACAAGTTCGGAGTGAACCGGAAGGTGTTCCGGAGCACCAGGAGATGGAATATTATGTTTTAGTTATTAATTAATTGAATTAATAATTAAAATCATTTTTATTTCTAGTTAATATGTGCAATGGGCCTTAGTGGAGAAAAAGGCCCATTAGGGGAAGAAATAAAAGGGGAAAAAGGGAGTGGGGGGGAGGCGCCATGGGCCCTAGGGCCCATGAGGGTGGCGCCCCCTCTCCCCCCTTGGCCGGCGCCCCCCCTAGCATGTGGGATAGTCCCACATTGCTAAGGGAGGGGGGTTGACTCCCTCCCCTACCCCTATATAAAGAGGGTCATGGTGCACATATTTAATTAAGCCAAATACACAATAAATCGGATTAAATTAGTATTTACTCCGAATTGAGATCGGTTTTCTCCAGTCTTCTCCCCTCCCTTGTCTCTTTCACGGTGGGCTCCCTAGTGTGAGCCTATAGTGGAATTTAGGCTTCTCTGCTAGAATCGGAGGCCGTCGTACTGCCGAAGCTCCGTCCGGAGGTCTGCTTCCGCCACCTTCGCTGGATCGGAGAACGGAGGTCGTCATCGAGTCTCGTACGTGTGTGAGTACTACGAGGTGCTACACGTGTGGCACTACACCCATCCGGGTGCTCAACACAGCCAGGGGGCTGTGAAACTTGATCGGCTACATCAACCACGTTTGCGGGAACGTTTCCCGCGCAACGGACTACACCCCGAGGTATGTTATTTCCGCACTCCTTTCCGTTACGGTAATACGGCTAGCTAGATCTTGGGTTATGGGAACGCTAGTTAGAAAAATTTGTGTTTTCTGCTGCGAACCCCTAAAGTGGTATCATGAGCTAGGTCTATGCTTAGTATTACTGTACGGATAGAACACATCGGGGATGTGGGCGTTGATTGTAAGATTGTTACCCTCCCACGTGTACTTGTTCACATCTGCGGCATTGTTTGATGAAGCGGCCCCCGACCGACCTTACGCGTACGCTTACGCGAGACTGGTTCCACGCTTGACATACGGCTTGTACCGTATAAAGTGGCTGGGGGTGTCTGTCTCTCTACTTTAGCGGATGTGGCATTTGCAACGGAGGGCCGCGTGCGGGGTGTAATAGAGACAATCGTATGGTTGACGTTGTGGTTGACTCGTAGGTTAAAACCTGTTTAACTATGAAAGCCCTAGCAGCCACGTAAAACTTGCAATATACAACTAGACCGTCTAAACCTTGTATTGCTAAGTGAGGGCTATCATTCGTTTGTTTGTGATTTAGCGATAGCTTTGCTATGTGTTACTAGTAAGTAGTAATCGTCATCATAAAACAAACTAAAATGGATACACTGTAGACTTAGTGTTGCCATAGCTCAGACATCTTAAAACTTGCTAGTATAGGATACACGACGGTAGCATGTGATAAGATGATCCCTTAACAAAGCAAAACACAAGTATTCTACCGAAGTGTGCATCGCCTGGAAGGTTCTCCCATATGGCTTGATGCTCCGTACATACCGGAGTTGTCCTACATATTCAATGGAGTTCGCATGAGGTTGGGTTCGGCAAGCCTGGCATATGCAGATATGGCCTTGTTGAGCAGCATATAACATGGAGGTTAATTTGGCGAGCCTAGCATATGCAGATATGGCCTCAGAATACTAGAGATCGAAAGATCGAGCATGAGTCACAGTACATATAAGATAATGTGATCACACAAGTTGTTGTCTACCTTTGAAATTGACCCGTCGGCCGTGTGATATTCGATGTCGGGCAGTGAATCTGGATCATGTAATCACTGAAACTTCCTAGGGATGAATTGTTTTAGTGCGAGCTCATTTATAATATGATTATATGAACTCATTGTTGTGAACTAGTCTTAATTGTGTTCCTTGCAATTATGTTTGTAGAAAATTAATGCACTAGAGCAACGTGAACTATCTTTCTTCATGGAAGGTGAAAGACTTAGAGAAAATGGGTCAAACTTTGCTGACTGGTACTTACGCCTTAGGACGTCGCTCAAGAGAGCAAACATCTTGTTTACAATAGAAGTGCATGTGGAAGAACATCCGGACGATCATGTTGGCGATCAAGGGATACTTGATCATTATGCTCGCCGACAGAAATGCTCCGTAGTCAGGAATGTCATGATCTTCAGCATGTCAGAGGTTTTGGGCATACAGTTTTAGGACACTGGCTCATATGACATGATGGACACTCTAAAGACAATGTTCGTATGTGAGTTCAGAGTTGCCAGTTTTGAGTTAGAAAGCAAGTTTCTATCTACAAAGATGGAAGAACGCACAAGCCTTGGTGATCACTTGGACAGGATGCATGAGATGTACCTGACCCTGGTGGAGGACTATGAATATTGGACAATGAACGAAAGCACCACAGAAGAGTTTGCAATAAACACGTTATTGCACTCACTCCCTCCGAGTTATGGTGATTATGTTCATAGCTATGTCGGAAGAGGAGCTAATATGAGTCTCCAGAACTTCATGACTGATCTCTTGGCCGCGGACATTGCTCCTATCGAGGATGCAGAAGTCGTGGATGGAGAAGGTATATACTTGATATACTTTATAAATGTTTACTCCCTTATACAACATTTGCAGTAAATGAGTATCTAATACTTATTCTGTTTTACGAAAACAGGATCTGCCGTTGCATGGACGGGAAGAGGTGAAATCGAGGATTGATGGATATCAAGTCAGTTGATGGCCAGCATGGATTCCGCCGAGACATCTATCATAGGAGATACTTAGAGTATTAGATAAATCTTATGTAATCATTATAGTATGAACACTTAGTTGTGTGTCTTGCATCTCGCGAGACAAAGTTATTCATGTAATGAGACAAATCAGTTGTTCTATCTTTATGAATAAAAGTGTGCTTATACTTTGATTACGTCTTGATTTATGATATGATAGAAAGCATTTATAATACTGCTATTATTGTCAAGAAATATTCAATGTTTAATGATAAAGTTGTCTTGATTATAACAAGTCAAAGATTTGATTGCATGAGGTGACTTCATAACTGATGAATTCATTAAATGTATGATCTATTAACTTGTGAGTTCATTATCGAATGAAAGTCATAACTTGATTGCATGAGATGGATTAGATACACGATCTATGAACCTCTGCAATAAATATAACCATGACAAGGTTCTAGCAAGTAGAACTTGTGCCAATCATTATACATAAATGATGTACTAAATGGGCACGTGAGTTATCATTAAAGACTTCATATGATTAATTGAAAGTTGTATTCAATTGAGATCATAAAACTGAGATTCAGGAATCATAGTGAGAAGTGAGAATACAAGGATACATATCACTACGCTACGATCCGAAGTGATAAGTATTGATATTGACATAATGGGAGACTTGTGGAAGTTGTACCACAAACTACGATGGAAGTTGAAAGTGCTAGACTACTTAAACCATTCGTATTCATACTAAACCGTAGTATGGTCTAAACGTTCTTTCCCCTAGCACTATAGTTATTGTCGAATAAGGTTGTTTAATTCATTAAGTTAAAACACCCACTTCATGAATAGGAAACCATCCTGAATCTAACGAGACATGATAGCTCCATAACTGATGGTGTTATAAGGTTTATTAAAAGAAAGAATTTCTTTGTAATAAAACTACAAGCAATTGAAATTACATATTCTCCCCGAATAGCAAAATGTGTGTTGCTTGATTGGTAATGCGAGAAGAAGTCTCTCGACATGGATCCAATGGGAGATAATGGAAACTTTGACCGGGGTATTGGACCTTGCCTTCAGAATATCAGAGTATTGCAACGGAAGCATGTTCCGCTGTAATGACACTGTATAAGGAAGGATATGCCATAGATGATTAATCTTGGTATATGAATTGAAGCCATTGTTGAATTTAGAAGGTTGTCATGAATACGTTCTGTACAGAACAATAATCATGAGTCTTCTTAATAAAACAATAAAGAATAACATTGCTTGAGACACAAAGGAATGATGGTAGCCTAGAACACGAGGAGAAATGAAATAATATTGAGTTACATATAGGATGCTCACGTCCCGTGAAATAAATCGGTTATTTCATATTCTCGACAAACTGGAGAGTTATTGAGAATAATGTAATGGGCATAAGGCATTATTTGGTTATGACCAAATTTCAATGGTGATTGACTACGGAAACGTAGGAGTGCTTTAATCAATAAAATATTTCATTTACACTACGATGGACCATAGCCTGAAATTGCATCTCAGTCAAATTTGGGATTTGAAAGAGAATTGCAATGGGCATGACGAAGGTTATTTCGTTAAAAGGATGGACTATAGTACCTCAAGACAGGAACCCTCAACCTTGATTTGATCAAGTGATTTTGTGATGACCAAAATATTGAGTGGGCTTGCAGTTTCATGAAACTGAGTGGGAGTTTTGAAGACTTCCCGGAAACTTGGAATGCAGAGGGAATTTTCTGAGTGGGATCTTTGGAAGCTTTGTCATTATGTGAGACATAGTGAACAATAAAATGACTTGATGAAAGCTGAACCACAAATATATGAGTATATGATGGATATATTTGAGTGGGAGCATGATCATTGTCTCAAACATATATGCATTGATATGTGTGAAGAATGATCTCATATGTATATATATGGATATGCATTGATTGTGTATATAGATATCGTCTTATATACATATGTGCATTATGATATATATATAGAGCATAAGGCGAATAAAATACAGGATTGCAAGAATCTTCTTTTATGTGAAATACCAACACATTACACGTTGAAATCTATATGAGTAGATTAAGATACGGATAATGAAACGAAGTGAAGGTTGGAATAATCTTCTAAGACAAAAAACAGGTTCTTGTGGCTAGAAATTATATAATGGATGAAATCCAAATATCACAAGCAATGTCTTGATGGAAGAATAGAGATGCACCATGTACTGGACATGTGATCTTATATGTTCTTGACATATGATTATACCATATAACATGCATTGTGAATCCAACAACAGAATGACTCAAAAGTTCTTGGAAAAAGAACATATTCCGATGTGCTTTAGGAGTAAAACACAGAATCTGAATAAAGTCCATGCATTCAGTATATGAGGAATACTGAGGACTATTCTCTAAAATAAAGGAAGGATAATAGAATTGAATGTAATGCAAGATTACAATTGCAAGCCATATTATGGGTCTATATGGAATTAGAGACATCACCAAAGACATGAAAGAAATGTGAGCAAAATTCACGGCACTACAAACATAATACTACTTAAAAAATAGACGTATGGATAAAAGTTTAGCGTTAGAAGTATTGGACTTCTGGTTGAGTGTATTTCCCAGTATATATGACTATGGATGAGTCTTCTAAAGACTGAACCAATAGATCATTGGAGGATACTGTGAAATAATAGTCTCACTCTCCCGCGAAACTTATATCCAACCATTATATGATAATGAGTGGTATGTCAAAAGAGCTTTTGACCTGTACCAGTTGCAAAGGAAACATACGAATCTGAATTGGTGCAGTTCGTTGACGAAACATCTTCCATGAGCAAGCATGATCAATGAACACTTATGTGATAAGATGATTATGATCGGAAAAATGCGGCTAGATTATTAGCACTCTAGTGCAAGTGGGAGACTGTTGGATATATGCTCTAGAGGCAAATAATATATGATTATTCCAATATATCTAAGCAAGTTCATAACTAGTTTCATACCGTGCTAGAACTGTGTCAGTGAAACAATGATGCAGGTGTGGTATAGAAACCCCCAAAGTTCCTAGTTAGCCTCTACATCGATAACTAGTTCATGGTCAACATGATGGTCGTGGTTTCGCAATCATGGACAATTAAGTCTCTTGACTATGAGATCACCTCACTGGTTAAGTGACGTGATGAACATTACCCAAAGTAAGCATTACAACATGATCAAATCTTGTGAAGTTTTAGTGTTGTAATTACAGAACGTGGTAGACCGTTCCTTTGACCGTGAGTACGTGCATAATTGCTATCTTCCCAGATGCTTTGACCTAAATCCCACCACCTGACTGAAATATGCGGGTCATAACAGTTGTATCTTGGGTATTCCGTGGAGATATGTTGAGGAGTATTGTTACAAGATCGGGATTTGTCAATCCATATAATGGATAGATACTCGGGGCCCACTCGGTGAGATTCCATCCATAAAGCTGCAACTTGTGACTAGGTCACGGGGATGAATATCACGGGAACGAGTGAATGAGGATTAGTTCCGAACGAGGTTGAACCAGACATAGGATGACATTGATCGAATCTCGGAACAATCCAGTATCGCTGACAAAGGGAATGCTATACGGCGTAAGGTCCAATCGATGTTTGATATCCGGAATGCACAGGGGTCATTATGGGCATCCAGGTCCCGCTGATGATCATTGACCGTAGCCTCATCTCGGTCATGACTGGAGTGTTCTCGGACCGTAGGGTAACACACTTAAGGGCTCGATGAAATCGGAGACCTTTTCGAAACCATCGGAGTAACCAGAGAATAAAGGAAACAACATCGGAGAAGTGTCGTGTTGAAACAAACAAGTTCGGAGTGAACCGGAAGGTGTTCCGGAGCACCGGGAGATGGAATATTATGTTTTAGTTATTAATTAATTGAATTAATAATTAAAATCATTTTATTTCTAATTAATATGTGCAATGGTCCTTAGTGGAGAAAAAGGGCCATTAGGGGAAGAAATAAAAGGGAAAAAAGAAAAAAAAGGGAGTGGGGGGAGGCGCCATGGGCCCATGAGGGTGGCGCCCCCTCTCCCCCCTTGGCCGGCGCCCCCCTGATGGTTTCTCGCCCTTTCGTTGGTTACCCCAAGTGGAAGGTTGAGATGTAGTGCAGCAGCAGTTTTCCCTCGGTGAAGATACCAATGTTTGTCTCCAGTAGGACTCCAGAGATGATAAGTAGGTGTCAGCGGCGCAACTGACGTGGACCTGCACATAGACACAAATAACGTTGTTCCCAACAAAGTTCAGAGAGGTTGTCAATCTCTCCGGTCTTGTTGTTCACAAAGGATAAAACGCTAGGGATAATGATAGCAAGTAAAAGCAGTAAAGTAAATATAGCTTGGAAATAATAATGAGGATATGGACCGGGATACGTGATGTTCACTAGTGATGTCTCTCTCCCAAAAGACGATAAAACTGCTATGCGAGATAAACAAATTACAGAAGGGCAATTGACAGTATTATGAACGCACCGCAATGCTAACTATGCTACAAAAGAAAGGAAGAGGATCAAAAGCACGGGCAGTACGCCAAAATAAGTAGACCGAAATCCATCTGCATCTACTACTAATCATCCACCTTTAGATATCTATTCAGAACATCTCGCTGGTATTAAGTTGCGAGCCCCACCCAAAGTGTAAACCCAAAGCAACAGACAACTGCAATAAAAAGAACTTTGCGTAAAGTAAACAATCCTTGCAACCGCGGTTACAAGCACCGTTGTTTTCCCCCTTGTGGCAACAGCACATCCCCTAGACTCATGTTTCTGTCACTCAAGCGTGTCATCGGGGGGCATGAACCCACAATCTAGCACAACGTTCCCTCTTGGAGTCACTACCTACTACTTGGCCAAAGCAATAAACAGCAACGGAGAACATGCAAGAATTACTTAGGAACAAAAATATAAGAGATAAAAACCAAATATATTACTCTATCACAATCTGAACATAATCTCATAATCCATCAGATCCCATCAAACTCAGCATAGCAACAACATAAATATTACAAAGGTGCCTCGATCATGTAGGGCAGCTCACGAGGTCTAAACAATGAAGATCAAAGAGGGGACGATAACATCACATAACTACTGATCACGGACCCATGGTCCAAGGAAAACTACTCACGAGACATCCGGGGAGCATCCATGGTGGAGAGGAGACTCCCGGAGGTCAATCCTCCCTCCGGCAGGGTGCCGGGAAGAGGTCTTCTGGTGCTCCCGATCTTCGGAAGCGCGGCGGCGGCGGAAGAGAGGCGAGTTTGCGGAATAGGGTTCTTCTTCTGGAGTTTCCCTGTGACGGAGAATAAATATGCGAAGGGGGGCAGCCAGAGGTGGACCAGGGGCCCCAGGCGCCCCCCTGGCTCCCCTCTGGCCCCTCACGGGCTTTTCTCGAAGCTTCCTGTACGCTGATTTTTCCTGTATTTTTTCCGGAATTTTTCTGGCACTTTTTATATGGGGGAAAACTGAAATAGAAAAACAGCAGAAAACAGGAACTGGCACTGGGGTGCACTGAGTTAATAGGTTAGTCCAAATATGATCAAAAGTGTATGAAAATGTATATAGATCATAGCAATATCACACAAAACATGCATGGAGCAAGCAGAAGTTATAGATACGTTTTGAACGTATCAACATCCCCAAGCTTAATTCCTGCTCGTCCTCGAGTAGGTAAATGATAACAGCATAATTTCTGTGGTGACAAGCTAGCAACCATAAAAGAACTTTGAAAAGTAAAGCAATCAAGGTTAGAGATTCAATTCAAGTCATAACATGCAAGAGTCTATATTAGCATTGAAACAAGTAACAAAAGAACAATAGGTGCAAGATCTCTCGTTGTCCGTGACTCGAATGTCTCCAAATGGTGTTTGCGTGCAAGAAGGGGGATAGGGAATACGAGAAAACGTATTTTTGTGTTGAGAACTCAATCTACTAAAGTTTCACACTTGGTCTTCTTCTGGAATCTTATCTTGACTCGTCCCCAGACCACTAGCCAGGTGCAAGTCAATTTGATCCACTCATTTTTGATATTTTGAGCACTCATGCAATGGATGAGCGTAAGCACGAGAGTTAAAACTTAAGATGGCAAAGAGAGAAGTATGGTGGAGGAGGAAGACAAAAAGGATGACAAAGGCTCACATCAATGAGGACAATCATAGGCAAGGGATGCCAAATGATAGATATGATGTGAGGAGTAGGGATTTCCATGCAACAGATGCACATACGAGCTAAGAAGCTCTCCAAAGGAACTAGTGGGGGTGCATCTAACTTGCTCGCTCATGAAGACCTAGAGCTTGTTTGAGGAGGCTCGTCCTTGGAATATGCAAGCCAAGTTCTATAGTGTGAAGGTCCCCACATATCTATATGCATAATGAACATCTCTATGGAGTACAAGGATATAAAGGGAGTACTAGTGTGGATCTCTCAAAAGGATAGTATTGTTGCCCCTTTCTCTCTTTTTATTTCTTTTTCTCTCTTTTCTATTTTTTTGTATTTTTTTGTGGCCTCAATGGCTCTTTCTATTTAACTCTCATTTGTCCTCTTTGGGATCTTTTATTGTGTCCACTTTGGGATCTTTTTCCTCACTTAAGGGCAACACTCTATTTTACAAGAAGGTAAAGGAGATCTTTAACACTTTACAAGGTACTCAAAATCATAAAGAAGATGTAACTATCATGAAGTATGCAAGGTATGTCGCTGCCAGTGTAGCAAGAACATGTATGACATGAAGATCAAGTCATGAAGAGGTGGAAGTTGCATGGCAATGTAACTCGGAAAGGCTATGGAAATGCCTTGATAGGTAGGTATGGTGGTTGTTTTGAGGAAAGATATAAGGAGGCTTATGATGACAGAGCGTATCATGCCAAGGGTTTGGAAGTACTGGCGAAGGTGGACACCAACTCTCGGAGTGAGAAGAAGGCAATGCACGGCACGGGAGAGGCTAGCAAAATATGGGAAGGTGGAATTGTCAACTTTCAATACTTACATTAGTCCGAAGAACTCATGCACTTATTATCGGTAACTCTCAATCTAATAAGGAGGTTCACAAAGAGACAAGTACCCCGAGGAGGAGTGTATGGGGGTTTGGTTATCCTTGCGCATCCTCGACTCATGGTACGTGAGTGTTCTCTGATATTCGACTCCTCAGAAGAGTAGTGATCCATCTAGTAGCTAGAGTTCTCAACTAGTTTTGTAGGTTTTGAAAATACACACGGATTGTCCAAAATACAACACCTATCACTAATAGGCAAGAGCTCTTGACACCAAAAGTTCAAACATTACTCACATCAATACCTCAAAACCAATGCAAGTTACTACTAAAATTAAATAGCAACCTCAAATACCTTCTTTCAAAACAAGACACAACTCAGTGCAACAACCAACTCTCTTTAACAAGATAAACATGAAAACTAAAAAGAGTTCCAGATACAAACTAAACAAAAGCCAAGGCTCTTGCTAAAGACAAACTAAGACTAAAACTAAACATGGCAGTAGCTATGAAAAGATAAAGAACACACAACAGCAAAAAGATAAGCAGGAAAAATCCAATGATGTGTTCTAGATTTTGAAAACGGAGCGTGTTTCTCTCCCACACAAAGTAATACGGGATCTAACTTGTTATGAACATCAAGCAAAGCTAAAGAAAACTAAAAACAAAACCTAAGAGCGAGACGCTCCAAGCATAGCACATAACTCATGAAGTGATAAAAATATAGTGAGACGAAGGACGAACTGATGATTGTTGATGGAGAAGGGGATGCACGGGGGCATCCCCAAGCTTAGACGCTTGAGTCTCCTTGAATATTTATTGGGGATGCATGGAGGCATCCCCAAGCTTGAGCGCTTGACACTCCTGGATCTTTTTTCATCATCTCCCATCACACACTTGAAAACTTCCTTCATACATAACTCATCATAAGCTGATTAGAGAGGTTAGTACCCTTAATAAATAATTCTTTTTTCCACTGGATATAAATATATTATTGAAGAGCTACTGTTTCTCAAGAGTGCAAAAAAGTTTTTGCAAAGAAAAAGCAAGCTTAAGGTTTTCAAAAGTTAGGAGAGACAAAACGTGGCAGAATCTGTGAAAAACAGAACAGCAAATAGTAAAGAATTTTTTTAGGGGCACTTCTGCAACTCAAATAAAAAAAACTCAGAACATACGGAAGTTTCGTAATTGTATAGAGCATAATTTGTAAAAATTTCAGCTCAAAAAGATGAACTGGGATTTTTCTGGAATTTTTCTGGTCACGAGGACAGAATCTGTTTTCTGGACATCATGTCACAACTTTTACTTCCCTTGCCGTAAAAGGCTATAACTTGGCACAAAGCTGAAAAATAAAGATACAATGATGTTGCTACAGAAGTAACAATCATCAAGACACAACAAAAGCAAAAAGAAAACACCTAAATTCGTTGCGGGCTGCCTCCCGAAAGCGCTTCTTTAAAGCCATTAGCTAGGCTTAATGCAAAAAGAAGAATCAAGTTTTATCAAGAGAAAGAATAACTAGCCCGTGTAACGGACTCAAAAGGTAACTTGATTTTCTTTCTAGGGAAGTGTTCCATCCCCTTTTTGAATGGGAATTGGAATTTTATATTCCCCTCTTTCATGTCAATAAGCGCACCAACGGTGCGAAGAAAAGGACGTCCCAAAATAATTGGACACAAAGGTTCACACTCTATATCCATAACAATAAAATCAACGGGAACATAGTTGTCATTGATAATGATAAGAACATCGTCGATCTTCCCCAAAGGTTTCTTTATGGAAGAATCAACAAGACGAACGCCAAAAGAACAAGGCTCAAAGGGCTTCAACTCAAACATATCAAATATTCTTTTGGGCATAACGGAGGTACTAGCTCCAACATCACATAAAGCATAGCAAGAGAAGTTATTTAATTTAATTTTGATCATAGGGTCCCAACCATCATCTAGCTTCCTAGGTATGGAGGCTTCTACTCTAAGCTTCTCCTCCCTAGCTTTGATGAGAGCATTTGTGATATGCTCCGTGAAGGAAAGATTAAGTGTGCTACTGTGGGGGTCTCTTGACATTTTGTGTAGCAAACTGATAACTTCTGAGAGGGTACAACTATCAAAATCAATATCACTACTATCAAAGGTGGTAGTAGTGTCATCTAGGCTCACTTGTTTGAAACCCTCTATGTTCATAGGAGTTTCTTTTTCTACGGTTGAGGTATTAGCATCACCATTAATAGGTCCAACGGGACTAGGAGTGCATTGGGTGCTAATAGTTTGGGTGTCCTCAACAATTTGGATAGTGGCAACTGTGTGGTGTGTAGGAAGGCTCTTAATTCTATCCTCTTACTCTTTTTCTCTAGCCCATCTTTCTTTAAGTTTAGCCATCATCCTAATATTTTCATTGATTTGTAACTGGATATCATTAATAGGAGTGGCCTTATTCCCCTCAAGGGGAGAGGTTCTAATTTTAAGCATCTCAATATCAAGGGCTAAGCTTTCTACCTTCAAAGAGAGATTATCTATTTTAGCTAATTTCTCCTCTACATTTTTGTTGAAGGCTTTTTGGGTAGTGATAAAGTCTCTAAGCATGCTTTCCAATTTAGAAGAGGGGTTCTTGTTGCTAGGGTAAGTGTTGTTGTTCGCATAGTTGGATGGAAACGGTCTAGGATTGCTAGCAAAATTTCCCCTATAAGCATTGTTGTTGAAGTTGTTTCTAGCAATAAAGTTCACATCTACTTGTTCTTGAGCAACCAAAGAATTTAAAGGAACGTCATGAGGATCAATAGAGGGTTGCTTGGTAAGTAGACATAATTAAGCAAACTTTTTCATTGAGGGAGTTAATTTCCTCGACAGAGTTTACCTTCCTACCTGTTGGAGCGCGTTCGGTGTGCCATTGCGAATAATTGGTCATCATTTCATCGAGAAGCTTCGTGGAAGCACCAAGTGTAGTTGACATAAAGGTTCCTCCCGCGACCGAATCTAACAGGTTCCGCGAGGTAAAGTTCAAGCCTGCATAAAAAGTCTGGATAACCATCCAGGTAGTCAAACCATGTGTAGGGCATTTCTTAACAAGAGATTTCATTCGTTCCCAAGCTTGGGCAACGTGTTCATTATCCAATTGCTTAAAATTCATAATATTACTCCTTAATTGGATGATCTTAGCAGGAGGGTAGTACTTCCTTATAAAAGCATCTTTGCACTTATCCCAAGAATCTATGCTATTTCTAGGCAAAGATTGAAACCAGATTTTAGCATCTCCCCTTAAAGAGAAAGGAAAGAACTTGAGCTTAACAACATCACCTTCTACTTCTTTATACTTTTGCATATCACATAATTCAACAAAATTATTCAAGTGTAAAGCAGCATCATCTCCAGCACCATAGAATTGATCTCTGATAACAAGGTTTAGCAAAGCAGCTTTAATTTCATAAGAGGTAGCTGAAGTGGCAGGTGTGGCAATGGGAGTGAGATAAAGTATTGGTTGTTGTGACTAGTGAAGTCACACAACTTGGTGTTTTCAGTGGAACCCATAGTAGCAGCAAGTGTGGCAGATTTTTTTGTAAATTTTGATAAAGGACACAAAGATAAAAACTGAAAGGTAAACTAACAAGACTAAAAAACAAAGGAAAAGGGTAGTGTGCAACTCCCCTATCTTAGAACTCGGAGTCCCCAGCAACGGCGCCAGAAAACTTTGCTTGATGGCTTCTCGCCCTTTCGTTGGTTACCCCAAGTGGAAGGTTTAGATGTAGTGCAGCAACAGTTTTCCCTCGATGAAGATACCAAGGTTTGTCTCCAGTAGGACTCCAGATATGATAAGTAGGTGTCAGCGGCGCAACTGACGTGGACCTGCACACATACACAGATAACTTTGTTCCCAACGAAGTTCAGAGAGGTTGTCAATCTCTCCGGTCTTGTTGTTCACAAAGGATAAAACGCAAGGGATAATGATAGCAAGTAAAAGCAGTAAAGTAAATATAGCTTGGAAATAATAATGAGGATATGGACCGGGATACGTGATGTTCACTAGTGATGTCTCTCTCCCAAAAGATGATAAAACTGCTATGCGAGGTAAACAAATTACAAAAGGGCAATTGACAGGATTATGAACGCACCGCAATGCTAACTATGCTACAAAAGAAAGGAAGAGGCTCAAAAGCAAGGGCGGTACGCCAAAATAAGTAGACCGAAATCCATCTGCATCTACTACTAATCATCCACCTTGAGATATCTATCCAGAACATCTCGCTGGTATTAAGTTGCGAGCCCCACCCAAAGTGTAAACCCAAAGCAACAGACAACTGCAATAAAAAGAACTTTGCGTAAAGTAAACAATCCTTGCAACCGCGGTTACAAGCACTGTTGTTTTCCCCCTTGTGGCAACAGGACATCCCCTAGACTCATGTTTCTGTCACTCAAGCGTGTCATCGGGGGGCATGAACCCACAATCTAGCACAACGTTCCCTCTTGGAGTCACTACCTACTACTTGGCCAAAGCAATAAACAGCAACGGAGAACATGCAAGAATTACTTAGGAACAAAAATATAAGAGATAAAAACCAAATATATTACTCTATCCCAATCTGAACATAATCTCATAATCCATCAGATCCCATCAAACTCAGCATAGCAACATCATAAATATTACAAAGGTGCCTCGATCGTGTAGGGCAGCTCACGAGGTCTAAACAATGAAGATCAAAGAGGGGAGGAGAACATCACATAGCTACTGATCACGGATCCATGGTCCAAGGAAAACTACTCACGAGACATCCGGGGAGCATCCATGGTGGAGAGGAGACTCCCGGAGGTCAATCCTCCCTCCGGCAGGGTGCCGGGAAGAGGTCTTCTGGTGCTCCCTATCTTCGGAAGCGCGGCGGCGGCGGAACAGAGGCGAGTTTGCGGAATAGGGTTCTTCTTCTGGAGTTTCCCCGTGACGGAGAATAAATAGGCGAAGGGGGGAGCTAGAGGTGGACCAGGGGCCCCAGGCGCCCCCCTGGCGCGGCCAGGGGTGGGGCCGCGCCGGGTGGCCGCCTGGGCCCCTCTGGCCCCTCACGGGCTTTTCTCGAAGCTTCCTGTACGCTGATTTTTCCTGTATTTTTCCCGGAATTTTTCTGGCACTTTTTATATGGGGGAAAACTGAAATAGAAAAATAGCAGAAAACAGGAACTGGCACTGGGGTGCACTGAGTTAATAGGTTAGTCCAAATATGATCAAAAGTGTATGAAAGTGTATATAGATCATAGCAATATCACACAAAACATGCATGGAGCAAGCAGAAATTATAGATACGTTTTGGACGTATCACCCCCCCCTAGCATGTGGGATAGTTCCACATTGCTAAGGGAGGGGGGTTGACTCCCTCCCCTACCCCTATATAAAGAGGGCCATGGTGCACATATTTAATTAAGCCAAATACACAATAAATCAGATTAAATTAGTATTTACTCCGAATTGAGATCAGTTTTCTCCGGTCTTCTCCCCTCCCTTGTCTCTTTCACGGTGGGCTCCCTAGTGTGAGCCTATAGTGGAATTGAGGCTTCTCTGCTAGAATCGGAGGCCGTCGTGCTGCCGAAGCTCCATCCGGAGGTCTGCTTCCGCCACCTTTGCTGGATCGGAGAACGGAGGTCGTCATCGAGTCTCGTACGTGTGCGAGTACTACGAGGTGCTACACGTGTGGCACTACACCCATCCGGGTGCTCAACACAGCCAGGGGGCTGTGAAACTTGATCGGCTACATCAACCACGTTTGCGGGAACGTTTCCCGCGCAACGGACTACACCCCGAGGTATGTTATTTCCGCACTCCTTTCCGTTACGGTAATACGGCTAGCTAGATCTTGGGTTATGGGAACACTAGTTAGAAAAATTTGTGTTTTCTGCTGCAACCCCAACAATGGGTTCCCCGCGCAATTTTTTTAGAAGCACTGGGACACGTGCGGGCAAGAAGTAATAGAGGCAGTTCTCAAAATTCTAGAAGGTAAAGAAAGTGTGGAGTGTATCAATAATACCTTATTGGTTTTGATTCCGAAAGTTAAAAACCATTTGTCCCTGACTCAATTCAGGCCAATAAGTGTATGTAATGTTCTTTATAAGATTGCCTCCAAAGTTATTGCAAACCGTTTGAAGATTGTGTTGCCTGATATCATCTCGCCGGAACAGTCTGCCTTTGTTCCAGGAAGACTAATCACTGATAATATTTTTGTGGCATATGAGTGTCTGCATTTCATGAAGCGCAACAAGTCTCTGAAGCACCGTCATTGTGCTCTTAAACTGGATTTGATGAAGGCTTATGACCGGGTTGAGTGGGATTATCTTGAAGCTGTAATGTTAAAGCTCGGGTTCTCAAATACCTGGGTAGCAAGGGTCATGAGCATGGTGAAATATGTGTCTTTTTCAGTAATGTTCAATGGGAAGAAGTTGGAGAAATTTTCACCATCCAGAGGAATACGGCAGGGAGATCCTATCTCACCCTACCTTTTCTTGTTAGCGGCGGAGGGCCTTTCTGGCCTCCTCAAAAGTAGAGATCAATCATCGCAGGTGCATGGCTTGTTGGTGGCCCCTCTGGCTCCACCAGTAAACCATTTGCTTTTTTCTGATGATAGTCTGCTGTTCTTCAAGGCAAACGGTGCGGGGGCGAATGAGGTGTCAAACCTGTTGCAGTCCTATTGTCAAGCTTCGGGGCAGAGAGTAAATTATGATAAATCTTCTGTCTTCTTCAGCAAAGGCACCCCGGAGATGGTGCGGGATGAGTTTAAAGGAATCCTTCATGTTCCAAATGAGACACTTAATGAGAAATATTTAGGGATGCCTTCTGATATTGGGGCGTCAAAAACGGGAGCTTTTAAATATATCAAGGACAGAGTTTGGAGCAAGGTAAAAGGATGGATTGATAACACAATCTCCTATGCTGGCAAAGAAATCCTAATCAAGTCAGTGGCCCAGGCTGTGCCTGTATACTCTATGTCTTGTTTTAGGTTGCCTAGAGGATTATGCGAGGAGTTAAACAAAATAATCAGGCAATTCTTTTGGGGCAGCAAAGAGGGGAAGAGGAAGCCTCATTGGGTGTCATGGCAATCAATGACAGAACCAAAGATCAATGGTGGCTTGGGTTTTAAAGATATGGAACTGTTCAACTTATCTCTTCTGGCAAGACAGGCTTGGAGGCTTCTCTCGGAACCTTATTCTTTTTGCGCTTCCTTTGTGAGAGCTATTTATTTTCCAGAAGGAGATCTTATGACGGCTACTCTAGGTAGTCATCCGAGCCAGATTTGGAGGTCTATCTTAGATGGGAGAGATGCCCTATCACATGGTCTCATTAGGCGAATTGGGAATGGCCAGACAACAAATATATGGTCTGATAATTGGCTCCCAAGAACCCATGCAATGAAGCCGCTGGCATGTTTGGAAAATAATCCCCCCATCCTGATTTCTCAGCTGATGGACTCCTCAATGGGCTGGAATTCATCGGTGATCGATGGTCTGTTTCTTCCTCAAGACAAAAAACTTATCTATGATATACCCATATGCACGATGCCGCTGGAGGACTTTTGGGGCTGGCAGCCGGATCATCGTGGTGTTTTTTCAGTTAAGTCATGCTATGATTTGCTGCTACGCTTGAGGAACTCGACGAATAACCTTCTGCAAGGAACCGATTCCACATCAGATAGATCACGGGAGGAGTCGGCTTGGAGCTCGCTCTGGGTACTGAAGGTGCCATCCAGGATTAAGAGCTTCCTTTGGAGACTGGCAAAAATCTCGCTGCCAACTGAAGATGTCCGTCACCATCGGAATATGGGTACAACTGATTGTTTCTCTCTCTGCGGCATGCCGGACTCTTGGTCTCATTCGCTGCTTCACTGCTCGATGTCAAGATGTGTTTGGGCAATGTCGGAGGATGACATCGTCGAAGCCTTATCGGACTCTGTGATTCCTGAACCAAAGCTTTGGTTTTTTCACATGCAGTAATCTTTATCACATGATAAGTTTACAAAACGGGTGATCACGCTATGGGCTATTTGGACCGCGAGACGAAAAGCAATTGACGAAGATATATTCCAGAGCCCAATGGCGACAAACGGATTCATCCAAAGCTTTATAGAAGAAATAAATCTTTCAAACCACAAGTTTTACCAGGCTCCATTATCATATGCACGCCCAACCTCACATGCGATAATGAAACGGGAAAGAAGGGTTGATCAGCAGCCTAAAAGGACCATTATCACATGCTTTGTAAAGAGCTCTGAAGATGGATCAGCCGGCGTTGTTTCTGCTATATGCAGGGACCCCCAAGGCTTGTATCTGGGTTCTTCGGCATTGGTCCTACCGGGGATGGTTGATGTCAAAAACCTGGATGCTATTGCTTGCCGAGAAGCACAATGTCTTGCTGAGGATCTGGGCATCAGCCAGATTGTTATTGCTATCAAGAATAAGCAACTTCTGAAGGATATTTAGGAGAAGAGAGGTGGGGTGAATTTCTCAATCATCCGTGAGATTATAACAAGACGTGCCAACTTTAATTTCTGTAGTTTTTCTTCTTCTGTTTCTAGTTCAGTTATGTATGCTAGTCTAGTTGCTGCTTTCGCTTTTCAGCTTCCCCCGGGGCGCCACTTGTGGCTTATCAATCCCCATGATTCCTGTGTTGCTATGTTTTCTGAGTAATAAAGGGGGGGCATAAATGTCTCAAAAAAAAAGTTGAGGGTATTTTTTCGTAGGTTACTTTTTTTTACTTTGATGTTGACAAATAGTGTAATATTACGTGATATTTATTGCAATAAGAGAGTTTTAATTTGATTTTTCACCCATGCGAAGATAAGAGGTTAAAATATGTGTTATTTTATTTGATTTGTTTTCAACACATTTATTACTTGAATCGTTCGTTCAAATCACGAACCATTTTTATTGTTATATTTTTCACGTCAAGATCTTTAGAACTAGATCTAATGTTGATAGGTTTCGACGAGCTTTTTTTAAGCCATAGTTTTGCTACAGATTTAGTTCACGTGCATCCCTAGTTTTAACCAGAGGACATCTCACGCGTTGTTGCGGGAATCAACTGCAATATATTTTGATTGTATGAAACATACATAGTAGAATTAATAGTATATAAATTTAAACTAAAAATATTATTATATATTGTATTTGATTATTGTGTAACTAAAAATATTTATTTAATATAAGTGACATAATACAATAGAAAAATCCATGCATTTTTATTGAGCCCTATTGTGATGGCATGTATGGTAAGATTAATTTGTGCGTGAGATTAAATATCAATGAAAACCTTTATCTCATGCATATTGTGGTGGCCTTTGATGATATATCATATGTGCATGTTAAAATAATAAAGGCATTGCCTTAGTGGGGATGTTGAGATGGACACTTTGGATGTTGAAAAAATTATGACCAACTCTTAAGAATGTAAGATTCACACGCAACCACATGTGCATATTTAGTTCACGCAAAACCACAAACAAAGTCACAGTCACAGGTGCAGTCACAACCACGATAAAAAATGCAGCTACATGCACAACGGCAATCACAACCACAACCACTGACACAACCATAACCACGAGCGCAACTATAGTTACAATCACAACCACAGTCACGGGCGCAACCACATGCGCTGTTGGAGATATGCCCTAGAGGCAATCATGTTACGATGTTATCTCCTTATGTATTCATGAGTTATTTTTATTGTCCTTGAACATCATCACTGATATGTATCAATAAGTATGTGACTTGTTTGTGAGACTATATATTCTATGATGATTGTTCTAATGGTCCCTAGTTGATAAGGTTATGCGGACACATATCCTTGACTAGTATATGATTCGATTGATGACTATGTTTCACAAGTCATGAGCATGGAGATGCTACCGATAGTATGAACTTAGTGATGGGATCACTGAGTTGGAGAGAGACCCACTTTGAGACGTAGCGAGATATTGTCATCTGTTAGTCTCAATATAATGTATATGCCATGTCCTAGACCTGAGGTCCTCGCATGTTCTCGGGATGAGGAATGACTCACTTAGGGACTATCAAACGCTACACCGTAACTGGGTAGTTATAAAGGTAGCTTACGGGTGAGTCATGATACATGCCGCGAGACATGGTTGATCAAGATGGGATTTGCCCCTCCACTTTGGAGATATATTCTCTGGGCCCTCTCGAGTGATAAGATTTAGAAAGCATGGCCATGCGACATGGGTTAAGTGTTAACCCGGTTCACGAATCTGTATCACGGTTTCGAGAAGAGAGGTCAAGCTATCACAAGGGTGACAAGTACTCGCCTTGAGCTTGATAACATATATCGTGAGGCAAAAGGAATGTTGAATATGACAGTTTGTAATGGTTCGTCTTATGACTTTACGCATATATGGGAGTCGGCACGTTCTGCTAGGAACCACTACCGACTATCGAACCGGATGTGATTCGGGACGTGTCCATGTGTATGTGAACCTATAGGGTCGCGCACTTAATGGGAAAGGAGCCCATTCGGATGTGATCCGAATGGATTATGGATGGAGGGTCCGGATTGCCTCAAGGGTTGAGGCCATTCCACGGGCGCCTATATAAAGGCTAGGGCGAACCCCGAAGGGGTACAGGACAGACCATAACCCTAGCCGCCACTCCACCTCCAGGCCGAGCCGCCGGACCTAGCAGTCCGCCGCCCGGCGATCCTCCTTGTACGTGCGCGTCGACGGCTGCTCCTTGGAGGCGCTGCACCTGCGGCGCTTGGACGAACTGTTCGCGGGATCGGATCGCGGGACTCCGTTCGTGGGATCGGTACAAGGGATCGGTTCGAGGGATTCGAGGAGCAGCCGTCGACGCGCATCGCCAACTCTCCTTCCGCTGCCGTGACTGCGCGTCTAGTGGTAAACCCTAATCACGTAGTTCATCTCCAGTAGCAGTGATCTTGCTTGTGCGCGGTAGAAAATTTTGATTTAGCGCTAGCGTAGCGTACCGTGTGCACCAATATGCGCAACCACAATTCACGCACAGCTACAATGTTTGCTTCCTCCGAATGTGGCCCGAACACGATATATGGCGGCTTCTGGATGCACCAAAA
The DNA here is from genome assembly GCA_950022295.1 of Bromus sterilis. Lineage (NCBI taxonomy): Eukaryota > Viridiplantae > Streptophyta > Magnoliopsida > Poales > Poaceae > Bromus > Bromus sterilis. The sequence goes on along the minus strand of OX465600.1, from coordinate 48,565,241 downwards.
GTAATATTTACGAGTACCCCGAACCCCTTTGGGTTACCCGTTAAATAATTGCTCTCTCGATCCAGCCTTTTTAAAGGGCCAATTCCATTTTCCCCCTAATCTTGCCCCAGTCTCAGCTTTACCCCTAAAAAAACATGTGCTCAACTTTGCCCCTCTTCCGTCTGGTGTCATTTCGGAAATACCCCTCCGCGCCGTTTCTGTCCAGTCAAAGGGGTTTGGCCGTTTTTTGAACAATTTTGAGACAAATTTTCCCTTCCTTTCTCTCACATGTCCTAATTAAGCTAGATATTGATTAGGTTAACCTAAATACAGATTAGAAAAAAGAAAAAAAGAAAAAAGGAACAAAAGAGCTTGCCGGGCACGGGAGGCACGGGAGGAAGCTCGCTGGCACAGGGGCTCGCGGCGGAGGCCAGGGGAGGGAGCTCGCCGGCACATGTGCTCGCGGGGGAGGCCTGGGGCGCGAGGGCATGGCCAGGCGGCGGGGCACGGCCAGGCGGGGCACGACCATGCGAGGGACAGCGGTGCACGAGAGCACAGCCATGCGGGGGCGCGGGGAAAGGCCAGATGGCGGGGAAGGCGTGGGGGTGAGGGACTTGGCCGGCGCGGGGCTGACGCACAGCGTTGGCGAGCTCAAGATCAGGATCCATGGCGGATCTTTCCCTCACGGTGACCAGGGAGGCGGCGGATCTCGGCAACGGCGAATGCGGGTCACGGAGAGCACGGCCATGACGAGATCGGGCCACGACGAGCTCAGTCCACGCCGAGCGCGGCCACAACGAGCTCGGGCCACAGTGCACGGCGAGTGCGTGCCACGGCGAGCCCGGGCCACGGCGCACGGCGAGTGCGTGCCACGGCGAGTGTGGGCGCGAACCACGGCGAGCGCGAGCGCGGGCGCTGACCAGGAGCTCGGTGGCGCCGGGGGAGGTGAGGAATGAGCGGCCGGTGGAGGAGGGTAGCCACGCCGGTGGGTGAGGCCGAGCTATGTGAGAGAGAGAGATGAGAGGGGAGAGAGAGAGGGAGAGAGGATAAGAGAGAGATTGTTTTTTTACGTGTGGGACCTCTATGTAAGTGAATATGAAGATAGGGGCAAAATCGTTTAAGAAATATCTTTAGCACGGTCAAAGCTCTTTGACTGGACGGAAAGGGTACGGAGAGGTATTTCTGAAACGACACCAGACGGAAGAAGGGCAAAGTTAAGCACATGTTTTTTTAGGGGTAAAGCTGAGACTAGTACAAGATTAGGAGGAAAAATGTAAATGACCCTTTTTTAAATGGGTTGATGCAGGGTTAACCTTGGTGCAAACTTCGTCAATATTTTGATTGAAAACGTTCTTATTTGTTGAAAAATAAGATTATCATCTCAAAAAGTAAAATAAAAATACTATTTGAATTTCTTACCACGTTTCGTAGTTTGTATTTTTTTTCTCATCAAAACTGAATTGGCTTATCGGTTAGTCAATCACTAGTTGAGGATACCCTTGCAGAGGTCACTTGCGCGTCCTTCGAGCGCGTCAAGTGTTATGTTCGGGTGCGTTTCGGGGTTTCCCTTTAGCCCTTCCGCGTTTGAGACGTGACGCCTTCCGGATGCACAGCCACACACGCAACCATAGTCCGAGCCACAACCACAATTTTTAGTCACAATCCGAGCTATAGCCACAGTTTTTAGTCACGGTCTGAGCCATAGCCATAATTTTCAGCCACAGTCTGAATTACAGGCACAGTTTTCAGCCAAAACCCCCTGCCACAGTCACAATTTGCAGTCACAGTTCGAGCCACAGACACAGTTTTTAGCCACGGTCTCTGCCATAGTCTGAGCCACAGTCCAAGCCACAACCATAGGCGCCGCGCGTGCAAACATAGTTTTTGCTTCGCGCGAGACGCGATCAAAGCGCGACATGTGACGGTTTTAGAACGCATCAAAAGTAACATTTACTAGACCGCGCGAAAGGGTGCCTGCTAACTAATTGCTTTCTATCTTGCTTTCTATCATTTATCATGTGTGCCCTTTCAAAAAAAAAATCATGTGTGCGTTAGTCGCGTGGGCTTATAGTCTGTGTTGAGCGACCGCGCGATGTCGTGCCGCTCGAACGATCTCCAACGCGATCAAACATGCACGGTCATGCATGTCTCCTCCGAAGTTGTCGATAAAACGTGAAACGTACTCCCAATAGCGTGTGACCTGTTTTATAAGCAACCAATGGCGTGACATTGCACCTTCTAAAAACGTGATTCTGCAGAAATTTCTAATGTACTAATAAGTTCATCGAAAGTAAGTTAAGTACTTGCCACCTTTTGACGCCTGCTGGAGCAATATATAGGTCATTTTTTCCTCTTTTTATCCGAGAGGACGACAGGTTAGGTTAATTTGGTGTGCAGATTATGTGAGTATAACGCGTAGGCGCGTTTCGCTAAATCGCGCTACTACTCGTTCCACGTCCATCCACGTCGCAGTAGTGAAACCGGAGCAACCGATCCGGTCGGCCAGCCTGCTGGCTCGATTTTCCAACGTCACACGGGCCAAGTACCAAACGTACAACGCATACATAAATGCCAGGAAGAAATGCAACGCAACTTGGAGTGTAACGTAGTATCACGACGCCTCCACCCTATAAATGCTGCGCCCTGGCCTTCGTTTCTCTTCAACCACAGCAAGGAGAAAGCACATCTTGATTTACTTCAAATGAAGCAGCCAGCCATGGCTTCCAAGATCGCCATCATGTTGGTGCTCTTTGCCGTGCTGCTGCTCTCACGCAGCGGCGTCGGCAACGCGGCCCGGCACCTGCTGGAAGAGGCGGAGTTCCCGCCGGTGCCACCTGATCTCCAGTCACCTCTGCCCAAGCCCGACATGCTGTCGCCGTTGCCTGCACCAGAGGCGCTGCCCAAGCCGGGGCTGCCGCCGTTGCCCGCATCGGACGTGCTGCCGAAGCCGGAGCTGCCGCCGCTGCCCAAACCGGAGGTGCCCAAGCCTGCCATGGAACCGGAGCCAGAGCTGCCACCCGTGCCCAAGGGCGAGGAGCCACCCAAGCCTGAGCTTCTGCCGCGGCCAACAGGTGAGATCCCACCAAAGCTTCTTCCTACAGGCGAGCTTCCGCCGAAGCCGGAGCCCGAGCTACTACCCAAGAAGACGGAGGAGACCCCGAAGCCGGAGCTGCCGCCACTCCCTAACTGTGATCTTGCACCGAAGACGGAGGTCGAGCTGCCATCCAAGACAGAGGAGCCACCGAAGCCAGAGCTTCCGCCACTCCCTACCGGTGAGCTTCCACCCAAGCCAGAGCTCGCGCCAATCCCTACCGGTGAACTTCCACCCAAGCCGGAGCTGGCGCCACTCCCTACCGGCGAGCTTCCACCCAAGCCAGAGCTGGCGCCGCTCCCTACCGGTGAGCTTCCACCCAAGTCAGAGCTGGCGTCGCTCCCTACCGGTGAGCTTCCACCCAAGCCGGAGCTGCCACCACTCCCTACCCGTGAGCTTCCACCAAAGCCGGAGCTGCCGTCACTTCCTACCAGTGAGCTTCCACCCAAGCCTGAGCTGCCGCCACTCCCTACAGGTGAGCTTCCACCCAAGCCCGAGGTCACGCTGCCACCAAAGACAGAGGAAACACCGAAGCCAGAGCTGCCACCATTCCCTACTGGTGAGTTTCCATCGAAGCCGGAGCTGCCGCCACTCCCAACCGGCGAGCTTCCACCCAAGCCGGAGCTGCCGCCACTCCCTACCGGTGAGCTTCCACCCAAGCCGGCGCAGCCGCCACTACCGAAGCCCGCGGAGCCAAAACCATGATGACTCAATATTGGAGGATTCCATGCATGGTGCACGATATGTTTGAAGTTTGATTCATGCGTCCATGACGAGACATGCTACGTGGGCGTGGCATGTCTGCCATCCATGATTTGTTTGTACCAGCTGCTGAGTTTTTGAGAGTGTTTGAGATTGTATATATACATATATAATAAATGGATTTTGATTGTGTGCTTGTTAGACAGAAGGTGTGTGTATGAGACGAATAAATAGCAAAAAAGCTACTACCATTTTACGGTCAAAGCTACTATCATTTTTTGGTAACTGTTGGTAAAAAACCCAAATCTCAAAACGTGTTAATCTAAATGCAGTTTAAGACATGTATGGCCCACCTGTTAGGAACCGTTAGCTTTGACCGTTATGATAGATGGACCCCACATAACAGTCCATTCCATTCTGAAAAAAATTGGGGAAAAATTCCAGACAAAAAAACACATTTATGTCCCCAAAAAAGTACTTTTCACCCATTAATAATTATTTTTTAATCAAAATAATATATTTACGTACAAACAAAACACATTTATTCCCCAAAAAAACATTTATTTCCAAAAAAAAATTACAAAAACAAATTTCGGAACAAAAATACATTCTTTCCCAAAAAAATTTATTTTTACCCAAATGTTTTTAGGGAAAAATAATTTTGGACAAAAAACACATTTCTTTCCTCAAACAAATATATATTTCACCCCAAAATAATTATTTTTTACCCCAAAAAATATTTTCGGACGAAAAACACATTTCTTTACCAATTTTTTTCTCACCCGAATTATTTTTTTCCCAAAAAAACAACTTTTCCGTGAATGAATAAAACAATATGTTGATTTGTTTTCAAAAACCAAAAAATCGATCAAAAGTAATTATTTCCCCCTTAGAAAAATACTATTTGGGCGAAAAAAATCAGGTAAAAATATATTTTTGAGAAAAGTTGGGTTTTTTGGCCGATATTTTTTAGGAAAAATTCGGATAAAATTTAATTGGGAAAAAAATTCTTTTTTTGTCCAGAAAATATTTTTTCGATAAAAAATAATTTCCCCGGTCAAAACATAATTTTGTCCTTTTATATTTTCCCTGATTTGTTTTTGTAAATAAAACAGACTGACATGTGGGCTCCATCTGTCATAATGGTCAAACCTAACAACTCGTGATAGGTGGGCCATACATGTCATAAACCGCATTAAAATTAACATGTTTTGAGATTTGAATTTTTTTTCAACGGTTTTGGAAAATAAAGAAAAACGATAGTTTTCCGCAACCCTAGCCCATAAAGTGGTAGTTTTTTTTTATTTACTCGTATAAGACCACATACTCTATCTGTTCCTAGGTTTTTTTTGTTTATCCCCTCTCACTCTTTTCCACATGCATACATTCTCTCTCGTCCTATGTCTCTTTCGTACACATAAAACTACCTATATACATTCTCTCTCTTCTTATGTCTTTCTTTCACACACAGACACACACACACACAAATTTAAATTTTCTTTTCTTAAATGAATGCAAAAGATTTGCTTCATCAATTAAATAAGGGAAGAATAGAGTTTTACAACCATGTAGGAGTACAACGGTACAATTTCGGTATGACAATTACTCGCACAAAATAATAATTCATACTCCCTCTGTCCTTGAAAGAGTATACTTCCAACTTTGTTAGAAAGTCAACAAATTTAAACTTTAACCGTGAGTATATAAAAATATAAAAATACTTATGAACGAAATAACTATATAATAACTATAAAAATGTTCAGCGACACACTCTTGCACCTGAAGACACTCTTGCGCCAGGTTTGTCTTTGTGGACTTCATGTGGGTCTCTTTAAGCTCGCAAAGAGTGCAACTTGGCACGAAAACGGTTAATCGTAACACGATTGACATTCCTATTGTTCTGGTCCCGGGCATGGTAAATTTGATTGAAATCCCCAAGAGCAAGCCATGCACCCCTAGAGGCTTATGGGCAATAATCTAGGCAAAGAAAACATCTTTGTAAGAGGAATCGATGAGGCCATATACAATAGTAACCTTGAAGCAAAGCTTTGAGGTGAGAACTTACACCATGGCCGAGAGACATAATGTAGAGAAGACCATGTCGGTGACTGATACGTCTCCAACGTATCTATAATTTTTTATTGTTTCACGCTATAATGTTATCGGCTTCGTACACTTTAAATATCATTTTATATTTTTTAAATGATTTATTTGAACTAACATATTAGCCCAGTGCTAAACCAGTAGTTGTTTTCTGCATGTTTTTATGTTTTATAGTTCGTTGGTGGTTGCTTTTGTTGTATAATTTGTATAATTAATAAAAATGGTATTGTACATTACACTGTGTGGTTGACACATACTAGGCTTTCCCTTCGCTTTATATATAAAACAACATATACATGACATATCCGAGTTCATACAAACATAAAAGTGCAACCGTTAGGGCACACCATAGATAGCCTAGAAGAAAACAGCAAAACAAAGCTAACGAGATGAATTCGCCATCTTACATACCATCTCCGCCATGGAATTCATCAAGCGGTCCAGCCGATGACGCTTGCGCCACTTGGAAAGCGGGAACCTGTGTTGTAGAAAATCCAAACACTGGAAAAGTTAGTCTAACGCCCTTCGAAGAAAGACCCGCTCAATCACCATTTTATTCCTAATCGTCCAAAGAGTCTAGGTCATAGCCACGAGCACAAGCCAGAAGAGGCGGCTCCTCTTGGCAGTTGTGATGGCCCGAGTGTGAAGAAACTCAGCCGGATCTTGGGCCTGCCATTCAGGCCCCAGAGACTCGCAGACAAAACTCCACATAAAGCGGTCCGTGGAGCAAGAGAAGAAAATGTGGATGCCCGTCTCGGGGATCCCGCAAAGGGGACACAACCCATCCCAGGGCCCTGATGCTTAAGCACTTCCGTGCACGATGGCAACCTATCCCGGAGCAGCTGTCAAAGGAAGATCTTAATCTTCAAGGGGATATGCTTTCTATAGAGGGCATATCCAAGAGATGGAAGCCACCCAAGAACAGCGCACGGTAGGAGGAGCCGACTAAGAATAGAACCGAGAGAGAGTCAGGCCTCGGGAGAAAATATCCGGCAACTCCAGGAAGGACCACCGTAAGAGAGGCTCATGGCACGGTCTCAGCGTGTCCGAGTTTCAGCCGAAACGAGATATTCTAGTGCCCATCCTTAAAGGATGATGAGACAAATATATCAGGGTCCGAGCAAATAGCGAAAAGGGAAGCAAAGAGATACCTCATGGAGTTCCTGTTGATCCAAGGATCTAACCAGAAAAGAGTACTATCTCCATCGCCTAATGCAATGGATAACTCATGCCTGACCACTTGCTTGATAGATTGAATGGCACACCAAAATTGGGAATCATTCGGCTGATCACATGTAAGAAGGGGGCGACCATGAAGATATTTGGTTTCAATAAAATGGAGCCATTATCCCCCCGTCCCCATGTAGGATCCGCCACACCCATCAAAGCAGAAGAACAATATTCATCCAAGCCCTGCCAGAAAAACCTCCTTCTCAAAGGAAAATAAAAATCATACTTGACCTTGCCATTGTTTGTGCGTCATGCATTGTGCACAGGTACATGCACTGTAGCAATTCTTGTTTATTTAGTCTTGGCAGCAAGTCTTTTGAACCATTTTTATCTTAGGACGATTTTATTACTAAGAATTAATTCGACGCACATAGTGATATGAACCACGTACACTCCATTAGCATTTCCCTTTCTTCAGTGTACACTCCATTAGCATTAGCTCGGGAGGCGCTTATTAAAAAAAAACCTCTGAAGTCAGGGTACAGCGGCATGGTGGCGCGCGCGCGAGCGCTCAGTCCCGGCGACGGGGATGATGCCGTTGTGGAGAGGCACGGCGGCACCCTCGTGGCGCACCCTCCCTTCGGTTCCATCCTAATCCTACCTCATGTCGGATTCTCCACCTCAACTCAACGTGGTTCCCCGATCCCGATCCAAGTTCGGAATGGTGGCTAATCATCATAATTCTTCCCGCGCTTTCCAATCCGATCCGGCGCCAACACGGCGAGCTCCACCGCCTCCATCCATCGTGCTGCTTCATCATATAGCCTAGCGCATCCCCTCTTCTCAGCAGCACCAACTCCTTCCTTCCTCCTCCAGAACCAGAAACATCACCATGGCCGCTACCACGGCGCAACGATCGTCCTCGGCGCTCAACAAGATCCGCCGTGAGCTCAAGGCCCGCACCAAGGCCGTCAGCGTGGCCACGGGGGGCGTTGCAAAGAGATCCTCTGCGCCGCCGCTGGGCCGGTCCACCTCGCTGATCTCGTCCGTGGAGCTCGTCGACTCGGCGAAAGGAGAAGTCGCAAACAAGTGCTCCGGCCAGCCGCTCGCAACAGCCCCGAAGAAGATCGTCCCGACGGCGCCGATTCGCAAGAAGTCTGCTGCCCCGGCGCCATCACCACCGTGCCCGCTCGAGTCCTCCTCTATCGCCACCATGCCCGCTCTCGTGGCGCGGCCACCTTGCTCCTCTGACCCGCGCAAGAAGCTCACCGGCGTGGCGAAAGGAGGAATCATCAAGAAGTCGTCGTCCGCGCTTCCGCCACAGCAGCGTTCCGGTTCGATCCAGAAGCCGTCGGCGCCAGTGCCACAGGAGCCGGCCGGACCGGCGAGCAAGAAGCGGTCCCAGCCGACGCAAAACGAGCCAGCCGGACCGGCGACCAAGAAGACATCATCCGCTCCATTGATCCCGCCGCGCACGACCTCGGTGAAGAAGGGCATGACCGTGAAGGTGCGCACGCACGTGGGGACCCTGCCGACGGGCCAGGGCCTCGTCCTCTGGCTCGGCGCCCGCGTCGTCTCCGTCGCCGACGCAGATGACGGCTACCTCCAAGTGATGTACCACGGCGACTTCCCTCGTGAGGATCCCTTCCGGACTGTGCGCGTCGCCATGGACGACGTCAAGAAGATGCCGGCCGTCGCCGAGGATTAGAGTCGTCGGAATAATGTACTCCTTCGCCGGGCTATCAAAACTAGTATGTTGGGAGTTAATGACGGCCATGTAAGATTAAGGTGCTATGCTATGTAAACATCTGCATGGCTCGGCTCCCCCTTGTAATCGTCACATCAAAATCAATGAAACAAGAGATTATGATGCGTTCATTCTTTTGTTCGTGTCTTCTCAAGAGCAGTTTTCAGATCGAGCACTAGTACGACTATTGCGTGCCTCGTCAGATCTTGGTTATGAGATCCACTCCATATCATGTTCTTCGATGATGATGAATTGATTTTCTGACCCTTCTCACGAGCAATTTTCAGTTTCATGGCCCTTTTCAGCACACAATCCACTTTCAAACCCATTGCTGCGAAAGTAACAGCAGGATCAGGAAGCAGCAGCTTTGCTACATTTCACTTCATCATCGAGCAGGAGCAGGAGCAGGAGCACCATGACACAGTCTGATCTTTAATGAACACAAGATGAAAATATAAGCAGTTGCAGTAACAGCAAATCACATGGTGAATTAAATTTTATATTGCATAAACATAGTACGTACTACTAGTAGCACTTATCAGAGCATTCACTGTGTGGGCGAATTCACAAGTTCCAGAGCACCATACTACATCATGCATGTAGCAATTAAAATAAAAAGGAGTTTTTATAATTACATGCTGAAACATACAAAAACTGAAGGCAACATATAAAACGTAACTGATCAAAGCAACTCTTACAGGCAACGGCATCAAACACGCTGGCTAGTAGGAAACACAAACACATAAACTCGGTTCTGATGATTTGTAGCTCCTGGCAGTGAAGTGGGATCATACTTGTTGAGGGAGGGCTTGCTGCGTAGAGCTTGAGGCTTCAGCAACATCAATAAGACATTCATTTTCTGTAGCTATTTCTGACACTGGTATCTGTGACGGTCTGGCTTGAACACCTTGTGAAGGAGCTTTGAGGGCAAGACCAGTCGATAGCAGATTGTCGGGCATTTGCACCGGATGATTAACAGGTGGAGTAGCTTCTTCACGATCTGCTGATTGTTGCTCAACTTGGTGTCTCGCTCTTGCAGAATTATCCAGAGTATTTTCTTCATAATTTGTTGAATTATGCTCACTTTCTTGGTGCCCCGCAGAATTACCCTCAGTATTTTCTGCACGTATATGGCTAAGATTATGTTGACCCCTCTGTAGAATGCCAGCATGAGATAGCAAAGCCCACAGGTGGGTGATGAACTCTCCGCCCCGTGTAAGCTGCTCGATGTGCTCCTCGACATTATCTGATGGCGCAATGTAGAGCAACATTTCAGACCAGAAATCAGCTAGCACCTTCCAACGCCTGGTAACATCTTCTATTTCCTCGAGCTGCTTTCCCAGCTTAGCACCACTCTGGAAGATGGTATCCTCTGATTCTTCCAGTCCGTAGTTCTTCAGTGCTTGATACTTATCCTTCACAACATATGGCAGAAATTTCCTGGCTTCCCCTGCAACTTCATCAAACACACGACTTGTATCATATTCGTGCCCTGGAAGAAGTTTTGGTGCAGAGACCATCAGGTATGCACAGTATTTCGAAAGTTTTGTGGCAATACCAACATGGATCTCGAGTTCTGTTCCCTCATATGGGCAAGGACCACATCTAAGAATTCCCCTCTCGCAGTACCATGTCGCTATGTGCCAAGTCAGAATGATGCAACTTGTGTCTGATTCTGAGAGCACGGCCCGTTCACAAGCCCATAAAAGGTTCCCTGCTCCATTGGCCACTAGTGATGATTTTCCATTTGTTAGTTTACCGTTAGATTGTTTGAGGGAGTAAATAAGTGCCTTTTGTACTTGTGCAGTTACCTCTGCAGATTTCCCACGTTTTCGACGGACCCTCCGTGTGTGTTTGTCCATTGGATGGAGGATGGGCAATACATGCGAATCTGTTACTCTACCCAAACAATCTTTGAACTTGTCATGGAACGTAGGACGATAATCAAGTAAAGAGTACTGTCCAAGCCTGTGCTGCCAATAGTATTTGTTTCCTGTCAAATGCACACCAATTTTAGCAAGAAGCTCTTTCAATCTTAGCAGCATGCAGCAGCTTCCCCTTATGTTCAATCCTGCTTGGTCTCTGAGATACTGACAGACAAAGGATACTCTGCTCCAAATGCTAGTCCAGTAAAGTAGCAGTTGAAGCAATTCAAGCAAAGCAGCAGATGCAAGTAAGAATAAGCTGATCGTCATGTCACCTTCTTGTATGGGTGGTGGATGCAAGAGGACTGCCCAAAGTATTATAAGACAGAGGAAGAAGGCTGAAAGCAAGGATGTAATTGTCCCAGCCCTTGATCCGTAGTAAATGGCGACAAATGTGGTGAAGAAGAAATCATACATGAATGCTAACTCGATCTCAATCAGCCTAAAAGCCCGGTTGCAGTCTATGGTACCTTCCTCATTCTCCCGTAGCAGCCCCTTGAAGACGAAGTCATGTGCCCTTTCTTTGGATTCGGCGCAGGAAAACCCAAAGTAACGCCTTCTCAGCAGAAGAAAAAGAGAGAAGGAAAGGCATGTATCCTTTAGATCTTGGTTGAGTGAAATGTCATTGCACAGCCATATCTTCTCTATGTCAATAACTTCATTGTCATCTGATACAAATCGTGATGCATATGATGGAGCACCCAACTTGGAGTTGTCGAGTGGCCAGTCAACCAGGTAACGGCAACCTTTCATGGTGGCTGGAACAAATTCACCCTTGGTGTGCTCGTTATACATGTAATCAGCAACCATTTTATTCAAGTTCCATGAGCGGCTTGCCAGCATACATGGTGCTTGTGTATACTTGAATTTATATTGACCAACAAAATATAAAAATATAGCATAGACGGGAGCAAACCCATTTTCAATTGCATTTGTAAATAGCAATATCCCATATGCAATGTAGAGCACCAACCGGTACATGACCCTCATTACGTGTTTATTGTCATCAAGATTATAAGCTGTGTTGGTGCAGGCATGAAGGATGAAGAGAGTTACAGCCCAAATGGGGTACATGATGCTCTTGACCTTGGAAGATTGCATTGAGCCAAGGGTGTATGTTCCCAGTAAGATGGACAACGTGTTTGCGACCAAGGTGCCTTTTTGGATGAACCAGTTTTTGGACCGGCGGCGCTGGGACCCAAAAGTGCCGAGGAATAGGTACACAAATGCATTGAGTAATACAAGTGTGTCGATGCGGATAACATGGCACCCCCACAAGTCTTTTGCATAATGGTATACTCCTCTTACACCAAGATGGGCATCATTCTTCAACATCATGCAGGTATCATAAACCTTCAGTGAGTAGATCCGTTGTAAGATGACAACCCAGATCTAAGAACAAACTAATCTCGATATTCATATTTGGTACGTTTATTGCAGATACTATTATCTACATGAAGGTCTTATAACAGAAATACATACCATCGTCACTGAATTTCTAGAAATATGTACAAAAAAGGCACAAGTTTAAGAGACATACCATTGCTGAACTCGCTCCCATTTGCTAAAATGAGCTCCCTGCGCCTCTTTTTGCACCACCAAGCCAATCTATCCTCCTTGAGAACCCCAGTCTGTCACTCCAGGGGTTTGGATTATGTAAATGCTGCTTAGATCGAGTCGAAACTGCTAGCAGAAAAAGGACTACTTGGCTAAAGACTGCAGAAAGTAAATACACGCTGCTATTGCGTCTATATTGTGGTGCAGGATACTGCTTGCTTGGATGAAGCATGCACCACAATTTTACATGGCCAGGAATTAATCCTCCTTTGTTCATGGGGCAAGGGGCCGACAAGGTGACGCCGACGGCTTATAGGATCTTTCATGCCAACTTCTATGGAGCAGCACTGTGGGAGTTTACCATGCTACATGGAATATTTTCATTACATAAAGGACAAAATATGATGGTTGTACTACATCGCATTACAAGTCTGGACTCTCCATCGTACTCAAGTATTTGAGACCAGTTTTGGGCATGCTTCTGTATTGCAAAAGGACACCAATGTTTAAAATGTTATACAGCAAGTTTGACTTAGAGTGACCCAAATTGACCAAAGAAACAAAAGCTCTCTACCACACCGAGGGCATCGTCTGGAGGAACATTCTCTTACCATATTCCTCAAGAAGGTCGAGAAGACTTTATCAAAAGAAAAAAGGGCGCGAGAGAGAAGATTACCCAAACAGAAGCCAGCAATATATATAGCTATTCCAGCAACGAACCATGATTCCCTTAGGTTGTTTCCATTGAACTCCTAGCTATCACGGATGAAGCTGTACTGCATGTCCAAATAAAATGTCAGGGTGGCTAAGAGCAGAAGCAACATAAAAACTCTTGAAGCATATAGAAGCTAGATAGGTGTGGTACCACTAGGTGCTTTCTCTCACCAAATCCCGTTTTGCAATGTTGGTCGTGGTATCCGTAAGTCAGGATGTAAGTGGCGCCGCCGGCTATTGTCCACATAGATATGCAACATAGTACTCCTTCTGTTTCTAAATATAAGCTCTTTTTGAGATTTCAATACGATCTACATACGAATGTATATAGAGATATTTTAGAGTTTAGATTCATTCATTTTGTTCAGTATGTAGTCTATTAGAATTTCCAAAAGGGCTCATATTTAGAAACAGAGAGAGTATCAAATAAGCGCGCGGCAGCCACAAAACTCAATTTTATGCTGTCATTGTGGTTTTGTGGCCTCATGGATAACACACTTAACAGTATTTGTACACAGAAATATCACAAAAAACTGTCAATTCAGACAGGGACTTGGACACTAACAGAAATATCACAAAAAACTGTCGATTCAGACTGGGACTTGGACACTAGACCACATCCGAAAATATCCATGACGATTCTATTCATTTCCACCTTCTTTCCCTGGGGGTTCTTGGCTCGGCTGGCGCACAAAAAAGTAAAAAAAAAAAATCAGTCCTCCTGGGCTATTCTTCCGTTGCATTTCGTTTCCGCATTGAACTGAAGGAATCGATTCCGTTGGGAGTACCTTGGAGCAGCAGGGAGGCAGGAGGAAGATGGCAGCTCAAGGCCGGCGAGCTGTGTGCGTGCGTGCGTGGGAGCGCAGCACCCATCCACTCCCTCGTCCGTCCATCACATCTGGCCCGTGTGGTCGCGCACGCCCTGGTGCCTATCCTCTCTAGTATGGGGACAAGATTCCCGACGACGAAGCGTGCCTGGAAGGAGGCCGTCAGGCCGCCGGACGGGGGAGAGAAGGAACGAGCTCCACACACAAGGCAGAGGTGAGGTGGGTGGCGCTGAGGCGGAAGGAGATGAGGGTGCGTGGCGTCGCTGTGGCTGGCCGCCAAAGGGGATGGAGGGTTTTTTTTTTTTGAGCAAAAGGGACGAAGTTTTTTTTAGCATTAAAGAGGACGACTTTTTTTAGGGTAAAGGGGAAGAAGGGTTTTTATTAGACTAGTAAGCATGCATGTGCAACGCACGTATAATCGTAAAAAGTAACAATTTAGAACCAGGAGTATACGATTATTAAAAAGCAAATCATACAACGGAACAATTTTACAAGCATGTATATGATTATTAAAAATCAAGTCATACAAACCAACACCCAGTCATATCTTTACTTTGTTTTCTTGATTTGCTACAATGTGCGAAATATATTATCATCCAAAGAATGATCCACATTTCTTGAGCGGCATGAGTTAAAGAAGACTAACCTCACATCATATAGTTTTATTATTTTTTAAATTTAACACCACCTCTCAGAAATTTGGAATGCAAATTCTCTTCATGAATATAATGCTTATTTTACAATAAGATGTACTCAGGAACACAATTATGAGTTTTGAATGTAAACTCTCTTGATGAATATAATGCTTATCTTGCAATAAGATGTACTCCCTTCTTAAATAAATATAAAAGCGTTTAGATTACTAATATAGTGATCTAAACGCTCTTATATTTCTTTAGGGAGGGAGTACTCAGCAACATAATTAGGAGTTTGTGTGCTATGGCATTGCGTGACATGACTCTCCCCACGATCCTTGACATGTTCGATAAGACTCGTTATCAATCAAATAAAAGAAATATAGCATCAACTATGGCATGATAAAAGACACTCAAAACAGAAAGTTAGAAAATAACATATGAATCAACAACAATCTACCCATCCCACTTTTCACTTATTAGGACAATGATCATGAAAACATCCAAAATCTCGTGGAAGAGCATGATGACGGACTCAAGAACCAGCTTGACGAAAGCCCACACCTACAGAAGTGAAATTGTTCTAAATGTTGGCGGTAAGGCATCCTTCATTAAGTAAAACTATTTGAGTAAATCTTCACCTTGCTGGATGCTATATCTAACTGGGAGGTACTCGCCAAGCTGCAAATATTGTTGTTCTCACTGTATCTTGACAACAGTAGTTAAACACTGACATGTCAACATGTCTTATGCTAATTATGTAAAGATCATGCTCAGTGATGATGCAGACTGTTGGTTTTTATAATGGCATAATTATGAATAAAAGAATTTACCTATAACAAACAGCAGAAGTCACATGACGTAGAAGCAGTGGCTGCTGGAGCAGAAGCTCTGTGTTGCGCCCGCACTATCTTGCACCATCCAACAACACATCACCAGGCACAGGAGCAGAGGAAGAACAACCTAGCAAGAGCACAACCTACAAGCCAAAAATTAGGACAAAATTAGAGAGTCTATAGGACTTCAGTGTTCATAAGATCTTGAGAGACAAGGACATTGACAAGTTCTTGAGATCAGCGGCAGAGGCCACACCTTGTAATCTCCTCCCAGACTTGCTAACGCCTTTTCATGTATTGCAGGAAATTCTGAATGTGTTACATGGCGGAAAAACAAAACAAAAAACATTTTGACAAGTCTTCCTTACGCCAATAGTGCATACAGCAAATTGAAAAAATATTCCCAACTCAGTCGATATAGCAAACTCAATGGAAATTAATGGATTCACATAGCTTTGAGGTGGTCTTTTCTATACTAAAACACAGTAAAAAAAATACGTGAGAGAAGGAATGAGACAAAATTACTGAAATTTTCAGAACATTTATAGTGTGAATAACATGGAAAAAGAATAAAAGATCTGAATAATAATAATTATACTTCTATGATACTGAACCATATAACATGAATCTTTTTAATACCGAGTGCATACTACATCACAATACTCTCACATAGATTATATGCAAGCAGGAATCAATCTACAGACATGGAGTCCTTGACTGAACTTTGCTGCTATGATGTAAACTGTAAGTCTATAGTGCCTAGATTACATTACATTGTGAATCGGAAGCTCATAAAAAATATAAGATGTCCTAATATATGATCAAAGCTCCCCAAGAAGCTCAGATTATGCAATGTCTGATGTAACCAGAACAAACAAATAACAAATCTGCCTACAAATGCATCATATTGTCTTTGTTCATAGCAGACACTTTTCAGTGCATTACATGAGCCTCGATGCCAACAGCAATAAATTTACAAAAAAGGTTGCAAGCAATTTCTCATTCTAGTTTAATTAGGAGTCTTCAACATATGGAACCATCCTTAAATCGTATACATGCATCCATAAATTCGTGCTGTCATCCATCAACAGCAAGAGCATATGAGCAAGATATGGAGAAAAATACATAAAACGGGGGATAACCTTGCTGCTGCAGGCTGGTTTAGGTGTAGCTACGGAAGCCAGCAACTTAACTGTAGGGCGTGCTGAATATGAGGTGGAGCAAACATGCCCTCTTTTGCCTTGGCAGCCATGTCCAGTAACCATGCGCGAGTAACTGAAATCGAGAGACGCGACAGGTGCACGGCGGCAGGGGGACACAGAGAAGGCGGTGCTGTAGGGAAGGGAGCGTTCAAGGACCTGGAGGTGTCGGGGGCGGCGGGTGGGCGCCGGTGGAGGGGTGGGGAGCGGCGGGCGGCAGTGCCGAAGTGGGGGAGGGAGGCGAGAGGAGAGGGCGGGTCAGCGGATAGCGAGTAGAGCAACGGACGTGGGTGGAGCTCAACATTGTGGTCGTTAGATGTTGCTCAAACGGTGAAAAAGTGCATTTTAGATCTGCTACAATGAATCTACTATTTTTAAGAAGTTGCTCCCAACTACTTCTATTCTCTTAACATGCACACATGCCATTTTATCAAAGGCCCACCACAATATGCATGAGAACAAACTATTTATTATTAATTCTTCTCATGCACACATCCATTTCATGACACATGCCACCTCACTCAACATGCATGAAAAAGTTTTCCATTATATTAAATGGCCCACCACAATATGCATGAGAACAAACTATTTATTATTAATTCTTCTCATGCACACATCCATTTCATGACACATGCCACCTCACTCAACATGCATGGATTTTTTTCTATTATATTAAATAAATATTTCCAACTTCACAATAATAAAATAAAACACATGTAGTATAACATGTATTTTTTTACTTTTAATTTATATATTATTAATTCAATTATTCATGTTTCATACAATTAAATCATCCAAAATATATTTCAATCGATTCCCGCAACAACGCTCGGGGTATCCTCTAGTTTTTTATAGATGTAGTGAAGAAAGGGAAGCGAAGTTTTATTTTAGGGCCTGCCATAATCATTCATATTTAAATAATCTATTCACATTAACATATTTTTCTTAACATGCAAGCATGTCACCTTATCATTTAACATGTATAAAAAGGCTCATCTCAGCATTCACTATGCATAATAAAACCCATCCTAATATATGGAGCGGATACATAGATGTCGAAAGCGTCTGCCATGTCGACTCCAGCTCACAATGATCCATCCCGATCTCACATAAATTTGACCTCATCCCGTTTTTCAAACGAAACCCTAGCAACTTCACCCCAGTCTTCTTTGCTCCACTCCATACCCAAGATTCTCTCCAGGAATCTCCAACCTTCTCCGGCATGAAGGGCAGTGGATCCGACTCCGAGATTTTTCGATCAGTGGACTGGGACCTCTTCCCATGTGTGGACGAGGAGAAGGATGGTCATTTGCCTCGCTCTTCGCCGGCCTCGGGAGGAAAATCTGCGTCCGCGAGCCAAGCACTTTCAGCAAGATTCTGTTGCGTTGGGCGTCGAAGATAACTCAAGGCGGATGACTGTGACAAAGCCGAAGTGGCGCCACATCCCCTTCGCGTCGGGTTCCGGGACGAAGATGTAAGCCGGCATGGACAAGTGGTGTACACATCGTCCTCGAATGCAGGAACGACAAGTAGGGGCAGTGTCGAGGAGGGCTCGGTGGCGGAGGTAGAGACGTGAGCCTCCTTGGATCCGAAAAAGGAAGTTTTTCGCACTCGGATCTTCAAGAAGCGCCAAAGGCACCCCACACCTTTTCAAAGAAGTAAAACCAAGTGTATGTGCCATGTGTGGGGAGGACGAGTCTGTCGGCTCACTCAGCTTCCACAGTGAGAAGATCGAGCTCGATCCATTTTGTGTCTTCGATCGCAATTTTCATAAAGAAGTCGGTGTTGATGGAGGGAAAGGCAAGGGAAAGGACAAAGGCAAAAGAAATGGTGGGTGTGAATAATGATCTGCCATAGTTTGTAGTAGAATAGCATATCAAATTTTGGTAGTCTCATGACATACGTATGTGAGTTTAGGTTGCATGAAATCTTCTTTCTAAATAGCTACAATCCACTAGCTATTTTTTTAGATATGCAACCATACCAACTAAGAAATGTATTCATGCAAGTAAGAAATTAATGATTTTTACAATACTCTATGCATTTTGTACCCTGCAACCATATTTTGTAGGGGGTGTACAGAGGCAAAACTCTATTATTATTTTTGAAAAGAAGGTTTTACCCTCGGCCTCTGCACAAAATGATGCATGGTGTATGTTAAAACTCACGCGCTTAATATCTTGTTAATAGACACGAACTAGATAGATTCCCAAGGGCAAAGGTTAATTAGGGCCAGTTCTTTTGAGGCCTATAGTAGCTTCTGGTCAAAAGTAAGCCATAAGCCCCAAAAACTCATTTTTAGAGATGGGCTCAACTTATTTATATGGAGCTTTCCTTCACGATGAAAAAAAGCTGGGGAGGAGCAGCTTCCCGCAAAGTGCCGAACCGTTATATAGATTCGCCTTCGTTAGCGAATGGAATTACAAAAAAAATTCCACCCCCACCCCACGCACAAACAGCTCGGCCTTATCCCTTCGTCACTTTCCCCAGGTCCCCAACCCTCTCATCCTTCTCCCGTCTCCCTCCCGCCGCCAGCCAGGGGTCGTCATCCGCACCTACCCTGCCTCCCCCGCCGCCGGTGACCCACCTCTGCCTCTGCCCAGAACCGCTTCCCACCCCGCGTTTCGACCCCGCCTCCCTCTGTAGCGCAGACGGCTCCCCCGAGTTGGAGGGCGCCGGATCTTAGCTCCACCGGTCGCGTCTCCCCCGACCCCCTCAGATCCGGCGGGCTACCTTAGGCCCAACGCCAGTCAAGCCAGCATCCGCGATGAACAAGGTTCGGCGAAAACACCATCACACAACTCAATATTATAAAAAAATACAATACAAGGGTGTTATAGACTTTTCACTGGTACATCAGAAATAAGCTGGAGACACAGAAACTGGAAAAAACTCGTTGGTTTATTCTCACGAACTGATTTTTATAGATTTTGCACGGATGTCACTTGCATGAGTATGTTGCGTTCCACAAAATTTTGGGTTTTTTGGAATTGCTTTGTATTTTGTTTTGGATTTTTGAATTAGTGGGTGCATATGCCCGCGTGCTCCGTTTGGAATTTCCCCTTATTTAAAGCTTACTAGATGATGCCCCGCACGTTGTTGCGGAACTTTTTTGCAAAATATTTCAATGAAAATGTTTGGTTAAATGAAGCATGTATATTTAAAACAATAACTTTGAAACTAATATACGGACTTAATATAAATATCATAATAAAATAAAAATTCCCATACATGCATGTTGTATGTGGGTTTTTATTATGCATAGTGGCATATTGAGGTGGGTCTTTCTCATGCATGTTGGATGATGAGGTGGCATGCTTGCATGTTGAGAGAAATATGCTAGTGAAGGGTGATGTGCATGCATGATGAGGTGGAGTGTGTGCATGTTGAGAGAATTGGAAGTAGTGGGGAGCAACTTCTTAAGAATGTAAGATGTAAAATATAAGATGTAAGATTTCCACTGCGATTTATCCATAAGCCACAACTCAAAAGAACCGACCATTAATAATGTTTAGAAGGACACTTTGGCTACTGTTTCTGTTTTTCCCCCTTCCAAACGAGAGACCGGTAACGATACTTGCTGAATGCAGGGTTTATCTGAAACTCGCGTCACTATATAACCAACAATCAGACACCATACGACGCACGTTTCGTGTACACGCGCAACACAATGCCGTCCAAACCGATCTTCGCTTGCGTCGTCCTCCTCCTGATCGCCATCGCCGCCGCGGCAACTACTACTCCGGCATCCGCGGCGGCGGGAGCGAGCCCTGCCCCCGTCGGCGTTGGCTCCGACGAGACGACGACGTGCGTGCCGACGCTTCAGCGGCTGCTGTCGTGCCTGGACTTCATCGAGCACCGCACGGACGAGATCCCGCTGCCGTGCTGCGTCCAGGTGAACACCACGGTGGCGCAGCAGCCGTGCTGCCTCATGCACGTCCTCCGCGGCGACGTCGGGCGCCTCATGGGGCCCGGCTTCGACAGCACCCGCGCCATGCTCAACGTCACCTCCAGGTGCCTCGGCGACGGCTCCGTCCTCATGTCCATCACCCGTTCATGCGCAGGTTCAGTGCTTACTTACTTACGGTTGCCTGTCTGTCTTACGATCGATCTGCCATCGTTCTTGATCTTTCGTTCTGTGTTCTTCAGGCAAGCCGCTTCCGCCGCTGACGCCTGAGTATCCGTTCACCGCCGCGTTGCCGCCGCCGCCGTCGTCCGGTGAGCAGATGGATTCTGAGATCGCCGTGCTTATGTGTAGATTCATTGCCGTTCTGACGTATGATTCCGTTTGCCGTTTGGTTCTTTGTATATGCAGGAGCAGAACGGCTGGAGGGCTTGTCTTACGCCGTGTTGATGGTTGCCCTCGTTGCAGTTTTCTTCTGATCGATGGGGAGACTGGCGATCAGCTGGCTGGATGTGTGAACAAATCTGGAGTTGTTTGATGTTGAACAAAATATGATTAATTCTTGTAGGAGTATTTCTTTTTCACTATGTCCAATCTGTAATTTATACGTATATGCTTTTCTAGCAAACCATAGAAATTTCATCTAGATACAAAATAGTAAAGTCTTGTCTAACTCCTAAGGGCTCCTTTTGTTTGCATGATTCTAATATCACAGGAATAGGAAAAACAGAGCAATAAAATAGGAATGCATATGCAAAACAGAGGATTGGTAAACGCAGGAATTCTATCAACTTTGCTATTTGGTTCAAAGGAATGGGGAAAAGTAAGAATTCTAATAAATATGGTCAAATAAAAGTTAAATCACATAAAAATGTATAGTTAGAATATTATTATGTCACTAAGCATCTTAACCTCATTCTTCGTGCATAGAATTTTGAAAAAGAAGTCCTAGTGAATGCTAAAATTCCTGCACTTTTCCTTTGATACTGAGATCAAATGAAATTTCCTCCAGTTTTCCTTTACTCAATTCCTTTGAATCAAAGGCGTAAACATTATGACCATTGGAAAATTTTCAATTCCTACATGTTTCCTCCATATTCCCTTTGAACCAAAGGAGCCCTAATTTATTTGATTTTATGCAAAGATTCTACAGGTTGTTTTTTTAATTTTATCAATTTACTTTTGTGGTTGTGACTAATTTAATTCTCAACTAGATGATAGCTAATAGAACTTAGAGCACAACAAGATATTTGATTTGAGTTTACATCTTTTTTTAAATGAAGGCATAAAATTTGCCTCATTTTTAATAAAAATATTTGAGTTTACTTTTCATCTTTTGTTTCCCCCCATAAGATTGGGTAAGTGTACATAATCGGGCGGCCGAATGCACACCTCGGTCAGTCACCATGCTCGGCGGACAGGTGTCTGTGGGGGGGGCATGCATTGCTCGCGACCACGTTAATTTACCCCCTTCCAGTCATTCTTATCCCCCGGTATCTTTCTCCTCTACGATCAATCCAACATTTCCTCTCAAGTTCCTTCTTCTCTACCGCGATCACCATCTTATCTCACATGCTAGCATGGCTCCTCTACCAACTCACGTTTCATTTCATGGAAATGCTCAAAATAATATGAATACATTTGAGACTTATCATTCTCTTCCAACTAGATCTACATGTCATAGCAGCTCAGGTGACATATCAGGCATGAAGTATGTCCCCTCGTCCAGTAGAACATAACGCTTAGGCGACGAAGGTGAGGGCGTTGCCACCTCCCGATCACTGGCGGATCAAGATGCCGCGGTTGCGGGCGGGGAAGCCCCAAAGAAAGGGGTTGGGGCTTGTGATGAGGAGCATCTAGGAAGCAGGGTGATGAAGGTGGTCGGTGGTGCTAGAGCGTCGATGTTGGGTGGTGGAGGGTTGGGTCACGGGAGCTCATCTTTCTCTTCTATAGCACATACCTACACCATCGCACACATGCATTTACACAAAACCTACTGAAGACCAGGTCGAAGTGGATCGATGAAGTCACCACAGACACCTCACTATCAAAGGAAGTGTCACCTCCCACTGAAAAAATAATTCATATTAATAAACACCAAAACTTCAAATGTGATATTTGATCTCTAATGGGCTTGAGGTACCATCTCCCTTCTAACCATCCATCCACCGGTTGGTTCTCTACAGTCAGCTTTTATTTTCAAACCTATTGCACTTGCCATCTCCATGTTTTTTTATCCAAGCCATAATTCTTAATGAACTGAGATTACTAGTTCTCTTCACAATGAATTGATATTATTCATCATATCAATCATCATTTTTCTCCGCATACAATAAATATAGACTTATAAAACTATAGAGTTCAAATCAGAAAAAATAGAGTTAAGATACACTGTTTAATTTTGCTTTTTAGGATAGTTTTGTTTTTCACTGTGTTTACTTCTTATGTTTTAACCAGTGAAGATCAAAATTTCTTCGTAATTCTCCATTTTTCTAATAACTAATGATTATAGATCACTAGCTCGAGATATAATTTGCTCGCAGGGCTCAAACGCACGAACAAAAAACAAAGCAAGTTTTTTTTAGGGGTAAAAAAAACAAAGCAAGTGATCACAAATAAAAACAAGTGATCATACACACTAATATTGGGCCTGCATGAACAGGCACCAGGTCGACTGGTAAATCTAAAAAAAAATGCCATGATAAAATATAAAAATATCTACAATAATTTGCCACGATAAAATACAAAAAAACACCTAGAGAATATTGGCATGTTCAACTAAGAAAAATAAAATAATTATGCCATAGTAAATATGAAAAAATAAAACAACAAACCATTATCATGGTCTACTACATAAAAAGAAAAATACATGGAAAATTCCATTTTAATTAAAAATAAGTACAAGAATTTGCCATGGTGCACTTAAACACATATAGAAAAATGGTGCACTTTAAGTTGCCATATTTGTATAATTTAAGTTGCATGAGCCCATGATAACAAAAGTTAAGTTGTCATCTCAAAAAGTTTTTAGTTTTGGATGGTAATGATGCAAATATTCAAATGTTATGACAACAAAGAAAACTGCCATGATGGAAATAATAAAACATGTCAGCCATTAAAAATAAAAATTGCGGAGCTATTCTTAATAAAGGTTCATCTTTTATATTTTCTGTGTCCTAACATAAAAATATTACACAGATAATTACCATGATTGAAAAATAAAATTGCCATGCCATTATAAATAAATTATCATGATCTACATAATAAAATTTGCCGTTTTTATAATAAAATTTACGTGCTATGTATTTCCTTTGTCATAGTATAACAATCACACATGGAAAATTATCATGGTCAAAATCATAAAATCGGCATGCCATTAAGAACAAAATCACCTTGATCTAAACAATAAAATTTCCCATGGTCTTATAAAAAATCAATGCTCTATATTTTTGTATCACAACGTAACAATAACACATAGAGTAGAAAATTACCATGGTCGAAATACTAAAATTGCCATGACATTCAAAATAAATTTAACATGATCAGTATAATAAAATTCATCATGCTCGTAATAATTAATATGATATGCCTATAGACAAGAAGCGTGGTAACAAGGAATTTTTTTTAGATATTTTCATATGCATACATATGGGAAACTGTGGAGAAACTTTGTTCTACTCACATGGTAATTTTTTGGAACAAAGATTGTCAAAATCATGGTACACTTTAGGGGGGGGGGGGTGGATGTAAACAGTCACATGGCTAAAATTAAGTATTTATTGTTCTCCCAGGAAGAGTGATAGTCGGAAAACTGTAATGCTTGCCTGGCAAATTCACTAGTGGTGCCTATGTCACCAGTAAAAATCTCTAAGAATGGAACAAAATTGACATCCTTGTAATACAAAAAATTGCACCTCACAAATTCCACATTGCATGTGTTGGTAGTTCTTTTAGGAACGATTATAATCTCAATTTTTCTTAGAAAAATAAGCCAAAGTATCTACTTTTGTCGAGTGATAAACTAAAAACATGTCCAAAAAAATTACATGACTTTTTCCTGAAGTTGCCACGTGAAAATATTACAAACAATATATAAAAGTTTCTTGGTTTGTAAATCAGAATGTTATAAAATTTCCCATGTGACCATAAGGAACATTTTACAACATTTACCATTTTTTATAGAACAATTTTCTTTGAAAGAATAAAAATTATGTACATTTGTCATCTGAAAAGTAGAAAAAAAATAAAATAAAAACCTCCTTTAGTTATAAAAAACTCCTATAGTTGCCTTGTGAACATAAAAGTATTTAAAAAAACCATGCTGAAAGAAATGAATTTTTCATGTGACCATAAAAAACAATTGTCAAAATTAGTCATGTATGGAGAAACAAAAATTCTTAGGTAGTATTTCCATGAACCAGCATAAAAACATTTGCCACGGTCCAGCACCCACTATAGTGAGCTCCCTCTAAATTGGAGAAGAAAGCATATTGTAAAAAAATAAAGCACGTAATGGGATTTCCCATTCAAACACGATGTAATTTATGTCATCCGTGTAACCTAAAATTGTCATTCAAACATGAGCAAAAAAAATCCATTCATGCAAACCTTTTTTGTTTTTGAAACTAACCGACCATGGATGAAAATCCCAATCATACACGTGCATCCATCTCAGCTCGATTTTTACATCATCGACAACCCAATGGCACATGGAATCCCAAATAAAACATTAACACCTCTATATCAAACCCTAATCAATCAATTTGTAGCAATCACAATGGAGGGGCTCAATTTGTACCTCACCATAGAAAACACACGCGAGGCTTTTGATTCGACATAAAACGACGAGCAACAACGACACAACCCCTAAGGCCGACATCAGCAGCTTAGGGATCATGTCTAGTGACGGCTCCGCTCCACCACAACCACCTATTGTTTCCTCTCCTCCTCCTCTGACTCCCACAACCTCACCCTCCACCACCTCCTTCTAGCTCCCCACCCTCGTTGTCGCCTTATACCCGACCTCTTGGGTGCTTGTACCTTGAGGGGGGCGACGTAGGCGTTCCACAAATGTCCATCGTCGGAGAGAAGGAGTAGATGCAAGGTTCGTTATATAGGAGGCACTACAACATATGAGCCTAACCATTGGAGGGCAAGGAGCAGACAGTGGCAGAGGGGGAGGATGTGGTGTGTGACTACTATGGGATGCGTGGATGCAACTACGGGAGACTTGTGAAGGGACGGCGATGCAACGACAAGTTGTCGCTGATAGAAATGCAAGGAGGACAGAGAGGAGAGA
Organism: Bromus sterilis; assembly: GCA_950022295.1. Classification (NCBI taxonomy): domain Eukaryota; kingdom Viridiplantae; phylum Streptophyta; class Magnoliopsida; order Poales; family Poaceae; genus Bromus; species Bromus sterilis. The sequence continues at coordinate 48,539,553 of OX465600.1, read as the reverse complement.
ATGTGGGGCTAGTGAGGAGGGGTTAGGTAACCACGGCTTGGAGCACATTCGCGTCGAGACAACCCTTTTTTTGGCGAGAAGCGTTGAGACAACCCTTTCTTTAACGAAAAGTGTCGAGACAACCCTAAGAAAACATAAATGAGAAGTGACATGGTGAGGATCCCGTACTCGCAAACTTTTCCGAATTTTTTTTCTCACGTGTAAATATTGTACTTACAGTGGGGAGAAATTCAGACGCTGGAAACGAAAGCAAGGAAGCAAAGCAGCAGAAACATTCGGAGAGAAGAAAGTATACTAGTACCACGTAGATAGCACAGCAATGGCCTGATTCCGCTGCAGTTTGTTGTGCAGTTGAGAGCTTGGCGGAGAATAGCGGTTAAGCCCACTCACTCAGCACCACCGCCACTTCCTCCACTCCCTCCGCTCTCCCCCCACACACCAATGCCATGACTCCCCTGCTCCTCCTCCTCCTCCTCTGCCTCACCGCCGCCGCCGCAGCACCCCTCCCCGCCGACTTCACCGCCCTCCTCGCCGCCAAGGCCGCGCTCTCCGACCCCACCACCGCGCTCGCGGCATGGGGCCCGTCCCGCTCCCCGTGCCGCTGGCCGCACGTCCTCTGCCGGCCCTCCTCCCGCGACCCGGCCGTCGTCTCGCTCCTCCTCTCCAACCTCTCCCTCTCCGGCGACTTCCCGCCCAGCCTCTGCTCGCTCAGCTCCATCGCGCGCCTCGACCTCTCCTACAACTCCCTCGGCGGGCCCCTCCCTCCCTGCCTGGCCGCGCTGCCCTCGCTGCGGCACCTCGACCTCGCCGGCAACGCCTTCTCCGGAGACGTGCCGAGGGGCTACGGCGCCGGGTTCACCTCGCTCGCCACGCTCAGCCTCGCCGGCAACGACCTCTCCGGCGAGTTCCCGGCCTTCCTGGCCAATGTCAGCTCCCTCGAGGAGCTCCTGCTCGCGTACAACTCCTTCGCGCCCTCGTCTCTCCCGGACGCTTTCCCCGCCGGGCTCCGCGTCCTGTGGCTCGCCGGGTGCGGCCTCGTCGGCCGGATACCGGCTTCCGTCGGCGGTTTGAGGAGCCTCGTCAACCTCGACCTCTCCACAAACAACCTCACCGGGGAGATCCCCGAGAGCGTCGGGCGCTTGGAGAACGTTGTCCAGATTGAGCTCTACTCAAACAGGCTCTCCGGGAGGGTGCCGGAGGGACTGGGCGGGCTCAAGAAGCTGAGGTTCTTGGACGCCGCCATGAACAGGCTGTCCGGCGAGATACCGGCGGACCTCTTCCTCGCGCCCAAGCTGGAGAGCTTGCACCTGTACGAGAACGAGTTGTCAGGCCCCGTGCCGTCGACGCTGGAGAAGGCGCCTGCGCTGAGCGACTTGAGGCTGTTCACCAACCGCCTCATCGGCGAGTTGCCGCCGGAGTTCGGCAAGAACTGCCCGCTCAAGTTCCTCGACTTGTCGGACAATCGGATTTCCGGCCGCATTCCGGCGACGCTGTGCGCCGCGGGGAGGCTGGAGCAGCTCCTGATTCTGAACAACGAGCTCTCGGGCCCGATTCCGCCGGAGATGGGGGGATGCCGGTCGCTCACGCGTGTGCGGCTGCCGAGCAATCGGCTGTCCAGAGCAGTGCCGCCAGACATGTGGGGCCTGCCACACATGTACCTGCTGGATCTCGCCGGGAATGCTCTGTCCGGCACCGTGGGGCCTGCCATTGCCCTGGCGCAGAACCTGTCGCAGCTGCTGATATCCGATAACCACTTCGCCGGCGAGCTGCCGGCGCAGATTGGCAGCCTTGCAAATCTGGTCGAGCTTTCGGCCGCCAATAACAGATTCTCTGGCCCTCTGCCGGCGTCACTCGCTGACGTGTCCACGCTCGGCCGGCTTGATTTACGGAACAATTCGTTCTCCGGCGAGCTGCCACATGGTGTTCGACGGTGGCAGAAGCTAACGCAGCTCGACCTTGCCCATAACCGTCTCACCGGGAACGTCCCGCCGGAGCTCGGGGAGCTCCCAGTGCTGAATTTGCTTGACTTGTCAAACAACGAGTTCACCGGCGACGTGCCTGTGCAACTGGAGAACCTTAAGCTGAGCATGTTCAACCTGTCCAACAATCGACTCACCGGCAATCTGCCGCCTCTGTTCTCCGGCGACACGCACGATGACAGCTTCTTCGGCAACCCAGCTCTCTGCCGCGGCGCGTGCCCCGGTGCACGGAGAGCCACCGCCGTCCGCCACAGCCTCGTCGGGAGCGTCGAGTCCGTCCTCACCATCGCCGTCGCCATACTCATCCTCGGCGTCGCGTGGTTTTGGTACACGTACCGGAGCCAGCAGAGGCAGCGCGGCCCGGAGGCCGGCGGCAACACGTGGGTGGTCACGTCGTTCCACAAGGTAGAGTTCGAGGAGGAAGACATCCTGAGCTGCCTCGACGACGAGAACAACGTGGTCGGCACGGGCGCGGCGGGCAAGGTGTACAGGGCCGTCCTCGGGAACGACGATGTCGTGGCCGTCAAGAAGCTGTGGGGAGTCCTCGGCGGCAGTGCGGCGGCGAGGAAAGATATCAAGGACGGCATGAAGGACACCTTCGAGGCGGAGGTGGCGACGCTGGGCAGGATCCGGCACAAGAACATCGTGAAGCTCTGGTGCTGCCTCCGCAGCGGTGACCGCGGGCTGCTGGTCTACGAGTACATGCCCAACGGCAGCCTCGGCGACCTCCTCCACGGCGGCAAGGGAGGCCTCCTGGACTGGCCGATGAGGCGCAGGATCATGGTCGACGCCGCCGAGGGGCTCTCCTACCTCCACCACGACTGCGCGCCGCCGATCGTGCACCGGGACATCAAGTCCAACAACATCCTGCTCGACGCCGAGTTCGGCGCCAAGGTCGCCGACTTCGGCGTCGCCAGGGCCATCGACGACAACGGCCCCGGCGCCGTGTCGGCCATCGCCGGCTCCTGCGGCTACATCGCTCCCGGTGAGCTGCCACCTGCCAATGCTTCATAACTAACAAACTTTACTGGATCCATTTGTGTTAATTTGTTGCCGATGATCGGACTGACGATGGATGATGATAACTGCAGAGTACTCGTACACGCTGCGCGTCACCGAGAAGAGCGACGTGTACAGCTTCGGCGTGGTGATGCTGGAGCTGGTGACCGGCAAGAGGGCCGTCGGACCGGAGCTCGGCGACAAGGACCTGGTGAGGTGGGTGCGTGGCGGCGTCGAGCACGACGGGCCTGACTCGGTGCTGGACCCGAGGCTCGCCGGCGACGGGCAGTCCTGCAGGGACGAGATGCGCAGGATCGTCGACGTTGCGCTTCTCTGCGCCTCCAGCCTCCCCATCAACCGGCCGTCGATGAGGTCCGTCGTGAAGCTGCTGCTCGAGGTCGGCAGCAAGCCCGCCGTGGTGGTGGTGGAGAAGGAACCTCTCCACCACGTATGATGGATGCATGGCCGTGTTTCAGAAGAGGGGGATAATAGTTTCACACTTGCATAATGGAGTAGCCCTGAAATCTTAGTACACCATGTAGCAGCAGATTAATTAGCCAGGGGACTCACTTTGATAGATTTGTGCAGTCTAGGCGTAGTTAATTAAGCATATTCCCTTATAACTCGAATTCAATACCTGATTGAAGTACCTTGGTTATATATTGATTAACCTGGCTCAAGATGATCCAGTGTACACAATCTTACAACCCTCCCATAACCAGTTTGTTTGAAGTACCTTCATATATCAGTTTCCTTGGTATACCCTCAATCATGAAGATGGCTTTCACTTCATTTTATATCTAAAGAATTTTCCCAATACAAAGTCATACAAATTCACAACCTTAAATCATATGCTGGGGCAAAAGCACTACGTGGCCCAAAATGAAAACAGAAAGAAATGGGAAAAAAGAAGAAGACCCACTCGGTCTAGTAGAAACCACAGAGCTCAGGAAGATCGCGGCGTTGTCATCATCCACGTTGTCACCATCAGGGCATCCACCAAATGCCCAAGGTGATCGAGATCTCGCTATTTAGGTAGCATAAACAAGTGTCGCGGGAAGGCCAAACATTTGAAAAGAGAATCTAATGCATTGCGAAGGAAGACTCACTCAAGCACCATCTTATTCCTAATCGTTCACAGGGTCTATGTTACTGCCGATACCATTAACCAGAAGAGGCTCACCTTCCCAGTTTGGGTGTCCCGAGTTTGTAGGAATTCAACCAGGTCTTGGGCCTGCCATTCAGGCCCTAGAGCCTCACAGATAAAACTTCAAAGAAAGCAAGCCGTAGGGTTAACAAAGAAAATGTTAGTACCCGTTTCAGGAACTGCACACAAGGAGTACAACCCATCCCTGGGTACATGGCCCTTGCGAACCTCCCTGGTAGTCGCAAGGAGATCTCGTAGGAACTGAATGTGAGTATCTTTATTTTCAGGGGGGCAATGCTGTCCACAGCGGTCGTGTCCACGAGAGGGAAGACGGCTGGCATAAGGCTCTATAATCCGAGCCAACCAAAAGCACCTCCAGAGGTGTGAGAGCCCAGGAGAAACTGAAGGGTGAGTTCGTTAGATTTCTTAGGAGGACCGCCCAAATGTGAGTCCACACAACGGACTCCTCGGGCCCAAATATCCACCGGAACGATATGTTTCAACTTCCAACATAGGCTGAGGAGGATACAAAAAGAAGGGGGCCAGAACACATAACAAACAACAAAGGAAAAAACTAGAGCAAGGCCTCACCGTTGACCTAGGGATCGAACCAGACCATCGTGTGAAACCCGTCCCTAACTGTACGTAATGCTTAATGCCTTCCGGATCTCTAGTTTGGTTGACTATATCGCACGCCAAAGCTACAAACCCCTCATCAGATCACACGCAGGGAAGGGTCGTCCCCGAAGGTATTTTGCCTAGATTAGTTACAACCAAAGACCTCCCCCCCTCCCCACGGAAGATACGCCAGGTCCAGCGCAGCGTAAGAGCGATATTCATACGCCCCGGTGCTAGTATCCTAATACCTCCTTTGCATCTAGGGAGGTAAATATCATTCTATTTGATCATATGCTACTTTTGTCGAGCATCAGACCCTTGCCAGTAAAACCTAAGTACATCCTTATCAAACGAATTATGAACTCCCTTGCTAGGTTGTGAGTCGCCGTTCACCTGGTCGCCTTCTCGTTAACTATAGGCTCACGCATCTTCGAGTCCATCCTGGAGCATCCAAGTCACGCACACTAGTAGACAGACCCCCCTTTCGTCCAGCCCAAAAGAGGCATCGCTCCCGGTTCATTACAGAACCGGGACCGATGCCGGGCAACGGTCCCGGTTCGTCTGGATATGGCATTGGTCCCGGTTCAACTGGGGCAACGGTCCCGGTTTTTTCCACCAACCGGGACCAATGCTCTGGCGAGGCATTGGTCCCGGTTTGTCGCAAAAACCGGGACCGTTGGTTTTACAATTTTTTTTTATTTTTTCTGATTAAAGAATAAATCAGAAAATGGCAGAAATTAAGTGAAACTTTGAAAATTCATAGAAAATTCATATTAACTCCAAATTTAACATATAATATATGAAAAATGACCAGGAGAAAATAATCTATCCAAATATCCAACTTTGAACTATGTTTGAGTTGAATTTAAAATGGGACCAGTAGCATTTGCTATTTGGATTAATTAGAATTAAATCAAATTCATTTCAAATGCTTGTGCAACTTGAACCATAGCAACATACCACATTTCAAGTGCACATCAGAGGCATATCATACACATTTCAATATGAATTACTTTGATCACACAATAGCATTTACAACTTGGCTAACTTGAATTCAAATTGGAGTTTGAATTTGCAATTCATTTGCAATATACTCCATTTAAATAACACATGGTCTAATATTTTACAAAAATAAAGTGGTTCAAGTTGACATCAAATATTTGGTAGATCCTTCACAAAAAACCCCTACTTTTGTCACTCGGAAAATGGAAAATGGATTTTTTGTGCAAAGAAAATAAAAACTTCTTTGGCAAACTTGTTGGCTAGTATAATATACACACATGTGCAAAATATGAGATCATTTGGGAAAACTATCCTTTCAAACTAGCTGTAACATCGGTCATTTGGCTTGAAAGTCATGAATCTTCATGCTCGATAGCTCATTTTGAAAAGACTTTTATAAGATATTTGCTTTATTCCAAGTTTGTTGTTTTGTATGGTTACTAAGACATAAATTAGGATGCAACGCGAAGGTTTTACAATTTTTTTATTTTTTTTGAATTATTTTTGTCGATTTCAAAAAGTAGTCAAAACGGAGGGCATGACCGGTAATAGATAGGGGTGGAATCTTACAAAAGTCTTGGTGGATCCCTGATGAAATGACTAGTTTTGTATCTAGAAATGATTTTTTCAAAAAATAAAGAGCAAACTATCAAGCACATGTAGTTCAAATTTGACCCCGTTCCAGCTGAATCTGCGGAAATTTATCTTTTTCAGAATAGGTATATAAAAACCATATTACATGGAAACTTTGGTCAATTGTAAATAACACATGGTCTAATATTTTACAAAAATAAAGTGGTTCAAGTTGACATCAAATATTTGGTAGATCCTTCACAAAAAACCCCTACTTTTGTCACTCGAAAAATGGAAAATGGGTTTTTCGTGCAAAGAAAATAAAAACTTCTTTGGAAAACTTGTTGGCTAGTATAATATACACACATGTGCAAAATATGAGATCATTTGGGAAAACTATCCTTTCAAACTAGCTGTAACATCGTTCATTTGGCTTGAAAGTCATGAATCTTCATACTCGATAGCTCATTTTGAAAAGACTTTTATAAGATATTTGCTTTATTCCAAGTTTGTTGTTTTGTATGGTTACTAAGACATAAATTAGGATGCAACGCGAAGGTTTTATAATTTTTTATTTTTTTTTAATTATTTTTGTCGATTTAAAAAAGTAGTCAAAACGGAGGGCATGACCGGTAATAGATAGGGGTGGAATCTTACAAAAGTCTTGGTGGATCCCTGATGAAATGACTAGTTTTGTATCTAGAAATGATTTTTTCAAAAAATAAAGAGCAAACTATCAAGCACATGTAGTTCAAATTTGACCCCGTTCCAGCTGAATCCGCGGAAATTTGTCTTTTTCAGAATAGGTATATAAAAACCATATTACATGGAAACTTTGGTCAATTGTAAATAACACATGGTCTAATATTTTACAAAAATAAAGTGGTTCAAGTTGACATCAAATATTTGGTAGATCCTTCACAAAAAACCCCTACTTTTGTCACTCGGAAAATAAAAAATGTGTGTTCAAAATTATAAAAGAAATATATTTTTTCAAAAAAATAATTTAAAAACATTTAAAATATAATAGGTAACCGATCGGGAAGTTTATTTTTTTTAAAAATTTCATCACAACATAGACATCAACAAGGTTTAATAGGATTGATATGATACATATATCAACAAGTGTCTGTTAAGCGAGTTGGGGTAGGTGTTGAATGGAACTGAGAAGTTAAGCGTGCTGGGACTGGAGTAGTGTGAGGATGGGTGACCCTTGGGGAAGTTTGACCATGAAGGTCAATTTGATTTGAGATTAACCATAATAAATAATAAATAATAAATAATAAATAATAAATAATAAAATGGAAAACAAAATAAATAAATGGAAAAAATCAGAAAATGGAGCCTCTTTGGTCCCGGTTCTTCCTATCAACCGGGACCAATGACCCCTCTTTGGTCCCGGCTCTTCCTATCAACCGGGACCAATGACCCCTCCCCTCTCGCTGCGCGCCTGGCCACGTGGAGCCTCTTCGGTCCCGGTTCGTGGGCCAACCGGGACCATCATTAGTCCCGAGTTATTGGTCCCGGGTGTGAAACCGGGACCAAAGGCCCTTATGAACCGGGACAATACGGGGGTCTGTCCACTAGTGGCACTTTGGTGAGAGGCGGATATGATTGACAAGACCCTGGGTTTGACCACGGAAGAGGCGATGCAGTTGTGAAGTGCTCCAACAAGGGCGGGGTCGGAGTAGCTGACACCATCGATTGGGTCCCTAGAGTCAGCGAAGGTGGGGACCCACGACCATTCAGCAAGGTCCCCCTGACTGGAGAGGGAGGGACCTCAGAGACTAAGATTATTACCACACCACCCCCAACAAGCGAGGGGATGACAGTAGACGTTTGCAGCAAACGTTGTATGGATGGCTCACATATGCCTCTTCGGGAACTGTTTCGAATCAATCCACGATACTACGCGTTGGAGATGCCCTAACCAATTGTTTGCCTCACTATTTCCGCCACTGCCTTTTTATTGTCACGGGGCATAGATCCATATCCATATATGTCAGACTTGGTTATGAATATGGTGTTGGCAAACCAGTTTCATGAGAAAGTGAGAGTATAGTAGTGTGCTAACGGAGTGCAGCACACACAGTCACGCCATACTTGCAGCAAACTAACCAGCAACATCCATGAAAAAGGTCAAATTCCGTCTAGGCCAAGTACGTTAAATCCTGTCAACCAAACCAATCAGCACACGGCCGGTGTGACACCCATCTATCGACCAGCAATGCAAATATTGGGGGCGACTGGTGGATCGGATCCAACATCGTACATTTCCAACGATTGGTACGGCTGGTGAGTGAGTAATTCGGTCCTTTCTGCTGTACGTACAGGATGCCACTCGTCGCTAGTGACTTGCACAGTTTAGCTACAGCTTCCGTGGTCACCGGTTTGGAACTGTTGCCTGCGGAGGAGTCTGCGTCCAGAAAGCTGGAGATCTCTTGTTGCCATTGCATGCATGTGCTGCTGAAGCCTGAAGCCCACAGCGGAGGACCATGGCTCCTTGGAGCCATACGTCTCATCGGTGGGTGAACCAGTAGTGGTTTGGTAAGATGGTTGTAGACGTATGAGATCGATGGCTTTTTCTTTCCCGGGTAAAATCACTCATCGACCGTAGAACGTTCAGAATCACAAATAGCCAAGACCTCATCAGGTCCAGACCCTCACCATACCACAGTTTTTCTCCCCTCTCTATCAAATCTAGCTAAACAATCACTAGCATTGTTCTGAGTTCGTTCTATCAATATGGAGAAATAAAATTTCACGACTAGAGATAAGATCCCTTTATATAGAGGTAAAAACACCATAGACCCATAAACTTGTTCGGCATGTGACGAGTTGGTCCATAAACTATAAAAGGCTTATTCCGCCACCCCAAAACTTGTTGCACAGGTGCAAAAAAGTCCAGAGCAAATAATAACGTGACATGTGGCATTGCACATCTTATAGAAACATCCCTGCGTTAGTCAGAATTGAGGCGTGGGTCCAAGGCTGTGAGGGCCCACTTGTCAGTTTATCAGAATGAAAATAAAAGGGTGTAACCGGGACTCGAACATGGGGGTAAAGGATGCTTGTTCGCTGGCTGTACCACTATAACACATGAATTCATCTACTACTAATATATAAAAAGCACCAGAGGTGCTGATCCAAACAATCTCGGACGTCCATTGCCTTCAATCCAACGTACCACATCTAATCCATGTTTAGCGCTAGCACAACACAACTTTAGTGCCGCAAAACATACCCTTTCGTTAATAATCCCGTCTAATCTATCCTCCCCACGCTCTCACCCCGACGCCGCCTGCCGCCGCCCCAGCAACGCCCTCCCTGCCAGCCCCATCCCGCCGGCCCAACACCCCCCTCCTCGCCGGCACCACCTCCTCCCTGCCACCCCATCCCTCCGCCCCACCACCCCCTCCCGCGCGGCCCTTGCCGCCGCCGGTACCATCCCCTCCCCGCCATCCCATCCTGCCGCCCCACCACCCCCTACCTACCGTCCCTTGCCGTCGCCGGAACCACCCCTCCCTTCCACCCCATCCCGCCGCCCACCCCCCCTCCCCACCACCCCCTCCCCGCCGCCGGCCCCTGCTGCGGCCCATACTCCGCCGCCGCCCCAACCTCGCATGCGACGCCGGATCGGCTGCATCCAATCGCCGGGGAAGCTGACCCCGCTAGGTTGCGCTCTTCAGACCCGGTACTGCATCTTCCAACATTCAGTAAATTGGATGCTCTGTAAATTCGAGAACTGTTGTTTTGCTATGGAGGAAGACGTTTTTTTCCTGTAAATCTGAATCGTACTTCTGCAGTCCCTTTCGATACCAATTATCAAGCCTCTTGTAACTCTGTAAGAATTTTGTTCAAGATTTGGTTATGGGCTAACTATTAAACGGTTCACACAAAGTAGTCCATTCCTGAAGTATTATGCTAGCATGTGTTTATTTCAATTTTGATTGTGTTGGCTACTTTGTTAGACATCTAATATTAGCAAATTCAGAGCCGATATTGTGGCTTGGTATTATGATTTTGCGGTTGAATATATGAAAGAAACAACATCTGTTTCTTTTATTTGGTTTTACCCTTTCATGTCTAGCTGTAACCTACTTATGTTTAACACTTCCATGCCTTTCTTCATTCTGCATTCAGAATTTGATCATCATTTCTAACACGATAGATGTGTATTTGCTCGCACTCACTGGCAACACCATGGTTGTTTCTCGCATGATAATTTAGAAGTTTACTTCCAAAATAGTTGTCTTATTGGATAATGCTGCACATTGCTGGTAAACGGAAGCACCATACTCCAAGTCATGCAAATCTGAATGTGATCTCATGTCCAATGTAAGGATAGGTAAAATAGTTAAGCTTATTGCTAGAGAAGTAGAGATTGCACTCTTTTCAGTTCAGTAAATATTTATATGTAATTCCCCAGTTATGTTTATAGTATATATTTTTTTCACATCTCTTCTGGTGAGGCCAATATCTGAAAAAGATTTTTTTTGGGTTCCAGTAATCATAAATATTAAGGAGATTGATCTCGCATCATACTGTTTGCGGGGCTTGCTAATTTCTGGTGATACAGAAGAATCGTCTTGAGATAAATATTTATCCTTCCTGTCAGCAGTTTTTAGGCTGCTGCACCAGTTCCTTCACTCTTTGATTTATCATAATGTCATGTTGTTTAAACATAAGCTAACATAATTTCCATTTTGTTGTAGATTTGCTAAGCATGTTTCTGTGTTCGGAAGTGGAAAATGCTCCGAGTGGACGCCCAAGGAAAGGTGAATCTGTTGATATAAGTGGTTAAACAAAATAGAATATTTTGAAATGTTATCAGGCTTATCAGCGTGTCTTCTTAAATACCGAGCATATGCTAAATTCATATCTTTTCAGTTTTGATTCCTATCTTGTATGTTGAATTCATATTTAGAGAGTCTATAATAATCCAAGAGCTATGGTTTAGTTGGTCATATTGGATAGATTTATTACTTAAGAATAATCAAGAATCAATACTCAGTTATCGCTTCCCCAGAAATGAATCTGTTACGCTTTGTTTGGATGTACGTATTGAAAGCCTCTGAATTGCATTGGGTTCAATACCAAATCAGCTCGGTTTTGGAAACATGATACAATACCAAATCATGTGTTTGGTTGCCAGTGAATTTGCTAGTTGGAATTCAACAAACACACAATACCAAATTCATGTTTGGCTGTCCTGACAATGAATTGGGATGAGATGGGACTTGGGCGGAAGATGCCAGGATCCATTGGAGCAGAGTACGGCCATGTCGTGGGTTCCTAGTCGTCGTTGTCGCCGGATGCTGTCACCTCAGGCGCTCGTCCGGCCAAGAACCTTCTCGCGGCAAGCACCCTGTTTAATTTAATCACCCTCTTTCTCTGTCTAGTCAAGAAGTGAGCAGAGCAAGCAACAACAACGAACACTCCATGTCCATGAATCTGGAGTAGGACTTTAGAAGTCACTGCTAAGCTCTCATTCACCGGCTAATTGTTTTACCTAAGCAACCAAGAGCTTAACTTGGAAGCCGACGAGTGCGCTGCGGCGTTGGCCTTCAAGCTCGCGACCTGGCGGGCTACCAGAAGCAGACGGACACGGTGTTGGCAGCCGGCGGCGTCTTCCGGGGGAGACGGACGTAGCGGAACCCGTGGCCGGCCCGGCGGGGGGAGCAGCGGCGGCAGAGCGCGGGCGCGGCCCAGCCGAAGCAGAGGGGGATGCGCGCGCGGAGCCGGCGGAGCCCCTTGGCGGCGGCGTGCCCCGGCCCAGACGACGGGGCCATGGCTTCTCTCCCGCCATCGCCGGCGAAGCCACTTGGACGGACATGGTCGCGATAAGGTTCTTGGCCTGTGGCGGAGGTCAGGGATTGCGGGCGCAGGCGCGGCTCGCTGGTGCTGCCTGTTGCGCGGGTGGCGACCTAGTTTGCCTCGGCCGAGCTATCCGGAGGCGAAGGGAACGGGAAAAGAGGGACGCTGCCAGAGGAGCGCCTGTGGAGGAGGGGAGACCTGCGAGCCGGCGGGCTTCTAGTCACCGGCCAGATCTGTGGTGGCCGCCAGCTCCTCTCCTTTTCTGTTCGCGAGGAGGAAGAATCTGACGAAGCGGTATGTTTTGCGGGGGTTCATTTCAGCCTGATTCGGAGCGGGAGCGCTCCGTATCGTGGGCTGGTACTTTGCCTTGGAAGTAATTCGGCCAGCGTATTTGTTTCAATTCACTCTGCCATTTCGGTGTCCAGCCAAACACGTGAATTAGAAGTTTGGAATACCAATTCAGATTCCAATCCTCCAATTCAGACATCCAAACGCAGTGTTAGAGAAATATTGGACTCATTTGCTACCTGTATGCTGCTGCAGTAATTTGTTTTGACAGTGATGCTTCTACTGTTGGATTTCATAGGCACGACAACGACATTGTTAGGACAAAGAGTATCATCTTGCAATGCGGCTTTTGGGATCTGCACAAAGGGCTGACACATGGTAGGGGGCGGCGTTGGAAAATCAAAATCAAATGGGAAATACCATTGCGGACAGTGCCGTACATTGGGATATTTGTGAATGCAAAAACACCAAATTGGAGTAAGGTACTTTTTTTTGTCGGCTTAGTTCCTTTTCCACATTGTATGATGTTAAGCTTAGGACATAGTCATATGCTTTATCGTTCTAGCCTTCTAGGTTGTAGAGTTGGCAAAAAGAATCATGGATTTGTGGAGTGTCATTTTGTATAGCCGGTGCCATTTATTGTAATTTTCTTCCCAATTTTACCCTTGATAGACTCATTCAACTGGGAGAAAGTTTCACAAGTTACCCGTGAGAGGAGTGGAAAAGTGTATTATTCCCAACAATATGTAGTCTTCCGTACAAGTGTCAGTATAACTTATTTATTAGATAATTTTTGTTCTTGTATGCATATTGTTTTTATTATCTTTACCTTGCTACTTCGATCTGAACTGTTGTTTGTTTATTATTTTCTATGCTATTTTTTATGAGAATACATCAAGCGTCTTGATATTATACTGCGGCTAATATTTCAACTTTTTTTTGTCGAAACTCTTAGAAGAGTAGCAGGTGAAATTTACAAAATGGATTTGGATTTCAGAGTTGATATGTGGATCTGGTTGTAAATTGGGGCTAATTCATGGTTTGAAGATCATAACTACAGCTGGAGTGACTATATGCACATGCAACAGTGCAGTTTAAGATCTTGAAACAATGGCCTGGCAACTGGCAAGTTCTTTTCTTGATGTTAGCGATTGTGGCTTATGTAAGCGTCAAGGACATCCTTGGGCCTGACAACAATCACACGGGAGCAATCAATGGTGACAGATTTCTGAATAATGTAACTTAAACAAAGATGATACTTGATTCATTTATGTATCTTACTATTTTTGCAACAACTTTTCTGAATTATATAACTTGAAATGACCATATGTATAGATGTACATTCTTTATTATCTGGGAAAGTTTGAGTGGGGATTTTTTTATCCCGAGCTCCAATGAGCCCGCTTTTTGCAAAATTCGAAAAACATATTTTTAAGTTTCGCAAAAATCTGAAAAACATACGCATGAACATTAAGGTGTATACCATATTTCTGGAAAGTTTCATGATGAAATACGCTTTGGTGTGAGCTACACAAAAAGATAAATTCATGTACTTTAATAGTGAATAGTATGTGTGCTAGAAATACAAGATTTTTGCATTTTTGTGTAGCTCGCATACAAACATATTTCACCATGAAACTTTGCAAACAAGTAACATACATCCATATGTATGTGTGTGTTTTTTCATATTTTTTTGAAACCTAAAAATTCAATTTTTGAATTTTCAAAATTAAGGGAGCCATGGAGCTAACTCGGGATCGAAAAGCTATTTCCGGGAAAGTTTAGATTATTTATGGTACATAACTATTTTTTGCAAGTTGTAATTTTTTTGTTTTACATGAAGTTGTGATTATTTTCAAAATTGATAGATTTTTTCCTTTCCTTTTCTATAATGAGGAAGAGACCCCTTTAGATGATAGAATTGTTTGTGTTCAGAAATCATCCCCAGATGAGGAGGAAACTTAGGAAACTCTAAGTTTATGGTAATTGATATCTTACATGTGCATGTGTAGCTTCGTTCTACGCGATCATCAGGAAGCACATAGCAGGCATAATGACTACTTATAATAATGCAATGTTTGTTACTTTGTCATCCACATTTCTTATGCAGTTGAAGGTTTATTTTAAAGGATAATTTCATGAACTATTATTTCCTACACATGGATTTAGTCAAACTTACCAAAAAAATGATGTTTGACTGAACTGCCAGTTACCATGGTCATTACTCATTACTCTCCATTCATCATTCATGCGTATTTTTAGATCTAAGCCCTTAGTGATAGTCATATATAATGCACGTGTGTAATGATTATGCAGCCAGATATATATGATGAAGAGAATATGTTCATTAGATTATTAGACCAAGTAGCATCTTTTCTATTACAATAGCATTAAAAAAATTATTATCCCTCTTATATTAGTACATTATTATATTTATATTTAAATCATTAATATATTTTCTCATAGGTGAATGATGATTTTTTATGTCATAGTACGTGCGTTGCACGTGCAAGCTTACTAGTATGTTTAAAGCGAAGATGCAGCTTTTATATATGACGAAAACAGCATATATTTTTTTGAAAACGAAACTCGGTACAAACCTACGTGCGCATAACTGTAGTTAAAATAATGACTCGTCAGTCTAGAAATGAAACTTTTATGTGCTTTAACACTGCACGGTTCAACTTTTGTGTGCGCATAAACTACATTAAAATGCTCTTTTTGCGGGAAAGTAAAAATGCTTTTGTTGACATTGATTTCAACGAAAACAAAATATAGTGTCTTTTTTTTATCCGGAAAACAATATTTTTTTGCGAAACCATACTAAATAAATTCTTTGATTCACCCCCCTTTAAAAAGATTCATTTCCTAAAATTCGTTGCATACCAATAATGAAAATATGATGCCTTCATCGACAAGGATTCTAATGTTGGTCTAATTGCAAAAATTTTATATATTAGATCATGTAAAATAGAAGCTTTGTTCTGTTGACTATATAAAAATTGTTACAAATAATTATGTATAATTGTCGCTAAATAAATATCACTTGCATCGAGTGCACATACGTATTGACAGTCAAGATCAGTTTGAGAATTTGTGACATGGGTTGGTGCTTGGTTTATTACTTACTAATAATCGAGCAAGAAATGTCTTAATTTGAGCACACACCTAATTTGCTAGCTTGGTTGATGCATGATCACCTGTAACGCTGATGGTTAACTAAGTAAATAATACTTATAAGAAAATAAATGGATTGAGTAAATAATACTTTTAATTAGATATGTAATTTATCAAAGTCTAACAGTAGGACTAAAATTTGTGATTTTTTTATTTTGAATAAATTGCAAGTTCTAAAGCGCATTAATCACTTCTGTTATCAATATGATTTGTTCGATCTCGTCGTTACGTAAGCGAGCAGCATTGCGAACGTCCCAAGTTCTATTCCTGGCGGCTATTTTTTTTCACGTTTGTTCTGTGCTAAATTTAATTTTATCTTGCTATTTAAAATTAAAATATTTCAACCCCACAAAAAATCAAACAAAAAAAGGTTATTTGTTGAAAATATTTTTTTTTAAATTCCAATGATGAACGATACTTATACATACACCTGACACGTAATGCATGCAACATTTGAAAAGGCTTTACGTCAACATGGTGCAATATTTTTCACGAAAAGAAAAAAAATATGGTGCAGTCTTTCTCAAAAAAAGGGAGAACGACCGTGCAATCATCTTGTTTTGATTGTATATAAATTGTCCAATCAATATTTTGACCAAAAGTAGTGTTGGTCTATTGGTATGGCTAGGCGAGCGTTGTTACTGATGTCGCACAGCAGGTTCGACTCCAGCGGACAACATATTCTTATTCTTCTTTATTCCCTGTACTGACAACTGGGCCAGCCTAGGTTATTCGTTAATTACAAATATTTCGGGGTTTGTTTGCAAAATATCCAGTGCCACATGTCACTTCATCATTGGCTCTGGAATTTTTTGCACGTCGTCGCAAAGTTGTGGGGTGGCGGAGTAGCATTTTCATAGTTGCTGGACCAAACCATCACATCCTCCGCAAGTTTCTGGACCTGCGGTGCCTTTACCTCCTTTATATATATGGGCAACTATTGAAGCACAGATTGATCCGTCCTTGCTAGCCTCCGTGATTTGTTTTACTGCAACCAGTGAGTCCACCTCCATGATAACAGGGTGTTCAGATCTCTGATTATATAGCCAAAGAAAACCCCTCCTTGCATGCAAGCAACTCCGCTTCCAGCGCTCTTTATAAAAGTCAAATGAAACGGAAGATTGCTAAATCTCAGTCGACTAAGAATCTGAGATTAATCAAATCTCAATCGACGGTATATTCGTGAGATTGCGTGTGAAGATTTGTACAAAAAAACTTTTTATTTCTTTTTACATGTTCTATCACTTGATTGAGACTTCGTTAAGTCTTAATTGACTAAGATCTAGACACACCCTAAATAAAATCCTAAATGATGAGAAAACAACAATGCTACATCCACGAAAACAGACGCAAAATTTATGGGCCCATCTTGACCTGGTAGGTTTTGATTGGATTAAGGAAAACTGTTAGGGCTCACCCGGGGGGAATTCAGGAGGGGGCGACATAGTATTAGGGAAAGGTCCTGTACCAGCCCACACAAGTGGCCCATAAGTTTAGCACTTTTAATGAGAAAATGATATCTCCTAGATGGTCTCTAAGGATCATTTTTTATGAGAAAATGATATCTCCTCGATGGTCTCTAAGGATCATGCCTGCGTCAGCACGGCCAAGAGTCACCCATGAACCATCTGTATTGAGTTTGACAATACCTTCATTTGGTGCAATCCAACGTCGGTGAGGCCTGATACTCAAAGTTGAGAAGGCTACACTTAAAATTAGGATTACAGGTTTAAAGGGTCTACACTTGAAGGAATCAAAGCTTAGAAGGCTTCAGGCAACATCTAAGAAACATTAAGCAACATCTACATGAAAGACACAACCGGATGCTCTGAAAGAATGAATAATACACATCCAGAATAATGTGAATCTATACGCAAGTTCATGTTCATGATTCACTTCTGAACCCCAACTTCGGGTCACCCGCACCCACACATCAATTGGCAATTTAGCAACAAACAACTCGGGATGAATCAGTTTTATTTCAACCGCTTTTTCTCTGATTAATCTTTAATAATTGATTCCTTTATTAACAAATTATTAAAGTAATAAAAGCTAGGAAAAATAAAAAAGACATATACGTACGTACAAAGTTTGAGTAGACTCCCTTACGTTGGTGTAGACAAGGCGTTTGATGCAGAGCGGCGAGATGCTTGGAGTCCTCCCGTACCACAACGACACCAATCTTTCCTCTTTTGCGATCGTGCTGGCGCGTTCTTGACACCGTGCTTGCTCACCACGAGGAGAAACAATTGTCCCCTGTCCTACGTAGCTAGCAACCACCATGGCTCCTCCGTCCACAACTAAACCTATTCCTCTCATCCATCCATGGGCGATGGCGGGGTTACTTGATGTCGAGACTCGGGATTAGCGTATGCAAGACTCGCTACAACACAATCATATGGAGAGCCGAGAACCGTACCCACTTGTCTAAGCACACAAGGCCAAGCACAGATCGTTCTCGAAAAGCATCGAACGTGAGGGGCATCCCATCCAGGCCGGATGATCAACTGAGATGGGTCCTCATCATCCGCATACAAGTCTAAATGATATGGGTGGTGAACTCCCATACTCATAGACAAGTCACCTCAACCATACTATCGATTGTATTATAACCCTTAAATAGACTTACTCCAGCCCGATCACTTAGTCGGGGTCTAGGGCGGGCTCGATCATACATCAAAGTGTGCACGTGATGGAGTCACGAGCAATCGCATCGCGATGCCCCAAGCTGCGCACATATAAGGACCACTTGGTGTATTAAAGAACGCCAGCCAGATCACAACTAAGGTCTCGAAAACCCATACTAAGACATGCATGATATAATCATACACGCATCACACATGTCTAGTATGAACAGCAGGTATCATTGCAATTCTCTACAAAGTGTACAACTTTATTGATAACTCTTACAGAGTGCACACATAGATCACGAGACCGTGATCCAACATTACAACATGCATGCGGAAGCAAATTATGTCTGGGTACAGACAAGTTTAACAAATGGCTTAGAGAAACCTTATTTATAAACAAGCCCTCCAAGAGGGAACCAGTCTACTAACTGGGACTACACTAGCTTGGTCTTCAGTCGTCGAGCTCGAGGAAGAATCCACCTTCGGGGTCTGTGGGTTCATCTAAAACATAGAATAGGCAAACGTGAGTACAAAGTCGTACTCAGCAAGACTTACGTAGGAGCTATACTACTCATGCACATGTATCAAGATAAAGGGAGGTGGGGTTTCAGTGCAGAAGTGCCAGCTTTGACTTAGCTAGTCCTGAACTACGAGTACCAGACTTGAGGTAAAAAGCGTACACGATTCCACTACATGTCTCCAACCAATTACACCACTATGGTGCCTTCCTCGACTTCCCCACGAGAAAGCACGTCATAGCACTCACGCTTATCTTGGCAAGTTTTATAAGTATCCATTGAAGTTGTCTAATAATCAAGCTAAGCTTTCCAAGCAGTCCCTTACCGCGGACGCGGCTATTCGAATAGTTTTGTTAACCCTGCAGGGGTGTACCGCTACACACACATGACCATCAGTTACCGTCTTTGGCCTCGACACCATTCAAGGGGTGTCGGCGAGGATGTTCACCACAACTGTTACCTCATAGCCGATCTAGTCCAAGAAAGCCGCCTACATGGGTTGGCTACCACTATCGTGAACCCTGCCGGTTTACCGAAGTGGACCCAGATCATGTGTGCGTGGTGCATAAGCCGGTCTCGGCTGAGCCGTTCTCTCACTTAGCAGCCAGGCCACAAACCTACCAGAAATCCGAACTACTGCGACATCTGGACATCGAAAGGGATGAGTTAGTAGGTTGAGAGGGGTCAGTGAGCCCAATGTGTGGTTGTACTCTTCATCTTGGATCACCACACAAGAACTCGGACATAGGGCGGTGTTCAACGAGACAACCCACTGCGTACTCCTACACAACCTCTCATCGTTCACCTTGTATTAGGGTAGATTCACCAACACATTTCCACCATCATCAACATGATTGCTACCATCCCGACTCACATATCAGTATCAACATTGTATCACTCTAAGCATGCAATAAGCAGTAACAATTGCAGGAGCCGCCGCCACCCTCTGTTCTTCTTCGGGAGGGCTAATTTGGAGGCTGATTTGGCCTCCAGAGAGGGGAGATCGTCGCCATCGTCATCACCATCACCAATCCATCCATCCTCCATGACTTCTCTTCACATGTGTGAGTAATTCCCTGCTGTATGCAAAGGGGATGGTAGGGATTGGATGAGTTTAATCATGTAATAGTTCGTCAGATTGTTGGGGGCATGTTGCCTATCATCTACTTTGGTGTTTATCATCTTTGCTACAACTTGTTGTTCTTAATGCTTGTCACTTTGGGCCCGAGTGCCATGTTTTCAGATCTTAACCCTATGTATTTTCATGAATATATTTGTGTTCTGGATCCTATCTATGAGTTGTATGCACCTATTATGGTCCGGAACCGGCGATCCCAAAGGTGACAGCTTGGGACACCAAAGGGTATGGTCCATAATTTGAGGATTCCATGTATCCATTGAGTTTATTGCTTTGTTCCGGTGCTCTTTGACAGGAGCACCTTAATCTCCATAAGTTCCTTTTGGCCCCGTTCGTAGCGGGATGGTAGGACAAAAGATGTTGTGCAAGTTCTTATTGCAAGCACGCACAACTACCTACGGGATACATGCCTACTGTTTGATATGTGCCTAGATGATCATTGCTTTTCTGTGTGCCTTGCCCCGTGTTAGAATCTATTATATGTTCACTCTCATCCATGCAGCGCCCAACCATCCATCTCCCTAGACTACAGTGTTTTCAATCCTGCTGGTCATTAGTTGTTACTTTTGTTGTTACTTTTGCTGTTGCCAATATCACTATCATATTACCGTTAACACTTATCTATCGTTGCAAGCAAGTATATTTCAGGTGCGGTTGAATTGACAACTCAACTGTCAAAGCTTATAAATAATCTTTGGCTCCCCGTGTGTCGAATCAATAAATTGGGTTAACTTACCCGCGAGGACTATCTCGATCCCTTACGCCTGTGGGGCATCAAGGAGCGTTTTCTGGCTCCGTTGCGGGGGAGCATAGCAATATTTACAAGTCTACTTGAAGTATCCTGCCTGCTTCACATCATCCTCTATGGGTAAGAAAGGAGACCCCAAGGTTCCGATCTTACCATCCCGTACAAGAAAAGGTACTGTTCTGAACACTAGTGCTACACTTGATTCACCTTCTGTTATGAGTAAGTTTACTTCACCACCGGTACATGATGCTTCTATGGAGTCTGTCACTATGTCCGATACTTTTGATGATGCTTCTACTACTCTTGATGATGCTACTTTTCTTGGTCACTATATTGAAACTCAGACTGCTAAGGCTGCAGCAAAATCCAAGACCGAGACCCCTGCTACCTATATTCATACCTGCAAAACCTTTGGTTACCCGAGCTTAGATGAACTCAAGGAGATAATCCTTGATGATGATTATGTTACTCTTGATGATGATTTTTGCAGGGAACTCAGAGAGTGTGTCGACTCTGACCCTGGTGCTGTTAAGGAGTTGCTCAAAAAGCACTCCATGAAGAACAAAGTTATTCCTGATCCTCAATTTGCCACATCTCCTATATGCATCACTGATCCTGATTATGATTTCTCTGTTGATCTTTCACTTATATCTACAGTCGAGGCTGACCCCTTTTATGGAAGAGAAAATGATGATGCTATAGTACACTTGACCAAACTCGCTGAGCTAGGAAACCTATTCACTACTGATCAGAAGATACGAAACTTCTATGTGGCCAAGCTTTTTTCCTTTTTCTTTGAAGGAGGACGCTAAAACATGGTATGATGCACTACCCTATGGTTCCGTTAAGAGTCCTCAAGACTTAGTCAAATTTTTTGTTGATAAGTATTTCCCAGCTCATCTGCAACATGCTGCTTTGCAAAGAATCTATAACTTTAAACAATTGCAGGATGAGCACCTCCCTAAAGCTTGGGGGAGGTTTTGTGATTTACTTAAGGTTATGCCGGGACATGGAG
Organism: Bromus sterilis; assembly: GCA_950022295.1. Classification (NCBI taxonomy): domain Eukaryota; kingdom Viridiplantae; phylum Streptophyta; class Magnoliopsida; order Poales; family Poaceae; genus Bromus; species Bromus sterilis. The sequence continues at coordinate 48,517,904 of OX465600.1, read as the reverse complement.
TCCCCAAGAATGAACTGCTTGATATATTTTACGCTGGTTTAACCGATGAATCCAGATCCTATCTGGATAGTTGTGCTAGTTGTGTTTTCAGGGAAAGAACGCCGGACAATGCAGAAGAATTAATGTGCAAAATCGCCAAGAACCATGAAGATTGGTCCGTTCCTGAGCCACTTCTACCACCAAAAAAGAGGGGCATGCTTGTTCTGAACCCCGAAGATATGCAAGAAGCAAAGAAGTCTATAAAGGAGAAAGTTATTAAAGCCGAAGACGTGAAGAATTTACCGCCTATTGAGAAGTTGTGTGAGCCTACTACTCACCCTCCCTCGGTAGAGGTACACTCTCTATTAGACTTTACTGAAAGTGACGTTCCTAAAGGTAAGCCTCCCGACCAATGTTTAGATGAGCTTGATAATTTTATTGTTAAGCAAGACCATTTTAATAGGAGATTACAAAGTCAGTTGCATGATAATTCTCTTGCTATCAAAAGTTTGTGTGATGTTCTAGAAAGAACAGTTAATGATGTTAAATGTCTTGTTAAGCATTTTCATATGGTTCAAACTCAGCTTGAACAAATTTCTAATGTGCAAAAAGATTTGCTTGCTAATAATTCCAAACAGGACATACAAGCTTATGGAATTAAAACTAGGGGTGGAACACACACCCAGGACCCACTCTATCCTGAGGGGCATCAAAAGAGGATCGAGCAAGATTCTCAAGTACAAGAAGAAGACGAGACTGTTAGCTCTCCGAAGAAAAAGAAGAAGAAGAAACACAAGGAGGCTGACAATCCCGATGATCTTATTACAAGTGAAAAGCCAGCTGTTGATCCTAACAACATATCTACCTCCGATGCTGAAACAGAAGACGGTGCCGAGTCTGAAGAAAAGGACGCAGAGAAGGATGATTCTCTCAAGGTAAGAGAAGAAGAAGCACCCGATAAACGCAAGAGGTACTCTAAAGAAGACTTCATCGCAAGAAGACATGGGAAGGAAAGAGAACCATGGATACAGAAACCCATGCCCTTTCCAGGTAAGTCTCTCAATTCCAAAGAAGAAGAGCATTATAATAAATTTTGTGAATGGATGAAGCCTCTTTTTCTTCAAATTCCTTTGACTGATGCTATTAAGTTACCTCCCTATTCGAAATATATGAAAGATATTGTTACTAATAAAAGAAAAGTTCCTAATGAGGCAATATCTACTATGCTTGCTAACTACTCTTTCAGTGGCAATATTCCTAAGAAGCCCGGTGACCCAGGTATACCCACCATTCCTTGCTCCATAAAGAATAATTACGTCAGAACTGCTTTATGTGATCTTGGTGCAGGAGTGAGTGTTATGCCTTTCTCTCTTTACAAAAGGCTTTGTTTAGAGAAACTAATCCCTACAGATATCTCCCTTCAAATGGCTGACAAATCAACAGCTGTCCCAATAGGTATTTGTGAGGATGTACCCGTTGAAGTTGCTAACTGTTTGATCCTTACAGATTTTGTTGTGCTTGACATGCCCGAGGATGGGAGCATGTCCATTATTCTTGGTAGACCTTTTCTTAACACCGCAGGTGCTATCATTGATTGCAATAAAGGAAAGGTCACTTTCAACGTTGATGATAAAGAACACACGGTGTATTTTCCAAAGAAGATCGACAAGAGGCATGGCCTTAACTCTATAGAGAATATCGAGACCGTGAAGATTGGAGAATGGGACTGTCCACTACATGTGCACCACAAATACAAAACCATTATGGTGGGGACAATGTCCATCAAAGTAAAGGTGCAATGATCACTTCATAAGGGGTGAGACTTCTTGTTCTGTATATCGCCAGTTTGTTGGTAAGACTTGATCAACCTTACTAGTAAGCTTGTTTATATAGGTAAAAAGTTAAGCTTGTTATGTTTTCATTTGCTTTGGCTTTCATTCTCTTTACTGTACCAAGTTTTTGTGTTTTTGAAGCTTCACAATACTAATCACCGCTTTAAGTTTTCAGAAAGTTTTGAAGCTTTTTGAACTCTGAGAAATTATCAACAGTGAAGTTTTCAGAAAAATTCCAGAAAAATAAAAATAAAAATTTCCATGCCGGGAGTGACCCAGAGGCACCTGGGGCTGACCAGGGGGGCCACCAGTGGCCCAGGCGGCCAGCTGGCGCGGCCTGCCCCCTGGCCGTGCCCACAGGACGCCTGGGGCCCACAGGCCCCACCTCCAGGTGAGTCTTCTTCCTCCTCCTTCCTCTCTCTCCAAAAACACGAGTTCTGCACTTTGTTCTTGTGTTCTTGCTGCTCTCCGTCCAGAATTTCGATCTCTCTCTACGACCCATCATTTGAGCTGAGATTTTGGGAAAATACTCCCTGGTATGTAACTCCTTCACCCCTCCAATTAGATTTTGGTTGGTGGCTTCATTTGTGAGTATTTAGTAGCTCTTGGTGCTGTTTATATGAGCTTGCATGCATGTGTAGAATTTTATTTTCCAAGTTTTGATGCAAGTTTATGCCTTAGGTAAGTGAGTTGAGTAGTTTGCCTTAACTCACTTTGTTTAAATCCTTGTTTTTGTAATTTGTCAAAAATTACAGAAATGAGTTTGCTAGGAAGAGCAAAGGGGTGGCTTGGGAAGAAAAGGCCCGAGCGCTCCGATCGAGTTACAAGAGCTGCAGCTTCACCCTCGACTGCTAGGGTCTGACGCGGCTCGCAACGTGCCGTGTTGTCCAGTATCAAAAACTCACCTCCTGTTTTATTAACCGTTTTAGATATAACCTTGTTAATGGTTCTGTTGAGTTTAAAATTTACAATGATCTTTTGACCATGCCTTTGGAAAAGTTTTGTGAAATAATAGGTGTGCCGAACGTGGGACTGACGACGAAGATGAGCTCTCAGCCCTCCGAGCTAAGAACCGTCTTCAACTCTCTCTGTAGCATGGATACAAGGGATATTCATAGGTCAAAGATCTCCAGCATCTTATTCCCACACCTCAGGTATTTTGCGTACTATATTGCTAGAGGGGTGTTAGCTCGTGACAACATGAGCAACATATCTGCGTCGGATATTGCTATCCTGGCAACCGCCCTTTCAGGGAGGTTTGATTATAATGTGGGTGCCTTAATTTCTCGACGCCTTGCTATGAACGGTAACAAGGGAGATTTATTTGGTGGCGTTTACGCCACACTTATCCTAGAGTCTCTTAATGGCACCCCACACTTATCCTAGCTTTGATCTTGCTGCTATGAAAAGGCATAAGTTTGTTACCATGACTTCCGAGTTTGGTAACCTTGATTATATCTTGCGTTTCGGAGCTACCACGGAACGCAAGATCCGTCAACCTGCACCTCTTTTGTTCGATTTTTCTCGCAGGAACAGATGGTCCTTTGATGTTACCCAGTTCGATGAGTTCGTGGTCCAGCATCAGTTTCATAACCCCATGGAGGGGGTTGTGCCCGACGAGGAGGAGCATGGTGAGTTCCCACCTTTTCAGGGGGAGACTGTCACCCAGTTGGGTGAAGGGTCTTCCTCTGCTTGGAGCGCGTATCCTTCTTCAATGGAGGATCCGAGGACTTCGGTGTACGCGCCGGAAGCCTCATACGACCCTTGGACTCACCAGTACTACCCTGGAGCAGGAGGCTCCTGGGGACATTAGCTACTACCAACTTAGGACAAAAGCCTAAGCTTGGGGGAGTACGTGCCCTTCTCACTTTTCCATTGTATTATCCGTTTTATTTTTGTTCGCTTTGATCTTTTCGAAGTTTTTGCCCGTTTTTCTTTCTTTCTTTCTTTGCAAAAACAACAAAAAGATTTCCTCTTTTCTTTTGCTCTCGTTTAAACCTTTAAAAACCCAAAAAGATTTCCTTTCTCTCTTTAGTTTGCTTTGTTTTCAGAGTCAGCTCGAGTCTGTTACGGCATTTGATTATATTTCCCACGTTCGATCGTGCAAGTGACCAGGCAGTAATGACGAAGATCGACGAAAGGGAAGCAACAAGGAAAACCGGTATGAACTCTTCTTGTTTCTACTTCTGTACATATGCCTGTACTTATGATCTAGAGAGCAGCTTGTAGCGACATAGTGCTATGTTTACAATGCTTTTCCAGTGTTCATGCTTTCCTTGTGGCTAGTCTCAAATAGCTACAGTACATAATGTGTTGTTGAAATGATTTACATGCATTGCATTATTCATGGTTTGGCATACTGAAGTGGTATTTCCCTTCGGAGAATTTTTGGATTGACTTGGCACATGTTCACACATGCTTATGACTAAAAAAGTCTATTTTGCCTTGATGATCTTTTTGTTTCAGAATAGTTATATCACTTTCATTACCGATTCAATGTTGCTTTGTCGCTCTGCATGATTATGACAGTTATTGCTCTCTAGTTGGTCGCTTCCCAGTCTTTTGCTAGCCTTCGCTCGCACTAAGCGGAATTCTGCTTGTGCTTCCAAACTCCTTTTCAAACCCAGTTGTTCCATTTGAGTCCACCATACCTTCCTATATGTGGTATTTACCGGTCGCTCCTAACTTAGACTTTCTTGTGCCATCTCGAAATATTCAAAAGTTTCCCTTTTTGTAACCGTACAAGCTCATAGTACGGTGAGGGGAAATCAGTATCTTTCATGCCAAAAATATTTTGACGGAAGTTTTAACTAGTCAAAACAGAAAAAGAAAAAAAAATATGAGAGTTACACCTCCCCCATACTTGATGATGGAGTAAAATGAACCAAATGCTGCTTATGATAGGTGGAACGATACCCTCCTTCCATCCTTGAGGAAAAATAAAAGGTTCCATAGACCATCAAAGGATTTATGGATAAGGGAATATGTGTAAGCAAAAGGCATTATATATGGTTGGCATGGGAGATATTGAGAGACCTTTACCGTTCACCGTTGACTGGAAAGTTACTCCTCTCAAAAGAGTTTTATCTCTGTTTTCAAAACCAAGAGCTCTATCACATGTTTAGTCTTTGCTTCCTTTCACGGGTTTTCAACCTTGCCATCAAAAGCCACGGTTCGAGAGTCTCCCCTTCTTTCTTCAAAGCACCAACTATGAGAGCATAATTGTCATTCTTAGTGTAACATGCATTGTCTCAAAGTATTACATTGTCTTCTGCATGCTTGTGTTATTGCTAGTCTGAAATACTGAGTTCTAGTCACCTTTAAAACTCCGGAGGAGTTTCTGCATTTATGTTTTGCTTCACTCATGGAGGCTAGCGAAATGCCACTCAAGTATGTTCAAGCTATGTGCATTGTGATCCTGTTTTGATTTTCAGTAACTTATTATTTACTTTTAGTTGTTTGAGACTGGTCACATGAAAGAAGAATTTCTTCGTGCATTGTCCTTATAGCATTGTGTCAATACTTGCTAAACTCTTTTCGTAGTACATGCTTATATACATCTATTGAAGAAAAAGAGTTTGTCAAAGTTTTCTTTGTCGCGTCCAGTTCGTTGAACTGAATTTCTTGAGGACAAGCAATATGCTAAGCTTGGGGGAGTTGATACGTCTCAAACGTATCTACTTTTCCAAACACTTTTGCTATTGTTTTTCCCTCATTCTTGCATGATTTGGACGAAACTAACCCGGACTAACGCTGTTTTCAGCAGAGCTGCCTGTATGGTTTAGTTGTGCGCAGGAAAATGGATTTTTAGACGTCCCAGAAAATTCCCAGAAAATCCACGCACCCAAAGGAGCCAGGAGCCAGAAGTGGGACCAGAGGGGAGCTCCGGGGACCCGAGGCGCCCCCCTGGCGCGGCCAGGGGTGGGGCCGCGCCCTCTGGCCGCCTGGGCGGCTCCCCCCTCCTCTGGTGCCCTACCGAGACTCCTATTTATCCCCGTGACGAGAAAACCCCAGAACAGAAGTCGTTTTCCCAGTTTCCGTCGCGGAGCCGCCGCCACCCTCTGTTCTTCTTCGGGAGGGCTAATCTGGATGCTGATTTGGCCTCCGGAGAGGGGAGATCGTCGCCATTGTCATCACCATCACCAATCCATCCATCCTCCATGACTTCTCTTCACACGTGTGAGTAATTCCCTGCTGTAGGCAAAGGGGATGGTAGGGATTGGATGAGTTTAATCATGTATTAGTTCGTCAGATTGTTGGGGGCCTGTTGCCTATCATCTACTTTGGTGTTTATCATCTTTGCTACAACTTGTTTTTCTTAATGCTTGTCACTTTGGGCCCGAGTGCCATGTTTTCAGATCTGAACCCTATGTGTTTTCATGAATATATTTGTGTTCTGGATCCTATCTATGAGTTGTATGCACCTATTATGGTCCGGAACCGGCGATCCCAAAGGTGACAGCTAGGGGCACCAAAGGGGATGGTCCATAATTTGAGGATTACATGTATCCATTGAGTTTATTGCTTTGTTCCGGTGCTCTTTGACAGGAGCAACTTAATCTCCATAAGTTCCTTTTGGCCCCGTTCGTAGCGGGATGATAGGACAAAAGATGTTGTGCAAGTTCTTATTGCAAGCACGCACAACTACCTACGGGATACATGCCTACTGTTTGATATTTTCCTAGATGATCATTGCTTTTCTGTGTGCCTTGCCCCGTGTTAGAATCTATTATATGTTCACTCTCATCCATGCAGCGCCCAACCATCCATCTCCCTAGCCTACAGTGTTTTCAATCCTGCTGGTCATTAGTTATTACTTTTGTTGTTACTTTTGCTGTTTCCACTATCACTATCATATTATCGTTACCACTTATCTATCGTTGCAAGCAAGTATATTTCAGGTGCGGTTGAATTGACAACTCAACTGTCAAAGCTTATAAATACTCTTTGGCTCCCCGTGTGTCGAATCAATAAACTGGGATAACTTACCCGCGAAGACTATCTCGATCCCTTACGCCTGTGGGGCATCAGGCTTGTCTCTCAGAGTGGTGTGACCATTGCACTTTTAGAAACTTAATCTTCTGACGACGAGTGACATGCTCTGCGGAATCAAGAATACGAACCGGGTATTCTCGATAAGAAAGGTCATCTTGGAGATCAAGCGTTTCATGGTCGACTTCGCGGATGGGGTGATACGTCCATAACGTATCTATAATTTCTGCTTCCTCCATGCATGTTTTGTGTGATATTGCTATGATCTAGATACACTTTCATACACTTTTGATCATATTTGGACTAACCTATTAACTCAGTGCATCCCAGTGCCAGTTCCTGTTTTCTGCTGTTTTTCTATTTCAGTTTTCCCCCATATAAAAAGTGCCAGAAAAATTCGGGAAAATTCAGATAAAAAATCAGCGTGACGGTAGCTTCGAGAAGAGCCCGGGAGGGGCTAGAGGGGAGCCAGGGGGGCCCAGGCGGCCACCCGGAGCGGCCCCACCCCTGGCCGCGCCAGGGGGGGCGCCTGGGGCCCCTGGCCCACCACTGGCTGCCCCCTTTCGCATATTTATCCCCCGTCACGGGAAAACCCCAGAAGGAGAACCCTATTCCGCGAACTCGCCTCTGTTCCGCCGCCGCCGCGCTTCCGAAGATCGGGAGCACCAGAAGACCTCTTCCCGGCACCCTGCCGGAGGGAGGATTGACCTCCGGGAGTCTCCTCTCCACCATGGATGCTCCCCGGATGTCCCGTGAGTAGTTTTCCTTGGACCATGGGTCCGTGATCAGTAGCTATGTGATGTTCTCCTCCCCAATTTGATCTTCATTGTTTAGACCTCGTGAGCTGTCCAACATGATCGAGGCACCTTTGTAATATTTCTGCTATTGCTATGTTGAGTTTGATAGGATCTGATGGATTATGAGATTACATTCAGATTGTGATAGAGTAATATATTTGGTTTTTATCTCTTATATTTTTGTTCCTAAGTAATTCTTGCATGTTCTCCGTTGCTGTTTATTGCTTTGGCCAAGTACTAGGTAGTGACTTCAAGAGGGAGCGTTGTGCTAGATTGTGGGTTCATGCCCCCCGATGACACGCTTGAGTGACAGAAACATGAGTCTAGGGGATGTGCTGTTGCCACAAGGGGGAAAACAACGGTGCTTGTAACCGCGGTTACAAGGATTGTTTACTTTACGCAGAGTTCTTTTAATGCAGTTTTCTGTTGCTTTGGGTTTACACTTTGGGTGGGGCTCGCAACTTAATACCGGCGAGATGTTCTGGATAGATATCTCAAGGTGGATGATTAGTAGTATATGCAGATGGATTTCGGTCTACTTACCTTGGCGTACTGCCTGTGCTTTTGAACCTCTTCCTTTCTTTTGTAGCATAGTTAGCATTGCGGTGCGTTCATAATCCTGTCAATTACCTTTCTGTAATTTGTTTACCTCGCATAGCAATTTTATGGTCTTTTGGGAGAGAGACATCACTAGCGAACATCACGTATCCCGGTCCATACCCTTATCATTGTTTCCACACTATATTTACTTTTCTGCATTTACTTTCAAGTTGCTATTATTATCCCTTGCGTTTTATCCTTTGTAAACAACAAGACCAGAGAGATTGACAACCTCTCTGAACTTCGTTGGGAACAAATTTATCTGTGTCTGTGTGCAGGTCCGCGTCAGTTGCGCCGCTGACACCTACTTACCATCTCTGGAGTCCTGCTGGAGACAAACCTTGGTATCTTCACTGAGGGAAAACTGCTGCTGCACTACATCTCAACCCTCCACTTGGGGTAACCAACAAAGGGGGCGAGAAGCCACCAAGAAGAAGCCAATAAGCAATGGGGTCCTTGAAGCAACGCCTGAGTTGTGACACATGGAATACATCATGTACTCGGGAAAGGTGCGGGGGTAGTTCAAGTTGGTAGGAAACTTCTCCACGTTTAGCAAGAATGCGGAAAGGTCCGATGTAACGTGGGGCCAACTTGCCTTTGATACCGAAACGTTGGGTTCCCTTCAGAGGAGTAACCCGAAGGTATGCTTTCTCATCCAGATTGTAGATCTCTTGCCTATGATGACGATCATAGTAGCTTTTCTGACGAGACTGGGCTCCTTTCAATTGATCACGAACAATGCGAACTTGCTCTTCTGCTTCCTTGATCATATCCGGTCCAAAGAATTGTCTTTCACCGGTTTTTGACCAGTTTAGGGGTGTTCGACATCTTCGTCCATAGAGGAGTTCAAAAGGAGCCATGTTCAGACTAGATTGGAAACTATTGTTATAAGAAAATTCGGCGAATGGAAGAGACTTCTCCAAATTCTTTCCGAAAGAGATAACACAAGCTCTGAGCATGTCTTCAAGAATTTGGTTAACCCTTTCGACTTGACCGCTAGACTGAGGATGGAAAGCTGTACTAAAGGAGAGATGAGTTCCCATAGCATTCTGAAAGCTTCCCCAAAATCTAGAGGTGAAAAGGCTACCACGATCAGAATTGGTTTCCAAAGGAACACCATGAAGAGACACAATTCTAGAGTAATAAAAGTCCACTAACTGGCTAGCAGTTATAGACTCGCGAACTGGAAGGAAGTGAGCAACTTTGGAAAGTCTATCCACCACAATGAAGATGGCATCATTTCCTTTCTGGGTTTTTGGAAAGCCAGTGATGAAATCCATACTGACTTTGTCCCATTTCCACTCTGGAATCAGCAAAGGTTGAAGTGTACCAGCAGGTCATTGGTGTTCTGCCTTAATGCGACGACAAACATCACATTCGACAACAAATCGAGCAATCTATCTCTTAATCCTTGTCCACCAAAATCTTTGGCGTAGATCTCGGTACATTTTCGTGCTACCGGGATGAATCGAGAGGGGTGTGACATGGGCTTCTTTGAGGATGAGTTGCCTTAGTTCCCTATTCTTAGGTACTACCAAACGATTTCCAAAGAATACCGTTCCTTTACTATCTGTGGAGAAACATTTAGCAACTCCGCTAGCAATGTTCTCCTTGATCCGGCGAACACCTCGTGCATGCCTTTGGGCAACTATGATTTGATCCTCAAGAGTTGGTTTCGCCACCAAGGTAGAAAGATAGCCATGAGGAACAATCTCAAGATTGAGCTTGCGAAATTCCTCATGGAGAAGTGGTTGACACTGTTGTAACATGAGGTTGTTACAATACGACTTACGACTTAGTGCATCATCCATGACATTGGCCTTGCCTGGGGTGTAAGAAATTCCTACATCGTAATCTTTTATCAACTCAATCCAGCTTCTTTGCCTGAGATTATGATCTGGCTGGGTAAATATATATTTGAGGCTTTGGTGGTCGGAATAGATCCCACAACGATTACCAAGGAGGTAATGTCGCCAAGTTGTCAGGGCATGAACTACGGCAGCGAGTTCAAGATCATGGGTAGGGTAGTTCTCTTCATGTGGACTCAACTGGCGTGAAGCATAAGCTACCACATGTATATCTTGCATAAGTATGCATCCTAACCCTTGCCGTGATGCGTCACAAAAGATCTCGAAATCCTTTTTGTTGTATGGAGGCGCAAGTACGGGTGCAGAAGTCAATCTTCTTTTTAGCTCTTGAAAGCTTTCCTCGCACTTGGGATTCCATAGGAATTTCTTATCTTTCTTGAGGAGTTCAGTTAGAGGCTTTGCAACTTTAGAAAAGTTCTCGACGAAGCGGCGGCAATAGCTTGCTAAGCCAAGAAAACTCCTAACTTGCTTAACCGATTCAGGTGGAGTCCAGTCAAGGACGGCCTGAACTCTCTCGGGATTCACAGCAATGCCTTTTGCAGAAATCACGTGGCCTAAGTAGGTCACTTCTAGTAGCCAAAATTCACACTTGGAGAACTTAGCATACAGGCGATGCTCTCGAAGTTTCATCAATACCAGCCTGAGATGTTAGGCATGTTCTTCTTCGTTCTTCGAGTAGATGAGAATGTCATCAAGATAAACTACAACAAATTTATCCAAGTACTCCATGAAAATCGAATTCATCATGCGCGAGAAAGTGGCGGGGGCATTGGTTAAACCAAAGGACATGACGGTGTACTCGTAAAGACCATAACGAGTAGTGAAAGCCGTTTTGGGAATGTCCTCGTTTCGTATTTTTATTTGATGATAACCTAATCTCAAATCCATCTTGGAGAAGACAGAGGATCCAACAAGTTGATCATAAAGATCATTGATCCTAGGAAGTGGGTACTTGTTCTTTATCGTCGCTAGATTTAGCGGGCGATAGTCTACGCACATCTTTTCTGTTCCATCTATCTTCGTGACGAACAGAACGGGGCAACCCCATGGCGATGAGCTAGGGCGGATGAAGCCTTTTGCCAACAAAGCTTCAAGTTGGATTTTAAGCGCAGCTAACTCACATGGGGCCATTTTTTATGGGCGTCTGGAAATTGGTGCGGTTCCTGGCATAAGATCCACTATGAACTCTACACATCTGTCGGGTGGCATGCCCGGCAGCTCTTCAGGAAAGACATCCGGGAAGTCACGAACCACCGAAATATATTCAAGGTCGGGAAGGGGAAGCACATTCAAAGAATGCATCTGGGTTCTCGATCTTGGTGAGGAATAATCTATTGTCTGGCCTGAAGGATGTGTAAGTCTAACTGACTTGGCTTTACAATCAAGAAAATCATTTTGTCTTGATAACCAATCCATACCAAGGATGACATCAATGTCTGAAAATTTGAGGGCTATGAGTGAAGATAGGAATACTAAACCCTCAATTGCAATTTGATTACCATGGCTTACTCTATTAGTTTTCCATCCTGACCCTGGAGTTTGAATTATCATTGGGGTGGACATTTCAACAAAAGACAACTCATGATGAAGTGCATAACTTTTCGACATGAATGAATGAGATGCTCCTGGGTCGAAAAGAACGGAAGTAGGAACATAATTGACTGGGAGCGTACCAAGAATGACGTCAGAAGTGTCATCAGTCTCTTCAGCTGAGATATGGTTCACACGTCCACGAGTGGAGGGAGGAGCGGGTTTGGTGGTGTAGACCTTCGAGGGTGGCTTGCCACGACCATTGTTGTTACCTCCGACACGGGGTGGAGCATTCTGATTCTGGAGCTGGTTCCGGGGACACTCGCGGGAGTAGTGGCCTGCCTGACCACACTTGTAGCAGGCTCCAAAGACAGTGCGGGGAGCTGGGTTGTTCGGTGGAGCTGGGTGGAACGAAGCTGGTGGACAAGGCGCCACATAGGATGGCCTCGGTGGGTTGTTCTGGCGGAACAAGCTGTTGGGGATCCAGACCTTGCGCTTCTGAGAGCCTGAGCTGGATGAACCATCGTCTCTAGGGTGTTTGCGGAAGTCATTGGGGTGTTCATGTCCTCCGCCTTGATGGCCTTGTTGACAAGGATCTGGAAGGTGGCGAAGTCATGCAGGTTGAGCTCACGACGGAGTCCAGAATTGAGTCCACGGCGGAACCTCTCTTGCTTCTTGGCGTCGGTGGATACCTCTTCAGTAGCATAACGAGCCAGTCAGTTGAAATCACGACTAAACTCGTCAACAGTCCTTCTGCCTTGGGTGAGGTTGCAGAACTCCTCATGCTTGCGGTCCATAAGACCCTTTGGAATGTGATGCTCACGGAATGAAGTGCAGAACTCATCCCAAGTTGTGGGCTGTCCAACGGGACACATGTTCAGGAAATTCTCCCACCAAGAGCTAGCTGCACCCTCGAGGTGGTAAGTGGCATAGCTGACCCTGTCACCATATGCAACATGGCCTGCCTGGAGCTTCCACTCGATGCTGCGAAGCCAGTCATCGGCGTCAAGGGGCTCGGTGGAGTAGCTGAAAACCGGGGGATGAAGCCGGATGAAGTCATTCAAAGACACCAACTCGTTGCGCTGCTGAGTGGTGTTGCGGGCAATGACCTCTAGCAACTGGTGAGAGTCTCGGCGGTTCCTCTCAACCTCCATCAGAACCTGAGCCATCGTGGGTGGGGGTGGAAGATTGCCTTCCTCCGGACCATTCCCACGACCATGGGCACGACCAAGATGGCCACGGGTCCCTTGAGACATCTTGAAGGTTAAAACCAAAGTAAAACAAAGTTGATTGGAAGAGTCTAAACAAGGTATTGAAGGTACTGGAAGAATCACAGAGCAAAGGAAGTAATCATCTTGACAACATGGTGATAAAAGCATACAAGCCATATATTCACAAGCTGTCATACAAACCATACATCGTTTTAGTACACGCTCCAAGCTAATACAAACGTGATGAAGATGATACATCCTTCAGGGGCACTCTGACTTCCTATACATTATTTATCTAAGCCTCTGAAACTTATAACACCTTGCGTACAATATACTAAAGATACTACCACATCCTCACTAAAGTAAGACCACAGGCGGTCTCACTCATCTCCATCTCCATAGTAATCCTCGTAAAAGTTACCCGCGTAACCCGGTAGCTGAAGGTGACCATCGGAAAACACGGAGGCCTGTGGACCCTGATATCCATTTGGGCAAGGATGGGGCCTAGGTCCAGTGTAGGGTGGAATCAGAGGACCACAGGGTGGAAAAATGCCTCCAATCTCGGGCCAAGCAACTCGAGAAGGCATCTGTGTCCTGGCTGGGTAGATAGCATCATACTCCACTGATCCAACACTCACAAAAGGAGCCAGGAGTGTAAGTTCTCGATACAGACGGACACGGGTGGCGTGAAGCTCAAAACGAAGGGCACGTGCATCACGATCTCTATCACAAGCGTGTCGAGAAGTGATCTGAAGCAAAGTATCCTCCAGGGAGTGATCTGTGTACAATCCGGTGTAATATCCCTCTTCTCCTGGAAGTGCAGTAGGGATATAGCGGAAAGGTGATCCCGCAAGCAGGGCATGCTCCTCTCTCAGCAGGGTAATACATGAGTATGCAGCATCCTGCACAACCATGTTCTCAGTCACACCAATGCCATGTCCAAAGAGGATAGGCTGAGAGACTCCAATGTGGCACGGGTAGATCCTGACAGTGCAGTGGAACTGAGTCTGGTTGAAGTCAAGGAACCGCTCCTCAACGGTGTACTCAGGATACCATCGATAACCAATGAAGGACATCATCTCGGTGAGCATGGCTGGATGCCCGCGCACATCGAGGCACCTAGTCAAACGAACAATCTGCCGAGGGGGAAGATCCGCCATCTGAAACAGAAAGAACGAGTTTGCAAATGCATCAGATTATGAAGAAACTTGGAATGACTCGGACAACATAACGGCTGTAATTGTAAGAAATGTCTTTTCTTGCAAGGTAGAAAGAGCACTTACGTACGATGTAAGAAATCAGGAAGCACAACAACTCTAGCAAACCGAACACAACTTTCCTACGGCTACTAGGAAGAAAACAACGAGATGTTCTAGTAAGACATAGATGATCCTAGTCCTATCTTCCCTTAGAACAAGATGAGGGTGACTCAGAACTCAAAACGATGAAGGTAAGGAGAAAAAGAAGCCTTACGTTGTTCCCTTATATACCCAGAGTAACTATATAACTATAGCAAGATAGACTCGACTTCGACCAAGGCTGATAATCCTACAGTCAGTCCTGCTCTGATACCAAGTCTGTCGGGACCCGGGGTTAGCGTATGCAAGAATCGCTACAACACAATCATATGGAGAGCCGAGAACCGTACCCACTTGTCTAAGCAGACAAGGCCAAGCACAGATCGTTCTCGGAAAGCATCGAACGTGAGGGGCATCCCATCCAGGCCGGATGATCAACTGAGATGGGTCCTCATCGTCCGCATACAAGTCTAAATGATATGGGTGGTGAACTCCCATACTCATAGACAAGTCGCCTCAACCATACTATCGATTGTATTATAACCCTTACATAGACTTACTCCAGCCCGATCACTTAGTCGGGGTCTAGAGCGGGCTCGATCATACATCAAAGTGTGCACGTGACGGAGTCACGAGCAATCGCATCGCGATGCCCCAAGCTGCGCACATCTAAGGGTCACTTGGTCCATAAAAGACCGCCAGCCAGATCACAACTAAGGTCTCGAAAACCCATACTAAGACATGCATGATATAATCATACACGCAGTGTCTAGTATGAACAGCAGGTATCATTGCAATTCTCTACAAGGTGTACAACTTTATTGATAACTCTTACAGAGTGCACACAGAGATCACGAGACCGTGATCCAACATTACAACATGCATGCAAAAGCAAATTATGGCTGGGTATAGACAAGTTTAACAAATGGCTTAGAGAAGCCTTATTTATAAACAAGCCCTCCACGAGGGAACCAGTGTGCTGACTGGGACTACACTAGCTTGGTCTTCAGTCGTCGAGCTCGAGGAAGAATCCACCTGATGGCTTCTCGCCCCTCGTTGGTTACCCCAAGTGCAAGGTTTGAGATGTAGTGCAACAGCAAGTTTCCCTCGGTGAAGATTCCAAGGTTATCGAACCAGTAGGACTCAGGAGATACAAGTAGGTGGCAACGTCGCCAGAAATCGCTTCCTGACTAGGGCGTTGTCGTGGACCTGCACACAGCAACAAATAACTTTGCTCCCAACGAGTACAAAGGAGTTGTCAATTCCTCCGGCCTTGTCGTTTACAAAGGATCAACGCAAGAGATAAAAGGTGCAAAGGAAAGTAAAAGATGAAAGTAAATTGAGGGTGTGAACAATAATGTGAAGATGGACCAGGGTCCCGTGATTTTCACTAGTGATGTCTCTCTCCCAAAAGACGATAAAAGTGCTAGCGAGGTAAACAAATCACAGTTGGGCAATTGACAGGATTATGAAGGCACCGCAATGCTAACTATGCTGCAAAGAAAGGAAGGGCTCAAAAGCAATGGGCAGTACGCCAAGGTAAGTAGACCGAAATCCATCTGGATCTACTACGAATAATCCACCTTGAGATATCTATCCAGAACATCTCGCTGGCATTAAGTTGCGAATCCCACCCAAAGTGTAAACTCAAAGCAACAGACAACTGCATTAAAAGAACTTTGCGTAAAGTAAACAATCCTTGCACCCGCAGGTACAAGCACCGTTGTTTTATCCCTGGTGGCAACAACACATCCCCTAGTCTCATGTTTCTATCACTCAAGCTAGACATCAAGGGGCTGAACCCACAATCGAGCATAACGCTCTCTCTTGGAGTTGCAAATAAAATACTTGGCCAAAGCAAATACCTCAACGGAGAACATGCAAGAATTTACTCAAGAACAAAATATAAAAGAGAAGAACCAAATATATTACTCATCACAATCTGAACATAGTCTCATAATCCATCAGATCCCAACAAACTCAACATAGCAACAACAGAAATTACATAGATGCCTCGATCATGTGAGGAAGATCACGAGGACTCGAAAGTGGAAGCACAAAAGGGGGAGAGATAGATCACATAGCTACTGGTCACGGACCCATGGTCCAAGGGAAACTACTCACGGTACATACGGAAGGCGTCCATGGCTATGGAGGGTCTCCCGGAGGGGGTAGCTTCTCCCGGCAGGGTGCCGGAGCAGCTTCTCCAGGCAGCCCCGATCTAGAAACGGTGGCGGTGGCGGAACAGAGGCGAGATCGCGAAAGAGGAGTCCGTCTTAGGGGTTTCCACCCCGAGGGGTAAATATAGGCGAAGGGGGGCGTCGAGGGGACCCACGAGGCAGTCAGGAGGGTCCCTGGCGCGACCCAGGGTGGGGCCGCGCCACCTGCCCTCCTGGCTGCCTGGTGGTGGGCCCCTTCCCTCTCTTGGTGATTCCGGAAGCTTCTGTTGCGCTGATTTTATATATATTTTTCCCGGAATTTTTGGAGCACTTTTAATGGCCGGAAAACCTGAAATACAAAAATAGCAGAAAACAGAAACTGGCAACTGGGTGCACTGAGTTAATAGGTTAGTCCAAATAGGTTCAAAAGTGTATGAAAGTTCAACAAAAACATGGCAAAGTCACACAAAACATGCATGGAGCAAGCAGAAATTATAGATACGTTTGGGGCGTATCAACATCCCCAAGCTTAATTCCTGCTCGTCCTCGAGTAGGTAAATGATAACAAGCATAATTTCTGTGGTGACATGCCACACAACCATAAAAGGACTTTTAAGTAAAGCAATCAAAGCATGCAATTCAATTCAAGTCTTAACAAGCAAGAGTCTATATTAGCATTTACACAAGCAACAAAAGAACAAAAGGTGCAAGAGCTCTCGCTGTCCGTGACTCGAATGTCTCTAGATGGTGTTTGCGTGCAAGCAAGGGATAGGGAAATACGAGATAAAAAATAAGGTTGTTGAGAACAACTATCTACTAAAGTTTCACACTTGGTCTCCTTTGAATTCTTATCTGGACTCGTCCCCAAACCACCAGCCAGGTACAAGTCAAACTGATCCACTCCCTTTCGATATTTTGGGCACTCATGCAATGGATGAGCGTGAGCAAGAAAGTTGACACCTAAAAGGCGAAACAGAAAGAAGGTGGAGGAGGAAGACAAAAAAGGTGTGAAAGGCTCACATCAATGAGGACAATCATAGGCGAGAGAAGGCCATATGATAGATATGATGTGAGGAGTAGGGATTGCCATACAACGGATGCACTTGTGAGCTAAAAGCTCTCCAAGGGAACTAGTGGGGGTGCATCTAACTTGCTTGCTCAAGAAGACCTAGAGCTCGTTTGAGGAGGCTCATCATTGAAATATACAAGCCAAGTTCTATAGTGTGAAGGGTCCCCACATAGCTATATGCATGATGATGATCTCTATGGAGTACAAGGGATAGGAGATGAAGTACTAGTGTGGATCTTTCAAAAGGAATAGTAGTATGCCCCCTTCTCTCTCTTTTTTTTTCTCTTTTTCTCCTTTTTTTTATTTTTTTGGTGGCCTCAATGGCTCTTTCTATTTAACTCTCATTTGTCCTCTTTGGGATCTTTTGATTTTGTCCTCTTTGGGATCTTTTCCTCACTTTAGGGGCAATACTCTATATTTTACAAGAATATAGGAGATCTTTCACACTTTACAAAGGTACTCTCATAAAGAAAATGTAACTATCATGATGCAAATGTATGCTTCTGCCAGGATAGCAGGATATGCAATGATACTAGCGCGTCATGTAGCAATGATTAGTGAAAGGCCCAACTAGCATGCGGCTCATCGATCAAGCAAGTAGCATGTATGAAATGAAGATCAAGTCATGAGAAGGTGGATGTTGCATGGCAATGTATCTCAGAAAGGCTATGGAAATGCCTTGTAGGTAGGTATGGTGGCTGTTTTGAGGAAAGATATAAGGAGGCTTATGATGACAGAGCGTATTGTGCCAAGGGTTTGGATGCACCGGCGAAGTATGCGCCAACTCTCAAGGTGAGAAAGGGCAATGCACGGTACCGAAGAGGCTAGAAAAAGTATAGGTGGGTGGAAGTGTCAACTTTCTAATACTCACATTATTCCGAAGAACTCATGCACTTATTATCGGTAACTCTCAATCTAATCAGGAGGTTCACAAAGAGACAGGTACCCCGAGGAGGAGTGTATGGGGGTTTGGTTATCCTTGCGCATCCTCGACTCATGATACGTGAGTGTACTCTAATATTTGAACCCTCCAGAGGTTAGTGATCCATCTAGTATCTAGAGTTCTCAACAGGGGTTTTTGGTTTTCGAAAAACACACGGATTGCCCAAAATGTGAAATCTATCACTAATAGGCAAGAGCTCTTGACACCATAAGTTCAAACATTACTCTAGTCAATACCTCAAAACTATTGCAAGTTACTACTACAAAGAGAACAACAACTTTAACTACCTACTTTCAGTCAAGACACAGAACTCAGTGCAACAGGCAAACTCTCTAACAAGATAAAACATGCATCCTATAGAAAGTTCAACCTAAGACAAAAAGAAAAGCTCTAGAAAAACTAAAGCACTACAACTAAACAGAACAGCAGCTAACAAAAGAAAAAGAACAACTCACAGCTAAAAGAATAAGCATGCAAATCCTATGAGGAGTTCTAGTTCAAGCGGAGCGTGAATCTCTCCCACACAAAAGAGTAAGTTGGGGTCTAACTTGTTACTACAGCAAACAAAGCAAAATAAAACTAAAAACACAACCTAAGAGCGAGACGCTCCAAGAATAGCACATAATGCATGAAGTGATAAAAATATAGTGCAACGAGAGACGAACTGATAATTGTTGATGAAGAAGGGGATGCACGGGGGCTACAGTTTCCCAAGATTGCCAAAAGGTTTTTGCAAAGAAAAAACAAGCTTTAAGGTTTGCAAAAGTGAAGAGAGACAAAACGTGGCAGAATCTGTGAAAAACAGAACAACAGATAGAAACGAATTTTTAGGGGTACTTCTGCAACTCAAATAAAAAAAATCAGAACATACGGAAGTTTTGTAATTGTATAGAGCACACTGTGTAAAAAACTCACCTTAAAAAGATGAACTGGGATTTTTCTCTGATTTTTTAGTCACGAGGACAGAATCTGTTTTCTGGACAGCATGTCACAACTTTTACTTCCCTTGCCGTATGAGGCTAAACTTGGCACAAAGCTTGAAAAGTAAAGATACAATGACGTTGCTACAGTAGTAAAAATCATCAAGACCACTAAAAACAGAAAAAAAGCAAAAAGAAAAACCTAAATTCGTTGCGGGCTGCCTCCCGAAAGCGCTTCTTTAGAGCCATTATCTAGGCTTAAAGCAGAAGATCAAGTCTTTTCAAGAGAATAACTAGCCCGTGTAACGGACTCAAAAGGTAACTTAATCTTTTTCCTAGGGAAATGTTCCATCCCTTTCTTGAGAGGGAATTGGAATTTGATAGTTCCCTCTTTCATGTCAATGATAGCACCAACTGTGCGAAGAAAAGGACGTCCCAAAATAATTGGACAAGAGGGCTCACACTCAATGTCCATAATAGTGAAATCAACGGGAACATAATTGTCATTGAAAATGATAAGAACATCGTCGATCTTCCCTAAAGGTTTCTTTACGGAAGAATCAACAAGACGAACACCAAAAGAACAGGGATCAAAAGGTTTCAATTCAAGCATATCATACATTCTTTTGGGCATAACAGAGGTACTTGCTCCAACATCACAAAGAGCATAACAAGAGAAGTTATTCAATTTAATTTTTATCATAGGATCCCAATCATCTTGTAGCTTCCTAGGTATGGAGGCTTCTAGTCTAAGCTTCTCCTCCCTAACTTTGATTAGATCATTGGTGATATGCTCTGTGAAGGCAAGATTGAGTGTGCTAGTGTGGGGGTCTCTAGACATCATGTGTAGGAAACCAATAACTTCAGGTAAAGTGCAGTTGTCAAAGTCTAGGTCACTACTATCTATCAAGGAGGTAGTGATATCATTTAGGTTCACTTGTTTCAAAGCCTCTATGTTCATAGAGGTTTCTTCATCTATGGTTGAGGTGGTAGCATCACCATTGATAGGTCCAGTGGGACTAGGGGTGTGATGGGTGCTAACAGTTTGGACATCCTCAACTACTTGGATAGTAGCTACTGTGTGGTAGGTACGAAGGCTCTTAATTCTCTCTTCTTCCTCTTTTTCTCTAGCCCATCTCTCTTTGAGTTTAGCCATCATCCTAATATTTTCATTGATTTGTAACTGGATAGCATTAATAGGAGTGACCTTACTCTCCTCAAGGGGAGAGGTTCTAATTTTTAACATCTCAACATCAAGGGCTAAGTTGTCTACCTTCAAACAAAGATTATCTAATTTATCTAATTTCTCCTCCACACTCTTGTTGAAGGCTTTCTGGGTAGTGATAAAGTCTTTGAGCAAGGTCTCTAGTTCTGAAGTGGAGTTTCTGGTGGTAGGATAAGTGTTGTTCCCATAGTTGTTGGATGGGAAAGGCCTAGGATTGTTGCTACCAAAGTTACTCCTATAAGCATTATTGTTGAAGTTGTTTCTAGAGACAAAATTGACATCTACTTGCTCCTGAGCAACCAAAAAATTTAAAGGAACATCTTGAGGATTAATAGAGGGTTGCTTGGTAAGTAGAGACATGATAAGGTCAACCTTTTCATTTAAAGAGGAGATCTCCTCGACAGAGTTTACCTTCTTACCGGTTGGAGATCTCTCGGTGTGCCATTGCGAGTAGTTCAACATCATCTCATCAAGTAGCTTTGTGGCAGCACCCAACGTGGTTGACATAAAAGTTCCTCCCGCGGCCGAATCTAACAGGTTCCGCGAGGAGAAGTTCAAGCCTGCATAAAAAGTCTGGATAACCATCCAGGTAGTCAGTCCATGTGTAGGGAAGTTCTTGACAAGCGTCTTCATACGTTCCCAAGCCTGGGCAACGTGTTCATTATCCAATTGCCTGAAATTCATAATGTTACTCCGCAATTGAATAATTTTAGCAGGGGGATAGTACTTCCCTATAAAAGCGTCTTTGCATTTACTCCAAGAATCGATACTGTTCTTGGGCAAAGATTGTAGCCACTCCTTGGCTCTTCCTCTCAAAGAGAAAGGAAAAAGCTTCAGCTTGACAATGTCTCCATCCACTTCCTTGTACTTCCGCATGTCGCAGAGCTCGATAAAGTTGTTTAGGTGCAAGGCAGCATATTCTCCTGCTCCTGAGAATTGATCTTCCATGACAAGGTTAAGCAGAGCAGGTTTAATCTCATAAGAAGGTGCTGAAGTGGCAGGTGGAGCAATAGGAGTGCAGATAAAGTCACTGTTGTTGTGACTAGTGAAGTCACACAACTTAGTGTCTTCATTGGAACCCATAGTAGCAGCAGGTATTTTTGGTAGTTTTATTAAGGACACAAAAGTAAAAACTGAAAGGTAAACTAACAAGACTAAAAAGCAAAGGTAAAAGATAGTGTGAAACTCCTCTCTCTTGTAGACTTGTGTCCCCGGTGAAAGGACGTGGATGTCGCCTAGAGGGGGGGGGGGTGAATAGGCGCTTAAAAACAATTACAGTTTCGGCTTGAACAAATGCGGAATAAAACTTAACATTTAATTTGCCAAGCAAGAAACCTAAATAAGCTAGGCTCAACTATGTGCACCAACAACTTATACTAAGCAAGATAAACAACTATGTGATAGCAAGATATATAACAAGAGCACTAAGGCTATCACAAAGTAGGTGCACAAGTAAATAGGTTGACTAGATGAACAACCTATGGGACAAGCAATGCACAATAATATGAGCAAGCACAAGATAAACAATGTAATAAGCTTGCTCAAAGTAAGGGTAGAGATAACCGCAAGTGGAGCCGATGGAGACAAGGATTTGTTACCGAAGTTCCTTCTCTTGCGAAAAGTACGTCTTCGTTTGGAGAGGGTGAGGAGCACAATGCTCACATGAAGCCAACGAGGGCCACCCTATTTCTCCTCACGCTCTTGCCAATGCAAGATGCCGTGATTCCACTATTAGGACACTTGAGGGCGGTCGCCGAACCCGTACAAATGGTGACCCTTGAGGGCGGTCACCGAACCCGTACAAATGCTCGGGGCTATCTCCACAACCGAATTGGAGGCTCCCGTAGCGTCCCGAAGCTTTCCACCACAATGATTGAGCTCCGCAACAACAAGCCTCTAGGGGCCAACGCACCCAAGAGGAACAAGCTCTAGAGTGCCAATGCACTCAAGAGAACAAGCTCTAGAGTGCCAATGCACTCACGAGTAACTATCTTCTCAACTTCACTTACTACAACGAATCCTCGGAGAGAACTCAAACCGATGCACCAAATGCAATGGCAAGAGCACACGAAGTGCTCAAGTCCCCAACTCTCAAATCTCACCAAAGCAACAAAAGCTATGGAGGAATATGAGAGGAAGAACAAGGAGAACACCAAGAACTCCAAGATCTAGATCCACAAGGTTCCCCTCACTTAGAGGAGATATGGCTTGGTGGAGAATTTGGATCTAGACCTCCTCTCTCTTTTGCCTCAAAAAGGAGCAAGAATCATGGGAGGGAAAGGGAGTAAGCAAGCTCAAAGAGGTCAACAATGGGGGGAAGAACTTGCACAAAACGGGTTGGGATAAAGGAATAAGAAGACCCCCTTTTATAGTTCCCCACGAATCCAGCCGTTGGGAACCGTGGGCAGCCCACCAACCACGGTACTACCGCACCGAGAGCGGTACTACCGCCCCACGGTACTACCGAAGCCCAGTACCGTGCCCACTACCGCAGAGTCCAGTGGACTTACGGTAGTGAGTGCGGTACTTGCCCACGGTACTACCGTGGCACGGTACTACCGCGCTGGGAGCGGTACTACCGCCCCACGGTACTACCGGGGGCCAGTACCGTGCCCACTACCGCAAATTCCAGTGGACTTACGATAGTGAGTGCGGTACTCGCCCATGGTACTACCGTGGCGCGGTACTACCGCTCCAAGAGCGGTACTACCGCCCTGGCAGAACCAAGGAGCCCATGCCACACAACAGATGAACTCCAAAGAAATAGGCAAACCCTGAATTGCCACAACTTCTGCAAATGAACTCCGATTAAGGCAAACTCAAGCTTGATGGAAATATTTAGAAGTGGCAAGGGATAAATGTCAAACAAATAGAGGTGTGAAACCTCTAACCGAGACGACCCGGCAAATCTCCCACATCGAAAAACATACGAGAAGACGCATATGAAATCCGTTTTCGATGAACAAGAGCTTGTCATGAAGAAGACCACAAGCTCCAAAACTCACACGGAGAAAAGACAAACAAGAACCAATAAAGATGATGCCAAGGAAGCAAAAGGTTTGATCTCTCCACGAACGACTCGGCCTAGCCTATAACACGGTCTCCTAACTACTACCAAGAGACCGATAAACTAGACACCTATCTAGTCAAACCTTTGTCTTGCGCATAATCCACTTGAGCTTGATGATGACGATCATGCCCGCCTCAAGTTGGAACATCTTCCTTGATTCCTCCGGCACGATGAAGACTTGTAGATAGCTCCCCCATACTCCATTATGGGTGATCCTATTTTAGGCACATCTTCACACGACCATTATCACCAAATGGTCGGCAAGCTCCAAGCATACGATATCTTCGTGATGCTCCTCTTGACCTTGCACACATCTACTTGACCAATCTTTGGATAGCTCCATGAAGAACACCTTGGTCAACACGTAATCTTCATCTTACAACCTTGAAGCCACCATATGATCTTCAAGCGTTGCCTATGGACAAACCTTAAAGTATAACTCAAGGAAACCATTAGTCCATAAAGATTGTCATCAATTACCAAAACCAAACATAAGGGCACATGCCCTTTCACCCGGCAACGGCGCCAGAAATTTGCTTGATGGCTTCTCGCCCCTCGTTGGTTACCCCAAGTGGAAGGTTTGAGATGTAGTGCAACAGCAAGTTTCCCTCGGTGAAGATACCAAGGTTATCGAACCAGTAGGACTCAGGAGATACAAGTAGGTGGCAACGTCGCCAGAAATCGCTTCCTGACTAGGGCGTTGTTGTGGACCTGCACACAGCAACAAATAACTTTGCTCCCAACGAGTACAAAGGAGTTGTCAATTCCTCCGGCCTTGTCGTTTACAAAGGATCAACACAAGAGATAAAAGGTGCAAAGGAAAGTAAAAGCTGAAAGTAAATTGAGGGTGTGAACAATAATGTGAAGATGGACCAGGGTCCCGTGATTTTCACTAGTGATGTCTCTCTCCCAAAAGACGATAAAAGTGCTAGCGAGGTAAACAAATCACAGTTGGGCAATTGACAAGATTATGAAGGCACCGCAATGCTAACTATGCTGCAAAGAAAAGAAGGGCTCAAAAGCAATGGGCAGTACGCCAAGGTAAGTAGACCGAAATCCATCTGGATCTACTACGAATAATCCACCTTGAGATATCTATCCAGAACATCTCGCTGGCATTAAGTTGCGAATCCCACCCAAAGTGTAAACTCAAAGCAACAGACAACTGCATTAAAAGAACTTTGCGTAAAGTAAACAATCCTTGCACCCGCAGGTACAAGCACCGTTGTTTTATCCCTGGTGGCAACAACACATCCCCTAGTCTCATGTTTCTATCACTCAAGCTAGACATCAAGGGGCTGAACCCACAATCGAGCATAACGCTCTCTCTTGGAGTTGCAAATAAAATACTTGGCCAAAGCAAATACCTCAACGGAGAACATGCAAGAATTTACTCAAGAACAAAATATAAAAGAGAAGAACCAAATATATTACTCATCACAATCTGAACATAGTCTCATAATCCATCAGATCCCAACAAACTCAGCATAGCAACAGCAGAAATTACATAGATTCCTCGATCATGTGAGGCAGCTCACAAGGACTTGAAAGTGTAAGCACAAAAGGGGGAGAGATAGATCACATAGCTAGTGGTCACGGACCCATGGTCCAAGGGAAACTACTCACGGTACATACGGGAGGCGTCCATGGCTATGGAGGGTCTCCCGGAGGGGGTAGCTTCTCCCGGCAGGGTGCCAGAGCAGCTTCTCCAGGCAGCCCCGATCTAGAAACGGTGGCAGTGGCGGGACAGAGGCGAGATCGCGAAAGAGGAGTCCGTCATAGGGGTTTCCACCCCGAGGGGTA
Source organism: Bromus sterilis (assembly GCA_950022295.1). Lineage (NCBI taxonomy): Eukaryota > Viridiplantae > Streptophyta > Magnoliopsida > Poales > Poaceae > Bromus > Bromus sterilis. The sequence continues at coordinate 48,492,608 of OX465600.1, read as the reverse complement.
AATATAGGCGAAGGGGCGTCGAGGGGACCCACGAGGCAGTCAGGAGGGTCCCTGGCGCGACCCATGGTGGGGCCGCACCACCTGCCCTCCTGGCTGCCTCGTGGTGGCCCCCTTCCCTCTCTTGGTGATTCCGGAAGCTTCTGTTGTGCTGATTTTTTATATATTTTTCCCGGAATTTTTGGAGCACTTTTAATGGCCGGAAAACCTGAAATACAAAAACAGCAGAAAACAGAAACTGGCAACTGGGTGCACTGAGTTAATAGGTTAGTCCAAATAGGTTCAAAAGTGTATGAAAGTTCAAGCAAAACATGGCAAAGTCACACAAAACATGCATGGAGCAAGCAGAAATTATAGATACGTTTGGGACGTATCACCACCTTCGGGGTTAGTGGGTTCATCTAAAACATAGAATAAGCAAACGTGAGTACAAAGTCGTACTCAGCAAGACTTACGTAGGAGCTATACTACTCATGCACGTGTATCAAGGTAAAGGGAGGTGGGGTTTTAGTGCAGAAGTGCCAGCTTTGACTTATCTAGTCCTGAACTACGAGTACCAGACTTGAGGTAAGAAGCGTACACGAGTCCACTACATGTCTCCAACCAATTACACCACTATGGTGCCTTCCTCGACTTCCCCACGAGAAAGCACGCCATAAGACTCACGCTTATCTTGGCAAGTTTTATAAGTATCCATTGAAGTTGTCTAATAATCAAGCTAAACTTTCCAAGCAGTCCCTTACCGCGGACGCGGCTATTCGAATAGTTTTGTTAACCCTGCAGGGGTGTACCGCTACACACACATGACCATCAGTTACCGCCTTTGGCCTCGACACCATTCAAGGGGTGTCGGCGAGGATGTTCACCACAACTGTTACCTCATAGCTGATCTAGTCCAAGAAAGCCGCCTACCTGGGTTGGCTACCACTATTGTGAACCCGGCCGGTTTACCGAATGATGCCCCACAGGCGTAAGGGATCGAGATAGTCTTCGCGGGTAAGTTAACCCAATTTATTGATTCGACACACGAGGAGCCAAAGAGTATTTATAAGCTTTAACATTTGAGTTGTCAATTCAACCGCACCTGAAATAAACTTGCTTGTAACGATATATAAGTAGTAACGATAATATGATAGTGATAGTGGCAACAGCAAAAGTAACAACAATAGTAACGACTAATGACCAGCAGGATTGAAAGCACTGTAGGCTAGGGAGATGGATGGTTGGGCGCTGCATGGATGAGAATAAACATATAATAGATTCTAACACGGGGCAAGGCACACAGAAAAGCAATGATCATCTAGGAAAATATCAAACATTAGGCATGTATCCCGTAGGTAGTTGTGCGTGCTTGCAATAAGAACTTGCACAACATCTTTTTTCCTACCATCCCGCTACGAACGGGGCCAAAAGGAACTTATGGAGATTAAGGTACTCCTGTCAAAGAGCACCGGAACAAAGCAATAAACTCAATGGATACATGGAGTCCTCAAATTATGGACCGTCCCCTTTGGTGTCCCAAGCTGTCACCTTTGGGATCGCCGGTTTCGGACCATAATAGGTGCATACAACTCATAGATAGGATCTAGAACACAAATATATTCATGAAAACACATAGGGTTCAGATCTGAAAACATGGCACTCGGGCCCAAAGTGACAAGCATTAAGAACAACAAATTGTAGCAAAGATGATAAACACCAAAGTAGATGATAGGAAACATGCCCCCAACAATCTGACGAACTATTACATGATTAAACTCATCCAATCCCTACCATCCCCTTTGCCTACAGCAAGGAATTACTCACTCATATGAAGAGAAGTCATGGAGGATGGATGGAGTGGTGATGGCGATGACGATGGCGGCGATCTCCCCTCTCCGGAGGCCAAATCAGCCTCCAGATTAGCCCTCCCGAAGAAGAACAGAGGGTGGCGGCGGCTCCGCGACGGAAACTGGGAAAACGACTTATGTTCTAGGGTTTTCTTGTCACGGGGATAAATAGGAGGCTCGGTAGGGCACCAGAGGAGGGCGGAGCAGCCCAGGCGTCCAGAGGGCGCGGCCCCACCCCTGGCCGCGCCAGGGGGACGCCTGGGGCCCCCAGGGATCCCCTCTGGTCCCACTTCTGGCATCTGGATCCTTCGGGTGCGTGGATTTTCTGGTATTTTTCTGGGAATTTTTTGGGACGTCTAAAAATCCATTTTCCTGCGCACAAATAAACCATACAGGCAGCTCTGCTGAAAACAGCGTTAGTCCGAGTTAGTTTCGTCCAAATCATGCAAGAATGAGGGAAAAACAATAGCAAAAGTGTTTGGAAAAGTAGATACGTTTGAGACATATCAACTCCCCCAAGCTTAGCATATTGCTTGTCTTCAAGCAATTCAGTTCAACGAACTGGACGCGACAAAGAAAACTTTGACAAACTCTTTTGCTTCAATAGATGTACATAAGCATGTACTACAAAAAGAGTTTAGCAGGTATTGAAACAATGCTATAAGGACAATGCACGAAGCAATTCTCTTTCATGTGATCAGTCAAAAACAACTAAAAGTAAATAATAAGCTACTGAAAATCAAGATAGGATCACAATGCACATAGCTTGAACATACTTGAGTGGCATTTCGCTAGCCTCCATGAGTGAAGCAAAACATAAATGCAGAAACTCCTCCGGAGTTTTAAAGGTGACTAGAACTCAGTATTTCAGACTAGCAATAACACAAGCATGCAGAAGACAATGTAATACTTTGGGACAATGCATGTTACACTAAGAATGACAATTATGCTCTCATAGTTGGTGCTTTGAAGAAAGAAGGGGAGACTCTCGAACCGTGGCTTTTGATGGCAAGGTTGAAAACCCGTGAAAGGAAGCAAAGACTAAACATGTGCCAGAGCTCTTGGTTTTGAAAACAGAGATAAAACATATTTGAGAAGTGCAACTTTCCAGTCAACGGTGAACGGTAAAGGTCTCTCAATATCTCCCATGCCAACCATATATAATGCCTTTTGCTTACACATATTCCCTTATCCATAAATCTTCGATGGTCTATGGAACCTTTTATTTTGCCTCAAGGATGGAAGGAGGGTATCGTTCCACCTATCATAAGCAGCATTTGGTCCATTTCACTCCATCATCAAGTATGGGGGAGGTGTAACTCCCATATTATTTTTCTTTTTTTGTTTTGACTAGTTAAAACTTCCGTCAAAATATTTTTGGCATGAAAGATACTGATTTCCCCTTACCGTACCATGAGCTTGTACAGTTACAAAAAGGGAAACTTTTGAATAAATTTCGAGATGGCACAAGAAAGTCTAAGTTAGGAGTGGCCGATAAATACCACATATAGGTAGGTATGGTGGACTCAAATGGAACAACTGGGTTTGAAAAGGAGTTTGGAAGCACAAGCAGAAATCCGGTTGGTGCGAGCGAAGGCTAGCAAAAGACTGGGAAGCGACCAACTAGAGAGCAATAACTGTCATAATCATGCAGAGCGACAAAGCAACATTGAATCGGTCATGAAAGTGATATAACTATTCTGAAACAAAAAGATCATCAAGGGAAAATTAGACTTTTTAGTCATAAGCATGTGTGAACATGTGCCAAGTCAATCCAAAAATTCTCCGAAGGGAAATACCACTTCAGTATGCCAAACCATGAACAATGCAATGCATGTAAATCATTTCAACAACACATTATGTACTCTAGCTATTTGAGACTAGCCACAAGGAAAGCATTAACACTGGGAAAGCATTGTAAACATAGCACTATGTCGCTACAAGCTGGTCTCTAGATCATAAGTACAGGCATATGTACAAAAGTAGAAACAAGAAGAGTTCATACCGATTTTCCTTGTTGCTTCCCTTTCGTCGATCTTCGTCATTACTGCCTTGTCACTTGCACGGTCGAACGTCGGAAATATAATCAAATGCCATCACGGACTCGAGCTGAACTCTGAAAACAAAGCAAACTAAAGAGAGAAAGGAAATCTTTTTGGGTTTTTGAAAAGTAAGAAAGAAGAACGGGAAAAAGCTTCGAAAAGATCAAAGCAAAAAGAATGGATAATACAATGGAAAAGCGAGAAGGGCACGTACTCCCCCAAGCTTAGGATATTGTCCTAAGTTGGTAGTAGCTAATGTCCCCAGGAGCCTCCTGCTCCAGGGTAGTACGGGTGAGTCCAAGGATCGTATGAGGCTTCCGGCGCGTACACCGAAGTCCTCGGATCCTCCCACGCAGAAGGATCCGCGCTCCAAGCAGAGGAAGAACCTTCACCAAACTGGGTGACGGTCTCTCCCTGGAAAGGTGGGAACCCACCATGCTCCTCCTCGTCGGGCACAACCCCCTCCATGGGGTTATGAAACTGACGCTGGACCACGAACTCATCGAACTGGGTAGCATCAAAGGACCATCCGTTCCTGCGAGAAAAATCAAACAAAAGAGGTGCAGGTAGACGGATCTTGCGTTCCGTGGTGACTCCAAAACGCAAGATATAATCAAGGTTACCAAACTCGGAAGTCATGGTAACAAACTTATGCCTTTTCATAGCAGCAAGATCAAAACTTAAATAAGTAAAAGGCTTATCATCGAGGTGTGGGGTGCCATTAAGAGACTCTAGGATAAGTGTGGCGTAAACACCACCAAATAAGTCTCCCTTGTTACCGTTCATAGCAAGGCGTCGAGCAATTAAGGCACCCACATTATAATCAAACCTCCCCGAAAGGGCGGTTGCCAGGATAGCAATATCCGGCGCAGATATGTTGCTCGTGTTGTCACGAGCTAACACCCCTCTAGCAATATAATACGCAAAATACCTGAGGTGTGGGAATAAGATGCTGGAGATCTTTGACCGATGAATATCCCTTGTATCCATGCTACAGAGCGAGTTGAAGACGGTTCTCAGCTCGGAGGGCTGAGAGCTCATCTTCGCCGTCTGTCCCACGTTCGGCACACCTATTATTTCACAAAACTTTTCCAAAGGCATGGTCAAAAGATCATTGTAAATTTTAAACTCAACAGAACCAGCATCAAGGTTGTATCTAAGACTGTTAATGAAATAGGAGGTGAGTTTTTGATACTGGGTAACACGGCACGTTGCGAGCCGCGTCAAACCTGCATTAGCACAAAGATTATAGAACTCCTCCCTAATTCCTGCAGCTTCAAGGAATTCATCGCACGGGAAAGTCATCGCACGTGCTGGATTTGTGTCCTCAAACAACTCTAAGGGCACATAATCTTCGTTGTAGCTCACCCTAGCAGTCGAGGGTGAAGCTGGAGCTCTCGTAACTCGATCGGAGCGCTCGGGCCTTTTATTCCCAAGCCACCCCTTTGCTCTTCCTAGCAGAGTCATTTCTGAAATTTTTAACAAATTACGAAAACAAGGATTTAAACAAAGTGAGTTAAGGCAAAATACTCAACTCACTTCCCTAAGGCATAAACTTGCATCAAATCTTTGAAAATAAAATTCTACACATGCATGCAAGCTCACATAAATAGCACCAAGAGCTACTAAATACTCACAAATGAGGCCACCAATCAAAAATCTAATTGGAGGGGTGAAGGAGTTACATACCAGGGAGTATTTGCTCAAAATTTCAGCTTGAATGGTGGGCTGTAGAGAGAGATCGAAAATCGCCTCCAAGAACAGCAAGAACGCAAGAACCAAATGCAGAACTCGTGTTTTTGGAGAGAGAGGAAGGAGGAGGAAGAAGACATACCTGGAAGTGGGGCCTGTGGGCCCCAGGCGCCCTGTGGGCGCGGCCAGGGGGCTGGCCGCCTGGGCCACTGGTGGGCCCCTTGGTCAGCCCCAGGTGCCTCTGGGTCACTCCCGGCATGGAAAATTTTATTTTTATTTTTCTGGAATTTTTCTGAAAACTTCACTGTTGAAAATTTCTCGGAGTTCAAAAAGATGCAAAACTTTCTGAAAACTTAAAGCGGTGATTAGTATTGTGAAACTTCAAAAACATATAAACTTGGTACAACAAAGAGAATGAAAGCTAAAGCAAATGAAAACATAACAAGCTTTAACTTTTTACCTATATAAAACAAGCTCACTAGCAAGGTTGATCAAGTCTTACCAACAAACCGGCGATATATAGAACAAAAAGTCTCCTCTCTTATGAAGTGATCATTGCACCTTCACTTTAATGGACATTGTCCCCACCATAATGGTTTTGTATTTGTGGTACACATGTAGCGGACAGTCCCATTCTCCAATCTTCACGGTCTCGATATTCTCTATAGAGTTAAGGCCATGCCTCTTGTCGATCTTCTTTGGAAAATACACCGTGTGTTCTTTATCATCAACGTTGAAAGTGACCTTTCCTTTATTGCAATCAATGATAGCACCTGCGGTGTTAAGAAAAGGTCTACCAAGAATAATGGACATGCTCCCATCCTCGGGCATGTTAAGCACAACAAAATCTGTAAGGGTCAAACAGTTAGCAACTTCACCGGGTACATCCTTACAAATACCTATTGGGACAACTGTTGATTTGTCAGCCATCTGAAGGGAGATATCTGTAGGGATTAGTTTCCCTAAACAAAGCCTTTTGTAAAGAGAGAAAGGCATAACACTCACTCCTGCACCAAGATCACATAAAGCAGTTCTGACGTAATTATTCTTTATGGAGAAAGGAATGGTGGGTATACCTGGGTCACCGAGCTTCTTAGGAGTCTTTCCACTGAAAGAGTAATTAGCAAGCATAGTAGATATTGCCTCATTAGGAACTTTTCTTTTATTAGTAAAAATATCTTTCATATATTTTGAATAAGGAGGTAACTTAATAGCACCAGTCAAAGGAATTTGAAGAAAAAGAGGTTTCATCCATTCACAAAGTTTATTATAATGCTCTTCTTCTTTGGATTTGAGGGACTTACCTGGAAAGGGCATGGGTTTTTGTATCCATGGTTCTCTTTCCTTCCCATGTCTTCTTGCGACGAAGTCTTCTTTAGAGTACCTCTTGTGTTTATCGGGTGCTTCTTCTTCTCTTACCTTGGAAGATTCATCCTTCTCAGCGTCTTTTTCTTCAGACTCGGCACCTTCTTCTGTTTCAGCATCGGAGGTAGATATGTTATTAGGATCAACAGCTGGCTTTTCACTTGTAATAGGATCATCGGGATTGTCTGCCTCCTTGTGTTTCTTCTTCTTCTTCTTTTTCTTCTTTGGAGAGCTAACAATCTCGTCTTCTTCTTGTACTTGAGAATCTTGTTCGATCCTCTTTGGATGCCCCTCAGGATAGAGTGGGTCCTGGGTATGTGTTCCGCCCCTAGTTTTAATTCCATAAGCTTGTATGTCCTGTTTGTCATTATTAGCAAGCAGATCTTTTTGCACATTAGAAATTTTTTCAAGCTGAGTTTGAACCATACGAAAATGCTTAACAAGACATTTAACATCATTAACTGTTCTTTCCAAAACATCACATAAACTTTTGATAGCAAGAGAATTATCATGCAACTGACTTTGTAATCTCCTATTAAAATGGTCTTGCTTAACAATAAAATTATCAAGCTCATCTAAACATTGGTCGGGAGGCTTACCTTTAGGGATGTCACTTTCAGTAAAGTCTAATAGAGAGTGTACCTCTACGAAGGGAGGGTGAGTGGTAGGCTCACACAACTTCTCAATAGGCGGTAAATTCTTCACGTCTTCAGCTTTAATACCTTTCTCCTTTATAGACTTCTTTGCTTCTTGCAAATCTTCGGGGTTCAGAACAAGCATGCCCCTTTTTTTTGGTGGTAGAAGTGGTTCAGGAACGGACCAATCATCATAGTTCTTGGCAATTTTGCACATTAATTCTTCTGCATTGTCCGGTGTTCTTTCCCTGAAAACACAACTAGCACAACTATCCAGATAGGATCTGGATTCATCTGTTAAACCAGCGTAAAATATATCAAGCAGTTCATTCTTGGGGATTCCATGTCCCGGCATAACCTTAAGTAAATCACAAAACCTCCCCCAAGCTTTAGGGAGTTGCTCATCCTGCAATTGTTTAAAGTTATAGATTCTTTGCAAAGCAGCATGTTGCAGATGAGCTGGGAAATACTTATCAACAAAAAATTTGACTAAGTCTTGAGGACTTTTAATGGAACCGTAAGGTAGTGCATCGTAGCATGATTAAGCGTCTTCCTTCAAAGAAAAAGGGAAAAGCTTGGCCACATAGAAGTTTCGTATCTTCTCATCAGTAGTGAATAGGTTGCTTAACTCAGCGAGTTTGGTCAAGTGTGCTATAGCATCATCATTTTCTCTGCCATAAAAGGGGCCAGCCTCGACTGTAGATATAAGTGAAAGATCAACATAGAAATCATAATCAGGATCAGTGATGCATATAGGAGATGTGGCAAATTGAGGATCAGGAATAACTTTGTTCTTCATGGCGTTCCTTTTGAGCAACTCTTTAACAACACTAGGGTCAGAGTCGACACACTCTCTGAGTTCCCTGCAAAAATCATCATCAAGAGTAACATAATCGTCATCAAGGATTCTCTCCCTGAGTTCATCTAAGCTCGGGTAACCAAAGGTTTTGCAGGTAGGAATATAGGTAGTAGGGGTATCGGTCTTGGATTTTGCTGCAGCCTTAGCAGTCTGAGTTTCAATATAGTGACCAAGAAAAGTAGCATCATGAAGAGTAGTGGAAGCATCATCAAAAGTATCGGACATAGTGACAGACTCAATAGAGGCATCATGTAGTGGTGGTGAAGTAAACTTACTCATAACAGAAGGTGAATCAAGTGTAGCACTAGTGTTCAGAACGGTACCTTTTCTTGTACGGGATGGTAAGATCGGAACCTTGGGGTCTCCTTTCTTACCCATAGCGGATGATATGCAGCAGGCAGGATACTTCAAGTAGACTTGTAAATATTGCTATGCTCCCCGGCAACGGCGCCAGAGAACGCTGCTTGATGCCCCACAGGCGTAAGGGATCGAGGTAGTCTTCGCGGGTAAGTTAACCCAATTTATTGATTCGACACACGGGGAGCCAAAGAGTATTTATAAGCTTTAACAGTTGAGTTGTCAATTCAACCGCACCTGAAATAAACTGGCTTGCAACGATAGATAAGTAGTAACGATAATATGATAGTGATAGTGGCAACAACAAAAGTAACAACAATAGTAACGACTAATGACCAGCAGGATTGAAAGCACTGTAGGCTAGGGAGATGGATGGTTGGGTGCTGCACGGATGAGAATAAACATATAATAGATTCTAACACGGGGAAAGGCACACAGAAAAGCAATGATCATCTAGGTAAATATCAAACATTAGGCATGTATCCCGTAGGTAGTTGTGCGTGCTTGCAATAAGAACTTTCACAACATCTTTTGTCCTACCATCCCGCTACGAACGGGGCCAAAAGGAACTTATGGAGATTAAGGTACTCCTGTCAAAGAGCACCGGAACAAAGCAATAAACTCAATGGATACATGGAGTCCTCAAATTATGGACCGTCCCCTTTGGTGTCCCAAGCTGTCACCTTTGGGATCGCCGGTTCCGGACCATAATAGGTGCATACAACTCATAGATAGGATCTAGAACACAAATATATTCATGAAAACACATAGGGTTCAGATCTGAAAACATGGCACTCGGGCCCAAAGTGACAAGCATTAAGAACAACAAATTTTAGCAAAGATGATAAACACCAAAGTAGATGATAGGAAACATGCCCCCAACAATCTAACGAACTATTACATGATTAAACTCATCCAATCCCTACCATCCCCTTTGCCTACAGCAGGGAATTACTCACTCATATGAAGAGAAGTCATGGAGAATGGATGGAGTGGTGATGGCGATGACGATGGCGACGATCTCCCCTCTCCGGAGGCCAAATCAGCCTCCAGATTAGCCCTCCCGAAGAAGAACAGAGGGTGGCAGCGGCTCCGCGACGGAAACTGGGAAAACGACTTATGTTCTGGGGTTTTCTCTTCACGGGGATAAATAGGAGGCTCGGTAGGGCACCAGAGGAGGGGGAGCAGCCCAGGCGGCCAGAGGGCGCGGCCCCACCCCTGGCCGCGCTAGGGGGGGCGTCTGGGGCCCCCAGGGCTCCCCTCTGGTCCCACTTCTGGCATTTGGCTCCTTCGGGTGCGTGGATTTTCTGGTATTTTTCTGGGAATTTTCTGGGGCGTCTAAAAATCCATTTTCCTGCGCACAAATAAACCATACATGCAGCTCTGCTGAAAACAGTGTTAGTCCGGGTTAGTTTCGTCCAAGTCATGCAAGAATGAGTGCAAAACAATAGCAAAAGTGTTTGGAAAAGTAGATACGTTTGAGACGTATCACCGAAGTGGACCCAGATGATGTGTGCGTGGTGCATAAGCCGGTCTCGGCTGAGCCGTTCTCTCACTTAGCAGGCAGGCCACAAACCTACCAGAACTCCGAACTACTGCGACATCTGGACATCGAAAGGGATGAGTTAGTAGGTTGAGAGGGGTCAGTGAGCCCAATGTGTGGTTGTACTCTTCATCTTGGATCACCACACAAGAACTCGGACTTAGGGCGGTGTTCAACGAGACAACCCACTGTGTACTCCTACACAACCTCTCATCGTTCACCTTGTATTAGGGTAGATTCACCAACACATTTCCACCATCATCAACATGATTTCTACCATCCCGACTCACATATCAGTATCAACATTGTATCACTCTAAGCATGCAATAAGCAGTAACAGTTGCAGAGGCCACATGATAACAATCAACTCCTATATTTGCTAGGATTGTGGTTTGCTTACTACTGTGACAAATGATAGGTCATGCAAAGGAATGGGTTCATCTACGCGGTAGAAAAGTAGCATGGTAATCATCCTAAACAATGCATAAGCGAGACTGAGAGGGAAGTGGGATTTTATCGACATGATCAATGGGGGTTTGCTTGCCTTGCTGACGAGGTTCAGTATCGGGGTCTTCAACGAAGGGGGCAGCCTCCTATTGTAAGAGCAAAAGTTTCACCCCGTGTGTTTTGGATATTGTTGGACAAGACAGTAGAGGAACTAACAATGTTTTCTAGTGTAAACGGTTGTATAGGTTCCTGAAGGACAAGCTATGTGATAAAGCTTCAGTAAAGTTCTTCTAGTTATCGAAGCATTACCCATGGAGTGAAGCTTAATCATGAAGGATGACCCCCAAAAATGAAGGTGTCCTGAAGCTCTACTCATTGAAGGAAATGAAGAGGACGGCGCAAGACTTAGATGTTTTTGTGTAGTTCTTTCTCTATTATTTGAGTCATAGGACAAACCGTACTATCAAGAGGGTTATTTAGTTTGTGGACACCGAAGTCATTGAGAAATGCTCAGATCAAATCCACACCTAGTGAGAGCCTGAGTGAAGAAATCTCATGTGCACTAAGTTAAGTTTCGGTAGCAAAGACTTCGTTCTGAGGCTACTGAAGCAGAACTAAGTCCGTGAGTCAGCTTTACTTGTTCCACAAGTAAAGTTGCGCAGTGATGACAAATCCGACCGTTGTGGACACGTGTCGAGCTGTCACCTCGGGTCAATTTGGTCATTCCGCACCTCGGGATCGCCAACTATAAATACGCCGCCCCCTCCTCCATTTGCGGGTGGCTGCTCCAAGATTATTCCTGAGAGAGATTGCAGAGAGCACCCCAAAAACGCCACCGAAGCAAAACCCAAAATCCAGATACTGAAACCTAAGTACCATTGATCTGAGTAGATTCGAGATGACTTAGGTGGAAGCTTGCTAGCCTTTTATCTTGGAGAACTGCAAGTCTCCTAGACGGTTAGAGAGTTGTTCTTCAGAGAGCGAAGAGTAATTGTCGCCTCGAAGTCCAGTTTGCCAAAGGTTTCGGTGATTTCCTTAATAATCAACCACGAGTGAAGAACTGGCCAAGCTCAAGGAGTTTGGTGCAGTGGAGCAACAGACGGAGAGAGTTTTGCTCCAGGTGTTCAATCACCAGTCCCTCCAACCAGACGTAGCGCTTTGCAGAGCGTGAACTGGTCGAACAAACATCGTCGAGTCCCAGTTTGTTTTACTTCAAGCATTTACCTTCAGTATTGCATTTTCTTCACTGTTATGCTTCAATGTGTTTTGGTTCACTGCATTTAGTTTCGCTTCCAGTTATTCTTCGCTATTCCGCACTACTTATGCTTCACTTCAATAGTTTCAGTAGAAAATTTTGAAGTGATCATTCACCCCCTCCCCCTCTGATCACATACTTGGACTTTCAATTGGTATCAGAGATAGTCACTCCTTACACTCTGTGTGTTTTGGATTAACCTCCTGGAGTGTCTTCAAGTATGTCTTTCGCAGCTATTCGCTCCGGCGAACCTATTCCTATTTTCAATGGGAAAGATTACTCGTACTGGAAGGACAAGATGAAAAGAAATATCATGGCTATCAATTCCACCGCTTGGCAAGTTGTCTTGCATGGTGTTACAGTTGCAGACAAGAATGCCATCACTCCTGAAGAAGCTCAACTGATTGATCTTGATTCTGTAGTCTGGGTGTTCATCACCAATCACTTGACACCAGAAAAGTATCATGAAGTGAAGAATATTCCAACTGCCAAAGGTGTCTGGGACTATCTTGAAAAGATTAGTGAAGGTGTTTCTACCCAGAGAGATGCCAGAATTGACACACTCCGAAGCAAATTCTATCGCTTCAAAAGACTTGAGGGTGAAAAAGTCAGCTCCATTTACAGCAGACTCACAGCTCTTGAAAATGAGTTGATTTCCCTCGGTGCTGATGACATTACTCCTCACTCAGTTGTCAGAACATTGCTTCGCTCGTTAGATGACTCGTTTGATCACATTGTGCTGATGATCAAGGAAAGGACTGATTTCAGACGTCTTGTTGCCGCTGATGTTCTTGAGAGACTCACTACTTTTGAAATGGAAGAAGATGAGAAACGTGACATAAATGGATCACGAATAAAAACTCATGCTTTGAAAGCAAAAGCTTCACGTTATTCTTCGCCCGAGGTCAGTTCTGCTTCAGGTGTAGAATCAGATGATCCTGCAAGTATTGGGAAGGATTTGGCATTGATCATGAGACGCTTCAACCGCTTCCAAAGAAAAGGTTTTTCTTCACCGAAGAAGAGTTATTCTTCAAGAAGCTCCAGTCACTCTTCTCACCGTTCATCCTCAAGAAGCACTCCATCAAAAGACAACTGTTGCTACAAGTGCAAGAAACTAGGTCACTTCATTGCTGATTGTCCTCTGTGGGAAGCTGAGAACAAAGCAAAACATTCGCTCAGAGACTCCTCATCCAAGTCCCACAGATCTTCAAGAAGCTATGAATCCAAGAGACATGATTCCAGTTCGAGAAGAGATAAGAGGAAAGATTCTGATGATGATAAGAAGAAGAAGTATCACAAGAAGCGTGAGGGTTCTTCTTCGAAGACTCACTCGTCTCGTCGAAGCAGCTCTCACCGAGCCAAGGCCTATCTAGGAAAGGAGATGAACTCTGATGACGAAGCCTCTGGATCCGAAGCTCATTCAGGCTCAAGGTCTGGGTCTGGGTCTGGGTCCGAATCAGATGGTGTTGCTGGTTTGGCATTTGCTTCGTCAGATGCTTCGGCAAAAGCTTCGAGCTCATTCTTCACCAACTACAGTAGTGAAGATGAATCTCCTGCATATTGCTTCATGGCCAAGGCGAAGGTATCCTCATCAAAATCTAACTATGATACTTCTGATTGTTCCTCATATGACAGTGATTCAAAGATAAGCTATGCTAAACTTGCTAAAATTGCTTCAATCCAACAAGATGAACTTGATTCACTAAGCAAAACCATTAAGAAATCAGAAACACTGTTGATCGATGAGATAGAGAAAGGCCAAACTTTGACTAATGAGCATGAAGCTCTAAAAGAAAAGTTTGAAGAGTTATCCTCTCGGCATGATCTTCTTTCGGTTGATTATGAGAAGCTTAACTATGAATTTCTTCAGAGGAAAATGGCTCTCGGAAAACTGAAAGAGGCTCATGAAGAGTTGGAAAATGTCAACCTCTCTCTCATGGCTCAACAAGGTTCTGAAGCAAATCATGAAACTGAATCACCTTGTTTGGCTTGTTTGGAACGAAGCAAAACTGATTCCAAAGGCAAAGCTCCTATTGTTATTGATGATACTAATGCCTCTGATGAGGAAAACCCTGCTGTTACCGAGGAACTCCTCAGGTTGAAAAACTTATTTGAAACAGGAATGTTCAAAAGTGTGCAAGGACACCAGTATCTCTGTGATATCCTGAGGAAGGCTCTCCTTCACAGGAATCCCAGGAATGAAGGTGTTGGGTTTGAGAGAAAGATAAACCCCGATGGCACCTATTGGGAACCTGAGCAGTATCCTAAGACTGTTTGGGTCCTTGCGAAGGGGAACCCCATTGATATAGCTAACCTTTCAGGTTTTGATTGCAAGATGAACAAAGACATTGTGGACGAATCACTTGATTCTAACTACAAGCTCATCAAAGATGAACAGGGAAAGGTTACAGCTGAGTATGTTGGTACTCCTCCTAAGAATGGCTTCTATAAGAGGAAAATTTGGGTGCAGAAAGCACTTGTGGAAAAACTGCCTGCTAACCATACCATGCAGGGAAAGTCTTCGGTTCCACCGAATCATTTCTATTCTCTTGAAACGAGAAATGATCCTTTGGTGACCGAATCAAATGTTCCGCAGAAGCAATACTATCGTACTGGTCGTCATACTTATCGTCCTCATAATAATCATACTAATATTGCATATGCTCATACTTATGCTAACCGTTCACAGAGGACTTACATTTCTGGTGTGCTTGATGGTATACCGAAGCAATATACTCCTGTTCGCTTTAATATTGCTTCAGCCAATGCTTCAACGTCTTCTCAGTCACCTGCTCGTTTGTGGGTGGTTAAGAAGAACTAATTCTTCTGCAGGGCTATGTCTCCGGTGGATCTGAATGGGTCATGGATAGTGGTTGTACAAATCATATGACCGGAGACAAGGAGTTATTCACCGAAGAAAAACTATCTCAATCTTCTCTGAAGTACATTACCTTCGGTGATAACAACAAAGGTAAAGTGTTAGGTTTGGGTAAGATTGCCATATCGAAGGATAAGCACATTGACAAGGTTATGCTAGTCCAATCACTTGGATATAATCTTATGTCTATTTCGAAGTTATGCGATATGGGTATGCTTGTTCTGTTTTCTGCTTCACGTTGTGTTGTCTTTTCACAGGATGACTATACGTTTTTCTTCGAGGGTTACCGAAAGGGAGATTTATACATTGTTGATTTTTCTTCGGGCCCTGCTGTATCCACTTGCTTAATGGCAAAAGCTTCATCTGGGTGGTTATGGCATCGAAGACTTGGTCATGCAGGGATGAGAAATCTTCGTAACTTAGTGAAGAAGAATCATGTTATTGGTCTTAGTGAAGTAAAATTCGATAAGGATCGTCTCTGCAGTGCTTGTGAAGCTGGTAAAATCACGAAGAAACATCATTCAGCGAAGACTATCATGACTACCACACGTCCTCTTGAATTGCTTCATATGGATCATTTTGGTCCTCAAAATTATGCAAGTCTGGGAGGAAACAAATATGGTCTAGTTATTGTTGATGACTTCTCTCACTATACTTGGGTTTTCTTTTTGGATGACAAAAGCAAGGTTGTTGAAACCTTCAAGTCATTCGCCAAGAGAGCTCAAACATAATATGAATTATCTCTGAAGCATATCCGAAGTGATAATGGAACTGAATTCAAAAATACTCATATTGAAGATTTTCTTGATGATCATGGATTTACTCATGAGTTCTCTGCTGCTTATACACCTCAACAGAATGGTGTTGTTGAAAGGAAGAATAGAACTCTTATTGAGATGGCCAGAACTATGCTTGCTGAATACAAGACCCCTATTAGGTTCTGGGCCGAAGCAATTAACACAGCTTGTCACATCATCAACAAAGTTTACCTTCACAAGTTTTTGAAGAAAACTTCATATGAGCTTATCACCGGTAACAAACCAAATGTTTCATACCTTAGAGTGTTTGGTGCTCCATGCTTTATTAGAGACATGAATCATAGCTCCAAGTTTGCTCCTAAGGCACATGAAGGTTTTCTTCTAGGTTATGGCTCAAACTCTCATATTTACAGGGTCTATAACTCTCACTTTGGGAAAGTTATGGAAACAGTAAATGTGAGATTTGATGAAACTAATGGCTCTCAAAAAGAGCATTTGCCTCATGATCCAGATGAACCTCCTCTTGATGAAGTGATCAGGTCCATGGCTATTGGAGAGATTCGCCCTGTTGAAGCCAATGCTCGTCAAGCTGATAAGGATGATGATGGTCCAATGTTCCCACACATAGCCCGGGGCGCTGGAAATCAACATCCTGAAGCTAATGATGAACAGGACGAAGAAGAGCAAAGGATCGAAGGAAATGCTGATGCTGAAGGTGAAGCAGATCCTGAAGCTGAAGCAGATCCTGAAGCTGAAGCAGATCCTGAAGCAGAAACTGAGCCTGATGCAAATGATTCAACCTTATCACGAGTCCGAAGAAGAGTTGATGTTGACTCGATTCTTGAAGAAATTCATCAACCAGGTCGTCCTACAACTCGATCTCGTACTCGTTTGGCTAACTTCTGTGGAAATTTCTCCTTTGTCTCCATGTTAGAACCATCAAAGTTTGATGAAGCCATGAAGGATCCAGATTGGTTAACTGCCATGCTCGAAGAACTTAACCAATTCGAGCGAAACAAATTCTGGTCCTTAGTAGATAGACTTGACCCCTCGAAGCACAACATCAATGGTACTAAGTGGATTTTTCGCAACAAGCAAGATGAAGATGGTATAGTGTTAAGGAACAAAGCACGTCTGGTAGCACAAGGTTACACCCAAATTGAAGGTATCGATTTCGGTGAAACTTATGCTCCGGTTGCTCGTCTCGAATCCATTCGTGTCATGCTTGCTTTTGCAAATTTCAATGGTATTCTGCTTTATAAAATGGATGTGAAGAGTGCTTTTCTTAACGGAGAAATCGAGGAAGAAGTGTATGTTATGCAGCCTCCAGGTTTTGAAGACCCGAAGAAACCCGACATGGTGTACAGGTTACATAAGGCTCTTTATGGGTTGAAGCAATCACCTCGTGCTTGGTTCGACACCTTGAATGATTTCCTCCTGAAGAAAGGCTTCAAACCAGGAACCACTGATCCAACTCTTTTCACTCGATCTTATAATGGTGACTTGTTTGTATGTCAAATATATGTAGATGACATCATTTTTGGATGCACTAACACTGAGATCAGCGAAGAATTTGCCACTATGATGTCAAAGAAATATGAAATGTCTATGATGGGTGAACTGAAGTTCTTTCTTGGACTTCAAATCCGTCAACAGAAAAATGGCACCTTTATTTCTCAAGAAAAATATCTCAAGGATTGCCTGAAGAAGTTTGGTCTTACTGAATGCAAAACTATCAAGATGCCAATGCCTACCAATGGCTTCTTAGATGCAGATGAGAAGGGAAAAGCCTTCGACCAGAAGAAGTATCGGTCTATGATTGGATCTCTTTTATATCTTTGTGCATCTAGACCTGACATTCTGCTTTTAGTTTGTATTTGTGCTCGTTTTCAGGCAAATCCAAAGGAATCACATCATACTGCCGTAAAGAGAATTCTTCGTTATCTTGCTCACACACCTACCTTGGGGTTGTGGTATCCCAAGGGTGCTCAGTTTGATCTTCTTGGCTATTCTGACTCAGACTGGGCTGGTGATCGTGTGGATAGGAAATCAACATCAGGGACTTGTCATTTCCTTGGAAGATCTCTTGTGTGTTGGGCTTCGAAGAAGCAAAACTGCGTTTCAATATCTACTGCTGAAGCCGAATACATTGCTGCTGGGTCATGTTGTACTCAGATTCTATGGCTGAAGCAAACGCTGAAGGATTATGGTATTCATGTGAAGAAAATTCCACTCCTATGTGATAATGGGAGTGCAATCAAAATTGCTCACAATCCTGTACAGCACTCTCGCACGAAGCATATTGATATTCGCCATCATTTTCTTCGTGATCATGTTCAGCGTGAAGATATTGTTATTAGTCATGTCAGAACAGAAGATCAACTGGCAGACATTTTCACGAAACCATTGGATGAGAAAATGTTCTGTACGTTAAGGTGTGAGCTCAATATATTGGACTCACAACATGTACTGTAAGACTGGAGTTTTTTTTGTATATATTCATTTACTTCGTAGCTTATCTATTTAGTTTCGTTGTTTGTTTTTAAGCTTCATTTTCTTGATTTTAGTTTCGTTTGGTTTTTGTCCTCTATGCTTATCACCTTTTGCTTCGTTTGATTTTTCTTCAAGGTGATAAGTTTCGGACCCTACTCCTTCTATTCTCTTTCATTCTTACTCTATTTGTCCAAAATGGTTGAGCACAATTGACACAGAAAGTATTTTGCTTCGAATGTCATTAAGTTCCGAAGCAAATGCTTCCAACTTTCATCGAAGTTTTTGCTCATGTCGAGGATTATTCTTCGGTCGTTGAGATCCCGTCAAATCCGGGTCGTTGAGATTTTCTCGCGATTCGCCACGAAATCCTCGCCGTAGAATCCGGAGAGACAGGCGCTGGGGGCCGTTCGATCTG
The DNA here is from genome assembly GCA_950022295.1 of Bromus sterilis. Taxonomy (NCBI): domain Eukaryota; kingdom Viridiplantae; phylum Streptophyta; class Magnoliopsida; order Poales; family Poaceae; genus Bromus; species Bromus sterilis. The sequence continues at coordinate 48,474,043 of OX465600.1, read as the reverse complement.
ATCTGACAACTCCTGTCAGACCGGCCTATATAAGGCATCCCACCCCAGCGAAGCCTTCCTCATCTCATTCGCATCTCCCCGGAACCCTATCTCCCGAGCGCCGCCGGGCTCCTCGTCCCCGTCGCCGTTCTCGCCGCTTTGCTGCCGGAAGAGCGCCGCCGTGGACTTCACGCCGTCGACGAGCACGTCTTCCCCGCTCATCGCCGCCGTAGAATCTTGACGCCACCGAGTTAGGGTACGCCAAGCCTCGATCCAATCTCCACCCTTTTCGTTCCTTTGTTTCCAGATTGGACTCGAGTTCTTAGTTTGTTCGTCTTTGGATGATTTCTTTAGGTTCTTTGATCCGTTGGATCGTTGCTCTGTTGAGAAATCTGTTTCTGCTAGTCAAGGTTTTCATCTCGATTCAGGTTAGAACTTAGGGTTAGAATTCAACTGCTCTGTGTTAGGGTTTCAGCTCATCTTGTGTGAGATTGAGTCTAGCTCAGAACAGTCAAGAAACTCTACCCAAATTCTTCACTGAATCGCTTGTCAAAAGTGTTTTTGTCGAAACTTTTGTTGGTGCTCATTCCATACTCGTATTTTTCCCTCGCTACCCTTGTGCTTCCTTCACAGGATGTCTGCGGAGTTAGAATTTGGCAATGAGTCACCAAACCTTGATCACATCAACGAAGCAGAACAGACTGCTCCGAAGAAGAAAGGAGGAAGAACTAAGGAAAAGAACAACGCCAGAGGCATCCCTGAATCCATTCGCATTGAGATTGGTTATGACACGCCTCCAGATGAGACCAAGGATCAGCGCAAGAATCGCTTGCAAAACATTCGCCGGTACTGGGCAGTTCGTTGGTACAAGTTCAAGAGTATTCCCACCTGGAAGTGGACCATGCAGTTCGCCTTCAGTCCACCATATCGATATACTTCAACCATGTGCAGTCAGTACACTGAAGAAAATCGTCACTTGTACTACCCAGTCCCACCGAAGCTTCCTCACCCCAACACCCTCAAGACACCAGATGACTATCCAGATGAACAAGAACGTTTGAGAATTGCAGCTGAAGCCAAAAGGCTGAAAGAAGAGAAGAAAGCAGCCAAGCTGGCCGAAGCTGAAGCCCAAGGTGATGGGCCTAGCAAGAAGAAGAAGAAACTGAAGAAGAAATCTGCTTCACCACCCCATGCCACCACTGAAGATGAAGAACATGCCAGATTAGAGCAAGCTGCTCTGGAAGATTCAATCATGGATGAATCCAATGCAGCTGATGAAGAATCAGAAGTCGAAGCTGATGATGAATCAGAGGATTCTGCTCCCCCCACGAAGCAAAAACTTAAGATCCCGCTGAAGAAGAAGCCAGGAGAGAAACATGATGCTAGGGTCAAGCCTTCTGCTCGCCCCACTATTGACCTCTCCAATCTAGTGGTCTCGAAGCCCTTGGCCTCCAAGCCACCGGCTGACGCCCCTGAAGAAGAGAGAAGATCCAAACAGAAGCAAGACCCCGCCAAGAGACAGCCTGCAAAGGTTTCAGTCCCACCGAAGCCCAAGCAGTCTGCTGCATCAAAGCCTTCAGTGAAGCACAAGCTCACTGAAGAAAAGTTGAGAGAAAAAGACCTCGCAGAGGCACTTGAGCGCAATATCGCTGCCCGAAGCGTAGCCGAAAAGAAGAAGGCCGAGGAAGATGCTGCTAGGCAGAAAAGGGAATTAGTTGCTGCCAAGATTGCTGCTGAGAAGGCTGAGACGAAGCGCAAGCTCGCCGAAGCCGCAAAGAATGAAGAGAAGGCAGCAGCTGAAGCTAAACAGCTTGCTGGTACTGAAGCAAAACGCAAGGCTTCGTTAGAAGGCCTCAGGACAAAGAAAGCAGAGAAAGCAGCTAGGGCAAGCCAGAAGAAGCCCGTAGTTGATATGTCTCCCTCAGCTATTCCATCGAAGCAGAAAGGCATATCCTTGCCTGAAGCTCAAGCTGAAGCTGATCCACAGAGTGATCAACCATTCCCTGACCCACGTGAAGAAGAACTCTGGGATCAGTTGGGCATCACTGAAGCCCTTTGGGAGAAGTGTGCAGCTGAAGATCCAGAAGCTTTTGATGTTGGAGAAGTCTACATATCCAAATCTATTGAAGCAATGATCACCACCATGATCAGTCAGCTGAAGGATTTGCATTCCAGAGATAGGGCTGAAATGAAAAAGATTCACAACTATCAGAAGAGAGTTGAATCTGAACCTGAAGAAGAGTTCAAACAGCACGCCTTGTGATTGCTTCAACGAGTGACTGAAGTCAATTCCACCACCAAAGATAATATCAAAATCTTCAAAGGAAGAGTCAAGGCTGCTGTAGATGACATGGTGAAGACCCATAATGCTTCCATTATGGAAGGAGAGTCCAGGAAACGTAAAGCTTCGCCTGAAGCTGAACGTGTTGTTGCACCATCTCCTAAGCCTTCCGCAACTAAGGCTACAGGACCCTCTCCAAAGAAGAAGACCACCAAGAGGCGCAAGGTTACTTTGGCCGAAGCCGCAGACATGGATACAAGTGATGAACGGTTACAGGATTCTCCTGAAGCAGTTCCCACCCCTGCACCGAAGCCAAAGCCATCCAAGCCCGCACCAAAGCCTTCAGCCCCACCCACCAAGACTCCCACTCCTCCTCCTACAAGAACCACCCCCAAGCCAACTCCACCTCCAAGAGCTCCAACTCCCACTCCTACGCCTGTTCGAACAACCACTCCCATACCACCTCGTGTTCCCACACCCATTCCCCCTCGTGCCCCAACCCCCAAACCACAAAGGATTCCCACTCCACCTCCATCCCCTCCCCATGAAGCCAATGCTCCATCCCCAACCCACTCCAGAACCCATGTTTCCCGAGACTTTTCCCCCGTCAGAACTGTTCAAGAGTCTGAAGAACATGTGCCCGACACTGAAGCACATGATGACGAAGACGAACAAGTCCAGATTCTGAATCCATCGCAAGAACAAGCGCTAGTAGTTGCTCAATCTGCTGGCCCTTCCAGAGTCAATCCAATTGCTCCTCTGCAAAGGATTCGTGAGCGTTCTTGTCCATGCCAAGATACCCAGCTTGACTCCAATTACCCTCGTGAAACCTTTCCCATATTCAAAGGTGCTGGTTATTCTTCAAGGCATGGCCCGGAATTCAACCTGGAACATCATAGGAAGCACCATCGATTCTTTGGTGTTAGTCCTTATGCTTCTGACCGTACTGCTGATGATCTTCGCTTTTGAACAGCAGAACGACAAATCTTATACATCAAGATCTTCTGTCAGCAAGGCGTCCTGTTTAGGCACAAGTTTTTGGACATGCGAAGTATCTCAACTGCCTCATGCTTTCAGAATGTCCTCGAAACTATTGAAAACTAGAATTTGACTCGGCTGTTTGCATTGACCACACCCTTCAACTCCGAGCTCATCAAGCAATTCTATGCAACACTTTATGTATCTGGTGAAGCTGATGACCCCAGCACATGGATATTGGAATGGATGATTCAAGGCAAAGTCTTCAGAATGACCTCTGCCGAATTCATGGAAATTGTCAACATCCCAAGGCATTCTGGAGTTCATGAAAAGATTCATACTGAGCCAGATCTGTCTGAAGAAGTATTTACTACTCTGTTGGACCCTGAAGCCACTGAAGGCCATATTCCTCAAAACATTCACCCGAAGCATTTGAATTTCATTTCCAGGACTTGGTTTTATATCCTGTCCAACTCATTAATTCCTTTGAGTACTGCTTCGGAAGAATCGAATCTCTATCCTGAAACAAGGCATGCTATCATGAAGCTCACTCATGGTCTTCTATTTGACTTTGAAGACTGCTTCATCAGGAACATGGTTCTTGTAGCGGAGCTACCATTCACACTGAAACCTTATGCTCCTTGGCTGCAAGTTGTCTGTGATTATGGCAGGACTGAAGACTTTGTGGCTCGTCATCACCCGAAGCTTTTCACGCTCCCAGTGCGTGACTCTTTGGATCTGCTGAGGAAGCCCAATGATCCCTTTGCCAATTATGTTGGTGTTCGCCACGAAGTCAATGAGCGCAACTTACCAAAGAAGTTTCAGAAAGACTGCCATCACTTTGAAGTTAATCTTCGTTCGCAGCAAATGCTAGAGAACTACATTGAAGCAAATCAGCGCCAGATATAATGGCTTGCTAACGAGATAAATCGTGTTGGCAACATTGCTATGAACAACAATCAGTACCTGCGTGTTCTGAAGCGTCATTCCTGGAAAGGACTCCGGCAGTTCAACTCAGAGAAAAGACTTCGTAAGCATCGCATCTTCAGAGAATATAACCATCTACGCCGAAACTTTTCACGTGATGACACAGTGGACCGCCCGACTCAGAAGATCCCTCCCCTGCACAAGATTGACGAAGTCTTCTTCGTCAACGAACCTGAACCCATCCGGCCAGACACCGTCTCGGAGAATGACTCCATCACCTCCAAGGACGACGACGGCCTCGACGACGGCGACCTCGACATTAACCTCATCACTCAGAGTCTTCATGAAGCTGTTCCCACGTCTTCTTCCGAAGAAGAATCCTCGGGCGATGAATCTTCGTCTGATGAGTCTTCGTCGAGCTCTGCTTCATCGGGTCCTCAGGGTGCTGATGCCACGCGTTAGATCTCTCGAACCTCCTCTCAACCTTTTGTCCAATCATTGACAAAAAGGGGGAGAATGAGGGCATCGATGAGTTAGTTCTGCATCGGGGAAAGGGTTTGCCATTTGCTTCGTTTGGTTAAGTTACAACAAACATTCCATTCTTTTTCGATTGGGTTGTAACTTAAGTTTTACTTCGGTTATGCTACTCCTGTGATACGCTTAAGTTGTAATAACCCCTTTGATTGCAAGTATTGCTTCGTATCTTCTATCTTGCAGGTGGTTGTCTCTTTCTAAGTCACAGGTCATTGGAAGCAATTGCATTCATTCCTGGATATATACATCGTCTAGTGCAATTGTATTCGCTAAGATATTATGTTTTGCTCTCCACCGAAGAATTCTTCTCAAGCATTAACTTCGATTATATAAATCTTCGATGCTTGCATTCAGGGGGAGCCAAAAACTTCATATCTTAGAGTTTGTTCCTTCACTTCACAAAAACTTCAATATCTCTTATCGATGCCTGTTTTGTCAACAATAGTCCAAAAAGGGGGAGATTGTAAGAGCAAAAGTTTCACCCCGTGTGTTTTGGATATTGTTGGACAAGACAGTAGAGGAACTAACAATGTTTTCTAGTGTAAACGGTTGTATAGGTTCCTGAAGGACAAGCTATGTGATAAAGCTTCATTAAAGTTCTTCTAGTTATCGAAGCATTACCCATGGAGTGAAGCTTAATCATGAAGGATGACCCCCAAAAATGAAGGTGTCCTAAAGCTCTACTCACTGAAGGAAATGAAGAGGATGGCGCAAGACTTAGATGTTTTTGTGTAGTTCTTTTTCTATTATTTGAGTCATAGGACAAACCGTACTATCAAGAGGGTTATTTAGTTTGTGGACACCGAAGTCATTGAGAAATGCTCAGATCAAATCCACACCTAGTGAGAGCCTGAGTGAAGAAATCTCATGTGCACTAAGTTAAGTTTCGGTAGCAAAGACTTCGTTCTGAGGCTACTGAAGCAGAACTAAGTCCGTGAGTCAGCTTTACTTGTTCCACAAGTAAAGTTGCGCAGTGATGACAAATCCGACCGTTGTGGACACGTGTCGAGCTGTCACCTCGGGTCAATTTGGTCATTCCGCACCTCGGGATCGCCAACTATAAATACGCCGCCCCCTCCTCCATTTGCGGGTGGCTGCTCCAAGATTATTCTTGAGAGAGATTGCAGAGAGCACCCCAAAAACGCCACCGAAGCAAAACCCAAAATCCAGATACTGAAACCTAAGTACCATTGATCTGAGTAGATTCGAGATGACTTAGGTGGAAGCTTGTTAGCCTTTTATCTTGGAGAAATGCAAGTCTCCTAGACGATTAGAGAGTTGTTCTTCAGAGAGCGAAGAGTAATTGTCGCCTCGAAGTCCAGTTTGTCAAAGGTTTCAGTGATTTCCTTAATAATCAACCACGAGTGAAGAAATGGCCAAGCTCAAGGAGTTTGGTGCAGTGGAGCAACAGACGGAGAGAGTTTTGCTCCAGGTGTTCAATCACCAGTCCCTCCAACCAGACGTAGCTCTTTGCAGAGCGTGAACTGGTCAAACAAACATCGTCGAGTCCCAGTTCGTTTTACTTCAAGCATTTACCTTCAGTATTGCATTTGCTTCACTGTTATGCTTCAATGTGTTTTGATTCACTGCATTTAGTTTCGCTTCCAGTTATTCTTCGCTATTCCGCACTACTTATGCTTCACTTCAATAGTTTCAGTAGAAAATTTTGAAGTGATCATTCACCCCCTCCCCCTCTGATCACATACTTGGACTTTCACCTGATCCGGTTCCACTTCTACTCGACAAACAACAAACAAGGAAGCAATATAAATACAATGCACAATCACATGGTTGAAGGTTGAAACTTGATGTATATGCTTATGATGTGTGAGGGTTTCCATTTAAATGAAGTATATTGCAAATGAATTGCAAATTCAAACTCCATATTTGAATTTAAAAAGGTTCATATGCATGTTTGCTTCTGTTCCCCCATTTTAAAATGGTCAAACATGAAAACAAAGTGCATATTCAGAATCCTTGCGTTTTTCTGATAATTTTACATATATTATATGTTTAATTTGGAGTTAAAATGAATTAGTTATGAATTTCCAAAGTTTAATTCATTTTCTGGAATTTTTGGAATATTTCTAAATCAAATAAGCATTTCTACGTCACTGTTATGTCATGCTGTCGTCAGGGGGGTTCTGACCAGGGGGTCCCACCTGTAAGTGTCACTATGGTTAATTAAAATGTTTAGTTTAGTTTTAAATTAACCCAAAGGTTAATTAGGGCCTTGGGCCCACATGGCAGCCTCATTGGGGGTGGGGGCCAAGGTGGTTAACCTCGCCGGACACGTCAGCACGCCGGCGACGTGTCTCTGGCAACCTCCAGAACGGCGGAGCTGCACGGGGACGACGTTCCCGTTATCCATTTGAAGCGCGAAGATCACCAGGAGGAAGCTCTCGTCGTCGCGCATCGATCTGGACCAAGAACAAGGGTTGGGCTGCTCTGTAGGCTCACCGGCGTCGAGCTTTGCGGTGGCGGAGCCACGGCTGCGAGGTGGATTCAGCTACGGGGCACTAAAAGGAGCGGGGTTGGGTTGGTTTGAAGCATCAATTCACGGCGGTTGCGAAGGACATGGCCGCGGGGACGATTGCATAGCGCAGCCTCGTCGACAACGAGCACAGCGGCGTTGTACTCTGGCGTTCATGGAGAATCGAGCTAGAGGAGGGGAGGGGTGCCGCGGCTTGAGGGGAAAAGCTCAGAGGCTCACCACAAACGCGACGGGAAGGCTAGCGGGCTCGGGGAAGCTCGGGAGGCGGCGAATCGACGATGAGGTCCTCCGGCGACCGGCGGCGATCCAACGAAGCGTGCGTCTCCTCGGGGCCGAATTGAAGCTCCAGCTTCTGCGAGTAGACGTAGACGATGGCCAGGAGCACAGGGGACTTGTTGGTTCGAGCCCTAGGTGTCACTGGCCGCGGAAACCATGGCGGGGCACTCCGGCGAGTCCTTGGGCGGTGGAGAAATCGGGCGAGGGGGGAAAGGAAAGTGGCCGTGGAGAGGGGGAATGGATCGGGGAGGCTTCGGGGCGTCTCCAGGACACGTAGAAGGCGGCGGGGAAGCAGCTGCATGGCCAAGGACGTCGCGGTGGCGTCGGCGGCCTCAGCATGGCCGACACGCAGCAGCGTGCTCGCTTGCCTGGGGTGGACGACAAGGGGTCAAGGTGGGCTTGGGCCGGGGGCGATAAGTTGGGCCCTTCACAGGTAGGCCTTTCCTCTTTTCCTTTTGTTTTTCTTTTCTGCCTTTTTGTTTTTCTGTGCTAAATAAATAGCTAGGCATTTTATTAAATGATGAAACTGTTTATATGGCTTCACAACATAATAGGCTAGCCACTTGTAAAGTTTGAACATTTTTAAAATTCAAATTATTTGAACTTTAAATCAAATAGGGGGTTTTGATTAATTCCAAGGTCCTGTTTGAATATTTTAAAAATCCATGAGCATGGGGTTGGTCCCACATCACTTGATATGTGATCACACTCATTTATAAGACTTTTCAAAAATGCAAAAGGAATTTTTGGAGCAACTTTTATTCTGGCCATTTGAATTAAATTCATCTGGGGGGTGTTCTCTCTCCCATTTCAATGTCTTTGTGAAATTTTTAACATGATGCAAATTTTCTTGCTAACCCTAGCATATACCTAACAGAGGGTTCTGACACTTGAAGGCCGATGTGTGTTAGAACTGCTAAGTTTTAAAACCAAGATCATTTACTGTTTGCTCACACAAACATGCACACAAGGAACTAGTATGAAGCTCTGTAGGTTATATCAATAGAACAAGCTTACACTCATACATATGGGGTGCCTCCTTATATAGGCTGCAAGGTAAGTGGTTATAGTAGTCGACCTGCTATAGTATCGACATTGCTACAGTGGTACAACTCATAGCTAGTTCATCTACTGCACAACACATACCCAAGTAGATGACAACTCATATATAGGTAGGGATAACTATTAAGTGATGACATATGCCATGACATCATATTCTTCTTGGCTAAGGCTTCATGATGTCCCAAAACATCCAACTCAATTTGACTTCTTCCTTCTCATGCATGCATCTCTTTGGTATATGACAAGATTAACTCTAACAACAAGCATGACGTCGAGTGAAGAAGCAGAGCTTCCTGCTCCTTTCCTTCATGGGCAAGCGTCAGGGGTTCATTGCAGTTCATTAAGTGCTATGGAGTAAGGACGAGGGATGTGGAGAAGATTCATGCTCCTCTTCTCATGGGTGATGACAAGAATCCTAGCGGCACATGTAGTGGGCAGTCGGGTAGGAGAGGGGAGGATACCTCGACGGAGTGGCTACAAATGCGAGATTGGGGCTCCATGGCCGCGTCCAAAATAGAAGCAGACCCTTGATGAAGAATGAGCTTCTCCTTGGGCAGCTGCTTGGCTGTGGGGAAGGATCTCCATGGAGGAAGCCCGGCCACTCGCTCCTAGCACATGTATCGGGAACCCTGCTTTGGATCTGAGTGCATCTTTCGCTAGCTAAGAGAGCTTGTTGGGGATGACCGTATGAAGAGGAGCTCGAGATGGATCTGGGAGGAAAAGTCGTGGATTCGCGATGAAGGAGAGGTAAGACTCCAGTGGTCGGGGATCGAGTGGGTGGTGGTGGCGGCATTGAACAAGGAGCCTGATGGATTGTGAAAACTTTGCCTCCCATATATACGCTTTCTTTTGCCAGTTGTTTCGAATAAAGAGCGCAGATAAACAAAATAAATAACACATTATCTTTAAAACTAATATAAGTAGCGTTATCATCAACAAGTTAAATAATCGTTCATAGTTGTATTTCTTAAGGTAGGCAACATCACACACATTCTTTTTCAAGATTGTCTGCAAGACATCAGACACGATTTTTTTTATGAGCGCAGTGAAAGTATTAGCTACATCACACTGTTTTCTTGAAAATTTGTGAGCAGGAAAGCACACACGGTAACACTTTACTAACCGTGTGTTTTGTAGACCATAATGCATACACTCTTTTAACATGTATAGTTTTTTATTTAAGATGATGTATGATTTATACATCACATACATTTTTTGCCTATGTATGCTATTGGGGGGGCTTGATAGCACTGTTGTGTAGTAGTAACACCTCCCTCCTCCCCTCCTACGAACTCGCACTGAAAAAAGCAGCCCAGAAACTGACAAAACTCCAGTTGATAGGAAACTCATATGAACCAACGACCTCATACTCTTTCACCCCGATTTACGTGGTTCCACATTAGGCCTTGTACAATGTAATGTGTTTGGGAAGGTGCTTAATAAAAGAAACCAACTTTTTCTGAAGCACTGGTGCTTGTTTCTACAAGAGGGGTGCCTAATTAAGGGTCTATCCTCTACCGCAAAGAACATGTGCTTGAAGATAAAATGTTTTATTTTTTAAGCATCTCTTCTAAGCACCTTGCATTGTACAAGGCCTTCTATGGCAGATTCCAGCAGTCTCCCACCCCCTCTCCCTATGTTACTCCTCTCACCCTATCGAGGCAGCTTCCTCCTCTAGTTCTCTCCCGACGCTCCAAATTTATATCCCAATGTGGCCCCTCCAACCACATGCGAAAGGGTTGGACACCCTCCCTCATTTCCATGTGGCCCTAATTTAGGACAGTAAAACTGGACCTAAACCGAGCTTTCTCAGGCCATCAGTAATTTTAGCCGTTGGATTTTTCCAATCTGATCGTTAGATCATGCTTAAACTACAGTTTGCAGGCGACGTGAGCAGGCTGTCCTAATGGGTTGCTGCTCTCGTAGCCTTTCGGAGCCATCTGGTTGATTGGGCCTCGATGGCCCATTTAGTGAACAAACGGTAGAGGTCTCGAGGACATCACATACCGCCTATGCAATCATCCTCTCCTCTCCTCCACGCACCGACGGTACCCCTTCCTTCCCTCCCGTCACGCATCATCGACTCAGCTCAGCTCAGGCGATTTGGTGCTCCGATTATCCAACCACGTTATATGCCCACCGTGCACTTGACACAAATGGTGGATCGGTGACAGGGGAATCCAGCCAGGAACGACGCAGGCGAGGCATCCGATCCTCCAGCTCATGGCGACGACAACGATGGCAGCCGCGGCCGGTGACCTCTTCCTCCATCCTCTGCAGGTATATGCATCTCTCCCCTTTTGGCGCATCCCATGCTTTCTGTGATTCGCTTACTTGGTGTCCCTGGGAGTGTTGCCGTCCAAAACAGCCACCCTACCGCTCCACCCGTCACTTGAGAGGATTCAATTGGATCGGGGCGGCGGATCTCGGGATTTTTTTTACCTTTCTGGCTCGACCACCTTGTCCCCAGATTCCTATACTAGGACAATGCCCGTGCGTTCCAACGGGAGAAAATTTTAAATTTATGATAAAATACCTATGATGTACGTAAAATTAACTTTATATATTTTCAAAAGGTGTAAATGCATTTAAAATAATACAAAATATTAAAATGTGTGAACAGTTCTCATGAGTTTTTTTGTGGGTAAACTTTTTCGTGAGTTAGATACATGTAGGATTTTGGAATGAATGACACAAAAAATTAAAATAATGTGAACATTTTTTGGATATTTGGAGCAATATTATTTCATAAAAATAAATATTGCTTAAAACAATGAGAGAAAACTTTAATCTTATGAAAAAACCTATGATTTACGTAAAATTAACTTTATATATTTTTTAAAAGGCGGAAACGCATTTAAAATAATACAAAAAACGAAAACATGTGAACAAAATTTGTGAGTTTTTTTTGTGGGTACACTTTTTCCTGAGTTAGCTACATGTAGATTTTGGAATGAATGACACAAATAATTAAAATCATGTGAACATTTTTTAAGGATGCATGTCAGCACAATTAATTCTTCCTGTGATGATTGGACATTTTTTTATTCCCAATGGTACATGTTGATGTATAAGTAACTTGAAATCGTATATAAGTTGATAAAACTTCATGTTAGAAATCGAGGTAGGAATATTATGTAAATTCCCGTGCGTCCTCTAAATTTCTTCCCGCTTTCAATTAATTCTTCCTTTGATGATTGAATGTTTTCCTTTTTTTATTCCCAATGGTACATGGTTATATTTAAGTAACTTGGAACCGTATATAAGTTGATAAAACTTCATGTTAGAAATCGAGGTAGGAATATTATGTAAAATCATGTGCATTCTCTAAATTTCTTCTCACTTTCGTGCATCTCGTCCCATACAAAACAATGCAGCTATCTGGCCCAATACATGCGAGCGGGCTACACAAAAAATAAAAAAAATTAGCGTCCTAGAATGGGCCATGCAGTGCGCGTCCACGACAAGAGATAAGACCTGCAGCTTGCGCGCGCGAGATGGGCTGAGGCCCAATAAAACTGGCAGCCTGCAAGAGAAACACTTTTTTTTGTTATTTATATATGGATTGCGGGTTTATTTAGCTAAAAGGAGGGGCTTTTTAGAAAAAATACAAATACGGATTAAGAAAGTCAACTCCTTTTATTATTAGGTATAAATATGACCTCTCAAAAATCTCCAATGGTTGGTCACTGGTGAGCTCTCATACACTTCTTCAGTCCTCAAATTCTTCAATATGCATATTGCTTGATTTGAAACATCTGCTATTATTGATTGCTACACATCTTTGTTTAGTTCTGTATAATCTTAGCTGCAATAACTTATGAATCACATGCCAAGTCAATGATTTGTTACAATTTTGCTCTTATGAAAACATGATTATTTGCGTGAAAAGAGGTAGCTTCTGTGCTTGCAGGAATTGAGTGAAAATTTCAAATTACCTCTGTCCATGTAATATGTCAGGAAATCGCAAATGAAAGATAACTACATTGCATGCAAGGTACGCATGTCTTTGAGAGTTTAGAAATGGCAAAGCGTCTATTTGTCTGTACAATGCTTAGTATCCTATTAGTTTATATGTACTGAAGTTAATGGGCATCACCAATGAAAGGGGGACTGAATTTTTATTATGTTGTTAGATAATGTTTACATACTTTATGTCAGTTCGGTGATGCGAGTTTCAGAGAATGTGAAAAGAACACTTGTTCACTTCTGTTGAGATTGAAAAGACTAGTTTTATTTTCTTTATTTAGTTGTAGCTTGAATCTGTGTGGTTTCATTAACGAATTTGGGGAGGAATCCGCTTCAAAAGTAATTGGACTAACGTCTACGCCATCATATTTACCCGCACAATAATAATATCCATTAACATGGAATGTGTACATGCTATGTTATTTGTGCTTGAATTTGCAACATTTTCCTTTCTATAGTGGAACTGGCCTTCTAATTAGAAGATATCAATAAACAAAATGTGGGACAATTAGAGAGTAAAGTGCTCGAAACCAATAAATGTTAAGCCAAGGAAACACACTAAACGTGTTGTAATGTTTTCCTTTCCGGTGAACCTCCTTAGTCCTATCCCTAGTTGGTTGTACCGAAGATGGAAGGCTCTCAACTAACAACTGACGAAACCAAGCCTGCTTTTATTGGTAAGTTGAATTGAATACTCCCTTCTTGCAAATGAAGTATATTTCAGAATGCACAAAAAACATAGTATGATTACTTTCACATCTATAGTTTCTCAAGTAAAAAGACTGCAACAATATATTCCTTGTTCCAATTATTATGTACAATTTTGTTTTCTTATGAATATTTGATATTGTTACATTTTCCCCGAAGACCTAAATATACAGTGCTATATTAGAAGCCCATTAAATAACTCTTGTTCCTAATGAAAAGATATCACATCAGAACTAATATAATGCTTTACATTCTTTTTGAAATCTTGAACATGACCATATTATTCTCAGAATTAAAAAAACAAGATAGTTGACTCAGAAATCTAACTATGTTTATTGCAACATTATTTTGGCAAAGAATAAATTGTTATGTTGTAAACCATTAATTTCTAAGAATTTATTATATTAGTGAATCATTTATAACTTGATATAAATATACTATTATCACCTTTATCAAACATTTTTATTTAAGGCGTTAAAATTCCATCAAATATTTATATTGTCCATCTTCTTTCAGATAAACATATCTTTTTTCGCAACTGAATGTGGCTACAAGCAACTGCTAGTGTGACTACTATGTCATCTGAGCTTTTACACAGGAGTTTTTAGCATACATGTTTTTAATTATTAGTACTACGTACTTGATGATATTCCTGCATTGTGTAATGTGTATCGAGAATTTTTTGGGTTTAGATGGTTATTGTCTAGATCTGCTTTACCATTGCAAATGTCAAATGTGCCTTCATATTTCTTGTGATGGTTCTCTGAACTAAGCATTTACATGCCTGATTTATTTCTTCAACTGGAACAAGTAATTGGTATACAGCTTCCACAAATTCGATTGCACCGAGCTTGTTTTGTAACAATCCTTGCATATACTAAGAGTGATACTGTGATGCCTTGTATTGTTAGAAATACATAAATTTCAAATAATGGTGTGCCAATAATTTTAAACTACTCATAGGGCGCCATCATTGATCCAGTATATGTACATCTTGTCCCAATTGTAATTCTGGTTTTATTTTTGTGATGCGTGATTACTCAATGTTATATGTTTATATAAATGAATTGAGTATTTCATTTATCTTACATTTATGTAATCTCTTCTACCATTCAAAAAATAGACGGGCGCTTGATACGTCCAAAATGCATCACTATTTTATATCGTAATTCATCCTTATTCATTGATATATTTCATGTTACGATGATGTTCTTATGCTGTTTTGGCTTATTATACACAGCTTGCAACTTTCCGGTGCCGAAACAGCAGACGCAGGATTCAGCGGTAAAAAGTGGACGCTGAGTTGCTGAAGAAGAATACCTCCAAATTACCTGAAAATCGACGGGGGGTATTTTCCAGAAGAATAACGAAGACTCGCCGAAGAGGGGCCAGAGGGGGCCACCGGGGCCCCAGGCGGCCACCTGGCACGGCCCCACCCCTGGCCGCGCCGGGAGGGCGCCTGGAGCCCTGGGGCCACTCCCGGCTCCCCCCTCTGGACTATATATTCCTCGTTACGCGAAAACCCTAAAAAGGGAGGCCATCACGGAGTTCCGCCGCCGCTCCGTGGCGGAAACCTACAGAGAATAAAACGGCCCTCTGGCGGGCAGATTCCGCCGAGGAGATCACCTCCCGGAAGGGGAGATCATCGCCATCGTCATCACCATCGTCACAGGCATCAGCGAGTTCATCATCAACATCATCCCCAACATCAACACCATCTCCACCACCATCCAATCTCACCTCACAAGTTCATCTTGTGTTGTAATCCGTACTATTTATCCTCTCTACTCTACCGGTGTTGATTACTCCTTTGTGGTGAATGTTATTGAGTTTTGTTGGAGAAATACCATTATGTCCAGATTGTTTATCATATATTTATCACCTCTGATCATGATCTCTTTTATCTCTTGTGAGTAGTTACTTTTGTTCTTGAGGACATGGGAGAAGTCTAGTTGCTAGTATTCATATGATGTTGAAGTAATTTGTGTTCTTTGATATTTAAGTTGTGTTGTTATTATCCTAGTGGTGTTGTGTGAGTCGAGCACTCAACACTTCGCCTTCTTAAGGACCTAGGGGAATACATTGTGTATTAAGAATGCTTACGGTGGGTTGCCGGAGTGACAGAAACCTGAACCCCAGTTTCCACAATTTTGCACAAGGGAGTAACGGATCCTTGATCTTATTGCTGTGGTTAAGCTTTGCCTTAATTTCTATCTTGTATTTGCGGATGCTTGCAAGATGTTTAATCATAAGAGTGCACTTATCTTAGTCTAGAAGGTGTGCTAGCATAGATCCACCCACTCAACACTTATCAGCACAACACTTGTTATCGATATGGAGTATGGCGAAAGCACGTGACTACCTCTCCACGTGTCCTCAAGAACGCTTTAGTCTTTATAAAGTCAGTTGTCAGGATTATCCTTTCCACAAAAGGATTGGGCCACTTGCTGCTCCTCAGCGCTATTTACTTTGCTTGCTTTTGTCTTATCGTTGCTTATATCGAAAACCCCTAAAAAGTTATCTTTCAGCGTTTGTAGTTATTCCTTGCCTACTATCACCTATCAATACCTTTTGCTCCTCGTTGGGTTCGACACTGTTACTTATCAAAAACGTTACAATAGATCTCTTTACGTTGAGGGTCATCAAGCTACGTTTTCTGGCGTCATTGCCGGGGAGCATAACGCTATTGGTAAGTGAAGCTGGTAAGGAATTTTTATATCGTTGCTTTTATTTTGATGTTGTTGTTCTTTGTCCGTATGGACAACCTAGCTATTGGATCTTTTCTTATGGGGAAACGCCCCACATCTGTGGTGGTTGTACCTCCCCCTACTGAAATTGTTCCTTATAAAATACCAGCTGGTATTATCGATTGTGTCTTGGCTAATCGTTATGCAGAAGATAGACACCCCAGTGAACACTTGCTATATTTATCACAACTATGTTCACTATTTAAGCTTGCAGGTGTATCAAAGGAGTTTGTCATGAAGAAATTGTTCTCCCTATCGCTTATAGATAAAGCTTCAGATTGGTATAAGCTTCTCGATAACTCTCATTTGCTTGATTGGCATGAACTTATGTCTCTCTTTTACACCAAGTTTTATCCTCTTCATGAAATTTATCGAGACAGGAATTATATCTATAACTTTAGGTCTCGTGACGGAGAAAGCATCGCTCAAGCTTGGGGGAGATTGAAATCTCTAATGCTCAAATGTACTATTCATGAGCTCCCCAAGGAAACTATACTTACAAACTTTTATGCCATAATTTCTCGTCAGGATAAGGAGATGTTGGATGCCTCCTCTAGTGGGGTATTCCAGACGAAAAGCGTTGCAGAAAGATGGGATCTCCTTGAAAGGATCCAAAAGAATACCGAAGATTGGGAAATAGATAAAGGTATTGAACCAACTATAAATTATGAGCATGATTATATAGAGAGCTATGTGAAAATTGATTCCTTTAATGCCTTTTGCTCTAATATTGGTCTTGATTCCCATCTAATGATTGATTTTTGTAAGGACTTTGCCTCTCATATCGACTCTTCTAATAAGAAGAAGAGTCAGCACCATAAACCCTTCAAAGAATCATCTATTAATATTCATGTTGCCAACCCTATTGTGCCTGCAGTTATATATGAAAATCCCCCTTTTCCCGTAAGAATAAGGGAGCACTCTTTTGTTACAGGCATAAGGAATAAGAGTGAGAGAAGAATCGATGAACCCGAGGACCAGATCAAGGTCGATCCTCGATTTGCATTGGTTAAGGACCTTATTACTAATGATGCTTTAGATTCCAATATAAATTTTTGTGTTGTTTCCACTAACCTTGTCACAGCCAAGAATAAGGGCCCAATTTCAGGTACTCCAGTAGTATTTGTCAAAATAGGAGATCATAATTATTATGAGCTATGCGATTTTGGATCGAGTGCCAGTGCTATCCCGTATTCACTTTATCAAGAGATCATGGGTGAAATTTCACCTTGCGAAAGATACACGAGATAACTTCTCGCCCTCGTTGGTTACCCAAGTGGAAGGTGAGATGTAGCGTAACGGCAAGTTTCCCTCGGTGAAGATACCGAGGTTTTAAGATTGTCTCCCGTAGGACTCAAAGGTCAACAAGTAGGTGGTTCGGCAAGTGAGGCGCCGTTTGAAGATAATCACTTGCTTCTCCTGGACCTGCACACACACAGATAGCTTTGCTCCCAACGAGTTCAGAGGAGTTGTCAATTCCCCCAGCCTTGTTGTTTACAAAAGATAAAACGCACAGGATAATAATGATAGATAGTGATAGCTACGAAAAGTAAATACTGAAAGTAAATTAATAGTGTAAACAGTGGTGGAAGTATGGACCGGGATCTCATGATGTTCACTAGTGATGTCTCTCTCCCAAAAGACGATAAAATAGCCATGCGGGGTAAACAAATTACAGCTGGGCAATTGACAAGATTATGTGCGCAAACCAATGTTAATTATGCAAAACAGAAAGGAAGAGGTTCAAAAGCACGGGCGGTACGCCAAGACAAGTAGACCGAAATCCATCTACATCTACCCACTAATCATCCACCTTGAGATATCTATCCAGAACATCTCGCTGGTATTAAGTTGCGAATCCCACCCAAAGTGTAAACTCAAAGCAACGGACAACTGCATTAAAGAACTTTGCGTAAAGTAAACAATCCTTGCACCCGCAAGTATGATACGTCTTCTTTCTTATTCATTGATATATTTCATGATATGATGCTATTCTTATGTTGTTTTGGCTTGTTTTACAGAGTTTGCAACTTTCCGGTGCCGAAGCAGCAGACGCAGGATTCAGCGGTGAAAAGTGGACGCTGAGTTGCTGAAGAAGAACACCTCCAAATTACCTGAAAATCGACGGAGGCTGTTTTCCAGAAGGATCATGAAGACACGCAAAAGAGCGACCAGAGGGGGGCCACAGGGTGCCCAGGCGGCCATCTGGCGCGGCCCCACCTCTGGCCGCGCCGGGAGGGCGCCTGGACCCCTGGGGCCACTCCCGGCTCCCCCCTCTGGCCTATATACTCTTTGTCATCCAAAAACCCTAAAAGAGAGGAGAGTTTCCGGAGTTCCGCCGCCGCTCCGTGGCGGAAACCTACAGAGAAGAAAAGCCATCTCTGGCGGGAAGATTCCGCCGGGTAGACCACCTCCCGGAAGGGGAGATCATCGCCATCGTCACGGGCATCATCGAGATCATCATCAACATCATCCCCATCATCAGCACCATCTCCACCTCCATCCAATCTCGTCTCACAATTGAAACTCGTGTTGTAATCCGTACTATCTATCCTCTCTACTCTATCGGTGTTGATTACTACTTTGTGGTGAATGCTATTGAGTTTTGTTGGAGAAATATTATTGTGTTCAGATTGTTTATCATCTATTTATCCCCACTGATCATGATCTCTTTTATGTCTTGTGAGTAGTTACTTTAGTTCTTGAGGACATGGGAGAAGTCTAGTTGTTAGTAGTCATATGATGTTGAAGTAATATGTGTTGGTTGATATTTAAGTTGTGTTGCTATTTTCCTAGTGGTGTTGTGTGAGTCGAACACTCAACACTTCGCCTTATCAAGGACCTAGGGGGATGCATTGTGTACAAAGAATACTTACGGTGGGTTGCCGGAGTGACAGAAACCTAAACCCCAGTTTGCACGCTTTTGCATAAGGGAACAATGGATCACCGATCGTATTGCTATGGTTAGGCTTTTGCCTTAATTACTATCTTGTATTTGCGGATGCTTGCAAGGTGTGTAATCATAAGAGTACACCTATCTTAGTCTAGAGGGTGTACTACCATAGATCCACCCACTCAACACTTATCAACACAACACATAGTACCGATACGGAGTATGGCGAAAGCACATGACTACCTCTCCCGTGTGTCCCCAAGAACACTTTAGCCTTTATAAGTTCAGTTGCTAGGCCTCTCCTTTGCTCAGAAAGGATTGGGCCACTTGTTACTCTCCAGTATATTTTACTTTGCTCGTTTTTACTATCCTGTTGCTTATACCAAGAAAACCCCTAAACAGTTATCCTTCAGTGCTTGCAGTTATGTCCTTACCAAAGTCACTAGGTTTTACCTTCTGCTCCTCGTTGGGTTCGACACTCTTACTTATCGAAAACGCTGCAATCGATCCCTTACGTTGTGGGTCATCAAGTAACGTTTTCTGGCGCCGTTGCCGGGGAGCATAGCGCTATTAGTAAGTGAAGCTGGTAAGGAAGTTTTTATATTTCTGTTTTAGTTTTGCTGTTGCTGTTTTTGTCCTTATGGACACCCCTACTCTTGGATCGTTGTTCTTGGGGAACCGCCCCACAACTAAGGTAGTCACTACTACCCCTACTGAAATTGTGCCTTATAAGATAGCATCTGGTATTATCGATTATGTCTTAAGTAATCGCTATGCAGGAGACAGACATCCAGGTGAACACTTGCTATATTTATCACAACTATGTTCATTATTCAAGCTTGCAAGTGTGTCACTGGAGTTCGTTATGAAGAAATTATTCTCCATATCGCTTACAGACAAAGCTTCAGATAGGTATAATCTCCTCGATAACTCACATTCTCTTAATTGGGAAGAGCTTATGTCTCTCTTTTACACAAAGTTTTACCCTCTTCATGAAGTTCATCGAGACAGGAATTACATCTATAACTTTAGGTCTCGCGACGGAGAGAGCATCGCTCAAGCTTGGGGGAGACTTAAATCCCTAATGTTCAAATGTCCTATCCATAAGCTCCCCAAAGATATTATACTTACAATTTTTTATGCCATGCTTTCTCGTCAGGATAAGGAAATGCTGGATGCCTCCTCTAGCGGGGTATTTCAGACAAAGAGCGTTGAAGAAAGATGGGATCTCATCGAAAGGATCCAGAAGAATACTGAAGATTGGGAAATCGATAAAGGTATTGAACCTGCTATAAATTATGAGCATGATTATATTGAGAGCTATGTGAAAACTGATTATTTTAATACCTTTTGCTCTAAGATTGGTCTGGATTCCCATCTAATGATTGATTTTTGTAAGAACTTTGCCTCTCATGTTGATTCTTCTAAGATGAAGAAGGATCGGTACCATAAGCCTTTCAAAGAAGTACCTATTGATATTCACGTTGCGGATCCTATTTTGCCTGCAGTTATATATGAACAGCCCCTTTTCCTTCAAGGATAAGGGAGCACTCTTTTGTGACAGGCATCGTAAATAAAAGTGAAAGGAGAACAGGCGAACCTGAGGACCAGATCAGAGTCGATCCTCAAGTTGCTATGGTTAAAGATTTAGTTACTAATGATGTTTCAGATTCTATTATAAATTTTTGTGCTATTTTAACTAACATTGTCACATCCAAGAATAAAAGCCCAATTTCAGGTACACCAGTTGTATCTGTTAAAATATGAGATCACAATTATTACGGGCTATGCGATCTGGTATCAAGTGCTAGCGCGATTCCTTATTCGCTTTATCAAGAGATCATGGGTGAGATTTCACCCTGTGAACTCAAAGAGATTGATGTTACTATTCATCTTGCAAACAAAGCTACTATCTCTCCTATTGGGATTGTGAGAGATGTTGAAGTCCTATGTGGAAAGGTAAAGTATCCTACCGACTTTCTTGTACTTGGTTTAGTACAAGATAGTTTTTGTCCTATTATTTTTGGTAGACCTTTTCTCAGAACTTGTCGAGCTATTATAGATTGCAAGAAAGGTAAAGTTTCTGTTGAATCCAATGGTGAGCCATATGAATTTAACTTTCCTAAGATCTCTAAGCAGCCTCGTGATACTGAATTACCTAGTGATGATAAAATTATTGAAAGTATTGCTTCTATTGCTATTCCCCCTAATGATCCTTTGCAGCAATACATGGAGGACCATGAGAATGATACTCATATGAAGGAAAGAAATGAAATTGACGAAATCTTTTTGAGACAACCTGCTATCCTGAAGCACAACCTTCCGGTTGAACCTTGAGGAATTCTATCCAAACCAAAAGAAGACCCGGTGTTTGATCTCAAACCTCTTCCCGATACGCTCAAGTATGCTTATTTAGATGGAAAGAAAGTATATCCTGTTATTATCAACTCTAACCTTTCAGGATATGAAGAAGAGCGATTATTGGAGGTACTTCGTAAACACCGTGGTGCGATTGGCTATACCCTTGATGACCTTCAGGGAATTAGTCCATCTATCTGTCAACATACTATCAACCTCGAGCCCGATGCTAAACCTGTTGTTGACCATCAACGACGGTTGAACCCAAAGATGATGGATGTTGTGAGGACCGAGATCCTCAAGCTTCTAGCCGCAGGTATTATCTACTCTATAGCTGATAGTAAGTGGGTAAGTCCAGTTCATTGTGTTCCTAAGAAAGGAGGGACAACTGTAGTCCCTAATGATAAGAATGAACTAATACCTCAGAGAATTATTATTGGATATAGAATGTGTATTGATTACAGGAAGTTGAACAAGGCAACCAGGAAGGACCACTACCTGCTGCCCTTTATTGATCAGATGCTTGAGAGGCTGTCCAAAAACACCCACTTTTGCTATCTTGACGGGTATTCTGGCTTCTCTCAAATTCATGTTAACACTGCCGACAAAGAGAAGACCACTTTCACTTGTCCTTATGGTACTTATGCTTATAGGCGTATGCATTTTGGTTTATGCAATGCCCCTGCTACTTTTCAGAGATGTATGTCTGCAATATTTCATGGTTTCTGTGAGGAGATTGTGGAAGTCTTCATGGACGATTTCTCCGTCTATGGAACTTCCTTTGACCACTTTCTCCACAATCTTAATAAAGTTTTGCAAAGATGCGAGGATACAAACTTAGTTCTAAACTGGGAAATTTGCCACTTCATGGTTAACGAAGGAATCGTACTTGGCCACAAGATTTCCGAGAGGGGAATTGAAGTGGACATGGCAAAAATTGAAGCTATCGAAAGGATGCCCTATCCAAGGGACATTAAAGGTATTCGTAGTGTCGGGGGATTGGTATCCGGGTAGGCTAACCCAAGCGAAAGCAACCTTTCAAGACAAGGATGGACCGATTGGGCCGCAGCTGGGCCGAGCTGGGCAGATGTACGGCCGATTGCTCCAAGGCAATCAGCCGTACCGAATGCCAGCAGTCGGCCCAGGCGCAATCGGTCCACCCTTCCTTCACCAAGATGATCGTCCGGTTGGTCCGCAGCTGGGCCGAGATAGGCACTTGGAAGGCTGATTGCCCAGAGAAATCGACCTTACCAAGAACTAACAGTCGGCCCAGGCGCAATCGGAACAACCTATCACCCTTGGAGGGAGTCGACCCCGACACCAGTCGGGGGTATGATTACGAGGTCATAAATACCATATCCCGAGATATCTGGGTGGCAGGAAGGCCAAGTCATGTCGAAGATCTGGTGGAGATACGGTGTCGACCTCTCCGCCGATTCCGCGGACAGGGCGACAAGACCGCACCTCCTAGCTCTAATGTTCATCCCTAGGCCTTACGGGTCTACAGCATGGGCCGCCGCTCGTAGGCTCCGGATCACCCGGAGAGGAGCAGTCGGTGGGCCCAGGCCGATTAGAGGATGACAGCTGGGCCCATTCGGCAGTGAAGTTACCAAAGTACCCTGGACTCACACTATAAGAGCCAGGGTACCCCTCCTGCGTGGGGGACGACCCGCTCTAGATCACCATTACTCACCCGGAGAGCCCCGAACCTGGGTACATCGTGGTGTTCTCCACCGTGTTTGTGCCCAACCCGATTACGGCACCATCGACATTCTCTCCCTCGCGTCTTCCCCTCACTTTAGCCATCCCCATGGCATCTGGCGTCACATATCGACGACACGTAGTTTTCTCGGTCATGCCGGTTTCTCTAGAAGATTTATTAAAGACTTTTCTAAGACCTCGAAACCCCTCACTAATCTTCTCCAGAAGGATGTTCCTTTTGTATTTGATGAAGATTGTAAGGAGGCTTTCGAAGTTCTTAAGAAAGCTTTAATAACCGCTCCTATAGTACAACCGCCTGACTGGAATTTTCCCTTTGAAATTATGTGTGATGCTAGTGATTTTGCTGTTGGAGCTGTTTAAGGACAAAGGGTTGATAAAAAATTGAATGTTATTTATTATGCTAGTAAAACCCTTGATAGTGCTCAAAAGAATTATGCTACTACTGAGAAGGAATTCTTAGCAGTAGTGTTTGCTTGTGATAAGTTTAGGCAGTATATTGTTGATTCTAAAGTTATTATTCATACTGACCATGTTGCCATTAAGTATCTTATGACGAAGAAGGATGGCAAACCAAGACTCGTCAGGTGGGTACTCCTCCTTCAAGAATTTGATTTGCAGATTGTTGATAGAAAAGGAGCAGACAACCCTGTAGCGGACAATCTTTCAAGGATGGAAGATATACCGCATGATCCCATTCCAGTCAATGACAGTTTTCAAGAAGAACAACTTGCCGTTGTTAAAGTACAATCTCTTTCCGATCATTGGTTTGCAGATTATGCTAATTTTATCGTTGCAAAGTATTTGCCTCCAGGTTTAACATTTCAGCAAAGGAAGAAGTTCTTCCATGATTTGAGGCATTATTTTTGGGATGGCCCACATATTTTCAAAGAAGGTCCAGACGGGATCGTGAGAAGATGCATACCGGAACACGAGAAGAAGGACATTCTCAAGCAATGTCACGATAGTCCCTATGGAGGACATCACGCCGGTGAGAGAACCGCACATAAGGTTCTCCAATCAGGTTTTTATTGGCCTACTCTCTTTAAAGATGCTAGAAATTATGTTTTAGCCTGTGATAAATGTCAGAGAATTGGTAATATTAGTAGAAGGAATGAGATGCCTATGAATTACTCACTAGTGATTGAGCCTTTTGATTGCTGGGGTTTTGATTTTATGGGTCCTTTTCCTTCTTCGCACAAGTACACTCACATATTAGTTGCTGTTGATTATGTAACCAAGTGGGTTGAAGCAATCCCCACTGAAAGTGTTGATCACAAAACATCTTTGAAAATGCTCAAAGATGTAATATTCCCTAGGTTTGGTGTACCTAGGTATCTCATGACTGATGGAGGATCACACTTCACGCATGGAGCTTTTAGAAAAGCTTTAGCCAAGTATGATGTCAATCATAGGATTGCGTCACCGTACCATCCTCAAACTAGTGGGCAAGTTGAGCTCACCAATAGAGAGATCAAGTTGATCTTGCAAAAGACAGTTAACAGAAATAGGAAGGACTGGTCAAATAAGTTAGGAGATGCTTTGTGGGCGTATAGAACTGCTTACAAAAACCCCATGGGCATGTCTCCCTATAAAATGGTCTATGGCAAGGCTTGCCATTTGCCATTAGAGTTAGAGCATAAAGCTTTCTGGGCTGTTAGAGAGCTTAATGCTGACCCAAAGTTAGCTGGTGAAAAGCGTCTCATGAACTTGACTTCTCTAGATGAGTGGCGAAGTGAAGCTTACGAGAGCGCTAAAATGTTCAAGGAAAAGGTAAAGAAGTGGCATGACAGGAGGATTCTAAAACGTGAATTTAATGTTGGTGATAAAGTTTTATTGTTTAGATCCCATTTCAGGTTTTCTCCAGGTAAACTACTTTCCAGGTGGGAAGGACCATTTCATATCGAAGAAGTCTACCGGTCTGGTGCAATCAAGATTAACAATTTTGAAGGCACCAAACCCCAAGTTGTGAATGGGCAAAGACTCAAGCTTTACATGGCGGGAGATCCCGTCAATGTTGATGCAAATATAATACGCACAACAACTCATGAAGAAAATGTTACAGCCCTGTTTCAGACACCGACAGAAGCAGAATAAGAAAAGGTATGTATTACGTTAAGGAAACATCGCGAACCGCCATAAAAGTACCATATTATGAGTTTTTGCAAAATTAGGAAAATTCGAGGCCTAAGTGGAGCCGGAGAGGAGCTCCAGGGGGCCCAGGCGCCCCCCTGGCGCGGCCTACCTCCTGGCCGCGCCAGGAGGCCGCCTGGGCACCCAGGAGTCCGTCTCCGACCCCACTTTGGCTCGTTACCTTCCTTTTGTTGCAGAAATTTTTGCTATATATTTGCCCGGATCGTTCCGGCAGCGTATCTCGCGATTTCGTGTGTTTTCTCTTCAATCTATTTCTGCCAGGAAATCTTTTAGCTAGACCTAGGTGCCATGGCTTCCCCAAGTTCCCCCAAGGACAAGTTCGTCGTCAACGTCATCAACCCTTACCTCGCTGAGGTGAACAAGAACCCCCAGGTCCTTCGTGTGGAGGATGGTGTTCTCCACAAGGAAGATCTGTAGGGACCAGTCATGGAAGGGAGCACCGAGGAGCGGATGAAGGAGATGGAACATGAGGTCTTCAAGTTCAAGAAGATGGTGGAGCGTGGTGTTGAAGCCAACTTCGACATCAGGAACGAGATCGAGGCTTCCCATAGGAAAGATATGAAGGAGATGTGGTCAAATTTGTCCGCACTAGAAGAAAAAGTTTATCAGCTCCAAGTACAAATCTATGATCTGCACAACCAGAACTGTGAGTATGAACTAAAGTTTCTGCGCATGGGTTTAGGTGTTGAGTGCAGGATCCTGGAGACGGGAATGTCCTTCGAGACTGGAGAGGATCTACCATGGAAGCGCTTCGCCAAGGAGTACCTGATTGAGAAGAACAAGAATGAGGAGTAAATCTCCTCGGGTAATGGCATTCCCTCAGCTTGTTCCAAGCTTGGGGGAGTGCCGGGTATCTTTATCTTTATCTTAGTCTTTTAGAGTCAAGTAGAGTCGTATCATGTCTAGGGAGTTTATTATATGAAATAGGTGTTTGCTTTGAGGTCTATCACTCCGTCTGTGGAGAGATTGTATCCATGAGTGTGGAGTCGTCTATAATGGAATATTAATGAGAAGTTTATTGGTTCCTTCGCTGCACTCGGTATTCTCTTCACGAAATCGGCCTCATATGACGATTCTTATGGGGAGTATTGACCTTCTATCAGGTATGGCTTTGAAAACTTTATTTAATTTTGGCAAACATAGCTTTGGTCTTGACGACATGCATGTTTTCTCAAGTAGCGACATAGCCAAAACCTTTATGTTATTATGCTTGAAGTGTTATGTTGACAAGGAAGACAACTTGATGTGTTATGCTTACCTTAATGTTTATGCCTTATATGTTTTGCATCTAAATTAGCATCAATTGTCTGTTCTCTCAGAGCCTTTGCTAGCCAAACTCTTTGCCAAGTAGATTTCTGCTTGTGCATCCATACCCTGAAACCATTACCTTCCATATGAGTCCACCATACCTTCCTATTCGTGGTATTCCCCTACCACTCCTATAAGTATAGAATTTATGTGTTATCCTTAAATGTTCAAAATCTTCTGTTTTGTGCCTCTTGTTTAGCTCATGAGGAAGTAGTAGGTAATTCATGATCTTCTTAAGTTGGAAAAGTTTTACCTCGGGATTTCATGTCTAATCTGCAAACCCATAATACGAGGAGGAACTGGCATGGGTGCGCCCAGCTCGAAAGATAATACAACAAACAAACCCTCCTTCACGCTTGGTCTATGAGAAATCAGAAACTTTGGCAGTGATAAACAAAGGAGATTAAGGGGATGCGATCGTCCCCACTTGGGAGCCGTTCCTCGAAACTTGTCCATCTTGAGAAGTAATTGAGCTATCTATTAGCATTCATTGACAAACTATGCACCGCCTCAAAATCTATTTTTATTCTGTTTGATTTAAGGATAGCACATGAGTTTTCCCTGCTTGCCCTTAACAAGGCCTTTCATCCACCTTCATGTTGAGTCAGTTGTCCTACTTCCTTCTTTTCCCTAAGAGAACATGCATTTGATGTTGATGAGGATTCATCCATATAAAGCTGCATTAAGTTTTGCCATGCCATATCCTTGTTGACATTATCTTTTCATAAGTAAGTTGTTTGCGAAAGCTTTTGCCTAGCGAGCATCTTCCTTTGTGTTAGCATTTTCACTTCATGACTATTAACATGTTCTTTCAAAAGCTTCAAATTGTTTCATTAAAAAGAGCAAGAGTGAAAGTTATTAGTTGTCCTTTGACCAAGGATATGTTTGCCATAATTTGATGAGTTTCCTCAGCCCTACTTTTGATTATAATTGTTATTACTTTCTCATAAGGGCCTTATGAGTTGAGGATGCTTCAGTTTGATGAAGGAACCTTGATGCTTCTTGTCCGTATTTTATTTATCGACACTTCACTCTCTAAACTTGTGGACAGGTTTACCGAGCTGAGTATTCGCTTGGGGACAAGCGAGGTCTAAGCTTGGGGAGTTGATACGTCCAAAATGCATCACTATTTTATATAGTAATTCTTTCTTATTCATTGATATTTTCATGATATGATGCTATTCTTATGTTGTTTTGGCTTGTTTTACACAGTTTGCAACTTTCCGGTGCCGAAGCAGCAGACGCAGGATTCAGCGGTAAAAAGTGGACGCTGAGTTGCTGAAGAAGAACACCTCCAGATTACCTGAAAATCGACGGAGGCTGTTTTCCAGAAGGATCACGAAGACACGCAAAAGAGCGACCAGAGGGGGGCCACAGGGTACCCAGGCGGCCACCTGGCGCGGCCCCACCCCTGGCCGCGCCGGGAGGGCGCCTGGACCCCCGGGGCCACTCCCGGATCCCCCCTCTGGCCTATATACTCTTCGTCATCCAAAAACCCTAAAAGAGAGGATAGTTTCCGGAGTTTCGCCTCCGCTCCGTGGCGGAAACCTACAGAGAACAAAAGCCATCTCTGGCGGGTAGATTCCGCCGGGGAGACCACCTCCCGGAAGGGGAGATCATCGCCATCGTCATCACCATCGTCACGGGCATCATCGAGATCATCATCAACATCATACCCATCATCAGCACCATCTCCACCTCCATCCAATCTCGTCTCACAATTGCAACTCGTGTTGTAATCCGTACTATCTATCCTCTCTACTCAATCGGTGTTGATTACTACTTTGTGGTGAATGCTATTGAGTTTTGTTGGAGAAATATTATTGTGTTCTGATTGTTTATCATCTATTTATCCCCACTGATCATGATCTCTTTTATGTCTTGTGAGCAGTTACTTTAATTACTATCTTGTATTTGCGGATGCTTGCAAGGTGTGTAATCATAAGAGTACACCTATCTTAGTCTAGAGGGTGTACTACCATAGATCCACCCACTCAACACTTATCAACACAACACATAGTACCGATACGGAGTATGGCGAAAGCACATGACTACCTCTCCCGTGTGTCCCCAAGAACACTTTATCCTTTATAAGTTCAGTTGCTAGGCCTCTCCTTTGCTCCGAAAGGATTGGGCCACTTGTTACTCTCCATTATCTTTTACTTTGCTCGTTTTTACTATCATGTTGCTTATACCAAGAAAACCCCTAAAAAGTTATCCTTCAGTGCTTGCAGTTATCTCCTTACCAAAGTCACTTGCTATTACCTTCTGCTCCTCGTTGGGTTCGACACTCTTACTTATCGAAAATGCTACAACGATCCCTTACGTTGTGGGTCATCAAAGTACAAGCACCGCTGTTTTCCCCCTTGTGGCAACAACACATCCCCTAGACTCATGTTTCTGTCACTCAAGCTAGTCATCGGGGGGCATGAACCCACAATCATGCATAACGCTCCCTCTTGGAGTCACTACCTACTACTTGGCCAAAGCAATAAACAGCAACGGAGAACATGCAAGAGTTACTCAAGAACATGAATATAAAAGAAGAGAATCAAATATATAACTCAATCACAATCTGAACATAATCTCATAATCCATCGGATCCCAGCAAACTCAGCATAGCAACAACAGAAAGATTACATATGTGCCTCGATCATGTAGGGCAGCTCACGAGGTCTAATCCATGAAGAACAAAGAGGGGAGGAGAACATCACATAGCTACTGATCATGGACCCATAGTCCAAGGTGGACTACTCACGTTTCATCCGGGAAGCATCCATGGTGGTGGAGAAGCGGGATTCCTCCCACCGGCAGGGTGCCGGGAAGAGGTCTTCTGGTGCTCCCGATCTTGGAAGCGCGGCAGCGGCGTAACAGAGGAGAGATCGCGAAAAAGGGTTCCGTCCCCGAGGGTTTCTCGTCACGGGGAAAAAATAGGCGAAAGGGGGAAGCCCGAGGTGGGCCAGGGGCTCCAGGCGCCCCCTAGCGCGGCCAGGGGTGGGGCCGCGCCCACTGGCCGCCTGGGGGACCCCTGGCTCCCCTCTGGCCCCTCTCGGGCTTTTCTCGAAGCTTCCGGTACGCTGATTTTTCCTATATTTTTCCCGGAATTTTTCTGGTACTTTTAATAAGGGGGAAACCTGAAATAGAAAAACAGCAGAAAACAGGAACTGGCACTGGGGTGCACTGAGATAATAGGTTAGTTCAAATATGATCAAAAGTGTATGGGAGTTCATCAATATCATAGCAATATCACACAAAAGAGGCATGGAGCAAGCAGAAATTATAGATACGTTTTGGACGTATCAACATCCCCAAGCTTAATTCCTGCTCGCCCTCGAGTAGGTAAATTATAACAAGCATAATTTCTGTGGTGACATGCTAACAAACATATAAGAACTTTGTAAGTAAAGCAATCAAAGAATGCAAGTCAATTCAAGTCATAACAGGCAAGAGTCTATATCTAGCATTGAAACAAGCAACATAAGAACATAAAGGTGCAAGAGCTCTCGCTGTCCGTGACTTGAATGTCTCCAAATGGTGTTTGCGTGCAAGAAAGGGGATAGGGATATACGAGAAAAAGTATTTTTATTGTTGAGAACTCAATCTACTAAAGTGTCACACTTGGTCTTCTTTGGAATCTTATCTTGACTCATCCCAAGACCACTAGCCAGGTACAAGTCAAAATGATCCACTCCTTTTCGACATTTTGAGCACTCATGCAATGGATGAGCGTAAGCAAGAAAGTTGACACTTAGGATGGCAAAGAGAGAATATAGTGGAGGAGGAAGACAAAAAGGTGTGAAAGGCTCACATAAATGAGGACAATCATAGGCGAGAGAAAGCCAAATGATAGATATGATGTGAGGAGTAGGGATTGCCATGAAACGGATGCACATATGAGCTAAGGTAAGCTCTCTAATGGAACTAGTGGGGGTGCATCCAACTTGCTTGCTCAAGAAGACCTAGAGCTCATTTGAGGAGGCTCATCATTGGAATATACAAGCCAAGTTCTATAGTGTGAAGGTCCCCACATAGTTATATGCATGAATGATAATCTCTATGGAGTACAAGATACAAGATGGAGTACGAGTGTGGATCTTCTCAAAAGAAATAGTAGTGTGCCCCCTTCTCTCTTTTTATTTCTTTCTTTTTCTCTTTTTTGTATTTTTTGTATTTTTTGGTGGCCTCAATGGCTCTTTCTATTTAACACTCATTTGTCCTCTTTGGGATCTTTTAATTGTTCCACTTTGGGATCTTTTAATTTTGTCCACTTTGGGATCTTTTCCTCACTTTAGGGGCAACATTCTATATATTACAAAAAATATAGAAGATCTTTCACACTTTACAAAGTACTCAAATCATAAAGAAAATGTAACTATCATGATGTGTGCAAATGTATGCCTCTGCCAGTGTAGCAGGATATGCAATGATACTAGCGCCCCATGTAGCAATGATTAGGGAAAGGCCCAACTCGCATGCGTCTCATCGATCAAGCAAGTAGCATGTATGACATGAAGATCAAGTCATGAGAAGATGGATGTTGCATGGCAATATATCTCGGAAAGGCTATGGAAATGCCTTGATAGGTAGGTATGGTGGCTGTTTTGAGGAAGGATATAAGGAGGCTTATGATGACAGAGCGTATCGTGCCAAGGGTTTGGATGTACCAGCGAAAGTGGACGCAAACTCTCGGAGT
This sequence comes from Bromus sterilis, assembly GCA_950022295.1. NCBI lineage: Eukaryota > Viridiplantae > Streptophyta > Magnoliopsida > Poales > Poaceae > Bromus > Bromus sterilis. The sequence continues at coordinate 48,442,963 of OX465600.1, read as the reverse complement.
GAGAAGAAAGCAATGCACGGCACAGGAAAGGCTAGCAAAATATGGGAAGGTGGAAGTGTCAACTTTCGAATACTCACATTAGTCCGAAGAACTCATGCACTTATTTTCGGTAACTCTCAATCTAATAAGGAGGTTCACAAAGAGACAAGTACCCCGAGGAGGAGTGTATGGGGGTTTGGGTATCCTTGCGCATCCCTGACTCATGGTACGTGAGTGTACTCTAATATTCGACCCCTCAGAAGAGTAGTGATCCAACTAGTAGCTTAAGTTCTCAACTAATTTGTAGGTTTTTGAAAATAAACACGGATTGCCCAAAATACGACATCTATCACTAATAGGCTAAAGCTCTTGACACCAAAATTCCAAACATTACTCAAATCAACACCTCAAAACTTTTGCAAGTTACTACTACAAAAAGAATAGCAACCTCAATTACCTACTTCAAGTCAAGACACAAAACTCAGTGCAATAGGCAAACTCTCTAAACAAGATAAACATGAAAACTCAAGAGAGTTCCAGCAACAAACTAAACAAAAGCTCTTTTAAAAGATAAGCATGAAAGCTAAGAGCAAAGCATGACAGCAGCTACGGAAAGATAAAGAACAAACACAGCAAAGATAAGCAGGAAAAAGTCCTATGTTATGTTCTAAATTTTGGAAGTGGAGCGTGTTTCTCTCCCACACAAAGAAATCTGGGTTTTAACTTGTTATGAACAGCAATAAAAGCTAAAGAGAACTAAAAACAAAACCTAAGAGCGAGACGCTCCAAGAATAGCACATAATGCATGAAGTGATAAAAATATAGTGAAACGAGAGACGAACTGATAATTGCTGATGGAGAAGGGGATGCACGGGGGCATCCCCAAGCTTAGACGCTTGATTCTCCTTGAATATTTCTTGGGGATGCATGGGGGCATCCCCAAGCTTGAACGCTTGACACTTCTTAATCTTCTTTCATCATCTTCCCTCCCACACTTGAAAACTCCCTTCATACATAACTCATCATAATCTGATTAGCGAGGTTAGTACCCATAATAAAATATATTTTTCTCTACTGTAAATAAAGATAACCTTGAAGAGCTACTGTTTCTCAAGATTGCCAAAAAGTTTTTGCAAAGAAAAAGCAAGCTGAAGGCTTGCAAAACGAAGAAAAGGCAAAACAGGACAGAACCTGTGAAAAACAGACCAGCAGGTAGTAAAGAATTTTTCAGGGGTACTTCTGCAACTCAAATAAAAAAAAATCGGAACATACGAAAGTTTCGTAATTGTATAGAGCACGCTGTGTAAAAAATTCATCTCAAAAAGATGAACTGGGATTTTTCTCTTATTTTTCTAGTCACGAGGACAGAATCTGTTTTCTGGACAGCATGTCACAACTTTCACTTCCCTTGCCATATGAGGCTATAAATGGCACAAAGCTTGAAAAGTAAAGATACAATGATGTTGCTACAGTAGTAAAAAACATCAAGACCACTAAAAAAAGAAGTAAAAACATCTTGGGTTGCCTCCCAACAAGCGCTTTCTTTTACGCCTTTAAGCTAGGCATAAAGATTATAAAAGATGCTCTCATAAGAATAAGGACTTGAAGCAACAGAGAGCATAAAGAAGAAAATATGAAACACATTTAAGCCTAACCCACTTCCTATGCATAGGCATCTTATAAGAAAATAAATCGAAGAAGCACAAAGTGACAAGCATAGGAAGGTGGAACAAGAGCAACTTTAAAATTTTCATCAAAAAGAGAGGTGTTTTTGTAACATGAAAGATTTTAGAACCAAGCTTTCCTCTCTCAAAGTAATTTTCAGTAGTGTCATGAACAACATCAAGAATATAACTATCACATAAATCATGTTGTTCATGACCTACAAGCACACGTGTATAATTTTCAACACGGTCTTTAGGATCATAAGATAAATGCAACCCATCACATTGAGACTTGATAAGAGCAACATTCTCCGGAATATGAGTTGGAGATTTCAAAAGGATAATAGGACAATCAAGTGTGGGTGCAATAGCAACAATTTCATGCTTAACATAAGGAACTATAGAGAGTTCATCTCCACCGTGTTTGTGCCCAACCCGATTACGGCACCATCGACATTCTCTCCCTCGCGTCTTCCCCTCACTTTAGCCATCCCCATGGCATCTGGCGTCACATATCGACGACACGTAGTTTTCTCGGTCATGCCGGTTTCTCTAGAAGATTTATTAAAGACTTTTCTAAGACCTCGAAACCCCTCACTAATCTTCTCCAGAAGGATGTTCCTTTTGTATTTGATGAAGATTGTAAGGAGGCTTTCGAAGTTCTTAAGAAAGCTTTAATAACTGCTCCTATAGTACAACCACCTGACTGGAATTTTCCCTTTGAAATTATGTGTGATGCTAGTGATTTTGCTGTTGGAGCTGTTTTAGGACAAAGGGTTGACAAGAAGTTGAATGTCATCCACTATGCCAGCAAAACACTTGATAGTGCTCAAAAGAATTATGCTACTACTGAGAAGGAATTCTTGGCAGTGGTGTTTGCTTGTGATAAGTTTAGGCAGTATATTGTTGATTCTAAAGTTATTATTCATACTGACCATGCTGCCATTAAGTATCTTATGCAGAAAAAGGATGCCAAACCAAGACTCATTAGATGGGTACTCCTTCTTCAAGAATTTGATTTGCAGATTGTCGATAGAAAAGGAGAAGACAATCCGGTGGCAGATAATCTTTCAAGGATGGAAGATATCCCGCACGATCCTATTCCAATCAACGACAGTTTCCCAGATAAACATCTTGCTGTTGTAAAAGTACAATCTCATTCCGACCCTTGGTTTGCAGATTATGCTAATTTTATCGTTGCAAAGTTTTTGCCTCCAGGTTTCACATGTCAGCAGAGGAAGAAATTCTTCACGGATTTGAGGCACTACTTTTGGGATGATCCACATCTTTATAAAGAAGGTGTGGACGGGATCGTAAGAAGGTGTATACCGGAGCACGAGCAGCAGGACATTCTTCGACAATGTCACGATAATCCCTATGGAGGACATCATGCCGGTGAAAGGACCGCACATAAAGTTTTACAATCAGGTTTTTATTGTCCTACTCTCTTTAAGGACGCCCGAAGGTACGTTCTATCTTTTGATAAGTGTCAGAGAGTTGGTAACATTAGCAGGAGAAATGAGATGCCTATGAATTACTCACTAGTGATCGAACCTTTCGATTACTGGGGTTTTGATTTTATGGGTCCTTTTCCTCCTTCACACAAGTACACACACATCCTAGTTGCTGTTGATTATGTAACCAAATGGGTTGAAGCAATCCCCAGTGAGAGTGTTGATCACAAGACATCTTTGAAAATGCTCAAAGATGTAATTTTTCCTAGGTTTGGAGTACCAAGGTACCTCATGACAGATGGAGGGTCACACTTCACGCATGGAGCTTTTAGGAAAGCTCTAGCCAAGTACGATGTCAATCATAGGATTGCATCACCGTACCACCCTCAAACTAGTGGGCAAGTTGAGCTCACCAATAGGGAGATCAAGTTGATCTCACCAATAGGGAGATCAAGTTGATCTTGCAGAAAACAATAAACAGTTCTAGAAAGGACTGGTCAAAGAAGTTAGGAGATGCTTTGTGGGCATATAGAACTGCTTACAAAAACCCCATGGGCATGTCTCTGTATAATATGGTCTATGGCAAGGCTTGCCATTTACCATTAGAGTTAGAGCATAAAGCTTTCTGGGCTGTCAGAGAGATGAATGCTGACCCAAAGTTAGCTGGTGAAAAGTGTCTCATGAACTTGACTTCTCTAGATGAGTGGAGAAGTGAAGCTTACGAGAGCGCTAAAATGTTCAAGGAAAAGGTAAAGAAGTGGCACGATAAAAGAATTCTGAAATGTGAATTTAATGTTGGTGATAAAGTTTTGTTGTTTAGATCTCGTTTCAGGTTTTCTCCAGGTAAACTACTTTCCAGATGGGAAGGCCTTTTCATATCGAAGAAGTATATCGGTCGGGTGCAATCAAGATCAATAATTTCGAAGGCACCAAACCTCAAGTTGTGAATGGACAAAGACTCAAACATTATATGGCAGGTGATCCAATCAATGTGGATGCAATCATGCAAACATGATATATACAAGTACTCATGAAGAACATGTTGCAGCCCAGTTTCAGACTCCGGCAGTAGCAAAATTAGAAAAGGTATGAATTATGGTAAGAAAACACCGCGAACGTCAATAAAAGTTAACTTTTCAGAGTTTTTGCGAAATTGGGAAAATTCCAAGCCCGAGTGGATCCGGAGAGGAGCTCCGGGGAGGCCAGGAGGCCCCCTGGCACGGCCTCACTCCTGGCTGCCCTGTACTCCGCCTCCGACTCCACCTAGGCTTGAAACCTTCCTTCTGTCGCAGAAATTTTTGCTATATATTTGCCCGGATAGTCCCGGCACCGTATCTCTCGATTTTGCATGTGTTCTTTCTCGGTTTGTTTCTGCCAGGGGGAAAAGTTGTTGCTGAAGATGTCTTCTTGTGGCTCGAGCGGAGAGGACTTCTTGGGATGGCGTCTACGTCAAGTTCAGAAGGATCTTAATCAAGGGAAGCACGTTGATTGGGCTACCGAAGAAGAAATTGCCGCAAGACAAGCGGAGATGGAGTGTGCCGTGAGAGAGGAAGTCAAGACTATCACTGCCCAACAACAAGGAGGTCCAAGAAATCCCATCATGGTGGGATCTTTCCAACCTCAGCATGATCTTTCTCTTAACCTTTCAGGGCCCTCCACTTCACTTGAAGATCAACGCATGCTTTCCACCATCTCCAAGGCCTACCGCATCACCAACCAACTCTGCGAAGATTTCCGTGTACTAAAACTACAAGTGGAAGTCTTGGAGTTAGAGAACCAAACCCTTCGCCGTGTCATCAGGGATCTGAAGAAAAAACCACAAAAAGAGGAGGAGTAAAACTCCTCGGGTAATGGCACCCCCTTAGCTTGTTCCAAGCTTGGGGGAGTGCCCGGTATCTTTATCTTTTTCTTTTTCTTTAGGAGTCAAGTAGAGTTGTATCATGTCTAGGGAGGTCACTTTATGAAATAGGTGTTGCTTTGAGGTCTATCACTCCTCTTGTGGAGAGCTTTGTATCCGTGAGTGTGGAGTCGTCTATGAAGGAATATTAATGAGAAGTCTATTGGTTTCTTCGCTGCACTTGGTATTCTCTTCACTCAATCGACGTTATGAGCTGATTCTTATGGGGAGTATTGACCTTATATCAGGTATGGCTTCGAAAACTTTATTTAATCTTGGCAAGTATAGCTTTGGTCATAACAACAAGCATGTTATTCTCAAAGTAGCGACATAGTCAAAACCTTTGTGTTATTATGCTTGAAGTGTTATGTTGACAAGGAAGACAACTTGATGTTTCATGCTAGTTTTGATGTTTATACTTTGTATTGCTTGCATCTAAGTTGTCATCAATTGTCTGCTCTCTCAAATCCTTGCTAGCCAAAACTCTGTACTAAGCGGAATTCTGCTTGTACTTCCATACCTTGAAACCAACTTCTTCCACTAGAGTCCACCATACCTTCCTACTTGTGGTATTCCACTACCACTCCTAAAGTATATAATTTATGTGCTATCTTTAGATGTTCAAAATCTTCTGTTTTGTGTCGCTAATTCAGCTCATGAGGAAGTGGTGGGTGACCCCCATGATCTTCTTAATTTGGAAAAGTTTTATCTTGGGATTGCATGTCTAATCTGCAAACCCCTAATACGAGAAGGGACTGGCATGACTGCCCAGCTCGTAAAAGATAAATACTAACACAGAAGTTCCTTCGCCCTTTTACGAGTGATAAACAAAGGAATCCAAGGGGATGTGATCGTCCCCACATGGGAGACGTTCCTCGAAACTTGTCAAAATCATGAAGTGAGTGAGTTATCTATCGGCAGTCGTTGACGGATCATGCACCTTCCAAAAGTTTGTTTTTATTCTGTTTGATCTAGAGATGGCACATAAATTTTCCCTGCTTACCCTTTTGCACGGGGTTTATCTTTATTTTGTGCTGAGTCAGTCCTTCCTACTTCCTTCCTTTCTTGAGAGAGAACAGACATTTGATGTTGATAAAGATGCTTGCATATAAAGTTGCATTGAAATCTAGCATGTTACATCTTTGTTGACATTATCTTTTGATAAGTGAGTTGTTTGCAAAAGCTCATGCTTAGTAAACATCTTCCTTTGTGTTGACATGTGCACTTCTTGACTAATAGCATGTTCTTTCAAAAGCTTCAACTGTTCCATTATAAGTGAAAGAACAAAAGTAAAAGTTATTAGTTGTTCCTTGACCAAGGCTATGTTTGTCATGATTTGATGAGTTTTCCAGGTCCTACTTTGTTATAATTGTTACTACTTTCTCATAAGGACCTTATGAGTTGAGGTTGTTGTTGAGGAATTCTTAGGTTTGGTGAGGAATCTTGATGCTTCTTGTTCGTATTATTTTATCGACACTTCACTCTCTAAACTTGTGGACAGGTTTACCGAGCTCAGCAATCGCTTGAGGACAAGCGAGGTCTAAGCTTGGGGGAGTTGATACGTCCAAAAAGCATCACTATTTTATATTGTGATTTCACTCTATTCATTGATATATTCCACTTTAAAGTATTGTTCTTATGTTGTTTTGGCTTATTTTACACAGTTTACAATTTTCCGGTGCCGAAGCAACAGAACCAGAATTCAGCGGTAAAAAGTGGATACCAAGTTGCTGAATCAGATCAATTCCAAATGCGATGAAATTTTAGGGGGATCATTTTTATGAAGATTGACTGGGGATCACCGAATGAGGGGGTGAGGGGACCCACCAGGAAGCCAGAAGGGTGCCTGGCGCGGCCCCCCTCCTGGCCGCGCTAGGCAGCCTCCTGGGTGCCTGGTGGCCCCCCTCGGTGCCCCTTTCGCCTATATAAAGCCCCTGGGGTGGAAACCCCAAAACAAGAGTCGTTTCCGTGTTTCTCCGCCGCCACGGGGCGGAAACCTACAGAGGAGAAAAGCCATCTCCGGCGGGCAGATTCCGCCGGGGAAATCACCTCCCGGAAGGGGAGATCGTCGCCATCATCATCATCATCGTCACGGGCATCATCGAGATCATCATCAACATCATCCCCAATATCAGCACCATCTCCATCTCCATCCCATCTCATCTCACAATTGCAACTTGTGTTGTAATCCGTACTATCTATCCTCTCTACTCTGTTGGTGTTGATTACTACTTTGTGGTGAATGCTATTGAGTTTTGTTGGATAAATATCATTGTGTCCAGATTGTTTATCACCCATCTATCACCTCTGATCATGATCTTTTTTATGTCTTGTGAGTAGTTACTTTAGTTCTTGAGAACATGGGAGAAGTCTAGTTGTTAGTAGTCATATGATGTTGAAGTATTATGTGTTGTTTGATACTTAAGTTGTGTTGTTATTTCTCTAGTGGTGTTATGTGAGTCGAACACATAACACTTCACCTTTCATGGGCCTAGAGGAATACATTGTGCACAAAGGATGCTTATGGTGGGTTGTCGGAGTGACAGAAACCTGAACCCCAGTTCGCAGACTTTCACACAAGGGAGTTATGGATCCTCGATCGTAATGCTGTGGTTAGGCTTATGCCCTAATTACTACCTTGTATTTGCGGATGCTTGCAAGGTGTGTAATCATAAGAGTACACTTATCTTAGTCTAGAAGGTGTACTAGCATTGATCCACCCACCGAAACTTATCAACACGATACATATTACTTGGCGGAGTATGGTGAAAGTGACTTGACTATCTCTCCCGTGTTTTCTCGAGAACGCTTTAGCTTTTATAAGTTCAGTTCCTAGGCTTATCCTTGTTAAAGAATTGGGCCACTTGCTACTCCTCAGTTACCCTGTTTACTTTGCCTGTCTTTTACTTTTCTGTTGCTTAAACCAAAAACCCCTAAATATTTACCTTTGAGTGTTTGCAGCCCTTTCCTTATCCGGTGTCACTTATCAACACCTTCTGCTCCTTGTGGGATCGATACTCTTATTTATCGAAAAGCTACAATTGATCCCCTAGACTTGTGGGTTATCAAGAATCGTTTATTGGCGCGGTTAACAGGGAAGGCAACCCAACTAAACCTATTAACTTCTCCGCCATCAGTGTGCTCCACAGATTTTTTTTGTGCACATGGAGCAAGCTGCGCCACAGAAATATGGACATTTCTGTGGCGCATTGGAGCCGAATGCGCCACTAAAGTCCTCATTTCTGTGGCGCATGGGGCCACATAACTACACGAACGGTCGCGGCCTCTCCCCCTCCCTCAAACCCTATTCCCCCACACTTATCCCCGATCCCATCTAGATCTCGCCGCTGCCGCGCATCCCTCCGGCGACCCCGCGCCCGTCTTCGACGCCCCCGCGCCCGTCTTCGACGCCCCCGCCGCTCCGGTGTGCCTCCCTCCCCCCCCCATCTCTCTTTATCTCTCACCACGCCCCTCTCCCCTCGTTGCAGCCCTCGCGTGGCGGCTCGACCTCGCCGTCCTCAGCAGCACCCGCCAACGGAGGCCTCTACCTCGACCTCGAGGACTTCATCACTCCACGGCAGCAGTCGCCGCGCCGCATCCGCCATCCACCGCTGCTACTCCATCCCCCGGCATCTCCCATCACTGGTCGAGCCATCTCTCCAGGTATAAGAAGCTTCCTAGCCCCACCATTCAGATGATTGTGGCCTCTCAACTTGTGGCATCTCATTTGTCTTGCCATATGCTCGCTCAAAGTGCAGTGTACATTTTTTCTTCAAGAGGTGCAGATAAAAGTGCAGTGTACATTTTTTCAGAAAATTGCAAACCAAAAGTGCAGTGTACATTTCTTCAGAAAATTGCAGATCAAAGTGTAGTGTACATTTGCATATGCATGCTAGGATATATATATATATATATTAAACATTCTCCTCGAGTTTTTACATTAACATTTCTAGTAAGCTTGCAAGTGGACACTAAAACTTCCAAGTGGATAAATCACACATATGTGACATTAGCATGAGTAAAGAGTCATGGAACAGGGTCACAAGATCCTGATGAATTAGCACTGGAGTTTTAAAAACACTTGCGCAGTTGCTTGGCCACAATCCCTTTGTTCTATCTGGTTTGGTTGCTAATTATAGTTTAGAGTCTTTTTTATCACCGGGAGAGATGCGGTCCTACAAATGCTACAATCTAGGAGTGAGTGTGCAAATCATAACCATTGATACTGCACTCACCACTAATATTTGCTTTTCCACATCAATGGTAGAGATGTAGTATCGATAACATGCTGCTCAGGAATTGATTTCTTATAATTCTAGTAGGTCACATGTGTCATAGACTCATAGTGGTGATTGTTCTCAGTTTGTTAAGGACATTGCTACTTCATGTGATTACTAAATGCAGTTTGAATTAATTCAATGCGCTCAGACTCATTGTATTAATTTGCAAAAACCTTTCTTTCTAGGAACTACTGTAAATTTCAGAGCAAATGTTGCATTGTTTGCTCTAAGTATAATTGTGATTGTGATTTATTTCCTAGGTTTGCATAGCACCCTTGTTACCTTGTTACTTTAATTATTGTACTAGTACATATTAATAGTTCTTATCTAGTTTATCTTTCCACTTGACTTAAGTCTGTCGAGCATGGATACCCACTTCAGAGCAAACTGTTGCATTGTTTGCATTTGCTAAAATTGAATGTCAAATTATGAACATTGCTTCAGGTTTGCACAAAATTTTAGATTTAATTGTCCATTTAATAAGCTAGTATAACCATCCTCTTTTGCCATTGCATAAAAGATAATGATATGCTTTAGTTTACTAGTTGACAACTGCCACTTGACACTCAGTTTGATTACTGCATGATATTTATGCTATTACTTGACAACTGCATCATCAACCAGCATTGCTCTTCAGTTTCAATATCATTACTAGTATATATGTTTATTTTATTAGAACAAAAATCTCTGTTTGTATATGCTATAGCAGAAATTTTATTAGAACTGCATGCCCATATGCACCTTTAGTTGAATGTTTAAACAACATCTCGTGTATTATATTTTGTTGCTGCCACTCCACTCAGTTTGCATGTTTGTTGTTTGCATGTAGACACCATGTCCAGGTACCCTATGCGACGTGCAAGGCTGATCCAAAGGGAGCAGCCTAAGAAGTTTGAGTGGAAGAATTCATTCTTCACAGCAGTAGTGACCTACATGATGGTGGGTGTGTTGGATACAGGCAAGGGAAAGCTGCAAATGTGCAAGCTTTCCATGGACGACGCTCCTGAGCCCCAGTAGTCCGGGAAGATATTTGAGTAGTATGTAGGATGGGAAAATGGATGCTAGCTAGGCTGGAAAAATATTCTATGCTTTATATGTTGGGGTCCTGTAGTTGGCCGTATCGCCCTTTTGTTTGTGTACTGACTGTAAAAGTGACTACTTTTATGGATATGTTAGTTGCGTAGACTTTGCATGCCATTTGACTAGTTATTTGGAGTGACTAGTTATTTTTTTGTTGCACATCATTGACTTGACCAAACCTTTTAAAACCTTGCTGCACATCATTCAACAATAACACATATTGGAGCAAAGTGCTTTTTCTAAGAGTTGAAATGGTCATAGGGAGAACAATGGTCATAATAAATATATATCAACATTTCTTCATGACAAGTCAAACCCAACTCATTTTTTGCCTTTTTGTCTAGTGTTTCACCTATAATTTTTTGTATGCAACTAGCTGTCTCTGTTGGTGTGCTTAGATGTAAATATATATGCTACCTTTGTGTAATGGGATATTATATTAGCCTGCTGGAGAGTTGCTTGCTTGCTACCTGTGTTTCTAATGTTGCTTACTTGGTACCTGTGTTTCTAATGTTGCTTGCTTGCTACCTTTTAATTTGGCGTAGTAGGAGATGAGAAATTTTGGGCGTGAAGATCCGCCGATGACAATCAAAGAATACAGGCATTTGGTAAGGACGTTCGATGATGCAAGGTGTGTGCGGATACGCGACGCATCCCGTCATTGGTACGTCTCGATGTGTGCGCTCCAGGGCGCGCAGAACAAGAGGAGGCCGGATCAAGCGGAGATCGAGAAGAAGCGGAGCGAGATGGATCGTGCTTTGCATGAACTGACAGAATTGATTATGCTGGAGTCGACCAACGAGGAGCGTGCGCGGATGCCTCAGCTGCCATGGCGATACCACGCCGCTCTATTCCTCAAGTGGGCAGTGGATGAAGGGATATCAGAAGATCCAATCCAGCGATAGAGGTGGAGCTGTGTCAGGGACGTCAGTAGTGGCAGCTCATCCTGACCGCAGCCATGACTTGTAATAATGTGATGACCACTATGACTTGCAATAATGTGATGAACACTAGCTATGAATAGTATAATGTGATGACCACTATGTATATTGTGCTCTAATTAACGTGATGAACACTTATACTATGATGTGCAACCATTCTGTATACCTGTATTTTGCAATCAATTCTGTATTTTTATACCTGTATATTGTACCATATTTATTTTTTTGTTTGTACTGTTAATTTATTTTTGTGGCGCATGTATACAAGACTTCTGTGGCGCATTGTCCTTTTCTGTGGCGCACCAATTTCTGCGGCGCATGGGGCCATCGGTGCGCCATAGAAATTTAAATTTCTATGGCGCACGGGTACATGCGCCACAGAAATAATATTTTAGTGGCGGTGATTCTATGGGGCACTCAACCATGCGCCACAGAAATGCAAAACTGGTGCGCCACATATAGCCAGTTTCCTAGTAGTGCTGCAAAGATTAGTACAGAATCTTACATCACAAAATTGTGTCGTGTTCAAGGCATGGTTATAGGGAGACGTTGCTTACGAACATCACTTGTCAAGTACCACACATGGGAGCAGAAGATACCGCACCTATGTGAAGGGCATGCGCCACGGCTGGAATCTCTCACGAGCTCCCGCTGGATGTCCTAGGAAGATCGATCGCCCAAGTTGCGCATAGATTGGATCCCTCACCACGTCGACGTCATCGCGAGCGCATGCATCCCCTTTCTCTCTCTCTCTCTCTCTCTCTCTCTCTCTCTCTCTTTGTGTGTGTGTGTGTGTAGAGCGCCCATCGATCCTGGAGTTGGCTTTGGCGTTCAAGTTCAAGGTCGGGGTAGGAGTCCGCACGAGTTTCCATGGCGCCGATCAGCGTATCTAGGGAAGAGGCCCCGACATGGCTCGCTGGCCGCTGCTAGCTCCCCGCTCGCCAGGAAGATAGTCGAATGGCGGCGGTGGAATTGGGATAGGGTTTGGGAGGAGCGAGTCGAGGGAGAGACGATAGACCGTTTGGTTGACATTGTTTGGTTAATTGGATCGTGGGTCGTGAACCGTGGTGCATAGGGATAGGAGGCTAGCTGGCCGACGGCCAGTGCACCAGACGCCTTCGTTTCTTCCTGGGGAGCAGCAGCCCCATAGGACAGCGGGGCCAGATTATACACACAGTACGTGAAAGATCGCTTTCCACACGAGATCTAATGGCCAAGAACGTTCAAATTGCGAAAACGAGCGGCCCAGAACGCTAATCGCTGAAAGAACTCGATTTAGGATCAGTTTTATTGTCCTAAATTTGGCTCAATTTTGGGTTTTCATCTTCCTATGACCTACTCTAACATAAACAAATATAAAATCCCCTTGCTCTACCCACTTTCGAAGCCGATCAAAGAACTATATGACGCATGGCCCACGTATCAGGGTTTCGCTCGAAACCACAGAAGGAAGGGTTGGATATCCCCCCCCCCACACACACACACACTTGTAGGTGACCCTAATATGTGTATACAAGGATTGTATAAGGTGCAAACAACGAGCAATTTTTTTGGATGTGGCACTTGCTTCACAGACATGATTATAACACACGAAGGTTCTCGACTTATAGTGTGAATTCCCCACTTCGAGGCCACGGAAGTGGATCTTGTGAAGACTTAGGCTCACTTTTGGTTTCCATGTTTCTATGATATACCCTAACAAAAAAAGAAACACGAAATTTTATCCCAATTAAAATAAACCAGTCCACAACAGCACAAACATCACAGATACAAGATTCCAAAACAGATAACTGATACATCCACTCAATTGCTTGATCACGAGATCAAGGATAGCATAAATGATTTCACATATCAACATTAATGCTTATCTTCGGTGTCCTTCATCAAAGAAGTCATAGAATGACTTTGAGGCATCGCCGCTGGGACCTCGGGGCTCTCCACGTGGCAAGATAACGACCCTGAGGTAGAAGGCCTCGCGGATCCAGCGGAGCTCCCCGTGTGGCGTTCCTTATGACGATTTGCGAATGTAGGGTACTGTGGGAACAGGTTTAGGGTCACGGGACGACGGTAGTAGGTGTCCGACGCAATATAGTTGTTGTTGGCATGAGGAAACGAGAGCGCTCGAGGTTGTTGAGTGTTGGTGTTGTTCTGATCTACTGCCTGATAGTACATGGCAGATGACGATTGGGTTTGGATGTTGCCATATGCTTGCATGTAGTAGGCTGCATTTGCCGCGGCCTGTGCCGCCGGGTAACATGTCTGCTGCATGTACATCGCTGCAAGAAAAAAGAAACATGAATCCAAGTGAAAACATGTTAGTAAGCAAAGTTGGTATCGATGAAACTCCATGAAATGCATAAAAGAGAAGCTATATAAATCGAGTAATGCTCATTTTAGTTAAGTTGACAAATCAAATAATAATAATAGTACACACACTAATCGCCATTGGTTTGAATATACACACGCCCTACTCATTGTTGGATTTGCTGGCACCCATCATTCTTATACCAACTCCAAATTCAACGAGTCATTTTAATTAAGTTGACAAATCAAAGAAGTTAGAATTTTTTAATTTAATTTGAAAAGAAAAGGGAAATTTTCATTAGTTAGGGAATACCACTAGTTAAGATTTTTTACTAGGAAGAAAATAAAATTTAAACGAAGAAGTTTATAGGATACAACAGTTGGTTTTGATAAATGTTTCATACATTTCACAATCAATATATAAAAGCAGTTTTACGGAACGTTTTTTAGAGAAATTGTTGGAGATTCTTGGCGGAGGCCTTTCTCTACGGGAAAGGAAACAGCTAGTCTGGTCGCTCCGAAGAATTAATTTCCTTCAAGTGTCGTAGGACAGTTAATTTCCTTCCGGTACGCAAAAGATTAAGGAGGTACAAGAGGGTAAAAACAGCAAATGCTACTTAGGCGAAGACGGTAAGGTTAAATCATGAGGACTGCCTAGTGATCATGCGGCTGATTCTTTTTTTAGTTTAAGTCGATTATTAGAACTGTTAGATTCACATTCAACAGTGAAGTCTGAACACATTGTTTATCTCTCCATGATGATTTTTTCCTCCTGAACTTCTTCCTCGCAAGCCCTCGACTTACCCCACCGTACTCTCCCACCCACTCCCTCCATCTCCTGTGGCAAGCGATTCTACCGTGCGTGCTTTTTGATCCCATCCTCCTATAAACAACTTCCCACAACCATGTCTTACGCCCCTGAACCATCGCCCACCTTTGGGTTGGATGCCGCTCAGTTCACCCATCTAGCCACTCCTCACCTCGTGTTTTTTGTCGATGGCGGAAGGCTCACCCCTCCGTGAATGAACCAAATGTCGAACTATTCCTCTTGTTGAGACGTCCTAGGATTTGGATTCTTCCTATTTGACCCTAACAATCGTTTTCATGCTTGCCACAGCACCTCTGGTGGCTCGACTTCGGCGTTATCGTGAAATTGAGTAACACGAAACATTTATACTAATCTAATAAATAGAAATTTCGTAAAGTTGTGTGACTATAATAAACGCGAAGAGCAATATAACCCGGACAAGCTGTGTACATGCATGCATAAGAACTAAAAGACAACACAAATTAGACCAAAGATGTGCCAACCACAAAGCATCGATCCAATGGTGTTAATTTGCCAAGATAACACCCTAGCTCCTAACACATCCGCAACCACCTTTGGCCACTAGATGCATGAAAATCATGGGGTTGATAATGGAAAGTCCTAGATGTGTATCCTTTCCAACTAAAACCCAAAATGTAAAGCTAGCTATGAAGCGCACAAGCACCTGTGGAAACTAATCAATCAAGGCGTACATGACAAAAGAAGAATTAATTAAATGGTTACAACGATGCATGGTTCATGTGCCCACTTACCTTCTCTGTTGCATGAAGGAGTGTTCGGCGCCGATGGCGCCTGTAGTTGGACGGGGGAGAAGGGATGGCCGGGGGGCCTGTGGGCCACCGGCAGCGGCTGGGGACGATGGAATTGCCTGACCTTCTGGTTCTGGAACCAGTAGAAGACATTCTTGGCCTCGATGGGGCCATGCTCCTTCAGCCTCGCCGTCACCTGAAGTATCTCCTCGAAGGTGGGGATGCGCATCCCCTGGTTGTACAACCCCTCCAACACGACTAGCTGCTCCCTAGTCGGCACCCAACGGGCGTTCGCCGGCGGCGTCATCGTACGGTTGGGAGATAGCACCGAGGATAGTGGCGCCGACGCATGGGGAGGGGAAAGGGAAAGGTGGGTTGAGGCTTCGTCGTGGTTCACGGTGTTGTCCATGGTTAGATAGGACGGATGGGTTTCTTTGCGCTTGGGGAAGCTTTTGCGTTTGTGTGCGTTTGGGGTCGCCCGGGGTTCCGGGGGTTTTAAAGGGGCGTGGGAGCGTGTGGGCGGAGGGTGAGGGGGGAGAGGAGCGTGGAACGCATTAATTCAGACGTCGCCACATTGAACAACACCAGGTTGTTTTGTCGCTGTACGGTGAAAAGATGCAGATGGGCCGAGCGAAGAGGCACGACAGGGTAGCGAGGGTCGTGTGCCAGCTATTTTACATATACCGCGTAGTAGCATTCGAGATGGTACCTATACGTCGACAGCTTTTCGGTGCTATTCTGTGATTGGAATAACTTTGTACCAAGTATACCATGTAAACTGTGTATGGTCAGATTCACTCTATTTGGATCTATTCGTCCATATTCACACGGTCAAACAATTTCTTTTTTTCAAGGCATGATCATGTTTTTTAGTTGTCGGATCTAGATAGAAATACGCGAGTTTTGTGTATCAAATAAAAAAATCAACGTATTAGTTGGTACCTATACATTCACAAAAATTTGGGGCCATTTGTGTTATTGAAAAATAACTTTCTACCAAACATAGCATGTAACAATGTATTGCCAGTTGTGCTTCCTCCGGATCTATTCGGCTGTACTCACGTGGTTAAATGGTTTCTGTTTTATAAGGAGTAATCATGTTTTGAAATTGTCAAATCTAGACTGAAATACGTCTGAGTTTGCGTGTTTCGGAAAAATAAAATAAATATCCTAGCTGGTACAGTACATCAACGTTATTTGATCATGTGCATATACAGTTGTACATGGACTATAGTACATCGGTCTGTTCTCTGGTACTCGTACCATTTTAATAAACAATAACAGTGTGCCAAAAATAGCCTGTATGGATGGTGGACCGCCAGCTACGATCTTTACGGATTCATTGTTTTTTTGTGAGGATATTTATGGATTCATTGAACCGCGAGTCTGGTAATTCATGCGTTTATATGGTTTATGTTTCTTCCTGAAAACAAAGTCAAATTCCTCCATTCCTTTTATCTTGGTAATGGAAATCTTATCATTTATGGGCTTAGGAATAATTTGCATTGACAATGAACCATTGGTAGAATGTAAATGATGCACGGCTAGCTGCGCCTTTTATGTGTTGACCTGGGCATCTCATAACTTAAACAGTTTCGTTTCTTTCTAAAAGTAGTTGGACTTCACTATTGATGGAATTGGGTGAGAAATGTGTGAGTTTGTGTTTTTCATAAAAAATACTAGGAAACCCAACACACTAGCTAATATCTGGTTCATATATGGTTGTTTGGAAACCACTGTGCAGTCATGTCGATGCACAAAGGTATTACCCGGTTCAGGTCTTATAGTGGGGTACCACCCGAAAAATGCTAATGTAGCTCGAGCTACATGTAGCTTATTCTTTTAAATTTTTTAAAAAAAATACTTAAATAGTTTAAAAATAATAATTTTTTATGGATATACATACGCATATACTCCTTCCGTCCTTGAAAGAGTGTACTTCCAATTTTATTGGAAAGTCAAACTTTTAAAACTTTGATCATCATTATATAAAAATACATCAACATTTATACCACCAAATTAGTATCATTAGATTCGTTATGAAATATATTTTTATTGTGTAATTATTTAGTTTAATAAGTATTATTATATTTTTGTTTAAACTTGGTCAAACTTTGAAATAGTTTGAATCTCCAAGAAAGTTGGAAGTACACTCTTTTAAGGACGGAGGGAGTATAGGGCATTTGTGCAAATTTTCATACCATTATACTTTAATACGCCATAGGAAAAAAATTAACATATATTTGATTTTAAATGAGCCTTTTTCTTCGTCTTTTTTGGCTGAAATTTTTTATTATTTTTGTGCAGACTGCATATTACAATATTTTCAAACGAAATTTTACACGTTCGTGCAGAATTCATGTAAGTTTCCACAGAATTTGTTCAAATTGTTTTGAATCTTTTAAATATTATTTTCAAAATAAAGGGCTACATGTAGCTCGAGCTACAGAAATTCGCTTCCGGTAATATCCTACTCCCGTTAGATTAGATTGATGTAATGGTTACCACGTGAGAGGGGGTAATAACTGTAACACCTTGGTCAAATCCACCGGTTTCCCACTGATTTTTTGCCGTTGCTTATGGAATCTATATTGTTCTCACATGGCAACACTAGTCTTTTACATGCCACTTTGTTCCCACATGTGCGCACTTGAGATTAACTTTTCAGTCGGTCACCCATATCCTCAATGTCTGTAAGCCAAGCACTCTTAACTTTGGGGTTCTTTTCGGGTGGAATCCCTATAAAAGAGATGAACCTTATTGATATGAGTAATCAATCATTCCTATTAAGTTGGTATGTCATATACACCCCCATTCAAAGAAATTGATATCTTAGTTGGCCCAACACAAATGTGCCCTCTTCGCACACGGCTATGTGCGCTAATGCATGCATGCACATGAGCCCCATGTAAGCCTCACTGATACATGCACGCCCGCTAACCACGAGGTTCGTAACGCCTTACCATACTCACTGATTCCCCACCAATTATTGGTCGTTGCACCTATGATCTAGACTGTCCTCACATTAAAACATTATTCTTTTCTATGCACTTTATCCTCACTCGTGTGCACCTAGGATCAATTTCTCAGTTGGTCACCCATCCTCAAATTTCTCCAAGCCAAACACGTTTAACTTTGAGGTTGCTTTCGACGGGCTTCCGAAAAATAAGATACACCTTGTTGCTATGAGTAGTTTATCATTCTTATTAAGCTAGTATGTCGCAATAATGGAGTATAGTAGGTGTATTGAGACTATCAGGTTGTATGTAAGGTGTATCTATGATAGCCCAACCTTCCCTTATAAAGGATGATAAGGCCTAGGGTTTATGGTAGCCTTAGTCGATTGATGGTGCAGAAAATTCAGAGATATCCCGGTAGGATGGATCGAGGTGTTGAAGGTACCAGAGAAGAGAGTTCACATGAGAGTTACCCAGGTTTGGTCCCTTGTGATGGAGGTAATAACCTACTCCTACCTTGATTTAATTATGGGTGTATGAACTCATCATAAGAGGGGGTAAAAATTGTGTCTAAGCTACCAAGAACAATGACTAGATGTCATTGTGTCTCAAACTATCCCTGACCTGGTCTTGTATATGGTGAGGGGGATGCCTAGGGTTACAAGGCCATGTCGACCTACAACTATGGAATAACAAGAAGTCCTAGCCTATAAATAAAACGTGTTACCTTTCCACATCATCTCTGGCGCTATGCTATTTAACCTATAAATAAATGTGTTACCTTTCTAAACTATATATAACATGTTGTTGCTCTATAGATTAGCATACGCCACTTTCAACTAGTAGATCCTAAGTTAGAATCCCGGTCGGTCATATTTTTTCTTTATTTTTTTCCAAATAAAAATAATAATTGTTCAACTAATGTTAGATATGAATTATTGTTAAAAAATATTATTTCCTTTCCCCAAATAAAAAAAATTATGCAATTAATGTTGGATATGGACTATTTTTTTTCTCTATTTCACTTTTGTCAAATAGACTCCAATCTGGTATATAAATTAGACCACCACACATTGTATAAGTATCTTGATAGTGGTAGTTGTCTACAATAGTAAAGGTGTGCTTAGTTCATTCTTGTCCTTTCTTACCTCTGACAGAAAATAGTTTTCCTATACAGGAAAATTTGTGCCATGAATACAGAAAACTTAATGCGAAGATTGATACCATACAAAAATGTCACAAGTAATAGCGAGTCTTGGATTTTGAATAGTTATGGAACTAGCATATCATTTCCAGTATGAGCTGCTGAATTAAGATATAGATTCTTTGAACCTCAAAAGACCCCCAACAACTGGAAGCAGCAGATGGAGAGTTAATTAATGAATATCAGATCGAGAAAGATTGTTATTTTCTCAACCTTAGTAGCACATCTGAATTATGTGAACTGGATGAGGTGGAAGTCAAATGTCTGCATTACATATGTTTTATTTATTGATGTTGAAAAGAGGGTAAGACCCTAGGCCTTTGCATTGTGCACATCCATATTATTTTTTTGAAAGATCCAGCAAATTGCTGGTTTGATTTCGATTAAGCTGAAAGCAACGGATCTTCATCCATAAATTATTATTGCAATGTTTACATGATCCAGTACAAATGTGAATGTGGTCCTTGTATGCTGTTGCAAAAACATTGCATTCTGACTTTTTTAGAATGTTAATACCTGGTGTATAACTTCCATTGTGATAAGTTTACACTCGCAGATAACTACCACTATCAAGATGCTTATACAATGAACGTTCAAAAAAAAGATGCGTATACAATGTGCGTACGTGGTCTAATTTATATACCAAATTGGAGTCTATTTGACAAAAATGAAATAGAGAAAAAACAGTCCATATCTAACATTAATTGAATATATATTTTTCTATTTCGCAATTTTTTTTGAAAATAATCCATATCTAACATTAAGTGAACAAAAAAAAATAAAAAAAAAATATGCCGGTCAGGATTCGAACTTACATCTTTAGTCCATATCCAACATTAATTGAATAAAATATTTTCCGACAATAATCCATATCTAACATTAGTTGAACAAATTGTTCTTTTTTATGTGACAAAAAAAATGGCTAGTTGGGATTCGAACTTAGAATCTGCTAGTTGAAAGTGGCACGCAATAACCAACTGATAGGCAAGCATCTATAATACATAAATGGTTCATCCCCGTTAACCTATTTATTTTAACATGTAAGCTATCCACATCATCAAGTAGGTCCATCATGTATAAACTAGTTTCCATTAATTCTTTATGCACATGCTACCATTCATTTTGCATGTGCATGCAACATATACCAAATAAATACATTAAAAATTATGCGCTCAACCTTATGATTTATAAGCTACTTTTTAAATAAAAACATTCAATTATGAGTTGCCTTGCATTTAATTTTTCTATGCGACAATTTTTTAATGAATACACATATATAATAGCTATCATTGTTTTAGGTTAACCCATTATCTCTTTTCTTCTCATATTATCTCACCGGTATATTGTCAAGGTAATAAATTAATAAAATAATACATAAATAGTTAATCCTCAGTAACCTATTTATCCTAAGATACAAGCTATCTACATCATCAAGTAGGTTCACCATGTAGAAACTCTTTTCCATTAATTTTTTATGCATATGTTACCATTAATTTTGCATGTGCATGCAACCTATACCAAATAAAAAAATAAAAAAAATTATGCACTCAACCTTATGATTTATAAGCTACTTTTTTAATAAAAATATCCAATTATGAGTTGTCTTGCATTTTGTTTTTCTATACGATAATTTTTTTTATAAATGCACATATATAGTAGCTATCATTATTCTAGGTTAACCTGTTATCTCTTTTCGTCTCATATTATCTCACCGATATATTGTCAAGTTAATAAATTAATAAAACAAAATTCACACTCATTTCTGTTTTTTTTCATATATATTTTTAGATTTTACTCTAAAGAATATTCCTTTCAAAAATAATTTGTATTAAAATTATAGTATGTTTCATAAAAAAAATCATATTTTCAAATATTAAATTATTTTCTAACAGTTGCCGCAACAGTGCGCGGGTATCATCTAGATTAATTTATAAGTCAGATATTTTATCGCCAAAGATGATGGCGGTACAGTATGAGAGCTAATGTTGGGTCAACAACGATACGCCCTTTGCCACGTAGGCACGATCCACGTCCATGGGTCAACACTGATCTAGGGCGTATCCCCTTTGACATCGAAGTTTGACATGTAACCGTGCCTTCGCCGACTACGACAATAGCTAAAAAGGTTATATTCTCTAAAAAATCAAAATAAGATCAATTCATGCTAACCTTTGGATTAAAGACCGAAACGGTGATTTTTTTCCTCCGTCTTGTAGAGCGTGGGATTCAGCAGTGGTTGCATCCTCGACGTGAGAAACAATGCAGCTACCACCCATAGTGAAGGATATGTATTCCACCATGACAATTGCTCCAAAACCTCTTGTACCTGAATCAATATCGAACGCAAATTTCAATTTGACGAAATAATCTTCAGTTATATAGTAGTACTCCCTTCGTAAAGTAATATAAGAGTGTTTAGATCACTAAAATAGTGATCTAAACACTCTTATATTACTTTACGGAGAGAGTATAATCTAAGAAAAACACTATCGTTTATCAGAGATCTTTTTAGAATCCTCACCGCCACGAGGGTAGAAGTTTATGTAAAAAAAATTTGAGGCAGGAAGTTTATGTATTTCATTAAGAAGAACAAAAATGATTTAGTTTATAGGGAATACCAGACCGAAAAACCCAACATTCTCGAGTAATCAGGGAAAACCGAGTGAACCCTGAGAAAAAAAGACATAAAAACACACTTGACCTTAGGGATAGGGACATAGGTCAGAGACAAATGCAACATCAAGGGATATCATCTGAACCTGACATAAGAGCACCAATGCCCAAAGAAGTTGGGAGAGGCTCAAGTGCAACCAAATTGACCACCGCTCATCGAAGAGAATTCATCCATATCGAATGACGCCTCTACCTCAATATGGGAGCATCAATCAAGTCCTGGTTGTAGCTTTGTATTAAGCAGGCACAGTCGTAAAAAGAAAAGCAAAATCGCTCCTTATTTTCGAAAGAAAAGGCAATCAGAATCTACCCTTCCAACTATGTGCGCTTAATCTCCGGGGCTGGTATTCCTGTACGTGCTATGTGGAGAGGGAAGAGATCTGAAGCAGCTGTGTGGCGGCGCTAGGAATTGATGGGCTGTGCATATTATGATTCTACGATCGCCAGGTAATGCGTCCGTCACGCTTATGTTTGATCTCATCTAAAGCTTCCTTCTCTGCTACTGCTAATTGCGCGTAGGTTTAATTCTAAATTTGATAATTTTAGCTATGCAAACTTTGTTCTGAAATATTATTCAACATCGAGGGCATCCTTGATCTGGTTTCTATTCATTTTCCCACACCGTCTTCGTCATCACCGTCCACCTCAAGGGAAGTACGAGTTGTTTAACTTTTCGCATTCATCCATTCGCAATGTCGTTGAGCGTGCTTTAGGGGTGCTCAAACAAAAATGGCGCATATTGAAAGGGGTCCCGAGTTTTTCACCTCGTACACAGAAGCATATCATCATTGCGTGCATGGTATTGCATAATTTCATTCGTGATAGCAAGTTGAGTGACAAACTTTTTGATAAATGTGATGCCGATGATGAGTATATACCTCTAGTGCTACAACCGGGGTGGCACCAACACAAGCGGACCCTGTTCAACAGGAGGAGAATGAAGATACCATGAATAATATTCGTAGTAGGATAGCCGATGCTTGTCTTGCAAGGGAAACATAGTTTTATTAATGGAGGTCATCATCATGTGAACCATGTGTGTTATGTATGGTCCATGTCTTTTGTAATAACTAGATGATACCCCGCGCGTTGCTGCGGGAACCGTTGAGAAATAATTTAATGTTTTAAAACATGTGAAAATTTATGAAACATAGTATAATTTATTATAAATTATTTTTTGAAAGAAATTTTGATGAAAAATCCAAAATTGAGTTTGATTTTTGTTTTGTTAATTTAGATACTTGACAATATATCGGCGAGATGATATGAGGCGAAAACATAGTTGAGTAGAGAAAGTGAAGACGTGTCCACCCTTGACTAAACCTAAAACAATCATAGCAACTATGGATGTGTATATATAAAAAATGTTACATAAGAAATAAAATGCAATGTAACTTATAATTTGTTTTTTATAGAAAAAACTTACTTATAAATTGTGAGGTTGAGTGCATACAAATTTATTATTTAGTTGTGAGGATTGCATGAACATGCAAAGTTAATGGGAACATGTGCATGAAGAGTTAGTGGAAGAGTTTTTGCATGGTGGACCTACTTGATGATGTGGATAGCTTGCATGTCAAGATAAATATGTTAGTGGGGATGAACTATTATAGTATTATAGATACTACAAAACCACTTTATATTTATGTAATATCAAATTTTAGTCGTTTAATCGCTTCACCATCAATTGCCATATAAAAAATATCCAGTCATGCATCTGGGGCATTACAGACAATCCACAGACAAATCTACAGATTTACAGTTGTCTGAACCAAACAGCTTACAGCTTCTGCACAACTGATAGCTCACAGCAGCTTTTTCATAGCTGGCAGCTCACGGCAGTTTTTCCAAAATCTGCAGCTCAACCAAACAGAGCCTAACTCTGATTTTGTCAGATCGACCAACTCTGATGAATCAATTGATGCTTGTAAGAATAATACAAACTTGCAGAATCTACCTATCAGTCTAACTTGAATAAGTGAAAAAGTGGGAAAACCATCAGATAACATACCATTGTTTGTATTTACATGAATTTCAATCGCTATCTACAATTATGTTTTATTAGAGCATCTCTAATAAGATGCATTTCACATCGTCAAAAAGTGAAGTGAGTAAAATATACACCACCAAAAAATGTTGTTTAAATCATTGAAAAAGGTTCAACTCCAACAGATGATGTAAATACAGCAATCATACGGCGCAACAGTGGCCAGAACGCCTCCCCTTGCGGACGGAGATGGTAGCATGGGGAAGAGGGCAAATCGACACGGAGGAAAGGCAAAAGGGCGGCAGAGGAAAGTTCCGGTGGCTCACGTGACAGGGCAGGAAACTTCAACCCATTTTTTTGCTACTAGCATAATAAGGTCCATGTTTTAGGTTGCCTCGGACGCCGGAAATCTTAGGACCGGCCCTGGCATCAATTGATAACATCATCGTGTGGGAAACATCCTATAAGGTCCATCTTTTACTTCTCGGTAATTCTAGCCAAAGTGATCAACGTCGTGATCACTTGTGGTGAAAGTGTTTTTCGTACATGCCCAAGTATGCTTTCATATATTGCTCATTGTCCCCCGCTTTGCTCACCTCTGGTAGCTCACCAAAAGACTCCAACAACCTATATTCCGTGCGCTTGGCCGTCCGGATATTACATGCCTTGTTCTTCTTTTCTAGACGCTCGCTTCATCGGCCATCATCCTTCTCCCCGTTTAAAGGCGTCGGGGTCCCAAGTAACAAAACGGTTGAATTGGACAAATAATCTTGCTGAGAAATTTCTTCGCGGACTAGACTGCTGGAGCGCCGGCGCCGGGGGGGAGTGATCTCCAAGGATCAGCACAAAGAGAGCTACAACGTACGAACTCGCCCTATAGAAGCAAGGTCGGAATCTCTATCACCATCACAACAAACATCTACAAAAAAATCC
This sequence comes from Bromus sterilis, assembly GCA_950022295.1. NCBI lineage: Eukaryota > Viridiplantae > Streptophyta > Magnoliopsida > Poales > Poaceae > Bromus > Bromus sterilis. The sequence continues at coordinate 48,418,032 of OX465600.1, read as the reverse complement.
ATCACTATTTCCTTAACAAGTGTATCTCCAAATTCCCCATGACCAGCGTCCATTCCCACAAAAACCATCTGCCAAGACAACGACGAGAGTGGCCATGTCACGTGTGCACGGCACACATCGTTTGGTTATTTCAGGCCACCTAAACCCCCACCCACAGGGGAGAAAAGCTTTTCGGGGGCGCCCAGCGCGCATCAACCGTCGCTGCTGACTCCATGGGTCTCCGGGAGAGTGACAGGTATGTTTGCTTAACCACCATATCTAGCTCTCTCCACCGTATGCGTCAAACCAACAAACCAAACCAAACCCTCCACCACTGAGCGTCTGAGCTCCCATATCAAGCACGCCCACGGCACAGGAAACCCACAGCTCCAGTCGACCGTCTCAGTTCGTGCGTGCGTGCTCGATCTGCATGGGGAGAATGGCTTGGTCGCCGGCGGTGGCGGTGGCCGTGGTGGCGGTGATTTGCGCGGCGGCGGCGGGGAGGGTGAGAGCGGAGGACGTGGTGGACGAGGACACGCCCGGGGCGTCCTTCATCTTCGGGGACTCGCTGGTGGACGCCGGCAACAACAACTACCTCTCCACTCTCTCCAAGGCCGACATGAACCCCAACGGCATCGACTTCGCCGCCTCCGGCGGCACGCCCACCGGCCGCTTCACCAACGGCAGGACCATCGCCGACATCATCGGTACGTACTGTAAACAACCTACCTACACTGTTTTTTCAATATTATCCTCCTCTTACGATGAGGCTTAAATTACAGCAACAGTTGCCATCATTCTGCCACTTAAATAAATACGTACGTGTTTTCCAGGCGAGATGCTGGGGCAGGCGGACTACTCGCCGCCGTTCCTGGCGCCGAACACGACGGGCGGCGCGCTGCTGAACGGCGTGAACTACGCGTCGGGGGGCGCCGGGATACTGAACGGGACGGGGAGGGTGTTCGTGAACCGGATCGGGATGGACGTGCAGGTGGACTACTTCAACATCACGAGGCGGGAGCTGGACGACCTGCTGGGCAAGGACAGGGCCAAGGACTTCATCCACAGGAAGGCCATCTTCTCCATCACCGTCGGCGCCAACGACTTCCTCAACAACTACCTCATGCCGGTGCTCTCCGCCGGCACCCGCGTCGCCGAGTCCCCCGACGGCTTCATCGACGACCTCATCATCCACCTCCGGGAGCAGCTCACCAGGCTGCACGCGCTGGGCGCCAGGAAGTTCGTGGTGGCCAACGTGGGGCCGCTGGGCTGCATCCCGTACCAGAAGACCCTGAACCGCGTCAAGGACGACGAGTGCGTCAAGCTGCCCAACACGCTGGCGGCGCAGTACAACGGACGGCTGCGGGACCTCCTCATCGAGCTCAACGACGGCGGCCTGCCGGGGGCGAGGTTCCTGCTGGCCAACGTCTACGACCTGGTCATGGAGCTCATCGCCAACCACCGCAAGTACGGGTTCGGGACGGCGAGCGTGGCGTGCTGCGGCAACGGCGGCCGGTACGCCGGGATCGTGCCGTGCGGGCCGACGTCCAGCATGTGCGACGACCGGGAGAACCACGTGTTCTGGGACCCATACCACCCCAGCGAGAAGGCCAACGTCCTGCTCGCCAAGTACATCGTCGACGGCGACAGCAAGTACATCTCGCCCATGAACCTCAGGAAGCTCTTCAAGCTCTAGTGAATGAGAGTGAGAGTGTGAAACCCGATTGATCTGGCATCCGCCGATGGCATTATCGCCGTTCTTGGTTGCATGCGGTTCGTGAAGTTTGCCGTGTATAATTTGGGAACATATTTGATGTATGAGTCCTGTGCACGATCACCGTGTGTACTACGGGCTAGACTCTTGATCATATTCCTGCTCACGTTTCTTCCTCAGTTGCACTTTACTTCCTCTGTAAAAAAATATAATTGTTTAAATTATTAACATAGTGATTCAAACACTTTTAAATTTTTCTACAGAGAAATATTATTTATAAAGAAAAACCTTTGAATCAGTTGGATGATAAAAGACATATGATCCGCCGCCTTTCTGTCCAATCACGTGTTCATGAAAACTACACCGGTATCTTCTTATATACTTTTCCTCTAGGGCTGGCTTAGTAGTAGGCCCACCATTGCCCTTTTTTATGTAATAATGTAGATGCATGCAACCTTTTTACGTGAAGTATGATGTTTTTAAAGTGCTTGCTGAATGCTAGCAAAAATGGATGTTTGTAACAAGGTACTTGTTGCAAAGCTTTTGAGCGCAATAGGATAGATGTTGCAAATGTCTTCGGGTGGCTTAATTCTTTTTCCAACGAGGTGTATGTTCTAAACTCATTGAGCGCAATAAATATGTTGTTACAAAAGAGCTTTACAACATCATTTGTGTTGTATAAAGAGGCTTTACAACACCGTTCGTCGTACAAGCATCGGATTGCAAAAAATATATGTCTGTATAGATAAAGTTTCACAACAAACATCATGTTGCAAAGGAGCTTCACAACAAGCATCGTGTTGCAAAGAATGTTCTACGTGATACGTTAAATTCAACGACACTTGTGAAAAATTTCTACGTACAAAAAACATTTGCAACAAGCATCCTGTTGCAAAGGAGCTTCACAACAAGCATCCTATTGCAAAGGATATCCGTTTAGCATCTTCTGAACGTACGATGTGTGCTAATCGGACAACAGTCAAGCCGACGAATCCTTTCGAAGGATCAACTCGCGAACGCCTAGTACAACCTTATTTTTAAGGGAGAGATCGGTCGGTCTAGCAATCGTCTGATCCGTCCGATCGAGCGCGCACGAGGTAACGAGTCTTGCAACAGAGACTTTGTTGCAATCGAATCTTTGCAACATAACCTTTGTTGCAAAGGACCTCGTATATTTTTTTACTTGTTTCTTATTCGCTCACCGTTGCGAGCCTGGCAACAAATATTCTATTGCAATCACATCTTTGCAACATAACCTCAGTTGCAAAAGACCTTCATTTAAAAATAAAATTCTTCTCCCATCACCACTTCGAACCTTGGAACAGAGGCTTTGTTGCAATCGGACCTTTGCAACAGAAGCTTTGTTGCAACTGGACCTTTGCAACAGAGACTCTGTTGCAATCGGACCTTTGCAACATAGCCTCGCCATGAGCGCACCCGTTTGTAAAGAAGTTTCTCAACATCGTTTGTGTTTCAAAAGGCTTTCACAAGTTTGTGTTGTAAAAAACTTCATAACATTGTTCGTGTTGCAAAAAAAATAAACTTTACAATTTTACTTTTACTGTATAACGTTGACTACTTTTTTTAGGGTAACTTAGAGAGCTTTATTCAGATAAAAGCAGTCCTAGGAAAGTCAGCCATGAGGCTGGTTACCAGGAAGCCAGGAGTGTCCTCCAACCAACATTCCGTTATATTTAGTGCACAAGCTCGCTTAGCGCATAAATGAGCCGGAACATTGGCTGACCTGTTTACATGCTGAATATCAAAGAAACTAAAGGAAATTACAAGCTCTCCTATTTCATCTAAGATAGGTGCCACAATTGAACGACTATTGCGGCGAGTGTTCCAGATCGTCACAAGCTCCAGGCAATCTACTTCCATCATCACATACGAGAATCCTCGAAGAACGGCAAACCCGACTCCGTCTCGCAGTGAAAAAGCCTCAGCTATAAGTGGATCAGAGATACCACTATAAGGCTTACACCAGGCAGCCACCAGCGCAGAAGATCAACGAGCAACTCCTCCCGCTCCACCTCGGCCCTCCATGAAATTAAGGCTCGCATCCATATTCACCTTGATAACACCCTGGTCTGGAGGTCTCCAGCCGTATCCAGGGAGTATCCTAGTATCCTTCTGAGGCAGATGTAAGATAGAAAGTGCCTCCTTTGTAGCTCGCATAGCAGCAACTGGGTCACGATCCTGTTCTCCATGCTTGACCCGATTCCTCGAATGCCAAACATCCCACATGATGGTGATGATCTTTTCGCGTTCAGCTTGAGTAAACATCGGTTGTCTGAGGATATCACGCGCCCATGACTCAGGATGCAGCCGAGGGAGACGGATCCCAAACCATGCACATGCTTCCTCCCAGAACCTCTTAGCTTGTGAGCAATGAATGAGCGCATGCATAAGGTCTTCATCCATGGCCAAGCACACCTTGCATTGACCGATCATGGTAATATGTCGCGATTTTAGAGTGTTCTCGGCAGGTAGAATTCCCCGGAGAACTCGCCACCAAAAAACTCTGACCTTTGGGATCACATTTAACTTCCATAGAGCATTCCACATCTGTTGATCGTCCTCTGAGGTGCCGGTAGCCGTCCCTTCTTCTAGAGCTTGACGCTCTTTTTGATTCACTAGAGATCGGTACACCGTTTTCACAGTGTAGTTGCCGGAAGTATCAAAATCCCAAGCCAAAAAGTCCACACCTCCGCCTTGCCGTAATGGAATATTCAGTACGGCCTCAGCATCAGGTGCAATGAAGGTTTGACGAATCAGAACAGATCGCCAAGTCCAAGTAGCCGTATCAATTAGGTTTGAGACCTTGTCAACAATTGTATGTGGAGGTTTAATCAACGGTTGTATTGAAATGGTACCAGGAATCCACTTGTCGTCCCATGCTGAGATGGCAGTGCCATCGCGCACTCTCCATAGCAGTCCAGTGGCGAGAGCATTTCACCCAGCAATGATCGCCCTCCAAGTAGCCGAGGCTGACCTTGCGGCTGAAGCTTTCATGAAATTTGAATCAGGAAAATATCTCCCTTTCAAAACTCTGGCACATAGCGAATCAGGTGTAGTAATTAATCTTCAGCCATGTTTAGCCAGCATTGAGAGGTTGAAGAGATGTGGGTCTCTAAAACCCATGCCGCCCTTGCATTTTGGAGATGCAAGTTCCTTCCAAGAGACCCAGTGCATAGCCCTACGATCAATGGAACTGCTCCAGAAAAACTTCGCCATCGGAGACGTGAGTGACTTGCACGCCTCCTTAGAAAGAAAGAACGTACTCATAGAGTACGGTGGGAATGGCCTCGATCACTGATTTCAATAATGTCTCCCTTCCTGCACATGCCATCAGCTTCTCAGACCAGCCTTGCATCTTCCCTCGAGCTCTATCACCAATATGGTCGAAAGTATTGCTTGTCAACCGTCCAATGGCAGTAGGAAGACCCAGGTATTTTTCATTGAACGCCTCCACCTGAATATTCAGAGTGGTCTTCAGATGTTGCCTCACTGGTGCAGGCGTATTAGAATTGGAATAAATTGAGCTCTTATCCCGGTTGACACACTGTCCTGATGCCTCGCCATAGATCCTTAGAATTTCATTCAATCTCAACGCACTTTGGCCATGAGCATTAATGAAAATCAAACTGTCATCCGCAAACAATAAGTGAGATATCCATGGCGCCCCATATCCGACTCTAATCCCTCTGTCAATGAATCCACCATTGTAAAAAATCAAAAGAGAGGAAAATCCTTCAACACAAATCAAAAAAAGGTATGGTGATATGGGATCACCCTGCCGGAACCCTCTGGAAGGAGTAAAAAGGGAGAAGCTCACCATTAATCCTGACTGAAAATCTTATTGAAGATACACATTTCATAACCAGCCGCACAAAAGTTGTATTGAAACCTAGCCTGAAAAGGATATATTCGAGATAGTACCACTCCACTTGATCATATGCTTTCATCATGTCGAATTTGACTGCACTACTGGATCGTATGACATTGGACGGCTCGGGAGCAGGCGGATTTTTCAGAAAAATCCGCCGGCTGACGGTGTACCGCTCGGCTTTTTTTAGGGAGGGGGGGAAAGGGGGCGACTGTGTAAACTAGATGATACCCAGCGCGTTGCTGCGGGAATCAGTTGCAATATATTTTGAATGATTGATTGCATGAAACATGAATAGTTGAATTAATATATAGTATATAAACTAAAGTATAAAAATACATTTTATGTATTGTATTTTATTATTGTGTAGTTATTTTTTTATTATTAAATATAAGTAATGTAATATAATGGGAAAAAAATCCATGCATGTTGAGTGAGTTGGCATGTGTCATTATATTGATGTATGCATGAGATCAACTAATAACAAAGAACATTTTCTCATGCATATTGTGGTGATTCTTTGATGATATGACATGTATGCATGTTAAAAGTGATGTAATATAATAGAAAAAAAATCCATAGATGTTAAAGGAGGTTGCATGTGTCATTAAATAAATGTGTGCATGAGATCAACTAATAATGAATAACTTGTTCTCATGCATATTATGGTGGGCCTTTGATGAGATGGCATGCTTGCATGTTGAGATAGATAAGATAGTGGGGATGATCTGTTATACTATTATAGATACGCGCGTACACTCTCCCGTTCGTGGGCCGCACAGACGGCGCGTACACTCTCCCGTTCGTGGGCCGCACAGACGGCCAGAACACTATTGTGCCTCGACTCCTTTCCCTAGTCTGTCTTGTCTACTCCAGCTTTCAGCCGAGGAAGAAGATGCAGGTGTGACCCGCGCCGCCGCCGCCCCACTCCACGCTGCCGTCTCTCCTTCGCCTCGCCACGACCGCACCCCGACGCGGCCGCCACGACCACCTCCTCCCGCCGCCTCCCCGAGATCACGCCATCGCTCCACCCCTTCCCCCCCTCCATCACCCCAAACCCCTCCTCTCCCCCGGCCGCCGCACGGAGAAGGACGAGCCATGCAGGCCGCCGCAGCGCGCGCGCGCCGCCTCCTCGCGTCACCGGCGGCCTCCGGGATCCAGGGAGCTCTCTCCGCCTCTCACCGCGGGTGCGCGGCAGGCGCCGAGCTCGTGCTCCGGCCCCGCCTCGATAATGGCCTCCCCGCCTCGCGCTCCTCTCCGGATCAGGCCAGGAGCTTCTCGTCCCACACACCTCGTGAGTTATCTGACCTCAAAGCTATACATCTTCTTGTGGTGAGCTCAGTGGCAGACCGCTGCTTCCGAATTATTTGGTGCGGCATTTCGTCGAACGGGTGACGGGCACGCAGAGTGGTGCGCTCTAACTGTACGATACGATCTCCAGCTCATGGTTTCATGGTGTTGAAGCCCGTTCATGTTCTAGGGGCATACGTTGGAGTGTGGGGATAAGGGGCTCCGGATGGCTTATATGAGGGTTTAAGGGTTTAGGGCGATGGAAATGTCCTCAAGGGCGGCATTCTCTGGAACTTGCTTTCACTTGTGTGGTAGTGTTTGACACAAGGCTGTAACGTATGCACATATTGAGTGTTTCGAAGTTATTTGCAATCTGTTAGCCCACTTCGGGAGTTGATTAAGACGTGTATCCTGGGTGACAACTTTGCTGGGTAGACATTTTTCTTCCCGAGAAAACACAATGCTTACGTATGGATTAATGGATGAAAAGAATATGATGTACAAGCCTAGGACAAAATAACAGAACCGGCCACTCAAGACAGGACCATGACGCTTTGGCGAGGCACCTAGTGAATGATGTGATTATGAATTGGGAGGGGTGCATTGCCTTGCTTGCTTTATTCTAGAAGCTAGTAATATATAATCATAGATAGAAGATAGATACTCTTATTTTCCAAGTCTCCGCGTGCTTGTGTGGCTGTTTCATTCACATAGAAGTCAAATAATGGAGATATGGTTATTCATTTATTGTTATATTGTTTCTGATCCTTGTCAGAATTTTTTTCTCCTATGAAAGTATGAATGTAACATTGCATTTCCTCTGAGAAAAATGATTAGTAGGTAGTGCAAACTACTTGCAAAGCAGCCGAGCTAACTACATTTATTTGGATATAGGTACTTTGCTATTGCGAACCATAAATTCTCGCTGGCAGAGTAAGAAATCAGTGTGCTATCACACGGCAAGAGCTCACTTGTCAACAGAATCAAGCGACATCGACCACCCTAAAGGTTAGATTTGAATACTTTGTGCTCTGCCCTAGTATTGTTGTTATTTTTATGTTCATTCTCCTCCAATAATCCTCGCCACTGTGTGCTACATTTGTTAACTTACTAACTTTTACTAGTGTTTAGCTGTCGTGACCTTATCAGTTAAAACCACAACATTTGAAGTAATTTTACTAGTATTTCATTGATGAGAAGTGAGTGAAAGCTCCAGCAAGCGAGTTTTGACCCCCCCCCCTCTCACTGGGGCAAATATTGTAACCAAGCTTCTTTCGTCTTAGTAATAACCAAGGGGTCCCTCCCCTTCTGATCTTGTTTATTTCCCACTATTTCATCAATACATGTGTTGTGTAAGTTCGTATCAACAACAACAACAATAAAGCCTGTCACTCCCAAACAAGTTGGGGTAGGCTAGAGCTGAAACCCAAAAGATATTGAAACCAAGTCATGGTTCTCCCACGAGGATAGCTAACTTTCATGCACCCCTGTCCAGAGCTAGATCTTTGGTGATAACCCAGTCCTTCAAATCCCTCTTCACGGACTCCTCCCAAATCAAGTTTGGTCTCCCCCGACCTCTCTTGATATTATCAGCACGCCTTAACCGCCCGCTATGCTCATGCACTTCAGGAGGCCTACCCTGGGTATGCCCAAACCATCTCAGACGATGTTGGACTAGCTTCTCTTCAATTAGTGCCACCCCAACTCTCTCGCGTATGTCATCATTCAGGACCTGATCTTTCCTTGTGTGGCCACATGCCCATTTCAACATGCACATCTCTGCCAACCTAGTTGTTGGACATGTCGCCTTTTAGTTGGCCAACATTCAGCGCCATACAACATCGCAGGTCGAATCGCCGTTCTATAGAACTTGCCTTTCAGCTTTTGTGGCACTCTCTTATCACAGAGAACGCCAGAAGCTTGGCGCCACTTCAGCCATCCAACTTTGATTCGATGGCTCACATCTTCATCAATATCACCATCCTTCTGTAGCATTGACCCCAAATATCGAAAGGTGTCCTTCTGAGGTACCACCTGCCCATTGTGTAAGTTCGCACATCAGCCAATATAAGTTTGAAAAGTAACATATTCTCTTTTGTTGCTCTAATATCCTTCAGTCCTCAACCAGATGTCAGAATGAGTGTTAACAGATTAGCGAAGTGTTAATGATATGTGTGCCTAGATGCCTTCAGATCCATTACCTAAATAGATAGCAATTGCTTTCCTTATCATTAGCAAGTTAGCAATGTTAGAATCTCTCCTACAAGTATCACCATGCCATCTGTTAGGTATCATCAGGGCTTCTATACCGACTCTTAATGCTTGAATGAATGTGATCGGATATTCTGTTTACCCCAGATGACCTTTCCTTTTGTCTCTTAGAAGTTCATAGACATATACATTGCATGTTTTTCAGATAAATTCAAACATTTTTGCAAAGCAAAACAAATAGTTCAAAGAATTAAGTTTTCTGGTGATTTTACTTTGGCTTTATTTTGATACGAGTGAATTGATTCTGTATGCCTTTTTTTTACAGTATGCATGCTTTCTTTATTTATCTATCGATATCTGTTTTTGTTTAAACGGTCTCACTCCATATTTCTACAATACTGTAACATGGTAGGACCCATATGTTTCTATCTAGAAGTATTTGATCATTTGAATTTCCTAAAGTTAATAATCAGCCTTCCTCTTGTTATGTTTTTTTTTCTTAATATAATGTTTCCCTTTGCTCATGTCCTGGTTGGCTACAGAATCTGCAGAGGAGCTGTACCAAAAAATGCTGAAATCTGTTGAAGCCCAGACTATGCCTCCAAATGCCTGGTTGTGGTCAATGATCAGTAGTTGCTCCAGTGAGGAGGACATCAAACTTCTTTTTCAGATTTTGCAGAAGCTAAGAATATTCGTAAGTCCCATTCATTTTCCTCCTAAATTAAGAATACACTCTTTTGCCACCGTTGCTTGCTATGCTTGTATTTGTTGTATCTTCTGTGCGCCACTTGGAAAGCCAGTTTATATTGTATGGTGTAATATTGTTATCACAACAGTTCTCATTTGTTGGTACCGCATCACCAGTTCACCATGCACCCTAGGACATTTACGGGAAACTATCTAGTCTTGATTTTCAGGGTCCTTTTTATTTCTCTGAGAGATGCTCACTCAGCCGAGTTAACACAGAATTTCTAGTTAGTAGTTTTCTTCCAGATGTTAGACATGCAAGGGTCTTTGTTATTCTGTCACTAGATGCTGTCTGAAACTGACTTTTTTTCATGCAGAGGCTATCAAATCTTCGCATCAATGCAAACTTCAATGACCATCTCTGCATGAAAGTTTCGGAGGCTTGTGCTCGTGTAGGTGTCCTTGACTATGGTATGATTCTGTTTAGTGTTCTGAAAGATCGGTTGTTATTTGTTACCTTAACTGGTGATGGGGCGTGTGTTTCCTTATGACTTGCTTACTAAATCCTAACGAAAACAACTGAAGAAAGATGGTATATCGATAGTCAAACAGGGATAAAAACATGCGGCTAAATTTATTCATGCTAATTTAGGCGCGAATTTTATCAACCCTATTCACTAGGAAGTACTCCATCCGTCTGCAAATATAAGATGTTTTGGATATTTCAATATGGAGTACATACAGACTGAAATGAGTGAACAAACAGACTAAAACGCGTTTATATACATACGTTTCAGAAAAAAAAGTTGGAACATCTTATATTTGTGAACAGAGGGAGTACTAGATAAAGTTGGCATGACAATGTGTGGCATCATCTTATAAATGTTGACTTTCGTGTACTGCATGTAATGATGTAAACAATAAGTTTTTTCCCACTTTCCAGCTGTGTGAAAAATATATCTAAATAACTTTGTTGTACTATTTTATGCCTGTTTAATGCCCCATTCTGGCTTCAAAAGTTCAGGCTAAGAAACCAAAACCTTTAATTCATCTTTGTGCCTTGAATGCAGGTTTGAAGGTTCTATGGAATCATAATATTTATGGAATAACACCGACCATTGGTTCTGCCCATTATCTACTGGTATTCAGTGTTACTAACTCTTTTGATCAGTTTCCAAGTTGGTTTGTAATGATTTTCTTGTTATGCAGCAACATGCTAAAGAGCACAATGATACTAAACTAATGGAGAAGATAATGCAAATCCTTAGGAGGAATTCCTTGCCATTACAACCAGGCACTGCTGATATTGTCTTCAGGTACGTTTGCATTTGTTCGCAGTTACCAATGTATACCATTCATTTCTTTCAGTGTTTCAAACTTTTCGCGTCGTAGCATGCCAAGTTCTATTCTACCCTTTCAGATTAATGCCAAAGTGTACGTAGCTCTTTAGATATTTAAACTAGTTCCGGTGCTTTACTGCATCATATCAGTCCTTTCTGTTTTGCATGATATTTCTGACCAGTTTTGGCCCGGTTATTAACTACATGTCCACACATAGCCTAGAAGTATGTTTAATATTTAATCTTTTAGAAATGGTATCTCAGAGTTTGTTATGATTTTGATTTGTAGTTCAGTTCCCCTTTTAGGCCAAGACTCTGTGATCATGTTTAGGTATTAATTCCTGGGCATCTGTTGCACTATGCAGTATCTGCTATAACACTGATAGATGGGATTTACTCTCAAAATACGCGGCAAGATTTGTTCAGGCTGGAGTCAAATTGCATCGTACTGCATTTGACTTATGGATGGACTCCGCTGCCAAAGTTGGTAAGCATTTTGGCTCTTCTTATGAAAATTATAGTGTAATTGTCAACCTAAGCCTAAGAGCATCTCCAGCCGTTGGAGGCCCCCAAGAGCACTTCGGCGCTATTTTGGAGGAAAAAATACCTCGCCGGCGCTATTTTGTTGTCTTGGGGAGGACAAGTTTCCAGTCATATACCCACCACAAGCAAAAGTTGTCTCACAAACTTTTGGTGCCGGCGCTATTTTGGAGGAAAAAGACACATGTAAGCACATGATTGGCTATAGTTTCATCCGGCGCCCCCAAGAGGCCCCCAGGTTTCTGGGGGCCTCTTGGGATCGCTGGCGCTATTTCGACGCTTGGGGCCGCTTGGGGGCGTGAGTGGAAGATTTTTCGCCGATTTGGACGTAAAAAGTGGTCCCGGGGGCGCTTTGGGGGACGGCTGGAGATGCTCTAAGGAGCTGTGTCGGCGTGCATCGCTATTCTGTCCTCCACAAAAAACGGCACTGAATTGGTACAAATCAGGGGTGGTAATTGCTTATTCCCAGTGGCCTGGCTCTTGCTCCTAAGTCAGTTGTCTCATACGTAATAACTATTTTCAGGAGTGGTAGTGCTGTTGTGGATTTTTTTTTATCTTGGGTTGTGGTATTGCCTCTCATATTAACCATTTTAGTCTGTTTACCAGTCAAATCTTAGTTTCGCTGTTGCTGTTTAAACTTTAGAGTTTGCATTTTTTTCATTTTGGAGTTAGTACAGGGTTTTGTTCTGTGAAGGATGATTTGCTGATATATTTCTGCTTCTGCAGGAGACTCTCAATCTATATGGAACATCAATAGCCTGAGAGGCAAGTCAATCAAACACTATACTCTTACAACAGGTTTTGCATGTGCAAAGGTAATTGTTCGTAGTATGCACACTATTTCTGACATACTGATAAACTGTGAAGCTGATTCTTCCAAATTTGTATTTCGTGTGATCTTAACTTGGTGGATTTTGTTTACTTCTGCACTTTTAATATAACACATTAATGTTTCACCCTTTTCGTGTTAACAACTTAACATAGAACTATATATTAATTAATTCAAATCCGAGATCCCTTATGAATTGTCTTATTGCAGGGGTCTCTGCTTGAACGCAAGCCGGAAAATGCCGCTGCCACCATTAAACTCCTTCACAAGGTTGGTTGCATAATGATAACCGGTATTAGATATTTGTGTATGAAATACTGTTATTACTTCATACCAAGCAGCATCATTTTATTTTCCTTCTGGGTAGCAAGATATATTCCTGTCTTATTGTCCGACTGCATCCTATTATTAGACTTTTGTATGTATTCCTACAATACTGGAAATTCTTCATACCAAGAAGGCAAGAACATGCACTGGTTTCTCTCTGGATGACAATGGTTCTTCCTCAGTGTCCTACTTCACCTTAGGTGGCCATGTTCCTGAAGCCTTTCTATCCCATACTATTATTGGCATTTTTTAGTTTGTGCAACTATTTTTTACTACTCTAGGAAATCTGGATGCCAAAAGAGTTGGTAGCCAGTTCTTACTTATGTGATCGATACTTGCCCGATGACAACTTTTGGTTGTATGTAGCACCTGCCTGATCAGAAGAAACCATTTGTGAAAGACGAACTCCAAAAGCTTGTTGCTGAGTGGCCAACAGAGGTGATTAAAAGGAAGAAGAAAGATGATAGGAAGGTGAGGTCTATATAACTGATCTTTGGTTCAGTTTCTGCTCTGTAGCTCCTGGCAGGATTAGTTTCACCTCATGACTCTAGTCACTAGTCTATATGTTCTCATACCAGTTTTCTTCTAGTATGAAAATACACTGGGTACGTTTCTTTAGGCTTAAAAAAACACCGGGCATATGAATAGTAATACGTGGAGGCCTGCATTCGACTAGTAACAAAGTCTCTGAATATTCCAGGCAATGGAGGACGCTTTGATTGAGGACATCCCAAAGATGATCAGCTCCATGGCAAAGTCGGGCCTTGATATTTCCGTGGATCTGGACAAGCTCACCCGTCAGGCTGAAGCAGCGTAGAAAAGGCCGGAGCACCGCGACAGCTGCAAATCCTGGGGCACACCTGATGCCCGAGGAGAACATTTTTTGACTTGGCGGGATGCGATAATTGGTTTGACACGGTAGCACTAGAACCCTCCGGTAATAACGTGTACACCTTGTTGTTTGGTACACTACTTTTAGGTGGAGACATTCTTTTCGATGGAAACACATGCTGTTAATTCGTCAAATGGGGGATGGCTAATTCTGAACAAAACATTGAGCGTACTTAAATTTTGCTTTCAAATGATTCAATCATGCTCTGAATTTTGCTTTCAAATGATTCATTCATGCTCTGAACGGGAAGTAATCTTAGAGCCTGACATCCGATTAATCAAATGTCTACATCACGTCAAAAATAATTAAATAAATCATTTGAGTATATATGTATATTCTGTGTCGTGCTGGATCATATCCAGATCAACATCTGGTGAGAGACGGCTTCGCTTAGTCAGGTGAATGGTTTTCCTCAACGACTGATTTGCAGGAGAGTCGCGAAAGATAGAGATGCTGTGATGGGGTGCGGTGTGGTGTTATAGGGGAAATGATTCATTCACTAGAAGTGCAATGCGCGCTTTGCCGCGCCGTTTATGTTTCTTGGATTGTATATATTTTATTTTTATATGTTAGTTTTCTTAAGTTATGATGGTACTAAACATGTTGCACGCTTCACTTTATTATTTCCAATCAAGGCTCACATCATTCAATCTTTTATCAAAAATGTGCATCCATCATAAAACCCAAAGCAATGACATAATAAAAATATTGTATCCAATTTTAAATTAAAGATTTCAACTGAACGAGAATACTTCAAAATTATAAAGTTTAGTAAAATTAGAGTCATATTGGTTCTCAAAACGTCAATTAACCGCGTCCAATTCTAGCGTTAAAATGAAGTAACGAATTATTGTGCATGTCATGATTAAAGTTTTTTGGAACGACATCTACTGCATGAGCTAAATGGTTGGATTGTGAAGTCGACAATTATGTACTACAATATCTCGATTGTAAGCTCTCGACAAATTCATATAGAATCGGCGTATTAACCATACAAAAAATGACATCCATTTTTCTTAAAAAAAAGAAATGTTAATGGCGTTTGTGTACTGGACATCCAAAAAAAATAAAAGATAAGAAAAAATTAATAAAAAAATAAAAAAGAAAAATAACAATTTACATAAATGATAAAAAGGTATGATCAAATCAAAATTGAATTCTCAATTAACTCCCATACCCCCTAGGAAGCTTAAAAATAAAAATAAAAATAAAAATTTACTTACATGCATGACCAAGGAGTATGACCAAGTCAAAATTGAATCATCAATTGATTCTCATGTCTTTCACCCCTAGGGAGCTTAGTATATTAGAAGATGTTCTGGATGGGAAGTAATCTTAGTGCCGAACAACTGATTTATCAAATGCACATATGTATAAATAAACCATATGCATATATTTACATATTATGTTGAAGAAACAAGTGTTGGTTCATATCCACATGTTTGAGTGGTTACGTCTTAAGGGAGGAGATTGTTTTTTCTTTCCATCATGCATGCATGCAGTGACATCATCAAAGATTCTTCTTAATGTTTAATATTAAAAAAAACTCTAAAACTATTAAGTCAAATGATGATCTGTTTTCACCGTTGACTCTGTCCCGACGAGATCTTCAAAATTAGATCTCATGTTGATATATTTTGATACCAATTTTTTACGTTCGTACTTGCCACATTTTTTGTACTTACTTGTCAGTAAAAAAAATACTTATTTGATAAAAATTGACTTAGTTGCCATTTTTTTATATAATTACATATATATATTACAACTCGACAACAAGCACTAACAAATTATTTCTTGGTAATTGCGTGTGAAAAAATGACAACTCACTATATTTAAAACTGGCAAGTATAGAAACAATTCTATTTTGGTAATCACATATAAAAATGGAAGCTCATCATAATTAAATTGGCAAAGTACATCAAATCTTTTACACCTAATTGCAAGAGTTATTTTATGTGCTTGCCATAAAAATTTATACCTAATTACAAGAATTATTTCTTGTGCTTGCCACAAAAATTTACACCTAACTGTAAGAATTATGTCTTGTGCTTGCCGTAAAAAATTAAATCTAATTGCACAAAATATTTTTTGCTTACCACAAAAATTTACATCTAATTGCAAGAAATATTTCTTGTGCTCGCCACCAAAATTTACACCAAATTGCAGGAATTATTCCTTGTGCTTGACAAAAATATTTACACATATTTGCAAGAATTATTTCCTGTGCTCACCACAAAAATTTACACCTAATTGTAAGAACTATTCCTTATGCTTGCCAAAAAAATGACACCTAATTACAAAAAATTATTTTTTGTGCTTCCATATATTGTCATGAAGTTTGATGTATCGTTTATAACCAGCTAAGATTTTGAAATACATAGCATGCGATCAACATTTTCTGTTAAAAAGGAGTACTAATTGCAAAGGCATTATCAGTATCTGCGCAAAAAAAAGGTCACTAAAATAGCATGATCCATTGCTTACGATTTATATAGCATGTGCAAATTCCGTGCTGGAAAAGGAAAAGAAAAGTAGCGAGTTTAAGTCTTTCGCATGGCAGAAGCAAGTTACTGTAGTAGCTCTAGCTCAATAATATAGCGTGTTTAGCGCCCGTACTGCATGTCGTGAGGTATTATAATTCACATTGTTTCCTCGAAGAAAAAGAAATAGCGCACCTGACAACAATAGGATAGAAATCCAGCGTCAGCAACCCGTCGCACGGGAAGCGAGCTATACCACGGAGCTAGCTAGTTTTCCCCTACAATAAAATCCCCTTTGTTTCATTCTCATTCCGGCCTAACTCCTGGAGCCCGTGTTTCTTAAAACTTGCCCTTTTATGCTTTCTGTTTTCTTGCTTTTTGATTAAAGGATGAAACAGCGATTTGAACCTGCCTTTTAAAAATGTGTTCACAGTAATGTTCAACAATGTTAGATTCTCACTTCATGTGGTGGCCGACTCGCATGGCTCTACAAAACCCGTGAGGTTAATTTAACATGTGCAAGTTTGATATTTTAAAATTTTATCAATAGGTACATGGAACAACATATCAAGAATCTAATGAAAAATACTTAATGTAGCTAATGGTTCTATTAAGGATCTTTGTTATTCGTATCCGTTTCGATTGTTCCAAATATTTTACTTTCATTAATGAAACAATAAGGCTATATGATTGTCCTAGGAATAATATTTAAGAATGAACACCTACAAGATACCATGTATACTCTAGGTCTGGTAAAAAAATGTATACTCTAGGCCTTCTACATACCCCTTCGATTTGCCTAAATTAGACCATCATGCACTCTAGAAACATCTACCGGCTTTAGATCTCGATGTCATGATATTTAACAACACTAAAATAGAGCTTTAGATCTCGATGTCATGATATTTAAAAACGCTAAAATATGCTTCACACATAGATATACTAGCAATTCATCTAATGGTACAAACTAATATGCCAAGAGTTGAAATTTTGTTTTTAATTATATTTTCTCTAATTCGAAGAATTTTGCATAGAGATTTCAAGTGGCGATGTCACTTTTCATACAAAATTATATGCTAAATCTAGTGCAAGTGTATCTCATATGGTCGACGTAAAAGTTTTACATCCTAATATTTACTCGTATTTTTATATAGTTAACCTAGCTAACTACTCCCTCCATCTTATAATTCTTGTCATGGTTTTAGTTTGAAATTGAACTAAAAACACGACAAGATTATGGGACGGAGGAAGTACAAAAAATGCATTGATTATGATTTTGTCACGGAAAGATCAAGAGTAGGTAAAAAAGATTAGTATAAAAAAAGGGGAAATTAAATCTACTAACCGATTAGCTCGCTCACCACTCGAAGCAGCCATATCCTCTTGCTACAACTCATGTCTAAATTTGGCATAGCTTTCACCTTTTTTTACACACTTACAAAATCTGAGGAAGCTTAAAAAATAGGTTTGGTTTCAGAACCTAGAAGTTTAACAGTATATATAGTCAGGATTCAAGTAGGAAAATATTGCTCATATCTGGTAAGTCATAAATGCATAAATTATCTTCATTGGATCTGGTAAACTACATATTGTTTAATCTGTAGGAAAGCTTCTTATTGGTTTCATAAATGACACTAACATATTTCTCTCCCTCGTCTCTCACGCCCCTGGCGGTGGCGTGGAACAACGACAACCTGGAGGCGGCTCCTCTCCTCTCCCCCGACCTGCAGCGCCCTCCTACCCCGAGATCATTCTCCTCGACGCCCAGTACTCAGTATACGCCTAGTACTCATGTTGTTAATTTTTTAAATGGGGGGTGGATAATTCTGAACAAAACATTGAGCGTACACTATTTCAACTTTGCTTTCAAATTATTCATTAATTTTCTGGACGAGAAATAATCTTAGTGCCTGACATCCGATTAATCAAATGTGTACATCACGTAAAAATAATTAAATAAATCATATGTGTATATCTGCATATTTTGTGTCGTGCCTGCTCATATCCAGGTCAACATTGGAGAAACGGCTTTGTTTATTCAGGAGAATGATTTTCCTCAACGGCTGATCTGCAGGAGAGTTGCGAATGATAGAGTTGATGTGATGGAGCGCGGGGTGATGTTTTATAGGGCAAATGATTCATTCATCTTCTGGACGGGAAGTAATCTTAGTGCCTAACAGTGATTAATCAAATGAACATATCACGTCAAAAATAAATAAACCATATCACTACAGGAAATTGAAGATTTGCTATCAGTTTTTTCTTTGCCGTCTGATATTTGTCGAGGCTGATGGCAAAAAAGGAAATATACCGCCCGCTGCGAACGGCAAGGACAGGTTGACGGCAAGGAATGCTTTGCCATCTGTTTTGTTTTCATCGATGGCAAAGCAACTATTTGTCGTCTACTTTTTTTATCCCAGATGGCAAAGTCTAACAACTGGATTCCGTCTGTTTTATTTTCACTGGTATAAGCGGACGGCAAAGAACTGCTTTGCCGTCCGCGAGAAAAATGCTGACGGCAAAGTACCGTTTGCTATAGCCAAACGGTTATATATGTTTGTATTTTTTTAAATGCAAACAATGTGCAAATAACATGAAATTGGCCGTGGTATTGCTTTATGATTCCTAGAAGGGATGGAAAAAATAAAAAATCTAATTATTTACATAAATTTTTTTACGAAAATACACATGGCTTTTACCAAAAAATCAAAAGGTTTTCTAATTATTTGCATATTCTATGTTGAATAAATATGTGTCATTTCATATCCAGATCAACAACTGGTCAGTGATTACGTTTTAAGGGAGGAGATGGTTTTGTACACAATAAAATTGCCTTTGTTTCATTCTCATTTTGGCCTTACACGTTGCGCCTACTCCCGGAGCGTGTGTTTCTCAAAACTTGCCCTTTTATGCTTTTTGATTAAAGGATGAAACAGCGATTTGAGCCTGCCTTTTAAAAATGTGTTTATAGTAATGTTCAACAATGTTAGATTCTCACTTCATGTGGTGTCCGTCTCACATGGCTCTACAAAACCTGTGAGATTAATTTAACATGTGCAAGTTTGATATTTTTCAATTTCATCAATAGGTACACGGAACAACATATTAAGAATCTAATGAAAAATACTTAATGTAGCTAATGTTTCTATTAAGGATCTTTGTTGTTCGTATTCGTTTCGATTGTTCCAACATATTTTACTTTCATTAATGAAATAATAAGGCTATATCATTGCCCTAAGAATTATATTTAAGAATGAACACCTATAAGATATTGTATACTCTAGGCTTCTATTTTACTGCATTCTACGTACCCCTTTCTATTTGCCTATAATAGACCATCATGCACTCTAGAAACATCTATCGGCTTTAGATTTCGCTGCCATGATATTTAACAACACTAAAATAAAAGTTTAGATCTCGATGTCATGATATTTAAAAATGCTAAAATATACCTCACATATAGATATACTAGCAATTCATCTAATGGTACAAACTAATATGTTAAGAGTTAAAAATGTGTATTATTTATATTTTCTCTAATCCAAAGAATTTTGCATAAAGATTTTAAGTGGCGATGTCACTTTTCTTACAAAATTATATGCTAAATCTAGTGCAAGTGCATCTCGTATGGTCGCAATAAAATTTTACATCTTAATATTTACTCGTATTTTTATATAGTTAATGTTGCTAAGTATAATGGAAAATTGCTTTGATTATGATTTTGTCACGGGAAGAACAAGAGTAGGTAAAAATGATTAGTATAAAAAGGGGAAAAATAAATCTGATAATCGATTAGCTCGATCGCTAGACGAACCAACCATATTCTCTCGCTCTCCTCTCTCACTCGTCTCTCGTGCTCCTGGCGGCAGTGTGGAAAAGTGAAAATTTGGCAGCGGCTCCTCTCCTCTCCCACGACCTGTAGCTAAATCTGAGGATGGGTTTAAAAAACCCGGTTAAATTGGTTCAGTTTTCATGATGGGTTTGAATGGTTTAGGTTTTATTAGGTTTAGATTTTTTCAATTTAGTTTGGTTTGGGTTTATAGAAAAAACGGTTTGGTAATAGTTGGTTATGGGCTTCCATAATTTAGTTGTTAATGGGTTGAAAACCGGTTCCTAAACCGGTTACTCACCCAGTCCAGTTATCCTCACACGTCGTCCACCCCCACCGGCTGCTCGAGGAGTGAAGGGTTCCTCACCTCACGCCGCCCGCTGCCACCCAGCCACGGCGCCGCCCGCCGCCAGCCCGCCACGGCGCTCCTCCTACCACCACCTCTCCCGTGCTCGCGGCTCGCCTACGCACCTCCTCCCGCCAGACGCCGCCGGACGCTTCTCCTGTGCCTGCCTCGCTGAGCTCGGTCACGACGTAGGGGGCGGCGGTGAGGAGCACGAGGAGGAGGAGCGAGGTGGAGAGGAGCAGCGAGCGGAAGAAGGCGGCGAACGCGAGCAGGCCGAGGGAGAAGAAGTTGGGCGGCGTGCAGCGGTGGGACGCGACGAACGCCGCCGCGCCCACCAGGTCGTGCAGGACCGTGAACGCCAGCGCGTCGTCATCGATCCGCGCCATTGCCGTCTTCTTTCTTCCTCCTCGATCTCCACCGCCCTCGCGCGCGTACGTGGTCTGCTCTGCTCGCTTGGCGATGGGGTGGGCTTTGTCTCCTAGCTCTAGCTGGCCGGCTGGCTACCAGCAGCACGAGCGCACGACGCCATTGCACCCCACGCTGTACAACGTTGCGAGATTGACGAGGAAACATCCAACAAGCTCGAAGGTACAACGCTGCGATATGCTTACTTTTGAAGTGTTTGGACAACACATTGTGATAATTGGATTTGGGTATCGCCTTGCCGAGGCTTCAGTTTCCAATTGAGTGCAGTAATGGTTCAGTATTCAGTTATCTAGTCGAACAACATGATTAACACACCCCCTTGCTATTTGCGAGCCAAAAAATTCAGTGAAAATGTGTGGATGCCAAAGGTCCAAGGATTACATCCTCATGTTTGCCCTATATCAGTAGATGTTGAATTGTGTTGCACTATTGCAGAGTTTGATGTACATTGTTATTTCTTATTCGTATCTCCACTTTGGGTTGTATGTTATCCTACTACACTTTTGCCTATGTTCGTGTGTATCAGGGATTTAATTTGTTCATGTCTTGATTCTATAAGGTTTATTGATTGATATGTGCTGTAACAGCCTTATTTATGTTTGACATATACGAGTACTTCTTTGTCGAATGTTCAGTAGCTAATATGAAGAGAAAATTTGCTATTGAGTGCAGTTTTCGTGTTGTTCTAATAGTAATGTTCAGTAGCTGGTGGGCTTTGTCGAATGTTCACTGGCTTTGTCTCCTAATTTATTATGGTCTTATCTCAAGCTGTTCTAATAGTAATTTTCCATATGTATTTTCAATGCAGTTTGCTTTGAAATTTGAGGCATGTCTACCTCGTAGGTTTCCGAGAGTGGGGACTCCATTGATGAGGATACGAGTCAAGTACCACGTTCTAGAAGGTCCAAGGTATGGGAGCATTATGAACAAGATTTGGTAAGCGTACATGGTGATCTCAAGGCCGTATGCAAATATTGTGGAATACAACTTCACACCAAGTTTGGGACTACAAGTTTGAGAACCCACGTTGCAGAGTCTTGCCGGTCGATTGAGGATGCTTGCGGGAAGAGGTTTTTGTCGACCTTGAAAAAAGCACCGTCCGAAGGCCAGTTTGTGTTTGATCAAAAAGTTTGCCGTGAGCTAATGGTCAAACCAACAACAACGTATCCTGTCTACCGTTTGCTGCTGCTGCTAGTCATGTGACAAGTTTATTTAAATATGCTGGTCTCTGTTTAATCTTTTCCTCGCGATATTTCCATGCCACTGCAACCAAAACTTGTCCACTCTATTCAAAATCTACTAGCCTCAAAGTTTTCTAGTCAAGTTTGTGCATGTGCATGTGCATGTGGACGACTCTTTTTTTCCATTTAATTAAACAGAGTGAACAGTTTGTTAATCAAAATAGTCCTTTGTAGACTTTAGATGCTCTATAGTCAGTTCTTCTCCCTGCTATGGTCTAAGTTTCTGATGTGTCATTTAACTGAGTAGCCATGGTAATCTGTTTAGTTGTTAATTAAAATTCTTATTGCCAATTTGTTCCAGATTCTTTTTTGAACTTGTGATTATGTTTTGAAATTGTGAAGGAGGAGGAGACTCCGGCGGCGAAGCCAGAAGCACCGGCGGCAACTGAATGTCAGTGCAGGCGTCCTGAAGTTGTCAAAAAAAAGTTAGAACGTCTTATCATTGTGAACGGAGGGACTTCGTACATGATACTTTGTGACTGGCCATGAACTGAATTAGAAGGTTGTAATAATTGGTTAGCAGTACCCAATTCTAGCTGGCTATATTTACTTGCGCCTGACAAGGTTAGCTACAACAGTTTTTGCCACATCTGGGGGTGGCATTTCATTCTGGACGTCCATCAGTTGGAGTTTTTTCTTTGCCCAAGTTATGTTGTAGACTTATTTTTGTATGTCCAGATTTTGATGGTTAAGAAACACAACTAATTGCAAACTGCATGTGTAATTGGGTATGTAATGGGTTTAAACCCATAGTTATGTATTGGGTATGAATTGGTTTAAGTGGAAAATATATTGGTTCAGTTTTGGTTTGGTTGAAAATTAGATTAAATGGGTATGGTTTAGGTATGGTTAAGAGGGATACATATACGGGTATGGTTTGGGTATAGTTCAGTTTTAGAAACATTCTCAGGTCTACCTGTAGCACCCTCCTACCCCGAGATCCTTCTCCCCGACGCCCAGTACTCAAGATACGGACCAGCACCTCCCCTTCCACCCCCGGTCGCCAGCGCCTCCACGTCGGCCAATACATCCCACGTCGTCCAACACCTCCCCTTCCACCCCTGGTCGCCAGCGCCTCCACGACGTCCAGACCACCATCCATCTCATCGTATCCGAAATCACCAATCGTGGTTGTATCAATGTCGACGGTGTTCTCATGCAACATGCTTGCAAACTCGCTCATCGCATCATATGCCCACCGGAGCTACATCATTGATCCACAAGTTACGAAGGTACTCCCAATGGCAAAAAAAATGAAGCAATTCAATTCAAAACAGAGCAACAATTTTTACCTTGCGATCATTCCGTCGAACACCTCGGGCGCGGGGGCGGGGACTTCTTGGGTTGTTGTGATCAAAGAAGCTGTAGCGGCGGCGGTCGGAGCATCAGACACGGTGGTACTCCGAAGAGGCTTTGTGGCCGGCCTCTTGTTCTTAACCCCCAGATTCTTCGCGGATGCGGTTGAGACGGGGGCGGTTGGAACCAAAGAGGAGGGGTTGTTGCGGGAACGCGTGCCTTGCCGGTGGCGGCTGCAGCCACGCCCCCAATGTTGCGTAGTCGCTTGCGGTGGACTGCGGTGGAGGCTACCCCCTTCACCCGCGTGACGATGACGAGTGTGGCGCCTTGATCTACCCGGATAGCGTAGTTATTGGGATATTGAATCTCTCCACGAGACGGAGCATGTCGGACCTGCGCTAACCATTGAGTCTCACCCGACGAGAGTGGACGAAGAGACCATCTTTGAGGAGGTGGAGAATCCCGGGACGAGAAGGAGAAGGACGACGAGTGGTAGTTTAGTATTTGGTTCATTTTAATTTGATTTTTATGCAAGTTTGAATGTTTATATAACTTTAAAAATTTTAAATTTTAGTTTAGAAGTTGTAGTATTATGGTTGTTTTTTCTTTGGCAGATTTTGGAAATGGCCGTGGCCAAAAATGAAAATTTAGGACGAGTGCTGAAGATGAACTTTTCATACCCTAAAATATTAAGCTCAACCAATATGCAACCGTCGTTTTTGTTTTGTTTTTGCCGACTTAGTTAAGTTAATGGATGATCCCCTCCCTTCCTCTTTCTTGGCGCCAACGAATGGAAGACGCTGAACCGCCGCCATCCGGCAGTACGTGCATCTATAAATACGGCCCGCCCGGTGGGGCGCTCCCGATCATTCGTCTTCTTCTTCCTCCTGCCCCCCGTTCCGATCCATCCGCCGTCCACTCTCATCTCCGGTCCGGCCTACCACTGCCAGACGGCGGTAGAGATCGCGGGCAGGAGACGGCCGGAACCAACCCAAGCAGTGCGTGCGTACGCCGTAACTCGCCTGCTTACTACTGTTCCGTTCCGTTACTGCTCTGTTTCTTGCTTGCTTCCTTGCACGATCCTAGTACTGTACTGCACAGGAGCCAGCCTAGCATAGGATTATCAATCAGTAAACGGCGTCATGCTTACCCTTTTGTTAACCTGCAAATCATGCCTGCTCGACCACCGCCAACTGATTAGACGGACAGAGATCAGAGAAGCAACGCATCACAGCACATTTGCAATCGATCAAAACGAAATTTCATTCGCCGTTAAACAAACTACGGTAGAAAGAATCTTGTCTGACCATGCATGCACGACCATTCATCCAGGGCTTTGCTTGCTTTTGACCGAGGAACTAAAGATTTACTACAGTACATCTTCCTTCCCACGCATCGATTCCTTTCCCCAATTGCAGTTGCAGTTGCAGTTGGTGTCGATCAATTCATCTGCTCTTGCTCAAACCACGCATGCAGATGAATCAACTCATACATATGCTGCTAGACTCTGACTGAGCTGTGAGTCGTGGTCGGTTAAGGCATGCATCTATTGTTTCAACGCGTACGATTTAACACTTGCTTTCTTTGATCTTGATGTTTGATGTGTGCAAATGCAGCTCCGTTTAATTACGCGTCTCTTCTGTTTCCATCCATCGAAACAACAATAATAATCTTCACAATAATTTCCCAACGCAGGCCTCAACTCAACAGTCTCAGAATCATTCAGAGTTCCATTCCATCCAGAGTGAAAGATGATTCTCGGCAGCACGGTTCATCCTCTTCTTGCTGTTGCCGTGGCGCTGGTGACGATCCTGGCGTCGCCGCTGTGTCCGGCAGCCACTGCATGGAGCATCTTCTCCTCCTCCTCCACCCCTAAACCCACCAGCCACAACGGGGGCACGACGGCGGTCGACTTCTCCATGGACGGCGGCGACGGCGGCGCGAGGGGGGTGGAGCTGCTGGAGGGCGCGCGACGCAGGATCGCCGGCCCGGCCGCCTGCTGGGCCGACGCGTACCGCGGCCTCTTCGCCAGCTGCGCCGACATCATGGCCGACAAGGAGCGCCAGGCCAGGCTCGCCTGGCGCCTCAGCGCCTGCTACCAGGAGGACTCCGGCCGCCCGCCGCTGCCGCACTGCGACGACCGCTCCTCCATGATGCACTGCCGCAAGCGCCTCTCCGACTCCGAGGACAAGGTCTTCCTCGAGTTCTTCCTCGACACCAACACCCTCTGCCACCAGCTCCAGTACGCGATCATCTTCGTCTTCCTCCGATTAATGGAGGATGGATGCATTTTCTTGATTGATCCGTGATCCAATCGTGTGTCTGGCTGTATGCAGGGCGGAGGCGTTCAAGCAGAACACGGAGAGGCTGGTGAACGACCTGGCCCGGGCGGCGGCGGCGGCGAGCCAGAAGCTGTCGGCGATTGAGGAGAGGTCGGAACAGATCATCCAGGAATCAGGCAAGCTCCACGGCTCCATGTCCTCCATCGTGTCCCAGACGGAGCACCTCGCCGCGGCGTCCAACAACATCAGGTCCCGGATCGGCGACGTGCTGGACCAGTCGGCGGCCATCGCGGAGCAGTCGAGGCAGATCGCGGCCGCGCAGGCGGACCTCAAAGAAGGGCAGGAGGAGATGCGGGGAAGGATCGACGCCGGCATGGCGCGGGTGGAGGAGGAGTACGCGAGGCTGGGCGAGGAGATGACGAGGCTCAAGGATGAGGCCGCGGGGATCGAGAGGGAGGTCAGGGCCGTGGGCGACGCCATGGCGGCGCGGATGGAGGGCCTGCAGCGCACGGCGGAGGAGATCGGAGACGCCACCGGGCGGTCGCTGGAGAACCAGAGGGAGCTGCTGGACGGGCAGGCGGCGGCCATCCGGGCGCTCGGGGAGCTCCACGGCTTCCTGGCCGGGGCGCTGGAGGAGAGCAGGGAGACGGTGCAGAAGCTGGCGCGCTTCGGGCGGCAGCAGCAGGAGGAGCTCATGTCCCGGCAGGAGCAGCTCCGGCGAGCCCACGACAACCTCATGCACAACTCGGAGTCCATCCTCAAGGCGCAGGTGGCGTTTTCTCACCCTCTCCTCTGGGCTCTGATCTAGTGATCTGTTTTCCAAGACGAGACGAACCGCCGCCATTGATCCGATGGAAGCTCGCAGGAGGAGTTCAGCGCGAAGCAGGCCAGCATCTTCGCGGCGCTGGACAAGCTCTACGTGCTCCACAACGCCATCCTGGTGGAGTCCCGCTTCGTCAAGGCCTTCTTCTTCTACTGCTGCGTCGTCTTCCTCCTCTACCTCCTCACCGCCGCCAAGCAGACCTTCGCCATTAGAGGCCAGCTCTACTTCGGTAACACATCCTCATCCTCCGATCATCGTTTCCTTGGCTCCATTACTCCATTTCTTCATGCGTTTCTTGCCGACCAAACCAGGTCTGTGCGTCACGCTCGTGGTGGAGGTCGCGCTGATCAGGCTCGGGACCGCCGACGACGACTTCACCAAGCCGTTCGGGGTCGTGTCCAAGGTGCTGGTGCTCCGGTCGGCCTTCCTCGCCGCCGCCGCCGCCCAGATCCTGCACGCCGTCTTCTCCTTCAGGGATTACGAGGTGCTCAACCACCAGCTGCTCCAGACGCTGGTGGAGAAAGTCCGTGCGATCGAAGACAACGCCGCCGGTGAGCTTACTATTACAAAAAATGGCATGAGATCTCCCTTCCATTTCATCCGTTGTACCTTTGCCGCCAACTGCCGTTCGAATTCTGAACCGTGATGATCTTACTGGTACGGGATCTGAACTAAAAGCTTATCATCATCATCAACCTCTGGTCCAGGAGACAAGATGTGCCCATGGGGTGTAGGCAGTGATGATGAGAAAAGCCTCAGCGACTACTCGTGGGTCTTCGACGAGCTGCCGGATGACGACGTCGACAGTGAGATCGATCCAGACTTCGTGCTCCAGGAAGACCAAGATGAGATCTGCAGGAAGGATCACGGCTTCCTCGAAGAAACCGGTGAAAACTCACCCACGGCGTCGGCCGCCGCAAGGAGATACAACCTTCGGGCACGAATTATGCCTCGGTGACAGGCGCACAAGTAGAGCAAAACCATTCATGCCCAAAGTTGAAATTGAAAATAACAGCATTCTGCTGAAGAACTGATGAAGGGCACTGCAACAATTTGTATGAATTCATGCCCAAATTGTCTGAATCTACAACTTGATGTGGATACTGGACAAAAACACTAGATAGTCATAGATGTAAGAAATATCCAATCTAAACATGAAATATAGCCGCGGTAAGAGTTAAAGAGTGCCGCGGTAAGAGTTAAAGAGTGAGTTGCAGTGAACATGCCAAGTAGAGACCTAAAAGTTCCATTACTCACTCAAACGAATCTAACATGACATATGGCTGCTTGTAAAAACTGAAAAGGACAACCTAATGTACAGGGTTTGACTAACTGAGCTCCCTCTCCCGTCTATACACTGCTGTTTTGAAAAGAATCCGTACATGGAATGAATTCAAGGACCTTGAGAAAAATTCATCGCTGCTTGCCTTGGTTCTATACCAGATCTCCCCAGCTTCCAGGAACTGTTGCCGAGTAAGTATTTCCGTATTGAAGAATTTCTTATGCACCAAATATCACAGGACGTATCACCGAGCACGGGCAGTTGATGGTTGTTTCGAAGAGCGTCCGGGCTTGTGTTTCCGCTTCTGGTTGCCTCCGGGAGGGTCCACCAGTGGTCCCGACCAAGTAGGCACGGTGCTCTTGTCGTACGGAAATACGGTGCTGAACGAAGACGGGTCTGGGGGCTCAAATGTAGGTTCCATGTGATTCGAACAGCCCAGCGGGTATCCTAGTGCACCATCTTGATGCGGTGGAGGGAACTTTTCGCTCTTACTCTTCGCATTTGCATGCGTTATTAGCCTTCTTTTCTGTAAAGAGTAAAATTGAGTCCAGATTAGCATTTGCAACAACCAAAAACAGACGAATAAATGAGCAACTGTAAACCAATAAGGAACCAAGATAACTCGACATACGTCAATATTTGCTTGAAGCTCGGCATTTGCCTCTGGTGCTGGAGCAGCCCTAGGCCGATCCCGCGTCCTTGTCTTCCTAGCTCCATCACCATTAGGTCTACTACCAGCAGCTCTTAAACTGTTTTTCAACCAATGAATAGGCCAATAAGCAATTTATACAATGCAAAAGTTCAAGTTTATATCAGCCTATGAACAAGGTGGAGAAATAGAAGATATTTACAAACATTTCAGAAAGAAGCATAAAATATACATCAGAAAGGTTAGACAAATTGTTGCATGAGAGCATGGCTCATGATGATGTCTAAGCAATTATTCCCAACAAGGTCCCAGGAATACAGGAATCTTGTCAGTTGGCACGATAGCCGAGACTTACTTTTAGTACAAATATGAAATAAGTATACGCCTAGCAGCCCACTGAAGTTCCCTTTAGAATCAAAGAAATTTATTCTTTTTTCCTTATATTCTGCTGTGCTAAATACAGTGTTGTCAAGTTAACGATTTCCTGATATCAAGTTCATCGAACCATTCTGCAGAAGTAGGCACCTACTGCAACTAGATTTTAGAATACTCCTGTATAACTGTATTCCTAACTCAACTCTACAACATTCAACAGTTTCTTTTGTTGTTTCAACGGCACATCTATGCCATATGATTTTGGCTGTGCTTACAATTCTAGATTGTGAAGAGCTTAAATGACATCGAAGAGCAACCACAAAGATAAGGTATACGTAAATACAGAAAAACAACACAACTTTCTAAGAGAGGGAAGGAGTTTTAGGATGACAAACCGCCTAGCTTCTTCATCTCTTCGTTTTGCATCCATCTCTTTGCTTGGTGGGTACTGGGGCAGACTTAATGGATCGCAAGCACGAGGTTCCGTTTTGAAGAACTGTGTTGGTAGTGCAAAAAGGTGTAAGTTATCAAGTATGGTGTAAAAACAATGACCAGCAAATGTAGATACTTAATTAAAAAAATCCAATTAAATATCTAGCCATCTACCAAAGAGTTTGCAACTAAAAAAAACATTATGCACAAAATTAGAATCTGGGTTCTGTCTTACAAAAACCATGTTTAATATCAGAATCACATCATAAACTCTAGACAAAATTTCTAGCATAATTCCATGGACCTATATGAACCTAAGAGTTGAAACTCTGTACACAGAAGGAACAAGATACCATGATCTCAATGTGACTCCATTGAATTGGATTTAACTCAACATCAAGAGGGTATAACTAATCAAATATTAATATTACAAGTTTAAACGAATACAAAAGACATAATAATCTAACTTATTGACTCAACGCATATAAGTTCCATCTCACACACTGGAAACTTTGAGCTATTGTTACCCTTCGGAAACAACAAATATTGACTAATTGACCAACTGCTACACGGTCTTTTCTGAAAAGTCAATTTAAGAAAACAGAAATGACAAGCAGGAACTAATGGCGTATAGGTATTGTTAGCCTTTTGATACAATTTAAATTAATATATTTCTCCTATGGTTATCCTTGTGTCAATTTATCCAACGAGTTGAGAAACTCATTCTTGTTATCAATTAACATCAGATACAAACAGAATGGTAAATACTCAGAAAACTTACATCACTATTTAATGCAGCAGTAGCTGTTAAACGATCAGCAGGATCAATTGAGAGGAGTGTTTCAATCAACCGAAGTGCTGATTGCGGGAAATCTTTGAATGTTTCTGCTATCCGTCTTTTGTACGGCTGCTGGGGCTTAAATATGGTTGCATGAGGCAACTTTGATTTTTTCCAATATTCTTCAGCGGGGGATCCACATAGCTTAAATATTTTATGCAATTGTTCTACCTGAAAAAGAAGACATGATTTAAAAAAACATTGTGAATATACAATCAAGATAATCTGTGACTAAAGTATTACTATCATTCAAAGTGCAAGACAAATAGAATTGAAGTATTCTGCAAACATGCAACACAGTATTAGGCACTGATTCTGTATGCTTCTGCATATCGACTAAACTTTCTGAGATAAATTCACACGTATGATTTTCAAGTATCCAGTCTAAATATTTGTAAAGATACTAGTAGCAAAATTTTCAACTCCATTCTTGTCCAAAATGACCCTAGCTTTTATACGACCAAAGGTCATATATATGATAAAAGAGTAAAAGTTATAAGAAATAGTACGAGCTAGAATACTCCTTATTATCTAACCCACTGGTTTTCATAGCAGCGATAACATAAAAACTGTGCTTCCACCATGTGTACGTTGCCAAAATAGTACATTTCTAGGAAAACTGTTATGCCCGATAACCAATAGAAAACAACATTGGAAACTAGTGCTTGTTCTATCTGAACTTATTCCAAAATGTACTTGAGCATGATAACCAATAGACAACCTGTACTTGCTCTAAACTGTTGTGCTTGATCTGAATCTTGTATTAGACCTATCTTGAAATGTTAACTTAGTTCGCATGGAATGGTTGACGAGCTATGATTAGTGCTACTTGAGCATCATCACACTTGAACAGAATCAACTTTAGTAGTACAACATTTGTGGAAAAAGAGCAAGTGTTCCATAGCTAACCTCGGTCCGTCCTGGCATAATAGGCTTCCCAGCCAGCAGCTCGGCAAGGATACACCCAGCGCTCCACAAGTCCACGCCTACTCCGTAATCCGTAGCACCCAACAGCAACTCAGGTGGCCTGTACCACAGCGTCACCACGCGGCTGGTCATCGGTTGCTTATGGTTCGGGTCGAAGAAGGACGCCAGACCGAAGTCCCCAATCTTGAGCACACCGTCGTCGTCCAAGAGTAGATTGGAGCCCTTGATGTCGCGATGCAGCACTCCCTGGTTGTGGCAATGCTCCAGCCCTGACAGTAACTGATGCACATAGCACTTGACCTGCGGAGCAGAATAAACACCTCAATCGGACTCGACTAGCTCTACATAATTGAGCACGATGATGGTGATGAGCAAGCAATATGGGATCTTGACCTGGGGCAGAGTGAACTTGATGTCGGGGCTGGCGGCTAGGCCGGCGAGGTCGTGGACCATGTAGTCGAAGACGAGGTAGAGGCTGCAGGACATGCGGGAGGTGACGAGGCCGTAGAGCTTCATGACGTTGGGGTGGTCGAGGCGGCGGAGGATGAGGATCTCCCGTGCCATGAAGCGCACGCTCTCGGGCTCCAGGTTGTCGAAGCGCACCTTCTTAAGCGCCACGATCTTGCCGCTCAGCGAGTCCCGCGCCTTGTACACATTGCTGTACGTGCCTTGCCCGATCTAGACCACCAAAATCACACTCGCCCGTCGTCAACACACACACACAGAGAAAAAAAAATGCAAAATTCTTCCGGCGGGCGCTGCTGCTGGCGAAACGGATCACGGAGCAGGGGGGGAGAGAGAGGATGGAAAGCGCACCTTGTCGATCTTCTCGAAGGTGTCGGCGCGGCGCGGGGTCCAGCCGTTGATGGCCTCGCCGGCGACGGCGGAGAGCCAGGCGGGCCATCCGGCGGCGACCTGCTCCCCGCGCGCCTTGTTGGCGAAGCTGCCGCCGAGGCGGACCTCCGGCGGGCCGTGCCGCGACGACCGCGACCGCCGCTCCCGCTTCACCGGCGCCGCGACGGCGACGGCGGCGGCGCCCTCCTTCCCGGCGGCCTGCTGCTGCCCTTCCGCCGCAGCAGCGGCAGCGGCAGCAGGGGCGGGGCCCTCCTGGTGCGGCTGGGGGTCCCGGCGGCGGGCGGCGTCGGGGCTGGGGGTGGAGGCGGCGGACGGGCGGCCGTGCACGCAGCCCATGGATGGGACGGGGACGGGCGGGTCCTCACCGGCGACGGCGCATGCGGGCGCGATCCGGGGGCGGCGCCTGGGGGGAGGGGGTAGGAAGGAAGGAGTAGTAAAGTTGGGGGGGGGGGGGGGGGGGGGGGCGAGTGAGGGGGAGGGGAACGGAGCTGGTGATGGTGGAGGATGGAGGGGAGTGGAACCCAACACAACACAAGGAGGCGGTTTTGACTCGGACGCCACAGCTCTGCACCGGCACCTGTACCTGCGTGAATGGATGTTTCTTCGTGCCCGTGTCACGTTCCTGTCCTACAGAACCGCCCCCATGGTGGAGTAGGATAGATAGCTGAGGTAGACGAAAATGTCCATCTCCAAAACAAACAAAAAAAGAAGTGCAAAATGTGCTCAAAAATATTTTAAAAATCACGTTAAAAACAAGTTCATAGACAAAGTTTATCGATATTGATTATTACTCCCTCCGTTTTACAATAACTGTCATAACCTAAATAGTACAACTTTATACTAGAGCTAGTATAACGTTAAGACGGTTATTTTGAAACGGAGGAAGTATTATTT
Organism: Bromus sterilis; assembly: GCA_950022295.1. Classification (NCBI taxonomy): domain Eukaryota; kingdom Viridiplantae; phylum Streptophyta; class Magnoliopsida; order Poales; family Poaceae; genus Bromus; species Bromus sterilis. The sequence continues at coordinate 48,385,359 of OX465600.1, read as the reverse complement.
GTTGAGCAATATTAGTTATATATACTTTTTTGACATTAAGCAATATTAATTATTGGTTTGTGCTTTTACACTTCTGGTGGTTTTTTTTTTACTTCATCGGATACGATGGCGTGGCATTTCCACGATGTCGACGTATCCTCAAAAGGGTATGCCAACACAATGTTATCGCACTTGAAAATAATTATCACCCTCTTCAATCTATAATAAATGTCACTTATTTTATACAGATGAAACTTTATACTAAATGAGCGGTATTTATTATGGAATGAAGAAAGTATTTATTATGGATCTGGTAGTAAAAAACTGATGTCTTCGTTGCAAGTTTTTTTTTCTTAATTGTGGTTTGTTGAATCTAGAAGCTTTTGCATAGTACAAATTGTGGAAATGGCTTTTGCATGATGGATGGGATGTGGCAGCGTAGTTTATAAAATGGTATTCGTAGTGTACGTACGTGATATGTATGTGTGCATATGTGGTCGATCGTAGACGTCAACGTACACAATCAATGCACACGTACTCTCGACTGTGAGAGGGTTCATGTCGAAAGCGATGGCATGTTGAGACTTGGTCGTTTATAGGGCAGTGTGGATGGACCAGAGGCGACGCCGCAAATAACATATGAATAACTGTGCGACTGTGTTACGGTAGAGACGATGACACGTTGTGAATTTTTGTATACATGTGAAAAAAAAGACATTTTTTTTCATCGGAGAGTCAAAGACGTTTTCTCGTGTAAATATCCCCTTCGAATTCTCACCTTGTTAAAATAAATAAATGCGTCCATGTTAAAAAAAAACTTCACAGAAGCCCCATCCACGGACGTTGAATCATACGGAGTATAATTCTATATTGTGGATGATTGCTTGCTCCTTTTTGGATTTTTGCTTCCCCTTTTGAGGATCTTGTGATGTTCTTTCCCCCTTTTTTTCTAGGGAGACTTGTCCAGCCAATCAATAATCCAAAACCTGAATAATAATAATGAAATGAAAAAAAAACATAAAGGCGTGTTGCTGCTGCAGTTTATATTATTTTGCGGATATCTCGCTAGGAAGAAGGAAGAGGGGGGCAAATGAGGGGGATTAGGCTGATGATGCATTTTGGGCTTTTAGGTGTAGCCGAAAGCTAGATGCTTTAGCCACCTCTGTTTGTTTTTTTAAAACGAAAAAAAAAACATCCACTTGTGCTGCTTAGCAGCAGCAGTAGCTTGACTGCACGTCGTTTTCCCCCGGCATTTCATACGCTTTTTCTGCGCATTGTCAACATGAACAACGGGAAACGGACGAGAGCCCATGTACTGTAGCATCCTAATCCCAACTTGGTTTTGTTTCCGGTATACCTGACAGATACATATACTGGTTATTTATTTATTTCCAAGAGAAGATTTAAAAAGTACGTACACTGGTACAGTAGATGCCGACTCGACCTGACGGCGAAATTCGTGGCATTGGAGAGTATCATTGGACAGTGGCCTGTACCCAATTTTGTAGGGCGTGTTCCCTCCTAGTAAACGGGACGACGGTGACACGCAGCAGTCTCTTTCTCTAGACATTTTTCAGCTCTCAAACAGTGTGTTGTGTGTGGTGTGGATCCCAAAGAGGAGAAGGAAATCCTGAAGCCAAGGAAGAAGGAAGAGAGGGTTTGGCTTTGAAGGGACGAAGGAAGGTGTCTGCACTTGCACTGCCTGTTACTAGGTTCAGTTGAGTTCAGACTTGAGATGGGGCTGGGCTTTGGGGTAGGGAGCCACCCTTCTTAACGGCGGGGGGACAGCGACGCCTCGTCGGCCGGAGCAGCACTGCCGAGGCCCTGCGTCGTGTGCTCCGCCGTACAATCGCTAGCAAGAGGCCAGGATCCTAGGAGCCTTTATCTTTTTCATTTTCAGAAGAACAGAAGCTAGCCTACAGATGAAAACCATACATACATGATACATATGGACTATGATTCACGTATGGATGGATGATGATTCTCTACTACTCCGATCGATCGATGGATCATAATTTGTAAGTCGTCTCAGTTTATTTTTATTACACATACTAGCGAATGAATGAATGCATGAATGATGGATGGTCCTCTCTCTCTCTCTCCCTTCACTGGCAACTGGGTATATCCTGTGGCGCCTTGAATGATGGTGGTGGTGGCCACCGGCAAGTGGAGGAGCGGGCGGGATCCAAGGAGTGAGTGAGTGAGACTGACTGCGAGTGGCTGGCACAAAGGGCCCACGCCACGCCAGCCTCATCACTCCCTCTCTCTGATTTGGTCTTCCTCTATGTATGTATAGTTGACTGACTGAATATTCATCATCATCAGGGGAGAAGAAAAAAAATAAAGTCCCCAACTGCTGCTGCTGCTGCAGCGTAGTGAATGAATTTATGAATGAATGATTCGCCAGGACAGGACACTTGTTCTCCTTGGCAGCGAGATAATTGCACGTATAGTCCTTGTGGTCGGGGGCGAGGTCCATTTCAGTCCCTGTGGTTGAAAAGTGCTCCAATACAGTCCTCATACGGGTTTCTACGATCCGATACACTCCCTATACATGGAACAGCAGTCCAAAAAATACGCGAGCTATACATACCCCTGTGTTATTCTACAGAAAGGGAATATGCCGACCGAATATGCTTTTGGTCCCACTCGTCAGGCGGCCCACTTGTCAGGTGCCTCGCTATACCGATTCGAGGGGGAGGGGGCAGAATGAAAAATCCCATTCCCCATTCTCTCGCAATCCCTAACCCTAAACTCCGGCAACCCGAGGCAGAGGAGGCGGCGACATGGGCGGCGACAGCGCGACTTCCTCCGGCGAGAGCAGCCTCGTCGCCCGCGAGAGCTTGCTGGACAGGACGTTCCCCCAGGAAGTTTGGCGTCGAGGTGAGCCCGCTCTCCGACCTCAGTGTAGCCATGTCTTGATCTCGCGCACCCCCGCCATGGATGCGCTCGAGGCTCGCTACCGTGGGCATGTGCTGCTGGCCACGGCTGTTGGAGACGGCCAGCAAGACGTGACGGCGACGGCTCTGGTCGCCGCCATCGAGAAGCATTGCGGCGTGAAGCCTTGTGAGCTGGCCATACAGGCCGCAGCTCCACCTCACAATCTGTGGGTGAGGTTCTTGAAGGAGGAGCAATGCAGAAAGGTGTTGGATGCGTCTATGCAGTTTAGGTGCTCTCGCCGTTGGATCAAGTTCGAGCGTTGGACCAGGGCAGTACGTGCTGACTTTGCAGATCTGAAGTACAAGACGAAGATGAGCTTTGAAGGACTTCCTGATCATGCATGGACAACACAGGTTGTAAAGGATGTACTGAAAGGGCTTGGTGGAGACCTGATCGAGATCATCACGCCAAGCAATCGCCGTGAACTGGATGTAATTGCTTGGATCCGTGACCCAGCAATTGTAGGAAAGATGGTGATGGTAGAGATACCTGAGCCAAAGAATGCATATTGTGAGGAGCCTGAATCACTGGATGAGTACGCTGTGCATAGAGAAATAACTCTTCATGAAGAATTTGCACCTTCTTATCAGAGAAACAAAAAAACTATTATTTTTCCTGTTATCTGTCATGTGAAGGAATTGATTGATCGTGGTCCACTTCTTGCTGAAGATCTCCCTGATGAATGGCTGCCAGGTGAAGTGGAAGACCTATCTAGGCTGCACAAATTCAAGACTGTGCTTGGCAAGGTTGATGGAGCATGTTGTTCTGGAGTTTGACATGTTATGTATCAATGTTAGCTATGTATCTATGATGATGTACTGAACTAATGGCTACCTATGTTAAATTTGAGCTGAATGGCTACATTCATGTAATATGGTACTGGACTAGCTATGTATGAATGTTGTACTGAATTTGGTGCACTGAATTTGGTGATGTACTGAAATTGGTGTACTGAATTTAAGCTATCTTTGGAATTCAGAGTTTTAGAAGAATTAAATCCATGTATGTAAATGATGATTGTGTAACTGAAGCTGGTGATTGTGTAACTGAAGCTGATGTGATTCTAGTTATTGACAATGAGTGATTGTGCACATTTAAAATGATGATTGTGTAACTGAAGATGGTGATTGTGATTCTAGTGATTGAGAATGTGATTATTCACATTTAAATTGAAGCTATATATCACATTTGATTGTGGTAAATTTTACACTTAAATTCAGTTTCTGGTAACCTTGATTAAAATATTGTGCAAAAAAAATATAAAAAAGTGAGTTCTGGGACTCGAACCAGGGATGTGCTATTGCGGTGCTGTTAACTGTAACCACTAGGATAGGTGCTATTGTCTCTTCTATTTTCTGAACCAACTCATGTATACAAATGTAGACGATAGAAAGGGAGCACAACGGTCGTCTCCCTCCTCTACCCAACGGACAGAGCGATGCTGCAATTGAGGGGTGACGTTGCGTCTCCCCACAGCAATGGCAGAGCAGATCCTTATCCAATTCCCGCGCGATTCTTTCCCGCGCTAGGTGGTTCCCGCGTCGCTCCATTTCCCGCGCAATTGTGGCTATAAATGGTCCCGTATGCCGTCGCCTGAACCAGTCATCTTGGCTTCTCATCTCTCCATCTCCATTTTCCTCCATTTTCACGTGTAGGTAGCTCCAATGGTGCGCAAGCTGTTCACCTCGTGGATGTCGACTGGAGGGCGCACGGTGAGCCAAGGCGCGTCGGCGAGCGCAACCGTGGCGGCCAACGATGACTCCGACGGCTCCGACAAGTCGGACTCCTCCAACGCGAGCATCTACCCCTCCGCGTCCGATCTGTCGGCTAATCGCCGAGAGCTCGAGGAGGAGGAGGACACTAGCAATGAGGCCAATCAGTCGCCGCCACCAGGTCGTTCGGTTCGTGGGCTGCCTGCGCCGGCCGTTGTTGCCTCTGTGCTCACTTATGAGGCAGAGCAATGCGTGCGCGTTGCGCAGCGGCGGCTTGATGAGGCGGTGTTTGCGGCTTCTAGGAAGACAGCTGAAGCAGATGCCATCACTCGCAGGGCGAGTCTTGCGGAATCCTCTGAGTTCACTCGCAGGGCGCAGTACCGTCGTGCCATGGCCGCCGAGGAGTAGGAGGAGGACGAGGAGGGCGAGGAGGACGAGGAGGAGGAGGAGGACGAGGAGGAGGACGAGGAGGAGGCGGCGGAGGATGGAGAAGCCAACCCAATCAACATTTCATCGGATGATGACTGAAGATGGAGATTGTTAGTGTCAGTTTCAGGTTCCAGGTTCTGAAGATGGAGATGTTAGTGTCAGTTCCAGGTTCTGAAGGTGTTAGTTTCAGTTATCGCAGTGTTAGTTTCAGGTTAGCGGTGTAGTGTGTAATGGGTTCTGTCAGTGATGTGTTTCAGGAAGGAAAGTGATCATTTCAATGATCACATGTATCCAGTTGCAGTTCTATTTAACTAGTATGGGTCCAGTTGCAGTTCCATTTAACCAGTTTCAGTTGCATCATACGTTTTTCAATGACATGTATCCAGTTCCAGGTCCAGTTTCAGTTGCATCATACGTTTTGCAATGACATGTATCCAGTTCCAGGTCCAGTTTCAGTTGCAGTATACGTTTTGCAATCACATGATCACAAGAAGAATAGAGATGAACATACACATAACAGCAGAATAGGTTTTGCAGTGCACTATTACATAAAACACTAGAAGTTTAGCAGTGAACTGTTAAATAAAACATATGCCATTTCACTTTCCCCTGAACTCATCAAACATGCTCACTTTCCTTGGTTTCTTGAAAGATGTTGTACCATGACTTGATGAGCTGCCAATACCTCTCTTTACAGTTGTACCCTGACTTGCTTTTAACCTTTCCTCCTCTATCCTTGCTAGAGTAGCCATTTCTGCCAAAATCCTCTGCTTTCCTAGTAGCTCTTGCTCAGCTTTTTCTTGCTCCATTAGCTGGGTATTGTGTTCCCAAGCTTGCAGCCTTTGTTGCTCATGTGTTTCTAGAAAACCTTGCAGTCTCTCTTGCTCATCTGCTTGATGTATCAATGTAAGAGCAAGTTTTGCCCCCGAAGGTTTTGGACATTGTTGGACAAAGCAGAAGTGGAACTAATATTGTTTTCGAGTATAAACAGATACTTAGGTTCCGAAAGAATGGAGTTTGCAAGTAGAAGGTCGAAGGACAACTCACTGCAGCAGAGCTGCAGTCATCTACCGAACCCTTTGAAGAAAGATGACCCCTAAAAATGTAGTCGAAGAAAAAGTCTCTCTCGAGTAAAAGTGCAACGAAGAGAAAGCTGAAGCTGGTCGAAGACTTAGTCTTTTTACTAGTTTCTCTTTATTTTCTTGAGTCGTAGGAAAAAACGTACTATCAAGAGGGGTTTGCTAGTTGAGATCTTAGTCGAAGTGAATTTGCTCTGCTCAACCAAAACCCACTAAAGCCCACCGAGAGAAATCTTACTGAGTCGAGTGAATAGCTCGAAGGCAAAGTCATCGCACTTCGTGCCTTCGAGAGAGAACTCGTTCGGTAAGTCAGCTTACTTGTTCCTCAAGTAAAGTTGCGCATTGATTGGAATCCGACCGTTGTGGACACGCGTCAAGCGGTTGCATCGGGTCACTTCAGTCATTTTACCCATCGGGATCGCCAACTATAAATACCCCGCACCTACCCGCCATTTCGGGTGGGCTGCTCCACTGAAGATTCTAAGACAGAAGTCTGTGAGCATCCCAAGAGAGATTCATCGAAAGAAAACCAAAATCCCAAGTCTGAGCTGAGTTGAGCTATTCACTATGACTTAGGTTGAGATTAGCCGATCTTTTTATCTTGGAGAATTGCAAGTCTCCTAGACGGTTAGGCGTCGCCTGTCAAGCAGTCGAAGAGAAATTGTCACTGCTGAAGGAAGTTTGTAAAGGTCTCGGAGATGTCCTGAATCATCTACCACGAGTGAAAACTGGACAAGCTCGAGGAGTTTGTTGCAGTGGAGAATAGGACGGAGAGAGTTTTGCTCCAGGTGTTCAATCACCAGTCCCTCCAACCAGACGTAGCACTTTGCAGAGTGTGAACTGGTTTACCAAACATCGTCGTGTCAGGCTTGTTTTCCTTCATGCTTTTACATTAAGTATTTACTCGTTGCTTGTTTGTCTTCGATGTTTTCCTTCGCTCCAAATCCGTTCGAACCATGCATTACTTTAGACACTGTATTTCCTTCGAGATGCCTTAGTCCTTCGTAGTTTGCATGAATTCCTTCTAAGTTCCTTAGAATTTTTAGAAGTGATCATTCACCCCCTCCCCCTCTGATCATTCTTGAGCTTTCAATCAGAAACATTGATTCCTCCTGCTGGAAAGAAGTATTTGCTACCATTCTCTTTTCCTCAGCAATCCTCTGTTTTTGTAGCTCCTTTTCTTGTTTTGCCAGTTGTGCAAGCCTTCTCTTCTCTTCAAGTGCAACTCTCCTTTTGTCTGCCATGGCAAGATTCTCTTCAAGGGCCTTTATCTTCTTTTCCTCACTAGCCATTCTCTTTTTTTCAGCAACAATTTTCTTTGCTTCAAGTGTTGCTTTCTTTTTCTCTTTAGCAACAACTTTCTTTGCTTCAAGTTCTAATTTCCTCTTCTTAGCAGCTAACCTAATTTTGTCTTCCTCCATTTTAATTTTAGCCAATGCTGCATCATACTTCTCTTGATCTGCTATTTCTCTTCTCTCTGTTGCAGCTCTTAATTTAGCCAGTGCAATTATCTCTCTCTTTCTATGAACATCTCCCTTGATTATTGTAGTAGTTAGCTGCACAGGTGGTAGGGATTGTGATTGTTGCACAATGAAAGCATTTTCTGGTAGTGGACCTTGCACTACATTTTCTCTTTGTTTTTCTGCTCTCTGCAATAGCAAACAGGTTCAGGGTCAGGTTTAGACAACACAAAGATGAAATATTACAAGTACAATGATTACTTACTTCCTGTGTTAATGAAGCAATAATTGCTGGCTCATAGACTGGTGGGTCATGCTGAATAATACCCTCTTTTTGCATGTTTATCTCCTGAGTGAGAGCACCTTCTGCTTCATCTTCAGATGATGAAATATCTGGCTCTGCTCTCACTTTATTTCTTTGTGCATGTTTCTTTGGTACCAATCCTAATTTCCAGTCCACACAACCATTTATGTTGTGACCTGGAGCACCACAGTACCCACAGTGAATGACTCCTCCTTTCCTGTTGATTTGCACACCTCTCTTTCCCTGTTTTTCTTCTGGTTGTTTCCTCCTATTTCTAGCTCTCCTTCCTTTCTTCCTCTGAATTGGTGGTGGAAGTATTTGCCTTCCATTCATTTTTGTCCACTCACTTACATCTTTGCAAGGCATTATAATGTGCTCATATGCCTTGCAGTATGTCTCAATGGAATAACAAGAATTAACCCTTGATTCAGGGGGGATTTTATCATACCTTAAAGCAGCTACAGCATGAGAACATGGGATACCTGATAGGTCCCATCTTCTGCAGCTACACTTCTCCAGTTTAGTGTCCACACAAAAATCCACACCTCTGTCACTCACAACAAACATTCCTTTCCCAGCAGGTGCAGCATGGCAACTTCTAGCAAATTCAACACTTTTTTCCAATTTCTTTCTTATCTTGGGACATATACTACCAGTCCATTTCAATGGGTCTTGTTGTTTTCCATAATGTCTTCCCATATTCTGGCCCTTAATCCTTTGGCACATGCTTATCAGGGGCATTTCCCTAGCTTCCAATATGTATCTGTTGAACACCTCACAATTGTTATTCAACAACACATCACACTTAGGGAAATCATTCTGGTAGGCCCTAACCCAAGTTTGAGGTGCCAACTCCTCTAACCAATCACGAGCTTCTTTGCTAAGAACTAACATTTGGTTCATGTTTTGCCTGAACCTGCCCTCAGTAGTACTTCTAGCACATTTCCATAGTTGGTTCTTCAAGGCCTCACCTTTAATGTTTTTGTTGAAATTCTGCCACAAATGTCTCACACAAAATCTATGTGGTGAATCACTGAACAATTCTTTGACAGCCTTAATTAAACCCTACAAATAGGCAATAAGATTATTTATTAGACTAGTCTGAGAATTACACAAACAGACAATTCAGATTGATGTTTACTTACCTTTGTTTATCAGACATGATTGTCCACAAGTGTGTGTTATGAATCCCTAAATCCTTTTTCAGTGCTGTCAGAAACCACCTCCAAGCTTTTGTGTCCTCACACTGCACCACTGCATGAGCCACTGGAAATATACAGTCATTTGGATCCATTCCTACAGCACTTAACAACACACCTCCATACTGGGTCTTCAAGTGACATCCATCTAGAAATATTATTGGCCTACATGCAGCCAAAAAACCTCTCTTGCAAGCATCAAATGAGAAGTAACATTTCTGGAACTGCCCTTCATCAGAAAGTTCAAAAAAAAATGTACTCCCAGGATTTGATCTCCTCAACTCATTTGCATAGTCCCACAACATGTTATATTGTGCAATCTCATCACCATAGATAATATCAAAAGCCATCTTCCTAGCTCTTCCAAGTTTCCCCCTCTTAATGGTCATGTTCCAGTCCTCTTGGATAAAAGCTGCAAAGTCCTTCAATGTTAACTTCCCACAAGCTCTAATTTTGTCCACATATTTGTTAGCTATGTACCTAGCAGTGAATGTTGTAACTTGCCATTTCTTCTCACAATTGTGTTGTCCATTATATGTTTTCACCATTATAGAATTTGTCCTATTGTCCCAAGAAGCATATAGATACCAGGGGCAATCCTTCTCACACTTTGCAGCAAGCCTGATTTTATCATTCTTTGCAAATGTTATATTCACCCTCTCCTTGCAACTGTACTCTCTAATGGCCCTCCTCAAAAGCTCCACTGATGAGAACAACTGTCCAGCATGGAACTTTGGATCATGCATAGTTGCTGCTCTAAATGTTTTGAACTTGAATTTCATCTCATCTTCCTCAGAATCTGGAGCTTCTAATGTCTCATCTTCAGAGTTGGCATCTTCAACAACTCTCTTCCCTTTCTTGTCTGCCATAGGCTTCAATTGTTCTTGCAGCAAATCATCATCACCATCCTCCAGGTCATAGTCACTGTCCACCAAATCATCAGGTATGTAATCACTATCTAAAGATTTAGTTTCACTACACCCTTCTGCACTATCATCTGACTTTTGTTTTATAGGCCTCAACTTCACATGAGATTCAACATACCTTTGCAACAATCTATTGCTCTCAATTTCTTTGCTCTCAATTTCATTGCTCTCATCAACAGCACTGCAAGTCATAGAAACCATGCTCATACAGCTCATACTCTGTCCTGCCACCTCAGTTTTCATTGCTTTCATCTTTCTAGGACTGATAACTGTAGGTAAATTAGCTACCGGATTAGCAACTACATCATCCCACTCTGCTCCTCCTCCTGCAATGTGGCTGTCCAAATGATCCAGAAAAATCATATGATTTCTGTAACCTCTTTTCACCATCACATAAAGCCTATCCATGTCTGCATCTTTGGCCAATAGTACTGCTCCATCTTCATTCAATTGGCAACCAGGAGGCAACCAATACATATTTATCCTGCCCTCCTTCTCGTATCCCAGGTGCTCAACAATCTCCACGAATATTTTGTAGTGGGCTAACTCAAAGTGACAGTAATCATAATATACTTTTTTGCCATCCAAGTAGCACCTATTATTACCACTACCAGCGAAAAATCCATCATGGATTATCTCAACTGTGAAGTAACCACTGTCAGCAGCTGCAAATGTAGAAAAATGGAACATAAATGTGTGCTTCTAAATTTCCTGCATCTAAACGAAACTAAGCTACTCTACATCAAGCTATTATCCATCAAGCTACCCTAAAAACCCTAATGTCAAGCGGCCTGAAATTCTTACCGTACGCCGGAGGTTGCTCGCCGTCACCGCGCCGTCGAAGGGCCTCCATGGACGTCGACAGTTGGGAGGCACCGCCGGATCCGCCACAACTCTCCCTTCCGCCTCCTTGCCCGCACTACGCCGGGAACATCTACCGCCGCCGCCAAGCGCGCCGTCGTCGCCCTAGTCGCCAAGCGCGCCGCCGTCGCCCTAGTCGCCACGGGATTAAGACAGACAGAGAGGGCAATAAGTGTGTCCCAATTTTGGGCAGGGACCGTTTTGCATAATAGCGCCTGACGAGTGGGACCAAAAGCATATTCGGTCGGCATATTCCCTTTCTGTAGAATAATACAGGGGTGTGTATAGCTCGTGTATTTTTTGGACTGTTGTTCCATGTATAGGGAGTGTATCGGACCGTAGAACCCCGTATGAGGACTGTATTGGAGCACTTTTCAACCACAGGGACTGAAATGGACCTCGCCCCCGACCACAGGGACTATACGTGCAATTATCTCCCTTGGCAGCTGGTGCGGATGAGCAGATTCAGTTTCAGTTTCAGCACTCAACTCCACTCCACTGATGCAGCATCTATGTATGCCCTAGTCCTAGACTGCTATGGTTAGTTGTATGCTTGCATCATGGGTTGGTTGCTCCTGCAAAGAGGTGGATTATCTGCCTCAACCATGGACATGGAGTGATCTATGCTGCTGCTTTTGACTTCCTGTGATCCGCTGGTTTTTCTTATCACTGATTCAGGTCAAACTTTGGTTGATTGGGGGGTGTTGATCTTAAAATATAGGGGCTGCAGGTTACTGTTACTACATCTGTGTGGCTACTGATTGATTAGCAAGCCCTACCACAAGTATTATAGTAATCACCTATGGTTTCTGAACAAAATTAGAGGTGATGTATGCAGGCAAAAATAAAAAGAATGTGCAGTTGAGTGTACGTACACAGCAAGTGTTGATTGCATGCATCTGGAGACTAGATAATGAATAAAAATGGCAACGAACGAAGAATAGATATATTACTACTACTTGGCAAAATGAGCACACCGAATTGTTATTATAGATGAGAGCAACAGGAGCACCGTTTATCGTGGCTGCTCGGCAGTTTCGAAATGTCGGGTTCATCGCGGCTAATCCTAATGTCGCATTCCATTCTTCTTCTTCTTCTTCTTTGACTTGTCTTTCTCCTGCTCGCCATCCTCTTCGGCCGCCTCTCCTTTGGTGCCTCCTCTTCTTTGAAGCCACTTATGACTTCTTTACCGTTTCTTCGGTGGATTGTCAAACTTGCCGAAAGCCTTCAGCTGAGCCACCCGTTATATACAGTCCAGAGTCCACTACAGCAAGCAAGTTGTGACCAATGATACAGATAGCCTCCTTAATACTACTCTTTCCGTAAACTAATATAAAATGTTTTAGATAACTAAAGTAATAATTTAAAACATCTTATATTAGCTTACAGAAGGAGTATTAACAAACAAACAAAGAGAAACCTACAGCCAATTCGCAACATCTCAGCAACAAACAGCAAGCCACATGCCCACTCAACAGGAAGCATGCCAAATTATGGAACAATTGATGACCTACAAACTAAGACTCTCACATTAAGCTGCCTGGTTATGTAATCATCTGATAGTGGATCCAATCAAATATATTTACTAAATTAAATTTGTGCCGCAATCAATGTGGTAAAACGTTAGCTTGCGATTTGAATTCCCTAGGTGAACTTGCACTGCTAACATATGAAAGCAAAAGAAATTTGCCCACCAACAAGAGGCCGCGAAGACACCATGATACCCGGCACTCTCTCGAATGCAAGGAGTTGAACTCAGTGGATAAAACCAATCATACTTGTGTTAAGCTTCATGTATTAGCTAACGCAACCAAAAGTTTGAACTGATGGAAAGGACTAGTCAATTCACATATACACTTCAACAACTTGATTCAGTTTAACTCATAAACACAGGAAATAAATTATAGGATTAGACAACAGTTTAACACACTGCAGCGCAAGGAGATTAGTACTACGTAAGACAACAATAAAGAGTTCAGCTTCAGTGGTAAACCGAGCACTCACCACTAGTGTACTTTTTATTATAACAACTTAACAAGTACTGCAGCTCAAGAGAGAGTTCATCATCAGTTCATGTCAACTTACCCATGCCATCCTTACCGTTCCACTGAACATTTTGTTTTACTACCCCACAGTAGATCATCAGCGCTACATGATCATTGTAGATTCCTACAATACTCGTCATCTACATTTTCTGTGTCACATATCTGCAAACTTGCCAGCTAACTGCCTTGAATCTATAATACTATAATAGATCATCCCCACTATCTTATCTATCTCAACATGCAAGCATGCCACCTCATCAAAGGTCCACCACAATATGCATAAGAACAAGTTTTTCATTATTAGTTGATCTCATGCACACATCCATTTAATGACACATGCAACCTACCTCAACATGCATGAATTCTTTTCCTATTATATTACATTACTTTTAACATGCATACATATAACATCATCAAAAACTCAACACAATATGCATGAGAACTATAATACTATAATAGATCATCCCCACTATCTTATCTATCTCAACATGCAAGCATGCCACCTCATCAAAGGTCCACCACAATATGCATGAGAACAAGTTTTTCATTATTAGTTGATCTCATGCACACATCCATTTAATGACACATGCAACCTCCCTCAACATGCATGAATTCTTTTCCTATTATATTACATTACTTTTAACATGCATACATATCACATCATCAAAAACTCAACACAATATGCATGAGAACAAGTTCTTCGTTATTAGTTGATTTCATGCATATATCAATAATTGTGTGAAAAACGAACAGAAACGACCCCCGCGTCGCCTCTGCTCTGGCGATACGGGGGAAACCCCACCGGCGCCGCCCCTCGCCCCTCCTCCCCTCCCCATCGTCTCGCCGCCGCCTGAGAAGCCCGCCGGCAAAGTCCGGAGTGGCTCCAGTGAGGGCGGCGGCGGGGCTGCTTTCTGGGCGGCGTTCACGCGGATCTCGGCCGGCGGCGGCGTCTGCTCCGGGTGGACGACGGCGGCTGCTCCGGGCGTCCTCCCTTGCTCCGATGCGGGCAGTGGGGGATGTCTGCAGGTGCATGGCGGCTGGATCTTCCCCGTCATGGTCGGAGCTGGTGGGGCTTCGCCGAGGGGAGTTGCGGGGTGCACGGTGCTTGGATGGGAAGCATGGGCTCGGTGGTTCAGGGACCAGCTTCGGATGGAGCTCAAGGGCATGGAGTGCAGACCAGGGCCGGCCATATGTCGCTGCTGTTGCACGGGTGTGTGCGGCCCAGGCCTGGCGTGCAGCAGTGCGGGTCGTCAGATCTGGCGTGATGGTAGTTCTCAGCTCCCGGGCAGTGCAGCTGCGATCTCCGGCGGGTTCGGGCTGGCGCTATGGCTGGGAATCGTGGTGGTTCTCATCTTCGGACAGTGCTTCACGGTTCTTCGCCAGCATGGTGCTTGGCAAGACATTGTGCATTGTGCTGTGTCCGGTGGCGCTGATTCCGGTCGCCGCGGATTGTGCTGCGTTCGAGGGGCGCTGCGAGGGGCTCGTGCGCTACGGTTTTGGCGTCGAGCAGTGTTGGTGGGCTTGCTGACTTTGAGGTGAAATGATGAGCGCTGGAGGTGGTGCGGATGCTAGGGTAAAGACCCCTGTCGTGGCCTCGTGTCGCGACCATCGATGACGGCGGCTGCGGGCCGTCGTTAACCTTCCTGGAGGCATCGATGCGCTGCTACTGCACCCCTCTCGTACGGATCTGGTCTTTTTTGGCCTCTCCAGGGGAAACCCTTGATCTTATGATCTGACGATGGCGGCGCCTTGGTGTCGTTCTCCCTCTTGGGGGCATCGTATTGGAGCTCGACATCAGTAAGCGGGACCAGTCGTGGCAGTGTGATGATCAGACTTCTGTGGCAACGATGATGGGGGAAGTAGTGTCGGCAACGCGGCTATTGTTGCGGTAGTCGGCTCTTCTTCGGCGTGTCCGCGGCATTGCCTTGGTTTGTTTGTTGCTGTGGAGTCGAATCTGCGGCGGCGGGGCCTCGCGGTATACGATGACTGGCTGCAGGTGGCCCGTTCGGTGATCTTCCGTGGCGCCGGTCGTGCCTGGATTTGTTCTTCAGTGCTTCCTTTCAGAGTCGGAGCTGCGATGTCTGGCCGTAGGGGCGGAGTATTGGTGCAGATCTTCATGCAGATGCGCGCTTCTAGTCCTGTGCGGGTTGAGTTCATGGTTGCCGTAGGCGAAGTCGGAGTCGTTTGCTCAATGTTGTAGGGATGGCGAGAGGTCTCTAGGGGAGAAGTGATGACGATGACGCTTGTGTGCTGCCTTGGCGAGGCCCTCTTTGTAGTGGTGTGTGTGGTATTAATTTTGTGTACCGCTCAGCGGTTGTGATGGTTTTCGCCCGGTTTTCCATAATCAACTGGGCAATCTGGTTTTCGCTCGGTTTTCCCAAATCAACTGAGCAATTCTTTTCTTCTTAATGAATGCAGGATAACTGCCACTTCGAAATAAAATATAATGACACATGCCAACTCACTCAACATGCATGGATTTTTTTCATTATATTACCTTACTTATATTTAATAAATATTTTTAACTACGAATAATAAAATACAATACATAAAATATATTTTTATACTTTAGTTTATATACTATTAATTCAACTATTCATGTTTCATGCAATCAATCATTCAAATATATTGCAACTGATTCCCGCAGCAACGCGCGGGGTATTATGTAGTATCTATAGTGCTTTGTACTTTCCGTTTTGTTCCACTGAACATTTTGTTAACCTTGAGTGATCAGGATTGTCCATGGCTGGTATGAGATTAACAAGATCTGCAACGCCACCAGTGGTGATTTGGCTCAGATGGTGATTTGGCTCAGATGGCTGCCTACTGGTCGATTCACACTGTTTGGGGTTCCTCCCATGTTCTTCATTTTTCAGTTGATCATGTTGCTCTGGTCAGATTCATAACCAGTTACAGACGTTGACGATCTGGAGTAGCAGGATCGTTAATATTGGTTGGTATGGAGTGTTAGGAAGGCCAGAAATCTCATGTGCACTTTCAGATTCATCGATACAGGTTCCTGTTGGTGTGAGTTTCAGGAATGACAATGTCAACCGGAGAAGCCTCATCCTCTGAGCAGGTTATATTTCTTTGCCAAAGCAGCACGAATATTTTCGATCCGATCATAGATCATGATCAAAAGTCTAAGCAAACCACGTCTTATATCTTCAGAATGTAAATCAAGTCGTGACTGTCATCAGTTTCTGGAGCCAGCAGCTCACGACATGAAGAACACAGCTGATGCACGCAACAACAAAAATGTTCATCCCTATTACTACTACACAGCAAGCGCAGAACGAATTTGCTGACTGGATAATGAATAAAAATGGCAATGAAGAACAGATTGATCATATGCCTACTAGTTGAGAGGAGAAAATTGCAGCTAACATGGCATTTGTTGCACAAAACCTACAAACAAAATCTTTTTTGCAGCTAGCACGGGTTTGGCCTAATATTTTGCACCTGGCCCAAATGAGGAGCTTAACTCGTTGACATGTTGATAAGAGAAATTTTGAAGAGAAGAGGAATTTTTTTTTTACTGCGACTGTACTTTTATTTTGCTATGTTTGTTGTCATTGAGACTGTCACTGTTTTCGCTCGAGAGACCATATTTTATAAAAATATCAAAAGTATTTAAATTTTAAAATATTATAAAAAAATTATATGATATCTACATACATCTGGAGTTTTGCTACATAATACATTGCATTATAGGCTACACAAAAATCACAAAATCGCGTATCTAAATAGGTAAAAAAGTCCTCGTTTTTCTTCCAACATTTGTTTTTTTTGTGTAGGTCAAGTATGAATATCTATTTTGATGCAAATCTGACCGTACATACTACACATGTGCACTTGCATGTTTGTTTTCAAAAATGTTAAGACAAAAAATTATTTTTTTCTAAAAAACGGGATTACTGGTGTCTGTGTATCAAAACAACTTTTTGCTTATATATTTGCTGTTAAAAAGGGGTCACGTATGAATATATATTTATGTTTCCAAATATTATGTCGCACGCAAAACAGCGGGCCCAGCCTGTTAGATATCCTTTTAACAAGGTTAAAGTTTTTCATTTGGGCCAAGTGCAAAAATATTTAGCCTAAACTGTGCTAGCGGCAACAAAGGTTTTGTTTTCGTGTTTTGTGCAACAAATGCCAGTGTTAGCCACAATTTTCTCACTTGAGAGTGAACAT
Source organism: Bromus sterilis (assembly GCA_950022295.1). Taxonomy (NCBI): domain Eukaryota; kingdom Viridiplantae; phylum Streptophyta; class Magnoliopsida; order Poales; family Poaceae; genus Bromus; species Bromus sterilis. Next base: position 48,368,231 of record OX465600.1, on the reverse strand, counting down.
AGCAGATGTTATAGATGAGAGCAACATAAGGTTCAGCGTTGCAATTTTTAACGTGCTGAGCACTTTCAAGTTTAGAAATGTAGAGTTTTTCGCTGCTAATCCTACTGTGACATTCCATTCTACAGGGATAGGAGGTCTCAAATCGAGGCTACTCAAAACTTTCAGACGACAGTACAGCATTACACCACAAATTTCCTGCGGATCTCCGTGCCGCTCACTCGTCAGCATGCTTCTTCTTCTTCTTCTTGTCCTTAGCGGAAACGTCGATCTCCATGGCGGCATCCTCAGCGTCTGACTTCTTCTTTTTCTTCTTCTCGCTGGCGGCGGCATCAACGGATGGAGTCTCCTCAGTGTCCTTGCTCTTCTTCTTCTTTTTCTTCTCGCTGGCGTCGGCATCGGCTGCTGGAGTCTCCTCAATGTCCTTGGACTTCTTCTTCTTTGACTTCTCCTTCTCCTGCTCGCCATCCTCTTCAGCTGCCTCCTTGGTAGGTTCTTCCTCTTGGTGTTTCCTCTTCTTTGAAGCCACTTCTGACTTCTTTGGAGTTTCTTCAGTGGATTTTCCAAGCACTAGATCTGCTGCTGCGTTGTAAGTCTGATAATGGCAAGCAAAATAAGGTCAGGTAAAATTCAAACTCTATTGGTTCAACAGCAGTAGGAAAAGATAATCATTACTGGGAAATTGAAAGACTGTAGGTTAACAGGTGCTGTCTGCTGTGTGGCAGGATATGCAGAATTGCCCTTTTCTAGAGGTAAATAAAATACAGTGTTCACCTGGACGCTTAAAGTTTTGTTGCTATTACAAAAAATATGGAATTGTTATATCTGCCAGGATATTGATCGATACGAACAAAGTCGGTATAACATCTTGATAGTTATACTTCAAATTAATGTGGAGTACTTCTACTGTTTCTGATAAATGACAAGGTTCAACAAATGGTCTACATTGTAAAACATAGAGCAGGTAAAAAACAACTTACTTTGGCAGGTGTGATCAAAGCACCACCACCCTTCCGGTCCTTTTCATATGCTTCTATCTTGGGCTTTCCTTTCGTGGATCCGGCAGACCTCCCAAGTTCCTTACCCTCAAGAACTCGAAGCCGTGTTTCAAGCTGTTCAAAGATTCAAGTATGTCAATCATATGTCATCTATAGTGTCACAAAATTGCTTCCACACCACAGTAACAAGTACCTTGATCCTGCTTTCAAGACCCATGGAGTTATCGTCACCATCAGCAAGGGCGTCGTATCTTATGGCAAGTGCAGACTTAGCAGCAAGTGAACGAGAGATCTTTCCCTTATGCTTTGGAGCTGCCTGTCCTATTAATGATGCATGATAGATGAGACCATACTTTGGTGTAGCATGCTTCGTCTTCAGAGCTCTGAATAAGGCCTGCAGACATATAACTAGTTCAATTGCGGCGGAAAAAAATGATGATTTCAACAACAAAAGATGACAGTGTTCAACTACCAGAGCATCAAGTTCAACCAAGCAAAAAGAGCAAATTTGAAAATTCACAGCACACTGTATGTATTCCACAAACCTTCTCTGCCCCCAGTATCTGAATCGTGCTGCCAGGCTGCTTCGCCAGATTCATCAAACTACCACCATGTGCAATAAGGCGAGCGCCAACAAGCTCACCAACAAGTGCAGTCAAGTTGGGAGCAATGGTGTTCATCCTACTTTTGAGATAGTCATAGAGCTGGCCTCTGTACTCAGAAAGAGCCAGGACTTGATCACACAGTTCGCTAATGTTTGAGAGGTCAAGCTCGTTGACTTCTGTTCCCATGGAAATTACAGCGGCCTCCTTCAGCTCTGTTTCCACATCTTCTGCTAGTATCTAAAAGAAGCAGAGGCTATCACTTAATAGAAAGTTTGAGACACATGAAAAAGAGAAGTTTGGACTTGTGAACACAATTTACCTCAGAGAAGTCAATGTTCACTGCATTAACACGATTGCCCATCATCTTCACAGCTTTCGCATAATGGATATTATCTGCAACAATTTTAGTGAGCTCCGGAAAGTGCCAACCGTACCATTCACGGACCCTCATAGCATAAGTGTTAAGCTCCTTGTCAAGATCATCCAACAAGCCAATGGCCTGAATGATCATAGTATCAACCTGCATAAATGGGCACAATCATAAATGCACTGTAGTTTCACATGAGGCGTCGGGGAAAATGAATAACACACAGCCGAAAGAAAAGCATAACCAGAACACATGCTTGAAAATAACAGAGCACATAATTTGTAAAAGTGAGCACTGAAGCACAACAATAGTCAAAGTAAGCATCACAATCCTGGTGACTTTGCAGCAGTATAAATCTCACCTTTTCAGGGCTGAACTTCAGCTTATACCTAGACAAGCTGTGGGACAATCCTAGGCTCATTGGACCTAGATCATGTTCAGCTAGTCCAGACATAAGCTCAGTGAGCTGGTTCCTCAGCCCTCTCATCAGTTCCATAACAGCACTGTTGTGAAGGCAATCAATTTTCTGCGAACTCACAATATCATAACTGTCAGTGATACACTGACATTGATAAACTAATGTGAATGGAACAGACAAGTCTCGTAACAAACCAGCTTTTCTTTGATAGCATTTCCAAGCTTAGAATCAGCGACAGCCAATGTTTCACCCTCACAGTGTTTCTGCAGAAACTTGCGCAGACCCTTGCTAGGCTTGCTATCAATTAGCAAAGTAGCCGCTGAAAGAGCATCTGAAGTGTTCTCAAACTTGTTGAAAGCCTTCAGCTCAACCACCTGTTATACAATCCATGACAGCAAGTCAGTTATGATCAACAATACAGCTAAGTAAGCACCCTTGACATGAACCAAAAAAGATAACCCTATAGACAATGCTAAAGAATCTCAACAAAACAACAAGCACCATTGCCCATTAAACAGGAAGCATGTAAAAATAAGAGCAAAAAGGACTCAAAAAACTAAGCCTCACTACATAGATCATTTTATAAGAGATACATCCAGGCACCCAATATAGTAAATTAAGTTTGTGTGATGACCAGCTTGAAAAAATAGTAACTTGCACTGCTAACATTTGAACACAAGAGATGGCCATGAACTCTGGACCCAGACAAGATTATAAACTAGGTTATCAGAGCACCTACTGCAGCACTACAGGCGTGTGTTGCTCCGTTAAAAGACCTTTTATCTACAACGGATTTCAAATCAACCTACAGCACTACAACTAACAACGACAGTGGAATCGTGATAAGCAGAGCAAACTACAACACCCATGAGTAATAACTCAAAAAAACAGACAGAGGCTCGAATCGTTCGACCTTTCTTGCTTTGTCCGACGAGTCAAAATCCTTCCACAGATCCTGCAAAGTAAGCGCACCCGACGTTAGCCAACGAACCAAAACGAACACCTTTGGCCGGCGCACAGGCGCACAGCCTCACAAGGGCGGAGAGAGATAGACGTAGCGGAGGCGGAGCCAAAATACCTCGACTTTGCTGAGCTTCCCCTCGTCCAGCACCTTGAAGAGGGCGAACCCCGCGGGCGTCTCAAACAGCACCAACATCTCCTCCTCCGCACCTGCCAAACAAAACCACGGCACGCACGCGTTAAGCCCACGGACCACGCCGCCGAGCCGAGGCACCGGAAGAGTCGCGAGAGGGGAGGGGGCGGCGGCGCTGGGGATTGATTATCTTACCTGTATCGGGAGTAAAGCGGTGGTCGGGAGGGGGCTGGCGGCGGCGAGGGGAGAGGAAAGGAGGCGCCGCGCGAGGTGGGGAGAAGTAGAAGGAAGGAGGCCAGGGTTTTAGGGCTCAACTTATACCGGGCGAGCGAGAGGGGTGGAGAGGTTTAGCAGGGCCCACCTCGCGCTGCGACGGGCCGTTCGTAGGCCGTCCGCATTGGGCCTCGTACGCGGCTCACATATAAGCCTGTGTAAAAAAACCAAGAGGTGGTTCTCAAATTTGCTTTTTTTTTAAATGAAAGTAGTTTGCTACTCCTTTGACTTTGTTAATGTCTATGCTTACACAAATCTCTAACATTTGAGATAAATAAACTGTTGCACTGGTGAAAACGAAAACATTTGGTTGTGTTTGGAGAAAATGATCGATATACGTGCAAGTGCAACGGTAAATTGGTTGATAACTCAACACGGTGTATATGAAAGGAAGGGTCCAAAGGCTCATAATGTTTTGGCAATGGTACATGGCACTTTGTAGCACATTTATATCCTCGTCCTTGGAGATATTTGATTGTATGATTTTGAAAATTGTTTGCTGATGGAAATTTGAAATAATAATCTTTGGTTATTTTCTTGATTGTAAGAAACACATACACTGTTTTTTTATCGTGCTCATGCGGTTTTTGTTTGGTCAAGGAAAAGATGCAAGGTTTTTGCTTGAGAGACATTGGACATAAATTCATTTATTTTGTATGAAGATGGGAAAATTGTTGTGTTGGATAGTGAGCTGAGGGTGCATTTTGTAAAATATGAGGCGGTTTTGAATCATGAGTTGTCGTGTAACATTCCTAGCTCGGATTTGATAAAATAAATGATGGGATAGTATCTAGACATTTGGTTCTCAAGGGTACAACCCCTAATATTATACATATTAAATACTTCTTCTATCTTGGTGCTTTAGTGGATGATGAAAACCAAATATTCACAGTACATTAGTCACAATGTAATTAATTCGCGCATCTAACGATGCCCAATCCTCTTATCTTCCACGTATCTATAGTCGTTAATGCAATTTGTATCTCGCCTAATGCATGCATCATGGTAATTGTCCTCCGCATTTATCTCCCCCTCGGCACTTAATACGAACTAGAAACAAAAGTTACTCTAAAAAAATCTAGAAACAAAAGCGCGAAGTTGTTAATGTATGAAGTTATATTAGTTGTTGTTACAATAGACAATTATACAACGCGAAAGCTTTCATCTAATTCTTGAATCGTTCGACCAGGATAAGCATAATTGATAATGCAAGAGCTAACTACTTGAAGTGCGAGAATTCCACATATTTACCAACCAAGACAAATTCTCTTGCAAAGATGCACTGATAAAATTTTGCCACGATAGAAAAAACAGACCTATAAGAATACGATATATAAACCTTTTAAAAACTTTCTTCAATTTGTTTGCATAGTCAAGAGCTTCATGACTCTATTCCTTTTTAGATTTTGCTCCTAGGTGGTTGCTCATGGGTCGATGTTCCTTCCAAAGATTAGAAGTTTCCTAACACCTCATAAACAACGGTGTTTGTAATTGAAATCAACACAATGAGTGTTGTTCTTGTGCCGAAGGAAATAGGAATTTTTTAATAAATCCAAACCAAGCATATACACAAAAATTATATCTCTTTACGAAACCATGGATTTGTCACAATCCATTCCTTGTGAAACAAAACCGGATCCTGACAAACATAGCACTTGCATTCTCATTTTCATCTATAATCAGTATTTGTATTTCCAAGCATTATTCTGTAGCGCTTAAAAGCAAACAATATACAAGCATGTATAGTTCCACCAGCGTGCGATGCTAATCTGCTATGGTTTAGAAACATGAGTGGCAAATGACAATTAGCTTATGTTGCTAATTTGCCACACTACAGACCACTCAACCAGTGCAGTTTGATCTAGGTTTTTTGTTGAAGATAAGAGTTTCATGGTAGCAAGAGCTGCTAGAAACATAACCTGGGATCTCCACATTTGATCGCTGCCTCCACCCGGTTCTTGCACAAGGGAAGCAACCATCTGCAAGGAGTTTCAAATAGCAAGAATATTTGCATGCTTTGCAAGTGCAAGTGTCAGTGAAAAATAGATAATCCTGAAGCAAGTTCGCATTGAGTGAAAAATAGATAATTCCGAAGCACGTTCACATGTGGAGTAATTCTGAAGAAAGTTCGCATCACTGAAGTTATGTTTTTTAAATAAAGGCACAAACGCAATTCTATTTATTTGTTAGCCTATTTATCTAATTGTCGTATGTTTCTCAATGTAGCTTTGCTGAAAAGTCTTGCTACAATTATGATTGCATTTTATACTCAATAATCGCATACCTGACATGCTTCGAAACATATTTGAATTGAAACTTTATTTTCAGTCTCTGCGAATCATGCTATGAGCACCAACTTGGGATGGATGTGCCGAGAAGGTTCGATATGGCTTTTATCCCGAACAAACTTAAGACAACTAACATGCCTAAATATCATCTAAAAAAACTAAATATCCTCATAGACATGTTAGATTGGAAATCTTACATCTTACATTATTAAGAAGTTGGTTTCAATTTTCACCTTGCAAGGTGTCCACCTCAACATCTTTACTAAGCCATGCATTTAAGTTTTATCTCCCCTTAAGTAATGCAAAATATGCCACATGAATGAACTTATAATTTACAATTATTTTTTATATTACTCTATGCATGTAATGTTGCCACATTATACATGCATGTTAATCATTCTACTCATTTTTATTCGAAAATGATATTTTGAAAAGTAATTCAAAAGTTTTTATTTTACTTTTAGATATTATTTTTATTGATTTCCAAGCTTATATTTTATTTTCATTAGATTTAGTTATTTTAGCAACTATTTACGCATTTTTTAACAAAGTTACCGCAGCAACGCGCGGAAAATCATCTAGTTTAATTAGTTTACAGTCACCTACAAGTCCTGATCTAAACATCATATTGAATCATCGCCTACTTAATCTCAACTTCCAAAATTTAAAATAATTAGTGTATGCTCACCCCAGCGAGAACCATCAGGAAGCTCATGCCTTTGTTGTACGTCTGAAGTAACACTTTAGTCGTGCTAAAAGAGCACGAGGATGACCTCCGCAAAGAGTACCTCTCGGATAGTGATTAAGCCAATTTGTATACACATTATCAGAAAAATGGCCAGCAGGCAATAGGGCCTTAAGGCCTAAATAGCAGCACCCCCGTCATGGGCAATAGGGCCATCTCAATGCTATTTTTTTACAGATTTGCCAGGGCAATCTAGATGTGCTTTAATTAGTGCACATTTAAGTGGTTCAATCTAACTAAAAAAAATATAAAAAAATGTTTATATGAATCTTTATGTAAAATCAATGGTGTAGGACTTAGATGTGCTCTACTTAGAGCACATCTAGATGTGCCGTAGACAAACTTTTTTTACATTTTGAAATTCCTGATTTTTATTGATCAGTGATCTTTTTTCCAAATTTAACAAAAAAGCAAAATCATATTTTTCAAAGATCTGTAAAATTGCTTTGATTTCACCAATCTGTATACACAGTATCAGAAAAAATGGCCCGCAACACAGTGCGCAATAGGGCCATATCAGTGCCTTCAGGCCGAAAAATAGCAGCACCCCCGTCATGGGGGGTGGGTTGTTCTCGTATGGGGCCCCTTACTAGGCCTGGTACCAACGTCGTCGTCTCTTCGGGTCTTTACCGGCTCGACTCTGTCCGAGCCATCATCATCTTGAGTCAATCACTAGTTAGAGTATACTCGTTCCAGAGCTTACTCGTGTGTGTTTTAAGCGCGCCAAGTGTCGCGATCTAAGAGTTTTCCTTTATATCTTCCGCGCTTGACACATGACGCTTTTTGAATGCACAACCGAAGCCACAGCCACATGCGCAACCACAGTTCAAACCACGGTCCAGTCACGGCCCGAGCCACGGTTCAGTCACAGCCCGAGCCACAACCACAACCCAAGCCACAATTCAGTCACGGCCCGAGCCACAATTTTTTCAGACATAATTTAGCCACTGTCTGAGTCACAGCCACATTCCAAGTCACAGTCACACGTTTGCGTACAGTCACAGTTCAGCCACAATCCGCCCGCAGTTATAGTTTTTTTTCCGCACGAAACGCAGTTAAAACATGACACGTGACGACTCTTCAACGCGCAAAAAATGACGTGTGCGGAGGAGCGCGGGAGAATGCCGGCCAATGAGTTGCTGTGCACATAACCTGCACGCTGAGCAATCCGAGCTCGCGACTGATGATCATGGCGGTATATATATATGGTTTCTTTTAGGGTACCTTTCACTAGTACCATACGGTGAGTAGTATGAATTCGTATTAACAGTTGAAATGAAGAGATGTAAATTAGGCCCAGCCAGCCCAGTAAACTGATACTAGTATGTTGTTGTTAATCTGAGCTGCCCGGATGAAGCAAGTAGTGACATAACAGTCAGCCGGAAGTGGTGTAGCAGGAGCTTCATCCTTGCGCAGCGCCGGGATGAACGTCGGGTCGAGCGCCAGCGCGCGGCTGCAGTTAGCAATGACATCGGTCGGCCGCCCAGATGCGCGGAACGTCGCGGCGCGGCCCACTAGGTAGGCCGTGTCGAAGGAGTGCGGGGGCACGCACCACCATGGTGCGCGTCGAGCACCTTGTTGAAATGACGCACAGCCTCGACGGGGAGGCCGGCGTCCGGCGCGGCGACGAAGCAGGAGCTTCACGTGCGCTAGGAGCTGCGACACCGAGTCCGCCTCGCTCGCTGGCGGAGCTCCGGCTCCGGCTCCGACGCGGCCGACGTGGCAGCCCTCCGGCTCGCCCCTCCGAGGCGGCCGGCGAACGTGATAACGATGGCGGCGAGTGTCCGCGCGTGTGAGTGAGAGGAGAGTGGTAGCGAGGTCTGCGTGGGGTGCGGTGTAAATGTGACACTAGTATGAATTTAACTAGTCATGTTTTTGTCACTAGTATGAAATCTTTTGGGCCTTGGGATGAACAAAAATGAAGGGCTCTTATTCATTTGAGGGTACCACAAAACACCTCATATATATATATATATCTCCCACCCAAGGCCCAAACCTTTGGGTTCATCGATTATCATCACAATGGAGCAGCAGCCCGAGAAGAAGATGTGCCTGCGCGCCGACGTCCACCTCGACGAGGGTCTGGTCGCGGAGGTCCTCGCGCGCCTGCCGGCCAGCTCCGTCCTCCGCTTCCGCACCGTCTGCAAGGAGTGGCTCCGCATCATCGACTCGCCGACCTTCCTCGCCGACCACGCGCGCCGTCGCCCGCTCGAGGTCCTCGTGTACGCCAGGAGTCCGGTGGTTGGGCCCGACGGTCTCCCGACCTCCGCCGTCGACGTGGAGGTGGACGCCGTGGCCGCGAAGGCGACGCGTCGGCCTGTCGCGCGCGTCCGTGAAAGCCTCGACGGTGGGATGAGCCAGTACTGCCCCCTGCTGGCCTCCTGTGACGGCCTCCTGTTCCGCAACGCCGGCGCCGCCGTCGACGGCATCCAGCATTACCTCCTGTGTAACCCCGCGACGCGGCGGTGGAGCGACCTGCCGCGGCTGAGCCGGGACGCCGTACGGCCGGGCGGCCGCGTCGATCAACTGGAGTCGGGCTTCTACTTCCACGAACCCTCCGGCGAGTACCGGCTCTTGTGCCGCGTCACGGGCTCGTCGTACGGGTCGAGCGACGAGGTGCCAGCGCCGTACTACTTCGTCTTCTCGACCGGCGCCGACGAGCCGCGGCGGCTGAGCGTGCAAGCCACGGTCGGATGCTCCAAGAACCTGATGGCGCCGGCCGTTCTTCACGGGCGACTGCACTGGCTGCGGCACACGGAGGCCGGGCTCACTGACCAGATGGTGGCGTTCGACACGGAGGCCGAGACGTTCCGGCGGATGCCTCCGCCGCCCGTGACCCGCAAGGAGCACGCGCGGCTGCTCGTCGCGGACGGGAAGCTCATGGCGGCGGAGCTGGGCGCCCTGTTCGTGGACTTCTGGATCCTCGAGGGCTACGGCGGCGGCGCGGCTGAGGGGGCGTGGGAGCGCCGGCATCGCGTCGGCGACGACGTACCGTGGCCGATCTCAACCAGAGGGCCTTTGCTCGTGGCGGGCGGCGACGGAGGGGACGTCGTCGTGGCGACGCACGAAGACATGGTGGCGTACAACCTGAAGAGCCGGACCGTCAGGCAGGTGGTCGGCGGCGACCTTATTCTCCCGTCACGGCACGTGTTCCGGGAGAGCCTGGTTCGGCACAGCTTCTTCGACGCGCGGCCGTATCCCTGCTTGCCATTGTTCAGCTTCTGCAAATGAGTTCAGCAGAGCTAGCCAGCTTGCGGCTGAGGTTCAAAACAGAGGAGAATTGCTCCAAGAGAGGAAAAACAGGGGAGAAGAACACTCCGGCTAAGGCTATCTGTAGCTTCAAGACTAACGCCTGTTTTCTTAGGGCATGTTTGGGACTACTCCGCTCCACAAAAATTAGCTTCACTCCACTAAATTTATTTTAGAGCAACTTTATGTAGGAGTTGTAGATTTATAAAAAAATGTTTTATCATGTTTGGCTTGCAACTAACTCCAGCTTTAAGAATACACAACTACCATTACAAGCAGTGGCGGCGCCAGGAATTACTAGCTGGGTATTCACCCAAAAAAAATTACTCTAAATGCTAGGATTTTTTTTATTCTTCTTCATCTACAGTACAAGAAAACAAAGAAACAAAAAAATTAAACTTGCATCTAGTCATTATAGAAACAAATCCAGAAATTGGAGAAGAACTAGAGGAGGGGCGCGTACCTTCGTTGCTCCTACTCGGGGACGAACTGCAGGAGGGGCGCGGGCGGGGCCGACGTGCGGCAGCGAGGGGCGGGGTTGAGGCGCCGCCGCTGTAAGGGTGAAAGTGGGGGGCGGCACCGGCAGGTCCGTCACCTACTGCTCCAGGCTGCTGCATCGCGGACGCGGGATCTGGGAGATGAGGAGAGGCAGTTCGAGAGGCGAGAGGGAGAGGGGCAGACAGAGGGCGACCACGTCTAGCGACTGGCGTGGGCGATGGGCGCACGTACGAACGAGGAGAGGCGAGACCTAGGGCGTGGACGACTAGGCGTGCGTACGAGTGGCTTCTATTTTTGTGTTTTATTAATGGACTGGGCCTAATATGTATATATATTAAAAAATTGCATCAAAATCTTGGGTATTCCTATGAATACAGGAGCATACCCCTGGCGCCGCCCCTGACTACAAGTTGCAAGTTCCTTTGGAAGTCGTTGTTTTAGAAGTGCCTTTACAAGTAAGGTTGTGTTCGACAGTTCTTCAGTGGCCAACTTCTCTAACTCAGTGTCTAAAGTTGGACTAAATTCTTTAACTTTGCGGAGATGACGAAGCTGACTGTTGGCGTAATGTAAATTTGGAGGAGTTGGAAAGCGGGTGAAGTGCATCTCTTAAAATTAAAGAGGCTAGAGTTAAAAGAATAACATACACCAAAGCACCACCAACTGGAAAACGATGCGACTGAACCAATCCATAGCACATGAATTATCCTTTCCCTTCCTTTCGTCGCTGTAAAAAACACTAGTCGCCAGGAACAACCGACGACATAGAGCGCCGGTCGCCACCCCCATCCTCCACGAGTCATCCTTCCATGCCGACCACCCTTACTATGTCGCCTCCTTAACAATCATCCCGACCTTCATCTCCGTGACACCCCCCCCCTCGTGAGTCGGCCTTCAGTGCCGACCTCCCCAGGATTTGCGACTTCCTACTACCCGAGTTGCCCTTCGCCGCCGTCCTTTCCGGGATCAAGGCGCCAACTTCCTTCATGCCCTCAAGTTTTGGCTGCTCATTGGGTAGTTCATAAGCGGCATGTGGAACTAGGTCATCGGACCTCTATCGATGCGAGTCGTGCACGTGCATCTGCGACGAGGAAATGTTCTTCGCTGTCATACTGGCTCGAGGTGGAGAACCTCCGTATGCTCGGCATGGCCTCATGTCCAACGACAATAGTCATGGGCTTCTTAAACCTTTTAAGTAATAAAGCCTTTTATCCAAAAAAATAAATAGTCATGGGCTTACAGAGGAGCAACAATATCCGTCTTCTACTTGTTTTTTGTCTCGATCTTCTGTATGGGGTTGTATGATGTGTAGGTGACCTCGATCTATTGTATATTGTATGAGGTGCATGCAGATGTGAGATGTTAGGGCAATGTACAACGATTGATAATATGGGGTTGTGCACGTCTGTGTCTGCTTGATCCTCTCGATCCGCTGCCAGCGCACACACTAGGGCTTCATCCGAGGTCATCGCCATCGACGCCTGAGCGTTGAAGGATCGGCTGCCAAACGCCGGCACCACTCTACCACCTGCCGTCCGCCAATTGCCGAACGACGACGTCGTGTCTCCAGTCTCTACACGGCTCATACGTGAGGCCAATCTGAGACCTAAGGTACACCGTACATATGAGTAGATCTCACGGGTTCGATCGAAATTGTGTGTTCTTTACGGACTTGAGGCAGCCGTTAGGTTGGCTGGCGTTTCCTTTGAATCCCGGCGCGCACCAGCAGTTGAAAAATCCATGTGAATTGTGACAGTTTCTCAAGACAATTGTTCCAGCCAAATTCAGTTGTAAAGAAACCATTTGAGGCATTTTATCTTCATGGTCGCAAAGCTAATTTCGAATTAATAGATATTTAAATTTCCATTCATGCCGTAGAAAACGGCATATTTTGACAATCTAGATCTCATTACTAGCAAATGTTGTGTGGGTGATTGTAGGAACCATGGATTCAAAGGCGCGGCACAAGCGTGCAGAGGATGACAAGTATGCGCATCAACCGCACCAAGAGATGAACAAGAATGTGCACCAGGAGCGTGAGGAGTCGATGGACCAGAAAGTGAAAGAAAAACGTGCAACCGTGGACCGGATGATGAAGGAGGAGCATGAGAACATGGACCGTATGGTGAAGCAGATCCATGAGGAGATGGATAAGAAGGTGAAGCAGGAGCGTGCAATCATGGATCAAAAGTTGAAGCAGATCCATGAGGAAATGGACCAGAAGTTGCAGCAAGTGTGGAAGAACATGGACCGCATTGTACAACTTGAGCATGCCATGATGGACTTCATGAACATGCATGCACGTGTGGATATGGAGCATAAGTTGCAAGACTTACAGCAGGAGCGTAAGGACATGAGTTACAATGTCATAAGGGAGAAGCTCCACCTGGAATCGTTGATGATGCAGGCACGTTTGGATATGGAGCATAGGTTACAACAGGAACGTAAGGACATGGATTACAATGTCATACGGGAGAAGGTCCACCTGGAAGCGATGGTGATGCAGGCACGTGTAGATATGAGCGATAAGTTGCGACATGAGCGTAAGGACATGAATTACAAGGTGACGCAAGACCGTGCAGGAGCTTACAACCCTGGGCGGGCCAAGTACAAAGAAATAGCTGCATGCTAATGTTTTAAGGCCCAAAATAAATAAAATTAGTACAGAGAGACTCCAAAATATTGGACGGGCCACGGCCCATTTGGCCTTGCTGTAGCTCCGCCCCTGCGTGCAAGGATAGACATACAGGTACATTCCTTTGTCACTTATTTTTCACTACATATCTCACCGACAAACAAACCATCAACTTCTTGTAACCGCTGCAGGATGTTACACAATTGACATTCCACTTCATCTATTTCCTATATTTCACGATTGCAAGTAACCCACCGTTTTCTGCTCTACAGAAGAAGAAGAAGAAGTATGATGCCTGCATTGCAGATGAAGAAGACAACATCATGCAAATCAACTATCTTGATGTTACCAAGAAATCTGACGGCAAAAGGCAGAAACGTGGACACCCGAGGAAGAGCGATACTCTTATTAATCCAGTCAAAGAATAATTTGACACCAAGACTATTGCTGAACATGTGAATTGAAGGGCGCAACACGCAAACACAGACCACCACGCTAGAAGTTGAGCCCATACAATTCACCATGAAGTTTACGTAGGGTGGCAGTTCAGGGGTATTTAGAGATGAATGATATTCATAGCATGTTCTTCAATTTATGACTATATTTATGTTATGTTGTTTTCTCATATTAGTTGTACGCTTAGTCTTTTGGTATACTCCAGCCTCCCACTAGTGCAAAACAGGTCATTAGAACCGGTTCAGGGGGGCCTTTAGAACCGGTTAGGCTCGGTGCTAAAGGGTAAAGCCTTTAGAACCGGTTTCCCACGAACTGGTTCTAAACCAGCTGCAGCCAGGCCACGTGGTTGCACGGCAGCGCGAGGGCTTGAGCACCTTTAGCACCGATTGGTAACATAAACCGGTTCTAAAGGTTTCGTGGTTTAAGGGTTTATTTGTTATTTTCTTTTGGGTTTAATAGTTTTGTTTTTGTATTATTAATTAAAGGTTCTCCGCAATCTTATTATTTAATGAAGATGATCAATATATGAATATATGAAGCGGTTCCTGCATCATACACTTACATGATGTGTATCTCGGTACATATGCTTCACAACATCTCATACACACAGACAATATAGTCTAAATATATCGATCACATCTCATATATATAGGACAATATATAATTTAACTTCAATAAGAACAAGTACGAAAGCCATTATATCCAACACAAAGATTTTTCCTAGTTTAACTTCGATAACCTAATTTGTTCAGATTCACTACTACTAAATATATATAGGACATAATTCTTCGAATTCACTCCTACTAAATATATAGGACCTAATCAAACACGCGAAGGTAAAAAGAAATAAACCCAAAAGGGCGTCCATATTCTCCATGATAGAGGATAGAGAACAACCTGTCTCCAGGTTTTGGCTTCTTTTGGACCACTATCTTCAACCATGGTTTGATTTTGACACAGCCATCTTCTCCACTTTCAGTGTAGTAATCATGTTGGAAAGGTTCTGTCCAATGCCATGCACAAACAATTGTAACTTCGCCTTTAAATCCCAGCATCCATTTAGGCGTACAAGTTTGTGGTATCTTCTGTTGAAGAACATACATATTAGTAGCATAGTTAGCAATGAGTATAATTAATAAAATGTCTTTTTGAAGAAGATATAGGCTACTGAGAGAGAATGATAAAAATCATACCAGACTAGGCCATTTAAGCATATAGTCCTCCAACTTAAGGACAAATGACACATATGCTCCAAAAGGACGGCCAGCCCTTAAATAGTTTGCATACGAAGGTACCAATTTAATAACTTCGATAAATGCATGTTGTTCATTCTTACTTAGGTCGAAGCCATTGTTATAGAAGGTACAATAAAAAATATCTTGTACTTCTTCCGTGGCAAGAATATAAGCTGGCAATTATAAATGAGTTGTCAAACATTTGGAGCAAAGAAAAATAAGTTGTAGAAGTAACAAAATTGTTTTTTAACAAACTCACATGAACATCGAACTGGAATCATGTCACCTAGTTCCATCGAAATTTTATCATCACGAAAAACATTGGATCCTCGACGGCGGCGTCCAAGATCAAATGCTATTTTCATATTATCATGAAATGCATATGTCTTGCATAATGCATCCCGTTTTGAACCGCCAAAGAATGTGGCTTTTGGTTGATTAAAGATCTTAACCTTTAGAACGAAATGTTTCGTCTTAATGTTAACTTCTTTACTAATAGTTTCATCGAAATCTTGAATATTGATCTTGTCACAAACGTGGCATCTTGCAAAGGAAGGAATGCACTAGTTGAATTAGAAAAAAAATACGTTATAAACATAAACTTAAGTCATGCATGCATGCACCATAACAAGAACATGTCGTGCAAGTTACATACCGTAACATTTTGGAACCAGGACCTAAGCGTGATGAAGAAGTATGTGTCTGCTTCATCAAACACGGGACCGTTGCATCGACCCGAGTCGTCTTGAGAAATCTCGCACTTGGGATGAGACATACTATGTGTTCATAATTATAAAATTAATTCAAAGTAATAAAAATATAATGAAAATTATAAAAATATAACATGAGAAGTAATACAAATTGTGCCTCGTTGGTGACAAAATAGATCAAGAATGTCTGTTCTATCAATTTTTGGTTTTAAAAAAAATCCTCCACTTTCTTTTTACTTGTGTTCTCTGAAAACATACAAACTTGTGGAACCCTAATTTACACTATAGCTTGCACCATCAAATTCTCTCTAAAGCCACGACCAATTTCACTTCAAAGAACAAAGCACCATCTAACTATCTCTCTGTTTTGGCAATACGCAAAAAAATCCTAGCAATTTCAACAATTTCAACACCAATAATCCTAGAAATAATCAACACCAACTTCACTTCAAAAAATCACATGGCGGCATAGATTATTGCACACAACCTATCAATTGCACATGGCAATCCTAGAATTCCTGAGCAGAATATGAACATAGAGGAGGAGGGGAGGGGGGAGTGGGAGGGGTCACCGGACGCGCTGGACGACGGCGATGGCTTGAACGGCGGGGGCGGGGGCGGCTTGAACGGTGCGGGCGGGGGCGGCTCCGGTGGCGGTCGTCGGCGAGGAGAGTGGGCGGCTCCTGGCGGCGTGGACGGCGACGGCGAGGCAGCGCAGCAGCCTGGCGGCGTGGTTCGATCTGAAGCGGTGGGCAGAACTAACGCTAAGTGCTGGTATATATATAGCATGGACTTTTAGCACCGGTTTGTAGCAGCAACCGGTGATAATAGACCTTTAGAACCGGTTTCAGCCACAAATCGGTTCTAAAGGTCACCAATTTCATCCATTTTTCGGCCAAAAATACGCGCGGGAAGGGGAGGGACCTTTAGCAGCGGTTCGTGGTTGAAACCGGTTCTAAACATTTATTTTTTAGTACCACCTCGCTAACCGAAGACGAGTTCGACCCGTTTATAAGCAAGGGTCAGTGTGGACTTATCGTAGCATAGCAAGTTTAATAAAGGTTGTCCACGAGTGATTCATCTATACGATGTATATTGTAAAGGCAATATCTGTTGAACCTTGATTGGTCGGCTAATTTCTAGATTTGCCAACCAATCAGGGCTTAATTGAAATTGTCCTTTATGGTGTACAGGGTGTGGAGTAATCTTCCGTTGACATCCTATAATGAAATTGCTATACTTTTTTTTTCATTTGCTATTTTTATATTTTGACTAGCTATTAGAATAATTGGAGTTTTTATATTTGCTATACTTTATATTTTGATACCAGATTTATATTTGTTTTTATATTTTGACTAGCTATTAGAATAGTTGGAGTTTTTTAATAAATATTTTTATTTTATGTTAAAACATAATTATAAATATTCTGTTAGTGGCAGTGGTTTTCAAATTTAAATAGTTTCAAGTTGAATTCTTTTGAAATATTAGTTTGTGAAATACTTTAAAATAGTCAAAAATCATTAAATACATGATAAATAGAAAATGAAGCCAGAAAGGTTGAAATTTTAGTATGTGGCTTTGAATGGTGCATATTGAATGCAAAAAAATGCCTGAGTTGAAATAAGTTTAGAAAAATGAAATGTCTTTGTAACAGATGAGTTTTCGTTTGAAACCCTTATACTTTGAAATAGATGGTCCAGTTTGTACACGAAGTGCATCCAGTTTTTGCCGTAATCCTCTCAACTTTTGCACATATGTTATGTGGGTCAAATGTTGATACCTTGCCAAGTTTCAACATTTTCTGAGTTCAGTTGTAGTGCTTTCCAAATTCAAGGTCATTTAGCTCAAAATAAATCATTAAATGCATGAAAAATATCAAATGAAGTCAGAAAGGGTTGAAATTTTAGTATGTGGCTTTGAATGGTGCATATTGAATGCAAAAAAGTCTTGAGTTGAAATAAGTTTAGAAAAACGAAATGTCTTTGTAACAGATGAGTTTTCGTTTGAAACCCTTATACTTTGAAAGAGATGGTCCAGTTTCTATACGAAGTGCATCCAGTTTTTGCCGTAATCCTCTCAACTTTTGCACACATGTTATGTGGGTCAAATGATGATACCTTGCCAAGTTTCAACCTTTTTTGAGTTCAGTTGTAGTGCTTTTCAAATTCAAGGTCATTTAGCTCAAAATAAAAAATAAAATGCATGAAAAATAGCAAATGAAGTTAGTAAGGGTTGAAATTTTAGTATGTGGCTTTGAATGGTGCATATTGAATGCAAAAAAAGTCTTGAGTTGAAATAAGTTTAGAAAAATGAAATGTCTTTGTAACAGATGAGTTCTCGTTTGAAACCCTTATACTTTGAAAGAGATGGTCCAGTTTGTACACAAAGTGCATCCAGTTTTTGCCGTAATCCTCTCAACTTTTGCACACATGTTATGTGGGTCAAATGATGATACCTTGCCGAGTTTCAACCTTTTCTGAGTTCAGTTATCGTGCTTTCCAAATTCAAGGTCATTTAGCTCAAAATAAATCATTAAATGCATGAAAAATAGCAAATGAAGTCAGAAAGGGTTGAAATTTTAGTACGTGGCTTTGAATGGTGCATATTGAATGCAAAAATAGTCTTGAGTTGAAATAAGTTCAGAAAAATGAAATGTCTTTGTAACAGATGAGTTCTCGTTTGAAACCCTTATACTTTGAAAGAGATGGTCCAGTTTCTACACGAAGTGCATCCAGTTTTTGCCGTAATCCTCTCAACTTTTGCACACATGTTATGTGGGTCAAATGATGATACCTTGACAAGTTTCAACCTTTTCTAAGTTCAGTTGCAGTGCTTTCCAAATTCAAGGTCATTTAGCTCAAAATAAATCATTAAATGAATGAAAAATAGCAAATGAAGTCAGAAAGGGTTGGAATTTTAGTATGTGGATTTGATGGTGCATATTGAATGCAAAAAAAGTCTTGAGTTGAAATAAGTTTAGAAAAACGAAATGTCTTTGTAACAGATGAGTTTTCGTTTGAAACCCTTATACTTTGAAAGAGATGGTCCAGTTTGTACACGAAGTGCATCCATTTTTTGCCGTAATCCTCTCAACTTTTGCACACATGTTATGTGGGTCAAATGATGATACCTTAACAAGTTTCAACCTTTTCTGGGTTCAGTTGTAGTGCTTTCCAAATTCAAGGTCATTTAGCTCAAAATAAATCATTAAATGTATGAAAAAAAGCAAATGAAGTCAGAAAGGGTTGAAATTTTAGTATGTGGCTTTGAATGGTGCATATTGAATGCAAAAAAAGTCTTGAGTTGAAATAAGTTTAGAAAAATGAAATGTCTTTGTAACAGATGAGTTCTCGTTTGAAACCCTTATACTTTGAAAGAGATGGTCCAGTTTGTACACGAAGTGCATCCAGTTTTTGCCGTAATCCTCTCAACTTTTGCGCACATGTTATGTGGGTCAAATGATGATACCTTGCCAAGTTTCAACCTTTTCTGAGTTCAGTTGTAGTGCTTTCCAAATTCAAGGTCATTTAGCTCAAAATAAATCATTCAACAAACTTAACATCAACAAACTTAAATGCATGAAAAAGAGCAAATGGTGGCGGCGACGCGGCAAACTTAAAACATTCAACAAACTTAACATCTCAAGCCTAGAACATAAAAAAACTACTCCTCGTCGTCGGAGAAATCGTCTTCGGTGTCGGAGCTGATGTCATCCTCCAGCGCTATCCAGCGGGGGTCACCGAGGGGCCAGTTGGCGGAGCCTCTCGCCAGTTCCTCCTCCGCCATCGCCTTCGCCGCCCGCCGCTCCTCCCGCCATTCATGACGCTCCTGTCGCCGCTCCACGCTCTCGGCAGCCAGCCTCATCCAGTGTTCCGCCTCCTCCGAGGCTTCACGGGGATGGCTCGCGTACCAATCCTGCACGGCACGCTGGTCCTGCTCCGAGGTGAGGTCGAGCACCGCTCATCGACGATGGAGGCGGTGGTCCTCTTCAGTGAGGAGGAGCGGCGGATCTGCTATGTCCTCCGCCTCTTCCAAGCTGCGACAGTGGCGGTTATTCATCTCCGCGCGCGGGCGGCCGAGCCTCCACGCCACAACGTCATACGCGTGGGCAGATAAATATGCAAGCCAGAACCTGCCGAGACACACACGCTCGTTGTTGGCGCAAGTGATCACCGCCATGAATGTGCCGTCCGAGCACTCGCGGACGCCGTGGTAGCTTGGTCGGCGGCGGCGAGGCGGCATGGTGGCGGTGGCGCGGAAGGGGAAAGAGTGCACGAGAAAAGAACTAGTGGCGACTGGCGTTGCGTGGAGTCCTCTTCCACGCGCTTTTAACCGTACACGATTTTGAATCCAAGCAATCAGGAAGAAGCACACGGATCGTGTGTTTCTTTTTAAGCACTTGTGAGTCGTTGGATCAGGCTTCTGAGCCGTTGGATCCAACCAATCAGGAAGAAGCACACAGATCGCGTGTTTCTTTCAAATGAAGTCAGAAAGGTCTTTAGCACCGGTTTCAACCACAAACCGGTACTTCAAGTGCTTTGTTTCTTTCAGCTCACCTCGACCAATCAGGAAGAAGCACACGGATCGCGTTTTTCTTTCAAGGCTTTGTGATCGTTGGATCAGGCTTGTCAGCCGTTGGATCAGGCTTGTCGTTGCCTATATATAGCCCACCTCTCGGACATGTTCGACACTCATTTCATCGACCGAATACAAATCATTCGGATTCGCCTGGTTGCGGTCTGACGGTGTTTTGATATGCGGGCACTCACGAGAGCCACACCGTCGGGCTGTAACCAGGCGAAACCGTGTGTTTTGTTGATCTTATATATATCTAGTTAGAAATCTTTCACTTCATCGACCAAATACAAACCATTCGGATTCGCCTGCATACGTTCGACGGTGCATTTGATATGCTTGCACTCTAGAGCCACCGTCGGGCTGTATGCAGGTGAAATAGTATGTTTTGTTGATCTTACATATATCTAGCTAGAAATATTTTACTTCATATCGACCAAATACAAATCATTTAGAAGCTTGTCCGAGAGGCGCTGGAAGTAGTGCTCAGAAGATAATGCTGGAAGTAGTGCTCAGAAGAGTTTGTCCGAGAGCAACAATTTGAAAGCTATGATCACTGCAGGCTCAAAAGACAGTTTCATTAATATTTCGCAAATGACTGCCTGGACGCACAATGATGGAATTTTTTAAAAAACGAGTAAATCAGGTTCTTAACAAGGCTCGTGATAATGCTGGAAGTAGTGCTCAGAAGAGTTTGTCCGATAGCAACAATTTGAAAGCTATGATCACTGCAGGCTCAAAAGGCAGTTTCATTAATATTTCGCAAATGACTGTCTGGACGCACAATGATGGAATCTTTTAAAAAACGAGTAAATCAGGTTCTTAACAAGGCTCGTGATAATGCTGGAAGTAGTGCTCAGAAGAGTTTGTCCGAGAGCAACAATTTGAAACCCTTGATGGTCCAGTTTGTACACGAAGTGCATCCAGTTTTTGTCGTAGCACTCTCAACAGTTTTAGCAAGTTCAACTGATGTAGCCCTCTAAAAAAATACCTGCTTGTAATACCGTTGAGAGGGCTACGACAAAAACTAAAATAAAAAAGTATAGCAATTTCATTATAGGATGTCAATGGAAGATTACTCCACACCCTGTACACCGTAAAGGCAAATTTCGGTTAGTCCCTGATTAGTGGGCAAATCTAGCTACTCTGCAGACAAGAGAGCTCCAGCTGAAATCCCCGTATTAGATTTCGCACTCTCATACGGGGTTTCAACTGGACCCCGCCTCGTCGGCAAATCTGCCCACCAATCAAGGTTCAACCGAAATTTGAACTACAGTATACAGGATATAGTTAAACCCCTCATGGACAACCTTTATTGAAAATGTTATGCTATGATAAGTCCACTCTAACCCATGCTTATAAACCGGTCGAACTCCTCTTCGGTTAGCGAGGTGGTACTAAACTTAGTGAACCTTTAGAACCGGTTCTAGGTACTAACCGGTTCTAATGCTGCTAGGTGGCCCGCATGCCGAACGGCAACCTTCCACCACATCTTTAGAACCGGTTGGTAGTACAAACCGGTTCTAAAGGGGCGCTGGCAGGGCACCGCTGGGCTGGGGCCCCACCACACGAACCGGTTCTAAAGCGCGGAGCCACGAACCGGTTCTATTGGGCCAGTAGAACTGGTTCGTGTTCGAACCATGACCTTTGCTCATATCCAAAGGCATGTTTTGTACTAGTGTCAGCTATAAATTTGGTTGACAATACAACTATAAGGGGAAGATCAGATAGAACACGGACTCCATGTTCTCATTCTATATTCGACACACCATAGTCTCCCTTGATCATTCAATCCATCTAAGAAGCTTAACCCCCTGTTTTCTATTACCGTAATGAGGTTCTGCATACTTTTTCCTTAATGATAGGGAGCGAACGTTCGCTCTAGGGCATGGCACTTTCGAACTATTTGCATGGCAACTGCAGTACAAAAGCATGAAATTCAAATCATACGATTGCCATAAAAACTAAAAAAATGCAACGAGTTGCCATGCGTTTATACTACGAGTTGCCATAAAATCGTCTGCGCTTGCCATGGTCCAGAGCGAATGTTTGCTCTAAATTGCCATCCTTCTTTTTTCTAAAAAATGTAAAACATGAAAGACATGACAAACTGAGAAGGATTTTGGTATGCCAAATCCAGAGGGTAAAATGGAGATAAATTCACCCGCGGTCACTGAAGTTGAGACAAAAATTCACTTTGGTCCATGTACTTAGAAATACCCGAAATACGGTCATTGAAGTTGTGTGAGTGAACACCAACGGTCACCGCCACACGCTTTGACTACGTATTTTGCCTACATGGCATATTGTTTGACCTGTTGACCGTCTATAAATTAATCAATGGTCACTGAACTTGTCTTTAAAATTTATTTTGGTCATTGGTTCAAAATTCAAAACACATCACTTTGTTCGTTCGTTAGTATTTTTTTCTTGTTTTGTTTATATATTTTAAATATAGGTATTGCATAAAATACTTTATTTGTATTATTAAAAATTTCATAACACATACAAAAATGTTAATGCGGAGACAAGTTATTTTTCACAAATATAGCTAGCTTTCAAAAAATAATAGTGACATTAGAAAAATGTTTACGTTTTAAAAAATTAGATAATCTATTTTATGGTTGAATATTTTAACCTAGTTTTTTCCCATCCTCGTTTTTTCACAAATATAGCTAACTTTCACAAATATAGTGACATTGATGAATTTATAGACGGTCAACAGGTCAAACAATATGTCATATAGGCAAAATACGTAGTCAAAGTGTATGACGGTGACCGGATGTTCATTGATACAACTTTAATAATCGTATTTCGGGTATTTTTTAGTACGTGGACCAAAGTGAATTTTGGACTCAATTTCAATGACTGCGGATGAATTTATCTCGATAAAATGCATACAACTTACGGAACGAGATCCATGTGAAGTGTCTAAAAATAAAAGATTTACATTCAGACTTGACAAAAGTTTAAAATAAACCTTGAAGTGGTACTTCTAATCTGAACTGAACCTTAACCACAAAATCCTTGAAACTGATTCCCTATCCTTTCTAATCCCGGCCGATCCTGGCCGTTTCTCGCTGAAAGCTCATTCGGGCTCTAGGATTATTTACATGGCACACTATCAGCATGGCGGCTGTACTCGTTGTGGTTAAACCTAGCGGCTTCCTGTCGACGACGTACGGACGCCCACAGCGGGCCGAGCTGCATCAAAGCGGATGGGTACCTGCTGTTAGGGTTTGGGATGACGACTTGATCTGCATGGAGCAAAACCCTGCAGAGGATGGTGTACGGCGTGGTGGTGGGCTGGTGGAGTGGTGGCCATAATGCTGCGGCTGTTCGAGCTGGCTATGGCGCCTGAGTGAGTACCGGCAAGTGCCCCGGATCAAGCTCTTGCTCCGGCCCTCCCACGGCGTCCAGCTCCTCGTCACTTTGCTAGCTGCGTCGTACAACAACACATCGACGACAAAAACTGAAGTGCAACCCAATTGTTCCAGAAATTTGAGGCCCTTCGCCCAAAGCTGCTGCTTCCACCGTAGCAGCACTAATTACATTGACCAACGAGCAACGAACATGCCGTTCCCACAATTGCCTTGACATGATCATTCCTTATGACCACCCCGACTGATCCAGTACCCTCATTGAAAAAAGATGCATCAGTGTTCATTTAATTTTATACGATCCACCAACAGGCTATGGTTTTCAATTTCAGTTTTGAAAAAAATTCGGCATCAACCGAAATCACTGAAATTCAGTGATTTTGGTTTCATTTCCGTCAAAAGTCCGAAATATTCACTTGAATTTTATTAAATATTTGAATATTTTGAAAAATATTTGAATTCATGTGTGCTCTGAAATTACTGAAATGTTTTTTCCGAAAGGAAATATTTCAGTGTCTACTGAAATTCAGTGAATTTCATCGAAATCTCACTATAAGTCAAAACCATCTAACATGTTACAGTGAAGCGGGATTTTTAGAATTCTTTCTGCATAAACAAATAGAAAAAATGTCCCGAACTAGTTGCTCATCCCCAGTCATTGAAACAATCAATTCATCAACTGATTTTGATAGAATATGACCCTCAGGAGTGTAAACTTTTTGAGTAGGCTACTAGGAATCCAATGGTATTCTCATATATTTATTTTGGAACCATTATCCACTCGCCAGATATGTCTGCGCATGAACTTATGCAATTCTGCAATTAAACTCTGCTAAGTATATGATGAGCCTTTCTTTTGTCCTGCGTTCATAAGATTTCCATCGTGACAACATTTCTTCCCAAGGACCTTTGCACATAAAGATTTCGGATTATTAATCACACGGTAACTTTTTTTTTGCTAAGATTGCTATATTAGAAAATGGAGGTCCCAGAAACCCAATCCCCCCGTTCTTTTAGGTATGTACATTCTCCATCATGTGAACCAATGCATCCTTTTTTTTGATCCTTTGAATCACCCATCAAAATCCTGCCTTGGCATCATTAGTATTGTACAAAACTTCTTTGATATCTTAAAAACGGCCATTGCAAGCACATGGATAGGTTGGATGACTAGTTTCAATAGGATATCCTTTACTCCGATCGACAATAATTTTTATTTCCATCCTTTCTGTATTTGCACAATTCCTTCCAAAAGGTGAACAAAATTTTCACTCCTATCCAACCCCACTGACGGGGATCAACCCCGGCAAATCCCATGGTCAGGGACCCTGGGTTAGTCATGAGAGACACAGGTTGGACGATAACTCGTCGGCAAACAGGGAGGCACGCTCCTGCTTGATATTATTGATGGGGGAGATGCGATTACAGGGGATGCCAAGGCTGGAGCGCTCAAGGCTAGGGTTATAGATGATATTGGTTGTCTTTGGTGTCGCCCCTCCTAGCCCTTATATACTGGGCTAGGTCTCGGGGAATTCATCTACGTTTACAGGTAAGCTTTCCTAACCCTAGCTTGCTCCGTACGGCAGGTCTTCGCACCTTCCTTGTGAGTCGTAGACTCCTACGTCGGTGTCAATTAGCAGGCCGAGGCTGTATCTTCATGGGCCTTCTGTCTTCATGGACACCAGGTAGGCTTATCCGTAGGAGTCGTGGGGTCACCCCCTCGTCAGTAGCCCCCGAGGGCCTGGGGGGCTCGAAGAGTCGCGCAGGGACTCGAGTAGATTCATTTGTCGGTTATTGGTATGCGCGGTATATCCGCGGGTTGCTGGCAGTCTGGTGGCCATGACAAAACCTGTTTCGAGGGATGCTAAGCTGAAAGGGCCCAAGGAGTCGACTGGTCGAGCCTTGGTGAATTGCAATAGGGAAAATACCGCAGTAGCCCAATCAAACCCACGTCCCTCGACGTGAGCTTGGAACACTGGTGTCGAGCAAAAGTCCTGCCGCTTCAGGCCTTACGGTGTTCATTTGCCGCCAGTAATGTGCGTAGCCTAAGGCGCGTCCGCCCGACTTTTTCTATCATGCGCAGCGCATGGAAAAGGTTGGGAGTGAAATCGCTCTTCGGCAAGTCCCAGCCCGGCCGAACTTCGCAGCGGGGTGTTACCTACACGCTAATCTTGCGTGGCATCTGGGCACAGTGTATCGTGTTCCAGGAATGTGTGTTTTTGAGGCGCGGAGCCTTATAGCATTGCACCCGCTTGGAACAAAACATCAAGCGAGCTGTTCACTCATTCACCCGTGGAGCTTGTTTCGAGTGCTCACACGGTTTTTTTTTTTCACGAGTAGTCACTCGAATGCCATTTCGGTTCTTGAGGTGAGGGAGCACCTGAGACTCTTAGTGCCGTATGATCTTGGAGAATGCATGTTTGTCTTGCGTCGGGTTGAGGGAGCACCCGAGACTCTCGTGAGTGCGAGGGGTCACTCGAGCACATTGCTGACTTTTAGGTGAGGGAGCACCCGAAACTCTCGTGAGTGCGAGTGGTCACTCGAGCACATTGCTGACCTTTAGGTGAGGGATCACCCGGGACTCTTATGATGTACTCTCCTAATACCATATCCCGCCCGGCTCCGCCTTTAGCTGACCCAGCCCGGACTTCCCCTTCAAGTGGGAGTAAGATGTTTTTTCTTCATCGGGAAAAAGACATGAAAGATAGAATCTCAGAGCCTTGATGTCTGTTGGTTTTCTTCGCCGCTTGTCAGGATAACGATGCCTCTGTTTGATGGCTGTCAGGGATGCTCCGCCAGTGAACCGTCACTTCTTTATGACCGGTCATAATGATGACCGCTGTGGCGTGCGGTAGGCGCTGGTTGAGTTTCCGATACACGCGTTGGAAACACGCGTGAATTGACGCGTCTCACGCACAGTGCATCCCGGGGGAAAGCATCTTGGTCTTGGAATCTGGGACGTCTGCGACGTTTGGTCTTTGAATTAATTGCTGTTGTCGTCTTGGCTTCTCCGTGCTGGGAGATTTTTGTTCTATAAATAAGCTTTTCTCTTCCACAGCGTTTCATCTCCATCCAGCTTGCTGCGTTGCCTCTTCCTTCTCCTCTTCTTCTTCTCATGGTTCCTAGGCGGGGTGCTGGTCGTGGCCGTGTTCGTCGTGGCCTTGGTGGCCGTACACCATGCTCATGCCGTGGTGGTCGCCATGGTACGGCGCCAGTGCCTTCCTCTTCTCCCTTGGAGGAGGGATTCTGGCGTGTGACTTTCTTTTACGTGTTCGTGGACAGAGTGCCAATCGCGTTCTTCTTCCCTCTGCTTTTTCCGCCATTGTCTCTGAACGTGGCTTGGATGGCTTGCTTCTGCATCTTCAAGGGAGCTGTCGATCTCCTTCTTATGTTGACTTGGAGGTTGATAGCCCCCGCTTGATTTTTCTTGGCTTTGGCTGGATTTTGTTTGCTCGGCGGTTGAATCTGCGGGATGGCGATATGCTCAGCTGTCGTTTTGACGGCGAAAGCACTGACACTGTCCGCGCGTTCGACCCGAGCGGCAACAGCATGGACCCGCACTGGCAGGAGTCGAGCATCGACAGCTCCACAAAGTCGAGGAGTCCTTCGCCTGCGTCTTCGACTGCTTCCTCCTCCAGGGACTCTTCTGGTGCTGGTGGTGAGCCGTCTTCAACTGCTTCCTCCTCTGGCTCTGAAGAGGACCTCGATGTCAAGCCACCAGTTAAACGAGCACGGCAGGCGACCTTGTAGAACTGGAGGCAGCGGCGTCATCTTCGCCGGCAGCTCGGGCGGTGCTGGAGAAGAAGCTAGTGGAGCAGGAGAAGAAGCTGGTGGAGCATCATCTTCAATTGCTCCGCAAATAAGTCGAAATTCACCTTTTTTATGTCATTGACATCATGAGCCTGCTGCTTCGACTCCTCCTTTGTCTGTGATGATGCTTGCTGTCTTAGTGCCAATCATCCCGGCATGGGCGCACATGTAGAAGTCATAATTCCTTGGGTGATTGATGCTGTAGGCTTTATTGTAACTAGGTTAGCGCTCGATGTAATGAGGATTGCCTTTGAGTGATTAGAGCTGCCTTCTATCCAATGTACTTTGAATTGTTTGTGCTGAAAATGATCCTTGTGATGTAAACTGTGCTTGAGCCTTTGCAATGGAATTTATCTTTGGGCCTTTATGCAACCGAAAACTGTGTTCGAGTCCTTTGCGATCAGGGGCTGTCTTCGATTTCTTTGTAACCGAGAGCTGTGTTCGAGTCCTTTTGCGATCGAGATCTGTCTTCGAGTCCGTCCAAACTTTGCACTGTGGGTTCTATCGGGTGCGCGACAACGCTCCCGATGGGAGTAGCCCCCGAGGCTACGCTTGAGTCGGAGGGTCGAGCGTAGGCTGAAATTTGTTTTCCTTGTCGTTAGTTTCTGTCTTTTATCGGGTGCGCGACAGCGCTCCCGATGGGAGTAGCCCCCGAGTCTTTAGGTGATCGTTGGCGATCGGATGAAGACTAAATGAGTATGTGTCTTGTGCTTCCTCCAAAGTTTCTTCAGAGTACTTGGTGCTCCATCTGATTGTGGCCATGTCTTTCGAGCCTTGCTCTCGGTAGGTGGGGCTGGCCGGGTATTTTTCTTGGGATTTTTAAGCTTCAGACTGCGCGAGCGGTCTTCGGGTGGAGATGGTGCTCGAGCCCCCGAGTGCTTGGATGTAGAGGTCGCGTGAGCAACGATAACATCTTTCGGGGGGAGTTTTTGTGCTCGAGCCCCCGGGTGTTTTTGTTTAAGATCGCTTGAGTAGCGATGGAGTCTCTCGGGGGGATTTTATTCTTAAGCCCCAGAGTGCTTTTTGGTTAAGATCGCGTAGGCGATAGCGTCTCTCGGGGGGATTTTATTCTTAAGCCCCCCGGTGCTTTGGTTAAGATCGCATAGGCGATAGCGTCTCTCGGGGGGATTTTATTCTTAAGCCCCCGAGTGCTTTGGTTAAGATCGCGTAGGCGATAGCGCCTCTCGGGGGGATTTTATTCTTAAGCCCCCGATTGCTTTGAGATGGCAGTATTTGGGCAACATTTTCTTTATTTCGGTCGAGCAGCTACATGAGTTGCCAGTCATGTCTGACCGATGGGGACTATGGATAAAACAGTCGCAAGTTTGCTATGTTCCATGGGTTACCCACGTCCTCGTCTGTCTTCGGGTTCTTCAGCCTGTAGGCGCCACCTCCGATGACTTCTGAGACTATAAATGGTCCTTCCCATTGGGAGGCAAGTTTATGGACCTTCTCTTGTATCATCCGTAGGACTAAGTCGCCTATGTTGAAGGTTCTAGTGCGTAAGCGACTACTTTGGTAGGTGCGTAGCTTGTCCTGGTACCCCTCTGATTTTTCCAGGGCTGTGTCTCTTGCTTCGTTAGCCGTATCTTTGTCATCTTGTAGTGCTTCTTCTGATTCTTCTTCTTCGTATCCGGTGATCCGAGGTGCTCCGAACTAGAGGTCGTGTGGTAGGACTGCCTCTGCCCCGTACACCATGAAGAAGGGTGTGTACTGGGTTGCGGTGTTTGGTGTGGTTCGTAGGCTCCATAAGACCGCGGGGAGTTCTTCTACCCAGTTTCCGACGGCTTGCTCGAGTGGTGCGAGGAGCCGTTTCTTGATTCCTCTGCACACAAGGCCGTTTGCCTTTTCCACCTGGCCGTTGGACTGCGGGTGCGCGACTGATGCATAATTGATTTTGATGCCCAGTTCTTCGCAGAAGTTCTGGAATTCTGCGGCTGTGAAGTTCGTGCCGTTGTCCGTGATGATGTTGTGTGGCACTCCAAACCTGAAGATGATCGATTTGATGAAGTTGACAGCCGTGAGGGCTGTGGAGCTGGTGATGGGCACTGCTTCGATCCATTTAGTGAACTTGTCGACTGCGACGAGCAGGTGTGTCCTTCCGCCTTTTGATGATTTCTTGAGTGGGCCCACCATGTCGAGTCCCCAGGTGGCGAACGGCCAGGATAGCGGTATGGTATTGAGCTCTGAGGCGGGAGCGTGTGGCCTGTTGGCGAATTTCTGGCAGGCGACACAACGTCGCATGATTTCGTCTGCGTTTTTCATGGCTGTGGGCCAATAGAACCCGGCTCGGAATGCTTTGGACACGAGTACTCTGCTGATCGCATGGTGTCCGCATGTGCCTTCGTGGATTTCGAGCAGTAGGGCTTTGCCGTCCTCTTCGTCGATGCACCTTTGGAGTATCTGGGTGATGCTGCGCTTGTATAGTTGTTTGTTGATCACCGTGAATGCCTTGGATAGTCGGCTGATGCGTCGTGCTTCGGCCACGTCTTGCGGTAGCATACCTTCGATTAGAAATCAAAGGAACGGTTTTGCCCAGACAGGTCCTTCGAGCTCTATCGGGGCTGTGCTGTCGGGTGTGCTGGTGCTTGTGCCTTCTCATGGGGTTGCTGCTGCCACCTGCGCCAGATCTGTTGTGTCCTCGCCGTCCACGTCTGCTTCACGTGCTGCTGCCTGTACCTTGATGGATCTCCGGCTGATGCTTTCGAGAAAGACGCCGGGTGGTATTGGTCCTCGGGTCGAACCGATGTTCGCGAGTTCGTCAGTTTCTGTGTTGTTGGCCCTGGTGATGTAGTGGAGCTCGCACCCGTCAAAACTTCCTTCGAGTGCGTTGTAGAGCTTCTGGTAGGCCGCCATGTTGTCGGCTATTGCGTTACAGTTTCTCATCGTCTGCTGGACGACGAGATTGGAGTCCCCGTAAATTATGAGGCGAGTGGCTCCGCATGTTTTGGCCATGCGCATGCCATGGAGGAGTGCCTCGTATTGTGCTTCGTTGTTGGAGGCGTGACTGAAGTTGATCTGGAGGACATATTTCAGCTTTGTTCCTTTAGGGGAGATGAGCACAACTCCTGCCCCAGCTCCTTGCTATCTCTTGGACCCATCGAAGAACATTGACCATGAACTTGATAGGTCTGGGGGGCCTGGTGTCTGAACCTCCGTCCACTCGACCAGGAAATCTGGGAGACTTGGGCTTTGATGGCTGTTGGGTTCTTGAACTGCAGGTCCCGTGGGCTGAGCTCAATGTTCCACTCGGCGACTCGTCCAGTCGCTCCAGGGTTGTTGAGTATGTCAGCGAGTGGTGCGCTGCTCACGATTGTGATAGGGTGCTCGTCGAAGTAGTGGGACACCTTTCTTGAGGTCATGACGATGGCCAGTAGTAGCTTCTGATAGTGCGGGTACCGCTGCTGGGATTTGGTCAGGAGCATGCTGAGGTAGTAGATTGGTCTCTGGATGCTCTGGACCTTGCCTTCTTCTGCGCGTTCGACAACGAGCGCTGTGCTTACTACACTGTTACGTGCTGCCACGTAGATGTTGGGGTTCGCAGAAGAAAACACAAATTTTTCTAACTAGCGTTCCCATAACCCAAGATCTAGCTAGCCGTATTACCGTAACGGAAAGGAGTGCGGAAAGAACATACCTCGGGGTGTAGTCCGTTGCGCGGGAAACGTTCCCGCAAACGTGGTTGATGTAGCCGATCAAGTTTCACAGCCCTCTGGCTATGTTGAGCACCCGGATGGGTGTAGTGCCACACGTGTAGCACCTCGTAGTACTCGCACACGTACGAGACTCAATGACGACCTCCGTTCTCCGATCCAGCGAAGGTGGCGGAAGCAGACCTCCGGACGGAGCTTCGGAAGCACGACGACCTCCGATTCTAGCAGAGAAGCCTCAATTCCACTATAGGCTCACACTAGGGAGGCCACCGTGAAAGAGACAAGGGAGGGGAGAAGACCGGAGAAAACCGATCTCAATTCGGAGTAAATACTAATTTAATCCGATTTATTGTGTATTTGGCTTAATTAAATATGTGCACCATGGCCCTCTTTATATAGGGGTAGGGGAGGGAGTCAACCCCCCTCCCTTAGCAATGTGGGACTATCCCACATGATAGGGGGGGGGGGGCGCCGGCCAAGGGGGGAGAGGGGGCGCCACCCTCATGGCCCGTAGGGCCCATGGCGCCTCCCCCACTCCCTTTTTTTTCTTTTTCTTTTCCCTTTTATTTCTTCCCCTAATGGGCCTTTTTCTCCACTAAGGCCCATTGCACATATTAATTAGAAATAAATTGATTTTAATTATTAATTCAATTAATTAATAACTAAAACATAATATTCCATCTCCCGGTGCTCCGGAACACCTTCCAGTTCACTCCGAACTTGTTCGGTTCAACACGGTACTTCTCCGATGTTGTTTCCTTTATTCTCTGGTTACTCCGATGGTTCCGAAAAAGGTCTCCGATTTCATCGAGCCCTTAAGTGTGTTACCATACGGTCCGAGAACACTCCAGTCATGACCGAGATGAGGCTACGGTCAATGATCATCAGCGGGACCTGGATGCCCATAATGACCCCTGTGCATTCCGGATATCAAACACCGATTGGACCTTACGCCGTATAGCATTCCCTTTGTCAGCGATACTGGATTGTTCCAAGATTCGATCAATGATATCCTATGTCTGTGTCAGAACCCTCTGTTAGGTAATGTGCTAGGATTAGCTAGTACTCTTGCATCATGTTAATTTTTCAAAAGAAATATTTGAAATCAAAATCAAAAGCAAAATGGGAGAAGGAACCCCCCCCAGATGAATTAATTCAAAAGGCCAGATAAAAATCTTCTCCAAAAATTCATGTTAGATTTTTTAAAAGTCTTATAAATGAGTGTGATCACATATCAAGTGATGTGGGACCCATCCCATGCTCATGGATTTTTCAAATATTCAAACAGTGCCTTGGATTTAATGAAAAACCCCTATTTGAGTTAAGATTCAAATTATTTGAATTTTAAAAATGTTGAAACTTTATAAGTGGCTAGTCTATTTTTTTATGAAGCCATATAAATTTTTTCAGCATTTAATAAAATGCCTAGCTATTTATTTTAGCTCAGCAAAACAAATGTCAGAAAAGAAAAACAGAAAAGGAAGAAGAAACACTTACCAGACGCCCAGGCGAAGCCGGCCCATCCAGCCCACCCGGCCCAAAGGGGCAGCGGGGTCTTCTTCCCCGATCCCGCGCCTCCAAGATGCTCGGTGGAATGCCACCGAGCTAGCCGTGCACGTCGCCGCCTCTCCAGACGCCACCTGCCCCTCCCGCGCCTTCTAGCGACGCAACGGAGACGCCGTGCGTCCATTCCCCCCCTCCCCAGTACCTATCCTCCTCTCTCTCGCTGAGCCCCGCGAAGAACAGGACGCCGCCGTCGCCATGGCTTGAAGCCCGCGTGGCCAACGTCGTTCCCGAGATGCGTCGTGTTGTCCATCCTCCTCGCCATCCTCGACTTCGTCTCCGTGCAGAAGGAATCGAGCTCGGACGCTCTGTAGCCGCCGGAATCATCTCCACGTCGCTGCCGGACCCGCAAGCCAACTCCGCCGAATTCCTCGTCGTTGAAGCCTCTCCGCCTCCACCGCCTGTGCCGTTGCGTTCACCACCTCCTGGTGAGCAGAACCCCCAACCTTGCGGCTCCTCAATCCCCCCCTAGCCGATTCCGCCATGAGAGCAGAGGAAGGTCGCCGCCATGGACGATGCCCCCCTTTCTCCCGTGCCCCTGTCGATGCCCCAGAGCGTGCGTATGGCTCATGCGTGCGCTAGCTTCACAACGCGCCACTCGCCACCCCAAATGGTGCCCG
The DNA here is from genome assembly GCA_950022295.1 of Bromus sterilis. Lineage (NCBI taxonomy): Eukaryota > Viridiplantae > Streptophyta > Magnoliopsida > Poales > Poaceae > Bromus > Bromus sterilis. The sequence continues at coordinate 48,335,066 of OX465600.1, read as the reverse complement.
TTTTCCCCCTCCCCGGCGCAACCCTAGCTTCTGCTTCCGCCGTCGTCGACGCCGGCGACGCTCCAGTGACCCCCTGAAGCTCTGGACGGGTCCATTCGATGCGGACGACGATGCTGAGCAAGATGGTGCACTCCTTTTCCCCTCCCGTGCCCGATTTGCAACTCCGACGAGTTCTCCGGCGAACAGTACCGCCGTCGACGCCATTAGGGCTTAACCCAGTGCTTAGCCCCCTAATACACCCTAGTGAGGCTGACAGTGGGCCCCAGCCCCCCTAATCCTCTCTGTTTAATTAAACAGAGAGGGGATTAGCCCCTGAGTCCATGACAGATGGGACCCCCATGTCAGTTTGACTGGGTCAAACCCCTGATGTCATGTTGACTCAGAGATGACGCAATAAATCGATTTAATGAATTTCCAGAAATCAAATTGAATTAAAGAAATTCCAGAAATTCCAGAAAATACCCCAAACTTTGGAAATTCATAGAAAATTCATATTAACTCCAAATTGGACAAATAATATATGAAAAATGATCAGGAGAAAATAAGCTATCCAAAAATCCAACTTTAAACTATGTTTGAGTTGATTTTAAAATGGGACCAGTAGCATATGTCATTTGAATTATTTGGAATTTATTCAAATTCAATTCAAATGCTTTTGCAACTTGGACCATGGAATTATGCTATATTTCAACCACACTTCAGAGGCATATCATACACATTTCCAAAAGGTTTAAAATGATCAAGCAATGTCACATGTAACTTGGATAAGTTTGAATTCAACTTGGAGTTTGAATTTGCAATTCAATTTGCAATATACTCCATTTAAATGGAATTTCTTCACACATCAAAGCATATACATCAAGTTTCAACCTTCCATCATGTGATTGTGCATTGTATTTACTTTGCTACTTTGCTTGTTGTTTGTCGAGTAGAGGTGGAACCGGAGCAGGAGGCTGCCCCCTTTGCTGAAGACCCAGAACCCGAACCTCGTCAGCAAGGCAAGCAAACCCCCATTGATCATGTCGATAAAATCCCACTTCCCTCTCATGTCTCGCTTATGCATTGTATAGGATGATTACCATGCTACGTTTCTACCGCATAGATGAACCCATTCCTTTGCATGACCTATCATTTGTCACAGTAGTAGGCAAAACCACAATCCTAGCAAATGTAGGAGTTGATTGATATCATGTGGCCCCTGCAAATGTTACTGCTTATTGCATGCTTAGAGTGATACCTTGATGATACTGTTATGTGAGTCGGGATGGTAGTGATCATGATGATGATGGTAGGAAAGTGTTGGTGAATCGACCCTAATACAAGGTGAACGATGAGAGGCTGTGTAGGAGTACACGGTGGGTTGTCTCGTTGAACACCGCCCTAAGTCCGAGTTCTTGTGTGGTGATCCAAGATGAAGAGTACAACCACACATTGGGCTCACTGACCCCTCTCAGCTTACTAACTCATCCCTTTCGATGTCCAGATGTCGCAATAGTTCGGAGTTCTGGTAGGTCTGTGGCCTGGATGCTAAGTGAGAGAACGGCTCACCCGAGAACGGCTTATGCACCACGCACACATCACTTGGGTCCACTTCGGTAAACCGGCCGGGTTCACGATAGTGGTAGCCAACCCAAGTAGGCGGCTTTCTCGGACTAGATCGGCTATGAGGTAACAGTTGTGGTGAGCATCCTCGCTGGAACCCCTTGAATGGTGTCGAGATCAAAGGCGGTAAATGATGATCATGTGTGTGTAGCGGTACACCCCTGCAGGGTTAACAAAACTATTCGAATAGCCGCGTCCGCGGTTATGGACTGCTTGGAAAGCTTAGCTTGATTATTAGACAACTTGAACTGGATACTTCTAAAACACACCAAGATAAGTGTGAGTGATATGGCGTGCTTTCTCGTGGGGAAGTCGAGGAAGGCACCATAGTGGTGTAATTGGTTGGAGAAAGTAGTGGACTCATGTACGCTTCTTACCTCAAAGTCTGGTACTCGTAGTTCAAGACTAGCCAAGTCAAAGATGGCATTTCTGCAAGTGAAACCCCACCTCCCTTTACCTTGATACATGTGCATGAGTAGTATAGCTCCTATGTAAGTCTTGCTGAGTACGAATTTGTACTCACGTTTGCTTAATCTATGTTTTAGATGAACCTACTGACCCCGAAGGTGGCTTCTTCATCGAGCTGGACGACTGAAGATCAAGCTAGTCTAGTCCCAGTCAGACGACTGGTTCCCTCGTGGAGGGCATGTGTTTAAATAAGGCTTCTTAAGCCATTTGTTAAACTTGTCTGAACTCAGACATAATTTGCTTCCGCTTGTGTTGTAATGTTGGATCACATGTTTGTGATCTCTGTGTGCACTCTATAAGAGTTATCAATAAAGATGTATACTTTGTAGAGAATTGTAATGATACCTACTGTTCATACAAGGCATGTGTGCAGCGTGTATGTTTATAACATGCATGTCTTTGTATGGGTTTTCGAGACCTTAGTTGTGATCTGGCTGGCGGTCTTTCATACACCAAGTGGCCCTTAGATGTGCGCAGCTTGGGGCATCGCGATGCGATTGCTCGAGACTCCGTCTCGTGCACACTTTGTGGTATGATCGAGCCCGCCCTAGACCCCGACTAAGTGATCGGGCTGGAGTAAGTCTATGTAAGAGTTATGAGATAGTCGATAGTATGGTTGAGGCGACTTGTCTTTGAATATGGGAGTTCACCACCCATATCATTAGACTTGTGTGCGGACGATGAGGACCCATCTCAGTTGATCACCCGGCCTGGATGGGATTCCCCTCACGTACGATGCTCTCCGAGAATGTTCGGTGCTTGGCCTTGTCTTCTTAGACAAGTGGGTACGGTTCTCGACTCTCCATATGACTATGTCTTAACTGGACTTGCATACGCTAACCCCGGGTCCCGATAGTCTGGTTCAACCTCGTTCTGAACTAATCCTCATTCACTCGTTCCCGTGATATTCATCCCCATGACCTAGTCACACGCTGAAACTTTATGGATGGAATCTCACCGAGTGGGCCCCGAGTATCCATCCATTATATGGATTGACAAATCCCACTCTTGTAATAATACTCCTCAACATATCTCCACGGAATACCCAAGATACAACCGTTATGACCCGCATATTTCAGTCAGGTGGTGGGATATAGGTCAAAGCATCCGGGAAGATAGCAATTATGCACGTACTCACGGTCAAAGGAACGGTCTACCACGTTCTGTAATTACAACACTGAACCTTCACAAGATTTGATCATGCTGTAATGCTTACTTTGGGTAATGTTCATCACGTCACTTAACCAGTGAGGTGATCTCATAGTCAAGAGACTTAATTGTCCATGATCGCGAAACTACGACCATCATGTTGACCATGAACTAGTTATCGATGTAGAGGCTAACTAGGAACTCTGGGGGTTTCTATACCACACCTGCATCATTGTTTCACTAACACAGTTCTAGCACGGTATGAAACTGGTTATGAACTTTCTTAGATATATTGGAATAATCATATATTATTTGCCTCTAGAGCATATATCCAACAGTCTCCCACTTGCACTAGAGTGCTAATAATCTAGCCGCATTTTCCGATCATAATCATCTTATCACATAAGTGTTCATTGATCATGCATGCTCATGGAAGAGGTTTCGTCAACGAACTGCACCAATTCAGATTCGTATGTTTCCTTTGTAACTGGTACAGGTCAAAAGCTCTTTTGACATACCACTCATTATCATATAATGGTTGGATATAAGTTTCGCGGGAGAGTGAGACTATTATTTCACAGTATCCTCCAATGATCTCTTGGTTCAGTCTTTAGAAGACTCATCCTTAGTCATATATACTGGGAAATACACTCAACCAGAAGTCCAATACTTCTAGCGCTAAACTTTTATCCATACGTCTACTTTCTTAAGTAGTATTATGTTTGTAGTGCCGTGAATTTTGCTCACATTTCTTTCATGTCTTTGGTGATGTCTCTAATTCCATATAGACCCATAATATGGCTTGCAATTGTAATCTTGCATTACATTCAAGTCTATTATCCTTTCTATATTTTAGAGAATAGTCCTCAGTATTCCTCATATACTGAATGCATGGAATTTATTCAGATTCTGTGTTTTACTCCTAAAGCACATCGGAATCTGTTCTTCTTCCAAGAACTTTTGAGTCATTCTGTTGTTGGATTCACAATGCATGTTATATGGTAGAATCATATGTCAAGAACATATAAGATCACATGTCCAGTACATGGTGCATCTCTATTCTTCCATCAAGACATTTCTTGTGATATTTGGATTTCATCCATTATATAATTTCTAGCCACAAGAACCTGTTTCTTGTCTTAGAAGATGATTCCAACCTTCACTTCGTTTCATTATCCGTATCTTAATCTACTCATGTAGATTTCAACGTGTAATGTGTTGGTATTTCACATAAAATAAGATTCTTGCAATCTTGTATTTTATTTGCCTTATGCTCTATATATATCATAATGCACATATGTATATAAGACGATTCTCTATATACACAATCAATGCATATCCATATATATACATATGGGATCATTCTTCACACATATCAATGCATATATGTTTGAGACAATGATCATGCTCCCACTCAAATATATCCATCATATACTCATATATTTGTGGTTCAGCTTTCATCATGTCATTTTATTGTTCACTATGTCTCACATAATGACAAAGCTTCCAAAGCTCCCACTCAGAAAATTCCCTCTGCATTCCAAGTTTCCGGGAAGTCTTCAAAGCTCCCACTCAGTTTCATGAAACTGCAAGCCCACTCAATATTTTGGTCATCACAAAATCACTTGATCAAATCAAGGTTGAGGGTTCCTGTCTTGAGGTACTATAGTCCATCCTTTTAACGAAATAACCTTCGTCATGCCCATTGCAATTCTCTTTCAAATCCCAAATTTGACTGAGATGCAATTTCAGGCTATGGTCCATCGTAGTGTAAATGAAATATTTTATTGATTAAAGCATTCCTACGTTTCCGTAGTCAATCACCATTGAACTTTGGTCATAACCAAATAATGCCTTATGCCCATTACATTATTCTCAATAACTCTCCAGTTTGTCGAGAATATGAAATGACCGATTTATTTCACGGGACGTGAGCCATCCTATATGTAATTCAATATTATTTCATTTCTCCTCGTGTTCTAGGCTACCATCATTCCTTTGTGTCTCAAGCAATGTTATTCTTTATTGTTTTATTAAGAAGACTCATGATTATTGTTCTGTACAGAACGTGTTCATGACAACCTTCTAAATTCAACAATGGCTTCAATTCATATACCAAGATTAATCATCTTGGCATATCCTTCCTTATACAATGTCATTACAGCGGAACATGCTTCCGTTGCAATACTCTGATATTCTGAAGGCAAGGTCCAATACCCCGGTCAAAGTTTCCATTATCTCCCATTGGATCCGTGTCGAGAGACTTCTTCTCGCATTACCAATCAAGCAACACACATTTTGCTATTCGGGGAGAATATGTAATTCAATTGCTTGTAGTTTTATTACAAAGAAATTCTTTCTTTTAAGAAACCTTATAACACCATCAGTTATGGAGCTATCATGTCTCGTTAGATTCAGGATGGTTTCCTATTCATGAAGTGGGTGTTTTAACTTAATAAATTAAACAACCTTATTCGACAATAACTATAGTGCTAGGGGAAAGAACGTTTAGACCATACTACGGTTTAGTATGACTACGAATGGTTTAAGTAGTCTAGCACTTTCAACTTCCATCGTAGTTTGTGGTACAACTTCCACAAGTCTCCCATTATGTCAATATCAATACTTATCACTTCGGATCGTAGCGTAGTGATATGTATCCTTGTATTCTCACTTCTCACTGTGATTCCTGAATCTCAGTTTTATGATCTCAATTGAATACAACTTTCAATTAATCATATGAAGTCTTTAATGATAACTCACGTGCCCATTTAGTACATCATTTATGTACAATGATTGGCACAAGTTCTACTTGCTAGAACCTTGTCATGGTTATATTTATTGCAGAGGTTCATAGATCGTGTATCTAATCATTCTCATGCAATCAAGTTATGACTTTCATTTGATAATGAACTCACAAGTTAATAGATCATACATTTAATGAATTCATCAGTTATGAAGTCACCTCATGCAATCAAATCTTTGACTTGTTATAATCAAGACAACTTTATCATTAAACATTGAATATTTCTTGACAATAATAGCAGTATTATAAATGTTTTCTATCATATCAAGACATAATCAAAGTATAAGCACACTTTTATTCATAAAGATGGAACAACTGACTTGTCTCATTACATGAATAACTTTGTCTCGCGAGATGCAAGACACACAACTAAGTGTTCATACTATAATGATTACATAAGATTTATCTAATACTCTAAGTATCTCCATATGATAGATGTCTCGGCGGAATCCATGCTGGCCATCAACTGACTTGATATCCATCAATCCTCGATTTCACCTCTTCCCGTCCATGCAACGGCAGGTCCTGTTTTCATAAAACAGAATAAGTATCAGATACTCATTCACTGCAAATGTTGTATAAGGGAGTAAACATTTATAAAGTATATCAAGTATATTCCTTCTCCATCCATGACTTCTGCATCCTCGATAGGAGCAATGTCCGCAGCCAAGAGATCAGTCATGAAGTTCTGGAGACTCATATTAGCTCCTCTTCCGACATAGCTATGAACATAATCACCATAACTCGGAGGGAGTGAGTGCAATAACGTGTTTATTGCAAACTCTTCTGTGGTGCTTTCGTTCATTGTCCAATATTCATAGTCCTCCACCAGGGTCAGGTACATCTCATGCATCCTGTCCAAGTGATCACCAAGGCTTGTGCGTTCTTCCATCTTTGTAGATAGAAACTTGCTTTCTAACTCAAAACTGGCAACTCTGAACTCACGTACGAACATTGTCTTTAGCGTGTCCATTATGTCATATGAGCCAGTGTCCTGAAACTGTATGCCCAAAACCTCTGACATGCTGAAGATCATGACATTCCTGACTACGGAGCATTTCTGTCGGCGAGCATAATGATCAAGTATCCCTTGATCGCCAACATGATCGTCTGGATGTTCTTCCACATGCACTTCTATTGTAAACAAGATGTTTGCTCTCTTGAGCGACGTCCTAAGGCGTAAGTACCAGTCAGCAAAGCTTGACCCATTTTCTCTAAGTCTTTCACCTTCCATGAAGAAAGATAGTTCACGTTGCTCTAGTGCATTCATTTTCTACAAACATAATTGCAAGGAACAAAATTAAGACTAGTTCACAACAATGAGTTCATATAATTATATTATAAATGAGCTCGCACTAAAACAATTCATCCCTAGGAAGTTTTAGTGATTACATGATCCAGATTCACTGCCCGACCTCGAATATCACACGACCGACGGGTCAGTTTCAAAGGTAGACAACAACTTGTGCGATCACATTATCTTATATGTACTGTGACTCATGCTCGATCTTTCGATCTCTAGTATTCCGAGGCCATATCTGCATATGCTAGGCTCGCCAAATTAACCTCCATGTTATATGCTGCACAGCAAGGCCATATCTGCATATGCCAGGCTTGCCGAACCCAACCTCATGCGAACTCCATTGAATATGTAGGACAACTCCGGTATGTATGGAGCATCAAGCCATATGGGAGAACCTTCCAGGCGGTGCACACTTCGGTAGAATACTTGTGTTTGGCTTTGTTAAGGGATCATCTTATCACATGCTACCGTCGTGTATCCTATACTAGCAAGTTTTAAGATGTCTGAGCTATGGCAACACTAAGTCTACAGTGTCTCCATTTTAGTTTGTTTTATGATGACGATTACTACTTACTAGTAACACATAGCAAATCCATCGCTACATCACAAACAAACGAATGATAGCCCCCACTTAGCAATACAAGGTTTAGACGGTCTAGTTGTATATTGGAATTTTTACATGGCTGCTAGGGCTTTCATAGTTAAACAGGTTTTAACCTACGAGTCAACCACAACGTCAACCATACGATTGTCTCTATTACACCCCGCATGGGGCCCTCCGTTGCAAATGCCACATCCGCTAAAGTAGAGAGACAGACACCCCCAACCACTTTATACGGTACAAGCCGTATGTCAAGCGTGGAACCAGTCTCGCGTAAGCGTACGCGTAAGGTCGGTCGGGGCCACTTCATCAAACAATGCCATAGATGTGAACAAGTACACGTGGGAGGGTAACAATCATACAATCAACGCCCACATCCCCGATGTGTTCTATCCGTACAGTAATACTAAGCATAGACCTAGCTCTGATACCACTGTTGGGGTTCGCAGCAGAAAACACAATTTTTTCTAACTAGCGTTCCCATAACCCAAGATCTAGCTAGCCGTATTACCGTAACGGAAAGGAGTGCGGAAATAACATACCTCAGGGTGTAGTCCGTTGTGCGGGAAACGTTCCCGCAAACGTGGTTGATGTAGCTGATCAAGTTTCACAGCCCCCTGGCTGTGTTGACCACCCGGATGGGTGTAGTGCCACACGTGTAGCACCTCGTAGTACTCGCACACGTATGAGACTCGATGACGACCTCCGTTCTCCGATCCAGCAAAGGTGCCGGAAGCAGACCTCCGGACGGAGCTTCGGCAGCACAACAACCTCCGATTCTAGCAGAGAAGCCTCAATTCCACTATAGGCTCATACTAGGGAGCCCACCGTGAAAGAGACAAGGGAGGGGAGAAGACCGATCTCAATTCGGAGTAAATACTAATTTAATCCGATTTATTGTGTATTAGGCTTAATTAAATATGTGCACCATGGCCCTCTTTATATAGGGGTAGGGGAGGGAGTCAACCCCCCTCCCTTAGCAATGTGGGACTATCCCACATGCTAGGGGGGGGGGGGGCGCCGGCCTAGGGGGAAGAGGGGGCGCCACCCTCATGGGCCCTAGGGCCCATGGCGCCTCCCCCCCCACTCCCTTTTTTTCTTTTTCTTTTCCCTTTTATTTCTTCCCCTAATGGCTCTTTTTCTCCACTAAGGCCCATTGCACATATTAATTAGAAATAAATTGATTTTAATTATTAATTCAATTAATTAATAACTAAAACATAATATTCCATCTCCCGGTGCTCCGGAACACCTTCCGGTTCACTCCGAACTTGTTCGGTTCAACACGGTACTTCTCCGATGTTGTTTCCTTTAGTGTCTGGTTACTCCGATGGTTCCGAAAAAGGTCTCCGATTTCATCGAGCCCTTAAGTGTGTTACCCTACGGTCCGAGAACACTCCAGTCATGACCGAGATGAGGCTACGGTCAATGATCATCAGCGGGACCTGGATGCCCATAATGACCCCTGTGCATTCGGGATATCAAACACCGATTGGACCTTACGCCGTATAGCATTCCCTTTGTTAGCGATACTGGATTGTTCAGAGATTCGATCAATGACATCCTATGTCTGGTTCAACCTCGTTCTGAACTAATCCTCATTCACTCGTTCCCGTGATATTCATCCCCGTGACCTAGTCACACGCTGCAACTTTATGGATGGAATCTCACCGAGTGGGCCCCGAGTATCTATCCATTATATGGATTGACAAATCCCGCTCTTATAACAATACTCCTCAACATATCTCCATGGAATACCCAAGATACAACCGTTATGACCCGCATATTTCAGTCAGGTGGTGGGATGTAGGTCAAAGCATCCGGGAAGATAGCAATTATGCACGTACTCATGGTCAAAGGAACGGTCTACCACGTTCTGTAATTACAACACTGAACCTTCACAAGATTTGATCATGCTGTAATGCTTACTTTGGGTAATGTTCATCACGTCACTTAACCAGTGAGGTGATCTCATAGTCAAGAGACTTAATTGTCCATGATCGCGAAACCACGACCATCATGTTGACCATGAACTAGTTATTGATGTAGAGGCTAACTAGGAACTCTGGGGGTTTCTATACCACACCTGCATCATTGTTTCACTGACACAGTTCTAGCACGGTATGAAACTGGTTATGAACTTGCTTAGATATATTGGAATAATCATATATTATTTGCCTCTAGAGCATATATCCAACAGTAGAGGTATAGCTTCTCTCGTTCCTTGGGTACCGCCAGGATTGGTGGGGTCGAGAGTGTCTTTTTCAGGTCCGCGAATGCTTGGCGGGCTTCCTCAGTCCACTCGAATTTCTCTCCTTTCCTGAGCAGCTGATAGAAAGGCAGCGTGCATTCTCCCAGCCTGCTGATGAAGCGGCTTAGGGCTGCGAGTTTTCCAGTGAGCTGTTGTACTCCTTTGACGTCGGTTGGTTCTTGCATTCGGGTGATGGCTTGGACTTTCTCAGGGTTTGCCTCGATTCCTTGGGCAGAGACCATATATCCAAGCAGCTTCCCCGCAGGTACGCCGAATGCGCACTTCTTTGGGTTGAGTTTGATTCTGTATTTGTTGAGCGCCGCGAAGGTTTCGCGTAGGTCGTCGAGTAGCGTGGCTGCTTTGTAGGTCTTGATGACGATGTCGTCCACATAGACTTGCACGTTTCTTCCGATTTGCTCCTTCAGGCAGGCCTGCATCATTCGCTGGTAAGTGGCGCCTGCGTTTTTGAACCCGAAGGGCATGGTCCTGTAGCAGAATACGCCATAGGTGGTGATGAACGATGTGTGCTCTTCGTCTTCTTCCTTCATCCTGATCTGGTTGTATCCTGAGTAAGCATCAAGAAAGGAAAGTAGATCGCACCCTGCTATCGAGTCGATTATCTGATCGATTCTAGGCAGGGGGAAATGGTCCTTCGGGCAATGCTTGTTGACTGGTCCGTAGTCGACACACATGCGCAACACGGTCGTGTCTTTCTTGGGCACCAGCACTAGGTTTTCTATCCAGTTGGCTGAAGCGCGAGGTGATGATAGTGATTTCTCGCCCTTCGTTGGTAAACCCCAAGTGGAAGGTGTGATGTAGCACATCAGCAAATTTCCCTTAGTAAAGATACCAAGGTTTGTCTCCAGTAGGACTCCGGAGATGATAAGTAGGTGTCAGCGGCGCAACTGACGAAGACCTGCACACAAACACAAATAACTTTGTTCCCAACGAAGTTCAGAGAGGTTGTCAATCTCTCCGGTCTTGTTGTTCACAAAGGATCAAACACAAGGGATAATGATATCAACTGAAAGTAAAAGCAGAAAAGTAAATGAGCGTGGAAACAGTGATGAAGATATGGACCGGGATACGTGATGTTCACTAGTGATGTCTCTCTCCCAAAAGACGATAAAACTGCTATGCGAGGTGAACAAATTACAGAAGGGCAATTGACAAGATTATGAATGCACCGCAATGCTAACTATACTACAAAAGAAAGGAAGAGGCTCAAATGCATGGGCAGAACGCCAAAATAAGTAGACCGAAATCCAACTGCATCTACTACTAATCATCCACCTTGAGATATCTATCCATAACATCTCGCTGGTATTAAGTTGCGAGCCCCACCCAAAGTGTAAACCCAAAGCAACAGACAACTGCATTAAAAAGCACTTTGCGTAAAGTAAACAATCCTTGTAACCGCGGTTACAAGCACCGTTGTTTTCCCCCTTGTGGCAACAACACATCCCCTAGACTCATGTTTCTGTCACTCAAGCGTGTCATCAGGGGGCATGAACCCACAATCGAGCATAACGTTCCCTCTTGGGGTTACTACCTACTACTTGGCCAAAGCAATAAACAGCAACGGAGAACATGCAAGAATTACTTAAGAACAAAAATATAAGAGATAAGAACCAAATATAATACTCAATCACAATCTGAACATAATCCATCAGATCCCATCAAACTCAGCATAGCAACAACAGAAAGATTACAAAAGTGCCTCGATCATGTAGGGCAGCTCACGAGGTCTAAACCATGAAGAACAAAGAGGGGAGGAGAACATCACATAGCTACTGATCACGGACCCATGGTCCAAAGGAAACTACTCACGATACATCCGGGAAGCATCCATGGTGGAGAGGAGACTCCCGGAGGTCGGCCCTCCCTTCGGCAGGGTGCCGGGAAGAGGTCTGCTGGTGCTCCCGATCTCGGAAGCGCGGCGGCGGAGGAACAGAGGCGAGATCGCGAAAGGGTTCTCTCCTCGATGGTTTCTCGTCACGGCGAACATATAGGCAAAGGGGGGAAGCCAGGGGGCCCACTAGGGGTCCAGGCGCCCCCCTGGCGCGGCCAGCCCCTGGGGCGCGCCACTAGGGCGCCTGGGCCCCTGGTGGTGGCCCTCTGGCCCCACTCAGGTTCTTCCAGAAGGTTCTTCTGCGCTGATTTTTTATCCGATTTTTCCCGAATTTTTGGAGCACTTTTTATATGGGGGAAAACTGAAATAGAAAAACAGCAAAAAACAGGAACTCGCACTGTGGTGCACTGAGTTAATAGGTTAGTCCAAATATGATCAAAAGTGTATGAAAGTGTATCTAGATCATAGCAATATCACACAAAACATGCATGGAGCAAGCAGAAATTATAGATACGTTTTGGACGTATCAGTGGCTTTCTTCGTTTCTCGGATGAACTGGGCGTCGAGTAACCGGTTGACTTCCTCTCCGATTGCTCTACGCTTGAGCTCCGAGAATCGTCTCATCGCTTGCTTCACCGGCTTCGTGTTTTGCTTGATCCGTAGGGCGTGTTCCGCGAATTCGCGTGGTATCCCAGGCATGTCGGCTGGGCACCAGGCGAATATTTCCCACTCGTCTCGAAGGAAAGCGACGAGGGCCGTCGCCTGCTCCCCTGGTAGGTGGACGTACACGCGGACTGTTTTGTCCGGGTCCGTTGGGTGCACTTGGTGAGTGACTGTGTCGCTGTCGATGCTGAAGTCGCGTCCGTACTCCTTGGATTCTCTTTGGTTCACCAATGGGAGGGTACTCTTGTCCGCCACCATGGCTATTTCTCTGAGTTCTTGTTCGGCTCCGAATGTGTCGGAGGTTCTGTGGAAGTCACGATCACATTGATCTGACTTGATGAAGCTTCCGTTGATCGTGAGGACTCCTGCTGATCCTGGCATCTTGAGCTTCAGGTAGGCGTAGTGTGGGACCGCCATGAACTGTGTGAATGCTGGCCGTCCCAATATGGCGTGGTACTGCGATTGCCAGTCGAGTACCTCAAACTCGAGGACGTGCTTTGCGAAGTTGTGTCGGTTGCCGAAGACGACTTCGAGTTCGATGACTCCGAGGGATGTGACTTCTTCTCCTGGGACTACCTCGTGTAACTTTGTGCTCGATTTTCTCCATACTGATCGTGGGATCAACATCTTTGCAGGGTGCTGTTGAAGATGATGTTCATGCTGCTGCCTCCGTCCATGAAGACCCTATCCATGTCGTACCCTTCGATTTGTGCATCGAGCACTAGGGGCGCGTGCCCCGGTCTTGGGACTGCGGGTGGATGGTCGTCCTGTGAGAACGTGATGCTGGTCTCCATATCATGTAGCTGGTAGACTTCGACTATGTTTATGCTCTCGGCTGCTCTAGCTTGCAGGGTGTAGGCGTCGCCTCGTGCTTGCGGTACCCTTCCTTCTTGGATCATGAGCACCTGTTCTTGCAGCGGGCTGTGACGTCCTTCCGGGCTTGAGGGCGGCGATTGTTCGGGTCGTCGGTTGCGCCTGTCTTCTTTCTGCTTCTCCTTCTTGAGGTCGTCGGCTAGCTCGTTGAACAAGCGGCAGTCTCTCAAAGTGTGACCTGACCTGACGCGTCCCCAGTCATCCTCGAAGCTGTGGATCGTGCAGGGTCCTGCCAGCTGCTCTCTAGCCGTGAGTTTGCTAGATCCGGCGTGCCTCTTCTTTCTTGAGATTCTGAAGATTTGCTCGTGATCCTCCGGGTGTTCGTGGAAGCGGGGGTCATTGTCGATTCCTCGACTCATGTCTTGGTTCTTGATGAGGTTGGCGAATTCATCCGGCCTGCGATCTGGGTCATAGTACTCGCCCACCGGTGTCTCCGAGTCGCTGTCCTGACTGATGGAAGGTGCTCGTGTGACGGCGTGTCGTCGGGCGGTCGTCGGTTGCGCGGCTGCCTGTCATGGATCGTTCATTGGAGCCTTGCCGTAGATATTCCATGCGCGCCTTTTGGGTCGTCGATTCCTTCTTCCTTGGCAATGGTTCTGCTGATCGCTGGTTTCGATCTCGTAGTCATCGTCTTGGTGTGCGGCGGGTGCCCGGGCGGTGGTGGGTTGTCGAAAGATTTGCGAGTCCTCCGCTGCGCGTCGCGGTTCGTCAAGTGGAATTCCTTCGTAGAGGCCCCTCGCCGTTCTTTTGGGTCGTCGATTCCTTCGGCGCTGACGCACTTAGTGAAATATTTTGAGCACTCATGCAATGGATGAGCGTAAGCACGGGAGTTGACACTTAGGATGGCAAAGAGAGAAGTACGGAGGAGGAGGAAGACAAAAAAGATTGAGAAAGGCTCACATCAATGAGGACAATCATAGGCAAGAGATGCCAAATGATAGATATGATGTGAGGAGTAGGGATTGCCATGCGACGGATGCACATATGAGCTAGGAAGCTCTCCAATGGAACTAGTGGGGGTGCATCTAACTTGCTCGCTCATGAAGACCTAGAGCTCGTTTGAGGAGGCTCATCCTTGGAATATGCAACCAAGTTCTATAGTGTGAAGGTCCCCACATAGCTATATGCATAATGATCATCTCTATGGAGTACAAGGATATAAAGGGAGTACTAGTGTGGATCTCTCAAAAGGATAGTAGTGTTGCCCCTTTCTCTTTTTTTTTTCTTTTTCTCTTTTTTCTATTTTTTTGTATTTTTTTGTGGCCTCAATGGCTCTTTCTATTGAACTCTCATTTGTCCTCTTTGGGATCTTTTATTGTGTCCACTTTGGGATATTTTCCTCGCTTAAGGGCAACACTCTATTTTACAAGAAGGTAAAGGAGATCTTTCACACTTTACAAGGTACTCGAAATCATAAAGAAGATGTAGCTGTCATGATGTATGCAATGTATGTCGCTACCAGTGTAGCAGGAACATGTATGCCATGAAGATCAAGTCATGAAGAGGTGGATGTTGCATGGCAATATATCTCGGAAAGGCTATGGAAATGCCTTGATAGGTAGGTATGGTGGCTGTTTTGAGAAAAGATATAAAGAGGTTTATGATGACAGCGTGTATCACGCCAAGGGTTTGGATGTACCGGCGAAGGTGGACGCCAACTCTCGGAGTGAGAAGAAAGCAATGCACGGCACGGGAGAGGCTAGCAAAATATGGGAAGGTGGAAGTGTCAACTTTCAATACGTACATTAGTCCGAAGAACTCATGCACTTATTATCGGTAACTCTCAATCTAATAAGGAGGTTCACAAAGAGACAAGTACCCCGAGGAGGAGTGTATGGGGGTTTGGTTATCCTTGTGCATCCTCGACTCATGGTACGTGAGTGTACTCTAATATTCGATCCCACCAAAGATTAGTGATCCATCTAGTAGTTAGAGTTCTCAACTAGTTTTTTTGTAGGTTTTGAAAATACACACGGATTGCCCAAAATACGACACCTATCACTAATAGGCTAAAGCTCTTGACACCAAAAGTTCAGACATTACTCACATCAATACCTCAAAACTATTGCAAGTTACTACTAGAATTAAATAGCAACCTCAATTACCTACTTCCAAGACAAAACACAACTCAGTGCAACAACCAACTCTCTTAACAAGATAAACATGAAAACTAAAGAGAGTTCCAGCAAAAAACTAAACAAAAGCCAAGGCTCTTGATAAAGACAAACTAAGACTAAAATTAAACATGGCAGTAGCTACGAAAAGATAAATAACACACAACAACAAAAAGATAAGCAGGAAAAATCCTATGATGTGTTCTAGATTGGAGTGGAGCGTGTTTCTCTCCCACACAAAGTAAGATGGGGTCTAACTTGTTATGACCAGCAAGCAAAACTAAAGAAAACTAAAAATAAACCTAAGAGCGAGACGCTCCAAGCATAGCACATAACGCATGAAGTGATAAAAATATAGTGAGACGAAGGACGAACTGATGATTGTTGATGGAGAAGGGGATGCACGAGGGCATCCCCAAGCTTAGACGCTTCAGTCTCCTTGAATATTTATTGGGGATGCATGGGGGCATCCCCAAGCTTGAGCGCTTGACACTCCTGGATCTTCTTTCATCATCTTCCATAGCACACTTGAAAACTCCCTTCATACATAACTCATCATAAGCTGATTAGAGAGGTTAGTACCCTTAATAAAATAATTTTTCCCCACTGGATATAAAGATATTCTTGAAGAGCTACTGTTTTTCAAGAGTGCCAAATTTTTTTTGCAAAGAAAAAGCAAGCTTAAGGTTTGCAAAAGTGAAGAGAGGCAAAACGTGGCAGAATCTGTGAAAAACAGAACAACAGGTAGTAGAGAATTTTTTCGGGGCACTTCTGCAACTCAAATCAAAAAACTCAGAACATACGAAAGTTTCACAATTGTATAGAGCATGCTATCAAAACAATTCAGATCAAAAAGATGATCTGGTGATTTTATTCGATTTTTTCTGTCAAGGGACAAAATCTGTTTTCTGGACAACATGTCACAACTTTTGCTTCCCTTATCATAAGAGGCTATAACTTGGCACAAAGCTGAAAAATAAAGATACAATGATGTTGCTACAGTAGTAACAAACATCAAGACACAACAAAAGCAAAAAGAAACCTAATTCGTTGTGGGCTTCCTCCCAAAAGCGCTTTCTTTTATGCCTTTAAGCTAGGCATGATGCAAAAGAAGAATCAAGTTTTATGAAGAGAAAGAGAATAACTAGCCCGAGTAACGGACTCAAAAGGTAACTTGATTTTCTTTCTAGGGAAGTGTTCCATCCCTTTCTTGAGAGGGAATTGGAATTTTATATTCCCCTCTTTCATGTCAATAACCGCACCAACGGTGCGAAGAAAAGGACGTCCCAAAATAATTGGACACAAAGGTTCACACTCTATATCCATAACAATAAAATCAACGGGAACATAGTTGTCATTGACAATGATAAGAACATTGTCGATCTTCCCCAAAGGTTTCTTTACGGAAGAATCAACAAGACGAACACCAAAAGAACAAGGCTCAAAGGGCTTCAATTCAAACATATCATATATTCTTTTGGGCATAACGGAGGTACTAGCTCCAACATCACATAAAGCATAGCAAGAGAATTTATTTAATTTAATTTTGATCATAGGGTCCCAACCATCATCTAGCTTCCTAGGTATGGAGGCTTCTACTCTAAGCTTCTCCTCCCTAGCTTTGATGAGAGCATTTGTGATATGCTCTGTGAAGGCAAGATTAAGTGTGCTAGTGTGGGGGTCTCTAGACATTTTGTGTAGCAAGCTAATAACTTCTGAGAGGGTGCAACTATCAAAATCAATATCACTACTATCAAAGGTGGTAGTAGTGTCGTCTAGGCTCACTTGTTTGAAACCCTTTATGTTCATAGGAGTTTCTTCGTCTTCGGTTGAGGTATTAGCATCACCATTAATAGGTCCAACGGGACTAGGAGTGCATTGGGTGCTAATAGTTTGGGTGTCCTCAACAATTTGGATAGTGGCAACTGTGTGGTGTGTAGGAAGGCTCTTAATTCTATCCTCTTACTCTTTTTCTCTAGCCCACCTTTCTTTAAGTTTAGCCATCGTCCTAATATTTTCATTAATTTGCAATTGGATAGCATTAATAGGAGTGGCCTTATTCTCCTCAAGGGGAGAGGTTCTAATTTTAAGCATCTCAATATCAAGGGCTAAGCTTTCTACCTTCAAAGAGAGATTATCTAATTTAGCTAATTTCTCCTCTACATTTTTATTGAAGGCTTTTTGGGTGGTGATAAAGTCTCTAAGCATTATTTCTAATTCAGAAGAGGGGTTCTTGTTGCTAGGGTAGGTGTTGTTGTTCCCATAGTTGGATGGAAACGGTCTAGGATTGCTAGCAAAATTACCCCTATAAGCATTGTTGTTGAAGTTGTTTCTAGCAATAAAGTTCACATCTACTTGTTCTTGGGAAACCAAAGAATTTAAAGGGACATCACGAGGATCAATAGAGGGTTGCTTGGTAAGTAGAGACATAATTAAGTCAACTTTTTCATTGAGGGAGGTAATTTCCTCGACAGAGTTTACCTTCCTACCTGTTGGAGCGCGTTCGGTGTGCCATTGGGAATAATTGGTCATCATCTCATCGAGAAGCTTCGTGGCAGCATCAAGTGTAGTTGACATAAAGGTTCCTCCCGCGGCCGAATCTAACAGGTTCCGCGAGGTAAAGTTCAAGCCTGCATAAAAAGTCTGGATATCCATCCAGGTAGTCAAACCATGTGTAGGGCATTTCTTAACAAGAGATTTCATTCGTTCCCAAGCTTGGGAAACGTGTTCATTATCCAATTGCTTAAAATTCATAATGTTACTCCTTAATTGGATAATTTTAGCAGGTGGGTAGTACTTTCCTATAAAAGCATCTTTGCACTTATCCCAAGAATCTATGCTATTCCCAGGCAAAGATTGAAACCAGATTTTAGCTTCTCCCCTTAAAGAGAAAGGAAAGGGCTTGAGCTTAACAATATCACCTTCTACTTCTTTATACTTTTTCATATCACATAATTCAACAAAATTGTTCAAGTGTAAAGCTACATCATCTCCAGCACCAGAGAATTGATCTCTCATAACAAGGTTTAGCAAGGCAGGTTTAATTTCATAAGAGGTAGCTGAAGTGGCAGGTGTGGCAATGGGGGTGCAGATAAAGTCTTGGTTGTTGTGACTAGTGAAGTCACACAACTTGGTGTTTTCAGTGGAACCCATAGCAGCAGCAAGTGTGGCAGATTTTTTTTTGTGATTTTTGATATAATACACAAAGATAAAAACTGAAAGGTAAACTAACAAGACTAAAGAAACAAAGGTAAAGGGTAGTGTGCAACTCCCCTATCTTAGCACTCGGAGTCCCCGGCAACGGCGCCAGAAATCTTGCTTGATGTGCGAGGTGATGATAGTGATTTCTCGCCCTTCGTTGGTAAACCCCAAGTGGAAGGTGTGATGTAGCACAGCAACAAATTTCCCTCAGTAAAGATACCAAGGTTTGTCTCCAGTAGGACTCCGGAGATGATAAGTAGGTGTCAGCGGCGCAACTGACGCGGACCTGCACACAGACACAAATAACTTTGTTCCCAACGAAGTTCAGAGAGGTTGTCAATCTCTTCGGTCTTGTTGTTCACAAAGGATCAAACACAAGGGATAATGATAGCAACTGAAAGTAAAAGCAGAAAAGTAAATGAGCGTGGAAACAGTGATGAAGATATGGACCGGGATACGGGATGTTCACTAGTGATGTCTCTCTCCCAAAAGACGATAAAACTGCTATGCGAGGTGAACAAAGTACAGAAGGGCAATTGACAAGATTATGAACGCACCGCAATGCTAACTATGCTACAAAAGAAAGGAAGAGGGTCAAAAGCATGGGCAGAACGCCAAAATAAGTAGACCGAAATCCAACTGCATCTACTACTAATCATCCACCTTGAGATATCTATCCAGAACATCTCGGTGGTATTAAGTTGCGAGCCCCACCCAAAGTGTAAACCCAAAGCAACAGACAACTGCATTAAAAAGCACTTTGCGTAAAGTAAACAATCCTTGTAACCGCGGTTACAAGCACCGTTGTTTCCCCCCTTGTGGCAACAGCACATCCCCTAGACTCATGTTTCTGTCACTCAAGTGTGTCATCAGGGGGCATGAACCCACAATCGAGCATAACGTTCCCTCTTGGGGTTACTACCTACTACTTGGCCAAAGCAATAAACAGCAACGGAGAACATGCAAGAATTACTTAAGAACAAAAATATAAGAGATAAGAACCAAATATATTACTCAATCACAATCTGAACATAATCTCATAATCAATCAGATCCCATCAAACTCAGCATAGCAACAGCAGAAAGATTACAAAAGTGCCTCGATCATGTAGGGCAGCTCACGAGGTCTAAACCATGAAGAACAAAGAGGGGAGGAGAACATCACATAGCTACTGATCACGGACCCATGGTCCAAAGGAAACTACTCACGATACATCCGGGAAGCATCCATGGTGGAGAGGAGACTCCCGGAGGTCGGCCCTCCCTCCGGCAGGGTGCCGGGAAGAGGTCTGCTGGTGCTCCCGATCTCGGAAGCGCGGCGGCGGCGGAACAGAGGCGAGATCGCGCAAAAGGGTTCTCTCCTCGATGGTTTCTCGTCACGGAGAATATATAGGCGAAGGGGGGCAGCCAGGGGGGCCACCAGGGGTCCAGGCGCCCCCTGGCGCGGCCAGCCCCTGGGGCGCGCCACCAGGGCCCCTGGGCCCCTGGTGGTGGCCCTCTGGCCCAACTCAGGTTCTTCCGGAAGGTTCTTCTGCGCTGATTTTTTATCTGATTTTTCCCGAATTTTTGGAGCACTTTTTATATGGGGGAAAACTGAAATAGAAAAACAGCAGAAAACAGGAACTGGCACTGTGGTGCACTGAGTTAATAGGTTAGTCTAAATATGATCAAAAGTGTATGAAAGTGTATCTAGATCATAGCAATATCACACAAAACATGCATGGAGCAAGCAGAAATTATAGATACGTTTTGGACGTATCAGTGGCTTTCTTCGTTTCTCGGATGAACTGGGCGTCGAGTAAGCGGTTGACTTCCTCTCCGATTGCTCTGCGCTTGGGCTCCGAGAATCTTCTCAGCGCTTGCTTCACCGGCTTCGTGTTTTGCTTGATGCGTAGGGCGTGTTCCGCGAATTCGCGTGGTATCCCAGGCATGTCGGCTGGGCACCAGGCGAATATTTCCCACTCGTCTCGAAGGAAAGCGACGAGAGCCGTCGCCTGCTCCTCTGGTAGGTGGGCGTACACGCGGACTGTTTTGTCCGGGTCCGTCGGGTGCACTTGGTGAGTGACTGTGTCGCTGTCGATGCTGAAGTCGCGTCCGTACTCCTTGGATTCGCTTCGGTTCACCAATGGGAGGGTACTCTTGTCCGTCACCATGGCTATTTCTCTGAGTTCTTGTTCGGCTCCGAATGTGTCGGAGGTTCTGTGGAACTCACGATCACATTGATCTGACTTGATGAAGCTTCCGTTGATCGTGAGGACTCCTGCTGATCCTGGCATCTTGAGCTTGAGATAGGCATAGTGTGGGACCGCCATGAACTGCGCGAATGCTGGCCGTCCCAATATGGCGTGGTACTGCGATTGCCAGTTGAGCACCTCGAACTCGAGGACGTGCTTTGCGAAGTTGTGTCGGTTGCCGAAGACGACTTCGAGTTCGATGACTCTGAGGGATGTGGCTGCTTCTCCTGGGACTACCTCGTGTAACTTGGTGCTCGATTTTCTCCATACTGATCGTGGGATCAGCATCTTTTGCAGGGTGCTGGCGAAGATGATGTTCATGATGCTGCCTCCGTCCATGAAGACCCTATCCATGTCGTACCCTCCGATTTGTGCATCGAGCACCAGGGGCGCGTGCCCCGGTCTTGGGACTGCGGGTGGATGGTCGTCCTGTGAGAACGTGATGCTGGTCTCCGTATCATGTAGCTGGTAGACTTCGACTATGTTTATGCTCTCGGCTGCTCTAGCTTGCAGGGTGTAGGCGTCGCCTCGTGCTTGCGGTACCCTTCCTTCTTGGATCATGAGCACCTGTTCTTGCAGCGGGCTGTGACGTCCTTCAAGGCTTGAGGGCGGCGATTGTTCGGGTCGTCGGTTGCGCCTGTCTTCTTTCTGCTTCTCCTTCTTGAGGTCGTCGGCTAGCTCGTTGAACAGGCGGCAGTCTCTCAAAGTGTGACCTGACCTGACGCGTCCCCAGTCATCCTCGAAGCTGTGGATCGTGCAGGGTCCTGCCAGCTGCTCTCTAGCCGTGAGTTTGCTAGATCCAGCGTGCCTCTTTTTTCTTGAGATTCTGAAGATTTTCTCGTGATCCTCCGGGTGTTCGTGGAAGCGGGGTTCGTTGTTGATTCCTCGACTCATGTCTTGGTTCTTGATGAGGTTGGCGAATTCATTCGGCCTGCGATCTGGGTCATAGTACTTGCCCACCGGTGTCTCCGACTCGCTGTCCTGACTGACGGCAGGTGCTCGTGTGACGGCGTGTCATCGGGCGGTCGTCGGTTGCGCGGCTGCGTGTCGTGGCTTGTTCATTGGAGCCTCGCCTTTGATATTCCATGCGCGCCTTTTGGGTCGTTGATTCCTTCTTCCTTGGCAATGGTTCTGCTGATCGCTGGTTTCAATCTCGTAGTCATCGTCTTGGTGTGCGGCGGGTGCCCGGGCGGTGGTGGGTTGTCGAAAGATTTGCGAGTCCTCCGCTGCGCGTCGCGGTTCGTCAAGTGGAATTCCTTCGTAGAGGCCCCTCGCCGTTCTTTTGGGTCGTCGATTCCTTCGGCGCTGACGCTGCACTTGGCCGTTACCGTAGTATCGGTCCTGGCCCAACTGTAGCTCGAGCGGTCTTGATCGGGTGGCAGAGATGTCCGCCGTGATCTTGAATCCTTCGAGTGGGCTAGATCTGGTTCTTGCCCTTGAGTTGTAGTTTGCTGAAGACGGGACCGCCGAGATCGTGATCCCAACCTGTGTAGTTTCCACAGACGGCGCCAATTGACGGGGATCAACCCTGGCAAATCCCATGGTCAGGGACCCTGGGTTAGTCATGAGAGGCACAGGTTGGACGATAGCTCGTCGGCAAACAGGGAGGCACGCTCCTGCTCGATATTATTGATGGGGGAGATGCGATTATAGGGGATGCCAAGGCTGGAGCGCTCAAGGCTAGGGTTATAGATGATATTGGTTGTCTTTGGTGTCGCCCCTCCTAGCCCTTATATACTGGGCTAGGTCTCGGGGAATTCATCTACGTTTACAGGTAAGCTTTCCTAACCCTAGCTTGCTCCGTACGGCAGGTCTTCGCACCTTCCTTGTGAGTCGTAGACTCCTACGTCGGTGTCAATTAGCAGGCCGAGGCTGTATCTTCATGGGCCTTCTGTCTTCATGGACACCAGGTAGGCTTATCCGTAGGAGTCGTGGGGTCACCCCCTCGTCACCCACCATTGAAGGGAGCCAACTATAAATTACTTCAATCATAATATTCAATTCATTGCATAGTTGAGCTTTGACATCCACATTTGGGCTAAAGAAAAAAGTGAGTAAATATCATAAAACTACCACATTCGGGGCTAGGGCACAAATAAACTATCGGATTTGCCAATCTTCTTAAAAAACACCACTTTTTCGGAGGGATGTTCCAAAAAACCCAAGTCACCCAGCGGTTAAATTTTAAACTTAATTATGAAAAGGCTGGCACACCCGTCAGAACTAACATGGCATAACGTCAACACACACTTTGCATTAAATTCCATGCTTAAAAAATAAAAAGGCAATTAGGTCCCTCCCTAGAAAATATCAATTTACCCAAGTATTTTCAAGGAAAAATATTTTTCAACAAAAAAAATTAATTTTCCACAGGGGAAAAATAATTTCCCCCCAGGTAAATATTTTCGTCCAACAAAATCATAATATTTTCCCAAAAAACAAATCCCGAAAAAGTAGTTTTTCGGCCAAAAAATCATTTTTTGCAGGAAAATGTATTTTGGGGAAATAATTTTATTCACAATTTCAATTTTTCCACGGAAAAGTTGGGGAAAAAGGATATTTGGGCCGAAAAAAATTCTTGGGGAAAATGTTTTTTTGTTGAAAGCAATTGATATAAAATATATATTTTCCTATGGTAAAATTATTTTTTGACCAAAAAATCCATTTATGTTTCCTAAAAAAATCATTTTGGCGCCAAAAAAGTATGTTTTTTGGCGGAAATATATATATTTTTGGTCGAAAAATAGTTTTCCTTGTAATAAAGATTTTTTTGAATGGAGGGACCTAATTGCTTTTTTATTTTTTATGCAGGGACTTTAATGCAAGTGTGTGTTGACTTTATGTCATGTTAGTTCTGACGGGTACACCGGCCTTGTTATAGTTACGCTTAAAATTTAACCGCTGGATGACTTGGGTCTTTGGAACAACACACCAAAAAAGTGGTGTTTTTTTGGAAGATTAGCAAATCCGGTAGTTTATTTGTGCCCTAGCCCCGAATGTGATAGTTTTATGTTATTTACTTGATAATATCGCATTTTGCTTCACTCAACATTTGTCCCGAGCTAAAAAATATTGATCAAGAATTTGTCTCAATAAGGTTGCATTAGTTAAATCTTCCTTTATAAGTACTCCCTCTGTTCAAATTAGAAGACTTACATTTGTTTACATGTGTATGTAGATATGTATACACATAAAAGTCATCTAATTTGGAATGGAGGGAGTATAAGGGAGTCATTCAAGAATAGTGAATGAGATATTGATGATGCATTTTTGCAAACCGAAAAATCTTCAATGCAACGAACCCCCTCTTTCTGAGCCAAAGCACTCGACAAATCTTCCTCACATATAAAGAACGGGTATGGTGATAGAGGGTCCCCTTGACGGAGGTCTCTAGCGGGAACAAAAACATTTGTTTCTTTATTATTGTATCTCACCTTGTACTTTATAGATTTAACACATGCCATCAATAATTCCACAAACTCATAATCAAATCCCAGCCGGTACATATTTTTCTCAAGAAATATCTACTTCACATCGTCAATGCTTTCTGTATGTCCAACTTTACTGCACAATAGCCCACTTTAGTTATCTCTTTGTTCTTAATTGTATGCACGCTCTCATAGTCCAAAAGAATGTTATTAGTAATAAACCTTCTAGGTACAAACACACTTTAGATCGGGGAATTAAGCTCATCAATAATGACTTTTAAGCAGAGTGCAATCATCTTCGGAATAACTTTATAGAGGACGTTGCATAAACTGATAGGCCTATACTGTGAGATGTTTTTAGGGGTTTTAAATTTTAGGATAAGAACAATTTCTATATTAATAGCTTCCAAAACTTCATCTGTCAAAGTATCACCTATAATGTTCCAACACTTTCTAAGAAAAAAACATGCATGTTGTTTGTACCCGGGGCCTTCATATCCCCAATAGAAAACAATGTGTTATTTACCTCTTCAGCAGTGTAGGCTTTTAGTAAATTTTCATTCATCTCCAGGGTAATATGAGAATGAACCTTTCTAGAAGATCTGGACCAGGTTCTTCAATTTCTATGGTAAAGAGACCTATACTAGTAAGAGGATTTAAATACGCCGTTCCTTCCTGCAAATGACCTTGATCATTTTTCAGACACATGAAACAATTTTTTTAGCAAAATTATGAAAATAATACGTATTTTAATCCCCAAACTGCAACCAGTTATTGAGCCCAATAAATTCCTCCCATTCTAACAGAATTTTGGGATTTTCTTAATTCCCGCCATGTTAGGCTTTTCTTATCGCCCGCCACAGGTGTTTCAGTACCTAAAACTCCCCCGCGACCAATACAAACATCATTTCCCTAGACCCCCTCTCCTTCTTGTTCTCCTAGCGAAGTGGTAGCTCAATATGTCGTTCCTCGTGCTACCATCCCCTCACATAATTGTCGCCTTAGTCTCGTTCCCTTTCTCCCTAGATATGAATTAAATCTTGCTCATCTGCTGTCGTGGAGCACCTCCACCATCGGGGCAGGGCATTGTTGGTGTCGGGACCAGCGGTGCAGGGAGGTGCTTCAACATTTTTGGGCTGAATTAAGCTCAGGTGTTTGGTTGGAAATGTTGAAGTGTCGATGTTGCATTTCAACTTGATTTAGTTCAACTTTTTGGATTCAAATTAGCTTAGATTTTGGGATTCAACATATTTGTTGTCTATTTTGATAATGCATATGTGATATATACAATTCAAAGGGGGCCTTTTTTTATTGCAGCAACAATCTTCAAGGATTGTTTTCACGGAGGGGCTTCGAGCTACCGTCAGATGTGGGTGGGGCCGGCTCTCACTGCAGGATGTGGGTGGATGTGAATGTGAATGATTTGACGATAATGTTTGTAGGTACTACAAAATGTGTATTTCAAGTATGTTATAGGATGCTCGGGCTATCTCCACTCATGGTCCACCCCCAATATCTTCATCCTAAGACATCAGATCAAATTCCTCAAGACAAGCCAGAGCAGAATCACACGTGGCAAGTTCTAATTAAGCTTATCCGCTGGTCACACTTGTTCTGTTATCATGATGATAGTGGAACCCATCTTTATGAGATCATATGGAAAAAACTACATTTATCCAGCAAGTAGTGCATTGCAATCAACTAAAAAAAAAGGTAATGCATTGCAATTGTCTCATGCACATGCTCTCCATCCTGAGGCACCACCAAATTGAACTCCTCAAGACAAGGTAGAGAATAATCCCACAAGGCAATGGAAGGGCGAGTGTTAATTCAGCCAATCCGCTGGTTACGCTTATTCTATTATCCTGATGATGATGGAACCCGTGTTTGTAACATATGGACAAAAAAGTAAGTTTATCCATCAAGAGGTGCATTGTAATCAACTCAAATAAAAAGGTGGTGCATTGCAATTTTCTGGTGCACAGGCGGAATGAAAACCCTCCTCGAGAAAACTCAACTCCTCCGATCAATCCAAACCACCCATTCCTCGCCATATTTTCATGTCATTTCTTTACGAAATATCACCATGTTCATACAGTAACCAATACATATATGATCATATATTCTCTTATGGTAGAAATTAACACCTGCCAGCGGCGAAAACGTCAGCAGCAACCGCTGTTTACCATCATAGTTTAGTTAGGAAATTAAGACGTAACCAACTTGCAGCTCATCTACGCAAGATCATCGTAAAATCCATCAACAAAAAGCTGTGCGTGTGCGTGTTTCTTCCTACAAAATCCCTTGTGCGTGTTTCTTTCTACAAATTCCTCCATACAAGGTTGTATTAATACGGGACTCGTATGGATGGATGGATCATCGATTCCTGTGTTCCACGGAGCAAAACGACCAACGATACGTACGTCGGAGAAATGGAGTGCCGCCGTGTTGTTAGTTTGGTCCTGGTCGTGGTGGTGCTGGTGCTCCGGTGGCCGGCGTTGAGCTCCACGGGGTTGCCGGTGTCGAGGACCATCACCGTAGACGGTAACGGAGGAGGCGATTTCAGGAGGGTGCAATCGGCGGTGAACTTCGTGCCGGACGGCAACAGGGAGTGGGTCAGAATCCACGTCCGGGCAGGGAGCTACACGTCCGTAGTCCTCCTTGCTGCATCGAGTATCTATATTTTCTTGTACGTACTTACTCCATTAATCCGAGTATGTTTTACGTGGTGTGCAGGGAGAAGGTGACCATCCCGGCGGAGAAAGGCCACATCCTGCTGGAAGGGGAAGGCTCCTGGAAGACGGACATCAACTTCCACGCCTACGCCGACCCGCACGCCCACACCAACGGCAACACGTCGGCGACGTACCAGAGCGCCACCTTCACCGTCCTCGCCGACGACTTCGTGGCCCGGAACATCGCCTTCAAGAACACGCACAACGCCCGCGACAGGACCCGCGCCACCCAGGCCCAGGCCGTGGCGGCGCTCGTCAGCGGCGACCGGAACGCCTTCTACGGCTGCGCCTTCCACGGCTTCCAGGACACGCTCTGCGACGACCCCGGCCGGCACTACTTCAGCGGCTGCTTCATCGAGGGCGCCATCGACTTCATCTTCGGCTACGGCCAGTCCATCTACGACGGCTGCACCATGGTGTCCAACATGCCGGCGTCCTACGGCGGGCAGCCCGGGTGGGTGACGGCGCACCGCAGGGACAAGGCCGGCGACCCCGGCGGCTTCGTGTTCAAGGGCGGCGAGGTCAGAGGCACCGGGAGGCAGTACCTCGGACGCGCGTGGAACCAGTACGCCAGGGTCGTCTACTACCAGGTGAACATGTCCGGCGTCGTCATCCCGCAGGGGTGGGATCCGTGGAACGCCGGCGTCGACACTAACGACGTCGTGTTCGCGGAGGTTGGGTGCACCGGGCCGGGGTCGGACATGGCCGGGAGAGTGCCGTGGGAGAAGCGTCTGAGCGAGGCGGAGGTGGAGAAGTTCGTCGACATGAGCTTCATCGACGAAAACGGCTGGCTAAGCCAGCAGCCATCATAGCCGGGGATCGGCTAGGTCTTCTTGTGACAAGTTTGTATAGCACCTGTGTGCAAGTGGCTCGAAAAATGTCTCAAGAAGGAAAACTTTGTAACACCAATCTGTTTTATTTATTTGGAAATACACCATGCCAAAAAAAAAAGCCAGATGTGAATAGTCTAGTTTTCGCTTTTGTTTTCTTGTTACACTTTTCATACTAGGGGTTGTTGGCACATTTCTTTTTTTTTTTGCGATAATAAAACTTCCACTACTCAGCCCCTAACACTGCACAAATCCAAGTTACAAGCATTAAGAACGGACTCTGGACCACAGCGAAGCCAGACCGAAGTTGTAGACTCAGAGAGAGCCAGTCTCGCCAGAAGATTACTAGGACGACAAGAAGCACAGAATTTAAGAGAGAACGAATCTAAAGACAAAAGCAGAAACTTGATGTTCGACACCAAAGAAGAGTAGATGGATCTATTAGCATCCATCTCCTCCAGAAGCTTGATCGATATTCTTGAAGAGCACTCAATGATGATATCCATGCATTCCCTGTTTATAGCAATTTTTACTCCTTCTCTCATAGCATGAAGAGTTGCCTCGAGATCATCCTGACAAAATAAGAGCTCTCTACAAGAAGAGAACAAGATTTCTCCAAGATGATTCCTCAGGATCATTCCGCAGCCATATTTTCCGAAGCCTCCAATCGAGGAACAATTCAGCTTTACCCTGCCCACCAGGGGTGGACTCCAGCATCGAGACCTCCCTTTCTTCAATATCACATGTGAACGTACCGCACCCGGAATAATGGGAGATTTTCCTTTCTTGTCACACACTGGATTGTCAAATGAAGACATTGAGAGAAAATACCCCACCAAAAAATCCCTAGACACATGAGCTGGAGGAGGGGTTTTATTGTGGGTAATTTCATTCCTAACAAACCAATTGCGCCAGAAGATGAGCATTACCATGGTCCTTTGTTGATCATCCAATCGCGTCAGAAGGTGCAGCAGCCATTCTTCCCCTGTATGAACAATCTCCGCCAAGCACGACAAGGGCCAAACTTCCGCCATGGATTCCCAGAGACCAACTGACAGCGGGCATCGACATAGTGCATGAAAGGTGCTTTCTTCTTCCCGTTGGCAGATAGGGCACCACACAGAAGTAACCAAGGAGCGTTTAAACATGTTAGGCCAAGTGGGTAGAGAATTCGTCGATGACCTCCAAGCAAAGTTTTTGACAGTAGGAGGGAGCCTGCTCTTCCAGATCAGCGACCAGCAAGCTCTCCTCCCATCTGGAATGGAGCTAGAGCCCGTAGCAGCAGCCATATGCAGTTCCTGGAAACCAAGATCATACGCTGACTTAACAGAAAAACGCCCAAACTTGTTCGGACCCCAAGCAAGGGTATCAGCCACTCCAGTATTGGTTCTGATTTTTAAAATTTCTAGAACATCCGCAGGCATAAAATGTTGTCTCAGGAGCTCCTGATTCCATGCTCCAGTAGGATTCAGGAAACCTGTCACAAATCTTATTCGACATCTCCCTTGCTGACTGAAAGGTTTGTACGAAAAAGGCCTCGGTATCCAGTTATCTCTCCACACACGAATATTTGTACCATCACCAATCCTCCAGATAAGTCCCTTTTTCAACAATTCCAGACCATGACTGATTGCAGTCCATGTAGGGGAAGCATTCCCAGTGAATAGATAGTATTTGGCTTTTAAAAGTCTAGCACAAAGACTGTTCGGTCGGGTAATAAGTCTCCAAGCTTGTCTGGCCAACAACGCTTGGTTTAAAACTCTGAAATCCCAAAAACCCAGCCCACCTTTATCCTTCGGCTGCTGGAGTCGAGGCCATGCCTTCCAATGCACCTTCCTTTTTCCTTTGTTCTCCCCCCAATAAAAGGCACGTACCAATGCCGTGAGGTCATCACAAACCGAGAAGGGTAGTTTGAAAATGCCCATGATGTAGGTCGGAAGTGCTTGAGCGACAGACTTAATGAGAACCTCCCTGCCAGGCTGTGCCAAGAAACCCTCACCCCAAATCATTAATCTCTTAAGAAGTAAGGCTTGTAGATTCTGAAATTTTCCTTTGGACATCCTGCCATCGGGCGTTGGAAGGCCAAGGTATTTATCCTCGAAGCTAGCCGTTGTAATAGCTAGAACTTCCTTGACCTCGTCCTGGACCTCCAGGGGACAAAGATCACTAAACAAGATGGAACACTTGTTGTAGTTTAGAGACTGGCCTGTGGCTGCTTCAAAGCTCCGGAGGCAATCCATTATTATGTTAGCCTGAGGTCTCGACGCCTCAAAGAAGAGCATCGTGTCATCTGCAAAAAGAAGATGGGAAATCCTTGGCGCATTGCGGCAAATGTGTAAAGGGTGAAGGATATTGGAATCCACCTTCTTCTTCAGGAGAGTTGATCAACCATCCGCCACAAACAAAAACAGAAACGGAGATAACGGGTCTCCTTGCGGAAGCCCTTGCGACGGGGCAAAAGAATCAAGAATGGTTCCATTAAATTTGACAGAATATCTCACCGTGGTTATACATGTCATAATCCAGTTAACCCACCGTTGAGCGAAACCCATCCTCTGCATCATTTGCTTCAAGAAGTCCCAATCAACCCTGCCATATGCTTTATACAGATCTAGTTTATAAGCACAGAAATTCCTAGAGTTTACTTTTTCCTGTCTGATATGATGAATACACTCAAAAGCAATCTGAGCATTATCCGTAATCATCCTCCCTGGGATGAAAGCACTCTGTTCTGGAGATATAATATCATCAAGGAGAGGTCTTAGCCTGTTGACCAAACATTTAGATATCAGCTTATAAATGACGTTGCATAAACTGATCGGCCTAAAGTCAATAAGCTTGGATGGATTAGCAACTTTCGGGATGAGAACAATGGTGGTGTTGTTTCCTCCTTGCGGCATAACTCCTATCGAGAAGAAAAACTTTACAACCCGGATTATATCTTCCTTTAGGACATTCCAATTCCTCTGAAAGAAACGGGAGGGAAAACCGTCCGGTCCTGGAGCCTTCAATGACCCAATCTGAAAAGGGCATCATAAATTTCCTCATCTGAGAATTCTCTGCAAAGCCGCGCGTTGTCAACATCAGATATAATTCTGTCAAAGAGCTCAACAATGGGCGCAGCTTCCAGAGACTCATCCTTACTAAAGATGTTTTGAAAGTATGTAGTAGCCATATTCCCCATCACAGCCGGTTCAGATTGATTCACTCCCTCATCATCTAGGAGTTGTCGAATTTTGTTCTTTCTAGCTCATTGAACGCAAACAAATTTCTCCAGTCGTTGGTGGCTGTAGCCCTGTCAAGCCTAACACGCACGTTTGCAGCACCAGATCTCATATTGTCATAGGTGTAAGGTGCACCCTTAAAACCTAAGTCAATCAAGCCACAATTCATCAACATATCTCTAAACGAAGCCATCTGCGGCTCAGGCCTTGGAGTCTGAGAGAAATGTTCAAATCCCCATTGAGCTTCATTAAAGTCACCGAACACAAGCCACGGTAAGTCTGATAATGATTTTAGTCGCCTTAATTTGTCCCACATTTGTGGTGTGTTTTCCACACGGGGCTCTCCATAAACACAGGTTATTCTCCATTGTGTTCCTCCGTCCTCAAATCTGGTAGCAGCATCAATATACCTATCATCCGTTTCCAAGATGTCCACTACGCAATTTTCATGCCAGTAAAGAGCCAAACCACCACTCAAACCATTCCTGTCCACGCCAGAGAAACCTCTCAGGCCTAGACGATTCCTTATGCTCCTCATCTTACTAGCTTTTTGTCGAACATTTGCAATATTTTGTTGGCACACTTCTTATGAACATTTGCAATATTTTGTGAATTTTGAAGACACTTAAAATTTGACTTTTTTAAACACAGGAGTATGTAATTGTTGAAAGTATCTTCCACATACGAACGGAGATATAAGGAATGCAATTTTACACTCATTAAGCATTGCACGGTTGCATCAGGCCTAGAGAGGGACACACCTTCCTTCTGCTCCCCAACAAATTCATGCTTTGAAATGTCTCCAAAAGTGTGGTCAAAGGAAGAAAATTAAAACTCCCTTAGTTTTTTAAATAACTATAGTTCTAGATTTGGGAAAATTTCCTATTTTGCGGGGACCCTAATTTCGTGTGTCCTCGAGAAAGATTTGCTTCATATGAGTATTTACTTAGGCTTATCCTTAGGATAATTAAATATTAGGCCACTTACTACAACATTGATTTTTTTACATATTACTCAATTATAATATTACTTTCTATCAAACAAACCATCAAATTATCTTTGCAGCAATTACAATTATTTTTTGCTAGTTTTCACATATCAACTCCTTATGCTTCTAGTTGGGTTCGACACGGTCTTCCTTATCAAATGAGAGATGATACATCCACTACACTTATGGAATATCATGCACAGGGTATTCAAAATGCGCGGACACGCACGGCCTTCTGTACCCGATGTCCATGGCCCTATGATTTCAGCGGACACTTAGAGAGATTTGGGCAAACTTTGTGTGGATGAAGTAGATGCAATTGATAAATCATCTCCTTCTACAATAACCTCCGAGAGATCAATGCCCTGAGATAAACTTAATAATCATCATTAATTTCACTACACATTATCATTACACGGAAAGATCATTTAGAGATAAATGCATTTTCATTCTCATCATGTGCACCATCCAGACACCAACGTGTACGCTATCCTTAGTGAGGAATATACTCATGAAAATATAACAAGTTCAGATTTGAAATCATGGCACTCGGGGGGGGGGGAGCTAGGGGGCTAGTGTCAAGCATTAAGATCAACAAGATGCAACAAAGATGATAAACAACATAGTAGATGATAGGCAACATGCCCCCAACAATCTGACGAACTATTATATGCTAAATTTCATCCAATCCCTACCATTCCCTTTGCCTACATCAGAGAATTACTCACACATGGATGGGGACAACATGGATGGATGATGGAGTGGTGATAATGATGACGGTAGAAAGTTCCCCTCACCGGAGGCCAAAACAACTTCTAGATTAGCTCTCCCGAGGACGAACAGAGGTGTTGGTGGCTTCGCGACAGAAACTGGAGATATGAGCGATGTTTCAAAAATATAGGCCAAAGGGGGGCTTGGGGGGTGACCCCACCTGGTTAGGCGGCCAGGTAGCGCGGCCAGGCCCTGATCGCACCATCCGGTCGCCTTCTGGCTCCTAGGGTCTTCCGGTAAGTTGGAATTTCTAGATTTTTTAGGGAATTTACTGAGAAACTTTATTTTTACCTTTTCTTACACAAAAATAGACATACACGCAACTCTGTTGAAAACAAAGTCAGTTTGGGTTAGTTCCGTTCAAAAAATTCAAGAATGAGGCAAAACAATAGCAAAAGTGTTTGAAAAAGTAGATACGTTTGAGATGTATCAACATCCATTGTCACCCTCCTTAATTACAAGATTTGAGATGCAAGCCGAGGACGAGCTTACGGATCTGCAAACTCGTGCTAGCGAACCTACTGCAACGCTAGGGCTAAAGCTGCCTCTCCGTCGCGTACTCCAAGATCCACTCCATGGATACCTCTCGAGAGCCCGCAAATAGCATGTGATGCTCATCCCGTGTGGGCATTGACACCGCCAACACCGTCATTACTGTCGCCCCTTGGCCGCTCGCTCCGCCTCCCGCAACTGCCTTTGTCGGATCTCCTCCGACCACCCTGAGAGAGGTATCCGATCTACCAGATCCATAATGGTTCTCTGAAAGTTGTGAGTTTGCCGGAGACTTGCGGGAACACCCACGTTGGTGGGGATGTGGAGGTGGTAGGTTGGGGGTCGGTGTGTCACGAGAACGAGAGAGGGTGTTCGTTCGCAAGAGGGAAAAGCTGCCTTATCGGTGCATTGATTAGGCTCCGGAATTGGATAATGTCATCATTTTTATACAATACTCAATACATATATTTCCATATGGTAGCAATTAACACCTACCCTCAAAAAACAATTAACACCTGCCATCACAAAAAAAATTATACACTAAAAGTTAGCTTACAATCATATACCATTCATATAGAGGTAGAAAATTACTCTTACGGATAATCATCAGCCCAACGGTACGTAACGAAGGTTGTATTAATATGGGACTCTCGTATGGATGAATGGATCTATCTGTGTCTGATCCATAGAGAGAAACACCAACATACGTGAGTAGGAGAAATGGAGTACTGCCACCGTGTCGTTAGTTTGGTCGTGCTCCTGCTGCTGCTCCGATGGCCGGCGTTGAGCTCTGCATGGGCGCCGGTGTCGAGGAACATCACCGTGGACGGCAACGGGGGAGGAGACTTCCGGAGGGTTCAGTCGGCGGTGAATGCCGTGCCGGACGGCAATCGCGAGTGGGTCAGGATCCACGTCCGGGCTGGGAACTACAGGTTCGTCGTGCTACACAGTTCCATGTTGCACCGGAGAATGTGACCATTCCATGATGCAAGTAGTAATATGTTTATGTTGCAGGGAGAAGGTGATCATCCCAAGAGAGAAAGGCTTCATCTTGCTGGAAGGGGACGGCTCCTCCAACACGCTCATCTCCTTCGACAACTACGCCGACCGCAGCATGGACGACCTGATGCGCCGCGGCGACGGCGGTACAAACGTGTCGGGGACGTACGCCACCGCCACCTTCGCCGTCTACGCCGACGACTTCATTGCCCGGGACATCGCCTTTTGGAACACGCACAACGCTGCCGACAAGAGCAACGTCACCCAAGCGGTGGCGGCGCTGGTCGACGGCGACCGGATCGCCTTCCACCGCTGCGCCTTCCACAGCTACCAGGACACGCTCTGCGACAACACCGGTCGGCACTACTTCCACGAATGCTACATCAAGGGCGGCGTCGACTTCATCTTCGGCTACGCGCAGTCCATCTACGACGGTTGCACCATGGTGTCAAACGTGCCGTTGGGGCACGGCCGGCGTCCCGGGTGGGTGACGGCGCACGCTAGACGGCGCGCCGGTGACCCCGGCGGCTTTGTGTTCAAGGGCGGCGAGGTCGGAGGCACCGGGCACCAGTACCTCGGACGCGCGTGGAACCAGTACGCCACGGTCATCTACTATCATGTGAACATGTCCAGTGTCGTCATACCGCAAGGATGGCAGGCGTGGCACGCCGGCGCCAACACTAGCGACGTCTTGTTCGCGGAGGTTGGGTGCACCGGGCCGGGCTCAAATATGGCTGGGAGAGTGTCATGGGAGAAGCGTCTGAGCGAGGCGGAGGTGAAGAAGTTCGTGGATATGAGCTTCATCGACGACGGTTGGCTAAGCCATCAGCCATAGCCGGGGATCCAACGGATCACGATTCATGAGTAGCCTTTTTTTTAAGACAAACGGGCCAACTTCATTAATCCGTCATAATGTTGATAGGGATGAAACAAAACCATTGAATTGATCTAACCAAAAATGGCGATCAACTCCTACAGATAAGCATGCCTTGCGAACTTGTGAGCTTCGGCATTCGAACTACGATATTCATGAACTAAATTACAGAAATTAAAAAAAACTTGTATGTTGAGAGATTTCTTTCATAATCGCTCCAATGTAGTTTTGTTGTTCTTGATATCATTAATTATCATTTTTCGGTCTGAGGTTACCTGGGTTTTCTAAAGATATAAATCATTGGCAAGTGTAAAGGATTCACGAACAGGGAAAGCTTCTAGTGTTGGTGGGTCAGGAATACATGAACATAAGAGCCGAGGCATCGAAAAATTTAGAGTATATAGCATAAAACTACCATAATTGGGGTCATCTTTCCAAAAAACTACCGGATTCAAAACTTTCGCTGATAACTACCACTTTTCTGGTAACCACTCTCAAAAAACCAAGTTGCTGAGAGGGTCAAAAACAAACGCGATTATGACAGGGCTGGCCCGCATGTCAGGCTCCACGTCAGCTAACGGCTAACGGGAGGCAACTGACGGCCATTACGCGCCGTGCTGACCAGGTCAAAACCGACCGGTCGGACCACTCTCTCCCTCTCACTCACTCGCTCCCACCCACCCGTGAGACCTAGATGGCGGTTGCGATTCCCGGCGGCGGCGTAGCTCGAGACGGCGGCGAGGGAGGAGACTACTCGGAGGTGGACCACTGGATGGGCAGCGGCAGCTTTGCTACGCAGCCGCCAGCTTCCCCTCCGCCGGCGGCGCCTAATCCCGCTGCGCCACCGAGGTCGCCATCACCGGAGCAAACCCTGTCATTGGTGAGGAAGGTCGCCGAGGATCCATCCCTAGGCCACTGCTCGGTCTCCTCTTACTTCGGCATGGAGTAAATCCCCTCCCCTCTCCATCCCTCTGTTTGCATTTCTTCAGTTTGCATGTTCTATTCACTGTTAGGTGCTTTTGGGCTCACTGTTAGGAATAATATAAATGCTATAGGTGAATCAGTTAGTACAATATGGTAGGAATAATATAAATGTTAGGAATAAATGTAATAATATTCAGTTAGTACAGTAGCTCAATTTCAGTTTGGAACAATTTCAGTAGCTCAATAATATAAATGCTATAGGTGAATCAGTAGGTGAATCAGTTGTGTAATCCTAATTGGAATATCATTACATGGCTGAAAACAAAAAAACAATTGTATTAATAAGTAATTCTGCTCAATTTTAGTTTGGAACCAGAGCTGGTCCAACTACCCAGCCCAGTAGGTGAATCTGCTCCTGCATTGAGGGTTTCAAATGATGGTGTTATTCACCTTTCAGAACCAGTACTGAACACACAACAGAGCTGCAATTTTCAGCCTGCACATGCCATATCAGAAGAAGAAGATGAAGGAGATGATGATGAATGCAGTGACAAATCTTCATCAGATTTTGAATTAGACATGGGTCAGGTTTGCAATGGCAGGAGGAAGACCATTTCATACAAGGCATGGAAGATAGGTCAGGAGGAGGCTGCAGCTGAAGAGGAAATTGATATTGCAGCTGGAAGTCCTTTATTTGAAGGGGAAAGAGATGCTACAGAGTTCTGGGAGGAGGAACCAATGCATTGTGAAGATGTTGAGGAGGATACTGTCATTGCACCTGTTAGGCCAAATAAACTAAATCCAAGAAGAAAAGGGATTTCAAATATTGGGCCCATCACAAGAACACATACTCAAGCAAACCATGCCAAGTTTCAAGATTTTGTCCCTCCAAATGATGAATTTATTTTCCCAGGTGATTTTGGAGTATCTGAAGATGAAGATTTGGTGGAAGTTTTACCTTCTGGCAGGAAGAGGAGGTGCAAGAAAAAGAAAGAGAGGACTTGGTATGACCCTGCATTACCTGAGGCACATGACCAGTTGAGCAAGGATTTGTGCTTCAGTAATGTATATGAGTTTAGAAAGGCACTAAGGAATTACCATGTGATGACTTTAAGAAATTTTCAATACCATAGGAATGATAGCCAGAGGATAATAGTGTGGTGCCCACAGAGAGACCATGGATGTCAGTTTTACATGACTGCAGCCAAAGTAGCCCATGAGTCCACATTCCAAATCAAGAAGTGCAACATGGAGCATATCTGTGGAGCATGTGGGGAGAGTACAAAGGTGACAGCTAATTGGGTGGCAGAAGCAGTTGAAGATACAATAAGATCAAATCTAAATGCTGATGTGGACACAATTATTCTTAAGCATACAAAAAAGAAATTTTGTGTGCATGTGCCAAAGAGTTTGGCATACAGGGCTAGGATACAAGCAGTTGATGTTGTGCAAGGAGATCTGTTGACACCGATTTTGGCCAAAGTAAAATGCGTTGTAAATAACTATGATGGATTTTTTGCCATTCAATA
Organism: Bromus sterilis; assembly: GCA_950022295.1. Taxonomy (NCBI): domain Eukaryota; kingdom Viridiplantae; phylum Streptophyta; class Magnoliopsida; order Poales; family Poaceae; genus Bromus; species Bromus sterilis. Next base: position 48,297,156 of record OX465600.1, on the reverse strand, counting down.
TAAAATAATAGACCTAAAAATAAAAGAAGGAAATGATGGAGTCAAATATCAATATTTAAATTAAAGGATGTAATTTTTATATGCATACACCATCATCAACTGCAAAATTTTGATGTTGACACAAATTCAAAGTTTCGTAGGCGACACTACTATGGTCAAAATATTATATCACATGTACGGGCATAATCCTCTAATCCCTAATTAAATATGAGCACGGTAAGAAATATGACACTCGGAGATGCATATATAAAATGTCAGGCCATGCACTATTTGTACAAAACGCTTACGTAAATGCATGGTGCAGGTCCGAGCTAATGCGTGCATGCGTTATGCATGGAATGATTAATTAGGCGGCAAGGTTAAGAACTAGTAATAATTACCAGTCCATGGCCTAAATGCATACGGCGGTCCACTAAAGCTCTTTGCAACAGCTAAACTAATCATTTACCTGATCATCATGGCTAACAGGTCCATGTCACGTGTAACCTGTTAGAGCCCATTAGAAAAAAAATCAAAGTGCGTAACAAGTATACCCAGCTAAGTTTTCAGCGGTTAGCTGGCTCGCACGATCAGAAGAACGTGGGCAAAACTCCCACGATCCCACCACGATAGCAGGACGTGAGCACGTCCAGCGAGATCCCTCCGCTGCTCTCCCGCTCCTCTATAAATACCAGTTCATCATCCCCGGGTCGCGGCTCATTCTTTTTCTTCCGGGACGGCTCATCTCCTGCACATTCTTCCATCCATCTGGCCGCTGCTCATATTCGCTGCCCGAATCTCTACTCATTTCCCCGGCTGCTCATCACTCGCACCTAGCCAGCCATCCGCGTACAAGCCCACCACGGCCGTCCGTCTCATCACCACCGGCTGCTCGTTGTCCGCGTCGCTGCCGTCGGCCGCTCGACATTCATACTATCAGAGATGTTGAGTGTTTAGCAGTTGCCGGTCGCCCGCTCGACATCCGCGAGCCGTTGTGCGTAGGTCGCCAGCAAGCATCGAACATTCATCCATACATCAACGCAAGAAGCAAGGTAAAAAATTCATGGCAACACTTTCCCCCTCTGCTTAAATTGTGCCTATCATATCATAGAAACCTTTTGGTTTTACGGTTGGCGTGCCGGCAAGTTTGTATGAACTTGGTCCGTCGTACAACCGTGAAGATTGTTATACATTATATATGTTTTACGGTTGACGTGCCGGCAAGTTTGTATGAACTTGGTCCGTCGTACAACCGTGAAGACTGGTACACACGATATTTGTTTTACGGTTGGCGTGCCAGCAAGTTTATATGACTTGGTCCGTCGTACACCCGTGAAGACTGATATGCATGATATATGTAGACAACATTACGACATGCCATTTCATCAAATTAAAATATGTTGTCTTGATTGGTCTCATGGCGATCTTGCATCCCATGTTGATACAACTAAAGAATAGAATAGAACTAAATATGTTGTCTTGATTGGTCTCATGGTAATCTGCCATGTTGATACAACTCAAGAATATAATAAATGCATGTTGTCTTGATTGGTCTCATGGCGATCTTGCGTCTTGCACGCTATTTATATATGCTTCATCGACAAATTAGCCATATCGCTTATGCATTACCTTCATACAAATGCATGTATCTATCAAACCAAAATTATATGATAGATGAGCTCTCTATATTGATTCTTGCACTAGATATAATATAGTGAACCATGTTGTTGATATCAAAGTAAACATGGCAATCGAATACTCATGCAAGATATTTACTCCATGCATTGTTTAGTCTCATATAACTAAACTGAGTTGATAATCTACATCATGCTCATGAAACATATAAACTGATACATACTCGTGTTTGGCTACACTGCAAGCATACATCCTATGCTATGATAGTGATAGTACAAATTAAGAGAAATCACCATGTTCCATTCGGTTATGCTACACGTGGGCATATTTCTACACGACACTAGCCTAATTCGAGTGAAGCGAAACTGCATTAAAATATGCTCATATAGTTATGTCACTAGTTTCTCATATAAGGCTAGTTGATACCATATTAGACCATTAATCCTGTGCGGTTATCATCGTGTCATGCACTACATATAGGTGTAGGCATGTATAAACTGAACATGAGTTAAAAGTTAAAACATACAAATGCATGTAAACATTGAATTCTCATGTCATAAGAAAATCTCTCATATAGATTAAAATCAAACCATTCATTCCTTTCATATAGGTGTGTGCATATACATAATTAAATGATAACTAGGATCATAGCCTATGTTATTTGCACGGAATATAACTTAGTGCATCCTCGATCTCCATATATATTATGTCCTGCCCATATCGGCTTAATGCAATGCTATATACGTTGCTACAAAATTAAACAAGATATTTTCTCCATTCCATGCATGTATATAGAAATCACATGCATGATAAACTTGGCCCACAAAATGAGTCATACCATATATTGCACATGTGCTTGGTAAACTAGCTTATTAAGCATTAAAATATTTAAAATATTACTCCAATGCCTTAAGAGTATAAAACTATGGTCAAATATATGAAAATACTCCAATACCTTAAGAGTATAAACTATGGTCAAATATCAAAACTACTCCAATACCTTAAGAGTATAAACTATGGTAAAATATATAGAAAAATACTCCAATACCTTAAGAGTATAAACTATGGTCAATAAAATATAGAAATTACTCCAATGCCTTAAGAGTATAAACTATGGTCAAATATAGAAAATACTCCATTTCCTTAAGAGTATAAACTATGATCAAATATCAAAACTACTCCAATACCTTAAGAGTATAAACTATGGTCAAATATAAGAAATACTCCAATACCTCAAGAGTATAAACTATGGTCAATCAAATATCAAAATACTCCAATAACTTAAGAGTATAAACTATGGTCAAATATATAAAATACTCCAACGCCTTAAGAGTACAAACTATAGTCAAATATATAAAATACTCCAATACCTTAAGAGTATAAACTACGGTCAAATATCAAAATACTCCAATACCTTAAGAGTATAAACTACGGTCCAATATCAAAACTACTCCAAGACCTTAAGAGTATAAACTACGGCCAAATATACAAAATATACTCCAAACCCTTAAGAGTATAAACTATTGTCAAATACAAAAACTACTCCAATACCTCAAGAGTATAAACTATGGTCAATCAAATATCAAAATACTCCAATAACTTAAGAGTATAAACTATGGTCAAATATATAAAATACTCCAACGCCTTAAGAGTATAAACTATAGTCAAATATGTAAAATACTCCAATACATTAAGAGTATAAACTACGGTCAAATATCAAAACTACTCTAATACCCTAAGAGTATAAACTATGGTCAAATATAGAAAGTACTCCAACAACTTATGAGTATAAACTATGTTTCCAAATATAAGGAAAATCCTCCAAACTATAGATGATAACCTACATAAAACTATAAAATAAAGAGATACATGCGCTGACAACAACAAAATAGAATCATAGCCTATGTCACTTGCACTAAACATACCATGGTGCAACTGAATATCTCATCATAAAATTCCATATAGCTTCTTCATATGTGGGCTTGGTGCAATGCTATATACATTGCTACAAAGTGAAACAAATATTTCCCATGCATCCATATAGAAATCATATGCATGATCAAATTAACTCATAAAAAGAGTTATCCCCTATATGCATGTATGCTCACTGAACTGGCTAGTAAACCATTAAATAAATCAATATATGCAAAACACTTCTTATTACTAAAATATCCAATGGTTAATGAGTTAGGCATAAATAGCCAAATCATCCACGTGCTATACATATGAACATCAAATGTCATATGATATGAATGAATCAAATCATGTATATTATGCTACCCATATGTAGCGTAGACAAATTCAAGGCCCCCAACCACGCCGAAGTCGACAACAACAAGGAGGAAGACTTCTCTTTTTATATTTTGTAGTCTTCTTTCATTTCTACATTTGTAATGCTCATATGTTGTAATGTCATGTAATAGATATGTTGGAATTCTTAATCAGGGATTTTCTCTCCGGAGATGTAATTAACAGTTCTTTTATGTATATGTAAGAGTTCTGGAAATAAAGTACCTGCAATGTTTGATCTCTCTTTTATGATATGCATTTATGCATTTAAATTATACTATCTGTCTCTATGACGTGGACACGTTAGTATTGTTTTTCTATCGCCCCATTTTCCCGTCATCAAGATCACAAGCAGCAGTATAGGAGGTTGAGGGACTACTTGCAGTGTGTGCTAGATACAAACCCTGGAAACAGGTGCATTGTTACAACATATGAGGATGCATTGAATCCAGCACCCACTCCTAGGTTCAAGTACATGTTTTACTCTTTGAATGCTTCTATACAAGGATTTCTCAATGGATGTAGGCCTTTTATAGGTAAGCAGCATAAGTTAATTTTGTAATCTCTTCAGTGCATTTATTGTAAATCTTGTAATGTACTATTCATTGGGTGCAGGGCTAGATGGCTGCTTTATCAAGCTGACAACTGGACAACAGATACTAGCAGCCACAGGAAGAGATGGGAACAACAACATTTTCCCCATTGACTTTGGTGTGGTTGACAAAGAAGAGGGTGACAGCTGGAGTTGGTTCCTAAATCAGCTTAGAGCTTGTATTGGAACTGGGAAAAAGTTTGGCACTTACACTATAATGTCTGACAGACAAAAGGTCAGTAAACCTTACTCAAACAATGTGTTATTTACTAGGAAATTTAGCAATGTGTAATGTGTTATTGTTATTAACTAGGAAAATTGTGTTATTGTTATTGTAATGTGTTATTTTTGCATTCTCAATGTGTTATTGCTGCACTTGTATTGTTAGTAACTAGGAAAATTGTGTTAAACAGGGGCTTCTTAAAGCAGTGAATGATGTTTTTCCTGACTCACCTCAGAGGTACTGTCTTAGACATATATATGCCAACTTCCAGTCCCATGGCTTTAGAGGAGAGGAATTAAAAAAATTGTAGACAAAGCTAGCTACTCTTTCACCCATCATGGTTTTGAAAATGCAATGGCAAGTTTGAAGGCAGCATCTGAGCCAGCTTGGATGTGGTTGAATGGAATCCCAAAACAATGCTGGGCTAGGCATGCTATGGATCATGTTTGCAAGACAGATCTAGTAGTTAATAACCTTAGTGAGGTTTTTAACAAAATGATCCTAGATGTAAGGGCAAAGCCAATCAAAACAATGTTTGAAGGAATAAGGACCAAGCTCATGGTGAAGTACCAAGGGATTAGGGAGAAAACTGAATCTTGTAGGTGGGAAATTACCCCAACCTATACTGAGAAGCTTGAGGAGGCTAAAAAGTGGGCCAAATACTGTGAAGCTGACATGGCTGGGCCAAACATTTGGCAAGTAACCAGTGGTGAAAATTCCTACTGTGTGAAGCTGGATGAGGCAACATGTTCTTGCAAAAAATGGGACATGACAGGTACACCTTGCCATCATGCTATTTCTGCAATACAGAAGATCAAGCTACATCCTGAGGATTTTGTAAATCATTTCTTTAAGAAGGATATTTACAAAGCAGCATACCAACATATCATCTATCCTGTGCCAAGTCCAGATTTTTGGCCAAAGACAGAAACACCTGATATAGAACCACCTGTTTTCAGAGAGAAAAAAGGAAAGAAACAAACTGCTAGGAGAAAGGGTGAGTTTGAGGTACCAGCCCCAAGGGATACATCAAGGACAGGGACAATTACTTGTAGTAATTGTAAGAGACAAGGACATAGGTGGACCATGTGTACTGCCCCATTGATGTCACACTTACAAGTTAGAAAAAATCAGCACCAGGTAAATTTACTTGTACTTGTTCTAAATGCTGATACTTTACTTGTTCTAAATGCTGATACTTTACTTGTTCTAAATGTCCCATTGATTGCAGGAGAACAGGGCTGACTATCCTTCTTCATCTGCACCACAAGCAACAACAATTTCAGCTCCTACGCCAGCATCTACACCAGCATCTACATCCACTGCTCCAAGAAAGAGGAAGAGCCCAGCTTTGGGCAGGGCAAGCACTTCATCTCCAGCAAAGAACACCAGGCCAAGCACTTCTTCTTCAGCTAAGAACACCAGGTTATCTGCTTCTTCTCCAGCAAAGAACACCAGATCCTCTGCTTCTTCTCCAGCAAAGAACACCAGGTCATCTGCAGCTTTTGCTAGAGGATTTACTGCTCCTAGAGCTGCTGTTAGTGGATCTGCTGTTAGTGGAGCTGCTGTTAGTAGAATTGGTTCAAAGAGAAAGAGGCAGACAAGCAGCAGGCTGTTGGGCTATTTCACAGCTAGTGGCAACCACTAAATGTGTGTTGGTTTGAGCTACTTTATGTTTATGTTGTAAGCTACCATGTGGTGAACTACTTTATGTTTATGTTTATGTTCTAAGGTACCATGTTTATGTTTATGTTGTAAGCTACCTTGTTGTGAGCTACTTGGTGTTTGAGCTACTTTATGTTTGAGCTACTTGTTGTTTGAGCTACTTGGTGCATTGAGCTACTTGTTGTTTGAGCTACTTGGTGCATTGAGCTACTTGTTGTTTGAGCCTAACTATATCAAAATGAGGTTGTCGATAACCACCTAGGAGCCTAACTATATCAAAATGAGGTTGTCGATAACCACCTAGGAGCCTAACTATATCAAAATGAGGTTGTCGATAACCACCTAGGAGCCTAACTATATCAAAATGAGGTTGTCGATAGCCACCTAGGAGCCTAACTATATCAAAATGAATTTGTCGATAGCCACCTAGTAGCCTAACTATATCAAAATGAATTTGTCGATAGCCACCTAGTAGCCTAACTATATCAAAATGAATTTGTCGATAGCCACCTAGTATCCTAACTATATCAAAATGAATTTGTCGATAGCCACCTAGTATCCTAACTATATCAAAATGAATTTGTCGATAGCCACCTAGTAGCCTAACTATATCAAAATGAATTTGTCGATAGCCACCTAGTAGCCTAACTATATCAAAATGAATTTTTCGATAGCCACCTAGTAGCCTAACTATATCAAAATGAATTTGTCGATAACCACGACACAGAGATTACATACATCAAGCACTTGTTCCATGGTTCAACATATATAAGTAGATCATTAATAACTTCATTACAATAAAGTAGCTCAACATGGTTCAACACATAAATATAAAGTGGCTTACAATAAAGTAGCTCAACAAGGTTCAACAATTACATATAGAACTAAGATCATCAGTGCAGTCTCCCATGTCCAAAATATGCACCCTAAACCCACTCTACTTGCAAGACCTGTTATATATAGTGGCCTTGTATTTACTTAACCAGGGCTACATGCAATTCATTCCTCCAGAATTGCTTTGATATTCTGCAGCTTTTCCATGCTTCCATAGCCAGCATTGAGTAGGTAACTCACAGTCCTCTCAACTTCCCTTTTCTCTTCAACTAGTTTATCATGTTTGGCTTCCACCTCTTTCATTGCATTCCTAGTGTTCTTGATGATGTCAGCTTGAGACTGCAAGATGCACCTTTTCTCCTTTGCTAACTTAAGCTTCTCCATCTTCAGGTCAAGCTGTAGCTCCTCCTTCTTCTGCTCCAGCATCTGTTCATCTTTCATCACTTAATCCTGGTGAATACCATCCTGCCAGTCAAACATGTTGCTAACTTCATCTGCCATTTTCTGGTACTGACTGCACACCTTGTCATGCTCTGTCTACAACTTGGCAAGCTCTCTATCATAGGCCTGCCTATCTTTCACCCTACCAGTGGTCTGCTCATGATACATCTCCCATAACCTTGCCAAACATTTTTGTAGAATGATAGGCCAAGGTTTATCAATCCACTCCACTACACCACAGTTAACACCTCCCTGCTAAAGTACAACAATTAATGAAATGATCTAAATCTGAAATAAATTCCTACTCACTGAAATACAACAGGTGTTATGCTAAAACTGAAACAAACCATTTCTTGCAATACTCACTGAAATAGAGAAATACAACAGGTGCAAATACCACAATAACTAATTGAGATAACAACAATTCAATTATCACAAACACATAACAATTGTGCATACTAGTGAGCAGAAGATCACACTACATTTGACAGGAAACAGAACAATACATTTGACAGGAAACAGAACAATACATTTGACAGCAATGGCTCACCTGAATACAACACCCATGGAACCTCCTTCCAGTGTCTGTGCCTTGAAATGCCACACATTTCTTGGGCCTTAACCTGTGCAGCATGCACTTCTCAACATCTCCAACCACAGGACCACTGTAAAGTGGCTCAGGGATGGTGTCTGGGCTCTCCTGAGTATATAAAAAACAAAATGTATAAGCCTACATGGAGCCAAAGGGATATACTTACACACTAAAAGCATTCCACTCATCATTTCTATCTAAATCCACCAAATCGACATGTACCCTAACCCTAACCAAAATTAGCAGAGCACCAAGGGGGTATACTACAAGCATTCTAATCATCTTCTCCACCCAAAGCACCAAAGCCCACAAAGCCCCCAAATCCCCCAAATCGACATGAACCCTAACCCTAACCAAAATTAGCAAAGCACCATTGGGGGATACTTACATAAACCTCCAGCTCCATGAAGGTATCCTCTTCACTGTCCTCCTCGCCATCATTCTAGGACGGCATGGTCGTCGGCGGCAAGCAGAACGGCGGCGGTGGCGCGGGGAGCAGAGGAGAGAGGGAGAGGAGTGGAGCTGGGGAGTGAGAGAGCGAGTGAGTGAGAGAGTTATAAGTGAGAGGGAGAGAGATGATGGTCGTCAGTTGCCTCCCGTTAGCCGTTAGCTGACGTGGAGCCTGACATGCGGGCCAGCCCTGTCATAATCGCGTTTGTTTTTGACCCTCTCAGCAACTTGGGTTTTTTGAGAGTGGTTACCAGAAAAGTGGTAGTTATCAGCGAAAGTTTTGAATCCGGTAGTTTTTTGAAAAGATGAACCCAATTGTGGTAGTTTTATGCTATATACTCAAAAATTTACCGTGGTCGTCTCTGGCTGCACACATATGGCATGGGAGAGAGAGAGCAGGATGATTACACTCATTTTGAATTGCCGTTTAGAGAGGGGCTGGGCCATCTTGTTCCCTACTAATTCCCGTATGCATTAACACAAGTTAGTACTATCTTCGTTTCAACTTAACACAAGTAATAATTTTATTTTAAGTCAAAAGATTAAATTTATTAGGCTACAAAATATATACTATCTACTATATCTTCAACACCAAATCATTTTGAATTGCCGTTTAGACTAGTAACATATGGATGTTACTAGTTGATGTTGCTCCCCACTATGGCTAATCTTAGGTATTACTAATTTACTAGTACGTACTAACTTTCTTTCAGGCAATTACACCCACACAATGCTAAAGCTTGGCGTAAAATCTCACTTTGATGCTAAAACTTGTGTGATATAGATTAGTACTGTTGCATGTTGTTTCGGACGCGTAAATACGATGCAAGTCATGATCGAATACGCCTGCAACGCTAACTAGGAGTGCTAACGTGGCGTTCACTGTCAGCCATCGAACAAGGACATGTGACCGGTTATTTTGCAACAACAAAATAATTATAATAAAAAGTACAAATTTTTTACGACGCATGACCCAGCTATCAGCAACTCACAAATAATGAAAAAACTGTGCTACCCTCATGCTTCTTTCGTTTCAAATTAAATAATTTTTATTTGTGTATATGTCTAAATATATATGTAAACAAATGAAAGTCATTTAATTTGGAACGGAAAGAGTACGACATGTTCGCCTGGAGCGCGCACAGCTAACCACTTGATCCATAAGCATCTCACATTAAGATGGAATACGCTCTATATATAATCATTGCGTATTACGCATCTTGCACTGTTTTTAAGAAAAATTTATATGATTTCTATATATTTTTAATAAATTCTTAAATTAATTTAAAAATGATCATGTTTCTAAATCCTGTATTATTATAAAATATATTCATATTATTATTTATGCTTTCAAACATATTTTTATATTTAATTTATTTATAATTTTTTTTTTGAAGCATACTAATTTTATTTTAATGCAAACTTTATTTACAAAATTTAATATAAAGTATACTTATGTTATATAACAACATTATTTTAATAAAAGTTTATATAAATTTAAAAAATGTTCATGTTTCTAAAATCAGTTTTATTATAAACATATTCCTAAAATTACAAAAATTTAAAGCGAATTTATAAAAAGTGTTTTAATAATTTGTGCTTTAGAATAAAATTAATTTTTTTCTTAAATATATATATATATTACAATGAATATATTTATAATAATGATTGAAAATAATAAACACTAATAGTTTTTAAAATTATATATGTATTTATTAAAATTTATAGAAACATATAAAATGCATTTGATATTTGTATTAAATATAAAAAAATATGACATGAATATATTTATAATTTAGTAATATGGATAACTCTTAAATTAATGTGTGATGACTTTTATAGTATAATTTAATTGATTTATACGTGATTTAAGAATATAACTTTTTTATAATATAAGTTTATTTTTTTAATTAAGAACCCCTCATGGTTGAAGCGTGGTTGCTTTGCTGAGCGCGCAGGCTATTATACGGTTTTCTAACTCTACCATGTCCACCCGTCGGCTTGTTATTTATCGTTTGTGGAGATGAATGTGAGGCCGGTTTGGACGGGTCTCTTTTGTGTAGGCGGTACACACATGCTTGTGTTTCTCTGGTGTCTTCTTTACATTCATTCCTGTTCTCCAGGGGTTTCGCACCGCCATTGCCTTTTTTTTCGGTCTCCTCTTGGTTTTGCCGCGTTCGTTCTTCGGTGCCAGTGGACAGACGGTGTTCTCCACGACTTCCTTTCTTCTCCACGGCTTCTTGATCACTGGCTCACTACCCGATGCCTACAAACTTATTGACTTTAAGGTGGGTAAAGCGTTGTCCTTGAAACTCAGTTTATTATTGGGTCGGGTCCTATGATGATGATACCCTTATGGCCCACTCGGCGTGCAGTGGGCCGTTAGTTACGAATGGAATGGACATGATGATGTCGCTTTATTATCCCGGCCTGAGTGGCTCGTTTTTTACCTTGGCTTACATATAAATCGAGTCCTCGTGATTAATATCCCAGCTTATATATAAAATCTGGTCTAATGTAAGCTGAATCATCTACGCCGGGTGTAACACTGAGCATACAAGACGCCGAGGCGCATTTCTCCATCGCCCATGGCTTAAATTATGTTTTTTCCTTGCACCAAAAGAAAAATGCAACACACGAAAATTCCTCAAGGAATACAATCCTATAAAATTCCTATGAATTTCCTTCTAACAAAATAGATCCTAAATATCATTGTGAGCCGGAAGCAAATCGTCCATACATGGAGTATAGACGAATGACTCGAATATGGGTGCACGGGGATGGGAATATACGCTAAACCTCGGGAAAAGTGGTCCCAAATATTGTAACTTGGCGTTGTCTAGGTAGTAAGCAAAACCTTTGAAACTGTTGCCTAAAAATGCAATCTCCTTGTGAGGATGGTAACCTAAAAAGTCTAGGCCGTAGTAGTGATAGTGCTTTTTGTAGCCGTCGACGCTGCTGATCCCCTCTTCTTCCCTATCAACAACAACACTATCGTCGCTAGAGTCCCATTCATGATCTTCTTCGTCTTCTGATACTTTCTCACGAGGGTTCGAAACACAAGTCCAAGTGGCGCTATTTTCTCCGATATCGTGTTGGCTGTAGTATCGGACAAACGTAGGCTTGAGGTCAGCTTGATGCTTCACCTCCCACTCGGATTAATAAAGCATAGGCTTTCCCGTCCCGTTATCTTGTGCGTTCATTCACGCGCTTGTGTCTCGAGATTTGCACAGAAAAAGTTGTATTAGCACGCAATAACGCCGTAGGGCACAGCTGTTTCAGAAGTCTTGTCACTAGGGTGCAGCGCAGGTTTCACAGGGTCGTTTTTGTTTGCATCCGTGTGGCGCTATTTCGCCAGCGCGTACTGTTCCACTCGAGATTTTCTTCTCCTCCTTGTTCTGCCTACCGTGATTTAGACCAAATCTTTTTTTTGAGTTGTAACCCATTTAGTATTATAGACTATATAGTAGTACTCCACTAATGTGTGTGTATCTTATTAAGTTCATACGAAGGAGCCAAAAAATATAGCATGATACAAATGCAAATATTCATGGATCATAAAATGAATGAATAAGTAAGTATTTCTTGCGAAAAATGAATAAGAGGTTTGCTCATCACCTATGTAGAAAAAAATACGTACTTGGCACAAGTTCATACGAACGAGCCAAAATATAGCATGATACCAATGTAAATATTTATGAGACATAAAATGAATAAACACATGACTTGATCATTACATATTTGAAATCGAAAAAACCCATGTGCTTGGCACAAGTTCATACGAACGCGCTAAATAGAGTATGTTATACATGCAAATATTCATAAGACAAAATGAATGAATAAATGGTTTACTCATTACATTTTTGAAACCGGAAAAAATCATGTATTTGGCATAGATTTTTATGAGCGAGGCAAATATAAGATGATGCACATCTAAATATTCATGAGTGATGCGAATCAACCTGTGGTTGAGTTGGTTAGGTGGATAGTTGTATTCCCAGCCCACCAGAGTTCAAATCCCATATTTGACAATGGTGCTCGCATTTTCCTGGATTTATTCCAGGGCTTCCGGTGATGCGCTTTCAGTGGGAGGAGATGTTCCCGTCGAAGACGAGGTGATGGCTTCATTAATCTCAAGATGATGTACCGGCTCACTATTGCGAAGATGCTCATAGGGATAGGGTATGCGTGTGTGCTTCATAAGGAAGATTGTATACTCGTGTATGTGAGCGTCAAATTTGTACTGTGTTCCTCAAAAATAATATTCATGAGTGATAAATTAAATGAATAAGTTGATCACAGTGGGCGCGGTCTGCAGAAGACACTGCGTAAGGATTGTAAAAACCTGACAAACGATCTAACCATTTCATAACATTGTTAATACCGTGAATATCGTCTTGTTCGTAGGTGTGCAGAGAGCGGGACCCGATGTGTACAGTTATTCGTTTGTCGCTTCCCTTCGTCCACGCACGGACAATTAGAACAATAAAAAAGCGGTGAACACCCTCACTTATTCCTTCCCGTTACTCCGGAAGGAGATCCCCTACCGTACGGTAGGGTGACGTTCTGTCACTGATAGATGAGGCTCACAGCATGCAGGCCCACCAGCCAGTGACTCCACATCATGTTGCTGCACGTCAGAGGAGCCTCCTCCCCTTACTCCTTCCTTGTTCCCCTCTCTCTAGCGACTAGAGAGCTCGTTCATGGCGGACACCCTAGATCTGAGCACGGTGATGGAGGAGGTGCCATATCTTCTCAAGGATGACGACATCATCCCAACAAGGTTAATATTCGTTCGTCTTTTTACATGATTTATTGAGAGAATTCCTTCTATGACACCACTTTTAAATTTGATGCCTTATGTGACACTCTCAACTTTTTACTTTCTTTTATGGCCACTTGTGTAAAATTTATGCCTCACATGACACTTTAGTGTATTTTTAGAACTAACGATTACATGCAAAGTCACTTTTGCCCCTAATGCAATGTCTGACAAAAATACAAAAATATTGTTGTACTATGAAATATGGAACCGTGCTTGTAGATTCGTAATAACTGAAACGCTAATTCAAAAAAATTCAAAAAATACAGGGAATATGGCATCAAAATACAAGGGAGGTTCTGGCGATTTTTTATTTTTTTTGAATTAGCGTTTCAGTTATTATGAATTACATGCACGATTTCATATTACAGTATTATTTGTATTTTTGTCACACATTGCACCAGGGGAAAAAATGACTTTGTATGTGAAAAGTTGATACTGTTAGCTCTAAAAATACACTAGAGTGTCATGTGAGGCATAAATTTTATACAAGTGGCCATAGAAAGAAGCAAAAAATTAAGAGTGTCACATAAGGCATCATGTTTTAGGAGTAGTGTCATAGAAGAAATTCTCTCTAATTTATTTGCCTCGGCTCCTTGATCTAGCGCCTGATTTATGCCATTTTTGAAACCCTCCCTATTATTCCTTCTAGCACATCCACGAAAACAAGGCAAACAATGAAGTATTCAACTCCCCAAATCTCTGCCTGAACACTTTCAAAACGGATAAAGATGGGAAGGCAGCTCACGGGATGAACAGTGCGCACAACTGTTCCACAAATCCCATCCAAAGCGTGCAGGTGTAGTGTCGGGACCCGGGGTTAGTGTATGCAAGTCCCGCTACGACATAGTCATATGGAGAGCCGAGAACCGTACCCACTTGTCTAAGCAGACAAGGCCAAGCACAGAACGTTCTCGGGAAGCATCGTACGTGAGGGGCATCCCATCCAGGCCGGATGATCATCTGAGATGGGTCCTCATCGTCCGTACACAAGTCTAATGATATGGGTGATGAACTCCCATATTTGCAGACAAGTCGCCTCAACCATACTATCAACTATCTCATAACTCTTACATAGACTTACTCCAGCCCGATCACTTAGTCGGGGTCTAGGGCGGGCTCGATCATACATCAAAGTGTGCACGAGACGGAGTCTCGAACAATCGCATCGCGATGCCCCAAGCTGCGCACATCTAAGGGCCACTTGGTGTATAAAAGACCGCCAGACAGATCACAACTAAGGTCTCGAAAACCCATACTAAGACATGCATGTTATAAACATACACGCAGCACACATGTCTAGTATGAACAGCAGGTATCATTGCAATTCTCTACAATGTATACAACTTTATTGATAACTCTTACAGAGTGCACACAGAGATCACAAGCATGTGATCCAACATTACAACAGACAAGCGGAAGCAAAGTAGGTCTGAGTACAGACAAGTTTAACAAATGGCTTAGAGAAGCCTTATCTATAAACAAGCCCTTCACGAGGGAACCAGTCGTCTGACTGGGACTACACTAGCTTGGTCTTGCTCTGAGTCTTCAATCTTCGAGCTTCGGGTAGAAGCCACCATCGGGGTCGGTGGGTTCATCTAAAACATAGAATAAGCAAACGTGAGTACAAAATCGTACTCAGCAAGACTTACATAGGAGCTATACTACTCATGCACATGTATCAAGGTAAAGGGAGGTGGGGTTTCACTTGCAGAAGTGCCAGCTTTGACTTTGGCTAGTCCTGAACTACGAGTACCAGACTTGAGGTAAGAAGCGTACACGAGTCCACTACATCTCTTCAACCAATTACACCACTATGGTGCCTTCCTCGACTTCCCCACGAGAAAGCACGCCATAGCACTCACACTTATCTTGGTGTGTTTTAGGAGTATCCGGTTCAAGTTGTCTAATAATCGAGCACAGCTCTCCAAGTAGTCCCTTACCGCGGACGCGGCTATTCGAATAGTTTATTAACCCTGCAGGGGTCTACTGCTACACACATGAAACTATCAGTTACCGCCTTTGTACTCGACACCGTTCAAGAGGTGCCGGCGAGGATAATTCCCACAACTTTTACTTCACAGCCAACTCAAATTCAAAGGAGACGCCTATCTGGGCTGGAATCCACATCGTGAACCCGACCGGTTTACCGATGTGGTCCCAGAAGATGTGTGCAGGGTCCCAAGCCGGTCTGAATAGCCGTTCTTCCACTTCGCAGACCGTGCCACAGACCTACCAGAACTCCGAACTAATACGACTCATTGAACTGAGAAGGGGTGAGTTAGTAGGTTGAGCGGGGGTCCATGTGCCCAACATGTGGTAGTACTCTTCGTCTTGGATCACCACACAAGAACTCGGGCTTAGGGCGGTGTTCAACGAGACAACCCACTGTGTACTCCTACACAGCCTCTCATCGTTCACCTTGTATTAGGGTAGATTCACCAACACAGTTCACTTTCATCAACACCATGTTTACTATCATCCCGACTCACATCAAAAGCAATCTCATTGTACCACTAAGCATGCAATAAGCAGTAATAGTTGCAGTGGCCACATGATATCAACCAACTCCTACATCTGCTAGGATTGTGGTTTGCTTACTACTGTGACAAGATGATAGGTCATGCAAAGGACATGGGTTCAACTATGCGGTAGCATCGATACAAGGTGATCTCCTAAACATGCATAAGCGAGACTGAGAGGGAATTGGGATTTTATAGAAATGATCAAAGGGGGTTTGCTTGCCTTGCTGACGAGGTCTCGATAACGGTGTCTTCAACGAAGGGGGTGGCCTCCGATTCCGGTTGCACGTCTATCAGCAACATGACAATCATAGGATCAACATAATGTACAATGCACAATCACATAAATAAGATTGTAATGGTGATGTTAATGGTACTGATGTGTTGAGCATTCTATTTAAAAGGAGTATATTGCATTTGAAATGCAAATTCAAACTCCATTTGATTTATCGATGAATTTCAAATGCATTTGAATGCATGAAAGTTCATTTGAAAATGTTGATCATGAAGTGATGTGGTATAGTTGAAGTAATGTCTCTGATATGTGGATGAATCCATTTGAATTAAGGGTGTTGCAAAGTCATTTGCAAATTCACTCCAAATTTGAATTCAAAAAGGATCCATATGCATGTTTGCTACTGTTCACCCATTTTAAAATGGTCAAACATAGAAACAAGTTGCATATTCATAATCCTTGTATTTTTCTGATAATTTTAGACATATTATTTGTCCAATTTGGAGTTAATATGAATTAGTTATTGAATTTCAAAGTTTAAAGCATTTTCTGGAATTTTCTGAATTAAATAAATTGATTTAACTGCTTTACTGCGTCAGCACTGCGTCAGCACTGTGCCAGCATGGCGTCAGCAGGGGGCTGACCAGTGGGGCCGGGGTGTCAGTGGGGGTTAAATTAACCCGGTTAGTTAAGCTAACCAGGGGGTTAGTCAGTGGCCTTGGGCCCACTTGTCATAGACTCCAGGGGGGATTAGCTCGTGGTTAAGGGCCCTAATGGCGTCGGCTTGACGCCGGTGGCTCTGGCCACGACGGCGCCTCGCCGGAATTGGCTACGGGCCACGGGAAGGGGAACGGAGGGCAAGGGCGTGCTCCTGGAGGTCGTCCGCGTCGAGTGGTGGCATCAGGGGATCGGGGGAGGGTCTGGGGCGACGGCGGCGATGAGCTCGGCGGCGATAGAACCACGGCGAGCTTGGGCGCGGGGTTGTGGTGCATGGCTTGGGCCAACTAGTGTCGCGTTCGAAAGCTGACGAGGCCAGGGTCCAAATGCGTGCACTGGGGCAACGTCAGGGGCACCAGAGCTTGCGCTGCGTCGACCATGGCGGTGGCAGAGCTCTGCTCTCATGGTGGAAGTGGCTAGAGGAGGAGCGGGAAGCTGCAAGGCGAGGGGAAATCCTCACCAGAAGGTGGTGAATGCGATGGCACCGGCGGTGGAGGCGGGGAGGCTTCAACGACGACGAATTTGGCGGTGGTCTTCTCGGCGGCCGGCGAGAACTCGAGGACGAATCCGGCGGCTCGGGGTCGAATTGACTCGCGATCTTCCGCACGGTGATGAAGACGAAGGCGGGGATCCCACTGGACAAACTCGTGCGGCGGATGGCTGCCGTTGACCACGCGTTCTCCTCGTCGGCGCTCCGGCGTGGTCTCGGTTGACGGCGAAAATGAACGGAGCAGTGGGGAAAAGAGGTTGCGAGGAGAGGGAAAGGAAGCACGGCGTCTAGGCGGCCTCCACAGCGAGAGGATAAGCCTCGGGGTCGCCTGGAAGGCCCTCGGCGTCGAGGTGGCGTCCACGGCGCGCCCTGGCTCGCCACGGAGCTGCTTGAGGAAGACGACAGTGGGGGCTGGTGGGCTGGGCTGGCTGGGGGGATAAGTTGGGCTTCTTCGCAGGTAAGCCCCTTTTCTTATTTCTTTCTGTTTTCTTTTCTGACTTTTGTTTTGTCTTGCTAAAACAATTAGCTAGACATTTTCTAAAATGCTACAAATTTTTATGTGGCCTCATAATAAATTAGGTTAGCCACTTATAAAATTTGAACATTTTTAAAATTCAAATAATTTGAACTTTAATTCAAATAGGGGTTTAAATTTAATTCCATGCTCCTGTTTGAATATTTGAAAAATCTATGAGCATGGGGTGGGTCCCACATCACTTGATATGTGATCACACTCATTTATAAGACTTTTCAAAATTGCAAAAGGAATTTTTGGAGAAACTTTTTATCTAGCCTTTTGAATTAATTCATCTGGGGGGTGTTCTCTCTCCTATTTTGATTTCTTTTGAAATTTTTTATCATGATGCAAAGGGTCTTGCTAATCCTAGCACATACCTAACTTGGGGTTGTGACACATATCGACGACAGTTGGCGCCCACCGTGGGGCAGGCCGAGGCGTCGACTGGAGTAAAGATCCAGACGGGAGTTTCCTCTGCATCGGGCGGTAGCCACGCCTCTGGCCTGATTCTTAGGCGTGGGGCAATCGACTACGTGGTGGACTACTCGGCGCGGTAGGGGGTCAGCGCACCCCTGCCGCCCGGTGTGTCACTGTGAATTGGCAGCCATTGCCTCTTCATCGGCAGCTTCCCCGAGGCATATCCCAGGGAGATACGCGTCTTTTCGTGCATCACGGATCCACTCTCGACCAGGGGCTGCACTGCAGAGCCCGACGGAGAGGATGGCCGTGTGCACGCAGCCGTCATGATGGCGGGGGCGTCTTCATCAAGCAACCGCGGCGCAGCGAGTGCGGCTAGGAGAGCCAAGGAGGCAGATGATGCCGCGGAAAGAGTCGGTATCAGTGCGTTGCGGGATGTGTTGTACACACCCGTGAGCAGGAATGGTGATCCTGATCAAGTGCACACTGAGCTGGAGACAGCACGGCTCGCCCTCGCTCGCAGGGCCGAGCAAGTGCTGGCAGAAAAGTGATACGTCCAAAACGTATCTATAATTTCTTCTTGCTCCATGCATGTTGTGTGTGATATTTCTATGATCTAGATACACTTTCATACACTTTTGATCATATTTGGACTAACCTATTAACTCAGTGCACCCCAGTGCCATTTCCTGTTTTCTGCTGTTTTTCTATTTCAGTTTTCCCCCATACAAAAAGTTCCAGAAAAATTCCGGGAAAAATCAGCGTACACGAAGCTTCGAGAAGAGCCCGGGAGGGGCCAGAGGGGAGCCAGGGGGCCCAGGCGGCCACCCGGCGCGTCCCCACCCCTGGTCGCGGGGGCCAGGGGGGCGCCTGGGGCCCCTGGTCCACCTCTGGCTGCCCCCCTTCGCCTATTTATTCTCCGTCACGGGGAAAATCCAGAAGAGGAACCCTATTCCGCGAACTCGCCTCTGTTCCGCCGCCGCCGCGCTTCCGAGATCGGGAGCACCAGAAGACCTCTTCCCGGCACCCTGCCGGAGGGAGGATTGACCTCCGGGAGTCTCCTCTCCACCATGGATGCTCCCCGGATGTCTCATGAGTAGTTTTCCTTGGACCATGGGTCCGTGATCAGTAGCTATGTGATGTTCTCCTCCCCTCTTTGATCTTCATTGTTTAGACCTCGTGAGCTGCCCTACATGATCGAGGCACCTTTGTAATATTTCTGTTGTTGCTATGCTGAGTTTGAAGGGATCTGATGGATTATGAGATTATGTTCAGATTGTGATAGAGTAATATATTCCGTTGCTGTTTATTGCTTTGGCCAAGTAGTAGGTAGTGACTCCAAGAGGGAACATTGTGCTAGATTGTGGGTTCATGCCCCCCGATGACACGCTTGAGTGACAGAAATATGAGTCTAGGGGATGTGCTGTTGCCACAAGGGGGAAAACAACGGTGCTTGTAACCGCGGTTATAAGGATTGTTTACTTTACGCAAAGTTCTTTTTAATGCAGTTGTCTGTTGCTTTGGGTTTACACTTTGGGTGGGGCTCGCAACTTAATACCAGCGAGATGTTCTGGATAGATATCTCAAGTGGATGATTATTAGTAGATGCAGATGGATTTCGGTCTACTTATTTTGGCGTACTGCCCGTGCTTTTGAGCCTCTTCCTTTCTTTTGTAGCATAGTTAGCATTGCGGTGCGTTCATAATCCTGTCAATTGCCCTTCTGTAATTTGTTTACCTCGCATAGCAGTTTTATCGTCTTTTGGGAAAGAGACATCACTAGTGAACATCACGTATCCTGGTCCATATCCTCATTACTGTTTCCAAGCTATATTTACTTTACTGCTTTTACTTGCTACCATTATCCCTTGCGTTTTATCCTTTGTGAACAACAAGACCGAAGAGATTGACAACCTCTCTGAACTTCGTTGGGAACAAAGTTATCTGTGTCTGTGTGCAGGTCCGCGTCAGTTGCGCTGCTGACACCTACTTATCATCTCTGGAGTCCTACTGGAGACAAACCTTGGTATCTTCACCGAGGGAAAACTGTTGCGGCACTACATCTCAAACCTTCCACTTGGGGTAACCAACGAAGGGCGAGAAGCCATCAAGCAAGTTTTCTGGCGCCGTTGCCGGGGACTCCGAGTGCTAAGATAGGGGAGTTGCACACTACCCTTTACCTTTGTTTTTTAGTCTTGTTAGTTTACCTTTCAGTTTTTACTTTTGTGTCCGTTATCAAAAATACCTACTGATGCTATCTTCACCATGGGTGTGGAACCACCCAAATATGGTAGGATGGACATGTTTCACTTGGATCGTGTTCGATCAATTTGTGCTCGCGCTAAAAACCCAACCGACTTGGTTGAGGGAAAATCATTGGATGAGCATGCTCATTATACGCGGCACCGCCTATCTCAGAAAGGGAAACACTTATGGGATCAAATACATGTTTCTTATTGCCATGCTAAACTTATGTGCCACATTTATGATTTTACTTGTTGTTCTAATATAGAACATAAACACCTTCCTTTCCAATGTGTGTTTAATGAAAATGAGATCTTATCTTCTTACGCTAAAGGTGTTTATGATTACTTTGATGTTGAAAAGATTGAAGAGTTTGTTGCTTTTAAAGGTGCCTATGAGATTGCTTCTTTGATTGAAAAGTATCACGATACTATTTTTGAGTCTGAAAACTTTGCAGTTCTTGCTTATTGCTTCGAGAATTATACTTCCAATTCTTATATTGAGGATTTTTAAAATAAAATGTTTGCTGCCCAAGAAGAGGCCAATGATTGCTTTGAGGAGGAATCCCATGATTCCGAGGACTCACTTGAAATATCCCTTTCTGAAAATTTTGATACTTGCTTTGTTGATGGCCAAGATGCCACTATGGATGATGCTAACAAAAATGAACTCTGTATAGTTCCTTATGTTAAGCATGAAATTGTTGATATTGCACCCACACTTGATTGTCCTATTATCCTTTTGAAATCTCCAACTCCGGAGAATTTTCCTCTTATCAAAGCTCAATGTGATGGGTTGCATTTATCTTATGATCCTAAAGACCGTGTTGAAAACTATACACGTGTGCTTGTAGGTCATGAACAACATGATTTATGTGATAGTTATATTCTTGATGTTGCTCATGATGCTACTGAAATTACTTTGAGAGAGGAAAGTTTGGTTGTAGAAACTTCCATGTTACAAAAACACCTCTCTTCAAGTTGAAAGTTTTGAAGTTGTTTTTGTTCTACCTTCCTATGCATGTCACTTTGTGCATCTTTGATTTATTTTCTTACAAGATGCCTATGCATAGGAAGTGGGTTAGGCTTAAATGTGTTTCACAAATGCTCTCATCAAAGCTAGGGAGGAGAAGCTTAGAGTAGAAGCCTCCATACCTAGGAAGCTAGATGATGGTTGGGACCCTATGATCAAAATTAAATTAAATAACTTCTCTTGCTATGCTTTATGTGATGTTGGAGCTAGTACCTCCGTTATGCCCAAAAGAATATTTGATATGTTTGAATTGAAGCCCTTTGAGCCTTGTTCTTTTGGTGTTCGTCTTGTTGATTCTTCCATAAAGAAACCTTTGGGGAAGATCGACGATGTTCTTATCATTGTCAATGACAACTATGTTCCCGTTGATTTTATTGTTATGGATATACAGTGTGAACCTTTGTGTCCAATTATTTTGGGACGTCCTTTTCTTCGCACCGTTGGTGCGGTTATTGACATGAAAGAGGGGAATATAAAATTCCAATTCCCATTCAAAAAGGGGATGGAACACTTCCCTAGAAAGAAAATCAAGTTACCTTTTGAGTCCGTTACACGGGCTAGTTATTCTCTTTCTCTTGATAAAACTTGATTCTTCTTTTGCATCATGCCTAGCTAATGGCTTTAAAGAAGCTCTTTCGGGAGGCAGCCCGCAACGAATTTAGGTATTTTATTTTTTCTTTTGTTGTGTCTTGATGATTTTTACTTATGTAGCAACATCATTGTATCTTTATTTTTCAGCTTTGTGCCAAGTTATAGCCTCTTACGGCAAGGGAAGTAAAATTTGTGACATGCTGTCCAGAAAACAGATTCTGTCCTCGTGACCAGAAAAATTCCAGTTCATATTTTTGAGCTGAAATTTTTACACAGTATGCTCTATACAATTACAAAACTTCCGTATGTTCTGAGTTTTTTGATTTGAGTTGCAGAAGTGCCCCTAAAAAATTCTTTACTATCTGCTGTTCTGTTTTTCACAGATTCTGCCACGTTTTGTCTCTCCTAACTTTTGCAAACCTTAAGCTTGCTTTTTCTTTGCAAAAACTTTTTGGCACTCTTGAGAAACAGTAGCTCTTCAAGAATATCTTTATATCCAGTGGGAAAAATTATTTATTAAGGGTACTAACCTCTCTAATGAACTTATGATGAGTTATGTATGAAGGGAGTTTTCAAGTGTGTGATGGAAGATGATGAAAGAAGATCCAGGAGTGTCAAGCGCTCAAGCTTGGGGATGCCCCAATGCATCCCCAACAAATATTCAAGGAGACTCAAGCGTCTAAGCTTGGGGATGCCCCCGTGCATCCCCTTCTCCACCAACAATCATCAGTTCGTCCTTCGTCTCACTATATTTTTATCACTTCATGCGTTATGTGCTATGCTTGGAGCGTCTCTCTCTTAGGTTTGTTTTTAGTTTTCTTTAGCTTTGCTTGCTGTTCATAACAAGTTAGATCCCGTCTTACTTTGTGTGGGAGAGAAACACGCTCCACTTTCAAAATTTAGAACACATCATAGGATTTTTCCTGCTTATCTTTTTGCTGTTGTGTGTTCTTTATCTTTTCATAGCTACTGCCATGTTTAGTTTTAGTCTTAGTTTGTATTTAGCAAGAGCCTTGGATTTTGTTTAGTCTGTTGCTGTAACTCTTTTTAGTTTTCATGTTTATCTTGTTAAAGAGAGTTGGTTGTTGCACTGAGTTGTGTCTTGTCTTGAAAGTAGGTAATTGAGGTTGCTATTTAATTTTAGTAGTAGCTTGCAATAGTTTTGAGGTATTGTTGTGAGTAATGTTTGAACTTTTGGTGTCAAGAGCTCTTGCCAATTAGTGATAGGTGTCGTATTTTGGGCAATCCGTGTTTATTTTCAAAACCTACAAAACTAGTTGAGAACTCTAGCTACTAGATGGATCACTACTCTTCTGAGGGGTCGAATATCAGAGAACACTCACGTACCATGAGTCGACGATGCGCAAGGATAACCAAACCCCCATACACTCCTCCTCGGGGTACTTGTCTCTTTGTGAACCTCCTTATTAGATTGAGAGTTACCGATAATAAGTGCATGAGTTCTTCGGACTAATGTAAGTATTGAAAGTTGACACTTCCACCTTCCCATATTTTGCTAGCCTCTCCCGTGCCGTGCATTGCCTTCTTCTCACTCCGAGAGTTGGTGTCCACCTTCGCCGGTACATACAAACCCTTGGCATGATACGCTCTGTCATCATAAGCCTCCTTATATCTTTCCTCAAAACAGCCACCATACCTACCTATCAAGGCATTTCCATAGCCTTTCCGAGTTACATTCCCATGCACCTTCCACCTCTTCATGACTTGATCTTCATGTCATACATGTTCCTGCTACACTGGCAGCGGCATACATTGCATACATCATGATAGTTACATCTTCTTTATGTTTGAGTGCCTTGTAAAGTGTGAAAGATCTCCTTTACCTTCTTGTAAAATAGAGTGTTGCCCTTAAGTGAGGAAAAGATCCCAAAGTGGACACATTAAAAGATCCCAAAGAGGACAATTGAGAGTTATTAGAAAGAGCCATTGAGGCCACAAAAAAATAGAAAAAGAGAAAAAGAAATAAAAAGATTGAAAGGGGCAACACTACTATCCTTTTGAGAGATCCACACTAGTACTCCCTCTATATCCTTGTACTCCATAGAGATGATCGTTATGCATATAACTATGTGGGGACCTTCACACTATAGAACTTGGCTTGCATATTCCAAGGATGAGCCTCCTCAAACGAGCTCTAGGTCTTCATGAGCGAGCAAGTTAGATGCACCCCCACTAGTTCCTTTGGAGAGCTTCTTAGCTCGTATGTGCATCCGTTGCATGACAATCCCTACTCCTCACATCATATCTATCATTTGGCATCCCTTGCCTATGATTGTCCTCATTGATGTGAGCCTTTCTCATCCTTTTTTTCTTCCTCCTCCACCATACTTCTCTCTTTGCCATCTTAAGTGTCAACTCTCGTGCTTACGCTCATCCATTGCATGAGTGCTCAAAATATCGAAAAGGAGTGGATCAAATTGACTTGTAATGGCTAGTGGTCTGGGGACGAGTCAAGATAAGATTCCAAAGAAGACCAAGTGTGAAAATTTAGTAGATTGAGTTCTCAACACAAAAATTACTTTTTCTCGTATTCCCTATCCCCCTTCTTGCACGCAAACACCAGTTGGAGACATTCGAGTCACGGACAGCGAGAGCTCTTGCACCTATTGTTCTTTTGTTACTTGTTTCAATGTTAATATAGACTCTTGCATGTTATGACTTGAATTGAATCTCTAACCTTGATTGCTTTACTTTTCAAAGTTCTTTTATGGTTGCTAGCATGTCACCACAAAAATTATGTTGTTATCGTTTACCTACTCGAGGACGAGCAGGAATTAAGCTTGGGGATGTTGATACGTCCAAAACGTATCTATAATTTCTGCTTGCTCCATGCATGTTTTGTGTGATATTGCTATGATCTAGATACACTTTCATACACTTTTGATCATATTTGGACTAACCTATTAACTCAGTGCACCCCAGTGCCAGTTCCTGTTTTCTGCTGTTTTTCTATTTCAGTTTTCCCCCATATAAAAAGTGCCAGAAAAATTCCGGGAAAATTCCAGGAAAAATTAGCGTACAGGAAGCTTCGAGAAGAGCCCGGGAGGGGCCAGAGGGGAGCCAGGGGGCCCAGGCGACCACCCGGCGCGGCCCCACCCCAGGTCGCGCCAGGGGGCGCCTGGGGCCCCTGGTCCACCTCTGGCTGCCCCCTTCGCCTATTTATTCTCCGTGACGGGAAAACTCCAGAAGAGGAACCCTATTCCGCGAACTCGCCTCTGTTCCGCCGCCGCCGCGCTTCCGAGATCGGGAGCACCAGAAGACCTCTTCCCGCCACCCTGTCGGAGGGAGGAATGACCTCCGGGAGTCTCCTCTCCACCATGGATGCTCCCCGGATGTCTCGTGAGTAGTTTTCCTTGGACCATGGGTCCGTGATCAGTAGCTATGTGATGTTCTCCTCCCCTCTTTGATCTTCATTGTTTAGACCTCGTGAGCTGCCCTACATGATCGAGGCACCTTTGTAATATTTCTGTTGTTGCTATGATGAGTTTGGAGGGATCTGATGGATTATGAGATTATGTTCAGATTGTGATAGAGTAATATATTTGGTTTTATCTCTTATATTTTTGTTCCTAAGTAATTCTTGCATGTTCTCCGTTGTTGTTTATTGCTTTGGCCAAGTAGTAGGTAGTGACTCCAAGAGGGAACGTTGTGCTAGATTGTGGGTTCATGCCCCCCGATGACACGCTTGAGTGACAGAAACATGAGTCTAGGGGATGTGTTGTTGCCACAAGGGGGAAAACAACGGTGCTTGTAACCGCGGTTACAAGGATTGTTTACTTTACGCAAAGTTCTTGTTAATGCAGTTGTCTGTTGCTTTGGGTTTACACTTTGGGTGGGGCTCGCAACTTAATACCAGTGAGATGTTCTGCATAGATATATCAAGGTGGATGATTACTAGTAGATGCAGATGGATTTCGGTCTACTTATTTTGGCGTACTGCCCGTGCTTTTGAGCCTCTTACTTTCTTTTGTAGCATAGTTAGCATTGCGGTGCGTTCATAATCCTGTCAATTTCCCTTCTGTAATTTGTTTACCTCGCATAGCAGTTTTATCGTCTTTTGGGAGAGAGACATCACTAGTGAACATCACGTATCCCGGTCCATATCCTCATTACTGTTTCCAAGCTATATTTAATTTACTGCTTTTACTTGCTATCATTATCCCTTGCGTTTTATTCTTTGTGAACAACAAGACCGGAGAGATTGACAACCTCTCTGAACTTCGTTGGGAACAAAGTTATCTGCGTCTGTGTGCAGGTCCGCGTCAGTTGTGCCGCTGACACCTACTTATCATCTCCGGAGTCCTACTGGAGACAAACCTTGGTATCTTCACCGAGGGAAAAGTGCTGTTGCACTACATCTCAAACCTTCCACTTGGGGTAACCAACGAAGGGCGAGAAGCCAATAAGCAAGAGTATTTCTGGCGCCGTTGTCGGGGACTCCGAGTGCTAAGATAGGGGAGTTTCACACTACCCTTTACCTTTGTTTTTTTAGTCTTGTTAGTTTATCTTTCAGTTTTTATCTTAGTGTCCTTTATGAAAAACCACAAAAATAGTTGCTACCTTTTGCCTTTCTCTTGCTTTTCCTATTTATGCTATCCTCGCCATGGGTGATGAACCACCCAAATATGGTAGGATGGACATGTTTCACTTGGATCGTGTTCGATCAATTTGTGCTCGCGCTAAAAACCCAACCGACTTGGTTGAGGGAAAATCATTGGATGAGCATGCTCATTATACGCGGCACCGCCTATCTCAGAAAGGGAAACACTTATGGGATCAAATACATGTTTATTATTGCCATGCTAAACTTTTGTGCCACATTTATGATTTTACTTGTTGTTCTAATATAGATCATAACCACCTCCCTTTCCAATGTGAGTTTAATGAAAATGAGATCTTATCTTCTTATGATAAAGGTGTTTATGATTACTTTGATGTTGAAAAGATTGAAGAGTTTGTTGCTTTTAAAGGTGCCTATGAGATTGCTTCTTTGATTGAAAAGTATCACGATACTATTTTCGAGTCTGAAAACTTTGCAGTTCTTTCTTATTGCTTCGAGAATTATACTTCCAATTCTTATATTGAGGATTTTAAAAATAAAATGTTTGCTGCCCAAGAAGAGGCCAATGATTGCTTTGAGGAGGAATCCCATGATTCCGAGGACTCACTTGAAATACTCCTTTCTGAAAATTTTGATACTTGCTTTGTTGATGGCCAAGATGCCACTATGGATGATGCTGACAAAAATGAACTCTCTATAGTTCCTTATGTTAAGCATAAATTTTTTGCTATTGCACCAACACTTGATTGTCCTATTATCCTTTTGAAATCTCCAACTCCGGAAAACTTTGCTCTTATCAAGGCTCAATGTGATGGGTTGCATTTATCTTATAATCCTAAAGACCGTGTTGAAAACTATACACGTGTGCTTGTAGGTCATGAACAACATGACTTATGTGATAGTTATATTCTTGATTTTGTTCATGATACTACTGAAAATTATTTTGAGAGAGGGAAGTTTGGTTGTAGAAACTTCCATATTACTAAAACTCCTCTCTTTATGTTGAAAGTTTTGAAGATGTTCTTGTTCTACCTTCCTATGCTGGTTTCCTTGTGCTTCTTTGATTTATTTTCTTACAAGATGCCCATGCATAGGAAGTGGGTTAGGCTTAAATTTGTTTCACTTTTGCTTCTTGGTGCTCTCTTTTTTCTTCAAATTCTAATCCTTATGAGAGCATCTTCTATAATTCTTAAGCCTAGCTAATGGCTTTAAAGAAGCGCTTTCGGGAGGCATCCCGCAACGAATTTATGTGTTTTATTTTTGCTTTTGTTGTGTCTTGATGATTGTTACTTCTGTAGAAACATCATTGTATCTTTATTTTTCAGCTTTGTGCCAAGTTATAGCCTCTTACGGCAAGGGAAGTAAAAGTTGTGACATGCTATCCAGAAAACAGATTCTGTCCTCGTGACCAGAAAAATTCCAGAAAAATCCCAGTTCATCTTTTTGAGCTGAAATTTTTACACAGTATGATATATACAATTACAAAACTTCCATATGTTCTGATTTTTTTTTATTTGAGTTGCATAAGTGCCCCTAAAAAATTCTTTACTATCTGCTGTTCTGTTTTTCACAGATTCTGCCACGTTTTGTCTCTCCTACCTTTTGCAGACCTTAAGCTTGGTTTTTCTTTGCAAAAACTTTTTGGCACTCTTGAGAAACAGTATCTCTTCAAGATTATATTTATATCCAGTGGAAAAATATATTATTTATTAAGGGTACTAACCTCTCTAATCAGCTTATGATGAGTTATGTATGAAGGGAGTTTTCAAGTGTGCGATAGAAGATGATGAAAGAAGATCCAGGAGTGTCAAGCGCTCAAGCTTGGGGATGCCCCCATGCATCCCCAATAAATATTCAAGGAGACTCAAGAGTCTAAGCTTGAGGATGCCCCCGTGCATCCCCTTCTCCATCAACAGTCATCAGTTCGTCCTTCGTCTCACTATATTTATATCACTTCATGCGTTATGTGCTATGCTTGGAGCGTCTCGCTCTTAGGTTTGTTTTTAGTTTTCTTTAGCTTTGCTTGCTGTTCATAACAAGTTAGATCATTTCTTACTTTGTGTGGGAGAGAAACACGCTCCACTTTCAAAATCTAGAACACATCATAGGATTCTTCATGCCTATTTTTTTGCTGTTGTGTGTTCTTTATCTTTTCATAGCTACTGCCTTGTTTAGTTTTAGTCTTAGTTTGTCTTTAGCAAGAGCCTTTGCTTTTGTTTATAGTTTGTTGCTGGAACTCTTTTTAGTTTTCATGTTTATCTTGTTAAGAGAGTTGGTTGTTGCACTGAGTTGTGTCTTGTCTTGAAAGTAGGTAATTGAGGTTGCTATTTAATTTTAGTAGTAGCTTGCAATAGTTTTGAGGTATTGATGTGAGTAATGTTTGGACTTTTGGTGTCAAGAGCTCTTGCCTATTAGTGATAGGTGTCGTATTTTGGGCAATCCGTGTTTATTTTCAAAACCTACAAAACTAGTTGAGAACTCTAGCTACTAGATGGATCACTACTCTTCTGATGGGTCGGATATCAGAGAACACTCACGTACCATGAGTCGAGGATGCGCAAGGATAACCAAACCCCCATACACTCCTCCTCGGGGTACTTGTCTCTTTGTGAACCTACTTATTAGATTGAGAGTTACCGATAATAAGTGCATGAGTTCTTCGGACTAATGTAAGTATTGAAAGTTGACACTTCCACCTTCCCATATTTTTCTAGCCTTTCCCGTGCCGTGCATTGCCTTCTTCTCACTCCGAGAGTTGGTTTCCACCTTCGCCGGTACATCCAAACCCTTGGCATGATACGCTCTGTCATCATAAGCCTCCCTTTATCTTTCCTCAAAACAGCCACCATACCTACCTATCAAGGAATTTCCATAGCCTTTCTGAGTTATATTGCCATGCAACATCCACCTCTTCATGACTTGATCTTCATGTCATACATGTTCCTGCTACACTGGCAGCGACATACCTTGCATACATCATGATAGTTACATCTTCTTTATGTTTTGAGTACCTTGTAAAGTGTGAAAGATCTCCTTTACCTTCTTGTAAAATAGAGTGTTGCCCTTAAGGGAGGAAAAGATCCCAAAGTGGACACAATAAAAGATCCCAAAGAGGACAAATGAGAGTTAAATAGAAAGAACCATTGAGGCCACAAAAAAATATAAAAAAGGAGAAAAAGAAATAAAAAGAGAGAAAGGGGCAACACTACTATCCTTTTGATAGATCCACACTAGTACTCCCTTTATATCCTTGTACTCCATAGAGATGATCTTTATGCATATAGCTATGTGGGGACCTTCACACTATAGAACTTGGCTTGCATATTCCAAGGATGAGCCTCCTCAAACGAGCTCTAGGTCTTCATGAGCGAGCAAGTTAGATGCACCCCCACTAGTTCCATTGGAGAGCTTCTTAGCTCGTATGTGCATCCGTTGCATGGCAATCCCTACTCCTCACATCATATCTATCATTTGGCATCTCTTGCCTATGATTGTCCTCATTGATGTGAGCCTTTCTTATCCTTTTTTTGTCTTCCTCCTCCACCATATTTCTCTCTTTGCCATCCTAAGTGTCAACTCTCGTGCTTACGCTCATCCATTGCATGAGTGCTCGAAATATCGAAAAGGAGTGGATCAAATTGACTTGTACCTGGCTAGTGGTCTGGGGACGAGTCAAGATAAGATTCCAAAGAAGACCAAGTGTGAAACTTTAGTAGATTGAGTTCTCAACACAAAAATACTTTTTCTCGTATTCCCTATCCCCCTTCTTGCACGCAAACACCATTTGGAGACATTCGAGTCACGGACAGCGAGAGCTCTTGCACCTTTTGTTCTTTTGTTACTTGTTTCAATGCTAATATAGACTCTTGCCTGTTATGACTTGAATTGAATCTCTAACCTTGATTGCTTTACTTTTCAAAGTTCTTATATGGTTGCTAGCATGTCACCACAGAAATTGTGCTTGTTATCATTTACCCACTCGAGGACAAGCAGGAATTAAGCTTGGGGATGTTGATACGTCCAAAACGTATCTATAATTTTTGCTTGCTCCATGCATGTTTTGTATGATATTGCTATGATCTAGATACACTTTCATACACTTTTGATCATATTTGGACTAACCTATTAACTCAGTGCACCACAGTGCCAGTTCCTGTTTTCTGCTGTTTTTCTATTTCAGTTTTCCCCCATATAAAAAGTGCTCCAAAAATTCGGGAAAATTCAGATAAAAAATCAGCGTGAAGGAACCTTCCGGAAGAACCTGGGTGGGGCCAGAGGGCCACCACCAGGGGCCTAGGCGCCCTGGTGGCGCGCCCTAGGGCTTGGCCGTGCCAGGGGGCGCCTGGACCCCTGGTGGCCCCCCTGGCTGCCCCCCTTCGCCTATATATTCTCCGTCACGGGAAACTTCCGAGAACATAACCCTTTTTCGCGATCTCTCCTCTGTTCCGCCGCCGCCGCGCTTCCGAGATCGGGAGCACCAGAAGACCTCTTCCCGGCACCCTGCCGGAGGGAGGGCCGACCTCCGGGAGTCTCCTCTCCACCATGGATGCTTCCCGGATGTCTCGTGAGTAGTTTTCCTTGGACCATGGGTCCGTGATCAGTAGCTATGTGATGTTCTCCTCCCCTCTTTGTTCTTCATGGTTTAGACCTCGTGAGCTGCTCTACATGATCGAGGCACTTTTGTAATCTTTCTGCTATTACTATGCTGAGTTTGATGGAATCTGATGGATTATGAGATTATGTTCAGATTGTGATTGACTAACCTATTAACTCAATGCACCCTAGCGCCAGTTCCTGTTTTCTGTTGTTTTTCTATTTCAATTTTCCCCCATATAAAAAGTGCCAGAAAAATTCGGGAAAATTCAGATAAAAAATCAGCGTGACGGAAGCTTCGAGAAGAGCCCGGGAGGGGCCATAGGGGAGCCAGGGGGCCCAGGCGGCCACCCGGCGCGGCCCCACCCCTGGCCGCGCCAGGGGGGCGCCTGGGGCCCCTGGTCAACCTCTGGCTGCCCCCCTTCGCCTATTTATCCCCCGTCACGGGAAAACTCCAGAGGCAGAACCCTATTCCTCGAACTCGCCTCTGTTCTGCCGTCGTCGCGCTTCCAAGATCGGGAGCACCAGAAGACCTCTTCCCGGCACCCTGCCGGAGGGAGGATTGACCTCCAGGAGTCTCCTCTCCACCATGGATGCTCCCCGGATGTCTCGTGAGTAGTTTTCCTTGGACCATGGGCCCGTGATCAGTAGCTATGATATGTTCTCCTCCCCTCTTTGATCTTCATTGTTTAGACCTCGTGAGCTGCCCTACATGATCGAGGCACCTTTGTAATATTTCTGTTGTTGCTATGTTGAGTTTGGAGGGATTTGATGGATTATGAGATTATGTTCAGATTGTGATAGAGTAATATATTTGGTTTTGATCTCTTATATTTTTGTTCCTAAGTAATTCTTGCATGTTCTCCGTTGTTGTTTATTGCTTTGGCCAAATAGTAGGTAGGGACTCCAAGAGGGAGCGTTGTGCTAGATTGTAGGTTCATGCCCCCCGATGACACGCTTGAGTGACAGAAACATGAGTCTAGGGGATGTGATGTTGCCACAAGGGGGAAAACAACGGTGCTTGTAACCGCGGTTACAATGATTGTTTACTTTACGCAAAGTTCTTTTTAATTCAGTTGTCTGTTGCTTTGGGTTTACACTTTGGGTGGGGATCGCAACTTAATACCAGCGAGATGTTCTGGATAGATATCTCAAGGTGGATGATTAGTAGTAGATGCAGATGGATTTCGGTCTACTTATTTTGGCGTACTACCCGTGCTTTTGAACCTCTTCCTTTCTTTTGTAGCATAGTTAGCATTGCGGTGCGTTCATAATCCTGTCAATTGCCCTTCTGTAATTTGTTTACCTCGCATAGCAGTTTTATCTTCTTTTGGGAGAGAGACATCACTAGTGAACATCACGTATCCCGGTCCATATCCTCATTACTGATTCCAAGCTTTATTTACTTTTCTGCATTTACTTTCAAGTTGCTATCATTATCCCTTGCGTTTTATCATTTGTGAACAACAAGACCGGAGAGATTGACAACCTCTCTGAACTTCGTTGGGAACAAAGTTATCTGTGTCTGTGTGCAGGTCCGCGTCAGTTGCGCCGCTGACACCTACTTATCATCTCCGGAGTCCTACTGGAGACAAACCTTGGTATCTTCACCGAGGGAAAATTGCTGCTGCACTGCATCTCAAACCTTCACTTGGGGTAACCAACGAAGGGAGAGAAGCCAATAAGCAGCAAGACATCAATCCGACATGGGATGGCCTTCAGAAGAATCTAAGTCTGCTCGGTGGTAGCATTCGGAGCCTCTCCCTTGTCAGAATCCTCTTCGACCAAAGTCTCCGGTTCGCGGGTCTCGGCGGAGGAGCCGGCAGCGTGCTTCATCCTCTGGAGCCCAACCTTGAGCTCAGTCGGCGGCCACAACAATTCGGCAATCTTCAGAATGCCAAGCTTGAAGGACAGCGCAATTCCCTTGATAACAGGAATGCGAGCCTCTGTGCCAATCAGATATTCATGCCGAGTCCAGACATTAGCCTCAAGTTGGACGGTCCCTCCGTCCGCGATGGTCTCCTCTCGGGA
Source organism: Bromus sterilis (assembly GCA_950022295.1). Lineage (NCBI taxonomy): Eukaryota > Viridiplantae > Streptophyta > Magnoliopsida > Poales > Poaceae > Bromus > Bromus sterilis. The sequence goes on along the minus strand of OX465600.1, from coordinate 48,263,664 downwards.
TTTGGCCACCGCTGCATAAGCGGCTGCCTCAGATTCAGGCCAAGCCTCTGCATCACGAAGGAAAGCATGAGTAAGAACACAAAAGAAGAAGGAAGCAATCGGAAAATGCACTCGGATGCAAGAAACACTCACCGCTGAGAAGGACGTCCATCTCAGTCATTGCATCGCAGAAACCCTTGGCCCGGCGGCGCAGTCGGGTTGTTTCTTCATAGTTGCGCTTTTCCAAGTCTTCATACTTGGCAATGTGCTCATCGCGGTCTTTTCGGATGGAGTCTCGGGCAGCAAAGGTGGCATCCCTCTCGTCCTGCATCGCTTCTCAGGCGGCTACAGCTGCATCACGTTCAGCGCGAAGTCCATCACCAGCAGCAGTCACGGCGGCCAGGTCGTCCGAATGCGTCTTCTTCAGAGCAACTAGCTCGGAGCGGAGGGTTTGGATGGTCCGAGACAAATCGGCCTCCACCCCTTGCAATCGGGTCAACTCTTGCTTAGCTGCGGCGAGTGCGGGCCCTTGCTGGCCGAGTTCGGTGGTCAATTCAGCAATGCGGCCCTGAAGATCATCCACCATGGGAACAGAGGCTAGAGGAAGATATAAAGATATTAATACAAGAGAAATTATCAATCGGAGGGAAGATAGAAGTAATGGAGAGGTTACCTCTCAGCCTGTTGATCTCGGCCGACTGATTGTTGACCTCGAGCTGGGCCTGAGCGAGGGTTCGGAGCCTGGCGGCGTAGGCTTCGAGGAGCTTCTCGAAGACCTCGCGTCGTTCTTCAAGAACAACCTGAGAAGAAGAACAAGATGAACTTTAGATGCACAGCAGCAAAAAGAAGATCTGAATCGATTGCAAACAATCGGCCCGAATCTCAGGGACTACACCCAATGGGTGCGCATGCGCGCACCCACCGGAAGCAAAGTCTCCTGATAGGAGGAAGGCAGGAGAGATGAGCAAAGGATATCTAAGACATAAAGATCCGAACAGATTGCAAACAATCGGCCCGAATCTCGGGGACTACACCCAGTGGGTGCGCTCGCGCGCACCCACCGGAAGAAAAATCTCCCGATCGGAAGAAAGGCAAGAAAAAGAAGCAAAAAGCATAAAAGATCCGAACCGATGGCAAACAATCGGCCCGAATCTCGGGGACTACACCCAGTGGGTGCGCGCACCCACCGGAAGAAAAGTCTCCCGATTTGAGGAAGCCATAGAGGAAGGTCGAAGAGCTTACCGCGTGATGGCGGTCGAGCAGTTGGAGTTCTTGAGCCAGGGCGGTGGCGAAGTCGTTCACCCGGTTGTAGACCACCGTCAGGGGACCTTGAGAGGAAACCGGGGAGCGGTGTGAAGCATCGGGTTCGGCGCCGACATGTCTGGTGCGAGAGTACTCGGCCCGGAACTGGTCCACCGAGCGCATCAAAATTATTGACGCAGAAGAGGTCGGCTGCGGCGGCGGAGCTGGGGTTGCAGTGACAGAGGAGGCAATGGTCGAGTCCGGTGGCGCCGACGTCGCCGGAGGGCCGGAGGCATTCGGCTGTGGCTGCGGCGAAGTCGGAAGAGACGAGGTTGAAGGACCGGTTGCCACAATCGGCGAGGTGGTCGTCATAATTGGCGAGGTGGTCGTCGTAATCGGCGAGGTGGCTGTCAGGATGGGCGAGGAGATAGTCGTAACGGGGGCGGAGACTGGGTCGGAGCGTCGTGGCGGAGATGGGGCAATCGGATCGACCGGTTGCGCTCCTTCGCCACCAGCAAATCCTTGGTCGGTCGTCCTCTTCGAGGCCTTGGAGGCAGTGGTGGAAGTAGTAGTTTTCTTGGCAGTCTCGAGGCGAGCTTTTTTGGTGGCGCGCTCGGCATCCTTGGAGGTACGATGTGAAGCCGGTTGCCGTTTGCGGACCGCAGCAGCGGATGCGGCGGGGGAAATGACTGCGCCGACATGGGCAGGAATGTCGGCGTCGACGTCATCAAGACCAATCAGCTCCCTGAAAGAAGAAAGAAGAGGGGAATCAGTATAGGAGAAGGCAGTGAGGTTCGAAGTATGAAGATAAAGGCATACCCGACTGTTCTCGGCGCACCCGTGGGCATCCGACATCTCAGCGGGGCGACATTCAGAGGGGCATCTCTTAGGACGGGTCCGCCCCTGGACCTGCCGAGAGGAGCTTGGCTAGTCGGCACTCGAGTGGCTGCGACCTGAGGCTGTTTGCCTTTGTGAGCAGTCGGCGCCGTCTTAGCAACCTTGCTGGGAGCGGCACCAGAGGAGGAACCGGTCGCCGAGGCACGCTTAGTCGGCGCCTTCGGAGGCTTGGCGTGAGGAGCTGCATCAGAATCACCAACCTTTGAGACACTGTCGTCATCGCTCCATTCGGCCAGAAATTGCTCAAGGGAAGGGTCAGGCGTACCCCCTTGAGCCGCAGTTCGGATGTCGGTGTTCTCGGGGTCGGCGGCCTCGACGTCGGCGTCGTCAGTGGGATCTTCGGATTCGGAGGACTCCCCAGAGGATTCACCGTCATCGGCGGATTCGGATGGGGGAGCCTCACCGTTGTACTCGAAGTCCGCGGGGTCATCTTCCTCGCGGTCGGGGGCGTACGTGCCAGCCACCTGGCCGTCTTCCATCAAGTCGGATCGAATGAAGTGCTGAGAAATAAGAAGAAGGTTATCAGAGAAGTCGAGTATGAGGAAAAAGAAATCGGAGAAAGGGAACAGTCGGAACATACCACATGTGGTTTCTGCCGGCGGTTGAGGTACTCAAGGCCGAAGTGGAAAGGGTCGGGCGAAGAGATGGATGTGATAGTTTTCAGCCTGGTGTAGAGGTCTTCAAGTTTCACTCGCCATGTGCAGAGCCGAGTGGGATCTCGGGGGCCCGACATGTCACAGATGCGGTGCACACGGCGCTGTAGAGGAAGCACTCGGGCTTGAAGCCAAGCAGCAGCAAGGTCGGTCGGCAGGAGCCCCTCCTGCTCCAACTGAGCAACCCTGGCGACTTGAGCGTCGACATCGCAGTCACCGACACCATACTTCAGCGACCACTGGTATTTCCCAGTCGGCCGTGCGAGGGAGAACTCGGGCAGGTTCAGGAGATCGGGGCCTTGGTCTGGCGACTTGACATAGAAGAATGTGGTTTGCCAATTCTTGCACGATTGGACGATATCGGGACCTTTGTACTTGTGCTTGCCGGCTGCGACGAGGCAACTGCCGCAATCGGTCATGTCAGTCACAAATGTCGGATCGCCACCCTCCGTGGCAGAAGGCACCACAGCTCCCGTCCGAGCATTGTGAGCTCGGAGGTTGAAGAACCGCTTCCAGAGAGCGATGCTTGGGCGGAAGCCGAGATACCCCTCGCACAGCGCGACGAAGCCGGAGAGGATCATGATGAAGTTCTCCGCGAGGTGATGCGGCTGCAGGTGGTGGAAGTTGAGGAAGTCGCGAAAGAAAGTGCTGGCGGAGAGTCCGAATCCACGCTCGAAGTGAGAGAGGAAGACGACCCTCTCACCAGCACGCGCATCGGGCACGAGCTCGGCGCCGGGAGCACGCCATTGGACCTCGGCCGGCATCTTGCGGGCGCGAACCAAGGCCTGGATGGCACCGGCGGTGACAGTGGAGCCCTTCCAGCACCCACGGCTGGCCTGAGAGGTATCTCGCCGGGGCGCCATGGATCTTGCGGGCAGAAAGAGACTGAGGAGGAAGAGCGCAGGAACACTGCGTGAGTCGGCGGTGAGAGGTTACCGCGAGGCGGAGGAGCACGCGAGCAAGCGGCCGGAGCAGGTTCCGTGCGCAGAAGCGGAGTCGTGAGCGATGGAGAGCTTGGGGCGGAGCAGCAATGGCGTGCGCGAGAGCGAGAAGCGGAGGAGGAAGAAGGAGTATGCGATAAGGAGGAGCCCGAGGCCCTCCCCTGTGGCTTATATGGGCGGCAGGGGAGGGGAGTGGGATATGGCTGCGGCCATGTGGCCCGGTGTGGCCTAGCCCACAGGAAGACCAACCGGCAAACCGGCGCAAGAGATCCCAGCGTGGGAAGCGAGGCGTGCGACGTGGGGGTCGAGGCCTGCAGTTACGTCAAATCGCGCGTGGGTCGTGGGCCCCGGTCCATTGACTGCATCCCAGAAGAATCGGAGGTAACCGTTGGAAGGCAATCGGTGAGGATTAGATCCGAATCGGCAAGGGATATGATTCTCGCAAAGTGAAGAAAGAAATCGGAGACAACGCAAGTCAGATCGGACGAAATCTTGGCCGGCCGAGTGTGATCTCCGAGTCGGTCGACGAACTCGGAACGACGCACTTGATGAGGACAAAGCATTCGGAAGATGTTGGAGAAAGATGGAAAACTGCAAAGGCCCCGCGATCGAGTGACCGTGGGACCTTTACAGCTTTAGGGGCTACTGTCGGGTGATTGGTACCCGGGTAGGCTCACCCAAGCGGAAGCAACCTTTCAAGACAAGGATGGACCGATTGGGCTGCAGCTGGCCGAGTTGGGCAGGCGTACGGCCGATTGCTCCAAGGCAATCAGCCGTACCGAATGCCGGCAGTCGGCCCAGGCGCAACCGGTCCACCCTTTTCATCACCAAGACAATCATCCGATTGGCCCGCAGTTGGGCCGACATGGGCATCGCCGCGGCCGATTTCCTAGAGCAATCGACCCTGCCTAGGGCCACCAGTCGGCTCAGGCGCAATCGGTACAACTTACCACCCCTGGAGAAGTTGACCCCGAGACCAGTCGAAGGTCCAAGTACAAGGTCATAAATGCGCAATCCCGAGAGATCGGGATGGCAGAGAAGCCAAGTCACATCGAAGATCTGGCAGAGATGCGTTGTCGACCTCTCCGCCGATTCCGCGGACAGGACGACAAGACCACACCTCCTAACTCCACTGTTCACCATCATGCCCTACGAGTCTACAGCATGGGCCGCTGCTCGTCGGGTCCGGATCACCCGGAGAGGAGCAGTCGGTGGGACCCAGCCGATTAGAGGATGACAGTTGGGCCCAATCGGCAGTGAAGTTACCGATTTACCCCGGGCTCACACTATAAGAGCCCGGGGTACCCCTCCTGCGTGAAGGACGATCCACAACATTCGCACCATTACTCACATCTCGCTCAGTTCATTTACTGCTCGTAGTTCCTCCTCAGGGAAGCAGGACAGAGTCTTGCCCACGGCGGCTCTCACCTTCCCCTGAGTAGATAGAGAAGCAGTTATTATAGCTCTGTTCCATTGATATAGAAGAGAAAAGCAGGAGTAAGGGTGTTATCTCTCCGGAGAGCCCCGAACCTGGGTACATCGTGGTGTCCGATACTGTGTTTGTGTCCAACCCGATTTCGGCACCATCGACATCTTCTTCCTCGCGTCTTCCCCTCACTTTAGCCATCCCCATGACATCTGCCGTCACATATCGACGACACTTGGCGACAGCAGTGCAAACGTAATCGGATGCCTTGGGCGCGTCGGGGAGGAACAAGACTTGACGACCTGGTCGGATCGAACAAGAGGTACAGGCGACGGCGGTAGAAAGGCCGGCGGAGCCAGGTGGGCGGCACGCGCGGCGGCGGCAGTGCCGCCCAGCGTCGCGTGGCGGGGTTGCACACGTGCATGTCCAGCGCGTTCTCGTACAGGACGAGGCCGTTGCGGTGATCCAGGACGCCTCGGTATCTCGTCGGCCGACCGGGCAGGAACCGGAGCGCGCCGTCGATCTCGATCCCGCCCTGCGCCGGCGCGAGCGCGGCTCGGGAGAAGAAGCCGTTCCTCCGTTTGCAAATGCAAATGCAGTTGAGGAGCACGCCGCGCACGGGTCCCACGGGAAGGAGCAGCAGCCCGTGTAGGTCGACGGCGGCGCGCCAGTCCTTGCGCACGCAACGGCACACCGCGACGTCCCGCGGCGGCAGGCGCCCGAGGATGTCCGCCACCAGCTCGTCGGGAACTAGATCCATGGATTCCTGGTTTCTGGTGGTTATTAGGTTTAGGGTTTTCCGACAGGCGGCGTGGCGTTTGGCTCCGTTGCCCCCATGGGACGACATTGCCGAGCGACGGCGACCGCAGCAGGTCGGCTTTGCCGAGACCTTCTTCTTGCCTTGGCTGGCAGCTGCACGTAGATCAGAGTGTACCAGTCTGCGGCGTGGCGTACATATAATGCTTGATGATCTTCCGGACTACCGCCCTGCTACAAACCCTCTCTACAGTGTCGCCGTTGCTGCAAGTCTCGTCTCTGATGCCGACCATCGTTGTTGTGATGATGGTGCCAATGCAATCGTAGTCGTCGGTGCTACGGACAGATGTGGTGTTCCAAGGTCGGCCGTCGGCGCCACCGGTGTTGGAGACGAGCACCGGTGTCGCAGGATCGGTCGTCACCGCCTCGTGCCGGTGGTGTAAGGATCGACCACCTCGCCTCTACGTGTTAGAAGGCCACCGACGGTGTCATGTGTGGCGGGCAAGGGTGCGGCATATCATGGCTCGCAACATGTGTCTGATTTGTTTTCTAAAACATGAAGAATGTTACAATGGCAACACAACGATGCGTTGTTTTTAGTTCAGTGGGGAGCAGGAAGCGGCAGACCCGCATCAGTAGCTCACTTCAAAAGCGATCTTGAGCCAGAGCACATATCCATGAAGTTAGGTCTAGTAGACAGGATGCGAGGAAGTTTTTTATTGTTAACATTCGCCCTCCTTCAGTGTTGGTTGAGTCAAAGCACCCGTCCCAGAATTATATCCATTTGGAGCTTAGTTTGGAAGGGCAGCAGGAATAACAACTAGAAATATACCCCGCGTGTTGCAGCGGGAATTTCTTTAATAACTATATAACATAAATAAAATGTATAAAAGTATGATACATTAAGTTGTCTAAATGCACATACAAAATTCAATTTCCATAGTCGAGATACTAAATTTATTCGACACAAAATATGTTTAAAAATTATTATCATGGAGAATAAAATGATTAGAAGAATGTTGATATGGATTTTGTATATATAGATTGATAAATTTAATTGGCTAAGAGAATTAAATGATGTGGCTAGCTTGCATGTGAAGATAAACAATTTAAATGACCCTATAATGGGGTGACATAGACAATTAATTGGCTAAAAGAATAGATGATTTGGATAGCTTGCATGTTGAGATAGACAACTTAAATGATCGTGTTGTGGGGTTTTGCTTTATAAGATATATATATATATATATATATATATATATATATATATATATGATCTTTATTGCAAAGGTTTGTACACGATGATCTTTATTGCAAAGGCTTCTACAACATAATCTTTGTCATAAAAGTTTTTACAACATGATCTTTGTTGCAAAGATGAAGAGCGGAGCTCGGCCGCTTGATGACATAGATTTGACGGCTCACGGTCCGGCTGATCTTTTACAAATAAACGCTCCAATAAGAAAAGTGAGGAAAACGTAAGATGGGAGAAAGTACATAAGCGAACTTCTTGCTGCTAATTTCTCCCTTTCATTAAAACACCAAATATAAAACTCCCAAAATAATATTCCTAGAGTTGTTACAAATTTTATGAGTAACCTACTCTGGAAAATTAGTGGATCTTGTGAATTATGACCTGTTCGAATATTCTCCCTCCTGGAGCGAGCAGAACAGTTCACTGTTTAATTTTTGGGGAGCGGTTTAAATTATGCTCCACGTTGAGTAGAGGGAATGCAAACACACTTTTAGTGATGTACTAGTTGGATGCCCGCGCGTTGCCACGAAACAATAATATATTAAAAAGTCTATGAAAAAATACAATCATTCCTTAATAGGCAATAAACTTTGCAGAGATTATCAACAACGATCAATTTTTTAGCAGCGACTACATCTAACACAAGTCATCATGATGGTCACAATGAATCCAAGATGAGGAAACAAGAAAAATGGTATGATGTGAACTTTAGGTGAATGCCCGTGCGTTTCCGTGCTATTAAGGTACGTACATAAAGGACGACCAAACCTGAAACTTTATGCATGAGATGAAATTAGCAACTCAAAGTTTGTACCAGAGGAAGCAACAAAGTGAGAAATTAGCAACTAAGAAAACCACTCAACTCAAACAACTACATTTACCAAAGTATTTGAAAAGTAACTCTTAATACGCGTACATTAATATCACAAATACATATTGCGCAAGGCAGATTCAAATGGAATGTTAAAAACGTAATAATAGCTCGCTTGTCTAATTCATCTTCAAATTCAGAGATTGGAAGAAACAAATATTGTAAATGGAGTTATACCGATCATGATACAATAATTTATGCTTGAAAGCTATAAATATATAGATGATTGTGCGTCAAGAGCTTGCGCTCAAAAGCCATTCTATTGTTTTTTTTGCATGTACACTCACTATAGTTAAGTTGAATTGACCGTGTTTGTGTTGTTACACTGTTTGTTACAATAGAAAATAAACTATACCAGCATGTTACCTTGTATTATTGAGTCAGGCTAGAATGACATTTAGCACGGCAAGATGAATCTTCTTAGCAACATTCTGGTCAACTGGCGTACTATAAAATCAAAGATACAATCATCTTCTTTTACCATTTAATACCCATACATTAAAGTAACTCTAAATTGGGTAAAAGCAACAAATTTTAATCACAATCTACCAGGAAAATATGTTGTTTAGAAATTGAATTGTATCATTTTCAATTTACATTGTGCCCTCTATTGAATTATTTTCTGAAGGTATGCGCAGAGCACTGATAAAATAATCAAACCTTGACCGTGCTACACACATTTACCATTTCAAGCAGAGTGAGCAAATAGGCAATAAATGGCTACATGACAAGATTTATTAAATTTGGCATAGACAGATCCTTCAATACAAGAGTAGCATATAATCCAGTCACCAAAGAGAGAGAAATACAGATCTAAGTATCCCTTAAAAAATGAGCTAGCCCGTATCACTGAAACATGGTTATGTAGAAATATTGACAATATCAACACGAAAAGATGTAGAGTAACTAACAGAAAGCCGAGGCAAAAACAGAAACCATGGCCAGTGAAATCTCCGCCTTCTCCTTAAGTTCATCTATAGGAAAAGTCTTGAGAACTACTTTCTGATGCATGGGATCCTCGTACTCCTTCCAAAATGAGTATCAGCGGATAAGAACCAGAAACAACCACAATATTAGGCCATGATTTGCAGTTGAAGAATATTACAATTACATACCTTCAGAGCCTGACGCATGTATGGCTCAATTCTTTCTCTGAACACATCTCCCCGGTCACTTTGTATCATGTACTTTTGCAGTATAAGTGCCTCTAGTTCTGCCCAAGAAAAAATTAAAATAAGCATAGCATAGCAAATAAGTACAGGTTCGTAGGTGATGGCTTTATTCACTATAGCTGCTGCAGATACTTTGCCTATTGACACACATAGCAAACAACTCCTTAACTAACTTGGGGCCAGATGATCTCTAATTAATTTTTCTTCTTAATTATTCAGTGAACATAAACCACATATCATTGTTCTTTGTGTCAAACTCTAATACAAACATGATATTAGTATTTAGTATAGTCACTAACTACATAAATATAAAAGGGTAACACGAATGCCTATTAGATAACAACTTCGGACAAACATTAGCTCATTATTGTTGTTATAATCGAGATCCATCACTTGTCGGCGCTCAACACCAATAGCTGACAGCAGCCAACACCCAATATGTAGAAACACAAACAACAAGCAGCTGCAGGAGCCAACACCAGAAGGGACGGTGGAGGTGTGCGTCGTGGTCTTGTGGAGGACTGGAGGTGGATCAGTAGGGGGACCTTGACGGCTCGAGAGGTGGAGCCGCCGGCTGCTGGGGCGCTGGACTATTGGACGAACCGATCGAAGGAAGCTGGCTAGGTGAGGGTCCCTGCTCACGACCGACAACCCGGCGCGGCCGTCCCAGTTCTCCCTAGATTGAATGGTTTCGGCTCGATGATCTACTGTGCTCCTACCCAAGTGCGAGTCGCGGTAGGATCGGTGTGCTCATCCAACATCGACGCCCCACCGCTTCCCATCAGACCTTCCTCCACAGAGGTGATTCAACCGACGCCGTCCCCCTCCATCCTCCCCCGGAACCGACCTAATGGTTCCGGACCAGATCATCGGCGGCGGCGATACGGGACCAGATCGGGGCGGTGCGGGGGAGATTTGCGTCTGGCTATGGATCTTCACTCTCTGGAGGTGCAAGGAGGACCGAGGAGGGATGGAGGGTGTTGAGGGAGGCTCACCAACCGACGAGGCTCAAGTGGAGGGACGAGGAAGGGTTGGGCAGGGTCGCTACGGTAGAGAGAGAGAGCATGTCGTGCGGTTTTCCTGGCAACGTGCGCTCGGTCTGGGTGACGACGTGCGTTGGCGTGAGGTGGAGCGTACGAGGGAGAGGGCGTGGGGTGGAGCGTACGAGCAAGGAGGGATGGTCGAACCATCACGACAACGACGACGTGCACCTAGGCCTTTAATAGTAGAGATTTTAGCCGTCGTAGATTGTGCATTTAAACCTACAAACAAATATGTGTTGCTTCAAAATTATGTCTAGAAATCTTATTCGAATACACATGTTTCATTACTCAAACTAAACACCTAAAACCCACGTTTTTTTTCCGAGGATACCTAAAACCCACGTTGACCCTGTAAACCTGATCAGAAGGAGTATCGTAAAGAGGTAAATACATCAGAGGTCTTAGAACTTGCACGTGACGGTCACTTTGGTGCATAAAGTTGTAAAATACGTGTTTGTGATCACTAAACTTGCCAAGCCGTTCAAATACAGTCACTCTTCCCGTACGCAGGCGTATCCGTCTACGCCGGCGTGGCACGGGCCGCTCTCAGTGACAAATGATGGCTTGAAAATAATATTCATTTTTAGAAATATTCATAATTAAAAATATATATCATTACACCTGTTAATTTTAAGAAACAATGTGCTGGAGCAAAATAGCATATTCTGATAAAGAAAAGCTCTTTTTTCTGTCAGGTTAACGACTTTGACCATTTAGAATATCATAATAAAGTAGTACTCCCTGCGATCCATATTAATTGACACACACTTAGTATAACTCTAGTACAAAGTTATACTAAGTGTGCGTCAATTAATTTGGATCAGAAGGAGTAGTATTATTCCTTTAAGTGGCAAATGCAAAGTATATTTGAAACCATAGTGATGCACAAGGCTTGTAGAATTTTCCTTTAATAACAACAGAATTCATCATTCCATACAGTGATCAAAAGTTCTATGCTGATGCATGCTTCAGTAACTCTGAATATCTTTGTACAATCTTCCCGAAAACTTTCGTGACCGCAGGTGAATTCGTAAAATTCATTTAAATAATGTCATATTTTATTATCCTTGCGACAATAAACTGTTTTTATTTGTACTTAGTACCCCCCCCCCCCCCCCCAACCCGAATGGAGAACAAAAAATAATTCAATAGCAACTGCATGAAACTGAGATGATCAACGCCATTTATGGTGGAAGCAAAGACGTAATATTCCTACAAACGAGGAACTGGGTGCTGCTTAAAGCCTAGAGCTGAAACTTCAGCAAGTGCACTTCTTTTTTTTTGCTGCGAAACTTCACAAGTACACTTAGCCTAGCATATCAAGACCACAACAATGTAGCTTTTGCATTAACCGAGCAAAAAAGGCTGAGCATAATCACGGCGTGGTATCCATAAAGTCCAAATTTCGGATGTGCCTTTGAGCAGACAATGTTTTCACCCTCTGAAGCAGGAGCCATGCATCAGCAGTCGAACAACCTTCGTTCATCTCACGCACAATAGGTATAGAAGATTGTCTGTTGTACTCCATAAGCATTGTACCCTACAATCGATGGGGGCAAACATGCACGCCTTCAAGATTTAAGATGTTGTAAATAGAAAACGAGGAACTAAAATCATATGAAATGAACTTTTTTTAGTTAGGCTTTTCGAAAGAATTCCAATGATCCATGCGCTGAATATACTTCTACCCTACATATGAATGCAAGGTAGTAGCACACTATTTGAGGTGTTTGACACCAATATATATACAGGAATAGCTTCGAATAAAACCTGCAATTACTACCAGTACAATATGAAGAGGCAACTGATCAAATGACAGTACTATTATTTGCTTATGCAGTACTAGCAAGATGCTCTAAAAATATTAACCATATTAACCGAAGTTTAGCTGCAAACATGAATGGCAACATAGCACAAGTAGCAAGCTAAATTGCTACGTAGGTACTAATCTGAACATGTTTAGCCTAACTTGATTGAAAGGTTATGGGGCTTATAGCTTAAGCGCTTATCAACTGGAATTATCAAAATAGCTAGGGCTCGAACAGTTCAAGCTACAAGCCCCACAAAATTCAGATTGTAGACCAAAGTGTTGTCAAAAAGGATATTTGGTGGATTTCACTCCCCTCTGGGGCCGACTTGGATGTATGAAGGAGCTTAGGTGCACGAAGAGTTGTTCATCACTTAAGCGGTCACGAAAAAAATCTGAGCTTTGAAACATAAATGTTGTCTAAGAGATTTGTACTGGAGACAGGACAGCACCTCAAATCCCTTGTGTCTACAAGACATTGACATCACCTTGATATTGCAAAATGAGCCTCAAATAGATTTGTTTTCACATTTTGTACATAATTAGTTATTTTTATCTGTTTTAGGCTTTTAGCATACTTATATTAAACGGGAGGGCCCTGTTCGCCTTACACATAAGTCGGTAAAATTGGATCATTTGCCCCAGTTTACTTCCTCATTTGATAAGTTGGCCTCCCCACCCCCCCCCCCCCCTCCTCAGAAAGACAAGTGGGCCCGGGTCCATCCACCATTGAGACAATGACGGGGAAAATCACCAAACCCCTAGTAAAGTGAGGCAAATCATCTAATCCCTCCATATAAGTCAGACAATGCATGCACAGGCGATAGAAACTAATATGATTACAAAGTCACACCAGTAAGAAAGGAATGCAAGGTAAATGTATTAATGAAGATACATGTACAATTTGGGGGGATGGGGAGAAAACCTCGAATTTCTCCAAGTACTGCTGAAATCCAGTCATGGTTTGCCTCATAGCGGCATATGATTCTGAGGTTGGGTTAGAAACAGCAGCTGTAGCCTCCTCACAGGAGTGACCAATTATGTTAAGTATAATCTGTGTAATGTATTCTGATAAGGTTGTGATCCTGAGTAAACATGTTAGGAGTTTATTAATAAAACAGATATACTCACATCACTGTCAACAAAGGCCTCTGAAATCAGACTTCCATCATCTATGCACACAAGTAGCTCGTACTGTTTGCGATGCTTAAATTGAAATCGTTTCAGAGATGTGAACAAACCCTGTAGCAGTTATGTCATCAATCAACATTTGTATTTTTTTTCACAAATGACTGAAAATAAAAATACATGTAAGAAAATCTTCCAGCACTCTTGAACTCATAGAAACACATTTTGATCAAACCAGCAATATGAAATGGACAAAAATCTATGTAAAAAAATTGTAGACAAAAGGGCTGAAAGGATAGCCAAATCTGCAAATAAAAGGTCCGAAGTAGCAAATGACTGAAGTAAATATAGATGTAAGAAAATCTTCCACCACTCTTTAACTCATGGGAAAAAATGATCAAACCAGCAATATGAAGTGGACACAGTTCTATGTAAAAATTTGTAGACAGAAGGGCTGGAAGCATAGCTAAATCTGCAAATAAAAGGTCCTAAGTAGCAAACGAACCTTAATTTTTCCTTGAATATAGGGTCTTGTATCCTTTTCTATGGTCCAATGTGCCATCATGTTGAAAATGTATGTAAAAGGTTTTTCATTTTCACCATTTAGAATGGCCGGATGTTCCAGCTGACTAATCTCATCATCAACAGTTGAAGACCCTGCAGTCTCCGCACCAGTTGCGCCAATGCCATGTGCCCCTTGTTGGGAATCATATCGACCACGAGGAATAGATGCAGAAGGCTCTCCGTTGTTCCTGGTAGAAGCAATAGCTTGGTCCTGCATGGTGATTTCTTGGACACATTGTGTTTGTTCATTAACATTGTTCACCACAACAGGACGGTCAACGCATTCTTCTACCAGAGTTTGTGCAATTCTACTAGCGCTTTGTTGGGGTTCATATCTATAGGTAGCAGGTGCAGAAGCTTCCACATTGTTCCCAGGAAGAGAAGTAGATCGGTCCTGCATGGTGAATTCTTGAAAATGTTGACGTTGTTCTCGGACACCATTTGCTACAACAGGATGGTTAATACATTCTTCTACCATTGTTTGTGCAGGTCTACCAACTTGTGAGGCATTACCTGTGAATGAATTACGTTCAAAAAATGAATACATAATTATAATAAAACCTTGGAAGGTTAAGATCTTAAACAATGAAAACTGAAACACGGGGCAGCTTGCTTGACAAATCGACTTTCTTTGACAGAGTATGGTGTACCACGAGAATAACATGATTGCAGGAATATAATTTTCTCGGCTAACAGGAGAACCTCTAAGAAAGTGTGCAAGCAAGAAATAAAAAAAAAGTGTGATAAGGCAACTGTGCTCACGCAAAAAAAATTTTGCAACAAGCAGCCAAGCAAATTATAAGTATCCCATAAGAGTCCAAATATAATGGAGTTCACAACAGATAGGTAGCATATTCAGTCACTTCTATCACCATTTGAGTAAAAAAACTACAACTTGTCTTTCCGTCGCATAGACTCGCGCATAGGAGTAATTAATTGCAGGTAAATTGATCATAAAATCAAGGTGATGACAGAACTAAACTGTGTCTAGTTGTATATTGCTAGCAGGGCTTTTATGGCTTTTGATGAATCAATATAACAATATTTAGCTCCAAAAGCACCTATTTTGGAGCTTTTATGGCTTCTTGGCCAAAATGGAAAAGCTGCAAAAGCAGAAGCAAAAGCCCAAACAAACAGGGAAGTCTATTGTAATTCAGTTGCCCCTCTAACCTCTATGGCTCCATCTAAGAAAAGTATCTTCAAAGCCAACCGATGAAATAGAATTAATATAGTACCTAATCCTGTTGGATGGGAGGGGTTTACTGTTCTTGGCATTGAGATCCCTTGCTCACCACCATTTGTAGCGCTTATATTACCTGGCCAGGCAGCTAGGGTAGCTCTAGAGGACAAGGGTAATCCTCCTTGTTTCCTGCAGCATGAACACGTGAACCTAAGTGTGGAATCTAAAAACAATATACATCAAGATATGAACAAATAAAAAGCAGCTTGTAGAGAAATGTGATGAACAGAACACATTGAATAGCGAAACTGCAAGAATAATAGGGCATGTGGCTGATTGGATAAGCATTTATTATTCAATTTGCAAACTTGGGAGTTATAATAGAAAGATATGTAAACAAAATGAAAGAAAAACGAAGTTTGCTAAGCACTTAATATACACAAAAATATGGTGTGGATGTGAATTGTGACAATTGGTGACCAAGAAGAGATGCAGCCACAGACCCTAAGCTGAAGTGTGTGCATTTTAAATGATCTAATTCATTGGACGCTTGCATAAATAACTATTGAGTTCTTGCTTACAATCCAAGGTGGAGCGATATACCTTGCAATGAAATGGCATGTACGTCAAATCTAATGTGTTCACTAATTGACAAGGACAGTACATACCTTTTTCCACGAGGCGGTTTGTTTACTTCAGAAACAAGTCTGGCACGTGCTGCTTCCAATTCATCAACTACCCCGCCAAGAATCTCAATAGCCTCAGGGACTAACATAAGCAGTCCCCTCTTTATGTGCACATTCCTTATAACAATCTGAGATATGTAAAGAAAGTTATGAGCTGTTGATACAAATATTCGGAAAGGAAAACATATCTTATAATCTCATGTTGCACACTCTGTCATTTACTTGATATGGTGTTTCTAATCTTATCACTTATATATATGATACGGTACATACAAAGTTCATCTACCATTTCGTTGTACGTGGTGTGTCAAGAAAAATAGCTATTTAAGAGGAAGGTAGTTCAAAAATGCAGGCAAAGGTGATGACCAATGAGTTTTAGAGTGATTTTTTAACTGAGTTGTGAGTTTTCTCCACTACAATCAATTCTTTGCCAGCACTCCACACACACAGTTAGCAACATACTTCTAAGTTTCCCAACATTTTACAGATGTGTCACTGGAGTCATGCCAGATGGTATCACAGAAGTACAGAACAAACTTACTGGGTGCATGTGGAGTACCTGGTACTATCTTTCACATGTATTGGATTAAAGATATATACATTCATGTTACAATCCAGACCTAAGTTTAAATGTTTAATAGCCCGATGAGATGGTTATTGCATACTGCTCCACATGTTAGTTATCACTGGGTAGAACAAATATAAGAGTGATGAATGTATTCAACTGGTATGAATTAATTTAATATCAAAACCACACAAAACAGTCAAAATGTACTGGAGCACGGGAATCATCATATTAGCTACTTGATCTATATCTCATCGCTTTCCTATTTAAATAACATTCCAAATTAACTTAATACTATTGCCATGAACTTAAGTATGTGAAGAGTATATTCCCATGCCAAATGCAACCCAACGCAAGTAAGCACATTCAATGGAAATGCATCATTTCAGTATAATCTAATAATAGAACACAAAATCAAATGGCAAGACAACCTTCTCAGGAAATGTGTTATGTTCAACTCGTGTATTTCCATTTTGTGATGAAATGGAAAGGGGAATAGCCCGGTTCAACACAAAAAAAACTTCTCAGGAAAATGAGCAGATCAAAATTCAAAAGATGACCTTAAAACCAGCAGGAGCAAGAACTTCCAGGTCTTTGATAGGCCTGTATTCCATTCCATATATGCGTTGGATGCCATCTGTCATTGATAACTTTAAACATCTTCTGGGCCCTGCATGTGCATCACGATATCTTTCCCTTAAAGGGGCTGAAATATTGACAATTTCATCAACCTAAGAAACACAGAGCTGGTTAGATGGTTTAAGAAATACAAAATGAGTAATGATCTAATTACAACCATCTTTTGTACAGCAATGCACAATTAGAAATTAAGAATATATAACTTAAAAGATAAGGAAATAGTGAGAATCTGAGATAAGGGTGGAAAGCTCATGGAACATAGACTAAACAGACAGTGACAACAGTGATTCCAATTCCATAATTTGAAGACAAACTTAGTGTGATACATCAGTTCTATTATGGTCCTCCCCTTCTATTATCTGTTTCTATAATATACCCGGGGAACCTAAAATTAACATCTTATGCTCCTAATATGGTGAAACTAACAGACTTGCCAGGACAATTGTGTGGCTGCATACACTGCAGCTTCTTTATTTGTTAATGAATTTGCACTCATCAGATGGCTATGATAGCTGATAATATAGTTGCATTCATGAAACAATCCTGAATCTGCACATGACAAATCTACACCGCTAAATTTGGACCAATCAAATAAGAAATGCAAAGTTTCTCTTCTCCCTATTAGCATACCCCCCTTAAGATAGATCTAATATTGTTCTGACCCAACTATTATTATAAAATGTGGAATCACACTACAAATCAAGAAGGAAAGAGATGACCAGTCCTACCACGGTGTACTAACTTGAAGATGCATGTGATTGGGTTAAACACAAAGGACCACGTGATGCTTAGGATTTCCTTCTTAACACACTGATGACCAAAAACTCTATAAACTAGATAGCTTGATGAACCGAAATACATAACCTGCACTTTACTAGTACAGCAATGTCAACAATATTCACCATTCTATGTGGCCAGCAATCACTTTCAAGCGTCAGAGAACGACACTCCAAAGTTCCAACTGAGGAATTGTGCCTTTGTGGCGCACTCACTAAGTTAAAGTAGAGCAAGTAAACTGAAGGTTTAGGTTCCAGTATAAATGTCCTGTTTCAGATGAATCGTGAACTAGAAGCTCATAGACATGGAGGCAAATTGCAGACACTGCCATCACCAACCTGAAGTATCCAAGAGAGCACAGCCATGCCCATACATTGCATAACTATGCTGCACCGGGAGGGGCACCAAAGCAGTACTATATCCACAGCTCGAAAAGAAAATCATAACCAATCATTGACATATTGAATTGTAAGGGGACAGGGGACTAGAACCTGTAGCACAAATGGTCCATCAAGGATGGCGTCCTCCATGCACCCGATGCCCTCCGGCAACCTCCCGGAGCTGCATCCATTCATGTCGGAAAAAAGGAACTGCTCAAAACACCGTCTAGCCTTAACTTCAGTGCCGCCATGACCATCGAACCCAGACAAGCCGGCAGCACACTGTTGAAGCCATTCTGGCCGCACACGCAGCCCAAGCCGGCGCAGAAACGCATCCACCGGACGCAGCTGCAGGCTCAGTGCAGACGATGGGGTCGAGGCCGTGAGTGGGGTCGTAGTTGGGTTCCATGTTGGGGATGGAGTTGGAGTTGGGTTTGGGGTTGCAGGTGGTGGAGTTGGCGTTGGGGTTCGGGCAGGAGGAGCGGATGCGGCGGCGGGCGGTGGAGTTGGGATTGGGGTACGGGCAGGAGGAGCGGATGCGGCAGCCGGCGGTGGAGTTGGGGTTGGGGTACGAGCAGGAATGGGTCCGGCAGCGGGCGGCGGGATTGGGGTTCGGGTTCGAGCCGGAGGAGTGGGTTCGGCAGCCGGCGGTGGAAATGAGGTCGGTGTTCTCGCCGGAGGAGTGGATGCGGGAGGTGGAGTTGGCGTTGGTGTTCGGAACAAAGGAACGGGTGCGGGAGCGGGAGCGGGAGCGGGAGGTGGGGTTGGGGTTGGGGTTCTCACCGGAGGAGCGGGAGGTGGACACGGAGTTTGGGCCGGAGGATGGGGAGATGGTGGGGAGAGATCATCGGCGACGTCGGTGAACAGGGAGTCCCCGTCGGAGTCCCGCATCTCTTCGGGGGCGTCGCCGAAGGGGAGGTCCTCGTCGGGGTCCTGGATCTCATCGACCTCCTCGTCGTCATCGGAGATCTCGACGGGAGGGGAGGGGGGAGGTGAGGACGGGAATGTGTGGGGGGCGTGGAAGGGGCTGGGGTTTTGGGACGAGGGCCGGCCACCGCCGCTGGCAACGGGGGCGGGAGTGGCCGCGGCGGCGTCTTCGTCGTCGGAGTCGGTGATGATAAGGCTGCGGCGCCCCATTTTTCGAAGAAAAATTGGGGGCGGTTTGGTCGGACGGAGAGGATTGGTGGCCATTTCCCTCCAGAAAATTTTGGGACGCGGGGGTCAGGATGGAAATGGGCCGGGCCGGGCCGGCCCAGACTTGGTCCCTACTGGCCCATCTGTGAGGACGACACAGGCTGGACGACACCGTCATGGAGGAGGATGTCGTTCTCCTCGTCGAGTAGCCAGTCAGCCACACCAGGTTCTTCAGGTTTTCTGCTTTCTCAGGTAGACGATCTTCGTGATTCCATAGCAGATAGGCCTGGCCAAAGTTTATTTGAAAAAAAATTCATTGAGTTCAATTGAACAAACTAATGTTTTCTTGTGTAATTCTAAAACATGACTTAGATTTGCATTGAGAAAAAAAATACTAAAACCATCAAGTAATTTGATATTATTGTCACTGCTCAAAGCTGATTGATCTGCGCAACATATTGAAAATAACATGATTGTAGTCTAAAACTAATCATGGTGTTTTTCTTTCAACAAGTACTATGTTGATTATGGTCTTATGGAAGTTCTCATCTACATGAAACTAGCAAAGGGTTAGATGTTAGGACGAAGCAGGAGAGTCGAGGCGACTTTCTAAAGTTAATTGAAGCATCACAAAAAACGAGAACTACTATTCAAAGGGACTTAGAATTAACAGGTTGACTTTCTCTTTTAGAGAAATGGAGTAGCTCTTGAAGAGCGGCTCTCACGTCCAACCCGGGTTTATTTTTTACAGTTTTAAACATTTTTTTCTCAAGCGATCCAACGCCACATGTGTCGTGTGGTGGTCGAGCTCGTCTCGTGGGATTGATCGTATTCAAATGTGTTGTAATCAAGTTAACACTGTAGCCATCATAGCAAAGGCGAGAAAGAGGATAAACAATCACACGATGGGCATGAGGAGATGTCTTGAGTCATGCTTAGGGCCAATTTTTTTGGCTGAATCTTCCATAAGAAGGGCGATTCTCCCAGAATCGGCCAAAAGAACTGGCCCTTAATGGATTAAAAACATGATGCATTTTTTTTGCAACACACGGATATTTTTAGTTGAGTAATAAAGTTCTCTATCCGAAGAAAAATATATGTCAAACTACATTGAATAACCGAATGAGTAAATGTCACCCTCTGCAAAACCGAATCGAAACCGAAAACCAAACCAAAAAAATGAATTAAAACTAAAATTCTGGTTTTTCAGTTTTAGGTTTCAATTTCAGTTTTTAAAATAGAAAACCGTATTGATTTCGGTTTTTTGGTTTAAAACCGAAATAAAAAGTTTAACCGAAAGAAACCGAAAAGCCGAACCCAACATCCTCGGCCCAACGCCCCAGCCCAACTCCTCCCTCCAAGTCAGTCGCGCAGAGACCTGACCTTATCCACTCGTACTCGCGGCCCGCACAGACCACACGAAGAGCCGATGCAGAGCCGCCGCCGCCCTAGCTAGCCTCCGTTCCTCTCCACCGGCCTCCCGCCGCCGTGTCGTCGCATTTGGATTGGATCGGATTTGGTCTGGATTTGTAACTATTCCCAGGCTTAGGTGATGCCGCCGCCGTTGTCGCAGTCGGCCTCTACTGCTTCCTCCGTCGACCGCCGCCGCCCCCCGCTGCAGCCATTGCTGCAGTCCGCTGCTGCTTGTGCAGGCCGTTGCCGCCGTCTTAGCTGGCCTCCGATGCTTCTTCCGTCGGCCATCGTACGTGTTCATGTGTTCAGTTATAGAAACAAGCTATTCACGTGCGTATGTGCACGTGTCCATGGTCTACAACTTTGGGCTCAAACCCATTCTAACGGATGGATTAGATTGGTGTAGCTTCAAAACATGAACAGTTCGATTTGGTTGCGAAGCAAATTTCATGTGATATGTCATGTTTGCTTGTGTATGTTATAATATCATGTAATAAATTTTATTTGTGTCGAATAAATTCGCGTCAACTTTGGTTATTTCAGTTATTGCTGAATCGAATAGATAATAAATGGTTATTATCAAAACTAAACCATATAAACTTAAATATAAAAACCATATAAACCGAACCGAATTAAACCGTAAAAACCGAAGCACAAGCTGAATGTCAGCTGCAGCGTGCACATGGGCCCATGTGCGTCTGATGTGGTCGAGCCAGGCCAGGTAGCGGACCGACAGCGCCGCGTCGGACTCGGCACGGACGAGACGAGAGATCCCAAGCCGAGCACTCCACCGTCTCCGATCCGCTCCGCGGCGATGGCGCTCCCGTCCGGCGGCGGCTCCACGGCGCGGCTGCTCACCGTGCCGGCGCTGCTCCTCCTGCTCTCCTCCGCCGCGCTCCTCGTCTTCCTCCTCCTCCCCGCCCTCTCCCCGTCCCCCTCCGAGACCCACCTCTGCGCCTGCTCCGACCCCGTCACCACCCACACCACCACCAGCGTCACCACCACCACCATCACCGCCTCCACGGCCCCCGTCACCACCTCCCCCGACGACGTCGCCTGGCTCAAGGCGCAGCTCGCCTCCAACTCCCTCGCCCTCCTCGCCGGCGACGACGCCTGGCACAAAGCCCGCAAGGGCATCAACCCGCGCACCCGCCAGCAACAGCTCCTCGACATCAACAGGTAATACTGTTCCCCCAATTTCCCGAACCACGCCAGCTTCGATTTCGACGCTTCCCCATGCTGCGAAGGATTAGATTTACCATGTTGTTCTGCGATCGATTTGCTTACTCCTAGCACATTACTAGCCCCAGGGGTTCAGAAAGTGAAATTATCATCTCAATGTTGTACCTGGCTACACTGCAGGCACCACGGGATCTCTCATTACCCGGAAGAAGAGGCGACCAACCACACCGCGCTGCCTTGCCCAGGGGAGCTCCTCGTCGAGGAGCACCACAGCAACTACGGCGAGCCATGGGCCGGTGGCCGGGATGTGTTCGAGTTCCTGGCCAATGCCTCTGCCCTCACGCCCAGAGACCAGGTTCTTGAAATCGGATGCGGGACGCTCCGTGTCGGTCTGCATTTCATCCGGTTCCTCGACACTGGGAGGTTCCACTGCCTGGAGACTGATGAGCTGTCCCTTATGGCTGCGCTTCGGTATGAACTGCCGTCGCAGGGGCTGTTGTACAAGCGACCGATGATTGTGAGAGGGGGGGATATGGATTTCAGCAAGTTTGGGGATACTGTTATGTATGACCTCATTTACGCAAGTGCTGCGTTCCTCCACATGCCGGATGAGCTTGTTTGGACTGGGCTTGAGAGGCTTGCAGGAAAGCTGAGGCCACAGAGAGGCAGGATTTTTGTGTCGCATAACATTAAGTTTTGCTCAAGAAAGGGTGGTGATGAGTGCACACGCCGGCTTACGGAAATGGGGCTTGAGTATGTTGGGAAGCAAACTCATGATAGCTTGTTGTTTAACCATTACGAGATATGGTTTGAATTCCGGAGGCCAAAAGTTTAGATCTTGGTGGCGCAGGCAGATAGACAAGTTTGGTTTATGTTTTGCAATTTTGGATGTGTGAAGCAAAAAGCAAGCCATGCCCAGTATGCTAATGAAGTGTTGAGTTTTGACTATGAGCTGCGATCAATGTTTGCTCTGCCCTGAGTTGAAGAATATCCACAAAATTCAGCATGGGAAGGTACCATTATGATCATGTCCCACCACATTTTGGTAGTGGTTGTTGAAGTCTTTAGCTTTAGTTGCCACCAAGCTGTACTGTAATTTTAGCAAGGTCTGGAACAATTTTCTGGTAGTCAAAGGTCAAACACTCAAAACCTATACTTTCTGTAGCCCAACTGCTTCCTGCAATGGTCAAGCAGTAATTGTATCACCACACGTGGTTGGTTTAGCAATTTGTGACAAGGGTAACTCCGTTAGTATCCTGTTTCTGTATTTAATGAAAGGCTTATCTGATCAATGAATTCTGAAATACACCTTGCTATGCCATGGTATTTTGGTGAATAGTTTGATGTATATATCTGCATCTGTTCTTCATTATCCACCTTGGAACTGGTGTTATCATGAATTGGTACTACCTCTTTGTGTGGTGACTAAGAGTGAACATATTTATTCAGCTTTCTTCCTTCCTTGCTTGTACAAAAAACCCATAGTGGTCGGACCCTTCCCCGAACCCTGCACAAGCGGGAGCTACATGCACCGGGCTGCCCTTTTTTTCCTGCCATGCTTGTCAAAATTAGGAGTGTCACCTGTCTGCCAATTATTGTTGTTTGCCTGCTTGCCACAAGATCATTTATACTTATGTGACTGCAATATACTTTCATCTTACTTGGTATCTAAGAGAACCCATCTTTGTTACTATTCATGATTTATCTATGATGATATTGGGTGAAGCGCAATGATCCTTCAGTTACCATTAGTTTTAATTTTGGATGTGTGAAGCAAAAAAGCAATCCATGCCCTGTACACTAATGAGTTTGAATTTGGACTGGGATCAATATTTGTTTGGCTCTGAGTTGAAGAATGTGCACAAAATTCATGACGAGAAGATACCATTCCACCGGAGTCCCGTTACATTTTGGTGAGTGGTTGTTTGGGCTTTTGTTACCACCAATTGTCAGCTGTACTGTGACCTCAGTAATATCTGGAGGTGTTTGTCAGTAGCTGAGGTCAAACTTGACACGTTATACATTTTGTAGGCTATAGTAGTATCTTGCTGAATAGTTTGATTCATATGCATCTATATTTATTATATCCATTTTATCCACTTTGGCATTCGTGATGTTCTCGGAAGGTACTATCTCTTCGTGTGGTAACTAAAAGTGAACATATCTTATTTTCAGTTTGCTTCCTGCCTTTTCAGAATTTGGATTGTATCACTTGTCCACCATTTATTTTGTTTGCCTGCTTGCCATAAGACCATCCATATCTAATTTTGAGACACGGTTCCTTAGGGCCCGATTCATTAAAATAGGTAGAAAGAATTACCCGGTTAATTAATAGAAACCCGGGTGGCCACATTGCATTTTGTCTTAGTTGTTGGTACTGAGACAACTCATCTTCATTAGTATTAGTATTTATGATGATGTGGAGTGAGGCCCAATCATTCTTCAATTACCATTAGTGCTGCACATCTCTGACTTCTTTAATCAGCATGATGTTATTCTGGTATCCATGTTTTCTCATGTGAAGTCCTGTATGATTTCATACATGCCATGCCGGTCTATAATTGGCAGTCTTTGGTATGAGCGTAACGTCGACACTAGTGTGCATCAGGACTCAGTTTTATCGCTGTCATTAGCAAAAGCATGTATAGTCCCAAAAAGCCTGATTGATTACTAAAGAGGGCTGAAAATGTTTATCTGCTCTAAGGAGCACACCATTTAGTCCCATGGGGACTAGGGGAGACCCATCATCCATTATGAATCAATTGCCTGATCATAAATATATAGATCTTTGCAGTATCCCACCACCAGCCACCAAGTTGTTGCGAACCCGAAAACGACTCTCTTGATTCCAAGAGAATATATCGACTACCATTTCCAGCATATGCCTTTTTGATCACCAGTCATGGGTTTGCCTGATTTTCTAGCTGGTGGTTTCTTAAGATGCTGACATATGACCTGGCTGGTCCATCTTCGGCCTATCAAGTTGCAGCTTTTATTTTCTTCTTATGTCCACTATATTTCATAAATGGGTCGCCGTCCTCTCCTCTCCTTGCACCTGTCCATTCAGTGGCGTTCGCTCTCGCTCTGTAGCAGTGATTTTTTCTGGGTAAAAATCATCATTTTCAGTACCGCAGAACAACCAGCAGTAGCTCTGTCGATTTTTGACCGTGAATTCCTTGCAAATTTCGGATGGTGCTTTCCTCTGGACCACAGCAACAGATTTGGTCCAGGCACCAGATGGAATGAGAGGCATCGTGGGCTCGTGGCAAGCTTTTGAAGGAGGGAGGTCTCACCTACGGCGTACCTGTCCTTGTGTCGTATTGTGGACATACGTGTCGGTGCAATAACCTCCATTGAGTGGGACTGTTTGTATCATTCACATCATCCCACCTTGTTTTTCTTCCCACTGTCCCACAGTGGGATGATTGTGATCGATCAGGCCTTGTTCGGTTAAATCCTTCCTCAAGAGGATTGGGGAAGATTTGAGGAGATTTTGGCGTGTATGGGATTTAATCCCCCTCAGTCCCTTTCGACACCCTTCAGTTTCTTGTAAACCGAGTAAGCCCACAAGGGGGCCAAAGCCAGACGAGAAGATCCTTCCTTGCCCGAAGATGGTGTTATTTTATGAAGAAAAGGCACTCTTGGCCTTTGCATTGATCGCTGCATGATCATATACTATTGGAAATAATGTTTTTATATTCAGAAAATGCCTTGCAAAGGGGGGGGGGGGGGATCGCGTCATCCACATTGGACCTGCTTCACGGCAACAACTCCATTGTCATATCACAAACCCCACAAGCCTACTGACATGTGACCTAATAACAGGCGTAAGACTCCCAAGACAACACCTTCGAAGAATCGTCGGTCACGTTGATATTGTCTGGTTCGACCACAAAGTCAAACCTGGAGCTATCACCCTGGAAGCAGAACTTTGAGTCAACACTTTGAAAAGACGTGCGGACGATTGACCTTAGCTATAAGGACAAGTCTTTAGCTTTAGTTACCACTAAGCTGTACTGTAATTTTAGTAATTTATTGTTGTTTGCCTGCTTGCCACAAGACATTTATACATATGCGGCTGTAATATACTTTTATCCTACTTGGTATCTTAGACAACCCATCTTTGTAATTAGTCATGATTTATTTATGATGATGTTGAGTGAAGCCCAATGATCCTTACAATTAGTTGCAATTTGGATGTGTGAAGCAAAAAAGCAAGCCATCCACTGTATGCTAATGAGTTTTGACTTTGGACTGCGATCAATGTTTGTTTGGCTCTCTGAGTCGAAGAGTGTGCACAAAATTTATCATGTGAAGGTACCATTGCACTGGAGGAGTCCTGTTACATTTTGGTGAGTGGTTATTGAAATTTTGGGCTTTAGTTGACACCAATTATCAGCTGTACTGTGACCTTAGTAATGTCTGGAGGTGTTTTTCAGTAGCTGAGGTCAAACTAATATGTTATACTACATTTTAGGCTATAGTAGTATCTTGCTGAATAGTTTGATGCATGTGCATCTATATTTATTATATCCATTTTATCCACCTTGGCATTGGTGATTTCCTTGAATGGTACTATCTCTTTGCGTGGTGACTAAAAGTGAACATATCTTATTTTAAGCTTGCTTCCTGCCTTGTCAGAATATGGATTGTATCACGCTACCATTTATCTTTGTTTGCCTGCTTGCCACAAGACTATTCATACATATGCTGTTGAAATACACTTTTATCTTACTTGGTACCTAAGGCAACCCATTTTCTTAGTACTATTTATGGTTATGTTGAGTGATGCCCAATGATCCTTCAGTTATCATTAGTTGCAATTTGGGGTGTGTGAAGCAAAAAAGCAAACCATGCCCCTGTACGCTAATGAGTTTTGAATTTGGACTGGTTTCAATGCTTGCTCAGCTCCGAGTTGAAGAATGTGCACAAAATTCTTGATGGAAAGGTACCATTGCGCTGGAGTCGTATTACATTTTGGTGAGTGGTTGTTGACGTCTTCAGCTTTAGTTACCACCAATATTTTGGCTGCACTGAAGGTTTTTTCGGTTGCTGAGGTGAAACAGATGTGATATGCATTTTTTTGTACCTCAACAGCTTCCTACAATGGTCAAGCAGCAATTGTATCTCCGCCTGGTAAACTGTGACAAGGTTAACTCTGTTACCTTTATTGTTATCTTGTTTGTGTATTTAACGAAAGGCCTATATGATCAATGAGTTCTGAGACACTCTTTGTTATGCTATGGTATCTTGGTAATTAGTTTGATGCGTATGCATCTATATTTGTTACATTATCCACCTTGGCATTGGTGAACATATCTGTTTTGCCACCATTTATTTTTGTTTGCCTGCTTGCCATAAGACCGTTCATATCTATGTGGTTGCATTACATTTTGTCTTAGTTGTTGGTACTGAGAAAACTCATCTTCATTAGTATTTATGATGTTGTGGAGTGAAGCCCAACTGTTCTTGCCTTACCATTAGACATTAGTGCTGCACATCTCTAACTTCTATATTCAACATGATGTTATTTCGTATCCATGTTTCCTCATGTGAACATGGCATGCCAGTTTATAATTGACAGTCTGACACTACAGCGTGCACCATGACTCAGTTTTGTCGGTTTCGTTAGCATAGTCATGTATAGTGCCAAAAAGCCTGATTGATTAGTACTAAAGAGGGATGGAAATGTTCATCTACTCTTAAGGGGCACACCATTTAGTCTCAGGGGGGGACTAGGGGAGCCCCATCCTCCATTATGAATCATTTGTCTGGTTATAAATACAGAGATCTTTGTGGTATCTCAGCAGTCACCAGGTTGTTGCGAGCCTGAAAGCGACTCTGTTGGTTCCAAGAGGATCCACGGCCGTTTTGAGCACAGCGTATGGGCATATGCCTTTTCTATCATCTTTCAACGGTTTTGCGTGGGGGCGTCTCTTAAGATGCTGACATATGACCTGGCTGGTCCATCTTGGGCCTATCAAGTTGCAGCTTTTATTTCTTCTTGTGTCCATTGTACTATATTTCATAAATGACATGCTTGCGTCCCTCTCCATGTGGCCGCCTCTTTGATTCGCAGGATTATAAAAACTGGAGAATGAAAAATAACCCGTAACATTGCAATGTCATGTCCTTTTGAATCCTACATGAATTTGGTTTG
Organism: Bromus sterilis; assembly: GCA_950022295.1. NCBI lineage: Eukaryota > Viridiplantae > Streptophyta > Magnoliopsida > Poales > Poaceae > Bromus > Bromus sterilis. The sequence continues at coordinate 48,235,814 of OX465600.1, read as the reverse complement.
CTTGCTTGCATCGCAGGAAAAACAAAGGATTCCTTCCAAGTGGTTTGACTGGATGCTAAAATTTATATGAAATGTAGTAGTACAAAGCGGTCCTTCCAAGTGTAGGAAAAATTCCTAAGAGATCAAACATTTGAATCAAAGAGGCCCTTAGGCCTCAGCCCCTCGCTGACTGATGTTCGCTCTCGCTATGTATTAGTGATTTTTGCTAGGTAAAAATCATCATTTTTGTAGTACTCATTTCGTAAATAAATATAAGAGTGTTTAGATCACAAAAAGTAGTGATCTAAACACTTATATTTTTTTACAGAGAAAGTACTACAGAACACCAGAGGCATCAGCAGCTGCTCTGTCGATTATTGACCTTGAATTCCTGGCAAATTTTGAATGGTGCTTTATTCTGGATCACAGCAACATATTTGGTCCAGGGTCCAGATGGAGCGAGAGGCATCGTTGGGTCGTGGCAAGCTTGAAGGAGGGAGGGCGGTCTCACCTCCGGCGTGTACCTGTCCCTCTGTCTTACTGTGGACGTTGGTGCCGGTGCAACAAGGAAACCTCCATGGAGAGGGACTGTTTTACACCATTCACATCTCTTCCTTCCCGCCTTATTTCTTGTTTTCTTCCCACTCCCACTGTCAAGTGGGGTGCAACCATAGGCCATAGAGAATGCAACCGCGCCACAGCAACGCCTAGCAGTCCCTCTCCATTACCAGACCAGATGCGTCGCCAATTGGCGGCTGACCTATAGATACAGCCACGTCTCCATGGCCACAAGCCCACACCTGCTCAACCGCCGGGAGAGGAACACGCCACGACGGTCGAGGACGCCACTAGTCCCTGCCACTGAGCTAGCGCTCACTTCTCACATCTTACTACTGGGATGGTTGTCACGTGGGCATTGAAGCAGGGCCAAGCCAGGTGCCAGGTTAGGAAACAACCCATTGTGGATGAACTTGCCAGTTCAAGAAATAGAAAGCCGTACGTGCGGCTGGGCGTTAGTGCGCCTCAAGAAAATTTCTGATGTATTTTGCTCCTTCTTCTACCTCCGTCCATCTACCAGAAAGAGGGCTAGCTAGGGCTGCACCAACAATTAATGGTCACATCGTCTCCACAAACCAGAGCAAAAAGTACACGCCGGGATATGGCGTGATCGTTTCTCCTCTCGTCTCTCTTGATTTTGTAAAAATATTTAAAAATAAAATTTATTCAGGTGAGGAGTCTCCTTCGGTGACGGCTCAAAAAAACACCAACATGAAGGCAAGGCGGTGATCAGTGATCGGAGGGTTGAGGTGTCGCTCCACAGTCTATCCGCTGAAGGCGCGGCCGTCGGGTCCATGTCCTCTCATGGCCAAGGCGAGCTGTAGGGTTGGGAAGTGGGGTTAAAGCACCAGTCGGGAGGGCACTGGCCGACGCTTCCCTGACCTCCTATGGTCGTTCTGAGTTCTGAGAAGGGAGCCAAGTTTTTTTTTAAATGGTAGTTATCCTGCATTCATTAAGAAGAAAAGAGTTGTTCAGTTAATTTGGGAAAACCGAGCGAAAACCAGATTGCCCAGTTAATTATGGAAAACCGGGCGAAAACTATCACAATCGCTGAGCGGTACACACAAAATAAAACCACACACACCACTACAGAGAAGGCCTTGTCGAGGCAGCACGTAAGTGTCATCGTCATGACTTCTTCCCTAGAGGCCTCCTCGCACTCCCTAAAACACCGAGCAAACGACTCCGACTTCGCTGACGACGACCATGAACTCAACCCACACCATAATAGATGCGTAAGTTGGGTCGCACAGGAGGTAAGGTGAGCGGCGCCGAGATGAAGAGAAGGGCGACATTGGGATGGTGTGTGAGATGGAGATAAGAAGGCGAAAATACTACACCTACGATAAATCACCTAGATAATTCTAGGTAACCTTCCTTTTAAGTAAGTTTACCTACAACTCATATGTAGGTGTAGCATTCCAAGGCCTGACTAGCGTTGTACGTGTACTAGTAGGAGAAAGCGCTGCGACACGCCGCGCCGGTAAGAATGCTCATGCGAGTGCCTGTGGTTACTTTTGGTTCATATGAATTATTTTTTATTACCATTATTAGTAAGTAAAAATCGTATAGAAAATAGAGAAATCTATAGATTTAGTGTTAAGAATGTTCTTCATAGTGATCTATCACTCATTATGTACGAAAGAGGCCGGCACACATAGATTGCATGCATCAGGCAGCACCAGAGATATTAATTCATACATTGTATGATAAATATGTTTCCTTGTAATTCGACATGTTTTCATATCAATGAATATGTGTTCATATCTAGCTTTCCAATGTATCACTATTCAGTCTAAGTTTAATATATACATTAAGTATTTTGATGGCAGTGGTAGAATGCAACAGTTGCTATGGAAACACATCTGAACAAGTGGGGTGTCATGGCAAGGATGCTTCTTAATGTAGTAGTGATCATTTTTAGATTTTTATTGTTAGCATGCATGACATTTATTTGTTTGAACTTTTTCTGGTATCCATACTTGTAATGATACCAATAGACCTACTTGCCTTACAGTCGAATACGTAAAACAAAATTGGTCACTGGACATTCATATCACCAACAATAAATTTTTGCAGTAGGTAATTATTCATTCTTTGCAAAAATATAATTTAACAAAATAGTCCATTAACAAAAGAGGAAAATGAGTGACCTGTGCATCAGTGCTACATCGGAACTTTTATAGGATGATCATCTACATGGTAGAAAATATGGTATAATCTAGAACATGCTACATATGCAGCATGCAGTAAGTTCGTGAGTTCAGCAGAAATGGATGAGATTAAATAAGCTAAAACCATCAAACTTCATGCCAATAGTTTGCTTTCCTACCACACAGAAAAATAGCTACATATTTCATTGCGAAATAGAGGAAAGCAAAAATACTTAACCATTTATGGAACAAAGTAAAGATAAATTCTAACAAAGCATGAAATCCACTATGTTTTGGAAGAAAATCTCAATATATGTTAAGTCAATCCAGCAATAACTCAAGATCTTGAACTAAAACAGTTTACATGTGTGCTTCTCCATGTTCCTAATACAGAAAAATATTGCACTTTAATTTGTGGTTAACATGAAATCACCATTTGGTTGTGTGAGAGTAAAAGTTATACAACTCCAGTATGTACCGCAAGTAGAAAGGAAAAAAAAGAGAATCTAAGATATTCTAGATAGTCTAAAAATCAATTTGTATTTGTTTGAACATGTAACATCTGGTTGTGTAAGAATAGAAAATATGCAGATCGAATTATGTACCACAAGTTTAAGGAAAATAATAGAAGTTATGAGAACCTAGATAGTCTAAAAATCAAATGTGATTTGTTTGAGTACTAAGAAAAAGAACAGCTAAAATTCTACGATGTTTTTTTCTTCGTATAAAATAACACTTAGAGCATATCTCAACCACTGATTAACTTGCGTACGTGGAGGTGGCATGGCTATTGAGAAACACATCTTTGATTAGTATAAGCAAACATAATAATATTCCCCAAAAATACCAATGTGTTCAGATATTTAGTCACCTACATTTATTACCAGATTATTGCTAAGCATTTTTTTTGTTTTGGTGTTTACAGTAATAGCATCCAAGGTTCGAGAAATCAGATTTGGACAGTTTTCTATCAGTCAAAAACCGGAAAGAAATATTATTTATCAAATAATTGAAATATGATGTATGGTACACAAAATAGTGCATGTTCAAGACCCTAGAGATTGTTAAAAATGGTGTTGAATGTGTTTTAAAAAGCATAGCAACTTTTTGAACCATGATGACAATTATATAATTTCTAAGAGAAGCAAACTTCTAGTTTAGTTAAGTTGACATGCAATGGAACAGTACATTTATGGAAGGGAAAAGTTAAAATTATTTTGATCTTTTACTTTATGAAATGAGTGATAAAAAATGTCTATGTAAATTAGAAAAAAATTCAAGGAATAGTTTTGCCATATATTAGATGATGGTGCTTAGCTTGGCTCATTCTTTTGTGCTTTCTTCTTGGGAAACGTTTGGCATCGATCGATCAGTCGAAATTTTGGCCTATCCCATTGTGCGCTAGCGACCATTTTTGCCAGACGAAATCTGCAATCATAACACTAAAATGCCACCACTTGCTATAATTGTGATACTGAAATGCTATTACATTCGATTCATATTATCTATTGCTCAAACGGATGTATCTAGATGTATTTTAGTATTAAAGGGTTAAATACATCAGTTAAGAGTAGGTAAAAAAATTGCTACTAACTTCGATCTATATTACAAATTTTTAATGCAATGAATGGTTTGATTTGTTACAACAGTAATCGAATGTTGATGCATGGGACCAATCGACAAACTTAGTGTTGTCCTTTTTTTTTTCTTTTTTTTCACTTATGTGGGCTTTTGGCCAGCAACGATGGGTTGCACCATGTACCTGGATTAATAATAGGCTAGAGGAACTGGGATATTCAATTTGGCTCTAGGGTGCACATGCTCCTGCGTGCAAAAAATGTATTTTACAAATGTCAAAAAAATTATATAAAAAATGTATATGTTCATTGTTAAATTCGAATGGTATATGCAATTTGCAAGTGAAAAACTTAAGCGGTTTGACCTGTGCAAAAAAAGATAAATCGAACGACAAATGTTGCCTCCAAACATCATACTCAATTTTATTTTTTTCACCGACGAAGAACTACTGTGCCATATAACATCAAAATTGTCAAGCACACATACCACACTAATAGAAACATCCCTAAAAAAATTATAATTTTTTTATTCTTTTTACCATTTATTTTGATTTTAATATTCATTAGAGAGTGTGTGCTCCCCAGAGCCAAAACACCGCGTCCGAGAGGAACCATATTATCTTGTACCTAGATTGATAGGCTAGAGGAACCATATTAACGGTACATGAGCTAATTAAAGCAAATACGTGTTAGGAAAGAGCCGGTTCAGTATATAGGAGAAGCTCTAGCTTATGTATAAAAAGCAACCAAAACCTGTACACGTGTCAGCTAGTGGAAGGCTCATACCTAACACTGCAAACGCATGCCGTGGATGGAAGCTTAGCCGGTTTGTATAATAGAGATATGTAGTTGAGCAAATGTTGGCTCGACTACTTTTCCAAATTTCTAGTGGTACATAGGCAATTCCCTAAAGGAGTAGTAAGTTATATCGGGATCGTATAATAATTTTCTTAGCACCCGGACATATTTTTTTATCTTACTGTGATACTACAGAATTGTAAAAGAAAAGTATTTATTTTATACTGTCATCGTCCTATAATATAATACCAATTAGATTTTATTTCCAAAGCCAAACTTTGTATAATTAATCAAATTTAAAGGAAAATTTATTGATATGGATATCTACCTTTTTTCATCATGAAATATATTAGATATTATAAATAAAGATATTTTTCTATAATTTTCATTGATGGCACGTGCCACGAAGGAACGGATATGACTCTGTGAAAGGCACGTCATGCGCTTCTAAAAAGAGAAAAAGTAATCTTCACATCGCGACAAGTGGCGCAGACAAAACGCCGCTTGTCAAGCATGGAGGGAAGCAACGTGTTCGTTAAAAGTAGTACGCTAATTAGTGATTTCGCATGCATCCTTCGAATTTTGTTTTCAAGCAGGGTTAAGTCTAACACACTTTGGATCAACCATGGACGTACTACCTAGTCTCAGTTAGATTTTTTTAGTATGCAAAGTTGTTGTTTTTCATTAAAATAGGTACGTACCCGTGTGTGCTGTGTGTTACTATGAAAGTCAACTATTCTTATTTAACACAACAAAACGGTCAATGTGACAAATCTTAGTACATAATAAACAAAATAAAATAATATTTTAGTAATAAAGCATAATTTTTTTGTAATTTATTATACCGATAAATAGGTATGCGCTCATGACTTATCTGCTTTATAGGGTTACAAAAGATAAAGATTAATCTCTATCTATTGAGTTACCATACATGTCTAGCTGGTACTAGGTTTTACTGTAAGAAAGAATTTGTTTACGAATCATGAAGTTATTGCTATACATAGGTTGATATATTTACCGGGTTATCAAAGATCGGTTTGATAAAAATCAAAAGAGAATGAGAAATCGATGGAGGGTGAGAAGATGAACGAAGAGGTGGTGGGAAGAAAAAATGTTGTAAGATGGAACCTTATTTCTTTTTAATAGTAGAGATATCCATAGTAGGTACTCGTGGTTTATTTTGTTCTAATAAGCCACATTGTCACTTTTTTCATTAAGATTATGATAGTGGGTGCTCACGGTCTCTCGATTTATTTCATGTACAGTTGAATCTGAGATCATCACACATACAAATAGGGAAAATATTTGGTGCACCGGTGCTTGTGGTCCTACCGGTGCACGGGACATCGTAGTGCCATAAAAAATGTTTGAAAAAAATTAGATAAAAATGTAGCATATTGACACAACATCGGTCTATGATGTCTCAAAAATTCAAATCAAATTTCAAAACATTGCATGAGATACAAAAATGATAAGTTTTGCATCAATGTGATAATGGGCCAAATCTAAAGCCCAACTTGTATTATGTACTATTCAGTGTCCATTTTCTGATTTTCATACCTCGAGCAATGTTTCAATTTTGGAGTTGAATTTTTTCTACAACATAGATCGATGTTGTGTCAACGTGCTACATTTGTTTCAGATTTTTTGAATTTTTTTAAGGCACTACGATGACCGGTAGCGCCACATGCACCGGTGCACCAAATTCTTTCCCCATACAAATAAGTATGCACACGTGCTAAATTATAGTTTCATGTGAACATCCCAAAACCATCACATTTTTTTGATAGATTTACAAGTAATCCAGTTTTTTCATTTCTATTGCAACACTTCATTTTATTTAGTTGGATAATAGAACACACACTTGCAAATCCTCATGATGCGTCCGTATGCCCCCCTTCCCAATCTCACTGGATGAGCCATGGATATTTAACCCTACCACCTAGTGTCAGTTACAGTATCTTATTTATTTTCATTTAGTGCGTTGGGTTCCTCCTTTACTATTAAGATTCCAAGAATGGATCTCGTGGTCTCTCATTCTATTTCACGTATATGATACTTGGAAGAACATATATTTGAAATTTGAGACCATCACAGATGCCAATAAGTAAGAACACATGCTCCTCAGAAGAAAGTAAGCACATATGCTAAATCAGAGGTTCATGTGAATATATTTAAAATCCCTGCAAAAATCTTGGAAGAGTTGCATGCAACCCGATTTTTTTGTTTTTATTGCAACACCTAATTTTATTTAGACGTACAATGAAATATTACATGGCAATGATGTTCATATGAAACAACAACAATCCATGAAGTCTGGCGGCATGACCTCCCCTCCGTTGACGTATCCTAGGTTCTTGCAGTAGTTGCTGCATTCAGGGCGGGTAAAACACTCACCATATCTTGATTCATCTCCAGCATCTACAATGGAAAATTATTTGGTGAGAATTCACACTATTAGTTCAAAAAAAATTCAAATGTCATAAATTTCACAAATAAGACTTTAGCATGTCTGGGGCTGAGGATTTCAAACGGAAAAAGTTCAACTTATGCAAGAATCGGGAGAAAAATGAGGAACCTACATGCAGAGAAAAGGAGGGCAACCATGGCTACAATAACAAGAAAGATCTTGCACACAACAGAAGAAACTGTTGCTGCCATCCCTTTTGTTAATCTGATATTACTCGAAGTCTTTCAAGCTACTATTCCTTTACAGATAAAAAATGGTTCCTACGATGCTTTAGTTGAGGCCGTCTGAAGATTCACACATATATATAGTGATGCTGAACGAGTATGAGTTATTTGTTGGTTGAGAGAGAGAAAACTTGACCCGATTTATCATAGCACGGAAGTTTTTGTACTATTTATAGTGTTTTACTGCTGCGTATTTATGATCCGATGCATAAGATCTGCACAACATAAATACCCAAAAGTCTTTAACGTATCATATCTTTCAATAGCAATCTTAAATTCCAAAGCTCTATTTATGTCATGCTCTTTAATATTGCATACTAAAGCTCTATTTATGTTATGCCATTTTATATTGCTATAGTATTGAAAAATAATGTTATGAAGCATACCTAACATCGGACCATAAATACGCAACCGTATATATTATGAACGATAAATCTTAAAGGTTGTTATCGAAAGATATGTTATGAACAACATATCCATGTGTATCTACTACTATCTCTACTATCTAAAAAGAACCTAACGGTTCCTCACGGCGCTCCATCATGTTTTGCCATCTCTTTCGTCAACCAATCTAAATCCTATCCGTCAGCCTAATTTCCTATTGTTAATAATTATACCCCATATATCAACCATAATAAGCATGTATACACAATTAGGAAATTATACGCTCACAGTTAGGAAATCACACACGCACAATTAATTGCCAACAAATTTGTCATATTAGTAATAAAATAGAGATAAATCATAATGATTTCATACCAAAATTCGCTACTTCCTCCGTTTCGGTGTATAGGGCTTATTAAAAGTTGCATCGCAACCAAAGTGATAGACTATTGGCTACAATAAAGTACTATAGCGTTAATTATCATAATTAGAATGGCAATAAACAACATTGAAGCTCACAGAACTAAATTCTGTTATGCATGCACACAAAAGAGAGGTTGATGCGGTCATGTTCACATTTGCATGCAGGAAGTAGTTTTGAAAGCTCCTAAAATCGAGGAGATGGGATGCGGCCAGAGTAAGTTTAGAAGGAGAGAGAAGGAGATTAATTAGGTGACTTAATGACTTACAAGACTAACATATGGAAACAAATAGTTTTTGCTTAGACTGGTCACAATGGGGAGTAACTTAGACTAGTAACATACACGGATTTCGAGTCTATGTTACTACCTCTACAATGGGTAGTAACATATATGTAGTGTCATATAAGACTTAATTTATTAGATTATAGACTCATATTGTCTTGGTATGTGTGATGTTACTCAAAGAGCTAGTAACTAGCTAAGTTACTACAACCATCTCTCTCCTCATTAACTCATTGCCACATAAGCAAAAATGCTGAGTTGGACTCTATGTTACTGCTAAGTTACTCCCCATTGAGGCCAGCCTTATAAGCCTAACACACCGAAACGGAGGGAGTACTATTTAAATGCCATAAATATATAAATTTGACTCCCGTTGCAACGCACGGGCATGGTCCTAGTAGGTATCAAATAAATTGATGAGGTAAAAGCACTAGGGGTCCATAAACTTGCATATCATGTGAAGGTTTGGTCCACAATGTTGTTAAGTGATACTCCACCATCCACTAACTTGTAGTTCAGGTGTAAAAAAGCCCAAAGTCAATATGAAGCCGACATGTGGCACTGTATATTTTGCAAAGAACCCCTTATCATGTTTGAATTTGATGCAAAGCCTACAAAGAAGACCCACTGTCAGTACATTAGCGAAATAAAAAGCAGCAAAAGGAAGGCGTTGCAGGGGTTCGAACCGTGGTCTCAAATGTCAATTTCCGCACGCGCATACCACCGGGAGAACTGCAATTAGATGTCAGTGCTGCATATGCATCTTTTATATAACAAAGGGACGCCAGGAAAAAAACCCAGCACACCATACATAAGGCTTTTACATACACCATGATATTTATTTAACGGCAGATTACATATTTATATGTGTTATATTTTTATATAATTAATAAAACAATGCAGTCTAGTATAATCAAAACATGCAAGTAATTAATTGAAGAAAATAAATGAGGTGAGTGAAATGCAATTTACCATTGCGTGCACGTAAGCATGTGCGCTATTTTTTTAGTTAACCAGTGAAAAAAATGTTTGTATGTTTGAAATACTTACGTCTATGGGATGAGGTATATATGTACGTGTCCATTTGTCGTTCTCTTTCAAAATGAAACTTTGATCATATTCACCCGCAAAAATGTTGATAGCACTCGTCATAAACTGTACAGTGATGTCACATTTGTTTTTTCTACATACAGAATTTTTTCCATTTAATCAGATTATTTATTTTTAGTATGATGAATTTTAAAGTAATTATACAATATATAAAATGTGTGTTCTATACTAATATGATATTGATACATGAGGCTGGCACATTATAAAATTAAAGCGATTGAGTGACTGGTCTTCATGAATGTTGTATAAAAACGTGAAATATATTTAAAAGTTTTGAAAACTATTTCTGTATTTTTTTTACAAATACATATACATGTTCTTCAATTATGTATACAGTTTCATTATACAAAAATGTTATTATTTTACAGATTATACAAATATATTCACTAAAATTTACACGTGTCTAGTTTTGCAATATATAAAATATTTAACTCGAAACATAGCATAGAACTTGCTTGGACGAATTGGTAGCTCATGTTGTTCCTTATTGTGACAGCTGGGTCTTAGTAAGCTTTGCGTCAAACTCAAACATGATAAGAGGTTATTTGCAAAATATGCAGCGCCACATGTCCGCTTCCTATTGGATTTGGACTTTTTTGCACCCGAATTACAAGTTAGTGGATGGTGAAGTAGCACTTTACAACATTGTGGACCAAATCTTCACATAACATGCAAGTTTATGGACCCCTAGTGCCTTTAACAATATTTGCCCTCAATCATGTGTATTTTTCCCGCGACTTAAAAGTAGAGACATACATTTTTTTGGAAGTGCATGCACATATTACCTTTTTCTTTTGCGAAAGTGCCTTAAACCTTGTCTACTCCTCACGACGTCCACATAACGCACAAAATTCCAACCAGGACACATTACGTTTCCCGGAAAGATCTTATATTCTTATGCTATACGTCAGAGTAGTGCCTTGAGTTTAGGATTCATTCATGGTTACTACCATCAAACTAGAATGATGCTTGCTCATGCATGCATGTATTTCAAACAGCAGCACAACCTACAAAGGTTCGGTAGTACGCAAGGGGCACGCCGCACGCGGGAGAAACGCATCTAGCGCTCCAACAAGCGACCGCCGACGCCCTCCTTTCCCCTCCTCCTCGCGCAGATCTCGCCAGCCAGCACCATCACCGCCACCCAACGCCGCCGGCCCGTGCCTCTACCCTTCCCCTTCTTTCCCCTCCCCGCCTACCGCGCAGGCGGCCCGGGGGGCTGGCCTATACAACAAGGTTAAGTCAAAGTGAATAGTGTGTGTTGCGGCAGGCATGATGCGGGCAGATGAGCAGCTCACAAGCACAAAGAAGAGTGTGGAGCGGCAATAGCGTGAACACGTCTGCATATGCAAACACCCTTGTGAATTACTTCAGAGAACCAGAAGCTGGTACGTACACACACTGAAGATGCGACCTGGAGGTGGACGTGCACCGTACTTGTGAGGAGTTGTTGCTAATTGACTAATTGCATGGAGTTTGTTAAAAAATGCTACATCAACGGACTCATTACAGAAGTTTTACAGAAGATTCCCTAATTAACTTCGCCCCCCCCCCCTTGATTCGTTCCTTTGAGCCAATCAATGGAGCCAAATAATGACATGTCCGTAAAACTCCAATAAAATCCCCGTATGTGTAGCGTCTCTCGAGTCTGTTAGTCTCCACCGGGCTGGATGCAGGTTGTTCTGGCTGAGTCATGCAGCCGTTGCGGAGATGGTACACACGTGGAGAACGTGTGCCTGCATGTAGGCTAGTTGGGAGTGAGTTTAGGATTAACCGGTGTGTGGCTTAGTGCGTTGTATGTGGGTTCGAATTTATGTAGATCAAGCTATATGTAGCCTTTTATTTTGAAAAAATCAAAAATGACATTTAAAAGATTTGAAATTGTTTGAATTTTTTTCCGTGAAAACTTATATGTATTCCACACGAACATGCCAAATTTCGTTTGAAAATATTGTAATATGCAGTCTGCATAAAAATAACAAAATTACGGCCCAAAACACAAGTAAAAATGGCCCATTTAAAATCAAATATTTGTCAAAAAAAATCCCGTAGCGCGTTAAGGTATAATAGTATGAAAATTTGCACAAATATTTTATACATGTGTATGTATATCCATAAAAAAATTCACAATTGTTTGAACTATTTTAGTATTCTTTTTTATTTTAAAAAAATGAGCTATGTGTAGCTCGGGCTACACAAGGCATTTTCGATTGCATGTGTTGCTATATAAGTTTTGTACCCAGTTCATTTGTGAAGTGTCAAAGAATAAGAGAAAAGGCACAAGTGCGCGTGTGCCAAAAAGACTCTCCGTGTTCTATCTTCTTCAACCTCCAGTTTGTGTGTGTGATTCTTCTCCTTCCTCGGACAGCCCCAACAATGTTCGCCCTACATGATGCTAGTACAACACGACTAGTAACATGTTTCTTGCAGCGTGTGACCCACAATCCGCTAGTTACTAATCTACTGGGAATGTGCAAAAATGCTAAACGTACGGACAACCAATGAAGCTGTTACGGAATCCTTTGCTAATAAACTCTTAGCCCCCTTGATTTCTCTCGGGTGGGCCCGCTCAGCTTTCCTTAAACCAATTAAAACCTGTTGAATGCACTGACACTGTAAAACATCCGTAAAAACCTGTACATGTAGCATTGCTGGGGAATGTGTCATGGCACGCCACTAGTAATAATGGAAATGCCAGGGCGGGCATGGTCGACACAATCGACACTACTAGTGGTAATATTGGTTGCACCTATGAGTATTGATCCTATGGCGCTCTGTTGGTAAAAAAATCCCAAATAAAAATAGAATTCATTTATTCAATTTGGCAAAAAAAATCTACTAAATTTTGCTTGTATGGCATCATTTATGAGCCAAAGGCCTCCTTTGTCACCTAAGATGACGCCATGGTAGCTTTCTCGGACCAACATGGCTCACAATGCTATCATGACACCATTTAGTGCTACAAAAATCTAGTGTCACATTAAATAACATGTATTCATAATCTAAATAGACATGTTAAACACACATAACTAGCTACCGTAGTTCATACACCATTGAAAGAAAGGTACCTAACAAGTACAACCATGCATGCATAGTATTTAACAATGTCCTTGAATCTCGACTCTCGAAACACCTGCTCGTTGGACGAATGATCTAGTGGTGATAGGGGATTCCCGGTGGTATTAGCCCCAACATGCATCCCCATCGCTCTCTTTGATGTCGGATCTGAGACTTCACCTCTTGCAACGCCAATTTGAGGACTAATATCGGTCTGCTCTATGTCGGCACCCGGATACACGTTTCATTGGTGGCCACCAAGAAGATGACCTCTATTGCATTATTTAGTTCTATGTCCAGAATATTTTCACAAAGCTACAAGGCCTCCGCTAGGTCTGGGCTCTCGCTTGTGAGAGATTACGTCTTTTGGAGCTCCTTTTGTAATCCCACCAGCTAAACACCGCACCGCGAATACTTTTTTCACGTGCCACCACCCGTTGAGGAGACCCTGATCAGTCCAAATTACGTGTAGTTTTATGTCATTTATCCGTTCATTTATTTTTAAATTTTTGTTGGTTTTAATGTGATGGTGTGCCTTCTTGTCTGATTTCACCTGGATGTTGGGAACAGAAATATATCTAGGAACAAGAAAATAATCCTTGACTATGGAGCAAATATCACGTTTTAATATGAGATACTAAACCACCATATACGCGGAAGAAAAGCCGGAGTCAAAATGGGCCACATCAAGGCTCTGCAGTGCGCAACAAAGTGGCATGAACGTCCGAATTCATACCATACATTATACCAGGAGGCACCGCCTCGAGATAATCGACTATTGTTACCCCCCCTCCCAATTGGATCGAGCAACAGGCGCACACACGCATCAAAAACTCATTCAGAAGGCAGAAACCTAGCCTCTAGAAGGCATCCATATGGGGAATCAATTGAAGAGCTCCAGCATGGCATCAACTCTGTCAACAACACCGTCGACGTCAACAAACTCCATCACCACTCCATCTCCATATCTTTGTAATAAAAAAACCAAGTGTATTACCAAAACTATTTATCCATTATCATTCAAGTTAATACCATGATTTCTTTTGTTTTGATGTGAGAGTAATCACCCTAGTTCCCGAGTATATGGAGGAACCCTAGCATGTTTTTTTGGTAGACGATGCTAGGATTTTAGATCCTCTTTATATATTTATGTTAGTAGTATTTTTCATGTTGGGTGAAGTCGATAATTCAACATTTAACAAGTTTGGATGAGAAGGTTAATATTATTCACGCGATGGTCAAGAGGGGAGGTTTGTAGTGATAGCACCTATCTCCCTCCTTTCTTGATCGTTGTAATAGGGGATGAATAGAGATTGACTTTGTCAGCATCCACAGAGAAACCCTTAATTATAATTTAATAGCCGAAGTGGAGAATTACGACGATGGCGTATGTGATAAGGAATACTACATATAGCACCTACTCCCTCCGTCCTTGAAAGATTGTACTTCCAACTTTGTTGGAAAGTCAATCTTTTAAACATTTGACCGTGATTATATAAAAATGAATCAACATTTATACCACCAAATTAGTATCATTAGATTATTATGAAGTATGTTTTTATTATATAAATATTTGTTTTTATAAGTATTGTTATATTTTTGTGTAAACTCGGTCAAAGTTTAAAATAGTTTGAATCTCCAAAAAAATTGAAAGTACACTCTTTAGAGGATGGAGGGATTATATCTGTATCCGGCTCTGCCTACAAAGAGAAATGTATAAAGTAGCTTGCGAATCTAGAGACTATGATTATCATAGGTTGCTTTACATATATACTAATGAGGATTCCGGAATCCTTGGGAACACGTAGCTCTATTGATTTCAATTATTTTATTTATCATGTTTTCTTATTTTAAAAGCTTTATGGTTGCATCATTACTTTTCACCAATGTTGGGGATATCACTTATCGAAAACTTATCTGTTAAGGGGTAAATTGGCTGGTTTATCGGCATATCAAACGATTTATTGACATATCGGCCAATTTATCTTATCGATCAGACACCGGTAAGCGATAAATCGACCGATTTATCAGAATATTGAAAGATATCTTGGACAGTGCTTTTCACTACGAAAACATATCAAACACTTACGTTACACTTGTGCAGCTAAAGCATCACTGATCGAGACTCCAGTGAGCCTCCTACATCATATATGTAGGAGGACCGAGTGGAGCATGTCGCGCTGGTCCGGCTAGTATGAGATGGAGGATGAGACCCCTTGGTGCAGACGACTAGTCTGCCGCACCGGCTACCTCCTGAGCTGCACTGAATCTTCTTCGTCGTCGAGAGCCCCAGAGATAGAAAAGTAGGATGGCCCACCACGATCGTCAGCGTAGTTTTAAACTAGGTTAAACTCATGTACGTTTGATTTTTATGAAAATCACCCAATTTGCGTGAAATGTGTTTGATTTATATAAATTACGCTCGAGTTTGAATGAATTCCATCCCTCTTTATACGAATTTGATGAATTTTGGTTGAACTGTTAGCGAACTTATGTGACTATGGTTGAATGGCTGGCTCCCACATCAGTATCCGCAGACCGATTTCTCCTATCCGTGAATGTATGTGGTATTTGTTTTAAAGATCACCATTGAAAATTGTCCTTATTAATCTTAATTACTCACCAATAGAACCATCCTTTTTAACCATGCTCTCAACACATTGCTTTTCAATAATTTGTCACCAGTTTGGCCGATTCTCAGCTATGGATTTCTTGAGATGCCCACATATGACCTGACTCGTTCATCTTCGACCTGCCATATGACATATTTTTCATCTGTGGCACTAAGTGGTAGTACAGCTCTCTCTCTTATGTCCATGGTATTTCGTAAATGGCTCACTGTTCTCAGTCGGTGCCCATGATGAGAGAAGTTCACCCGCGGTGACTGAAGTGGAAACCGAAATTCACTTTCGTTCACGTACTTAAAAATACCCTAAATATGGTCATTAAAATTGTATAAGTGAACAACAACGGTTACCGCCATACGCTTTACTACGTATTTTATCTATGTGGCATATCGTTTGACCTGTTGAGAAAATGTTTGAGAAAATGTTCCTGATTTTTTTTTACAAATATTACAGTAAAAAAATATTCACTTAAATTTAAAAGAATTTTCGGCACCGTTTATAAAAAGTACATGACATTTGAAAAAATGGTCACAGGTTTTAGAAATATGTTCATGATATATTTTTAAATATATTAAAATAATGTTTTTTAATGTTCACATAATATAAAAAATATTTATTACCATAGGAAAAATGTTCATCATATATTTTAAAATGTTTCACATTTATTCAGAAAATGTTCAAACACGATTTTGTATAAAATGAACATCTTATATTTAAAAAATGATGAACATGTATACAAAATTAGAATATGGACAAAAAATATATAACATATATTGAAAATTTAAACATGTATTTGAACCGATATACATATCTAATGTTAGACATTTATGTGAAGAGGTATATTTTTCAAAAAAATGTTAAATATGGGTCACCCCCTAAGAGAGAATGCACCCTAGAATTGAATAGTTTTCACAAGCGATAAACCTATTGCCCCTGAAGTATCAGAATACTATTGTTTATGTACATAGACCCTCCAACGAGGATGAAAAAAACACTACATTAAAGTAGTATCATAAATTACATTATCTGAACGTAAACATTTTTTCCAATGTCACTAGTATGTTTTGAAAGCTAGCAACATTTTTGAAAAATAGCTTGTCGATGCATTAACCTTTTTCGTATGTGCAATGAATTTTTTACAATTTAAATAAATTACTTTATGCTATATGTATATTTTAAATATATATAAAAAAATAACCAACTAACAAAGTGATGCGTTTTGAATTTAAATAACCAACTACCGGGTATTTCTAAGTACGTGGACCAAAGTGTATTTTGATCTCAACTTCAGTGACCGCGGGTGAACTTCTCTCCGTGTGGATGGAGGTACCCTCACACACGAGTTTTTTGATGGCAACTTAAGCACGCGGGGGACGGAAAATCCCAGCGGAAAACGACAACTATTCGATCAAAATGAACTTAAACGTGAAAGTTACCATCCTTACGCACTAAAGTTACCATAAAAAAATATTCGAAGTTGCCACTCATTGCGCCACACGTGTTGTGGATATCACGGTCCTTAAAATAGACATGTATTTTCATAAATTGGTGCAAACCATGAAGGGATTTGCGGGCATTTGGATTGCCGCCCCGATCATGTCCAACATCCAGGTTTCCCTAAAACCTTCTGCAGCACGAAACATTTGTCGCAAATTTCATGCTGGTCAAAGGTGTCAATCAAAGTTCCATTCTTCACGCGTGTGTTCAATGTTAAAGAGCCGCGATGAAACAACGTCGAAAGGACAACAATGGTTCAATGTCGATCAAAAGTCCATTTTTCAGACATGTTCAATGCCGAAGAGATGCGATGAAACGATGATGAAGGGATGACACCGCCTTAATGTGTATGCGGTGATCGAGAAGGCTACTCTTGCGCATTGAAGCCGAGTGCCGGCCGTTCGCCTGCTCGTGAATTCTTGAGCAGGGCGACAAGAGCTTCGTAGTCACCCTCATTTTCACCAATTCATTCGCGCCGCCACTTTCAACTCCCATCTCACCTTCTACAACAAAGCCGATAACCCAAATCCGCCAGATGATCACCACCTATAAGATGATGATGCAAGCACGCCGCACGGAGCCTCTGGCGAAGGAGGAGAAGGAGGCTCAACGCATGGTCGAGCACGACCAGTCGATGTAGGATGCGCCGGCACAAAAGAAGAAAGATGAGGAGGAGCTGACTCCAACGCGTCGGTGCGAGCTCCTGGCGGAGCTTCAGAATTGGCGCGTCGCTCGCTTTGCCGTCGGGTTACCTCTCAACTATCCGACCAGGGAGCAGCAACACGATCCAATCACATCGAGTCCAACCACGACGGAGCAGCAGGCGATCATCGCCTTCATCCAATCGAAGCACAAGGTGGAAGCAACACCTCTACCTTCGGCCTTCATGAGGCATCGACGAAGAGGGAGGAAATCTTCGCCAACCCAAAGTGAGACGATGAGCCGATCGAGGAGATGGAAATGAAGTGTGACGGTGTGAAGACAAACATGGAGTTCGACTAGATTAGGTTTTAAAATATTTTTATTTAATTTTTATGAGTTGTAAACAATAAACTATATTTCATTTATATAAATTCTTTAAATTTAAATGAATTCTAATTAAATCTATTCAAATTTGACCGAGAGAATGAAAATTTACAATAAAAATTGAATGAACGGCTGCTAGATAAATGTCTGTAGATGAGAGTTCGAATCAGTATACCAACGATACTGTTTTCGGTTTAAAGTCGGCCTAGGAGATGCCCTGGGGGCAACAACTCTGTGAGCTCTGTGGAATCTGAATCTTGAATTCATGGCAAATCTCTCGAACGGTGTGTGAATCCTTTCCTCTGGACCACAGCAACAACGTCTCACACACACACATCTCGTCGCCCTCCCCTCTGATTTTCCAATGCTAATATCTTAGCATGAAATCATAGGTATTTTGCTTATGTGACATAGTATTAAATGAAGAAAAAGAGAAAAATTGTATCTTAGCTAAGATACAATATTTGCACGTGGTCATATGCAAAAAATATGGTTAGACCAATCACATTTATGCATGGAGCCAAAATCATTAAATAAGATACAACCTCTAAAAAACAATGCATTGTGAAAATTGTATCTTAAATTTTTATTACTCCTATAATATTATGCTAAGAACCAAACATTGCATTAGGAGTGCTCTTATTCGGTCCAGCCTCCGTCCGGAGTCCGGGTGGAAGCTTTAATTCATGGCAAATCTCTCGAACGGTGTGTGAATCCTTTCCTCTGGACCACAGCAACAACGTCTCACACACACACATCTCGTCGCCCTCCCCTCTGATTTTCCAATGCTAATATCTTAGCATGAAATCATAGGTATTTTGCTTATGTGACATAGTATTAAATGAAGAAAAAGAGAAAAATTGTATCTTAGCTAAGATACAATATTTGCACGTGGTCATATGCAAAAAATATGGTTAGACCAATCACATTTATGCATGGAGCCAAAATCATTAAATAAGATACAACCTCTAAAAAACAATGCATTGTGAAAATTGTATCTTAAATTTTTATTACTCCTATAATATTATGCTAAGAACCAAACATTGCATTAGGAGTGCTCTTATTCGGTCCAGCCTCCGTCCGGAGTCCGGGTGGAAGCTTTAAAGAAGGGAGGTCTCTGTCCTTGTGTCGTATTGTGGACGTTGGTGCCAGTGCAATAACCTCCATCCACACAGACCACCGTCCACATCTCTTTCCCCGCCTTGAATTTCGTTTCTCTCCAAATGTCAAGTGGGATGATTGTCACGTGCGTGATCGATCAAGGGGTGAAGCCAGTTCGCCAGACGACAAAATCTTTTCTCTGAGGATTATGGTGTTTCTTTTCTGTCCCGGCCATTGAGTCTACCGATTTTCTTTAAAGGATGTTGAGATCTCCAACCAGTGCATTGAGTCTATCGATGCACATATTTTTTATGCTTTTGTGGTCTTCAAATGGATGCCGTATAAATTCAATCAAAATTTTATTCTATTTTAAATCTGATCAAATATAGTTTAATAAATTTACTAAATATTTTAAAACATATATTTGGTGATAAATATATTGGTATTGATTTGATATTGTTTTTCATATTTGCTTGGTCAAACTAAAAAAATGAGTTTTTGTTTAATTTATACACAGAACATAGGGAGCAGCTAGTTAGAAACTATGACAAACATTTATGAAAGAAACAACTTCACAAAAACCCAAGGTTGTCTGTATTAAACTTGCTTCGTTGTACTATCATAACACAAAACCATGTGACCATGCACTATAATTCATCGATCAAGCAACATGTGACCCAATAACGGGCGCAAGTCTCCTAAACAAACCATTTAGGGAGTAATCGCAGTACAACCGCAAAATCAAACAGAGAACTATCATCCTAAAGTAAAACTTTGAGTCAACACTTACGACAAGAAAATGACGTGAGGGCATCGATGCTAATTGATCTAGCACAAAGGCTAAATCGTTGGTTTTCATCCAAAGAGCCTAGGACCTTGGTATCAATCGCCAATGTCACCATCCACCTCTCCACTAGCGTGCTCGTGAAAGACTGGTCATATTCCCGTAAAAGAAGAAATCTTTAGAAGAGAAGAAGCCATCACATCACCTTTTCTAATCGTTATCATATCACTATCTCATCGTTGTCATGCACGTCACAACTACTTTAAAGACTCCGCCACTAGATGTGTCGCTCGGACACCTTGCCTGCTTGGATCAAGATCTAGCAATTAGTAGCACCAAATTCGGCCAACTGCACGAGTTGGCGTGTTGCGTGAGAAATGTACACCAATGTCTTAATGTTGTAATAATGCGTTATGACCATCACAATACAGTGATTGTTTCACGCTCCACGCAGTCACCATCACACGGGAATAGAAACATAACGTGCCACAAAAAGGGAAGGCCCAACCACTACTGACGTTGGTTATGCCCGGTGGTGGCGGTGACTGAGGGAAACACGGAATTTTGCATGGTTAGAATGCACACAACTAATAACAATTCAAAGACACACACAAAATTTCATCATTAAAAAACAAAAGGCATGCAAGACCAAACTTAGGCCTAAATTGAGGGGGAAAAACTTTGAAGCTATCAAAACAATTATCTATAAACTACAACAACGATTATCCTCATCAATCATCTTTTAACAAAAAAAAAGACAACAACAAAAGATCTGCAATAATAATGTCACCAAAAACAAAACAACGCAAAAGTGTCGCCATGTCCAAATGCAACCATCGAAAAGCCAAATCCAAAAAAAAATACGTCAAATATCTAGTTCAAGCATATCCCTGAGTAATGACTTCAACAATATAGCGGTACAAAACACTTTCATTGCCAAATATAACCAACTGAGATTAAACCTTAGGGATTTATAAAAAATAATAACCTTGAATTTTCTTCGGAGTTTGAAATCGGGTAACCGAAACAACCAAATCAAACCCTGTGATTACCTTACCTCTACTACGTACCAACGGGTCACGATGAGCAGTGACTTTTTTCGGAGGATTTTACAAACACGAGGATGATTCATTATTATCACGTGGGCATTAAAGCCGGGCCAGCAACTACCCGGATGGTGTTGCCTCAGCTACTACTGTACAAATGAGCAGCGGTGAACGGAGTAGTTTTATTCGCAGTTGATATTCCATATGTGATACGTCTAGCATTGCTGATACGTAGTTTCACTGAGGATTCTGCTAACCAGCAAGATCCACCGTCGACAAAGCTTTAGCTCAGTGAAGCAAACACCATCCTCCTTGTAGTATGCGTCGTCGATGATCCAAGTACAGTAGGAGTAGAACATAACACTGCCATCAGCACTTCAGCAGCGGCACTTGATGAGCTTTGTCGAGACTGAACGATAGCAACCTCACGTCCCGTACACCATGCATGCATGGACCAGGATCCGGAACGAGGGGCAGGCAAGCTTGCAGGCAGGAGGAGGGAAGTAGCCCGTGGCGTGTCCACCGGTGTAAACCGGCCTTGAAAGAGAGTGTTTGTAGCGTACGTCGATAAACCGAGTAATCTTTTCCTTTTTCTTTTTAGCACTTATATTATACTAGGATGCATTCCTTCTTTGAATGTGTTACATGTAATACCTTTTTAAATTAATAATGGATTTGACAGCTTTTTTCTCAACATTCCAAAAGAAAAAAACTATATGCATGTCTCGGCCTTCGCTTCTTCAGAATGCATAGTTGAATTTACGAGCCAACTGCACCTTGCTCTGTGGATGAGCTCTCCGGGGCGCTCTCGCCGGTGACCTTGCGTGCTCGGCCCGTCTCGCTGGCCGCTGATGGCTGCGGTGGCCGGGGTGCCCGCCGGGATACGGGCTGTGACCCTCCCGCGCTGCGTTCGCATGGGCTGACATCTCGGACGAGGAGGGCGTGGAGAGTGGCGGTGTGATGCGCTCGGACCCCCCCCCCTCGCTGCGGCCGGCGTCTTTTGGCGACTTCCTTCAGGCGGCGACGGTGCTGGCGTCCGGGAAGATGGTGGCGGCCCCTCCCCCTGCCTTGCCGCGGCCGGAGCGTCTACGCCGCTGCCTGCTCGCCGCCGGCGATGCGCGCCTGCTCCCCTCGCCGCGGGTTTGTTCGGGGCCTCGGCTGGGGCCGTGTGGCTCCCGGGCTCCTCCCGTTGCTCCGGCGGTCCTCGGCGTGGCTGGCCGTTGTGCGCTGCTGCCGTCGTCGGGGGTGGGTGCTCCAGGTCCCGCTAGGGAGGGTGGTACTTGGGCCGCGGTGGTTGCTGTGGGCCGGATGGCTGGGCCGCCGGCCCAGGTCCTCCCCGAATGGCGTATGCCCCCGCCTGTTGGGCCTCAGACCTTGCGCAGCCCGTGGGCCAGCTTTAAGGCCTGCCGCGTTGGGCCGAGGGAGAGGCGAGCGTGGCTGCTGGCCCATCCCGACCCCTCCCGGTGGTTTTGGGTCCAACGCAGCGGCTCCCCTCCCTTCGTGACCTACCCTGCTACCCGCGCCGACATCGCGTGCCACGCCGCCGCCGCGCGCCGGATAGCCGCCGTCCCGCCGCCGCCCGACCTCTCCCGCTCCTTCCGCGCTGCCCTGATGACGCGCTCGGCCGGCGATGGTCGCCCCAGGCCCAAGCGCGCCTTGTCGACGCCCTCCTCTCCCTCCCGCGCTCTGCTGCCGCCGCCGGAAGGGACCGCTGCTCCGCGCCGCTCCCCGCCTCCTCCGCCTCGGGACCGGCGCCGCCCGTCGGGGTCCTCCTCCGCGCTCCCGCTGGAGGGCAGAGAGGGCCGGGAGGGCCGGGATCCTCGCCTCCCCCTGCCGGGCTCCCCTGGGGACATCCGCCGCCTGGCCGACCTCCGCCGGAAGCAGGAGCTCCGGGAGGAGTTGCAGCGGCTGCAGGCCCGCGCCGCGGGCAGGGACGGCACCCGGTCCCCGCGCCGGAGCCCTCCCCGGAGCTCCTCCCCTCCGCCACGTGCTCTGCAGGAGGGTGGCCGTGCCCACGGTCGGGACCAGATCCGGCGCACCTCGCGTCTTTCGCGCTCTCCTCGACGGGGGTCGCGGTCTCCTCGTCGGCGTCCTAGGCCGTCGCCGCCTCGCCTGGCCCTGGGTGCGGACAATGGGCGCCGCCACGATGACCCTCCGCGCCCGGACCGCTATGTGCCTCCGCGCCGTCTCCCGGAGGCGCCGAATATGGAGGCCCTGCCTAAGAAGAAGAAATACAAGAAGAAGAAGGTGGCGGCTGCGGGTATCCCTGAGGCCGTAGCGCCTACCGGTGGGGATCACGATGCGCCCCGCTCCTCGGTGCCTCTTCCCTCGCGGGGGGAGCGTCGGCCCCGGCTGCGGGAGGCGCAGCTGTGTTTCAACTGTGGGGTGGTGGGTCACGTGCGCACGGATTGCCCGGCACCCCCGCGCTGCCCGATGACCTTGGAGTACCTGGGCCACGCCGATGATGGTGGCTTCTACTACGTGGACCTGGGGGCGGATGATATCCCGGTGCCCCCCCACCTGGCCACTATCTCTGTGATCTCCGGGCCGGGGCCGGAGGTGGTGGGGCCAGTCACGGCCGAGATGATCCGGGCCGAGCTGTGCGAGTATATCGGCTCGTACGAGGATTCTCCGTTCTCCTGGGAGGTTCGTGAGACCACCCCCTCTGTCTTTGCGGTGGCCTTCCCGTCTGCGGAGATGCTCCGGCTGTGCTCTCGTGCAAACGACATCGACTTCTCGCTCCACCAGCTCAAAGTGCAGATTCGCCCCTCGGCCTCGGACCCCGATACTGTCTCCACCCTCTCCAAGGCTTGGGTGTGCATCCACGGGATCCCGATGGCGGCCAGGAAGCCCCATATCATCAAGTCCATCTCTGAGCTCCTTGGGAAGATGGTGGCGATGGATCTTCAGTCTCTGGCTACGGAGGGTCCTGTCCGCATCCAGGTCCTATGTCCTGATGAGATGCGTCTGGAGGGCCTCACCCTGCCGACCATCTACTTCGGCAGGGCGGGTCGTCGCCTCCTCGTTGAGCTGGACCTGGAGGCGCTTGAGGCCATGGAGGAGTCCGCCCCTCCTGCACCTCCCGCACCGCCGGCGAGCTCACTAGGCGCCGGGGATGGTGGAGCTACCCATGGCCCCTTTGATGGATCGTCTGATGGTGGCTCTGAGCACACTGGCGCGCCGGCTTCTGCGGCGACCCAGCCGGGCCCTAGCCAGGGTCTTGGCAAGGGGTCGGCCGTGGGGCCGCTGGATGCTCAGCCTGTGGCTGTCTCTACTCGCCCTGAGGTCGTGGAGGTCCCCCTCATCCAGTAGTACGGCTCGTTTCTGTCGGGGCCTCCGCTGTCTGCTCTCACGGCGAGTGTGACGCCCCCAAAATCAGACCGTATACAGTAATCATACACACAGGGTACACGACTGAGATTAGGGTGCCATGGTGATAATATCACAGCACAACACTAAACACAAAAGGATAAACAAATATGTTACAATAGAGGGGGGTCACGCGGACCCGAATACATAAGTCATACAAACCATAATATCTGAGTACAGACATAGTTAGTCAAGTTTTTCCTTAAGAAGGCTAGCACAAATCACATCAGAGATACAGATCGAAAAGGCGAGGCCTCCTGCCTGGGATCCACCGAACTACTCCTGGTCAACGGGGAACTCGACGTCGTAGTAGGCGCCTCCGGGGTACTCCTGCTCCTGGGCTCCAACGTCGGCTGCAGCGGCCGATCAGGCAAAACAGTAAAGGAAATAAAGCAGGTGAGTATCTAGTATACCCGCGAGTCTTACGTCCGCTACTAAGCATTATGCATGGAATCAACGGAAAGAAGAGGCTGTATATAGTGGACAGAAAGACAGAAATCCAGAGCAAGGGTAAGTAGCTAGGCCTAACGAAGACTAGCATCTCCCGACGATGTCTTGCAGCATGAGGTAAGAATCAGCCAACAGTTTATATAAAGCATAAAGTAACAATGCAGCAGAAGTTGCTGCAGCATTGTATAATAATAAGTTGTAATAATTAACAATGCCTCCGATTTCACCTCCTCGACATCCCCGCGAGGAAGAGAACCCGGAACCATACAGTTTAATAATAATAGTTTCTAGTGGTAAGATCCAGCTTCAGCATAAAGCGTCCTGTTACCGTGGACACGGCTATTCGAATAGATTAATCTTCCCTGCAGGGGTGCACTTGTGTTACGCTACACGCACGGATCTCTAGGGTGGCGGTAACCTTGTTAGGGAACGCTCCACCGAGGCTATCCGACACTTCATAGCCCATATTTCAAACTCAACAGAGAGGCCATCCGCCGGTCTAAATCCTAAGTACTCAGGGCCTTGGACCCCAACCCTGACGTACTCCTGCACGGTGCGTGGGTGGCCGGGAAGCCGTAACCAAACAACACAGCTCGAGCAAAGAAGACAACGCACTTCCCGGCAATCAGCCCGCGGTACTGCTGACGTTTGAAGAGTCCTCGGACGACACTACGAAGCAGAGGAGCCCATAAACTCGTAATTCCCACGGGTAGGTAGTGCGTACATGGCATATAGCCAACTTAAGACATTCACTGAACCATTTAGTATTTTAATTAACCTGCGTGACAACCGTTATCGTTGCCTCGACTTAACTGACCCGCGGACAACGACAGCAGCCAGGACCACCAGTACATCGGTGCCTGCCCCGTCGTCCCACCAAGTCACTGCGGTTACCAACAAGGTGAACCGTCTCCTTACCTTGTCTCGCGTGTGCTCCTGGAGGAGCTCGACTTTCGTGGTTCGGTAACTCTCGCGGCCAACGATCAGGGGCCAAGCACACCGGTACACTGGTCGTACCCTCCCTGTCGTCCCGCCACAATACCTCTCGCGGGCACCGTTGGGTCGCCCGACTTCTTACCTTTAAGGACAATCGTCGTTCAGGACCCTATGGCGGTAAGACAAAGTCAGCCTCGAGTGGAGTACCAGGATTACTCCTGGATAGCTCACACTTGAGGTGACTAGGCATAACCCAGATAGGGGCCTTTGACGGTGTATGCTTTGTATCGTACCTGTGCAGTTATAATAATTGTATCCGCTTTCACTCCCCTGAGTGATCACGGCCCTCTATCTAATCCTAGCTAACAATGCGCAGGGCTCACTGCTGAATAATGCATAATAATAATAGGCAGTATAGGATAAAGGAAGGCACATCAAGGGGCGACAAAAATCAGGCTATGCAGTTGAATAGGATTGTAATCGTAGCAGCAGCAGTAACAATGCCTAGTGCAAGAAAGTACGGAAAGATAGGCGATATCTGGGGAAGAGAATGGCTTTGCTTGCCTGCAAGCTCGACGGCAGCGGTGTAGTCGACGGCAGCAGCGGGGTCTACCGGAGATTAAGGGGGGAAGAAACAGTAAATACACAACAAGCATATACAAACAGATGCATGACATGATAGATGAAATGTTAACGGTATTCTAACGCAGTGCAATGCACGTTGCTCGGAACGGAAATTCATCTGAGGATGAACTACCGGCTCCGGATGATTACCGGACAGGGTGTCCGGAGGGGAAGGATCAAGCCGGAGGTGTCGTGGTTACCGGAACAACATAAGGGGGTGTATCCGTGCTAGTTGATCTATTCCGAGAAACATTCGTGCTCGGAATAAATTCATCCGGGCACTCTAACAGTACCGGACAATTTATCGGACAGTCGGCCCAGAGGGGGAATGTTCGATGTTCATTGTGTTAGAGGGGTGTGGTAGACATACAGATAGCGTATTTGTATTCATTATATTTTTCTGATCAATTTTCTTGTATAAAGTTTTTGGATCCGAGTTACGGTTTAAAAGTTATTGAATTTCCAAGTTTAAATCAATTTAAATGATTTTCTGGATTTTTTTATTATTTATCCAACATTATCCAGAACATTATCCAAAACATTATCCAGAACAGTGTTGACATGTGGGACCCACATGTCAGCCTCTGTTATTTATAAAACATTTAATTAAATCAGAAAATGCCTCTGGACCCACCTGTCAGCCACTGGAATTTCTTATTAATCTTTTAAATAATAAACTGACAAAGGGGGCCCAGGTGTCATTGACCCAGCAATAATTAAACCTTTTTATTAATCCAGTGATTATCCTAATGACTACGGCCCACATGTCAGTGGCTGAAAGTTATTTCCATTTTAATTAACCAGAGAGATAATTAACCGGGGCTGGGCCCACTGTCAGTGGCTCACGGGGGATTAGCTTAACGCTAATCACACCACTGACGAGGGGGCCCCGTATGGCAGCCCCACCGGAGGGTCACCGGAGCCCGCCGCCGGCGAGGTCGACGGGGAGCTCGCCACAGGGCACCGTTGGGCACGCCGCCGGTCGCGTTCGAACCGCAGGAGAACGGCGCTTCGACTTGGACTTGTTTCACGAGCGGGGACGCACCGACGCGATGGCTAGGTCAACCGCGGCGGAACCGAACTCGGGCGTCAATGGCGTATCGCGATTCGTGAGGCGAACGAGCAGTGTAACGCGTCAAATTGGAAGTGCAGTCCAGCAGCAACTCGTGCACGCCAAAATCGTGAGCTGGAGCGACCTGTGGGCACGACTGCGACGACAGACCGCGGCGGCCAGAGCTAGCAGAAGGGGGCTTTCGCGTTGAGACCCTACGGGCTTCAAAGGGCGGTTGGCGACGGGTGAGAAGCTCACCGGGGAGGTGTTGAGGGAGGCAGCGGCTCGGTGAAGTCCTGGCGTCGCCGAAATCGGACGACGACCTCCGCGGCCAGAGGAAGACGACGACGACTACGTCGTATTGAGGGCGCACGGGTGCGATTGCTCCAGGGGGATGACGAGGAAGACACGGGCGCACACTCCGGACAGCTCGGACGGGCGAGAGGGCGTCAGTGGCCACGGTGGTTCACCGGGGTGACCACGGCGCCGTCGGGTGGGTTTTTCCCCGTCGATGGCGAGCTGCAGGGGGAGGGGAAAAGGTGGTGGGCGTGTCCAGGAGGGAGGGGGCGTCGCCCTTATCGCGTCGACGCCGGGAGGGAGCAGGTGGAGGCGGGTCCGGGCTGGCAGCGGCGTGCCCACGGCGGCCACCGTACGGGGCAGGTGGGAGCAGGTGGGGGAGGAAGAAGACAAGGGTGAGGTGGGCTGGGTGAGGTGGGCCTCGCCCCAGGCGAGCTTTAAGCCTTTTTATATTTTGTTTTGTTTTCCTGTTTGTTCTATTTCCTTCTGTAATTGATTTATTAACCCTAGCATTTTTGTAAAAATATTATTGGTGTTTGTAAATTAGGTTTACATATTACTGAGGTGCCACAAAAGTTTTTGCAGCAAAAGAAATTCATTAGATATTTATTTTAAATATTAAATGCCCAAAGTAAGGGTTTTAACCTACTGTTTGAATTGTTTGGAATTTTCTGTAACTTAAAAAATTACCAAAGTTGGCCCAACATGATTATAATGATTTTAGGCAATTTACAAAAATAGTTACATGATTTTTGGAACAACTTTAATTGAGCACTTTTGTTTTATTTTCATTTAAAGAAGTTTCAATTAGGGTTTGGTTTCTTGATGAGCAAGATGCAATTGGGCCTTGGGGTGTTGATTACCAACCAACATGGTTTGAAAAGAGCAGAAGCAAAGTTTGATTAAGGACAGGGGATAACAGTGATTAACAAACAGTGATGGTCAACAGTGATGATGATTACTGTTACAGCAACTGAGGGTGTTACAAATCTCCCCCACTACAAGAATTCTCGTCCCGAGAATTTAAGTGGTAGCGAGGAAAAGATCGGGGTATTCATCGCGAAGGCGATCTTCGCATTCCCAGGTGGCTTCATCTTCAGAATGATTCGACCACTGGACCTTGAGGAACTTGACGGTCTTGTTGCGAGTTCGACGTTCAGACTAATCAAGAATGCGGCTCGGATGTTCCTGATAAGTCAAGTCCTGTTGCAGCTCAATCATATCATGTTCGACTTCGCGAATAGGGTCCTTGAAGCAGCGTCGGAGTTGCGACACGTGGAAAACATCGTGGACTTGAGAGAGGTTCGGCGGCAATTCCAATCGGTATGCCACTGGTCCACTCCTAGAAAAGATACGGAACGGGCCGATGTAGCGAGGAGCTAACTTGCCTTTGATCCCGAAGCGGTGAGTGCCTCTCATGGGAGTGACACGGAGGTACGCGTATTCACCAGGTTGATAGACCATTTCTTTGTGCTTGCGATCATAGTTGCTTTTCTGGCGGGACTGAGCGACTTTCAGATGTTCACGGATGACGCGAACCTGATCTTCTGCGTGCTGTATAATGTCCGGACCAACGAGAGTTCGTTCTCCAGTTTCTGACCAATTCAGAGGGGTTCGACACTTACGTCCATAAAGAACTTCAAAGGGTGCCATCTTCAGACTAGCCTGATAGCTATTGTTGTAAGAGAATTCAGCAAATGGAAGGGATTCCTCCCATTTCTTACCGAATGAGATGACACAAGCTCGGAGCATATCTTCAAGCACTTGATTGACTCGTTCGACTTGTCCTTGCGACTGGGGGTGATAAGCGGTGCTGAAATTCAGGTGAGTGCCCATAGCTTCTTGGAAACTATCCCAAAATCTTGAGGTGAAAATGCTGCCACGGTCTGAACTGATCTCCAACGGAATGCCATGGAGGGACACAATTCTGGAAACATACAAGTCTGCTAACTGACTAGCAGAGATCGTCTCCTTGACTGGCAGAAAGTGGGCAACCTTGGAGAAGCGGTCGATGACGACAAAGATAGCATCGTGGCCTTTCTGCGATCTCGGAAAACCAGTGACGAAGTCCATCTCGATCTTGTCCCACTTCCATTCAGGAATAGAGAGTGGTTGTAGAGTTCCATCAGGTCTTTGATGTTCTGCCTTGACGCGACGGCAAACGTCACATTCAGAAACATATCGGGCAATGTCTTGCTTCATGTTAGGCCACCAGAATTGCTGACGAATGTCTTGGTACATCTTGGTGCTTCCAGGATGAATGGACAACGGGGTATCGTGAGCCGCTCTCATGACCTTCGGGGTCATATCCAGGTTCTCATGCCTGCCCTTGCTGTGAGTAACCACTAAACGGTTCTGGTAGTACGCCGCACCTTTGCTATCAACGGTGAAGGGTGAGGGTCTCCCATTGGCGATATCGCGCTTAATCTTGTCTACGAAATCATCATAAAACTGTATACCCTTGACGGATCTGACGAGATCCGGTTCGATAACCAGGTTATTTGCATAACCTTGAGGAACAATCTCGAGGTTCAACTTTTGAAACTCTTCATACAGAAGTGGTTGGTGTACTTGAACTTCAAGTTCACTACAGTAAGCTTTACGGCTCAAAGCATCGGCCATCACATTAGCCTTGCCAGGGGTGTAATGAATATCCATGTTGAAATCGGCTATTGTCTCGAGCCATCTTTGTTGGCGGAGATTCAGGTCGGGCTGAGTAAACAAGTATTTCAGGCTTTGGTGGTCGGTGTAGATCTCGCAACGGTTACCAACGAGGTAATGTCGCCACAACTTCAATGCATAAATTACTTCTGCCAATTCGAGATCATGTGTTGGGTATTTGTCTTCGTGAGTACGCAACTGACGAGAGCCATAAGTAATCACCTTGCGCTCTTGCAATAGGACACAGCCTAATCCTTGACGAGACGCATCGCAATATATCACGAAGTCCTTCTGAGTATCAGGGGGAGCGAGCACCGGGGGAGAAGTTAGCTTGTCTTTGAGTGCTTGAAAACTTTCTTGACATTTATCTGTCCACTCAAACTTGACACCTTTGTGAAGCAGATTAGTCAGAGGCCGGGCAATCTTGGAGAAATTCTCAACGAAACGGCGGCAATAGCTAGCGAGCCCGATGAAACTGCGGACTTGCTTGACGGTCTTGGGAAGAGTCAAGTCAAGAATAGCCTGGATACGTTCGGGGGTGACGGCAATGCCATCCTTGGAAATCACATGCCCAAGGTAGGTCACTTCGGGAAGCCAGAACTCACACTTAGAATACTTAGCGTAGAGTTTGTGTTCTCGAAGCTTCTCCAGTATAAGACGAAGGTGTTCAGCATGTTCTTCTTCATTCTTGGAATATATCAATATATCATCCAGATAAACCACGACGAACCGGTCGAGGTACTCCATGAAAATATAATTCATCAATCTGGAGAAGGTGGCTGGAGCATTGGTTAAGCCAAAGGACATGACAGTGTACTCGTATGAACCATAGCGAGTAATGAAGGCAGTCTTCGGAATGTCCTCATCACGGACTCGGATTTGGTGATAACCCAACCTCAAGTCGAGTTTAGAAAACACCTTGGATCCGGCAAGTTGATCATACAGATCGTTGATCCGGGGAAGTGGGTATTTGTTCTGGATGGTGGCTTGGTTAATGGGCCGATAATCTTGGACCAATCGGTTTGTCCCATCGCTCTTCTTGACAAAGAACGAAGGTGCTCCCCAAGCTGAGGAACTGGGGCGAATGAATCCTTTCTGAAGTGCCTTGTCGATTTCCTCCTTATGTTCAAGGAGTTCATGTGGCGGCATCTTGTAAGGACGCTTGGCAATAGGGGTGGTGCCGGGCTTCAAGTCGATGACAAATTCAACTTCTCTGATCGGGGGTATTCCCGACAGTTCTTCTGGGAAGACGTCGGGATAATCGCGAACGACCGGAACGTTCTAGATGCCTTCGAGGGGGCGGCATTTAAAGCATTCATCAGAAATATCTGTGTTTCGGCATTACGGGTAACTCGGGTGGTGTGGTTAACAATCTCGCCGGAGGGGTGAAAAAGTTGGACAAACTTGGTGCCACAATAGAGAGCGACATCGTGAACTTTCAACCAATCCATGCCTAGAATTTGGTCTATGGTGGAGGTTTTCAGGATGATGGGGGACACAAGGAATATAATCCCTTCGACGTCAATGGTGACATCGTGTACCATCATGGAGGTTTGGCAACGGCCTCCAGGGGTGCGGACAACCATCGGTGGGTTCATCTTCTCAAACGTAATGTTACGCAATAACGCAAATGCTTCCGACATGAATGAATGCGATGCTCCTGAATCAAATAAAACAGTAGCAGGTGCAGAATTAACGAGAAGGGTACCCATCACGGTAGCGGGTTGTTCCTGAGCTGCTTCCACATTAATGTTGTAAGCATGTCCACGAGCATGAGCAGCAGACCCAGCATTATAGTTGGGGGTCCTGTTGTTGCCACGGCCATTTCCACGGCCAGCGGGGTGAACTACCAGTTGCTTCTGTTTCTGGGGGCACTCTCTAGAAAAATGCCCAGGTTGGCGGCACGTGAAGCATAATCCATCCTGAGGACGGAGGGGTGTAGCATTGGGTGGTGCAGGCAGAGCTCTTGGCATCTGCGGTGGCGGAGGCAGACGGGGTGCAGCATAAGACGGCCTTGGAGCAGGGACAGGTGAATGGGTCACACTGGTAGGGAGCCAAATACGACGCTTCTGCGTTGCGCCCGAAGATGAGCCAACGACACGATAACGCTTCAGAGAGGTCTTGTGTTCCATCTGGGCAGTCTCGACGGTGATAGCCTTGTTCACCATGGTGGCGAAGTTGGCGAAATCATGAACGGCAAGAGCGAGCCTGAGGTCCGGGTTGAGGCCACGACGGAACTTCTGCTGCCTGCGAGCATCGGTGGTGATCTCTCCTTCCGCATAGCGAGAGAGGTTGAGGAACTCGCGCTGGTAGGCTTCTACAGTCATGTCGCCCTGAGTGAGGTTGCGTAATTCTTCCGCCTTACGATCCATGATCCCCTGAGGAATGTAGCGGGCGCGGAAGGCAGACTGAAATTCATCCCAAGTGATGACTTCTCCAACTGGCAAGGAACGCTTGTGGGTGCTCCACCACTGAGCAGCGGCGCCTTTCAGATGATAAGACGCAAAGTTCACATAGTCGGCTGGATCGACATTAGCAGACTCTAGCTCGTGAGTGATGTCGCGAAGCCAGTCATCAGCATCCAACGGCTGAACAGTCTTGCAGAACATAGTGGGGTTGAGGCGGGTGAAGTCGTGTAGAGTCACGGTGGCATGCTGATGGTGGTGCCCATTCTGATTCGGCTGGGGGAACTGAGCCATGATATTCTGCATGAACTGACGGTTCATCTCGAACTGCTGCATCATCGCGGACATGTAATCTGGCGGCGGAGGTGGGTCATTGGCACCACGACCACGACCACGACCACGACCAGCCATCCTGCTAGAATTTAACAGGGGTATTTTAGCGATGAAAATTTAACGAGATACCGGAATCAAGCCTGCAGTAAAACGACAACGAAAAGGAGGCGCAGATGTATATAAAAGAGTAGTCATATAAGACATACACATTCGCACACAGAGGCAATCGAAAATCGGGCAGCGTAACGTCATAGAAATTAAGGAAAAAGGACTCACTAGGCGGCGCGCAGACCGCGGTTAGGATTACACGACGCGACATAGATTCCACTATGTCAATCACGCCGCAAGAAAACTGTTGGCCACAGGAGTTGATGCCAGAGAACGCGCGGCCTGCCCAGAATGAGAATGGGATCCGCGGTCCGAGACCTGGGGTACGACTCCTGCGACACGACTCAATCAATGGGGGAAGCACCAAAAACGCCGGGTGGAATCAAGAGAACGTGATCCTAATGTCAGAGTTTGTAAAACTTACCAACAAGGATAAGAAAGCAGATTCCCAGAGCATAGGTAAGGAGAAAAGGATCCTAATACCATAGATATCACACGTAGTGACATCGATGTGGGCCCGTAATCCAAATATTAAGTTAGCAAAATAGTTTTTCAAAGTCTAGACTCAACATCGACCAAGTAGTGGTGGGGTGGCTTCCTACAGGCAGTCGGCTCTGATACCAACTTGTGACGCCCCCAAAATCAGACTGTATACAGTAATCATACACACAGGGTACACGACTGAGATTAGGGTGCCACGGTGATAATATCACAGCACAATACTAAACACAAAAGGATAAACAAATATGTTACAATAGAGGGGGGTCACGCGGACCCGAATACATAAGTCATACAAACCATAATATCTGAGTACAGACATAGTTAGTCAAGTTTTGCCTTAAGAAGGCTAGCACAAATCACATCAGAGATACAGATCAAAAAGGCGAGGCCTCCTGCCTGGGATCCACCGAACTACTCCTGGTCAACGGGGAACTCGACGTCGTAGTAGGCGCCTCCGGGGTACTCCTGCTCCTGGGCTCCAACGTCGGCTGCAGCGGCCAATCAGGCAAAACAGTAAAGGAAATAAAGCAGGTGAGTATCTAGTATACCCGCGAGCCTTACGTCCGCTACTAAGCATTATCATGGTATCAACGGAAAGAAGAGGCTGTATATAGTGGACTGAAAGACAGAAATCCAGAGCAACGGTAAGTAGCTAGGCCTAACGAAGACTAGCATCTCCCGACGATGTCTTGCAGCATGAGGTAAGAATCAGCCAACAGTTTATATAAAGCATAAAGTAACAATGCAGCAGAAGTTGCTGCAGCATTTTATAATAATAAGTTGTAATAATTAACAATGCCTCCGAGTTCACCTCCTCGACATCCCCGCGAGGAAGAGAACCCGGAACCATATAGTTTAATAATAATAGTTTCTAGTGGTAAGATCCAGCTTCAGCATAAAGCGTCCTGTTACCGTGGACACGGCTATTCGAATAGATTAATCTTCCCTGCAGGGGTGCACTTGTGTTACGCTACACGCACGGATCTCCAGGGTGGCGGGAACCTTGTTAGGGAACGCTCCACCGAGGCTATCCGACACTTCATAGCCCATATTTCAAACTCAACAGAGAGGCCATCCGCCGGTCTAAATCCTAAGTACTCAGGGCCTTGGACCCCAACCCTGACGTACTCCTGCACGGTGCGTGGGTGGCCGGGAAGCCATAACCAAACAACACAGCTCGAGCAAAGAAGACAGCGCACTTCCCGGCAATCAGCCCGCGGTACTGCTGACGTTTGAAGAGTCCTCGGACGACACTACGAAGCAGAGGAGCCCATAAACTCGTAATTCCCACGGGTAGGTAGTGCGTACATGGCATATAGCCAACTTAAGACATTCACTGAACCATTTAGTATTTTAATTAACCTGCGTGACAACCGTTATCGTTGCCTCGACTTAACTGACCCGCGGACAACGACAGCAGCCAGGACCACCAGTACATCGGTGCCTGCCCCGTCGTCCCACCAAGTCACTGCGGTTACCAACAAGGTGAACCGTCTCCTTACCTTGTCTCGCGTGTGCTCCTGGAGGAGCTCGACTTTCATGGTTCGGTAACTCTCGCGGCCAACGATCAGGGGCCAAGCACACCGGTACACTGGTCGTACCCTCCCTGTCGTCCCGTCGCAATACCTCTCGCGGGCACCGTTGGGTCGCCCGACTTCTTACCTTTAAGGACAATCGTCGTTCAGGACCCTATGGCGGTAAGACAAAGTCAGCCTCGAGTGGAGTACCAGGATTACTCCTGGATAGCTCACACTTGAGGTGACTAGGCATAACCCAGATAGGGGCCTTTGACGGTGTCTGCTTTGTATCGTACCTGTGCAGTTATAATAATTGTATCCGCGTTCACTCCCCTGAGTGATCACGGCCCTCTATCTAATCCTAGCTAACAATGCGCAGGGCTCACTGCTGAATAATGCATAATAGTAATAGGAAGCATAGGATAAAGGAAGGCACATCAAGGGGCGACAAAAATCAGGCTATGCAGTTGAATAGGATTGTAATCGTAGCAGCAGCAGTAACAATGCCTAGTGCAAGAAAGTACGGAAAGATAGGCGATATCTGGGGAAGAGAATGGTTCTGCTTGCCTGCAAGCTAGACGGTAGTAGTAGGGTCGTCGACGACGTAGTCGTACTCAGCAGCGGTGTAGTCGACGGCAGCAGCGGGGTCTACCGGAGATTAAGGGGGGAAGAAACAGTAAATACACAACAAGCATATACAAACAGATGCATGACATGATAGATGAAATGTTAACGGTATTCTAACGCAGTGCAATGCACGTTGCTCGGAACGGAAATTCATCTGAGGATGTACTACCGGCTCCGGATGATTACCGGACAGGGTGTCCGGAGGGGAAGGTTCAAGCCGGAGGTGTCGTGGTTACCAGAACAACATAAGGGGGGTGTATCCGTGCTAGTTGATCTATTCCGAGAAACATTCGTGTTCGGAATAAATTCATCCGGGCACTCTAACAGTACCGGACAATTTATCGGACAGTCGGCCCGGAGGGGGAATGTTCGATGTTGATTGTGTTAGAGGGGTGTGGTAGACATACGGATAGCGTATTTGTATTTGTTATATATTTCTGATCAATTTTCATGTATAAAGTTTTTGGATCCGAGTTACGGTTTAAAAGTTATTGAATTTCCAAGTTTAAATCAATTTAAATGATTTTCTGGATTTCTTTTATTATTTATCCAACATTATCCAGAACATTATCCAAAACATTATCCAGAACAGTGTTGACATGTGGGACCCACATGTCAGCCTCTGTTATTTATAAAACATTTAATTAAATCAGAAAATGCCTCTGGACCCACCTGTCAGCCACTGGAATTTCTTATTAATCTTTTAAATAATAAACTGACAAAGGGGGCCGAGGTGTCATTGACCCAGCAATAATTAAACCTTTTTATTAATCCAGTGATTATCCTAATGACTACAGCCCACATGTTAGTGGCTGAAAGTTATTTCCATTTTAATTAACCAGAGAGATAATTAACCGGGGCTGGGCCCACTGTCAGTGGCTCACGGGGGATTAGCTTAACGCTAATCACACCACTGACGAGGGGGCCCCGTATGGCAGCCCCACCGGAGGGTCACCGGAGCCCGCCGCCGGCGAGGTCGACGGGGAGCTCGCCACAGGGCACCGTTGGGCACGCCGCCGGTCGCGTTCGAACCGCAGGAGAACGGCGCTTCGACTTGGACTTGTTTCACGAGCGGGGACGCACCGACGCGATGGCTAGGTCAACCGCGGCGGAACCGAACTCGGGCGTCAATGGCGTATCGCGATTCGTGAGGCGAACGAGCAGTGTAACGCGTCAAATTGGAAGTGCAGTCCAGCAGCAACTCGTGCACGCCAAAATCGTGAGTTGGAGCGACCTGTGGGCACGACTGCGACGACAGACCGCGGCGGCCGGAGCTAGCAGAAGGGGGCTTTCGCGTTGAGACCCTACGGGCTTCAAAGGGCGGTTGGCGACGGGTGAGAAGCTCACCGGGGAGGTGTTGAGGGAGGCAGCGGCTCGGTGAAGTCCTGGCGTCGCCGGAATCGGACGACGACCTCCGCGGCCAGAGGAAGACGACGACGACGACTACGTCGTATTGAGGGCGCACGGGTGCGATTGCTCCAGGGGGATGACGAGGACGACACGGGCGCACACTCCGGACAGCTCGGACGGGCGAGAGGGCGTCAGTGGCCACGGTGGTTCACCGGGGTGACCACGGCGCCGTCGGGTGGGTTTTCCCCGTCGATGGCGAGCTGCAGGGGGAGGGGGAAAGGTGGTGGGCGTGTCCAGGAGGGAGGGGGCGTCGCCCTTATCGCGTCGACGCCGGGAGGGAGCAGGTGGAGGCGGGTCCGGGCTGGCAGCGGCGTGCCCACGGCGGCCACCGTACGGGGCAGGTGGGAGCAGGTGGGGGAGGAAGAAGACAAGGGTGAGGTGGGCTGGGTGAGGTGGGCCTCGCCCCAGGCGAGCTTTAAGCCTTTTTATATTTTGTTTTGTTTTCCTGTTTGTTCTATTTCCTTCTGTAATTGATTTATTAACCCTAGCATTTTTGTAAAAATATTATTGGTGTTTGTAAATTAGGTTTACATATTACTGAGGTGCCACAAAAGTTTTTGCAGCAAAAGAAATTCATTAGATATTTATTTTAAATATTAAATGCCCAAAGTAAGGGTTTTAACCTACTGTTTGAATTGTTTGGAATTTTCTGTAACTTAAAAAATTACCAAAGTTGGCCCAACATGATTATAATGATTTTAGGCAATTTACAAAAATAGTTACATGATTTTTGGAACAACTTTAATTGAGCACTTTTGTTTTATTTTCATTTAAAGAAGTTTCAATTAGGGTTTGGTTTCTTGATGAGCAAGATGCAATTGGGCCTTGGGGTGTTGATTACCAACCAACATGGTTTGAAAAGAGCAGAAGCAAAGTTTGATTAAGGACAGGGGATAACAGTGATTAACAAACAGTGATGGTCAACAGTGATGATGATTACTGTTACAGCAACTGAGGGTGTTACAAATCTCCCCCACTACAAGAATTCTCGTCCCGAGAATTTAAGTGGTAGCGAGGAAAAGATCGGGGTATTCATCGCGAAGGCGATCTTCGCGTTCCCAGGTGGCTTCATCTTCAGAATGATTCGACCACTGGACCTTGAGGAACTTGACGGTCTTGTTGCGAGTTCGACGTTCAGACTAATCAAGAATGCGGCTCGGATGTTCCTGATAAGTCAAGTCCTGTTGCAGCTCAATCATATCATGTTCGACTTCGCGAATAGGGTCCTTGAAGCAGCGTCGGAGTTGCGACACGTGGAAAACATCGTGGACTTGAGAGAGGTTCGGCGGCAATTCCAATCGGTATGCCACTGGTCCACTCCTGGAAAAGATACGGAACGGGCCGATGTAGCGAGGAGCTAACTTGCCTTTGATCCCGAAGCGGTGAGTGCCTCTCATGGGAGTGACACGGAGGTACGCGTATTCACCAGGTTGATAGACCATTTCTTTGTGCTTGCGATCATAGTTGCTTTTCTGGCGGGACTGAGCGGCTTTCAGATGTTCACGGATGACGCGAACCTGATCTTCTGCGTGCTGTATAATGTCCGGACCAACGAGAGTTCGTTCTCCAGTTTCTGACCAATTCAGAGGGGTTCGACACTTACGTCCATAAAGAACTTCAAAGGGTGCCATCTTCAGACTAGCCTGATAGCTATTGTTGTAAGAGAATTCAGCAAATGGAAGGGATTCCTCCCATTTCTTACCGAATGAGATGACACAAGCTCGGAGCATATCTTCAAGCACTTGATTGACTCGTTCGACTTGTCCTTGCGACTGGGGGTGATAAGCGGTGCTGAAATTCAGGTGAGTGCCCATAGCTTCTTGGAAACTATCCCAAAATCTTGAGGTGAAAATGCTGCCACGGTCTGAACTGATCTCCAACGGAATGCCATGGAGGGACACAATTCTGGAAACATACAAGTCTGCTAACTGACTAGCAGAGATCGTCTCCTTGACTGGCAGAAAGTGGGCAACCTTGGAGAAGCGGTCGATGACGACAAAGATAGCATCGTGGCCTTTCTGCGATCTCGGAAAACCAGTGACGAAGTCCATCTCGATCTTGTCCCACTTCCATTCAGGAATAGAGAGTGGTTGTAGAGTTCCATCAGGTCTTTGATGTTCTGCCTTGACGCGACGGCAAACGTCACATTCAGAAACATATCGGGCAATGTCTTGCTTCATGTTAGGCCACCAGAATTGCTGACGAATGTCTTGGTACATCTTGGTGCTTCCAGGATGAATGGACAACGGGGTATCGTGAGCCGCTCTCATGACCTTCGGGGTCATATCCAGGTTCTCATGCCTGCCCTTGCTGTGAGTAACCACTAAACGGTTCTGGTAGTACGCCGCACCTTTGCTATCAACGGTGAAGGGTGAGGGTCTCCCATTGGCGATATCGCGCTTAATCTTGTCTACGAAATCATCATAAAACTGTATACCCTTGACGGATCTGACGAGATCCGGTTCGATAACCAGGTTATTTGCATAACCTTGAGGAACAATCTCGAGGTTCAACTTTTGAAACTCTTCATACAGAAGTGGTTGGTGTACTTGAACTTCAAGTTCACTACAGTAAGCTTTACGGCTCAAAGCATCGGCCATCACATTAGCCTTGCCAGGGGTGTAATGAATATCCATGTTGAAATCGGCTATTGTCTCGAGCCATCTTTGTTGGCGGAGATTCAGGTCGGGCTGAGTAAACAAGTATTTCAGGCTTTGGTGGTCGGTGTAGATCTCGCAACGGTTACCAACGAGGTAATGTCGCCACAACTTCAATGCATAAATTACTTCTGCCAATTCGAGATCATGTGTTGGGTATTTGTCTTCGTGAGTACGCAACTGACGAGAGCCATAAGTAATCACCTTGCGCTCTTGCAATAGGACACAGCCTAATCCTTGACGAGACGCATCGCAATATATCACGAAGTCCTTCTGAGTATCAGGGGGAGCGAGCACCGGGGGAGAAGTTAGCTTGTCTTTGAGTGCTTGAAAACTTTCTTGACATTTATCTGTCCACTCAAACTTGACACCTTTGTGAAGCAGATTAGTCAGAGGCCGGGCAATCTTGGAGAAATTCTCAACGAAACGGCGGCAATAGCTAGCGAGCCCGATGAAACTGCGGACTTGCTTGACGGTCTTGGGAAGAGTCAAGTCAAGAATAGCCTGGATACGTTCGGGGGTGACGGCAATGCCATCCTTGGAAATCACATGCCCAAGGTAGGTCACTTCGGGAAGCCAGAACTCACACTTAGAATACTTAGCGTAGAGTTTGTGTTCTCGAAGCTTCTCCAGTATAAGACGAAGGTGTTCAGCATGTTCTTCTTCATTCTTGGAATATATCAATATATCATCCAGATAAACCACGACGAACCGGTCGAGGTACTCCATGAAAATATAATTCATCAATCTGGAGAAGGTGGCTGGAGCATTGGTTAAGCCAAAGGACATGACAGTGTACTCGTATGAACCATAGCGAGTAATGAAGGCAGTCTTCGGAATGTCCTCATCACGGACTCGGATTTGGTGATAACCCAACCTCAAGTCGAGTTTAGAAAACACCTTGGATCCGGCAAGTTGATCATACAGATCGTTGATCCGGGGAAGTGGGTATTTGTTCTGGATGGTGGCTTGGTTAATGGGCCGATAATCTTGGACCAATCGGTTTGTCCCATCGCTCTTCTTGACAAAGAACGAAGGTGCTCCCCAAGCTGAGGAACTGGGGCGAATGAATCCTTTCTGAAGTGCCTTGTCGATTTCCTCCTTATGTTCAAGGAGTTCATGTGGCGGCATCTTGTAAGGACGCTTGGCAATAGGGGTGGTGCCGGGCTTCAAGTCGATGACAAATTCAACTTCTCTGATCGGGGGTATTCCCGACAGTTCTTCTGGGAAGACGTCGGGATAATCGCGAACGACCGGAACGTTCTAGATGCCTTCGAGGGGGCGGCATTTAAAGCATTCATCAGAAATATCTGTGTTTCGGCATTACGGGTAACTCGGGTGGTGTGGTTAACAATCTCGCCGGAGGGGTGAAAAAGTTGGACAAACTTGGTGCCACAATAGAGAGCGACATCGTGAACTTTCAACCAATCCATGCCTAGAATTTGGTCTATGGTGGAGGTTTTCAGGATGATGGGGGACACAAGGAATATAATCCCTTCGACGTCAATGGTGACATCGTGTACCATCATGGAGGTTTGGCAACGGCCTCCAGGGGTGCGGACAACCATCGGTGGGTTCATCTTCTCAAACGTAATGTTACGCAATAACGCAAATGCTTCCGACATGAATGAATGCGATGCTCCTGAATCAAATAAAACAGTAGCAGGTGCAGAATTAACGAGAAGGGTACCCATCACGGTAGCGGGTTGTTCCTGAGCTGCTTCCACATTAATGTTGTAAGCATGTCCACGAGCATGAGCAGCAGACCCAGCATTATAGTTGGGGGTCCTGTTGTTGCCACGGCCATTTCCACGGCCAGCGGGGTGAACTACCAGTTGCTTCTGTTTCTGGGGGCACTCTCTAGAAAAATGCCCAGGTTGGCGGCACGTGAAGCATAATCCATCCTGAGGACGGAGGGGTGTAGCATTGGGTGGTGCAGGCAGAGCTCTTGGCATCTGCGGTGGCGGAGGCAGACGGGGTGCAGCATAAGACGGCCTTGGAGCAGGGACAGGTGAATGGGTCACACTGGTAGGGAGCCAAATACGACGCTTCTGCGTTGCGCCCGAAGATGAGCCAACGACACGATAACGCTTCAGAGAGGTCTTGTGTTCCATCTGGGCAGTCTCGACGGTGATAGCCTTGTTCACCATGGTGGCGAAGTTGGCGAAATCATGAACGGCAAGAGCGAGCCTGAGGTCCGGGTTGAGGCCACGACGGAACTTCTGCTGCCTGCGAGCATCGGTGGTGATCTCTCCTTCCGCATAGCGAGAGAGGTTGAGGAACTCGCGCTGGTAGGCTTCTACAGTCATGTCGCCCTGAGTGAGGTTGCGTAATTCTTCCGCCTTACGATCCATGATCCCCTGAGGAATGTAGCGGGCGCGGAAGGCAGACTGAAATTCATCCCAAGTGATGACTTCTCCAACTGGCAAGGAACGCTTGTGGGTGCTCCACCACTGAGCAGCGGCGCCTTTCAGATGATAAGACGCAAAGTTCACATAGTCGGCTGGATCGACATTAGCAGACTCTAGCTCGTGAGTGATGTCGCGAAGCCAGTCATCAGCATCCAACGGCTGAACAGTCTTGCAGAACATAGTGGGGTTGAGGCGGGTGAAGTCGTGCAGAGTCACGGTGGCATGCTGATGGTGGTGCCCATTCTGATTCGGCTGGGGGAACTGAGCCATGATATTCTGCATGAACTGACGGTTCATCTCGAACTGCTGCATCATCGCGGCCATGTAATCTGGCGGCGGAGGTGGGTCATTGGCACCACGACCACGACCACGACCACGACCATCCATCCTGCTAGAATTTAACAGGGGTATTTTAGCGATGAAAATTTAACGAGATACCGGAATCAAGCCTGCAGTAAAACGACAACGAAAAGGAGGCGCAGATGTATATAAAAGAGTAGTCATATAAGACATACACATTCGCACACAGAGGCAATCGAAAATCGGGCAGCGTAACGTCATAGAAATTAAGGAAAAAGGACTCACTAGGCGGCGCGCAGACCGCGGTTAGGATTACACGACGCGACATAGATTCCACTATGTCAATCACGCCGCAAGAAAACTGTTGGCCACAGGAGTTGATGCCAGAGAACGCGCGGCCTGCCCAGAATAAGAATGGGATCCGCGGTCCGAGACCTGGGGTACGACTCCTGCGACACGACTCAATCAATGGGGGAAGCACCAAAAACGCCGGGTGGAATCAAGAGAACGTGATCCTAATGTCAGAGTTTGTAAAACTTACCAACAAGGATAAGAAAGCAGATTCCCAGAGCATAGGTAAGGAGAAAAGGATCCTAATACCATAGATATCACACGTAGTCGTACTCAGCAGCGGTGTAGTCGACGGCAGCAGCGGGGTCTACCGGAGATTAAGGGGGGAAGAAACAGTAAATACACAGCAAGCATATACAAACAGATGCATGACATGATAGATGAAATGTTAACGGTATTCTAACGCAGTGCAATGCACGTTGCTCGGAACGGAAATTCATCTGAGGATGTACTACCGGCTCCGGATGATTACCGGACAGGGTGTCCGGAGGGGAAGGTTCAAGCCGGAGGTGTCGTGGTTACCGGAACAACATAAGGGGGGTGTATCCGTGCTAGTTGATCTATTCCGAGAAACATTCGTGTTCGGAATAAATTCATCCGGGCACTCTAACAGTACCGGACAATTTATCGGACAGTCGGCCCGGAGGGGGAATGTTCTATGTTGATTGTGTTAGAGGGGTGTGGTAGACATACGGATAGCGTATTTGTATTCGTTATATTTTTCTGATCAATTTTCATGTATAAAGTTTTTGGATCCGAGTTACGGTTTAAAAGTTATTGAATTTCCAAGTTTAAATCAATTTAAATGATTTTCTGGATTTCTTTTATTATTTATCCAACATTATCCAGAACATTATCCAAAACATTATCCAGAACAGTGTTGACATG
The DNA here is from genome assembly GCA_950022295.1 of Bromus sterilis. Taxonomy (NCBI): domain Eukaryota; kingdom Viridiplantae; phylum Streptophyta; class Magnoliopsida; order Poales; family Poaceae; genus Bromus; species Bromus sterilis. The sequence continues at coordinate 48,191,823 of OX465600.1, read as the reverse complement.
TGGGACCCACATGTCAGCCTCTGTTATTTATAAAACATTTAATTAAATCAGAAAATGCCTCTGGACCCACCTGTCAGCCACTGGAATTTCTTATTAATCTTTTAAATAATAAACTGACAAAGGGGGCCCAGGTGTCATTGACCCAGCAATAATTAAACCTTTTTATTAATCCAGTGATTATCCTAATGACTACGGCCCACATGTCAGTGGCTGAAAGTTATTTCCATTTTAATTAACCAGAGAGATAATTAACCGGGGCTGGGCCCACTGTCAGTGGCTCACGGGGGATTAGCTTAACGCTAATCACACCACTGACGAGGGGGCCCCGTATGGCAGCCCCACCGGAGGGTCACCGGAGCCCGCCGCCGGCGAGGTCGACGGGGAGCTCGCCACAGGGCACCGTTGGGCACGCCGCCGGTCGCGTTCGAACCGCAGGAGAACGGCGCTTCGACTTGGACTTGTTTCACGAGCGGGGACGCACCGACGCGATGGCTAGGTCAACCGCGGCGGAACCGAACTCGGGCGTCAATGGCGTATCGCGATTCGTGAGGCGAACGAGCAGTGTAACGCGTCAAATTGGAAGTGCAGTCCAGCAGCAACTCGTGCACGCCAAAATCGTGAGCTGGAGCGACCTGTGGGCACGACTGCGACGACAGACCGCGGCGGCCGGAGCTAGCAGAAGGGGGCTTTCGCATTGAGACCCTACGGGCTTCAAAGGGCGGTTGGCGACGGGTGAGAAGCTCACCGGGGAGGTGTTGAGGGAGGCAGCGGCTCGGTGAAGTCCTGGCGTCGCCGGAATCGGACGACGACCTCCGCGGCCAAAGGAAGACGACGACGACTACGTCGTATTGAGGGCGCACGGGTGCGATTGCTCCAGGGGGATGACGAGGACGACACGGGCGCACACTCCGGACAGCTCGGACGGGCGAGAGGGCGTCAGTGGCCACGGTGGTTCACCGGGGTGACCACGGCGCCGTCGGGTGGGTTTTCCCCGTCGATGGCGAGCTGCAGGGGGAGGGGAAAAGGTGGTGGGCGTCTCCAGGAGGGAGGGGGCGTCGCCCTTATCGCGTCGACGCCGGGAGGGAGCAGGTGGAGGCGGGTCCGGGCTGGCAGCGGCGTGCCCACGACGGCCACCGTACGGGGCAGGTGGGAGCAGGTGGGGGAGGAAGAAGACAAGGGTGAGGTGGGCTGGGTGAGGTGGGCCTCGCCCCAGGCGAGCTTTAAGCCTTTTTATATTTTGTTTTGTTTTCCTGTTTGTTCTATTTCCTTCTGTAATTGATTTATTAACCCTAGCATTTTTGTAAAAATATTATTGGTGTTTGTAAATTAGGTTTACATATTACTGAGGTGCCACAAAAGTTTTTGCAGCAAAAGAAATTCATTAGATATTTATTTTAAATATTAAATGCCCAAAGTAAGGGTTTTAACCTACTGTTTGAATTGTTTGGAATTTTCTGTAACTTAAAAAATTACCAAAGTTGGCCCAACATGATTATAATGATTTTAGGCAATTTACAAAAATAGTTACATGATTTTTGGAACAACTTTAATTGAGCACTTTTGTTTTATTTTCATTTAAAGAAGTTTCAATTAGGGTTTGGTTTCTTGATGAGCAAGATGCAATTGGGCCTTGGGGTGTTGATTACCAACCAACATGGTTTGAAAAGAGCAGAAGCAAAGTTTGATTAAGGACAGGGGATAACAGTGATTAACAAACATTGATGGTCAACAGTGATGATGATTACTGTCACAGCAACTGAGGGTGTTACAGCGAGCCTCTCCCTGTCCCCCCGTGTGGGTGCGGGCGGGGAGTCTCCTGGCTCGCTCTCTGGCTCGATGGGGACGGCCAGTGAGGGAGACCTGCTGAGCGTGGGCTTGGAGGTTTGCCCCCCCCCCACGTCCTCACCCCGCTCGCTTGGAGTCGTCTGCTACAGCAAGATGCCAGACTGTTCTCCCTGCCCGGTGGCCCTGGACCCTGTGCTCGTCCCCCCGGCGCTGCTCGCGGAGACCGTGGTCACGGCCGGCTCCGACACTCCCGTGACCAGTCGTCGACACGCTTCCTCGCCCCCCGTGGCAGGGCGCCTGAGTGCCAGGCTCGGGCGCGCGCGGGAGGGGTCGATCGCGGAGCGGGCGGCTCTGCGCGCTGCTGCGCGTAACCTGGATCCGGGTACGTCTGACCCTGTCCCTGTTTCGCACTCACCTGGTTCTCGCTTCGCTATCTTGGGTGATGTCTCGTTGGGCCACCTCGCTGGTGTGGCTGATGACTGTAATATAGTGTTCCGGGGCGAGCGCGGGCCTCGCCTTGCTCAAATTGCGGCCATTCAGGCGAAATAAAGTTTTGAAGGTGCGCTTGCCGCTGCACAGGCTGCCCACGAGGCGGATCAGCAGCAGGCTCCGGAGGATGAGGCTCCTACTGCGTTAGGCGTCTCTAGCGCTGGGGGGGACCCGGATGCCGGGCCGTCCCCCCCACCTAGGCGCCGCGGGCGTCCCCCCAAGTGGGGCCCGACCGCACCTGAGGTGGCTGAGTCTAGTGTCCGCTCCCCGGGCCATGTGGTTCGGCGGCGCACTCGTTCGTGCTCGTCCCAGCCCTCGAATGATAGTAGGGCTCGCTCGGTCCCGCGTAGGGGACTTCTGCGGGTGCCTGGATGAGGCTCCTATGCTGGAATATTAGGGGCTTTGGTCAGCTGGGCCGGCGCCGCCAGCTGATCAACTATATGCGCGAGGAGGCCATCGATTTAGTGGGTATTCAGGAGACGATCAGTCAGGAATTCTCCATCCTCGAACTGGAGGGGCTGAGCCCCCATAAGTTCGCCTGGCAGTGGCTGCCTGCGTCTGGCTGCTCGGGTGGCATCCTGATGGGGGCCCGAGAAGATGTGTTTGAAGTAGTCGACATGGATCGGGGTGAGTTCTTCCTGAGTATGACTCTCACCGATCGGGCCTCCCGATTTAGATGGGAGGCCATTATTGTCTATGGCCCTGCGGACCATAGTCGGTCCACAGGTTTCTTGAGTGAGCTGGAGGCAAAGGTTACCCAGAGCCCCGTGCCGGTGGTGATCGCGGGGGACTTTAACCTTATCCGGGACGCCTCGGAAAGAAGCTCTGACCTCGTTGACGTGCCCCGGATGCGGGCATTCAACGATTGCATCGCGAGGCTCGCTCTGCGGGAAATTGACAGAGTAGGTGGTCGTTTTACGTGGTGCAATAACCAGGTGAACCCGGTCCGCAGCGTTCTGGATCGGGCGCTAGTTTCGACTGAGTGGGAGGTTGCCTTTCCTTTGTGCTCTCTTAAGCTGGTTACGCGGATTGGGTCGGATCACTCCCCTCTCCTTTTTAGCTCTGGAGAGGGGTCGCTGCCCCCATCCCGCAGGTTTCGCTTTGAGGATTCCTGGCTGCTTCACCCTGGCTTTGTGGAGGGGGTCCGCAAGCGGTGGTGCGTGGCGGCTAGGTCCCCGCCCCGTCTTTTCTGTGCGGTCGACCGCTGGCACCACTGCTCCAAGATGGTGCGTCAGTTCATGCGCGGATGGGGGGCCAACCTAGGGGCCGAGCTTAAGGCGTGTAAAGGGGCGCTGTTGGAGTAGATCCAGGCCTTAGATGTGGAGGCCGACTCCGGTGGCCTCTCAGCTGATGGGTGGCTACAGCGCTACGCCCTTGAAGCCTCTTTGTTGGAGATTTTCAAGGGTGAGGAGCTTTTCTGGCGCCGGCGCGGGGGCCAGAACTGGCTCCTCCACGGAGATTCGAACACTGCCTATTTTCAGGCTATCGCGAACGGGCGTAGGTGCCGGTGCTCAATTCCGTGCCTCTGGTCCGAGGGTATCCTAATAGAGGATGCCCCGGGTATTTCCGCCCATGTTTACTCCTTCTACAAGGAGCTTTTCTCGGCCGAGCCCCGTCCAGGTGCTTCCCTGGCGGAGGGCTTCTGGCCTCTGGGGGAGCAGGTGACGCCGGCAGAAAACACGGCCCTGCTCGCCCCCTTCACCTCGAAGGAGGTTCGTTGTGCCTTGGATGCCATGAAATCCTCCTCGGCCCCAGGCCCAGATGGCCTGCTTGTCTCTTTCTTCCAACGGTTTTGGCCCGTGGTGAAAGATGTCATTATGCCCATGTTCCACGAGTTTTACACCGGGACTCTGGACATGGCTAGGCTTAACTTTGGGGTGATTACCCTCATCCCTTAGGTGACCGGGGCGGCGGAGATTAGGCTCTTCCGCCCCATTACGGTTATTAATGTGGTGGAGCGCCTGTTTGCGAAGGTGTGTGCCTCCCGTTTGGCACCGGTCGCGAGTCGGATATCGCACCCCCTCCAGTCTGCCTTCATGAAAGGCCGATATATTCATGATGGGATTTTGGCCCTCCACGAGATTGTCCATGAGGTCAGGACCAAACGGCAGCGGGGGATTTTCCTCAAATTGGACTTCCAGAAGGCATATGATCGCCTTGACTGGTCGTTCCTGCGCTTGGTCTTGGAGCGCAGGGGGTTCGATGACCGGTGGGCGAGCTGGGTGATGCAGCTCGTCCGTACGGGATCCACGACCATCAACATTAACGGTGTCGTGGGCCCATACTTTCTCTCCTCTCGTGGGGTTAGGCAAGGGGACCCGATATCGCCCCTATTGTTTAACTTGGCAGTCGATGCCTTGGCCTCTATTCTTGATAAAGTTAGGGCGGCTGGCCACATCCATGGCGTGGTGGATCACTTGGTTCCGGGGGGTGGGGTCACCCACCTCCAATACGCCGACGACACTTTGGTGATGGTCGAGGGCTCCTACCTCGACATAGTCAACCTCAAATTCCTCCTCCTCTGCTTTGAGGCCATGTCGGGCCTTAAGATCAACTTCGACAAGAGCGAAGTTGTAGTATTAGGGTTCCCGGAGGAGGAGCAACAGCGGATTGCGGACAACCTTAACTGTAGGTTGTCCTCCTTCCCCATCTCGTACCTGGGGATGCCGCTGTCGGGCTCTTGCCTCCAGGTGAAGGACTTTGACCCTGTGATGGGTCCGGTCGCGTCGCGCTCGGAGCCGTGGCGCGGCCGGTTCACCTCCAAGGGGAGTAAGACCGTCTTGATTGACGCGTGCCTCTCTAGCTTGCCCATGTACCAGATGGGGCTTTTCCTTCTCCCGGAGGGGGTCCATGCGGCCTTTGATCGCGAGCTGGCCCGCTTCTTTTGGCAGGGAGCGAATGGCCGCCAGAAATATCACATGGTTAAATGGTCTGAGATCTGTATGCCCAAGTCATGCGGCGGGTTGGGTATTACCAATTCCCGGCGCATGAATGTCGCGCTGATGTTGAGGTGGGTCTGGCGCATCCTCACCGGGGAGGGTGGCTTATGGCTCCAGTTGATCAAGGCTAAGTACCTGCGGGGCCGCCCGCTTTTAGCGTGCTAGACTATGGGTGGATCCCAGTTCTGGCGGGCCATTCAGTCGATTAAGCATGAGGCCCGTCTGGGGTTGTCCATCTCGGTGGGGAATGGGGAGGACACGTTGTTTTGGCTTGACCCTTGGGTGGCCGGTACCCCCTTGAGGGTGTCTTTCCCGGGGCTCTTTGCGATTTGCGCTGACCCGGAGATCCTCGTTGCCGCGGCAGGTGCAAACGGCCGTTGGCATCTCGCATTCCGGCGCACCTTTGGCCCGGGTGACCGGGCGGCCTAGGACGCCTTGATGGACCTCCTCCCGGCAGTCCGCCCCTCTCGCCCGGACTGTTTCTCTTGGCACCTGGCACCGTCGGGACAGTAATCGGTGAGCTCGAGCTATCGCGCCCTTTGCCGCGCTCCAACCTTGCCCTGGGTGGCCCACCTTTGGAGGGGCCCTCTCCTCTGAAGATAAAGATCTTTGTCTGGTAGTTGCTTCGGGATCGCTTGCCCTCGGGCACCGAAGTCCTTAAGAGGAATGGACCTGGTAGCAGGGTATGCCCCCTGTGTGGGGTCCCTGAGAACGGGACCCATATATTTTCTCCTGTGTAGCGGCTAGGTTTATGTGGAATTATATGCGGGAGGCCCTGGGGCCGGACTGGGCGGCTACGGACCTGCTGGAGTTCCTCCAACGGCGGGCCAACCAGCCCAACAGGAGGAAGCGCGTATTCTGGCTGCTGTTCGCAGCCATGGCCTGGACGCTTTGAAACACTAGGAATAAGATGGTTATTGAGCGGGTCTTCTTGCGGCGGGCACCTGATATGATCTACAAATATATTGCCTTCTTGCAGCAGTGGCACCTGCTATCCCGACGCAGGGATAGGGAGTTTATCCTCCGGGCGATTGACGCCTTGACGACCACGGGACGTCGCCTATCTTCTCCGACCTTGCCGCCGACCAGATGATGTGACTTCGGTTGAAGACCCCTTTGCTGTGTGTGTAACCCTTCTTTTCATGTTGAGGGTGTATCCCCTGGTGTTTGTGGGCCTGGTTGTGCTGTTGCCCCAGCGTTCTCCGAATCCTTGTAATGAATGCTTGAACTTGCGGTTGGTGCTTTATATATAAAGCGGGGCGAAAGCCTAGTTTCTGGCAGAATGCTGAAGAAATTACACAAAGGGAAAAAAATTCTCCCACACCAAATTGATTCCATGCATGCGTCCGGTGCGATTATGGTCATTGGATTGGCTTTCGATCCCGATCAACCACGCCGAACCGAGTCGAGTCGTCACCCTTTTGCAACTGAATTGTTGTTGCAAAGGAACAAATGTCATGTTGCAAGGCGATAGCGAGGCGACGACGATAGGGGGACACCGAAGACCGCGCTTTTTCCTCCGGCGGCTACCCGCAGGCGGGGCAAGCAGGCAAGGGTGACATCTTAAAAGCCGTCCAGGGTGTCCTAAAGGGAGCTGGCGAGGTTGAGCGCCCCAAAGAGCTTGGATTCGAGAAGGGCGCCGGGGCGGAGGCGCTACTATAACACCCACAGCTGCGGCGGGTGCGCGGGGTTCGCGCGAGAGCATGAAGAGGCCGCGCATGAGACCCTCGTCGTCATGCTCAGGGGACGAGCGCTTGCCGCGACCGGTGAAGAGATCGCGGAGGGGAGCGATCGTCAGGAAGGACTGAAGCGTCCGTTTGCGTTGGCGCGTTGGAGTTGCCCTAACCTCCACCGTCCATGTCCCCCCCCCCCCCCCCCCCCCCCCGAATTTCCTTTCGCTTCAAATGTCAAGTGGGATGATTGTCACGTGCGTGGTTGTTCAGGGTGGTGAAGCCAGTAAGCCAGACAACAAAATCCATCCTCCAAGGATTATGGTGTTTCTTTTCCGTACCGGCCATTGAGTCTACCCATTTTTTTTAAGGATGATGAGATCTCCAACCAGTGCATTGAGTCTATCGATGCACATATTTTTTTTATGCTTTTGTCGTCTTCAAATGGATGCCGTATAATTTAATTAAATTTTTATTTTATTTTAAATCTGATCAAATATATATAAAAATATCTACAACTACAATATCTAATAATTTTATTAAAAACATACATTTGGTGATAAATATATTGATATTGATTTGATGTTGTATAACTATTTTGTTTTTCATATTTGCTTGGTCAAACTAAAAAAATGATTTTTTGTTTAATTTATACACCATCTATTTGAGAACATAGGGAGCAGCTAGTTAGAAACTATGACAAACATTTATGAAAGAAACGACTTCACAAAAACCCAAGGTTGTCTGTATTAAACTTGCTTCGTTGTAGCAGCCACTATCCTATCACAAAACCATGTGATCGTGAACTATAATTCATCAATCGAGCAATGTGTGGCCCAATAACGGGCATAAGTCTCCAAAACAAACCATTTAAGGAGTAATCGCACTCGCACCCAGCAATGTCCAACCACAAAAAACAGAGAGCTATCATCCTAGAGTAAAACTTTGAGTTAACACTTTGGAAAAGAAAAAACAACTTGAAGGCGTCGACGCTAATTGATCTAGCCAAAAGGCTAAATCATTGGTTTTCATCCAGATAGCCTACGACTTTGGTATCAATCGCCAATGTCGCCATCCACCTCTCCACTAGCTTGCTCATGAAAGACTAGTCGTAATTCCGTCAAAGAAGAAATCGTCAGAAGAGAAGAAACCATCACATCACCTTTTCTATTCGTTATCATATCACTATCTCATCGTTGTCATGCACGTCACAACTACTTTAAAGCCTCCGCCACTAGATGTGTCGCTCGGACACCTTGCCTGCTTGGATCAAGATCTAGCATGTAGTAGCACCAAATTCGTCCAACTGCATGAGTTGGCGTGTTGCATGTGAACTGTGAAATATACACCAATGTCTTAATGTTGTAATCATGCGCTATGACCATCACAATACAGTGACTGTTTTGCGCTCCACGAAATCACCATCACATGGGAATAGAAACATAACGTGCCACAAAAAAGGAAGGCCCAACCACTACTGACGTTGGTTATGCCCGATGGTGGCGGTGACCGAGGGAAACACGGATTTTTGGATGGTTAGAATGCACACAACCAATACCAATTCAAAGACACAAACAAAATTTCATCATTAAAAAACAAAAGTCATGCAAGACCAAAATTAGGCCTAAGTTGAGGGGAAAAAACTTTGAAACTATCAAAACAATGATCTATAAACTACAACAACGATTATCATCATCAATCATCTCTTAACAAATAAAAAAGACAACAACAAAAGATCTGCAATAATAATGTCACCAAAAAACAACAACGCTAAAGCGTCGCCATGCCCAAATGCAACCATCGAAAGCCGAATCCAAAAGAAATAACGTCAAATATCTAGTTCAAGCATATCCCTGAGTAATGACTTTAACAATATAACGGTACAAAACACTTTCATTGCCAAATATAACCAACTGAGATTAAACCTTAGGGATTTATAAAAAAAACTAACCTTGGATTTTCTTCGGAGTTTGAAATCGGGGAACCGAAACAACCAAATCAAAATTACCCTGTGATTACCTTACCTCTACTACGTACCAACGGGTAACGATGAGCGGTGACCTTTTTCGGAGGATTTTACAAACACGAGGATGATTCATTATTATCACGTGGGCATTAAAGCCGGGCGAGCAACTACCCTGATGGTGTTGCCTCAGGTACTACTACTGTACAATTTTTTTTTGTAAGATCTAGCAAATACTGGCTGATTCGATTAAGCAGGAAGCAATGAAAAAACAACATGACGAAGATAAAAAGAAAAAAGAAACAACAACTCTATTAGCTGCCGAGCTGCATCCACCACAGTCAACACGAATACAATGCAAAAAATGTCTGTTCTAAACTAAGTATCACCGTTGCGTCTCGACCAACACCGATATCCTCCGAAGACAGCAGCAGCTTCAAATGAACAGCGGTGAACGGTTGTTTTATTCGGAGTTGACATTCCATACGTGATACGTCTAGCATTGCTGATGGTTTCACTGAGGATTTTGCTAACCAGAAAGATCCACCGTTTTCCTACGTCGACAAAGCTTTAGCTCAGTGAAGCAAACACCATCCTCCTTGTAGTATGCGTCGTTGATGATTGTCTGTCGGCAGGTTCTAGCTCAGTAAGTACTGATACTGTGCTGCTCTCCAAGTAGGAGTAGAACATAACACTGTCATCTGCACTTCAGCAGCGGCACTTGATGAGCTATGTCGAGACTGAACGATAGCAACTTCACGTCCCCTAGACCATGCATGGACCAGGATCCGGAGCGAGGGGCAGGCAAGCTTGGAGGAGGGAGGAGTACGGAGTAGCAGCTCGTGGCGTGTCGACCCATGTAGACCGACGATTAAAGAGACTGTTTGTACTCTACTATGCGGCGTCGATAAACCTAGCAATCGAGATATTAGCATGCATAGGGATCGCGGTTGTATGCGTTTCCTTTTATCTGGTTTGGTTATGTTCGGAGCCAATTTAGCTCTAAGCTAATCTAAGAACCCTTTAATTTCCTCTCTACCATCTTAATCAATTTAAGCCAGCAATTGCTGGATCTTTCAAAAAGAGAGAGCAAGCAACGGTTTTTTTTTCTTCTTTTTAGCACTCGCTCCCTCGCCTTATAGTGCATTCCTCCTTTAAACGCAACCCTAGCAGATACGCCAAATCTCCTAACCGCAAAACTCACATGGGGTCGCTGTAAAATGAATATGCAGTACGAAACACGCATCTCCAGAATAGGTACGCCATAAGTACAAATTTAAGAAACATATTATTTCACTCTAAAAATTAAGCCGGAACGTCGCCGGAGCACACAAACACTAAAAAAACACGTAATATTTGGTCATCGAAGGTCGTCAGAGGTCACCAGAGTACAGGATAGGCAGAGCTCACAACGGCTCCTAAAGTGTCGGGTTCGAAGCTGGCTCATGCCTCTCTGTACCGCTCGACGGCGAGGTTGTATGCCGCTTGGGCCTCAGCTCAGCGGCCCCGTGCACCATCTTCACCGCGTATAACGAAATTGGTGGCGGCGCGAAGGCTGATGTCAGTATCGCACAGGGCGGTGGTGTACGACAGTATGAAGCGGCCGAGGTGGAGGAAGCGCTCCCAAGCCCGGTCGAAGGCTTCGTCGCCGACCGCGCGGAAAACAACACTCCAGGCTGTGGTGGAGCGACTGAGGCGGCCACTGCTGCAACCATGGTTTACTCCACGGTAGGGACCTCCCTCGCACTAGACACCATCTAATTGCTCATCGGATTTGGCTACTCTACGTGGCGGAGAAAAGAAATTGTGGCGGTGGCGGGGGGAATTGATGAGAGAAGAGAACCCTAAATTGCCATCCACGTCGTAGATATAGCGTTCATTTTCGGGACGGACATAAAACAATTATGGGTCGTCAGGAATATGGTAGTTCTATTCTGGACCGAAACAAACACTCGCCCGCTAAAAAGTCCGTATATATACGGATCGATGACGGGATAGGAGATCTGCTAGACTTGCTCTAAAGGTGTTACTTGTAATAAGTATTTTTTTTCTTATTAGTGGATTTGACAGCTTTTCTCTCAATACTAAAAAATGATCTACATGTCTCGGCCTTCGCTTCTTCAAAATGCTAAAGAAAATACACAAATCATCAATTATTGATATTAATTGTAAAAATAACACATATTCTATAGGTTTATTGTATATAACACTATACATTGATGCAATCGATTGCAGCTAGGTCTAGTTTAATATTTAGGTATGTTGACATAATTCCTAACTAGAAACGTCATGCGTGCTTTGCTGCGCTGCTGTTTCCTAGGGCTACGGATGATGGAATGGTTATTGATGAAATTGTTTGGTTATCAAGAGGTGGGCTAAACTTTCGTGTTTTAGTTGCAACCATAGTTCACAATTCAAATAGGCAAAACACAAAATAGTTGATCCAATAAATAGTGAAGCATTGAAGCAACGACAACACATCTAGGAAAACTCATCTTAATATCCTACTTTCTCTTTTCTATCTCACTGATCCTCTTCTCACCCACACAAATCAATAACAATCTTAACTTAAGAAAAAAATGCTTAGTTTATATACAGCAGTAGCCACTGAAGATATCACCGAAACAAAAAAGTTTGCTTGGTATTTTCATAGGAGAGTGATTCTTACTAAAGATAATCTTATCAAGAGGATTTGGCATGGTAGTCACTAAAGATATCACTTAAGCAAAAATATTTGCATGGTATTTTTGTAGCGGAGTGATTTTTACTAAAGAAATACAAAATCTTTTTCTGGTTGCTCATTCATGACAGGATCAACACCAGAAACTTATTGTACAAAAAATCATTTCAAATTCAATCATACAACTGTGTGCTATGTATGTGATCTTCAAACTGAAGTGACCTCACAACATCTCATCTGGAATTGTCCATTTGCACTTGGATGCTGGGACTCCATCACAAATAACGATATCGAGGCATATCAATCTATGATGAAGTTTCTAATAACAGAAAGGCATTCCCTACGCAGATATCGATGGAGATCAGAATTAGGGGCGCTTAGAGCATCTTGATGCAGAGAAACAACCTCATTTTCCACAATAAACCTCCACCTATCATATCTTGGAGAAATAACCTCAGAAAATATCTCAGCCTACTAAATTATAGAATTAAAGAGAAACATAGAGATACTCTTAAGTTTTGGATTGGTAATTTTTTGAACTGACATCATGTATAGAATTTTACTGAGAACTGGGATATGATGATTGTATTTTTTGAAGCTATACTATATCTATAATACCTAAATAGTTCATTCCGTTAACCTATTTATCTTGACATTCAAGCTATTCACATCATCAAGTAGGTCTTTGTGACGCCCCCAAAATCAGACCGTGTACAGTAATCATACACGCAAGGTACACGATCGAGATGAGGGACTCACGGTGAGATATCACAACACAACTCTACAAATAAAAATAATACAAGCTGTTTAATACAAGCCAGGGGCCACGAGGGCTCGAATATAACAGCTCGAGAGCACAAAGTCAGCGGAAGCAATAGTATCTGAGTACAGACACAAGGGTACAAGGTTGCCTTAAGAAGGCTAGCACAAATATCAACAACGATCGAAAAGGCGAGGCCTCCTGCCTGGGAACCTCCAAACTACTCCTGGTCAAAAGGAAACTCGACGTCGTAGAAGGCATCGGGGATCTTCATGTTGCGGTGGTCGACATCGGGGATCTCCTGCTCCTGGGCTCCAACGTCGACTGCAGCGGCCGATCAGGCAAAACAGTAAAGGAAATAAAGCAGGTGAGTATCTAGTATACCCGCGAGTCTTACGTCCGCTACTAAGCATTATGCATTTGTATCAAAGGAAAGGGGAGGCTGTATATAGTGGACTGCAAGGTAGAAATCAGAATAAGGATAAGAAGCTAGGCCTATCGAAGACTAGCATCTTCCGACGAGTCTTGCAGCATGAGGTAAGAATCAGCCAACAGTTTAATATAACAGTAATGAAAGTAACAATGCAGCAGAAGTTGTTGCAGCATAGTATAATAATAAGTTGTAATCATAATTAACAATGCCTCCGAGTTCCCTCCCGCGACATCCCCGCGAGGGAGAAAACCCGGAACCAACAGTTGCGGAGGCGCCCAAACGCGTAATCCCACGTATAGGTAGTGCGTACAAGCCAAAAGGCTACTCAAGTCATCCGCCGAACCCGTTAAGCATTTTATTAGTTTTCTGTCGATACAACCGTTATCGTTGCCCCTTACTGAATGAGTCGCGGACAACGGCAGCAGTCAGGACCACCAGTAACGTCGGTGCCTACCCTAACGTCCCACCAACTCGTGCGGTTACCAACAAGGTGAACCGTCTCCTTACCTTGTCTCGCGTGTGCTCTTGGTAGAGCTCGACTTTAGTACAACAGGAAATCCTTCGGCCACGAACAGTACCAGGCCCGCCGCACACCGGTGGAATACACCTGACCTGTCGTTCCGCTAAGATACCCTGCGCGGGCACCGTTGGGTCACCCGACTCCTTACCTGTAAGGACACCAGTTGATTCGAGTGCCTACCATCAAGTGAACCAGGAGGAATCACCCTCGATGGTACACTTGAAGAGGTTCGACAGAGACATCAGCGAAATGAACTAAAGAGGAATATTCTCGTATCACCCCGGTGGTGCCGAGACACCAGCGGAATGAACTAAAGAGGAATACCCTCGTATCATCCCAGTGATGCTACGCTACTGAGCCGACGAGAGTGAAATACGAGTCCGTCCACTCGTAAGTCAAACTCGAAGCGACTCGACAGAGTCTCGCCGTTGTAGGTTCCCTAGGGCGTCTGCATTGGTCCGTACCTGTTGCAGTTATAATAGTTTGTAATCCGCATTCACTCACCAGAGTGATCACGGCCCGCTATCTAATCCTAGCTAACAATGCGCAGGGTTTACTGCTGAATATTATATATATTTATAAGACAACATAGGACAAAGGAGGGTACATCAAGGGAAGACAAAAACATGCTATGCAATTGAATAGGATTGTAACGTAGCAGCAGCAGTAACCATGCCTAGTGCAAGAAATGTACGGAAAGATAGGCGATATCTGGGGAAGAGAATGGCTCTGCTTGCCTGGAAGCTCGACGGTAGAGGTACGGTCGTCGACGACGTAGTCGATCACAGGGGCATCAGCAGCGGACGTCGAGACTACCGGACAATAAAAGAGGGGGGAGAAACAATAAATACACAGCAGTAATAGCAATACAAATACAAGACATGACATATGAAATGTTAACGATGCTCTAACGTTGTACGATACACGTAGCACGGAGCGGGAATTCATCTGTGGATGAACCGTCGGCTCCGGGTGATTACCGGACAGGGTGTCCGGAGGGGAAAGGGTTCATGCCGGAGGTGTCATGGACATCTAACAAACATGTGAAGGGTGTATCCGTGTTAGTTGATCCATTCTGAACAACCTTCGTGTACAGAACATTTTCATCCGGAAAGTTTAACCGGCACCGGGCGTCTGACAAACAGATGAACCGGAGGGGAAATGTTCCACGTTCGGTATGTTAGAGGGGTGCGGTGTGGGTATGGGTAGCGCATCCGGGTTCGTGATATTTTTCTGATCAACTTTCATGTAGAAAGTATTTTGATCTGACCTACGGTTTATTTTATATGATTTTCTAAAGTTTTAAAAGATTTTCAAGAATTATTTTAATTCAAATTAATAACGGTAAATACTTTTTATATTCAGACCGAGCCAGCCACAGTCAATGACATGTGGGGCCGGTGGGGCCAGTCAATAGTTGACCAATCAAGGTTGACTGGTCAACAGGGTCAAGGTGGGGCCTAGGTGTCATTGTCTCATTTCTGGATTTCTCTGGAATTTGGCTAAGTCTGAGAATTTCTGTCTTAAACATCAATTAGCTATTTTCGGAAGGCTACGGTTCTTGTTCTCCTCGACCGACGAATTAGTGCCTTATATCAAAGTCGAGTTATTTTCCGAGACCTACAATCTGGTATAGATGCTAAACTTAGTAGAGTTCATATACTTGATCAAAACCTTGATGGCAAGTGCCACAAAATGTTAACTTCGGAATTGGTTAAGTTTAGCAAACTTTGACTGATGATTGCAAATCTTTAGTTCTTTTGAGGATGAATCCTAAAGGTATTTTGATATACCATAAGTGTCCTATAATTTCATGCCATTAGATACCATGATAGGGTGCTGCATCCTGTCCAAAACTTGCTATAATTTAGCTATGGTAATATAACTGTTTTGCTTTCAACAGAAATTTGCATTTTGTCAATTTTATAGCAATTAATCCTTGCATCAATTGAAGTTGGTCCAATGGGACAAATTGGAGCTTGTTAGGTGTACAACCATTCCACATAACTTTATCCAGGTTTAAATTGTGTTTGCCCATATTTTACTGCTGTTCAAAGTAGTATCCTTCATCAGTTTTTGGTACTTAGCAAAATTCAGAAAAGCTTCAGTAGAAGCAAGCAACAGCAGCGACAGTGGCAAGTAGGGTGCGCGGCCATGGCCACTGCCAGAGGGCGGCGAGGCTGGTCGGTACCGGGCGTGGCCGGCGGCACCGACGCCTGGGCTGGCCGCGACGGGGCAGCAGCGGCGCGAACGGTAGGGAGGGCACGGCCCAGGTGGACGCGCGCGGGGGCGACGGAGGGGGGGAGCTCACGAGGGGGGTTTCGCGGTGGCGAGAGGAGGCGGCGTGGAGGTGGCGATGGCGACCACCGGGAGGGGCGCCGGAGCCACGGCGGCCTCCATGTCGCCGGCGAGCAGAGCTGGCCGCGGGCACCCGAGATGGAGGGGAGCAGGGAGCTCGAGGGGTGGAGGGAGGCGGCAGCCCGAGGAGGGGCCGGCCGGGGCAGCGTGGGGGCCAGGCCAACGACGGCCGGAGGAGCCACCGGCGGCGGCAGCGTCCATGGGAGGGGGGATCGGGATCGGGAGGAGGGGAGGAGGAGCCGAGCGAGAGAGGGAGATGACGGGGGGGTCGGGCCGTTCTGGTCGTTTAGGTCTAGGGGCAAGGTGGGCTGGGGCGGCCTGGCAGGCCGGCCTGGGCTGGCTGGGCACTAGGCCCAGTTGGCTTGGGTCGGTTCTATTTTTCTTTTAATTTCCCTTTTTAATTATTTATTATTTACTTTATTTAATTCTTTTAGCTAGCATTATAATTTTGTAAAATATAGGACTGGCTCCAATATTAGTGTTAGGTAATATACAGTGGCTACTTAAAGTTTGAACTGTAAATAAAATCATTCATGATTTTAATTAAATAATTACTATTTAATTTGGACTTTTTAATCTACTGTTTTATTTGTTTGCATTACTTTATAGCACAATAAATAACAACAACTATACCAACCTGGTCCAGAGATTATTAGTGAATTTATAAAAGTGGTTGGGCAATTTTTGGACAAACTTTAATTGTCACCTAGGTTTTAATATTGCACCCAAGGCATTTCAAGATTTGATTTGAATTCAAATGAAAAGGGTTGGACTTTTTATTGATTCATTATGAACAAGGTCCAAGATCACATTGCTTTTGAATATCACCCAACATGATTATTGAAAGGATCAATGCAAAAGTGATCAAAGTGAAATTAGCAACAATGATTTGACTGTAGCAAAAGGATTACTGTTCCAACAACAGTGATTACTGTTGGGTTACTGTAGCGTGACACCCGAGGTGTTACAGTCTTCCTCTTTTTTGCTAACTCTTCATACACATGCTTCATTAAATCTGCATTCGCATGCAACCTATCACAAAAATTTATTAACTTATTTATGTACTAAGCCTCACTATATAAAAGAGACTTTTCATTGAAAATCAAATTATGAGTTTACTCATATTTTATTTTTCTATGCGTCAGTTTTGTTATGAATGAACATATGTACTTGGTATATTTTTTTAGGTTTAACTAAGGGTGATGTCTCCACTCAATATTGTTTTCATCTTATATTGTTCCGGCGTATATTCTAAAGATAATTAAATTAATAAAAAAATTACACTATTTTTAATTTGTTCATTAATTTTTCTTAGTTTTTTTACATTAAATAATATTTCTTTCAAAAAAGTTTCCTCAACAATGCGCGAGGTATCATCTAGTTAATATAATACTGTAGAACACTTTGTTCTACAGCCATTTCTTCCAAAAAAAAGGAAGAAAACCATTAGTCCAAGGGGACTAGGGGAGTGCATCATTTATTTATTTATTTTTGAACTTAGTAGAGTCCATCATTGCTTATGAATTCCTTTTGTGTTTAGAAGTACAAATATCTTGAGTAGTATTTCACCAGCCACCAAGCTTGGTCTTTTT
Organism: Bromus sterilis; assembly: GCA_950022295.1. Taxonomy (NCBI): domain Eukaryota; kingdom Viridiplantae; phylum Streptophyta; class Magnoliopsida; order Poales; family Poaceae; genus Bromus; species Bromus sterilis. The sequence goes on along the minus strand of OX465600.1, from coordinate 48,174,634 downwards.
TTCTTTCAGACGAGCCACCAAGTTGTTGGGAACCTGAAAACGACTTCCTTGATTCCAAGAGAATCCACCGCCGCTTTTCAGTACAGGCGTACAGCATCTTAGCATATGCCTTTTTCGATCATTCATCACGAGTTTTGCCTGACTCTCAGCTGTGGATCTCTCTTGAGATGCTGATGTATGACCTAACTGGTCCATCATTTGTGATTTGTGGCACTAAGTTTTCTGATTTGCGGGGCTAAATGCATTTTCAACAGTTCACGTATCACTAAATAAATCATCGATTAGATGAAGTTGGAACGGAAAATCCTTCCAATGGATCCTGTAAATACCGCAAAGTTTTTACGGGATCCTCTAAAAAATTATAGGAAGAAGTCAATCCCTTATAATTTTAATGCATAAAAAATTATCATACAGCTTCGCACTGACGCTGCGCCCACACGTGTTCGTTCCCCCATCGTCGCCGATCCGCCGCCGTGTTGTCACGTACTCGCCCCGCCACATTGCCGCGCTGCTGCCCCGCGCCATCACGCCACCTCTCTGGCGATCATGACACAGGTCATCAACATGTGGGACCTAGACAATCACTTAGTTTTTTATGAAAATAACTGAAATGTAGATTTTACAAACTGAAATTTACAAGATCTGTAAAATTTGTTTTGAAATTTTCCTTTAAAATTTATTTCGTAAATTTAGTTTTACATGACTTTTTTTACGAAAACGGGTGAAGATGCTCTAAATATAATGCTCTCTTTAGCACACTGGCCTTTGTGGAATTTGGACACTGGTGGATTCGTGGCAAATCTCGGTGCTTCCCCTCTGGACCACAGGCCCACAGTCACATCGCGCCCTCCCGCGATTTTATTTGGTCCAGCCTCCAGGTCCAACGAGAGAGGCAAGCTTCAAGGAGAGAGGTCTCACCTGCGGCCTGTCCTTTTGTCCTATTGTGGAAGTTCGTTCCGATGCAATGATGTCCATCGAGAGAGACTATTTGTACTTTTATTTTTGATTTTGCATATAAGACTTTTCTAAGGTTAAACTACACAAAGTTTAATCAAAATAATAATTCAAAATATCAACAACTACAACGCTAAAGTTATACTGTAAAAAACAAAGGAAGTATCATTCATATCATCCCACCTTGTTTTTGTTTTTCACCCCAATGTCAAGTGGGATGATTGTCACGTGTGATCAATCAGGGCCTCCTCCAATGATGATGGTGTTTCTTTTCGGCCTCGGCCTTTGAATCTATTAATGCACACACCCATTTGCCTCAAAAAATATATTAATGCACACACCATTTATACTCTCTTCATTTTCAAATGGATGACGTATAAATTCAGTAAAAAGTCCATTATTTTTAAGTTCAACCAAATATATAAAAGAAATTACCGAACACTACAATATTGAATAAATATATTGTGAAAATTTATTTCATGATGGATATATTGAGATTAATTTTGTGTTGTTTAACTTCATATTTTAGTATATTTTTAATCAAATTTAGAAAACATTGACCGATTTACTAAATTTATACATCATTTATCCAGGAAGGAGGGCGTAGCTCGTTAGAAACAATGATAAACATTGATAAAGGAAACAACTTTACAAATACCTAAGATCATCTACAATGGCATCCATATCCTATCACAAAACCCTGTGGTAGTGGACCATAATTCACCAATTGGGCAGTGTGTGACCTAACAACAAATGTAAGAATCCAAAGCAAATCGTTTAAGAAGTCATCGAGTGCACCAATGTGCAGCTACAAAGTCAAACATAGAGCTATCAACCTAAAGTGGGACTTCGAGTCAACACCTTCGATAAAAGAATGACGTGAAGGTCTTAACGCTATCTGATCTACCAAAAGACTAAATCATTGGTTTTCATTCGAACAGACTACAACCTCGATACAGTCACCAATGTCATTATCCATCTCTCTACTAATTGAATTCCCATCAAAAGAAGAAGTCGGTAAAAGAGAAAAAAGGGCAGCACATCACATTTTTGAGTCGTCGTATCACTATTACGTCGCTGGTTGTCGTCCACACCACAAGTACCTATGAGGCCTCGTCACCAGATGTGTTGCTCGGACGCCTAGCCTGGTTCGACCCAGATCTAGCCGGTAGTAGCGCCAAATCTGGCCAACTACATGGTTTGTTGAACCCACAACAATGTCTTTTTGTTGTAGTCAGGAGCTATGGACATCAATTTGTGTTGATTGTTTTACGCTCTAGTCAATCACCACAACATCATAATAGAAACATTACGTGCCAACAAGGGAGGCTCGATCACTGGTGATGTTGGTTTTGCTTGGCCGTGGCGGCGGCGAAGATGAACACTTGGTCTCTGGATGACTATGATGCACATAATCAACACCAACGCATCCACGTAAGGAAACTTGTCGAGAAAGAGCAAATTCACGTAAGATCGAAGTTATGTCTAGGCAAAGAAAAAAAGTGAAGTGATCAAGACGGTGATCGATAAAGTACAACAACGATCACCCGTCCAAACCACCTTCAACAAAAAAAGGACAATGAGGAAGGTTCTAACGCCTTAAAAAACGTAACGACGCTCAAGCAGCACCATCGTCTGATCCAACCATCGATGGCTAACCTCACAAGTTTTTTTTTTCTGGAGAACGAGTTAGAGCAAATTCATTTAATGACTTTTAACAGGATAACAACAGAAAACACTTTCGCTGCCAAATATAACCAATTGAAGTTAGATCCAGGATTTTCACTCGAGTTTTGAGATCAGATAATAAAAAAACACCCACAAATCAAAAAATTCTTGTGTTACCTCTACCTACCAGGCCAAAATCAATGCTTTAGCCCTTGTGGCTAGATTCAACATGAAATGATCTTTCGTGGAATTTTTAGCCCAGCGACAGGCCAGCGAGCTAGGCGAGCGCGGCAAGCTCTACCTCAGTGAAGCAAGCACGCACCCTCCTCCTTGTAGCATGCGTTGTTGATGCATGATTGTCGGCAGGGTCTAGCTCAGCAAGTACTACTGACACTGTGCTAGCTAGCTACTCCAAAGTACACAAGTAACACAACATTGCCAATCTGCCATCAAGTTGAGCAGCGGCTTGGTCGAAACTGAACGATGGCAACGTCCCCCTATATCATATCATGGAGGAGAAGGTACAATGCAAGGTAGGAGTACGTAGCTCGTGGTGTGTCTCCCGGCCGGCGTTGAGGGAGACTGTTTGTACCACGATCGATCGCGTGGACACGAGACGAGAAGGACCGTTGCGTGCACGGCACAGGCACCTACTACTCCACTGCTACTACCAACGTGCTGCAAATCTGACGGTATAAACAGTACCGTGAACTGTGTAGTAGTGTGAGCCAAGCGTCCTGTAGAGTGTGGTCGACGACTTGTTTGTGAACACGTGGAGAGGGATTCCCGCGCGAGAGTCTTGACTTCCGGCCGGGTGCGTAGGAACTTGTCCTCCGCGCCCTGCCTGGCCTCGCTTTCGAGGCCCATCAATGCCCCGCTCCTCCGCTCGTCGTCACTGCCGCCGTCACACTTGTCCTCCTCCTCGTCCCGGCTCATTCATTCATGGCGACGGCCTCCCGCCGCTCCCCTACCCGTACCGACGGTGCCACCACCCCCCTTGTCTCTTCTGCCTAGTGCGCCACTACTACTTGTACCAGCAAGACGCTGCATCCCTCGTCCGCGCCAACAACAAGGAGGAGGAGCGGAGGAAGAGAGCCATGTCCGTTCCCGGGGCTGTTGCTGCCGACGCAGTCGCGGCGGAGTGCTACTTCTGCGGCGGCGCGGCGGCCGTGGTGTACTGCCGGGCGGACGCCGCGGCGCTGTGCCTCGCGTGCGACCGCCAGGTGCACGCCGCCAACACGGTCTCCTGCCGCCACGCCCGGGCCCCGCTCTGCGCCGCATGCCGCTCGGCCGCGGCCACAGTCCGCCGCGGCGCCGCCCGGTTCTTCTGCTCCAACTGCGACTTCGAGAAGCAGCAGCAAGAGGAGGAGCGCGGGGAGCCGACGCAGCCGCCGCCGCCGCTGCACGACGGTGGCGCGGTGGAAAGCTACACCGGGTGCCCCTCGGCGTGCGAGCTCGCGGCGTTCCTCGGCGTCGCCGGCGGCGACAAGGCAGCCGAGGCGTGGTGGCCTGCCTGGGAGGAGCCCCAGGTGCTCACCTTCGACGACGTCCTCGTGGAGACCACCTCCTGCCATGGCCTCCGGCCCCTCCTCACCACGTCCTCTCCCAAGGTTGGTATGGTAGCTAGCGCCGTAGCACGGTGCAACATTATCATGCACCTCGTGTTCACCTCACCGTCACCAGAAAAACGGAAAAAAGACATAACGTTCTCTGATGTGTTTTTTACGTATGTTGTGTGTGCAAGAGCCGGAGCCCGGCCGGCGGGGAGCTGGACGGCGAGGTTCTCCGGCAGCTCGGGGAGCTCGCCAAGTCAGAGGAGGCGGCAGCGTATGTCGAGGAGATAGAGCCGGCCGGCGTTGACCAGCTGCCTCCATGGGAATCTTCAGATTACGATATTGGGCATGGTGATCTCGGGGCTCTTGGAGCCGAGACCATCGCCTGCGTAACAGCCAGCCTGCATATACCCTCTTGTCAGGTTTGCAACTTTAATCCACTTCTTACTTCTTACACTGACCTCCCTGACTATATATTTTGCTGATTTTGTTGATACTATCGAATTTACAGAAGTTAGTAAAAGAAATACAGTTTTACATAATCGTCTTGACCTTGGCAAATTATACAAACCTACCCACAACAAAGTGCACAAGCTGTTAACTGAGAATTTGTTACTACCGGTTCATCAAAACACTCACAAGCCCGTGTATACATCTATAATACCAACCATGCATATTCTTGCAGGGTTTTTTCACTACTTTTGTTAAGAGTCCCAAACCAACCTAACAAATCCATTTATGTCGACATTGTGGATCGTAGTCATTTAGTGACGGGAAAATGTTCTCAACTTGTGCACTACTGTATATCACATTAAAGCCCTCGGACCGACAATGACAGGAGTAGCTAGTACTAGTAACAAAGATCTTTCAGCTGCAACCACCTAAAGTCCTAGTACTCGTACGTGTACCACTAGTTTATATAACTAGAGATCATTATGATATCGACGTGGCTGACAGTGCCGCTAATAGGATCTCTCACTTAGTTTCTTCGGTCCACCAAAACCCCTTTCAGGATAACCAATATTTTGTGTTTCAGTCTCATCATGCATGCATGATCTTGTTTCAGCATCATGAAGCACGGATCTCCGCCGACTGCAACGCCGGCGCGCAGCAGGAGCAGGTGTCGGCGAGCTCGTCGGCGGAGCCGAGCCAGACGTCGTTCGTGGAGTTGTCGGAGGTGTGCCCCGGCCTGAGCCGCAGCGGCAGCAGCGCCGACGACGTCCCCAACCACGATCACCCGTCCCCCGCACCGGTGGCGGCGCCGGCGCAACCGGCTCAGGCGACCAAGAACGTGGGCGGGTACGACGTGGTGTACCCTGACCGCGACAGGGTGATCTCGCGCTACAAGGAGAAGAGGAAGAACAGGATGTAAGTAGGATCAGAAAGAACACACTAATTCTTATGTATCAACTCGCACTGATCGATCATGCATGATGTGGTTGCAGATTCGGGAAGCAGATCCGGTACGAGTCGCGCAAGGCCCGCGCCGACGGCAGGGTGCGGATCAACGGCCGCTTCGCCAAGACCAGCTAGATCCATCCCGACTCTTTGAATTGTCTCCGTGGGCTACGTAGCTAGCGTCGGCGCGAGGGAGGGAGGGAGGGACGGCGTCGCCATGGCAGCAGCTTGCCGTGGTACGTACGGCGACGATCGCCGGACGAGTCTCCTCCACATGATGTGTCTGCGTGACCGTGCGAGCCGCATTATGGCGCAGTTACTCTTCTTCAATTTCAGGTCATAGATCGTGTGTGCTATGCTGTTCTTGTGAGTTGTGGTGCCCGCGTTTGCTGAATTATACAGTGTGTTAGCTGGTCCAGTCGATCGATTCCCGCGCGAATTGCGACTGCCTGCCTGCCTGTGCCCTCTGCCTGATGGTGGTGAATTGGTGGTGTTTTACTGTGTCAGTCACCTGGTAATAATCGCACTCCCACAAGGCGGGATAATAATTGTTGTCTTCTCGCTCAATTTTACCTTGCACTGAATTTATCTGTAATCTGATAGAAATGCACAGAGTAGAGAAAAGTTGTTGTGCAACGAACGTCGGAGATTACCCTGATCCACCGCAACGAAAAAAATAACAGTTGCTCCTGAAAAGTAATGCCGTTCCGTAAAAAATAACAGTTGCTACTAATGCAGATTTGTTTGCATATGGATGTTTCTAAATTTAAATCTAGATGCATCTATAATTTAGATAAATCTTTGATACTTACTTTTGAACGAAGGGAGTATCATATTTTTTGTGAGGAATTAGTTAACTAACATTACACAGTGATATACATGGCTTGCTGGTGCATGACTAACCCTCAGCGGGAAAGCCATATTTGACGCTTGAGGCACCAAATAATGGATTAGGCGTAGGATGCGCGTACTACACCCCCACAGCGTTATTCGTTACGGAACGGCCAACCTAGAGGCAATGCATTTTGCAGAAGCTCTCAACTGTTTTATTTCCTAAGTTTTGTTGATATTAATCGATTTATTTATTTTTAAAATTTTATTTTCCCTTTCTGTTCATAAGAAACAATTAATGTTTAGAATTATTGAATGTTTTCAAAATTCACCTTTTTGAGTTTATAAAACTTTTATGTTTATGATTTTTTTAAATTCATGAGCTTCTCCAAATTTATAATTTGTGGCTCATGAGTATTTTTTAAAGCCATAGACATTTGAAAACTAATGAACATTTAAAATCACCAATCCCTTCTTTATTCAAACTAGCGGTAAGATCAGAACCGAGTGAGAAAAAAACATGTATCCAAGCAGAGCAAATCCCTTTGGCGCGTTTGAGGGCAAAATTCCGCCAGCGAATCTTACTTGGCGGGGACAAGTGTCCGCTTATTGCACCATATGGTTGCTGGGTAAAGGCTCAGGTCTAACAGTAAGTGTTCTTGTAAGGCCCGATATGCGGTACCGTTCCAGATCTAGACGTTTTCATCCAGATCCGGGGACGAAGCACATATCGGTCCCACCGCGACATATGACAAAGTCATATGCCCCGGATTTCCAACATGATATCACAACATTACAGATACATGATACAACATCTCATACAATCGGCATACAACTGCCTTAAATACAATGCATCAGCGGAAGATACATGTCTGAGTACAGACTACAACAAAAGCCTAGTGGCAAAGAGAAAAACATCGATCCCATAACCACACGGGTCCAGGCCCTCCGCCGGGATCCGCCTAACTAGTCGTCGTCGAGTCTCCACGTGAAACATCGATCACCATACCTGTTGTCGATCAAGAACCCTGAAAAGAGTTTTGGGGGTAGTATCATGAGTACAGAGGTACTCAGCATCCAACTGTAGTGGTCATCTGACCCAGCAAGGACTTCATCACTCGTCATTCTAGGACAACTAGTAGTTTACGGTAAGGAAGGGGTAAGTGGTGAGGTTGCTGCCGCACTAGCATTTATGAAGTGGCTAACGATCTAGAGAGTAAGATAAGAAGCCAAGCATTCGATGTGGAAATCGCCTCCAACAAGTCTTGCTAAAAGCTACTTACGCAAGCATAACACCTATCCTAGCCTTGTCCTCCTCTTCGCATCCCGACGAAGAAGAAGCAGTCAAGGCACACACACACATTGATCAAATTATATTAAGATTATCTCAGTTGTTGTTGTCTATGAACAAGGAGTAGGTCTCAAGTCGTCCATAACCGTGGACACGGCTTCTCGAAAAGATTTAACCCTACAGGGGTGTACCAGCTGCCCATTACGAGGCGTCGCATGCTCTCCCATCTCTCTCAGTTGCTACCCATCATAGGCAACCATTTTATGATTTAGTTCCAAGAGATCCTAAACGACAGGTCCCTCTAACTAACAACGAACAAATCCGGGTGGCCCCCGGAGAGTCGACACCCAATCCAAAAGTTGGCCACGCTCTCGGATCGGACTCTTCCGTAAGGCTAAGGTCGGGGTTAGTCTCGCCTATATAACAGGGGACTTCCCTAGCTCACCAAGTGTGGACCAACAGAGGAACTAAGTCTCCGCTGGCCCGAGTTGTTTGAAAACTACTGGCAGCTGACCAGCACACACACGGTTTCAAATGGTAAATCAGCCTGGGCCACCTCTAGAAATGTTTGAAGCTAGGTAGGTAAGAAAAGGGGACCCCATAAAATCCCACACGCGATTAGGCATGCTCAGTCTTAAAACCAATACCCGGAACTCGGGTCCTAGGTGACTCGAATGGAACAAAGCGTCGGGGCGGGATAGCCTAGACCTTCCATCCTTCGTCGAATATAGTCAACATTTATAATAATCATATCCTCAATAACGATAATAATAATGTGATATCCCAAACCCAGGAGTAACATGGTAACATCGTAGCATCCTAAGCATGCATTCTAAGCAAGGGCTGAGCAACGAGCAATAGTAACATAGCAGTACAAGGTTTGCTGGGAAGGGACATGGCTGTATCGGTTTGAAAGAGGTTGTAAACATGTGGTAGGATCAAACATCGAACCTAACCTAGACTAGCATGCAAACCGCTGGTTGAAATAGAATGGATCATAAGTAATGTATAGTCCTTGCCTGTTGATAAGTCGGGTTCCGAAGGTGTAGTCGATCGCAAGCTCGCAACGTCTCCGAAGGGTACCCGCGGAAGCACACAAGACGATAAACACTGGAAAGCAATCAACGAGCAAGCATCTATTACTACGAGGCAACACAAGATCAAGAAGACAACACATAGCACGGCAACGCGATACGGATCTATCGTCGAGAACGGTTACTAACAGTTTAAGTGGGGTATCGGTCACACACGACGAATACCGCACGTTTACGGTGGTTCAAGCTGCTTAGCTACAAGTGATCAATCAACGGTTATTAACATGGCAACTCAAGCAAGCATGGCATAGCACACAAACATGGCAAAAGGTGAAGCACAAAGTAAACTATCTATGCTAGTCAATTTAAGTGAGGCACAACCTAAACATGGCATAACACTAAGTGCCACACGATGATTAAAACATTTGGTACTGTTCTGCCCTAAACCATATTTTAGGTTGGTTAACAGCAGCAAACAATAGCAAAAACACAAAGTACACGAAAAACTAATCAAGTTACATATAAAGAACACCCCAAACGGAGTTACGGATCAAAAGATACAAGCAAAACAAGTTACGGGCACAAGCTGTATAAACAAGGGTAAATCTATATGCAACAGTGCAGCAACATGACATAGCAATACATGGGATGAAAGTAGACATGATGCTTAACAATATGCAATTGGAATCACTCACCGATAAACGGTCGCGACACACTCGTCGACCGAAGTTGCAACAAAATAACAGTTTCAGCAACAGCAGCACAATAACATCAGGATCACCACTTTGGAGCAAGATTTAATATAGCTAAAGAACCCAAACATGACAAGTTAAGGCATGGAATTGAAGTACACATGATGCTTAACACATAGGAGAAAGAATCAATGCAATAGGCCTCATGGATGAGTCACAATCATCATGCAAAGTTGCAACAAAATAATAACAGCAACACTTAACAGCAAAAAATAGCAGTTTAACGGCCTGATGCCCACTTCAGCACACAATTACACAATCAAGACGACCTCAAACGGAAAAACTTTCTACATACGAATGCTAGAGCATGCAAAACTGAGCAACTTTCATTTTGGGGGCACGTTCATCGGAGCTACGGATTAACGGGAAATTACAGCGCAAAATTGAATACAACAAGCAATTTCAGGGACTTAGCAAAAATTACAGGGGCTAGGGAAAAAAATAACAGAGACAATAAAAAAATAAAAAAAGAAGGGGGGCGCCTGGCTCACCCATGGGCCAAGCCCACTGGCCAGAGGAGGCTGGACCTGGCCGGGCGGGCCTCGGGTTGCTGGGGCTGGCTGGGCCGGCCGAGTCTGGGGCGACCCATCTGGCAAGAGGAGCCCAGCCGGACGGTTGCTGGCGGCTCATCCAGCCGTGACCGCGGCGGCGGCCGTGCTTCCCGCCGGCGAGGCGGCGCGCCACGGTGGAGGCCGGAGGGCAGGGGCGACCCGAGGAGGATCCGTGCGGCGGCAGCTCCTACGGCAGAGGGCGGCGTCGGCCTGCGGGATCCGGGACGGCGACACGGCTCCGAGCGGCGGCGAGCTTGAGCGGGTCCTCATGGCGGCGGCGTCCTGCAGGTGACCGGCGGCGCGGCGCGTGGCGTCCTGCGAGGAGGAGAGGCAGGGGGATTGTGACGCCCCTAAAATCAAGTAGTGTACAGTAATCATACACGCAAGGTACACGATCGAGATCAGGGACTCACGGTGAGATATCACAACACAACTCTACAAATAAAATAATACAAGCTGTTTAATACAAGCCAGGGGCCACGAGGGCTCGAATACAACAACTCGAGAGTACAAAGTCAGCGGAAGCAATAGTATCTGAGTACAACACAAGGATACAAGGTTGCCTTAAGAAGGCTAGCACATAAACAACAACGATCGAAATGGCGAGGCCTCCTGCCTGGGAACCTCCAAACTACTCCTGGTCAAAGGGGAACTCGACGTCGCAGAAGGCATCGGGGATCTTCATGTTGTGGTGGTCGGCATCGGGGATCTCCTGCTCCTGGACTCCAAGTCTCCAACGTCGACTGCAGCGGCCGATCAGGCAAAACAGTAAAAGAAATAAAGCAGGTGAGTATCTAGTATACCCGCGAGTCTTACGTCCGCTACTAAGCATTATGCATTGTATCAACGGAAAGAAGAGGCTGTATATAGTGGACTGCAAGATAGAAATCAGAATAAGGATAAGAAGCTAGGCCTATCGAAGAATAGCACCTTCCGACGATGTCTTGCAGCAAGAGGTAAGAATCAGCCAACAGTTCATATAAGCAATAAAGTAACAATGAAGCAGAAGTTGCTGCAGCATTGTATAATATAAGTTGTAATGAGTAATAATAATAATGCCTCCGAGTTCACCTCCTCGACATCCCCGCGAGGAAGAAAACCCGGAACCATACAGTTTAATAATAATAGTTTCTAGTGGTAAGATCCAGCTTCAGCATAAAGCGTCCTGTTACCGTGGACACGGCTATCGATAGATTAATCTTCCCTGCAGGGGTGCACTGGCGTGGCTCTACGACGCTCGGATCTCCAGGGTGGCGGGAACCTTGTTAGGGAACACTCCACCAAAGCTATCCGACACAAAGTAGCCCATCCTTCGGCAATCAACAGAGAGGTCATCCGCCGGACTATATCCTATGTACGCCGGGCTTTGGACCCTAACCCGAACGTACTCCTGCACGGTGCGTGACTGGCCGGTGAAGAAAAATCAAAGCAAATACAAATACACCGCTCGAGCAAGAGAAGACAACACCACTTCCCGGCAATCAGCCCGCGGTACTGCTGACGTCTGAAGACCCTCGAACGAGACTACGATGCAGGGGATCCCACACTCCTCGTCCCACGTGTAGGTAGTGCGTACAAGCCAAAAGGCTACTCAAGACATCCGCCGAACCATTTAGCATTTTAATTAACCTGCGTGACAACCGTTATCGTTGCCTCGACTTAACCGACCCGCGGTCAACGACAGCAGTCAGGTCCACCAGTACATCGGTGCCTGCCCTGTCGTCCCACCAAGTCACTGCGGTTACCAACAAGGTGAACCGTCTCCTTACCTTGTCTCGCGTGTGGTCTTGGTAGAGCTCGACTTTCGTGGTTTGGTAACTCTCGCGAGATACGAGCAGGGGCCAAGCACGCCAGTAACGTCGGTCGTACCCTCCCTGTCGTTCCCGACGATATACCTCTCGCGGGCACCGTTGGGTCGCCCGACTTTCTTACCTTTAAGGACAACCGCTGTTCAGGACCCTATGGCGGCAAGACAAAGTCAGCCTCGGGTGGAGTACAAGGATTACTCCTTGATAGCTCGCACTTGAGGTGACTAGGCATAACCCAGATAGGGGCCTTTGGCGGTGTCTGCTTTGTACCGTACCTGTGCAGTTGTATATATTGTATCCGTGTTCACTCCCATGAGTGATCACGTCCCGCTATCTAGTCCTAGCTAATAATGCGCAGGGCTCACTGCTGAATATATGCATAATTATAACAGGCAGCATAGGATAAAGGAAAGGTACATCAAGGGGCGACAAAATCAGGCTATGCAATTGAATAGGATTGTAATCGTAGCAGCAGTAGTAACAATGCCTAGTGCAAGAAAGTACGGAAAAGGTAGGCGATATCTGGGGAAGAGAATGGCTCTGCTTGCCTGGAAGCTCGACGGTAGGGGCAGGGTCGTCGACGAAGTAGTCGTACCCGGCAGCGGTGTAGTCGGTGGTAGCAGCGGGGTCTACCGGAGAATAAAAGGGGGGGAGAAACAGTAAATACAAAGCAAGCATAAACAAACATATGAATAGCATGGCGTATGCAAAGTTAACGGTGTTCTAACGCAGTGCAATGCACGTTGCTCGGAGCGGGAATTCATCCGGGGATGAACTGCCAGCTCCGGGTGATTACCGGACAGGGTGTCCGGAGGGGGAAGGGTTCATGCCGGAGGTGTCGTGGGTACCGGACAAACATAAGGGGGGTGTATCCATGTTAGTTGAACCATTCCGGACAACTTTCGTGTTCGGAATAAATTCATCCGGCAGGTTTTTACCGGCACCGGGAAATATCGACAGACAGCACGGAGGGGGGAATGTCGATGATCGGTGCGTTAGGGGTGTGGGGTAGACATACGGATAGCGTATCCGTATTCGTTATATTTTTCTAATCAATTTTCATGTATAAAGTTTTTGAATCTGAGTTACGGTTTAAAAGATATTGAATTTCCAAGTTTAAATCATTTTTAAAAGAATTTCTGAATTTCTTTTAATATTAAATTCAACATTATCCACAGAGGGGTTGACCAGGTCAAACTGACAGAGGGGACCCACTGGTCAGCCCCACAGTTAAATAAAACTGGTTTTATTAATTCTAAAAATCCAGTGGACCCACATGTCAGTGACTGTTAGCATTTTTATTTATTTTAACTTAATTCCTTACTGGTGGGACCCAGTTGTCAGTGAGAGACAACTAACAGTTTTATTAATTTAAACAAATGGCCTAGGGCCCACATGTCATACTCACAGAGGGGTTAATCTCTAACATTTTTTTAGCTCTAATTTAAATGGCCTTGGGCCCACTGTCAGTAACTAGGAGGGTCTCTGGTTAAGGGTTGTTTAACCGTGAGACAGAGGGGTCAACCCCGAGCGCACGCCGGTGAGAGGAACAGGGGAAACCGGCGGCGAGGTGAGGGGGGGGGGCTGGCGAACGGCGGGGAGCAGAGGGGCGCGGCGACGGCCAGAGAGGCGAGGCGGAGCGGCCGAGTAGCGCGGCGGGAGGAGGCTTCCGCGGCGAGCGCGGTGAGGGCGACGCGGCCATGGGTCAGCCGGCGCATGGCCGGGGTCAGCCGGTGGCAGCGACGCCGCCCGTGGGAGCGCGCGTATGGGGCAGGGGCGCGGCTGGCCCGCGGCCTGCGTATGAGCGCGCTCGGGGAACCCAACGGTGCGGCCATGCGGTTGGGCACACAAGGTCTCAAGGTACAGGCGGCCATGGCCATCTCGTCGACGGGGGAAGGGCTACGGCGGCGGATCGAGACGGGGAAGGGGTGGAACGGGTGCGGCGGCTCACCTTGAGGGCAGGGAAGAGGTCAGGGGGAGCGGGGGTGGTGCGGCGGTGGCGAATTCCACGCCGGGATGCAGCGGCCGTGGCAGTGAAGATGTGAAGGGGGCTGCGCCCGTGGGGCTCCCCGGTCCGATTCAGTACGCGGGGCGACCTAGAGGAGCCTGGCGGAGCTCCTAGACGTGGCCGCGCAGCTTGAGAACGATGATGGTCGCGGTGTCCACGGCGGCGAGGCCATGGCCGCGCCACTGAACCAGAGGAGAGGAGGGGGTTCTGGTGGTGCGAGGCAGACAACAGGGACGGCTAGGGTTTCCAAGCGGGCTCGGGGGTGGCCTCGGGGTACTTGACCCAGCCGGCGGCCGGCGGATGTCTGCCACAGCGCCATGGCCGTGGTCTGGCCGGGGGATGCCCGCCACGGCACCCCGTGTACGGCAGGTTGAAGACGACAGGGGGGGTTGCACGGGTGGGCTTGCTGGGCTGGTGGCCCAGGGGGGGGACTGGGCCCCGGGCCAGATTAGGCTAGGTTAGTTTAGTTTTTTTTCTTTTCTGTTAAACTTCTGTTAGCATTTATTTAAATGGCTTAGGCATTTTTATATAATGCCATTTTGGTTCCATAATTAGTAGAGCATATTCCTAGAGTACCACAAAAAGTTTAGGGTTTTTCTAAACTCTTTTTCTAATTTAATTTATTATTAAATGAGCAATTGGCCTGGAATTGCTACTGTTATTGATTGTTTACAATTTTCAGTAGCCCAATAAATACCAATGATTACATGGGCATGGTCCAATGATTATTTGGGATTTTATAAAAGTGGTTCCAAGATTTTTGGAAAAGATTTATTGTCACCATATTTTTAATATTCATCAAAAGGCATTTTTTTTGGTTTGTTTGAATTTTATTTCAAATGGCTTGGACTTTAGTTGGCCAATGATGATCAAGGTCCATGGTTCATATTTGCTTGCAACAATATTAAAGGAGAATTTGAATTTGAACTGAACCAGTTGATCAGACAAAAGTTTTGAACCAGGCCCTTTTGAGCAAGAGAGATTATCAACAGTGATTAGCAAAAGTAATCCTGATTACTGTAGGTGATTACTGTAGTGTGACACCCGGGGTGTTACAGGGATTAGGAGAAGGAGGGAGAGGTGAGAGGGAAGGAGGGGGGGTCCGGCGGTTGCTGCGGCATGGCGGCCGGAGGCGCAGGCGACGACGCTCGGGTGCTTCCACGGGGAGAGGAGGCGGTTGGAGAGAGAGAGGAGGAGAGAGAGAAAGGTGGGAGACGATCTCGGCCGTCAGATCGGGCGATCTGACGGTCCAGATCTGCTCGGATGGAACTGCTGCGAAAAATTGGGGTATTGGGCAAATTTTGGGGCAAAAACAGGGGTGTGGCTGCATATTTGTGTTAGGGAAACCCTAAGTGGGGGTGGGAGAGTGGTGGTCTTTATATAGCCCCGGTGGCTGGCAGTTTGCAAAAACATCCCCGGGTTTTCTCTCTCGCGCGCGGTGCTCACGTTTCTGACCGCCGGGGGTCCGTAGTACCTCCGATTCGGGTAAAACTTCGAACTGCGCGATCAGCGCGTCGAGCCGGAGGCGTTCACCTCGCGCTGGAACCGTTTCGAAAACACTTTCCGGCGCGCTATAAAAATATCCCGTTTAATTATTAAACGGGGTTTTCGTTCCGTTGGCTGCGGCTGGTCTCGTGCGGTTTTCGCGACGGTGATCGGGTGAAACCCGGTGTCGCAAAGGTCGAGTGTCAGGGTGGCAAGGGTCGGTCTCCGTCCGATATGAGATAAGAGGGGGGAAAATAATCGCCGATCGATAAATCGGGGATGCAAACACGGCAAACAAATCAGACAATCAAATAATTCACACCGAAAACAAATTATTTTTAATTTTTGCAAAATCTGGGCTGTTACAGTTCTACTGGTCTTATGATAACCACATACATTTTTGAGCTTATTCTTTTTGTTTTTTAGTACTTTCTTAGACCAAAATTACTTACCACTCAAAAGCATGAAATAAACTCTAAACTTATAGACAAAAGCTAAATAGAACCCTGAACTTTGAATCCCTGAAATCAACACTCTGAACTTGTGAATACTGGTCTATTTCAAACCCTAGACTTGTTTAGCGCACTGGGCATAGTACAATCCCGGCCGGGATAACCAGCCACTCTCACAGGCGATAATTGGGCCGGCCCATTATAACACAATAAAATGTTGAAAAGTGAAAAATGTTCCTGTTTTATTTTATATCGCACAAATTTTTATTTTATTTTGTGTTTAAAAATATGTTCAAATTTTAAATTCTATCGGTTTTTTAGAAAACTGTTCACAATTAAACAAATTCATACTTTTCAAAAATTTGTTCAAAATTCTAAAACTTTTCATATGCTTCAAAAATGTATTGGATTTTCAAAAATTATGTCACATTTTTCAAATACTATCTTTGGAATTTACAAAATTATCTATGTTATGAAAAATATGTTTTTTGAGAAATTTTAGGGAAGTTTAAAAGAAAAATTACCGGTTATTAAAATAAATAAATCAGGAAAGTTTTTTTAGGAATTTTCTTAAGGTAGTTAAAAATATGTTTTATTTTCATTAATAAAATGAAATACGTGTATTCATAAAAATGTTACCGTGCATTCAGAAAAGTTCTAAAAATATGTTTTGAACTTTTTTCTGAAATACAGAGAGATGATGGCTGGTTGAGTGGCACTGCGTGAGAAGTTGGCCCAACCCAGAGAGGTATTCTTTTCATTAAGTGGCTTACTGTTTTTTCATGATGCGACTTAAAAATACAGAAAAAAAAGAAATGCTAGGCAATTCCAACTTGCAATCTATTCATTTAAGATCGGTCTCGCTAGCCACTACAACGGACGAATTCAATGATATAGAAGAAGCGCGGAGATCTTTAAACAAAATCAAAACATTTTCTTGAATATTCTTAACAATTTTGAAAGCCAAACAAATTTGTTTTTGAAAAACACACAAAAAAATAGTAAGCGTACACACTTTAAAATTTTATTCCCATATTTACAAAAATAATGTTTACATTTCAAAACATCCTTGTTTTGAAAAATTCTTAGTTTGATCCTTTTCTACTTTTAAGAAAATTTATATTTTGAATTATATTTTAAAATGTTCTCAAATGTCAACGTCGCGACATGTGGGTAAGAAAAGAAAACGCTTCGCGCCTAGTGAGCCGGCCTAGGCGCATTAGGCCACAACCAATCTTCCACGTCAGCAATCTCTTTGAAATCCCGCCCAAGGTTTAAAATAGACCGAGATTGTATAGTTCGGAGTGTTGATTTAAGGGATTCAAAGTTCAGGGTTTAATTTAGCTTTCGCCTATAAGTTGAGGGTTCATTTCAGATTTTTCCATTAAAAAACAATCACGGCCCAAGGAAGTAGGTTATTCACTGTTCATCAACTGAATATGTTTGTCTTTCTTACAATGTTGACTTGTTATTTGTTAATGGTTCACATCTCCTTCTTTTTTTTCTTTTTTTTTCTTTTTTCATATCTCCTTCTATACGCATACATATATATAGATATAAAAAAATTGGACTTAGAGATTATACGTTGTACTCTTAGATAACCCAAGATTCCTAAATGGCTTCTCTCATTACTATTGTTACCAAGACTCGAAGGTGATTGCCTATTGACCATGTTGGTTGAGTTTGTTACCAAATATTCTATAATTAAATATTTTAAATTAACCATCTACTATTTTTAGCCATGCAACCATGTCACATAAGCAAATTATGCATGCAAACATAAATTACATTCTTACATTGTTCTACCACATCATCAATTCATGCATGTTTCCCTAAAAAAATCAATTTATGCATGTTAGTCATAAGTTGCTTTTGCATTAGATTTTGTATTAACACTTTATGTGTTGGAAGATTGCAACATACCTATGTAATTTACCCTTTTCATTTTTATGATCAAAAACAATATTATTTTAATTGTCGTCATTTTTTTCTATGCTTAATATTTTATTTGTTTTTATGATTAATTTGCTTTCCGTTGATTTTTTTTTATAATTTTTTAACAGCTATTTATGTATATATTTTACCAAAGATCCTACAACAACGTGCATTGAATCGTCTAGTTAATTCTTTTTTTAGGGGAATCGTCTAGTTAATTCTAACACTTACATCCTTATATTTTGTAGGTGCGCTTTCCAGAAGGGGCTGGCATGCTGGAATATGCATAGAAAGTGGCATCCTGACACCGAATGTTGTACTAGTATGTTTATCGTCGTTATCTGAGTGCCTTGTGGAAAATTGTTTATCCTCGTTAGGATTAGCAATTCACAATGGCCCGAATATTCACGTAAAATCATATCATTAGATGATATATGTTGACTAGCCTTAGTGCCCGCGGCGCAGCGCCGCTGATTACTAAGTTGTTTTTATAAAGTTTTTAGGGAGAATAGTTTGAATAGTTGTGTGTTAATATGGAATGCCAACTGAGCTGATTGAATGAAAGAGAGCAGTAAGCTCAGCCAATATAAACCAATGATTATATTTTTAGAAAGCAGAACATTCATTAAAGTAAAAAATTGAGAGAGATAGACAACATGTAAATTTATTTTGCTATAATGCAATGGTAGACAGAAGGCAGGGCACGGTGATTATGATCAAATAAAAAAAATGCATGGGTACATTTCTGATGAAGCAGAAACAAAGCAAAGTTATTTTAAGCAAATTGAGTAACACGATACAATTTTGGCGGTGGTATTTATGAGTTTTGGCCACCATTTATTACATCATCATCCAAGCAACAGATGGGTAAGGTTCACCATGAGCCCAAATCCCTTCAACGTGTGCAAAGCCTATGATGCAGTCATTAAGCATAAAAATATGGCCATCAATAACACCTGCATCAAGTTATTCCAAAAAGGTGAGATAAACAAATCCATTTGTTACATGAACGTCGAAGAAATTAGAAGCCTCATAGCAAGAAGCAAGGAAAAGATGGGCCACACGTTGAAGTGTGGTGTAGGGTTGCACTATGCCGAAGACACGGACTATATTGCCTTGTATATATATGGGACGCTATGGTAGGGTGATCCTAGCATGGGACATGATTCTAGCCTAAGACAACTGATTTCTAAAATTTTTTGCCCGCGAGAAAGGTTGCAAAGGATGAAGATAGAATGTAGTGCTTGGAGAACACCACGATGGTGCTATTTATAGGCGAGCACAATGGAGGCAGGGTGGGGGTTGAGATAAGGTTGAATCATCATAGTATTAAAAAACTCTAGTACAAATAAACATTGATGGCGAATAAATACCGAAAGTGAAAAGAACAAAAAAGGAAACATCAAAGCTGTCTACGAAAGCAAAAAGATATTTCATTGAAAGACGTGTAGACACATAAAGCAAACCGCTACGGGGAAATTAATTCTAAAAATCATGCCCATGTATGCACACAACGACACAACACTCACACATGCAAAAGGAACTTTGTTATTGTTTTTTTTATTGGCTGCATGGCTGCGGGTTCCGGTTTGTATGCACGAAAGACATGTAGCGGTATAAAGCAAGATGCTATGGCGAGTTTAATCTTAAAAATCATACCCATGCATACACCCAATAACATAGCACAGACGCATGGAAAAGGAACTTTGTTATTGTTTTCTTTATACATGTAATGATAGATAGGTAGGTCTGATTTACTGAATGGATTGTTTATATATGCAAATGATGTAAAGAACACATATGCATTATTTTTAATTGTCGCAGATAAACTATGTTTTTTGTGTCTTATCTACCCTAACGTGGTAACATCTTTTATTTCCACATTTAAATCTAACAAATAATAATAAAGAGTTCAGGCGACCTCTTTAACGCAATGGAGCTATATATGAGATAAGATGTCAGATCTAACTATACAAAAAGAAAAAAAAAGAAACTTAATTGGTCAAGCACATGCATATGTAACTTTTGCCCATGGTTTTCACTAAAATTAATCACATCATGGCAAGGCAAATTAAGGCTTACAAATATAGCAAGGTGACCATCCATTCAATTAAGTAGAGAAGGAACCAACACAATACATCGGTACATAGAAAACAAACTCTGGCGGCTGCAAGTAAATAAAAGTTGAACGATACAAACTTCGGTAAATAGAAGCAAGCTACAATAGTACTAAAATGATAAGATAACATGGATACATTCTTGGTCACGCTTTTTATTCGTCTTCATTGCCACCTAGCCCAGCATCATACACCCAACAGCTGGATAAACAAGCTCGTCCGCCCAGGCTCCTTCAACGCGAGCAAAGCCTATGATACCATCATGGAGCATGAAAACGTGGCCATCGATCTCGCAAGCATCAAGGGCCTCCCAAAAAGTGACATAGACAACCCCATTTGTCACACGGACGGTGAACAAATTGGGAACATCATAGCAAGAGGCAAGAAAAACATGGGCGACATGTCCTAAGCGTGGTGTAGGGGTGCACAACACCAAATACTCGAACCGTGTTGCCTTGAGCATACATTGGACGTTGGGGGAGAGTGATCCTAACGTACGCCATGGCTTTGATCCGAGAGAACTCGCCTAGAATGAAAACTGGAAAAGATGAAGATGAACTGGGATGTGCCAAGAGCTCAATGGTGGTGATATTTATAGGCAGATGCAATGAAGTTCAGTTGTTTGTGAAGATAAGACCGGCTCATTAAATGAGCCATATTTCAGTAAATGTTAGTGAGGAGTAAATGTACAAAGCACATACCTGACGCTTCGTTTGAAGATAAAGTTTGCTGGCAGCTTATTAAGCATGCTTGATGCAGTATGGCGCAACTTTCCATGATAGGCATTCTTCTGCATTGATGCAGTGTTAACTGAAAAGGCTATCTTCTTTATTAGCATGCAGTCGTTTTCATCGCAGTGACTGGTCTTGGCGGATACTTGCGTCGTGCATGTGATGCTCCGAAACTGTCATTGAATGCAACTATGCATGTTCGTAAGTAAATGCAATAGCGTGTTTATGCTATCTTTAGCAATGCCTCTTTGAATCAACTTAGAAATACCACTGTTTTAACTTTTAAAATTCACAATCAATACAACATATAGAAGACAAAGAAGACAGAGAAACCAAATATAAAATGAAGTGAACATTTATTGCACACAATACATAAGAGCTACAACAGAAAAGATAATTTATTAGGACACATGCAAGAAATCTAAATCTCTGCATTGTCTTCAGGGTTAACAGTAGCCCTCTTGATGAAATGACAGATTGCCTCTCCAAATTCTTGGATTACTGTCTCTGCAGATCTTGGTCCTGTATAAGTCATGCTAGGTTCAAAATTGTTTGGCCAATGACCATACATATGGAGTGGTAATATATCAGCAAAACTATCACAGATTTTGGAAAGGTTTTTCATCTGCTTTTCAAACTCTTATTGTTGAGTAGAAATCCGGTCCTTGGCCTCGCGTAGCTCTCTACGCTTAATCTTCATGCTGCTTTGTCCTTGTATTTCCTTGCATAACTCCTTGAAGCTATAGTCATTTATTTCTATACTGTTTAACACTATATAATCAAGTGCTTCCTGAGCTTAAAAAGAAAAACAAATCTACAGAAGGTAAAAAAACAAAACAAAAAACATAAAAAAATATGTATTAAAATATAAAAACACATACCTGCACTTTACATACTCATCCATTTCATTTCTTCCCGTAGGAAAAGGCACCGTGAAAATGCCCCTTCGATCTCCTCTATCATCGCCATCAACGTCAATACGCATACGCACAATATCATGACCCTTCGTAAGATACTTGAACAAGTACTTCAAAAGATTCGTCTTATTGCACCATTCAACATTTATATGAGCTTCAAACCTTTTAAGAAGCTTCATATTATACGGAACAACCCATTGGTTTCCAAGACGAAGAGTACCTTTATTCCTCAAAACAAATCTCCCATCATCACGGCGACGATACATAGGAAACCCAACATCATCAACCATCGTTTCATCACTATAAACCTTCGGAAACCTCTTAGAACAACTATTATTTTTCATGGATGCACAACTGGTATTATACTCTCTGCATGGCCCATGCACCATAAACTCGTCCACAAGAGCATACCCAATAGGATCAACCAAAGGATCCGGTAATTATGCACAAATAAACTGATCAATAATTGAAGGAGAAGGATCCTTGGTACTTGCCTCCAACTAAACCAACGTGTGGGTATGAGGAAGACCACGCTTTTAAAACTCAACAACATAAAGATCTACAAACAAAAGAAAACATAAGTCTAAAACACAAATGACAAATACATGACAATACAAATCCAATAAATAAAAATATATTCTTACATGCTTTGATATTCCCAAAAAGAGAGCCGTATTTAACACCAGCTAGAGTAACAATATCTGGTCGATCAGATGAAACCTGACCAGGCTCAGAGGCCAAAGCGTCCGCTATCTCTTGCCATTTAGGATTGTAAGTGAATGTAATGAAAAAATCAGGAGCCCCATACTCACGACAAACAACCATACCATCATGATAATTCAAAACCATATACCGACGGCCCCTTGTAAAACTACCATGCAAAATAAACCGTGTACCAACATTCTTCCCAGACGAATCACCCTCACCAACAACATCAGATATACCTTGATACGTTTCAGAATGCAAGTTATCTTGATTCCAAAAACGAAACTCCAAACGGTCTGACTCAACACAAGAATAAGCATTCACAGCAACTTGCTGACTCAGCCGACCACATCAAGTATAAGGATTCGGCTCAAATTCACGGTAATGCAAATAATACGCATAGTATTCAAGCATAGACACGCGTTTTCTCGAACCTTTAGACCGTCGACGTACAATAGCATCAACGTCAACAAGTTCCTCCAATAAATCATCGTTTGTAGCCCCACCAGCAACATCATCACCAACAATCACAAACTTGATACCAACATGTTAACTTTTATCTCCATATGGAAAAAGGGGAGGGAACTGCAAAGCCATAAGATTAGGATTAAGCGACGACACATGCTCCAACTTACCAGAATGAGCCTCGACAAGAACATCGAATTTCTTCCGCTCAGCGGTAAGATCACCAACAATAACAGCAGCTACCTCCGAAGTAGTAGGACCAGAGAAACGGGTCCCATGAGAACCACCATCAGTGCCTCAAAACGAATTGTAACTCTTGGTCCATCATTAGCACACAATTTCTGCCGAGCGATCCTATACTCGTGGACTAAACAATGGCTTTTATTTAGCATATCAATAAGACACGCAACAATGCGAGGATCAGGCTCGAGAATTATCATCTTCATGATTGAACACATTAATACGACTGAATACTTCATCAGCCGAATCCACCATATATAACTGCGCAAACTTAGGATCATCATCCCCAGAAGGCAAAAGAGGCTCAATCCGATGATAAACTACACCATTCATTTTAAACACATACGGATCACCTCCAACATTAACAACACGATCAATCTGAGCACCAAAAGAGGTGAAAGAAAACATAGAATTATAATGCCTAATTAGCCGCATAAAACGGGAACAAATAGGACCACCATCAAAAAGAAGCAAATCTTTCAATGGACGCGGCCAATCAGCAAACTTTGGCAAAGACACTTTTCCTCCTCGACAACAACCAGTATAAATAGGATGTCGCAGTTTAGCATCTTTATGATGGGTAGAACCCTCAAAATACCAATAAATAGCACCAAATTTTCCACAGGTAAAACCAGGAGCACCATAATAAGATCGCCCACGTGAAATAACTGAAAAAAATATACATACCCCACCCTCAGAATGAGAAAAAAAAACAAAATTACAAATATAACGGTAAAAAACACTACCTTTAAGCAAAGAGATGTACTCTTTAGAAAAAGGAGGCTCCATTGCACGCACTGCAAACAATACAACACATATAAACCAAACAAATACACGAAAAAAATCATAAACATATAAAAAAGAAAAAAAATACCTTTTTTTCTCCCTAACCGAAAATCCCGAATCAGCTTACGCTTACGACGATTACGCACGACATCACACTTATCAAGAATAGGGGTACCTGAAACTAAAACACAGCGACAAAACACACGATCAAATAAACATACATACATACAAAAAAAACATAGACCACTAAAAAGAAACAAACCTAAAGGCGTGGTTCCATGAACATAACCCAAACTTAACAGCGGAACAATGCGAGGACGAACATGCACCGAACTGATCGCCAAAACAACTATTAATAAAACCCCGACTTTGATCTAACTCAACGGCAGCATCTTCCTGAACGGACGTACCAACTAACTGAAATGGCACAGCATCAGGGCAAACAAAAGAACCCACATCTAAAGAAACCACATCTAACTGACCTATAGAAAATCCAAGACAAACCTGTTAAAAATAACACACCATCCAATAATATCATATCTAGCGTCAACAAAATATTACAGTAAAAATTGCCTTACTATAAACGGTGAAGGGATTCGGCCAACTAGAAAGCATGGCCACCTCTCCTTTTATTCCCCCTCGTTCGGTACTGTAGCGCGAAGGCAGCGCGCTTTACTGTCGCTCGCCCCCATCTCCCCTCCTCTCTCTTTTCCACTTTCCCCTCTCCTCTCTCTCTCCTGTCTCCTCCCTCCCAACCCTAGCCGCCACCACCCACCCTCACCCTCTACTGCTCCACCGCGCACCCACCTCCCCTATGGATCAGGTGCAGGCCGGTCCTCTTCTCCCTTGCGCCGCCTTGCTGTGGTGAGAGGCGGCGGCCCCTGATCTTAGGTGGGTCTGCTCCAGTGGCCCTCGGTCTGAGAGATGAGAGGCAGGGAGGGGCTCGGGGAGAAGAGAGGAGCCGAGGAGGGGAGGCAGGGTGTGGGCATGGGGAAGAGGAGGGGCTTGGGGAGAAGACGGCGGTAGAAGGAGCCGGGTCAAGGCGTGTGTTGGAAGCCTGGATGCGGCGGTGGGGAGTAGCAGCAGGCGTGGTGAAGGCGGCAGGAGGAGGAGGAGGTGCTGCGCCGGGTGGTTTCCAGGCAGCGGCTCCATGGGTGAGCGCACTGCTGCACCATCGTACGTGCGCCTCTGTCCACCCATCTCTCTCTTCCACTCACGAGTACTGGAGGAGAAGGTGCCAACCGCCGCTGCATCAGTTCCTCTCCTCCCCATGGGGATGGAAGGACGCTGGGCAGTTTAGTCCCGAGCTCTGGTTGGCGGCCGAGTTGGTTGTACCTAATCGGCTTCCAGAGTCGGCCTTCCTCCGTGGCGTGTGGCACTCCAACCCTTCTCCTCCCGTTGCTCTAAGTAGAATTTCCCTAATAAGATGGTTGTCGTGCTGCTAAGTTTGTTATTTGCAGGTGTTGATCTTTCTACAAGGCGCTAAGTTGTTGCGCGGGTTTACCACATGCACTTCCCGGAACTGAAAATACACCCAGGCAGCAATTTTTGGGAGTACAGAACTGATATGATGCTTTCTTTGTGAGTGAGTATCTTATTGCACGCTTGTCTCTGAATAAAATGCAGTGTTTAGAAATAAACTGAGCCAAACTACTTTAAAGAGAGAACCTTTTCACCTAAGTGAAAAGTGGCAGGAGCTCTGCCTATTCTTATAGAGAAAAGAAACCCACCCTGGTAAGGCACCAGAAATTCGTTCCCGACGTGAC
Organism: Bromus sterilis; assembly: GCA_950022295.1. NCBI lineage: Eukaryota > Viridiplantae > Streptophyta > Magnoliopsida > Poales > Poaceae > Bromus > Bromus sterilis. The sequence goes on along the minus strand of OX465600.1, from coordinate 48,149,187 downwards.
TCGAACTCTGGTCGCAAGGATGCACCACTGTGACCCTTGCCACTAGGCTACAGCCTAGTCCTCGAGCCAAACTACTTTCACACCTCAAAGGCGACAATTATAGGTTTGATTTCTCTCTTACTATACTAGATGCATTGTATTTGCAACGGTACATTCTTACCATGTCAATTATTATTGGATTTTCAAATCGGGCTGCATGTTTGGCTGGCCAGGATGAATAAAGAATGGGACACACTCCAAATACCTTCTTAGAAAATGAATTATCTGCAAGTATTAGTTTTGTATCCAATGGGGCCTGCCTCCCTGACCGAAGGTAGCCACAAAAATAAAAACACGTCTTATGTTCAGGAGCGGATTGGCTCACCTGTACATGAATGTGTTTTTATGATCCATTCTGGGAGAGTGCCTTATGTATGTACTCATTTTGTTTTGGGGTTTATGTACTTAATTTTTCCAGTGTATGTACTCAAAATTTAATCTCTTATATGTCCTGAAAAAGAGTTGACACATTTCCTTAACTTAATTCATTGTAGTTGTGATGGTGACCGTGGGCGGTCGTTCCACCCGAACAAACCTACTGGTGCAGCTTCTGGGTGCGATACTCTTGGTCTGAGTGAAAAACAACTGGTGCTAATCTTTTACCAAATTATTCAGTTTTATTCTTGTTTCAGTATGTCCGGTATTGCTATCTAACTTTTCCTAGCATATCATATTATATAGGAATTATCCAGGTTTCTGTGTGGGAATTGTGAGTATAAGAAGCAGCAGTGCTTTGTTTGCGGAGAGTTGGGATCTTTAGACCAAGGAGTACAGGAACAGACATGTCTGAAAAAAACATGTATTTGTACTTTGTATTTCCTGAGATATAGTATCTTATGTTTCTGATGGAACTGTTACTTGATTTACTATTAACAACTATGTTTTATTTAATTCTCAGAATTAATAGTTGGGTCCAACTCTGAAAGACAACATGGATTCTTCTATGGGGAACAACAGCGCAGGTGAATCTTATCTGAATAAAGGGTCATCTTCCTCATCCCAACACTAAGGTAGTTTCTATCACTTAGCTTTTTTTGTGTGTGTACTAAATCCCATCAATGTTGGTGTCACTATGAAGTGAAGTACAGAGATTTGCTAAATGTACATGATGGTTGAAATTTTAACAAATTGCTAATAGTCAAATGACCAGACTTGCATATATGTTGCTACTGCACACGCACGTTTGTAATCATTGGCCATGAGCCTATGTTCAATGATGAAATGGTGTAGTTTGAACCTTACCTACACATCTATATGACACAATTAAGTGAAAAAGACATCTATTTATAAAAGAAACACTACAACAGCCCTAACTTCTAAGAGCAAGAATGTGATATGGTTTGATAAATGTTTAGTTTTTGATTGTGCAGTCAGCTAATAAATCAAATATTATTGCAGCTTCATGTATTTGGTAATCAATCATTTCTCTCTTCTCTCAGTTTCTAATATGGAACATGCCGCAATGATTTACCCCTGTTTTTAGCTTACATTGATATCTGAAATAGTGTGCACACGTGTTCTTAGAGACACTGCACCAATAGTCTTTATGCATCATCCTACACCTCGTATAAAAAGAGCTGCTTTTTTACCGCGCATTCTTGCGCATCTGGCCGTGAGAGTGGTTTTTTACCGCGCAATGGTGATTTTGCATCTGTTTTTTAATCGTGCGTTGCTTTTGCGCGTTCGCTTAGGGTAACTCTAGATAACCGATGGGCTCGTTCGCCTGCGGGGCCAATGTATTTCTGGTTGTGCGTCATGACAAGAACACAAGCTCCAACACAGTGGTCTGCGTATTTATCATGAACAAGGTCTATACTGTACCTACTGACTAATAGCAATCTAATCCTTCATAAGAAGCGTCCATCGATTGAGACTTGGTATACCCTGTTTTACTTTACGAAGAGTAGCATTTGACTAGATTTTGCTGAATATTTACTAGGTGTTTGCACACTATGGCGCTTGCCTGGTGAGAGAGAGCATGGAGATTGTCTGAGGTTAGCTACTAATTCACAGATTCTCCCACTGTCAAAGTTTTATTATTATTTAGATACATCTACTTGATGTCCTCTTTGTTTAGGACTACTTTTGGATGCTTAGTTCATGCTTCTTGTCCTCACTCCTCTTATCTGTCCCACCAGGGTCAACGTGCTATGTCAAATGGTTTTTTTGCTGTAATAATTTAGCTTTGGTTGTATGGCTATAGAACTTATAAGAAAACATAAGCTAAAAGATTTATAGGAAAGCACAAGATAAAATATTTTGTTTCAAAAGTAGCTTCTAATTTGTATACAACCATCGAAGCTGATAACTGGTTCATATAGACGACAACATTCAAGATGTATTTTAACCTAGATGTCACTTGAATTCTTGAATTCTCTAACCATAACTAATTATAAGAATACTAATACTACTAATTAGTAATTTGTCCTTGGCAAACAAGGCCACTAAAAGTGTGTAGTCGGATTGGTATCTGTCTATTTGATGGAAGTCACTCTGTCATGAAGCCGTATTTCCCATTTTACCAAATCTGCACCTAAATGTTCTCATAACAGGTTTGCTTACAACTCTACTGTGCACATCATAATGTATGACTTCATAATAATAAAAAATTGGTGCTATTTTTCTCGGCAGGAAGCTGGAATAGAAATCGAGCCAATGAGGGACCTGAACACTGAAGCTGAGAAAAAAACATGGTCAGCTTGTTAGGGAGAAGTATGTAGAAGTTTCAACAATGCTACACAGAACTTGAAAGGTACCTCTCTCGGGAGAGAATACAGAAACTTTTCTGAGCCTACACTTAATTCCTGAACATTGAGCGAGAACTGGGATGATTCCATCAGTGTTGATCCAGGTGGAACAATGAACCAAGCTAATTAAGGCCAGATGTATTTTCTTTTCTTGTGAAATACTAGCAAATATGCCCGTGCGTTGCAACGGGGAATAAACTTATATATCCTTGACCCAATAATACACAGAACACAAATGAGACGTTCGGTTATTTCTCTTCTACACCTGAAGGAGGTAACAGAAAAAAGCAAGGAGTGAGAAGAATAACATGATATATTCGTTTTCACATGGTGATACCATCTTAACCTCAAGCTCTACCTGGGTAAAATTAGTTGCAACCTTATAACGTGTTTCTCTCTTCGATAGGTTGAAATCTTAACCAGTTCATGAATAGTCATATGTGGCCACTTAATTGTTTCTGTAAATGTCGGTCATAGCGGTATAAAAAGTGTTTCAATGACTTTGATTACTATTACTTTCTTTGCCTATGATAATATTGACTTGCTAATACTTGAGCATGCTATGTAAGTATGTAAGTCGGTTCCTTGATTTTGTGTGCACATTCTGTCTATGATAGGTCTTGTTGATCATTTAGTACTTTTCCTAATCTAGGTTTGTACTTTCCCTTTGCTTGTTGATGCCATGGTCCACTATATGATTAAATGTCTGTCTGCTGGCTAATTCAGGCAATGCCTAATACTGCTTGGCGGCTGGATCTGCCATAGAGTGGCTGCTGGGCCAACTAGAGCTGGCTGCCACTAATGTATCTGTTTTACGTGGCCTAAATTTTGGTTTTCATATAGTGTCGCCTCTCCATTTGATATTTCTACTTGCTTTCGCTATATCTCACATATTTTTTTAAGATCAGTATGTATCACATAATTGTGGTTGGCAGCTAATATTCAAAATTCTTCGTGTCAGTACACTAAGGTTTATCTTATCTTGGTAAATGTTTTTGCTCTCAAGAGCTATCTATGCTCAACATGGTCTCGTGGTGTCTATAGCTGATGTGCTTCGTGCGGGTATTCTCATGCCAAATTTGTCTTTCTTTTTGTTCCTCTGTCTTTCCATGGTTTCATGTTCATCGTAGAAAAATGGTCGCTCCCTGGACCCTTTTCCATTGCAGATGAGGTTGTTAAAAGAATTATTTTGTTCCAGCAGTTAGCTTTCATTTTCATTGTGGAGGTTTGGTCAGTTCATCCCATCTCTGAATTTTTTCGGTTTATCATAAGATTGTTGGCATTTTTTGCATGGACTATGTCGAGAGAGTAGTTGCTGAAGGGTTCGTTGCATAGAAAACAAATTTTTTCCTACGATTGCAACTGCCAAGATCACATCTAGGAGATAACTTGTAACGGTTTTTAGAAGGACTCACCCTCGAAGACCAAAAAGCTTTAACGAGAACGATTCTCGTGGGTGATGTAGTCGATCACTTGCCGACCTCAAGGTCGTGATGAAGATGGGCGCCACAAACGGGCAGCGCCTCCGTAATCGGTCACACGTACGGATCAGCGACGACCTCTGCCCCTTGCTCCAGTTGGGCAGCGGAAGTAGTGGATCCTCGGGAACTCCAGCAGCACTACAACATAGTGGTGGTGGTGGTAGAGAAGATCTTGAGCAGGGCTTCGCCTAAGCACCGTACTCGTGAAACTGGATCAGCTAGCAAGGGGAGGAAGATGCCAACCAAAGGGTATATGAGAGATGGAGGAATTCATGTGTAGAGGGGTCTCCACCCATCTATATATAGGAGGGGGAGGCAGCCCCCAAGGGGTAGCACGCCCCAAGAGGTGCCCCCACATCTCCCCTCATCATGTGGGTGGACTCCCCACTCACAAAAACAAAGGGTCACACATTATTCCCATAACTTCCATAATTCTCCACTCAAAATTCCAAGAGTTTATCACATTAAAACACTTTTAATTATCTTGTTTAATGTCACTCAAATTAATGAACACTTCATTCAATGAGTACTTCATTGATGAACACTTCATTCAATGAACACATTAACAATTATCCCCTTGCACTATTTTGATATACCGAAACTATTCCAGCAGTTTTATCAAAACAGCCCATGTGTTGTCCAGTATATTCTCTGGCGTTCCGTATCCACTCAAACGCGTCAACGAATCCTTAAGTGTGTCACCCTACGGTTCGTGAATAAAATGGACATGACAGAGACTCTTCTCTGATCAATAATCATCAGCGGGATCTGGAGATCCATGATGACTCCCACTTACTCAACGATGAACTAGTGATCGTGTGAACCAAAACTCCGTAACCAATTCCTTTTGTCTCGCGATATTTTACTTGTACGAGATCCGATCATTTGGTATCATCCATACCTAGTTCGATCTCGTTACCGACAAGTACTCTTTACTCGTTCCGTGATATAACATCCTCGTGAGCCAGTCACGTGCTTGCAAGCGATGTCAATGTGATATCACCGAGAGGGCCCAAAGTATATCTCTCCGTCATCTGGATGGACAAATCCCACTCTTGATCCACGAGCCTCAACTAACACTTTCCAAGTACCCAACGACACCTTTATAATCACCCTGTTACGGTGTGACGCTTGATGGAATCAAAGTACTCTTCCGGTGTCAGTGATTGACGTGATCTCATGGTCTAAGGATTAGGATTACTTCGTGAAAGTTTGATACAGCAATAGAAACTTGATGACATGATCGTATTGCTATAACTACTGTGGGTGTATGTTCATCACATCATTCTCCAATGACATGACCTTGTTATTAACAACATCCAATGTTCATGATCAGGAAACCTTGATCATCCGTTAATCAACAAGCTAGTATAAAGAGAGGCATTACTAGGAACCTTTTCTCTGTTTATTAAACACACATGTATTAACGTTTCCGGTTAACACAATTATAGCATGAAAATAAACATTTATCATAAACATGGAATAAGATAATAACAACTTTATTATTGCCTCTCGGGCACATTCCCTTCAGTTGCATGCCTCCCTTCAGGATTTTGGGTTCCTCTATTTTGGTTGTGCCTTCGTTTCCTTTTCCTTTTGCTCCTCTTTTTCCACTTGCAAGCATTGACAAATTGGCGTGCAGATTACGCTACATCGGAATGAAGTTAGAGCAACGACTATGGACTACAAAAGGCAGTTTCTAATAACATCAAGTTCAACATTCAGTGTTCAGTTTGTTGTCTTTCCGCTCTATCTAAATAGAGAGCAGCAGAGCAGTGTTCAAAATTCAGTGTTTAGTATATACAGGGAACACCTTTTGTACCATACCTCTGTGTTTACCCTTTTGTTATTCTTGTGCAGGATGTGTTATATATGAAACCAAATTCCCTTCTAATGCTAAGACTGTCTTCTTACTACTCATGCTCATGCCGTCTTCTTATAACTCTGTTTAATTTCCTGCTATACTCCTAAACAATATTATGCTTTCAAAACTTGGCCTGCTCTCGCCCTTTGCGCCATGGGCGCAACGGGTCATCTAGTAAAAATAAAACCAACACGCACTACAATCAGTAGAAGCATCACCAAAAGAGAAATCGGCACAAGTAGAAGACAATACTAAGCCACCTACAATAACAACCCAAATCAATTATTAAAAAAATACATAGGCCGCTCAAAAGAACATAATACACAAACCATCGTTGCAATCAACAGGACGTTTTCCAATGCGTACATCTTGCCTCCTAAGACGAACTTCCCGCACCGAAAACACACAATCAAGCTCATCTTCTACAAAAACAACACAATGAAAATCAACAAAAAAAATTACCCACCACAAACAAATCCATACCTGTCGGGGGCAAAGGACGGAGAGAAGAAGAACCCAATCGCTTGGGAGCAACAACTGACCGCAACCGACCAGAGGAAGAACCTCTAGATGGAACAAATCCACCTGACGCAGAGGTAGAAGCACCACGCGAAGTAGAAACGCGCACATGAATCGTGCATGGCCGACCACGAGAACGCGGCGCACGGGGATCACGGCGGCCAACAATAACGCAGCAAGAGAGGAAAGAAATCAATGCAACACATGAACCAAACTGCTCTCAAACACAACACATTAAGACCCTATTTATAGGAAACCAAACCGACTTTACATACAGCAAAAAAAATGCTAATGGTCTAGCAACTTCTACAACCGACTGTCTAGAAACCCGTAATACACCGGCAGCACATCCCACCTTGACACGTACACAAACTAAATGTGCAGGCCAAGAAATAGCGCCACACAACCAACAACATCAATAACAAAGTAAAACAAAACAACTTATTTGGTTTACGTGGCTATGCATGAAAGCGACTCTACGTGCCCCATGCTTTTTTTAATCTTTCTTTCCATGGCCGATATAGCTGGCCGCACAACCGCTAATAGAAAAAATATGCATACTGCGGAAACGTCCCAAAGATTCTAATCGACTTTGACAAAATATCTGCGTATTCTGGAAACCTAATGATACTTCCAAACATCCTTGACCAGGAAAACAATGGCCCACAAGCATGCAACGAACCAGAGAACACAGCCCCATGCAAAAATTAATATTAAACTCTCAATCCATGCAAAACCACGTGAACATATCAAAACGCAAAACACACCCTCAAAACGTACACCGCCACATCCCCAGATTTACACGTGTTGTTACCCCATTAATCAGCAAACCCCTAAAAGAAAAGCCCAAAAATTCTGGTAATAGAAGCTTACATTGTAATAACATAGAGAGTATGTATTCGTCCCTAAATTTCAATAGAATGAGAAGTCAAGTGCTTCGTCATTCATCTCAAAAAATACAGAAAGTAACAATAATTCAATACATGAATTTACACCTTCGTTAATGCTAAATTTATTGTTGGCAACTAATCTATGTTACAAAAATTATAGGTGTAGGTAGGTTTCATATATGGATGAAAATTAAGTTAATCACATCTAACTCTTACACCGATTGATTTTACGTGAATATCCATGCATGTTTCATTTTTTATTTGATTAATGAAATGATGTAGGAGTTAAATAAGATTTGTTACATGAATATCCACGCATGTTTCATTTTTTATTTGATTAATGAAATGATGTAGGAGTTAAATAAGATTTGTTACGTGAATATCCACACATGTTTCATTTTTTATTTGATTAATGAAATGAGATGTTAGAGTTAAATAAGATTTGTTAGTTCTTGTCTAAATGAGAATTAGCTAATCCAATTTCTCCTTGTTTTTATTGGGTGCTGGTGCAGCGAAAGGTGCTTGGCTCCTCGAGTCCCCGTTATTACATACTCTTTTCGTTCAAATTAGATAACTTCCATTTGATAGACATGTACGCAAATAAAACCATCTAATTTGGAACGGAGGGAGTAAGTACTACTGTGGTGTATCAGCATTCATGCTCCTCCATATCATGTGGTGTTAGCTCATACAGCACTGGTCAAGAGAACTGATTCTCATCTCATTGGACAGGGACACACAAATAATAGATGCTTATTCACGAAGTGTAGCTACGAAGCAAAGCAATAACATTTTCGATAGAAGAAAACACAATAGTACTGATCTCATGCAATACGCCCCCTCAACACACACACACACACACACACACACGTAAGTAGAGTAAATACGATGACAGTGTGCACATCTCATCATGAGAATCTCATATGAGTTGAAATTATTTTTGGCGGGTGGTTATCTCATCCAAGCTTGAGCCGACTGATCAGTGCTTCTTGATGCAGATCGGACCGCAGGGCCGTCGATGGCCGAGCGCATGTCGGCGCACCCAGGGGCGGAGGACCCGGTAGGGCAAGGTTGGGCAGCAACCCTACCTTGATTTGTGCAAAATCAGTTAATACATGTACGTATTGTCCATTTAGCTAGCTGGTTGTTTCAGAAATTCCTCGTTGCCTCGTTTAGAGAAAAGAAACGCAGAGCCTGGTCGGCCATGAATCGCATGTAGGCCACATTATTTAGCCTCCAGACCCGTACGTAAACTCCTACTGCATGCCTCATCCACCGATGGGTGATTAACAAGGCAATACCGTGACGCACTCCTGAAGAGAGGAACAAACAGACGAGATTGGGCAGCAGCAAACATGAAACCACCGTACCGCCTCGCTGACAAACGGCGCTGATCAGCGACGGCGGCGCGCTAGTGCGACGCTAAACCGATGCCGCATGAGACCCAAGCTGAAGTTTTCTTAGGCTATGTACATTGCTGAGTGCTTATGGACCGGTGCCTAAGGAGAGAGAGTGTTGTTTTGCTTTAGAGAAAAAATCTCACGCAATGGAAAGTGCTTCATGTAGGTGCTTAGCTCCTGCAAAGTTATAGCACACGTAAGAGGAGAAGAGCAGTTATTTGTCCTAAGCATCGGTTGGCACTCGATGCCAAAGTTTGCTTCCATCCTATACTATCTAAGCACCTGCGTAAGCACTTGTTAGTAAAAAAGCCGGACTTTTTTTCTGGGGCACCTGCACAAGCACCTGCGTTGTACAGGGTCTTATACGTACTTTAGAGTCCGCCATACTTTAAATTATATCTGTCCTCCGCCACTAGGCGCACCGGAAGGTCTTGACGGGGCGCACCTGCACCACGCGGCACGCCGAGCAGCCGGCGGAGCACCTGGTGGGGTGGGCGTCGTCGCAGACTCGGACCCCCGAGAAGGACCTGCAATCGGTGCAGCACTTGGGGAAACGGTCCGGCTAATTCTCAGTCGAGTAAGAACTAACTAAGTCTTAGTCGAGTCGCTAGCCATCGGATCAGGTGCATCCAGATTCGTGCGGCGGCGTGCCTACCCTGTGCTTTCGGCCCGCTACAGCCCATGTCGGTGTTTGTTTGTGGCGCTACTACATTACATTCAGTTGGTGGTGGGCTGGCGACAAGGTTCTTTTTCCATTTTTTTTATCGTTGCACCTGGCCTTCTATTCACTGGAAGGGAGAGGCGTATACAGGATCCTCCTTTCCTGTTACAAACCCCGCGCTTCTTGATTTCATTTTTTCTTTGTTTATCTTTTTATTTTTTATTTATCTTTGTATCCTTTTCGGATTCACTATTTTCATTGTTTAATTGGATTTCATTTTCAATTTTGGTTTTGACTTTTTATGTTTGGTTTTATTGTGCTCCTTCTTTTTTCCTTGTTTCTTTGACTATTTTTCGTCAGTACACAATAAACTTTTTTGTGTACGTGTGAAACAATTTCTTGATGAACGTCGATTATTTTCAAATCCATGGTATGTATTTTCTTTTAATAACTATTAACTTTTCTGAATAAATGCGCATTTTTGTATATACATGATCAATAGTTTTTTTAAACTATGCAAAAATTCTTTAAATACATGATTAATTATTTTTAAGCTGATATTTGTTCATGACTACTTTTTTCACATCCATTATACATTTGGATATTTTGTATATAGGTTTAATGTTTTCTAAATATATGATTAACAGTTTTTTATAATTTTCCATACACATTTTACGTTTTTTATATATCATTAATATTGTTTGTATAAAGATTTTACGTTTTGTATATGCCTTTTTTTTACTGATTTTTTCTTATATTTACGGATCTGAAAACTTATCTTTTAGTGGCGCGAATATAAGTGGTACTAGGTGACGCTCCGCACGGTGTTCGGAATTTCTCTGCAAAATATTACAGTGGAATGTTTGGTTAATATTTTTTTTAACTAATATATGAATTTTAATATAAATATCTTAGTAGAATTGATCGCAACCATACGTTTATAGAATCGACTGCAACCACATGTCTATAGAATCGACTGCAACCACATGTCTATAGAATCGACTGCAACTGCATGTCCATATAATCAGACGTTACTGCATGTCCATAGAACCGACCGCAACTACATGTCCATAAAACTGGCCGCAATCGCATGTCCATAAAACCAACCACAACCGTTTGTAGATCCGGTCTATACCCCACGTCCATAGAACCAACCGCAACTTCATGTCCATAGAACCGACCGCAACTGCATGTCCATAGAACCAGACGCAACTGCATGTTCATAGAACCGACCGCAACTGCATCTCCAGAGAACCGACCGCAACTGCATGTCCATAGAACCAGACGCAACTGCATGTTCATAGAACCGACCGCAACTGCATCTCCAGAGAACCGACCGCAACTACATGTCCATAGAACTGACCGCAACTGCATGTCCATAGAACCAGTCGCAATTGCATGTCCATAGAACCAGACGCAACTTCATCTCCATAGAACTAGATGCAACTGCATGTCCATAGAACCAACCGCAACTGCATGTTCATAGAACCAGATGCAACTGCATGTCCATAGAACCGACCGCAACTGCATGTCCATGTCCATGTCCATAGACGCAACTGCATCTCTTGCTGCATGTTTGTACGACGTCAATTGCACGTGTGAATGAGGTCAAGAGGGGGGAAATAGCGGACAACAGTAGTTGGATGTGCAACACTACACACGCAACTAGATGTGTGCAAACTCAACTGTCGACGAACACCGAAACATCGAGTAGCTACTCCTTGAGTTTAGTTTTAAGAGAGGCAGGATGGCGGTAGTTGCACGACAAAACGATAACAAGTGTTTGTACGATGAGAGAACTGTCCGGGAGAGCGGTAGTCAGCGGCAGTTGTTCGTTTATTTTTTGCATCACAAAAGGGAGCTTTATTTCAATCAATAGTTGTACAATCGCTAGCTAGTTAGGGAATTCAGAGCATTGCTTTGTTTATTTTTTTAATTTTTTTTATAACGAGACTATTCTTACATTTTTTATTAAAGCGAAATTTACATTTCCCCACTCCTCTTTCAATTTTTTTATGTTCCTACAATTTTTTATATTACATAGACTTTTCGTAAACATTCAAATTGAAACACGAAAAATAAGAAAAAACATTTTACGTTGTATCCGACATTTTTTAAAATTATTCATCTCTGCTATGTTGACCAAGTATAACGTATCTATAACACTCTTGTTTGCACCACGTCACACGTACTATTAGAAATTGTCCTCGTAATAAAAAAGACAGAGAAAGAAAGCAGTGAAGAAACAGTTTTTTTTACTGCATGCAGACTGCAACTCTGCCCTTCAATTATTCAACCCAAAGCAGACAAACAAACAAACAAGCCCACGAGCAAATGTGGTTTACAGCCCAGCAAAGCGTAGCGAGTTAACAGGCCTAATCTAATGACGATGACATCATTCGACTGAGACCTAGTTAGGTCTCAGTCGATTGGGACGTAGAGACTCCCTATTAAAAAGTATCAACATGTACAATACTTAATATATATACTATTAAACTACATTTTATGATGAATCTAACCATATAGATTTGGCATTGTGAATGTTGATACTTTTCTCTATAAGTTTGGTCAAAATAAAAACACTTTGACTTTGGACAAAAGTTATATGCAGACTAAAAAGTACCGGAGGGAGAGAGTACGAGAATATACCCGGTTAGAACCCCGAATCCACTAGCAGAGAAAATGGTAACAGAACCCGGTAACAGAAGAGCTCGCCGCAAAACCCCCTCCCCTGTTCGTCGCTAATCCCCATTTCACTCCCACAAACCCCCGCCTCCTCGCTGCTCCAACCCAACCACTCCGCCTCCGCCCCCCATTGAAGCTAGGGTTTCCTGAACCGAGCGATGGTTGTCGCCGTTGCCGACGCGACGCTTCCCTCGCCGCCTCCGCTGCCGCCGGCGCGGATCGTCGTCACGGTGCTCGCGCTCGTGCGCTTCGCCCTCGCCCCGATGCTTGCTCTCGGGCGCGTGCTCTGCGTCGCGGCCAGAGCCCTCCCCTACCTGGGCTTTGCCGTCGCGTGGGTCATCTCCGCGGCCGTGGTTGCACAGGTCGTGGCGCGCCGCGCCTGGGGCGAGACCTCCGCCCCCTTCCTGTTCTTCCAGGCGCTCATGTACGGGGGCCTCAAGGTCCTCCTCTACAGCATCCTTGTGTTGTGGCTCGCGCTTGCCGCCCTGCTGTTGTGCGGCCTGTGCGTGGCGTACGTGACTGCAGCCAACGGCGAGTCCAGGAATTATTTGCAGGGTAGGCTGGAAATTGATGTTGACTAACTAAACGACTACTAAACAACGAAAATAAGCCAATATACAAGACATGAAATTATGTATGATAATATCGCAAATTTTCAAGTTAAAAGCATACAAATCACATGCTTTATCTAGTTATTCAAATTTTCAAGTTAAAATACCTAAGGATGCTCACATGCTTTCTCTTCATCTTTACAAATCTGGAACATAGACATAGATAAATTAACTGGAGCTAATACATAATTACAAATTTGCAACAGAAAGATAGCAAAATAATGTAAAGATTAGAGGACAAATACCAGTATGCTACTGAAGAAGGATTCCGGCAGGCGCTCCTCTCTTCGGTCTGCTGCAGAAGTGCAGAGAGACTTCCGGCAGGGCCGCCGCGCAGGCCGACGCGCCCCTCAGCTCGTCAGCTCCTCCGCAGCCGCTAGGGTTTGGCTGGCGACTCGCGGCTGGGCGTCGGTGCGGTCGTGCCTCGTGCGGGCGGGCGGCGCTCCGCGGGACGGCCCAGACCCTAGCCCCTCCTGGTCGCCAGCTCGCCGCCTCGCGCCCTCGCCAGTCCGCCGGTCGTGGCCGTCTCGTCCGCCCACCTCTGTCTCCTCTCTACTCTGTTCTTCGTTGCGCTTGGATGAATGGAACGTGAACGTGCGAGCCTGAGACTGAGTGAGATGTGCGTATGTGGCTATGTAAGTTGGGCTTAAGGCTGAAGCTAATGGGCCTGTTTGGAAAATTACTAGTACTAATTTTTTTTCCCACAATTTCCCAGGGTAGGCTCAAGCCTGTTAAAGCCCCCCTGTTGGCCTCGCCTTTGACTGCAGCTCTATCTGGATCGGTTTCAGAATTCAAGAAGGTAAATTAACTCCCCGTGACATTTATTCTGGCCGAATTACAGCAGGCTATAGGCTATTGGATGAGTAGCACTAGTGTTTCCATTTGAGTTCATCACTTCATCAGCATCCTTCCATTTCCGAACCATTCCATATGTACTCATGCCCCATCCATGTGGTTTGTTGAAATTGTTGTCCTCCTTAGCATGCCTTGGGAGCAATCACGTGGGACTCTGCTGCAAACTCGTCTAAGCTACCCCGCACCGCGGTGCTTGGATTGATGGCAGATGTGCCTTTCATCCTGCTAATGGTCGCTGGTCTTCTGGTAGCGACGATGTCACATGTGGAGGGATCAGTATCTCTGTCTCAGGGAGAAACGGTTGGATTTGTAATCGCGGATGTGGGGATATTTGGTGTGCACGCGATATTTTGCTTTCTAATCATTCCAGCTCTAGCACTCGATGTCTGGAGGGAGGGCCAGGTGGACAGGAAATCAACATTGCAGATTTGTTGAGGTATATACATATAACTCTTCCCATTTGTTTTGAACTATGCACATCAATTGAAAAGATCATATGGCTCACAGATACATGGAATCATTTATCTTAGTTTACTGCCTGCTGGTGTTAATGTTTGTTAAAATGGAGTATTGTTGTATATAAAACCAACAAGGATTTTGCTATTTTCTCTAGGCATTGCATATTAGCATTCATGATACAATTGGGATCGACATTGACCTTAAATTGTGCGAGTAGCCAACTGATGCAGTTCTATTGTCTGCTATAAATGACCAATTCCACGTATTAGAAAAAAGTAATATATTAACTTCTTACGCTCCATCGTCTCCTTTGATCGTTCTATCTTTGCAGCGAGTGAGATTACAACAATGTTTACATGATTCCAAACTGTTTGCAAGCACCTTTCTCGAGTTTCCTTGGCATTACTAATTTCTCTTTTGAAACCAGTGGAAAGACCCAAAGTTTTCAAGTTTTGCTTATGGCATATGAGTCTGCTCTATTTAGATGTGTCTGGCAATTGTGACATTGTGCTATGTTCCATGACTGGTAAAAAGAAGTAAACTGTTTGTTTGTGTAAATAAACAACATGACAGTAAAATGGCACACCTCTGGTCCTTTTAACAGTTATATCAACTCTTATGTGGCGCTATGCCACTATGTTTTGGTAGAAGTGTCCCCTGTTCTGTATCTCAGTTTAATGCTTTTGTACTTTAGTTAAAAGAAGTAAACCCGTTTGATCATGTACATAAATAATATGACAGTAAATAAATGCACATCTAGATCTAGTATACTTAAAGGTATGCCACTACATATTGGTAGACGTTCCTTTGAGAACAGTTAATTTCTGCCGTTGCTAGTTAATATCATCATTTGTGTATTTGGTAGCACTACCAATTGAAAGGACAATAAATATACAAATTCTGCAATATCTCAGAAGATTGAAGTTACTTCATTTCCATAAAACGAGTGACATAGCCTTTAGATTTACAGTACTTGAAGCTATACTATTGGATGCTTACTGTTGATATGACAATGTTCTTTTATTTGGTAATCTGATAAATCATGGATTGGGATATTGGCAGCTAAGGAGAGAAGGTGTCCGGAGAATTTGGCAAGGAGCTACAGTACCCATTCTGCTGATGGTTGTGAGTGATCCCAACAGATACAAGATTTCAGAGGACAAAACGAGTTTGTGCAGACACGCTTCTTTCTACTATTAGTAGATCCTAATCATCAGTATCCATGAAATTTTTTGTAGGATTGCTTCTTTCTGCTATTACTAGATCGTAACCATCAATAGTGGTGAAGTTTGTTGGGTCATTATGGGTCTGATGGCGATATTCGATGCTCCTCCGCGCTGCTCGCTTACCAGTTTGCACTAGAGTACTGGTGTATATATATAATGGTAGAATTCATGCTTTCTTTCTAATACCCTGTTGGAAGAAAATGCTTCCGTGAGACATTAATGTCGTGATAAATTGATATGACAACCGTTGGCTTGCATTCTTGTGTTTGATGTGCGGAAATGATCTGCAAGTGGGTTATCCGGTTATGTATGCGTTGCCATTTACAATGTCCTCGTGCTTATTTGAGGTGGTTATCTACTGCCATCGTGGTCGTTGGGTCCTCTGTTATTATGTTTACCTCTACCTGCTGGAATGCTTCTATATATTGTACAGTTTTCATCCTCGTATTGGCTGCTGAACTTCATCACATTTTTGAACATTATGATGATTAATGCTACGACCAGACACAAATTGGCGATCAGTCTCGAATATGTGGTAAATAAATTTGCATTGAGTATAATGTTACATATATGAGTGGAACCACTAAGAGTGCACTACAAAAGGGCGAGCTAGACATGGAGATGGATAAATATCCTCCCTGTGGTTTGTTCATCAGTTTGGTGTTGCGAATTCCACAACCGAACTGCTACCGTTTGGGACTGCTAATCTTCGGTGGAATAAACTCCCTCTTCTCCATAAAAGGATTGGTCTCAGTTGCTAGGTGATCAGCTCCTGAGAGAATTGACAATGCCATGGAGGAGTCTGATTGTACAATAACTGGTTTATCTGTGTGCATAATTGTCACCGCCATACCTCGCATTAGTGTATGTATTTCCGCTTCCAAGTCTGTATTGCAATGAAAAAAGGAGCGGTATACACAAAAAATATCTGGTTTGGGTGCGACGTGGAGATTGCAAGTACTTCCAGGGTCCAAGTTGCATGTTGTTTCTGTATGGTGGTTGCTTGGCGCAATGCTGCTCTTGTTGTTTGATCTGATATGCAGCATTTTCTGTGCACTTCCTGGCCATTGCGTTTATTGTAGCAACGCATCAGCATTGACAAATGTATAACACATGGATATTCTTGTAGATTATGTTTCTCACATGATTGCAATTATTGTTGCTTTAACGTTCATTATCGGGGCCTGTGCTTGAGCAGATGAGTTTTGGTTTCATGCATGGACCTACAAAATATGTATGTGAAAATTATAGTTTTAGTATTTGTTTAACCCACCATACTATATTGTAAAAATGAAATTTTATGCACGTGTGTTGACCTATCAATCTCTAATGAATTAGTCTAACAAAAACCAATATCTCATAGTATAATTCATTATCAGAACTGATATGGAATCATCAGTATTGTAGCAAGGCACAAACAATTACTATTATTTTTTACAATAAACAGTTTCTTAGATGGTCAGACATTATGAGACGATGTGCCCGAACATGTGTACGTTAGCTTGGTTCAAAAGCGAGATCTTGGTGTATTGGACGAGGTGCAGATTTCTTTCCAAGTATACAGAGATGAACGAAGCAGTACGGGTATTGACCGCTTGTCAAGTGAGAAGAATTAATCTACTGGGAAGGTGAATCTAGAAGCCCTGATTTGGACAAAGAGGTGCGTTATTTTTGTACATCCCGGTAATCATTTTTGAGCAAAAGTACGTGAAACCATGAATGTCAATTGATAGAAAATTATTATCGATATATTAAGAAAATGTCAATAGAAAGGGATTAAGGGGCGCAAAATGTGTTTGGAGATGTCAACAAAAATAAAGGTACATAATGTAGAGTGGTCGTGGAAGAGAAATGAAGCCAGTCCTATGTAACAAAATAGGATGAACATTTGCTTGGCACATCTATATAAATATTTGTACCCTATAGAAACAACTGAGCTGGAATAGTATTGTCATGTGCACATTGATCTTAATAGAAATAGAGCCGTAGAGTATAATTCCCATGAAGTTAGATTATGATTGTGTTTATCGTTTATCCATTATTTTGTATTCCGTAGCAATGAATGAGCATAATTCACCTAGCTCATATAAAATGTGTTTAGTATTTCATGACAATCGTCCATACAGTGCAAATCTGCTATAGTTGCTCTAGAAAAACTAAAAAAAAAGCGATTGGATCTATGGGACCCTCAGATCATTTTATTATGTGTGACATAACAACAAGTTAGGCTTTGCTTTGGCCAAAACTTAATTAAAAAGCGATCGGTTTGTGTGTTTCCTGCGGTTGTGTATCCTATCCTCACAGGCAGCTGCGCAATGGACGCCTATATATAGAGAGAGAGTTTCTTGCACCTCTGCTCAGCAGACAGCAGACAGCAGCAAGCACTACAACGTGAAGCATTCTACAAGTAGAGTAGACGGGCCAAGAAAAGGGCAAACCTAGAAGCAGCAAAGATGAAGAGCAGCAAGAAGCTCGCCGCGATCCTGATCCTCCAGGCCGTGCTGGTCATGGGAAATTGGGAGTCCAAGTGATTAACCGATGTGCCTGCACTGCAGCCTGAGTATTTCAAAGTGTCTTTATTTTGACCAAACTTATAGAGAAAAGTATCAACATTCACAATGCCAAATCTATATGGTTAGATTCATCATGAAATTTAGTTTAATAGTATATATATTAAGTATTGTACATGTTGATACTTTTTAATATAAATTTGGTCAAACTTTGTAAAGTTTGACTTGACACAAATCTAATACGCGAAGTAAAAGGGACCGGAGGGAGTAGTATAGTAATACTACCTCCGTCACAATTTTATAAGTCTTGCGCGTAGGCCTTAAAAACTATGACGGAGGTAGTATGTTTTACGTGGTGTCATTAGTTTAGTCACTAATCATAGCATGGATCACTAACAAGTGGTTCTCACTACTTAATTACATGGTTAATGATGGGCTACGGTCGACCGGCCTAGCGTTTTGACCGGTCGCCTTTCTCATATCGCGCTTCGCCTTTCTTCCTCGGCCGAGATGCAAGCACGCTATTGCCGCCTGCTGCCATGGCCACGCACCTGGTGCAATCGTCATCGATCGCGACATGGTTGTGCACCACACGTCGTCGTCGACGTCGATCGCATGCCATGGCCAGCGTCCATTTCCGCGTCCTCGCCATCGCGTCGCCACCGCCATGGTCCTTGGCCTTGCGCCGCTGCAGCCGTCAAAAGCTGCAATCGATGCTCAAATTTTTTAAAATCGGCGGTTAAAAAGCTTCAACCAAACTGTCGTCAATATGTGACGGCAGATGCCATGGGGATGGCTAAAGAGGGGGACAAACCGAGGTGAGTGTCGATGGTGCCGGAATCGAGAATAGGGACAACCACAGTGAGACATCGCGATGTACTCAGGTTCGGGGCTCTCCGTAGAGATAACACCCCTAGGCCTACCGAGCTAGCTATAAGCAGTAAGTCGAGCTACAATGAATGTTCCGTGAGCTGCATGAGAGAAAGAAGAAGAGGGCTCTAGACACAACTCTCTCCTTTCTCTCTCTATGATGGGTGAAGTGAAGTAAATGCGGCCGTACCCTCACGCAGGAGGGATCTCTCGGGATCTTATAGGCCGAGCCCAGGGTATTAAAGTAATATCTGGTTGTTTCAGGGCCCAGCTGTAAGCCTTTGGAGAGCTGCTGGGTCCCGCCGACTGCGCCCTTTACGGGTGCCAGGCGGCGAATGGTTTTGACCCTACTTTGTCGTGGAATCTCTGTATGTAGGTCTGGAGTGCTCTACGCTTAGCCTCGCGGCTGCCTCAGCGCCTTGTCGCCTCCGTCGCTCTGTCAGCTGATGTGTCGAGGGAACATCATGCGTCTGACAGGTCGGCATGGTACTGTTCTGTCTGCCACGCGGATCTCTCGGGATCACCTATTGATGACCTCGGGCCGGGTGCGCCATCCGGCCCAAGGTCAACTCTCGTGGATAGCTCGAATGGAGTTGTATCTTCTTGGACCGAATGAACTTAGGTGAGGCTGATTGCACTCTCCTGGGGCGATCGGCTTTCGACCTAATCAACTCGGCCCTTTGGAGATCGATCTTGTGTTTGCTCGGTTTTCCTCTAGATTGGCGATCCTCAGATCGGCGGTCTTCAGGTCGGCCTCCTTCCTCCGAATGACGGTCTTCAGGTCGGCCGAGATCAGCTCGGCCACACTTAGATCGGCGGTCATCAGATCGGCGATCTTCGTCTTGAAATGTTATTTCGCCTGGGTGACCCTACCTGGGGTCATTCCCACGACAAAAACGATAATATATGTTGGATCAACCACTACCACAAAAAAACAAACTACAACCAGCGTTAAAAAAATCTTCAACCGAAGTTAGAAAAAGCTTCAACTAGTGGAAATAGTTTTGCTACGTGTGAATATCTGGGTTTTTTTTGTTACGTGTAAATGTTGTAACCGGCTAAATTTTTTGGTTTCACCATTATATGCTTTTGCTACTACTGGTGAAAGTTTTTGCTACAACCAAAATTGATAAAGTATGATTGGGGATAACGGGATGTGATTTTTTTTGCAATTGGTAGTCAAAATGCTACTCCCTCCGATCCAAAATAAGTGTCGCTCATTTTGTACTAAGCTAGTACAAACTTTATACTAGATGAGCGACACTTATTATGGATCGGAGGGAGTACCATTGATGATTAAATTTTGCTTCCACCAATATTTTTTACTGCAATCGGCGTAAAAACATGAAAAAGTTACATCAGTATACCGCAAAAGTTGCAATTCGTACCGTAAAAATTGCAACCGTATTGTGAATATTGTAACCGTACTCATGATTTTTTTTGCGAAGGGATACGCAGCAATCTAACCAGTGGGATCTCCGAGATTGAACGACTACGCAATGACTGCCCCAAACTGGATCGGTCGACCAACGTCTAGCGTCATCCTAATTATATTATTAATTATTCAAGTTAATAAAGTAGTTAACAATGGAGGCTCACACATTAGTTCGATTGTGTCGATGTGAGCAGTGACCGATCCCACTAGCCATTGATTGTGGCTAAGTTCCCATTGAGTAACATTTTTTTGGAGAATTTTGGATTTCCAAAAATGTTGCAAACTTATAAAATTCATACTAACTTAGGATAATATTTAGCATACATCAAAGATTTAGGAAAATACAATCTATTTGCTTATATCATGATCATGCGTGATATAGGCAACCTAAAATTGTTCTTTATAGCAGAAGCATGTAAATAGCTACTTTAATTATGTTACACTACAAGAAATATGCTCATACATGACGTTGTTTAAAAGGTCGTGGCTGAATTCGTCATAAATCTATGACGATTTCACCCAGATGGTCGTGAACCGTTTGAGGGGATCAAATCCATATATAAATTACGATGATGTGACTCAAGAACGTCGTAAAAGCATAAGATGAGATTGTCGTAACTTTTACGACGATTATAAAAACGTAGTAACATGTGCTAACTATGTTGACATGTCACCTGTGGGTCCATTCTCTCTCATCTCACCCATGTATTGAACTATTTTTTTATATAACTTTTATGCTGGGCTATCTTTTCTATATATTGGGCTAGTATTTTACCCTCAACAATTGCTAATGAGCTGGTTTGTGGTGTGTTTGAAAGGCCCGTATCATGTGCCCACAGGTAAGTAAATGGCAAAAAGTTTGGTGGCGCTAGGATTCGAACTCACGAGCAGTCCGCCCAGAGAGCAAGTTCCGCACCACTACGCTAGCATTCGGTTTCTGTTAGGTTACACAACTAATTATGTATATGTTGGATATATGCTCTAGAGGCAAATAATATATGATTGTTCCAATATATCTAAGCAAGTTCATAACCAGTTTCATACCGTGCTAGAACTGTGTCAGTGAAACAATGATGCAGGTGTGGTATAGAAACCCCCAGAGTTCCTAGTTAGCCTCTACATCAATAACTAGTTCATGGTCAACATGATGGTCGTGGTTTCGCGATCATGGACAATTAAGTCTCTTGACTATGAGGTCACCTCACTGGTTAAGTGACGTGATGAACATTACCCAAAGTAAGCATTACAGCATGATCAAATCTTGTGAAGGTTCAGTGTTGTAATTACAGAACGTGGTAGACCGTTCCTTTGACCGTGAGTACGTGCATAATTGCTATCTTCCCGGATGCTTTGACCTACATCCCACCACCCGACTGAAATATGCGGGTCATAACGGTTGTATCTTGGGTATTCCGTGGAGATATGTTGAGGAGTATTGTTACAAGAGCGGGATTTGTCAATCCACATAATGGATAGATACTCGGGGCCCACTCGGTGAGATTCCATCCATAAAGTGCAGCGTGTGACTAGGTCACGGGGATGAATATCATGGGAACGAGTGAATGAGGATTAGTTCAGAACGAGGTTGAACCAGACATAGGATGTCATTGATCGAATCTCGGAACAATCCAGTATCGCTGACAAAGGGAATACTATACGACGTAAGGTCCACTCGGTGTTTGATATCCGGAATGCACAGGGGTCATTATGGGAATCCAGATCCCGCTAATGATCATTGACCGTAGCCTCATCTCGGTCATGACTGGAGTGTTCTCGGACCGTAGGGTAACACACTTAAGGGCTCGATGAAATCGGAGACCTTTTCGGAACCATTGGAGTAACCAGAGAATAAAGGAAACAACATCGGAGAAGTACCGTGTTGAACCGAACAAGTTCGGAGTGAACCGGAAGGTGTTCCGGAGCACCGGGAGATGGAATATGATGTTTTAGTTATTAATTAATTGAATTAATAATTTAAATCATTTTATTTCTAATTAATATGTGCAATGGGCCTTAGTGGAGAAAAAGGCCCATTAGGGGAAGAAATAAAAGGGAAAAAGAAAAAGGAAAAAAAGGGAGTGGGGGGGGGGGAGGCGCCATGGGCCCTAGGGCCCATGAGGGTGGCGCCCCCTCTCCCCCCTTGGCCGGCACCCCCCTAGCATGTGGGATAGTCCCACATTGCTAAGGGAGGTGGGTTGACTCCCTCCCCTACCCCTATATAAAGAGGGCCATGGTGCACATATTTAATTAAGTCAAATACACAATAAATCGGATTAAATTAGTATTTACTCCGAATTGAGATCGGTTTTCTCTGGTCTTCTCCCCTCCCTTGTCTCTTTCACGGTGGGCTCCCTAGTGTGAGCCTATAGTGGAATTGAGGCTTCTCTGCTAGAATCGGAGGTCGTCGTGCTGCCGAAGCTCCGTCCGGAGGTCTGCTTCCGCCACCTTTGCTGGATCGAAGAACGGAGGTCGTCATCGAGTCTCGTACGTGTGCGAGTACTACGAGGTGCTACACGTGTGGCACTACACCCAGCCGGGTGCTCAACACAGCCAGTGGGGCTGTGAAACTTGATCGGCTACATCAACCACGTTTGCAGGAACGTTTCCCGCGCAACGGACTACACCCCGAGGTATGTTATTTCCGCACTCCTTTCCGTTACGGTAATACGGCTAGCTAGATCTTGGGTTATGGGAACGCTAGTTAGAAAAATTTGTTTTTTCTGCTGCGAACCCC
Organism: Bromus sterilis; assembly: GCA_950022295.1. Lineage (NCBI taxonomy): Eukaryota > Viridiplantae > Streptophyta > Magnoliopsida > Poales > Poaceae > Bromus > Bromus sterilis. The sequence continues at coordinate 48,126,201 of OX465600.1, read as the reverse complement.
AACAGTATATACTGAATTTTGGATAGATTCAGAGATGCAGTTTTAACAGGGATGCAGTTTAGGACTTAGCCGTTTTCAGAAAAGGAGTGGACGGGGGGGATCTGCTGACCCCGGCGGGGCTGATGCGGAGGTGACCAGCGGCGGGGGCTGGTGCGGCCGTGACCAACAGAGGGGCGCTGCACGACGGAGGGAGCTGGTGCGGGGGCGCTGAGCGGCGGAGGGAGCTTGGCGCGGTCTGGTCGGGTGGCGGAGGGAGCTTCCCCTTCTTCTTCGAGGTATGAGGCTACTTCTTCCTCTGGTGCTTTCCTCTGAAACGTGCCGTGAAGAGTGGCTGTGGCTGGAGGGGCGACTTGGGGCTGGGCAGGGCAGCAGCTTGCTGGCGTTGGTGGTGGACGACGCCGATGGCGGGGTGGAAGTAGTCCCCGAGCATCACCAGCTCCTCCAGCGGCGACGTGATCACCACCTCAACAGTCGGGGCTCGGCCGCAGCGGGGGAGCTGCTCCATGGTGATGCCGCTGCTGCCTCCCCCGCTCATGTCCATTCCGGACCCCATGCTTGGCCACAGAAACATGCCCTGTGGCTTGCAGATGCGGAAGCTGCTCTTCCTCGCCGTCCTCCTCTCGACGACGGTGCCATCTGCTCGCTGGCTGCTCTGCTCACCGCCACCGCTACCAAAATCTATTGCCTACCTCCCCTCATTCTGAGCCACAACCACCTCATCTATTCCAATAAGCTTAAGCTTCTCTCCATTCTCTGCCAACAAAAATTGCTCCTGTGGAGCCCAAAAAAGACAGCCATTTCAGGAACACAGATAGGAGACATAGTGCAGCAATTCTATGCAAGAGGGCTCTGCTAGTGCCACCTACCTTCAAAGACAAGAAGGAGATAGAGAGAGAAGCCATCTGCTCTTCCAGCTTATCATTCTTTTCAACTACAAACTCATACTTATCCTGAAAAAGAACCCATCTCATCGCAGTCAGTTACTAGTGTCATAATGTATGTACTGCATAATGTATCTACGACAAGTACTGCTCGGAGAACAGCAAGCGCCTGATCCACTTCTCCACGTGCGAGGTCTACGGCAAGACCATCGGCAGCTTCCTCCCCACGGATCACCCGCTCCGCAAGGTGATGACATGACATCCCCTTCCCCTGCTCACGCTATCTGTCTGCACAAGCTGTGTGTGTCACTCACTAAGTGACATTACTGGATAATGTGGTGCTATCTTGCTGAGCTCTGAAGTAGTAGATTGACCCCTTTTTCGGTTGGTTGAATAAACAAACGGATTTGATTGGGGTGGAATTGGTTGGATTTGGTGCACATTGCTAGATTGTGATTGATGTTTACCTGCAATTATACTGGTCTTTGTAGTACAGCCCTTAAATAAAAAGGTTGGGCTGGATTTGGTGTTGGTTGGGAGTGGAATTATTCTAGTTGAAGCCTTGTTGGTAGTTGGTTGGCACTGGGATAATGCCTTCTAATGGTGGTTTGGTGGGAGGATCATGGAGTTACTTGACTCCCCGGGAAAAGCAGGGTTTGACTGCACATGTTGACTCAATTATATAGTGTTGTTTGTCTTAAGTTGCTCATTGGTTAATCTGTCTAGTATCATTTTGTGGTTACTCACGTCCATGACTTTGCTGCTTTGCTTTGGCCAGAAGTTAGTAGTTAGGGGTTATTTGTTTATTAGCTAGGGGTTATTTGTTTATTTATATTCTTGTAATACTAGCTAGGGGTTAAGTATTTCATTCCAAGTGCCAGCCATTTTATTCCCTGAATGCTTAGTAATAATTCTTAAACAAATTGTCTGCACATTTTGCAGCTGGGTACTTAGTAATAATTCTTATTCCATTGCAGGTACCAAGTTTTGGAGTCAAGCTGCTGTGACCGTGTGACATTGTGGTTATCTCGCTTCCCTAATTTCTGTTAGTTGTGATTCTGTTAAATTTATGGTGTGGAACACTTATGTAAAGATGAGAACTTATATGGTAATCTGCTGTATACAGTTGTGCTCATTGCCAGTGCTCATCACCTTGTAAATAATAAAATTATTTTAAATTGATTAGAGAACAATCCTGAGAGTAATTAGTTTGTTGAAGGTTTTGATTTGTGCATGTACTAATTCTTGTCAATCTGAACACAATTGTGGATCTGAAGCAAGTGGTCATGCGGCTGGTAGTCTGGTAGCTTGAGTTAATCTAAAGAAAGTGTATATGGCTGTTGGTTTGTTATTAACTATTAATGTACATGGTCTATTGTTAGTAACTCATCTTTATTTTAATCTATATTTTCTACGGCATCACTAGCTTGTTATTGCAGCAAGCTTGATTGGCCCTGTTGTATAAGCTTGTTATATAAGTGCTTCTTCCTAGATATTAATTGAATATGTTGACTTCTTGGCCCTGTTTATGGTGGTTTTGTTCCTGAAATTGATTGGTAAAATATTAGTTCATTGGAGCATCATTCTACTTTATCCCCATTGTATCTCATTTGTGTTCATTCTGTTTTGCAAGCTATTAGGGCAACCTAATACCATCAACATAATCAGCACACATACAACCACTCGAGATCAGCCATGACAAGGACGAAGCATCCGTCGTCTGGTATACAACTTGCTACTTATTGTACCGCTTGTTTTATCTATGGATCTGCGTCTAGGGGCATAACCATGTTAAGCTACGAGGATGCATGGGACACTGGGTGCAATACTATTTTTTTTGTAAGTTTCACACAAAATATAGTATGTGGCCCCGTTTCTAGTTGAATATTATGAATGGTTATATGCTAAAATATAGTATGTGGCCCCGTTTCTAGTTGAATATTATGAATGGTTATATGCTAAAATATAGTATGTGGTCCCGTTTCTAGTTGAATATTATGAATGGTTATATGCTAGGACCCCGTTTCATTTTTTGTTTAGGTCCGCCCCTGTGTGTGTGTCTATGTACTAACTATAGAAATGTGCCTAGCTTATGCTTGTAATCTGGTAATTGAAATGTATTGTTTTAGTCCAAACAATTGGGTTATATTTTGCTTGTGCCATTAATCTACTAGGATTAAATAAAACTAAGATCTGATAGGATACCTTAGTTGTTTGAGTTGTCTTGCTTCCCTATGCATTTCAACCATTCATCTAATGGTTATGTTTTCTTATTCATGTAAAGAAGAACCCTTGACTGAGATCGAGAAGATTAGGGCTAGAACTATCAATGGAAACAACCGCATGTTCCAATCTCTAGGCATTGGTGCAATAGTATCAATAATTAGGAAGTCAAATGGTCGAGACGGTAGTGCAACTACTTGTGATGAATCGGCATCTGCCATAACACAAGATGGAAGCTCAGACTACAACCCTAAAGATGATGAAGTTATTGATGGAGAGGAAGTTGATGACAATTTAGTGAAGAAGAAAGGAAAGGTGCAAACTCTATCTTATTTGGTGGGGTGGGAGTTGTATGATGTGTGCTTCCTTTTTTTCTTACATTACACAATTTTCTTGTGATCTAATTCTGTCGTCCTTGCCTTTTATATGAAGCCTTGCAGGTTTCTAAGAGGAAGAAGTGTGCTAACATAAACAGGAGGAACGTTTCAGAAACACCTAGTCCAATGGCTCCAGGAAGGGTGCTTGCTCTATCTCCAGCAGGATCAAAGAGGATTCTGACACTTGATGAACTAGTTGTGGCTAGACTCACTAGGCAGAAAGTAGGGGAGGATGCTGAAAAGAGCCCGCTGCACAAGGATCAAGGACCACTTCGAATGGATGATGAGTTTCCCTCCATGGATGAAGGAAGCAGGATGTGCATGGACCTCAGCCCTGTCGCACCTTCTGTGGTCAGGAATCATGGCGATGAGTTGAACTTGGCAGAAGTTTCTGGAGAACCTGAGCAGCCAATGGGTGATGAAGGCATGTTCATCTAGTTCTTTTCTTTTCTTACCAGTTCATTTTCTAAATGTAAGCAATGCATGTGTGGGTGACTATTAATCTTGATTGATGTTTGAATTTATCTATCCTTTTCAGGTGTTGTTGTTGTGGTCAAGAATTTTAGGAATGGAAAAGGGCTAGAAAAGTTGACACGTGCGGTGGGAGCAAAGGTCAGAATTGAAATCGCTGAAGGGATGAAGCGTCCAGAGAAGCCCATGCAGGTTGCGAAGCTAGCATTTGAGGGTGGCTTCATTGCGAGAACTCATATGCCGCTGCTTCCGCACTTCAAGGAGTATAAAAAGAATCCTAGTCTTGTGCAAAATTATATAGGAAAAGTAGCTGTAAGCTAATTATTTTGTTGCTGAATGTCTTCTTTATTCTCTGTTATACATCTCATATGATGGTTAATCTTGGTACTTCTCTTGTTTGCTGCCTTTGTAGGCAAATTTTGAGATGGACACGGAATCAAGTGTCATTCAGTACGCATGCACAAATATCTTAAAGAATTCGTTGAAGAATAGACGCCATTATGTTAAGAAGGAATACTTTGACAAAGTTAAAGCAAGCAAGGTTAGCATCAAGTCCCCTGTTTCAGACATAACGGATACTGAATGGAAAAAGTTGGTCCAGCTATGGTCAAGTCCAAGACATAAGGTATGTAAATGCTTGCATGTTGCTTTACCTTGCCCATGCAAACTATGTGATTTGCTTTATTGTATGGAAATGATGATCTGATGTGCACATATGTAGGAGACATGTGCCAAGAGCAAGGTTAACTGAACAAAAGTCAAGTTCGCGCAGAAAACTGGTTCAAGATGCTATGTTGCTCATGTGCATGCAACTGTAAGATCAACACTGTTGTTCCTTTAGTTGCTTTCCTTTAGACATAAGTATCAATTTGCTGCAAAAGCTAATGGTTGGGTTGTTGTTGAAAAAAATTTCAGCAAGAGCAAAGAAAGGGTGAAGTGTTGTCTGCAGTTGAAATTTTCAAGGCGACACACAACAACACCAAACACGGCTTGTCGGAGGATGTTCAAGTTGCTATAGTAAGTAATCTTCCATGGATTTGTTTTTAGATGAGCCACTATAAGTAGTATATGCATCAGCTTCTTTTGTGTCCAGCATTTTATTGTAACAGCCAGTAAAATGTCTGTTTGGCTTTGTATTATTATCCTGCTATGCAGAGTCTAAAATATCTTGATTGCTTGGCTTATCAGAATATGGAATACCACACTTCTTATGTGCCGATACATGCTCCTCTCTCTGGTTATATTAACATGAAACAAGTATTTCTGATACATGCTTGATTTGAGGAAATCATCTTCCTATCTTAGTTTCTTTCTGTATCCATGTGAAAGTAGCACTCTACTTGTATGATGCTACCTGTGTGATGTGAGGATATCCTGTTCCTCTGCCTTAGCATGCTCAGGTCTCTTTCGGTTGTCTGATGTAAATACATAGCAGAGAAGATAATTTGGTTTTGGCTGTTTTGCTAATGGCCAGGTTGTGACATGGGAAACCTCTGAGTATTGTTTGTGAATATCACTGCTTCTTATATCTTCAATTTGTCCATAATAACTGATGCAAGTTTGATACCCACAACTCTTTCTTAGTGGTGAAATAGCGTGTCCAATAAAATGTGCAAATCATCTTCAGCATCACATGTAGTGCATAGTTTACTTAGGTGAATAGAGTATTTACCTGCTCTCTTACTTGATGGAATTGCTTTCCTAATTATTGTTTGCTTATTTTGATTTGTTTCTCATGGATCTGAACTGTTTCTCAATGCATCTATTATCTTTCAGGCTGAGATGGAATTGAAGATGACTGCTCCTGTACAAGAAGGCGAAGAGCGAATGTCTTCTGTTTCAGTTGTTGCGGAAGTTCTGACAAAGCATCGCCCATCATCAAGCAAATTCTTGAAGAATGCTGGTCTGTAGCCAAGCTCTACTGACAAGTCCAGTAAGTCAAATGTTGTTGTCAATGCTCGCGTGCAGGATCTGCAAGAGAAGCTTGAGATGTCGCATCAACGAAGTGAAGCCATGCGTGAAGAGATGGATGCCATGAAGAGGAAGGCAGCAGAAGCTGAAGCTGCACAAGCCGAAAGAGACAAGTCGTATGAGCTGCTGCTCAAGAAGGCGGAAGAAAACGATGCGAAGTACGCTCAGTTGATAGCGCTGCTTGGAGCCAAAACTGGGAACTAGGTCGTTTGGATAACAGATTTTGGTAGAAGTTTTTGTGTACTTGATAACAGGTTTTGTTATAGAACTTGGTTTGGTAGCAGGTTTTGTGATATCGCTTGGTTTGGTAGCAGATTTTGTCGACTTGTTATGTAATTTTGGTACCAGATTTTGGTAGTACAGGAGATTTTGGTTGTGCTACAGGTTTTAGTTATATTTTCAGATTTTGGTTGTGCTACAGATTTGGCTACATATTATATCTTGGAATTGGCTTCAAAATTTGTGGTGTGGGCTATTATTTGAAGATGCTTTAGAATTATTTGAATGGGCTTCAAAGATGTGTATGGGCTTCAAAGTTGTTTATGGGCTGCCATTAACAGCATAAAGAAAAAAAAGTTGCTGAATTCAAAAATGAAAAAATGCCAAAACTGAACTGGCCCAAATGTATTTGGGCACTAAAAGGCCAGGGCCCAAATTGTACTGATCCAAAGAAATTCAAAAAAAAAATCTAGAAGGGCTACAAATAGGATAAGGCTCCAAAAGAAGCCCAATAAAAAAGCCCAAGAATTCAAAACCAGCCCATGTGATCAACTGAATTGGGTTGGGCTGATTTCAGCCACGACGTTTTGATTTCGTCGCAATTTTGCCATGTAGGACTGCCACGTAGGACTGGGTTAGATTGCCAACGATGATTTATGATCGTCGTAACGGTTACGACGATCCAGAAATCGTCGTAGAGGTTACGACGATTTCGACCAAACCTTCGTTGCATTCAGTTTTTGAGGCTTGGTTTTCCGTCGTAAGATCGTCGTGGATTAAGAACCGTGACGATGTCGTGTATTAGCATATTTCTTGTAGTGTTACTGAAGTTTGGACTTGCTATGTTGGGTCAAGTTCACTTCAATTATATTGTTATTGTCTCAACCTAATTCAACACCTTACATATTTGTATGAGCATTGCAATGTATTGAATGTTGTAACCTCTATTGTTGATATATTCTTTTTAATGCAGTTGTCTGTTTCTTTGGGTTTACACTTTGGGTGGGGCTCACAACTTAATACCAGCGAGATGTTCTGGATAGATATCTCAAGGTGGATGATTAGTAGTAGATGCAGATGGATTTCGGTCTACTTATTTTGGCGTACTGCCCGTGCTTTTGAGCCTCTTCCTTTCTTTTGTAGCATAGTTAGCATTGCGGTGCGTTCATAATCCTGTCAATTTCCCTTCTGTAATTTTTTTACCTGGCATAGCCGTTTTATCGTCTTTTGGGAGAGAGACACCACTAGTGAACATCACATATCCCGGTCCATATCCTCATTACTGTTTCCAAGCTTTATTTACTTTAATGCTTTTACTTGCTATCATTATCCCTTGCGTTTTATCATTTGTGAACAACAAGACTGGAGAGATTGACAACCTCTCTGAACTTCGTTGGGAACAAAGTTATCTGTGTCTGTGTGCAGGTCCGCGTCAGTTGCGCCGCTGATACCTACTTATCATCTCTGGAGTCCTACTGGAGACAAACCTTGGTATCTTCACCGAGGGAAAACTGCTGCTGCACTACATCTCAAACCTTCCACTTGGGGTAACCAACGAAGGGCGAGAAGCCATCAAGCAAGTTTTCTGGCGCCGTTGCCGGGGACTCCGAGTGCTAAGATAGGGGAGTTGCACACTACCCTTTACCTTTGTTTTTTTAGTCTTGTTAGTTTATCTTTCAGTTTTTATCTTTGTGTCTTTTATCAAAATTTACAAAAAAAAATTATTTATCTTTCTTTTAGTAGTCCTCCTTGTTTAGATGAACATGTTAGGACTAGGTGCTTTACGGGAATCGGAAGTTCTCGATTTCCGTCAAAGAGATGGAGAAAATATGAAGAAGGCATGGGACAAAATTTCTGAAGCACATAAAAGAATTATGCCTTGGATTTCTATAAAAATTGTGCTTAGAAATTTTTACCATGGTCTTTTTAAGTGGTGTAAACACTCTCTTGACATTATAGCTGAAGGAGATTTTCTAGAGTGTGATGAAGATAGGGCTCTTGATATTTTACAAAGTCTATCTAGTTATTTTGTTTATGATCGTAGTGTTGATACTGTCATAGATAGACTTGCCACTATTGAAAAAAGATTGGATGCTCTAGACTTGAGTAAAGTAGAGGAACTTAAGCCCAACAAGAAAGAAATGTTGGAGATAGATGATGATTGGGAGCCCTTTTTAGGATTAGCATCTCTAACCAAGGCTTCCTTGCTCTTTGTGATATTGGATCCACAGTTTCTACTATGCCAAAAATAGTTTACGATTCTTTGAAGCTAGATATGGATAAATTATCATCTTATCATGAACATTCTAATGGAGATATTTCAGAGATTAAAGGAAAGGTAAAAGAAGTCCAAGTTGCATTCCTTCATAGGACTGCACCAATGGATTTCTTCATCGTGGAGCCAAACCAAAGTAACATTGTGCTCGGAAGAGACTTCCTCCGTGCTATGAAAGGCTTCATTGATATTGGTAATAGGCACATACACTTACGCGGTATGGCAAAAGGTAAGTATACCTTTCCTAGTAAGAAGAAGAATGAGCTTATTGAAAATCAGTTTTAAGGTTTTTATGATTCTGATCTTGGATACCCTTGATTCTTCTTTTTGCATCATGCCTAGCTAATGGCTTTAAAGAAGCGCTTTCGGGAGGCAGCCCGCAACGAATTTAGGTGTTCTCTTTTTTATTTTGTTGTGTCTTGATGATTGTTAATTCTGTAGCAACATCATTGTATCTTTATTTTTTCAGCTTTGTGCCAAGTTATAGCCTCTTACGGCAAGGGAAGTAGAAGTTGTGACATGCTGTCCAGAAAACAGATTCTGTCCCCGTGACCAGAAAAATTCCAGAAAAATCCCAGTTCATCTTTTTGAGCTGAAATTTTTACACAGTCTGATCTATACAATTACGAAACTTCCGTATGTTCTGAGTTTTTTGATTTGAGTTGCAGAAGTTCCCCTAAACAATTCTTTACTCTCTGCTGTTCTGTTTTTCACAGATTCTGCCACGTTTTGTCTCTCCTAACTTTTGCAAACCTTAAGCTTGCTTTTTATTTGAAAAAACATTTTGGCACTCTTGAGAAACAGTATCTCTTCAATAATATATTTATATCTAGTGGGAAAATTTATATTATTAAGGGTAACAACCTCTCTAATCAGCTTATGATGAGTTATGTATGAAGGGAGTTTTCAAGTGTGCGATAGAAGATGATGAAAGAAGATCCAGGAGTGTCAAGCGCTCAAGCTTGGGGATGCCCCCATGCATCCCCAATAAATATTCAAGGAGACTCAAGCGTCTAAGCTTGGAGATGCCCCCGTGCATCCCCTTCTCCATCAACAATCATCAGTTCGTCCTTCGTCTCATTATATTTTTATCACTTCATGCGTTATGTGCTATGCTTGGAGCGTCTCGCTCTTAGGTTTTGTTTTTAGTTTTTTTATTTTTGCTTGCTGTTCATAACAAGTTAGATCCCTTCTTACTTTGTGTGGCAGAGAAACACGCTCCACTTTCAAAATTTAGAACACATCATAGGATTTTTCCTGCTTATCTTTCTGCTGTTGTGTGTTCTTTATCTTTTCATAGCTACTGCCATTTTTAGTTTTAGTCTTAGTTTGTGTTTAGCAAGAGCCTCGGCTTTTGTTTAGTTTGTTGCTGGAACTCTTTTTAGTTTTCATTTTTATCTTGTTAAAGAGAGTTGGTTGTTGCACTGAGTTGTCTTGTCTTGAAAGTAGGTGATTGAGGTTGCTATTTAATTTTAGTAGTAACTTGATTTAGTTTTGAGGTATTGTTGTGAGTAATGTTTGAACTTCTGGTGTCAAGAGCTCTTGCCTATTAGTGATAGGTGTCGTATTTTGGGCAATCCGTGTGTATTTTAAAAACCTACAAAACTAGTTGAGAACTCTAGCTACTAGATGGATCACTACTCTTCTGAGGGGTCGAATATCAGAGAACACTCACGTACCATGAGTCGAGGATGCGCAAGGATAACCAAACCCCCATACACTCCTCCTCGGGGTACTTGTCTCTTTGTGAACCTCCTTATTAGATTGAGAGTTACAGATAATAAGTGCATGAGTTGTTTGGACTAATGTAAGTATTGAAAGTTGACACTTCCACCTTCCCATATTTTGCTAGCCTCTCCCGTGCCGTGCATTGCCTTCTTCTCACTCCGGGAGTTGGTGTCCACCTTCGCCGGTACATCCAAACCCTTGGCAATATACTCTCTGTCATCATAAGCCTCCTTATAGCTTCCCTCAAAACAGCCACCATACCTACCTATCAAGGCATTTCCATAGACTTTCCGAGTTACATTGCCATGCAACATCCACCTCTTCATGACTTGATCTTCATATCATACAAGTTCCTGCTACACTGGCAGCGGCATACATTGCATACATCATGATAGTTACATCTTCTTTATGTTTTGAGTACCTTGTAAAGTGTGAAAGATCTCCTTTACCTTCTTGTAAATTAGAGTGTTGCCCTTAAGTGAGGAAAAGATCCCAAAGTGGACACATTAAAAGATCCCAAAGAGGACAAATGGGAGTTAAATAGAAAGAGCCATTGAGGCCACAAAAAATACAAAAAACTAGAAAAAGGAGAAAAAGAAATAAAAAGAGAGAAAGGGGCAACACTACTATCCTTTTGAGAGATCCACACTAGTACTCCCTTTTATATCCTTGTACTCCATAGAGATGATCATTATGCATATAGCTATGTGGGGACCTTCACACTATAGAACTTGGCTTGCATATTCCAAGGATGAGCCTCCTCAAACGAGCTCTAGGTCTTCATGAGCGAGCAAGTTAGATGCACCCCCACTAGTTCCTTTGGAGAGCTTCTTAGCTCGTATGTGCATCCGTTGCATGGCAATCCCTACTCCTCACATCATATCTATCATTTGGCATCTCGTGCCTATGATTGTCCTCATTGATGTGAGCCTTTCTCATCCTTTTTGTCTTCCTCCTCCACCATACTTTTCTCTTTGCCATCTTAAGTGTCAACTCTCGTGCTTATGCTCATCCATTGCATGAGTGCTCAAAATATCGAAAAGGAGTGGATCAAATTGACTTATACCTGGCTAGTGGTCTGGGGACGAGTCAAGATAAGATTCCAAAGAAGACCAAGTGTGAAACTTTAGTAGATAGAGTTCTCAACACAAAAATTACTTTTTCTCGTATTCTCTATCCCCCTTCTTACACGCAAACATCATTTGGAGACATTCGAGTCACGAACAGCGAGAGCTCTTACACCTTTTGTTCTTTTGTTACTTGTTTCAATGTTAATATAGACTCTTGCATGTTATGACTTGAATTGAATCTCCAACCTTGATTGCTTTACTTTTCAAAGTTCTTTTATGGTTGCTAGCATGTCACCATAGAAATTATGCTTGTTATCATTTACGTACTCGAGGACGAGCAGGAATTAAGCTTGGGGATGTTGATACGTCCAAAAGGTATCTATAATTTCTGCTTGCTCCATGCATGTTTTGTGTGATATTGCTATGATCTAGATACACTTTCATACACTTTTGATCATATTTGGACTAACCAATTAACTCAGTGCACCCCAGTGCCAGTTCCTATTTTCTTCTGTTTTTCTATTTCTGTTTTCCCCCACATAAAAAGTGCCAGAAAAATTCGGGAAAATTCAGATAAAAATCAGCGTGACGGAATCTTCGAGAAGAGCCCGGGAGGGGCCAAAGGGGAGCCAGGGGGGCCCAGGCGGCCACCCGGCGCGACCCCACCCCTGGCCGCACCAGGGGGCGCCTGGGGCCCCTGGTCCACCTCTGGCTGCCCCCCTTCGCCTATTTATCCCCCGTCACGGGAAAACTCCAGAAGGAGAACCCTATTCCGCGAACTCGCCTCTGTTCCGCCGCCGCCGCGCTTCCAAGATCGGGAGCACCAGAAGACCTCTTCCCGGCACCCTGCCGGAGGGAGGATTGACCTCCGGGAGTCTCCTCTCCACCATGGATGCTCCCCGGATGTCTTGTGAGTAGTTTTCCTTGGACCATGGGTCCGTGATCAGTAGCTATGTGATGTTCTCCTCCCCTCTTTGATCTTCATTGTTTAGACCTCGTGAGCTGCCCTACATGATCGAGGCACCTTTGTAATATTTTTGCTGTTGCTATGTTGAGTTTGGAGGGATCTGATGGATTATGAGATTATGTTTAGATTGTGATAGAGTAATATATTTGGTTTTTATCTCTTATATTTTTGTTCCTAAGTAATTCTTGCATGTTCTCCGTTGCTGTTTATTGCTTTGGCCAAGTAGTAGGTAGTGACTCCAAGAGGGAGCGTTGTGCTAGATTGTGGGTTCATGCCCCCCGATGACACGCTTGAGTGACAGAAACATGAGTCTAGGGGATGTGTTGTTGCCACAAGGGGGAAAACAACGGTGCTTGTGACCGCGGTCACAAGGATTGTTTACTTTACGTAGAGTTCTTTTTAATGCAGTTATCTGTTGCTTTGGGTTTACACTTTGGGTGGGGCTCGCAACTTAATACCAGCGAGATGTTCTGGATAGATATCTCAAGGTGGATGATTAGTAGTAGATGCAGATGGATTTCGGTCTACTTATTTTGGCGTACTGCCCGTGCTTTTGAACCTCTTCCTTTCTTTTGTAGCATAGTTAGCATTGCGGTGCGTTCATAATCCTGTCAATTGCCCTTCTGTAATTTGTTTACCTTGCATAGCAGTTTTATCGTCTTTTGGGAGAGAGACATCACTAGTGAACATCACGTATCCTGGTCCATATCCCCATTACTGATTCCAAGATATATTTACTTTTCTGCATTTACTTTCAAGTTGCTATCATTATCCCTTGCGTTTTATCATTTGTGAACAACAAGACCGGAGAGATTGACAACCTCTCTGAACTTCGTTGGGACAAAGTTATCTGTGTCTGTGTGCAGGTCCGCGTCAGTTGCGCCGCTGACACCTACTTATCATCTCTGGAGTCCTACTGGAGACAAACCTTGGTATCTTCACCGAGGGAAAACTGCTGCTGCACTGCATCTCAAACCTTCACTTGGGGTAACCAACGAAGGGCGAGAAGCCAATAAGAAAGAGTATTTCTGGCGCCGTTGCCGGGGACTCCGAGTGCTAAGATAGGGGAGTTGCACACTACCCTTTACCTTTGTATTTTTTTCTTGTTAGTTTATCTTTCAGTTTTTATCTTTGTGTCTTTTATCAAAAGTTACAAAAAAATATATTTATCTTGCTGTTAGTAGTCCTCCTTGTTTAGATGAACATGTTAGGACTAGGTTCTTTGCGGGAATCGGAAGTTCTCGATTTCCATCAAAGGGATGGAGAAAATATGAAGAAGGCATGGGACAGAATTTCTGAAGCACATAAAAGAGTTATTCCTTGGATATCTATAAGAATTTTTCTTAGAAATTTTTACCATGGTATTTTTAAGTGGTGTAAACACTCTCTTGACATCATAGCCGAGGGATATTTTCTAGAGTGTGATGCAGATAGGGCTCTTGAGATTTTGCATAGTCTATCTAGTTATTTTGTTTATGATCGAAGTATTGATACTGTCATAGATAGACTTGCCACTGTTGAAAAAAAACTGGATGCTCTAGATTTGGGGAAAGTAGAGGAACTTAAGTCCAATAAGAAAGAGATGTTGGAGATAGATGATGATTGGGAGCCCTTTGTTAGGATTAGCATGTCTAACCAAGGCTTCCTTGCTCTTTGTGATATTGGATCCACAGTTTCTACTATGCCAAAAATAGTTTATGATTCTTTAAAGCTAGATATGGATAAATTATCATCTTATCATGAACATTCTAATGGAGATATTTCAGAGATTAAAGGAAAGGTAAAAGAATTCCAAGTTGCATTCCTTCATAGGACTGCACCAATGGATTTCTTCATCGTGAAGCCAAACCAAAGTAACATTGTGCTCGGAAGAGACTTCCTCCGTGCTATGAAAGGCTTCATTGATATTGGTAATAGGCACATACGCTTACGCGGTATGGCAAAAGGTAAGTATATCTTTCCTAGTAAGAAGAAGAATGAGCTTACTGAAAATCAATTTGAGGGTTTTTATGATTCTGATCTTGGATACCCTTGATTCTTCTTTTTGCATCATTCCTAGCTAATGGCTTTAAAGAAGCGCTTTCGGGAGGCAGCCCGCAACGAATTTAGGTGTTTCTTTTTGCTTTTGTTGTGTCTTGATGGTTGTTACTTCTGTAGCAACATCATTGTATCTTTATATTTTCAGCTTTGTGCCAAGTTATAGCCTCTTACGGCAAGGGAAGTAAAAGTTGTGACATGCTGTCCAGAAAACAGATTCTGTCCTCGTGACCAGAAAAATTCCAGAAAAATCCCAGTTCATCTTTTTGAGCTGAAATTTTTACACAGTATGATATATACAATTACGAAACTTCCGTATGTTCTGACTTTGTTGATTTGAGTTGCAGAAGTGCCCCTAAAAAATTCTTTACTATCTGCTGTTCTGTTTTTCACAGATTCTGCCACGTTTTGTCTCTCCTTACTTTTGCAAACCTTAAGCTTGCTTTTTCTTTGCAAAAACTTTTTGGCGCTCTTGAGAAACAGTAGCTCTTCAAGATTATCTTTATATCCAGTGGGTAAACAATTATTTATTAAGGGTACTAACCTCTCTAATCAGCTTATGATGAGTTATGTATGAAGTGAGTTTTCAAGTGTGCGATGGAAGATGATGAAAGAAGATCCAGGAGTGTCAAGCGCTCCAGCTTGGGGATGCCCCCATGCATCCCCAATAAATATTCAAGGAGACTCAAGCGTCTAAGCTTGGGGATGCCCCCGTGCATCCCCTTCTCCATCAACAATCATCAGTTCGTCCTTCGTCTCACTATATTTTTATCACTTCATGCGTTATGTGCTATGCTTGGAGCGTCTCGCTCTTAGGTTTTGTTTTTAGTTTTCTTTATCTTTGCTTGCTTTTCATAACAAGTTAGATCCTTTCTTACTTTGTGTGGAAGATAAACACGCTCCACTTTCAAAATCTAGAACACATCATAGGATTCTTCATGCCTATCTTTTTGCTGTTGTGTGTTCTTTATCTTTTCATAGCTACTGCCTTGTTTAGTTTTAGTCTTAGTTTGTCTTTAGCAAGAGCCTTGGCTTTTGTTTAGTTTGTTGCTGGAACTCTTTTTAGTTTTCATGTTTATCTTGTTAAAGAGAGTTGGTTGTTGCACTGAGTTGTGTCTTGTCTTGAAAGTAGGTAATTAAGGTTGCTATTTAATTTTAGTAGTAGCTTGCAATAGTTTTGAAGTATTGATGTGAGTAATGTTTGGACTTTTGGTGTCAAGAGCTCTTGCCTATTAGTGATAGGTGTCTTATTTTGGGCAATCCGTGTGTATTTTCAAAACCTATAAAACTAGTTGAGAACTCTAGCTACTAGATGGATCACTACTCTTCCGAGGGGTCGAATATTAGAGTACACTCACGTACCATGAGTCGAGGATGCGCAAGGATAACCAAACCCCCATACACTCCTCCTCGGGGTACTTGTCTCTTTGTGAACCTCCTCATTAGATTGAGAGTTACCGATAATAAGTGCATGAGTTCTTCGGACAAATGTAAGTATTGAGAGTTGACACTTCCACCTTCCCATATTTTGCTAGCCTTTCCCGTGCCGTGCATTGCCTTCTTCTCACTCCGAGAGTTGGTGTCCACCTTCGCCGGTACATCCAAACCCTTGGCATGATACGCTCTGTCATCATAAGCCTCCTTATATCTTTCCTCAAAACAGCCACCATACCTACCTATCAAGGCATTTCCATAGCCTTTCCGAGTTACATTGCCATGCAACATCCACCTCTTCATGACTTGATCTTCATGTCATACATGTTCCTGCTACACTGGCAGCGGCATACATTGCATACATCATGATAGTTACATCTTCTTTATGATTTTGAGTACCTTGTAAAGTGTGAAAGATCTCCTTTACCTTCTTGCAAAATAGAGTGTTGCCCTTAAGTGAGGAAAAGATCCCAAAGTGGACACATTAAAAGATCCCAAAGAGGACAAATGAGAGTTAAATAGAAAGAGCCATTGAGGCCACAAAAAATACAAAAAATAGAAAAAGAAATAAAAAGAGAGAAAGGGGCAACACTACTATCCTTTTGAGAGATCCACACTAGTACTTCCTTTATATCCTTGTACTCCATAGAGATGATCTTTATGCATATAGCTATGTGGGGACCTTCACACTATAGAACTTGGCTTGCATATTCCAAGGATGAGCCTCCTCAAAAGAGCTCTAGGTCTTCATGAGCGAGCAAGTTAGATGCACCCCCACTAGTTCCATTGGAGAGCTTCTTAGTTTGTATGTGCATCCGTTGCATGGCAATCCCTACTCCTCACATCATATCTATCATTTGGCATCTCTTGCCTATGATTGTCCTCATTGATGTGAGCCTTTCTCATCCTTTTTGTCTTCCTCCTCCACCATATTTCTCTCTTTGCCATCTTAAGTGTCAACTCTCGTGCTTACGCTCATCCATTGCATGAGTGCTCGAAATATCGAAAAGGAGTGGATCAAATTGACTTGTACCTGGCTAGTGGTCTGGGGACGAGTCAAGATAAGATTCCAAATAAGAACAAGTGTGAAACTTTAGTAGATTGAGTTCTCAACACAAAAATACTTTTTTCTCGTATTTCTTATCTCCCTTCTTGCACGCAAACACCATTTGGAGACATTCGAGTCACGGACAGCGAGATCTCTTGCACCTAATGTTCTTTTGTTACTTGTTTCAATGCTAATATAGACTCTTGCTTGTTATGACTTGCATTGAATCTCTAACCTTGATTGCTTTACTTTTCAAAGTTCTTATATGGTTGCTAGCATGTCACCATAGAAATTATGCTTGTTATCATTTACGTACTCGAGGACGAGCAGGAATTAAGCTTGGGGATGTTGATACGTCCAAAAGGTATCTATAATTTCTGCTTGCTCCATGCATGTTTTGTGTGATATTGCTATGATCTAGATACACTTTCATACACTTTTGATCATATTTGGACTAACCAATTAACTCAGTGCACCCCAGTGCCAGTTCCTGTTTTCTGCTGTTTTTCTATTTCTGTTTTCCCCCACATAAAAAGTGCCAGAAAAATTCGGGAAAATTCAGATAAAAAATCAGCGTGACGGAATCTTCGAGAAGAGCCCGGGAGGGGCCAAAGGGGAGCCAGGGGGGCCCAGGCGGCCACCCGGCGCGACCCCACCCCTGGCCGCACCAGGGGGCGCCTGGGGCCCCTGGTCCACCTCTGGCTGCCCCCCTTCGCCTATTTATCCCCCGTCACGGGAAAACTCCAGAAGGAGAACCCTATTCCGCGAACTCGCCTCTGTTCCGCCGCCGCCGCGCTTCCAAGATCGGGAGCACCAGAAGACCTCTTCCCGGCACCCTGCCGGAGGGAGGATTGACCTCCGGGAGTCTCCTCTCCACCATGGATGCTCCCCGGATGTCTCGTGAGTAGTTTTCCTTGGACCATGGGTCCGTGATCAGTAGCTATGTGATGTTCTCCTCCCCTCTTTGATCTTCATTGTTTAGACCTCGTGAGCTTCCCTACATGATCGAGGCACCTTTGTAATATTTTTGCTGTTGCTATGTTGAGTTTGGAGGGATCTGATGGATTATGAGATTATGTTCAGATTGTGATAGAGTAATATATTTGGTTTTTATATCTTATATTTTTGTTCCTAAGTAATTCTTGCATGTTCTCCGTTGCTGTTTATTGCTTTGGCCAAGTAGTAGGTAGTGACTCCAAGAGGGAGCGTTGTGCTAGATTGTGGGTTCATGCCCCCCGATGACACGCTTGAGTGACAGAAACATGAGTCTAGGGGATGTGCATTTGCCACAAGGGGGAAAACAATGGTGCTTGTGACCGCGGTCACAAGGATTGGTTACTTTACGCAGAGTTCTTTTTAATGCAGTTGTCTGTTGCTTTGGGTTTACACTTTGGGTGGGGCTCGCAACTTAATACCAGCGAGATGTTCTGGATAGATATCTCAAGGTGGATGATTAGTAGTAGATGCAGATGGATTTCGGTCTACTTATTTTGGTGTACTGCCCGTGCTTTTGAACCTCTTCCTTTCTTTTGTAGCATAGTTAGCATTGCGGTGCGTTCATAATCCTGTCAATTGCCCTTCTGTAATTTGTTTACCTCGCATAGCAGTTTTATCGTCTTTTGGGAGAGAGACATCACTAGTGAACATCACGTATCCTGGTCCATATCCTCATTACTGATTCCAAGCTATATTTACTTTTCTGCATTTACTTTCAAGTTGCTATCATTATCCCTTGCGTTTTATTATTTGTGAACAACAAGACCGGAGAGGTTGACAACCTCTCTGAACTTCGTTGGGAACAAAGTTATCTGTGTCTGTGTGCAGGTCCGCGTCAGTTGCGCCGCTGACACCTACTTATCATCTCTGGAGTCCTACTGGAGACAAACCTTGGTATCTTCACCGAGGGAAAACTGCTGCTGCACTGCATCTCAAACATTCACTTGGGGTAACCAACGAAGGGCGAGAAGCCAATAAGCAGTCTCCTCTCCACCATGGATGCTCCCCATATGTCCCGTGAGTAGTTTTCCTTGGTCCATGGGTCCGTGATCAGTAGCTATGTGATGTTCTCCTCCCCTCTTTGATCTTCATTGTTTAGACCTCGTGAGCTGCCCTACATGATCGAGGCACCTTTGTAATATTTCAGCTTTTTCTATGCTGAGTTTGGAGGGATCTGATGGATTATGAGATTATGTTCAGATTGTGATAGAGTAATATATTTGGTTTTTATCTCTTATATTTTTGTTCCTAAGTAATTCTTGCATGTTCTCCGTTGCTGTTTATTGCTTTGGCCAAGTAGTAGGTAGTGACTCCCAGAGGGAACGTTGTGCTAGATTGTGGATTCATGCCCCCCCCGATGACACGCTTGAGTGACAGAAACATGAGTCTAGGGGATGTGTGATACGTCCAAAATGCATCACTATGTGATATAGTAATTCTTTCTTATTCATTGATATATTTCACGAAATGATGCTATTCTTATGTTGTTTTGGCTTATTTTACACAGTTTGCAACTTTCCGGTGCTGAAGCAGCAGACGCAGGATTCAGCGGTAAAAAGTGGACGCTGAGTTGCTGAAGAAGAACACCCCCCGGGCCACTCCCTGCTCCTCCCTCTGGCATATATACTCTTCTTCATCCAAAAACCCTAAAAAAGAGAGAGAGTTCCGGAGTTCCGCCGCCGCTCCGTGGCGTAAACCTACAGAGAAGAAAAGCCATCTCTGGCGGGCAGATTCCGCCGGGGAGATCACCTCCCGGAAGGGGAGATCGTCGCCATCGTCATCACCATCGTCACGGGCATCATCGAGATCATCATCAACATCATCCCCATCATCAACACCATCTCCACCTCCATCCAATCTTGTCTCACAATTGCAACTCGTGTTGTAATCCGTACTATCTATCCTCTCTACTCTACCGGTATTGATTACTACTTTGTGGTCAATGCTATTGAGTTTTGTTGGAGAAATATTATTGTGTTCAGATTGTTTATCATCTATTTATCCCCACTGATCATGATCTCTTTTATGCCTTGTGAGTAGTTACTTTAGTTCTTGAGGACATGGGAGAAGTCTAGTTGTTAGTAGTCATATGATGTTGAAGTAATTTGTGTTGGTTGATATTTAAGTTGTGTTGTTATTTTCCTAGTGGTGTTTTGTGAGTCGAACACTCAACACTTCGCCTTATCAAGGACCTAGGGGAATGCATTGTGTATAAAGAATGCTTACGGTGGGTTGCCGGAGTGACAGAAACCTAAACCCCAGTTCGCACACTTTTGCACAAGGGAACAATGGATCACCGATCGTATTGCTATGGTTAGGCTTTTGCCTTAAATACTATCTTGTATTTGCGGATGCTTGCAAGGTGTTTAATCATAAGAGTACACTTATCTTAATCTAGAGGGTGTACTAACATAGATCCACCCACTCAACACTTATCAACACAGCACATAGTACCGATGCAGAATATGGCGAAAGCACATGATTACCTCTCTCGTGTGTCCTCAAGAACACTTTAGCTTTTATAAGTTCAGGTTCTAACCCTCTCCTTTGCTAAGAAAGGATTGGGCCACTCTTTACTATCCAGTATCTTTTACCTTGCTCGTTTTTACTATCCTGTCGCTTATACCAAGAAAACCCCTAAAAAGTTATCTTTCAGTGCTTGCAGTTATCTCCTTACCAAAGTCACTTGCTACTACCTTCTGCTCCTCGTTGGGTTCGACACTCTTACTTATCGAAAACACTGCAATTGATCCCTCTACGTTGAGAGTCATCAAGCTACGTTTTCTGGCGCCGTTGCCGGGGAGCGTAGCGCTACTAGTAAGTGAAGTCGGTAAGGAAGTTTTTATATTTCTGTTTTAGTTCTGCTGTTGCTGCTTTTGTCCTTATGGACACCCCTATTATTGGATCGTTTTTCTTGGGGAGCCGCCCCACAACTAAGGTAGTTACTCCTGACCCTGATGAAATTGTGCCTTATAAGATACCATCTGCTATTATCGATTATGTCCTAGCTAATCGCTATGCAGGAGACAGACATCCAGGTGAACACTTGCTATATTTATCACAACTATGTTCATTATTCAAGCTTGCAGGTGTGTCACTGGAGTTCGTTATGAAGAAATTATTCTCCGTATCGCTTACAGACAAAGCTTCAGATTGGTATAAGCTCCTCGATAACTCACATTCTCTTAATTGGGAAGAGCTTATGTCTCTCTTTTATACAATGTTTTACCCTCTTCATGAAGTTTATCGAGACATGAATTACATCTATAACTTTAGGTCTCGCAACGGAGAGAGCATCGCTCAAGCTTGGGGGAGGCTTAAATCCCTAATGTTCAAATGTCCTATCCATAAGCTCCCCAAATATATTATACTTACAAATTTTTATGCCATGCTTTCTCGTCAGGATAAGGAAAGGCTGGATACCTCCTCTAGCGGGGTATTTCAGACAAAGAGCGTTGAAGAAAGATGGGATCTCATCGAAAGGATCCAGAAGAATACTGAAGATTGGGAAATCGATAAAGGTATTGAACCTGCTATAAATTATGAGCATGATTATATTGAGAGCTATGTGAAAACTGATTATTTTAATACCTTTTGCTCTAAGATTGGTCTGGATTCCCATCTAATGATTAATTTTTGTAAGAACTTTGCCTCTCATATTGATTCTTCTAAGATGAAGAAGGATCAGTACCATAAGCCTTTCAAAGAAGT
Organism: Bromus sterilis; assembly: GCA_950022295.1. Lineage (NCBI taxonomy): Eukaryota > Viridiplantae > Streptophyta > Magnoliopsida > Poales > Poaceae > Bromus > Bromus sterilis. The sequence goes on along the minus strand of OX465600.1, from coordinate 48,104,793 downwards.
ACCTATTGATATTCACGTTGCTGATCCTGTTTTGCCTACAGTTATATATGAACAGCCCCCTTTTCCTTCAAGAATAAGGGAGCACTCTTTTGTGACAGGCATCATAAATAAAAGTGAGAGAAGAACAGGCGAACCTGAGGACCAGATCAGAGTCGATCCTCAAGTTGCTCTGGTTAAATATTTAGTTACTAATGATGTTTCAGATTCTATTATAAATTTTTGTGTTGTTTCAACTAACATTGTCACAGCCAAGAATAAAAGCCCAATTTCAGGTACACCAGTTGTATCTATTAAAATAGGAGATCACAATTATTACGGGCTATGCGATTTGGGATCAAGTGCTAGCGCGATTCCTTATTCGCTTTATCAAGAGATCATGAGTGAGATTTCACCCTGTGAACTTGAAGAGATTGATGTTACTATTCATCTTGCAAACAAAGCTACTATCTCTCCTATTGGGATTGTGAGAGATGTTGAAGTCCTATGTGGAAAGGTAAAGTATCCTACCGACTTTCTTGTACTTGGTTCAGTACAAGATAGTTTTTGTCCTATTATTTTTGGTAGACCTTTTCTCAGAACCTGTGGAGCTATTATAGATTGCAAGAAAGGTAAAGTTTCCGTTGAATTCAATGGTGAGCCATATGAATTTAACTTTTCTAAGATTTCCAAGCATCCTCGTGGTACTGAATTACCTAGTGATGATAAAATTATTGAAAGTATTGCTTCTATTGCTATTCCCCCTAATGATGCTTTGCAGCAATACATGTAGGACCACGAGAATGATACTCATATGCAGGAAAGAAATGAAATTGATGAAATCTTCTTGAGACAACCTGCTATCCTGAAGCACAACCTTCCGGTTGAACCTTTGGGAATTCTATCCAAACCAAAAGAAGAACCGGTGTTTGATCTCAAACCTCTTCCCGATACGCTCAAGTATGCTTATTTAGATGAAAAGAAAGTATATCATGTTATTATCAACTCTAACCTTTTAGGATATGAAGAAGAGCGATTATTGGAAGTACTTCGTAAACACCGTGGTGCAATTGGCTATACCCTTTATGACCTTAAGGGAATTAGTCCATCTATCTGTCAACATACTATCAACCTCGAGCCTGATGCTAAACCTGTTGTTGACCATCAACGACGGTTGAACCCGAAGATGATGGATGCTGTGAGGACCGAAATCCTCAAGCTTCTAGCCTCAGGTATTATCTACCCTATAGCCGATAGTAAGTGGGTAAGTCCAGTTCATTGTGTTCCTAAGAAAGGAGGGACAACTGTAGTCCCTAATGATAAGAATAAACTAATACCTCAGAGAATTATTATTGGATATAGAATGTGTATTGATTACAGGAAGTTGAACAAGGCAACCAGGAAGGACCACTACCCACTGCCCTTTATTGATCAGATGCTTGAGAGGCTGTCGAAAAACACCCACTTTTGCTATCTTGACGGGTACTCTGGCTTCTCTCAAATTCATTTTAACACTGTCGATCAAGAGAAGACCACTTTCACTTGTCCTTATGGTACTTATGCTTATAGGCGTATGCCTTTTGGTTTATGCAATGCCCCTGCTACTTTTCAGAGATGTATGTTTGCAATATTTCATGGTTTCTGTGAGGATATTGTGGAAATCTTCATGGACGATTTCTCCGTCTATGGAACTTCCTTTTACCACTCTCTCCACAATCTTAATAAAGTTTTGCAGAGATGCGAGGATACAAACTTAGTTCTAAACTGGGAAAAGTGCCACTTCATGGTTAACAAAGGGATCGTGCTTGGCCACAAGATTTCCGAAAGGGGAATTGAAGTGGACAAGGCGAAGATTGAAGCTATCGAAAGGATGCCCTATCCAAGGGACATTAAAGGTATTCGTAGTTTTCTCGGTCATGCTGGATTCTATAGAAGATTTATTAAAGACTTTTCTAAGACCTCGAGACCCCTCACTAATCTTCTCCAGAAGGATGTTCCTTTTGTATTTGATGAAGATTGCAAGGAGGCTTTCGAAGTTCTTAAGAAAGCTTTAATAACCGCTCCTATAGTACAACCGCCTGAATGGAGTTTTCCCTTCGAAATTATGTGCGATGCTAGTGATTTTGCTGTTGGAGCTGTTTTAGGACAAAGGGTTGATAAAAAGTTGAATGTTATTTATTATGCTAGTAAGACCCTTGATAGTGCTCAAAAGAATTATGCTACTACTGAGAAGGAATTCTTAGCAGTAGTGTTTGCTTGTGATAAGTTTAGGCAATATATTGTTGATTGTAAAGTTATTATTCATACTGACCATGCTGCCATTAAGTATCTTATGACGAAGAAGGATGCCAAACCAAGGCTCATCAGATGGGTACTCCTTCTTCAAGAATTTGATTTGCAGATTGTTGATAGAAAAGGAGCAGACAACCCTGTAGCGGACAATCTTTCAAGGATGGAAGATATACCGCATGATCCCATCCCAGTCAACGACAGTTTTCCAGACGAACAACTTGCCGCTGTTAAAGTACAATCTCTTTCCGATCCTTGGTTTGCAGATTATGCTAATTTTATCGTTGCAAAGTATTTGCCTCCAGGTTTAACATTTCAGCAAAGGAAGAAGTTCTTCCATGATTTGAGGCATTACTTTTGGGATGACCCACATCTTTTCAAAGAAGGTCCGGACGGGATCGTGAGAAGATGCATACCGGAGCACGAGCAGAAGGACATTCTCAAGCAATGTCACGATAGTCCCTACGGAGGACATCACGCCGGTGAGAGGACCGCACATAAGGTTCTCCAATCAGGTTTTTATTGGCCTACACTCTTTAAAGATGCTAGAAATTATGTTTTAGCCTGTGATAAATGTCAGAGAGTTGGTAATATTAGTAGGAGGAATGAGATGCCTATGAATTACTCACTAGTTATTGAGCTTTTTGATTGTTGGGGTTTTGATTTTATGGGTCCTTTTCCTTCTTCGCACAAGTACACTCACATATTAGTTGCTGTTGATTATGTAACCAAGTGGGTTGAAGCAATCCCCACTGAAAGTGCAGATCACAAAACATCTTTGAAAATGCTCAAAGATGTAATTTTCCCTAGATTTGGTGTACCTAGGTATCTCATGACTGATGGAGGATCACACTTCACGCATGGAGCTTTTAGAAAAGCTTTAGCCAAGTACGATGTCAATCATAGAATTGCGTCACCGTACCATCCTCAAACTAGTGGGCAAGTTGAGCTCACCAATAGAGAGATCAAGTTGATCTTGCAAAAGACAGTTAACAGAAATAGGAACGAATGGTCAAATAAGTTAGGAGATGCTTTGTGGGCGTATAGAACTGCTTACAAAACCCCCATGGGCATGTCTCCCTATAAAATGGTCTATGGCAAGGCTTGCCATTTGCCATTAGAGTTAGAACACAAAGCTTTCTGGGCTGTTAGAGAGCTTAATGCTGACCCAAAGTTAGCTGGTGAAAAGCGTATGAATTACGGTAACGAAACATCGTGAACCGCCATAAAAGTTCCATATTACGAGTTTTTGCAAAATTAGGAAAATTTGAGGCCTAAGCGGAGCCGGAGAGGAGCTCCAGGGGGCCCAGGCGCCCCCCTGGCGCGGCCTACCTCCTGGCCGCGCCGGGAGGCCGCCTGGGCACCCAGGAGTCCGTTTCCGACCCCACTTTGGCTCGTTACCTTCCTTTTGTTGCAGAAATTTTTGCTATATATTCACCCGGATCGTTCCGGCAACGTATCTCGCGATTTTGTGTGTTTTCTCTTCAATCTGTTTCTACCAAGAGATCTTTTAGCTAGACCTAGGTGCCATGGCTTCCCCAAGTTCCCCCAAGGAAAAGTTCGTCATCAACGTCATCAACCCTTACCTCGCTGAGGTGAACAAGCACCCCCAGATCCTTCGTGTGGAGGACGGTGTTCTCCACAAGGAAGATCTGAAGGGACCAGTCATGGAGGGAAGCACCGAGGAGCGGCTGAAGGATATGGAACATGAGGTCTTCAAGTTCAAGAAGATGGTGGAGCGTGGTGTTGAAGCCAACTTCGACATCAGAAACGAGATCGAGGCTTCCCATAAGAAAGAGATGAAGGAGATGTGTTCAAGTCTGTCCGCACTAGAAGAAAAAGTTTATCAGCTCCAAGCACAAATCTATGATCTGCACAACCAGAACTGTGAGTATGAACTAAAGTTTCTACGCATGGGTTTAGGTGCTGAGTGCAGGATCCTGGAGACGGGAATGTCCTTCGAGACTGGAGAGGAGCTACCATGGAAGCGCTTCGCCAAGGAGTACCTGACTGAGAAGAACAAGAATGAGGAGTAAATCTCCTCGGGTAATGGCATCCCCTCAGCTTGTTCCAAGCTTGGGGGGAGTGCCCGGTATCTTTATCTTTATCTTAGTATTTTAGAATCAATTAGAGTCGTATCATGTCTAGGGAGTTTATTATATGAAATAGGTGTTTGCATTGAGGTCTATCACTCCGTCTGTGGAGAGACTGTATCCGTGAGTGTGGAGTCGTCTATATTGGAATATTACTGAGAAGTCTATTGGTTCCTTCGCTGCACTCGGTATTCTCTTCACGCAATCGGCATCATATGACGATTCTTATGGGGAGTATTGACCTTATATCGGGTATGACTTTGATAACTTTATTTAATTTTGGCAAACATAGCTTTGGTCTTGACAACATACATGTTTTCTCAAGTAGCGACATAGCCAAAACCTTTATGTTATTATGCTTGAAGTGTTATGTTGACAAGGAAGACAACTTGATGTGTTATGCTTACCTTAATGTTTATGCCTTATATGTTTTGCATCTAAATTAGCATCAACTGTCTGTTCTCTCAAAGCCTTTGCTAGCCAAACTCTTTGCCAAGTAGATTTCTGCTTGTGCATCCTTACCCTGAAACCATTACCTTCCATGTGAGTCCACCATACCTTCCTATTCGTGGTATTCCCCTACCACTCCTAAGTATAGAATTTATGTGTTATCCTTAAATGTTCAAAATATTCTGTTTTGTGCCTCTTGTTTAGCTCATGAGGAAGTAGTAGGTAATTCATGATCTTCTTAAGTTGGACAAGTTTTATCCCGGGATTGCATGTCTAATCTGCAAACCCATAATACGAGGAGGAACTGGCATGGGTGCGCCCAGCTCGAAAGATAATATAACAAACAAACCCTCCTTCACGCTTGGTCTATGAGAAATCAGAAACTTTGGTAGTGATAAACAAAGGAGATTAAGGGGATGTGATCGTCCTCACTTGGGAGCCTTTCCTCGAAACTTGTCCATCTTGAGAAGTAATTGAGCTATCTATTAGCATTCGTTGACAAACTATGCACCGCCCCAAAATCTATTTTTATTCTGTTTGATTTAAGGATAGCACATGAGTTTTCCCTGCTTGCCCTTAACAAGGCCTTTCTTCCACTTTCATGTTGAGTCAGTTTTCCCACTTCCTTCTTTTCCCTAAGAGAACAGACGTTTGATGTTGATGAGGATTCATCCATATAGAGCTGCATTAAGTTTTTCCATGCCATATCCTTGCTGACATTATCTTTTGGTAAGTAAGTTGTTTGCGAAAGCTTTTGCCTAGCGAGCATCTTCCTTTGTGTTAGCATTTGCACTTCATGACTATTAACATGTCCTTTCAAAAGCTTCAAATTGTTTGTAGTTGTCCTTTGACCAAGGTTATGTTTGCCATAATTTGATGAGTTTCCTCAGCCCTACTTTTGATTATAATTGTTATTACTTTCTCATGAGGGCCTTATGAGTTGAGGTTGCTGTTGAAGATGCTTGAGTTTGATGGAGAAACCTTGATGCTTCTTGTCCGTATTTTATTTATCGACACTTCACTCTCTAAACTTGTGGACAGGTTTATCGAGCTCAGTATTCGCTTGGGGACAAGCGAGGTCTAAGATTGGGGGAGTTGATACGTCCAAAATGCATCACTATTTTATATAGTAATTATTTCTTATTCATTGATATATTTCACGATATGATGCTATTCTTATGTTGTTTTGGCTTATTTTACACAGTTTGCAACTTTCCGGTGCCGAAGCAGCAGACGCAGGATTCAGCGGTAAAAAGTGGATGCTGAGTTGCTGAAGAAGAACACCTCCAAATTACCTGAAAATCGACAGAGGCTGTTTTCCAGCAGGAACACGAAGACACGCAAAAGAGCGACCAGAGGGGGGGCACAGGGTGCCCAGACGGCCACCTGGCGCGGCCCCACCCCTGGCCGCGCCGGGAGGGCGCCTGGACCCCCGGGGCCACTCCCGGCTCCCCCCTCTGGCCTATATACTCCTCGTCGTCCAAAAACCCTAAAGGAGAGAAATTTCTAGAGTTCCGCCGCCGCTCCGTGGCGGAAACCTACAGAGAAGAAAAGCCATCTCTAACGGGCAGATTCCGCCGGGGAGATCACCTCCCGGAAGGGGAGATCGTCGCCATCGTCATCACCATCGTCACGTGCATCATCGAGATCATCATCAACATCATCCCCATCATCAGCACCATCTCCACCTCCATCCAATCTTGTCTCACAATTGCAACTCGTGTTGTAATCCGTACTATCTATCCTCTCTACTCTACCGGTGTTGATTACTACTTTGTGGTGAATGCTATTGAGTTTTGTTGAAGAAATATTATTGTGTCCAGATTGTTTATCATATGTTTATCCCCACTAATCATGATCTCTTTTATGTCTTGTGAGTAGTTACTTTAGTTCTTGAGGACATTGGAGAAGTCTAGTTGTTAGTAGTCATATGATGTTGAAGTAATTTGTGTTGGTTGATATTTAAGTTGTGTTGTTATTTTCCTAGTGGTGTTGTGTGAGTCGAACACTCAACACTTCGCCTTATCAAGGACCTAGGGGAATGCATTGTGTATAAAGAATGCTTACGTGGGTTGCCGGAGTGACAGAAACCTAAACCCCAGTTCGCACACTTTTGCACAAGGGAACAATGGATCACCGATCGTACTGCTATGGTTAGGCTTTTGCCTTAAATACTATCTTGTATTTGCGGATGCTTGCAAGGTGTTTAATCATAAGAGTACACTTATCTTAGTCTAGAGGGTGTACTAGCATAGATCCACCCACTCAACACTTATCAACACAACACATAGTACCGATGCAGAATATGGCGAAAGCACATGATTACCTCTCTTTGAAGGGAATATGCCCGAGAGGCAATAATAAAGTGTTTATTATATTATTCCTTGTTTATGATAAACGTTTATTTCTCATGCTAGAATTGTATTAACCGGAAACGTTGATACATGTGTGTTTAATAAACAAACAATGGTTCCTAGTAAAGCCTCTCTTTTAACTAGCTCGTCGATTAACAGATGATCAAGGTTTCCTGATCATGAACATTGGATGTTGTTAATAACGGGATCATATCATTAGGAGAATGATGTGATGAATATATACCCAAACTAAGTATAACAATACGATCAAGTCATTTAGTTTATATTGTTATATCTTGCATTCGAAGTAATCTTGTTCCTTAGACCATGAGACCATGTCAATCACTAATACCGAAAGAATACTTTAATGACATCAAACGTCACACCGTAACAGGGTGACTATAAAGGTGGTGTTAGGTATTCGGAAAGTATTAGTTGAGGCTCATGGATCAAGAATGGGATTTGTCCATCCAAAATGACAGAGATATATACTCTGGGCCCTCTCGGTGATATCACATTGACACCTCTTGCAAGCACGTGACTAGGTCACAAGAATGTCATATCACAGAACGAGTAAAAGAGTACTTGTCGGAAACGAGATCGAACAAGGTATGGTTGATACCGATGATCGGATCTCGGACAAGTAAAATATCGCGAGACAAAGGGAATTAGTTACGACGTTGATGGTTCACACGATCACAAGATTCATCGTTGAATATATAGGAGTCATCACGGATCTCCAGATCCCGTTGTTGATTATTGATCGGAGAGGTGTCTCAATCATGTCTGTATTATTCGCGAACCGTAAGGTGACACACTTAAGGTTTGATGATGCATTTTGAGAGGATAAGGAATATTGAAGAATGTTTTGGACAGCACCGAAATTGTTTCGGGTAAAATTGAAATAGTTCAAGGGGTTTTTGTCGGATGGTTGTTAATAGAATTAACAAATGATTCGAGGTGCAATGTGCAAATGTTTGTTAATAGGATTAACAAATATTAAATAAAGAAATAGAAATGTTTTATTTATTTATTAAAGAAAACCTTTGGATTTTCCAAGTGGACAATTAAGGGAGCATGGGTGGGTGTGAGTGTGGCTTCCACTCACATCAAGAGGGGAAGAGGTGGAGGCACCATGAGTTGGCCGCCCCCCCCTCTTGGGCTGCCCACTCCTCCCCTATAAAAGGAGGGTGAGCGCTTCCCCTCCCATTGACTTGCCTCACCTCCCTTCCTCTCCACCCGCTGCTCCATACCATGGTCTTCCGCTTGGCGAAGCCCTGACCGTGGAATTCTTCACCGCATCATGTTGTTGTGCTGCTGGATTTCTGTGGATCCTCTCCTTCCGCTGCCCCGCTGGATCGAGGGAACGGAGGTCGTCATCAAGCTGTACGTGTGACCGAGCACGGAGACGCTCAGCGTACATCATCGCGATCTTGAGATCGGCAAGTGAACCACTACATCATCCACGAGATTTGATCTCGTAACGTTTTAAGTCTTCGAGGGTTAGTTCTTCTATGACATCCTACTCGTTGCTTACATCTCCTAGATTAGATCTTGGCTTGTTGGTTATTTATGCGTAGGAATTTTTTTTGTTTTCCTTTCTACGAACCCTTCAGTGGTATCAGAGCCTCGTCTATGCGTAGATGGTTTGTACGAGTAGAACACATATGGATGTGGGCGTTGATGATCATGGTTTTGCCTCCTTTTGTATTTTGGATCCTAGTGGCATAGTGGGAAGAAGCAGCCCGGACTAACCTTACATGTCCGCGTACATGAGACTTGTTCCACGACTGACATGCAACTTGTATTGCATAAGTGGCTGGCGGGTGTCTGTCTCTCTCACTATAGTTAGGACCTAATCTACAACGGGTTGTTAAAAATATGTTTTATCAACGTTGTGGCTTATGTTCGTAGGTATGAACGGTTCTATCTTCGTAAGCCCAAGCCACGTAAAATATGCAAAAATAAATTAGAGACGTCTAACTTGTTTTTGCAGGGCATGTGATGTGATATGGTCAATGTTACAAATTTGATGTATGAGATTATCCATTTTGTAAGTTATTGACATACCGGCAGGAGCCATATGGTTGTCTTATTATTTATGGTCTGCGTGCTGTATATCATATCCATGTGATATGTTGTAATTTGATGGACAATCAAGATGGAGGTGCCATGGACCTTGGTGCCATGCCGGTGGGATGATGAAGATCATACCATGATGCACAAGATGGAGATCAAGTGCAAGAAGGACCATATCATATCACATTATCCATGCATGTGATGTTAATCCTTTTATGCATCTTATTTTGCTTAGACCGCGACGGTAGCATTATAAGATGATCCCTCTCAATTAATATCAAGATAATAATGTGTTCTTCCTTAGTATGCACCGTTAAGAAAGTTCGTCGTTTCGAGACACCACGTGATGATCGGGTGTGATAGACTCTACGTTCGCATACAACGGGTGTTTTCAAGCCTAGCATGTACAGACATGGCCTTGAAACACACGCAATACGATGGTTCTACTTGGCGAGCCTAGCATGTATAGACATGGCCTCGGAACACGAACCGAAAGGTAAAGCATAAGTCATATGGATGATATGATGAACATGTCGATGTTCGCCTTTGCAGCTACATCATCTCACGTGATGATCGGTTTTGGTGTAGTGAATTTGGTTTGTGTAATCACCAAAACGACTAAGAGGGATGTTGTTTTTGAGTGGGAGTTCATGGGATAATTTTTTGAATTAACTTGAACTTAATTTATCATAAACTTAGTCCAAATAGTCTTTGCAAATATGTTGTAGATCATGGCTGCACCTACCTTCAATTTCAATATGTTCATGGAGAAAGAAAAGCTAGCGAACAATGGTAGCAACTTTACCAACTGAGCACTTAACCTGAGGATTCTCCTCACCGCTTGCAAGAAGCTCTATGTGCTTGATGCACCACTAGGTGACCAGCCCGCTGATGATGCTTCTGATGAAGATAAAAATGTTTATCTGACTCAAAAAGAAGACCACAATATAGTTCATTGCGACATCATTTATGGATTAGAACCAGAGCTACGAAAACGTTTTGAGAACAGCACTGCTTATGCTACAATGGGAGAATTGAAAATGATTTTCGATAACCATGCTGCAGTTGAGAGTTATGATGCTTCAGAAAAGTTCTTTAGCTGCATGATGGAAGAGAACAGCTCCGTCAGTGAGCACGTACTCAAAATGTCTGCGTACGCTGATAAGCTCATAGCCTTGGGAATAACGATTCCCAATGAGCTAGGGATACATCGTGTTCTTCAATCTCTGCCACCTAGTTACAAGAACTTTGTGATGAACTATAATATGCAAGGCATGAAGAAGTCTCTTCCTGAGCTTCTCTCGATGCTTAAAACTGCTGAAGTGGAGATCAAGAAAGAGCATCAAGTGTTGATGATCAATAAGACCACTAGTTTCAAGAAAGGCAAGAAAGGCAAGCCAAAGGGCAACTTCAAGAAGGTTGTCAAATCTGTTTCTACACCTGAGAAGAAAACCAAGAATGGTCCTAAGCCTGAGACTGAGTGCTTCTATTGCAAGGGCACTGGCCACTGGAAGCGAAACTGCCCCAAATATCTGGCAGATAAGAAGGCCGGCAAAGTGAACAAAGGTATATGTGATATACATGTTATTGATGTGTACCTTACTAGTACTCGCGGTAGTGCCTGGGTATTTGATACTGGTTCGGTTGCTCACATATGTAACTCGAAACAGGAACTGCAGAATAAGCGACCACTAGCAAAGGATGAGGTGACGATGCGCGTCGGCAATGGATCAAGAGTTGATGTGATCGCCGTCGGCACGCTACCTCTTCGTTTACCATCTGGATTAGTTATAAACCTGAATAAATGTTATCTGGTGCATGCGTTGAGCATGAACATCATTTCTGGATCTTGCTTAATGCAGAGTGGTTATTCCTTTAAGTCCGAGAACAATGGTTGTTCGATTTATATGAATAATATCTTTTATGGTCACGCACCTGAGAAGAATGGTTTATTTCTTTTGAATCTTGATAGTATTGATACACATATTCATAGTGTGAATGCCAAAAGAATCAAATTAAATGATGATATTGCTACTTACATGTGGCATTGCCGCTTAGGTCATATTGGTGTTAAACGCATGAAGAAGCTCCATTCTGATGGACTCTTAGAATCACTTGATTATGAATCATTTGAAACGTGTGAACCATGCCTTATGGGCAAGATGACTAGAACCCCGTTTTCAGGTTCTATGGAACGGGCGACAGACTTACTGGAAATCATACATACTGATGTGTGTGGACCAATGAGTGTATCGGCACGCGATGGATATTGTTATTTTGTCACTTTCACAGATGATTTGAGTAGATATGGATATATTTACTTAATGAAACACAAATCTGAGACGTTTGAAAAGTTCAAAGAATTTCAGTGTGAAGTTGAAAATCATCGTAACAGAAAGATTAAATTTCTACGATCTGATCGTGGAGGTGAATATTTAAGTTACGAGTTTGGCATACATATGAAACAATGTGGAATAGTTTCACAACTCACACCTGCCGGAACACCACAGCGTAATGGTGTTTCCGAACGTCGTAATCGTACTTTATTGGATATGGTTCGATCTATGATGTCTCTTACAGATTTGCCACTGTCATTTTGGGGTTATGCACTAGAGACCGCTGCATTCACTTTAAATAGGGCACCATCTAAATCCTTCGAAACGACACCATATGAATTATGCTTTGGAAACAAACCTAAGCTGTCATTTCTAAAAGTTTGGGGCTGCGATGTTTATGTGAAGAAGCTTCAACCGGATAAACTCGAACCCAAAGCGGAAAAATGCATCTTCATAGGATACCCTAAGGAAACAATAGGGTACACCTTCTATCACAGATCCGAAGGCAAGATTTTCGTTGCCAAGAATGGATCCTTTTTAGAGAAGGAGTTTCTCTCGAAAGGTGTGAATAGTAGGAAGGTAGAACTCGATGAGGTTATTGAACCTTCTCTTCTTGGAATGGCGAGTAGCGCAGCACCGGAAGTTGTTCCAGTGCCGACTCCGTCAATTGAAGAGGGAACTAATGATCAAGATCATGAAACTCCAGAAGAGGAAACTACCGTGCTTCGCATGTCAACTAGGGAACGTACAGCTCCTGAACTGTATGGGAATCCCGTCTTAAACTTCATGGTAGATGGAAGTGATGACCCTGCGACGTATGATGAAGCAATGACGATGAGCCCAGATTCCAACAAATGGCTTGAAGCCATGAAATCCGAAATGGGATCCATGTACGAAAACCAAGTTTGGACTTTGGTGGACTTACCCGATGACCGTAAGGCCATTGAGAACAAATGGATTTTTAAAAAGAAAACTGATGCTGATGGTAATGTGACCGTCTATAAAGCTCGACTTGTCGCAAAAGGTTTTCGACAAATTCAAGGAGTTGACTACGATGAGACCTTCTCACCAGTAGCGATGCTAAAGTCAGTTAGGATTATGTTAGCAATTGCTGCATTTTTCGATTATGAAATCTGGCAGATGGATGTCAAAACGGCATTCCTGAATGGTGACATTGAGGAAGAGTTGTATATGATGCAACCCAAAGGTTTTGTTGATCCTAAGGATGCTGACAAGGTATGCAAGCTTCAACGTTCCATTTATGGACTGAAGCAAGCATCCCGGAGTTGGAACCTCCGTTTTGATAAGGTGATCAAAGAGTTTGGATTTGATCAAACGTACGGAGAAGCTTGTATCTACAAGAAAGTGAGTGGGAGCTCTGTAGCATTTCTAGTACTGTATGTGGATGACATATTTTTGATTGGAAATGATATAGAATTGTTAAAAGGTGTAAAAGGTTATTTGAGCAGTAGTTTTTTGATGAAAGACCTCGGTGAAGCAGCTTATATATTAGGCATCAAAATCTACAGGGATAGATCAAGACGCTTAATTGGACTTTCGCAAAGTACATACATTGACAAGATTTTGAAGAAGTTCAGAATGAATAAAAGTAAGAAGGGGTTCTTACCAATGTTGCAAGGCAAGACGTTGAGTAAGACTCAATGTCCAGTTACAGCAGAAGATAGAGAGGAAATGAATAAGATTCCCTATGCTTCAGCCATAGGTTCTGTCATGTATGCTATGCTATGTACAAGACCAGACGTGGCACATGCTATTAGTTTGACTAGCAGGTACCAATCCGATCCAGGTTTGGAACACTGGGCGGCGGTCAAGAATATCCTTAAGTACTTGAGAAGAACTAAGGATATGTTTCTCGTGTATGGCGGTGAAGAAGAGCTCGTCGCAAGAGGTTACGTCGATGCTAGCTTCATCACTGATCCGGATGACTCTAAGTCACAATCCGGATACGTATTTATTATGAATGGAGGAGCAGTAAGCTGGAGGAGTTCCAAGCAATCTGTGGTAGCGGGATCATCAACAGAAGCGGAATATGTTGCTGCCTCAGAGGCAACAAATGAAGCAGTTTGGATGAAGGAGTTCATATCCGAACTAGGTGTGGTTCCGAGTGCTTTGGATCCAATGGTTATCTATTGTGACAACAATGGTGCCATTGCCAATGCTAAGGAACCAAGGTCTCACAAGAATTCCAAGCATATCAAGCGCCGTTTTCACTCCATCCGTGAGTATGTCAAGGATGGGGATGTGAAGATTTGCAAAGTACACACAGATCTGAATGTGGCAGATCCGTTGAGTAAAACTCTCCCAAAGGCAAAACATGATAAACACCAGAACTCCATGGGTGTTAGATTCATTACTATGTAATATAGATTATTTCCCCTAGTGCAAGTGGGAGACTGAAGGGAATATGCCCGAGAGGCAATAATAAAGTGTTTATTATATTATTCCTTGTTTATGATAAACGTTTATTTCTCATGCTAGAATTGTATTAACCGGAAACATTGATACATGTGTGTTTAATAAACAAACAATGGTTCCTAGTAAAGCCTCTCTTTTAACTAGCTCGTCGATTAACAGATGATCAAGGTTTCCTGATCATGAACATTGGATGTTGTTAATAATGGGATCATATCATTAGGAGAATGATGTGATGAATATATACCCAAACTAAGTATAACAATACGATCAAGTCATTTAGTTTATATTGTTATATCTTGCATTCGAAGTAATCTTGTTCCTTAGACCATGAGATCATGTCAATCACTAATACCGAAAGAATACTTTAATGACATCAAACGTCACACCGTAACAGGGTGACTATAAAGGTGGTGTTAGGTATTCGGAAAGTATTAGTTGAGGCTCATGGATCAAGAATGGGATTTGTCCATACAAAATGACGGAGAGATATACTCTGGGCCCTCTCGGTGATATCACATTGACACCGCTTGCAAGCACGTGACTAGGTCACAAGAATGTCATATCACAGAACGAGTAAAAGAGTACTTGTCGGAAACGAGATCGAACAAGGTATGGTTGATACCGATGATCGGATCTCGGACAAGTAAAATATCGCGAGACAAAGGGAATTAGTTACGACGTTGATGGTTCACACGATCACAAGATTCATCGTTGAGTATATAGGAGTCATCACGGATCTCCAGATCCCGCTGTTGATTATTGATCGGAGAGGTGTCTCAATCATGTCTTTATTATTCGCGAACCGTAGGGTGACACACTTAAGGTTTGATGATGCATTTTGAGAGGATAAGGAATATTGAAGAATGTTTTGGACAACACCGAAATTGTTTCGGGTAAAATTGAAATAGTTCAAGGGGTTTTTGTCGGATGGTTGTTAATAGAATTAACAAATGATTCGAGGTGCAATGTGCAAATTTTTGTTAATAGGATTAACAAATATTAAATAAAGAAATAGAAATGTTTTTTTTATTTATTAAAGAAAAACTTTGGATTTTCCAAGTGGACAATTAAGGGAGCATGGGTGGGTGTGAGTGTGGCTTCCACTCACATCAAGAGGGGAAGAGGTGGAGGCACCATGAGTTGGCCGCCCCCCCCTCTTGGGCTGCCCACTCCTCCCCTATAAAAGGAGGGTGAGGGCTTCCCCTCCCATTGACTTGCCTCACCTCCCTTCCTCTCCACCCGCTGCTCCATACCATGGTCTTCCGCTTGGCGAAGCCCTGACCGTGGGATTCTTCACTGCATCACGTTGTTGTGCTGCTGGATTTCTGGGGATCCTCTACTTCCGCTGCCCCACTGGATCAAGGGAACGGAAATCGTCATCAAGCTGTACGTGTGACCGAGCACGGAGACGCTCAGCGTACATCATCGCGATCTTGAGATCGGCAAGTGAACCACTACATCATCCACGAGATTTGATCTCGTAACGTTTTAAGTCTTCGAGGGTGAGTTCTTCTATGACATCCTACTCGTTGCTTACATCTCCTAGATTAGATCTTGGCTTGTTGGTTGTTTATGCGTAGGAATTTTTTTTGTTTTCCTTGCTACGAACCCTTCACTCCCGTGTGTCCTCAAGAACACTTTAGCTTTTATAAGTTCAGTTGCTAAGACTCTCCTTTGCTAAGAAAGGATTGGGCCACTCTTTACTATCCAGTATCTTTTACCTTGCTCATTTTTACTATCCTGTCGCTTATACCAAGAAAACCCCTAAAAAGTTATCTTTCAGTGCTTGCAGTTATCTCCTTACCAAAGTCACTTGCTACTACCTTCTGCTCCTCGTTGGGTTCGACACTCTTACTTATCGAAAACACTGCAATTGATCCCTCTACGTTGAGGGTCATCAATGTGCTGTTGCCACAAGGGGGGAAACAACGGTGCTTGTAACCGCGGTTACAAGGATTGTTTAGTTTACGCAGAGTTCTTTTTAATGCAGTTGTCTGTTGCTTTGGGTTTACACTTTGGGTGGGGCTCACAACTTAATACCAGCGAGATGTTCTGGATAGATATCTCAAGGTGGATGATTAGTAGTAGATGCAGATGGATTTCGGTCTACTTATTTTGGCGTACTGCCCGTGCTTTTGAGCCTGTTCCTTTCTTTTGTAGCATAGTTAGCATTGCGGTGCGTTCATAATCCTGTCAATTGCCCTTCTGTAATTTGTTTACCTCGCATAGCAGTTTTATCGTCTTTTGGGAGAGAGACATCACTAGTGAACATCACGTATCCCGGTCCATATCCTCATTACTGTTTCCAAGCTTTATTTACTTTACTGCTTTTACTTGCTATCATTATCCCTTGCGTTTTATCCTTTGTGAACAACAAGACCGGAGAGATTGACAACCTCTCTGAACTTCGTTGGGAACAAAGTTATCTGTGTCTGTGTGCAGGTCCGTGTCAGTTGCGCCGCTGACACCTACTTATCATCTCTGGAGTCCTACTGGAGACAAACCTTGGTATCTTCACCGAGGGAAAACTGCTGCTGCACTACATCTCAAACCTTCCACTTGGGGCAACCAACGAAGGGCGAGAAGCCATCAACTATTCCAGACTGAATTTGTCTTTTTTACCGTGAGCTCTCTAGATGTCCAAAAATGTTCAGATTTTACACGAACATCTAGCCCCTAAGCATTTTTCACCATAATAAAATTTGGATATTTTTTAGCTTTTTTCATGTCTTTTCGAAAGTTTCTTGTGCAGGAACATATGAGGCTAAGCTCAGATTTGAATATCCCGATTCAACTACTATATTTATAGCTAGATAGAACATAATTTTTTACTTAACCTATCAATGTAATCTTACATGGATTTATTTTGATCCTGGCATGATTAGAAGTTGCTTTGTATTCATATTGTAACTCTACTCCATGTCACGCTTAACCATGCTTAAGAGTTAGAGTTGTGCAACTATTGATCCATCATGAGCGATGAATCAGACGTGATAGTGATCATATTCATCGTAGAGGTAGATAAAATGAGTATAAATGAAAAATGACTAAAGGTAAAGATGAGAAGCCACGTTGTAGAACGTGGTGGCTTGTCTCATTTAAGCCACTTTTAGGATCCAACTTCTTGTATATTTGATCCAAGATTGAGCGTACATCCATGTGCCCCCTTATGATGGACAACCCTTAACCTACTGACTTACCTCAGACCGCGCATGAATTTCACATAGTTTGAGCTTTAGCGACATATTCAGGGAAAGAATATTAAGTGGCAATACATGACGTAGGATATGGCACGACCTGCAAAGTGAGACAACTATCCTTCTAGAGTAGGGTGGGGCCATGCACAAAATGTTTGATTTCATATTGAAGAAATTCGGTTGGACTCTCGATTATTGTTCCAACTCAAATAGGCAAATCCTTGAACTAGAGTCGAATTTAAGGTAAAATTCATAGTCGATCACCCTCTGTCGGCATACGCCTTTAAGTGTGCTACTAATTATATGGGCATTAAATAACGTTTGATGCATGTGGGCAAACTCGTAAACTCTTGCAAGGTAAATTTTATTTGATTGGTTATGTCCGTGGTTAAGTGACTACTTGGTGATACATGCTTAATCATAGACAACACTAATGGTTGCCTTGAACGTGCTAAGATAAACGTGAGTGCCTTGAATCACTTGCTTATTGGTGAGTTGAGGAAGGATTCATGATGGTGTATAGATGTGGAGGTTGATGGCCCACAAGACATACATGATTATGTAGCACCTTCTTGTAAGTATCTCGGATAGTTATCGTCCAACAAAGAGCAAACTGTAGTATTAATAGATGTTGTTTCAGTCACACGCAAGTTGTCACCAGTCTCGTGTGATTAATTATTGAATATCTGCAAGGATTGGTGTAGCTCCGGTAGACATATGAAAGAGCGTTGAAACAAAGTAACGTGTCTGAAACGTGAAGTAAATAAAAGTAAAGAACTGTAAATAAATTATCGGGTTGTCTACAATGGAGAGATTAGGCCCGGGGAAACTTGGATCATGGTAGACATCAAATGTGTCGGCGCAATGGTAATATCATTTACCTTGTCATGTGATTCTACCTCACTGATTATATATTTTGTAGGAGGTTCATCCTTGATACGTCTCAAATATATCTATATTTTCTATTGTTTCATATCATATTTATACCACTTTAGTATGGTTTTGACATAATTCTTATCATTTTTTTCTAGACTAAACTATTAATTCACTATCCAATGTCAGTTGTTGTTTTTTGCTATTTTTGGGTCATTTAGGAGAATCAATTTTATGGGGTCCAAAGGAATAATAGGAAAAGGTAGAAATAATTTTTGCATCGGAAAGCTTCCGGAGAGCACTAGAGCCACCAGGGGCACAAACCCAACGCACCCAAGCCACGTGGGGTGATCTTGTGCCCCCCTAGTGATCCTCTTTACCGCCTCTCGATGCTCACATTTTTTTCCACCGCCACACCTCTCTGTTCTGGGAGAAGAACTTTTCCACCGCCACACCTCTCTGTTCTGAAGCGATCTAACCTTGAGGCATGTTCTGGTTAATCTATCGGAGGGGGAATCATTTTTGTCCATCTACATTAACCTAGTTTTTACCATGATCGCTTGTGAGTATTTTCCTTTGGACTATGGATCCATTGCAATAACTAGATGACTTTCTTTCACACTCTTCTCAATACAATGATCACATGAACTATCCTACATGGTTATGACAATCTAATGTAATTACTCGATGTTTTTATGTGGTGTGATGAATTTTCACTTTATGATAAGATATATCTATGATTTATATTTGGATTCTTATGAGTTGTTTGTTGTACGATTCTTATACATACGTGCTCTCTGATCTATTTTTTTTATTTGGCCAAGCTAGATGGATGATCTTCAAGATGAAGTTGTGTATGTTGGTTGGGCTCAATCTTACAAGTAATTTACCACAACAACATAAATTTAAAAAAGGCTTGTATTGTATTGTATTGTATTGTATTGTATTATTATCACTAAGGATAAAATAACAATTGTGTAGTTGTCCTTAAAACGCATGGTAATGACAATATACATCAACATCATATCACCATGTTTAATGCAATACTCTGTTCTTTCTCTTCATGCACAAGCAAGAATTCTCTCTGACCACCCATTCATATTACCATTAGTTATTTCTTCAATGTGATCAAATATATCACTGGTGATCCTTCCCACTACGTAGGCAGACCAAGTTACCTTTCCCTAAAGGCCTCAACTGCTGCTTCATCCTATACCTCTCATAACCGGAGTGTTAGTGGTGTGAAGAAAATTGACTTTTCTTTTTGTTAACACTCTAACCAAAGCAGTCATCGTATTCAAGTATCTAATTCAAGTATTCAACCTGTTTGCACTTTGTTACGGGGTCACCTTGTCCTATAATTCTTGAAGGAGTAAAATAAGGTAAAAATTATCCATTCATACGGGCAATGAATCTGATCGACATGACACACTTCATGATCAAATGAACAAAATTGAAGCTAAAACGAAGTCTGAGTAGCATTTCCTTCAAATAATGACATTCAACCGATCACAAGTTTTCATCATATCAATTTGGACAACATACGAGTAATTTTCCCCTTCCTTTTGTCTCTCTATAGAATGACCACTTTCAAAGGAAACAAACACATTATCAGTGAGAAGACGTTCATGTGCAAAATCACTCTAATCTTCTCCCATAATCACATTCACCCAATTGTTCTAGCGGTTTTGTGATCCCTTTTGCAACAATTTTTTAACGCATTTGATAGAGCAATACAGGGTTATACTGTGTAACAAAATGAGGGTATTACGTTTGGAATAAGTGTAATAGTGGTGTCGATGATAGTGTAATATAGAGTTATCTCCCGTCCTGCAAAATAACTACCGATATGCGGTATGAAAAAACAGTTCGAATAGGTACCATATATCTTCATGACCCATAATTTTTTATAGGGAACGCTAAAAACCACACCGCAACCTGTATATCTCTCGTTTTTCATCTCTTGTTTGTAGTTTCCTCTATTGCACGAAAACGGTTGACACGCGTGAAATTTGCTTTGTGCAACACCTCCACCACCGCCGTACCTCACCTCCACTGAGCGGTAGCCAGAGCAAGGGTGGGCGCGACTAACGATCAGGCGAGGCCTGCCGGCGCAACCAGTGGTCGGGCCATGCGCGAGCAGTAGGAGGAAGATGACGCTATTGTGATCTAATTTTTGTTTTTAAAAATATTTTTTCAAATTATACTGTATATGTTCTAACGGTAAGCCTCACATCCATTCTGCAGTACAAGAGTTGCTCTCACCTAAGGAAACCATGTGGAGTAGTAGCATTTTGCTTTGATGCAAAAAAGATGATTGGGCGAATCAATCTATGGTTGAGTTGGTTAGGTGGATGGTTGTATTTTTAACCCACCAGAGTTCAAATCACAGATTTGATATTGGCGCTCGCATTTTCATGAATATATTTTCCGCTTTTCGGTGATGTACTTTTAGTGGGAGGAAATGTCTCTGTCGAAAATAAGGTGATGACTTTGTTAATTTTAAGATAATATGCTATTTCAGTATTGCGAAAATGTTGCGTAAGGGTATGTACTGTGTTCTCAAAAACATTTTTTGATCCTGGCCGCAACCACGCCGTAAATGACCCGGCTTGGGACCCGATGTCCCTCGCGGTCGACCGCTTCACTCTCAGAAACTACTCCCAAAGCGAATCAACCTGTGGTTGAGTTGGCTACGTGGATGGTTGTATCTCCAGCTTACCAGAGTTCAAATCCCAGATTTGACATTGATGCTCGCATTTTCCTGAATATATTTCAGGCTTTTCGGTGATCCGCTTTCAGTGGGAGGAGACGTTCCCGTCGAAGACGAGGTGGTGACTTCGTTAATCTCAAGATGATATGCCGGCTCAGTATTGCGAAGATGCTCATAGGGGTAGGGTGTGCGTGTGTGCGTTCATAGGGGTGAGTGTATATACTCGTGTATGTGAGTGTCTGCGTTGTATTGTGTTCCTCGAAAAAAAAAAAACTACTCCCAAAAGTGAACCCCGTCTTCCTCCTCCCTCCCGCTAAACCCAACCCAGCCACAGCCACCTGCTCAATTGCGCCTAGGGTTCCGCCCCCATGACCGTCGCCGAGCTCGTGGCACTCGCCAGGTTCGACACGCTCCTCTTCCTCCAATGGGGGCTCGTGTGGCTCGGCACCGCGGGGGTCCTCGCCGCGCTCATCGCGCGCCGCGCCCTGGGCCAGGTCGGGCTTTCCCCCGTGCTCACGGTGCTGTCCTCGGTCTCCATGTGCTTCGGTCTGTTGCTCACCCCCTTTAACCTCTTCGGCGCGCGCGAAGCCCGCTCCCGGTACAACACCGCCGCCGTCGCCAGCAAGGTATCGCGCAAAGACTTCCCTTTACAGCATCTTAATTCTTAAATGGGATTCTACATGTGTGCGGTTTAAATTTAAGTTGCCAATTCCCACTTAGAAGAAATTAGGATCGGATATTTTCTTGAATTCAAAAGCGGCTGCGACTGTATGCAAAAATGCCTCTGCCCCCCGGCTAGCTTCAGAGCATATACTATGACCTCGTTCTGATTTTGTATTCCATCGTACTCTGCGTGAATTTTCATCAAGGATGTCGAAGAGCCCCTGAAAACCCGTCGCCAGATTGCGGGAGGGATGCTCAAGGACCCTTTCCTGTTTGGAAACTTCATTTTCACAGTCTTCATGCTGATCGCAATCGATTACGATTTCGTGGTGGGGCTGTTGCGTCTGGAAGGATGTCAGAGGGAGTACATTGGTTCAATAGTGAGGGATGTGGCGTTAATGGTCGCTGGTTCATCATACTGTTTCATCATCTTACCAAGTATGGCACTGATGCAATTGAGGATGAAGTAGAGGGTTATGTGGCTGCGTTGTTGAGGTATATACTTGCCCTCTTCTCTGTTCACCTATTGGTGCCATGCTATATGTTCTGTATGACTATGCTGTTTCTAGTTTCATGAATCCTGATAACTTGTGAGTTTTGTATGTGTGCTGCAATCATTTATACATGTAATCGAGTAACACTTTGGTGCTGATAACTTTACACCAAACCATTTTGTCGTACATCCCAGTTAGACAACCTGCAAGAAAGTTTGGGTTCTTGGCTTGTTGATAGATGTTATAGCTTTCCTAAAAGTATTTGCATTTAATTCTTTGGTAAAACAAGTTGCCTTTTGACCAATCAGATCCATACAGAGAGATCATCAGCAGAAATCTAGTATGCATTGTGCAATTGTCCATGTTCAGTCATTCCCATGACTATTATGATCGGGAAGCTTTTAATTATCCACCGAAACCCAACATAAGTGGTAGGCCTCAAATTTCAAAGGGCTGTGTCGTGGGGTGTTTACTTGCCTTTTTTTATCTCTTATACATGTAAACTTATTACGTTCTCTTAGTGAAGATAGCTTATAGAAATTCAATTTGATTATTCAAGTAAACTCTGATGGTAATATTATAGAACCGACCCTTCATTTAATTCACAGCTACTATATACTTGCATGTGGTGTTGTTCCATGGCATTTTTGTCAAAGTGCATTCAAAAATATACTTTCTTCTCTTTCATGGGTTATCAGTTCCTCTTTATTTCCCCAGAGTAACTTGTTTTGCAAGAGCATCTATAACAAATATTTTTGATAGTTTATTATATGATTGTTTGTTAATTATATCGGTGCTTCTTATGCAATAAAACTGAAGAATAACACTGTCGGGGAGTCGATTCCATAATGACAAAAGCCCATAGTTCCATTGAAAATTTCCTATTCCGCTGTTTATACCATGCTTTGTTCTGTCCACCAGTCTTCATAGTGTAATGCATGTGAATATATGGGACTCGCAATCTCAAGATGGTTTTTATATATGGGATAACTACTGATTAGGCCACATCTTTTACCATTGATTGTACTGAAATTCAGAGTCCATTTTGAGCTAGCTACCTGCATTAAATTTGTACCTTTAAGCCCCCCCCCCCCCCCCCAAGCCTTTCCAAATTAGCTGTTACACAGAGCAACAAGAATTATGCTCTATATGTTGAGTTTCAATCGTTGTATTCCATCAGGTCTGGGGTTCCACATAGCCCTTCCCACTGTTCATCTTCAAAATTCCTTTGGCTGATCTAATTGCATTGGCATGTTAGTGGCCCTGAACATGTTGGCATGATACTACTTTTCATATATCAATACATTCAAGTTCTGCTTAATATTGATAAACATCTACATATCCTGATTCAAGTGCTTGTATACGTTGTAATCTAATATTTCTTTTGTTTTTTAACAACAGACGTAACCCAGAAAGGATGGTGTTAAGATGGGCAAGACAAATACAAGAACTGACTCTTTGCTGAAGTTTATGGCTGCGGATAAGTACTGGGTTATAACTAGTTAATTACCTGTATTCACGACTGTATATTGATCCGCTGCTAGTATTTCATACTCCATGTGATGGGAGCTATCGTAGTCTGACATTGCGGTGTTGAAGTGTTTACTTGCTGCTGGAAAGCCTTAACCAGACAGTGAGGGGTATACCACCCTACAGGAGAACAATGCTTTCTTAGGCCCACAGAATTGGCCATGTTGGTAGAGTGTTATGTACGATCACTACTGTTTCTTCGCAAGCGTTTGGCCTTGTGACAGTCATTGTAGAATGTTATGTTTGTAGTGATCACAGATGTTAACGATCTGCAGTTTTGTGGAGTGTTTATCTTTTATCTGGTGAAAATTCCTTTTATCACTTGAAAATAAATAACCCGGTGATGTTTCTTCGCAAAAAAAAACCTGGTGACGTTCACTTGAAAATTCCTTTTATCACTAACAACAAGCTTCCATCATCTAATTTTTAACACCATAAATCAATATGCAATTGCAAACGAAAAAAAAACGAATTCCAATGTAGTTTCAACTATTGCCTCCGTTCCAAAATAACTGTCGTAGCCTTAGTACAAATTTGTACTAGAGCTAGTACAAAGTTGAGTCAGTTATTTTGGAACGGAGGGAGTAGTAAATAATTCTATTCCCCCATGCTATTTGAACTAAACAATTTGAATCCCGCACACCCGTTTAGAACCCGAATCCACTAGCAGAGGAAATGGGAAACCCGAATCCACTAGTAGAGCAAACGGGCGAGAAGAACAGAACCCGGAAGCGGGACAGCCAGCTCGCGGCAAAACACCTATTTCACTCCCGTTTCCGTCCACCCCCTCACACTCGCCAACCCAACCACTCCGGCATCCGCCCCCGTCGAAGCTTCGAGGAGCTAGCCAGCTAGGGTTCCCATCCCGATGGCCGCCGTGAAGCCCTCGCCGCCGCCGCCACCGCCGGTGCCGGCGCGGACCGTCTTCGTGGTGCTCGCGCTCGTGCGCGTCGTCCTCGCCCCGACGCTGCCGCCTCCGCTCGTCCGCCGCATCGCGGTCGAAGCGTTCCCCTACCTGGGCTTCGCGGCTCTGTGGCTCGTCTCCGCGGCCGCGGCCACCAAGGCCGCCGGGATCCGCGCCTGGGGCCGCGACGCCGAGGCGCACAAGGACGGGGCTGTGGTCAGCTTGATTATCCTCCAAACGGCTAGCGCCGGGATGCTGTACGCCCTGTTCCAGGTTTACGTGGTTGCTACTGTGTCTGGAACCGGCCCCGAGTTGCAGAAGGTACCCTCGACATAAGCACCTGTAACATTCTCCTTCGGTCGAATCAATTTCCGCACTAGCTAGATAGGCACGCAGCACGCTAGCCAGCGGCTGAGCTCTATATCAACACACAAGCGAAATTTACATGTCCAAAAATTCTGATTAAGTTGCCGAACAAAGTTTAAGTTGTGCTTCATGTGATGTAGTGTAGTGCTTCATGTGACTTCATCTGCATCATTCAGTTTTTGATTCATTCCATATATACCTCGTATCCCTCGCTGTGGTTTTGCTGAAATTGTTGCCCTCCTCAGAGAGCCTCTGGAGCTTTGAACCCTGAGTTTGCTCGGCGGGTTATCATGCGCACTGTGGTCTTTGGATCGTTCGCGTCCATGCCCTTCATCCTGATGATTTTAGCTGGTTCTCTGGTGGAATGCATGAAGTCGAAAGAGATTATTGGTTCTCTGATGCTGGCTGTGGGGACGTTTGGCTTGAGTGCGGTACCTTTCCTCGTTATCCCGCTAGTTCTACTTGGTGAGGTATACACCTTCCCCTATATCTAGGAGCCAGGCCATATTATTTTCAGTTGATGTGTATATTCTGTGTACATTATTAGTCTCCTAATAACATGAAAACAGCTCCCCAATGTTGTGAATTTGCAATCATTTTTTCTGGAACCTTGGTTGTTGTTTTTTTAACATGGAGTAATGTCATATGTTAAACCAATGACGATTTTCCTATCCCCTCTGGTAGTTGCATATTAGCAGTTTAGCATTCATGACAAACATTGAGGTTATGCTCAATCTTCATTTGTGCTGAGTGGTCAACTGCCGCAGTTCTACTGCATGCGCCTTTGTTGTGAACTGATCATCAAAGTGGTTAATATAATGTACTGGAAATGTTAATTTTACATTGCATTGTTTCTCTCTGTGCAGATATTGAGATTAAAATACAACACTTTTGCCTCTTCTTAACTACTCCCTCCGTTCCAAAATAACTGGGACAGTTATTTTGGAACGGAGGGAGTATTTGCAAGCACCTTTCTTATAATTAGCAATTTAGCATGCTGTTTCTAGTTTCTGAATCCCGATAAGTAACTGAGTCATACTTAAGGTGTTTATAACTTTATATCAAACGTTTCTGTCATGCATCCCAGTTAGTCTTACAAGAGAGTTCTCTTTCTCGGCTGTTGATAGATGTTGGCTAATATCCCTCCGTTCACAAATACATGATGTGGTTTTAATTTAAATTTGAACTAATACCATGTCATCTATTTGTGAACGGACGGAGTAGTATTTAAGTGCTGCATTAGTCTCCATAACACAGGAGCTAAGGGTTTATCCATCGAAATCCACCGTAAGTGGTAGGCGTCATTGGGTATCTTCTACTTAATTGCATTATCTTGTTATTTATCTGCCTAGGTTTTTCTGTTATGGTCTTATGGAACAACTTAGTGCTTTGTTTTAGTGAAGTTAGCAAACCGGAATTCAATTAAATTATTCAAGTTACTAAACTCAGTAGAGCAGTCGACACTTACCTTAAACAGTAGCTAGTATCTACTTGCATGTGCCGTTGTTCCATCTCATTTCCGGACAAGTGCCCTCGGAGGACACATGTTCATACTGCAGTGATATATTCTCCTCTTTCACGAGTTTGTTTTGGTGTCCCTTTATTCCTAAAAGGTGATATGTTTTGCCAAAGATTTTTGTAAGAAATATTGTCGATTAGTTCTACATATTTATTTTGAATTATGTTGGTGCTTCTTCTGCAAAAATATTGAAGAATGTACTACTGTTTGGGGGATGATTGCATAGTGACAAATATATTTCATTCAGACAAGCTACATGATGCCATTAGTTCCATTGAAAATTTTCTTATTCTTCTATTTATACCTGAAAAGTAATTTTGGTAACCAGTTTCCTGTGCATACCATTCGTTTGTGCCCCATGGAGTGGATTTCCATGCTTTGCTCTGTCCAGTGTCTACTCGCCCTTAGTGATGCATGCGAATATATGGGGCTTGTGAGCTCAAGATGGTTTCCATACGTGGAATAACTGTTGATTAGGCCATCTTTTACCATCGGGTGTTCTGCAATTCAGTGGCTATTTTGAGCTAGCCACCATTTACATTTGCACCTTTGAGGCACTCAGCATTTCCAAAATAGACTGTCATGCAGACCAAGAAGAATTACACTTTATATGCCGAGTCGCAAGTTGTCCGTTCCCACTCTTGTTCTAAAAAATAGCTCTCCCTGGTCTAGGTGCAGTGGCATTGTAGTGAGATTTGCCATTTTTGTGTACTACATTGCTACCACTGTACATCCAAATTTATAATTTGGGGTGATTAATATTGATAGACATCTACATAAACCCATTCACGTTCTAGTTTTCTTCTGCTAATCTATTGAACGTTGGTCTTCTTTATTGACAGACAAAACCCTGAGTGGAAGGTGTGAAGATGGGCAGGGCAACTTACAAGAGCTGACTCTTCGCTGAAGTTTCTGATCACTGATAAGTACTGGCCAATAGTTACCTGTAGTCATGACTGAGATTGGTCCACTGCTAGTATTGCATACTCCATGTGTTAGGAGCTCTAGTAATTCGACATTGTAGTGTTCTAGTGTTTACTCGCTGCTGGGAAGTATGGAATATGTAAGCAGATAGCGAGGGGTATAATTGCACTTATGTTATATGACTACTATTTCTTTGCAAGTCACTGTCCCTCGTGGCAGTCATCATGGAGTGTTAAGCTTGCGGCGATCTCAGGTGTTATGGCTTTACAGTTTTGTGGAGTATCTTCTTATGGATGTGGCATGAACCGAGCTCAAATATTAAGTAGCTTAAACTTAAAAGGTAACCGTGATAAATGTTATTGCAAATGTTTAAATTGATGGGCTACCCGTGAGAATTGTTCTCTTCTTGGCTGTGATTCATGTGGATAAAATTTCTCAGTATTGTTCTTATGATTGTTCAAGGAGAGAACAAAAGTGGATGAACTATGCATTGAAAAGGAAGACACTCAAATCTATCAGGTTCTAATTGTGATTCTGTCCGATGGAACCCATCTATCAGGTTCATAAAACAAACCACAGTAATTAATAAGGATCTAATTAAGTGCTTGCCAATTTATTAAGCATGATCCTCTCACTCCTTCAACAGGTTAATTTTACATTAAAAACAACAATTTGATGGTATTTAATGTAGGTAAATAAATTTATATTTGCATATTCATGAAACAACAAGCTTTACGAATAATAATTTTTGTATTGGCCTTGCAAACTTGAAAGGATGAAGTACCTTGAAAGCAAGCAACAAAGTCGACCTCGATACGGGTTGATGGGTCAGGGTGCTAGGGAGAAGCCTTTGACCTCCCTTGGCCCCGTCATCGAAGAAGTTGACCTTGAGGATTCTAATAACATAGACGTCCTACCTCAAACCACCGCAATCGGTATCAAAATTCAGAAGCCGCCATAGCATAATAGTTCAACGCTAGCCTAAAAAATCAGCGTTGCTCACTTGTAACAACCATTTTCTTATTAACAACTTTCTAGCAGGAAATCTTAAAATTCCAAATTAAAATTGCAACTTTTCAATGAATCAGCAACAAATAAGAGTATTTCCCTCATTTGCTTGAGACAAAGAAGAAGATAGTGACTATTGTCAGGGCCCACACACTCCGGGTTAGAAAAGCTCGCCACAAAACCCCCACCAGTGTTCGTCGCTAATCCCATTTCCCACAAACCCCCGCTCCCCCCTCGCTGCGCCGACCCAACCACTCCGCCTCCGCCCCCATCCAAGGCGAGAAGCTTCCAGTAGCTAGGGTTTCCCTGTCCGACCGATGGCCGTCGCCGACGCGTCGCAGCCCTCGCCGCCGCCGCCACCGGCGGGGATCGTCGTCGTGGTGCTGGCGTTCGTGCGCTTCGCCCCCGCCCCGATGCTGACGCCCGGGCGCCTCCTCGACTTCGCGCTCGACGCGCTCCCGTACCTGTGCTTCGCCGTCGCGTGGGTCATGTCCGCGGCCTCGGCGGCGAAGATCGTGGCGCGCCGCGCCTGGGGCGAGGCCTCCGCCCCCTTCCTGGTCCTCGAGGCGTTCACGCACGGGGCTTTCACGGTCCTGGCCTGCATCGTCCTTGTCTTGCTCGCGCTTTCCATCCTGGTGCTGTGCGGCCTCTGCGTGGCGTACGTGATTGCAGCTGTATCTGGATCCGGTTCAGAATTCAACCAGGTATATTGTGCAAATTAACTCCCCGTGATATTTATTTTTGCGGAAGGGAATTACGGACGTATAACTATACAGGCTATCGGATGAGTAGCAGTAGTGTTTCCATTTGAGTTCATCACTTCATCTGCATCCTTCCAGTTTCGAACCATTCCATATGTACTCATGCTCATCCATGTTATTTTGCTGTAATTGTCGTCCCCCTTAGCGTGCCTCGGGAGCAATCACGCGGAACTCGGCTGCAAGCTCGTTTAAGCTACCCCGCGCGGCGCTGCTTGGATTCATGGCAGATCTGCCTTTGAGCCTGCTAGTTTTCGCTGGTCTTGTGGTAGCGGCAATGTCGCATGTGGAGGGATCAGTATCTCAGGGAGAAATGGTCGGACTGGTTATCGCGGATGTTGGGACATTTGCTATGCACGCCATATCTTGCTTTCTTATCATTCCAGCTCTAGCACTTGATGTCTGGAGGGAGAACCGGGCGGACAGGACAGCACCATCGCAGTTTTGTTGAGGTATATATACATATATCTCGTCCTCTTTACTTTGAAATATGCACATCAACTGAAAAGATCATATGGCTCACAGATATATGGAATCATTTATCTTAGTTTACTGTCTACTGGTGTCGATATTTGTTAAGATGGAGTGAGTTTAGTTGCATATAAAACCAACGAGGATTTTGATATTTCCTCTGGTCATTCCATATTAGCATTCATGATAAAATTGGGATGGGCATCGATCTAAGTAGCCAACTGATGCAATTCTACCGTATGCTTTTGTTAGAAAGCAATGATAAAAAAGAGAGCAATTCCACGTATTAGAGAAATGTAATTATCTTCTTACACTCCATCGCGTTGTGTCTTTGCAGCGAGTGAGTTAGAACAATGTTGGTATGCTTCCAAACTGTTTACAAGCACCTTTCTTGAGAGCTCTTGTCACTGAAAATTCTCCGTTGAAACCAATAGAAAGACCCTAAGTTTTCAAGTTTTGGCTATGGCGTATGACTCTACTCTACTTACCTGCATTTTGGCAGTTGTTACTTTGTGCCATGTTTCGTGACTCTTGTAAGTTAACTGTTTGATCATGTGGACAGTAAAATTGCACACCTCTAGTCCTTTTAATAGTTATCAACTTTTTTTTGCGGGGTAGTTATCAACTTTTATGTGGCGCTATTCCACTACATTTTGATTCAAGTGCCATTGTGCCTTTGTCCCCTGTTTGGTGACTCAGTTTAATGTAATTATACTCTAGTAAAAAAGATGCAAACTATTTGACCATGTAAATAAATAACATGACAGTAAATGGACGGACATCTAGTACTTTAAAGGTGGTACGATGCCACTACAATTTTGGTGAGAATAGTTAATTTCTGGCATTTCAAGTCCATATCATCAGTTGCGTGTTTATTAGCAGCGCACCAGCAATTGAACGGGCAAGGAAGATGAATTCTGTACTATTATCACATAAGGTAGAAGTTACTTCATTTTTGCAAAATGAGTGGCATGGCCTTTAGATTTACAGTACTTGAAACTATACTATTGGATGCTTAATGTTGATATTACAAATGTTCTTTTATGTGGTAATCTGATCAAATCTTTGGTTGGATTATATATTGGCAGGTGAAGCTAAGAAGAGAAGATGTCGGGGAATTTGACAAGGAGCTACAGTACCCATTTTGCTGATGGTTGTGAGTGATCCCAACAGATACTGGTTTTCAGAGGAAAAAGAAAGTTTCTGCAGACTTGCTTGTTTCTACTAGTTAATCCTAATCATCGTTAGCCATGAAAACTTTTGTAGAATTGCATATTTCTGCTATCAGTAGATCGTAACCGTCAATAGCCGTGAAGTTTGTTGGGTCATTATGGGTCTGGTACTCTGGTTACGATATTCGATGCTCCTGCGCGTTACTCGCTTACAAGTTTGCACTAGAGTATTGCTGTATATATATGATGCTGGCATTTGTGCTCTCTTTGTAATACCCTATTGGAAGAAAAAACTTCCATGAGACATCATTCCCGTGAATTGTTATGGCTGCCAGTCAGTTCTGCATTCTTATGTTGCCATGCTTGTATCGTAGTTTCTGAATTTGGTATTTTGCACTAGAGTGTGGGGATTCCTTTTTTTTTTCTCTTTACTTGGTCCTGCTCGGTTTGTTCATCAATTTGGTCTTTGGAATTCGTCAACCGAAATGCATGTATGAATGGAAGAATCGCTCATTTAACTGTTGATTCAGTTCGTATTTATATCACTTCTATCGTTGGATGCACAGACTCTAGTACAAACGTGAAGCTATTATTATTTTTCTTCATTTACCTAACCGTTTATCCAGCGCTTTTAGTTGGAGATGGCCTAATGTTCCTCATGTCCTCGCCCATTTTTTCTTTTAAATTTATGTTCCTATTCTATATTCAGTTGTAGTATTATTTTATCTCCCTGCTTATTTTATTCTCCATTTTTACATTTTTTTATTTATTTTGGATTTCTTATTTGTTTTCCCATATTAATTATATAATTTTCTGGACACTTTTATTTTAACTTTTCTTCATCATGCATATGAACATTTATTCTAATATAGTAATACATCAATGTTTCTTATTGTTTACATGCTTTAATATTTTAATGAGATTATTTTTATTTTCCAGTTTAGGTAAACACGTTCACTTTTTCTTTGAGATGCAAGATTTTTTTGAAGTCATGCATCTTAAGTAATATACCTATATTTTATTGTTGTGCAAATAACTAATCCTATTCAGAGATCACTCGTAGTAGCCCGACAATGCATACTCATCAGGTCATGTGGTTGAAGGAGCCACATGTGCCTATCCGAATTAAGAGAAGTACTAGCAAATTTAACTAAGCTATGAGCAATTCACTGAATACTTGTGTTTTTGGAATCAGGTTATTTCCTTCGTGGGCTTTTTTTTGACACCCAACCAAACTTCTGGCCCGACGTTTACTTTTTTTTTTCCATCTATCGGTACTTGGTCTTGTTTTTCCTATTTTTTATGTGTTAGATTCTTGTTGCGTGCATGTGTGTGTTGCCTTCGTATATACTGCATTGTGCATGTGCGTCTGTGTGTGCATGCACACGTGTATACTTGTGCTTAAATGCATGCGTGTATGCGCATGTTTGCGAGAGATAATACTATCAACATGATTGCATTCTATTTCGGTGGGTCGTCAATTTTTAACTTAAACACTAGATTAAACATAAATGTATACGTTTTAGTTTGACACAATATATGTTTTAATTATATTAATAATTGAAAATTGCGCTACAATATACTTATTTTTTGCATATTGTGCAACGGTGCGGATCCTGTGTAAATTGTGTGGAATATTTTATCACTATCTGATTCAAGTGTTTTCACTTTTTTTACGGCAAAACCAATACCCCTAGTTTATTCTACCTTTAAAATTTTGTATTTGATTTCCTAGCTTTGTAATAGTTTTATTCTTTATTGTTTTTTTACCAAGTCTTTTTAGTTGATTTTTATTTTTATTTATGTGTATATGTGAATATTATGTTTGCGTAAATATACACATAAATGTTATACAATATGCATGTATATTATACAAGACTGCAATTGCAATATTATATGTCTATCTTTGGATTTATAAAAATATGTGGTTTCAATACAAATTGTGTGCAAGTTTTGAAAGGGTAATATCAATGGCATAATTATTTTTCCATAGAAAATTTATTGTTTTTATATTATTTTTCTTACGTTGGAAAGGGTAATACCAATGCCACAATTCATGCTTCTTATAAAAAATATTATATTTTAAAAGAAATATTCATTCTTTTTATAAAACTTTATTATTTTAATTTGTTTTAGTTTTCCCCCTTATCTTTATTTCGAAAGGCTAATACCAATGGCCCTCCCTATACGCCGCAGCTTGCGTGCGTCCAGCATCCAAGTCGCAGAAGTGCCCTCTGTTGGTCTGGCCCGTTTAGAAGAGTGTGATTGTTTTTTTTTCTGTTTTTTTGTTTTCATTTTCTTTTTTTGGAAAAAAATGTTTTATATATTTCATATGTGAAAATTGTTCGGTGTGTAATAAAAAATGTTAGTTTTAAAATATTTAATTTTATGAGCATATATCTAAAAAACAATTATATATTAAAAACTGGTCAGTGTGTGCTAAAAATGTTCATTGTATAACATAAAAAAATAATTATGTACTATAAAAAGTTTTATTACATTAATTTTTTTTTCTATATATAAAAAAAACTTCTAGATGCATTATTTTTCAGGTTTTACATGTTACAAAAATGCTCATTATATAAAACTAAAACAAAAATGTATTTTAAATGTTTCATTATACTTTAATTTTTTAATATAAATATAAAAAAGTTTAACGTGCCTTTTTGAATTTTTTTTATTTTCTTATATTTTTCTGAAAAGCATACCCGAAAGTAAAATAAAAAAAAGGAAACAGGAAATAGAAAGAAATCTATGCAAAGAAATAGCGAAAGATTGATGAAATGAAGGTGTGCAGGCAAAAAATACGTGCATAACCTGTGTTTTCTTTCAGTCACCTGACCACCTAAACGGTTCCAACGAACTTATATGATTTTTTTGTGTGGATAGCTCTTCTCCATATTCTCGTATAAATTATTTTTTGCGTAAATTACCTATTTAATAGGTTATTTCTGATTGGACATGGATAAAATGATCATGGGTGAAGATGCACCCGAAATCTGTGCCTTTTATTCCTGCTTTGAGATGAGGTCGGTCAGACATAGTGGCACGGTATCCCAAATTCTTTAAGTTGAAAAATGTGAAATACCCGGTAGAATAGTTGTGTAAATAGATCACTAAGGAGACTAAAGGACTAAATGTATAGTCTCCAAACATGTTGGTTGATGCATATTCAATCATCATGCTCTCCATGCTCATAGGGTCTCATGACAGCTTGATGGTGTCAAGTTGAGGGTTTGAAGTGAGTTTCAAACCATTACCCTTGACGTCCTTTGCATCCTGGTGGTGTGGCTTTTGCACGCGGTATCCCATGGGATGCAAGGCTGATCTTGATGTCCATTACCCGCTTAAATAAATTGTGGCCATTGAGGGCAAGAGCCTCAAATTGTTAGCCATCAATTACTTATAGGGGCAAACCAAAAATAATTAATTTACCAGTAGTAAATTAAAAACCATTATGGTTTGTAATAAAAATGCAAAAATTTGACTCAAGTGTATAACTTGAAAATGCTCAACCTCAATTGTGGGAACATGACACGTTGAAGATCATATAGATCTCACAGTAATAGGTTGCATAACCTGACAATGTCAGTAGATGCACATGGTTTTATTACCTTGTGTATGTCACAATTTATATAAGGGAAAAACACGTTGGAGGTAATCGTTTGTCGAGATTGACAAAACGTAGGCCTCTTCGTAAGAGTGATAGTCTGCACATGGGCAGTAGATCAAACTCATTACCTAGTGTTTTCCTAATATAATAAGGGAGATGTAATTGTCAAAATTTTGCAAGTCTACAGTGCGGGAGAAATCAATCTCGACCGTTATGACATGTTCGTGAAAAATAACAATGTGGTAAACACATAGAACATATCATATTTTGTGCGAGAGAAATAAATCTCGACCACTAAGACATGTTCTTGAAAAATGGAAATGTGGTAAACACATAGAACATATCATCTCCGGTGAAAAACCGGTAATTTCTTTATATTACAGATTGCGTAATATAAATACATCTTAATATTGCAAAATTAATACATTTCAAGGTGGCTTGAAATTATTAGTGTGAATCTCAAATTGCTAAGGATGACTCCTTGAAGATAATCTCCAAAATGGAGTAGATCTCGCAGCACTAGGAAGTAGATACTATCTTCTAATGCCTTATGTCATGACTTAGTAAAATGTATGGGAGAGCACTTTGTAAAGCAATCATAATGTTGTTACGACAAAATGTAGACTTTATCAGTAGTCAACGGTAATCTGCGTATGTAGTAGATCCATATGACTATCTTGTGATCTCAAGCATCAATTTGATGAAATCACCTTGAATTTTGCATTTGTATTTGCAAGAAATT
Source organism: Bromus sterilis (assembly GCA_950022295.1). Lineage (NCBI taxonomy): Eukaryota > Viridiplantae > Streptophyta > Magnoliopsida > Poales > Poaceae > Bromus > Bromus sterilis. Next base: position 48,069,833 of record OX465600.1, on the reverse strand, counting down.
GAGAATCTCAATTGCAAATAGACGTACTCAACGTACATCATAGAAATATTCCAGAATACATCGTACTCAACGGGAAAACAGTACTGTAGAAGTACTAATTTATCTTTGCACAAGATTGTAAAAATCTCAATTGCAAATAAAATATATAAATAATCTCAACATTTATGAGCATGAAAATTATTTATATCATAAATTTCTGGAGCATTATACTCAACAGAAAAATGTTTGAAACAACGGGGGTCTAAAACAGGTAAATACTAGTAAATAGTATTCTTATTAGGACCGAATTGCCCCATGTTTCTGTCTATTTTGCTATTTCCTGCATATGAGAGGATCCTAGTGCAAGGGATAAGATTTCCCCGTCTTCTCCCGTGCAGTTACTGCAACTGCTGGCTGGGAAGAGCGCGGCCATGGGAACGGCCGGCGCGTCCATGCGGCAAAGGCGGGCGGGCGCGGAGGCCGGCAGACGCAGGCATGGCCGGACGGGAGGACGCGCGTCCACGGCTGGCGGGATGGCGCAGAGGACGGCTGGAGCGGCGCATGGCCGGCCACTGGGCGCGGCGCATGCGGCCGGGTTTGGACGGGCGAGGACTGCCACGGGCACAGCCGGGAGGAGGCCAAACGACCGGGGCGCGGACGCCGCGCGGAGGCCGGGCGAGGGGCACAGTCGACGGCGCGGAGGCCGGGCGGAGGTCACGACGCGGAGGCCGGTCGGGGGGCGCGGCGCGGAGGTCGGGCAGGGGGCGCGGCGCGGAGGCCAGACGACCAGGTGGCTCGGCAGATCGCAGCCACGGGCACAGCCGGCGGCCATGCGGTGATGACAGGCGGGCGCGCGTGGCGCGGAGGCCGTGGCACTGCCGGGCGGCTGGGCAGAGCCCAGCCATGGGCACTTCCACGGGCATGGCCGGGCAGCCGGGCGTGGGGTGCGGCCGGCGCAAGGCGCTGCCGGGGCAGCCGGCGCGGCCGAACGGCGCCGGAGGACGTGGCCCGGGGTGCTGGTTAGACGGCGAGGAGGCCGTCGCCTGGCGGCAAGGGCGAGCGGGATCCCTCAGCCATGGGCGGCGGCCAGGCGATGACGGCGAGAGCGTCGAGGGAACGACCAGGCGCGGGGCGCGGGTTGGACACTGCCATCATGGAGCGTCGTCGCGCCAAGAATCGGAGGTAGCGTGCACCACCGCATGCGGGGATGCAGGTCGCCGCTGCGAAAAAAACCGAGCGCCGTCGGGCGTCGGCTGTTGTGACTTGGATCATGTAGTATCCATGTTGATAGATTTCTCCTGCACAGGAGTATGCTTGCATGCCAACACATGCACGGACAACATGGTCGCTGCGTTCAGCACAATGCGGCGAGTCGAGGCCGGGCGCCACGGCTACAGGCACGCCGGGCGGCCACTATGGCGGCGCTGCAGGGCGCGTAGCGGCCACGGAGCGCAGTGCCGGAGCGCGGACAGGCACGACCAGAGGCTGCGCGGCGCGGAGGCCGGTGAGCGCGACGGTCATGCTGGTTACCTCTCGTTCGCTCGTGGTAGAGCGTGCTGATAACTTATCGAGAGGAAACTAGGAAGGCAACAAAATGAATCAACTCTATCTCTTTCATTGATGATGTAGGTATATATGTAGATGGAAGGACACCATGAAGAGGTGCCTCTTCATGAAGGGGTGAAAGTTACAAGGGTAGATTTACCCCATAATTAACACATGTTAATTAATTCTAACACCTTTTATTCCTGCTTTGAGATGAGGTCGGTCAGACATAGTGGCACAGTATCCCAAATCCTTTAAGTGGAAAAATGTGAAATACCCGGTAGAATAGTTGCGTACGCTACCGGACGTTAGTAGGCGGTTACGAAGAAGAAACTGGGCCGTCGTACCGAAAAACCTCAACGTTAGGTTGAAACCGATCCGTGGCCCAGGAAGTAGGTGACGCAAGCAGCGCGATTCACTTAATCAGGCCAGGACCCCCTAAAAAAAAGCTTAATCAGGCCAGGACACAGTGTCGCTTCCATTCCCCCATCTCCCCAATCTCTCAAGGGCGGCGGAACCAGCGAACTCCAGCGGTGGCAGGTCTAGGCGACGGAGCGGGGAACATGGCGGAGGATGGACTGGAGTTCCTGCTAGATCCAGTTGACAGGTTAGTTTGGCCGTTAGTTTTTTTGTTCCCGGATCTCCAGTGTGTGCTAGGAGTACTCAGTTCGTCCTCGTCGATCTGTTTTATATGCAAGGTTCCTTTGCCCCAGTTGCGTTCGCCGGAGAGACGGATCCATTATTGTTGAGCTCTAGTATTGAACAAATCAATGGTGGTGAGGACTCGTCCTGCGCAGTCATGGATGGTGGTGCACTGACGAGCGGAGGGGACTGTGGATCCGGGGGCAAAGGAATCCACTCGCCTGCTAGGTCGGCTTAATCTACCGGCAAGGTCAACCCGGAAACTCTAGGATGGATGAACAGGTTAGTGAAACTATTAATGACAAAGTGGTGTGAGTCAGTAATTTGTTCTGTTCCCTAATGAAGCAGAGAATGGTGACCTATGGCTATTGATTTATTCCGGCCGGGATGTAGATCTCTTGAAGCAAAAAATCTTGGTTGCCGGTTTATTTGGACTGTTGTAATTTCTTTTTGATGTGGGCATAAAATTTAACAGTTTGTACTGATTCAAAATGTTGAAAGTGACTGGCTGCTTTCACGTGGATTCAACGATAAATGTGCCATTTCCTTGAACAGAGGCTAGAGTAGGATGTGCACCTCTTGACAGGAAACCTTCGTCAGGTAAGGCTTCAACGCTGGCAATAACCATAAGGAAATAATGCGGACCAGCCAAAAGATAGCGTTGTGAAACTTGAACTTGGGTTAAGCTTTGACTCGTTAGGGAAGGCGTACGGCTTCTACATCTCTATTCATGGGAGATTGGTTTTGGCATCCGGTTCGGCAAGAGCCGGCTGAATGTGCAACGCACGAAGTGCATGCAGGAGATCGTTTGCGGCTGCTCGGTAATGCAACGGCGTACTCCATTTTTTATTTTTTTTATTGATGAGATTAGGTACAAGTTTTGTTTTAATTCTGAAAACTGAAACTTTATCTCGTTTAATGTTGATCAGGGGAAGCCAGAGCAGCAAAATAATCGGTCCTGTCGATGTGAATACCCAGCAATGATCCGTCTACTACGTGGTGAAGACAACTGGTGGTTCATTATGGAGCATCACACAGGCCATAACAATTCTCTTTCACATGCGTTTGTTGACATTAGATTGTCCAAGTTTAGTTGGGTTTGCAGTAGAAATAGTGATGTAGCTCAGTGTGTTTAAAGTTGTTGATGTGATGAGCTTATTGTTGTGTCTGTCAGTCAATCAGTCATGAATAATTTTCAGATAATTAGATGAGATGAACACAACTGAGATGTTTAATTTTCCGTTGTTGGCAATAGTATTATAAGCTGATTGAATGTTTAGTTTATGCAGTTGATAAATTACTGCAGGCATAAATTGTTGAGCTGAATGGTATACAAGAAAATTACAGCTAGCGTGGTGGTTAGACGTAAATCGGGCCGTGAGTGATTAACGGTACAGGTGGGACAGTACAGTTTATGGGCCGTCTGCCATCCATCTGTACCTTGAGTGTCTCCGTGAGTGTAAACAGCCAGCTCAGCAAACCCGTTTGGAATATACGTCATATACGAACAAGTGGGAATAGCAAATACGCGGTGCATAAGAGACAGCTGAGCTCGTGACCAGATTTGAATATTCGATTTCTGATTGTACTAGTTTATAACGAACTCGTTAATTATGCATTCTCATCAAAATCTAGATATGTAGTATTTCCTCCGTCCTAAAATAAATGTCACATTTAAAAAAAAATATTAATGTATCTAGATGTAACATTAAATCTAGGTACATCCATATTTAAGTAAATCTACGACGCTTATTTTAGAACGAAGGAAATATTAGTTTATTTTTGATTGAACTACCTAATTTATTTAGCTAACTATCATTACACTGAACTAGTACCTACAGATTTGTACAAACTTTATGTAGGAATAGCACTGCTCAATATTATGTCCATCTGTGTTCTTTTCGTAATCCACCGATCCATTCTTTTTGCTATTACCTCTAGTCTGTAGCTAGTCCCAATTCACATTGAATTTATCTACCGGCCCCTAATGAATTCAAGGTGGAATAGTAACTAATTGTGTCGGTATTCTTTTTTTACTTAGAAGGTGGAGCCGCGATGATTATGACAGATTTATTTGACCCCGAGGACAAAAAAATGTTGATGCTCTATATATTGATCTACCCACACTTTGAGATGCGACGAGCGACTTTGATTTAGATAACAAGCTAGGCGAAGGTGGTTTCAGCATTGTTTACAAGGTATACAATTTAAGGTTGCAGCAATTTTGCAATGTCTCCATTTCTTCTCGTGTGTTGATTGTCGAGTAATGCATGTCTCATTTTGTACATCAGGGAATTCTCTTTGATCATCAAATAGTCGTTGTTAAGAGGCTATCACAGAGTTCTCGACAGGGAATTACCGAGTTGAAGACGGAGCTGCTTTTGCTTGCTAAGTTGCAACACAGAAACTTAGTAAGGATTATGGGTGCTTGCTTTGAGGAGGAGGAGAGGTTGAGCGTCTACGAGTAGCTGTAAATATCATGGAAGTGTTTTCATCATCTTATATTAAGTTTCGGAGAGAGTATAATGGAAGAGAGTGTATAGGGGGCATTAGCCCCCCCCCCTCCTAAAATTTTATTATTTATATTTATGAAATGATTGTTTGTGATTGAAGACATATATGTTATAATTATTATCTGTATTATATAATCATATATACTCCCTCCGATCCATATTAATGGACTTAAGTTTGTCTAGATACACATACATCTAGTCTAAATACTTAACTAGATACATATGAATCTAGATAAAGTTGAGTCCATTAATATGGATCGGAGGTAATACATGATTTGCTAAAATTTTATTTATTAAGTAAGATTACGTTTTGTGTCTTTAGATTAATTTTTATGATATGATATATAGCTATAAATATTTATATTACTATGCTATACTAGTTATTAGTTTCATTGTACCTCGTTCGTACTAGGAGATCCATAATAACAGGGCCTCCCTGCACGTAGTCATGGAAACTGTTTTAGATTTAGACACTAACAGATCATGTGGCCACTATTCCATCGGTACTCCCGTGGCTCTAGCTAGTTTAAGTTCTTGCTCATTTGCCCCACCCACTCTCACAGTTCCACTCCCACTCCCCCTCCCAATGCACCCTTAGATGAAAAGGGAGTGGGCGAGATTATGGTCAAAACGTGCACTACACTTTTTTTGTAGAGATAACCTTGCACTCTGTCCAAATTAACCCGCAGTCCACCGTACACACTCCAATGAAAATTCTGTAGTTTTATTTTTTTAGACCAAACACAACAAGATTCATATATTTTGAATCAAATGTTCCATTTAAGATTCGTTTTGATTGTTAGTTTTTCCTGACGGGATCTTCGAAATAAGAACAATGTTGAATATGTTTCAGGAAAAAATTGAACTTGATGCATTGGAAACTTGTGCACGTGGGACAAATGTGTGAGAGAAATGAATATATTTCTCATCGACAAAATACGGAGCATGTAAATGTTGCAGTCAAGTTTCTAGTTGAGTTTCTATAAAAAAAGGCTCAAGTTAAGTTTTGAAAAGAAAAAAGAACATAATTAAAAATATACTCAACATTTATCTTGATTCAAATATCTCATCAAAACAAAGAGGGCAAATAAAATGTTTCCGAAAACAAACCTATCGTTGAAAATATATGATCTCTAAACAAAAAATAAACACACGGATTTATTTATACACATAGAAAACCGTCAAGGTCGAGCCATCTACCTATCTTGTTAGAAATAGGAGAGCTAGCTATTGATTTTACTCTTTTTTTTATTTAGCATGTAATAAGATCAGCAAACTATCCGGCTCATTTGTTTGCTAAGCACGCTTGCACATTGAATGTAACAGACAGCTGGTTTGATGAGACTGTTGGGTTCCTAGTGACCAGTCTGTTGGCTAATTGTCCTAGAAATGCTTTTGTTTGAATAAAGCTCTCTGAATTTACCCAAAAAAAAAAGGTCGAGCCATCTACCATGCGTTTTGTGCTCAAAAGAAAAATTGTACCATGGGCTGACCCCTTCGGACAAAGTAGGGTGGCCGCCCTATGAAAAATGCTAATGTAGCCAAAGATACATGTAGCTCGTTTTTTTTTAAATAGTACAAAATGCCTAAGCAGTTCAAAAAAACTTATTTTTTTATGGATACACATACACATGTATAGAACATTTGTGCAACTTTTCATACTATTATACTTTAACGCGCTGCAGGAAAAAATGAAAATATTTGATTTTAAACGGACCTTTGTTTCTTATATTCGAGCCGAATTTTTGTTATTTTTATGCAGATTGCATATAATAATATTTTCAATTTAAATTTTGCACATTCATGTGAATACATATATGTTTCCACGGTATTCTTTTCGAATTTTTTGAAAATTCTAAATATATTTTCGATTTTTTCAAAAATAACAGGCTACATGTAGCTCGGGCTATTGAAATTCGCTGCCAACCGCACTATACCTTGATTCTGTGCAAATTTATTTAGTAAGTACTGTATGTGTCTCATGGCTGATTCCCCATACAACGCTATAGGCTGGTCACATTCCGCTAGAAAATAATGGTAAATCCAATTTGACATCGGTGAATCGATTGACCGATGTAGGGGGGGGGGGGGGGGGGGAATTGAAGGGGCATTGCAGTTGGACCGGCCTATGAACGGCTGTTGTCTTTTCTAGTTTTCTGTGTTTTTCTTTTGCAAATAATTGTATTTATTAGTTTTTACAATATATGATGTATCTTTTTTATATACATTTTTTCATATATTATAAACTATTTGAAAATATTCAGTAAATAAAAAATATACAATCTGTATTTAAAAATTGTTCAGTGCATAGAACAAAAATGTTCAATGTGTATTTAAAAATTATTCAGCGTATATCAAATAAATGTTCAGTAAAGAAGAAAAAAAATGTTCAATCTATATTTTAAAATTGTTTCATGTAAATCGAAAAAATACTCAATGTGTTTTTAAAATTGTTTAGCATATGTCACAAATATATTTAATATGTATATGAGAATTTTTATCGTACATCACACAAAGTTTTCAATATGTATTAAAACGAATTCACCGTATATACAAAAAGTTCAATGTGTATTAAAATATATATATTTAAAGTAGTTAACTATTGAAATAAAATATTTTTGATAAAATAGTCTAAAAAATAGAAAATAAAAAAATGATTATATCTCCTTTATACGCTTTCTTCAGCAAAATCATCCTTGTATGTCACCCACATGGGCGTTATTGAAAAGGTCTCGAATAAATCGTTCGTAGAAAAAGCCCAATCTTTATACATGGGTCACGCAGTCACATCCGGCAGTATTAGGCCTAACCTATTTAAGCATGGTAATGGGTAGGATATAGGTAGGATAAAAAAATATCATACTTTTACCCATATAGTTCATGGATACAATTTTTTTTTCATATCCTTACTCGTGGTATGCAATATTACCCATATCCATACTCGGTGTATCTGTATCCATCGATAGATTAAATAGTACACAAAAAATTGTTCAAAGTTTTGCAACCTCCTGCTCAACTTCATGTTCGTCTTCTTCCCTAATTGCTTGGCGTATCATCGATCCGAACGTTCAATACTTATCATTTCTCTTTGTTATTTAGCTCTTGTGAGAAAATATTTTACTACCATAAAACGGAGCCAACGGTTAGAGAACATCTCGAACATGTGCGTGAAACGCGCCTCCACGCGCTAAAAACCAGAAAATAGCGTGCGCAGAATGAAAACGCGTTCTCCAGCAGACGCCAGAAATCGTGGGGCGCTAAAAAACTGAGCCCCCCCGAGCGGGACAAAGCGGCATCGCACGCGGAAGATTTGCCGCGCGTCGCCTAGCGCGCGGGCTTAAAAGCGCGGCTCTGGCGTGAAACCAAGCGCCATTTTCGTGCCGCCGCCGCCGCGTGCAATCCCGCACCGCGGCACCGCGCCACCAAGCGCCGCCACCATGCCGCCGCGCCGCCGCACCCAATCGTGCTACCACGGCGTCGACGCGCGCCCGAACGGTACCTTCACCGTCGAGATACGAAGCGCTGACGAGCGCGTGTCGGTCGACACCGTCAACACGGCGTCGGAGGCTCGGCCGTCCGCGCGCCCAGATGAACTTCGGCGACTGCCGGAACACGCGGGAGGCGGCAGCCAGGGCTCCGGCGCTTCGCCTCGTCACCGACGAGGACCACCGCCTCCATCGCCGCCGCACGATTCGCCGCCTCATAACGAAGCGGGACCAGCGCGCCATCGAAGCCTGGTATGCCAGTCATCCGTTGTGAAGCCACGGAAGAGCGAGAGCACTGGAAGGCGCGGGTGGCCGAGCGCTATGAATGGTGCGAAGAACGGTGGGGCATGAAGGCGACGACGAAGATGGAACTGGCGAGAGGCAACGCCAACTGGCCCGCCGACGACTCTCGCTGGAGCGCGTTGGAGAAGGACATCCCCAACACCGAAGACGATGTCTTCGACGACGGCGAGGAGTAGTTATTTTTTATGTTTTTAAAATAAAATGTTCTTGGTTTGTGTGTGTTTAAATCTTGTGTTTGTTGAATATTTGCTCGTGTTTGTTGAAAATTTAAATGTATTTGTGTACACACACTGTTTTTTTTAATATTTGCTGGAGTGTGCCAAAATATGGATCGTCTGATAAAGCAAATATTGGAGATGCTTTTAGATAGGCGCACGGCTAGCTAGCTGTTGGTTTTACCGTGTGATGAAGTGAATATGACCCCCACGCTCCACGACGCCAGATCCGTCCGTTGTGGTCCTGTCACGGGCACTGGCAGCGCCGCGCCAAATGCGCCCAATAAATGAGCCACGCGCGATCTCACACGTACTACGACGCGCCAGCTTCACTCCCATGCACGCACCAACGCGCGCACGCCTAAATATCCGCCGCCTCCGCAGCCCCTATATATGCCCCCGGCGAGCTGCATGCGCCGGTCCTCACCCAGCTCCGCGTCCTCCTCACCGTCCCCGATCGATCGGCGTCGAGCTGCCGAGGAGGAAGAAGGAAGATGTCGCACATCGCGGTGGAGCGCAACCGGCGGCGGCAGATGAACGACCACCTCAAGGTGCTGCGTGCCCTGACGCCGGCCTTCTACATCAAGCGCTGCGACCAGGCGTCCATCATCGGCGGCGCCATCGAGTTCATCCGGGAGCTGCACACCGTGCTGGACGCGCTCGAGTCCAAGAAGAAGCGCCGCCTCTGCAGCCCCTCCCCGAGCCCGCGCTCCCTCCTCACCTGCTCCACGCCCTCCAGCGCCGGGGGCTCCGCCTCCGACGTCTCCCCCGCCAGCAACTCCAGCAGCGGCTGCGGCGCTGTGGCGCCCTCCTTGGGCGCCACTGTCAAGGAGCTCGCCGCCTGCTGCAACTCCCCGGCCGCCGACGTCGAGGCCAGGATCTCCGGCTCCAACGTGCTGCTCCGCACGCTCTCCGGCCGTCTCCCCGGCCAGGCCGCCAGGATCGTCGCGCTGCTCGAGAGCCTCCACCTCGAGGTGCTCCACGTCAACATCAGCACCATGGAGGACACCGTCCTCCACTCCTTCGTCCTCAAGGTACGCAGTTAATTAACTTCACTTGCGAATTAAATGTCCTCCGATCCGTGCGTGGATTGATCCGTGAATGCATTCGAGCAGCTCAGTGAATTTAAATGTACTGTTGCATTGCAGATCGGGCTCGAGTGCCAGCTCAGCGTGGAGGATGTGGCCTTCGAGGTCCAGCAGACCTTCTGCTACCAGGAGCTCGACTACTCATCCATGGGGATCATATAACTAATCGATCGCTCCTTCGATCGTGTGCAAATTATATACTTCCATGCAACTTCTACATGCGCTCCATGTCTAGACCCCTAATTTGCATATTGCTTTTCTCTCAAAAGTAATACATATAGTGTTTCCATTTTGCAAAATATAGTTAATTAATGTCCCTGTAACTCGTGTGATATTGTTTCAAAATGTAACTCGTGTATCCAAATTATGCCGATGGCATCATCGTGGACTCATACAGTACTTATTTAAATTTTTCTTTGTTTCCCGAAAACATGTGCACCTAATATATTGGGTATATTTGGAACGAAACAGATCAAAGTCTCCAGCCTCATAGCGAGTTCCTCATACAAACAGAAAGATGCAGAAACTAGACGTGTTACTGTTCCAAGCATATACATGAGTTTAAAATTCTGAACATGAACATATGTAATAGAGCTTGCTTGCTTGCACCACATACAAACACATGATTTATTTTGAAGGCTTAAGTGGTACATTTAGATTACTACTTTAGCAATCTAAACACTTTTATATTTCTTTACGGAGGGAGTAGTTTATAAAGGATCCTTTTCACCTGGTTGGACTCGACAAAATGCTTTTTTAATATATTTTCAATGTTGCCCTACTTTTTTTGGCGGAAAATGCTACCCTACTTCAGAAAGATGAAGAAGTAAACACTAGTAGTATAGAAAGGTGGTCACCAGAAGGTTATGGCCCGGAGGTAGTATGCCCGATTGTCTTCGATGATGGTTGCGAAAATTTGGTCTTCCCAAAGCATTTTTTGACTGCCTCGGGCATGTATCCTTTAAGGTCTTTTTTCTTTCTGAAAATATGATCACCTCATATGCTATGGTATGGCTTGTATGTTCACCTCAAATAGGCTTATATGTAGCGTTGTTATTTTATTGCTGACCGCCTCTAAATGCCTCCTTCGACGCGGACCACGTAGTTATCCCAAAAGATAAAAGATAAAACAGAGAATATAACATATATAAATATAAGAGAGAGAAGAACAAAAAAGCAAAAGTTGAAGGAGAAAAAAATGCGTATGATCATTTTGAGTTCATGGAACGCAAAGATCCACTGGTCAATTTAAAATTGATGGCCAATTTTAGCTTTAAGCTATGGTTGACTAAAACAACTACACATGCAAAACTACAAATTTAAAGGGAGGATGCGAACTTGCATGAAAGTAAAAGAGCAAAGGAGATCACAAACATAAAGATTTATCGTGACGTTCAGAATGTTGGCGGGATCGTACTCCTCGTTAGGGGAGGTTCGTACACGAAGTCTCGGCCGAAGAACACAAAGGTCAAGGAGACAAAGTCCCGAGGCGCACACACATCACCTTGGCTCACCTATGGAACCATGGCACTCATTTAGGAAGCCTCATTCGGGATAGAACTTCACACAAAGTAGGCGATCTCTTTAATTTCACAAACCTTTTTGTTCCTTCACACCTTAAAGAATTCCAAGCACACCTAGCGGATATATGAAGCACACAATCTTTAAATTCAACAAGAAAATGGGTTCGTTGGTGATGAATCCCTTACTTATGCTCCAAAGTATGATTGCATCCACAGTCTCTAGATCTCATAAGATGGGTCTACAAGATACAAGGGCGAGATGTTCAAAGGATGGGAATGAATATCATGTTAGAGATCAATGAAAATATGACTTTAAACTTGAATCATATGAATTGTGAAATGCTTGCATAATGTGGGATGGGGTAGGGTATTTATAGGCTAGTTGGACCCATAAATCTGACCATTGCACACGAAATCTCACATCTTGGAGATTCCAGAAATTTCTACTTGGAGGTTTTTCGACTAGATCAATGGTGGCAACTTTCAACCGTCTTAGAAGGTCCCACCAATTGTGAAAAATGGATCAAAGGTTCCAGATGAAAGCCATTCAGAAGGTCCGAATAAGACTTAGCAATCGTGGTCAAAACACTATTCCGGCTCAGAGTCTCTGACCGTACATCATTCAAAGGGTGTGTACTGCATTGGGGATTTTGTTATTTCATGATGTTGGAATGTTCATATGAAACTCACTGAGAGTGCCCAAAACAAACTTTAAATTCAAAGTTAGTTGGCTTAGAGGTAGCAAACAGAAGTCACTCAACATTCTCAAACAAGATCGATACATTTCTTTATCAACTTGGATATACCGAACACCTCGCTTGGAGGGTTCTAGTGCACAACACGAATCTGACTAACTCTCTAGGTGATCTTGGAGGCTTCAGACTGAAATCTATTACGAGTTTGAACATGTAAAAGATACGAGAGGAAGGATGGGCGGTTTTGAGAGGTTTTGAATTTAATTTTTTAGTATCTAGCAAGAAAATTTCTCCTTGCAAAGTCTAACTTCCATTTTTGGTAGTATTGGCGTACCTATGGACTCAATGTAATCCTGAATCCCTAAAAGCTATATATAAAACTGCCCACAATCTTCATAACATTTGATCCTTAGATTTTTTTAGGGTCAACAACCATATTCCAAACTTAGTGACGTTGACGTAAATGTTTGGTGAAAGACACATTGCCAAGAATCCGACATCCAAAGCTTTCACATGGACCGGGTAATGAGAATGCCCGCCTAGAGTCTGAGTTCTATAAGGACATAAAACTTCCTCATGGAAGCCGTTTGAATATGGTGTGATGTTCTTAATAATACAGGAAAAAATGTGTAAACATGCCTTGTAGAGATAGCAATGATATTTCACTGCTATCAGAAAAAATGTGTAAAAGCTATAAAACTGCCCACAATCTTCATAACACTTGATCCTTAGATTTTTTTAGGGTCAACAACCATATTCCAAACTTAGTGATGTTTACGTAAATGTTTGATGAAAGACACCCTGGCAAGAATCCGACATCCAAAGCTTTCACATGGACCGGGAAATGAGAATGCCCGCCTAGAGTCTGAGTTCTATAAGGACATAAAACTTCCTCATGGAAGCCATTTGAATATGGTGTGATGTTCTTAATAATACAGAAAAAATGTGTAAACATGCTTTGTAGAGATAGCAATGATATTTCACTACGAAGTATAGTGTGCACAAGTTGACAAGTTGTTGAACACACTGTAATTCACCGTTTGCTTACACCTAAAGATTCATGGAAAACATCAATACTGGTATATTTTTTAGACTGTAAGGTTTACAGATATCTACCAAGAACTAACATATAAGTGCACCATGTTAGTCAATACCATACATAGAGCATGCAAAAGTTGCCAACTGGTTACAAAAAACCGATTTTTGTGTTTGCTTATACCTAATCTAAGAGCCTCCATGTGTCTGGACCAAAAGCTCGTACCTCGTGAGCTTCACAAGCGCTCGATAGCTCAATCTGTTAAGATTGTAATTCGCTTCTTAATGAACAAAGTTAATCACTGATTTCATCTCGTTAAACTTAACGATCTTAACAAATGAGCTAACGAGTTTCACGAATAGCTCTTTAAGCTCTTTAGTATAACACAACATATATTCTTATCTTGCATGACAATATTTCATGGCACTTTAACTCTTCTACTCAATATAGTCGATCCATCTCAGCCCATAGGAGGCATTAAAATAGCGCACCTCCTTCTGTATTCACCACATTCCTTCATAAAAACGACATCCCTTATGATTACTAACACATTGTACTCTGTTAACAAGCGTTCACGAGCTTAACAATGTTTAACGAACAGATCTAAACATGATTTTTTCTCTCTCGTTAAGCTAACGATCCGAGCGGCTCGTTAGTCCACCCATACTTCATGGGGATATTTGTTCTCTAACAAGATATTTAACAGATCTTTACCCAGAGATTAAACATATGTATGTGTGCATCCCCCCTCCACTGACACACACAAAATAACTAATGCATGTGTCAAAAATTAGACCGCCAGGGCATCCTTTTTCCATTTAAGGGAATTATTAAGTAAATACATTTTTATATTTCTTGATAAAGGGGGAAAAGTGGCATGAATTATCTACAAAATACAATTTAATTTGGCATTGTACAAGTGTATGATCGGTTATAGTAGTTATAACTGTGTACAAAATAAATCATATGTTAATATTAATCAAAGTTGTATTTGTTAATGGCAAGTAATATCAATATATAAATTAACAATATAGTTTGATAAAATTAATTATAAAAGGTATGAAATTTTAGTATAAACACTATATTCACTTGCATGTGTCTCCAAAAGTTGTGTACACCAGTTGCGTTTGTTGGTCATGATACACTACAAATGCAAAATCCTACCAAGCACATTGCACATAAGAAATTAACATGCTATTGTGTCGAGGACATGGTGTTCCTGCACGCGGGATTATCTGTACCCGGTATCCTGGTCGACCATACAATTGTTGGGATCTGTGAAAACTGGCTGACAGAACTGTTGTAGATCGGTAGAAATGGTTTAGATTGGACAAATACGGTATGAATCGGTGGTGTACGTAAACGGACTGCGCGCACGCGCCGAGACGTTTTGAATCAGCCGTCAGGTTTACGAGCCGCTCCGTGGCTCACATCTTCAAGGATAAGCTTGACCATAGTCCATAACGTCTCGTTGCAGCCGGTCCGGTGGGGCTCATAACCGCAATATCTGTCGGCCTAGCCTGTATTGAATGTGTGGTTCTTACAGACAACTCCATATGATCGATGGACATCAACGGCGGCTACGCGGACGCACGGCGGCGCAGAATAAATGGCAGAAAATGGGCTCGAGTTCTTGCTGGATCCAGTCGTAAGTGTCGTAACTTTTCTCTCGTTCTTGCTAGAATCATTGGAGAAGAAGGGAAGTCGGCAGGCAAGCCGAAGGGCTCGCCGGACAGATTTTACTAATTACCCTCTTTGTCCATCTTGAAGCCTCCGGGATTTAGGCTGTGGTTGTACATCATGTCAAACCTTGTAAAACTAGCCTGTTTTATGATTTCGGTAATAATCTGTGATGTTATTGTAGTGTTACAATTTTCTTGTTTTTGACCTGGCCTGTGACATTCTTGCACTGTAAAAACATTTCCGGCTTCTTATGAATGAGTCCCGACGACTGCTGTTGTAGCCAGTATCAATGAACTGGTGGGAGTTGTGCTTTGTGTCACTGGTCGTTGATTGTATATGGTAGATTGTTGGATGCATTTTTAAATCCTGATATTAGTCGATGCACCTGTAGATCCTAGATCCAGGTTGTCGTCTTTT
Organism: Bromus sterilis; assembly: GCA_950022295.1. Lineage (NCBI taxonomy): Eukaryota > Viridiplantae > Streptophyta > Magnoliopsida > Poales > Poaceae > Bromus > Bromus sterilis. Next base: position 48,054,709 of record OX465600.1, on the reverse strand, counting down.
GCGCTCTAGGAATTCTTGCCGTAGAACGGGGAGGACGCTCGAGGAAGAACCAGATTCGGGCATGGTTGTAGTTTAGGTGGCGGCTAGTCGGTTACTAGCTCGGCTCGTTCTGGGTTCAATGGGGAATAAAGACCCATCGCAGGAGATGGAATAGGCCGGCTCAGAATGATGGCCGATCCGTTTGTCGCCGTCATGCGGCTGAGTTTTGTCAGGTGAAAATACAAGAGAAATACGCCAAAAGGATACGAATTGGAATACTGGTGACGCTCAAATCTCGATGTAGACTGGATGATTGTAATATCAGGTGCAGCTGAGGTCGAGCTCATAAATGAATTTTCTATGCGTCGAAGGCTTTATCAATGTTGAAGCTCAACATTGATAAAGCCTTCGACGCATACAGTTTTGATCATATTTGGCCTAACATATTAACTCAAAAACTGTATATTGTTGAAGCTCAACATTGATAAAGCCTTTCGACGCATAGAATATGGGGAAACCTGAAATACAAAAACAACAGAAAACAAAAATTGACACTGGGGTTCACTGAGTTAATATGTTAGACCAAATATGATCAAAATTGTTTTATATACACTTTCATACAGTTTTGATCATATTTGGCCTAACATATTAACTCAGTGAACCCCAGTGTCAGTTTTTGTTTTCTGTTGTTTTTCTATTTCAGGTTTCCCCATATTAAAAATGCTCCAAAAATTCAGGAAAAATACAATAAAAATCAGCGTACCGAAACCTTTCGGAAACACCAAGGTGGGGTCAGAGGGCCACCACCAGGGCCCCAGGCGCCCTCCCGGCGCCCTAGGGTGGGGCCGCGCCAGGGGGCCTCCTGGACCCCTGGTGGCCCCCCTGGCTGCCCCCCTTCGCCTATATATTCTCCGTGACGGGATTCTTCCGAAGACAGAAGCTTTTTTCGCGATCCCGCCTCTGTTCCGCCGTCGCCGCGCTTCCAAGATCGGAAGCGCCAGCAGACCTCTTCCCGGCACCCTGTCGGAGGGAGGATTGACCTCTGGGAGCCTCTCCTCCACCATGGATGCTTCTCGAATGATCTGTGAGTAGTCTATCTTGGACCATGGGTCCGTGATCAATAGTTATGTGATGGTCTCATGCCCTCTTTGTTCTTCATGGATTAGACCTTGTGAGTTGCCCTACATGATCAAGGCACATATGTAATTCTTTCTGCTGTTGATATGCTGAGTTTGCTGGGATCTGACGGATTATGAGACTATGTCCAGTTTGTGATTGAGTAATATATTTGTTTTTTATCTTTTATATTTTTATTCTTGAGTAATTCTTGCATGTTCTCCGTTGTTGTTTATTGCTTTAGCCAAGTAGTAGGTAGTGACTCCAAGAGGGATAGCTATGCTCGATTGTGGTACATGCCCCCTTGACTAGTTTGAGTGACAGAAACATGAGTCTAGAGGATGTGTTGTTGCCACAAGGGGTAAAACAACGGTGCTTGTACCCGCGGTTGCAAAGATTGTTTACTTTACGCAAAAATCTTTTAATGTAGTTGTCTGTTGCTTTGGGTTTACACTTTGGGTGGGGCTCGCAACTTAATACCAGCGAGATGTTCTGGATAGATATCTCAAGGTGGATGATTAGTAGTAGATGCAGTTGGATTTCAGTCTAGTTATTTTGGCGTACCGCCCATGCTTTTGAGCATCTTCCTTTTTTGTAGCATAGTTAGCATTGCGGTGCGTTTTTAATCTTGTCAATTGCTCAGCTATGATTTGTTTACCTTGCATATCAGTTTTATCGTCTTATGGGAGAGAGACATCACTAGTGAACATCACGAGACCCCGGTCCATATTCTCATCACTGTTTACACGCTCAATTTATTTCCTGCTTTTACTTTCTAGTAGAAATTACCATTATCCTTTATCCCTTGCGTTTGATCCTTTGTAAACAAAAGTCCGGAGATTTTAACAACCTCTCTGAACTTCGTTGGGATCACAGTTATTTGTGTCTGTGTGCAGGTCCACGTCAACCGCCTAATTTCTGACGCCGTTGTCACCTACTTGTCGCTTTCGGAGTCCTATAGGAGATAAACGCTATCCTTTACATAGGGGAAATTTGTTGCTATCATACATATCACCTTCCACTTTGGGTAACCAACAAAGGGCGAGAAGCCACTATCATCTCTCGCACATCAAGCAAATTTCTGGCGCCGTTGTCGGGGATACAAATCGACGGTCCGCCGACTATGGCAAGACTCAATACGACTTGAGTGCATTGCAACCTCGGTTTCTTCAACATCTTCATCAAGATCTTCATCAAGCTCATGGAGGAAACAAGAAAAAAATCCAAGCGTGTGACTCGAAACTCGACTTCAACATTGACCCTCACGCACAGCCTGCAGGATAAGAACGTCTGTGTTGAAGAGAAAAGTCAACAAAATTCCGACTCTCCGAAGAGAAGAGTCAACAAAATTCCGACTCTCCGAAGATAAGAGTAAAAAAAATTCCGACTCTCCGAAGAGAGGAGTCTACAAAATTCCGAATCTCCGAAGAGAAGAGTCAACAAAATTCCGACTCTCCGAAGAGAAGAGTCTACAAAATTCCGACTCTCCGAAGAGAAGAGTCTACAAAATTCCGACTCTCCGAAGAGAAGAGTCTATAAAATTCTGACTCTCCGAAGAGATGAGTCTACGGAAAAATTCTGACTCACCAAATTAGATGAGTCCATGTCCGACTCCCGCACTACAACGCGTTTTCTGATCTACTCGAGATCACGAATTCCATATTGCGAATTCGGCTCAACTTAAAGACCGGTCCGCACTTCGGACATTGGACAACTACCCTTTGAGCAAGTCATCAGACACATATGCGTCGGCTTACAACCGCTTGGCTCTCGCTATTGCCGGCTTGACATATTGGCCGAACTATCAACCGCCGACTCCTACGAAGCTCAGCCACAACCTCACCGCGGTTGCCTTCCATGTTTTCCGAGTTTTTCTCTGCATCATCAGATCAATGCTTGTTATTTATCAAGCCAGATACATGGAGTCCCCAGCCGACTCCACGAGTCGACTCAAGACTTGGGGGCTACTGTCAATTTGTTGATTTAGATTCGTTCGTGCGGGTTCTTCTTCGTCCGGACGATCATGAGTTTCTCGATCCCTGTGAGGATTTCTTCCAAGATGAAAACACCCTTGTGCGTAGGCCCCTGATACGGTGAGAATCTCTCACTCCTCGTTGGTTACCCCAAGTGGAAGGTGAGATGTAGCGTAGCAGCTAATTTCCCCTATGTAGAGGATAGGGTTTGTCTCCCGTAGGACTCGCAGAGATACAAGAAGGTGGTAAAGTGAACAATGGCGTCGAGGTTTCTAGCTTCACCTGGACCTGCACACAGATAGAGATAACTTTGCTCCCAACGAGTACAGAGGAGTTGTCAATTCCTCCGGCCTTGCTGTTTACAAAGGATAAAACGCACGGGATAATAATAGTGATAGCAACTGAAAAGTAAACTAAGTATGTAAACAGTAATATGAAGATGGACCTGGGTCCCGTGATTTTCACTAGTGATGTCTCTCTCCCAAAAGACGATAAAAGTGCTAGCGAGGTAAACAAATCACAGTTGGGCAATTGACAGGATTATGAAAGGCACCGCAATGCTAACTATGCTTCAAAGAAAGGAAGGGCTCAAAAGCAATGGGCAGTACACCAAGGTAAGTAGACCGAAATCCATCTGCATCTACTACGATTCATCCACCTTGAGATATCTATCCAGAACATCTCGCTGGTATTAAGTTGCGAATCCCACCCAAAGTGTAAATCCAAAGCAACAGACAACTGCATTAAAAGAACTTTGCATAAAGTGAACAATCCTTGCATCCGCGGATACAAGCACCATTGTTTTATCCCTGGTAGCAACAGCACATCCCCTAGTCTCATGTTTCTTTCACTCAAGCTAGACATCAAGGGGCTGAACCCACAATCAAGCATGACGCTCCCTCTTGGAGTTGCAACAAAATACTTGGCCAAAGTAAAATACGGCAACGGAGAACATGCAAGAATTTACTCAAGAACAAAATATAAAAGAGAAGAACCAAATATATTACTCATCACAATCTGAACATAGTCTCATAATCCATCAGATCCCAACAAACTCAGCATAGCAACGTCAGAAAATTACAAAGGTGCCTCGGTCATGTGAGGCAGCTCACGAGGTCTCGAAAGTGGAGGCACAAAGAAGGGAGAGGAACATCACATAGCTACTGGTCACGGACCCATGGTCCAAGGGAAACTACTCACGGTACATACGGAAGGTGTCCATGGCTATGGATGGTCTCCCGGAGGGGGTAGCTTCTCCCGGCAGGGTGCTGATGTCTACGCACGCTTCTATTCTTGTAGACTATGTTGGGCCTCCAAGCGCAGAGGTTTGTAGGACAGCAGCAATTTCCATCAAGTGGATGACCTAAGGTTTATCGAACTCAGGGAAGTAGAGGTTGAAGATGGTCTCTCTCAAGCAACCCTGCAATTAAGAAACAAGAAGTCTCTTGTGTCCCCAACACACCTAATACAACTAGGAGTTGTATAGGTGCACTAGTTCGGCGAAGAGATGGTAAAATATGGGTGATAGGTGTGGCAAAGCAAGGTAATATAAATCTGAATAAAAAGTGCAGCAAGGTAGCAAGTGGTAAACGTGAGCACAAATAGTATTGCAATGGTGGTAACAGGGCCTAGGTTTCATACTTTCACTAGTGGCAACTCCCAACAACATTAACATAGTCGAATCACATGATATTTCCCATACAACATGCAATGGAGACGTACTTGGAGGTCATTCCTTTGTGGTCAAGAGAGGACGAGAATTGTGTAGGGTACAAAAGCACACCTCAAAGTTCGTAGTTCTCAATCTATGGGTTTCCCAATGTCACCGCGGCCATCCAAATAGAGTACCACAATCACCACAACATATCTCAAGGATAGTCAAAGACAATCACCAAGAGACTCTCAATCTTCAATCAACACACAAAAGAGGAAATCACTCATGATGATATTCTTCTAACCCATGTCCAATAGACCGCTGTCACCTTGGTCTCGGGGATTATACTAGATAAGATCAATTGAGTACATCAATCCAATACATAGAGGAAGGGGAAATATCATGGGATCACCCTAGATTAACATAGCCTATGATCACAACGAAGATCACATCATGGGAGAGAGAGAAGAACACATAGCTACTGGTAGAAACCTCAGCCCCGAGGAGGAACTACTCCCGCTTCATGGAGGAGGGAAGCAACGTCGATGGAGATGAATCCGGGGCACTTCCCCGTCCCGGCAGGGTGCCGGCACAGGAATTCTGTCCCCCCGAAACTTGTTTACGATGGCGGCGGAGATCGTCATTTCTTCTGGAGAAAAGGGGTCCGGAATCAGGGTTTCCTCCGCGGGGGTAAAAATAGGGCCAAAGGGGGGCACCAAGGGGGCCACAGGGAAGCCAGGAGGGCAGGTGGCGCGGCCTAGGGTGGACCCGCGCCGGGCACCCTCCTGGGCCCCTGGTGGTGGCCCTCCTGCCATGTCTTGGTTATTCCGGAAGCTTCCGGAGCGCTGATTTTTTATATGATTTTTCCGGGATTTATTGGGCACTTTAATTATTGGAAAAACCTGAAATACAAAAACAGAAGAAAACAGGAACTGGCAACTGGGTGCACTGAGTTAATAGGTTAGTCTAAATATGCTCAAAAGTGTATGAAAGTTCAAGCAAAACATGGCAAAGTCACACAAAACATGCATGGAGCAAGCATAAATTATAGATACATTTGGGACGTATCAACATCCCCAAGCTTAATTCCTGCTCGTCCTCGAGTAGGTAAATGATAACAAGCATAATTTCTGTGGTGACATGCCACACAACCATATAAGGACTTTTAAGTAAAGCAATCAAAGCATGCAACTCAATTCAAGTCTTAAAAAGCAAGAGTCTATATTAGCATTGACACAAGCAACAAAAGAACAAAAGGTGCAAGAGTTCTCGCTGTCCGTGACTCGAATATATCCAAATGGTGTTTGCGTGCAAGAAGGGGGATAGAGAATACGAGAAAAAGTATATTTTTGTTGAGAACTCAATCTACTAAAGTTTCACACTTGGTCTCCTTTGGAATCTTATCTTGACTCGTCCCCAGACCACTAGCCAGGTACAAGTCAATTTGATCCACTCCCTTTTGATATTTTGAGCACTCATACAATGGATGAGCGTGAGCAAGAAAGTTGACTCCTAAAAGGAGAAACAGAAAGAAGGTGGAGGAGGAAGACAAAAAGGTGTGAAAGGCTCACATCAATGAGGACAATCATAGGCGAGAGAAGGCCATATGATAGATATGATGTGAGGAGTAGGGATTGCCATGCAACGGATGCACATGTGAGCTAAAAGCTCTCCAAGGAACTTAGTGGGGGTGCATCTAACTTGCTTTCTCAAGAAGACCTAGAGCTCGTTTGAGGAGGCTCATCATTGGAATATACAAGCCAAGTTCTATAGTGTGAAGGTCCCCACATAGCTATATGCATGATGATGATCTCTATGGAGTACAAGGGATAAAGGATGAAGTACTAGTGTGGATCTCTCAAAAGGAATAGTAGTGTGCCCCTTCTATCTTTTCATTTTTCTTTTTCTCTTTTTTCTATTTTTTGTATTTTTTTGGTGGCCTCAATGGCTCTTTCTATTTAACTCTCATTTGTCCTCTTTGGGATCTTTTGATTTTGTCCTCTTTGGGATCTTTTCCTCACTTTAGGGGCAACACTCTATATTTTACAAGAATATAGGAGATATTTCACACTTTACAAAGGTACTCACATAAAGAAGATGTAACTATCATGATGCAAATGTATGCCTCTGCCAGGATAGCAGGATATGCAATGATACTAGCGCGTCATGTAGAAATGATTAGGGCAAGGCCCAACTAGCATGCGGCTCATAGATCAAGCAAGTAGCATGTATGACATGAAGATCAAGTCATGAGAAGGTGGATGTTGCATGGCAATGTATCTCGGAAAGGCTATGGAAATGCCTTGATAGGAAGGTATGGTGGCTGTTTTGAGGAAGGATATAATGAGGCTTATGATGACAGAGCGTATCGGGCCAAGGATTTGGATGTACCGGTGAAGGTGGACGCCAACTCTCGGAGTGAGAAGAAGGCAATGCACGGCACAGGAGAGGCTAGAAAATATGGTAGGTGGAAGTGTCAACTTTCAATACTTACATTAGTCCGAAGAACTCATGCACTTATTATCGGTAACTCTCAATCTAGTAAGGAGGTTCACAAAGAGACAAGTACCCCGAGGAGGAGTGTATGGGGGTTTGGTTATCCTTGCGCATCCTTGACTCATGGTACGTGAGTGTACTCTAATATCCGACCCCTCAGAAGAGTAGTGATCCATCTAGTAGCTAGAGTTCTCAACTAGTTTTGTAGGTTTTGAAAATAAACACGGATTGCCCAAAATATGACACCTATCACTAATAGGCTAGAGCTCTTGACACCAAAATTTCAAACATTACTCACATAAATACCTCAAAACCATTGCAAGTTACTACTAAAATTAAATAGCAACCTTAATTACCTACTTTCGAGACAAGACACAACTCAGTGCAACAACCAACTCTCTTAACAAGATAAACATGAAAACTAAAGAGAGTTCCAGCAACAAACTAAACAAAATCCAAGGCTCTTGCTAAATACAAACTAAAACTAAAACTAAACATGGCAGTAGCTATGAAAAGGTAAAGAACACACAACAGAGAAAGATAGGCATGAAAAATTCTATGATGTGTTCTAGATTTTGAAATTGGAGTGTGTTTCTCTCCCACACAAAGTAAGACGGGATCTAACTTGTTATGAACAGCAAGCAAAGATAAAGAAAACTAAAAATAAAACCTAAGAGCGAGACGCTGCAAGCATAGCACATAAGGCATGAAGTGATAAAAATATAGTGAGACGAAGGACGAACTGATGATTGTTGATGGAGAAGGGGATGCACGGGGGCATCCCCAAGCTTAGACGCTTGAGTCTTCTTGAATATTTATTGGGGATGCATGGGGGCATCCCCAAGCTTGAGCGCTTGACACTCCTGGATCTTCTTTCATCATCTTCCATCGCACACTTGAAAACTCCCTTCATACATAACTCATCATAAGCTGATTAGAGAGGTTAGTACCTTTAATAAATAATTTTTCCCTACTGGATATAAGGATATTCCTTAAGAGCTACTGTTTCTCAAGATTTCCAAAAGGTTTTTGCAAAGAAAAAGCAAGCTTAAGGTTTGCAAAAGTTAGGAGAGACAAAACGTGGCAGAATCTGTGAAAAACAGAACAGCAGGTAGTAAAGAATTTTTTAGGGGTACTTCTGCAACTCAAATAAAAATACTCAGAACATACGAAAGTTCCATGATTGTATAGATCACGCTGTGTAAAAAATTCAGCTCAAAAAGATGAACTGGGATTTTTCTATGATTTTTCCCGTCACGAGGACAGAATCTGTTTTCTGGACAGCATGTCACAACTTTCACTTCCCTTGTCATATGAGGCTATAACTTGGCACAAAGCTTGAAAATAAAGATACAATGATGTTGCTACAGTAGTAACAATCATCAAGACCACTAAAAACATAAAGTGAAAACTCAAAGTAAAGATAACAAGGGTTGTCTCCCTAGAGCTCTTTCTTTATAGCCATAAAGATAGGCTTAAGATTTTAATGATGCTCTCGTAGGAATAAGAGTTGAAGAACAAAAGAGAGCATGAAGAAGCAAATACCAAAAACATTTAAGCCTAACATGCTTCCTATGCAAAGGGATCTTGTAGAGAAATAACTCATGGGAGCATAAAGATATTAGCATAGGAAGCCAAAATAAGTGCAACTTCAAAACCTTCAACATAAAGAGAGGGAACTTGATATTATTGAAATATCTATAAGCATATGTTCCCCTCTCATAATAATTTTCAGTGGGATCATGAATAAACTCAACAATATAAGTATCACATAAAAATTCTTATCATGATCCACAAGCATAGAAATTTTTTACTCTCCACATAAGAAAAATCCTTCTCATAAGTAATAGTGGGAGCAAACTCAAGAAAATAGTTATCACATGAATCTTTCTTATCATGATACACTTCCAAACATTTATTATTTATAGCATAAGTGTCATCACAATAATCATCATAGATAGGAGACAAAGTATCATCAAAATAAATTTCCTCATCAAAACTTGGGGGGCTAAAAAGATCATCTTCATAAAACGTAGCATCCCCAAGCTTATAGCTTTGCATATCATTAGCATCAAAAGTATTCAAAGAAGACATGCAAATAACATTACTACTATCATGAGTGTTGTGCAAATAGTAAAGCTCCATAGGCTTTTTGATTTTCTCTTCAAACACTTCATGTCCCAACTCAAGGTAGAGCTCATAAAGCCCTCTCATAATATTTTTGTTGTTTTCCATAAGCCTAACTAGTGAAAATAAAAACAAGAAACAAAAAGATTTAATTGCAAGATCTAAAGATATACCTTCAAACCTTACCTCCCCGGCAACGGCGCCAGAAATAGCTTGATGTCTACGCACGCTTCTATTCTTGTAGACTATGTTGGGCCTCCAAGCGCAGAGGTTTGTAGGACAGCAGCAATTTCCCTCAAGTGGATGACCTAAGGTTTATCGAACTCAGGGAAGTAGAGGTTGAAGATGGTATCTCTCAAGCAACCCTGCAATTAAGAAACAAGAAGTCTCTTGTGTCCCCAACACACCTAATACAACTAGGAGTTGTATAGGTGCACTAGTTCGGCGAAGAGATGGTAAAATATGGGTGATAGGTGTGGCAAAGCAAGGTAATATAAATCTGAATAAAAAGTGCAGCAAGGTAGCAAGTGGTAAATATGAGCACAAACGGTATTGCAATGGTGGTAACAGGGCCTAGGTTTCATACTTTCACTAGTGGCAACTCCCAACAACATTAACATAGTCGAATCACATGATATTTCCCATACAACATGCAATGGAGACGTACTCGGAGGTCATTCCTTTGTGGTCAAGAGAGGACGAGAATTGTGTAGGGCTACAAAAGCACAACTCAAAGTTCGTAGTTCTCAATCTATGGGTTTCCCAATGTCACCGCGGCCATCCAAATAGAGTACCACAATCACCACAACATATCTCAAGGATAGTCAAAGACAAGCACCAAGAGACTCTCAATCTTCAATCAACACACAAAAGAGGAAATCACTCATGATAATGATCTTCTAACCCATGTCCAATAGACCGCTGTCACCTTGGCCTCGGGAATTATACTAGATAAGATCAATTGAGTACATCAATCCAATACATAGAGGAAGGGGAAATATCATGGGATCACCCTAGATTAACATAGCCTATGATCAGAACGAAGATCACATCATGGGAGAGAGAGAAGAACACACAGCTACTGGTAGAAACCTCAGCCCCGAGGAGGAACTACTCCCGCTTCATGGAGGAGGGAAGCAACGTCGATGGAGATGAATCCGGGGGCACTTCCCCGTCCCGGCAGGGTGCCGACACAGGAATTCTGTCCCCCCGAAACTTTTTTTCGATGGCGACGGAGATCGGAATTTCTTCTGGAGAAAAGGGGTCCGGAATCAGGGTTTCCTCTGCGGGGGTAAAAATAGGGCCAAAGGGGGGCACCAGGGGGTCCACAGGGCAGCCAGGAGGGCAGGTGGCGCGGCCTAGGGTGGACCCGCGCCGGGCACCCTCCTGGGCCCCTGGTGGTGGCCCTCCTGCCATGTCTTGGTTATTACGGAAGCTTCCGGAGCGCTGATTTTTTATATAATTTTTCCGGGATTTATTGGGCACTTTAATTATTGGAAAAAGCTGAAATACAAAAACAGCAGAAAACAGGAACTGGCAACTGGGTGCACTGAGTTAATAGGTTAGTCCAAATATGCTCAAAAGTGTATGAAAGTTCAATAAAAACATGGCAAAGTCACACAAAACATGCATGGAGCAAGCAGAAATTATAGATACATTTGGGACGTATCAGGTGCCGGAGCAGCTTCTCCAGGAAGCCCCGATCTTGAAGCGGTGGCGGTGGCGGTACAGAGGCGAGATCGCGGAAAAGAGATTTATATTAGGGGTTTCCACCCCAAGGGCTAAATATAGGCGGAGGGGGGTGTCGAGGGGACCCACCAGGCAGCCAGGAGGCCTCCTGGCGCGACCTAGGGTGGGGCCGCGCCAGGGGCCCTCCTGGTCTCCTGGTGGTGGCCCCCTCCGTTGCCTTGGTTATTCTGGAAGCTTCCGGGTCGATGATTTTTTATCTGATTTTTTTGGATTTTTTGGAGCACTTTTAATGGCCGGAAAACCTGAAATACAAAAACAGCAGAAAACAACAACTGGCAGCTGGGTGCACTGGGTTAATAGATTAGTCCAAATATGCTCAAAAGTGTATGAAAGTTCAAGCAAAACATGGCAATGTCACACAAAACATGCATGGAGCAAGCATAAATTATAGATACGTTTGGGACGTATCAGCCCCACGGTGGGCGCCAACTGTCGTGGGAAAGTCACGACAGATGTCCGTAGAGTCGGACTTGGTTATGGGGCCTTTGATACGAGTGTCCGAGGAAGAAGAAACATCACAGAGAAAGAGAAACACGATTTTATACAGCTTCAGGCCCCGGGAAACATCATCCGGTAAAGACCCTACATGTTGTTTGTGGCCAGGTCTTATTCCTTTGCTCACGGGGAGTCGCCGGCATGTCGCCGACTCTCTTACAGTTGTATTCAGGCGAAAGCCTACTCTAGTGGCGAAAGCCTACTTTGGCGGAAGCCTACTCTCATATCGAGAGCCTACTTTGGCGGAAGCCTACTCTCATATCGAGAGCCTACTCTCATATCGAGAGCCTACTCTCATATCGAGAGCCTACTTTGGCGGAAGCCTACTCTCATATCGAGAGACTACTCTGGCGGAAGCCTACTCTGGCGGAACTTGGCCTCTATGGGCGCCCTACCCCTCCTTATATAGGTGGAAGGGGGAGGCTTACATGTAGAGTCCTATTCTGATACAAACTAGTCTCATCTTGTATTACAAGTTGGATATCAATCCGAGTCCTACTCTAAGTCTTGTAGCTTTTCGTATCTTCCAAGTTAGGTGGACTCCATATTGATTCCTTCGTCCGGCTGACTCCTGTGGAGGAGAGTCCCCTATCTGGCCGACTCTTGTAGAGGAGAGTCCCATGTCTGGCCGACTCCTGTAGAGGAGAGTCCCCTGTCTGGCCGACTCTTGTAGAGGAGAGTCCCCTGTCTGGCCGACTCTTGTAGAGGAGAGTCCCCATCAGGCCGACTCATGGAGGTGACTCATGTCAGCCGACTCTAGTCTTCAGGACCTGTCTTCTGGCTGAGTCTTCCTTTTGGGTGCTTATCTTCTGGCCGGGTCTTAGCTGTGAGTAATCCCCCCGACAGATACCGAGTGCGACAAAAGATTGGTCCCGTCATCCGCGAAATTTCTGGCGCCGTTGCCAGACTCCAATCTACAAGATAGGGGAGTTGCACACTATCTTTTACCTTTGCTTTTTAGTCTTGTTAGTTTACCTTTCAGTTTTTATCTTAGTGTCCTTTAACAAAAATTACAAAAAATATATTTACCTTGCTTTTAGTAGTCCTTCTTGTTTAGTTGAAAATGTTAGGACTTGGTGCTTTGAGGAAATCGGAAGTTCTAGATTTCCCTCAAAGGGATGAAGAGAATATTAAGAAGGCGTGGGACAGAATTTCTGAAGCACATAGGAGAATTATGCCTTGAATACCTATAAAAATTGTGCTTAGAAATTTTTACCATGGCCTTTTTAAGTGGTGTAAACACTCTCTTGATATTATAGCTGAAGGAGACTTTTTAGAGTGTGATGAAGCTAGAGTTTTTGATATTTTGCATGGTCTTTCTAGTTATTTTGTTTATGATCGTAGCATTGATGTTGTTATAGATAGACTTGCCACTATTGAAAAGAGGATGGATGCTCTAGACTTGAGAAAGGTAGAGGAACTCAAGTCCAACAAGAAAGAAATGTTGGAGATATATGATGATTGGCAGCCTTTTGTTTGGATTAGCATCTCTAACCAAGACTTCCTTGCTTTTTGTGATATTGGATCCATGGTTTCTACAATGCCAAAAATATTTTATGATTCTTTGAAACTAAACATGGATAATTTATCATCTTATCATGAACATGCTAATGGAGATATTTTAGAGATTAAGGGAAAGGGAAAATAAGTCCAAGTTGCATTCCTTAATAGGGTTGCAATGATGGATTTCTTCGTCATGGAGCCAAATCAAAGTAACATCGTTCTTGGAAGGGACTTCCTCTGAGCTATGAAGGGCTTCATTGATATCGATAAGGGGCACATACTCTTACGTGGTAAAGCGAAAGGTAAGTACCTCTTCCCTAGGAAAAAGAAGAACAAACTTATTGAAAATCAATTTGAAGGTTTTTATGACTTTGATGACCTCGGGGACCTTTGATTCTTCTTTTTGCTTTATGCCTAGCTTAAAGGTGTAAAAGAAAGCACTTGTTGAGAGGCAACCCAAGATGTTTTTTACTTTTGTTTTTAGTGGTCTTGATGATTGTTACTACTGTAGCAACATCATTGTATCTTTATTTTCAAGCTTTGTGCCAAGTTTAGCCTCCGATTGCAAGAAAGTTCAAAAGTTGTGACATGCAGTCCAGAAAACAGATTCTGTCCTTGGACGGAAAAAATAGCCTAAAATCACGAGATCATATTTTTTATCTGATTTTTTTTGAAAGCGTGCTCCATACAATTGACTTTCGAGCGTCTGTTTTGAGTTTTTGATTTGAGTTGTAGAAGTACCCCAAAAAAATTATTTACTACCCGCTGATCTGTTTTTCACAGATTCTACCACATTTTGACTTTCCTCACTTTTGAAAACCTTCAGCTTGCTTTTTCCTTGAAAAAACTTTTTGGCAATCTTGAGAAACAGTAGATCTTGAAGAATATCTTTATTTCCAGTAGAGCAGAATTATTTTTATTAAGGGTACTAACCTCTTATGTATGAAGGGAGTTTTCAAGTGTGCGAGGGAAGATGATGAAAGAAGATCCGGGAGTGTCAAACGCTCAAGTTGGGGATGCCCCCATGCATCCCCAATAAATATTCAAGAAGACTCAAGCGTCTAAGCTTGGGGATGCCCCCGTGCATCCCCTTCTCCATCAACAATCATCAGTTCGTCCTTCGTCTCACTATATTTTTATCACTTCATGTGTTATGTGCTATGCTTGGAGCGTATCGCTCTTAGGTTTACTTTTTAGTTTTATTTAGCTTTGCTTGCTGTTCATAACAATTTAGAACCCAGCTTACTTTGAGTGGGAGAGAAACAGGCTCCACTTTAAACTAGAACACATCATAGGATTTTCATGCTTATCTTTCTTCTGTTGTGTGTTCTTTATCTTTTCGTAGCTGCTGCCATCTTTAGCTCTTTGTTTTCATGTTTATCTTTCTCAAGAGCTTTAGCTTTTTTTTAGTTTGTCGCTGGAACTCTCTTTAGTTTTCATGTTTATCTTGTTAAGAGAGTTGGTTGTTGCACTGAGTTGTGTCTTGTCTTGAAGTAGTTAATTGAGGTAGCTATTCAATTGTAGTACTCCCTCCGATCCATAATAAGTGTCGCTCATTTTGTACTAAGGTAGTTCAAACTTTGTACTAGATGAGAGAAACTTATTATGGATCGGAGGGAGTAGTAACTTGCAATAGTTTTGAGGTATTGTTGTGAGTAATGTTTGAACTTTTGGTGTCAAGAGCTCTAGCCTATTAGTGATAGGTGTCGTATTTTGGGCAATCCGTGTTTATTTTGAAAAACTACAAAACTAGTTGAGAATTCTAGCTACTAGATGGATCACTAATCTTTGGAGGGATCGGATATTAGAGTACACTCACGTACCATGAGTCGAGGATGCGCAAGGATAACCAAACCCCATACACTCCCCCACGGGGTCATTGTCTCTTTTTGAACCTCCTTATTAGATTGAGAGTTACCGATAATAAGTGCATGAGTTTTCGGACTAATGTAAGTATTAAAAGTTGACACTTCCACCTCCTCATATTTGCTAGCTTCTTCGCTACCGTGCATTGACCTCTTCCGAGAGTTGGCGTCCACCTCACCGGTGCATCCAAACCCTTGGCATGATACGCTCTGTCATCATAAACCTCCTTATATCTTTCCTCAAAACAGACACCATACCTACTTATCAAGGCATTTCCATAGCCTTTCCAAGATATATTTGTTGGATATATGCCCTAGAGGCAATAATAAAGTGTGTTATTATTTATATATTTGTGTTCATAATTAATGTTTATATTTCTGTGCTATAATTGCAATGATCCTGACTTTGAGATTCAGAAGAAAACTCATATGCATGTGTAGAAATGTAAACAACAAGAGTTCCTGGTTTTGCCTCTAAGACCAGCCCATGTGCGTATTGATGATTATGTTTTCTTAATCATGGATATTGTTCTTGTAACAAGGATGTTAATAGCAATGAGAGCATATTTTTAGCAGAACAATGATGTTGAACCGACCCCAGTGTTAAATGATATACTTAGAGAACTCATTGTAAAACAACGTTATAAGTCATATCATAAAATGTTATTTTATACATAGTTCCTTAGACCATGAGAATTTCAAGTTGCTTCACACAAGAAGATGTGCTTTGGTTCTTAGATGAATCTTCCCGTAAATGGGAAGTAGTAAAATAAGTTCTGGGTACATTGGACAGTGTGTCTAGTAACGGTGATAGTTCGAGACTGGGATTTGCTCCTTCACGATGAAGAGATATAGACTCAGGGCCCACTCGGTGTAACTGTATCCATTCTCGTCTGGCCAGACACTTTGTGATTTAGTCACGGGGATACCGGTATACGTAACGAGTAATGAAGACAAACGAGCAATGAGGATAACTGATGGCTTGTGATCAAAAAGTTGTTTCACATAGGTGCCAAACTTCTCTCCTCTAACTTTGTCATATATCGCGAAGAAAAAGGAATAGTATACGATAAACATAAAGGTTCACTCGGAGTCTTTTCGTGTATTTGTGGGAGTCAACATGGGTGTCCTTGGCTCCGCTGTTGATTTTTGACGAATGACTGTAAGTCTGGAAAGCGTTCCGAGTCATGTCCACATAATACCGAACCTATTGGGTCACACACTTAAAGTACAGTAATCTGTTAGAATACTAGGATGATTGAAGGTTTAGTGGAAGCAAGTAAAGAGCAAAGAATATGGCTAAGACACTTTGGAATTGTTTCAGATAACTTTAGTTCATATGAAAATGGTAATGGGAAAGTTTACGATCATCCGGAATAGTTTCGGTGATCGGTGGACAGCTTAAACAATATGTTGTGTTCACCGGACATATTAACCTTAGCCCGGATTGATCCGAGACCTATTTATATGGATCCGTAACATTCGTTAGAGGTCCCGGAAGGTCTTGGAAGTGTTCCACAAGTGTCCGGAATGTCCCAAAACGGTCCCGGTAGGTCCCGGAAGGTCCTGGAAGCTTCTAGAAGGTCACGGAAGGTTCCGGGCAGTACCACCAACTGGCCCCACCCCCTAGCTTGGGGGCAAGCCACCTAGGCTGCCCTGTCCGGCCAGGAGGTGGGGGGCGCCACAAATAAGGGGAATCCTACTTGGAGTAGGATTCCCCAATCCTATTATGGAAGGAGTCCTAGTGGGAAAGTCCTAGGAGGTTTGGAGTCCAAGTTGGACTCCCCACCCCCTAGGCCGGTGCACCAAGCCCCTTGGCCACCTATATAAGATGAGCATTGGGGGGGAGACACACAATCCGCTGCGCCCCCCCTTGCCCTAGTTGCTAGTTGCTCCACTTTTAGACCCCGGTTTAGATTCTAATCTAGATCGGAACTCGCTACGGTTTTCTCTCTCTAGTTTTCTCGGAGACGTTCTTCTCTGGACGGCGGAGCGCTGCCGTATAGCTGTGCTGGACGTGTGGATACCGGTGGAGAGATCATAGCTTTGATCTTACTTCGAGGATCATCTTATTCTTCCTCGGAGAACTGTTTGAGGGAATCGACGAGGAGATCCGTTCGTGGGAGAGATCGTGGGACGGATTGTGAGATCTTCTTCAGCCTGCATCACCAACTCTTCTTCCGCTGCAATTGTTGGTGAGCATGATCCTAAACCTTGTATGCAATCTATCATGGATGATCTTGGGTTCTTAACTCGTAGGCACGAATTTTTTTTTCTACTACGTTTCCCAACAGTGCTATCAGAGCGATCCTTGATTAGATGCATGTTTAGGTAGATCATATGTTGATATGAGGCATTGATTTTCTTGTTTGCTTCCCTATCATGTGATCTTTGCTTTGCTCGACGGCATGATGTGATTTTGCTACAAGGTTTGAGTTTTGCCATGATCCCTCTATGCTGCTCTTAGTATGCTGGTTGCCTTGATCATGGACTACATCAAATTCCTTGGAGCTCATCCTAGTCTTGCTATAGAAATTTTTACATGAACGGGCTTGTGGATTTTATGAACTCAAATCCACACGGGGGTCACGCGTTTAACGAAGTTTATCTTGTGGCATTAGTTGCTACACGCACCCCGTATGTTAAACTAGCAACAAAAGAAGTATCCTGTTTTGTTTTGTCTAGGTTTTCTCGTTTGCCATGTAAACCTGCTTAACAACCACGATAAAATTTGCAACAACCCGTGTAGATAGCGATCTAACTCGTTTTTGCAGAGATTGCATGTGATGTGTTATAGTCTTCAAGATTTGCAATGTGTTTGTATGAGATGCTATATGATGTAATATTTTTCGCGGCCTGCGAGCCGTGGTACGGCATGATGACTGGAGTCATATGATTGTCACTTAATTATGGCCTGCGTGCCAGAACTGTTTAGTAGCTTGAGGCAAGGCTATAGATGGAGACGAGGTGATGATCAATGATGTGAAGGAGGACCCCAACACACATGCCGAAGCCTTGAGGAGGTCCCGGCGCCAAGGACAAAAGGTGGTTGGTGGAGACTTCAACCACGGAGTCATGAAGGCAACGAAGACTTCACGACACAAAGGGCTATATCATGTCACATATTTTATGAATTGCCTGTGATGTTAATCCCTTTGATGCACCCTTGTTTGATGCGCGGTAGTCGTGTTTTATTAGGGTGATCTCTCGCAAAATAATATCAAGTAGATAGTGTTCTCCCAATTGTAGCACCGTCTATACTATGTTTCACACCGGAGCAGGTCATGTCACATGGGTGCACACGGTGTGACGCATAAAAGGCGGGTGTGTTAAGAACACACTGCATTTGCACTTGGTTGTCTTGACGGTTTGGATAAAAGTTTGCTACCGGAACACGCCCATCGAAAGATGAACAAGAGTCACCCTTGCGTGATTGGCAAGTTGGCCTACCAATTCAGTCTAAGTCATCAGTGATGTCACATCAATGGCGGACGACTAAACTTGGATCTTGAATCACTTAGAATCAACTACGAGAGATGTTGGTCTGAGTGGGAGCACTTATTAAATTAATAATATGATTAATTAGTGCAACTTAATTATGAACATTGTCTAAAGTGAAACTTGTGTTTATGTTGTAGATTGAAATGGCCCGTGTCAATCCCCAGTTTAAGTTAGGTCCGTTGATTGAAAAAGAAAAATTGAAAGCTGGTGGAAGCAACTATGCGGACTGGGTTCGTGCCCTGAGAATTGTACTCAGGAGTGCTAAGAAGGACTATGTCCTGACGACACCTCTCCCAGCAGCACCGGGGCCTAAAGCCACGGTTGCTGAGCAGAATGTGCACCAGACTAAGCTTGATGATAGTACTGCAGTTCAGTGTCTTATGACTGCGTGTATGGAATCAGAGTTACAAGGGAGGTTTGAAAACACCGATCCCCACTTAATTGTTAAGGAGTTAGACGCTCTGTATGCCAAACACGCTAGAACTGAACGGTATGAGGTAACTCATGCCATGTGGAATTGCAAGATGAAGGAAGGAACACCTGTCAGTGAGCACGTGATAAAGATCATGCGCCTTGGGCAAAGGTTGACTGAGCTGGGATTTCCGGTCCCGGAATCACTGGGTACAGATATTGTCCTCATGTCACTCCCGCCAAGTTTCAAAGGCTTTGTTCAGAACTATCGCATGAACGGGATGGATAAGTCAGTTAATGAACTGCTTGGCTAAAAAATGCGGAGACCACCATGCAGGCTGACCCTAACTATACGTTGGCGGTTAGCAAGACCACCAGTTTCAAGAAGAAGGGCAAGTCCAAGGGCAAGGACACCGACAAGCCTGGCACCAAGACCAAGAAACCCTCTGGTACTGGCCCTAACAAAGATACTGAGTGCTTCTACTGCAAAGCTAAAGGTCACTGGAAGAGGAACTCCAAGAAGTATTTGGCAGATAGAAAGAAGCCTGGTTTTACCAGCGAAGGTATAAAAGTTATATATGTCATAGATGTTTTTTTTCCGGCCCTCACTCTAAGTCGTGGGTATTTGATACTGGAGATGTTGCTCATATCTGTAATTCATTACAGGGACTAAGGAGAATAAGGAAGCTGGAAAGGAATGAAGTGACGATGCGTGTCGGAAATGGAGCTACGATCTCTGCTAAGGCCGTGGGTGTCTACACTCTACATCTACCTTCAGGATTTACCATAGAATTAGATAATTGTTATTTCGTTCCTGCTATTTGTAAGAACATTATGTCCGGATCATGTTTAATCCGCGACGGTTATAATTTTAAGTCTGAGAACAATGGTTGATCTATTTACTTGAAGAATATGTTCTATGGTTTTGCACCTATTAAGAATGGGCTGTTTTATTTAGATCTTGAATGTAGAAACGACATCTTAAACATAAGCTCTAAATGACTTAAGAAGGATGAAAATACCACTTACATGTGGCACTGCCGTCTGGGTCACATCGGAAAGAAACGCATGCAGAAACTTCATAAACATGGGATTTTGCAATCTTTTGATTTCGAATCATTTTATAAGTGTGAGGCTTGTCTGATGGGAAAACTGACCCGGACGCCGTTCATAGGTCATGTTGAACGGGCGACAGACTTATTGGAAATAATACATAGTGATGTATGTGGACTGATGAGTGTACCGGCGCGCGGTGGATATCTTTACTTCGTAACTTTTACTGACAATTTGAGTAGATATGGTTATATTTACTTAATGAAGCAAAAATCCGAAACTTTCGAAAAGTTCAAAGAATTTCAGAACGAAGTTGAGAATCATCGTGACAAGAAAATCAAATTTCTACAATCTAATCGTGGTGGTGAATATCTTAGTCATGAGTTTAGAGAACACCTCATGGAGCGTGGAATCGTTTCACAGCTGACGCCACCTGGAACTCCATAGAGAAATGGAGTGTCTGAGAGGCGTAACCGAACTTTGTTAGACATGGTGAGGTCCATGATGTCATTAACTGATCTGCCATTTTCTTTTCTGGGTTATGCGTTAGAGACTGCTGCTTTTACTTTAAATAGGGCGCCGTCAAAGTCTGTGGAAACGACACCGTATGAGTTATGGAATGGGAACAAACCCAACATTTCGTTCCTGAAAATTTGGGGTTGTGATGTTTATGTAAAACGTTTACAACCGAACAAACTCGAACCTAAAGTAGACAAGTGCTACTTTGTAGGTTATGCCAAAGACACCGTAGGCTATTCCTTTTACCACCCCTCCGATGGCAAAGTCTTTATTGCTAAAGGAGGAACTTTTCTTGAGAAATAGTTTCTTAGCAAAGAGGTGAGTGGGAGGACAATACAGCTTGATGAGGTTAGTGAACCTTCGGAACCAAGGAATGAAACGATGGAAGTTGTTCCAGCAGTCATTCCGATGAAGGAACCGGAAGCTCCTGCAAGTGATGCAGGAACTTCTGAGAAGCTCGTGACTGAACCAAGGAGATCAGGCAGAGTACGTCAGCTAACCGAGTGGTATGCTAACGAAGTATTCATATTGGAAGATGATGAGCCTGTGAACTACAAAGAATTGATGATGAGCCCCAACTCCACTGAATGGCTACAAGCCATGAAATCCGAAATGGAATCCATGTACGAAAACCAAGTATGGGACTTGGTGATCCCTCCAGAGGGTGTGAAACCAATTGAATGTAAATGGATTTTCAAAAGAAAGACAGACGCGGATGGTAATGTCACTATTCATAAAGCTAGACTTGTTGCGAAAGGGTTCCGACAAGTGCAAGGAGTTGACTACGACGAGACTTTCTCGCCAGTAGCAATGCTTAAGTCTGTGCGGATTTTACTAGCAATTGCTGCATATTTCGACTATGAGATATGGCAGATGGACGTCAAAACAACTTTCCTAAATGGGAACCTCGAGGAGAATGTATACATGATACAACCTGAGGGTTTTGTCGCACCAAAGGATGCTGGAAAGGTGTGCAAGCTTAAAAGATCCATCTATGGACTAAAGCAAGCATCACGGAGTTGGAATCTTCGTTTTGATGAAGTGGTCAAAGGTTTTGGCTTCATCCAGAATGGCGAAGAAGCTTGTGTTTACAATAAAGTAAGTGGGAGCGCAATATCTTTTCTAATACTGTATGTAGATGACATATTGTTGATTGGAAATGATAAAGAATTTCTTAACACTATAAAGGAGTCATTGAAAAGTAGTTTTTCGATGAAAGACTTAGGTGAAGCCGCTTACATATTGGGCATTAAGATCTATAGAGATAGATCCCGGCGCCTGATAGGGCTGAGCCAGAGCACGTATATAGACAAGGTTCTGAATAGGTTCAGAATGGAGAAATCTAAGAAGGGATTCCTCCCAATGTCACATGGTGTGGTACTTTGCAAGAGTCAGTGTCCTAAGAACACTGAGGAGCAGGTAGAGATGAGCACAGTTCCATATGCTTCGGCAATTGGATCTGTTATGTATGCCATGATATGTACAAGACCAAATGTTTCCTATGCTCTGAGTATATGTAGCAAATACCAGAGCAACCCAGGTAATGCACACTGGGTAGCAGTCAAAAATATTTTGAAGTATCTAAACAGAACTAACAATATGTTCTTGGTATTCGGAGGTGATGAAGAACTTGTTGTAAAGGGTTACACTGATTCAAGCTTCATGACAGATCCGAATGACTTCAAATCTCAATCAGGATATGTTTTCACACTCAACGGGGGTGCCGTGAGCTGGAAAAGTTCTAAGCAGAATACGGTCGCGGATTCTACAACGGAGGCGGAGTACATCGCAGCTTCAGAAGCTACGAAGGAGGGATATTTGATTAAGAAATTCATCACTGAGCTCGGTGTGGTTCCTAGTGCTAAAGACCCCATGGAGATCTACTGTGACAATAGTGGAGCCGTGGCGCAAGCTAGAGAACCAAGGTCCCACCAGAAATCCAAACACATTGAACGCCGTTATCACAAAATCCGAGAGTTCGTTGACAAAGGATATGTGAAAGTATGCAAGATTCACACGGACCTGAACGTGTCAGATCCGATGACGAAGCCTCTTCCACGAGCAAAGCATGAGCAACACCGAACAGCCATTGGTGTGAGAAAACTTATGTAACTAGTATTATTGTATCTAGTGCAAGTGGGAGACTGTTGGATATATGCCCTAGAGGCAATAATAAAGTGTGTTATTATTTATATATTTGTGTTCATAATTAATGTTTATATTTCTGTGCTATAATTGCAATGATCCTGACTATGAGATTCAGAAGAAAACTCATATGCATGTGTAGAAATGTAAACAACAAGAGTTCCTGGTTTTGCCTCTAAGACCAGCCCATGTGCTTATTGATGATTATGTTTTCTTAATCATGGACATTGTTCTTGTAACCAGGATGTCAATAGCAATGAGAGCATATTGTTAGCAGAACAATGATGTTGAACCGACCCCAGTGTTAAATGATATACTTAGAGAACTCATCGTAAAAAAACGTTATAAGTCATATCATAAAATGTTATTTTATACATAGTTCCTTAGACCATGAGAATGTCAAGTTGCTTCACACAAGAAGATGTGCTTTGGTTCTTAGATGAATCTTCCCGTAAATGGGAAGTAGTAAAATAAGTTCTGGGTACATTGGACAGTGTGTCTAGTGACGGTGATAGTTCGAGACTGGGATTTGCTCCTTCACGATGAAGAGATATAGACTCAGGGCCCACTCGATGTAACGGTATCCATTCTCGTCTGGCCAGACACTTTGTGATTTAGTCACGGGGATACCGGTATACGTAACGAGGAATGAAGACAAACGAGCAATGAGGATAACTGATGGCTTGTGATCAAAAAGTTGTTTCACATAGGTGCCAAACTTCTCTCCTCTAACTTTGTCATATATCGCGAAGCAAACGGAATAGTATACGATAAACATAAAGGTTCACTCGAAGCCTTTTCGTGTATGAGTGGGAGTCAACATGGGTGTCCATGGCTCCGCTGTTGATTATTGACGAATGACTGTAAGTCTGGAAAGCGTTCCGAGTCATGTCCACATAATACCGAACCTATTGGGTCACACACTTAAAGTACAATAATCTGTTAGAATACTAGGATGATTGAAGGTTTAGTGGAATCAAGTAAAGAGAAAATAATATGGCTAAGAAACTTTGGAATTGTTTCAGATAACTTTAGTTCATATGAAAATGGTAATTGGAAAGTTTACGATCAACCGGAATAGTTTCGGTGATCGGTGGACAGCTTAAACAATATGTTGTGTTCACCGGACATATTAACCTTAGCCCGGATTGATCCGAGACCTATTTATATGGCTCTGTAACATTCGTTAGAGGTCCCAGAAGGTCTTGGAAGTGTTCCAGAAGTGTCCGGAATGTCCCGAAACGGTCCCGGAAGGTCCTGGAAGCTTCTAGAAGGTCACAGAAGGTTCCGGGAAGTACCACCCACTGGCCCCACCACCTAGCTTGGGGGCAAGCCACCTAGGCTGCCCTGGCCGGCCAGGAGGTGGGGGGCGCCACAAATAAGGGGAATCCTACTTGGAGTAGGATTCCCCAATCCTATTATGGAAGGAGTCCTAGTGGGAAAGTCCTAGGAGGTTTGGAGTCCAAGTTGGACTCCCCACCCCCTAGGCCGGCGCACCAAGCCCCTTGGCCACCTATATAAGGTGAGCCAAGGGGGTGGGGGGGAGGAGACACACAAGCCCCTGCGCCCCCCCTTGCCCTAGTTGCTAGTTGCTCCACTTTTAAACCCCGGTTTAGATTCTAATCTAGATCGGAACTCGCTAGGGTTTTCTCTCTCTAGTTTTCTCGGAGGCGTTCTTCTCTGGACGGCGGAGCGCTGCTGGATTGCTGTGCCGGACGTGTGGATACTGGTGGAGAGATCATAGCTTTGATCTTACTTCGAGGATCATCTTCTTCTTCCTCGGAGAACTGTTCGAGGGAATCGACAAGGAGATCCGTTTGTGGGAGAGATCGTGGGACGGATCGTGAGATCTTCTTCAACCCGCATCACCAACTCTTCTTCCGCTGCAATTGTTGGTGAGCATTATCCTAAACCTTGTATGCAATCTATCATGGATGATCTTGGGTTCTTAACTCGTAGGCACGAAATTTTTGTTTTCTACTACGTTTCCCAACAATATTGCCATGCAACATCCACCTCTTCACGACTTGATCTTCATGTCATACATGTTCCTACTACACTGGCAGAGGCATACATTTGCATACATCATGATAGCTACATCTTCTTTATGTTAAGTACCTTATAAAGTGTGAAGATCTTCTATACTTCTTGTAAAATAGAGTGTTGCCCTTAAGTGATGAAAAGATCCCAAAGAGGACAAATTTAAAAGATCCCTGATGGCAAGAGAGTGTTAATACTCTCAAGCCTCGTTGGTTACCCCAAGTGCAGGGTGAGATATAGTGTAGCGGCAAGTTTTCCCTTGGCAAAGATACCAAGGTTTGTCTCCCGTAGGACTCCGAAGGATACAAGAAGGTGGTAAAGTGAACAATGGCTGCGAGGTTGCTAGCTTCACCTGGACCTGCACACAGATACAAATAAATTTTCTCCCAACGAGTATAGAGGAGTTGTCAATTCCTCCGGCCTTGCTGTTTACAAAGGATCAACGCAAGAGATAAAAGTGGAACTGAAAGTAAAGACTGAAAGTAAACTAAGGGTGTAAACAGTGATGTGAAGATGGACCGGGGTCCCGTGATTTTCACTAGTGATGTCTCTCTCCCAAAAGACGATAAAAGTGCTAGAGAGGTAAACAAATCACAGCTTGGCAATTGACAGAATTATGAAGGCACCGCAATGCTAACTATGCTGCAAAGAAAGGAAGGGCTCAAAAGCGATGGGCAGTACGCCAAGGTAAGTAGACTGAAATCCAACTGCATCTACTACGAATCATCCACCTTGAGATATCTATCCAGAACATCTCGCTGGTATTAAGTTGCGAATCCCACCCAAAGTGTAAATTCAAAGCAACAGACAACAGCATTAAAAGAACTTTGCGTAAAGTAAACAATCCTTGCACCCGCGAGTACAAGCACCGTTGTTTTATCCCTGGTGGCAACAGCACATCCCCTAGTCTCATGTTTCTGTCACTCAAGCTAGACATCAAGGGGCTGAAGCCACAATCAAGAATAACGCTCCCTCTTGGAGTTGCAACAAATCACTTGGCCAAAGTAAAATACGGCAACAGAGAACATGCAAGAATTTACTCAAGAACAAAATATAAAAGATAAGAACCAAATATATTACTCATCACAATATGAACATAGTCTCATAATCCATCAGATCCCAGCAAACTCAACATAGCAACAACAGAAAATTACAAAGGTGCCTCGATCATGTGAGGCAGCTCACCAGGTCTCGAAAGTGGAAGCACAAAGAGGGGAGAGTTAAATCACATAGCTACTGGTCACGGACCCATGGTCCAAGGGGGACTACTCACGGCACATCCTGGAGGCGTCCATGGCTATGGATGGTCTCCCGGAGGGGGTTCCTCCTCCCGGCAGGGTGCCGGGGCAGCTACACCAGGCACCCCGATCTTGAAACGGTGGCGGCGGCGGTACAGAGGCGAGTTCGCGGAAAAGATATTGATATTAGGGGTTTCCACCCCGAGGACTAAATATAGGCGGAGGGGGGTGTCGAGAGGACCCACCAGGCAGCCAGGAGACCTCTTGGCGCGGCCTAGGGTGGGGCCACGCCAGGGACCCTCCTGGTCTCCTGGTGGTGGCCCCCTTCGCTACCTTGGTGATTCTGGAAGCTTCCGGGTTGCTGATTTTTTTGGATTTTTTGGAGCACTTTTAATGGCCAGAAAACCTGAAATACAAAAACAGCAAAAAACAACAACTCGTAGCTGGGTGCACTAGGTTAATAGATTAGTCCAAATATGCTCAAAAGTGTATGAAAGTTCAAGCAAATCATGGCAAAGTCACACAAAACATGCATGGAGCAAGCAGAAATTATAGATACGTTTGGGACGTATCAACATCCCCAAGCTTAATTCCTGCTCGTCCTCGAGTAGGTAAATGATAACAAGCATAATTTCTGTGGTGACATGCCACACAACCATATAAGGACTTTTAAGTAAAGCAATCAAAGCATGCAATTCAATTCAAGTATTAACAAGCAAGAGTCTATATTAGCATTGACACAAGCAACAAAAGAACAAAAGGTGCAAGAGCTCTCGCTGTCCGTGACTCGAATGTCTCCAGATGGTGTTTGCGTGCAAGCAGGGGACTGGGAAAAAGAGAGAAAAAAGGTTGTTGAGAACAACTATCTACTAAAGTTTCACACTTGGTCTCCTTTGGATCCTTATCTTGACTCGTCCCCAGACCACTAGCTAAGTACAAGTCAAACTGATCCACTCCCTTTCGATATTTTGAGAACTCATGCAATGGATGAGCGTGAGCAAGAAAGTTGACACCTAAAAGGCGAAACAGAAAGAAGGTGGAGGAGGAAGACAAAAAGGTGTGAAAGGCTCACATCAATGAGGACAATCATAGGCGAGAGAAGGCCATATGATAGATATGATGTGAGGAGTAGGAATTGCCATGCAACGGATGCACATGTGAGCTAAAAGCTCTCCAAGGAAACTAGTGGGGTGCATCTAACTTGCTTGATCAAGAAGACCTAGAGCTCGTTTGAGGAGGCTCATCATTGGAATATACAAGCCAAGTTCTATAGTGTGAAGTTTCCCACATAGCTATATGCATGATGATGATCTCTATGGAGTACAAGGGATAGAGGATGAAGTACTAGTGTGGATCTCTCAAAAGGAATAGTAGTGTGCCCCCTTCTCTCTTTTTATTTTTCCTTTTTCTATTTTTTTGTATTTTTTTGGTGGCCTCAATGGCTCTTTCTATTTAACTCTCATTTTTCCTCTTGGGGATCTTTTGATTTTGTCCTCTTTGGGATCTTTTCCTCACTTTAGGGTCAACACTCTATATTTTACAAGAATATAGGAGATCTTTCACACTTTACAAAGGTACTCACATAAAGAAGATGTAACTATCATGATGCAAATGTATGCCTCTGCCAGGATAGCAGGATATTGAATGATACTAGCGCGTCATATAGCAATGATTAGGGCAAGGCCCAACTAGCATGCGGCTCATCGATCAAGCAAGTAGCATGTATGACATGAGGATCAAGTCATGAGAAGGTGGATGTTGCATGGCAATGTATCTCTAAAAGGCTATGGAAATGTTGGATATGTGCTCTAGCGACAAATTAATAAAGTTATTTGTCACATATCCGTTTTGGTCATAATACGTTTTGTACTGTGCTATAACTGTATTACTTGGAAATACTAATACAGGTGTAGTATAAAACATGGTCCGTAGTTTAACTCGGGTAAACTATCTCATTGGGCAATTGATTGATCAAGCTTTCCTTATCATGGCGACACTTAAGTCCATTGACAATGAGGTCATATCGTTAAGGGGAATGATGTGATGGACGTACACCCACCTAAAGTATTGCAATGTGATTGAGTCACATAGTTCAGCGTTGCTATGACTTTGTAACATATGGCTTAGTCCTTAGACCGTAATGATCATACGTAATTGTCATCTATGAGGAGACTTTGATTTGTATCCCACCGCCTGACTGAAATATGCTGGCTATAACGGTGCACTTTGGGTATTCCGAAATAGATGGTTGATAAGTATGTTAATAGATCAGAGCAGGATTTGTCAGTCCTTGTGACAGGACAGGTACTCTGGGCCCACTCGGTGATATTGCATCAACACCTTGCAAGGACGTGACTAGGTGACAAGAGATGCAATGATCATGGACGAGAGAAGTTGTTTGTTGTGAATGAGATGTGAACACGGTATGTAGGATATCGATGATCAAACCTCGGACAAACAAAGTACCGCAGCACAAAGAGATTACGTCGTATCATTAACGGTTTCCAAAAGCGATCGAAGTTCATTCGATGGAAGCGCAGGGGCTGTCAAGGATTGTAACCAGGTCCAACTGACTAGTCATTGGTCAATGAGAAGAGTCTTGACCATGTCTGCTGTTTCCCGGACCGTTAGGGTGTTACACTTAAGGGCAATCGATGCATAGGATAGTTACGGGATCAATCGGTGAAATAGGAGGAATCACCGGAATAGTTCCGGAGGAGGACGGAATGGTTTCCGGACATTTTGAATAGTTCAAAAATAAAGTTTAATTGTTTTAATAATGTTTTATTATTTAATTATCTGAATTAAATATTTAAAACATATTAAATAAATTAAAAAATGGGAAAAGGCTAAATGGGCCCATGGGGCCCATTAAGGGAGGAGGGGGGTCTCCCCCCTTGGGCTTGGCGCCAAGGGTGGGGCCCACCACCCCCCTTGGCCGGCGCACTCCCCCCCTTGGGAGTTTAGTCCCACATGGGGGAGGGGAGGAGGATGGCACCCCCCCTTGGCCTATATAAGGAGGGGTAGACCCCCCTTTTTCCAACACACCAATATCTCCTTCTTCCTCCTCCTTCACGGAAGTGGACTCCCCTTGTTTGGAGTCTGCACCTGGATTGGAGTTCTCCACCATAAGGCAGGCCGTCGTTCTGCTGGAGTCGGGATCCGTAGCCGTCTTTCTTCCGCTGCTCGCCTGGTTCGGGGCCCGGGAGGAACATCGATTGTACCGTATGTGTATAATCTCTTCGAGGCACTACACCTATGGTGCTACTTCGTCGCTGGAGGTTTACCGGGAGTCATCCTCGCCGGTGGTGGTCTTCTACCCGACAGGGAGGTCGTAGTTCCGAGTCTACGCCAGCCACGTTCGCAAGAACGTTTCCCTCTTTCGGTCTTCAAAGGTATGAACACCGATTCCCTCCGTTACTTTACATCGCCATAGCATAGATCTTGGGTTCGGGTACCGTAGGTATGAAAAATTTGTGTTTTCTGCCCCGTATCCCAACAGGAAATGCCTTGTAGGTAGGTATGGTGGCTGTTTTGAGGAAAGATATAAGGAGGCTTATGATGACACAGCGTATCGTGCCCAAGGGTTTGGATGCACCGGCGAAGTATGCGCCAACTCTCAAAGTGAGAAAGGGCAATGCACGGTACCGAAGAGGCTAGAAAAAGTATAGGTGGGTGGAAGTGTCAACTTTCGAATACTCACATTAGTCCGAAGAACTCATGCACTTATTATCGGTAACTCTCAGTCTAATCAGGAGGTTCACAAAGAGACAAGTACCCCGAGGAGGAGTGTATGGGGGTTTGGTTATCCTTGCGCATCCTCGACTCATGGTACGTGAGTGTACTCTAATATTCGAACCCTCCAGAGGTTAGTGATCCATCTAGTAGCTAGAGTTGTCAACAGGGGTTTTTGGTTTTCGAAAAACACACGGATTGCCCAAAATACGACATCTATCACTAATAGGCTCGAGCTCTTGACACCAAAATCTCAAACATTACTCTAGTCAATACCTCAAAACTATTGCAAGTTACTACTACAAAGAGAACAGCAACTTTAACTACCCACTTTCTAGTCAAGACACAAAACTCAGTGCAACAGGCGAACTCTCTAACAAGATAAAACATGCAACCCATAGAAAGTTCAACCTAAAACAAAAGAAAAGCTCTAGAAAAACTAAAGCACTACAACTAAACATAGCAACAGCTAAGAAAAGAAAAAGAACAACTCACATCTAAAAGAATAAGCATGCAAATCCTATGAGGAGTTCTAGTTCAAGCGGAGCGTGTAACTCTCCCACACAAAAGAGTAAGCTGGGGTCTAACTTGTTACTACAGCAAACAAAGCAAAAACAAACCTAGAAAAGTAAAGAGCGAGACGCTCCAAGCATAGCACACAACGCATGAAGTGACAAAAATATAGTGCAACGAGGGACGAACTGATAATTGTTGATGAAGAAGGGGATGCACGGGGGCATCCCCAAGCTTAGACGCTTGAGTCTCCTTGAATATTTATTGGGGGTGCACATGGGCATCCCCAAGCTTGAGCGTTTGACACTCCAAGATCTTCTTTCATCATCTTCCATTGAGCACTTGAAAACTCCCTTCATACATAACTCATTGTAGACTGATTAGAGAGGTTAGTGCCCTACTAAAATAATTTTCCTCTACTGAAAATAAAGATAACCTTGAAGGGATACTGTTCCTCAAGATTGCCAAAAAGTTTTTTCCAAAGAAAAAGCAAGCTTAAGGTTTGCAAAAAGAATAAAAGCAAAACAGGACAGAATCTGTGAAAATCAGACCAACAGGTAAAAACGAATTTTTTAGGGATACTTTTGCAACTCAAATCAAAAAACTCTGAACATGAGAAAGTTTCGTAATTGTATAGAGCACGTTGTGTAAAAAAATTCAGCTCAAAAAGATGAACTGGTATTTCTTTCTGATTTTTCTAGTCACGAGGACAGAATCTGTTTTCTGGACAGCATGTCACAACTTTCACTTTCCTTGTCGTATGAGGCTAAACTTGGCACAAAGCTTGAAAATTAAAGTTACAATAATGTTGCTACAGTAGTAACAATCATCAAGACCACTAAGAGCAAAAGAAAAGCAAAAAGAAAAACCTAAATTCATTGCGGGCTGCCTCCCAAAAGCGCTTCTTTAGAGCCATTAGCTAGGCTTAAAGCAGAAGATCAAGTCTTTTCAAGAGAATAACTAGCCCGTGTGACGGACTCAAAAGGTAACTTAATCTTTTTCCTAGGGAAATGTTCCATCCCTTTCTTGAGAGGGAATTGGAATTTGATATTCCCCTCTTTCATGTCAATAACAGCACCAACTGTGCGAAGAAAAGGACGTCCCAAAATAATTGGACAAGAGGGCTCACACTCAATGTCCATAATAGTGAAATCAACGGGAACATAATTTTCATTGACAATGATAAGAACATCGTCGATCTTCCCTAAAGGCTTCTTTACGGAAGAATCAACAAGACGAACACCAAAAGAACAGGCATCAAAAGGTTTCAATTCAAGCATATCATACATTCTTTTGGGCATAACAGAGGTACTTGCTCCAACATCACAAAGAGCATAATAAGAGAAGTTATTTAATTTGATTTTTATCATAGGATCCCAACCATCTTCTAGATTCCTAAGTATGGAGGCTTCTAGTCTAAGCTTCTCCTCCATAACTTTGATTAGAGCATTAGTGATATGCTCTGTGAAGGAAAGATTAAGTGTGCTAGTGTGGGGGTCTCTAGACATTTTGTGTAGGAAACCAATAACTTCAGGTAAAGTGCAGTTGTCAAAGTCTAGGTCATTACTATCTATCAAGGAGGTAGTGATATCATTTAGGCTCACTTGTTTGAAAGCCTCTATGTTCATAGAGGTTTCTTCATCTATGGTTGAGGTGGTAGCATCACCATTGGTAGGTCCAGTGGGACTAGGGGTGTGATGGGTGCTAACAGTTTGGACATCCTCAACTACTTGGATAGTGGCTACTGTGTGGTAGGTAGGAAGGCACTTAATTCTCTCTTCTTCCTCCTTTTCTCTGGCCCATCTCTCTTTTAGTTTTCCCAACATCCTAATGTTTTCATTAATTTGGACTTGGACGGCATTCATAGGAGTGGTCTTCCTCTCCTCGGGGGGAGAAGTTCTAATCTTCAGCATCTCTACATCATGGGCTATGTTGTCTACCTTCAAAGAGAGGATATCTAATTTATCTAATTTCTCTTCCACACTCTTGTTGAAGGCTTTTTGGGTAGTGATAAAGTCTTTGAGCAAGGT
Organism: Bromus sterilis; assembly: GCA_950022295.1. NCBI lineage: Eukaryota > Viridiplantae > Streptophyta > Magnoliopsida > Poales > Poaceae > Bromus > Bromus sterilis. The sequence goes on along the minus strand of OX465600.1, from coordinate 48,022,567 downwards.
CTCTAGTTCAAAGGTGGAGTTTTTGGTGCTAGGATAAGTGTTGTTGTTCCCATAGTTGTTGGATGGGAAAGGCCTTGGGTTTTTGCTACCAAAATTACTCCTATAAGCATTATTGTTGAAGTTGTTTCTAGAGACAAAGTTCACATCTAGTTGCTCTTGAGAAACCAAAGAATTTAAAGGAACATCCTGAGGATCAGTAGGAGCTTGCTTGGTAAGTAGAGACATGATAAGGTCAACCTTTTCATTTAGAGAGGAGACCTCTGATGACCCACAACGTAAGGGATCGATTGCAGCGTTTTCGATAAGTAAGAGTGTCGAACCCAACGAGGAGCAGAAGGTAATAGCAAGTGACTTTGGCAAGGAGATAACTGCAAGCACTGAAAGATAAATTTTTATGGGTTTTTCTTGGTATAAGCGACAGGAAAGTAAAAAGGGCAAAGTAAAAGGTACTGGAGAGGCCTAGCGACTGAACTTATAAAGGCGAAGCGTTCTTGAGGACACACGGGAGAGGTAGTCATGTGCTTTCGCCATATTCCGTATCGGTATTATGTGTTGTGTTGATAAGTGTTGAGTGGGTGGATCTATGCTAGTGCACCCTCTAGACTAAGATAAGTGCACTCTTATGATTAAACACCTTGCAAGCATCCGCAAATACAAGATAGTAATTAAGGCAAAAGCCTAACCATAGCAATACGATCGGTGATCCATTGTTCCCTTGTGCAAAAGCGTGCAAACTGGGCTTTAGGTTTCTGTCACTCCGGCAACCCACCGTAAGCATTCTTTATACACAATGTATTCCCCTAGGTCCTTGATAAGGCGAAGTGTTGAGTGTTCGACTCACACAACACCACTAGGAAAATAACAACACAACTTAAATATCAACCAACACATATTACTTCAACATCATATGACTACTAACAACTAGACTTCTCGCATGTCCTCAAGAACTAAAGTAACTACTCACAAGACATAAAAGAGATCATGATCAGTGGGGATAAATAAATGATAAAAAATATGGACACAATAATATTTCTCCAACAAAACTCAATAGCATTCACCACAAAGTAGTAATCAACACCGATAGAGTAGAGTGGATAGATAGTACGGATTACAACATGAGTTGCAATTGTGAGATGAGATTGGATGGAGGTGGAGATGGTGCTGATGATGGGGATGATGTTGATGATGATCTCGATGATGCCCGTGACGATGGTGATGACGATGGTGACGATCTCCCCTTCCGGGAGGTGATCTCCCCGGCGGAATCTGCCCGCCGGAGATGGCTTTTCTTCTCTGTAGGTTTCCGCCACGGAGCGGCGGCGGAACTCCGGAACTCTCTCTCTTTTTTAGGGTTTTTGGATGAAGAAGAGTATATATGCCAGAGGGGGAAGCCGGGAGTGGCCCGGGGGGGTCCAGGCGCCCTCCCGGCGCGGCCACGGGTGGGGCCGCGCCAGGTGGCCGCCTAGGCACCCTGTGGCCCCCCTCAGGTCGCTCTTTTGCGTGTCTTCGTGATTCTTCTGGAAAATAGCCTCCGTCGATTTTCAGGTAATTTGGAGGTATTCTTCTTCAGCAACTCAGCGTCCACTTTTTACCGCTGAATCCTGCGTCTGCTGCTTCGGCACCGGAAAGTTGCAAACTGTGTAAAATAAGCCAAAACAACATAAGAATAGCATCATATCATGAAATATATCAATGAATAAGAAAGAATTACTATATAAAATAGTGATGCATTTTGTACGTATCAACTCCCCCAACCTTAGAGCTCGCTTGTCCCCAAGCGATTACTGAGCTCGGTAAACCTGTCCACAAGTTTAGAGAGTGAAGTGTCGATAAATAGAATACGGACAAGAAGCATCAAGGTTCCTTCATCAAACCCAAGCATCCTCAACAGCAACCTCAACTCATAAGGCCCTTATGATAAAGTAATAACAATTATAATCAAAAGTAGGGCTGAGGAAACTCATAAAATTATGGAAAACATATCCTTGGTCAAAGGACAACTAATAACTTTTACTCTTGCTCTTCCTCTTTAATGAAACAATTTGAAGCTTTTGAAAGAACATGTTAATAGTCATGAAGTGCAAATGCTAACACAAAGGAAGATGATTGCTTGGCAAAAGCTTTCGCAAACAACTTACTTATCAAAAGATAATGTCAACAAGGATGTGGCATGGCTAAACTTAATGCAGCTCTATATGGATGAATCCTCATCAACATCAAATGTTTGTTCTCTTAGGGAAAACAAGGAAGTGAGACAACTGACTCAACATGAAGGTGGATGGAAAGCCTTGTTTAAGGGCAAGCAGGGAAAACTCATGTGCTATCCTTAAATCAAACAGAATAAAAATAGATTTTGGGGGCGGTGCATAGTTTGTCAACGAATGCTAATAGATAGCTCAATTACTTCTTAAGATGGACAAGTTTCGAGGAACGGCTCCCAAGTGGGGACGATCACATCCCCTTAATCTCCTTTGTTTATCACTGCCAAAGTTTCTGATTTCTCATAGACCAAGCGTGAAGGAGGGTTTGTTTGTTATATTATCTTTTGAGCTGGGCGCACCCATGCTAGTTCCTCCTCGTATTATGGGTTTGCAGATTAGACATGCAATCCCGGGGTAAAACTTGTCCAACTTAAGAAGATCATGAATTACCTACTACTTCCTCATGAGCTAAACAAGAGGCACAAAACAGAAGATTTTGAACATTTAAGGATAACATATAAATTCTATACTTATAGGAGTGGTAGGGGAATACCACGAATAGGAAGATATGGTGGACTCATATGGAAGGTAATGGTTTCAGGGTATGGATGCACAAGCACAAATTTACTTGGCAAAGAGTTTGGCTAGCAAAGGCTTTGAGAGAACAGACAATTGATGCTAATTTAGATGCAAAACATATAAAGCATAAACATTAAGGTAAGCATAACACATCAAGTTGTCTTCCTTGTCAACATAGCACTTCAAGCATAATAACATAAAGGTTTTGGCTATGTCGCTACTTTTGAAAACATTCATGTTGTCAAGACCAAAGCTATGTTTGCTAAAATTAAATAAAGTTTTCAAAGCCATACCTGATATAAGGTCAATACTCCCCATAAGAATCGTCATATGAGTTCGATTGCGCGAAGAGAATACCGAGTGCAGCGAAGGAACCAATAGACTTCTCATTAATATTCCATTATAGACGACTCCACACTAACGGATACGATCTCTCCACAGACGGAGTGATAGACCTCGATGCAAACACCTTTTTCATATAATAAACTCCCTAGACATGATACGACTCTACTTGACTCTAAAAGACTAAGATAAAGATAAAGATACCAGGCACTCCCCCAAGCTTGGAACAAGCTGAGGGGATGCCATTACCCGAGGAGAGTTACTCCTCATTCTTGTTGTTCTCAATCAGGTACTCCTTGGCGAAGCGCTTCCATGGTAGCTCCTCTCCAGTCTCGACGGACATTCCCGTCTCCAGGATCCTGCACTCAGCACCTAAACCCATGCGCAGAAACTTTAGTTCATACTCACAGTTCTGGTTGTGCAGATCATAGATTTGTGCTTGGAGCTGATAAACTTCTTCTTCTAGTGCGGACAAACTTGACCACATCTCCTTCATCTCTTTCCTATGGGAAGCCTCGATCTCGTTCCTGATGTCGAAGTTGGCTTCAACACCACGCTCCACCATCTTCTTGAACTTGAAGACCTCATGTTCCATCTCCTTCAGCCGCTCCTCGGTGCTCCCCTCCATGACTGGTCCCTTCAGATCTTCCTTGTGGAGAACACCGTCCTCCACACGAAGGACCTGGGGGTGCTTGTTCACCTCAGCGAGGTAAGGGTTGATGACGTTGACGACGAACTTGTCCTTGGGGGAACTTGGGGAAGCCATGGCACCTAGGTCTAGCTAAAAGAATTCCTGGAAGAAACAGATTGAAGAGAAAACACACGAAAACGCGAGATACGTTGCAGGAGCGATCCGGGGAAATATATAGAAAAAATTTCTGCAACAAAAGGAAGGTAACGAGCCAAAGTGGGGTCGAAGACGGACTCCTGGGTGCCCAGGCGGCCTCCCGGCGCGGCCAAGAGGTAGGCCGCGCCAGGGGGGCGCCTGGGCCCCCTGGAGCTCCTCTCCGTCTCCACTTAGGCCTCGAATTTTCCTAATTTTGCAAAAACTCGTAATATGGAACTTTTATGGTGGTTCGCGATGTTTCCTTACCGTAGTACATACCTTTTCTTATTCTGCTTCTGTCGGTGTCTGAAACAGGGCTGCAACATGTTCTTCATGAGTTGTTGTGGGTATTATATTTACATCAACATTGACGGGATCTCCCGCTATGTAGTGCTTGAGTCTTTGCACATTTACAACTTGAGGTTTGGTGCCTTCAAAATTGTTAATCTTGATTGCACCAGACCGGTAGACTTCTTCGATATGAAATGGCCCTTCCCACCTGGAAAGTAGTTTACCTGGAGAAAACCTGAAACAGGATCTAAACAATAAAACTTTATCACCAAAATTAAATTCACGTTTCAGAATCCTCCTGTCATGCCATTTCTTTACCTTTTCCTTGAACATTTTAGCGCTCTCGTAAGCTTCACCTCTCCACTCATCTAGAGAAGTCAAGTTCATGAGACGCTTTTCGCCAGCTAACTTTGGGTCAGCATTAAGCTGTCTAATAGCCCAGAAAGCTTTGTGCTCTAACTCTAATGGCAAATGGAAAGCCTTGCCATAGACCATTTTATAGGGAGACATGCCCATGGGGTTTTTGTAAGCAGTTCTATACGCCCACAAAGCATCTCCTAACTTACTTGACCAGTCCTTCCTATTTCTGTTAACTGTCTTTTGCAAGATCAACTTGATCTCTCTATTGGTGAGCTCAACTTGCCCACTAGTTTGAGGATGGTACGGTGAAGCAATTCTATGATTGACATCGTACTTGGCTAAAGCTTTTCTAAAAGCTCCATGCGTGAAGTGTGATCCTCCATCAGTCATGAGATACCTAGGTACACTAAACCTAGGGAAAATTACATCTTTGAGCATTTTCAAAGATGTTTTGTGATCAGCACTATCAGTGGGGATTGATTCAACCCACTTGGTTACATAATCAACAGCAACTAAAATGTGAGTGTACTTGTATGAAGAAGGAAAAGGACCCATAAAATCAAAACCCCAGCAATCAAAAGGCTCAATCACTAGTGAGTAATTCATAGGCATCTCATTCCTTCTACTAATATTACCAACTCTCTGACATTTATCACAGGCTAAAACATAATTTCTAGCATCTTTAAAGAGAGTAGGCCAATAAAAACCTGATTGGAGAACCTTATGTGCGGATCTCTCACCGGCGTGATGTCCTCCATAGGGACTATCGTGACATTGCTTGAGAATGTCCTTCTGCTCGTGTTCCGGTATGCATCTTCTCACGATCCCGTCTGGACCTTCTTTGAAAAGATGTGGGTCATCCCAAAAGTAATGCCTCAAATCATGAAAGAACTTCTTCCTTTGCTGAAATGTTAAACCTGGAGGCAAATACTTTTCAACGATAAAATTAGCATAATCTACAAACCAAGGGTCGGAAAGAGATTGTACTTTAACAACGGCGAGCTGTTCGTCTGGAAAACTGTCGTTGACTAGAATGGGATCATGCGGTATATCTTCCATCCTTGAAAGATTGTCCGCTACAGGGTTGTCCGCTCCTTTTCTATCAACAATCTGCAAATCATATTCTTGAAGAAGGAGTGCCCATCTGATTAGTCTTGGTTTGGCATCCTTCTTCTTCATAAGATACTTAATAGCAGCATGGTCAGTATGAATAATAACTTTAGAATCAACAATATACTTCCTAAACTTATCACAAGCAAACACTACTGCTAAGAATTCCTTCTCAGTAGAAGCATAATTCTTTTGAGCACTATCAAGGGTTTTACTAGCATAATAGATAACAATTAATTTTTTATCAACCCTTTGTCCTAAAACAGCTCCAACAGCAAAATCACTAGCATCACACATAATTTCAAAGGGCAAACTCCAGTCAGGCGGTTGTACTATAGGAGCGGTTATTAAAGCTTTCTTAAGAACTTCGAAAGCCTCCTTACAATCTTCATCAAATACAAAAGGAACATCCTTCTGGAGAAGATTAGTGAGGGGTCTCGAGGTCTTAGAAAAGTCTTTAATAAATCTTCTATAGAAACCAGCATGACCGAGAAAACTATGAATACCTTTAATGTCCCTTGGATAGGGAATCATTTCGATAGCTTCAATCTTCGCCTTGTCCACCTGAATTCCCCTCTCATAAATCTAGTGACCAAGCACGATCCCTTCGTTAACCATGAAGTGGCACTTTTCCCAGTTTAGAACTAAGTTTGTATCCTCGCATCTCTACAAAACTTTATTAAGATTGTGGAGACAGTGGTCAAAGGAAGTTCCATAGACGGAGAAATCGTCCATGAAGACTTCCACAATCTCCTCATAGAAACCATGAAATATTGCAGACATACATCTCTGAAAAGTAGCAGGGGCATTGCATAAACCAAAAGGCATACGCCTATAAGCATAAGTACCATAAGGACAAGTGAAAGTGGTCTTCTCTTGATCGGCAGTGTTAACATGAATTTGAGAGAAGCCTGAATGCCCGTCTAGATAGCAAAAGTGGGTGTTTTTGGAAAGCCTCTCAAGCATCTGATCAATAAAGGGCAGTGGGTAGTGGTCCTTCCTGGTTGCCTTGTTCAACTTCCTGTAATCAATACACATTCTATATCCAATAATAATTCTCTGAGGTATTCGTTCATTCTTATCATTAGGGACTACAGTTGTCCCTCCTTTCTTAGGAACATAATGAACTGGACTTACCCACTTACTATCATCTATAGGGTAGATAATACCTGCGTCTAGAAGCTTGAGGATTTCGGTCCTCACAACATCCATCATATTTGGGTTCAACCGTCGTTGATGGTCAACAACGGGTTTAGCATTGGGCTCGAGGTTGATGGTATGTTGGCAGATAGATGGACTAATTCCCTTAAGGTCATCAAGGGTATAGCCAATTGCACCACGGTGTTTACGAAGTATCTCCAATAATCGCTCTTCTTCATATCCTGAAAGGTTAGAGTTGATAATAACAAGATAAACTTTCTTTTCATCTAAATAAGCATACTTGAGCGTATCGGGAAGAGGTTTGAGATCAAACACCGGGTCTTCTTTTGGTTTGGATAAAATTCCTAAAGGTTCAACCGGAAGGTTGTGCTTCAGGATAGCAGGTTGTCTCAAGAAGATTTCATCAATTTCATTTATTTCCTGCATATGAGTATCATTCTCGTGGTCCTCCATGTATTGCTACAAAGGATCATTAGGGGGAATAGCAATGGAAGCAATACTTTCAATAATTTTATCATCACTAGGTAATTCAGTACCACGAGGCTGTTTAGAGATCTTAGAAAAATTAAATTCATATGGCTCACCATTGAATTCAACAGAAACTTTACCTTTCTTGCAATCTATAATAGCTCCACAAGTTCTGAGAAAAGGTCTACCAAAAATAATAGGACAAAAACTATCTTGCACTGAACCAAGTACGAGAAAGTCGGTAGGATACTTTACCTTTCCGCATAGGACTTCAACATCTCTCACAATCCCAATAGGAGAGATAGTAGCTTTGTTTGCAAGATGAATAGTAACATCAATCTCTTCAAGTTCACAGGGTGAAATCTCACCCATGATCTCTTGATAAAGCGAATAAAGAATCGCGCTAGCACTTGATCCCAGGTCGCATAGCCCGTAATAATTGTGATCTCCTATTTTAACTGATACAACTGGTGTACCTGAAATTGGGCTTTTATTCTTGGCTGTGACAATGTTAGTTGAAACAGCACAAAAATTTATAATAGAATCTGAAACATCATTAGTAACTAAATCTTTAACCATAGCAACTTCAGGATCGACTCTGATCTGGTCCTCAGGTTCGCCTGTTCTTCTCTCACTTTTATTTATTATGCCTGTCACAAAAGATTGCTCCCTTATCCTTGAAGGGAAAGGGGGCTATTCATATATAACTGCAGGCAAAATAGGATCAGCAACGTGAATATCAATAGGTACTTCTTTGAAAGGCTTATGGTACTGATCCTTCTTCGTCTTAGAAGAATCAACATGAGAGGCAAAGTTCTTACAAAAATCAATCATTAGATGGGAATCCAGACCAATCTTAGAGCAAAAGGTATTAAAATAATCAGTTTTCACATAGCTCTCAATATAATCATGCTCATAATTTATAGCAGGTTCAATACCTTTATCGATTTCCCAGTCTTCAGTATTCTTCTGGATCCTTTCAATGAGATCCCATCTTTCTTCAACGCTCTTTGTCTGAAATACCCCGCTAGAGGAGGCATCCAACATTTCCTTATCCTGACGAGAAAGCATGGCATAAAAATTTGTAAGTATAATATCTTTGGGGAGCTTATGGATAGGACATTTGAACATTAGGGATTTAAGCCTCCCCCAAGCTTGAGCGATGCTCTCTCCGTCACGAGACCTAAAGTTATAGATGTAATTCTTGTCTCGATGAACTTCATGAAGAGGGTAAAACTTTGTATAAAAGAGAGACATAAGCTCTTCCCATTTAAGAGAATGTGAGTTATCGAGGAGCTTATACCAATCTGAAGCTTTTTCCATAAGCGATATGGAGAATAATTTCTTCATAACGAACTCCAGTGACACACCTGCAAGCTTGAATAATGAACATAATCGTGATAAATATAGCAAGTGTTCACCTGGATGTCTGTCTCCTGCATAGTGATTAGTTAAGACATAATCGATGATACCAGATGGTATCTTATAAGGCACAATTTCCGCAGGATCAGGAGTGACAACCTTAGTAGTGGGGCGGCTCCCCAAGAACAATGATCCAAGAGTAGGGGTGTCCATAAGGACAAAAACAGAAACAGCAAAACTAAAACAGAAATATAAAAACTTCCTTACCAACTTCACTTACTAATAGCGCAGGCTCCCAGGCAACGGCGCCAGAAAATGTTACTTGATGACCCACAACGTAAGGGATCGATTGCAGCATTTTCGATAAGTAAGAGTGTCGAACCCAACGAGGAGCAGAAGGTAATAGCAAGTGACTTTGGCAAGGAGATAACTGCAAGCACTGAAAGATAACTTTTTAGGGGTTTTTCTTGGTATAAGCGACAGGAAAGTAAAAACGGGCAAAGTAAAAGGTACTGGGGAGTAACGAGTGGCCCAATCCTTTCTGAGCAAAGGAGAGGCCTAGCAACTGAACTTATAAAGGCGAAGCGTTCTTGAGGACACACGGGAGAGGTAGTCATGTGCTTTCGCCATATTCCGTATCGGTATTATGTGCTGTGTTGATAAGTGTTGAGTGGGTGGATCTATGCTAGTGCACCCTCTAGACTAAGATAAGTGCACTCTTATGATTAAACACCTTGCAAGCATCTGCAAATACAAGATAGTAATTAAGGCAAAAGCCTAACCATAGCAATACGATCGGTGATCCATTGTTCCCTTGTGCAAAAGCGTGCAAACTGGGGTTTAGGTTTCTGTCACTCCGGCAACCCACCGTAAGCATTCTTTATACACAATGTATTCCCCTAGGTCCTTGATAAGGCGAAGTGTTGAGTGTTCGACTCACACAACACCACTAGGAAAATAACAACACAACTTAAATATCAACCAACACATATTACTTCAACATCATATGACTACTAACAACTAGACTTCTCCCATGTCCTCAAGAACTAAAGTAACTACTCACAAGACATAAAAGAGATCATGATCAGTGGGGATAAATAGATGATAAACAATCTGGACACAATAATATTTCTCCAACAAAACTCAATAGCATTCACCACAAAGTAGTAATCAACACCGATAGAGTAGAGAGGATAGATAGTACGGATTACAACATGAGTTGCAATTGTGAGATGAGATTGGATGGAGGTGGAGATGGTGCTGATGATGGGGATGATGTTGATGATGATCTCGATGATGCCCGTGACGATGGTGATGACGATGGTGACGATCTCCCCTTCCGGGAGGTGATCTCCCCGCCGGAGATGGCTTTTCTTCTCTGTAGGTTTCCGCCACGGAGCGGCGGCGGAACTTCGGAACTCTCTCTCTTTTTTAGGGTTTTTGGATAACGAAGAGTATATATGCCAGAGGGAGGAGCCGGGAGTGGCCCGGGGGGTCCAGGCGCCCTCCCGGCGCGGCCAGAGGTGGGGCCGCGCCAGGTGGCCGCCTGGGCACCCTGTGGCCCCCCTCTGGTCGCTCTTTTGCGTGTCTTCGTGATTCTTCTGGAAAATAGCCTCCGTCGATTTTCAGGTAAATTGGAGGTATTCTTCTTCAGCAACTCAGCGTCCACTTTTTACCGTTGAATCCTGCGTCTGCTGCTTCGGCACCGGAAAGTTGCAAACTGTGTAGAATAAGCCAAAACAACATAAGAATAGCATCATATCATGAAATATATCAATGAATAAGAAAGCATTACTATATAAAATAGTGATGCATTTTGGACGTATCAATCTCCTCGACAGAATTTACCTTCTTACCAGTTGGAGATCTTTCGATGTGCCACTGAGAGTAGTTCAGCATCATCTCATCAAGTAGCTTTGTGGCAGCACCAAGTGTGGTTGACATAAAAGTTCCTCCTGCGGCCAAATCTAATAGGTTCCGCGAGGTAAAGTTCAAGCCTGCATAAAAAGTCCGGATAACCATCCAGGTAGTCAATCCATGTGTGGGGCAGTTCTTGACAAGCGTCTTCATACGTTCCCTTGCCTGGGCAACGTGTTCATTATCCAATTGCCTAAAATTCATAATGTTACTCCTCAATTGAATAATTTTAGCAGGGGGGTAGTACTTCCCTATAAAAGCATCTTTGCATTTACTCCAAGAATCGATATTGTTCTTGGGTAAGGATTGCAGCCACTCCTTGGCTCTTCCTCTCAAAGAGAAAGGGAAAAATCTTCAGCTTGACGATGTCTCCATCCACTTCCTTGTACTTTTTCATATCACAGAGCTCGATAAAATTGTTTAAGTGCAAGGCAGCGTCCTCTCCAGCACCTGAGAATTGATCTTTCAAAACAAGATTAAGCAGAGTAGGTTTAATTTCATAAGAAGGTGCTGAAGTGGCAGGTGGAGCAATAGGAGTGCAGATAAAGTCACTGTTGTTGTGACTAGTGAAGTCACACAACTATGTGTTTTCATTGGAACCCATAGTAGCAGCAGGTATTTTTGGTATTTTTTATAAGGGACACAAAAGTAAAAACTGAAAGGTAAACTAACAAGACTAAAAAGCAAAGATAAAATATAGTGTGCAACTCCCCTATCTTGTAGACTGGAGTCCCCAACAACGGCGCCAGAAAACTTGCTGATGGCAAGAGAGTGTTAATACTCTCAAGCCTCGTTGGTTACCCCAAGTGCAGGGTGAGATATAGTGTAGAGGCAAGTTTTCCCTTGGAAAAGATACCAAGGTTTGTCTCCCGTAGGACTCCAAAGGATACAATAAGGTGGTAAAGTGAACAATGGCGCCGAGGTTGCTAGCTTCACCTGGACCTGCACACAGATACAAATAACTTTGCTCCCAACGAGTACAGAGGAGTTTTCAATTCCTCCGGCCTTGCTGTTTACAAAGGATCAACGCAAGAGATAAAAGTGGAACTGAAAGTAAAGACTAAAAGTAAACTAAGGGTCTAAACAGTGATGTGAAGATGGACCGGGGTCCCGTGATTTTCATTAGTGATGTCTCTCTCCCAAAAGACGGTAAAAGTGCTAGCGAGGTAAACAAATCACAGCTGGGCAATTGACAGAATTATGAAGGCACCGCAATGCTAACTATGCTGCAAAGAAAGGAAGGGATCAAAAGAAATGGGCAGTACGCCAAGGTAAGTAGACCGAAATCCAACTGCATCTACTACGAATCATCCACCTTGAGATATCTATCCAGAACATCTCGCTGGTATTAAGTTGCGAATCCCACCCAAAGTGTAAACTCAAAGCAACAGACAACTGCATTAAAATAACTTTGCGTAAAGTAAACAATCCTTGCACCCGCGGGCACAAGCACCGTTGTTTTATCCCTCGTGGCAACAACACATCCCCTAGTCTCATGTTTCTGTCACTCAAGCTAGACATCAGGGGGCTGAACCCACAATCAAGCATAACGCTACCTCTTGGAGTTGCAAGCAAACTATTTGGCCAAAGAAAAATACTGCGACGGAGAACATGCAAGAATTTACTCAAGAACAAAATATAAAAGAGAAGACCAAATATATTACTCATCACAATATGAACATAGTCTCATAATCCATCAGATCCCAGCAAACTCAGCATATCAACAGCAAAAATTACAAAAGTGCCTCGATCATGTGAGGCAGCTCACGAGGTCTCGAAAGTGGAAGCACAAAGAGGGGAGAGGTACATCACATAGCTACTGGTCACAGACCCATGGTCCAAGGGGGAATACTCACGGCAAATCCGGGAGGTGTCCATGGCTATTGATGGTCTCCCGGAGGGGGTTCCTCCTCCCGGCAGGGTGCCGGGGCAGCTTCTCCAGGCAGCCCCGATCTTGAAACGGCGGCGTCGGCGGTACAGAGGCGAGTTCACGGAAAAGAGATCGATATTAGGGGTTTCCACCCCGAGGGCTAGATATAGGCGGAGGGGGGGTGTCGAGGGGACCCACCAGGCAGTCAGGAGGCCTCCTGGCGCCGCCTAGGGTGGGGCCGCGCTAGGGACCCTTCTGGTCTCCTGGTGGTGGCCCCCCTCCGCTACCTTGGTGATTCCGGAAGCTTCCAGGTCGCTGATTTTTTATCTTATTTTTCTGGATTTTTTGGAGCACTTTTAATGGCCAGAAAACCTGAAATACAAAAATAGCAGAAAAAAAGCAACTGGTAGCTGGGTGCACTGGGTTAATAGATTAATCCAAATATGCTCAAAAGTGTATGAAAGTTCAAGCAAATCATGGCAAAGTCACACAAAACATGCATGGAGCAAGCAGAAATTATAGATACGTTTGGGACGTATCAATCCCAAAGAGGACAAATGAGAGTTAAATAGAAAGAGCCATTGAGGCCACCAAAAAATACAAAAAAGAGAAAAGTGAGAAGAAAATAAAAAGAGAGAAAGGGGCAACACTACTATTCCTTTTGAAAGATCCACACTCGTACTCCCTCTATATCTTGTGCTCCTTAGAGATGATCATATATATATATATAGCTATGTGGGGACCTTCACACTATAGAACTTGGCTTGCATATTCCAAGGATGAGCCTCCTCAAACAAGCTCTAGGTCTTCTTGAGCGAGCAAGTTGGATGCACCCCCACTAGTTCCATTGGAGAGATTTTCTTAGCTCATATGTGCATCCGTTGCATGGCAATCCCTACTCCTCACATCATATCTATCATTTGGCATTCTCGCCTATGATTGTCCTCATTGATGTGAGTAGGCCTGGGCATTCGGTTTAACCGAACCGATCGGTTCGGGTTTTTGGGTCATAGTAAAATTCGGTTTTTTGAAAATGCTAACCGATCGGTCCTTTCAAAATTAGAGAACCGATTATTTTTTGGACCAAAAAATCGGTTCGGTCATCGGTTTTAACCCAAAAAACCGATGTATAGTCATTACAATAACATTTATTTGTAGGCTGCCTGTGTCGAGTAAGCTTCCACCTTTATAGGCTTGCCCATGCTTTGTTCTTAATGCTTATCCGAGGTGGTACTAAACTAAAAGTTGATGTACTTCAGGTATGCAGCTAACGTATTTAATATGGGCCGGTTGGTACATTCCTATTTGGACCATCATCATCCATCCACCGCTGAACGAAACGTACTAAACGTGCATGTGCCAGCAGATAGGCTTAGTTGTGTTGTTGGGCCACCTAGCGAGGTCGCACACTGGAAATAGAGACAGGGAGGAGCGAAGGTTGTTCTTTCCCTCCAGAAAAAAGAGCGAAGCGTGCTGTGTACTTCGGTTTTCTAAGTTATTTCGGGTAACCAAGTGTAAAAACCGAATTTATAAAATAATATTCGGTTCCGCAGATTTAGTGACCGAATTTGAAGTGGAAATTTTCGGTTTCTGCCCATTCGGTTTCGGTCCCGGTTATTTCGGTTCGACAAATCGGTTATCGGTTAATATGCCCACCCCTAGATGTGAGCCTGATACGTCCAAAATGCATCACTATTTTATATCGTAATTCATCCTTATTCATTGATATATTTCACATTACGATGATGTTCTTATGTTGTTTTGGCTTGTTTTACACAATTTGCAACTTTCCGACACCGAAGCAGCAGACGCAGGATTCAGCGGTAAAAAGCAGACGCTGAGTTGCTGAAGAAGAATACCTCCAAATTACCTGAAAATCAACGGGGGGTATTTTTGAGGAGATTCACGAAGGCTCGCCGAAGAGGGGCCAGAGGGGGGACACAAGGGCCCCAGGCGGCCACCTGGCGCGGCCCCACCCCTAGCCGCACCGGGAGGGCGCCTGGATCCCTGGGGCCACTCCCGGCTCCCCCCTCTGGCCTATATACTCCTCGTTAAGCGAAAACCATAAAAAGATAAGCTTTCACGGAGTTCCGCCGCCGCTCCATGGCGGAAACCTACAGAGAAGAAAAGGGCTCTCCGGCGGGCAGATTCCGCCAAGGAGATCACCTCCCGAAAGGGGAGATCATCGCCATTGTCATCACCATCGTCACGGGCATCATTGAGATCATCATCAACATCATCCCCAACATCAGCACCATCTCCGCCACCATCCAATCTCACCTCACAAGTTCATCTTGTGTTGTAATCCGTACTATCTATCCTCTCTACTCTACCGGTGTTGATTACTACTTTGTGGTGAATGCTATTGAGTTTTGTTGGAGAAATACCATTATGTCCAGATTGTTTATCATATATTTATCACCTCTGATCATGATCTCTTTTATGTTTTGTGAGTAGTCACTTTAGTTCTTGAGCACATGGGAGAAGTCTAGTTGCTAGTAGTCATATGATGTTGAAGTAATTTGTGTTGTTTGATATTTAAGTTGTGTTGTTATTTTCCTAGTGGTGTTGTGTGAGTCAAACACTCAACACTTCGCCTTCTTAAGGACCTAGGGGAATACATTGTGTATTAAGAATGCTTACGGTGGGTTGACGGAGTGACAGAAATATGAACCCCAGTTTGCACACTTTTGTACAAGGGAATTTTGGATCCTTGATCTTATTGTTGTGGTTAGTCTTTGCCTTAATTCATATCTTGTATTTGCGGATGCTTGCAAGATGTTTAATCATAAGAGTACACTTATCTTAGTCTAGAAGGTGTGCTAGCATAGATCCACCCACTCAACACTTATCAGCACAACACTGGTTATCGATACGGATTATGGCGAAAGCACGTGACTACCTCTGCATGTGTCCTCAAGTACGCTTTAGTCTGTATAAATTCAGTTGCTAGGCTTATCCTTTGCACAAAAGGATTGGGACACTTGCTTCTCCTCAGTGCTATTTACTTTGCTTGCTTTTATCTTATTGTTGCTTATATCAAAAACCCCTAAAAAGTTATCTTTCAGTTCTTGCAGTTATTCCTTGTCCAAAATCACCTATCAATACCTATCACGCCTCGTTGGGTTCGACACTCTTACTTATCGAAAACGCTACAATAGATCCCTTTACGTTTAGGGTCATCAAGCTACGTTTTCTAGCGCCGTTGCCGGGGATGCATAGAGCTATTGGTAAGTGAAGCTGGTAAGGAATTTTTATATTGTTGCTTTTATTTTTTTGTTGCTGTTCTTTGTCTGTATGGACAACCGAGCTATTGGATCGTTGCTTATGGGGAAACACCCTGCATCTGCGGTGGTTGTACCTCCCCCTACTGAAATTGTGCCTTATAAAATACCAGCTGGTATTATTGATTTTGTTTTGGCTAATCGTTATGCAGGAGATAGACATCCCAGTGAACACTTGCTATATTTATCACAACTATGTTCACTATTTAAGCTTGCAGGTGTATCAAAGGAGTTTGTCATGAAGAAATTATTCTCCGTATCGCTTATAGATAAAGCTTCAGATTGGTATAAGCTTCTCGATAACTCTCATTTGATCGATTGGCATGAGCTTATGTCTCTCTTTTATACCAAGTTTTATCCTCTTCATGAAATTCATCGAGACAGGAATTATATCTATAACTTTAGGTCTCGTGACGGAGAAAGCATCTCTCAAGCTTGGGGGAGATTGAAATCTCTGATGCTCAAATGTCCTATTCATGAGCTCCCCAAGGAAACTATACTTACAAACTTTTATGCTAGACTTTCTCGTCAGGATAAGGAGATGTTGGATGCCTCCTCTAGTGGGGTATTTCAGATGAAAAGCGTTGAAGAAAGATGGGATCTTCTTGAAAGTATCCAGAAGAATACCGAAGATTGGGAAATAGATAAAGGTATTGAACCCACTATAAATTATGAGCATGATTATATAGAGAGCTATGTGAAAATTGATTCCTTTAATGCCTTTTGCTCTAAGATTGGTCTTGATCGCCATCTCATGATTGATTTTTTTAAGGACTTTGCCTTTCATATTGACTCTTCTAAGAAGAAGAAGAGTCAGCATCATAAACTCTTTAAATAATTACCTATTGATATTCATGTTGCTGACCCTATTGTGCCTGCAGCTATATATGAAAATCCCCCTTTCCCCTTAAGAATAAGGGAGCAATCTTTTGTGACAGGCATAATGAATAAGAGTGAGAGAAGAATTGATGAAACTGAGGACCAGATCAAGGTCAATCCTCGAGTTGCATTGGTTAAGGATCTTATTACTAATGATGCTTTAGATTCTGATACGTTCAAAACGTATCTATTATTTCTGCTTGCTCCATGCCTCTTTTTTGTGATATTGCTATGATATTGATGAACTTCCATACACTTTTGATCATATTTGGACTAACCTATTAACTCATTGCACCCCAGTGCTAGTTCCTTTTTTCTGCTGTTTTTCTATTTCAGGTTTCCCCCTTATTAAAAGTACCAGAAAAATTCCGGGAAAAATATAGGAAAAATCAGCGTACCGAAAGCTTCGCGAAGAGCCCAGGAGAGGTCAGAGGGGAGCCAAGGGGGCCCAGGCGGCCAGAGGGCGCGGACAGGCCCCTGGCCGCGCCAGGAAGGCGCTTGGAGCCCCTGGCCCACCTCTGGCTGCCCCCTTTCGCCTATTTATTCCCCGTGGCGAGAAACCCTAGGGGACGGGAACCCTTTTCCGCGATCTCTCCTCTGTTCTTCCGCCGTCGTGTTTCCAAGATCGGGAGCACCAGAAGACCTCTTCCCGGCACCCTGCCGAAGGGAGGAATCACCTCCGGGAGCTTCTCCACCACCATGGATGCTTCCCGGATGAACCGTGAGTAGTCCACCTTGGACCATGGGTCCATGATCAGTAGCTATGTGACGTTCTCCTCCCCTCTTTGTTCTTCATGGATTATACCTCGTGAGCTGCCCTACATGATCGAGGCACATATGTAAACTTTTTGCTGTTGCTATGCTGAGTTTGTTGGGATCCGATGGATTATGAGATTATGTTCAGATTGTGATTGAGTTATATATTTGATTATCTTCTTTTATATTTATGTTCTTGAGTAACTCTTTCATGTTCTCCGTTGCTGTTTATTGCTTTGGCCAAGTAGTAGGTAGTGACTCCAAGAGGGAGCGTTATCCATGATTGTGGGTTCATGCCCCCCGATGACTAGCTTGAGTGACAGAAACATGAGTCTAGGGGATGTGTTGTTTCCACAAGAGGGGAAAACAATGGTGCTTGTACTTGCGGGTGCAAGGATTGTTTACTTTACGCAAAGTTCTTTAATGCAGTTGTCCGTTGCTTTGAGTTTACACTTTGGGTGGGATTCGCAACTTAATACCAGCGAGATGTTCTGGATAGATATCTCAAGGTGGATGATTAGTGGGTAGATGCATATGGATTTCGGTCTACTTGTCTTGGCGTACCGCCCGTGCTTTTGAGCCTCTTCCTTTCTGTTTTGCATAATTAGCATTGGTTTGCGCACATAATCCTGTCAATTGCCCAGCTGTAATTTGTTTACCTTGCATGTCTATTTTATCGTCTTTTGGGAGAGAGACATCACTAGTGAACATCATGGGATCCCGGTCCATATTACCACCACTATTTACACTATCAATTTACTTTCAGTATTTACTTTTCCGTTGCTATCACTATCTATCATTATTATCCCGTGCGTTTTATCCTTCGTAAACAACAAGGCCGGAGGAATTGACAACTCCTCTGTACTCGTTGGGAAGCGAAGCTATCTGTGTGTGTGCAGGTCCAGGTGAAGTAAGCAACCTTGAGTTGTGAACGGCACCATTGTTCACTTCACCACCTACTTGTATCTGTTGGAGTCCTCCTGGACGATACTCAACCTTAGCATATTTGCTAAGGTAAATTTGTCGCTATCTACATCTCACCTTCCACTTGGGGTAACCAACGGGGGCGAGAAGTTATCTCGTGTATCAGATTCCAATATAAATTTTTGTGTTGTTTCCACTAACCTTGTCACAACCAAGAATAAGGGTCCAATTTCAGGTACATCAGTAGTATCTGTTAAAATAGGAGATCACAATTATTACGGGCTATGCGATTTTGGATCGAGTGCTAGTGCTATCCCGTATTCACTTTATCAAGAGATCATGGGTGAGATTTCACCTTGTGAACTTGAAGAAGTTGATGTTACTATTCATCTTGCAAACAAAGCAACTATCTCTCCTATCGGAATTGTGAGAGACGTTGAAGTCTTATGCGGAAAGGTAAAATATCCTACCGACTTTCTAGTACTTGGTTCAGTAAGGGACAATTTTTTTCCTATTATTTTCGGTAGACCTTTCCTCAGAACCTGTGGAGCTATAATAGATTACAAGAAAGGCAAAGTTTATGTTGAATTCAATGGTGAGCCATATGAATTTAATTTTTCTAAGTTCTCTAAGCAGCCTCGTGGTACTGATTTGCCTAGTAATGATAAGATTATTGAAGATATTGATTCCATTGTTATTCCCCCTAACGATCCTTTGCAGCAATATATGGAAGACCACGAGAATGATTTGCATATGCAGGAGAGGAATGAGCTGGACGAAATATTCTTAAGACAACCTGCTATCCTTAAGCACAACCTTCCAGTTGAGCCTTTGGGAATTTTGTCGCAACCAAAAGAAGATCCAGTGTTTGATCTTAAACCTCTTCCCGATTCGCTCAAATATGCTTATTTAGATGAAAAGAAAGTATATCATGTTATTATCAATTCTAAACTTTCGGGGTATGAAGAGGAGCGTTTATTGGAGGTACTTCGCAAATATCGAGGTGCAATTGGCTATAACCTTGATGACCTTAAGGGGATTAGCCCGTCTATTTGTCAACATACCATCAACCTTGAGCCTGATGCTAAGCCAGTTGTTGATCATCAACGACGGTTGAATACGAAAATGATGGATGTTGTAAGGACTGAGATTCTCAAGCTTCTAGCCTCATGTATCATCTACCCTATAGCTGATAGTAAGTGGGTAAGCCCGGTTCATTGTGTTCCAAAGAAAGGAGGAACAACTGTGGTTCCTACTGATAAGAATGAACTAATACCTCAGAGAATTATTATTGGGTATCGAATGTGTATTGATTACAGGAAGCTGAACAAGGAAACCAGGAAGGACCACTACCCATTGCCGTTCATCGACCAAATGCTTGAAAGGTTATCCAAAAATACTCACTTTTGTTATCTTTATGGTTATTCTGGCTTCTCTCAAATTCATGTTAACACTGCTGATCAAGAGAAGACCACTTTTACTTGTCCCTATGGTACTTATGCTTACAGACGTATGCCTTTTGGTTTATGTAATGCCCCTGCTACTTTTCAAAGGTGTATGTCTGGTATCTTTCATGGTTTTTGTGAAGAAATTGTGGAGGTATTCATGGAAGATTTCTCCGTCTATGGAACCTCTTTTGACCATTGTCTCCACAACCTTAATAAAGTTTTGCAGAGATGTGAGGAGACAAATCTGGTGCTTAACTGGGAGAAGTGCCACTTTATGGTCAATGAGGGAATTGTTCTTGGCCACAAGATTTCCGAGAGGGGAATTGAAGTGGACAGAGCCAAGATCGAAGCAATTGAAAAGATGCCCTATCCAAGGGACATCAAAGGTATTCGTAGTTTTCTCGGTCATGCTGGTTTCTATAGAAGATTTATTAAAGACTTTTCTAAGACTTCGAGACCCCTCACTAATCTTCTCCAGAAGGATGTTCCCTTTGTTTTTGATGAAGATTGTAAGGAAGCCTTTGAAGTACTTAAGAAAGCTTTAATAACTGCTCCTATAGTACAACCACCTGATTGGAATTTACCTTTTGAAATTATGTGTGATGCTGGTGATTTTGCTGTTGGAGTTGTTTTAGGAAAAAGGGTTGATAAGAAGTTGAATGTTATTTATTATGCTACCAAAACCCTTGATAGTGCTCAAAATAATTATGCTACTACTGAGAAGGAATTCTTAGCAGTAGTGTTTGCTTGTGATAAATTTAGGTAGTATATTGTTGATTCTAAGATTATTATTCATACTGACCATGCTGCCATTAAGTATCTTATGGAGAAGAAGGATGCCAAATCAAGACTCGTCCGATGGGTACTCCTTCTTCAAGAATTTGATTTGCAGATTGTCGATAGGAAAGGAGCATACAATCCGGTGGTGGATAATCTTTCAAGGATGGAAGATATACCACATGATCCCATTCCAGTCAACGACAGTTTTCCATACGAACAGCTAGCTGTTGTTAAAGTACAATCTCTCTCCGATCCTTGGTTTGCAGATTATGCTAACTTTTATCGTTGCAAAGTTTTTTCCTCCGGGTTTAACATTTCAGCAAAGGAAGAAGTTCTTTCATGATTTGAGGCATTACTTTTGGGATGACCCACATCTTTTCAAAGAAGGTCCAGATGGGATCGTGAGAAGATGCGTACCGGAACACGAGCAGAAGGACATTCTCAAACAATGTCACGACAGTCCATATGGAGGACATCATGCTGGTGAGAGGACCGCACATAAGGTTCTTCAATCAGGTTTTTATTGGCCTACTCTCTTTAAGGATGCTAGAAATTATGTTTTATCCTGTGATAAGTGTCAGAGAGTTGGTAATATTAGTAGGAGGAATGAGATTCCTATGAATTACTCTCTAGTGATTGAGCCTTTTGATTGTTGGGGTTTTGATTTTATGGGTCCTTTTCCTTCCTCACACAAGTACACTCACATTTTAGTTGTTGTTGACTATGTAACCAAGTGGGTAGAGGCAATCCCCACTGAAAGTGCTGATCACAAGACATCTTTGAAAATGCTCAAGGATGTAATTTTTCCTAGGTTTGGAGTACCCAGGTACCTCATGACTGATGGGGGTTCACACTTTACACATGGAGCTTTTAGAAAAGCTTTAGCCAAGTACGATGTCAATCATAGAATTGCTTCACCGTACCACCCTCAAACTAGTGGGCAAGTTGAGCTCACCAATAGAGAGATCAAGTTGATCTTACAGAAGACAGTCAATAGAAATATAAATGATTGGTCAAATAAGTTAGGAGATGCTTTGTGGGCGTATAGAACTGCTTACAAAAACCCCATGGGCATTGTAGGGGAACGCGGCAGAAAACAAAAAATTTCCGCACTACGAACAGCCCAGGACCACTATGGAGACTGCATACAAGGTTTTGATCTGATCGTTACCGACTCGTAGCGCAGCGGAAGTAGAGTCGATGTAGATCGTTGGTGCAGACCCCCGCAGCTAGGATTTACAACCTCCCAACCGCGAGGATGTTCTCCCTCGTCTGCTCCTCGGACAGCGCTCCGAGAGGCGGTCGGACAGTCCCTCGGACGATGCCACGGACAGCCCTTCGGGAGGACCCTCGAAACTTGAACGGTAACTCGGATAGCCCTTCGGGAGGACCCTCGAACAGTCCCTCGGGCAAAAGATCGAAACTACGACCTCTCTACGGGGTTGCACACATACGGTGTCATCTATCCGGCAGGGCTTCGCCGTCCAGAACTAGTTCCTGCCGGAACCCAGACAGCCTTTCGGCTCTACGAAACTATTTCGTGGGAGGGAGAGAAGAAAGCCAGATCATGCAATGGCACTTGTTGAGAGTTCAAGTGAGAACTTGGATCAGATTTGAGAGACCCCTCTCCACCCCTATTTATAGGGTGAGAGGCTATGGGGAAAAACCCAAAATGCCCTCCAAACTGCATCATCGCCTGCATCATCATGCAAGCTGCATCATCGCCTGCATCATCATGCAAGCTGCATCATCGCCTGCATCATCATGCAAGCTGCCTCATCGCCTGCATCATCATGAATAGTGTATCCACTATTCATGAAGACATTTATCTGCGACCGTAAAATCCAAAACTTTTCTGTAGGTCTTAGAAAAATTCCAGTACCCACTAAAAGGATTTTGGACGCGTTCCGAAACAATTCCGGATTAGTGATTTTCATCTGCGAAAAGCAACCAAAGCGGTTCCGGCAGCTCCGGAACATTTCCTGTTTTTTCTCTCTGGAAAAATCCCAGAAGTTCCCAGAACAATTCTGGCACCCTCCAAGAATTTCCAGGCGTGTGCCGAAATCATTTTGACTTAATGATATATTCCGAAACAACTTTTCGGTTTTACCGAAATTATTCCGGTGTTCTCTTTCCGGAACTTTTCCGTTTTCTCCGAAACCATTCCGGTGACTTTCTCTCAGACTCCCTGTCTAGTATTCAGCAGATAGATGACCCTTAAGCGTGTGACCCTATAGGTTCGGTGAAGTATAGACATGACCCGGAACACTTTCCGATCAATGATCAACATCGGAGCCGTGGACACCCATATTGACCCCTATACCCACACGAATAAATATTCGAGTGAACCTCCAGTTGTCGTGTGCTATTCCTGTTGCTTCGCGATATGTTACAAATACCCGAGGTGAGACTTATCGGCATCCCCGTGGATCAACACTTGTCCACTATGCCAGTTACCTCGTTACTGGTATTGTTCTCTTTTCTCGTTCCCGCGTTCCGGCATCCCTGTGATCAAATCACACTGTGTCTGGCCAGACAATGGTGGATACCGTAACACCGAGAGGGCCCGAAGAATATCTCTCCATCGACGGAGGAGCAAATCCCAATCTTGAGCTACCTAGTTCCTTGTCATACTTTTCCGTGAACCCGTAAGCCGCCGTAATAGCCACCCTTTTACAGATGACGTTTAACAAACCCCAAAGTTCACGAAGCAAGTACGAAGGAACTCGATACTCTCATGGTCTAAGGAATTATGCAAACGCTCAACTTTCTCTGTGTTATAATCCATTAACTGGTGACGAATGTATCTCATAGCATAACATCAATCTGGGTCGATTCAACACAAATGTTCTTCTAACATTGTGCCCTCAAAATTGCCGGCATAGTCATTCCCATGATCAGGAAAACAGAACCATCATGCAACACTTGAGCTAGTCTTAGAGGCGAGACTAGGAATATATATATTTTATCCGTTTATTATTCCACACGTGCATATGAGTCTTCCTCCGAGCCTCGTGGTTATTGCAGACTCGAGAACCATAGCAGTTATAGCATGGAATATAAACATAATTAGGAACATGGGGATAAATAATAACATTTATTATTGCCTCTAGGGCATATCTCCTACAGGCATGTCTCCCTATAAGATGGTTTATGGCAAGGCTTGCCATTTGCCATTAGAATTAGAACACAAAGCTTTCTGGGCTATTAGAGAGCTTAATGCTGGCCCGAATTTAGCTGGTGAAAAGCGTCTCATGAACTTGACTTCTCTAGATGAGTGGAGAAGTGAAGCTTACGAGAGCGCTAAAATGTTCAAAGAAAAGGTAAAGAAGTGGCATGATAGGAGGATTCTGAAACGTGAATTTAATGTTCGTGATAAAGTTTTGTTGTTTAGATCCCGTTTCAGGTTTTCTCCAGGTAAACTACTTTCCAGGTGGGAAGGGCCATTTCATATTGAGGAAGTCTACCGCTCAGGTGCAATCAAGATTAACAATTTCGAAGTCACCAAACCTCAAGTGGTGAATGGGCAAAGACTTAAGCATTACATAGCAGGAGATCCTGTCAATGTTGATGTGGATTTGGTATACACAAAGTCTCATGAAGAACATGTTGCAGCTCTGTTTCAGACACCAGCAGAAGCAGAATAAGGAAAGGTATGTATTATGGTAAGGAAACATCGCGAAACCGCCATGAAAGTTCCAGATTACGATTTTTTGCAAAATATAGAAAATTTGAGGCCTAAGTGGAGCCAGAGAACAGCTCCAGGGGCCCAGGCACCCCCTGGCCGCGCCGGGAGGCCGCCTGGGCACCCCGGAGCCCGTCTCCGACTCCGCTTTGACCTGTTACCTTCCTTTCTATGCAGAAATTTTTGCTATATATTTTCCCGGATCGTTCTGGCAACGTATCTCGCGATTTCGTGTGTTTTCTTTTCGAGTTGTTTCTGCCAGGACTAAAAGTTGAGTAGTAGAGATGTCCTCTTGTGGCTCGAGCGGAGAGGACTTCTTGGGATGGCGTCTACGTCAAGTCCAAAAGGATCTTAATCAAGGGAAGCGCGTTGATTGGGCTACCGAAGAAGAAATTGCTGCAAGACAAGAGGAGATGGAGCGCGCCGTGAGGGAGGAAGTCAAGACTATCACCGCACAACAACAAGGAGGCCCAAGAAATCCCATCATGGTGGGATCTGTCCAACCTCATTATGATCTTTCTCCTAACCTTTCAGGGCCCCCCACTTCACCTGAAGATCAACGTATGCTTTTCACCATCTCCGAGGCCTACCGCATCACCAACTAACTCTGTGAAGATTTCCGTGTGCTACAAGTACAGGTGAAAGTCTTGGAGTCAGAGAACCGAACCCTTCGCCGTGTCATCAGGGATCTGAAGAAACAACCACAATAGGATGAGGAGTAAATCTCCTTGGGTAATGGCATCCCCTTAGCTTGTTACAAGCTTGGGGGAGTGCCCGGTATTTTATCTTTATCTATGTCTTTTAGAGTCAAGTAGAGTCATATCATGTCTAGGGAAGTTATCTTATAAAATAGGTGTTTGCTTTGAGGTCTATCACTCATTTCTGGAGAGTTATGTATCCGTGAGTGTGGAGTCGTCTATGATGGAATATTAATGAGAAGTTTATTGATCCCTTCGCTGCACTCGGTATTCTCTTCACGCAATCAACCTTATGATGATTCTTATGGGGAGTATTGACCTTATATCAGGTATGGCTTTGAAAACTTTATTTAATCTTGGCAAACATAGCTTTGGTCATAGCAACAAGCATGTTATTTTTCTCAAAGTAGCGACATAGCCAAACCCTCTTTGTTATTATGCTTGTAGTGTTATGTTGACAAGGAAGACAACTTGATGTGCTATGCTTGTTTTAATGTTTATGCTTTATATTGCTTTGCATCCAAGTCATCATCAATTTTCTGTTCTCTCAAAGCCTTTGCTAGCCAAACCTCTGTACTAAGCGGAATTCTACTTGTGCATCCATACCCTGAAACCAGTATCTTCCATATGAGTCCACCATACCTTCCTATTCGTGGTATTCCACTACCACTCCTAAAGCATAGAATTTTTGTGTTATCCTTAGATGTTCAAAATATTCTGTTTCGTGCCCCTGTTTTAGCTCATGAGGAATTAGTAGTTAATTCATGACCTTCTTAAGTTGGACAAGTTTTATCCCGGGATTACATGTCTAATCTGCAAACCCCTAATACGAGAAGGAACTGGCATGAGTGCGCCCATCTCACAAAAGATAATACAACAAACAAACCCTCCTTCACGCTTTGTTCATGAGAAATCAGAAAACTTTGGCAGTGATAAACAAAGGAGATTGCGGGGATATGATCGTCCTCGTTTGGGAGTCGTTCCTCGAAACTTGTCCAGTCTGAGAAGCAATTGAGTTACCTATTAGCATTCGTTGACAAATCATGCACCTCTCAAAACTTGTTTTCATTCTGTTTGATCTAAGGATAGCACTTGAGTTTTCCCTACTTGCCTTTAATGAGGCTTTTTCCTTTACTTCTGTGTTGAGTCAGTTTTCCCTACTTCCTTCTTTCCCAAAGAGAACAGACACTTGATGCTGATGAAGATTCATCCATATAATGCTGCATTAAAGTTTTGCCTTGCCATATCATTGTTGACATTATCTCTTGATAAGTAAGTTGTTTGCAAAAGCATTTGCCAAGCAAACATCTTCCTTTGTGTTAACATTTGCACTACATGAGTAATAGCTTGTTCTTTCAAAAAGTTCCAAATTGTCTCTTCAAAATATAAAGAGAAAGAGCAAAGGTAAAAGCTTTTAGTTGTCCCTTGACCAAAGGACTTGTTTTCCATGATTTGATGAGTTTCCTTAGCCCTACTTTTGATTATAATTGTTATTACTCTTTCATAAGGGCCTTATGAGTTGGAGATTGCTTTTTAGGATGTTTGAGTTTGGTGAAAAGATCATGATGCTTCTTGTCCGTATTTTATTTATCGATACTTCACTCTCTAAACTTGTGGACATGTTTACCGAGCTCAGTTTTCGCTTGGGGACAAGCGAGGTCTAAGCTTGGGGGAGTTGATACGTCCAAAATGCATCACTATTTTATATCGTAATTCATCCTTATTCATTGATATATTTCACATTAAGATGATGTTCTTATGTTGTTTTGGCTTGTTTTACACAGTTTGCAACTTTCCGGTGCCGAAGCAGCAGACGCAGGATTCGGCGGTAAAAAGTGGACGATGAGTTTCTGAAGAAGAATACCTCCAAATTACCTGAAAATCAACGGGGGGTATTTTCCAGGAGATTCACGAAGACTCTCCGAAGAGGGCCAGAGGGGGCCACAGGGACACCAGGCGGCCACCTGGCGCAGCCCCACCCCTGGCCATGCCGGGAGGGCGCTTGGAGCCCAGGGGCCACTCCCGGCTCCCCCCTCTGGCCTATATACTCCACGTTACGCGAAAACCCTAAAAAGAGAAGCTTTCACGGAGTTCCGTCGCCGCTCCGTGGCGGAAACCTACAGAGAAGAAAAGGGCTCTCCGGCGGGCAGATTCCGCCGAGGAGATCACCTCCCGGAAGGGGAGATCATCGCCATCGTCATCACCATCATCACGGGAATCATCGAGATCATCATCAACATCATCCCCAACATCAGCACCATCTCCACCACCATCCAATCTCACCTCACAAGTTCATCTTGTGTTGTAATCCGTACTATCTATCCTCTCTACTCTACCGGTGTTGATTACTACTTTGTGGTGAATGATATTGAGTTTTGTTGGAGAAATACCATTATGTCCAGATTGTTTATCATATATTTATCACCTCTGATCATGATCTCTTTTATGTCTTGTGAGTAGTCACTTTAGTTCTTGAGGACATGGGAGAAGTCTAGTTGCTAGTAGTCATATGATGTTGAAGTAATTTGTGTTGTTTGATATTTAAGTTGTGTTGTTATTTTCCTAGTGGTGTTGTGTGAGTCGACCACTCAACACTTCGCCTTCTTAAGGACCTAGGAGAATACATTGTGTATTAAGAATGCTTACAGTGGGTTGCCGGAGTGACAGAAACCTGAACCCCAGTTTGCACACTTTTGCACAAGGGAATTCTGGATCCTTGATCTTATTGTCGTGGTTAGTCTTTGCCTTAATTCCTATCTTGTATTTGCGGATGCTTGCAAGATGTTTAATCATAAGAGTACATTTATCTTAGTCTAGAAGGTGTGCTAGCATAGATCCACCCACTCAACACTTATCAGCACAACACTGGTTATCGATACGGATTATGGCGAAAGCACGTGACTACCTCTCCATGTGTCCTCAAGAACGCTTTAGTCTTTATAAGTTCAGTTGCCAGGCTTATCCTTAGCACAAACGGATTGGGCCACTTGCTGCTCCTCAGTGCTATTTACTTTGCTTGCTTTTATCTTATTGTTGCTTATATCAAAAACCCCTAAAAATTTATCTTTCAGTTCTTGCAGTTATTCCTTGTCCAAAATCACCTATCAATACCTTTCGCTCCTCGTTGGGTTCGACACTCTTACTTATCGAAAACGCTACAATAGATCCCTTTACGTTGAGGGTCATCAGAGCCTTTCTCATACCTTTTTGTCTTCCTCCTCCATCATATCTCTCACTTTGCCATCCTAAGTGTCAACTCTCGTGCTTACGCTCATCCATTGCATGAGTGCTCAAAATATCGAAAGGGAGTGGATCAAGTTGACTCGTACCTGGCTAGTGGTCTGGGGACGAGTCAAGATAAGATTCCAAAGAAGAATAAGTGTGAAACTTTAGTAGATTGAGTTCTCAACAAATATATTTTTTCTCATATTCCCATCTCCCACTTCTTGCACGCAAACACCATCTGGAGAGATTCGAGTCACGGACAGCGAGAGCTCTTGCACCTTTATGTTCATATGTTGCTTTTTTCAATGCTAATATAGACTCTTGCCTCTTATGACTTGAATTGAATTACACACCATGATTGCTTTACTTTCAAAGTTCTTATATGGTTGTTAGCATGTCACCACATAAATTATGTTTGTTATCATTTACCTACTCGAGGACTTAAGCTTGAGGATGTTGATACTTCCCAAACGTATCTATAATTTCTGCTTGCTCCATGCATGTTTTGTGTGATATTGCTATGTTTTATATACACTTTCATACACTTGTGATCATATTTGGACTAACCTATTAACTCAGTGGACCCTAGTGCCAGTTCCTGTTTTCTGTTGTTTTTCTATTTCAGGTTTCCCCCATATTAAAAATGCTCCAAAAATTAGGGGAAAATACAATAAAAATCAGCGTACCGAAAGCTTCCGGAAACACCAAGGTGGGGCTAGAGGGCCACCACCAGGGCCCTAGACGCCCTCCCGGCGCGCCCTAGGGTGGGGCCGCCTGGACCCCTGGTGGGCCCCCTGGCTGCCCCCCTTCGCCTATATATTCTCCGTGACGGGATTCTTCCGAAGACAGAACCCTTTTTCGCGATCTCGCCTCTGTTCTGCCGCTGCCGCGCTTCAAAGATCGGGAGCGCCAGTAGACCTCTTCCCGGCACCCTGCAGGAGGGAGGATTGACCTCCGGCAGCCTATCCTCCACCATGGACGCTTCTCGGATGATCCGTGAGTAATCTACCTTGGATCATGGGTCCGTGATCAGTAGCTATGTGATTTTCTCCTCCCCTCTTTGTTCTTCATGGATTAGACCTTGTGAACTTCCCTACATGATCAAGGCACATATGTAATTCTTTCTGCTGTTGATATGCTGAGTTTGTTGGGATCTGATGGATTATGAGACTATGTTCAGTTTGTGATTGAGTAATATATTTGGTTCTTATCTTTTATATTTTTGTTCTTGAGTAATTCTTGCATGTTCTCCATTGTTGTTTATTGCTTTGGCCAAGTAGTAGGTAGTGACTCCAAGAGGGAACATTATGCTCGATTGTGGGTTCATGCCCCCTGATGACTAGCTTGAGTGACAGAAACATGAGTCTAGGGGATGTGTTTTTTCCACAAGGGGGAAAACAACGGTTCTTGTAACCGCGGTTGCAAGGATTGTTTAATTTACGCAAAGTTCTTTTAATGCAGTTGTCTGTTGCTTTGGGTTTACACTTTGGGTGGGGCTCGCAACTTAATACCAGCGAGATGTTCTGGATATATATCTCAAAGTGGATGATTAGTAGTAGATGCAGTTGGATTTCGGTCTACTTATTTTGGCGTACCGCCCATGCTTTTTAGCCTCTTCCTTTCTTTGTAGCATAGTTAGCATTGCGGTGCATTTTTAATCCTGTCAATTGCCCAGCTGTGATTTGTTTACCTCGCATAGCAGTTTTATCGTCTTTTGGGAGAGAGACATCACTAGTGAACATCACGGGACCCCGATCCATATTCTCATCACTGTTTACACGCTCAATTTATTTCCTGCTTTTACTTTCTAGTTGCAATTACCATTATCCTTTATCCCTTGCGTTTGATCCTTTGTAAACAACAAGGCCGGAGAGATTGACAACCTCTCTGAACTTCGTTGGGAGCAAAGTTATTTGTGTCTGTGTGCAGGTCCACGTCAACCGCCTAATTTCTAGCGTCGTTGTCACCTACTTTTCGCTTTCGGAGTCCTACAGGAGATAAACCCTATCCTCTACATAGGAGAAATTTGCTGCTATCCTACATCTCACCTACCACTTGGGGTAACCAACGAAGGGCGAGAAGCCATTATCATCTCTCGCATATCACCCACTCTCCAAATAAGGCATGACCTATCCATGACCCATGTCTGAACCTGATGCACCGTTGTCGTCGGTTTACCCTGATGTCGGGCAAATCACAGTGCCTAATTGCTACTAGAAATGAAATCTGACCCTGATGTATGTGCATCAGGGTGGCTACAGGTATCTCCGCCCCTATTCTGGGCTACAGGACATCGTGGACACTATCTAACGTGATTGTATTCTGTAAACTCAGTAATACAAGAATTTTATCGCAAAAAAAACTTTGGTGAGCCTTGGTTGTTTCCTTGATCTTAGTATGAAATGACATCATAGGATTGGCAATGATCTTCCCCGGTTGGTTGTTCCAAGCCTACTCAGCCATATCCACGAACCCATCTATACAAGCCTAGAAACATTCAAACCTAAATCTCTTGCACAGTAGCCGAGGGTGAACCAAAAATGAGGAGGGGCCAACTATTTAAGATTTATGGAAAAGTGATAGAGGTGGGGTCTCCCGATCTTTCGATGAGAGATAACTATCGATTTGGTGGGGACGACTTTGACGATCCGACTACGAACGTGCAACAACGTCGCACCTAAGCAATTGCTAAACCAATCTCTGGAGGATATTAACCACGCCGAAGCACGATCATCCTGACCACGAAGGTCTAATGCCTGCAAGCAATCGAAGAACAAGCAAGAACTATGATAAAGCAATCTGAATATTGCGAGTATATAGATGAAGTATAGATGAAAGTTGGGGTTCCGAAGCGGTCTTGGCCTGGTCGTAGGACACAAACGAAGTACACGAAGTTGCAATGGCTAACTTTTAACTAAACAAAACCCAAAGAAAATCGTAGGGTTGATCTACTTATATAGGACTAAAAGGTGGAGGCCAAGGGGGTGGAAGGATGTCCCAAGGAGTCCTAAATCCCAATCTAGGGCGTACAAGGCACTTGGGCCCATTTGGAGGTGATGCAACACCTATTGAGTTGGATTTTGACTCGGATTCTGCAGCTGGGTTGCACCGTTTTCACAATAACTCCACTCTCAGAAGGAATTTGAAGGTGAAACCAATTGGGTTGGAAAGTACATAAGATAAGCTATCACAGCAAAAAGAATCACCCAATTTGGAGTTCGTATGTAGAAACGGCGGCTGTTTGAAGTTGGGTATATCTCTGCAGTCCGAATCTGAGTCCATGACGTGAAGGACTTGGTCTTTATCTTTTCTTGGACCAAAAGTGATGTGAAATAACTTTTTGTACAACACACAATTATGCCCCTTTGTATTGACTTTATTTCTTGATCAAATATAAAGGAATTAATGATAGTTTTGGTTGTATCCATGGTAGCGATGTCCTCATCAAAAAGTAATGGAAGATAGTGCAATTTCATGTATGTTCTTGGTTTAGGCAACACTAAAATAATGATTTCGGATTTCTTCTTTAACTGAAAGCAATCTAGTTATTCTAGCAATCTAAAAACAAGAGTTTAAGTTGGTCTAAAATTTACATGGCAAGATAGAACTGTAAAATAAAATGCACATAATATGGCCTTTCGAGTTGATGCTTCCAGATTGTATCTTGGAAAAAATCTCCAGCCAGCAGTTTTGAGACGTCGTGGCCTTTCATTCTAAATGTTGATTGTGTCATCGGTATTCTGGTTGTGTACCTTGAGCTTCTCAGCAAGCATGAGACATGTGTTGTCACCGGGGATGAGAAAGTGCACGACGTGAGAGCCGAGGCTGAGCGGACCTAGCAGGTTTCAGTCAACGTGGGATGTTAAAATCAAAACCGGGGACACGTCAGACCAATACCTCTTCATTTCTGGTTTTGGACGAATTGTGTCCAGTTTTAAGACCTGAAGGACCAAATCTCTCCCAATTTTTTAAGGGACTAAATGTATACTTTAAGTGAACTTGAGGGACTAAAAACATAATTTTCTCTTTAAAAACACCCAATAAACATCGAATTCTGTCAATTTTCTTCGAATTGCGTTTTTCTTGTCATTCGACCACATGTAAGCACGGTCGTTTAGCAGAATATCATTAAGCTGAAGATCAACAAGAATTTTCCTAAACCTCGCCATCATTCGCCTATTTAGATTGCGATTGTTCATTGGGGTCAAGAATGAGATTGAAGTTTCACACGACCGTCAGTGGTATTGCGAGCAGTTTTTAGCTCAACCAGGAAGCACACTTTTCAAGTTTTAAAGATGACATTCAAAAGGTAGATGGTGTTTGATGGAAGAATCTTGACGAAGCCTCCCTAAACTACCTCATGAACTACCCTAAACCCCAATCTTGCGAGGTTCAGCATCACATTGGTCACTTTAGAGGAATAGGGGAGATGATTGAAATTCGAGTGAATTGCAAAAAAAATCACGACATTGAAGGATAGGATTGTCGAAAACACACTTTTTGCTAATCCTTTCAAAAAACACAGGTTTTTTCTTAAACTTTGCAAAACCACTGATTACCTGATTAGCTTTATTTGAGTACATTTATGACACATGGGACCCATCTGTAAGAATGATATTTTGCAAAAATACCCCTAAAAAATAAAAAAACAATCGGGTCCTCAATGGCTCCGACAAGCCACCGCCATCGTCGTCCTGGTGGCCACGGCTCCGCCGGAGCAGCGAGGGCGCGCAAGATGGAGAAGCAGGTGGCCCATCACCGCCGCGCTCCGGAGAGCCATGGAGGAGCTGGCCGAGGCACAGTCGCCGCCTCCACCCGTCCTCGGTAGTCCACCGCCGCCGCGCTCCGGAGAACCATGGAGGAGCTGGGCAAGGGCAGCGGGGCAGGTGCGGGTGCCAGCAGCCGGAGCACGGGGCGGCCGGTGGCTGCAGCTACTCGTTCCCGCGGCCTTCTCCACCTCTAGGCGCATGCCCGTGCAAGGCTCGCGCCCGCGACCGTCTCCACCTCCAGCACAGGGCCGCCGAGGACGGGGACGGGCAACCTCGGTGCGGCTCGCCCAGGGTCGGGGTCGTGGCCGCCGCGCTCGCCCGGGGTCGGGGCCGTGGCCCAGGTCCGCCTGGGGTAGCCTGCGTTGGTCGGCGGCGGTGAGATGTATTGTGCTGGCAGACGGACTCAATTTATTTTTATTTATTTTTTGAGGTGTCTTTCTGCAAAATGTTATCCTTACATGCAGACCCATATGTCAGAAAAATGGTGAAAACTTCTTAAGTACCCGATTTGTGGTTATTGCAAAGTTTAAGAAAAAACAACTGTGTTTTCTAAAAAGATTAGCAAAGGTGTGTTTTCAACAATTCTATCTCCCAATGTCGTGGTTTTTTACAATTCACTCACGTAAATTCGCATGCACCGGCAAATCCATTTCTTGAAGGAACGCACAAGAAAAAACATCTCTTGCAGCTGTAATACCCTGATTCCGTTGATTAAAAATGTCTCTAGTGGTGTACTATATGAAAAATTGCAGATTCCTGTGTTTTCCATTTGTCCTAAACTGGGCATTGGTGCTCCCTTTGTCACTTTTTGGGATTGGCAAAATATATGGTTTATTAGGCTGGTCACAGGGGTAGTATCGTGTATGTCAACTAAACAATTTTGATGATATAACATAGAATTAAATGAAGAAAGAGAGAGTTGAGTATCATATTATGATACTGTATCGTAATAAATGCTATGCTATTATAATACTAAATTATAATACTATGCATTGTGAAGATTGTATCATACACTAGTATCATATGCACAATACTAGTATATGATACTTTCCATTGTGACCAGCGTGAGGGCCACTATTAATAGCACTCCATTCCCCTAAATCCTCTCAAGTTAAACATAGTCTCCACGCTTCTGTCCACCCCTTTTCTTTGCCCTTTCCCGCCTGCGATCCCCATAAATACTCCCCGCCGGAAGCAACCGAGCCGACCCTCGCCGGATGCTATAAGCTCAACACGCCGAGGCAAAGCGTCTCCGATCAAGTTTTCCAGCCGGGATTGATTGCCGTCCATGGATGCCCTGTTGACGCAACACGCTGCCGCCGCGGCAGCGTCGCCGGCGACGAGGCGCCTCCGAGTAGGAGACGGACACGCTGCGCCCGGTAGGGTGGAGTTCGGACGGCCGCCGCGCGGCGGCAGCGCGAGGGACGTCCTCCGCGTCGCCGGGCCCGGCCGCTCCTTCGTCCAGGCCGCCGCCGACCGCGGCGGCAGCAAGAACAGCCGCGAGGTGGACGACGCCGGCCCGGTGCGGCTGTTCGTGGGCCTGCCGATCGACTCGGTGACGGACGGCGCGGCGGTGAACAGTGCCAGGGGCCTGGAGGCCGGGATACGCGCCGTGAAGCTGCTGGGCGTGGACGGCGTGGAGCTGCAGGTGTTCTGGTCCGTGGTGCAGCCGGAGTCGCCGGACAAGTTCTCGTGGGCCGGGTACCGCGCCGTGGCCGACATGGCCCGCGACGAGGGCCTCAGCCTCCGTGTCTCCCTCCGCATCCACGGCTCGCCGGGCGGCAACGTGCCCAGGCTCCCGTCCTGGGTGGGCACCGCCGCCTCCAAGGACCGCGACATCCTCTTCACGGACATCGACGGCGGGCGGCACGAGGACTGCCTCTCGTTCGCCGTCGACGAGCTCCCCGTGCTCGCCGGCATGTCCCCGCTCCAGCGCTACGAAGCCTTCTTCCGCAGCTTCGCCGACGCCTTCGACGACCTCTTCGACTCCACAATCACCGTGCGTGATCAAGCCATTCTTGCCATGCATTCTAATCAAACCAGGTAATAACCGATGGATGTTGGATCAGGACGTGACGGTGGGGCTGGGGCCGAACGGCGAGCTCCGGTACCCGTCGTACCCGCCGGGGAGCGACGTGACACAGTTCATCGGCGTGGGGGAGTTCCAGTGCTACGACAAGTACATGCTGGCGCAGCTGAAGCAGCACGCGGAGGCCTCCGGCAACCCGCTATGGGGGCTCTCCGGCCCGCACGACACGCCGCGGTACCACGAGTCGCCGGACTCGCGGGACTTCTTCCGCGACCACGGGTCCTGGGAGAGCCCCTACGGCGACTTCTTCCTGTCGTGGTACGCCGGGAAGCTGCTGAGCCACGGCGACCGGGTGCTGGGCATGGCGACGAGGGTGTTCGGAAGCAAGCCGGTGGAGCTGTCGGCGAAGGTGCCGTTCATGCACTGGTGGCACGGCGCCAAGTCGCGGCCGGCGGAGGCGGTGGCGGGGTTCTACAAGAGCAACAAGAAGAACGGGTACAGCCCGGTGGCCAAGGTGTTCGCGCAGCACGGGTGCACCATGGTGGTGCCGGGGATGGACGTGTGCATGAACAAGCAGCAGAGGAACAACGGGTCAAGCCCGGACAAGCTCATGGTGCAGATCAAGAACGCCTGCTTCCGGCACGGCGCGCGCATCGCCGGCGAGAACGCGTCGCTGGTCATGTCGCACACCAGCAGCTTCTCCAGGATCAGGAGCAACATCGTCACCACGGAGCGGATGAGGCCCTCCCACTTCACATACCGCCGGATGGGGGCCGAGTTCTTCTCGCCGGACCACTGGCCGCAGTTCATGGAGTTCGTGCGCAGCGTCGTCTGCGGCGAGTGGGACGAGGATGACGAGGAGCGCCATATGGCCGAAGACGTCACCGGATACGCAAAGGCATGGGAGGCGCAGGCGGTCTGACGCTTTGTGTGTCACCTTAATCATCCATCGTGCATCTCCTTGGACTAATACTACTGTAAGTGTTCAAATAATTAGCCGGGATGAGACGAGATATACGAGAGGATCCGATCCAAATATTATTGGATCGAGAGTTCAAATGTATATGAATTTCATATTCTTCATTTCATGAGGCTGCTGTATTTGGAGGCCGTACCATGAACTTATGGTTATACTGTTTCAAGATGGAACTCAAATGCAAATTTGGAATTGACGAATTATCATAGGTCATGTTAATTCAACGCCTGGTTTTCCTGGCATCCATATCATTAAAAATTGTACTCCCTCCGATCCACAATAAGTGTCCCTCATTTAGTATAAAGTTTGTACTAGTTTCGTACAAAATAAGCGACACTTATTTTATAGATCGGAGGGAGTCACTGCCATCACTGGATTTACAGTGAACCGAATTGCAAGCCCTGTTTGACAAAATTCTATAACATTGCTGTTAAAAACTGATTCCAGAAAGCCATAAGCATTACAAGTATTTCTATAATCAATAACTCAATGAGGCGCCAGGTAACCACAAACATAAAATACAAAAAAAATGATATATGTTTTCTTCGTATGCAACAAACAACGTAGAAAATCATGTCTATACTCTAAAGCTCTGCCTTCCGTGAATTCCATTAACGATTACTTCCAATAGACATAAAACTGGGCTAGACTGATATTTACGTCATGATATTATATAACAGAAATACCAAGCTCTATAATCACCTACCCTCCTCCAGCTTCGATATCAAGCATGCAATTCTCGATTATTCCAGCAAATCGCTTCTACATTCTAATGGTTTATCCGACACCTGCAGGCAAAATGGTGCTTCAGAGTCAGTTTAGTATAATGTATTCATCAGGTAGGTGACACAAATCTGCTGGTCAGGTGTCCTAACACCCAGCAAAAATGCTGGATTGAAGCAAACTTTTCTTATGTCTGAAGATCTCCAAAAGTTTGAAGCAACTCGGAAAACCGTGTAACTAACTTCCAGATGTACCATTAACATATGATATGATTCACCACCTAATTATTCGGTAGATTGGCATGCCAGTAAACATAACACAAACAAGAAACTGAGAGACGCACCTCTTCATTCGCGTGCTAATTTGGTGTCGAAGCTGCTCAGGCAGATCGCAAACGCCTGAAACGCTGATACCGGATAACGGTAGTCCAGTGTGAACAAGTCCTTCCCTATCTTACCAAACTGGAGGGTGGTATCGTCATTCTCCTCGTTAGCTGGGGCACTCTGATCTGAAGCCACCAGCTGAAAGTTTTTCACTGACGCAACCGTCACCCGTCCATGGAAGTTGAGGCACCAGCACCGCAGTTGTTCGTGCCATCTGGGAGACTTGTTCTTAAGCACCAGTTTACTTTCCTCTTGACTGGAAAATTGGGCAGCTGAACTATCCACTCGGGATGATTTGGGATTGAAGAAAGGAAACCCAGTCTGTGTTGGAGCTGTTCCTCCTTCTGCAATTGCTGACACAGGGATGGAATCCATAACACAGTTCATCCTTCTTGGGCCCCTACAACAAGCAAATATGCCACGTCATAGTTAGTGCCTTAGTGATGCTTCTCACATGAAGAAATTACACTGCTTACATGATAAAATTAGTTAGTGTCATGTGGTTTCGTTGTTTTGAAATGGAACCGGGGGCGAGGCCCCTGTTGATTGAAAACAATTAGTTAGTGGTGCTTCTTACATGACATAATCACACTACTTACATGATAAATTTAATTAGTGGCGCTTATTACATGATAAAATGTTTTCTGTTGCATTACAAATAAACACATAGCTTTGCTTACACCCCCTATCAAGACATGGAGTCTAAACCTGATTTTGCAAAATTGTGTACTCCCTCCGTTCCAAATTAGATGACTTTCATTTGTGTACATGTCTAGATACACATGTGGACAAATGGAAGTCATCTAATTTGGAACGGAGGGAGTATATCTCAGGTAAAATCATAGTAAAGCCGCCCTCCCTCCTCTGGTAATCCAGAAAACATCATTATTCCACTGGTTTTAAATCTGCTGATTTATCAAAATTATAGTGCATTTAAGTAACATAGTTACTCTACTGTGGTCTTTGATCTGCTAATATTTCAGAAATTTCTTATTTGTATCTTGTCGCATACTCTTTTTCTTTTCTGGTTTGGTGACTTGCGGCTGTGTGCATCTTAGTTATGCAGAGGCCGAGTGTACTTACTTAAAACTTTTGAGTAATAAAGCCCTTTATCCAAAAAAAAATAGATAACATCGTTATTCCTCTGTGTCTTTGGATCTGCTGATTTTCAGAAACGATAATGCATTTAAAGTTTATGAAGAGTACGGTTGTTATCAGCATTGCATATAGCTGTTACGGTGTTCTCAACACTTTGGTCCTTAAATATTGCGAATAATGATATACGGTCTTCAGAAAACACTAGAATATGTGTGCGCATCAAATTTATGTAATACCTAGCTCCCAGAACATTCACTTCATAGTTAATGTGTATAACTGGATAGTCGCCAGCAGGCCATCTCTTTGAAACCACAGCTCCAGCATGAGGTGGATGTGCATCATAGACAGTAAACTTTGTTCTCAAGAAATTCGACCTGTTCAATGAAGATAAAAAATACTGAATAAGTTTTCTATGCTTTAACATGTTCTTTTGATCTAGGGCAACTCATAATCTTCAAATGCCAAACAATCACCTTAACTTGCCAACACAGGTTTGACTCCCCTTTGACATGTCACTCCTGTCAAGCGAAATTATATATTCGGTGCACGTAGGCCGATGGTATTTGCGTGCAGCAAGTAGGAACTTCCCAGCATCAGCTAGTGCTGAAAATAACACAGTTCAGAACAAAATAAGTACATCCAGACTGCACATGCCCAATGTGAAAAGCATACCATCAGTCAGTCCAATGTAGAGGAAGTATGTCTGAGTAGTCCGGTTCCTCCGAATGAAGCATTTCATAGGAGCATCTCTTGGTCCAGGCTACATGTTACAGAGGTAAAAGCAAGTTCAAACCAAACAAAGCAACATGGTTTATACAAATCAGATTAGACATCACTATTATAAAAAGGATGGTCAACTACATTTGGCAACATAGCTTTCATACTAACCCCATTTGACAATGACCCTTGGAACTAAATAACAGTTGACATTGGAAATATCATACTAAACCCTCTAGAGATTGACCCACCAAACCAAACCAGTCATCTTGGATTATTCACTAAAACTGACTTCACATGTTTTTCTCAATATGGACACATTTCTCGGTCTCAAGTCTCAACTACATTTTTAGGATTGAAAAATAGAAAAAAAAAACAGACATGACAATTAGATGGCTACCCAACAACAGAACTCTTTTCACGCAGATATTTCTTTGAAGTCGTCCAATCAGGGAAAAAAGAAGGCTCGCTACCTTGCGTGGAATGGTGGACATCAAGGAAGGAACTCACGCAATTTCAAGAAAAAAAGTGAACACAATCGCTATCATTGAAGTTTGCCACTAATAAAGTACAGTACTAAACGTTCGATTCGATCAACTAATTGTTCTTGAACTACTACTAGACCAATGGATAATATTAACATAAGAAGAAGAAAAATCTGATAAATCTAATTAAGAACTTTAATATGAACACTAACTAGGCTGCCGTGGAGTAACAGCTGAATGAATTGAACTTTGCTAAAAAAAACTGAAGGAATTGAACAGCATGGAGGGAGGAGAGAGAGATTCAGAACGGCCAGGGAGCGGCTACCTGCTTGAGAGAGATGGGGAAGGTGAGCCTCCCGGACACCTCGGGAACGCGGACGATCCCCCTCACGGCGCCCCTCCAGCTCCGGCAGACGGCGGCGCACGCCACCACGTCGCGGCGGCGCGGCCACCGCGGCTCCGACTCCTCCACCCGGGCCAGCACCTCCCGCAGGAGCTCCGGGGGAAGCTCCGCCCAGCAGCAGCCCTGCCGCGCGGCCTCCTCCGGCGCCACCGCCGCCACCGCTGCCACCCGCCGGACGCGCGCCGACGCCGACCGGCGCCGCGAGATGGCGTCCACCTCGCCCTTCATCTCCCGGACCATGCTCCTGAAAGACATCTCCTTCTCCACCCACCGCCGGCAACCAAACTTCCCGGCCGAATCCGCCCAAGAAACGCCGCCGTTCCAAGGACCTCGGCGGACCTTACGACGACGGATTTCTTGGACCTGGGAACGCAACAACAACAAGAAGAAAGATTGGCAAAATCCTCTGTGGCGGCGTCGGTATGGACGGGCGGACGGATGTGGGAAATGCTACCTCTGCTTTTTTCTGTAGCGGCGGATCGTTGGTTGATGCGCGTGGAGACGGAGACAGAGACGTGGAGTGGGGTGAGGGAAGGGAGGAAGGAAGGAACAAGAATGCTCTACAAAATTGTGCTGGTGCCCAGTTGGCTGGAAATAAATCCTTGTACTGGTGCTACTAATAATACTATCAGGATCTCTGTCAGGACCAGACTGGGACATTTAAGTAGAGTGGGAATGGAATTCTGGCAGGCAGGAGAAAGTGGTTTCTGGCATTTTCTTCTGATGGCTACCCGCTCAACTAGTATAAGAGCATTTCCAGCCGTTCGCACCCCAAGCCGGGTTTTGGCGCTATTTTAGCGCGGCTTGAGAGCCGTTCGGGCGACGAAACCGGCTTGGGGCGGCTGGCCCCCCAGTCGCGGCCTTCAAGCCGACGCATATTTGGTCCAGGGGCATAAGTGCCGGCGCTATTTTAAAGGAAAAACGACACATGTCAGCACATGATAGGCTATAGTTTCATTCGGCGCACCAAGAGGCCCCCAGAAACCTGGGGTCTCTTGGGTTCATCGGCGCTATTTCGGCTCTTGGGGCCACTTGGGGGCGCGAATGAAAGAAATTTCGCCGGTTTGGACATAAAAAGTGGTCCCGGGGACGCTTGGGGGCGCGGCTGGAGATGCTCGGTTCAGCAGGATAAGACCATTTCGAGTCTGAAAATGGGGAAAAAATCCTTATCTTGTAAGTTTTTTTTCGTTTGCTAGAAAAAAAATCCACGCGACCATAGCCACCGGCAGGGTACGACACCGGCGGCGGAGGGGAGGTCCTGGTCAGGGACGGCGTGTCGTGGAGGTGTTAGATGGCTACAGTGGACGATGAAGGAGATGAGGACTCAAGTGTCGATCTTCATCAAGTGGTGCTCGGCAGCGGCATTGGTGAAGCCGGCGACGGTCAGAGAGATTGAACGTGTGATCTTCTACGATGGCATGGCCTGGTTAGGCCATCGAAGAAGAGACCATCGGTGTATGGTCTTGCACCACAACGTGCTCGACATACCAATCTGTTGCGCATTGATATGGGTATATTTTTCAGGTTTGCTTTAGGGAGTCTTGATGTTGGTTTGAGACGGCGAGGAGGTGGTGTTGGCTAAGTGTAGGAATGACGTTTTATCCCGCCATATCTTTGTTCCATGGTATGTTTAGCATTGGTAGAAGGTGTGTGGAGCTGTGTCTCCAGTGGGCCATCCAGTATTCAGGTCGTTTTAGGTTTTTGATGGATCCGTCCGGATTCGACCGGCTTTCTAGGTATTAAGAGTTTCTATCGGACCTTATTGATGTTTTGTTCTCTGGGGTGGTGATTTGCTTCGCATATCACGTCTATCAATGTATCCGGATTTACATCGATGATTTTTTGGTTGTTGATTCTACAAACTCATGGGTTTAAAAGTTTCTGTTGAGGAGGAGGCCCAAAGGTATTGAGCTATGCTCACGGCGCACCTTTCGTGAATGCGGAACAAAGAAGACTTCGGCACCTCAAGATATTTAAAAAAAATATGTATGGGTTTGTCTATAAGGACATCTGATTTTTAATACATGGCCTTAGTCTCTTTTTAAAAATAGTTAATTTTAGGTGCCTTAGAAGGGGTATACATATTTTAATGGCTCAACATAAAACGTATCTAAAATAAATCTTACACTCATCATATTTTATATTTTTGGTAAGATTTGATTTGTGTGGAATATGTGTAGGGGAAATCAAGAAAAGTTCTGATTTTGTTAAGCTTTTGGTATAATTTGATTTAAGTATATATAGGTAAGGCCAAAAAAAGTTGAGGTTTTGATAAGATTTAATTTTATTGAGTTAATGTATGACGTGATGGGGGTCGAGGGAAGAGGAAGTGGTATGTAGTTCTGTACGAATCTACGATTATCAACTCCCTTTAATAATAGGGTTTTATCAATTTTGTCATTAGTTGTGTCACGCTACTCAATTTTACTGGAGTATTAGAAGTTTTAATACTAAAAAATGGCATCCTTTTGTTAAGTGTGTGCTCAAAAAAATACCACTCGACACATTTATCGTACGGTGAAAGGCCACTGACCAGGCCTAAGTGACCAAAATACCTTTGAAATCAACTTGTGAGTGTTTTCTCTATAACTTGTAGGTCCTAGTTTTCATCACATAGAGAAATGAATTTAGAAGCAAAAAAAAAATCACCTTCACACGTGGATGATTGAATTTATGCATGTAATTAATATTATTATTCTAATATAAGTCTCTTTATGCTGACAAGTAGGACCCCCAGGTTGACAAATGGGTTCTAGGGGTATTCACTTCACCTTCGGTCAATGGCCTTTGACCAAATGGTAGTTGTGTTGAGTAGCATTTTAGAACATGCTTAATGAAAAGGATGGCATATGTGACACGATTAATGACAAAACTTATAGAAATATTTAATAATAGATTTTGTATAAGAAATAAAAGTGTGAGTCACACACAATCTTTGTTGTGGGTGGATTTTTTATCAATGTTGTCATGGTTCATATGACGCCCCCAAAATCAGACCGTGTACAGTAATTATACACGCAAGGTACACGATCGAGATCAGGGTGCCACGGTGAGATATCACAACACAACTCTACAAATAAAATAATATAAGCTGTTTAATACAAGCCAGGGGCCACGAGGGCTCGAATACAACAGCTTGAGAGCACAAAGTTAGCGGAAGCAATAGTATCTGAGTACAGACACAAGGATACAAGGTTGCCTTAAGAAGGCTAGCACAAATATCAACAACGATCGAAAAGGCGAGGCCTCCTGCCTGGGAACCTCCAAACAACTCCTGGTCAAAGGGGAACTCGACGTCGTAGAAGGCATCGGGGATCTTCATGTTGCGGTGGTCGGCATCGGGGAACTCCTGCTCCTGGGCTCCAAGGCTCCAACGTCGACTGCAGCGGCCGATCATGCAAAACAATAAAAGGGGGAAATAAAGCAGGTGAGTATCTAGCATACCCGCGAGTCTTACGTCCGCTACTAAGCATTATGCATTGTATCAAATGGAAAGGGGAGGCTGTATATAGTGGACTGCAAGATAGAAATCAGAATAAGGGTAAGAAGCTAGGCCTATCGAAGACTAGCATCTTCCGACGATGTCTTGCAGCATGAGAAGAGAAACAGCCAACAATTCAATAGCAGAAAAGTAATAACAATGCAGCAGAAGTTGCTGCAGCATTGTATAATAGTAAGTTGTAATAATTAATAATAATAATGCCTTCGAGTTCCCTTCCTCGACTCCCTGCGAGGAAGAAGACCCGGAACCATACAGTTTAATAGTAATAGTTCGTAGTGATAAGATCCAGCTTCAGCATAAAGTGTCCTGTTACCGTGGACACGGCTATTCGAATAGATTAATCTTCCCTGCAGGGGTGCACTGGCGTGACTCTACGACGCTCGGATCTCCAGGGTGGCGGGAACCTTGTTAGGGAACGCTCCACCAAAGCTATCCGACACAAAGTAGCCCATCCTTCGGCAATCAACAGAGAGGTCATCCGCCGGACTATATCCTATGTACGCAGGGCTTTGGACCCTAACCCGAACATACTCCTGCACGGTGCGTGACTGGCCGGTGAAGCAAAATCAAAGCAAATACAAATACACCGCTCGAGCAAGAGAAGACAACACCACTTTCCGGCAATCAGCCCGCGATACTGCTGACGTCTAAAGACCCTCGAACGAGACTACGATGCAGGGGAGCCCACACTCCTCGTCCCACGTGTAGGTAGTGCGTACAAGCCAAAAGGCTACTC
Organism: Bromus sterilis; assembly: GCA_950022295.1. NCBI lineage: Eukaryota > Viridiplantae > Streptophyta > Magnoliopsida > Poales > Poaceae > Bromus > Bromus sterilis. The sequence continues at coordinate 47,978,580 of OX465600.1, read as the reverse complement.
AAGACATCCGCCGAACCATTTAGCATTTTAATTAACCTGCGTGACAACCGTTATCGTTGCCTCGACTTAACTGACCCGCGGTCAACGACAGCAGTCAGGACCACCAGTACATCGGTGTCTGCCCTGTCGTCCCACCAAGTCACTGCGGTTACCAACAAGTTGAACCGTCTCCTTACCTTGTCTCGCGTTTGCTCTTGGTAGAGCTCGACTTTTTGTGGTTTGGTAACTCTCGCGAGATACGACTTTCTTACCTTTAAGGACAACCGTTGGTCAGGTACCTAGAGCGGCTATACAGAGCCAGCAACGAGTGGAGGTACGAGGATTACTCCTCGATAGCTCACACTTGATGGTGGCTCGGCAGAGCCGAGCTAGGGGGCCTTAGCGGTGTCTGCATTGTAACGTACATGTGCAGTTGTATATATTATATTCGTGTTCACTCCCCTGAGTGGTCACGGCCCTGCTATCTAATCCTAGCTGACAATGCGCAGGGCTCACTTCTGAATATAATATATATTTATAAGGCAGCATAGGATAAAGGAAGGTACATCAAGGGGCGACAAAACAGGCTATGCAATTGAATAGGATTGTAATCGTAGCAGCAGCAGTAACCATGCCTAGTGAAAGAAAGTGTTGGATATGTGCCCTAGAGACAAATTCATAAAGATATTTGTCACATATCCGTTTTGTTCATAATAAGTTTTATACTGTGCTATAACTGTATTACTTGGAAATACTAATACAGGTGTAGTATAAAACATGGTCCGTAGTTTAACTTGGGTAAACTATCTCATTGGGCAATTGATTGATCAAGCTTTCCTGATCATGGCGACACTTAAGTCCATTGACAATGAGGTCATATCGTTAAGGGGAATGATGTGATGGACGTACACCCACCTAAAGTATTGCAATGTGATCGAGTCACATAGTTCAGCGTTGCTATGACTTTGTAACGTATGGCTTACTCCTTAGACCGTAATGATCATACGTAATTGTCATCTATGAGGAGACTTTGATTTGCATCCCACCGCCTGACTGAAATATGCTGGCTATAACGGTGCACTTTGGGTATTCCGAAATAGATGGTTGATGAGTATGTTAATAGATCAGAGCGGGATTTGTCAGTCCTTGTGACAGGACAGGTACTCTGGGCCCACTCGGTGATATTGCATCAATAGCTTGCAAGCAAGTGACTAGGTCACAAGAGATGCAATGATCATGGACGAGTAAACTTGTTTGTTGTGAACGAGATGTGAACACGGTATGTAGGATACCGACGATCAAACCTCGGACAAACAAAGTACCGCAGCACAAAGGGATTACGTCGTATCGTTAACGGTTTCCAAAAGCGATCGAAGTTCATTCGATGGAAGCGCAGGGGCTGTCAAGGATTGTAACCAGGTCCAACTGACTAGTCATTCGTCAATGAGAAGAGTCTCGATCATGTCTGCTGTTTCCCGGACCGTTAGGGTGTTACACTTAAGGGCAATCGATGCATAGGACAGTTACGGGATCAATCGGTGAAATAGGAGAAATCACCGGAATAGTTCCGGAGGAGGACGGAATGGTTTCCGGACATTTAGAATAGTTCAAAATAAAGTTTAATTGTTTTAATAATGTTTTATTTTTAATTATCTGAATTAAATATTTAAAACATATTAAATAAAATAAAAAAATGGGAAAAGGCTAAATGGGCCCATGGGGCCCATTAAGGGAGGAGGGGGACTCCCCCCTTGGGCTTGGCGCCAAGGGTGGGGCCCACTCCCCCCCCCCCTTGGCCGGCGCACTCCCCCCCCCCTTGGGAGTTTAGTCCCACATGGGGGAGGGGAGGAGGATCACACCCCCCTTGGCCTATATAAGGAGGGGTAGCCCCCCCTTTTTCCAACACACCAATATCTCCTTGTTCCTCCTTCTCCTTCCCGGAAGTGGACTCCCCTTGTTTGGAGTCTGCACCTGGATTGGAGTTCTCCACCATAAGGCAGGCCGTCGTTCTGCTGGAGTCGGGATCTGTAGCCGTCTTTCTTCCGCTGCTCGCCTGGTTCGGGGCCAGGGAGGAACATCGATTGTACCGTACGTGTATAATCTCTTCGAGGCACTACACCTGTGGTGCTACTTCGTCACTGGAGGTTTACCGGGAGTCATCCTCGCTGGTGGTGGTCTTCTACACGACAGTTGGAGAAGTCATCACTTGGGATGAATTTCTTTCTGCCTTCCGTGCCCGCTACATTCCTCAGGGGATCATGGATCGTAAGGCGGAAGAATTCCGCAACCTCACTCAGGGCGACATGACTGTAGAAGCCTACCAACGCGAGTTCCTCAACCTCTCTCGCTATGCGGAAGGAGAGATCACCACCGATGCTCGCAGGCAGCAGAAGTTCCGTCGTGGTCTCAACCCAGAACTCAGGCTCGCTCTTGCCGTTCATGATTTCGCCAACTTCGCCACCATGGTGAACAAGGCTATCACCGTCGAGACTGCCCAGATGGAGCACAAGAACTCTCTGAAGCGTTACCGTGACGTAGGCTCATCTTCGGGCGCAACGCAGAAGCGTCGTATCTGGATCCCTACCAGTGTGACTCATTCAGCTGTCCCTGCTCCAAGGCCGTCGTATGCTGCACCCCGTCTGCCTCCACCACCGCAGATGCCAAGAGCTCTGCCTGCACCACCCAATGCTACCCCACTTCGTCCTCAGGATGGATTATGCTTCACGTGCCGCCAACCGGGGCATTTTTCCAGGGAGTGCCCCCAGAAACAGAAGCAACTGGTAGTTCACCCCGCTGGCCGTGGAAATGGTCGTGGAAACAACAGGACCCCCAATTATAATACTGGGTCTGCCGCTTATGCTCGTGGTCATGCTAACAACGTCAATGTTGAAGAAGCTCAGCAACAACCCGCTACCGTGATGGGTACCCTTCTCGTTAATTCCGTACCTGCTGTTGTTTTATTTGATACAGGAGCATCGCATTCATTCATGTCGGAAGCATTTGCATTTTCGCATAACTTCAAGTACGAAACGATGAAACCACCGATGGTTGTTCGCACCCCGATTGGCCAATGCCGAACCACCATGATAGTGCCAAACACCACCATTGAAATCGAAGGAGTTGAATTCTTTGCGTCGCCCATCCTCCTGAAGTCTTCCACCATAGACCTCATTCTGGGAATGGATTGGTTGAAATTTCACGATGCCGCACTGTATTGTGGCACCAAGTCTGTCCAGCTTTTTCACCCCTCCGGTGGGATTGTTAACCACACCGCCCGAGTTACCCGTAATGCTGAAACACAGATCTTCATGGTGAATGCTTTGAATGTCTCACCTTTGAAAGGCATCGAGAACGTTCCAGTCGTTTGCGATTTTCCCGACGTCTTCCCCGAAGAACTGCCGGGAATACCCCCGATCAGAGAAGTTGAATTCGTCATCGACTTGAAGCCAGGCACTGTTCCTATTGCCAAGCGTCCTTACAAGATGCCGCCACATGAACTCCTTGAACTTAAGGAGGAAATCGACAAGGCACTTCAGAAAGGATTCATTCGCCCCAGCTCCTCAGCTTGGGGAGCACCTTCGCTCTTTGTCAAGAAGAGCGATGGGACAAACCGATTGGTCCAAGATTATCGGCCCATTAACCAAGCCACCATCCAGAACAAATACCCACTTCCCCGGATCAACGATCTGTATGATCAACTTGCCGGATCCAAGGTGTTTTCTAAACTCGACTTGAGGTTGGGTTATCACCAAATCCGAGTCCGTGATGAGGACATTCCGAAGACTGCCTTCATTACTCGCTATGGTTCATACGAGTACACCGTCATGTCCTTTGGCTTAACCAATGCTCCAGCCACCTTCTCCAGATTGATGAATTATATTTTCATGGAGTACCTCGACCAGTTCGTCGTCGTTTATCTGGATGATATCTTGATATATTCCAAGAATGAAGAAGAACATGCTGAACATCTTCGTCTTATACTGGAGAAGCTTCGAGAACACAAACTCTGCGCTAAGTTCTCTAAGTGTGAGTTCTGGCTTCCCGAAGTAACCTACCTTGGACATGTGATTTCCAAGGATGGCATTGTCGTCACCCCAGAACGTATCCAGGCTATTCTTGACTGGACTCCTCCCAAGACCGTCAAGCAAGTCCGCAGTTTCCTCGGACTTGCTAGCTATTGCCGCCGTTTCGTCGAGAATTTTTCCAAGATTGCCAGGCCTCTGACTAATCTGCTTCACAAAGGCGTCAAGTTTGAGTGGACAGATAAATGTCAAGAAAGTTTTCAAGCACTCAAGGACAAACTAACTTCTCCCCCGGTGCTCGCTCCCCCGGATACTCAGAAGGACTTCGTGATATATTGCGACGCGTCTCGTCAAGGGTTAGGCTGTGTCCTATTGCAAGAGCGCAAAGTGATTGCTTATGGCTCTCGTCAGTTGCGTACTCACGAAGACAAATATCCAACCCATGATCTCGAATTGGCAGCAGTGATTTATGCATTGAAGCTGTGGCGACATTACCTCGTTGGTAACCGTTGCGAGATCTACACCGACCACCAAAGCCTGAAGTACTTGTTTACTCAGCCCGACCTAAATCTCCGCCAACAAAGATGGCTCGAGACAATAGCCGATTTTAACATGGATATTCATTACACCCCTGGCAAGGCTAACGTGATGGCCGATGCCTTGAGCCGCAAAGCGTACTGTTCTGAACTTGAGGTTCAGGTGCAGCAACCCCTTCTGTATGAAGACTTTCAAAAGTTGAACCTCGAGATTGTTCCTCAAGGTTATGCGAATAACCTGGTCATCGAACCGGATCTCGTCAAATCCGTCAAGGGTATACAGTTTTATGATGATTTCGTACACAAGATTAAGCGCGATATCGCCAATGGGAGACCCTCACCCTTCACCGTTGATAGCAAAGGTGCGGCGTACTACCAGAACCGTTTAGTGGTTACTCACAGCAAGGGCAGGCATGAGAACCTGGATATGACCCCGAAGGTCATGAGAGCGGCTCACGATACCCCGTTGTCCATTCATCCTGGAAGCACCAAGATGTACCAAGACATTCGTCAGCAATTCTGGTGGCCTAACATGAAGCAAGACATTGCCCGATATGTTTCTGAATGTGACATTTGCCGTCGCGTCAAAGCAGAACATCAAAGGCCTGCTGGGAATCTACAACCACTCTCTATTCCTGAATGGAAGTGGGACAAGATCGAGATGGACTTCGTCACCGGTTTTCCCCGATCACAGAAGGGTCATGATGCCATCTTTGTCGTCATCGACCGATTCTCCAAGGTTGCCCACTTTCTTCCAGTCAAGGAGACGATCTCTGCTAGTCAGTTAGCAGACTTGTATGTTTCCAGAATTGTGTCCCTCCATGGTATTCCGCTGGAGATCAGTTCAGACCGTGGCAGCATTTTCACCTCAAGATTCTGGGATAGTTTCCAAGAAGCTATGGGCACGCATCTGAATTTCAGCACCGCCTATCACCCCCAGTCGCAAGGACAAGTCGAACGAGTTAATCAAGTGCTTGAAGATATGCTTCGAGCTTGTGTCATCTCCTTCGGCAAGAAGTGGGAGGAATCTCTTCCATTTGCAGAATTCTCGTATAACAATAGCTATCAAGCTAGTCTGAAGATGGCCCCCTTTGAAGTTCTTTATGGACGTAAGTGTCGAACCCCTCTGAATTGGTCAGAAACTGGGGAACGAACTCTCGTTGGTCCGGACATTATACAACATGCTGAAGATCAGGTTCGCGTTATCCGTGAACACCTGAAAGCCGCACAGTCTCGTCAGAAGAGCAACTATGACCGCAAACACCGTGAAATGGAGTATCAACCTGGTGAATACGCATACCTCCGTGTCACTCCCATGAGGGGCACTCATCGCTTCGGTATCAAGGGCAAGTTGGCTCCTCGCTACATTGGCCCGTTCCGTATCCTTTCCAGGAGTGGACCCGTGGCATACCGGTTGGAATTGCCACCGAACCTCTCCCAAGTCCACGATGTCTTCCACGTGTCACAACTCCGTCGCTGCTTCAAGGACCCTATCCGCGAAGTGGAACATGATATGATCGAGTTGCAACAAGACTTAACTTATCGAGAACATCCGAGCCGCATTCTCGATCAGTCTGAGCGTCGAACCCGCAACAAGACCGTCAAGTTCCTCAAGGTCCAGTGGTCGAATCATTCTGAAGATGAAGCCACTTGGGAACGCGAAGATCGCCTTCGCGATGAATACCCCGATCTTTTCCTCGCTACCACTTAAATTCTCGGGACGAGAATTCTTGTAGTGGGGGAGATTTGTAACACCCTCGGTTGTTGTAACAGTAATCATCATCACTGTTGATAATCACTGTTGGATTATCACTGTTTGATCTCCCTTGTACCTGATAAAACTTTGTGATGCTCATGATCAAACACCCCATGCGCCATGTACTTGAGCCCTTGGGATCAAAACCCAAAGCCAAATGCACCTTACTCATCCAACAAAACAAACCCTAGTTGAAACTACTTTAAATGGAAATAAAACAAAAGTGCTGAAATAAAGTTGTTCCAAAAATCATGGAACTATTTTTGTAAATTGCCTAAAATCATTATAATCATGTTGGAACAACTTTGGTAATTTTTGAAGTTGTAGAAAATTCCAAACAATTCAAACAGTAGGTTACAACCCCTACTTTGGGCATTTAATATTTTAAAGGAATACCTAATGAATTTATTTTGCTGCAAAAACTTTTGTAGCACCTCAGTAATATGTAAACCTAATTTACAAACACCAATAATATTTTACTAAAATGCTAGGATTAATAAATCAATTACTGAATGTTTTTGAATAAGCAGCAGATCAAAACAATTTGGAAAAGACTAAAACCCGCCCAGGGCGAGGCCCACCTCAGCCCAGCCCACTCCCCCTTGTCTTCTTCCTCCTCCAACCACCCCCACCTGCCCGTACGGCGCCGGACGTGGGCACGACGCTGGCGAGCTGGCCCCGCTTCCACCTGCTCCCTGCCGCCGCGGTCGCGATAAGGAAGCCCCCGCGCACCCCCTGGACACCCCCGCACCTCCATTCCCCTCCTCCTCCTCTCTCACGCTTCGGGGAAAGTTTCCCGAGCGCCGCCGTCGCCATGGCCGTGAGCTCACGCGGCCAGTGAGCTCGCGTCGCCACCCCCGCCGTGTCCAGCGTGTCCCTCCTCGTCGTCCTCGTCCTCGAGCGCAAGGAATCGAGGCGGAAGCCTCCACCCCGAGCACACGGTCACCTTCCCCAACTCCGGCCGCCGCGACATCGCAGAGGAAATCCGGCGCCACCACGACGTCCCCGAGCCCGCTGCCACCTCCGTCGTGCTCCTGGTGAGCTTCCCGTTCGTCGCCAACTGCCCGTTGAGTCCCGTTAGGCCCGTGGCCTTTTTCCCCCTTTGAGCTGCTCCGGCCGCCGTGGGTCGTCGTCGTAGCCGTGCTTCCAAGACGTTCCAGAGCACCATTTTGACACCCACGCGTTCGTAGTGTTCCGTAGGTTCACTTCCGCCCCGTGGCTCGCTCGATTTCGTCTCGGAACGCAAGACGCCATGGGCGCCCGAGCTCGGCCTCCCGCCATTGTTGACCCCGTGCTCGGATGCGTCCACCATGACCCCCTCCCCCACCGTAGATCGAAGCGGCACGTCTCCCTGAACCCATAGCAACAAGCGGCGCCTCCTTTGGTGCTCGGAATCGAGCGCTAGCTCGAGTTCGCCGGAGTCCAGTCGCCGGCGCGGCTCCGGCGGACCCCCCAGTCACTGCCATGCGGGACCCCCTGGTCAGATACGTGCTTAACACTAATCCCTCTCGGATGAGTCACTGACAGTGGGCCACCCTTGGGCTGTTTAGTTAAATTAAACTTGATAATTACCTCTGTGACACTGACAACTGGGCCCCAACTGTAAGTCATTTAGAAATAAATAAAATTATAAAAACTAGTCACTGACATGTGGGTCCAGAGGCATTTTCTAATTTGATTAAATGTTTTATAAATAACAGAGGCTGACATGTGGGTCCCACATGTCAGCACTGTTCTGGATAATGTTGTGGATAATGTTTTGGATAATGTTTAATAAATAATAAAAGAAAATCCAGAAAATTATTTAAATTGATTTAAACTTTGAAATTCAATAACTTTTAAACCGTAACTCGGATTCAAAAACTTTATACATGAAAATTGATCAGAAAAATATAACGAATACGGATACGCTATCCGTATGTCTACCACACCCCTCTAACACAACGAACATCGAACATTCCCCCTCCGGACCGTCTGTCCGATAAATTTGTTCGGTACTGTTAGAGTGCCCGAATGAATTTATTCCAAACACGAAAGTTGTCCGGAATGGTTCAAATAGCACGGATACACCCCCCTTATGTTGTTCCGGTAACCACGACACCTCCGGCTTGATCCTTCCCCTCCGGACACCCTGTCCGGTAATCACCCGGAGCCGGTAGTTCATACCCAGATGAATTCCCGCTCCGAGCAACGTGCATTGCACTGCGTTAGAATACAGTTAATATTTCATCTATCATGTCATGCACCTGTTTGTATTTTCTTTCTGTGTATTTACTGTTTCTTCCCCCCCCCCTTAATCTCCGGTAGACCCCGCTGCTGCCGTTGACTACACCGCTGCTGAGTACGACTACGTCGTCGACGACCCTACCACTACCGTCGAGCTTGCAGGCAAGCAGATCCATTCTCTTCCCCAGATATCGCCTACCTTTCCGTACATTTCTTGCACTAGGCATTGTTACTGCTGCTGCTACGATTACAATCCTATTCAATTGCATGGCCTGAATTTTGTCGCCCCTTGATGTGACTTCCTTTATCCTATGCTGCCTATTATTATTATTATGCATTATTCAGCAGTGAGCCCTGCGCATTGTTAGCTAGGATTAGATAGAGGGTCGTGATCACTCAGGGGAGTGAATGCGGATACAAATATTATAACTGCATAGGTACGGTACAATGCAGACACCGTCTAAGGCCCCTATCTGGGTTATGCCTAGCCACCTCAAGTGTGAGCTATCAAGGAGTAATCCTTGTACTCCACTCGAGGCTGACTTTGTCTTACCGCCATAGGGTCCTGTAAACGGTTGTCCTTCAGGTAAGAAGTCGGGCGACCCAACGGTGCCCGCGAGAGGTATTGCGACGGGACGACAGGGAGGGCACGACCAGTGTACCGGTGTGCTTGGCCCCTGTTCGTTGGCCGCGAGAGTTACCAAACCCCGAAAGTCGAGCTCCTCCAGGAGCACACGCGAGACAAGGTAAGGAGACGGTTCACCTTGTTGGTAACCGCAGTGACTTGGTGGGACGACGGGGCAGGCACCGATGTACTGGTGGTCCTGGCTGCTGTCGTTGTCCGCGGGTCGGTTAAGTCGAGGCAACGATAACGGTTGTCACGCAGGTTAATTAAAATGCTAAATGGTTCAGTGAATGTCTTGAGTTGGCTATATGCCATGTACGCACTACCTACCCGTGGGAACTACGAGTTATGGGCTCCTCCGCTTCTTAGTGTCGTCCGAAGACTCTTCAGACGTCAGCAGTACCGCGGGCTGATTGCCGGGAAGTGGTGTTGTCTTATTTGCCGCGGCAGTGTGATTTGTATTTGCTTTGATTTAACTTCACCGGCCAGTCACGCACCGTGCAGGAGTACGTCGGGGTTAGGGTCCAAAGCCCCGCGTACATAGGATATAGTCCGGCGGATGACCTCTCTGTTGAGTTTGAAAGATGGGCTATGGAGTGTCGGATAGCCTCGGTGGAGCGTTCCCTAACAAGGTTCCCGCCACCCTGGAGATCCGTGCGTGTAGCGTAACACAAGTGCACCCCTGCAGGGAAGATTAATCTATTCGGATAGTCGTGTCCACGGTAACAGGACGCTTTATGCTGAAGCTGGATCTTACCACTAGAAACTATTACTAAACTGTATGGTTCCGGGTTCTTTTCCTCGCGGGGATGTCGAGGAGGTGAACTCGGAGGCGTAGTTAATTATTACAACTTATTATTATACAATGCTGCAGCAACTTCTGCTGCATTGTTACTTTATGCTTTATATAAACTGTTGGCTGATTCTTACCTCATGCTGCAAGACATCGTCGGAAGATGCTAGTCTTTGATAGGCCTAGCTTCTTACCCTTGCTCTGAATTTCTGTCTTCAGTCCACTATATACAGCCTCTTCATTCCGTTGATACAATGCATAATGCTTAGTAGCGGACGTAAGACTCGCGGGTATACTAGATACTCACCTGCTTTATTTCCTTTACTGTTTTTGCCTGATCGGCCGTTGCAGCCGACGTTGGAGCCCAGGAGCAGGAGTACCCCGGAGGCGCCTACTACGACGTCGAGTTCCCCGTCGACCAGGAGTAGTTCGGTGGATCCCAGGCAGGAGGCCTCGCCTTTTCGTTCTGTATCTCTGAAGTGATTTGTGCTAGCCTTCTTAAGGCAAAACTTGACTAACTATGTCTGTACTCAGATATTATGGCTTGTATGACTTATATATTAGGGTCCGCGTGACCCCCTCTATTGTAATATATTTGTTTATCCTTTTGTGTTTAGTGTTGTGCTGTGATATTATCACCGTGGCACCCTAATCTCAGTCGTGTACCCTGTGTGTATGATTACTGTACACGGTCTGATTTTGGGGGCGTCACAAGGTCGTAGTTCCGAGTCTACGCCAGCCACGTTCGCAAGAACGTTTCCCACTTTCGGTCTTCAAAGGTAGGAACACCGATTCCCTCCGTTACTTTACATCGCCATAGCATAGATCTTGGGTTCGGGTACCGTAGGTATGAAAATTTTGTGTTTTCTGCCCCGTATCCCAACAGTGGTATCATGAGCTAGCTATGCGTAGATGTATTGTACGGGTAGAACACATCTAGGATGTGGGCATCGAATCTTCATTCGTTACCCTCCCACGTGTACTCATTTAGCGTTGCGGCAATGTTTGATGAAGCGGCCCCCGACCGACCTTACGCGTTTACGCGAGACTGGTTCCACGCTTGACATATGGCTTGTACCATATAAAGTGGCTGGGGGGGTGTCTGTCTCTCTGCATTAGCGATGCGAAGATGTTTGCAACGGAGGGCCCCGACAGGGGTGTAATAGAGAGGATTGGGGATCGGTGTTGTGGCATGTTTTCGCAGGATAGAAATCGGTTCTCTCTCTCGAAACCCCTAGCAGCCACGTAAAACTTGCACAAGCTAAAGTAGAAAGGTGTTTAACTTTGCTTTGCATGAAGGGGGATCATAGCTTGTATGATTTAAAGTTTTACATCCTGTTTTGCTAATATACTTGATATAACAACGGTAGCATTATAGGATGATCTCTCACTAAAACCAACATAGTGTCCTTACCCTAGTGAGCACCACCTGGAAAGTTCTACATTATGGAGGCATCACGTGTCACACGGGTGTCAAACATTTTTTCGTTCACAAGAGGTGGGTGTAGCAAGCCTGGCATATGTATATGATATGGCCTTGCATGACACAGCAACAAATCACATAGGGTGTGATGGCGAGCCTGGCATATGTATATGATATGGCCTCGGGACACAAGAGACCGAAAGGTCGAGCATGAGTCACATAGATGATGTGATTGGCATGATGGCCTACCTTGAACACATACTGATGGCCGTGACGATCGGGGGAGGTATGGTGTTCTAGGATCGTGTAATCACTTAGCAAAATTGAGAGATGTTTTCCTAAGTGGGAGTTTTAGAATTAACTGTAATTGAACTCCACATTTTGAACAAAAGTCTAAATATGTATCTTTGTGAATCAACCTTGTAGATGACAGCACCACGCCCCTCGTTCAACTTAGGATCATTCCTAGAGAAAGATAAACTGAAAACTAATGGGTCAAACTTCACCTCATGGTTCCGCACCCTGAGGATTCTCCTCACTCCCCTCAAAATGTCCTATGTACTTGAGACTGCATTAGGAGATGCACCAGCAACTACCGCTACTCCGGCTGAGAAGAAAGTCTATCTCATTAAGTCGGATGATTCCTCCCTTGTCAAGAAGGGTATGCTCCATGCCATGGAGGCTGAACTGCAGAAACGGTTCGAGAGCTTCAGTGCTTATGAGATAATCACTGACCTCAAGACCGTCTTTGCACCTCAAGCCAAGGTTGAGAGAAATGAAGTTTGTGAAGCTTTCTTCTCTGCAAAGATGGAAGAGCACGCCAGCATGACTGAGCACGTAGTCAAAATGTCTGACTACGTTCAGCGCCTGAATGATCTAGAATTTAAGATTCCAGATGAAGTGGCGATTGATAGGGTGTTGCGGTCGCTACCCCCTAGCTATGAGAGTTTTGTGTTGAAGTACAACATGCAAGGAATGGTTGAGACCCTTTCTGAATTGTTCACAATACTCAAAATTGCTGAGATGGAAATCAAGAAGGAGCACAGCTGCACCAAGTACCTAGAAGATAAGAAGGCCGGCAAAGTTGCCGGAAGAGACATGGATATATGTGATATACATGTTATTGATGTTTTCCTGACAAGTGCTCGGAGCAACGTCTGGATATTTGATACTGGATCAGTTGCTCACATCTGTAACTCCCAGGAGGGGATGCAGAATAAACGACTCTTGCGGAAGGATGAAGTGACGATGCGCGTTGGGAACGGTGCCAAGGTTGAAGTAATGTCAATTGGCACGCTTCGTCTTAGTCTCCCTTCGGGATTAATTCTTGTCTTGAATAATTGCTATTATGTACCCACGTTGAGTATGAACATTGTGAGTGGCTCTTGCTTGATGCGAGACCAGTATTCTTTTAAATCTGAAACAACTGGTTGTTCGTTTTATAAGAATAATGTCTTCTATGTTCATGCACCGGTGCGTAATGGTTTATTCTTAATGGATCTCGAATATCATGACTCCCACATCAATAACGTAGAGGCCAAAAGATTAAAGCCTAGTAACGAAGAACACATGACGATGTGGCATTGTCGACTTGGTCATATTGGTATAAAGCGCATGGAGGAACTCCATAAAGATGGACTTCTGGAGTCATTGGATTTTGGATCCCTTGACACATGTGAACCATGCCTAATGGGCAAAATGACAAGGACTCCATTCAATGGAACAATGGAGCGTGCGGTGGACTTATTAGGGATCATACATACTGATGTATGCGGACCAATGAATGTCACCGCACGCAATGGTTTTTGTTACTTCGTGACCTTCACGGATGACTTAAGTAGATACGGGTATATCTATTTAATGAAACACAAGTCTGAAACCTTTGAAAAGTTCAAGGAATTTCAGAGTGAGGTCGAGAATCAACTCGGGAAGAAAATCAAGCACCTTCGATCTGATCGAGGAGGCGAGTATTTAAGTCACGAGTTTGGCACTCATCTAAAGACTTGTGGTATTGTACCACAACTTACGCCAGCTGGAACACCTCAGCGAAACGGTGTGTCTGAGCGACGTAATCGAACACTATTGGATAGTGTACGGTCAATGATGTCTCATACCGACTTACCTACATCATTCTGGGGGTATGCATTAGAAACTGCCGCTTACGTTCTTAATAGGGTACCATCCAAATCCGTAGAGACAACGCCAATTGAGAAATGGTGTGGCAAGAAGCCAAAGTTGTCTCACCTGAAGATTTGGGGTTGTGAGGCTTATGTTAGGAAACTTCAGCCTGACAAACTCGAATCTAAGGCGGAGAAATGCATCTTTGTAGGATATCCAAAGGAAACTGTTGGATACACCTTCTACAACCAATCTGAGGGCAAAACGTTTGTCGCTAAGACTGGACACTTTCTAGAGAAAGAGTTTCTCTTGAAAGAAATGAGTGGGAGGAAAATAGACCTCGATGAAGTGACTGACCAATCACTCCAAATGGAAGAACCGGCAACAGAAATTGTTCTGGAACCTTCTTCCACAGTGGGAGCTGAATAGAATGGCCAGGAAGACATTCATAACGATCATGACATACATGATGATCATGATGAGAATGAAGAGGAACCTATTTTTCCCCGTAGGTCATCAAGAGTCCGTCAACCTACCGAGTTTTACGGACAGCTTGTGAATGAAATCTCGGCTGATGAGTCGGATGAACCTACGAGTTACAAAGAAGCAATGGAGGGACCCGAGTCCGAGAAATGGCTAGAAGCCATGAAATCCGAAATAGACTCCATGTACACCAACAAAGTTTGGACTTTGGTGGATATTCCCGAGGACCGCAAGGCCGTCGAGAATAAATGGATTTTCAAGAAAAAGACTGACGCAGACGGAAACGTATCTTTCTACAAAGCTCGACTTGTCGCGAAGGGGTTCCGAAAAATTCAAGGAGTTGACTACGAGGAGACATTCTCTCCTGTAGCGATGATCAAGTCTATTCGCATCCTACTAGCAATAGCTGCCTATCATGATTACGAGATATGGCAGATGGATGTGAAAACTGTGTTCCTTAATGGCAACATTGAGGAAGAGTTGTATATGATGCAACCAGAGGGGTTTATCGATCCAAGGAATGCTGGTAAGGTGTGCAAGCTTCAACGTCCATCTATGGGTTGAAGCAAGCATCTCGGAGCTGGAATCTTCGATTTGATGAGGTCATTAAAGCTTTTGGATTTGTCCAAAACGTCGAAGAGTTCTGCGTCTATAAAAAACTGAGTGGGAGCTCTGTAGCATTCCTTGTGTTATATGTAGATGACATATTACTAATAGGGAACGATAAGAAATTCTTAGAGGAAGTGAAGGAATATCTGAATGGACAATTTTCCATGAAGGACCTAGGTGAAGCTGCGTACATATTAGGGATTAAGATCTATAGAGATAGACCTAATCGACGGTTGGCCTTGAGTCAGAACACTTATATTGACAAGATATTGAAAAGGTTCAGTATGGGTAACTCCAAGAGAGGCCTCTTGCCAGTTATAAAAGGTGTCAAATTAAGCGTGACTCAATGCCCAACCACAGCAAAAGAGAAGGAGGAGATGTCCTCAAAGCCCTATGCCTCAGCCATAGGTTCTCTCATGTATGCTATGTTATGTACCAGACCGGATTTAGCGCTGGCCATTAGTATGACTAATCGCTACCAGATTAATCCGGGAATGGCTCACTGGACAGCAGTAAAGAACATCCTTAAGTACTTGAGAAGAACCAAGGATCCCTTTCTCGTTTATGGAGGAGTTGATGAGGAGCTCACTGTAAAGGGTTACGTTGACGCAAGCCTCGGCTCAGATCTAGATGACTCGAAATCCCAGACGGGATATGTTTTCATGTTGAACGGTGGCGCAATTAGCTGGAGGAGGGGCAAACAGTCAGTCGTCGCTCAATCTACAATGGATTCGGAGCATATTGCCGCTTGCGAAGCGTCAAACGAGGCGCTGTGGATGAAGAAGATCGTGATCAAGCTTGGCGTCTTTCCCAGCTGCACTGACCCCGTGAGAATCTTCTGCGACAACACGGGTGCCATTGCTAACGCGAAGGAGCCAAGAACTCACTCTACAGCCAAGCACATCCTCCGAAAGTTCCATGTGACGCGAGACTACGTCAGGGATGGACACACTAGGATTCACAAGATGCAAGTGGGAGACTGTTGGATATGTGCCCTAGAGACAAATTAATAAAGATATTTGTCACATATCCGTTTTGTTCATAATAAGTTTTATACTGTGCTATAACTGTATTACTTGGAAATACTAATACAGGTGTAGTATAAAACATGGTCCGTAGTTTAACTCGGGTAAACTATCTCATTGGGCAATTGATTGATCAAGCTTTCCTGATCATGGCGACACTTAAGTCCATTGACAATGAGGTCATATCGTTAAGGGGAATGATGTGATGGACGTACACCCACCTAAAGTATTGCAATGTGATCGAGTCACATAGTTCAGCGTTGCTATGACTTTGTAACGTATGGCTTAGTCCTTAGACCGTAATGATCATACGTAATTGTCATCTATGAGGAGACTTTGATTTGTATCCCACCGCCTGACTGAAATATGCTGGCTATAACGGTGCACTTTGGGTATTCCGAAATAGATGGTTGATGAGTATGTTAATAGATCAGAGCGGGATTTGTCAGTCCTTGTGACAGGACAGGTACTCTGGGCCCACTCGGTGATATTGCATCAACACCTTGCAAGGACGTGACTAGGTGACAAGAGATGCAATGATCATGGACGAGTAAACTTGTTTGTTGTGAACGAGATGTGAACACGGTATGTAGGATACCGACGATCAAACCTCGGACAAACAAAGTACCGCAGCACAAAGGGATTACGTCGTATCGTTAACGGTTTCCAAAAGCGATCGAAGTTCATTCGATGGAAGCGCAGGGGCTGTCAAGGATTGTAACCAGGTCCAACTGACTAGTCATTCGTCAATGAGAAGAGTCTCGATCATGTCTGTTGTTTCCAGGACCGTTAGGGTGTTACACTTAAGGGCAATCGATGCATAGGACAGTTACGGGATCAATCGGTGAAATAGGAGAAATCACCGGAATAGTTCCGGAGGAGGACGGAATGGTTTCCGGACATTTTGAATAGTTCAAAATAAAGTTTAATTGTTTTAATATTTTTTTATTATTTAATTATCTGAATTAAATATTTAAAACATATTAAAAAAATTAAAAAAATGGGAAAAGGCTAAATGGGCCCATGGGGCCCATTAAGGGAGAAGGGGGACTCCCCCCTTGGGCTTGGCGCCAAGGGTGGGGCCCACTCCCCCCCCCCTTGGCCGGCGCACTCCCCCCCCCCTTGGGAGTTTAGTCCCACATGGGGGAGGGGAGGAGGATCACACCCCCCCTTGGCCTATATAAGGAGGGGTAGCCCCCCTTTTCCAACACACCAATATCTCCTTCTTCCTCCTTCTCCTTCCCGGAAGTGGACTCCCCTTGTTTGGAGTCTGCACCTGGATTGGAGTTCTCCACCATAAGGCAGGCCGTCGTTCTGCTGGAGTCGGGATCCGTAGCCGTCTTTCTTCCGCTGCTCGCCTGGTTCGGGGCCCGGAAGGAACATCGATTGTACCGTACGTGTATAATCTCTTCGAGGCACTACACCTGTGGTGCTACTTCGTCACTGGAGGTTTACCGGGAGTCATCCTCGCCGGTGGTGGTCTTCTACACGACAGGGAGGTCGTAGTTCCGAGTCTACGCCAGCCACGTTCGCAAGAACGTTTCCCTCTTTCGGTCTTCAAAGGTATGAACACCGATTCCCTCCGTTACTTTACATCGCCATAGCATAGATCTTGGGTTCGGGTACCGTAGGTATGAAAAAATTGTGTTTTCTGCCCCGTATCCCAACTGAAAGTACGGAAAGATAGGCGATATCTGGGGAAGAGAATGGCTCTGCTTGCCTGTAAGCTCGACGGTAGAGGTACGGTCGTCGACGAAGTAGTCGTACTCGGCAACGATGTCGTCATCGGCAGCAACGGGGTCTATCGGAGATTAAGGGGGGAAGAAACAGTAAATATAAAGCAATCGTAGCAATCAAAGCATGACATGACAGATGAATGATTATCGGTGCTCTAACGTAGTACGATGCAATATGCTCGGAGCGGGAATTCATCCGGGGATGATCAGCCAGCTCCGGGTGATTACCGGACAGGGTGTCCGAAGGGGGAAGGGATCATGCCGGAGGTGTCGTGGACATCCTACAAACGTATGGAGGGTGTATCCGTGTTAATTGAGCTATCCTGAACAACTTTCGTGTTCAGAATAAATTCATCCGGATACTTTAACAGTACCGGAAAAATCATCGGACAAACGGTCCGGAGGGGGACGGTTCGATGTTTGGTATGTTAGAGGGGTGTGGTTGACATACAGATAGCGTATCCGTATTCGTTATATTTTTCTGATCAATTTTGATATACCAATTATTTTCATCTGAATTACGGTTTAAAAGATATTGAATTTGCAAAATTTAAACCATTTTTAAATGAATTTTGGAATTTCTTTTTAATATTTATTACAACATTATCCATAAGGGGTTGACTGGTCAAACATACCAGTGGGACCCCACTGTCATACACTCAGTGTTAATATATTAAAAGAAAATATTTATATTTATAGAAAAAACAGCTAGGGCCCACATGTTAGCCACACTATGACTCCTAACAGTTTATTATTCAAACAAAACCTATTGGCCTCGGGCCCACTTGTAATAGACACATAGCACTAATAGGGGGGTTGTTCCTAATCTTTTAATTAGGAAGGGGTTTAGGGGGTTGGGGCCCTCTGGTCAGAGGGGTTAGCCCCCCGGTTAGCCACGCACGAGCTCACCGGCGGGGAGCCGTGGCAACGGCAATGGCGGCGAGGCCGCTGGTGAAGGAGCCACGGCGGGCAGGGCGGACGGCTGCGGGCACGTCGGCGACGCGGGCTAGGCGCGCGAGGGGTGGCGGGACGAGGGGCAGCAGGGCGTGCCGGCCAGGGCGGCGGCCCGAGCCACTACAGGGGAGGGTGCGGCAGGCCGACCGAGGCGGAGTGTCCACGGGGGCGCACGGGTGGAGGGTGCGCGGGCGCGGCACTGAGGGACGCGGGGCGTGGCCATGACACGCAGAGCGCGGCCGTGGAGAGGCGGGCGCGGCCCAGGCAAACTCTGGCCATGGCGGCCAAGCTTGAAGACGGTGGCTACAACGGCGATTCGGCGGGGGGAAACGGGGAGAAAACGGCGCGAGCTCACCAGGGAGCTTGGGGTACGCTTGTGGAAGCCGGGGATGCAGCAGACGCGGTGAATTTGGCGCCGGTTACCGGTGAGGCAGAGGTCGATGGCAGGGTCGATTCGCAGGCTGCGGGGGGCTTCGGGCTCGGCTTCTTCTTTGAGGAGGCGTGGACGACGACGACGGAGCGGAGGGACATGTTTGTTGGGGCTAGGAGGCACGGTGGCCGCGCCGGCGACGCGCGCGCGCCCACGGCGGCGACGAGCGGGCTGGGGAGAGCAAGAGCGGCATGAGGGACAGTGATGGGGGCGGCGCGATGGAGACAAGGGGTGCTCGCGCTAGGGTTCGTCCACGGGGAGGGGGCGGCCTTATCCCCGTCGACGACCGGTGGATGGCCGCCACGGCGGCGTCGCCGGCCGGTGAGCCGCGGGATGGCTGCCAGCGAGCCTCCCCGTACAGGGAGAGCTAGGCGGGCCGGGGGGAAGAGGTGGGCTTCGCCCTAGACGTAGGATAGGATTTTTTTTCCTTTTTTTTCTTTTTCTTTTTCTTTCATTTTAATTTCTGTTGTATTTTATTTTGACTAGTAAATGAATTTTGAAAAATTGTGAAACATGTCCCACAATCAGTATTGTAAATTGCTAGAGTGGCACAAAAAGATTGGGAGTTTTTATAAATTCTTTTGCATTTGTTTTACATATGCCATTGATAAAAGGGGACTTTATGCTACTGCTTTTATTTGTTTGACTTATTTTATTGCTTAATAAATCCACAAAATCATATGGATGTGATCCACTAATTTTTAGGCATTTTACAAAATTTCTTTCAAAAAATTTGGACCAAGTTTTATTTCCACTTTTTTTTTTTAATATTCATCCAAAGGCAATTTGAGTTTGTTTGGAATCAAAGATGAACAAGGCATGATCAAGGTGATTAGAGACTTGCTAATCACAGAGGCTTAATCATTAACAAAAGTTTTACTAATGCCTGACACTGAGGGTGTTACAGTTCATTGGTTTTCTTGTATCAACATCCTTTTCGAACGTGAGAAGGCAGAAGGTACATTTTTCTGAAAAGGGTATTACCTTCGGCATCTGCATCATAACGATACACATAACCATTTATTCATTAAAGCTTACGTATCAAGTTCGATTGCATCAGTACCAACAAACAAGAAACAAAGCCATAACTGATAAAGATAGAGATATATGGGGATATTCAATTCGGCCCTAGGATGCACGTGCTCCTGCGTGCTAAAAATGAATTTAAAAAATGTCAAAAAATTGGCAAAAAATATATACGTATTCATTGCCTATATATAGTCTAATATTAAATCGTCATCTAAATCAGTTGTACATATCCCAGTGCTATCATCTCACAGTGATTGTATCGAAAAACCACAAGCTCTTGTATTTCCATATGATATAGTAAAGATCATGTACGGATTCATCATTTAGCTCTAAGGAACTCGCAATAATATGATTTTTCTTCCGCTAAACATAAAATTATTCTGACAGTTTCATATGGCCTAAGCAAGGCACAAACTTTCACATGAATTTATGCCTTAGTTTTAGGCTCAACCTCATCCTGTGCTTAGCCAGATTATCCTTGGTAAGAATAATATCCCTAAGAACAAACCATCTGAACAAAATAATATTCAATGACACTTTGGTTTTCTAGACACGTTGCGTTTTAAACACCGGTCCAGTGTTACATATACATAAATTTAACAAGAAAAATAGGCTAAAAGAAATAAACCTCCATTGAAACGTGCCTGAGTCATTATTCAAGGTATGCTCCATCAACCAACGAACTAAATGTAGCCAAGTGTTCTATTTATCCTCGATCAGAGCTCTCCTAAACTAAACGTTTAAGAGAGATGTTTGCAAAGTTGTACCGACATAAGTCTCCATATATCGTATAGTATTATTTTCTCAAAAGTGTTTGGCTCGATCATCTCCAATATAAAAAATACCTCTATTAAAAAGGACAACAATTATCTTCTAAAAGGGTTAGTCATTCGGTTGAGTCATAACTCGAGACACAATCTTAAAATATAAATAGTTGGTACGCAATAACTGTATCCATACTTTATCCTCTTTGGAATCCATCATGTAAAATCATTTACTTAGTAAACATGTATTCTTAATCTCAAGATTCTCGATGACGAGACCCCCGTATCCTTAGGCCGGTATAAAATATCTCACGTCACCTGACAGTATTTACAAAGTTAAACACAGGAGCTCCGAAGAGTTTCTTATAAAAATTAGATATGCAGTATAGTTTAAGGTGCTACGACACATCATTTTGGTCCACGATTCTCCCTAGTATGTTTCTTCTGTGCTCTAAATCTTCATCTCCAATTGAGCAATGACAAACCAAACCCTACGGTTTTTGGCAACCTATGTTGCAAGACAAGTGTCCTGTCCTGGTCATAGTGCATTTAACAACCGATGCATACTTCTCATCCATCGGAGGTCCGTCCACGACGCGGAACATTTAAGCTTCTTAGTCCGGTATCAATTTCTATCTTTTTCCCCTACTACACAGGCATGGAGAAACATCGATATATGAAAAAGGAAAGGTGAAGCCATGGACCATGTTGCCGTTGCTACTAACCCATAATGCAATCTCTCCTTTTCTCATCTTGAGAGAGACTCTGCTTGCACTTGCACTTTCCTGAATTCGTGATGAAGAATGATTAGCCTCTGCCTCCCGGTGAGGCAAGCGTCACTGTCCACTGTCTCAGAAAAGCATGGACAAGCAACCACCTCCATCCACATTATTAATGTTGTTCCTTCCTAAATCCTAATGCTCATCATTTACAGCACTGGCCAAACCGGCCAAACTTGGGATTTTCCTGGTAATGACAACTGAATCTGCGACATGCGATTCTAGGAAACGAACCCAACCGCACAGTGCTGAACAGAGAAAGGCGACAGTAATTCTTGCAACTATGTTTGGCCTAACATATTGCCACAAAAGCAACGGAATAAATTGAACTTTTATGAGGCACAGCAGGCTTAAAACAGACAGACAGCTCCAGCTTGTCACAGAAGTAGAATCACGTTTTGTTTGACAGACAAAACAGGCAGCTGCAACTTGTATAAATAGCAAGGCACAAAAGGCAAATTCAATTGAAGATAGTTAGATAACTTGTCTGAGATGAGTTCTTTGTGGCAACCAGGCCACAAGATCATCACTCATCCGATACAACTTGGCAGGGATACACACACCAATCCACTAGAAAGTTGGGGAGGAGATTAACATGCAGGAGGTCAGACAGACTCCCAAGTCCTAACAAGGGAGCAAGGAGGTGACCTGCCTGCGTTGCTAGCGGCCCGAGATCATAAGAAGATACAATTGGCTTGTTATTCATCTACAAAAATGTACAGGCTTCATCGTAACCGATAAGGCGCTAGCTCCACCGTTACTAGGGTTCATCTTCCTGTTGGTACCGCAACCAACCGTTCATCTGAACCAATGATCATCACAAGGCCCCTTCTTCGACCTTCTGAGCCTCTCAACGATTAGTCCGATCAGAGGCAGCCCAAGACTATATATTACTGGAAACATTCGCCTCCTTCTGAAAGCTGTAATGCTTCCTTATCTTCCTGTCCCTTGAAGCTGTCAATGACTTCTGCCATGTTTCTTCTTCGTGAGCGTTCACCGCTCGACCACGGGCACGTTGGGATCGGTGGGTGATCCAGGGGAGTAAGGCACGAACCCACGCCCACCGAACATCGGCCGCATCAGCGCATCGTCGAATTTGCGCCAGTAGTAGTGGACGGTGTGGGTCGGCTTGGTGAGGAGCATCCGGAGGCTGGAGGGCCTGACAATGGGGAGACCAGGCTCCATGTCCGACCCTAGCATGCTCGTGAGGAGAGGAGAGTGCAGGGACTTTGGTGACGAGGGCTCCGAGATGACGCCATTGCTCGACGCGGGCAGCAGGAACCGGATCAGAGGCTTTGTCAATATGCCAAACAGCTGATAGGTAAACATGATACATGTCAGATTGGTTACAGAACAATCAACACATTCAGAGTATCACACCACCTCAGATGATCAGATGATATGCTGACACTGCACTAGGTAAGTACTGCCACAAGTTGAGATGACTCACCATAGTGCTAAACAGAACGACAGTGATGGTGCTGGTGATCATTATCGCATTGCCGTGTAGCTGTGTGTGGCCAGATCTTGTAAACTGCAATCCCAAAGGCAAAGAGTTAAGCTTGCAGAAAAGCAACTAGATATTTTGTAGAGTTAACTGATGGGAATCTCAGTAAAGCAAGGTGCACAAAGATTCCACAGACTAGTGGGCATCGACCAGAGATATTTCAGAAGCTGGCATCATATGAGTTTCCAAACATATTGATGGCCTCTAATTTGCGAAAAAGGTCTCCCGCAACTAATCAGTGGTCAGAAATGGGGGAAAGAATTAGAACTAGTGTACAGAAAGGGTTTAGTGCCAACCTTATTGTAAGCGAGGGCTATTGACACGGCTCCTCTCATCAGCCCAGCCCACCATATTACGACCTGTCAAAAGAAATTCAGTTAGCACATGTTAACTCGATTCAGCTGCCAAACAGATAGTCTAAAAGTCTAATGCAAGAATTACTCACTTGCTGCCTCCAGCTTATTTTTTCGAGAACGTTCTTCTTTGTTAAGTTGGATAAGAACGAGAGCGGGAAGACAAAAGCAGCTCTTCCAACCAAAACCAATCCTAGCAAAATTGAGCTTATTCCGATGGATTTGCCAGGGCTGCAAGAAAAAAAGGCTTAAGACTGAATCTTTGGGTAGAAAAGAAGTGCATAAATGAAAATTAGGTAATACAGTTAGAGGTGAAAAGTACACGTCTCTGACCTGTCACTAGCAAATCTCCACTTCTCAATATCCAGTGCATCCATCCCAACATAGAGGAAGAGAAAAGTCTCAGCGATGAAGGACAAGGTTGCAAACGCATGCCTAATTAGAAAAAAACGACACAGAAATTAGCCAGCAGTTTTTTACTGAACTGAACTTTACATGTTGAAATAACAGAGTGAGAATTATAATTACTTTGTTGTAACTCTTGAGCTCTCTGTCACGTTATGCCAAGTATAATGTGACATCACAATACCACAGAAGAATACAGTGAGAATGCCACTCAAGTCTAGCAGCTGCAAATTCGATCAAATAAACAGGGTTAGTTCATAAATTCAGACTGCTATTGGCAGTGTAAGTTTCTATGTTGCATCTAATCAGAAGCACACCTCAGCTAGCATATATGAGAGGTAAGCCATGAGCATCATAAGCGCAACCTCGCGGTCAGTAGAATGTCTGAAATAAGTTGAGCAGCATACCAAGTTAGAATCGAGCACGAAATCCATGCTTGGTAAGAACTCAGGGGTTGAACAAACCTTCCTATGTATAACTTCTTGATTATGTATGCGCTGAGCAATCCAGACTGCCAATGGCGGAAGGAATATTAAATCCATGTGGCCAAAGATCATTTAGTTGAATAAAGGAGTGCAACTTTGAGACTCTAGAATAAACTTACAAACACTCCAAGGAAGGTGCTTGACACGAATAAGTAGCAGAAGTTCCCCAAGAATTTCAGAATGACGAGTGCATCGATGTGGTTAAGATCAAAGTTCTGGAGTGCGTTGAAAAGCACGACTGATGTGGCGTCGTTCACAACACCTTCTCCGAAAACTAGACTGTACAAAAAGGGTGTCTCATCCTGATTCAGAACCTGTTTTACGGACAAATATTGGTAAGTTAGCGGATTCAGTTTTGATAATACATGAGCTACTAATTCAGATAATAATCATGCCAATTCATCTGGAAAAAAGACAGAATCATGAGAACTTTTTATCAGCAAACCTGTAAGGTGCAGACAGAATCTGTCGCGGAAAAGATAGCTCCAATTGCTGCATATATGGAATACATCAGATGATCAGACGAAGATGAGGTTCGTATGCTGATAACGTTAGTTGGGAGGGTGTGGATCGTGTGTAAAAACAGTGACGGCTTACCAAGAAAATCTGATACATCTAGTGTCCCAATGTTCATCTTGCTGAATATCGCAATGGCAGCTGAAACATAGTAATCAACGTCAGAGAAGTCCGAGATAACCCGCAGAACAAACATCTATCTATTCATTTATTCTGCCTACAAATTCTGTGGAGGGTGAAAGCAGCATACCAAGAGATATTGTGAAGAACGAAATCATCGTGCCGACGGCGCCGAATAAGGTGATTGTCATGAAATTCCTGAAGAACTGCTTCTTCTTCACCTGGAAACTGTTGAGAAATGGGTGTGAGAACCTTGGAATTTGCAGTAACATTCAGAAGAGGTTTCAACAAAAATCCAGCCTGTCTCATGGGGGAAGATTCTTCCAGAAGCAATCAATTGCATAGTGGAACAGAATTACTGGCACTCATTCCAGGCCAGCCAGTATTAAATGACATGAACAAATCGGTGGCCCCATGACCCAACAAGAAGTCAAGAACCACTTGCAGTAAAATAACAAGTCATATGAAAATAACACTGCTGTAGTAAGAAGTGCAGATTATTAATTACTGTTCCAGGATGGAGCAACAGTCCAGACTGCCAATCAGCTGCTGCTGGATCCTCAACAAAAAGATAAAATAATATGGTGGAGCTGCTGCTGGCAGATCCAATCAATCCATGTTAGCCTTAATATATAAAGAACATAGTAATGAATTTGTTGAATAAAGAAGGCAGACCACATGCACAGGACTTTTGTGTCTGATGCGGTGGACAGCCTGCAGGCTAGGACGAGAAGGAATGAAGGAGATCGAAGCACACGCGACGCGAGAATCGATCGATGATGGTGAGCTCAGAGGGAGGGATGGAGATGGAATGGCCTTACCCGGCGTTGAAGATGATTGGAGGGAGCAGGTATATGAAGAAGAGGTCCTCGCTGAAGACGAGCACGTGCGAGCTCTTCCCCTTGGTTGTCAACAAGATCACCACGCCGGTGCACAGTCCCTGTTCGTCCGGCCGTCCGGCCAAGATGGAGAAGGCACGAGCATTAGCGACGGCGGCCGGCCAAGCAGAGAGATGAGGAATTGAATGGGAGCTTAATTACGATGATGAGGGCGGTGATGGACTCGTTGAGCCATCGGTTCTCCTCGAGGAGGTGGCCGAGGACGATGCAGGCGCAGAGCAGCGCGACGAAGAGGTTGATGGAGACCACGGAGGCGTGGTCCGAGGTGCTCAGCGCGCCGCCCAGCCGCGCCAGCTGCGCCGCCAAAACTTGGAACGCCATGACGCCGCCGCCGCCGCCTCTTTCCGTCTTCCGGCCGGCGAACTTTATTAAATCAAATCAGAGAGCCCGGGCCCGACGCCTCCCCCTAGCTGCTAATCCGGGAAGGAATCGACGGGAAGAGGGAGAACGAAGCTTGTCCTCCTCCGGGCCCTGCCCCTGCCCCTGCCCCGTCTCCTCCGCCGCTGTGGCTGCTTCCCCAGGCCGGGGGGGTGGGGTGGGGGAAGAAAAGAAGAGAATGGCACGGGAAAGCCGGGGCCCGAGGAGGAGGAAGAAGAAGAAGAGATGGATAGATAGATGCGCAGGCAGCCGCGCGAGCGGGGAGGTCGGGATTCTTCTCTATTTTTCCGCGCGAGCGGCTGGCTGGCTGGTTGGTATCGGGAAAAAAGGTTTCGTAATTTGGTTGGCTCGCCTGGTATTTAAAGCCGCCGGAGGAGGAAGGACGCGTGGTGGGTGGCGACGGTGGTTGGGGTTCGGCGGAGGGGACGATATGGGGGCGCGTGACGTGGCCGGCGGCCTCGGGGTGATCTGGAGGGCGCCCAGGTGGATCCCCGGCGTCCACCCGTGTTCCACTCGTGACAGGGTGGTCAGTTTCGACTCCCTCTCACCACTGTGTCCCTATCCCCAATAATATCCATGCCCAGTTTTGTTTTGTTTTCTACTTATTGTGTTTAAATTTGAATTTTGTTGGCTTCAAAAGAAAATCAAGAATATATAAATTTAAAGAGCACGCATTCGATCTCTACATGTCTAGAATGCATATAACCAAAACCATGACAACATTAAAAAAACACATTGGTAAATAGTAAAGCCATCACATAATACAAAAGGAAAAAAATTAAAGTGGTCAACCATGATAGATAAACTACAACAATGATCATGTTCATACCAATACCAACCATCGCATGGCATCACATTGACAGGGAGTTTATTCAACAACAATGCCTTAATAAAGGGAACAATATCCAATCATCATCGCCAGATCCAACACCAAGGTTAGAATCTATGTGTTCATCCTGAAGAGTCAACCTAAGCATATATGGGCATTGCATTCAAGAAAATAACGACATATAACATCATCATTGCTAGGTATAACCAGCTCAAGACAGACATATGCTTTCACCCCGAAGCTCACGGTTGGGTGCTCGCATAGCACCACCATTGAAGTCACTCAAGAGTTGTTGCCATCGCTTTTCCATGACTCCAACAACTGGATACGATGTGATCAACGTTGATGCACAACTGTCCTTATGTATTAAGTCAGCGCCCATAATTTGCATCTTACCACCGATGTCGCCATTGGACCTTGATAGGTGAACACTCCCAAAGATCTTTCGATGATCATCACTGGTGTGGACTCGTATGAGATTGCTGCAACAGAGTCTGCAATAAACCCCACTCGACTAATCAAATCTTAATCATCGCCACCAAAGGGTGGATTGTAGAACCACCAGTAGGTTTCATACGTAAAGATAATATACCATCTATTTCATGCCATCATACGTAATACATTACTTTATTCATTCTTAACATATATTGTAAGATGCATGCTGGATAGAAGTTTTGGATCAAGTATTAGATATAAATGTTGTTGAATAGCGGTTTATGAACATTTGCACGTGATACTCATATGTGATTATACTATGCATGAACTAACATAAACATTGCAATTTAATTGATACACCACTGCAATTTATTCACGGCTCCATTGCTATCTTGATGAGAGAGGGTCACTAGTGAAACATGAATTCCAATCCATCTCCTTCACATAAATACATTTACTTCCAAATTATTTATTTATCTGTCTACCACACTTGCCATTAATTATCTTTCTAACTGTCATGACCACTGACATTGACAACCTTGATAGTACTATTGGGGCCAAGGTAGTGTCATTGTCTGGTTGTTTTTGTTCTCTTAACACCAGACTTCTATTGGTTTGATAAACCTCGTAACTCATCTTCTTTAAGAGAATATTGCTATTATCCTATAAATCCTTGCACTTGGGATCCAACAACTACCTAGTTGAGAGCTAGCAAACACGACATCATGGTGATGTCATCGTTGAAAGCAAGGGACCAACGGATTCCACCCATGCTCAGGGATGGGAAAATGGCTAGGGTACGACCCTCACCAAAGCTTCCAGGGGGGGGGTCGACACCTAGAGGTGTGTACCTCAATGTGATTGTCTTGCCGGTCAGAAGTTCCCTCCGGATCCAAGCCCTCTCACTAAATCCAATGGAGTGGGCACGCAAAGAAGATGACCACAACCGCCAGGAGACGAATTCAGCGCGGTACAGAGCAAACCGGGCAAAGGGCAGAGATGTACCAATAATCCGCGGAAGAGCAGTGAGGAGGCGACATCGCCACTGTCTTCCCACAGTGCCCACGCGACCGAGGAACAACCCGCTTGCACCCATTGGCGCAGTCTGCCGCTTAGGCCACATCGCGGGCCATCGATCGAGGGCCGTCGCCCGGGAAGCCAAGGCCCTTCGTGTGCACACACCAGATCCCGTCGTCACCTTCATCGGTATCACACGCCTGCCATTGCGACGACGATGGGAAAGAAGTGAAGAGGCGCCGAGGGGAGGGGGGGATGGCGGAGATTATGCTTAGTCTTCAAATCGCCTGAGAGGTCACGAGGGGGGGGGGGTCGACCATCATTATTGACTATTCGTGTAAAATAAGAACTCTCTAGCGGGTTATGATTTGCTAAACCTTTCGTGCGACCATTCGCTAGCAAGGATGCTAGCTCGTGAGTCGTGACCTATGGATAACCAATTAATCAATGGCGTGATAACGATAGCGCCAGGTAGCTGCAAATCACAAGAAAGTTGGTCTAGTATGTTCTCTCTTAATATTATTTTTCTTTCGTGTGCAAGGCCATGCATGCATGTCATGCCATGATGGATTATCTTTTCCTTGGAAGATCATGTAGTGGTTGATCACCGGGCGCCTTCGATCCATCCACGTAGCTGATGGCGTTGCAAGGGTGCGTAATCCGAATTAAGAATCATGTCGACGACGATAGAACACAATTGTTGTTTGTCGCTTTGTTGGTGAAGCTAAGCGAGGCAGTGATGCATTGCATGCATCATCTCAGTCCAGAACCCTCACGGTGGTGCCCATGGAAGGCAGCCACGGAGCGTGCGGCACGTGTCCATGATTAGGACCCGGAGAGCAGCTTATACGTGGCAAATTAGGCCACGCAGGAGCACCGATTAATTGGCATAATATTTTAGTCTTATTATATAGAATAAATGTCGATGTTAAGGAAAGAGAATTTAGAAAAAAGGCTTTGCCTTCTCTTATTTAAGAGATAATCTTTTAGCAATAATTATTTTACTATAAATTTAGGAATCTCAGCTAAGCTAAGATATAACTCATTGTATATTATTTTTTTGATTATATTTAAATTATATAACGACGCTAAAATAGAACAATCTTATCAACCATTATACATGGTCTAAAGTACTCCCTCCATTTCATAATGTAGTGCATATTTTGTTTTAGCAAAGTCAAGCACATCTACATTTGACCAAGTTTATACAATAAAGTATTAACATAGAAAATATAAAATACATATAATATAAAAGTACACTTCATAATGAATCTAATGATAGTAATTTGAGAATTTATGCATTTGTATAATCTTGGTCAAACATAGACTTGTTTGACTTTCTAAAATTAAAAGATGCACTACATTGTGGAATGGAGTGAGTAGCTGGTTTACCCTTAAAAAAAAGTAGCTGGTTCTGAAATGACATGGAACGAGATTGCCTACCTGGTCTCATCACGTTGCCAACCAGATGTGTCGACCTCCACAATAACCAGTCTGCCTTATTGGCTAATACGCGTACGGACAGATCTGATAACACATGCGACGTGCACATCAGCCATGTGCGTGCGTGCTAGCTATGGCTGGCTAGGACGAGCCGAGTACTAGCAGAAAACGAAAGTCGGTGGTCCATATATATGCTACTCTACTCCTATACTCCTCTGTGTAGTTACAGTATTATTGCTTCGTACGCATCTACGTAACTGAGAATTTGTTACAGTGTACGTACGTACGTTACTTTGTAAGTGTTGATACGAAGGAAGGTGGATTGATGAGGAGGAGTGCAGCAGCACGCACGCATCATGAGCGCGCCGAGTCTGGGCTTCTTTTAGTCCCATATTGCTTGGCGAGAGGAGATCCAACCAGTTTAAATGTCGCTTCGACCGCTGTTCCGTCACCGGGCTTGGTGGCACGAGTCTGTGACCGTAGATGATGAACGGGGCAAATAGAGCGTGCAAGCCTTGCATTTCTAAAACCTCTAGACTTTAAGCAAGCGGACCGATGCATTCATGTGTTGCTCCTGCAGCTTGTCTAGAGCACTTTTTTTCGTTCTTATAGCCGTTTTCAGGTGCTAGAATAGAATGGAGCAGCCGTACGTGCGTGCCATTGTGTGTGGTTGCCATTGCTATCTGGCTGCGAAGGAGAGGAGCGATGGCGTGATACGGGTCTGATCTTATCATCGTCCCCATCCATCACCATCGGAGGGAGAATCAGTGCGCAATTCCGCTTCCCATTCCCGCTGATGATGATTCTCCGGCCGCCACCGCCAGGGAAACGACTGTAGCTAATTAATTAACCACTCTTGTCTTGTCTTCTCTCTCAAAAGATCACCATGCAGCGTGGTGTGGCCAGGTGTGTTGGGAAAAATACTTGGCGAGCAGCAGAGCAGAGCATGGTGTCCCCGCGAACACGGGCCTGGTGCGGCACCCGTGCCGTGGCTTTGAGGGACACGGCCAAGGCAGGCACTCGGCCACTCAATGGACGGAGGACATGGGCAAAGCAGAGGCAGATGCATCATGTCGTCGGGCCCGGCTTTTGTCTCGTGCCGTCCCATGTCTATAGTAGTAGACGGTACGATGGAGACCACGGGCGTGCGCCACTGTGCGTGCATGTGGGTGCCGACTGGCGAGGAAGCATCATTGGCCGACGGCCATGGCAGGCAGAGACGAGGAGAGGGAATTGCACAAACCACCGTTTATTGAGGCTAGTGTTGCATAAAACACTTACTATACATGTTTGTTGAAAAAATACCACATATTGATGTATTTCCTCCGTTTCTTTTTATTTCGCATATAAGGTTTTGTTAAAGTCAATCTTCATAAAATTTGATCAACTATATGAAAAAATCTATCAACATTCATAATATGAAACAATTACCATTAGATTTATCATGAAATTAATTTTCATATTGTATAACTTTGATATTGTAAATATTGATACTTTTTAATATAAACTTTGTCAAACTTTATGAAGATTGACTTTGACCAAACCTTATATGCGGAGTAAAAAAAAGAAAGGAGTAATACATTGTTGATAGGTCTAATCTAGTGTTCAGACAAATTGACATAATTTCAGACAAATAGGTTTCACTTGTAAGGACAATTCAAACCGACCGATGCAAACAAACGTGAGGTGTCTGGTATTTGATTCGGATCGGTCGGTGCGCCTCCGTGGCTGACACATTTCTCTACATGGTCTTAAAAAAACTAAATAGGTACACAAAATATTTAAATTTAGAACATGCAAATTAATACTCCATCCGATTCATAAAAAGTGACGCTCATTTTGTACTAAGCTAGTACAATTTTTGTACTAGATGAGCGACACTTATTATGGATCGGAGGGAGTGAAACATAGTTAAACGTTAAAACAGCCGGCCAAAGTCCACTTCAAACATAATTAAACATAAACATAATAAAAACAAAAAGCCTCCTGGCCGCTCAGCCGTCCTCACCCACAGCCCTAAGAGCAACTCTAGCAGACGCCTTATCCGCCGCAGACCCTTATACGTAATAACCACCAGTTTAAAGGTATGCAGCCCAAAAATGGCCCTAACAGAAACCGTAAACGCCACCGCACTTACAAGCTAGACCCATTTGTCTGGAATTGTGTCAATGTATCCAAACACTAGATTAGACCTAGCTGCAATGTATTACACCAATATGTGGTGTTTTCTGCAACAAACCCTTATAGTAGGTGTTTTGTGCAACACTAGCTCCAATAAGTGGTGGTTTGTGCAATTTCCTCAGATGAGGATGAGTGAGGACCTGAGGCTGGCCCCAATGGGGAGTAACTTAGCAGTAACATAGAGTTTAACTCAGCAATTTTGCTTATGTGGCAATAAGTTAATAGGAGAGACATGTTTGTAGTAACTTAGGTAGTTACTCCCTCCGTCCCGGTTTATTGGGGTATATAGTAATTTGCTGACATTAATCACTTTAACCAATGCATTGTCTCATATGCTAGTTTTTACATGCAGCCAATGAAAAAACTTGCATGCGGTGTATTTATTTTTTAGCTATGGGACTAACAATAATAACTCCTCATGCAACCAATGAAAAGGATGCATGCACACAACTTTCCAAGACGAGGCCTTATAAAAAGGGTCATGCTTATACTGCTTACGGGCCTAATAAACCGGGACGGAGGGAGTACTTGTTCTTTGAGTAACATTACACATACCAAGATAATATGAGTCTATAATCTAATAAATAAAGTCTTATATGACACTACATATATGTTACTACCCATTATGAAGGTAGTAACATAGACTCGAAATCCGTGTATGTTACTAGTTAAGTTACTCCCGTTTATGGAGAGAACTGCGATGATGTGTGGAGCGGAGACGCCCACGACCTGTTCGATCGGTCGTGTATCTGTAGTAGCGTGTGTGACACACACAATGGCTGCATACGGAGGACCAGTGTGGTTCCTCCGCTACGTTCATTCCCATTTCATTCGGTAACACACGCGACAAAGACACCTTTAATCAGCGATCCGATCCCCATTGTTCACCATCGACGTTGGCTTATCTCACCCGAGTACCTTTCTATCTCGGCTTATCAGGTTCACCCGGCACCAGTCGTACGTACGCACGCGTGCTCGCTCTGGGTCCTCCTTTCGAGTCTCCTTTGGCATCATGCGCACTGCGGCGGCGTACCATCATCGGTCGAGGTCGCCAGATCAAATTAACATGACGCAGACTCCGTTTCCTTACCTGGCTATGGTGCTGCATGTGCCGTCTACGGCACCGGCATGGGCCAGCCTAGTGGCCTACGCCTCCTCCTTCTCCTCCATCGCCACCCATGGATGGATCTCAGCTCTAGTGACGGGAGGAAACCAACAAAGCGTGCCAGCGAAGCAGGCTGATCTGATCGATCCGCATCCGCCAGCTAGGATCGGGACGCCGCCGCGACCTCGGACACGACGCACCGCACACGTCGCCGTCGGCGCCCCCATCGCGGCGGGGAGTGGACTGAACTACTGAAGGGAATCAACGCACGGGAGCCTCGTCCGCGGCTGACGGGCGCTCTCCGTTTGAGACCGCCGTCGCCGTGTCGTGTCGTGCGCGATTTGGTGGACGAGGAAGCGCCGCCGGCCGAGCATTTTCTCAACCTGGTACGTCTGGGTTCTATACTTCTATCTGAACCCTACAAGACAACTTACCCGATAAATAAACAAAAACAAGTTTATTTGTGGCTGGGCCAAATAAACGTCTGGCTGAGACAAAAGTTATTATTCATATACTACAGCAGAACCACCTTACATGTGCACTCGGATAGTTAGTAAAACCTCCGTTTAAAAAAAAAAGATAGTTAGTAAAATAACAAAAGAAAAATAATATGTTATTTTCCGGCAAACAAATGTTGCTATGTGTTTTAACAGAGTGCAAATTTTCACATAAATTTACATTTACCATGCTCTAAAAATTCATGTTCGAAAAAGTCCACGCTTGAAGCTTTTTGGAGCACCGTTGTTCTTTTTTGCCCAGAGCACCAAAAATTTAACGTCTTCAAGAAAATTTACACTCAGCTAGAACGCATGAGCATCTTTCTTGCCAAAAAGCAATTTGATTTTTTAAGGTTTAGTTTTTGTTTGAAATTTACTGTTCATCTAGTATGAAATGAATTATCGGTAAGTTAAATCACTACATAATTATGTTGTTTGTTAATAATTCAACTCATAGTAATTTATTTAAAAGTTATAATCAACATAGAATGATTAAACATTTTTACCAAAATTCAGATTTACATATTTTTAGCGATCCTCTACATGCACTCGCTCTTTTTATATATATACCACAGAGGCTTAGACTGGCTCAATTTCATACTATGAGTTTCCCTAGCAAATTGCCGCCTTCCACTTGCCAGCATATTTGAATAAGAATGTAATCATTCACATACTTGTAAAAACAATAGGATTGCATCAATGCTATTTAGCGAACGTCATACACACGTGAATCTATATAGACAAATTTGCAAGTAGTCAATGCAACGTTTTTCAATGAAATGGTGTAAAATGAGAGTATGTGATGAATTTCTATGAAGCGAACACATAGATCATACAAAACATATAGGAAAAACTTGTAATGATTCCTCAACAAATCATATATATGAAAGAAAATCTTAGATAACCAACAAGACAAGTTTAGATTTACACATGCTTCAGATAGAGTGTTGCGATGTATGGGACGTTGCGTACCAAGAATTTGCTAACCTGATGACAGTCTCCGTGCGTCTGAGGGTAGCTTTTATTCCTAGGATGACAACCTTGTACCGGTGTATTCATTCCAACTAACCTTTCCAACATCGATATCTGATGTGCATTATGTTCTTTGCTCGGTACGGATGTAGCAATATGTCGGCATGTGTTGTTCCTTTGTGACCTCTACTTCGGTTAATAGTATACTCTCCCTCCGTCTCGGTTTATTGGGCCCTTAAGCACTTTAAGCACGTACCTTCTTATTAGGCCCCATAATTAAATCTTTATTTAAGCCACTTTGGAAATGTAGTTTTTTTCTTGAATCTTCCTCTTATTTCTGCGTTTAATGAGTAATTAAGAGAAAAGAGACAAGTAGCACATAAATCTTCTTAGCATGCAGTCAATGCATGCGTGACATGCATGTCTAGCAACATTTAATTAGGAAAGTAAAATCATTTCTAGGCTTTAATTTGATGCAAACAACGGTGTGCATTGGTTCTAGAGTTTTGGTCTTTAGGCCTAATAAACCGGGACGGAGGGAGTAGTAAGCTGCTGGCTATAAGATATTGCCATGTTATCTATAGTCAAGCTTATAGCCCACAAGTACAATAGTTAGGTAGACAAGTGTACTATTTTTATGATATGTGGCCTACCTTGCATTCTCACAAGGTGTTTAAGAACACGTGTTGCAGTCGGCTATTAATTAGTAGCCCGCTTATCTTCTCTCTCTTCCAACTCATCAAAAATATACTCCCTCCGATCCATAATAAGTGTCGCTCATCTGGTACAACGTTTGTACTCGCTTAGTACAAAATGAGCGACACTTATTATGAATCGGAGAGAGTAATATTTTACTTTTTATAGCCCGCCTACATCATCTTATTGTACTTGTTTTCTAACGCTCCCAGCCTCCCACCCTTCGAAAAGATTGGGATTTGTGTGTCAAGTACAATTTGTCAACGCATTTGCTAGCTAGACATCCTCTCCTCAAGGGCACATTTATGTTGTGTGCAAGAAGGAAGTTCTCCTAGGAGGACATACTCACTCATGTTTATTCCTAATTCATGTCATTGATCATCATTTACTCATATGGTTTGATGTAGCTGTCTGTCAACATGTCATTAGGTACAAACATTATGTATTTGTTGAAAACAAGACAATGTGTATAATCATGACTCAATAGTCTTTGATTTTTGTCTAACAATGCAAAAAATGCATGCACAAGCTTTATCATGTTATGACGAGCCAAACTTTTGTATAAAACCAAACACCTGACTATGAAGATGTGGCACGCCACATCTTTGACGTGGCAAGTTGCGGCCGGCAACCAAACAGGCCCTCAATCACGAAATTTCAGATTCAATCACTTCTTCACTGCAAGAGATTCAACCGCCCCCATACTTTTAGAAAAAGTGCGCTGCGTGTAGCAAGTGTACCGAAACTGGATGGTTCCACATGCACCTCCACGCCCGGAATTAGAAGTCTCTAGCGATGCAAAACTTTTACGTGGTACCACTGGCTAGCTGCTAGCTCGTGACCTATGGATGACCCAATTGATCAATTAATGGTGTGATGACGACATCGCTGGCTAGCTAGCTGCAAGTCACAAGAAAGTCGGTGGACTTTCATGCAGGAAAAACGTTATGTTCTCTTTTTATTTTATTTATTATATTCTTGAGCAAGGCTACATGATGCATGCTTGATCTTTTCCTTGAAGATCATGTACAGTAGTTGAACGCTGGAGACCTTCGGGTATCCACGTTGCATGGGTTCAAACGCAATCCGAATCATATATTTCTTGTAGTAATATGAATTGTATATTTGGAAGCCATGGAGCATGTGAAACGTGTGCATGATTATTGATTAGGCGGACACATCTGAGGGCAGCTTATGTAGCAAATTAGCAAGCGCAGGAGCATCAATTTATAATTAGAACGAGGAACAGCTGGTTCTGGAATGACATGGAACGAGATTGCGGGCTCCCATTTGGCAGATCACATTGGCCGGTGGAACCTCCTCTGTTCAATATATAACCAGCCACTCTTCTCTTATCACGGTGAGTCGGTGAGGCCATAGCCTAGCTGTCTAATACGTACGGCCAGATCTGATAACACATGCGACGTGC
The DNA here is from genome assembly GCA_950022295.1 of Bromus sterilis. Taxonomy (NCBI): domain Eukaryota; kingdom Viridiplantae; phylum Streptophyta; class Magnoliopsida; order Poales; family Poaceae; genus Bromus; species Bromus sterilis. The sequence goes on along the minus strand of OX465600.1, from coordinate 47,942,026 downwards.
ACATCAGCAACATGGTCCAAGTTTGCTTGCTATGGCTGGCTATAGGCCGAGTAGCGTGCAGTGGAAAACAACAAGGCCATGGTCCAATTTTAGCTACCATATTCTGGACTCGAGTCACTGTTTCCTACTAAAAAGATATTTTACAGTATATTTTAACAATACTTGTTCCGTTTCATTGAAATAGATATATTTAAATTGTATTTCAATGCTAGAAACATCTATTTCAGCAAAAACTAATCTCAAACGGAAGGTATTTTAGCTACGTGAAAATATCTGCGGAAGCCGCCATGCATCACGATTCCTGAATAGCGGCTTCGCCATTTTCTGGTACTATGAATTTTGGACCAGACGTGCGTGTCAACGCTGCTCTTGCTAGTTTGGCTTGCGACCGTGCGCGACCTCAACGTCCATCGCCATCGGAGGAGAACCCGTGCACAATTCCACTTTCCATTCCCACTGATGATCCTCCGGCCGGCCGCCGTCTCTCGCCCGTACATTGTTATTATCCGCGAGCATGCATATGATGGCCCGGCTAATTATTTCCTGCCGGAAAGATTGCAACTAGTTAACCACTCTTGTCTCCCAATGGATCACTCTGCAGCATTGTGGTGTGGGTGGGTCCACGTCCACCTATGCTGGGAAGATACATGGCGGCGAGCAGAGCATGGTGACCCCGCGGACACGGCCTGGTGCGGCACCCGTGCCGTGGCTTTGAGGGACACGGCGAGGTGGGAGCTGCGTGGATGCCGGACCAACCGCAACCGCAAGAAGCTGATGGAGTATCAAATGGGCAGAGGGAATCGCCGCGAAGCAGACCGGGAGGGGCCGCATCATGGCAGATTGTGATGAGATGCGGCTTTTGTTTCGTGCCGTCCCACCCATGACAGGCAGAGCAGACCAGGGGAAGGAAGGAAAGAGGAGCCTACATGTGGGCGCGCGCGCGTGCGTGAGTGACGAGGAGGACGGCGGGGGCGGGCAGCAGCGATCAGGACCTGAAATGACGAGAGGAGAGTGAGAGCCACCCAACACGCATGACCACCAGACTGCTGGTTTCCCATGCCTACGAGCCCACGCCTCCTCCATCGCCGGCCATGGGTCTCTTCCCGCTGCCGGATGCCGGTGCGTGCACCTCCGGTGACCCACGGGAGGATGCCGACAAGGCGAGCCAGCGAAGCAGGGGTGCGCTGGCTACGGCGCGCGCCACCGCGCGCAGCTCGGACAAGCCGAGCTACACGACACACGTCGCCGTCGGCGCGGCGGCGAGTGGGCTCAATGGAATCAACGCACGGAACGTCTCACGTGTGGCTGACGGGTGCTCCATCGGGCGCTCTCCGTTTGAGACCGCCGTTTGCCGTGCCGTGCCGTGCGTGGATTTGGACGAGGAGGAAGCCGGTTAGCCGCGCATTTTTCTGAAGAACCTGATGCATCAGGGTTCTATCCCAACTTGCACAAAAGAAGTCAGGCGTCGGACTACTTACCACAGTAAGTAATTTGCTCATTAGCTCCAATCAGAATGTATTGGAGCGTCCATTTCTTTTCTGAGGAAAACATCCGAGCCTAACGCTGTCCACAATCGCCTCACTAATCACACTCGGAATGCAAACAGCCGCAACGAAACTGAAAAGCAAATACTCCAACACACACATACATGTATAACTCCGTGACAAATGATTGTTTGTGATGCGGAAAAGGAAGATATATGAAATTACCATCTAGTTGTGATATTGTGTAGTCAAATACTACAACAACTTTTCCCTGGCTTCGGCGAGGGATGGATGATGACATATGGTCTATAAATTGGTATCTAATTTTTATTATTTCTAATGTTCGTTGTACTGCTATGCTTGAAGATGAATGGATTGAAATTTTTTTCATAAAAAAAGAAAGATATATGGTTGTTATGTGCTCTATTTTTAATTGTTATGGCAAGCGCAAAGTAGGGGTGTTCATTCCATTTTAAAAGCCTTGCTGCGGAAGTAGTTGACTTAGTCATATGTGTTTTATTTTGTATCTTATAATGGTTGAACTATAATTGCCTTTGTACCGTATTCTGATTATTAATACATTAAGATGATGCACAAGACGGCATTTAACCGTCTTTTTGAAAGAAAAAATGTCAAAGCAAAGCAATCATATATTTTGCTTTATATTCACATTTAAACGCTCCTCTATGTGCATGATTTTTTATATTTACTTAATTTTATACTAATGTTTTTACACTTGTTAGGTAAGAGGTTCAGATAAACAGAGTTTCATATGGTGACTTACCCCAAACAAATGGGCTGCCTTTTATTCGCATGAATGCACAAGCATGTGAATAATGTAAGATTACAACGAGAATATGCAATTAATGACATGCATATTTATATACTTCCTCTATAAACTAATATAAGACGTTTTAGATCCCTATTTTAGTGATGTAAAACATTTTGTATTTATAAACGGAGGAAGTACATGGGAAAATGCTTTTAATTGCATGATAGGAATGTCTTAAATCTCAACATGTTCAATTCTAGATTTTCGGTGTACTTGTATAAAATGGAAATCAACGATGAATTTGCATATGATAGTGACCATACATGCACATATCGAAACAACCTCTATAGGAAAGACTTGTAACACGTATATCTCAAATAACCAACGAGACACTTTCACCCTAGATCGGTGAAACCGTCCATCAAATGGAGCGGCAATGATATTTGTCTATGGGGTGTTGGGAGCCAAGAATTTTCTAACCATTTAACAATCTCCCTATGTCTATGGGAAGTTTGGGTTCCTAGGAGCCATCCATGCCAACTAACCTTGCGGACCGCGATGTATTAACCGTGATGCTCATCCGATGCGTGTTTCGTTGTGACCTCTACTACTAGATGATTTAGATCTAACAATAACATCCATTTCAGATGGTTGGAGTTTCCATCTTAAGGGATATTGTTCTTTCTCCTAGCCAGATGTCTTCATTCAGAGGGTACATTTACGTTTTGTGTGAGAACAACGTACTCCTAGAAGGGCATACTCACACATTGTGTATACCTAATTCATGTCACCAGTTTTGAGGTTTGATGATTGTAGACGTATCTTGACATGCCATCAGTTTCAACCATTATGTATCATGGAAACCTGATAGCCCATAATTTCATGTCAATACAATGCATAAGATGCCTATTTCGAGCATTTGATGGTACTGATCTATGTAGATCAACTAGCCTAAGGATTGTCTCCTTGACGAAACTCCTTTTTTTATGGTCTTCTCGCAGCTCCAACATCCTCTTAATTACTAGGCAATGTGACCGTGAATTCCTTGATGGCATGATGGACGTTTTGATGGCTGCTACGCGCTTGCGTAGGTGATGAAGTTCTTGAGTTTTCATCCATATAGTGGCCCTTTTTTCAGTTCTTTTTGTTGTTGCCCCAGCTAATTTATGTGTAATGTCGCATTTGTTTTTCTATGGAATTTGCTTTATCTATAAAGCAAAACGAAAGCCTATTTAAGTACTCCTTTTTAAGACCAGGCTAGAGAATATATGGAGAAGTCCAACACACGTGGGCCACCATCCGCACATTTGTTGCTCACTGTTATGGCCATGATGTCTCGTGTAGCGGTGTCTTGCCACATTGACACATTGTAACGTCTACTCCTGTTGACAAAGAGAGCGGGTCGGATGCAATTCTAATAGCGGATGTTTTCATTACGAAAGATCAGCTCATTCAAGTGGGAAGCATTGTCGCCAATCATGCATGCCATGCAACGCATGGCAATACAGTCGGCTGGCTTAATGAGGCCATACAGTTGACAATTTGACGGTTCTATTCTAGTGACACAAATAACGGGCATGGAGGCATGGAGTGTAGTAGTACGTAGATCGTGCTGGCAAGCTTGTTACCTTGGAATTCATTTTTTTTAGGGGTGTAATTCGGTTAGTTTGGATGATAGATTTGAGACTTCAAAAGTGCAGCAAGGAGAGATATTTTGTGAAAAGTAGCTGGATGCTAGTACTGATGGATTGGTTGATAAACGGGAGATAGATAGATCATACGGAGCCTGCGTCCTGTCCGTTGCTTGGCCTCACTCACACGCGGCGTAGCGGGGTGCCCAAAGTCGGACCCTGATTCGCTCCCACCGAGCAAAAGCATCAAGAGCAGAGTGGTCCGGAGATGGACGGGGTGCCATCGAATCAAGTTCGCTTCAGAACTCGACGGCAAGTCGGCAGGTCGTGACCTTGCAAACACGCAACGAGCCATGCAACGATGATGCGATCAAGCGCGACGCTCTGCTATAATCCTGCACTAGCTAGCCTTGATTTTCTTTCAAGTAGATATATATTTACGCTAAAATTTACGGGGATGAACCGTTAGACATTCGGTAGTTGGACGACGACCTGTCGACCCGTGAACCCTCTCTTTGGAGCCGAGAGCCAGAGAGCTTCTGAACTTTATTAGACCATACAACATACTGTAAGATAGTCTCAACATACTACAGACTTGAGATGTCGATGAGAGACGATGATGTAGGCAGCAAGGCATTACTCTGAAGGCGTTTATCGAGTGCCGGAAGTGGCTACGTAGGGAGTGGTCGACCGGCCGACAGAATGATGTCTATTGCCTCCTCCCTTCACCGGTGCCACTGGAAAAAAGGCCTTGAGTATCATCGTGACGAGGAGGTCCGGTGAACCGCCTCCGTCCCCGCTAAATTTACACCTTCTTCTTCTTCTTCTTCTTGTTGTTGGACGAACCAAACAACCCTACAGTTTCCTTCCTGTGGCGGTGTCCCGTCTCTTTCAGGAGCCACGCGCCAGCACTGTGCGGATAAGAATCGTCTCGAAAAAGGGAGATGTCGACGCAGATACTTGTAGATAGGGGACGTGCCCACCGACCACCGCGCGTGCCCCCTCCCTAGCTGCCGGATTCATCGTCTTGGCCGGCGCCGGTGAGCGCACAGTGCCGTTGGATCGACTGTCTCGTACGCATGCCCAAGACTACGAGTCGAAATAATCACGCCATCGTTTGAGTTTCAGAAAGAAGAGAGAAGACACATCATCATATCAAAAGGAAAAAAACAACATTATACATGCCTTCTGGTTGCTACCCTGTACATTCTCATCTTGCTAAACAACACGCACTATTACTTACAAGAGAAAACTTTTGTTAGTTACCATCAGAAACGAAAAAAATATATAAAATGCACGCTACGAGTACCCTGACGGGTGAACAAAAAGTATGAGGCAGACGCCAACCGTCGCCACCAGGATCAGGCATATCCACGTGCGGCCTCGCCTGAGTCCATCGCAAGAAGCACGGCATGTGGCATTGGCAACGAGGGATCTGCTGCCGGATCAGCAACGACGACGACCTGCACGTCGTCGGCAACATCGGCTGGAGCTTGGACGACTGCGCGTGACGCGGCGGTGGAGTTTTTGGGGTAAGCCACGGAGCCATCGGTGTCGACCACGAGGCACACCTCCCGCTTCTCGCCGTCACCGCCTTCTTCTCCTTCGCCGGTGCCGGCGCCGGCTTGCCGTCTCTCCGTGCCGTCGTGCAATCCAGTTGACGTTGCTTGCTGCACCTAGCTTTTTCCAACCCCTCCAGTGCACCTCGGCTCTCGTTGGTAGCATCGCGGGCACTAAAGTTATTCACTTCCTTTCTTTTTACTCCGCATATAAAATTTGATTAAAGTCAAACTTAACAAAATTTAATCAAATTTATTTTAAAAAGTATCAATATCTGCAACATCAAAGTTATACCATATAAAAATGAATATCATGATGTTTTTAATGATATTTGTTTCATATTCTGGATGTTGATATATTTTTCAATAAAAATGGTCAAACTTTATCAAATTTGACTTTGACTAAATCTCATATACAAAGTAAAAAGAAACGAAGGGAGTATCTAGTTTAATCACTTTTGCTATGTATTTCCTTCGTTTCTTTTTATTTCGCATATAAGATTTGGTTAAAGTCAAATTTACTAAAATTTGATCAATTTTATAAAAAAAATCTATCAACATCTACAATATGAAACCAATATCATTAAAAGTATTATAATACTAATTTTCATATGATATAACTTTAATGTTATAGATATTGATATTTTTTAATATAAACTTGGTCAAACTTTATCAAATTTAACTTTAATCAAATTTTATATGCGGAGTAAAAAAAATGGAGGGAGTACGTAAGCCAGGTAGTGTCGGAGTGGAAACCAAGGTTGATGTCATGCATGACTCCGACACGTAATCAAATTGGAGTACGCTGTACGCAGCACTACGTTTTTTCACAATCGAGTCACCCGTACTTTGCCGGTAACTAAAAAGATCTTGGGATAACACTTCTCTAACATGTAATCAAATTCGTGTCACATATTGGCGCCAAGCATGCATGATATAGTTGACTACTGAAGGCGACTTGTAGCACTCCGGCTTAATTGGTAGGGCTCAATCTAACATTCGATTACATCGAGATTAAGAATATCTTTAAAGGTGATGTATTTAGAGATGTAAAGGATATGGAGTATCTGCTCCCGGGTGCATATGCACCTGAATAAACAGTAAAATCAAAGATAATTTGTAAAACATTTAAAAAAAATGAAATGTTCAAAAAAATGTTCAAAATCGAAGATATCAAAATGTTCAAAAAACATCACCTATATGTGCATGTCATTTGGATTCACGAAAAAAGTGTTGGAAGCTCCCCATCTCAATTTGAGTTCAAATGATCTTAGCATGAATACAAAAAACTTATAAAAT